>OU862908.1:41663305-44434139 GCA_917880885.1 Limnephilus marmoratus
GGTTGTTTCGATGATACTGAATAATTCAACTTTTTTTAAGTTAATTTTCACGTTCTGAGTTGCTTCTACTGAAATTCTGTTTTTTCTCAATATAGGCCGGTTACATCACAAAACCTGAAATAATTACAGAACTCGAACGGAACTTTCTAGAACTGAAAATTTACTAGAAAAATTTTAAGAATTGACAATTTTTTTTTATTAATTATATTTTTTTTATATAAGTGTGTTCTATTTGGACGACATTGTTAAATAAAAAAAATAATTACGCGTGTTCTAGGTAGGTACTTACTTCCAGGGACTTTTTTCATTTAAAAATCAAAAACATGATATTGAATGAATTTAGTTATAGTGAAAATTATTTTATGCTCAACAGCATAATGGCGTCGTTTTGGTGAAATATTACAACAAAGTACCTACTTAGTACTTACACTTGCAAAATGAAATACAATACAACTACAATAGTGAGCTCCGGCATAATGAAATTTTGCACTGCTAAACCGTGCAACCGATTGTTATTGTTAATGGACTATTTGTGCGTAAATAAATTAATTATATACAGCGGGTACCCGGCATGCGTTGCGAGGCCACTTTAACTTCGGGGTCAACTAAACCGTAATGGTTCCCTACCAAGTCCCGGGAAACAACATTATAAAATTATGCACTTTATAAAATTATATACAACGGGTACCCGGCATGCGTTGCAAGGCCACTTTAACCTAAGGGTCAACTAAACTGTAATGGTTCCATCCCAAGTCCCCGGAAACTACATAATAATGCAAGCGCCTGCACTATGTAACATTATATACAACGGGTACCCGGCGTGCGTTGCAAGGTCACTGTAACCTAGGAGTCAACTTTACTGTAATGGTTTCATCCCGATTCCCGGGAAATAAAATTTTAATGCAAGCGCCTGCAATTTATAACATAATATACAACGGGTACACGGCATGCGTTGCAAGGTCACTGTAACTTCGGGGTCAACTTAACTGTAATGGTTCCATCCCAATTCCCGGGAAATAACATTTTAAAGCAAGTGCCTGCAATATATAACATGATATACAACGGTTACTCGGCATGCGTTGCAAGGTCACTGTAACCTCGGGATCAACTTAACTGTAATGGTTCCATTCCAATTCCTGGGAAATTACATTTTAATGCAAGCGCTGCACTACATAACATTATATACAACGGGTACCCGGCATGCGTTGCAAGGCCACTGTGAACTCAGGTTTCTTCATATATTTAATTTAACACACACTCCTCCTCGCTTCATCCACGTTCACACGTCAAATCGCATAGTGTCTTAACCCGTCAGTTGCTTCTGCAACGGGCAAAACCTAGTATATATAGTATTGTTTGGTTTTGGGAGAGGTCTTTTTCCGCGCACTTTTTGGTTGACGCAAAAACGACCAGTACGCCCTTTGCGTTTCACCCACCTCAAGGTTCACTTTCGGTTGAAGCAAATTGGGACTGAAAACTGTAAGCAAATTTTTTTCGACAAAATGAAATATATACAGGGATTTATTCTCCGATACGAATCGGCGGCGAAAACTAGAAGCTCTACTCGAATCACTCGATTCGGCTCGGTTGTATTTCCCGCCGACAGATAGCGTTTCAAAAAAAAAATGACAAAAAAAGACTTAGCATTTTCCTCAAAGGAAAATGCTAGGTCTATGGTCAAAATCTTAGATGTCAAATTTTTAGCCTAACAAAACGGAACTCTCGGCGGTTTCGGTCGTTGTTTTTCGGAAAACGACATTACCGCCGAAAAACCGATTCCGGGCTAGATGTTTTTTGAAAATACGATAGCCGGATAGATTCCGCAACTTTTAACACCAATAAAACATATGATTCTCATATAAAATACGTCAGGAGATGCTGACGAAACACGAAATTTTCCGAAAAAAAATCATCAAAATACGCGCTCACAGATTCCATCGGAAGTTTAAATATTCCTGGCCAGTTCAAATTAATACGTTTTTCATTCGGGGTAGGTACCTACTTATTTCGGTAGTATTGCAAATATGATGAAAAAAGCTAAGATTGCCGGAATCTAAGGAAATGCGCAGGTACCTACCTGAATGGGTACCTACACAACGAATTAGGTTTTAATGCAATAAATACTACGGTAAGGTTGTTTCGATGATACAGAATAATGGAACTTTTTTTAAGTTAATTTTCACGTTCTGTGATGGTTCTACTCAAATTCTATTGTTTTATCATTACAGACCAGTTACATCACAAAACTGAAATAATTACAGAACTCGAACGGAACTTTATAGAACTGAAAATTTACTAGAAAAGTTTAAAGAATTGTCAATTTTTTTTATTAATTATTATTTTTTATTTTTAAGTGTGTTCTATTTGAACATTGTTAAATAAAAAAAAAAATATATATATATATATATATACATTACGCGTGTTCTAGGTAGGTACTTACTTGCGGGGACTTTTTTCATTTAAAAATCAAAACATGATATTGAATGAATTTATTTATAGTGAAAATTATTTTATGCTCAACAGCATAATGGCGTCGTTTTGGTGAAATATTACAACAAAGTACCTACTTAGTACTTACACTTGCAAAATGAAATACAATACAACTACAATAGTGAGCTCCGGCATAATGAAATTTTGCACTGCTAAACCGTGCAACCGATTGTTATTATTAATGGACTATTTGTGCGTAAATAAATTAATTATATACAGCGGGTACCCGGCATGCGTTGCGAGGCCACTTTAACTTCGGGGTCAACTAAACCGTAATGGTTCCCTACCAAGTCCCGGGAAACAACATTATAAAATTATGCACTTTATAAAATTATATACAACGGGTACCCGGCATGCGTTGCAAGGCCACTTTAACCTAAGGGTCAACTAAACTGTAATGGTTCCATCCCAAGTCCCCGGAAACTACATAATAATGCAAGCGCCTGCACTATGTAACATTATATACAACGGGTACCCGGCGTGCGTTGCAAGGTCACTGTAACCTAGGAGTCAACTTTACTGTAATGGTTTCATCCCGATTCCCGGGAAATAAAATTTTAATGCAAGCGCCTGCAATTTATAACATAATATACAACGGGTACACGGCATGCGTTGCAAGGTCACTGTAACTTCGGGGTCAACTTAACTGTAATGGTTCCATCCCAATTCCCGGGAAATAACATTTTAAAGCAAGTGCCTGCAATATATAACATGATATACAACGGTTACTCGGCATGCGTTGCAAGGTCACTGTAACCTCGGGGTCAACTTAACTGTAATGGTTCCATTCCAATTCCTGGGAAATTACATTTTAATGCAAGCGCTGCACTACATAACATTATATACAACGGGTACCCGGCATGCGTTGCAAGGCCACTGTGAACTCAGGTTTCTTCATATATTTAATTTAACACACACTCCTCCTCGCTTCATCCACGTTCACACGTCAAATCGCATAGTGTCTTAACCCGTCAGTTGCTTCTGCAACGGGCAAAACCTAGTATATATAGTATTGTTTGGTTTTGGGAGAGGTCTTTTTCCGCGCACTTTTTGGTTGACGCAAAAACGACCAGTACGCCCTTTGCGTTTCACCCACCTCAAGGTTCACTTTCGGTTGAAGCAAATTGGGACTGAAAACTGTAAGCAAATTTTTTTCGACAAAATGAAATATATACAGGGATTTATTCTCCGATACGAATCGGCGGCGAAAACTAGAAGCTCTACTCGAATCACTCGATTCGGCTCGGTTGTATTTCCCGCCGACAGATAGCGTTTCAAAAAAAAAATGACAAAAAAAGACTTAGCATTTTCCTCAAAGGAAAATGCTAGGTCTATGGTCAAAATCTTAGATGTCAAATTTTTAGCCTAACAAAACGGAACTCTCGGCGGTTTCGGTCGTTGTTTTTCGGAAAACGACATTACCGCCGAAAAACCGATTCCGGGCTAGATGTTTTTTGAAAATACGATAGCCGGATAGATTCCGCAACTTTTAACACCAATAAAACATATGATTCTCATATAAAATACGTCAGGAGATGCTGACGAAACACGAAATTTTCCGAAAAAAAATCATCAAAATACGCGCTCACAGATTCCATCGGAAGTTTAAATATTCCTGGCCAGTTCAAATTACCACGTTATTCATTCGGGGTAGGTACCTACTTATTTCGGTAGTATTGCAAATATGATGAAAAAAGCAAAGATTGCCGGAATCTAAGGAAACGCGCAGGTACCTACCTGAATGGGTACCTACACAACGAATTAGGTTTTAATGCAATAAATACTACGGTAAGGTTGTTTCGATGATACAGAATAATTGAACTTTTTTTAAGTTAATTTTCACGTTCTGTGATGGTTCTACTCAAATTCTATTGTTTTATCATTACAGACCAGTTACATCACAAAACTGAAATAATTACAGAACTCGAACGGAACTTTCTAGAACTGAAAATTTACTAGAAAAATTTTAAGAATTGACAATTTTTTTTTATTAATTATATTTTTTTTATTTTTAAGTGTGTTCTATTTGGACATTGTTAAATAAAAAAAATAATTACGCGTGTTCTAGGTAGGTACTTACTTCCAGGGACTTTTTTCATTTAAAAATCAAAACATGATATTGAATGAATTTATTTATAGTGAAAATTATTTTATGCTCAACAGCATAATGGCGTCGTTTTGGTGAAATATTACAACAAAGTACCTACTTAGTACTTACACTTGCAAAATGAAATACAATACAACTACAATAGTGAGCTCCGGCATAATGAAATTTTGCACTGCTAAACCGTGCAACCGATTGTTATTGTTAATGGACTATTTGTGCGTAAATAAATTAATTATATACAGCGAGTACCCGGCATGCGTTGCGAGGCCACTTTAACTTTGGGGTCAACTAAACCGTAATGGTTCCCTACCAAGTCCCGGGAAACAACATTATAAAATTATGCACTTTATAAAATTATATACAACGGGTACCCGGCATGCGTTGCAAGGCCGCTTTAACCTCGGGGTCAATAAAACTGTAATGTTTCCATCCGAAGTCCTGGGAAACTACATTATAATGCAAGCGCCTGCACTATATAACAGTATATACAACGGGTACCCGGCATGCGTTGCAAGGTCACTGCAACCTCGGGGTCAACTTAATTATAATGGTTCCATTCCAAGTACCGGGAAACTACATTATAATGCAAGCACCTGCACTATATAAAATTATATACAACGGGTACCCGGTATGCGTTGCAAGGCGACTTTAACCTAGGGGTCAACTTTACTGTAATGGTTTCATCCCGATTCCCGGGAAATAAAATTTTAATGCAAGCGCCTGCAATTTATAACATAATATACAACGGGTACACGGCATGCGTTGCAAGGTCACTGTAACCTCGGGGTCAACTTAACTGTAATGGTTCCATCCCAATTCCGGGGAAATAATATTTTAAAGCAAGTGCCTGCAATATATAACATGATATACAACGGTTACTCGGCATGCGTTGCAAGGTCACTGTAACCTCGGGATCAACTTAACTGTAATGGTTCCATTCCAATTCCTGGGAAATTCCGGGCTAGATGTTTTTTGAAAATACGATAGCCGGATAGATTCCGCAACTTTTAACACCAATAAAACATATGATTCTCATATAAAATACGTCAGGAGATGCTGACAAAACTCGAAATTTTCCGAAAAATAATCATCAAAATACGCGCTCAAAGATTCCATCGGAAGTTTAAATATTGGTGGCCAGTTCAAATTAACACGCTATTCATTCGGGGTAGGTGCCTACTTATTTCGGTAGTATTGCAAATATGATGAAAAAAGCAAATATTGCCGGAATCTAAGGAAACGCGCAGGTACCTACCTGAATGGGTACCTACACAACGAATTAGGTTTTAATGCAATAAATACTAAGGTAAGGTTGTTTCGATGATACTGAATAATTCAACTTTTTTTAAGTTAATTTTCACGTTCTGAGTTGCTTCTACTGAAATTCTGTTTTTTCTCAATATAGGCCGGTTACATCACAAAACCTGAAATAATTACAGAACTCGAACGGAACTTTCTAGAACTGAAAATTTACTAGAAAAATTTTAAGAATTGACAATTTTTTTTTATTAATTATATTTTTTTTATATAAGTGTGTTCTATTTGGACGACATTGTTAAATAAAAAAAATAATTACGCGTGTTCTAGGTAGGTACTTACTTCCAGGGACTTTTTTCATTTAAAAATCAAAAACATGATATTGAATGAATTTAGTTATAGTGAAAATTATTTTATGCTCAACAGCATAATGGCGTCGTTTTGGTGAAATATTACAACAAAGTACCTACTTAGTACTTACACTTGCAAAATGAAATACAATACAACTACAATAGTGAGCTCCGGCATAATGAAATTTTGCACTGCTAAACCGTGCAACCGATTGTTATTGTTAATGGACTATTTGTGCGTAAATAAATTAATTATATACAGCGGGTACCCGGCATGCGTTGCGAGGCCACTTTAACTTCGGGGTCAACTAAACCGTAATGGTTCCCTACCAAGTCCCGGGAAACAACATTATAAAATTATGCACTTTATAAAATTATATACAACGGGTACCCGGCATGCGTTGCAAGGCCACTTTAACCTAAGGGTCAACTAAACTGTAATGGTTCCATCCCAAGTCCCCGGAAACTACATAATAATGCAAGCGCCTGCACTATGTAACATTATATACAACGGGTACCCGGCGTGCGTTGCAAGGTCACTGTAACCTAGGAGTCAACTTTACTGTAATGGTTTCATCCCGATTCCCGGGAAATAAAATTTTAATGCAAGCGCCTGCAATTTATAACATAATATACAACGGGTACACGGCATGCGTTGCAAGGTCACTGTAACTTCGGGGTCAACTTAACTGTAATGGTTCCATCCCAATTCCCGGGAAATAACATTTTAAAGCAAGTGCCTGCAATATATAACATGATATACAACGGTTACTCGGCATGCGTTGCAAGGTCACTGTAACCTCGGGATCAACTTAACTGTAATGGTTCCATTCCAATTCCTGGGAAATTACATTTTAATGCAAGCGCTGCACTACATAACATTATATACAACGGGTACCCGGCATGCGTTGCAAGGCCACTGTGAACTCAGGTTTCTTCATATATTTAATTTAACACACACTCCTCCTCGCTTCATCCACGTTCACACGTCAAATCGCATAGTGTCTTAACCCGTCAGTTGCTTCTGCAACGGGCAAAACCTAGTATATAGTATTGTTTGGTTTTGGGAGAGGTCTTTTTCCGCGCACTTTTTGGTTGACGCAAAAACGACCAGTACGCCCTTTGCGTTTCACCCACCTCAAGGTTCACTTTCGGTTGAAGCAAATTGGGACTGAAAACTGTAAGCAAATTTTTTTCGACAAAATGAAATATATACAGGGATTTATTCTCCGATACGAATCGGCGGCGAAAACTAGAAGCTCTACTCGAATCACTCGATTCGGCTCGGTTGTATTTCCCGCCGACAGATAGCGTTTCAAAAAAAAAATGACAATAGGTCTATGGTCAAAATCTTAGATGTCAAATTTTTAGCCTAACAAAACGGAACTCTCGGCGGTTTCGGTCGTTGTTTTTCGGAAAACGACATTACCGCCGAAAAACCGATTCCGGGCTAGATGTTTTTTGAAAATACGATAGCCGGATAGATTCCGCAACTTTTAACACCAATAAAACATATGATTCTCATATAAAATACGTCAGGAGATGCTGACGAAACACGAAATTTTCCGAAAAAAAATCATCAAAATACGCGCTCACAGATTCCATCGGAAGTTTAAATATTCCTGGCCAGTTCAAATTAATACGTTTTTCATTCGGGGTAGGTACCTACTTATTTCGGTAGTATTGCAAATATGATGAAAAAAGCTAAGATTGCCGGAATCTAAGGAAATGCGCAGGTACCTACCTGAATGGGTACCTACACAACGAATTAGGTTTTAATGCAATAAATACTACGGTAAGGTTGTTTCGATGATACAGAATAATGGAACTTTTTTTAAGTTAATTTTCACGTTCTGTGATGGTTCTACTCAAATTCTATTGTTTTATCATTACAGACCAGTTACATCACAAAACTGAAATAATTACAGAACTCGAACGGAACTTTATAGAACTGAAAATTTACTAGAAAAATTTAAAGAATTGTCAATTTTTTTTATTAATTATTATTTTTTATTTTTAAGTGTGTTCTATTTGAACATTGTTAAATAAAAAAAAAAATATATATATATATATATATACATTACGCGTGTCTAGGTAGGTACTTACTTGCGGGGACTTTTTTCATTTAAAAATCAAAACATGATATTGAATGAATTTATTTATAGTGAAAATTATTTTATGCTCAACAGCATAATGGCGTCGTTTTGGTGAAATATTACAACAAAGTACCTACTTAGTACTTACACTTGCAAAATGAAATACAATACAACTACAATAGTGAGCTCCGGCATAATGAAATTTTGCACTGCTAAACCGTGCAACCGATTGTTATTGTTAATGGACTATTTGTGCGTAAATAAATTAATTATATACAGCGGGTACCCGGCATGCGTTGCGAGGCCACTTTAACTTCGGGGTCAACTAAACCGTAATGGTTCCCTACCAAGTCCCGGGAAACAACATTATAAAATTATGCACTTTATAAAATTATATACAACGGGTACCCGGCATGCGTTGCAAGGCCACTTTAACCTAAGGGTCAACTAAACTGTAATGGTTCCATCCCAAGTCCCCGGAAACTACATAATAATGCAAGCGCCTGCACTATGTAACATTATATACAACGGGTACCCGGCGTGCGTTGCAAGGTCACTGTAACCTAGGAGTCAACTTTACTGTAATGGTTTCATCCCGATTCCCGGGAAATAAAATTTTAATGCAAGCGCCTGCAATTTATAACATAATATACAACGGGTACACGGCATGCGTTGCAAGGTCACTGTAACTTCGGGGTCAACTTAACTGTAATGGTTCCATCCCAATTCCCGGGAAATAACATTTTAAAGCAAGTGCCTGCAATATATAACATGATATACAACGGTTACTCGGCATGCGTTGCAAGGTCACTGTAACCTCGGGATCAACTTAACTGTAATGGTTCCATTCCAATTCCTGGGAAATTACATTTTAATGCAAGCGCTGCACTACATAACATTATATACAACGGGTACCCGGCATGCGTTGCAAGGCCACTGTGAACTCAGGTTTCTTCATATATTTAATTTAACACACACTCCTCCTCGCTTCATCCACGTTCACACGTCAAATCGCATAGTGTCTTAACCCGTCAGTTGCTTCTGCAACGGGCAAAACCTAGTATATAGTATTGTTTGGTTTTGGGAGAGGTCTTTTTCCGCGCACTTTTTCGTTGACGCAAAAACGACCAGTACGCCCTTTGCGTTTCACCCACCTCAAGGTTCACTTTCGGTTGAAGCAAATTGGGACTGAAAACTGTAAGCAAATTTTTTTCGACAAAATGAAATATATACAGGGATTTATTCTCCGATACGAATCGGCGGCGAAAACTAGAAGCTCTACTCGAATCACTCGATTCGGCTCGGTTGTATTTCCCGCCGACAGATAGCGTTTCAAAAAAAAAATGACAAAAAAAGACTTAGCATTTTCCTCAAAGGAAAATGCTAGGTCTATGGTCAAAATCTTAGATGTCAAATTTTTAGCCTAACAAAACGGAACTCTCGGCGGTTTCGGTCGTTGTTTTTCGGAAAACGACATTACCGCCGAAAAACCGATTCCGGGCTAGATGTTTTTTGAAAATACGATAGCCGGATAGATTCCGCAACTTTTAACACCAATAAAACATATGATTCTCATATAAAATACGTCAGGAGATGCTGACGAAACACGAAATTTTCCGAAAAAAAATCATCAAAATACGCGCTCACAGATTCCATCGGAAGTTTAAATATTCCTGGCCAGTTCAAATTAATACGTTTTTCATTCGGGGTAGGTACCTACTTATTTCGGTAGTATTGCAAATATGATGAAAAAAGCTAAGATTGCCGGAATCTAAGGAAATGCGCAGGTACCTACCTGAATGGGTACCTACACAACGAATTAGGTTTTAATGCAATAAATACTACGGTAAGGTTGTTTCGATGATACAGAATAATGGAACTTTTTTTAAGTTAATTTTCACGTTCTGTGATGGTTCTACTCAAATTCTATTGTTTTATCATTACAGACCAGTTACATCACAAAACTGAAATAATTACAGAACTCGAACGGAACTTTATAGAACTGAAAATTTACTAGAAAAATTTAAAGAATTGTCAATTTTTTTTATTAATTATTATTTTTTATTTTTAAGTGTGTTCTATTTGAACATTGTTAAATAAAAAAAATATATATATATATATATATATATATACATTACGCGTGTTCTAGGTAGGTACTTACTTGCGGGGACTTTTTTCATTTAAAAATCAAAACATGATATTGAATGAATTTATTTATAGTGAAAATTATTTTATGCTCAACAGCATAATGGCGTCGTTTTGGTGAAATATTACAACAAAGTACCTACTTAGTACTTACACTTGCAAAATGAAATACAATACAACTACAATAGTGAGCTCCGGCATAATGAAATTTTGCACTGCTAAACCGTGCAACCGATTGTTATTATTAATGGACTATTTGTGCGTAAATAAATTAATTATATACAGCGGGTACCCGGCATGCGTTGCGAGGCCACTTTAACTTCGGGGTCAACTAAACCGTAATGGTTCCCTACCAAGTCCCGGGAAACAACATTATAAAATTATGCACTTTATAAAATTATATACAACGGGTACCCGGCATGCGTTGCAAGGCCACTTTAACCTAAGGGTCAACTAAACTGTAATGGTTCCATCCCAAGTCCCCGGAAACTACATAATAATGCAAGCGCCTGCACTATGTAACATTATATACAACGGGTACCCGGCGTGCGTTGCAAGGTCACTGTAACCTAGGAGTCAACTTTACTGTAATGGTTTCATCCCGATTCCCGGGAAATAAAATTTTAATGCAAGCGCCTGCAATTTATAACATAATATACAACGGGTACACGGCATGCGTTGCAAGGTCACTGTAACTTCGGGGTCAACTTAACTGTAATGGTTCCATCCCAATTCCCGGGAAATAACATTTTAAAGCAAGTGCCTGCAATATATAACATGATATACAACGGTTACTCGGCATGCGTTGCAAGGTCACTGTAACCTCGGGATCAACTTAACTGTAATGGTTCCATTCCAATTCCTGGGAAATTACATTTTAATGCAAGCGCTGCACTACATAACATTATATACAACGGGTACCCGGCATGCGTTGCAAGGCCACTGTGAACTCAGGTTTCTTCATATATTTAATTTAACACACACTCCTCCTCGCTTCATCCACGTTCACACGTCAAATCGCATAGTGTCTTAACCCGTCAGTTGCTTCTGCAACGGGCAAAACCTAGTATATAGTATTGTTCACTTTTGGGAAAGGTCACGGAAAACCTCACTTTCGATTTGAGGGGAAAAGCGACCACTCTGCCCCTCGGGTGGGTGAAACCTCACGGGTCACTTTGGCTTGCAAAAATTTGGTAAAATTTGGCAAGCCAAATTGATCTCTAAGCTCATCCGATTTCAAAGGCCCCACGGTTCACTCTTCTTCGAAGCGAATTCATTGTATCTATCTCTTTTCAAATGCCTGCAAAAGTTGAGAAAGATGTAGCGAAAATCTCCCATACAAAACTGATTTCGCTAGGTACGCAGATTTTAAATGTCATCTTTCATTTTTCGTTTTCCCACCGGCCGACTGGCATACGCGATTTTGTCGAAAATATCACGCTTGGAAGCCAAAATTTAGTGAAATTCCGTCAACAAGAGTTTTTCAAAGGTCAATTGACCGTCGTAATTATCACTTTTCTCAAAAACATCGTTGTTATATTCGTTTGACAAACTGACATGTGCAAAAAAACAACATAAAAGTCGAGTATTGAAACTAATCTTTAAAATTATGTACTGTTTTCACGGCGCCGCCAGTCGACAGGACATAGAATTAAAACATTTCATTAGAAAAATTTAAAAATAGACTAAAATTCAAATTCGAACGCGAAACAAAATTGGAGTGTCTTAAATTGGCGTTGTTAGCAGGTTTTAAAATCGAATTTCATCATTCATGAATCGTTATTATGCCGGTACACGGTGGTAAAAAAAATGCTGCTCGAAATATAATAATTATTTTTTTAATTATTTTGAATGATAATTTTCTTGATATTTTTTTTTTCGAAAATATAGTCGGGCCTTCACGACTAACGTTAGAGCGGCGTAGAAACATTTCTCAAATGACGATGCTTAGAATTTCAGTTTTTTTCCATACATGTATCGTTGTGAATAATTATTTATTACGAAAGTAGTATGCGCGTTCGTGAATTTAAAAGTTGGATGTTTGACCGATGTCATTTCTAGAAAAATATTTAAAAAAAGACGATTTTATTTTTATTTTAAAAAAAATATTATTATTTAATCAATTTATTTTTACCAAAAATGAGTAACGCAGTTTTGGCGGACCCTGTTATTTAGAACACACAGATAAACCATGCAACTTAGTGATGGAAATAAGTGCTTAGGTACCTACCTACCGGCTTACCGACTTACTACCGTGGTTTTTTTGCGAAAATGAGTAGGTACCTAGACGAATTATGTAGGTACTTACGTTGGATGCCGGGTTGTTGCAATAAAATTGAAGAATTCAACATTTCTTTAAAGTTAATTCTAACGTTCTGCGTAAGTTCTATTCGAGTTCTGATGTTATATCATTTTATCCAGTTGCACCACAAAACTGAAACAATTACAGAACTTTAAAATAACTTTCACAGAACGTGAAAATTAATTGAAAATTTTGGAGAATTATTAAATTTTTTTGAAAGAACCTATCAAAATATTTTTCATTTATGAATGTGTAGGTAAAGTTTCGTTCTTTTTGGACATTCTCAAATAATAATACCAGTAATGGCCAGTACCTACTTATGAGGGAACGTTGTTGACGAATTAATGAAAAATTAATATATTGTGTAAATTTAATAGCAAAGATGGTACAATTTTTTTTTTCAAATGGTGTAGGTACTTGAAAATTGTACGGAAATTAATTGTTTTATACATTATTAACTAAATTTTAATGATAATACGGCACAAGAGTCCCAACTACTGAAGTCAGTGAAACTATGGCATCCCCAGTTGGGGTATGTTGTGAGGCTAAAGGTAGTGGGGAGGGGAAGGAGATGGAGACGAGGAAGGTGGGGAAGTACCTGGCTATTCAGATCTGGTCACCAAAAACGGCAAAAGCCATTTCAAGCAACGTTATGAAAATTAATAAATTTAAATATCTTAACATGGTCAATTTTTTGCTAAATTATGCAGGTAAAAGCATACTTTTTTTAAGTTAATTTTCACGTTCTGTGTTAATTCTTCTTCGATTCCGATGAAACTTTGGGGACCTTCGATTCTTAATGTATAAAATGGTGAGCTCTGGCATCATGAAATTATGCATTGCTAAACCGTTCATCCGATTGCGATGAAACTTTGGGAATTTGATGTGTGCATGCCTCCGATGGCGACTAGATACTTCTGTTTGACAGGTTTCAGCTGCTAGGCCCTGCGGGTGGCCTTATACATACGTATGTTTAACCACTGAGCGTTGCTCTCCTCGCCTTCTTTGCCTTAAAAAACCCTCAACCCAATATCTACAAAGATGAGATTACCCTGAGGGAAATTATTTTCCTCGGGGTCTTCTGTGTGGAGCTCATGTAAAAAAGGATAAATACCAGGAGTGCAGAACTAAGCAAGGGAAAAAATATTAAGAACATGTTTTTTTTTCAATTATTTCTGGCTTTCACCATCCAAGGGTACTATGTAGGTCATCATTTAAGACTGACATAGACAGGAAAGGTGAATTTATATGCATTTAATTATTTTTTTTTTACATGAGCTCCACACAGGAGGCCGTGGGGAAAATAATTTCCCTCAGGGCCTATGTCTTCTTTGGGGATGCTGTGTGGAGGATTTTTTTTAGGAAAGGAAGGAGATGAGAGTTCTGGGAAGGAAAAGGGTTTAAGGGGTGGGTAGGAATCTGGGGTTCAGTGTGTCCTGGTCATCCGCCTCTAAGACCTAGACAGACCTAACCCCATGAACCCGGGCACCCCTACTATATCACCAAACCTAGCGAACCACTTGAGGTGACCTATGGCAGACGTGTTGGTTATCCAATAAAGGACAACTTTGGGGATTTGTATTTCTATATTACATTATATACAACGGGTACCCGGCATGCGTTGCAACATCACTGTAATCTCGGGGTCAACTTAACTGTAATGGTTCCATTCCAAGTTCCGGGAAACTACATTATAATGCAAGCGCCTTACAAACGCCTGCTTTATATTATAACATTATATACAAAGGGTACCCGGCATGCGTTGCAAGATCACTGTAACCTCGGGGTCAACTTAACTGTAATGGTTCCATTCCAAGTTCCAATAAACTACATTATAATGCAAGCGCCTTGCAAACGCCTGCACTTTATTATAATATTATATACAACGGGTACCCGGCATGCGTTGCAAGATCACTGTAACCTCGGGGTCAATTTAACTGTAATGGTTACATTCCAAGTTCCGGGAAACTACATTATAATACAAGCGCCTTGCAAACGCCTGATTTATATTAAAACATTATATACAAAGGGTACCCGGCATGCGTTGCGACATCACTGTAACCTTGGGGTCAACATAACTGTAATGGTTCCATTCCAAGTTCAGGGAAACTACATTATTATGCAAGCGCCTTGCAAATGCCTGCACTATATTATAACATTATAAACAACGGGTACCCGGCATGCGTTGCAAGGTCACTGTAACCTCAGGTTTCTTCATATATTTATTTAACACACACTCCTCCTTGCTTCATCCACGTTCACACGTCAAATCGCATAGTGTTTTAACCCGTTAGTTGCTTCTGCAACGGGCCCAGCTAGTATATATAGTATTGTTTGGTTTTGGGGTAGGTCAGGGAAAGGTCACGAAAAAGCTCACTTTTGATTTGAGGGGAAAAGCGACCACTTTGCCCCTCGGGTGGGTGAAACGACAAGGGTCACATTGGCTTGCTGCAGTTTGGTAAAATAAAATTTGGCAAGCCAAATTGACCTCTAAGTTGATTCAATTTCAAAGGCCCCACGGTTCACTCTCCTTCGAAGCTATCTATCTCTTTTCAAATGCCCGCAAAAGTTGAGAAAGATATAGCGAAAATCTCCCATACAAAATTGATTTGGCTAGGTACATAAATTTTAAATGTCATTCTTCATTTTTCGATTTCCCACCGGCCGACTGGCATACGTGATTTCTTAGAAAATATCACGCTTGGAAGCCAAAATTTAGTAAAATTACGTCAACGAGACTTTTTAAAAGGTCAATTGACCATCGCAATTATCACTTTTCACAAAAACATCGTTGTAATATTCGATTGAAAACTGACATTTGCGAAAAAACTACGGAAAAGTCATATTTTGAAACTAATGTTTAAAAATAGGTACAATTTACACGGAGACGCCTATCGACAGAATCTACAACCGCAGCTTTTCCTTGGAGAAATTCAAAAATGTGTCGAAATCTAAATTGGAACGTTCGCAGATCCTAGCGCGAAAAAAATGCTGTTGTTCAACGACTGATGGAACAAGTTTCAAATTGATTGTATTCTAACGAGGGTAAATAATAATCTTTATTAAATTTTCTCGAATCTTGCAACACTAAGCATGGAACATTATTCAAAACCACCGCAAGTTTTCAGCGAGGCCCTGACAGCCTTAGCTGACGTAATTTGTATGTAAAATGTTCTAAAACGGGCGCAGGTGTTCGATTTTCAGGCTGTGCTTGAGGTGGTTGAGACAAAGTTTAACGGTTGTGTTGCCATATAAATGAAATATTATTAACCATTTAAATACTAAGTAGGTACTTAATACAAAATTTAATAAAATCAAATAAAATGAGGTGCTTATCCCGATGACCAAATTTGTTTTCCTAAATAATAAAAATAAAATTATAGCGCCATTTTTGTGAAAAAAAACCCTAGGTTTTGTAAAATAATGGATCCAAAGTATCAGGAGCGCAGAAATTGACCGAGATAATAATATGTTGTTTTAGCTTCATTAAATTATACACGGTTAACCGTTCATCCCATTGCGACGAATCTTCGAGAATTTGATGATGGCATGTCTCCGATTGTGTCTACATACTTCTGTTTGGCAGATTTCTGCTGCTAGGCCCTGTCGGCGGCTTTATACATACGTATGTTTAACTATATGAAAAACTGTAAAATCGGTAGGTACCTGAGAAACTGATATATTATAAAATTATAAAAATAAAATTAAAGCGCCATTTTTGTGAAAAATTGCATTGCACATTCTGTATAAACGTTACAGGGTACCTACCAGGAGCGCAGAAATTGACTGAGGAATATTTAACTGTATGAAAAACTATAAAATCGTTAGGTGCCTGAGAAACTGATATAGGTATTATAAATGAATCGCCGATATGCAAGTACGCCCATAACTTTCGAATGCATGCACCGAATTGGATAATTATTTTTGTTTTGTGTTTGTAATTGTTAGGATAAGGTTTTTATTGATCTTCTGGTGAGCACTGGCATTATGAAATTTGTATAAAATGGTTGCCGAAATGTTTGCACGCGCATAACTTTCGAACGGATGCATCGAATTGAATAATTGTTTTTTTGGTGGGTTCGTTACTGTTAGGACAAGGTTTTGCATAAAAATACCGGTGAGATCTGCCATAATGAAATTTGTATAAAAATGAATTGCCGAAATGTATATATGCGTATAACTTTCGAACGAATGCACCGAATCTGAAAATTCTTTTTTTATTGTTTTCGTTACTGATAGGACAAGGTTTCTATAAAACTACTGGTAAGCTCTGGCATTATGAAATTTGCATAAAAATCAATCGTCGAAATGTATGAACGCGTATAACTTCCGAAAGACTGCACAAAATTGAATAATTTTTTTTTGTTATGTTTGTTTATTGGCTGGTGAGCTCTGGCATTACGAAATTTGCATAAAAATATTTCAATAGGTGGCACGCGAGCTGTTTGAAAACCAAATGTAACGGCAATGAAATAATGAGCGCGGGAGGGGGGAAAAAACCACGGAGGGGGGAGGGTAATCTGGGAAGGGGGAGGGGAACCCGGGAGGGGTTTTGCGGGATGGAGGAAGGGGGGGGGGGGTAGAGTACGCTATGAAAGAATATTTTTTCTGTTCTTTTTTTTACTCGAATAAAACAAAATTTTAAAAGGATAAATACCAGGAGTGCAGAACTAAGCAAGGGAAAATATATTAAGAACATGTTTTTTTCAATTATTTCTAGCTTTTTGGGAAAGGTGAATTTATATGCATTTAATTTTTTTTTTTACATGAGCTCCGCACAGGAGGCCGTGGGGAAAATAATTTCCCTCAGGTCCTATGTCATCTTTGGGGATGCTGTGTGGAGGATTTTTTTTAAGGAAAGGAAGGAGATGAGAGTTCTGGGAAGGAAAAGGGTTTAAGGGGTGGGTAGGAATCTGGGGTTCAGTGTGTCCTGGACATCCGCCTCCAAGACCTAGACAGACCTCACCCCATGAACCCGGACACCCCTACTAAATCACCAAACGTAGCGAACCACTTGAGGTGACCTATGGCAGAGAAGTTGGTTATCCAATAAAGGACAACTTTGGGGATTTGTATTTCTACATTACATTATATACAACGGGTACCTGGCATGCGTTGCAACAACACTGTAACCTCGGGGTCAACTTAACTGTAATGGTTCCATTCCAAGTTCCGGGAAACTACATTATAATTCAAGCGCCTTGCAAACGCATGCACTGTATTATAACATTATATACAACGGGTACCCGGCATGCGTTGCAACATTACTGTAATCTCGGGGTCAACTTAACTGTAATGGTTCCATTCCAAGTTCCGGAAAACTACATTATAATGCAAGAGCCTTACAAACGCCTGCTTTATATTATAACATTATATACAAAGGGTACCCGGCATGCGTTGCAAGATCACTGTAACCTCAGGGTCAACTTAACTGTAATGGTTCCATTCCAAGTTCCTGGAAACTACATTATAATACAAGCGCCTTGCAAACGCCTGCTTTATATTATAACATTATATACAAAGGGTACCCGGCATGCGTTGCAACATCGCTGTAACCTCGGGGTCAACTTAACTGTAATGGTTCCATTCCAAGTTCCGGGAAACTACATTATAATTCAAGCGCCTTGCAAACGCATGCAATGTATTATAACATTATATACAACGGGTACCCGGCATGCGTTGCAACATCACTGTAATCTCGGGGTCAACTTAACTGTAATGGTTCCATTCCAAGTTCCGGGAAACTACATTATAATGCAAGCGCCTTGCAAACGCCTGCTTTATATTATAACATTATATACAACGGGTACCCGGCATGCGTTGCAACATCACTGTAATCTCGGGGTCAACTTAACTGTAATGGTTCCATTCCAAGTTCCGGGAAACTACATTATAATGCAAGCGCCTTGCAAACGCCTGTTTTATATTATAACATTATATACAAAGGGTTCCCGGCATGCGTTGCAACATCACTGTAACCTCGGGATCAACTTAACTGTATTCCATTCCAAGTTCAGGGAAACTACATTATTATGCAAGCGCCTTGCAAATGCCTGCACTATATTATAACATTATATACAACGGGTACCCGGCATGCGTTGCAAAGTCACTGTAACCTCAGGTTTCTTCATATAATTAATTTAACACACACTCCTCCTCGCTTCATCCACATTGACACGCAAATCGCAAAGTGTTTTAACCCGTCAGTTGCTTCTGCAACGGGCAAAACCTAGTATATATTAATGCTTGGTTTTGGGGTAGGTCGGGAAAAGCTCACTTTTTCGTCGACGCAAAAACGACCAGTACGCCCTTTGCGTTTCACCCACCTCAAGGTTCACTTTCGGTTGAAGCAAATTCCGAATGAAAACTGTAAGTCAATTTTTTTCGACAAAATGAAATATATACAGGGATTTATTCTCCGATACGAATCGGCGGCGAAAACTAGAAGCTCTACTCGAATCACTCGATTCGGCTCGGTCGTATTTCCCGCCGACAGACGGCGTTTGAAAAAAAAAAATGACGAAAAAACCCGCTAATTTCACAAAGGAAAATGCTATATTGGACTATTGACATAGGTCAGGATCTCAGATGTCAAATTTTTAGCCTAACAAAACGGAACTCTCGGCGGTTTCGGTCGTTGTTTTTCGGAAAACGACATTACCGCCGAAAAACTGATTCCGGGCTAGATGTTTTTTGAAAATACGATAGCCGGATAGATTCCGCAACTTTTAACACCAATAAAACATATGATTCTCATATAAAATACGTCAGGAGAAGCTGACAAAACTCGAAATTTTCCGAAAAAAAATCATCAAAATACGCGCTCAAAGATTCCATCGGAAGTTTAAATATTGGTGGCCAGTTCAAATTAACACGCTATTCATTCGGGGTAGGTACCTACTTATTTCGGGAGTATTGCAAATATGATGAAAAAAGCAAATATTGCCGGAATCTAAGGAAACGCGCAGGTACCTACCTGAATGGGAACCTACACAACGAATTAGGTTTTAATGCAATAAATACTAAGGTAAGGTTGTTTCGATGATACTGAATAATTCAACTTTTTTTAAGTTAATTTTCACGTTCTGTGATGGTTCTACTCAAATTCTATTGTTTTATCATTACAGACCAGTTACATCACAAAACTGAAATAATTACAGAACTCGAACGGAACTTTATAGAACTGAAAATTTACTAGAAAAATTTAAAGAATTGTCAATTTTTTTTATTAATTATTTTTTTTATTTTTAAGTGTGTTCTATTTGAACATTGTTAATATACATATACATTACGCGTGTTCTAGGTAGGTACTTACTTGCGGGGACTTTTTTCATTTAAAAATCAAAACATGATATTGAATGAATTTATTTGTAGTGAAAATTATTTTATGCTCAACAGCATAATGGCGTCGTTTTGGTGAAATATTACAACAAAGTACCTACTTAGTACTTACACTTGCAAAATGAAATACAATACAACTACAATAGTGAGCTCCGGCATAATAAAATTTTGCACTGCTAAACCGTGCAACCGATTGTTATTGTTAATGGACTATTTGTGCGTAAATAAATTAATTATATACAGCGGGTACCCGGCATGCGTTGCGAGGCCACTTTATCTTCGGGGTCAACTAAACCGTAATGGTTCCCTACTAAGTCCCGGGAAACAACATTATAAAATTATGCACTTTATAAAATTATATACAACGGGTACCCGGCATGCGTTGCAAGGCCGCTTTAACCTCGGGGTCAATAAAACTGTAATGTTTCCATCCGAAGTCCTGGGAAACTACATTATAATGCAAGCGCCTGCACTTTATAACAGTATATACAATGGGTACCCGGCATGCGTTGCAAGGTCACTGTAACCTCGGGGTCAACTTAATTATAATGGTTCCATCCCAAGTACCGGGAAACTACATTATAATGCAAGCACCTGCACTATATAAAATTATATACAACGGGTACCCGGTATGCGTTGCAAGGCGACTTTAACCTAGGGGTCAACTTTACTGTAATGGTTTCATCCCGATTCCCGGGAAATAAAATTTTAATGCAAGCGCCTGCAATTTATAACATAATATACAACGGGTACACGGCATGCGTTGCAAGGTCACTGTAACCTCGGGGTCAACTTAACTGTAATGGTTCCATCCCAATTCCCGGGAAATAATATTTTAAAGCAAGTGCCTGCAATATATAACATGATATACAACGGTTACTCGGCATGCGTTGCAAGGTCACTGTAACCTCGGGATCAACTCAACTGTAATGGTTCCATTCCAATTCCTGGGAAATTACATTTTAATGCAAGCGCTGCACTACATAACATTATATACAACGGGTACCCGGCATGCGTTGCAAGGCCACTGTGAACTCAGGTTTCTTCATATATTTAATTTAACACACACTCCTCCTCGCTTCATCCACGTTCACACGTCAAATCGCATAGTGTCTTAACCCGTCAGTTGCTTCTGCAACGGGCAAAACCTAGTGTGATATTAATGGTCAAACATTGTGAATAATTATTTTTTTTTATGCGACATCATTTTTTATCTCGCTATACTTTCTAACAACGTATGCAGGGATACTGGAGGTCTAGAGTCGTTCAAAATAAATAAATGTAGCTTCGTTTAACAAAAAAATTAGAACCTTGCGAGAGCCTTGAAGGAGTAACCATCAATTACTTTTACCAGGGCGGGTAAGTGGAGGATAACCTCCCCATATGGAGTAATAATAATAATAACGTAATACCGTATAGCGCAAATTTGTGTTATTTCACAAATGTGGAGTAACTGTGAATTTTGGAGCTATAAATTGTACGGTTATTTTCTTTCCTTCTTGCTTTATTTATTTTGGCTATTCAAGCAACACTAAACACAAATAACAAACAAAACATAAATGTTTGATTTCTCTTTTAATCAAAAATTACTGCCGTCTAAAATACCATTTCAATAATACCTTCCATGGGCCGAAGGGGTATTAAGCAAGGTCGTGATCTAGGACCTTGCTTAAACGTGCGTCAAGTAAATCATAAATTTTTTTCTAGTCGAACCGACAATTTAAGTTTTGTATTTTATTGCATTGCATGAACTCTCCATACATACTAGGAATAAATATTTAAAAAATCACGAGAACCATAAAATCATATTCCGTAACTGACCATCACTCATTAATCGTCACTTTACGTCAAGTACGCCATTTTAAATGTTTGAATGACGCAGATGAGTGGTCCTATCCAAACTGAGCTCTATTTTTACAGTAAGCATTTATTCACATTTTATACGACCGTCAACGGAAATGAATCCTGTCCGAATACACGACGGGCATGACGAGCCGATTTCAATATGTTGTATCAAATTGATGGCAGATTTGTCATGCACAACTCCGGACTCCACTGCTGAGCGGCCGATTGTTGTCTAGCTTGTCGGGCATATTGCCTCACGCGACCCGCGATCATCGCACTCCTCCCGAAATGTTGCCGATGGACAGGAAATACGAATGGGACATTTAAATCCCCGAACAAGAATAATTTTAATGTATTTACTTTCCAACACGAGAATTCATTTTAGATACATGTAGTTATTTATATATATTTTTTTAATAAAGTGTTTTGATATCCACTATAAAGTTAAAAAAATAGTAGGATTAATTAGATTTTGTTAATAAAAAGGCATTTTGAAATAGAATTCCACACCATTAGTGGTTAATTG
Source organism: Limnephilus marmoratus (assembly GCA_917880885.1). Lineage (NCBI taxonomy): Eukaryota > Metazoa > Arthropoda > Insecta > Trichoptera > Limnephilidae > Limnephilus > Limnephilus marmoratus. The sequence continues at coordinate 41,685,765 of OU862908.1, forward strand.
TTATAAAATTATAAATAATAGTAGAATTACACGTGTCACAGATCACAGATATATTATTATGTGGGAAAAATATTATTTTATAGAGATCTACATAATATGTACGACGAGAGGTGCCGTACATGACGTTTATGTAAAGGCACTGATGTATTGTATATGGGCGCGTGCATTCCATAGAAGCACATAAGCACTGCCTAACCACCTAAATACTTGCATAATTACTATTAAAACTATAAGCCCAAAACTACCTAGACCAGCCGCACATTACAATGTGTCGAAAGCAGAAACTAAGTAGGTATGCAAAATGTCGTTCCCGTCAGAGTATTTAATGTTTACTCTTATGCTCGGACAAATATTCTATATTCGTATGCGCATTCAAGAGATGACTCGTTATTGTTAGTGTTTAAACAGGCAAAGCTTTTAAGAACAAATTGCTTCGGGCAGCAAATATAGCAATTAGTGCCATCATTCGGTAACGCTACTAATTGGCACCTAAAACTTTAATAACGAAATAATGATAATGGTACATTTTGGCTTTCTTTGAAAATTTAATTCTGTGATAAATTTATTTATAATAATTTTATAAATATTTCATATCCGTGTAGAATACCTACGGCATCGATGAATAATTATTTGGCTTATGAAATCCCAACGAAATCGGCTGCAGCCAGCAGATTAGTCATTTTTATCGAAAACTTGAACGAAAGGAGTAGTTGTCTGTGATAAGTCGTTTTTCTGCATATATTTTTTATCAATTCGCTTCTTTCTATTAAACTCTGTGTACATCACTGGATGTAAATTGATAAAGTTTATACTCTCTTCAGAAATAGCATTTACGTACTACATATATATGTAGTTACATTTCGCTCTCAGAACAGTCAAACAATTTCATGAATCTGGTTGCGAATATAAACCATTAGACGTGGGCAGAATGATTCCCAGGAGTGAATCGATTCAGTCTGATTCCCATGGCCTTTTGAATTGATTCCTTTTATTCATTCCTTTAATTCAATTAAATTCAAAAAAAAAAAAAAAAAAAAAAAAAAAACAAAAACAAAAAAAATTGAAAATTGAAAATTAAATGAATGGGGAGGCTAACACCGCACACGAGACCGGGAGGCCACGGAGTACCGCAAAAGAGGAGACTGATAGGCTACCAAGCATCGCACAAAGAGGAGACCGATTATTCTATCTCATTATCTCGCAGGCTAAAACCTATAGATTAATGTGTTTGACTCTTTTTAGTGTCGCTTTTTCGTTTCATCGGTTTTCAAATCACAATGAGTGGGGAGGCTACGAAGCACCGCACAAAGAGGAGACCAATAGGCTACGGAACACCGCACAAAGAGGAGACCGATTATTCTATCTCATTATCTCGCACGCTAAAACCGACTCTTTTTAGTGTCGCTTTATCGTTTCATCGGTTTTCAAAATCACAATGAGTGGGAAGGCTACGAAGCATCGCACAAAGAGGAGACCAATAGGCTACGAAACACCACACAAAGAGGAGACCGAATATTCTATCTCATTATCTCGCATGCTAAATCCTATATTGTTTGTCTTTTTTTAGTGTCGTAATTTTTCGTATGTAAAATGTATTTATTGTTAGCAATTATATCTTAAAATTATACAAATTTTCGTTTCACCCTTAAAATTTTATTGATTTTATTTTATTTATTAAACTTATAATTTCGTTCCATTTTACGTGATCTAATATAAACATCATTTTAACATTAAGATGAGTATTTTATGACAGCTAACCACAGCTAATTGGCCTTATAATATCTGCAAATTTACATATTATATCGACCCAAGATCTACGTTTAAAAGTAGGTAGGTACAATATCTTTCGTACGTACCAAAAAACCGATAAGCATCGCTTCTCACTTTTCTAGCTGATGTTCAGATTCAAAGTCGAAAGTTTTCGACTAACTATGTAATGAAATTGACGGCTTGGCGCGCGGGGGAATAAATGAACCGCGCGGACGGATTAAGGGCTGGCATTGACGAATGAATTAGTAACTTTTGATTAATGTTTTGTGTCTTACCTAGCAGTGACTTGATTTACTCGCGAGCTGCGGACCTAGGACTGGGATGCGTTTGGGACATATCGTGACATTGACGTGACGATGACGCCTGACGTCATTTTTAGGTCTAAGAATTACAAAAGACCATGACGTCACAAGTGAAAAAGACTTTTGTTTTAATTCCTCTGTCTGTCGGAATCGGACAATCTCGATTTCGACAGACTAGGTACCTGGGACGTGGACATTGAACACGGACCTGGGACGGCGGGGACCTTAGGACAATGTCAGGACTATTGTTTAGGATAAATGATTAATTCCCTGCGTGAAAGAGATGCTCGGGCAACCCGGATGAATCGCGGCCGCGTTTTGGCCATTTTGGGACATGGACTTATGATGTTCGGGTGTTTTTAGAATAGCGGCGCGGCGGTAGCGGAATACAATCGTAATAGGCGAGTCGTTCACAATACCGTCCGTCGAAAACTTCGCGGCGCGCGGCCCGTTTAATAATATTTAAATACCTATGAAACAATATAATATTTAAATCGTTTACAGAACACATTATTCATTGAAATAATTTAACAGTAAAATAAATGGAAATTAAAAAATGTATGGTGTCGTTAAAAATCGTAGGATGCAAGGCCAAAGATAAGGAATGAAGAATCAATTCCTTTTGAAATTGAGAATTAGATTGAGTGTGTCACAAGATTGAATTTATTCATTTAATTCGGTCATTCAATTTTGCCCACGTCTATAAACCATCCCTAAATACCAAGTAAACCCTTAAATATGTAAACATCCCAATAACATTTTATTATGCATGTTAACACGCCTTTCTTCCCATCTTATTTGCACACACATGACCTGTGCGGGGCAATGCGTGCGTGATGGCTTTATCATTTACATAAAAAGGTTATAAAGGTTAGTATTCCACGCGTGAAATATTCATAATTGTTTCCGCTTTAAGCCGTGCTCACATCAAATCAGGTAGCCAGATTTTGCTCTTTCTATCAAGCGTTTATTTTAAACACTATCAAATGTTTTAACAAAGTACGTAGCAGGCACTACGTTTTGTTTTATTGTATATGTATTAATCTATCATATTGTATTTACACAAATCAAATCGGTGTTAATTCATAAATAGTAAATGTTTTAATTTACATCTATCCATATATACAAAAATCTATTGCTGTTCGTTTGTCTCGCTAAAACTCGAGAACGGCTGGACCGATTTAGCTAATTTTGATTTTGAAATCTTTGTCGTTGTCCAGGGAAGGTTTGAACGGTGAGAAAATATGGAAAAATTACGAGGAAGATAGTAAAAACAATAATTTAATTTTCCCATATAAACAGTTCTGAGGCGTGTATTAAATGGGTTTTGAATCGACAATACATATCCACATTACTGGGATTATCGCGTATTTAAATTTAAATATTTTGATGGTTGTCATTGTTGGTTCGTTCAGAATAATTGCAAACATCAGAAGAAAAGCCAACAAATTGTTACCTTGGAAACGATGTTTTTTTTTGAATTAGGCAATTCAACCTAAAAAGAGTGCTTTGTTGGCGTCGTAGTTAATAATATCTATCTCTAAAAATGAATCGCCGAAATGTATGTATGCGCGCGCATAACTTTCGAACGACTGTACCAAAGTGGATAATTCTTTTTTTAAAACTACTGTTGAGCTCTGGCATTTTGAAATTTTGTAATAGGTGGCAAGCGAGCAGTTTGAAAACTGAAAGTACCGGGAATGAAGAGGTTGGTGGGGGGGGGTGGAGGGTGTAGGGAGGGAGGAAGGTGGGGTGGGGGAGTGCAGTGGGGAGAAGGAAGGTGGAGGAGGCAGAGTGGGAATCACCCTAATAGAGCGAAACCGCGGGAAAAAGCTAGCGTTTTATGGGCAATCTGGATGCGGAAGTTGAAAATCGTTGTGTTCATAATAATAATCCAACAATTAAACAAACCATTTTCCAAGAACTGCAAACATTTCTTCATCAATATCAATTTTCTTTCTTTTTTGTACAAATCATGTTCCATTTGTTCATACCCATAATAATTTGACTTTCCTAAAACGGGAATACTCCTAGTTGGGCAGTCAAAAAAATTAATGAATTATGTATATAATGTAAAATAATGTATAATCTTGTACTAAATAAACAAACAAATAAATAAATAAATCAGAACAATGATTTAGTAAAAATGTTCAAAATGACATTAGATCGTATGCCGTCGGACAGCCATAATATTAAACGAAACACGGATCTATGTGTGTGTTTGTTACTCTTTCACGCAAAAACTTTTAGAATGGATTTTAATGAAACTTTACAATAATATAGCTCATACATCAGCATAATATATATCAAATTTGTATAAAAAAATTGCAATAGGTGGCACGCGAGCTGTTTGAAAACTGAATGTATCGGGAATGAATGTATGGAATGCAGGAGGAGGGAGGGGAACTCGGGAGGGGGGAGGGGAACTCGGGAGGGGGATCCGCGGGAGGGGGGAGCCAAATATAGGAGAGGGGAGGGGAACTCGGTTTGGGGGGGTTCGTGGGAGAGTGGCTAGGGGGGGACTAGAGTGAGAAGAGGAAAGGTGGAGGAGTGGGAACGCGAGAGGGGAAGGGGACACGGGGGAGGAAGGGGAGGAGGAAAATGAACGGGACGAATAGGAAAGGACGGGCAGGGATAAACAATTTCTTTATTAAATGGCATAGCAACGCATGCCGGGTACCAGCTAGTCTTATATATAAAAATCTTGTGTCACGGTGATTGTGGTCGTACTCCTTGAATGAAATTTTTTATGCATGTTTTGGTAGGTACGAGAATAGGTTGTAAAGTATATTTCATACAGCTAGGGAGCTAGGTGATTAGGGTGCCACTATCCAGAGTTGGGTTAGTTACATCATTTGTACCTCAAGAACGGCTCGACCGATTTTTATGATTATTTATCTCCGCCCCGAATAGCAGAATAGCTTTTAAAACATCAGATAAATTCACGAAAAGAAAATTAAAAATAAAATTCCTTCCTCGTGCATTTTGTTTGGAACGAATTCTCATCTCTTGAAAGAGATGCAGCAATATTGTAATAAGTATAATATTAAACAGTGAGTTAATTCCAAAAATTAAACAACGTCAAATGTCAATGCGCTGATTGTTTTGCTTTTGTTCTTAAACATATAATGCTGCCCCTCTTTCTTACACACTAAATGTCAATAGTCGAAAATGAGATAAACGGTGAACGTGTGTCTGCACCCCTCCATAGGAAAAATACAATAATTACAACCAATCTCCGTCACACCCACAAAGAAAAGTAAGAAAATCACAAAAAATATGAATCCGTACACACTCCATCTCTGATAGGTACTGATAAAAACAAAACACGGACAGTTGTGCATCAATAAAATTGCTTTATTGTGCAATTTTTAACTTTATAAAAGAATTGAATTTATTTCAGGTAATAATTTAAAACAACGTTTATTGATTCTGAGGCGGTACAAAGTTCGCCAGCTAGCAATTATATAATTATCGTACATCGGTAATAAGAATGCAAGTCAAATGGCAAAAGTAATCTATTTGTTACGAAATCTATTAATATGTGTTAAAAATAATATTTGTTTTATGTTATATAATTAGGACTAGGCTAATGCCTGAATTAGTTAGGAGTCTTCTACAAGGGACCTGGAATGGGTTACAGACACCTGGATAAACCAAAAACTGCAAAGCTGTCGGTAGGCACAAGTTGAGACAAGACTGACGATGTTATGAAGAAGTGGCGATTCATAAGGGAAGTCTGTGTCCTACACTCAAAGTGCTGAAGAATATGATGACGATAAAAAAGTATTTCTGAGAAGAAATGACAGGGGAGCAGAACAGCATATAAGATGAGAATTTTGGTACCCGAAGACTTTATCAAGAGTAGAATAATTAAGCCGATCGCCAATGAAGTTTCTTTATAAAAAGCATGCAAAAAGAAGGAGTGTTAGTATACTTTGTCTAAGGGCTGAAAAAAAAACACCCCATCCTTGGGCATAAGAAACCGAAAGGTAACAACAGCAGGAGACCAGAAATCTCAAAGGATTAAATAGATGGGGTATATACCTACCTACACTACAATTTGGCCACTACAACACGGGCATGTGCCTAGTGTGATGGCCAAAAAATTATCCATTTACTGTAATGTATAAACTTTACTGAATAAAGAACATTAAAAAAAAAAAAATTTTAAATAAAGGAAAATTTTTGTAGCCAACATAATATTTCCCTTTTTAGAATTTCTATAAGAGATTTCAAAAATTCTGTGATTGGTGAGGATATCATCAAAATTATTAATTTTGGTTATGTGTCTATCCTGCGTAACACTGGTTCAATGAAACTAAATTTTCTATGAATTCAAGTTTCATTTTCAAAAATTGAATTAGGTGTTGTGTGAAGAATTTAGACAAGAGAAAAAGTACCTATCTATAATATAATATTTTTTATAGAAAATTATTTTTATTTTAATTTTTAAAATTATAACTGATTTGTCGGTAAATCAGACAATTCCGTGATTTTTGCTAGTGATGTACTAGCACTGTTAAAAAAAACTGTGATTGCTAAGAGAGGATGGACGGCAAAACTTGCTTCGATATTATTCTATATTGCACGCTCTGCACGTCTTTACGTTAAATAATGCTCTTCCATCTATCCTCCCCCCTATTTGATCTGGCAACACTGATCCCCGCCACTATATTGGGCTGTCCGCTTATTGAAATCTGCATAATGCAAGAAGGGGGCGCCCATTGTACAAATATATTGTTTTCTATTTTGTATGGGATATAAAGGGGGTGAGTAATTCCCCCTGTGCCCAGGGGAACCCTGTCCCCTCACCCCCGACCCCTACCGAACTAACCCCACACATATAAAGCACGCCGCTAACACCCAACATTTACCAGGGCTGCAATAATTATGCAATACATTAAATTCCTAGAACTTTGTATTAAGTGTTGTTAGCGGAATAAAACATAGGAATTTTTATTAAAATAACCCTCTTTATAAAAACTGTCAATAGGAGTCCAATATAAATAAAAATCGAATATGTTTACCCGAGACACTATCTAGGTTACAAATCAGTTATCGGTCGAAAATATTAGAAAAAAAAATTGTCAAAGATAAAATAGTTAATTCTGAATTTTATTTGAAATATGAGATTGACCTAAAAAATAAGTGGTCTTAAGCGATACTAAATGATGCAAAATCATACAAAATCATATGTTTTTGTTTTGAAAATTTGATCGCTTAGAAGTGTTATAGATGCTTCAATTAAATACTGCGTGTAGAACATATCTTGGCCCCTAAAAATATCGGTCATTTTTCAAGTCGTTTTAAGCCTAGAAAAATAAGCCTAGTATAAGGTCTTCAAAAAACACTTTCAAGTCCAAACTCTCCTATTTATAAACCTCTTTTCAGGTATGGTTTTATTGTTTAATGTGGCAAATTCAGCTTCTTTTATAATAATTGCAAAAGAATTGATATTTACGCCTGAACTTCACAAAATAAAATAAAGTATGCATTTTCGCGTTGATATTTTACAATACGGCCGGCAGTCGTCGAATTTGGATTTTCAAAGTGAACCCTATGCCATCCACCCAAGGACTACATACTTGCCACACCCGTTTTTTTTATCAGTTCGGCCCCGGACGGGGCGGGGAATAGACGTTAGCCTCCGCGTCGCTTGTTTACGTGAAATCAATTTTAAATTTCCGTTTTATTACAATAAACGATGCGTAAAAAAGAAAGTTTTTTACTAGCCTTTACGAAATCAACCCATAAAACAATTCTCAAATACCTTTTTCAACCTTTCCAAAAGCTTTTTCTCAAGTATTTTAAAACTCCCCCCATAAAGGGGCGTGAATTCCGATTTCGATTTTTTTCCTGGACTATTGGATCGCCTTAAAAATAAGTGGTCTCAATGGCCGAGTTTCGGGTCCCAATAGCGACCGTCGCATTTTTATTTTTCTGTGTCTTGTCCTTTTTCGTATTTTTTTATTAGATATAAAATGCATGTTGCAAATATTCGTCAACAGATATTCCTTTCAGATAACTTTAAAATAGTTATTTTTTGTTTATCCGACGGCAAACTTACCTCTGCAGCATCTGCATCATTATTCTCGCTAAAATATTCTACTCGTGTGAATAGGAAATATATGTGTGCTTACAGAGGGCGGAGACCCCGGCAGTTGAGTGTACCCAGTGTGCCCATAATAGACAGGATTAACTTTAATCGGGGGCAGCCGCCCCCGCCCGGGTCCCCAGGAACTGCTGAACTGCTCAGAACCGGGCACCCCACCCTACCCCCTACTTGTGTGCTTTTCAGACGTGACTAACTTTTCAAACAAATGACGTTTTTGCAACAATATGGAATACTGAAAATATTACAAATAAAAATCTTAACTAATAAGACAGGAAACTGCTTATTTTTATTATTAAGACTCCCGGAACTATGGCAATCCCAATTGGTGTACGATGTGATGCTGAAAGGACTAGAGAAAGGAAGAAGTCAAATGGTCAGATTCTGGGTTCTTTCGCCAGAGCGATACTGACAACACCTACAACTCTAGAACGTCCTGCAAACATACCTACTATTTTATTTTATTGACTGAGCGCAGCGAAATCATGTTTTAATACGACCATCTCGAATTTCAGCTACCTGTAAATTTGTTTGTTAGCGGTTCTGGTTCAAATAAGGTGTCGTGTTGGATACTACCTTTTATCGCGCCAAAATTCGTGTGATCGTGGTTTCTACTACGAGCTGTCAAATTGGAATAATCAGTATGTATTCTGGTAAAAGAATTATCTTTAAAATAGTGAAATTTCTTTGGGCGAATTATATAATTATTTCGTATTTGAAATTTTAAAAATAGTTAAGTAATATAATGAAAATAAATTACTTAGTATGCACAAGTGTATTATAAACAAAATCGACATGTTTCAAAAACGATGTTTTCTTCGTCAGGATAAGTTGAAGAAAACATTGTTTTTGAAACATCTTTGTCGATCTTGTCGATTTTGTTAAAAATGTAGTGGTGCATACTAAGTTATTTATTTTCATTATATCAATATTGACGCAACAAGGTATATTTGCGAAGTTTCAAGAAGTAAAAATATATTTATGATTTATAATTAAGTACATAGGTATTTAAAAGGGTGTAACCAGAGAAAACCAGAAATATGTCATTTTTAAATCAGATTTTAGACATATTTACTCTTTTCCACAAAAAAAGTATAAACTGATTTCGAAAGATTGTTCTTTTACGTACGTTTCAAATTTTGAGAAAATAGGTTTATTTTTAGTATAATAAGGTTATATTATAGGTCGTTGGCAGATTTGTTAAATTTAAAAAAAAAAAAGATTTTGTATTGTACAACACTCATTTCAAATCATGTAATCATGCAGTAAAATAAATCAATACATTATCTGAGAAACGTATGTTACAGAATTTTAATTTTAGTTTAAATAAAATCTTTAAAAAATATATACGTACATGTGTTTCTTGATGAAAGTTGGTCCGTTTGTGTATTTATTTGCGCACTTACAAACTAATGTATTTCAGATTTTTTACATTCTTATTTTGCTTAGACATTATTGAAAAATGATAAATACTGATGATCAAAAAATAATTACAAAAAGTAGGTACATAATTTTAATAGTTTTATCATCACGCCTTTCAGCATTTTTGGATGTAGGTATAAATTAAAGCAAATTTAAAAATTACAAAAAGTAGGTACATAATTTTAATAGTTTTATCATCACGCCTTTCAGCATTTTTGGATGTAGGTATAAATTAAAGCAAATTTGGAATGAAAGAAAATCGATATGGAGTTATAATTTTAAAAAGCTGGTACGGAGAATAATTAATCTTTCTCATTGGAACCGCCCTGTACGATCGTAAGAACATCTTTCGACGAAATGTGGATTTTCGGCCGTTGGATGGTTAAACGCCCTTAAGCACATGTGAAATAACAAAAAAAAATTATGAACTCTTTCTGTTGAACGGTGACCTCTGGCCTCAAAAGTTAAGGTTTATCTGAAACCCTAACCACAATTTAATTGAGTATGTGCTTCTCTGGTGTAATTCTTCTAACTATGGTTTTAATAAAACTAGAAAAAGAATAAGATTTTGCATATGTAACTAAATGTTTAAATGAACCAGATCTCAGTAAAAATGAATATAAAAAGTGACAAAACAATACCATCCTGAAAGGTGAACTATTGCTGATGCCCCCTGGAACTATAAAGCAAGGTAATAAAGGCCAAGAATGGGCATTAAATCCCCTTTCAGGAGGAATTATGCTTTGTTTGCTTATATTGGAGGCTTACCAGGCAGCCAACCCTCTCCACTCATCGGTTATCAAAATCCGGTTGCAAGAATTGCATACGGATTAGTTGTATTATTTCACATGGGTGCAGAGTGAAACTACTAAATTTAAAAAAATATATTCTTACCATTTATTTAAAATAAGTTCGCAATATCTATTGATCAGTTAAAAATATATTTCTTTTACGTTCTGCGCCTTTTACATTTTAAATTGCCTTGTTAGTCAGTTAATTTAGTTTTTGCCTTGAATGAAAGATTTCGAGTCAACCACCGAGAAAGTTATTTTGCCAAAACAAGGATGAAAAATTTTTTTTTCAGGGGGTAAGAATTTTCAATCTGAATAAATTTTAAACAATGTGGCGAGGGTGCCATCGGTAATTATGCACAGGGCGTCAGATTTCGTGAATCCGGCACTGTCAGTCGCTTGACATGGCCCGACCCAAATATTAAGTCTTCCTCGAGCGTCCCCATCTTCTTCTACCATTCACATTTGCGATTTTTTTTATTATTTTTTATAATGTATGACTCTTGACTTACAATCTGAAGATCGCGGATCGAATCCCGGAGTGCGCAAATAAATTTAATTTGATAAATTTGTATTATCTGACCATTAATTTTTTTAAAATAATATACATATGTTGAGAGAAAGGCAATAGAAATGGAGCAGAATAGTAACAGAGTGGTATCCAAGAGACGGTAAAAGAAACAAAGGTGGATAAGCGAAAAGATGGGAAGATGATCTAAAAAAGCTGGCTGGTCCAGAATGGATCAGAGTTGCAAAGGATAGAGAAAAATGGAAGTCTTTAGAGGAGGCCCACGTCGAAAGACAAGCTGTTTCTAAAAATAATGACCTGAACGCTGATAATTTAGAATAATTTAAAAAAAAATAATAATAATTAATTAGATTAGAAAACTGTTTTATAAGTTTAACAACAAAGGCTGGTTTTATTTTATTTTATTTATTTTATAGTATATTTGCGACACGTTTCAAATTGCAATATACCCTCAGTATCGCCTTGGTGTAAGACCACCATTCAAAATTGAACCGTTGCTTAGAATGGCTTTAATCGTGTTTGGTGACCAGATCTTCTTACCCTCCTCTTTCCTATCTCCTTCCCCTCTCCTTCAGTCTCACAACATACCCCAATTGGGGATGCCATAGTCTCACTGACTCTTTTGAGGTATTCACATAAAAATAAATAAATAAAACATTACAGTTTACTGACTCGTGTTAAAGTGTTCATATTGTATAACATAGGTATCACGTCTTCTTCATGATATGTACAAATGCACTTGTACGTTTTTATTTAATTAATTATGAATCGATTGTATGAAGCTGAATTTTATTTCTCTCATTGATTGAATATTGTAATCACAGAATTCTGAAATCATACAGACGATGGTCTTAATGCATTCAAAGTGCATAGCCCAAATAATATCAAATATTCCACGAAGGGTTGCACTGGGAATAGTATCTGTCAATAACAGTGCTTTCATCCTGCAGTAGCACCAAGTAAATGCCGTGACCAGAGGCCATAAGTGCCAAAATCTGCATGCGAATAATTAGATGATTACTTGACCCACGAGTCATTTCAATTTACCACAGTCTACGTAAATTCAAACTTAATCGAAACTAAAATCTTGGAAGGGTAATATAAATTACAGGTAAGGGTGTTAAAACAAAACATGAAAAATACTTGATGATAGATACATAGGTACCTACATATAATTTGGATTTATTTCTAAGCGAAGAATTTGCACGCTAATGCTTGTTCTTACTTGACGGATTTTTTAACATTGTTATTCATCTTCAGACAGTTTTCAAGTTCTTACAGGTTTAAAAAAATATATTTGTTTATTAATTCATTCTGGCCACTTATGTGTGAGATGGAATGATTTTGATACTCCCAAATTTCATACTACGAGGGCTGTCCGTAAAATAAGGTCTCCAAGATGCTGCGGTTGCGAGGGACAATTATAAGCGAGATCTGGCAACACTGGCGTATAGCCTGGTTTCCCTACGCCAAATCCCCACCACGCTGCACTCTCTGCGATACTTAGTCTCGGCGTGGCAGCCGTTCGCGATGTGGCTTCCGCTCGCCGCACCCGCCGGGTGTGAATTACACTCTATAATTAGTTTTTTTGTGCAAAGGACAAAACCCCGTTAGAAATTCATTCTCAGCTACTTGAAGTGTATGAGTGCGAAAACGTAAGCAAATGGTGCAGAGAATTTAAAAATGTGCCGGACGGCCATCGGTTTCAGACGGAAAAGTTGCCAAAGTGAAAAAAACAATGATTGCAGATCGACGGGTGACGGTTCGGGAGCTCTGTGATATGATCCCTGATGTCAATAACACCAATACCGACAAGATTTTAACAGAATATTTGGGAGACCACAAAGTCTGCCCAAGGTGCGTCCCAAAATGCTCACCGAAAATCGCAAACAACAACTGGTTGAAGCAGCCCGCTAATTCCTTGAGTGCTACGACTTCGATGGTAAAGAATTCTTGGACTCAATTGTGACTGGGGTCTAGACCCGGATATACTACACAACACCAGGGACAAATGAACAATCCCAGTGGCGTCATTCAGATTCGCCGAAGCAAAGTTTAAAAACGAATTACAGAGCGTAACTCACACCCGGCGGGTGCGGTGAGTGTGAGCTCCGTCGCGAACGGCTGCCACGCCGAGATTAAGCGTGCACGCAAAATCGTTCCAGGCGACCGCAGCACCTTTGAGACCTTATTTTACGGAAAGCCCTCGTATTTGCAGTTCCTCGTTTGCCTTTTTGAAAAAAGATTATCTTATTCCATTTAGACCACTTCTAACCATTTCATGCATTTTTCATACTTGTTATTGAAGTTTTGTTTGGAAATTAAATCCGTTTATTTATAGGTTAGCTGAGGAAAAAAAATCCCTCAGGGCCTATGTCATCTTTGAGGATGCTGTGTGGAGGGGCTTTTAGGGAAAGGAAGGAGAGGAAATTCTGGGAAGGGAAAAGGTACGAGGGGTGGGTAGGAATCTGTGGGTCAGGAGTGAGGGACATATGAATTCATCCCTCCCTCTGCGGTGCAAAGTGATGAGTCGAGAGAGTCCGGTTGGAGAGGTATAGATTAGTCAGTCGTCAGTCTCTCCCGTTCGGCCCGCCATGCAGTAGGTGGGCAAACGCATTCGCTGCTAAGATCTAAACAATCCTCACCCTATGAACTCGGGCACCCCTGCTAAGTAATCAAACGTAGGTTATCTATGGCAGGCGACCTCCGTAGTCCAGTGGGTAAGACTCTTGACTCACAATCCGGAGGTCGCGGGTTCGAACCCGGCATGCGCAAATAAATTTTATTTGATAAATTTGTGTTATTTCACAATTAATTCATTTAAAATAATATATAGTATATTTGCGGCATGTTACAGAGTGGAAGATACTATCAGTATCGCCCTGGTGTAAGACCACCATTAAGAATTGAAACGTTGCTTGAAAATGGCTTTAGCCGTGTTTGGTGACCAGATCTGAATAGCCAGGTACTTCCCAACCTTCCTCTTCCCCACCTCCTTCCCCTCCCCACTACCTTCAGCCTCACAACATACCCCAATTGGGGATGCCATAGTCTCACTGGCTCCAGACGGGAGCAGTTGAGATTCTTGTGCGGTATTCACTGTAAAAAAAAAATAAAAAGGGGTGTAAATGGTTCCCGGGTGGCGGTATCCATAACCGCTCCCCAAATTAACGATGAGTCTTGATGTTTTTTGAAAACATTAACTAATATTCATTATAAATACACAATCCATTATTATTTTATCTTTTAATAATAAGATACCTGCTTACAAAAATGTTCGATTCAACAACTTGATTCGTCCTATGGGATGTAATTTTTGAAGTTATAAAAGAAAAGGTTTTTGACTAGCCAAATAGGTAGACAAAAACAGTTGCCTACAGTAGATAATAATTATTGTATTCTGAAAAACGTTGACAATATTTTTTACATCTTTATATCTAAAGGTTAGTAAGTAGGTAGGTACCTACTTATATTACAATTGTTGGTCCCTTATAAATGGCCGGATATCTTCATGCATAGCTAAATCGAATTATTTCCACTAACAAATTGTAAAGAGGAGGATATCTTCCATAAGCACCACGGTATAAACACTTCCATTCATGGACAATATTGGGATCCGATTAAGATCTCAGCGTGGATCCATTCATTATGTGATGTTGTTTGTGAAGCATTCACCCGCTTCCATTATGTGTCCCTCGCTATTCTTCCCCGATGGGCTTAGGGACATTTGGCCAGAGGTAAGATACATGACACGAGATGCGTTGCTCTGATCCTACCTAACTTATACCTAAACCTACTTACAGAGATTTGGGTTGAATGCTATTGTACAATATTATAGTCAAGTACCTTGGACAGATGTTGACATATATCAAATTATTTATAAGAAATTCCACTGAAAAATGTGCTCATTCTGATAACGGATCTACTCACACTGATTATGAATAAGTGAAATAATTAAACCTCTCTGGAAAACTTTTAATTACTATGAAAACAAAATATGTTTTACGTCATCGGAACCCATGCCACTCGCAACGACATGCGACAGTTCGAATAACTAAATTAGAAATAATCTTGGTAGGTACAGTGTGTGGCGGGGTGACCGCACAACTCAGAATGAAATCAACCCAACATCCATTTGGAAAGTTAAGGTGATGAAAAAAATATATAAAAAATTTGGTTAAATAGGTTACGTTAGGTCACGTTATGGGCTATTTTTCAACCTTATTTTTCATAGCTTTTAATGACTTTTCAAAGAGGTTTTGAGTTGACTTGATTCTAAATTGGATGAAACCGTGTGGCGGTACGTACTCCATCTTATCGCTTTAATGTTAGACCGTTTTTGGGATTTTTATTATATTTAATAATAATGTATGAAAATATTACGAAACGGAGATAACTATGAAAACCGATTATTAATTTTTTATATGAATACCTCACAAGAGTCCCCTCCCGTCTGGAGGAGATTATGGCATCCCCAATTGGGGTATGTTGTGAAACTGAAGGTAGTGGAGAGGGGATAGAGATGGGGAAGACGTGGGTGTGGAAGTAAGATTTAGCACTGATAAGCCACCACGGGTAAATAAGAACCTTGTTAGACTTATTTAGTTACCTTAGCTCCAAACAAGAGCCCCTGAGGAAAATAATTACCCACAGGGCCTATATCATTTTTGGGAAGGAAAATGTATGTGGGATGTGCAGGAATCTAGGGGTCAATGTGTCCGAATGTCCGAAGACGATGTTTCGATAGAGTTCTACCGGAGAACTCAAAAGGTCTCCCTCCCACAGTTTCTCACGATCCGTTCCGCCACCGACATTACATTCACCGCCAAGACCTAGACAGACCTCACTCCCATGAACCCAGGCACCCCTGCCAAGTCACCAAATGAGTGAAGCACTTGGAGTGACCTACGGCAGAGTTTACAGTAGCATGTAATTGTTGTCAACTAAACGAACTGCCCGATTAAGCGCATCTTCATCCCCCGACAAAATATCCTGCGGACAAAACTTCCCCCACAAAATATCTACTGAAACCTAACCTAATAAACATTTTGTCCGTGGGATATTTTGTCGGGGTTATTTTGTCGAAGGATAAAAACGCGCTATACCGTACTGCCCAGCGTAATTTTAGTTTGAATAACTTTTTTTTATTCTTCAAACATTGAATGGTTAATTACATGATTTGAGGATTATTCGACTACCATGGCACACGCCCGCCCGCCCGTCTGTATTTATTATTTTCTTTATAATAATAGATTTATTTTTTTATTGTTATATTAAGTTATTATTATTATATATATTATTTTTGCTTTAATTTCTGATGCCAAAGCTAAAGCTGCCCATCTTGACACAGAAATGTCATAGTTAGATGAAAGACTTATGATTTTTATTGCATAATACATTTTTTTTTTAAATAAATAATTTTAAGTTGAATTGATGTTGAGTAAAGATTTCTTATAGACGGGAATTCATCATTCTGCCAAAATAAAATCTATTGACCAAGTCCATACCCCCAATACACTTTTACTGTGGTATCTTTACGTTCAAGTACAGTTAGTAATTACATTTTTTCGTACATAAATTTATATTAAAACTAGCTGGTCCCCGGCGTGCGTTGCAATGCCATTCAAAGAAATAAAATGATTCTCCCTGCATGTCCTTTCCCCTGCGTCCCATTTCCCTTCCATCTTCCCCGCCTTCCCCTTCCCTCGTCTCTTCCCTCTCCGCGAACTCCACCTCCCCCATTCCCCTTCCCCCTGCCTTTCCTCCGTGCCGCTAACATATAAATATATACACACATTTACATACATACAAATTTCAAAACGCCAGAGCTTACCATTATATACAGCCTATATGTTATTCTGATGTATGAGCTATATTATTGCAAAGTTTCATTAAAATCCATTCAGTAGTTTTTGCGTGAAAGAGTAACAAACACACATACGTCCATACAAACTTTCTCGTCTATAATATTATACTAGCTTTTGCCCCCGGCTTCGCTTAGTATTAGGGGGGGTTCCCATTCCGCCTCGTCCACCTTCCATATCCCCACTCCACTCTCCCCCACCATACCTTCTTCTCTCCTCCCCACAGCCCCCTCCATACCCGTTACATTCATTTTTCAAACAGCTCGCGTGCCACCTATTAAAGCGTAACAATCGAACACACGCAGTTTCATAATATTAGTTAAATTAGTATAATTTATAAAATTAGTTAGATTAGTATAATTTTAACTATCAAAGGGATCTTATAGTAATATAAACAAATAACAAAATGACAGCGCACGTCAAAAAATTACTTATTGTTACCAAGCAAACCATTGCCTTTCGTCTGGACAATAAACGTTTAATAAATAATTTCATAACGCCAGAGCTTACCAATATATACGAGCCTATATTACTCGCAAATAATGTAGCTTTCTATTAGTGAAAGAATTTTTAAAGTCCATTCAGCAACAAACATGCATTCATACAAACTTTCGCCTTTATAATATTAATAGCATAGGATTACCTACGGATATGATTTTTGATATATCATTTAGGCATGTATCACAACATACCCCATCAAGGATACCGTAGTCTCACTGATTCCGGTTAGCACGTTAGCAGTGAGCGGTTGGGACTATTGTGCGATAATCACACTGAATATATAATACGAACTAGTATTACTACGTAGCTTTAAATAGAAATCAATGTCGCCACTGACTGGAGTAATTTCTTTTGGTTCTAGATCATTTAGTAAGCCCTCTGTCTCTCGTATTCATAAAGGTACGATATCTGATCGCTATTATATTTGATCGAAATGAACAAACCTACTCTAAAATATCTCAAGAATCGTACGGTAACCCAATGCATTCTCGTCTTCACTCCTAGCTTAGTTCCCAGCGGAGATAAATAGTCCAGTCTGGTCATGCCTAACCTGAATGGTCACCAAATTGGCTGACCGGATCTCGCCACCCTCCTTTTCTCCCACAACCTCCCCCTCTCACACCCCTCCTCCACCCCCGCTTCCTAGCTTCCTGAACCTTACTCTCGGCCCTCCGTGTTGCTTATAAGCTTGTGAAATTCTATTGCCAAGGTAGCTGAACGTGAGGCATTATTACTATTTTTTTTATTGTAATACAAAATACGTTATAAAATATGAGTTATATTTTACAACGTGTTTCATGAGCATTCTTGGTGGTCTGTTGTACATTATCAGAAAAGAGGAGTGGACTTTTTGTTATCACTTATTCTTATATATGTATTATTGTTAATTACATTATCTTTTGAGATTCCCAGAATGATAATTACTATAACACAATGCCTAAGTGACGTTACGTACGCAATACCTGCGTATATGAATAGTACAGGTTAAGTTAGGACAGGCTAGGTTACAAGATTGCATCTCACGTGAGAATATTGCATGTTGAACGTTGAACTCCGTATGCATTGGTAGGAAGTTATCCATATTTTTTTTTAAATCAACTTATCTAGAGTAAATGTCGCCTGCAACAAACCGTGATAAAAAATAACTTGACTTGTGTTTTTTTACATTAGCCCTACGCAGGAAGCCCCTAGGAAAAAATTCCCCTCGGGGCCTATGTAATCTTCGGGGATACTGTGTGGAGAGTCTTTTAAGGAATGGAAGAAGATGAAGTTCTGGGAAGGAAAAAAGGTATGAGGGGAGGGTAGGAATCTGGGAATCCAAACGCAGCAAACCACATGGGATGAAAGAATGGAAATTGAAGTGTTATAAATTATAATTATTATTCGGAATCATTTTGAAAACCAAACTTTACTGATGTTTCTGGTCTATGATATAATGGTATTGTGGGCTCTATGCTAATAGCTACTCAGCCCCCTACCAGGTCAGCTGCTGCTTTAGGAAATTCAAATATTAGAAGATTTTATGTTTTATTGTTTTTCACTAGGTATTAATTAACCTGTCTAAAAAGTTGTTGGTTTTTGTATGGACAAAAAAATTAAATGTTTTGACAAAACACCACATTGGGTGTTAGAGCACTCTTCAGCTTTTAAAGTCCTTAAAATCACGTCGGGGTCACCAATGTGGTGTTTTGTCAAAACATTTAATTTTTTTGTCCATACAAAAACAAACAACTTTTAGACAGGTTAATTAATACCTAGCGAAAAACAATAAAACATAAAATCTTCTAATATTTGAGTTTCCTAGAGCAGCAGCTGACCAGTAGGTAGGGGGCTGAGTAGCATACTAGCATAGAGCCCACAGTATGATGTAGTAAAATCGGTGACCGGAAAACCAGAATCAACTCAACTCAACACTTCCTTTGTAAAGTCATTAAAAGTGATGAAAAAAATAGTTGAAATAGGTTACGTTAGATTAGTTTGTGTTCTATTTTCTTTTTTTTCGTAGCTGTTAATGACTTTTTTAAGAGATGCTGAGTTGAGTTGATTCCGAGTTGTCGTGGAACCAGTAGAATCATCTGTCCTAACTTAATTTAACCTAAGCTGAACATCTTAAAATGATTTCGAATGGTACTAAAGGGCTTAAAATACAAATAATAAATAAATTTAGATAAATGTCTCGCACAAACTGGGCGTTATTATCCGTGCAAAATTGTAATGTTGTCGGCCGTCATTGATATGTAGAAATCGGTCTATTATATTCTTTTCTAACGGCGCGTTAGGGCCATTAGCAGACGATAAATAAAATTACACACACCACCCTTCCCACTTACGGTCACCTCGAAATGATTTTCGCAATTCAAAACACATAAACAAGCTTCAAAATGAAAATAAAAAAAACGAAATATCTTTTTGAGATTGTGAGGTCGACCTGTGCTTTCTACTTGCTATAATAATGTGTATAAAGAGCCTCTTGTTGTTGTTAAAGGCGGATAGATTTTTCCACGAAGATTATACGGAAATGCAGTAAAAATGGTAGGTTTAAAGGTTTTACAGGTTTAGGTAAAACTTATGGTAGATACGAGTTTATAGCAAGGTTGACTACAGTACAGGCCTGAGCGCTCATCACGAAGTCATCACCGTCGCTATTTAAAATTCATGTATCACTTTGGACCAGTTATTTCACAGAACTGAAATAATAATAGAACTTTAATAAATCTTTCACAGAATTCAAAAATCAACTTGATGCGTTTTTCAAATTCTGTGAAGCAACTGTCTACATCTCAATTTTAATAATTATTACATATACCGGATCTGCCGGATCTGCCCTGATGATGGACACTGCAACCCTGTCCGAAACGTTGGCTAAAGAAGGAGGTAGCGCAACACGGCATAACACCCCAAAACAAATAAATAAAATAACGTTAGATATTAATTATTTTTCAAATGTCCGATGTGTTTTAAGTATCATTTAATTACTTTATTTTTATTTTTTATATATTATATTTTCATAGTTGTTAAAAAAAGCTTCACTTTCGAATGAGGATTTTATGCAATATGTAAAAAAATTCTGCGGCTTTGAAAATTCGTTTAAAAAGTTTATAAAAATACTAAATGCCTTAGAAATCCTCTCAGATCCTAATAAACAAAAACCAAAAATTAATGAATAAATATTAGGAATTCTCAAACGAAAATATAAATGACAAAAATCAGAAAACAAATCGGTCGCATCTTGGAATTGAACCGGGGACCTTAGCCTTGCCCTTGCCCCTTGCCGGGTGCTCTGCTTTAACAACTGAGCTTATTCAACACAATCCTCTTGAGTCGCATTTAATAGTATCATAATTCGACTAAGAACTACCAACATTATCTTCATTTTCTTAAGGCATATTTTATTGGCTGCTATCTTTTTGTATGTTTTTTAAGAATCTTCCCGAAATAAATGCTTCATTTAGTTCGGGAAGATAAAAAAAAACTGGATAGGACAGAGCAGATCTAAAGCAAGGCTAAAATCCTGGTTTCAATTCCTAGATGCGAACGAATCTTTTTAAAGATTTTTTTGCTTCAAATATTCGTTTAAGAGTCGCTAATATTGTCTTCAATGATTAGATATTACAATTTGAGGTTTTAATCATTAAATTATTTAAAAAAAAATGTGAAAAACGCACAAGAGTTACAACTGCTCCCAACCGCCTGGAGTTAGTGAGACTATGGCATCCCCAATTGGAGTATGTTAGACGAAGGTGGGGAAGTACGTGGCTATTCATATCTAGTTTGCAAACACGGCTAAACCATTTCAAGCAACGTTCAAATTCTGAATGGTGGTCTTAAGCCAGGGCGATACTAAGAGTATCTTTCACTCTGGAACATGCCGCAAACAATCCTTATATTAAAGGGGTGTTCAGATACGCCTATAAAATATAAAAGATTATCGCACGCCAAATAACGCTCTCCATTTTTTTTTTATTTGTCTATGTAAGGTATGTTTACATTACATTATTCGATGCCTGTGTCACTGGGGTATACCTGTGTTGAGACGAAAATCCCTTCAGACCGTTCACACCTAAGCGGTTTAAGCGCACATCAACCATAGACAATAGGTACACATCTTACGCCGTAACCGCTCCTGAGGCGACATGCCAAAAGTTAAGCGCCCCCCACTCTGACGAAAACTGGAGAGAGGGTCATTTTAATTACGAAGCTGCCTAGACCAGTGGATTACAGATGTCAAGTTGATAGATGCAGTACAAAAATGTACATTCCGTGGCCGCTCACTAATTCATCTGACCCCCTCTCCTACCATAAGAAGAAATATTTGATAGCGTCGTGTGAACGGTACAAAACACGAGCGCTCGCGGTTCAACAGATATCTGCTCGCGGTTTATAGCCGTGTCTGAACACCACTTAATATTGAAATGATTAAATTGTGAAATAACGCAAATCAACCAAAAAAAACTTACTTACGCGCGACGGGATTTGAATCCGCGACTTGTCTATCGCTAATTGAGAGCCTTACCCCTCGACCACGGAGGCCGTCGTTTTTCAATGTATCTAAAGGATTTATAGCTTATATTATACATCGTACTTAAATTTATATTTAGGAGACTTACTTAAAATAAATAAATTAAATAGTCATGCAAGAGTCCCATTATTATTACGAGTCGGACCCACGCGTTGATGGCGGGGAAAGAGAGAATATAAAAGTATAAATGAGGAATAAAGATGCAATGGTGACGCGGAAGTCACATTAGCAGCGAGTTATTAGGAGGTAATGAGCCCGTGTCAAGACCGCTGTGATTTAATGGTGTTCGAGGCGGACCAGTTTCCATATTACTAACTTCCCAGTCCTCAATCCCCAGTCACCCAGCCCGCCAGAGGCGGTGGGAGGAACTCGCTAGGCGGGGCAGTGCCATCTTTCTCATCCTCGTCCTACGTCTTTGGTGGCGCAAGCTCGTCATATAGATAAATTTGTGCCATCTCTGTTTACACTTCAAAATCAAAGATGATCCAATTATAACAGTTTTTAAGTACCTATTAAAAAATGTCTATTATTATTATTATTAATTAATCAGTTTACAAAGTATAATAATGTTGTTAACAATAATAAATTGTAAAATAAGTTTACACAGATATTTCTCTTCTATAGAAAAGGACGCTTTTGTTTAAAAGAGGAGCGAGCATCAGGATTGAAACTATTTGTGTGTACATAATTAATTATGATTTAAGGAAGTATGAACATTAAAAATATAAAAAAAGCTACACGAAAGAATATAAATTTATCATTTTGTTATTTTTACATTGAATTGCTCATTAATCACTTTTTGTCATTAATCATCATCGGTGGTTCTTATATTTTCGGACAGGGTGTTATTTTTCCCTAGATGTATGTTGTGCAAATGAGGTGTTAAATATAATCTTTTTGATTAATGTGAATTTCAGTTAAAAAGCTGTGATTTTATTTTTCTTTTATTATTTGAATTATTATGTTTTTCGGACTAGATCGTACAATTTTAATGCTTTAAATTCTTCAAAAATAATATCTTGGTTTTTCGAGGTTATTTTTATAATTAGATGTTTCACAATTTCAACATGGCGTAGATTTGTTTTTTATGCAGCTCCCCAGCTGACTAGTGTTATGCCTACAACACACCATCTCTTTTTTCATCCCGATTCCACTTAGAGACCGAAATCAAAAATTTTCGCTTTGCGCGATCGCTATTTTCATCTCTATTTTTATATCAACGATTTCAGTTGTCATCACAGCAAACAGCATGGTTCATGTACATGTACAAAAAACAGTACTGTTTGCAGTGATGACAATTGAAATCGTAGATATGAAAATAGAGATGAAAATAGCGATCACGTAAACCTAAAAATGTTGACTTTCGTCTCTAATTGAAATCGGGCTAAAAAAAGATGTCTTGTATTGTAGGCATTAGAGATGTGATTGTAAATGCTGCATGATAGACTGATGTTAAATTTTCCAATGAGAAAAAGTAATTTTATATCTAATTTTATTTACTTACAACGTCACTCTATTTTACAGCAACATGCCAACCGATTTCGGTAAAATATTAAAAGTATTTCGTTTTAGTGCGATTTTATCATTCCAGTTAGTTTATGCAGTGTACCTACTTATTTTTTTTAACAATCTTTGTGTTTATTTAAGCGTTAGGTATTACTGACGAATTTATTATCATTGTCTCATGTTTGTTTTCACATTCAAATACCACATTTAAATTATTTTGTTTTTAATACCGCTAAAGAGTCTTCTCCCAGCTAGGTGTCCGGAGGCAGTGGGACTATGATACCCCCAATTGGGGTATGTTGTGAGGCTGAATGGGGTGGAACTTTCTAAAGAAGTTTAGAAAGTACCTGGCTCTTCAGATCCGGTCACCAAGTCATTTCAAGCAGCGTTACGGCTCCAACAGGACTGTAGTCCTAACTCCACTAGGTACCTACTTACTTAATTACTGGGCGTAATATAATTGGAGAACCTACCTACATAATAATTATACACTGTGTTAATCTGATTTTTTGCGTCTAACTAAATAATATTGTTTTATTTTTTAATAATTACACCATTTTGAACGCGGTGCATCAGCCTGAAATTTCAAAACCTTCCCATTCAGCAGGACATATCTCGCTTCGGAAGTGTTTTCAATGCCCGTTACAAATGCACAAATATAAACTTTTTTCAGAAACCTTTTAAAGCTTAATGTGTGTTAAACGAACACGTAGGTAATTTACACTCCACTTTAAACAATGCCCATAGTTTACTAAGTCACCAGCTTATCCTCATGCAAACATCGCATTAAATATACCTTGGGTGTTGCGAGACAGATGTTTCAGAAATAACACTTGTCCCTGTGTGACATTTAAGAAATATAAGTATAAGTAGGTTTAGTTTGACAGGGATAACTTTGCAAGAGGTTAAAGGAGAAACTGAACCCAAAGCATTAATTATTCAGCGGTCAATATTTTGAAAATTTGCATCATCGTATCAATGTTTGGCGATATTATTTAGTGATGATATTTAGCGGTACAATTGGGAAAACCTGTGAAATGTGCAATGCACGAAACATTACACCCAAAATTTAAGGCTTTCATGGACAGAAACCTCCGAAAAAAATAAGAGTATGTAAAAAGAAAATTGCGTAAATTGCAGCATTAGGACTGCATTAGGCTACCGTCAGTTTAAGTTGTGTTGAGGTTAGCGGAAATTATTATGATAATTAAAAATCGTAACTTCAGTGGTGTGTCTCTGTGACATTGAATGCATTCTATAAATCGGATTTACTTTGATTTTCAAAATTGTAATTTATTATGAGAACGATTTAGATAAGCGATAAAGTAGGAACCAAAATATTTTGTTTCTGCGCTAGTAAATTAATATTTATTTATTTATTTATTAATTTTCAACGCCCTGATGGACTTTTACATGACAAGATTATAATACAGAGACAGTTTTTTTGAATAAAAAAGATAAACTATAAAAATATAACTAGTAGGTAAACATCATACAGATAAATTTAGGAATGATAGTGCATTACAATAAAAGAGAAAGTTTCTAAGTTGTAAATGACATAGAAATAAACTAGTAGGTATGTTAGCAATTACAAAATTTACAGGTGACTGATTAAATGTCATAAATAATAATACATGACAAAATGCAAGCCTACATAAAAAGAAAACGTTAACAAGTTTTACATTGTAGATTAATATAGAAATACACAAATATATGCAATAGACCCAGGTGATGCTCCTTAGATATCAAAATATTGTACATAAAAATATTGTTCAGATATTTCTTGAATAACGGTAAACTTATATTAAATACATCGATATTTGAGGTGTATTTGTTCCCTAGTGTGTGAAGTCGAGAAATTGATGCATGTGTGTGATAGTTGGTTAGAGAATTATTGTTGCAGAATAATATGTTTTGCCTTGTCGCTCGGGTTGGTACTTTAAAGTCAATGAGATGCAGGAGTTCACAACAGTTTAATTCGGAGTGAATAATTTTAAACAAAAAAGTTAGGTCAATTATTTTTCTTCTGTTTTCTAGGGAATGCAATTTAAGTGTATTTAGTAGGAATGTATAGTTAATGTGTTGAATAGGTATATGTAACTTGAAGTTAATAAATCGTAAAAATTTGTGCTGCACTCTTTCAATATTTTTTATATGAATTTGATAATATGGGGACCAAACGATGGAATTGTATTCCAGCAAGCTGCGTACTAGTGACAAATATACAATTTTAATAGCTTCTAGTGAATCAAAGTCTTTGATGGTTCTGATTATAAATCCTAGTGTCTTCATGCCTTTGTTGGTTATTTCTTGTATGTGGTTTATAAAATTTAATTGGGTGTCAAATATAACTCCAAGATCCCTGATTTCTTTGCCTTTTTCTAAGATTTTGTTATTTATTGTGTATTTAAAAGATAACGGGGTCTTTGTTCTACAAAATGTTAGTGTCTTACATTTATCGATATTGAGGAATAAGTTGTTTGCAACACACCAATTGTGTAATTTGTCAATGTTTGACAATGATTAAGGTAATATATCTTTGAAGAAGAAGAAAATAATAATAAATCTAAATGAAAATATGAAAAAGAACAAGCCTAAGAAAAATGAAGCTGGCGGTCGCAATTTGTAAACGTCAGCTTTTGACGGTTTGAGACAAAGAAAAGCTATTTTAGCTTATATATTAGCTTTTTTATTTTTCTGTGTCTTGTTATTTTCCTTTAGTTTTTTTAGTATTATATGATACGGGACTATCATTGACGGGAATAAACTTCAAAAGTTATCTATAAAAGAGAGTTTTTCTAAAAAAAAAGATTAACGAAATTTATTATTTCGTTTCGTTTTGTTTAATTTATTATTATGATAAGGTGCGATGAATAATTTTTAATGTTATCGTTAAAAAAAAAATAGATTAATTTAATTGAAGAAGTCGGGGACGCTCGAAGAAGATATGACACGACCAAGTGAATCAGATATTTGAATTGTCAAAAGTCAGAATAATAGAAGAGTATGTATAAGACGGTGTATGAATGCGAGTGAGACAAAGAGTGTGTTCCAAGACCGAGTTAGTTAATTTGAGTGTTGAATACTCTCCCTATTTTATTTATTTTGTACTGGTCTACCTAATATGTCGATCGTCCAGTTGATTAATCTCCGAAAAGTCGGTTTGCAGTTATATGTAAAAGTGTACCTTCTATCTGGTACAAAACTCAAATTTATTATAAACGCCACTTAATCAATTTATAATGCACAAAAACTTACAGTGAAATAAACAAAAAATTGATGTTTTATGGAGGGAACGTACCCATACTACGTGACACGTTTAGGGAGGGGGGGGGGTCTTCAAAATGTCACGCTCCATACAAATGAGCGGCGGGTTGCTTAGGATTTTGGTCACCGGGGGGGGGGGGGTTAAAAATTGCAAAAAGTTGGTCACGTAGTATGGGTACGTTCCCTTACTAGTAGGAAATTTCACGTTTCGTTACGTCTCCGGGAGTTATTTTATAGCATATTTAATATGTAAAAAACACGTAAATAATATTTGATTTTTGATGAGCATTCGAATATTGCTTTCCTCATTATTTCAATACTTAGTATTTGGTGATGTCTGACTAATCAATTGGACGATCGATATATGGTCCCACCAACTGCAAAGTTATCAATG
Organism: Limnephilus marmoratus; assembly: GCA_917880885.1. Classification (NCBI taxonomy): domain Eukaryota; kingdom Metazoa; phylum Arthropoda; class Insecta; order Trichoptera; family Limnephilidae; genus Limnephilus; species Limnephilus marmoratus. The sequence continues at coordinate 41,712,745 of OU862908.1, forward strand.
TCAATCTGTATTTTTTTTTTAATTTTCCCCGTTTGGTTTATTGGCTATTAGCTAAAGAGTCTTCTACTTCGGACCACCTACAAACACCAAGTCAACAAGTGTATTTTTCTATAATTAACAATAAATTTTATGTGATGTTTGCCTATCAGCTATATTCTAAGGTGTTTTGGTTTGATCTTGAGTTCCCAAGGATCGGGTATTATTTTCCATAGTAACCGCCCCAAAATAAAACCAATTTCCAAACACACATAAAATTTTATTACCTCAAATGGGTTATACATACCTACTCGTGTGTCCCGGGGCGGGGAGGGCTTTATTATCTATGGCTATTTTTATATTCTTAAAGCAGAGCGGTAGTCTTTCAAATACATTATATTGTTATTATTTTGTAATCTAAATCTCCTCCAGATGTGTTAACGACTGAAGGCGTGTATACCCATTATTTGTATAATGGAACCTAACTAAGTAAAATTAATAAATTCGATGTGAATATAATATGATATAAACTTTTCTTTCTATTTAGTATTTCAAATATATCTAAAACGTCCGCTGGCTTAACTGCACTTCTAAGATATACCTTTTCTGGTTTTTAAATTATGATAGGTATGCACAGTTCCTACCGGGATGTCATTCGACGGTTACCTGGAGAGTGTTTTCTCTTGGGGTAAAAATAATCTCGTTGAATTTAATGTTTCAAAGACCCAATCTTGTCTGATTACGTCTAAAAGGGATCGAAATGAAAATCTAGTATCTTTCAACGGAAGCAATCTTCCGAACAGGCCCTCCATTGATATGCTTGTTGTAACCCTAAGTGACCAGCTCAGGTATGGGGGCTCCATCGAAGCCAGAGTAAAGTTAGCCTCCCAAAAACAGGGCCCTCAGATACTTTAATAGTTCACAACTGCTAACCCTGTACAAATCACAAGTGCGCCCCACGGTTGAATTTGGCAGCCACATCTGGTCTGGAGCTCCAAAATACCTGAAAAATACCCTCGACTCTGTGCAGAAACGGGCGGTCCGTTTGATAGATTCTCCCATCTTAACAGACGGATTGCAATCTTTAGAGCACAGGCGTCGGGTGGGAATGCTATCCTTGTTCTACCGGTATTACAATGGAAGATGCTCCGAGGAACTAGCATCATTGATCCCTTCGGCACCGGTGCATAGTCGGGAAACACGCCAAACGCGTGCCCAACATTTGTACACAGTTGACATTTGTCACATGAGAACGGGTCGATTCTTCGACTCGTTCTTGTGTTCAACAGCCCGGCTGTGAAATGATTTGCCGGCCTCTGTGTTTCCTCCTTCCTACAACATGGGTCTCTTCAAGACCAATGTTCATTCCTTCCTCTCCTCAAAAAGACCCTCCACACAGCATCCCAGATGACATAGGCCCTGAGGGAAATTATTTTCCTCAGGGTCTCCTGTGTGGAGTTGGGACTATAAGACGTACATTGGAAGCATTTTGTTGTGTTTTTCAGGTTCATAATCTCGCTTACGAACTAAAAGAAGGTTTTTGACATTATCAAGATCGTTTTATACTTATTTGTGTTATTGTGGCGATAATTACCTCGAGGTACTGCGGTGGAACTAAATAATCTATTTTTGTAATTGTGTTGTAGGTATGTGCCTTCGCTGAGATAAGTGATTGGTTGTCCTTTTTCCTTTTATCATTATTTTTCCCTGCACTCATTATCACACAATTCCAGCAAACACCATTTCGTTTAATATTATTCATGAAGCTGTAATTCGGAAACAGCTTCGGATGCAACAATATATTATTATTTAAAATTCTTCAACTTCCCAAAAATACGTCGTAATGGGTACTGTACCTGCCTACTGTAGTACTGTAGCGATGTAAAATTAAGTTAGAGGTATCTAGTTAGGAAAAGGAACCTATAGTTGTATTTGTAGAGAATTTTCGATGATAAAAAAATGTCAAATTAGTAAATCATAATTTCGAATAAGTGAGGAAATTTGTTTTTTGGAAAAATGGGGGAATTGTTGAAACCACGGTATTGATGGGATAGCAGGCTCCCTTGGATTGACTAGTAATGTAGGTACCAATGCTCTACTCAAACATTGCGAGGTCTTTGAGGATGGAAGAAAATGTCAGATAGGGGAATGTGGTTAACTACCTTAATCAATCTGTTAATGCCTACCAGATACACAGCTCACAATCACTAGGTACCTGAACATTTTTGAAATTAGTTATTTGAAAAAAAAAACGTTATTTAACTCAACTTATAGAACAATTTAGGAGGCGGGTATGGGTACCGCCGCCCCGGTAACCATTTATTGGACAATCAATACCCCTGCCACAGGTCACCCCGAGTGGTTCGCTACGTTTGATGACTTAGCAGGGGTACTCGGGTTCATGGGATGAGGTTTGTCTAGGTCTTGGTGGCGGATATGCTTGCCCAACCAGTGCGTGGCGGGCTGGATCGGAGGAGACTGATTGAGGGAAGCCTTTTGACCACTCCAGTCGGATTCTCCCGACCCTTCGCCTTACACCGCAGTGTGAGGAATAGATTCATGCGTCCGTCACTCCTGGGCACACTGACCCCCAGATTCCTACCCACCCCTCATACCTTTTTCTTTCCCATATCTTCTTCTCCTTCCTTTCCCTTAAAAAACCCTCCGCCCAGCATCCTCAAAGATGACAAAGGCCCCTAAGGAAATTGTTTTCCTCGGTGCCTTCTGTGTGGAGCTAATGTAAAAAAAAGCATGTCTTTGGCTTTAAGGATATTATGGGTAGGTAGGTAGGTATGTTACATATTAAAATGTAAAAGTATTTTTTGCATCCATCTTTGTAGCTACGTACACCTTCGTGAAAATATTGTACGTGTTGATTTTTTTCTGTGAAATTCTTGATATGTTTTGGAATATTGCACTATATCGGCCATTCTTCCATATTTATGTGAAATATAATCTTAAAGCCTTATTGAATGATCATTGTTGAATTGAAATTTATCTGAGGCCGTATATTATATTATTATATTGGGAATTAGCAGTTTGCAGTTCGCAGGATGCGGCCTTCCGGTCTCCCACGCGACCCTCGCAAGGGAACAAAGTGGCAATCAGCCTGCCCTGATCCATCTCCGATGTAAAGCTTCTACCTTCCCTTCAACACAACAGACTTGTCACAAAATGATCCCTAATTTCATATTACCAAATTTCTATGCAATCATTACAGGATTACAAGGTGTTTAAAAATACGACTGTTGCTTTTTGAAACACTGATCTTAAACTACTGATCTAAAAATCTCTGTAACCAAAAACTCACTAAGGTTTTTCTTAATTTCCAGTAATAATACAACCTAAGATGTGTTTGGTAGCTTCCAAATAAGTTATAAGTTCGAGTGATTACTGGTTGGTCTATTTAGTTATCGTAAATATTTACAATGAACATCAAACTGGACAGACGTCCTTACCAGGCTAGGCTCTGAGCAGTTCGGTGTTCTGTTCATTCAATTGCTGCGGCGAGCGGACTGTTGGAGACCGCCCAATCTAACTGATGCCTTCGGCCATCGCCGTAACCGTTCGTACCTAATAGAAGAACGGCGATACATGGTTCTTCTGGGTGACCGGACAACTCAGAATGAAAGCAACTCAGAACCTCCTTTGAAAAGTCATTAAAAGTGATAAAAAAAATAGTTCAATAGGTTACGTTAATTTAGGGTTAGTGGCTATTTTAAAATTATTTTTTTCTTAACTTTTAATGACTTTTCAAAGAAGTGTTGTGTTGACTTGATTCTGAGTTGGCATCGAACCGTTCTTCTGATATCCTACTCAACTGCTATCTGTCAGGATATAGCAGAATTTCGTATCACAAACTAAGCTATTGACATCTATTGCTATTGCTAAAAGACTGAAACTACATGAATAATCAATACACTAGTTTTCAAATATTGTTCAATAAATAAAATAAAACCTTAATAATAATCTTAAACTGAAGCCAACTAGAAACTACCAGATACTCTTAATTACTTGCTACGAACACTGTTAAATAAGACTCCAGATACTAATATCTACAGCCTGTATGTCGGACGAATATCTACAGCTCATATGTTGAACTAATATCTACGAACTTCAGAGTGTTGTCTAATATCTACAGAGCGTAGGTTGAACTAATATCTACAGAGCGTAGGTTGGATTAATCAGCTAAATGTGTCCAATAGTCCGATATTAGGGATTTTTACACACATACTTACATAAATTAAGTTTTTTAAACTGCATACGCAATATTACGTTATTCCAATATGCTATACATAATTGCAAATCCAACCTCTGCCAGCGCTGTAGATATTCGTCAACACTTTGGTTCTCATAGATATTCGTCAACAGTTTGAGCTGTAGATATTCGTCAACACTTTCCTTCTCATAGATATTAATTCGATTTTTTCAGTTTTTGGAATTCCTGTAGATATTAGTAGACGCCTCCTTAAATAATGGATCATTTCTAAAGCGCCGTTTTCGTGAGAAAATCACATCAATAACGCTTTGAAAAAATATACATATATATCATATAACCTATTCCCTATCACTTATACTGACTAGTGACTTACACCTAAGACTTATGCCAAGAGACTCAAAACTATTTATATTTATGACCGAGTTAGATACAGGAATGAAGCTAAAAAAATAATTACATAAATTTCAAACTTGTTTTTTTTTTCAGTATCCCTGTGATCCTGGATGCACTCTCGAGTACCCATAAGAAATATCAAAATATAGCTATTGAATATCTGAATAATGAACGGTCACAATCGGGAATGTTTGCTTTGTCAATGGTCGGCCATTTAGTGGCCCTCGCCATTGTCAGGCTGTATTAGGTTCGGTTTTCCGCTTCCAGGACCCTTTATACGTCTCTATTCATAGAAAATACTCTTGTTTTGTTGCACAACCTGCCTGTCATCAGATTTGCCATTGCCGCTACTGTTTGCTGATAAAATCATAAATCGATACTACCTTTGCTTTTACCTGAATTCAAATCCTCGTATCTTTCGTTTTAAATCTGCGCAGGAAAAAAATATTGCATTACTTCAAAAACCTTTGCATTGAAAAACGTTGCATTAAATCGTAGTTATTCTCATTACACAGGTTATTTTTTATATCTACGTACAATGTTATACCAATACTGAATTTCTTTAGATTTTAACTCATGATAAGAAAGACTCTATTACAATTATTTTTGCAGAATACCTAGGTAGGTAAGAACTAGTGGTGTGCACTGTGTGCAGTTAATTTAACGTTATAATTATTTTAAAAGCTGAAAGTTTCGTGCGCCGAAAATTAGTTACAATTTTTTATGGGTGTCAAGATATTCATAATGGATCTTGAGTATTCAAATTATACAGTGAACAATATAAAGTACCTATGGAGTAAATGGGTTGGGTACGTAATTGCATTTTTTATTTACATGTTTTCAGTTTGATACTTATTGTTGTTAGGTATAATTACTTCTTGGACTAAAATGGTAACTGGTTGTCAAACTGATAAATCACAGTGGCGTTTGTTGCTCTATGTCCAAAGTTTTTCAAGTTTGGGTATGAATTAAATATTTGATAATGACCATTGTATTGTCATCTGTCACTGATTATTATTAAATTAAATTACGTAATTTTGACGAATTTTCATATACATTTCAATTTATCAATGGTTTGTTGTTATTGGTCAGGTACAATTTTTCAGTCTTTATAATAATAATATTTTGCCGATCTATATAACACCGTTTTTTGTGAATAATCACTTCAAGGACGCTGCACATATATAATAAAATTAATATGATGGCTTGCACAGCGAGCTATAAAGGTTTCTAGCACAGTCGATCGATATAGGTTTTATCGATAATGTTGGTATCTATCCCGAGTCATCGTTCCCGAACATGACTGCAGATAGCCAAAGTGTCAACGACTAAGGTATGTATATACATTTTTGGTACGCATTGGTCAAATGCATGTACACATAGTTTTAGCCTAAGTTATTATAATTGTTGTTCTAGTCAGTATTTAGAAGTGTAGAAATATATTATACATTTGCACAGCGCCCTTGAGGTGATTTTTCACAAAAACGGCGCCGTACAATTCAACCAAATATTATTATTATTAATACCTCCCTTTCAGTGGCGGTCCGTGAGATTTCATTGAGCTAGGGTGCTAATATTTAAAAAAAGACGTTATTGATTTTCTTGTGGTTAATTTTTTTTTTCGAAATTTCTATTTTTTGTATGAAGATTTTCGGGATTATTAAAAAAAAATCATTTTCAGCTACAACTACATCAATAACGTCGTTTTTCAATCTTAGCACTCTAGCTCACCGAAATCTCACAGACCGCCACTGATACCTACATTATGTATGTGTAATGGCGGTTCAACTTAGTTCGTATCGGAATATTAATTCACTAATTTATTAATTATTTTGGCTACTTGGCGTTTGACTACTTACATATTTGAAAATCACCCTTGAGAAATTTCTCCAAATAATGTCTAGCAATATATCTACACATAAATCACTATACCTAATACTTTTGATCGAGAAAATCTAAAATCATCAAAATTATTGTAAAATTCAGTGGGATAGTTTTATCTTCAAACCCGAATGGCGTTACAAAAATGATTCAATTATTAATATTCGTGCATGTGAGGCTTCACCAAAAGCCGTATTTTTACACCAACACAGCGCGAGTCCGAAAACTGACAAATCTGAAAACCATCTCTAATACTGATTTTTTAACGCTTGACGTATGGTCGACTGACTAAATCCTGTAAACGTCACACTGATACGTCAAATTTGATAAATACTCGTGCAGCGGCCGGCTGATAATCCCCGCACCGGAAATCGGCCGCTGTCGTTCCACAGTTTATTCGCCCCCTACTTCCCCTTTCCGCTCTTCCGACCGGACCGGATGCGCTGAAACTTGAGTTGCATTTTCAAATTCGTTCCACATTAAAGATTGTTTGTCTATCGAACTTTTTATGAGATTAGCTCCGATATTCCTAACATCACCAGTGCGGCCGTGTCATTAACGATGAAAGATTGCAGAAAGAATATATGATTAATGGAAATTAACGATACACACTCAAATAAATAATTATGAGTGATGCAAAACGGATGAAATGGATAATTTTAAGGGATGATTCATAAGGGCGTTTATTTCTATCATCCCCTCTTTGCAAATTGAAAGATGACGTGCTTTTTTACGTAAGATTGTGATAACGTGTTTTTTTAACGTATGATAGGTAGGTACTGTGCGCATCGGATTATGATATATTATATTTATGATAAGGTGCAACACCTCTGCCGTATTTCACGAGGTAAATGTTTCGCTACGATTGGTAACTTAGCAGGGGTGCCCGGATTCATCGGGTGGGGTTTGGGTGAGTGTTCCAAATCTTGGTGGCAGATGCGCCGGCCCACCAGCTGCGAGGCGGGTTGGATCGGAAGATCCATTGACCTCTCCACCTGGTCTCTCGACCAAACGTCTTGCACCGCAATGGGAAGGTTGGATTCATATGCCCGTCACTTCTGGATACACTGACTCCAGATTCTTACCCCCCCTTCATACCTTTTTGCTTCCCGTAACATACTCCCTTAATATCCCTAAAGATCCTGAACACAGCATTCTCAAAGATGACAAAAGCCCTGAGGAAAAATATATTCTTCTGGCCTAGTGTGTTATGGTAAAAATATGCGCCCTTAAAGTGATTTTATATACTAGTACCTATACAAATCATCAAAATAGTGTAATTATATACAAGTCTTCAAAATAATAGTGAAGTCCCGTTTCAACTCGACCGCTTTGCATTGCAACCGTATATAAAATTGTTTGTTTGTTCTAGTTCCAGTGTTAAGTGGTAGCCGTGTTTAATAGTACGTTTTTTTATTTCGCCAGAGATGCGCTCTGGCGCACGAGCTTTCGAATCGGAATAATTAGCATTACATGAAATCTACTGTTCACTGAACTGCTACTCATTATTATTATGTGACTAATGTAGTCTTTGAGGGTCTTCTTTTTTTATTTTTCTTTATTCATTTCTTTGGTTACATATTTTTGATTTTTTCGACCACCATGCTAGGCACATGCCCGAGTTATGTATATTTATACTAATTAAGAATAAGTTGCAGTAATTTTGGATAAAAAGCAAAATTGTGTGATATTTCACAAATTTTAGTACGTGTTTTACTCATACGGCCTACAGCCCAAAAAACCATTAAGAATTTACAATTCAAAGTGGTTATCAAATTATTTTTGACAAATTAAAAAAAAACCTAACGGACATATTTTACCCTAGATTTAAGAAAATGGTTGTAAACGATAAAAATAAATTTGATAATCCTAACATTGTAATAACTTTTAAATTTATTTTTTGGACAGATTATTTATCCATATTTGTACAAGATTTATTATTTTAACATTATAAGCATTTGGGAAGACAGTTATATAAAGAGTAAGTAATTTAAAAAATATCGTTTGTTATTTTTGGGGTGTTATGCTGTGTTGCGCTCCTTTCTTCTTTTTCCAACGTGTCGGACAGCGTTGCGACATGGCGTAACATCCCAAAATAAATAACGATAGTTCTTTTGGTCGAAAAAATCTAAAATCATGTGATATTAAATGATTTTTTTATTTATTGTTTCATTGAATAGCACAGTTCTTCTTATTTCTCATGATAATATTCCACCGTTTCTCATGCTATGATACTAGAACAATATCAAGATGAGGTAAGAAAGGAGGAATTGTTATTATTTGGCAGGTACTTCATTTTTACAAAAATGTTAGTTTACTAGCTTAATTAATTAAAGTTGAAATAAGTTTTGTATTTCTTTTATTAAAATATATTTACTAGCTTATTTGTCAAAAACTAAACTACCTCCGCATGGTGTTGAAAATTTCATTATCGATAAATATTTATCTTCAGTAAAATCTCCTGGCCTTACTTATTAGAGGGCCGTTTTAGCTTGTTAGGATTTGTGGGTCATTTCTCAGTGTCTTTCAGGAGACAGGTTTGTCATCTCGGGTCGGCGTCAGCTGTACCCAGTTTTTCAGCAAATTGCTATAATTAATGGTGACAAACATGCTTACCGCAAACTGTGGACCAAATTCTCCACAAAATTGCACAACAATCTTCAGTGCTTGTCTACGATAGGTAGGTATAACAGAGATAGATGTATGAAATATAATCAGACCAAAACGGGACGGAAAGAGCAAAACTTTGATAATCTACATCTCTATTTTAATACGTTTTCTTGTTTTTTTAAATACGGAAGCCATTAATCTAATGCTAGAAACATGTTCTTTTGGCCGTCTACTTTTCCATTGTGCGATTTTTTGTGCCGTTTGGGGACTTACAGGGTAGCTAGAAAAAAGCTATTATTTCGGGAGTACACATAATTAATTCTTGAAGTTAGTCAATATCCATAATTGACCAGTTGAAAAAAGAAGACGTCAGTATAAAAAATGCTTAAAAATGAGAATAAATCCTTTCAGAAAATACAAAAAAAGCATTCGATTTCGCTGCTAACGTCAAAGTCAAAAGCTGCTGAGTAGAGTAGTTAATATTTTTAAATTTTCACATGTAATAAACACTTTATGAGTGACATAGGTAATTATAATAAAATGATTTGGTTTCGGTATCACTTTATTGTGTATTCTTTAATATAACCTGAACCTTCAATCGTGTTGTATATAAACAATTTCGCCCTTGAGGTGATATTTAAGAAAAACGGCGCTCTAAAAATTATCCAATTTTTATTATGAATGAATATGATTTTATATAATCCTGAAGAAGGTTAAGGTTGAATCGAAACCGATTGGTTTTATATAGATATGTATTAAAAATACGTACAATAAAGTGGTATTCAAACTAAATTATTGTATTCTGGTGCTAACGGTTAAAATCTATGTAGGTACTGTTCATTGAACTGTTCTTTAAATTCGTGTTCTTGTGTAAAAGTAATTTTATTTTAATTGTATAATGTTGTCCTTCCCGAAATGAGTAGAGGAATAATGTGTTATAAATATTATGATTTTGTAATACATTCACACTAATAATAAAAAAATAAAAATAATATTTTTAGATAAGTTTTAAGATTTTCACGGCCAAAAGCATTTTCGTTATTTATTTTTGGGGTGTTATGCCGTGTTGCGCTACCTCCTTCTTTAGCCAACGTTTCGGACATCGTTGCAGTGTCCATCATCAGGGCAGATCCGGTAGATGTGTAAGTTTTAGTCGTGAAGTGTGTGCTTATTTACTTCGATGCGATACCGTGTCGCCAGCTCCACTAACTTTCACCAGTACAAAATAATCGTGACAAGTAGTGGCGTCATTGCCGCGGAACGGAATAGAAAGTTCACTAAAACGTGGTATTTATGCTAGCCATGTGGCTAACATAAATAGCACTTGCCAGGGGCAAGTCCGTTTGCGAGATGCCGAACCACCAAAGCTAAGCGCAAAAAAATACGTCTATGTATACAGTAATGCCAGCTCGTGGTAAACCATTTTGTGTTATAACTTTATATTGACTAAATTCGGGATATTATATTGACGAAATTAAACTAAGGAGGTAACGCAACACGGCATAACATCCCAAAAACAAATAACGAAAATAATATTTTTTATTTAAGAAATAACCATGGAAGAATGATCTGCTCATTTAAACCAATGTTCATCTTGTTACCATGTCGAATAAATCTAATGAAATGGTTGTGTAGTCCATTTTCAATAAAATAATTTGTTAATTGTGTTCATTTACCATTAATCACCAATCTACCATGTTTGAAATAGTTATTGAACCACAATATTTCTAGGTGCCCAGTAATATTCTATCGGGATACTGATAAATCTACTACCACTTAATTACAACAACACAGTGGATCGTATTGTTTAACTTGTGGTTAAAATACCTAAGCAAGTTAGGATCACCCTGTAGGATTGAGCGATAAATTCTATGTTTCGGTAACCTGTACCCACAAAACCGACACCCTGACAACTGACATCTTTCTTCGGACTGTTCATTTGTTGGGCAATGCCGGACCTTTTTTATATTTTGTCAACCATGTTTTTGTATTTTACCAAATGGCTAAAAAATATTCAATCATCGTCAGTCTTATCATCTCCGATAATTCCTACAGCGGTGACACTCCCGGTCTTTGATTAGGTTACTAATATTATTATAAAATTAAAATTTTCAAATTAAGTAAAGGATCATTAAAGTAAAGCATAATTCCGTTATAATTCTAATTTACACATTTTTTAAGTAGATACATTGCACGCCAACAGCTAATAGATTAATAAACAAATGTCGAATTAATTATATTAAATTTCCAAAAAAAAAACAATTAAAATTTCTGCAATCCATAAAATTTGGAACATTAATGTGATAACCTAACTAAAAATCTAATTATTAATACGATTTTTGATGTAGGAAAAAATTAGCCCGTAATAATAATAAAAATAAAATAAAGTTAACCCAATTATAATTAGCTTTTTGAAAAATATCATGTCTTTTTGGAATACAGATTTACTAGTAAATTTAAAAGGTAAGAAAATAGTAGTACCGGGCATTTCAATAAAAAGAGGGATTTTCAAGGAGACTCATTGAGTCCTCTTTGGTTTTGCTTAGCATTGAATCCTCTATCTAAAATGTTAATTAAAAGCAAGTTTGGAATAAAAATTAAGGGTAATGCAAGAGAGAGTAGTATAGTTTCACGTCTGTTATATATGGATGATATAAAATTATCAGTAGGATTTATAAGTTCAATTAGTAATTCCACAGAGCCGAACCCTCTGATATGAAAATATCTGGAGTCGGTGAATTATTTTCCCATTTGGTCTCTGGTAGGTTGACATGTTGTTCTTGTATTGTTTTGTATTTATAATACTTATATAGTACAATTGCATAGCGTGGATTAACGAGATGATCATTTGGGAAAGTGTGTGAAAGGCTTTAGTTTTTCCTGTGGGGACAATTTAACCCGGTCATTTAAATCTGGTGCGTAAAAAAATAATAATGGTTTTTATTCCAGGATGTGGGGAGGTGAGTGCAATCATATATATAGTGTAAGTACATACATAAAACATAAAGATATTTATAAAATATAGAAATAGAAAAAAAAATACATATAAATAATAAAATAAAATAAAAAGCAGAAGGCATCATTAGATAAAAGTTCTTCATAAAAAATAAACTTTAATTGGGCTCGTATTAGTCCATCGGGTCTGGGATTATGGGAGCCAGTGTCTTTCTCCAATATTCTTCTAAGCTCGAACCTGAAGTCAAACGGGATTCTATTATGAGAATATAAACAATATTTTTTTTACAATAATATACAATTTTCATATTATTTCAGAGAAATGCTTGCATGTGCGCGTGTGTATACGTGAGTGCCTCCAAAAATTGATGGTATGCATTATCATCGACAAAGAGTCTAATTTGACGAGTTTCAGCTCGATCGGGTATCGGAAAGGGGATTAATTTCATTCCCAAAAACAAAATCGAAATTCAAATAAATGTATTTACATAGATAGATAATAATGATAACATTACATAATGTTATTTTGACGTTTTTTTTATTTTTTCACAACTGGTTAACAACCATTTACCATACATAAATTATTAGTAAGATCCTACGTATGTAAATGACTCGATGTGCACTTCGGAATTTATAAACCAGAATATAAATTCGTATGGAATAGTAAATAAGTAAATAGGTAATGCAACAGTAACAAAACTATCACTGAATCTTGACAGAAAATTTACAATATTCCGAGTAACAAGGCGGCTTACTTACAGAAATCAAAGTGCTCCTCCCTTTTGTACAAATATCCACAATCCATACAAAACGTACTCACTCTATTGTTGAGATGATCTTTACCTGTTACGCAGCCATTTATCTTATTCAGAGTCCGTTCCTTTCTACGCGAATATGTAAGTAATGGCAAGTAATGTGTTTATAGTAACCAGATCAGTATAGCCAGGTACTTCCCAGGTTCCCATTCAATTTATAAAATTTGGAATGGGCTTATTAAATTTCTACGCAGAACCTTTTTTATGATACCTATTTGTGATTTTTCATATTTTGCACAAATTGTATTCATCTTTATAAATAAAAATGTTTCTTTGTTTGTCCCGTATAACAATCCGACTGCGATGAAACTTTGGTGAGTTGTTGTGAGCACGCCCGCAAATGGTGAGCTGTAGTTACGAAATTTGTATAAAAACGAAAACAATGCAATAGGTAGCGCGCGAGTTCTTTGAAAAATGTGTGTATTTCATATAGGTTAGCGGCAGAGTGGGAAGGAGGGAGGGGGAATTGAAACAGAATTAAAATACAAACGCTTTGAGTGGAATTGCAACGCATGCCGGGTACTCGCTAGTACATTAATTCTTAATAGGTTATTTTCCATAAATATCAATTATCAAACAGTATTCGAGACCTCCGCACGTCTTTCAGGTAGAAACTTATTAATGTAAAACTGTTTACAAAAATACCAAAGTAGGTAGGTTACACCATCCCCATGATTCAGCCCCATTATATAAAAATTACGAAGTAAGAAAAAAACGGGATAAATAGTACCTACCTACATAAAAACTCTAATTTTGCCGTTAAAAAAACTGTACTTTTTCTAACCCATAAAGTTTACGATATTATTACATGTAGACAGAAAATTATCTAAAATTCCCCGTTTTTTACAACTCTAAATAAAGACTTTTTGTAGCAATTCACCAACCCTTTCATTTTACTTCCCCATACTTTCGTTTTGAAAGTGACAGTGCTTTTGTCTAAGACCATCCTCCGTGAAGAGAACTTTTCTAATATACGATGTCATTATTGCGTTATGTTTTGTTGTTTTTAAACGGGATTTTTTATTAGGATTCCCCGGATAAACTTTCACCATTTCGAGGTTAATACTTTTACTGAAAAGTACTAAGAAAGAAATCCTACCTATACAAAATATTAAACCCTTACCATTGGAACGAAGCTATCTATTTTTGTTCACCTTGTTCGGAAGATTTATAAATTATTTGCCAAAAATGCGTAGTACATTTTAAGAAGTAGGTGTACCTACGTAGTTATTCGTTAGAAATAGATTGCAGATACATCGGGTATTAAATCTGATAATTAGAAAAAAAAAAAAATTTATTTTCTTAGCCAGTGAGACTACGGTATCCCCAATTGGGGTATGTTGTGAGACCTCTCTCCCAACTAACTCTCTCGACCCATCGCCTTCCGCCGCAGGTGGAGGTATGGATTCATACGACCGTCACCCTTGGACACATTGACCCCCGGATTCTTACTCACCCCGTATACTTTTTCCTTCCAAGATGAAACAGGTCCTGAGGAATTTTTTTCCTCAGGGCCTCCTGTGTGGAACTATTCTAAAATAAAGTATGTTCAAAATTATCGTTTTTTAGTTAATAGTACAGTTGCTTTAGTGTGTGTGTTAGTTTTTTTTTATTTGATATACTAAAGTTTTAAACTCGTATGAAGTTCTCACACTTACCGTTCGTAACTTCAATTGCCACTATATATTTTGACTTATTACACTGAAGTACCTGCTCATGTTAAGAAATATTAAATAAAAAAGGAAAAATATGAAAAATAAAAAACATTTTGGTCTACGTAAATTTAAATTACAAACGACCCATTTACGTTGGAATACAAATTTATCGTTTATACACATATTAACATTTCTACCAAAAAAAACCTTTCTAACGATGCTAATTTTTTTTTGTTCATTGTATTAATTAATACGGTTGGTAAGACATAATTATTTTTTTAGTAATAATAAATTATCTCGCGAAAAACATCCTTAGATGGCGTATATACCATAATTTAATACACAAATATACAAAACAGCATACATTATATCCGGATATTTGATTTAAATCTTGATTAAAAAATAAGTAGGTATTCATTTTGATTGGGTATTTTGGCCTAAAATCCAAATTTTAATTTTATATGAAAAAAGCCTCGCAGCTGTTCCTCTTAATTTGGTATATTACGGTTCTTCACTGTAGGTATCTATAACTTATATCAGGTCTAAGTTTCCCAATATGTGTGATTGCGCATTTATTTGAAATCGCCCTTCTTTCAGCAGTCGGAAGCCGAACAGTGAACACCTTCCGCGGGGTCCCGTCAATAAAGCGAAATAAACTATTCTTGGGACGAACAAATATCCAAACTCCAACCAATTTCAATTTCCTACAAAATCCTCTTTATTGCCCATACGATAGAGATCGCGGCCTGCCGAGCGGGGGGCGGTGTGCCGAGCCGGGGGGCGGCCGGGGCCACCGCCCCTCACCGAACACTGAGCTCATCGACTCCATATTTAGGCCTGATCGAATGCAATATGTAGTAAGCGGGAATAATTACCGCAATAAACTTTAACTGGTGAAATTCGATTTGAAGACTTTAACTGCAGAAACGTTTAGTGCTGCTTTTTCTTTGCGAAACATTTCAAACCTTTCCTTTCACAGCGAGTGATAGGTACCTCTCAGTATCCACTAAGAACTAGGAAATATGTATGCTATTTCTCTTGCTCTTGTGTAGGCTAAAATTATGGTTGTAGGTACAGTTTTGGTTGCATGTTTTGTCCGGCATGCATGGGTGTCCCATGTTATAGAGGACGAATTGCCATGAAGTTTTAGTTTTTTTCAATTCATGGATTGTAACATGCTTTCCCGGCTGCGTCTGAAATTTTACGATAAGTACGAATGAGATAACTTCTCGTCTTGTCTTACATTTTCCAGATAAACAGGTATTTCAAAGCTCCGTACTTGATGATGTATAACACCTACATACAAATTTTAATGAACTTAATTACGCTATAGCTCGCCGCTAGAGAGTGCTGCTTCTCCCAAGCTTCTACTGTTGCTAGCTCCTCCAGATTAAATTAAATGTGCTTTACGATAGATTTGATGTTGTCAATATCTGAGTTATAAATGCTTTGGATAAGTATTACAACTGCTTACAGATATTATTGAACACACAAGTATTAAATACATAACACTTGGGGTTGAAAATCAAGAGATTGTAGAGTACCAACAAAAATGTGTTGTCATCGTAGAAATAAATAAATCGTGCAATTGGCACGTACACGTTGTGGTCATTTGAAAGAGTATTTTAGAGTCTATAAGTATTAACGTGTTATCAAATAATTGATTTATTCTAATTAAGTAGGTGAGAGTGAGTAGTATAATAATGAAGTGATTGATCCTCGGAGGGTCGACTGAGAAGTTAGGTAGCGACGTGACCCCGCGCTTATCGGGAGCTTATACCGTATCGGGACATAAAACTGTGTTACTTTATTTTACAACCGCCCGGCAAGGCGCCCAGCACTGGGCAGAGTGGCCACTGGGCAGCCCCAACTCCTGACTCGCTTCAGCTATATCTACCTTTTACCACGAATGAAATAACCTAACCTTACTGAACTGAACTATACTCCTGGGAAAGAAGGATTCTTTTGGCGTATTTTCATTTTACTTTCTATATCTCGTTATTGTTTATATGTTTGATTGATATTAGATGAGATGAACTTGTGGAGAACTGCCGACATCGGAAGGGAGAGTGTCGTGAAGAATCAGCGAATCTGGAGAAATTTTAGTGTCTGTGAGCTGTGTCCAAAGTTGGACGCCAAAAGGTTCGTGAAGAAGTGTCATTAACGCGATGTTTTGTTGTATGTGAATACCGTAGGTATAAGATACTGTCCGAAGTCAGTGGGACTGTGGCATCCCATTTAGGGTAGATTGTGAGGCTGATGGTGGATGGATTTTTCTAACTATCAGTACAGAATTTACCGATAAATTATTCGTAGTTTTTCTCGCGTTAACACCTTAGCAGACCATAAAATGTACATGTATAGAGTGAATTTATTGTGTAAAAAGTTATATTTTTCATATTGTAAAAAAATGATTGTCTTAACTTGTCTAAAGTGTATTTTCAGTGCTCGTAAGCAATGTTGCCAACACAACTCCTTTAGAGCTAAATTTAGCTTCAAAATAAGGCCGTCAACTCCAAAAAACGTGGATTACCTTCTTAGCTCGTTTTTTCAGATAATCTAGCTCCTTTTTTGTACACAAAATTCGGTGACCGGCCAACTCAAAATGAAACTAACTCAGAACCACCTCAGAAAGGTCATAAAGACTGATAACAAAAAAAGGTTGAATAGGTTAAGTTAGGTTAGGGTTACCGGCTATTTTAAAATTATTTTTTTAGCTCTTAATGACCTTTCTGAGGTGGTTCTGAGTTGACATGAAACCACAAAATTCATGGACGAAAATTGGCAACTTAAGAGTTATTTGAATTAAAACAAATCACTTTGTAAAACAACACTTCTTTAATCAAAATTATCAACATTTTTAAAAACCAGGATAAAAAAAATTTTTCTTCATCAGGATAAAAATAAAATGACGCCACAAAGTGATTTTGCAAAGATTGAAGAAGTAAGAGATATTTCTTCAGGAACCGGTTATTTTCGTACTGAAAACTTTGTTTTTAGCTCCTTTTCGGGTGACGTCTGGCTTTATTCTAAAAATCTAGTTGGCAATACTGCTCGAAGAGAAGTGAATCCCTGAAGACAATAAAAACAGCGGATTCGCGGTTTAATCCTGTAAATCGATTAAACAGAATGATATTTTTCGTTCATTGTGTTCTCAATTCTGAAAACTTTTCGGCTTTTCCCTGAGTCAATCCCATGACGACGGTATGTCTGCCATGAAAAGAAACCATCGCTTCTCAAACATTCACTTTCCTGAATATACATACCTATCCTAAGATTTTGTAAGGCCGATTTGCTTAAACCCCCCGTCATATTTGACATCTTCATAAATTTATTATTCAGTGTCGAACCGAAATTTTTGAAATATCAAATAACGGCCTACAATTACATCGGATTATCGGCCTGAGTACCTAAGCGTTTGATAAAATTATGATCAGCCATCAAAAATAAAGGTCATCACGAAAATTTTGTATTTATTTAGTTATACGGTCGAGCGGTCCAATGCGTCGGGTTCTCGCCCGGGCATCTGCCTAGAATTTATCAAATCCTCCACCATATATACCGCTTATTATGATGGTAGATTGTCAAGTTAATCGTTAGCCGGATGTTTGTTTTTCATTTTTTAAATACATACCTATTCAATTTGAATTTCGATTTTGTTTCCTTAAATGAATGAAGGAAATGGAAACTTGGATCCCGACATCCGATCGAGCTGAAACGCGACAGATAGACTATTTGTCTATGACAATAAAACTTTTAGTGGCAATCTCTCGTTTCTCATATTCGAAATTGGATGACATTATATTTAAAAATTTACAGCAGTTAATACACGAAATAAATCTCAGTTCTATCCGATAAGGATTTGGTTTAGGTGTTAACGCCGTTAGCGGTGCTCACTTATTTTAGTCCATCCCTGGGAAGGAAGGTTCAATTCATAGTCCAACCAAAAAAATGTAAATACATTTACAATAATTAAACTTTATTTAAACACTGTGTTCAACAAATTGCGGGTAATTTTAAATTGTTTGATATAAAAATTGGTTCACTTAAAAAAACTTCGCTCAACTAAAGTTACGTTAATTATTTAATGGAATGGTTCAATGTTTTCAGAATTTTACTTAAATAAGAAGCACTGATATTTTAAAAAGCTCGATAGAGAATAAAGCTATTTTTCACTATACTCGAAGGTAACCATACATTTCGCACTATTCTTTGCATTTATCAATGGCATTGTTTGGAATTCCAACGCCCTTTCATGTTGGCGAAATATAGATGTCTCAGTCAGGACATCACATTAAATGTTCCCTTTTATTGGGCTTTATGATAGAATCTATGGAATCGGTGATTAATATCTTCAAGGCGGAATCCGCCCACTGAAACATAAAGTCATTATACTCTTCATTTCTATACCCTGTTTACTTTAAACATTTTGTGTATTCCTCAAAACAATTTTTATTATTTTACTACCTCGTACTCTATAAATTATTCTTCATTTGTTCACCAGAAATATTTTATAAATTTTCGTGTAATATTTAACATCATAGAAAAGAAATTCTTTCCGAATATTGTTCCCTGTAATACGACAATCCGGGAACTTTTTTTTAAAGAACTGTCAAAATCGCAATGCGGTATTACAGTCTGTAGATCCGACTATATTACATACTTTGGTAGTTACAATTTGTTGATAAATTAGTTTCTGTTAAATGAAAACAAGTAACTTTAAAAAAGTACCACTATTTAGGTAATTAAATTTATGAACATGATGTGTTGAAACCAAAGGTTTTTTCGAACATTAATTGAAGAAGTAATTAGTTTCAGGTTAATAGCATGAATTAAAGATGTGTACCTACATGATAATATATATTATGGTTTTTATTAAATTTATTTTTACCCTTTAGGTGACTTTCCACAAAATTTATGGGTTTTATGTTATTTTATCCATAATTTCATCGGTTCTCGCATTTTAAAAAGAAACAAATCAATTCTGTTTGGGTCGGTATGTTTATAAGTATCAAAGACGGCAGGTTTTCATGGCAAGTTTTTTATTCCACCAGGTGTGACTTTGACAGTTGAACTTCATCTAGTGTTGGCTAAGGAACTAAAAGTAGAGAAGATTATCCCGCGGCGACGCGCGACGGTAGCAAACCTACAAGCCACGCATAGGATATGCCTCTCCATTATTCATATAGATGTTATTCTTTGAATTTTGCAGAAGTGAATGCTGACCATTTTTTAGGGATAAAGGTGCAAGCAACTCGTGGATAAAAGACTAAAAAACGAAAAAGGTGGTGGGTATAGGCTGATTGATTTATCAAGGCATAGATGTCATAGATGTAAAAGTAGGAAAAGAGAAATGGAAGTAAGTAAGGGAACGTACCCATACTACGTGACCAACTTTTTGCAATTTTTAACCCCCCCCCCCCCCCCCACCCCCCCGGTGACCAAAAACCTAAGCCCCCCGCCGCTCATTTTTACCAAACGTGACATTTTGAAGACCCCCCCCCCTAAACGTGTCACGTAGTATGGGTACTGGGTACGTTCCCTAAAGATACGATAGGTTTTTATTAAGTATGTATGTAACTTACATTGGAATGTTCTAACGATTTAATAAAATTCCACAATGTCTTTAATAATTTTCCTGTGTGTCTTAGCATAGGTTAAAATGTGTGTGAGTCTGTGAACCATCCAATGATCTTCAATAAATCAAGTAGATCATTCTCTTCACACATTGTACAAGGATCCGTGTATTGAATATCGGCAATCTTTCACGCTAGTGTCAGATCCATAAAGATCTATTCATTACAAGAAGCTCGTGGAGAGCTTATTGTGATGCTATGATTAACTGCTGGACCAGAGATAACCTCTTTATATTATTACGGAATGGAGGCGTATGTAGATGGCAATCTTCCGCCCACGTTTGATCAAACTGAGATTATAGTTTTGTTAGATAGGTTGATGCTCGTATTCATCTCATTAGGTTGTGTGTTTATTCATTTTTTTTACAACGAGCGTATAACATTATGCACAAATAAAACATCACATTATCTTAGTTATAAAATCGAACAAACCTCTAACTTGATATGTTGTAAAGGACAAAATGTTAATTGTTCAGAAGAGTGAACAAAAGATTTTTCAAAAAATCATGTCTCTTGTTTTTGTCTGTCGACCTTCAATTACATTTTTTTTTATTTTAAAATAATATTGAAATAAAAATAATACCTTTAATTTTTCAGAAAAAAAATCCTCTTAAAATGCACGTCATTAAAAACGCACTTATTTTCATATAAACATTTCGAAAACGGTGAAAAATTACATAGGTATTTAACTCATTTTTGGGTTTATTGTCCTTTACTGCTTTCAAATTTCCGCTATCGTTTTGGGTGATACTAAACAATTATTCATAAGCAAGTCCGAATACCTCCAATACTAATTATTAATTATCTTCCAAGCAACATAAATGTACAATATTCATGTACCTGTGATTTTTTTTAAATCATGAACATGTAAACCAGTGTAAATAATGAAGGAGAAAATTTGGAGTTAAATATTTCCTTATATTTTTGGGCTTGCAAATCTAACAATTTTTTTGA
This sequence comes from Limnephilus marmoratus, assembly GCA_917880885.1. Classification (NCBI taxonomy): domain Eukaryota; kingdom Metazoa; phylum Arthropoda; class Insecta; order Trichoptera; family Limnephilidae; genus Limnephilus; species Limnephilus marmoratus. The sequence continues at coordinate 41,733,839 of OU862908.1, forward strand.
AATTCTGGCCGAGTGAATCAAAAGAAATAAATCGTTGATTTATGTGGCAAGAATGTTCTCAAGCGGCATATTTGTGTTTACAAAACATTTCTCACCGAAATCGGCCATGAATGAAGAATGAATGAAACATCCATAAAGAGGTGTTAGCACAATAAAACCAAGCCCATGGAAGATGATTCTGACTTCACTTTCCATCGAATAATGGAAAAAATGAATATCTTTAAGAAAGAAACGAGGTGGCTTTGTTCAGCGGTCAAAGAAGATGGACCTAAGTCAATATTAGGAATAGGTAACTTTGGAAACTCCCGGGACCCGCACGCCCACCGACTGCAACAATCGGCGCATTCAACTAACTCCATTAATACTTCACCTCGGCGTGTAGTTGCGTGATCCTGGAGAATTTATCTTTTATTATTAAAGGACCTTGACAGATTCGCAGACACACCCTAACAAACATTATTTTGTTTGCTAAATAAATTTCTTTGAATTTCTACCTGCAAAATTTTTATCTTATTATTTATAACGTCTTGTCAATTGTAGGTAATTATAATCTTTAATTGAAACTAGGGGGCATGAAAAATGTATGAACACATTTTATTTATTGGTTCAAATGTATTCACAAAGAGTTATGGTAAGCCCTAAGTTGGGTTAAAAACCGGTAATTGATACGCGACTTATCCACAGAATAGCTAACCCAACCCCCTACCCCCTTGCATGTAGCCATCATAAAGGCATTAACATACCTAGTATGTACCCTACAGATTAATGTTTATATTAATCCGCAATCCTGTAGTATCTGTAATGTATTCAAATATCGTCGAAAAAATTGACTCAAAATATTAATTTAAAAAATGTTAAACATACCTGATAAAATCCTTGTTTGTTCAAATTAGGTAGTTCTAGTAAATTAGCAAGAGATATGAAAAAGTTGATGCCTATTTTAGACATTTTTGTTTTATAAGTAAGTATCTATATAGGTGGTAAATTAATAGAAACACATAGTTTATACATATATTATATGTTTCCTTTAAAGATAAACTGTACTGTAGTTAATAAATATATAAATTGTACTGGATTTATGTATTTATTAACTTTATTTAAATCGAATGAATGATATGACATAAAACTGAATGCTCTAGAAATGAAATCCCTGAAGATGTGTGATTATAATAGCGAAATGTGGAGATGATGCAAGGCTGATGTAAGAGTAATTAGTAAGATTAAGAAAGGGACGCTTACATGGTTTGAGAATAAAGAGCGAATGAATGAAGAAAGGAGAAAATGTATGACGCAAGGAGTGTAAGGAAAAGAAATCGGAGACGTCCGAGGAAGTCACGGAACTTGGTCAAGTAAACCAGATACTGAATTCGGGCCATATGATAGAGGAGTGATACGACAGAAGATGATATTGAGTTATATGATAGAAGAGTTTGAGACGATGTATGAATGTGAATGAGGCAATGTGCACGTGAATGTGTGCCAAGACCTAGTTGTTTGGCGGCATTTTGGCGGTCCGTCCTCTCTGCCTAACCCTGCGGGAAACGGTGTGTGAGTAAGTTTATAAGACATTTAACATTTTATCATGTTGTATATTGTACAAGATGTTTAATATAAGTGACAAAAATAGGATACAAAAACTAAATATTTTTTTTTTTAATTATGAAAAACAAAGATCCGCTCATAGTAACTAAAATAAAAAAATATACTATTTTATGGATTTCTTATTCAGGTGGTAATTGAAAATATCCACATTCACTAAGACAATAATAAAATAATAAGACAGGATATATTATAATTATAATCCAATATATTATTTGATTCAATTGGATAATAATAATAAAGCTACAATATCAATTGGAGGTGGCCGCTAATACCAGGAGCTTCCAGGTACATTAATAATTATAACATTAAAAGGCATGCCATAGGTATATAAAACTATATATGACATGTGCCGTCAGTGTCGCACGTCGCCAACAAATTCAGCAGACCAGTCGCTCTCGCATTTATGATTACCCGTATGATTTAAAACCGGACTAAATCCTTCCATTAATCACTATTATCTATGAAATGGAGCATAAAAACACACATCATTTGTCAACGGCGAGCTTTAATATTTTATTCCGAGCGGACTTCAGCGTTTTGCAGTGTGCAGTGTGCACAGTGTGCAATGCATAGGTGCCAGTAATGTGCAGTGTGTGCAGTTTAGTAGGGCTGCTATAATATAATATATATGGTAGTATTCTGTTGGGTAGGTACTTACTGGTACTTACTGACTGCTGGCGGTGGTATTATTTGTGACTGCGGATCGTGATTACAGGCGACAGCTTAGCGCTTTCATTATTATTTTATAAATCGCGTATCGATACGTTTCGTGAAATATCACAAAGCGCATTGCGCATATTATGCGCGCTAATCGGACAAGACACGCGGGATTTTTTAATGAATCAGATCATGTGACGCGAAGGATTCTGATGACACCGGGATTACTTCTTTTAATTATTTTTTTTTTTTTTTTTTTTTTAATTAAAGAATAGATACACATATTAAAATCAACAAACAATTGAATTGGCTTGTCAGCAGGTGCTTATATTTTAGTAACATATAGATTTTTTACATTTAAAATTTACATCTTATATCTACAGATTCAACATTTATTCATACATATCAATATCAATATAAATTTTTTTTCTGATAACCAATTTTTCACCATATATTTAACCTTATTCATAGAATTACATTTCTTTATATTATCAGATAATAAATTAAATATCTTCGGTATGATGTATTCAAACGTTCTCTGTCCGTACTTATTGTTAAAATTCGGAACTATTAACCCGTCGTTACGCGTGAATCTAGTGCTGTATTTATGATCTAATTTCTCTTTATGCTGCGGGGTAAATATATGTTGAATTATAATTTTGTGCCATAGTATTGCTTTAACAGGTAAAATTTATTTTTATTTATTTAATTAATGATAATTTATTTTGTGATTTTCCACTAAACTTCCAAAAAACTCTTTCGGTCTTAGTCTACACATTTTTCAAAAAAACAATGTATGACAATACAATCAGTGGCAGCTAGACTTTTCTCGATGGTGGGGACAATGTTTTGAATATTGTGAAGATTCACAATGTCCGGAAACAATGTTGGTATGGCACATTAGAGTCATAGTTATTTATTCATATCATTTAGGACTTTACATAAAAATATTACATTCGCGTAATACCTCTCATGAAGTTCAGTGAGAACGAAAGTTTATTCATGAGGAAGTGGAGAAAGTCCAATTTGTAGATTTGTCTCACAAATTCTCCCTCGTGAAAAAGAATAGAAAATGGAACTTTGCACACCGCATATCCTAACAAACATTTACATAATCAAATGAAAACAAATAAGTTTGTGAAACAAAACTATTTAATTAAAATTATCAACATGTTTCGACACCAAAGGTTTCTTCGTCAGTATAAGATTAACATTAGTAAAAATAACAAAAGCCAAATAAGTATAGACAAATGAGAACCACAGACAAAAATATTATAGGGAGAAGTGATTAATTACTTAAAAGTATCATACAAAACAGTCATGTAAAATTAATTCTAAAAATTACTTTAGAAATGTAAAAATTGTAATATAATAAAAAAAACTTAAATAAAAATAATAAAATAAAAAAACAAAAAATAAAAATAACAAAAACAATAATAAAAACTTTTAAAGCAAACGATAATAATCGAGAAGTCTAAATAACAAAAATTATTATGAATAAATGAAGAGGGCATTCATTACCAGAGAAAGCCGGAAATATGTCATTTTCAAAAAAGTTTTTAGACGTATTGACTCTTTTCCACAAAAAATTATAAATGGATTTCGAAAGATTGTTCTTTTATCTAGTGAAGTTATGTAATAAATTTTTAGATTTTTTTTTTAATTTTTAGTATAATAAGGTTATTCCATAGGTCGTTGGCAGATTTGTTAAATTTTCAAAAAAGTTTTTGTATTATACCACACCCATTTCAAATAATGTAATCATGCAGTAAAATAAATCAATACATTATCTAGCAGAGTTATGTATTAGAATTTTAATTTGGATTGAAATAAATTCGATATTGAGTTATAATTTTAAAAAGCTGGTACGGAGAATAATTAATCTTTCTCATTGTAACCGCCCTGCACGATCGGAAGAACAACTTTCGACGAAATGTGGATTTTCGTCCGCTGGCTGGTTAAACGCTCTTAATGTATTAGAAGATAAATTTTAGAGATGGCTATTCAAAAAATATTGGTTATTAATAATATTTAATTAACTAAACACTTTTTCTAATTTCTAAAATTTCCAAGTTATCTAATTGTAAACCCGCTGTGTTTGGGTGTAAAAATTTTAACACTTTATTTATATCAAAATAATGATTTCTGTCCAAAGTGTGGTTGGCAAATTCCGAATAATTATTATTATTTAGACACCTTCGATGTTCCTTTTTACGCACCAGATTTAAATGTCCGGATTAAATTTTCCCCACAGGAAAAACTAAACCCTTTCACACATGATCATCCCAAATGATCATCTAGTCAATCCACGCTATGCAATTGCACTATATAAGTATTATAAATACAAAACAATACAAGAACAACATGTCAACCTCCCAGAGACCAAATGCGAAAATAATTCACCGACTCCAGATATTTTCATATCAGAGGGTTCGGCTCTGTGGAATTCCTAATTGAACCTATAAATCCAACTGATCCCTCAATATAAACATTTAAAAAATCTTTTGTAATCCTACATGTATTTAAAATGACTGATTTTTGCATTTTTATATATAAATTCTTTGACAAATCTAATATGCCTAAATTTTGAATGAGAGACCTAGGTATAATGCCAGTAGCCGAAATAACAAATGGAATATTTTTATAGTCTGAGAATGCCAAATTCTTTTAATCTCATTTCCTAAATCTGTGTATTTTCTTTTTTTTCAGAAACAGTTTTTTGAATATTAAAGGAATTTGGAGTAGCTACATCAATGATATAAGATATTTTTTTTTAATTTTGTCATGTAAAACTATATCAGATCTATAAGTACAGTTTTATCGTAATATATTTTATAAAATTCATTTTCTAAAAATGAATTTGGTTCATATTCATAATATGGTACTATATTACGGCAATCAATCAAGTTATGTTTAATTACCTATTATTATTTTTTATTTAGTATTAAAATTTCTAGAAGAAAATTTATTTTCTCCAAAATTACTTTTTACGAAGTTTTTTGTTGTTTAATTAAAAGTGACGCCACAAAGTGCATTTGCAAAGATTGAAAATTTTTAGATTATTTAGGTAGGTACATAAGCAGATATTTTTATTTCTACGCACCTTCAATTTGGTAGGCGGGAATGGGTACCGCCGCCCCGGGAACATTTATTGGATAACCAACACCTCTGCCATAGGTCACCCCAAGTAGTTCGCTACGTTTGGTGATTTAGCCGGGGTGCCCGGGTTCATGGGGTGAGGGTTGTCTAGGTCTTGGAGGCGGATGACCAGGACACTGAACCCCAGATTCCTACCCACCCCTTAAACCCTTTTCCTTCCCAGAACTCTCCTCTCCATCCTTTCCTTTAAAAGCCCTCCACACAGCATCCCCAAAGATGTCATAGGCCATAGGGTGTGGAGCTCATGTAAAAAAAAAACTTGTTCTTGCAGTGCTATTTAGGGAATTTTGTTTAAAATACTAGCGTCATTGATCCCTTCGGCACCGGCACCAGTGCATAGTCAGGAAACATACCAAACGCACGCCCAATATTTGTACATGGTTGACATTTATCTTATGGGAACGGGTCGTTTTTACGACTCGTTCTTGAGTTTAACAGCTCGTGGAACGATTTTCCGGCCTCTGTGTTTCCTACCTCCTATAACATGGGAGACCCTTGCTCATTCCTTTTATTATTTTATCATAATACCCGTCTGCCCGACTCATTCTTCCATCTTCTCCCGCATCTTATGATACATTCTTTGATTAAGTTTACTTTATTAACTTCGTTTTCGATAACGAAGGGGCTCATTTAAACATGTATTGTAGGATGATAACATAAAGGTATTTATATAAATGCACTGCTCGGTTTTTTAGAATTTTTGAAAAGGTTACATTTTTTGTTGCATTAAGTTCATTTACTCCATTGAAAAACGCCATGAAAAGTCCATAAAAGCACAAAAACTGACACAACCCGTAAAAGTATTATTTTGCAACCTACTTCGTCCTTTATTAACAAAGGGTTTATTTTGATCTCCGACGTTGATTTCCTTTCGAATCTGAAACCGGAATCAGTGTTACCTTTTGATGGAGCCCTTTCAAATAAAAAAAATTGAATTGGCCAGATTGAGGCTAGGGCTATCACGCCCCGTTTCTTTCTCAAGTCCTGAATAAATAATAGCAGAATTATTGTTCCTTAGAAGCCAGTCACCATTCACCAGGCACCAGGCCACAGGCGCAGGCAATACAGGCATAATAATACAGGCACAATAATGCAGGCGCAGGGGGAATAAACCCTTTGGTTGTTGTGACTTGTGACGAGGAGTGACGGCTCTGGTTCACATCCTCTCATCTCATTTACTACAACCAATTGCATTTACATCAATCACTTTTTAGACATCGAAGGAATGTGAGCCTTTTTAAACATTCGACAAACGTGACTTTATCTTTAACGGACTCTTTCAATTATTGAATTTAGGAGTGGTAGATATAGGTTTTTAATAGAAGTTCGGATAGGGAAATACTTTCAGTAAGTAGGTATGGTTACAAATTTTATAAAGAGTCAATTCACCGTGAGATAATATTTTTAAGAATTTACATACTCACAGATTGATTAATATAATACAGATTTATCAAGGTCTACATGGACCCCCATGGGTTGAATTGCACTTGCTGGTGGTTTATGACATCGAGAAAAAAGACTGGGAGCCACGAGATTAAACTCTTATTTTAATCTTCAATTTGCGGGGAGTGGATTCCCATTCACAGTCATCATTATTGATCCATACTATACAGGGTGTCCGGGGGTAAAGAGCATTAACTTCGGGGGGTGATTCTACATGATAGTATAAGTAAAAAAGATAAATAACTTTCTTTGAAATTCCAACTTTTAGGGGTAGTTTTGAGGTAAAAAGATAAAATTAGTCCGGCGTGTGCGGCCAGATTTATTATTTTCCGCTGTTACGATATGGGCCAATCACAGTCGAGTCGGGCGCCCGGCCGGCTCTCAGCAAGTAATATCGTACCTCACACTAAGGATTTTTAGTAGGTACGTCTTTTTGTATGGGAAAAAAAAGTTGGAATTTCGAAAAAAGTTGTTAATCTCTTTTACTCCTACCGTCATGTAGAATCACCTCCCGAAGTTAATGTACTTTACCCCTGGACACCCTGTATATATATTATTATTTTTTTAATTAAATATAATGGTATAGTGGTACAGGTTTTTATACATTAAATAAAGTTTTTCTATCAAATATACATTAATTACTTCGTCTAACACCTCTTTTTTGGGATGAAACGCATGTGATCAGCAATTTAATAAAGTAAAAATAATATTTTCTTTATATATAAAACAAAAAATATATAATTAACACTTAATTTTGTACATCTTTTTATATGAGTATAAAACAAAGGAATATAAACGGAATGCCGAAGAGGAGATAAAAAAGAGAATAGGTACATACCGTAAAATCAGATACAAAAGGAAAACTAATCGGAATAAGCACTAAAGAAAAACTTTATTCGAAATCGGGTGGCGTTTTGACCATACAAACGTATTTAACCTAAATACATACAGTATTTTCTTCTAATATAGTTAATTTTAAAAATCTTTAAAACCGGTCCAGTTTTGGAGGAAAAAAATGGGGAATACAAAACCAAGATTTCGATGATTTTATTTAGGCCTGAGGTGCAATTGTTCTTTCCGCTCAGTATTCGGGGAATAAGAGGGACAGTGACAGGAACAATTTGGTGAAATACCTTTAGTACAAATTTCTCAGCGACCGGGTTTCTTCACTAAGGGGTTTCAGCAGTTATGCCTTCAGAAAGAATGTTGACTGAAAAAAACCTGTTGCTTATCCTGCTTTGTGAACTATCGCAAGAAAGTTTTTGATAGTTTTCCAGATTCATATCTCGGAGAAAGGGGTTTTAACGCGGTAACAAATCTTCTTACGCTAAAAAGAAATGGATTGCTCACTGGACTTGGAGATTTGACATCAAACTTTGAACAATTGCTATCATAAGAATGCTCACCCTCAATTAAGTAAGTATTAAAAAATAATATACATAGAGGTGCGTGAATAATATTTAATTTTTCTTTTTTTCAAAAATTCAAGTCTGGTTTGGTTTAGTTACTAGTAAAAAATAATATAAGTAAATTTAAATCGGTCCAAACGGTTCTGACGCGTCGTGTGCACAGTGGCGTAGCTAGCATGGTTGGCACCTGGGGCGGATAACGTGGTATATCACCCCCCCCCCCCCCATTTCGACTTCATAAAAAATAAAACCCAATCAAATGTGTAGAAAATTGGTCCGTCCTGAGGGGGGGGGGGGGGCTTAGGAGAATAACAGACCGTGTTCAATATTTTGGTGACAATCCTTCGTATTTTTTACCATGCCACCGCCCCCCCCCCCCCCCCCCCTCGCTGCGCCACTGCGTGAAATTCTATTTCAATTCGTCAGCATTTGTGGTAAATTCAATTCCCATAATATCAACTATTCAAATTGTCCCCGCTAAACGCCGATTCTCGGCCCGTTTCAACTTTTGATCTATTGTGATTAGCGGTCAAGCATTACAGTCATGCTGTTATGATTGACGGGTGGACCATGGAAGACCATCTCTTTGTAAGGCCGATTTGTTAAACATGGACACACTTAACTATGCAGTCGGGGGCGTAACCAAAACGAATCATATTGGTAACATTGTTTGCCTAAGTATTATGTATATTTTGAACACGTTAATTTTTATGTAATTCGGCGAGTGGTCTACGGGGCAAAAAGTTTCGGAATCTCTGGTTTAAATAGAGTATTCGATGATTAGTTCCTGCTTCGGCCGGCTGCAAATAATTTATCCGTGTCAATAATCAGGTACACTTTTCCAAACAACAGCGCTGTTCATTCAACGACGAATCGAAGGAAGGCTTGAAATGGCTTTAGTCATGTTCGACCACATTTGAATAGTCAGGTACTTTCATTCCTCTACCCCACGGCCTTCCCTTCCTACTCCCTTCAGCCTAAAAACAATTTCCAATAGGAGTGCCATAGTCCCACTGAATCGGGCAGTTGGAAGTCTTATACAAATAACATACACATAAAAAAGATAAAAGTCGGATTCGAATCATTTCACAAGCGTTTGGAAATAGAAAAAAGTCACCACGATAACTTTTTTTTTTTTTTTTTTTTTTTTTTTTTTTTTTTTTTTTTTTTTTTTTTTTTTTTTTTTTTTTTTTTTTTTTTTTTTTTTTTTTTTTTTTTTTTTTTTTTTTTTTTTTTTTTTACAATGAATACCGCACAAGAATCTCAACTGCTCCCGTCTGGAGCCAGTGAGACTATGGCATCCCCAATTGGGGTATGTTGTGAGGCTGTAGGTAGTGGGGAGGGGAAGGAAATGGGGAAGAGGAAGGTTGGGAAGTACCTGGCTATTCAGATCTGGTCACTAAACACGGCTAAAGCCATTTTCAAGCAACGTTTCAATTCTGAATGGTGGTCTTACACCAGGGCGATACTAATAGTATCTTCCACTCTGGAACATGCCGCAAATATACTATATATTATTTTAAATGAATTAATTGTGAAATAACACAAATTAATCAAATAAAATTTATTTGCGCATGCCGGGTTCGAACCCGCGACCTCCGGAATGTGAGTCAAGAGTCTTAGCCACTGGACTACGGAGGTCGTCAAAAAAAAAACTAAATGAACTCGTTTTATTGACTAACTAACCGTCACGCCGTTTCCCCGAAGGGGTAGGCAGAGACGGACCGCCAAACAACTCGATCTTGGCATACACTCCTTGCCTCGTTCACATTCATACATCGTCTCATACATGCTCTTCTATTATTCCGACAGGGCCCGACTCAAGTATCTGATTCTCTTGGACATGCCATGTCTTTCTCGGGCGTCCCAACTTCTTCTACCATTCACATTTTCGTCATATATTCTCTTTACACTCCTTTCCTCGTTCATTGACACCTTCTTATAAAGGTATTATATTGATTTCGTTGTGATTTTCACTATAATTAGGGAACGTACCCATACTACCTGACTTTTTGCAATTTTTAACCCCCCCTCCTTCCTCGGTGACCACGTGTTGTATATTTCAAGACCACCCCCCCCCCCTCTCCCTACAGTTTTCACGTAGTAAATCATAAATATGACCCCTCCCCCCCCCTTGGTGAGATAAATTTAGGCCACTTCGTATATTCTTTTCAAGTAACGTGAGATTTTTCTGGACCCCTCCCCCCCTTTTGAGCTCACGTAAATGTAGATATGCCCCCTTACTTCGTTCATAAATTCGTAGCCTTCCTGTGATATTCCTAGCAATTCTAATTACCGAACCCTCATTCAAAATTAATGTCAATAGCAGGAAAAAATACAATACGATAATGGATTAATCAAAATTAAACTTGGAATTTTCTTTTACGATCATCAATTTCGCAACCGCCGTGGTGACTACCGCCATCTAGCAGGCAAAAGTGGAAGCAACAATCATATTTCCACCGATGATGTGTGGCTATTCCCCAATAGATGGCAGTAACGATTTAGTACAATCAGTGCCATCTATGAATTTATATGCCAACTATAATTTTTCAAAACTTATAACTATTGTTACACAGATGTCACTAATCTCATTGTTAGAAGTGATATCTATTCCCCAATAGATGTCGGTAACCATTTTATTCATCAATGAAAAATTATTAGTGGCTTAGTTTTCAAGCTTATGCCAATTGATTCACAGATGTCACTACCATCACAATTCTATGTGAATTAAAAAAATAGAGCAATAATATCATCCATGTGGCAAATTTAGCTAACAATCCTGAAAAAACAACTCAATAATAATGATAGATAAAAATATAATTATTGAACTGCCTTCTTGAGGTGGAAATTATATATTTTAGTGACGTGGTCGCGACAGCGCCGCTGGTAGTATTCTCTGTCTTCGCTATTCACCAATAGATGGCAGGAACGTATATTTTTGCGGTAAAAATCTATTTATAGAATCCATAAATTATCGAATAGCGTTAAAGGTTTAATGCTACTCGATAAATTTATAGAATCTATTTTAATTATCGAGGAGCATTTATAGCTTGCCACTCATCTTTTTTGACTGAAAAAATATTCGTTTCTGCCATCTATTGGAGAATAGCAAATATCAGGTATACTAATATTTTTTACAAACGCTCTTTTTAAGCTACTCGACAATAGATGGCAGTAACGAACATTTTATAGCGTCGTGACAAAATAATTCGCAGTAATTGATTTCATTTTGTCATATATATTTATTTATAATTTATTATTTTTCTTCGAGTATCTGAGAAATAATATATATCCTGCGAGATCCTAGAGCGACACTATGAATAGAGTAGATATGTATTATATATTATCACAATGTTTCTGAGATGACGTAAATGGGGACAGGTTAGTTTTCAAAATTTGAACATAAAGTTCTTTTTTTTTTTTTACAGTGAATACCGCACAAGAATCTCAACTGCTCCCGTCTGGAGCCAGTGAGACTATGGCATCCCCAATTGGGGTACGTTGTGAGGCTGAAGGTAGCGGGGAGGGGAAGGAGGTGGGGAAGAGGAAGGTTGGGAAGTACCTGGCTATTCAGATCTGGTCACTAAACACGGCTAAAGCCATTTTCAAGCAACGTTTCAATTCTGAATGGTGGTCTTACACCAGGGCGATACTGATAGTATCTTCCACTCTGGAACATGCCGCAAATATAGTATATATTATTTTAAATGAATTAATTGTGAAATAACACAAATTAATCAAATAAAATTTATTTGCGCATGCCGGGTTCGAACCCGCGACCTCCGGAATGTGAGTCAAGAGTCTTAGCCACTGGACTACGGAGGTCGTTCTATTCAAGTTCTGTTATTATTTCATCATAATAGGCCGGTTGCTTGCTTCAGTAGGTACTAGCAGGGCAGGCCCTGAGCCTAATATATAGCATCAATAATTTATTTTTACAAGTATTCAACACAGTTTTATATGTATCAAAAATAATATAAATTCTAAGAAAAATGTTTCCTTTTTACATAATATATTTTAAAAAAAATTTAAAATTGTCAAAGATGATGCCTACATTACCTACAAGCAGGTAAATAAAACAGATTTCTTTATAAATATGCATTTTCTTTTAAATAGTATTAGATAATAACGAAGGTTCATAAATAACATCGTTTTTTTTCTTTTAATTCAACACTGGTTTATTTACAATTAAGTACCAAGGTAATAAAAAATAATATAGGTAAATTAAAGTCAGTCCAAACAGCTAAAACTGCTTTACCACCGCTGTGATTTGAAACTCGATGAAACGGAAGCGAGCAATACTAAAAAGAGCCACATCTATAGGATTTAGCCTGCGAGAGAATGAGATAGCAATGAAATATTTATTTATTTCACGGGTACTCGACTCCAATATAATTCGTTAAATCCACGGTCTCACGCAATTCTCCCTTGGTCTGGTGGTATAAAGTGCCTGAAGAACCTTAGCGGCCAGACAGTCAGCGGACCAGGGATCGAATCTTACAAAATCCAAAAAAAAAATTGTAAAATCAATATCCAATCTTCAAACCACTCCAAAATGAACAGACAAAGAAAACACAAATACTAATAAGATTACCAAATGTATATGAACAGGTCTACTGGAATTCGTCGACAAAAACATGGATAAAATCATATTTTCATCATTCATATTGATTAAAAAGGTGCTTCGTAGCCTCCCCATTCTTGTCTACTTAAGTTTTCTGAAGGTTTCACTTCTACCGAGTGTGAATTGAGCCTTAAATAAATTCGTCAAAATATTTGATAGCATTTTTAAAATAAGATAAATGTTATTGATAAACAAAGTTAATTATAAATATGTATGATCTCGGCGGTAAAGCGATAAAATCGCAAACTAGCTGAAACCTCGTCCCGCTTGCGGTAATCGGTTTAACAGTTCAACCTATTTGGTTTATCTTTGTAATATTTATTTAGATGTACTCACTTTCATACACCTAGTAAGAAAATATAAAAAAAAGATTTACAGATACAGTTACATTTTTACAAATCCATTATAAGAAAAAAAATAACTAGACAAAAATACATTTTAAGAAAAACAGATAACTATGTGACTAAAATAATATTGGTAAGTGTGTTACAAATCAAAAAATATTTTTTACATAAATATAATGCACATATCCTACCAAAAGTGCCAAGACTTGAGGCTTCCTTTACGGCATTTGGCAGGCTGTTTTAAAGTTTTGCCCTTCATAAAACGCGCTATTTTGTGTACACGAAAGTTTAGTTTTGGGAAGCCTAAAGTCTCCGCGTCTTCTCGTAGGATAATTGTGAACATTTTCGTTAAATGTAATATTTCTCTGCAGATAATTGGGGGTATATTATTTTTGAGCTTGTAAATCATTGTTAGTGTATTATATATTATACCTATATTGTTTTGTTGTCATCATATTTAAAAAATTTAACGTAATTTTAATTCTAGTAAAAATGTTAAATTTTGAAATCATCCTCATCCCCCTATTTTGTATAACTTGTAGTTTATTACTTTGGGCTTCATTACATAGGAATAAAACACAATAATTTAAATGCCCAGTTACAATAGAATTCTGAACAAGGCGCGTTGTCTTGAGATCCAAGTTATTTCTATCCAGAGAACCTACATAATATACGAAACTATATATATATATATATATATAGTTTCGTATATTATGTAGGTTCTCTGGATAGAAATAACTTGGATCTCAAGACAACGCGCCTTGTTCAGAATTCTATTGTAACTGGGCATTTAAATTATTGTGTTTTATATATGCAGCCCGCGAAAAAATTGAAAATGCAAAAATTTGTTTTTAAAAACCAATTTTTCCATTTTCAATTTTTTCGCGGGCTGCAGGGGGTAGGGTACATACAGATTGACGTGGGTAACTTTGCAGTCGGTGGTATCGCAAACCAATTATTATTTTCTAAAACTATACATTTTTTTAATAAAACTCCAAAATATAAGTAAACAAATAAAGTTAAATAAATATATCTCCAAAGCCAATTAGGTTTGGCTTTAGAGTTTTTACCGATTTTTATCAATATGAAATATTAAAGATCATATTAAAAACACTTTCGTTACTTTTGTTTCCAGAAGCATCATGTAAAAAAGCTTATTATTTTCGGCGGCTGATTCAAAATTTTGATGTAAAACTTATGTTTTCCGCTTAATAATATTTTTTCAAAACGGAACAGAAACTGTTGAATATTTTAGCCGTGCGGAAGGATTCGCGGGACGCACGCAACGGGCTGGCGGGCCGCACAAAATTGGGTCGCGGGCCGCACGAAATGGACCCGCGGGCCGTACGGAATGGACTCGCGGGCCGCATGCAGGCTTTGCTCATTGCTATAGACTATAGAAGGACGTTGCACAGTTTTCTATTACCGGTTTTTGCTTGTATTTATATTCCGAAATTCTTTCTGGGATTCAAAAATGACAAACGATAAAAAGATTAAAGCAAGTACCGATAAAAACATTATTTTGTTATTCGGATATTATTTTGCAATTGTGCATAAGAGTGTATATATATACATATATATGGAGTATGTAGGTATATTATGTCCACCGGTACAATTGTACGAACAGCAAATTATATGAACAAAGACAGGGGCCACCTAATATGAAATGTAAATTTTCACTTCCCACTCAAATTTCAATAAAAATAAATTAAAAATGAGAAAGAGTTTTTATGGATTTCACTTCACAGTTTTACCTACCTTATTTGTGAGTTCTTTAAATGTAGAATGAGATTTTTTTGGGAAATAAAACCCTTTCACCATTTTTAGTCCCAATTTTATTAATAAAATATTTTCTATTTATTCATAACATTATTAGGACTTGTGCTTTCAATTCAATTCTACCAGTTTACCTATTGTATCTCTATATTCTATAATATTGTTCAGTATCTAAATGCCCAAAGAAGTACTTACCTAACGACCTAACTATGTTTTATGTCCTAATTGTAAATGAAATTTTGTTCTCCGGTGATTTTTTTGATGTTTTTTCTTCAAAACCAAATTTTTTTTTTCTACCACATGTCATCAAACCCTCGCCCTGACTCTACCTGTCCAATATCTGCAGATTTTTTTTATGTTTCAAGTTGAAAAAATATATTTATTTCAAGAAGGATACCAAAATTTCAATTACATTTTTTACTTCAAATAATATCAAGAAGAATAAGTAAAGTACGTCCCTTAACACCCTGTATAGATGCGATCCCTTAAATTGACACCAGATTGAAATATAACGTCCTCGCTCCAGGGGAGGAGGGGGAAGGTAGGTACTATACAAGTACTCTGACATTTTTTGCTGAAATGCGCCGCAATACAATTGTGCTGACATTTACCACCATTTTATAAAAGGTAAATTATTTTACATTAGCACTGTTAAGGCTATCTGTTAGGACGAGAAATTAGTTATTAGCTTAAAAATTACAATCGAATAAAACAAAAAAATTCATGCAGTCGATTATCTAAGCTACATAATATATTATTACATATGTTTTTTCGAAGCAATAATTTTGGTTGGTTGAAATAAATTGCCACTAACTAATGTACCCATATGAAATGTTAATAAATTAATTAATAAAATTGTCAAAACAGCCATGTATATGTATATTTCCACCCCATACTGTGCGACTACACGCGGTGGGGGTGGGAGGAGGGGGTGGTTGGTGTGTTTCCCCTTTGGCTGTTTATTAAAATCCCTGTTTTCTTGTCGCAGCCTTTCCCCTAATACCTTCAAAGTGGAACACCCTCCCCCCCACCCTCCACCCCCTGCTTATTCCAGATTCTGCCATGTTTAACTTAGGAGAACTTCATTTAGTAACTTCAGTTAACAATATCAGCGCCGGATCTGCCATACGTTCAAAAACGTGCAAAAACCTGGCGCCAACTCCGAAGGGGCGCCGCGCCGTGAGAAAATAAATATTGTATTAAAATTTAGTTATAATATTCCCTGAATGGTTTAAAAATTACCCATAGTACGAAATAATTATTACGCTCTAATGCGCATTCTGACGCACGCGTCAGGTTAGTATCAACAGCTTACGAATTTATAGTCAGTTACAGATTTTTTTTACAAATTCCGTATATTTAGGTTAAACGTAAGATCTATTTTTTCCATATATCTTATAGGTTCGTTAAATGTATAATTAATATCTATTAGATTTGTTATTTTACGGTGTCAGTGTAAGCGTCTTTCGTAAGCCGTTGATACCATACGTCAGTGTTTAATGTTTGTATGGCGTTTGTTCGCTCAACACAGAACACAGGGGAAATGCAAGGTACAAATTTGAGGTTATATTTTAGGGTTCTTTAGAAGTCTCTTCTCCACTATCCCACCGTCTTCATAGGGGTCACGTCTAGCTACTGTGCTGCCGGGGACGGTGTGAAGGGTTTGAAGGACCATCTTCCATCTTACTGCTCACTGTCTCTCGTCGGGACTGCCAGTTGCTAGTCAGAAACTGTAGATGCTATTCTTGTGCTGTACGTTGCCATGAGAACGTATTTGTTTTTGCTTTTTATATTAATATTCGCGTTGGGTATATACATAAACGCAGTAAATCTCAAGAATGTCTAATAAACCTAGTTCAGCGAAACCACCCGTATTGTCTCGTAACCTATATTTTAAATCATGGTACGGGCACAAACAAACAATTCGTTGTATTATTTTAAAGCATAACTTGCAAAAAGAGTTTTTCCTAAAATAATTAAAATACCACTATAGTTTTATGTTTACCCAATAGATTCAGAGAGTATAGGGCTCCTGGCGATTCTCTCTTTAAAAAAAAACGAGTGTGAGAGCTACCGCCAGGTCACTTGGAAAAGTTACACCCTTTATATGTCTTGATTTTATTTGATAAATTAGTTTAAAAAAAAAAACAAATATTAAAAAAAATTGGGGTGAACGAATTTTTAATCAAAATAAAAATGTAGGGGGGGGGGCGCCATCGGTACATACTGCACAGGGCGCCAGATTACGTAGATCCGGCCCTGAACAATATACAAGTATTTATAGACAGACTTGATGTAATTCTGGCAGGTAAAATGAAGTGGAATAAGCGTGCGAGGAATTTCTATAAAATGTCAGCATTTTTATATTTCCGTAATCTGATATCAGTACGCCGGAAATACCTTAAAATACGTGTTTTATAATTAATTCTCGTGGTCACATTTTACTAAAGTTCCTTTTTCGTATCAAATGAAGTTCACGGTATCGGTATTGTGTAGTTAAATCAGTGATGCCATGTTCTAAAAATAAAAAAATTAAGACATATTTCGGGGATAAAAAAACGTATTTTGAAGAATAAAAAACACATTTTTCAGTAGCTTTTAATTGAGAATAAAAATAAGAAAACAACAGCACTTTTATTTTTAATTTTTTAAAAAGAAAGACAAACATTCCCGGGTTACGAATAACCCAACAATGTTTGAAAATCTCCTACTACCACCACAGAAAGGCGAAAATGTTGCTTGTGTTGTGATGGAGGACTTAGCCAGCCGTGGGACCCAAGCGCTATGCCCACTCAACCACTGACCAGTCAAAATACATATGTAAACATATATAAAAACATATGCTTTATTAAAAACAATAATTTTATAAAATTCCTTTAAATAACTGGAAAAAATATTGATTTTGAAAAAAAAAAACACCGTACAAACAATATTTTTTAATGCTTTAAAAATAGGCTTTTTTATCGTTATTGAGTTTAATTTGTAGTGCTTACTTATTAGAATATAAATAACTTTTTTTTTTATTTTAAAATTAGTTTTTTCTGGTCGGTGAAGTGAGGGAGAAAAAAATCGTAATTAAAGTTACCATCGTGGTACGTATAGTAATGTATTTTTTTATTAATATTACTTATTGACGAGATTCAATTAGATAAAAAAATCATTGTGAACCCGAGCTTAAGTTCATGTACCATATTCCTGATTTTAGGATTTTCCCATTGACCCCTGCTACAAAAACGTATCCCACTCAAAAGTACACACTTTGGTTGACCGGTAAAAAATCATGTCATATTAAACATGGTCTTATCAAAAACCATGCCACGTTTAACGGTTTTTTGGATCATTTATACCTCCATGGTTTAATCAAAAACCATGGAGGAATAAATGATCCAAAAAACCGTTAAACGTGGCAAAAATCAAGCATCTGGTTATCTGGTAACATTGAGTGAAACCACCAAACGACCGCCAGCTTAACATTTTTTCCATATAAACCGGACTTTTTAGGAATTTGGTATAAATCCCAAATACATACATTCATAATTCGATTTGAAAGAAACAGAAAAATAACCGATGGATTTGTGCAAACTGATTTATGTCCTACGTAAGTTACAATTGTTTTTTTTATGAATAATTAATAATTACTTTAGGTACATTGCATTATTTTGTTGGAGTCTGTTTTCAGTTCTCACACTTTTCTACTGGTTTTATATTTCTCTAATATTCACGTACACGGTATACGGATAAAATATATACCTACACATTGTTGTAATTTTATTTCATCTTGTTGTCATTTTGTCATCTTGTTCAAATTTTGTTGAAGTCGTAATTATAATATTTTATTAAAATTAATATTCCATTTTCATACTTCTTTTATTGAATAATTAGGAATTTTCAATAAAACAATGAAAACAAAATGCAGTGGCGTAGCGAGGGGGGCGGTCCGCCCCGGGTGCCACCCGACAGGGGGGTGACACTCGACCGTGGAAAAAAATGTACGAAGGATATTATCACCAAAGTATATGGACCAATTTTATGAGGTCAAACATTTCGAACATAAATGGATTCTAAATCTATAAGATATATATAGATACATACATATATATATATTATTTTTTTTACATTAACTCCATACAGGAGGCCCTGAGGAAAATAATTGGGCCTATGCCATCTTAGGGGATGCTGTGTAGAGGGTTTTTTAAGGAAAGGAAGGAGAGGAAGTTCTGCGAAGGAAACAGGTATGAGGGGTGGGTAGGAATCTGGGGGTCAGTGTGTCCAGGAGTGAAGGACGAACGAATCCATCCCTGCAACCGCGGTGCAAGGCGATGGGTCGAGAGATTCCGGCTGGAGGATAAAATACTTCCCTCAACCAGTTTCCCGCGATCCTGCCCATCACATGTCAAGTGGGCAGACGCATCGGCCACCAAGACCTGGACAAACCTCTCCCCATAAGCCCGGGCACCCCTGCTAAGTAACCAAACGTAGCGAACCACTTGGGGTATATATAAAAAGCAAAATATGTTTTCTTCTATGTATGTGAGTTGTCTATGCATTGCTATATTAAGCATTGGAAATTATTGAAACTTTCAAAATTTCTTGTTTCCACCCTCGCGAAGGTTCGATTCGCAAACCATCGATTGTTCAATCAAAATTCAATTTTCGAAAAATTCTTTAAATTAATGACTTTATTTGAAGTACCTACTATGTAAGTAAGAATTATGGGTATTTTAAATAGGTATTTATTTATTTTTTCAGGTTCTCCATAACACAGTTATACACCAAATTATTACGGAGAAGATTACAAAATATAAGAGAAAAAAAGGCCAAGGGAACAGTTTCACTATGTTGAGACGTATGTCAAAAGATATTTACTGAACTCTCTATAGGTAGATAACATTGAAGATGTCAATGCTCAATGCAGAATCGTTAAGCAGTTAAATTGCTCTATTTAATGGGGCATTCTGAAAGGAAGAAGTTCTCGCTTTCGGAGCATAATAAAGTGTGTGGGATCTCCCACGAGTATACGCGTTAGGGACATATAGGTTAATCTCCTTCAACATAGTTGGATTCAGTACAGTACCGGAGATCAGCTTAAAAAAATGTTTCCCCAAAAATATTTTTCGGCGGGCTTCTAAGGTATTAAGATCGAGCATTCCTGTTAAGAACAACGATGGATACAGGAATGGGTAGTATGTATATTCCCTCATATACAGGTAGCGCATAAACCTTTTTTGTACTTTTTCTATTTCTAGGATATGGTTTTGTTCAGAGGGTGCCCAAATAATGGAGCTGTATTCCAGGATGCTGCGGACAAGTGCTTCATATGTTCTTCTTATTGCAATTCCATTAGTAAATGATCTCGCATTACGAAGAACAAATCCGAGCATTTTGTTGGCGCGGGAGACAATGTCTGATATTTATTTATTTATATTTTATTAACGCCCTAGTGGGCTTTTACAAGAAAAGAAGCAAATATGTAATTAACAATATTAATTACATGTATTACATAAACAATAAAACAGAATAAATATGAATGCAATCGACTCGTTAGGTAAAGAATATTACAACATAAAAAAGAAATGAAATGAAATAGTACAAGTTGTACTTACAAAAAACTAAAACAATTCAGCTTTAAATATTTATACATATTATTAACAATAATAATAATACCTGACATAGAACAAAGTGTAAATAGAACTGCAAAAATATTATAAAGTAAGTATATATTTTACTGGTGAGGTTTAGATGAAAAAATATTTTATGAGAAAAACAAAAAATAATAAAAGTTAATTATTAGCAGATAGAATCGAGATTAGTTGATTTTTGAAACATTCAAAACTGTCAACACTAAATATATCTATAGATTCGCAGTATTTATTCGCAAGGTTATGGATTCTTGGAATTGGTGAGTATATGGAGCAATTAGTGTTGATTTTATTGTTGCATTTAAAAATATCTTTACTACGAGTTTGTCTAGCGGGTATGCTAATGCAAATTAGTTCCAACAAATTAGGGCTGTCAATTAAGGATTTTATAATTTTGTATAAAAATAATAAATCAATTAACACTCTTCTATCTGATAATTTAAGAAGTCTGGTTTCAGCGCGTAAGTAATTATAATTTATAAATTCGATTGGAATTTTCATTTTAAAATTGATGTACCGAAGAAATTTGTTTTGTACCTTTTCCAATGATTGAGAATGAACATTGTAGTATGGTGACCATACAGAGGAATTTTATTCTAATCTGCTTCGTACTAGTGAGCAATACAGATGTTTTAATGTTAACAAACTTTTAAAATTTGCCCCCATTCTCAAGATAAAACCTAGTATTCTCATTGCATCGCTTATTGTTTCATCGATGTGTACATTGAACTGTAGACTCTCGTGGAATATAACACCAAGATCACGAATCTGCGATACACGAAGAAGATTAACACCATTCATATCATAAGAAAAGTTAAAAGGATTTTTACCTTTGTAAAAACTAATAATCTGGCATTTACCAATATTTAGTTGTAAATCATTGGCAGAACACCACGCGCATAGTTTGTTCAGGTTTGACTGCAGAATGGCGCGATCGTCATCGTTTCTAATTGTTCTGTAAATCTTCAGATCATCAGCAAATAATAGAACTTTGACATTACTAAAAATATTAACTATATCATTTATGAATAAGCAAAATAATATCGGGCCCAAATGAGATCCCTGTGGTACCCCACTCGAGGCAGCAAATGTATAAGAAGTAAAAGAATCAACTTTGACCGCTAAGTACCTTCCCAATAGATAACTCTTAAACCATTCCAAAATATTCCCTCTCATTCCCAACAACTTCAGTTTTCGTAATAAGAGTCTGTGGTTAACCTTATCAAATGCCTTACTGAAATCAGTATATATGGAATCAGTTTGATGTGATGAAGTCAAGGCATTAACAATGTCATTCGTGTATAATATTAAATTGGACAGGGTTGATCTTCCTTTGATAAATCCATGTTGAAGCGGTGAGATGGTTTGATTGATTTGGGATATCAATTTGTCTAGTACCAGGCTTTCAAAGAGTTTGGGTAATGTAGACATGGTGCATATTGGCCTATAGTTTGTTACGTCGCTCTTATTTCCTTTTTTAAAAATGGGTGTCAAAAGACTAAACTTCCAAAGGTCAGGGAACACACCTGATGAGAGGGACTTTGTAAATAACTTATGTATGGGATACGATAATTAATGCATACAATTAACTAAGAATCTGGGTGGAATTTTGTCAGGTCCTGCGGATTTGCGGGAATCGAGACTCTTCAGCTTGGATATAATATCATCTATGGTTAGAGTACAATCAGATATATCAAGAGTCTCAACTAAATTAGAGCAAGAGATATTGCTATCTACATTTTCATTAACATATACACCGCTAAAGAAATCGGCGAACAAATTAACAGTTTCCTGAAGATTTTGGGATAGTTTAGAATCGAATGACATAATACTAGGTATACAAGTACCGTTTTCTTTTTGGGATTTAACATATTTCCAAAAGAAATTTGAGTCGTTCATGATAGAGCCTTCAACATGACGTATGAAAGTTTTGTAACATTCTGCAGAGAGCTTATTGCAGTCTCCCCTCAATTTTTGAAACACGGAATAATCGATAGCCAGGCGACTTTGTTTGAATTTCTTATGAGATATTTTTTTGAGGTATATTAAGTCTATCAGTTCTTTTGAGAACCAATTTGGGTATTGAGTTTCCCTGTAAGCCGTAAAACGTACAAATTTTTAAATTGCAGAATTAATAATGGAGTAAAAAAAGTTAAGGTGTGCATTGATGTCAGCCTCGCTATCCAAGAATGACCAGTCAATCTGGTTGAGATAGTTGGAGATTTGTATATAGTCTGCTTTTTTGAAATTTCTAGTTTTTACTACCCTTTTTTCAATACGAATTGGTTTGAGGTTAGACATACATATTTCTAGTGGTGGATGGTAAACATCAACAGGTAATAGTATTTCGGTACTTCTCGCAACACAGATGTCAGACACATTTGACAATGCCAAATCCAATGTACGACCACCAATATTATGAATACAATTACACTGAGTTAGTCCTAAGAAGAGAGCCATATCTCTAATTACACGAATATTAACATTAGAACAATAATTGTCAGAATTCATATTACACCAATCGTATTGAGGCAGATTGTAGTCACCAACTAGAAGTAATTTGGTGTTAGGGTTTTAAGCACAGATTGATTCAACCTCGTCACAGTGATTGCTGTAGCTTTGGACGTCAGAATTTGGAGGTAAATATGCACATCCCACTATTAATTTACCACTAGAAGTGTTCACTTTGACAAAAAGTTGCTCTATGGATGGGTACTTCGTGGATATTTTTAAGGAGCTGAAATTTTTTGAGATAGCTATGACCACTCCGCCACCTCTTGATTTGGTACTTGTTTTCGAATTTCTGTCCATACGATATATATTAAAATTAGGGAAGCCTAATTCAGCCGAATTAATTCCTGAATCGAGCCATGTTTCCGTTAATATGAAAATATCACTGGTGATAGTTGCCGCCGAAGTCAATAATTTGGTAAGTTTTGTACGGACCCCTCTCACATTTTGATAATAGCATTTTATTTTATTTTGTTTTAGTTTTTTGGCGTACAATCAATAATTTTGGGTATGGAGTTTATATATTTGATGGTGATATTGGTTTCACCATTGTTCTTTCTGGTCTCAAGTTGTTGGCGTAAGTCTAAAAGTTGAGTCCTCTGCAACAGCGTTTGATCACTTCTGGCCTTGACACCATTTTTCAGTTTAGCATTATTGGTCAAGATCTCACGTGCCGAGATAAAATCATTAAATTCGACCTTAATTGGTCTAATTTTGTTTGGTTTTTGTGGAACCAGTCTGTACATCTTTAACATATTAGGCATAATTTCACTGTTTACATCGCCTATTGCTGAGGTAACTTTGTCGTTGTCCATTGTTATAGCCGTGGTTTTTGATTCAGATAAACTTTCAGGAATATTGAATAGAATTATGTTCTTCGCTCTGGTTTTCCTATCCTCAGCCTCCGCGAGCAAATCATTGATTGAAGAGGTGTTATTAGCTGGCGGTTGAGGTTTGTCAATTATCCGTTCGTAGGATTCTATTTTACCAACAAGAATCCCCACTTTCACTCCTACATCTGTCATGTTTCCAGAGACGGCGGAGAGAA
The DNA here is from genome assembly GCA_917880885.1 of Limnephilus marmoratus. Taxonomy (NCBI): domain Eukaryota; kingdom Metazoa; phylum Arthropoda; class Insecta; order Trichoptera; family Limnephilidae; genus Limnephilus; species Limnephilus marmoratus. Next base: position 41,758,054 of record OU862908.1, read on the forward strand.
GAGATAATATTTTTGTCATCTGATCTCTGGTTATTTTGAGCGCAGGATCAGTTATGGCTTTGTGAAAAGCACTGATTGATTCAGTCGCATTATTTAAGGATAACACAGCACTTTCGTTGTTATTCATTGTAGAAAAATAAAAGTTTATTTGTTTAATTATGGACAAGAAATAACTTGTGACAACCCTGTCGCATTAAGCGGAATTACTGACACAACACATGCAAATACGTAGCACATTCGACGCACACATCAATTGTAGTGCACTGGTGTTGTAAATAATGTCACTTCTCACAATGTTAACTTTGTATGTTTAAAGTTATTATAATGCTTGCACAGTTGAGTTTAACACCAACGACTTCGATTTGCAATAGTTACTAAAGTGCACCGAAAAGTTTGAGTTTTTGTAGTGATTTATTCCGTATTATCAAGTTTATTTAGGAGCGTTAAAACAATCGACCGTTATACTTAATAATATTATATAATGTGAGATTTGAAAGAGAGATTTGCTTCAAAAATCACGCCATGGTCCTGTGTCAGGTACCAAATTTGATTTATTGGTCTCATAATACATAAAAATTAATGTTTGTAATACATGAAAAATGATAATTTTAATAAAAAAAATTGTAATAGGTGGCACGCGAGCTGTTTGAAAACTGAATGTACTGGAACTGAGTACATGGAACGCGAGAAGAAAGTTGGCGGGACAGAAGGTGGAAGGTCGAAGGGGAACGCATGAGGGGAAGGAGACACGGGAGGGAAAGGGGCGGCGAAAGCAGAATGGGACTAAGGGGAAAGGACACGTAGGGAGAAACAATTTAATTAGTGGCATTGCAACGCATGCCGGGAAATCGCTAGTTCTAAATGAAAAAATATGAGTTATAGGTCAAGAGTCAAATTTTTAGATAATAATAATGTTACCAGTCTATTCAACACAGGCGGAAGAATTAAAATACTTTAAATTACGCCCTCTAATATTAGGTTTGTAAGTAAATGTGATAATTAAGGTCTGAAAGGGTTAACAAAACTGCCACTGAAAAACTACTTGCAGTAACTTAGCGGGAACATAGCACTCTTCTTAGGGTGAATTGCCTTAAACGACAAAAAAACTTAGCGGGAACAAATTCCCATTTGTGAAATAATAATAAATAATGTAGATAGACCGCTTAGTCCTATATGCACATTCAATTAATTTAAAAAATACTAATTTCGGTTGTCTGTGCGTCCTGCGTAACTCTGATTCAATGAATTCCAAGTTTTAATTAAATGAAGACAATATTAGCGAAACTCAATCGAAAATCTGGAAACAGAAAAATCAGAAAAAGATATCGGCACATCTGATCTGGGACAATATACACATATTTTTCTGATTTTTCTGTTTCCAGATTTTCGATCGAGTTTCGCTAATATTGCCTTCATTTAATTAAATATTACAATTTAGGGTTTTACTAATTAAGTTGAAAAAAACAATTCTGATTTGTTTTGAATCGGACATTATCTAAAAAATTTAAATTGTGAAAAATTCGGTTAATCATTTTAGCCAAATATTTTATTTTCCTGTTTTATATTTGAGATGTGTATTTATTTTTAGGATTAATCTTGAAGTAGGTACCCACGGCCGGATTGTGATTTTATTTTTTTCCATTTTCAAGAAAGCGTTATTTACTAGGCAACTACATATTGTACTTATAAGGTAACAAGCTAGATTTAATAAATTAATGTAAAGTGTAAATTTCCGATTGCTTCTCCAATCTTTTTAAAAATACCTATGTGTTAGAAAAAACACTTGTTAATATTCAAAGGCGTGGATCCCGAGCCAAGTGTTTCATAAATACTACAAAAAAATCCAATAATTTATGAATACTCCATCAATGATATAATGCTAACAGCTGTAAACGAGGTGAATGATTTGGGTGTAAACTTTAATCAAAAACTGAATTTTATAAACCATATTGAAATTACATCAAATCAAGCTTTGAAAATGTCGGGCTTTGTAATAAAATTTTGCAGTCAATTTAAAAATATTCAATTATATTGAAAAGAAGAACATCAAATTTAATTTAATTTACTAAATAAACTACGTAGCTCAGCATCGATTTACGAGACCTTTGTATTGTAATTTTCCTAGTATTACATTTGTCCATCTTGCATGGTGGATATTTAGTTTCGATGTTATTTCGTTTTTTACTTTATTTTTGCTTTAGATGTTGTTTTTGATTTTTTCTTCTATTTTGTTTTTGTTTTTAATTTTGATAATAAATAGAAAAAATAACATGTAAAAGCCCTGCCGGGCGGGACATTCAAAAAAAAAAAATTTTACTATAGATTCTCAACTACTTGCTTCAGATATATATACTATCAGACTGAAGAGAGGTAGCTTTTAAAAGTATTATTTAATTAAAAATGATTTTTTTTAAAAACCAAAACTATTATTAAATCTTTAACTGACAGCCCTGAAACAGTTAGCTAATTAGCAAAGATATTCAAATACAAAAGAGATATACTATGATGTCCGCACAACTGTCGGCGGACTACGACCTAATCAGGGTAGTTTGCATACGAAAAGAATTTGTTCATTTCGTTGATTTTTTTAAGGTGTGCATTAGTATTGGTTAACAATATAGTTGAATACGGAAAGAATTCGATCCTTTAGTTTAACGTTCGTTTGGTTTATTCGTTAATTATTCGTTCATTTAGTTTATTTGTTAATTGGTAAACAACATCGGCGACAACCGTAAGCGCAGTCCCACCTAGTAAAAACTGCAGATAGCACACTATTATATTTCAATATCTTTGCTAATTAGCAATACCTGCTTAGTAATTCCAAACGAAGATAACTTTGAAGGTAACAATAAACTCAATACGAATTTACTCTATTTAGTGTCCATGAATCATAAATATACCAAACCACCCACCGATAAATACTGTTGACCACTTTTCTGACAAGTCCCCATTGTTTACATGTTTTTTATTCTAAATAATCCTATTTAAATGTTATGTTCTCTGTTATCATAACATTGATATTATTTTTTTAGTATAGTAACATTAGTTTAGTAACACGTAATAGTATCCTATACCTAAATACTTGCTTTTATTACACATACTTTGTTAACTATTCATTATTATTTTGTTATTATTGATAATCTCCTGTGTACCACTGTATACTTATAATATCATGTACCTATCACTTGAATGTAAAGCCATTCTATGGCATTTAAATAAATAATTACAATACTCCGTGATTTTTCACTATTTTTCACCTAGTAATAAATAATGTAGTTATATAGTACACAGTCTAATAGTTAGTCCATCACATATACATATACATAGATACTTATAAACACAGCATCTATCTATGTACATAGATAAGTATATACATAATCGTACATTGTAGTGTTGCACTTGCAATATTATAAAATGAAGTCAACTTCAATTAGGTGGGTACATGTAGTCTGTTAAGTCCTAAGTATGATAGTGGGTATTTGTAGACATTAAGCATTAACCTCTTGAATGCCAGCGTAGCCAATGTATGATGTTTTGAACCTAAAAACTGCTCCTTGCATACTTGAATATACATACATGTATTTAATCCCATATTGAAGAACATAATTCCGACCATCAAAGGTCATCATACTCACCGTGGGTAATGTATTTATTCACAAGAAAGCATCGAATGGGTTATTTATATTGTGAAGAACGTATTTCTTCATTATGACTGCAAAAATTGTCAAATAACTTGCTTAAACTTTTTGTTTGTTGCCAAGAGAACAATTTACAACTAAATATTAGTATTTATATATATGAATTTTATGTATTTAGTTTTTGTTATATTTAGATTTTTATCTGCGAACGTAATAATTTTTTCCGCCTACTGATAGCTCGCATAATTCTTTGAAATAAATTATAATGGACGGCCGCCGTGGTCTAGGGGTAAGGCTCTTGACTCATAATCCGAAGGTCGCGGGATCGAATCCCGACGTGAGCAAATAATTTTATTTGATTAATTTACCTATATTTGCGGCAAGTTTCAGAGTGGAAGATACTCTCAATATCGCCCTGGTGTAAGACCACCATTCAGAATTGAAACGTTGCTTTAAATGGCTTTAGCCGTGTTTGATGACCAGATCTGAATAGCCAGGAATTTCCACACCTTCCTCTTTCCCATCTCCTTCCCCTCCCCACTACCTTCAGCCTCAGAACATATCCAAATTGGGGATTGCTTAGTTTCACTGGCTCCAGAAGCGAGCAGCTGAGACTCTCGTGGGGTATACCTACACATAAAAAATATGTATATATCAATAGACGAGATCTTCAGTGTGCTTCCTTATAGGACTAAAGTTAATATCAAGTGAGCTACTCTCGTTTTACTAATTTTGATTTGCTGGATTCTACCATTAAACACTTTAACCATTCGTAGGGCATACCTACAATGCCAATATTTTGTAATCTTTCGAGTTGTAATTTATGAGAAATTGTATCAAAAGTCTTGGCTAAGTTTAAGAATATGATGTTTTTCTTTCTGCGATCTGTATTTCCAGAAATACGAGTATGTTATTAAAGTTGCGCTAAGCGTCGTCCGTTCCTCTCCCCGGCCGAAAGCCGAACTGATTTTTGATTAAAAGTTTTCGGTTCTCTGTATAATTACTAAATCTATTTTTAAAGATTTATTCTCTAATTTTTGAGATAGTGCTCAACAGAGATATTAGTATAAAATTGCGCGCTTGATTTTTAAGTCCACTCTTGTACATAGTATTAACTATAGATTTTTGAGTTCACTCTTGTAGATAGTATTAACTATAGATTTTTTTGAAATTCCATTTTTGCTGGACATTCCAAGGGTTAAGCGTCATCATCGGATCCAAAAAGCAGCTAGCATATTGCGGTCTAGTTGGCTCATTGGCAAAGTTAAAGCCTTCTGTAAAATAATACGAAGAGAGACGTTAGCCCCTTTGGGTCAGCAGCCAGGACAGGGAGGGCTGGACGAAATAAGTCGGATTATAAATTGAACTCGCACAAAGCAACTCAATGGACAAAGCTTTTTACTGTTCATTTAGTGAACGGTGTTCAGAGAGTTTTGAGGAGGGGTCAAGGGTTTAGTGGGGTTCTGTTATTATTTTTGTTAAAAAATATACCCATCATCAATATTTTTATATTCGAGATAATTTGTTTGAAGTTGAAATAATATTTTCTTTTGTTAAAATATCTCTAAGTGAAAATATTTTCATTGGGTACTTAACGTACATTGCTTTTTACTTCCTACATCAATTTTGTGAAATTTGATTGGTAAAACAAATTTTCCGTTTAATTTCCTGAAATGTAATGGTGCAGTGTTGCTTTTGACGTCACTCTGTACAGATCACTAGCAATATGTAATTTATTAATTCAGTATGAACAGCACAAGTGCCATTTACACAGATGAATGTTACAGTCAGTGTACAACACAGTAAGAAAAGACAAATTATAAGATTGATTACCTTTATAAAGTAAATAAAACAAAGGAATACGTGTACATTAGTACCTACCTACAAAGTAAATTAAAACAATGAAGAAGAAACATAAACAAAAAACCTGTTAGGCAGTGATCTCGTTAAAATGTGTTAAATGTGCTATAGCGTTTAATAAGTCCGGCAGTATACCTACTTCAGAAGAAGAATATATTGAAAATATCGGCAACTTCAGCATTAGAGTTACCAATGGTGTATCTATTTATAACAGAATTGTGCCCTGAGACCGTAGAGCAAAATTGTCACAATTAAATATCTACTAGCGATCTTTGATCTGATGGTAATAATAATAATAATAACGTTGTATTTATATAGCGCAGTTTTGTGATATTTCACTTCAAGTGCGCCTAACTATATTAAACTTAAAAGTTGTCATATGGTGTTCTAAAATTGACTAAATAATATGAAACAGAGAATATATGTACAGTATATACAAAGCAATTTCATTAAAACATAATCAACAACATCAGTGCTGTTTTGGCACATGACAATAGATAATAATAAACAATTAGAGTGGGTTATTAGAGTATATTGAAAAGGAGTTTATGAAAGTTATGATTTTTAAATAAGTTTGTTTTTAAAGCCCGTTTAAATTCAGCCAAGTTCTGGATATTAGTAAAAACTGAGAGAAGTTTATTCCAAATGAGTGGGCCAGTTACACTAAAAGATCGATCATAGAAAACGGCTCGATTTGACCTACAACGTTCGATTAAGGCGATCCAATAGTTCAGGAAAAAATCGAAATCGGAATTCACGCCCTTTATGGGAGGAGTTTAAAAATACTTGAGAAAAAGCTTTTTGAAAGGTTGGAAAAGGTATTTGAGAATTTTTTTAGCAGGTTGATTTCGTAAAGGCCTGTAAAAAATATTAATTCCTTTTTTACGCATTGTTTATTGTAAGAAAACGGAAATTTAAAATTAATTTCACGAAACTAAGCGACGCGGAGTAACGCGTGCATCTCCCGCTCCGGCCGGGGCGTGACTGATACGAAATGGGTTGGGCCCAGTGCATGGTTCTTGTGCCCATGCCATAAAGGTCACTTCAAGAATCCAAATTCGTAGAGTGCGGGCCGTATTGATTGATATCAAAAATAACAACGAGAAAATGCATATTTTATTTATTTTTGTGAAGTTCGAGCGTAATATTGGATATCAATTTTTTTGCGATTATTATAAAAGAAACTAAATTTACCACATTATACAATAAAACCAAATCCAAAAGGGGGTTTATAAATAGGAGACTTTGGACTTGAAAGTGTTTTTTATAGACCTTATACTTTATTTTTTTTATAGGCTTATTAAAAGACTTGTTAAAAAAAGACCGATATTTTTAAGGGCCAAGGTGTGTTCTACACGCAGTATTTAATTGAAGCATCTATAATACTTCTAAGCCATCAAATTTTCAAAACAAAAACATAGGTATGGTTTTTTTAAACGATTAGTAACATCTAGTAACACTAATAACGATTTGTAACATTTAGATATGCTGTAAGCTGTCTATCGCTTAAGTTTTGCCGGACACATAGTTCCGCTATATATGCTGGTGCCATTCCTTGCAATGCTTTGAAGGTCATTAAGCAGATCTTAAACTCTATTCTTTCAAGGCATCGAAGCCAATGAAGACGATCCCTTAGATTCATCAAAAATCATTCTCGCCGCAGCATTGAAAACGGACTGGATTCTATTGAATTGTTTTTTAGGCAGGCCAGCATACGTACTATTACAATAGTCCATAAGTGAAACAACGAATGAATTCATGAGTGACTTTGCTCCATCAGAGGGAAGGCATCGCCTGATTGATTTTATCTACCTTAGGAAACGTACCCATACTACGTGACACGTTTAGGGGGGGGGGGGGTCTTCAAAATGTCACGCTTGGTACAAATGAGCGGCGGCAGGTTTAGGTTTTTGGTCACCGGGGGGGGGGGGGGGGTTAAAAATTGCAAAAAGTTGGTCACGTAGTATGGGTACGTTCCCTTAGATGGAAAAAACCTGAACTCACAGCTTTTGAAATTTTTGTATCAAGAGAAGGACTATTTATCTATAAATTAAAAGCTAGAAATTTTACTGCTGAAGAAGGGATTATATCTGTACCCCGAATATGGATTGGATTAGAGTCGATGAAGGCTTACCTTCCAGGAAAAGCTATCCAAATAAATTCCGTCTTTGTCGGATTAAGTTTGAGTTTATTGACAGACATCCAACTTGAGACTGTGTTAATGAAGCTAACCACCTCGTTTTTAAGGACGTCTTTTTCATCCGGGGAACAAAGCTTGTAAATCAAACGATCGTCAGCGTAGCCTTGAGATTCAAAGCCAGCTGAGTGAATGAGTTGCTCGAGACGATTCGTATAGAGAATGAAGAGAATGGGATCCAGGATAGAACCCTAAGGAACTCCAAATTCTGTGGAAGTTTCAGGTGAAGTACAATTATTGAAAATTACTGAGGCTACTCGTCCAGACAGGTGTCATCCATTGGAGTACATCACCTCGAACGCCAAATTCGGTTTCAAGCACATTTAATAAAATACCATGATCTACCGTGTCAAATACCGCACTCATGTCAAGAACAGATACCAAACCCAACTTACCTGCTTCCATCCCGATGATCAAGTCTGAAATTACCCGCAAAAGAACAGTTTCCGTTGAATGAAACTGTCGATAAGCGGATTGATTTTTGGCAAATGTACCGGCGGAGTTCAAGTACCTACCCCACCAATTGTTTGGCAATGTTTGGCCTGTAATTATCCGTATTGTCAGTATCAAGATTTTTTAGAATCGGAGTTGTAATTGATCTTTTAAGTGTTCCCCGTACAAGTGAATTTACTAGTGACTTCTGGATAATTGCGGTAATTACAGGCGCTATATCCGGAAGACATTGTTTTAGAAGCCAGGAAGGAATGGGGTCTTGGTAGGAACATGAAAGTGAATCAAATTTATTATATCAGGGCTGTACAACTAAATTCCTAAGTCTAAAATTAATATACTTCAAAATTTGCTTTGGACTCTTTCAATGATATTGACGTGATTATTAAAGATTATTAAAGGTGACCAAATTGAAGAGTTATATTCTAGAACGCTTCTAACGAGAGATGTAAATAGAATTTTTAATGTGTGAATATTTTTAAATGTGGAATAATGGAAATCCCTTCGATTAAACCGAACCCTTCAAAGCCCTGCTAACGATAGAAGGTATGTGCGATACAAAAGAGTATTTAATTTATGATGTCCGGTGAGCAACGGCCACGGCTGGAGTGAAAGCATCTCACAGTGAAAAAAGACTGAGGAGAAAAAACGGAGTCCTTTAATATTTTTCAATTTCGTAGAGCACTTTGTAAGGGGTACCTGAGAGCAGAGAGCCTACTTCATTAGAAAATTAGGATTTTTTATAATTAGTTATCGAAATTTTTGAGTTCTAATACCGCCTAGCTATTATCAGTAGAGGCGTAAAACACCTTATTTTACGCATTGCGAATCTCTTTACCAAATAGCGCACACTTATTTTTGCCATACTCGTATGTGACAATAATATGAAGATCACTTGATTTTACCTCAGTCATTTGGAATTCCCAATCTCAAACTTATATTGACCGTATTGAAAACATAAAAAAATCTTAGCATCTGTCATGTAGTTTCAGTAATTAATTATCAATTTAATTCCCAGGTCCTTAACAAACGTTGAAAATCACTGATTTGTTATTCTTCTACAAACAAGTTGCAAAAATTTTAGATCTTATTTTCTCTGTTTTCCTGGATCATATGAACTATTTTTATTTTTGTTTACATTGTACGTCGACCAAATATCGATGAGTAGGTACCTATGTTTTATGATTTTTTGTTTGTTTATTTCGATGATTATAAAACTTTATTTGTTAATCACAAAATATTTATTTTTCAATGGTCTTGTCTTGTATGACACCTGAACACAATAAAATAAATAAAAAACGCAGATTTATAATGTAAGTACATAAATTATTTAAAAGGCTCTGAATAATATTTTTTCTTTGGCGATAATTATACAGGCCATATGCTGGCCGCCCTCTATTGACACGAGTGACGGAGTGACCACATGCTACATGCAATACACGCTACACATGCATGGTCCTCTAGGTCCAGTGGTACTGAGAATGGTGTCCTGCCTGGTGTAGGGTGTGGAGTACCAAGCTCACCTGACCTAACCAACAGGCCGCGGCCGGAGCAAGGCACCAAGAGGGAGATATTCGCGTGTCCACTTTTGACATAATTGCTGCGATTTTCGTCATTTAATATTGTTGGAAGACTGTTGTTGGTTGCTGCTTCATGACTTTGGCTGTTTTGGAATGTTATGAAACTTATACCTATTACCTGCGATATAATTTTATGTATTGAGACGATGCCTGTAATGAATATTCAGAAGAATGAACATTATCATTATGTAAAAATCTACATTGTTTTGAGTTTATGGAGATATGAATATGAGGAAAATTTCGGATTTGGTTGACTGATTTTTAACCGTGACAACGCACAAGATTTCCACTGTCCCGGCATTGACATCACCAATGAGAAACATCTGTGAAAAATATTAATATATATTCTACGTAGATCAACAAACGCCGATTCTGAATATATAAGTTTTATTATGTTATGTGTGATTATTCCTAGAATTAATAAATAGTGATTTAAAAGTGAATAAAAACACCATCACAACAAAATGTCATGTTTGGTTGGCATCGATGCATCGGCGGCTTTTTCAACATGAAACTTAATTAGGGCGACTGAAAGCTTTATATTAATTATTGTTAAGTAAATATTAATGCTTTTCCGTATTTTGAACCGACAACCTTTACGTCCAAAGCCAATGAGCTTATCACTTTACCACGAGTCTCACAAAGAGCAGAACAACGCTTTAATATATTTTGAAAAAGTTAAATTTTCGTGCATGCTTCATTTCCATCCTATTGAAATCTTTTTTTCCGGGCAATGAATGTACTGATTAAACGGTCAAACCGATCAGCCGTCATCGTCTGGTTAGGAGAAACCAGTAAACCAATAATCTAGTGGCTCGCTGAACCACAAGCCACCGCTGACCGTGACCAAGGCGACCCGAATGACAGCAGCGACCATCACCGTTTAGCAGCTAATTAATCTGCGTGTTGGGGGTACCCGGTACGTACTGCCTACTGACCACTGCCCACTGACTGGCTGCTGGCTACTGGCTGCTGGCTGCTGACCCCGGCTCAACTGAGGCCGACTGATCCAAGATTTATTTTTAACCGAGATGTGGTTTGGTGGCAAGAAAGTCGGCCGCCACCACCGACCACCGACCACCGTCCACCGTCACCTCCCTATCACCATCACTGTGTTACCTCTCTATGTACCTTCTGGCTCTCTTGTGTACAGTGATGAAAATGCAGTAGAGGATACTCTCTAATGACAGTTCAATTATTTATCCAAGAGATAGGAACCTACCTATTTTCGGGACATTTGATATATTCTATGTTTTTCTCAAATAATATTTGCACATACCAATTCATGTACACCAGCGGAATTACATATGGACAGAAATATACACAAATATATACACTTATTAAATTACACCTATTGAAAGTTGAAAGTATGTACATAAATACGTCAAAAAACCTAACCTAACGTAATTTTATCATGATTTATTTTTGGGTTTTGCCGTGTTGCGCTACTTTCTTCTGCGTACCTTATTCACCTGCCCTGATGATGGACACTGTAACGTTATCCAACAGGTTGGCCAAAGAACTACAAATTAATGTGATAATTAAGAACTAAGTAGATGTTTAATGATACATCTGCCCTGATGATCGACACCATAAAGCTGTCCTAAACGTTTGCTATAGAAGGAGCCTTTGACCGTGAAAATCACAAATAATATGTAACCTCGTATGATTTTAGATTTTCACGACCAAAAGTATTTTCATTTTTTATTTATTTTGGGGTTATCATGCCGTGTTGCGCTACTTTCTTCTGCGTACCTTATTCACCTGCCCTGATGATGGACACTGTAACGTTATCCAACAGGTTGGCCAAAGAACTACAAATTAATGTGATAATTAAGAACTAAGTAGATGTTTAATGATACATCTGCCCTGATGATCGACACCATAAAGCTGTCCTAAACGTTTGCTATAGAAGGAGCCTTTGACCGTGAAAATCACAAATAATATGTAACCTCGTATGATTTTAGATTTTCACGACCAAAAGTATTTTCATTTTTTATTTATTTTGGGGTGTTATGCCATGTCGCGCTACCTCCTTCTTTAGCCAACGTTTCAGACAGCGTTACAGTGTCCATCATACATCTGCCCTGATGTTGACACTGTGTAACGTTGTCTGAAAATAAACTGAAACCTCCAAGGGAGCTACAAACAAATCCTGGCATACAATTCAAAAAGGAATCATGAAGACCGTACTGAAAGTAGTTAGGTACCCATTAGAACGCCTTCGATTGAAATTTCCAATGGCTTTGACGTACCAAAAGTACAACGAGTATATGCCAAAAATATATTATTGAAGCTATTCAAAAATACTGAATCCTCTACTAGACCGTTTATCTGTCGTAGGCCGAACGTAAAATCAGTACCTATATAGCCACATCGTGAAGTGCCTGAGGCGCATCATGATCTGCCTGATTTTACGATCGGCCTGCGACATATCCATCACACTAGATCAAATAAAAATGGAATAAAAACATTTCAAGTGATAAAACTACATTCGGACAAAGAAACTACACTTGTTTTGCAACAAAACTCCATAACTTCCTTCCCCAGACATAAAACAAATAAAAAAATTTAATGAGAGCAAATCAAGAATAAAAATATGGGTGAAAGAGATCAATGGAAAAACCCTAATGAAGGCACTAAAAACGACATAGAAGACAAATAAGCTATAATTAAATAACTTTAGTCCTCCTCGGCACAGCACCCGCTAGTGAGGAGGACCAGGAAATGAAATTTTGCAAGATTATAACTAAAAAAGTACATATTCAGGTTAATAGATTAGAAAATAGTTATAAATTTACGTTTATAATCCGGCTAGCCTGTGTTGAGCCAGTTATTTTCTAAGTCGATTTATAATACTTATAAACATACCTACACTCATATTAAAATATAATGACTGCATTAATAATAAGTTCGAATAATACCCACCAATACATTAGTACAGTACCTATCATTAGTAATTTCGGATTTGTGTGAGTGTACCGGTAAAGGCTCTATCATTACTTGTAATCCAAATTTTTATGTTTTCTTTAAAAAATCTTTATGAGTCACATTTTTTATTAAGTCTGGAAGAATGTTGTAAAGTCTTGTTGCAAAGGTATCAGAAGCCTCGTTGACCAAAAGTAGTATGCATTATGGGAATTTGTAGTAAGACTTTGTTATTTTTCGAGTATTTAATCTTTTTTCGTAGTACTTATGTATATTTGTGTATAGATGAGTGAGAATTGTTTTTGCATATACTGCCGAATATCAAACACATTAATAATATTAAAGATTAAGTTCGAGTCGGGAATTAGAGGTAGTCTAAGGATTAATTTTATAATAATTTTCTGTGCCTCTACGATTGGGTCTAGTTCATACGCAGTGCCACCTCCCCATGCTATTATACCATACTCAATAATAGATTGACAGACCTCAAAATAAATCATTTTCAAATGTTATAAGTCGTAAATATAATACCAATGCTTAAATTCACCATTATAGTTTGTACATACAATTATTTTATATAGTCGTTTTTAAAAAAAAGCCACATGGCATAACACCCCAAAAATAAATAACGAAAATATTTAAACTATTTTTTGTGTCATATTGGTCACACCTGTATAATTTAGTAATGTGGGTACCTAACCATATTTCTAAAAATGACTTGGCTCTTGAAAATTATGGACCTAATATCTAGACAGTGAAAATAAGAATGTTAGTTGAAGTTAGTTTATCATTGTTAGTTGAATCACCTAATATAGGACATCGTAACAGATTTTCTACTTGATATAAAAGAAAAACATTCCCTCATTCGAATATATTTAAGGTTAATGAATTGGTTAATAGTGTTCGAAGAAGTTTTCTCGCTGGAATTCTTAACTTCCCTCTCCGGCTTTGATCATAAGTCCAGTGTCCTTGCCTTCGCCGGTGGGGTCAGCGAGACAATTATGGAAAAGTACTATATTATTAAAATTAGTCAGCTTAAGCATTCAAGGTCTAGGAAAATACCAAACCCAAGATCAATATTAATAGAATTAATTATATTAGGTACGTAATTGAGGAGGTGACTTTCAAAAATGAGTAATATGACTGAAAAATTCAGTTAACTTTAATCCATAATGCACAAAGTCGTTAGCGCTGTTTTTTTTTCAGTCAAACCTGACCCAAAGTATTAGTAACTATTTAGTAAACAGTAAAATAAATCTTTTTCACACTTCACTTTCACGGAATCAATCAAATGCTCATATTGACCAATCAGAGAATGCGGGAACGATAGTTTTCAAACCAGTGCTGCGTGCTCTTCAATTGTATGTACAATCTCTCACCATGATAAATGATAATAGGCATCTGATCAGTATGTTAACACAATTGAAATATAATATTTTATTGCCGTGTAAGAAGGTCATGGACGTAAATAAAAGATGAAGGTAGGGAAGATCTGTCAACGCAGCCGAGAGCGGCCATGTTCCAGAATGCAGCATTTGGTAAGCGAGTTTTCTTTGTTCAATTGATTACTCACGGCAACTGTTTCGGGCATGGACTTTCGCTGTTGTTCCACGGGCTCGGGGCTATGCTAAAATTGTATTGAATCTCCATACGCAGGAAGTAGGACCCAAATGTATATTTTAATATTAAGAATGCGGATAAGGTGTCTCACGCAATATATTACAAACTGCCAAACTTCGCTAAGTGGGCAACTTTGTCGAACTTCCGTAGAGGAGTGGTAAGGTCTTCGGCTGCCGACTCAGAGAACGAGGGTCCTAAACCAGCCTGAACAAATAAAAAATATTTGATTGCTTTAAATACATACAGAAATTAAATAAATACCTATAATATATCGAAAGTATTTCATTGGTGACAAACCAACCAAATGTTGATTTGCATGAAAGACTTTAGCTATGCATAGCAACTAGGTGTTTAACCAAATCTAAATATGCATGCAATTCACAATTCTCCACTCTTACTTTCTTTAGTTTCACATCATTCCCAAAATTGAGATACCATACATAGACCCACAGATTATCGTGCGGTAACACTTAAAAATAAATATAAAATTACAATAAAGCATTCCTGAATATTTCAAAACATGGTCTTAAAAGCATACCTTGCGGTAATCCAGATGTTTCCTCAAGGTTTCGAGTTGGTCTCGCTCAAACCACATTACACACCACATACACGACACATAGGTACACGCCAATTTCAGAAAAAATCAACTCTTAAACCTTTATTTCCAGCTGCCAACAAAAGGGGATTATCTTCCTTGGATCAAGACATAGCAAAATCATAATCTCATATATCATTAATCATTACCATCTCTCCTTTCTCCACTAGTCTTTTTTCGGTTACCGCCATCAACACTGGGCCCCGTCCACAAAACCAAAGTGTGTAAAACTCCAATAAGTAACTAGTTACCATCGATTAGTGTGATAAATTCTGCCGATACAATTTTTGCCACCACGCTAAGCCATTGAAATTAATGATACAAACCACACGAATTTATAAACGGCTGTGGTGGAACTAAATCATGAGATGAGTTGGTCAATGTCAGGCTTTAGTCGGCTGCACCTGTAGTGAATAGTGAGCTCACCTACCTTCATCCTACCTGCACTCATTCGAATGTATTATTTACTGTGTTTATCTTAAAGTACCAAAACTGCCTAAATTAAAAGACTGTGTTATAACTTATAACTGTTCATTTTTGCATACCTAATACACAAATAGTTTTAACGATGCACATGGTTCTAAGTGATTTATGTGTATCCATCTTCCAGTTGATTAGTCAGACATATCCGAAAACTCGAAATTTGAGTTTGGTATGCAGTTATACGTAATGTGATTCAATACTCAGATTACTCATAATCATCAGCAAATCAATTATAGTGCACAAAAACTGGTAGTGAAATTAACAAAGAATTGACGTTTTTTAGGTTGCTAGTAGGAAATTTCAAAATGTCAAACTAATGTACCGAGCTGTTATGTTTCCCGGAGCATATTAATACGGGAAATTTAATATGTAAATACAGGTACATTCAATTGATGAACCTTACTAATTAAAAACTATATACATTGCTTATACAAACGACCTCCGTAGTCCAGTGGCTAAGACTCTTGACTCACATTCCGGAGGTCGCGGGTTCGAACCCGGCATGCGCAAATAAATTTTATTTGATTAATTTGTGTTATTTCACAATTAATTCATTTAAAATAATATATAGTATTTTTGCGGCATGTTCCAGAGTGGAAGATACTATTAGTATCGCCCTGGTGTAAGACCACCATTCAGAATTGAAACGTTGCTTGAAAATGGCTTTAGCCGTGTTTAGTGACCAGATCTGAATAGCCAGGTACTTCCCAACCTTCCTCTTCCCCACCTCCTTCTCCTCCCCATTACCTTCAGCCTAACAACATACCCCAATTGGGGATGCCATAGTCTCACTGGCTCCAGACGGGAGCAGTTGAGATTCTTGTGTGGTATACACTGTAAAAAAAAAAAAAAAAACCAAATAGGGTAGTTTATCTGTTGTATATAACTTGTTTTATTTATTATTTTATTTGGATATTTAAGTTATTTTAAATGTCCAATATATTTCTTTTTTACAAAGATTTCGTAAAAATAAATGCCATTTTAGAAACTTGATAAAATTACCTTTTAAATCTTTGTGTTGAAATATACTTTAGTGTTTAAAAATTGAAGTATTTTAAACTTCAAACATGAAAAAAGTTGAAAAAAACTTACGCAAAACAAAATATAAACATATATTTTTCATATATATTCTTCTTGCTTACTTATTTGATTAACCTAACCACCGTATTTTCCACTGATTAAAAAGGAAAAGTTGGTTCACAGGCTTTAGCCCACCATCCACCAGAAACCTAACCAGCGACCAGTAACCAGTAACCGAGTAACAGTAACCAGTAAGCAGCCACTGCCTCGACCTGATGATGGAGTACCACGACCGCAGCAGAGAAGAATGCCACAATCCACGTTCTTTTCAAGTTAGTCATTCCATTCATTAAATATTGTGGTTGCTCATTAATGAGGGAGAAGGCTTTATGCCAACACCAACACGTCTGGTCGCCTTTTCACTGACAGCAATATAAGTTGTGTGTTCATTGCTTTAAAATATCCAATATCCATTACTTACCACTAACTAACCAATATTAAATTACGCGAGTAATTAGGTTGGTTTTTATTTTAGAATTAAGCGAAATATTAATTATCGTTTCTTGTGGGTTGGTTTTAGTCTTGATCCAATCAGTCAGTATCGTGTTTTATTTTTATATTATTTCCAAAGTTGACTGCGGTCAGATTATTCCCAGCCTACTCCTTCCTTACTTCGCCACTGATTGCGTTGATTTTGCCTCGTGGTATAGAATTCCGTTCAATTTGGATGCCATAGATAAAATTATACGGTAGCTTATCAGATCCCCGTTCCCGTTGTGTATATGTATAATGTATAGTCCATAAATGCTGTAAAATTGTGCGCTGTGCATGCTCCAAGAAAACAAATCAGTTTATTTTATGAAGAAACATGATGAAAATGATTTGTTTTCGTAATGGTATATACCGGAATTACATCTCCTTTTTCTTTTCTTTGGTCATCCCCAACTTTTTAATTTTCAAGAAAAGACTTTTCAACTTTTTTATTTTCAAGAAAATATTTCTCCTCAGGGCCTTTGTTATCTTTGGGGGTGTTGGGTGAAGGGTCTATTTAGTTTAGGGTCTTGTTAGTTCTGGGAAGGAGGTTGCGGGTAGGAATCTGGGTGTCAGTGACGTCAGTGTGTCCAGGAGTGACAGGCGAATTATTTTTTTTACATTATCTCCACACAGGAGACCCTAAGGAAAAGAATTCCCCTCAGGACCTATGTCTTATTTGGGGTTGCTATGAGGAGGGCTTTTTAGGAAAGGAAGGACAGGAAGTTCTGGGCAGGAAAAATGTATGGGGGTGGATAAGAATCCGGGGTTCAGTGTGTCCAGGAGTGTCAGACGTATGAATCCATCCCTCCAAAGGCGATGTTCCAAGAGAGTCCTGCTGTAGAGGTAAAAAGGTCTCCCTCAACCAGTCTCTCCCAATCCGGCCAGCCATGCAGTTGACGGATAGACGCATCCGACGCCAAGACCCCGATAAATCTCACCCCATGAACCCAGGCACCCCAGCTAAGTAATCAAACGTAGCGAACCACTTGGGGTGACTTATGGCAAAGGTGTTAGTTATCCAATAAATGGTCCCCGGGGCGGCGGTACCCCCATACCCGCCTCTCAAATTGATTACTAACGACTAACGACTCGTAGGTATACGATATATTTGAACTGCTAGCACCTCAGGGTGGTAGCACATTAAGTGGTACTTACTTATCATTTTTTACTTATAGATAACACTTCTTGATAAATCCATTTATAGGCAAGCATTTGTCGTATCTCCAGCTGAGCCCCGACACCGATGAAATCAAAGACGACCGTTCTTCCATAGCACCTTTATATGAAATATCAGTAAAACAGACATACAAATCCAATCGGTCCATTAAGAGAGGTGAGCTTGCAGATGGATTTCTTGATTGCGACGGTAAATAATTAAAACAGTAAATTATCCTAAACAAAAATTCCACTCAATATTTGCCTTCATCAATGTCACCATAAAATATTATGATAGGTATTTATTATTTTTCGTCGGAGTGCTACGATCTCATTTCTCAGTAATTAGATGGTCAATGACGTGCCTCATTTTTTTGAGTTTTCCATTATTTGATAAATTTATTTTGGTAAGAATGAGGAAATTAAGGAAAAAAATAGTAATTAAATATTAAAGTTTATCGGTTTAAATGTAAATTGTTTTAATGTAAATTTTAATATAAATAGCGAAGCACTAATGAAGTCATCATTAAACAAAAGAATTCTTTACGCTGATAAAGAATTGTACAAAATCCTGGAATTTAACATTTCAGTAATAAATAATCAGGTCGGCGATACGGCGCTTCCTGGAAAGACGCCAGGAAAACACTTGGGACCAATGGAGAAGGAAAGCCGCTGTTGCCAGGACGATGCGGGGGGCGCTGGAGGGCGGAGGGGGTGGCGGGGGGCGTGCCGAGCGGAGCTCCGCCCCCCGCCGCACCACGCCCCACAGCTCGGCTGGCTTTCTTCAACACTTCTACACACCTCGAGCCTCGGCCTAGAGCCTACAGCCTACAGCCTCCTGGGATGGTAAGCAACAAGTAGACGAGATCGAGTGACGACGTTACCTGACGTTACTCAATGCTCAGTAAGTAGGTACTTGCCGAGATAAGTGCTTGAATAGCTGTGCAATTGTGCATCTGAGAATGAGATCTTATCTGCACATGTTTATAACTAAGAATTTCTATTGCACTAATTTTTCTCATATTTTTTACAAACTTCACGGCAATTAGATAATTTTGAGTTACACGATTTAAAAAAATGGGTTGAAAGATTTGTAGATACGTTATATACAATACAGGGTGTCCGGGGTAAAGTGCATTAACCTCGGGAGGTGATTCTACATGATGGTAGGAGTAAAAAAGATTAATAACTTTTTCCGAAATTCCAACATTTTTTTTCCCATACAAAAAAACGTACCTACTAAAAATCCTTAGTGTGAGGTACGCTATTACTTGCTGAGAGCCTGCCGGGCACCCGACTTGATTGTGATTGGCCCGTATCGTAACAACGGAAAATAATAAATCTGGCCGCACACGCCGGACTAATTTTATCTTTTTCCTAAAAGTTGGAATTTCGAAAAAAGTTATTTATCTTTTTTACTTGTAGGTACTATCATGTAGAATCACCTCCCGAAGTTGATGCACTTTACCCCCGGACACCAGTATATATCAAGTCTTGAAAAAAAACTATTCAGGGAAGCAGAGAAAATTTTAAATCTTTTTTTTTTAAAACACTATAAAAAAGTGCTAAAAAAATCTCGAAAAACAAATCAGAAAAATATTTTTAAGTATTTGTCATTATTGTCAAAAAAAGTTCAGAGTGCAAGAGTGTGCAATTCACACGCGGTAGAAGTGAAACCTTCAGAAAATTAAAGTAGACAAGAGTGGGGAGGCTACGAAGCATTGCACAAAGAGGAGACCGATTATACTATCACATTATCTCGCAGGCTAAATCCTACAGATGTTTGTCTCTTTTTAGTGTCGTTGTTTTTATTTTCATCGAATTTCAAATCACAACGGTGCTAAAGAAGTTTTCACTTCGAAATTGGTTGGAAATTAAAAGTTTTAGTATATTTGAAGGCGTTTGTATTCGCGTATTGTAGTTAAATCTAGATACATTTAAATAAAGTTTCAATTTTATTGAAATTAATAAATAATTTACGTACGATAAGGACATTAATTTATTTATTTCCTTTATTTTAGATAGGGATCTTTCTTTATCTAGCACCCATGAATTATAAACAATCAAAATATGATTCGTGAAACATTTTTGACGAAAAAGCTTTTTTATGATTCCTGGGATAGCTAGGAAATAACAAGTAGGTAACTCTGTTTCTAATTAGAATCATAAAACACCTGCCAAGAACCTTTTCCCCAATTTATTAGTTACCTACTAGCTAGTAGTTAGTAACTTGTCGGCGACCACTAAACTTTTACAGATCGACAGTTGTAACTTTGCAGTCGGTGGCGTCGCTAGTGTAGATTTTATTGATACAAAAATACTGTCTGTTAAAAAGTTCGTTAGTTCTTTAGCTTCTTGGAACATTGCAAAGTTAAGATTGTCAAGCTTTGATTAGTACTCGTAAGTTTGACTACAACATGAAAAAAAAACATTTTTTGCGGATATCATTCGGGTAACGCTAAACACGAACGAAGGTTTTTTTCTCTGAGTTTCCGCGGAATTTCTATGGAATTTTATGTGAACCTAAACTAATAGTTATCGTCGTCTCTGTCTAACATTGTAGAGCTCAACGGCGGTAAGAGGGATTTACGTTTTCCGCGGTCACTTGCGATAATAACTGCTCAAATCTATAGCCGATATTAGCGAAGCGTGAATTCTATATACCTATGCTCTTTTCAGCGTTATCAACCGGGCGTTAGTTAAAGGGAGAAAGAAATTTTAAAATAACGCTGTCAAAAATGAACACAGATATTACGTAATTAATTTCCAACGTTAAAATTATTAGAAGCTACGGTTGAAAATTGGGTATTTTTCTAATTAATCACTAATTTATTATTTGCCAATACTAGAATTGTGTTTTTAAAAATCTTGGGACTTTATTTCGTTTTCCAATAATGTTATTTAATGAAAATAATAATATATAAAACTACAGGATTTTAGTGCTATCTTCTCCTAACGATTTTTTTCTTCGTTGAAATGAATAGCAATAGCGAGTTCGGTGAATAAGTTAGAATACAACCTTGCCCGAGATGGGTTATGTAAGTTGTATCTATTTGTATTAGAAGTGGACGGATATTCCGCACAGCTCACAGAGGCTTTACGTAGTATCGAGTATGGGAAAAGCGCATGACGCTGAGATCTGAGATGCCGGGAGACTTGGTAGCTGGTAGCTGGGAGGAGGCTGTACTCTGGCGTCTAGGCTCGGAGGACCGGGCTCGAGCGGCAGGCGGAAGGCAGTCAAGGCAGCCCGCAGCGTCCCCGGTTCAGTCGCTCAGTCCGCTCAGTACCGCTCGAGCGCTCGGCACGCTACTAGCGCCGCAACGCTTTCCCGCCAATATCCACGTCACTTTGACAGCGGCCCGCGTCACTCTGACAGCCGGTTTGTTTCCGAGATGTGTTGTCTTCTAAGAACCGAGTAATTGACTCACCGATCCGATATTACGATTCAGCGGTGCTCGCCGGAATTTAAATATAGACAAATTATTATTATTATTGTGATTCGATCTGATCAACATCGTGTGAATAACTTTCCGTGTCTTGTACACAAGTACCATTAGCGGTACTGTTAACTTATGTGAGTGACATATTATTATTGACGAGTGACAAAACGGTGAGGTATTTTCAGTGACGTTTTTTGTTTGTAGATGTAAATCTTTTGTTGCCATCATAGTCATCAATTGGACGTTTGTAAACAACTAATCATATCGACTTCTGAATATGAAATACCTACTTGAATTAATGCATTTACTCAAATGTCAATAAATACAATAATAAAACAATTAAATAACTAGTTCAATGACGTGAATTTAATTGATTCACAAATTCATAATATAAAGCCAATTATAAATATACGGGCACCTAGAATTTAATCGGTTATCTATAACGTATCAATTAAACAACATTTAATTACAATTTTGAATTATTGAACAAATGTTGATCCCATAACGCAGGAACAAAGCGCAACAATGTAATTTCTGTAGAAACTTCACCTTTGGAAACAGGACAATCTTCGTGGCCCATTCCGAGAATTGTGTCGGTCTCGGCCCTGAAGTTAGCACCAATATTTAAATGATGAAGCCTTTATAGACATTATCATAACATTACCTAGTTTTTTTAACACACAGTGGTTAAATAAAAACCAATATTTATCTCATAATAGAACATTACACAAGTAAACCAACTGAACGCCCAAAACGATCGAACCTAAATTGGTGATCTACGTAAAATGATTTTTACAGGAAAATTAATCATAAGAAATATACACCTAAAGTCACTAAATTCTTAAATAACTTTTTAAAATTAGGTAAATGTTCCAAAATTTAATTATCTGTCTAATATTATAAAATATAAATAATATAATATCTATACCTATCGGCGGTACAACTGAAACATACATACTACTTTTGTAGCATATCTTCATAATCCAAATGATGTTATCAAAGGGGTTGGTTTTGCATGTACCTAACCTCTGTGACCTGTGTATTATATACTGCAAAATTTTCAGAAAAAGTTTATTACTATCGAATTTCAAATAATAATTAAAAATCTTAAATAAAACGTGCGCCGAGTAGGTATTGGCATTCCGCTCAGAGGAAGCCACAAGCCAATAAACGAAATCTTAGTGTGTTTTATATCGCCAAGAATATAAAGGTAAAAGGCATAAAAATCGCTTGGCAAACGGAGTCTAGAGGTCACGATTTCAAGCTCAAAAGCGTTTTTTATTTATTTATATTGTGAATAATTTCATTAAAAAAAAAAAATTTATTCAATGGAAATTGTCACAGATAATTTAAGCCATAAAATTATATATTTAAAAGTTATATAGCGTTCGTGTATTTCTATTGAAAAAATATAATTGTAGTTAGTTTGCACTTAATTTTCATTATAAAGTAATTCAAATTTTTATGTTTATTCTACTCAAGGAAAAGCTTCAATTTATCCAAAGCACATTTATCTGTATTTTTAGTGTAAACCGATTCGTAGTAAATATAAATCTAAAATAGTGATTTAGCCAGTAAGTTTTGACTTAAAACTTGTGTTCAACAAGTAAAAATATCGACCTTTTAGGTATACACGCACAAGTAAGGGAACGTACCCATACTACGTGACCAACTTTTTGTAATTGTTAACCCCCCCCCCCCCCCCCACCCCCCCCCCCCCACCCCCCCGGCGACCAAAAACCTAAGCAACTCGCCGCTCATTTGTACCAAGCGTGGTATTTTGAAGCCCCCCCCCCTGAACAGGTCACGTAGTATGGGTACGTTCCCTAACATTCTATAGGTATAATCTTCAAACCTACAGCTTGTCATTTAAATTCATGATTATGTTTGTATTTACAAAATTTACCTACCCACGATTTCGGAAATCAGTATGTCAATCGGTTTATTTCCATTCTATTCAGCACTTAGGTGAACACAGTTTTAAATAATTCGAAAATATATAGAAAATAATGAGAAAAAACTATTTCAGTTTCCGGAAATTGATAATAATGCACCTTAGTGGATATTTCGCTTAAAAAAACGGATAATTTGACTTTTTTCTTCACGCTATGTTATGAGTAGTTATGACATACCTATAATAATATTGAAATAGTTTTCCATTTATTTTTTATTGAACCCAAACTACGAACCTATTTTGGGATCTTACTTTCATATTTTGGATAAGAGAAGAAAACAAATTAACCTTAAAATATTAACTTATATAACAATGGCACGAAATAACTATTAAAATGCATTATTTTCCAGTTCCGAAAACTGAAATATTTACTTTTCATTATTATCTAACTACTTCAATGTATTTTTTTAAGGAGTGTATATATTTTCTACATATTTATATACCTAATAATTTAGATGTATCAATTAAAAAAAAAAACTTTAAAAGTTATTATCATTTTAATTGAATGGTTTTTAAAATCAGTTGGTTGTGTCTTTCTCCGTCACAGATTTAGTAATCTTGCTCCTTACCGAGAGTTGTATCAAATTTCGCCCCGACTAACCCCATCTGGGTATTTTTATCTCAGTGGTAAGATAATACTCTTATGAAATCCATGGCTAGAGAGACACCATGTCACAATATTTATGTCACATTATAGTGCGAGGATTGCGTTTTGAATATTTACGTTCATAAAGCAGCACTTGTGTCGTATACCATTTACTTACACATACCACATTGTCATACCAAGAGATCAGCCACCGTTCCAAATGCAGGTCCCTCGTTGCTTGCGTACATAGAAAAATAATTTATAGAAATACTAGCGAGTACCCGGCATGCGTTGCAATATCACACAAAGAAAGAAATTGTTTTTCCCTGCGTGTCCTTTACCGTGCGCCCCCGTTACCCTCCCGCATTTCTCTTCCACCTTCCCCGCCTTCCCGTCTCCCGCGTCCACACATCCTACAAACCGTCCCTCCCGCGTTCCCCTCCCGCACCTCCCACATTCCCCTTTCCCTCCCTCGTTCGCCTTCAATCTTCCCCGCTTTCTCCCTCCCGGATTCTCCTCCCTCCTTTCTCCTTTCCTACCTTCCATTTTATTCCTTTTTATACAAAATACACTCATTTTTCAAATCAGTCGCGCTATCTATTGTAATTCTTTAAATATAAATTTCATAACACCACATCAGTAAATACCTTTATATAAATAAAAACCTTCGCTGGCGTGCGCACAACAGCTCACGAATGTTTCATCGCAATCAGATGAATGGTGTAGGAAATAATTTCACAACGCCAGAGCTCACCATTATACATAGAAACCCTCGCGGGCATGCGTGCAACAAATCACCAAAATTTCATCGTAGTCCGATGAATGGTTTAGGAACGCTTAAGGGACAACTAAAAAAATCACTCATTTTATACATTATCTAAGATTATTGAATAAAAAATTATCTTGAATAATATTGAAAAAAATGGAATAAAATACCTAGAGACGAGAGGTTTTTTTTTGTAATATAAAATAATATTAGTTGCTCAATTTTATTGGAATACTTTTTTTAATAATTTTTAATCACCATCAATATGATAAAAATCATTGAAAAAATAAATATTATTAAATCTAAAAGAAACGTGAAACTGAACAAGACAAAAAAAAAGATAAACACAAAGATCCTGGGTTCTGTTCCCAGTAGAATCCGATCACCTTTTTATTTTCTGTGTCTTGTTCGGTTTCATATTTCGTTTATATTCGTTAGTATTATCTTCTTCTTCAATGATTATTTTTATTTTCGTTATGTATTTTTGGGGTGTTATGCCGTGTTGCGCTACCTCCTTCTTTAGCCAACGTTTCGGACAGCGTTGCAGTGTCCATCATCAGGGCAGATCCGGTAGATCTCATCACATCACAAACACGGAATAACACCCCAAAAACAAATAACGAAAATACTTTTGGCCGTGAAAATCTAAAAACGTATCTGATTATTTTTGTATTTATTATATTTTTTATTAATATTACTAACGTTTAATACACACATTTTTCAACTATTCATTTTTAAGGCCATTTTTGGTAATGCATGCCTTAGCCTACCTAATAACGGAGTCACGATTGTTACTTTCGTTGGTGAATAATATTTATTTTTCTTTTATTTATACTTAAATGATGACTTGTTACCAAAGTTTTTCTGCATTCTACCACTCACTCTATAATAATTGTGTTGTGCGCAGATTGCTTTGCAGAGGGTTAAAAAATTAATCTATTTTAATATCTATTGATTATCGATACTTTCCTTGTGATCTATGGATAGTTAACTTAATTATCCTAATTAGCTTAATTAGTTTTTTGTTCACGAAATACATAAAAAAATATATTAACTTACCGAAAAAAAATTGTTTTAAAGGCGTTTTTTTTTCTACGCCAATAGTAAAAAATTTACTCTAAATATTTTATACTTTTAATCAGCTTGTCATACACAAATAATAAAATTATCCATTTATAAATATCCTTTCCGTTAGTCTCCGATAAAGACTGGGAAGAAAAAATGGGGGTTTAAAATATTATAAAAAAACCTTTCGATTTAAAATAATGAACACACCAGGGATGTACTGAGATTACGAGAACGAGATGCAAAATAACATAATTTTATTTCATAAGATATCTTTGAATAAAACGCGCTTAGCCTTTTAAATCTTAAACCCAGCGAAGTTAATTATACTAATATTGTTAACTACTAAGAAAATATACAGAGAAAATGAGATTAAAAGAATTTGATATTCTCAGACTATAAAAATATTACCATTTGTTATTTCGGCTATTAGCATTATACCCAGCTCTCTCATTCAAAATTTAGGCATATTAGATTTGTCAAAGAATTTATATATATAAATGCAAAAATCAGACATTTTAAATACATGTAGGATTACAAAATATAGTTTAAATATTTATATTGAGGGATTAGTAGGTTTTATAGGTCCAATTAGGAGTTCCACCAAGCCGAACCCTCTGATATGAAAATATCTATCTGGAATCGGTGAATAATTTTCCCGTTTGGTCACTGGTAGGTTGACATGTTGTTATTGTATTGTTTTATATTTATTATACTTATATAGTGCACTTGCATAGCAAGAATTGACTAGATGATCATTTGTGGAAAAGTGTGTGGAAGGGTTTAGTTTTCCTGTGGGGAATATTTAACCCGAACGTAAAGTTGTAAAATCTATTGCATTTTCTTCTCAAACTTTCCGTCTACCATTGCTACATTAATATAATGACTTACTTACCCTTCTACCTTTCTCGTATCAACTCTACATCACAAAACATTATTCATTCGGGCTCAATTGCCATCTTGGACATTTATAAGGAGGCAATAACAATAAAATCAAACCCTTTTTTTAAAACATAATATACTTTAAATGCGTTTCTACTTAGAATCTAGGGTGGTATAAAATTATGAAGAAATGTAGATATGTATTCGGGGAGTCAGTGGCCCCAATCATGTCAATTATCTCTCCAATGTTCAGCCATCTTTGCAATCAGTGCACGATGGTCCAACAACCCAACAGTCCAGCTCTAGTAGCAGCTATTGAGTACCGCCGATAATTGCGGCGAGGGTAAAACGTTTGTTTCTTCGGGTTATATATTATAACGTTTATGATACGTTACGACTGCTACCGACGGAATCAAGCTAACTGTTTTCACAAATCGACGTATGCCATTTATCATTTGGTGATATTGAATAGTTTTCCCGAATCGACGTGTGCCATTTATCATTTGGTAATATTGAATAGTTTTCCTGAATTTACGTATGCCATTTGCCATTTGGAAATATTGAATAGTTTTCCCGAATGTAGCTACGTGTGCCATTTATCATTTGGAAAAGTTGAATAGTTTTTTTCCGAATCAACATGTGCCATTTATCATTTGGTAATATTAAATAGTTTTTCCGAATCCACTTGTGCCAATCATTTGGTTAAATTGAATAGTTTTATCAATAATTAAATAAACTTTCGTATCAAATGGGACATACCTACGCTTGGATGAAATAAGTCGGAAATGCTCCTGGAAGATGCACTAGTAAAAAAATAGTATGGTAATACAAAATATAAACATTATGTAAAAATATAATGCTTCGGGTTCTCATCCAGGTGTCGTGGGTTCATTACCTCCGTTAGCTATATCCTCCATCATTGCACAAGTAACATTTTCCCAATATGGTGATGGTATTAGAAGGAATTCAAATATTGGCGAGTATAAAAAGTATAACCCGCCAATATTTGATCCTTGTAACACCATCACCATATTGGTAAAATGTTGTAACTGAAAACTTTTTATACCCTTTAAAAATAAATAAATACTTGAGTTAGATCTGGTTAAGAATAAAAAAAATGAGAATACGCAGTGACGATCCGCGACTTTTCAGTGAACTTGAGTGGTAAAGTTGAAAAATGCGACATTTTTGGTGTTGTAGCTGAAAATATGCTTTTTCACAATTTCAATTTTATGTATGAAGATTCTTCAGTTTATAAAATACTCTTATCCATAATATTTTGATGAAATATATATTTTATCAACAATATAGTATTTTTCAACCTTATCACTCAAGCTCACCAAAAAGTCACGGACCGTCACTGAAAATGTGGTACGAGTCGATATATGAATGTAAATTAAGTAAGTTTTTGCCGAGTTGTGCATTATGTCTAAGTCTTCAGTAGTTAGTTACTGTAAACATTTCATATTAACTCGCCAATACATTTTAATAATCACTCATTTATTTGAAATCAACCAATAGGCCACTTGCATTGAATTCATAACGATTTGGAAAAAATGGTGTGGATAGATCTTTTTATTAAGATTGCGAAAATGTTATTACAATTTTTTAGAATTGTGCTGCTTTTATATTTTTTTTTAAATAAATAAATCCATTATTTGGGCTTGTGATCTATTATTTTTATATGGTATCACTTTGATTTCAGGCGAATTTTTGAATTCGTTCACTAGATTTATTGTTTGTTCTCTGCGAACTTATCATTTGGTTCGACTTTTTGACAGATGTTCTGAAGAGAACCCCGTACATTTTAGAAGTCGGTACGTGTTTAAGAGGTATAATGGTTATGGTGCTGATTTTAACAAAATCAAATTTTATAATATTCTTATTATTATTATAATTACAAGTACAAGTATATTACATTGGATTTAGTAATATATATGTTGAACATTATAATGATTTATGATCAATAAGATCGATCAAGGAAAAAATATTTATGAGATGTAATATTTTTGGTGTGCCTCGTTATTCTCCTGTGCCATTCGTGTGGAAAACGTTCTTTTTTTTAAATGATTTTCTGCTATGTAATTATCGTTTTGTCGCACCTATAAAATTATGTCCCGTCTTTCCGGTTTATAAAAAATGGTCTGATTTTTCGGATTGAAATTTTTAAAAAATCCCCAAGGATTCAAAAATACGATTAA
This sequence comes from Limnephilus marmoratus, assembly GCA_917880885.1. Classification (NCBI taxonomy): domain Eukaryota; kingdom Metazoa; phylum Arthropoda; class Insecta; order Trichoptera; family Limnephilidae; genus Limnephilus; species Limnephilus marmoratus. The sequence goes on from OU862908.1 coordinate 41,787,008, forward strand.
AAAATATATACAGAATGTCTTAGAATATTTGTCTAAACCGGATTTTTTTTAAATGTGACGCAAGTGGCCTATTCACTATACATATATTTCAACATTATTTTATTTATTTATTTGAAGGACTTAAGATAACTGAAAGAAACGTGAATAAATAGCTGAAAAGTAAGACTGAAAACAAACGAAAAAATAGGTACTGAATATTATGAAAAATAAGATAGCGAGCTAAAGCTGGTCTAAAATAAAATATAAATTTTAAATTAAAATAATTTCTGTGTAACTAACTGAAAGTTGCTGAAAACTTAATTGTGTAAAAAAACTATTGTAATAAATAGAAGTGTTAAGTGAGGCTAGCAGTGATCCAGTCTAAGTAAGGGCGGTGTGGGCGGCGGCAGTCCCGGTCCCGCGACGGTGCCCCCGTGCGGTGCCCCGGCCCCCATGCACCTGCCGGGTGGGGGCTGCGGGCGCGCGCCTCCCTCCCCGCCCTCCAGCCCGCCCGGCGCCATGGAGCACCCGGGGGGCTCACCGCCCTCCCACGACCTGTGGTGGACAGAGGGACTGATCTGCGAGGCGCAGCAAGAGCACCCCAATGAATTAGGTAAATAATTCACTACTTTTTTTACAGCACTCTCATCTATTTTGTATTGTTCTCATTGGATGTAATATGGCCTATATGATGGGTCGGCAGTGGTCCCCCACCCCAATGTTCATATTGGGGTGGGGGACAAAGTTTAAACACTATTTCTAATTATCACGAGTTTTGTATAAAATAAAGAGCTAGAATATCATAAAAAATCTAGCTCTAAAAGAGCTGAGTTGGAATCAGTGTTTGAGTCAAAGTTTGTTTGGTCTGCCGACCCCTGACCTATATCAACGAATATTACCAATAAGATAATAATCGTTTCTTAGATGTAAAACTCATTACGGGCCATAATAGCTGTATGACACGTGGTGACTTTTACCACTATTTATCTTGTACGTGAAAAATCATATATTATAATTGTAGGATTTGTGAAGCTAAAAGTGTTTTAAGTATTAAAAAATATTCGCATCTGGAAATTTACCTAGAACCTGTTGTGCACTTGAAAAATTACGATTTCTGTCCAGTGACGTTATAAAAATACAAGACATGTTATATATTCATACTAAACGAACAAAAACTTTGGCACCGTTTATGAAAAGGACAGCAATTTAAGGAAATGTGTGTATAATATCAGATATACCTTTTCTCTTTTTCTCTCTTCTTTTTGTTGCTATTCTTTTTCACATTTATTATTATTTGGTTTTTTTCCCGTTCTCACTCTTTCTGAAAAATGTATGTTAAATGTTATGTAGTACATACGTTCCTCCGCCTTTTTAAGACGAGCATTTCTCTAAAAAAAATAAAAACAAAAACTTCATATAATCTTTATAAGTTATTTATACTATAAGATTAATAAAAAAAAAAATATGTATATATATAAACAGAGTCTCAAAGTATGTCCATTGGACCTAGTTCAGTGAAACCAAGCGCGTCCTCTTACTAATGTATCTTCAGTCATCTCAATACATCTAAGCAACAGTCAAGCGTTTGAACAAAACAAATAAGCATTTCGAATAAAGAATTATCAATTCATAAAATAATTTTGGTATTGTGTCGCTTGCCTGATATGATAAGTAGTTACAATTTAGAAAATTAAAAGTTTATTGAACTCGGATGATGTTATGCATTACGCAGGAATATTTCACATTACTTACTTACCATGCACCAACAACCTTATATGTTTAATAAACATACTAATTTCGATTTTTTATAAGAACAACTCTTTATAACTTTTGAAGGTTATTCCCATCAATGTAATATATCATTGAAGAAGAAGATAACACTAATTATTTATCTAAACAAAAATATGAAGGAGAACAAGATCCAGAAAAATAGAAAAATATAATGGTCGCAACTGGGACTCGAACCCAGAACCTCTCGTCTAACCGGGACGTGCGCTTTTACCAATTCAACCATAGCCACCTTCCATCAAACTGTCATAATTTTCAATCTCATATTTTCAAATTTTAGAATTAACAGAGTGTTTATAAAATAAAAGTGATCTACAACAAATTTATATATGATTTTATTATAATATTATCTTCGACTTTTTTTTGTATCGTAGGCAACTATCTTTTATCATTGAAAATAATCGTTATAATAACAAATATTTAGTACGGATATGTACAACTTTATTTATTTGTGTTTTAAATTATAAATATAATATTTTTTTAACGATTTTAAACGCAACTTTGGGAATTATTTGTAAGTTAATGATTAAATTTTTTCAAAAAATTTACCCTACCTGTTTTTTTTGTTGTTTAATATCCTACCTGTTATGTAAATATAATAAAAATTAAAAACATTTTTGATGGGCTTATATTTAAATTACAAACAACCGATATATATTGGAACGTCAATTTTTCGTCTTCAAAATGAAAATTACCTCCCAAAAAACTCTTCTTTTCACTATTTTTGTCTAATTTCGGTTAGGCAAACTATGTTTTTAATGATATATACATAACTCACAAAAAATTGTCTAAAATAAAATAGCACATATCCGTACTAGATTTTTGAGCACATTATATGCTTTTTTTAAATGTTCGGTTTGGTCAACCACTCGTATTTCAGCCTTAATTTGTAATATAAAGAGTTACATATATACACATATATTTTACAAAATATTACAATAAACGTCGTTTTTGGTCATGTATACTTTATCAGTTATAAGGGAACATATCCATACTACATGACCAACTTTTTGCAATTTTTAAACCCCCGTGGTATTTTGAAGATCCCCCTGAACAGGTCACGTAGTATGGGTACGTTCCCTAATATGTTTAATAAAACATTTACTTTTTACTGCAGGTTTTTTTTTTGTATTGTTTAATTTAATTTATTTGTTCTGATTGATTTTATTAAATCCAAATTTAATTTTTGATTGGAAAAGGTCGCGCAGCCGTGCCCCTTAAAATTGGCGACAACAGGTTTCTTTATAACACCGCAAAGGTACCTGAAGCACACTTCTAGGTATTATCTACTCATTGGACTATTTTTACTACTTTGTTCTTCACTGTTGACTGTTGACATTCTACATCCATTGACGAATTGAAATTGAAATAATCATTATGAGTATTGAAGTTCTTGCCGGTAATAAGTCTCTCATCAATTATTTTACTATGAAAACCATCGGAATTTTGAATGAAACGATTGTTAAATGAAACCGGTGACAAACGATTATTTTTAAATGCATGCAATGAATGTGGGAGGCGGGTATTAGGTATTAGGTATAGAGGCAGCCCGGGAACCATTTATTGGATAACCAACACCTCTGCCATAGGTCACCTTAAGTGGTTCGCTACGTTTGGTGACTTAGCAGGGGTGCCCGGGTTCATGGGGTGAGGTTTGTCCGGGTCGCGTATTTACAATCCCTAATCCAAAAAATTATCAATATAGAGGTGTATTTACAATATAAGGGGATAATATTAAAATTTAAATATTTAGAAATAAAATTATTAATTTCTAATATACACATCAGAAAGATTATTTTATCTAGATTTTAGAACAAGTTTTGTTTTTGCAATGTGATAAAAAATAACCAATATAGAGGTATATTTAAAATGTAAATTGTCGTTACCGCGACTGAATCGGTATAGGTTTTGTAAATACGCAACCGGGTCTTGGCGGCGGATGCGTCTGCCCCTAAAAAGACCCTCCACACAGCACCTGCAAAGATGACAAAGGCCCTGAAAGGAATTATTTTCCCCATGGCCTCCTGTGTGGAGCTAATGCAAAAATAAATAATTTCGATTTGTTTCCTTGGATGAATAAATGCAAATTGTGTTTCAGCTCGATCGAATGTCGGAAAGTAGAAATTACCCCACTTTCTGACATTCGATCGGGCTGAAACTCGGCAGATAGACTCGTTGTCGATGACAAGACATTCCTTTAACTTTTGGAGCACACACGCATTTTTATGAAATTGGTCGTGCCGTTCGATGCGTAGGACCGTGAAAAATAGATGTATAATGGGTAATGCATATTGTTTGCACATATCATTACATTGCTTAGATAATTCAATTTAGGGAATGTACCCATACTACCTACGTGACCAACTTTTTGCAATTTTTAACCACCCCCCCCCCCCCCCCCGGTGACCAAAATCCTAAGCAACCCGCCGCTCATTTGTATGGAGCGTGACATTTTGAAGACCCCCCCCCCTAAACGTGTCACGTAGTATGGGTACGTTCCCTTATGTACATATATGACTTATTATTTGCTGTTATTGTTTGCTATAAAAGTAATATTTTTTTAATCCTACGCATCGTGTTTCTTTGTCCGTAAATATTTTTTATTGAAGGATTACTTATAATTTATAATGATGATGATGTCATGTAAAATGGTGGATTCTAAGAAAATATTTCTATTTTGATATCATACAAGATGTCCTCATATCCTCACCATTAATTCATACAAATTACTTTTAAATTAGGTAAGAAATTTCCCTTTATCAGCAAATTTTGTTTATAATATATTTTACTCACGAGCAATAACGGTGTATAATATTAGTAATTGAAAACTATTTTTTCACGGATTCCGGCAACGTGAATATTCAGTAAAATAAACTTTGTCGATCTTTTTAAATGCTATCTTACTGCGCTTCTTAGAATATAATGAAACTAGCAGACCCGGCCACACGTTGCTGTAGCTAACGAAACACAACGCCATTACCCAATCTTTATAAAATCCACACCACCCGCTTGCCAGCTGCCCGCTGCCCGCTGCCTGAATTGAATATTTGAATTTATCGGCTTTTTTCTCTACCATAATAAGCACGTATTATACATATAAACTAATTAACTCGTCGCTAATTATACAATGCTTGGAATGCAACACTGGATATTTGAAAAGGGAAAATCAAATACCTACTTAGGGAACGTACCTATACTACGTGACCAACTTTTTGCCATTTTTAACCCCCCTCCCCCCCCCCCCCGGTGACCAAAAACCTAAGCCCGCCGCCGTTCATTTGTACCAAGCGGGACATTTTGAAGACCCCCCCCCTAAACGGGTCACGTAGTATGGGTACGTTCCCTTACTCTAGGACATCTATTTTCCAATTTCTTCCGTAGAACGAATTTCAAAAGTGACCATAGTACGGCCCGCCAGCCGTTTTAAATCGCACAAAAATATGTTTTCTTTGAATTTCTCGGCTTTTCTCTAATATAATTTACATGTATTATAGATACCTACATACAAACATTCCTCTTCAATCACTCTATCTATTGGTAAAAACCGTATGAAAATCCGTTGCGTAGTTTAAAAGATTAACGCGCACATACATTTTGAGCGACTTCATTTTATACTGTGTAATGATGATGATGATGATGATATGTATACTAATTTCGTTTGTCTGTGATGCGAAACATTCCTGCGTAATGAACCTAAATTTTCTACGAAGTTTTCAAAATGGAACTGTTGATTGTTTGAATTCAGACTAGCGATAAAGTTGGTAACGGACGTTATTAATAGCCTAACGACTGTACGATTAAAATTTAAGAGCCCGACTTCGAATACATCTCTGACGCCGCGCCTTATGCAAAACCATCTTTGTAATTGAAGATGATAATATGACCATTATTGGAACTGGCAGTTGTGAATACTAATACCTCGCAAATAAAAATAAACCAGTTCCTATCGGATTTATGAAATGGTCACCAACACTTAAACTGGGCGAAGTCGAACCAAAAACCGCCCGCAGCAGGTTTTTCAGCAAAACCGCCCGCAGCCTAGCAGCAAAAACCTGCGCAGCAGGTTTTTTACTGCTAGTTTTTTTTTTTGTAATTCAGTTTTGAAATGTATATTTCTTTGGAGTAAATTTTTGACAGATCAGTTTGCAAGTTTACTAACGATGCCCTTTGGAAAAGCAAATTTCTAGTGTCTCTCTAATTTGTTAAAATAATCAAAATTTTAAGCAACCCTCGACACAAAAAAGAGACGATTACCTTGAAACGCCTGAACAGATTTAAATGAATTGTTAAGAACCATCTCGATCACGTCAGCTTTCAAACAAAATAAAATCTTCATGATCGGTCTATTCGTTTAGGAACTACGATACCACAGACAGACAGATAGATAGACACACAGAAAGCCAAAATTATATCACCGCTCCTTGCGTCGGGGGTTAAAAATATATAATTGTAATAATATTATAAAGAAAACTGGCAACACATATTCGTTTTAGAAAGGCAATGTGATCCTGAGCCAAAATACTTTCAGCTTCACAAGTTCAATAAATATTATATTATATCTCGTGATTTCTCATGGGTCTGGCTAGTAAACTGAGCGTAGCGAAGTCCCGTTTTAACCTGACTATGTGTCACACATCTGCCCTGATGATGAACACTGTAAAGCTGTCCGAAACATTGGCTAAAGATGGATATGGCGCAACACGGCATAACACCCCAAAAAATAACTATAATAATATATGTATGTTTTTTAAGTAGGTGAGAATTTAAGAAGGTACGTACTTACAAATCTTATGATTTCAGAGAAAATTTAGGTTTTGATTTATGAACTAAGATTTATGATAACTGCCTTCGACCAGTTACTGACCAATACGTTTCTTATATAAATTCAAAAATATTGCACATTTCACATAGATTTAGAATAAATAAAATCTTCTGGTAAAATGTACTAGGTATATATGTAGGTCACTATTTTATCACTTATCTCGATTTGAAAAGTTTATTTTTTACAACTTGATCATTTTCTTCACTTACCTACATCATATACAATTTTTTTTAATGTCACACTCAAACGCACGTATGCACTATTTTATAAAATTGAAATCACTGAGTCCAGTAAATTTTATAGCGAATATTATAAAAAGTGTAAAAAAGTGTATTGTTGAATTCCATTGAAATTAACCCTACGCTTGTTGCCGAATGAAAATGTCGCACTCATACATACCTGAGGATGCACTTGTATAAAAACAGTTTGTTACAAAGTTATAAACGAATGTTATAAAAAATTAGAAAACAAAATTATAAATTTCAAATTTCACTAAAATTAACCCTAAAACTGAGCAACAAATCGCATACAAAAGGGTATTGATTTCTATAAGTTAAAATTTTAGGGTGAAGCTTACCGTGAAATCACTGCTTAGATTAAACTTTAGTAAGAATAGGTTCATATTATTACGAGTAGCCAAAAAAATTGTTTTTAATAAATCAAAGCTTTTCTTACCGTTTTGCTTGAGTAGAATTAAAATAAAATGGTTAATTTCTCACTAATACATTAACTAATAAAAATTTACTCGTTTTTATAAAAATTTTCACAAAATAAATAAAAATCACGTTTGCCTTTGAAATAATTGCACGTTTCTTCGTTTGCCAAGCGATTTTTATGACTGTTACCTATATTCATTGCGATTTAAGGCACGTTGAAATTATATACGTTTTTGACTTGTGGCTTCCTCAATAACCTAAATAAATTTATCAAAAACGAGGTTTTGTATTTCCCATTTTGTTCCTCCAAAACTGGATCGATTCTTAAGATTTTTTACCACCGGCATTACAAGAAAATATTCTATATCTATATCTTTTTATTTTTTTAAATACGTTATCTTGTTTGTATATTGAACTTCTGTTGATGGCATTCAAACCAAGCAATTTTGATTTTATCAATAAAAATGAAAAATGACTTATCAATAAAAGAAAAATGTACCGACTGCGACTGGTGGTCGATATCTATATTATCTCAAAAAATCTTTGCACTAATGACCAAATCCAGAAAGGAAATTAGGGAATACTTTTGTATGGAAAAAACGCAGGTACGTAGTTAAACGTTGTAGGCAGAGTCGTGATAAATGAATTTGATTGTAATATTTGGCCAAAACTGCACTTACCTCCGAGCTAAATTTACGCCACTTCCAGCATCTTCCGTTAATCAGAAATTTGTTGTTTTTCCATTATCAGCAAATATTAGTTAACCGTCAACCGTCGCCGTCTAAATCTCAGCAAGTTTAGATAAACACCGTCCCTCGCCCGAAGTAATGATCCATTAAACCGCACTTGGTGATTGCTACCTCTACTTGCCACCAATCAGGCAATCAGTTGGCTTGCGTTTAGAATTCGCCGATCGTAAATTAATATAAATAATCGGATGAGCTCGGTCGGGTGCTGTATAACGTCGTAATTAATTTATACTACAAAAAATAAGCTTCGTTAGCGTAACTGTTCCGTGTTCTGAACTTGGATTATTTATTGAGTCGAACCGCATTTATTTCTACAAAAATTTGTGAGGTACAGGCATAATACCTCAGAATATATATTATGGATATCTGAAAAAAATGTTATCGTCTTATGGAGTAAGTTCCTCTTGATTGTTGTTCAAAATCTTGTCGTTAATAATGCGCAGTACTTTTATTTTATTTTATTTTATTTAGGTATCTAGTACCTGCCTAATAAAGTAAGTCATTGGCAATGTCTCTTTTAATGATTTGTGGAGAGTCCTATTAAAAATTGGTTTGATTGCGTGGTTTCTATTTTCGTATAAATTAATGTTTTCAAATCACTTATATTTTTGAATAATTGTAATCAAAGTCATCATCGCTGCCTGTAGATAACCTAAAATAATCTTCCACTATCCGTATCCCGCGCGCAAACACATAAAATGTCGTTCATATGCGAGGGATTTCTATAGAGTTGCAATGAGAGGATCGTTAAGTCCTCCCTGAAAGTTTTCTCTGAAGAAAATTAATGCGAAACCATTCCAATAAGATTTATCAATTGATTTATATATAATTATTTACCATACGAGCTGACAGTATGTTACCTCTGTCTGCATTACAGCAAACGAAAACCGTTAACGCCTGCTTATTATGTGTGTAAGATATAGTTCTTCTTCTTCGTATGCCCTATCAGTTCCCCCGACGCGACGTTGGCGATCACTGTGGTAAAGTTGATACTATTGCTACAGTTTCTTACCCCAAGGCCTAGGCAGCAAGTTCTTTGGCTCTTATTAATTTTTTCGTCTGAAAACAATAATTTTTATAATTGATTTCAACCATTTTTCCTGTATTGAGATTTGATTCATTTCTCTCGATACCCTCATACCCTGACGTTATGGTACGGTTCTCAAATTCGCAACCTAATATTACTTTCAACCGTTTAGAATTTTCTTTCACCACGCAATTTCTTCACGAATCCATGCAGTCACCCTAGCTCCCGTTTCTTCCTTCCCCTTGTACGCGTCCGGAAAACAGAAGCGTTCCTTTTCATAAGATAACCCCAGTTACAGAATATAGATGGCGAGGAAAAAATCTACACTTATATTGTCTGAAACCGGATACTACCTTGAGGCATTCCTGACTCCTTCAGGTTCCTCATTGCTCCTCGGGATCGTGATCCCTACTCCAATTTCTATGGTGAACAAGGTTCCTCCATTCCCCGGGGTTCAACGTACCGGACGCCAGTGATACTTGGTTACTCCAGCGCATTAATGAATTTCCTCCGCTTCTTCTGCCAAACATTCTTAACATCTTCAGTTTGGCGAGCAACGTGTCCAAAGTATCTTAAAATACGTTATAGGCAGATAGTTGAAAGCCTATTGTGGATGCCTAGCTCTTCCAGAATGGACACATTTGTGCGTCTGGCTGTCTATGGAATCCTGTGAATTTTTCTCTAGCACCACATTTAGAGGGCACCTAACCGCTTTCTTTCACTGTCTCTATATGTTAAAATCCAAAAGAAAATTAGATATCATTTATTGCTGCCCACGGACCCCATTATCTCAATGATCTTGATAAGGGTAGATTCAGCAACTACGGCCTCCGCAGCCTCTCTGCACGCGAATTTGTCATTCGTATAATTTTTGATCGACCAGATTGAAGCCAGGTATACTCGTATATCAAAAATATGATTCCATATTCTTGATGTATTTCTACCTTCACAATCTGTTGTACTTAGCGCGTGGTTATTTTATTATTTCAATTATTCACTCATCATTTGGTATGAATTGATTCTACTAATTTGCTTACTTTCTCTATCTTTCTATATTATAAGATTTTCCTTTAATACTATCGGGAAAATAAAATCTTCACCGTCTTTTAATTTGTTTTTCTTTCATACTCGAGAATTCAAATGCCTGAGCCCTTTCGCAGGCTAATATTTAATCATTGCAAATTTTTTAATTACAAATACAGATTCGTTAGAAAGCCCTGGAGGAACTGGAGGAACAGCTGGGCTGCCTTTGCCAAAACTTAAATTTAGATTTGACGCCAAAATATCCAACCAAACTGAACGATTATTTTTTTAATCCAAAGATGTAGCAAATATCTAGTACGGATACGTGCTACTTTATTTTTGGGGTTTCAAATTATAATAAGGGCGATTTGTGAGGCGACTTTGAAAATCATTTGTGAGTTAATGGTAATTATTTAAAAAATAATTTAGCCATTTCAACTATTTAAATATAATGAAGTATATAATAAAAAAAAATTATTTAAAACATGTTTATGGACTTAAATTTAAATTACAAGCAACTGATTTTAAAAAAAATGTCCATCATAGAATCGCTTTTAATTTTAATATTTTTTATTAAATCACTAAAAAAATTTTAATATTTTTTATTAACTCACAAAAAATTATTAAACTTGCCTCTAAAATCATGAAAAATTGAATTCCTTAATGGCCTACATTTTATAATTTAAAACACAAATAATATTGTAGCACTCGATATTTAATATCCATTTTGCATAAAAAAAAAATTAGTTTGGCCAAGTATTTCTCAAATCCAAATTAAAACTTTGTGTGAAAAAGGTTACGCAGCCCTTTCCCGTATGATTAAAAATGTGTTACTTTTTGTATATACGCACGTATCACTGAAAGTTCCATTGCAACTTCTCCCATTTTTTCTTAACGATATATAAAACGTAAAGAGATTTTTTTTAATGTTTAACGTTACGTAAAAGTAAAGTGATAATTTGAAGAACTCCGTTTTAATTTTTATTTGTTTTACGTATTCAATAATATTATTATTTTATTTATAAAACAGGTTATTTATAAACAAGTTCTGCTAGGTAATTATTATTAGGCGTGACAGCTGTTTCGCCTTCTGAAGGCATTATCAAACGTTACTGTTTGATGCATTCAGAAGGCGAATCGTGCAGACTGTCGCCTTGCTACTAAACTGCAAGGCCTGAAAGTTGTGTTTGGAGTGTAAATGCAGTAGAAACAAAAACTGGGTGCCGCTTTGCGCACATGCGACTTGTGTGTAATATGGGTGAAAGATGTTGGCCACACTTTTGGGAGCGTGGATTCATACCAATAATGATTCATTGACCATCTCTCTCGTTTCTATTGTCTATTAAAATATCCAAGTATTTTGTTTATGTTCACAGTAAGAACGGGCAGTCCCTACTTCCTGTGCTCCGTGCTGCCCAACCACTGGCGCTCCAACAAGACGCTGCCCGTGGCCTTCAAAGTGGTGGCTCTGGGAGACGTTGGAGATGGAACGGAGGTAACCGTCCGCGCTGGTAACGATGAGAACTACTGCGCCGAGTTGAGGAATTCCACCGCTGTCATGAAGAACCAAGTGGCTAAGTTCAACGATCTGAGATTCGTCGGCCGGAGTGGCAGAGGTTAATATTTATTTTATTAATTCTTACTCCATTTATACATATCCTCTACAATTAATCAAAAAGTCATTAGAAAAACAAATATTGCTGAACGTCGCACAACAAACATTATGCATTTGAAAGCCAGAATATCCCACTAGCCTGGCGAGTTCTTATGTACAACGAGGTCGTCTCCTGCAGGGAAATTTTATATTTTTTACTAATTAGTGGGAGCATGCTGAAGACATAACTTTTACAATGTTTGAAAAATACCGAAAAGTGCCGATGTTGATATTTGGGGCCGGCCGAAAAGATTGTGACATCACGGTGCATGCGCAGCGGTACTGCAGCACTGAGCACACCCATTCGAATTATGAATTGAACTAACAACATTGTTTTAGTCAAGTTCACTTTGAAAAACTCATTTATTTATTTATTTATTAATTTACGGACAACAGTCCATTAAAAACATAATAATAACACGAATAAAAAAAAACAGAGATGTCAGTGAAGGGAGAGCACATAAAAATTAATAGCAATGACAATATAAAATATAAAAAGTACATATAGAGACACTATAAGTCAAAGCATGAAGAAGCATTTAAATATTGCGTATCGACGCCGAAAGTCATTTAGTATTACACCAAAAAAATCAATGCTTTGACTTGCGTTGACAAGTCTCGACATTCTGGATAAGGGAGAATGGTATCCGTAATTAGTAGAATGTTAATTGAGGAACAGCAATACATTATTTCGAAGCCTACGGGAAGGGATGTTAAACTGGATGAGTTGTAACAATGCAGGTGTATCAGTAATACTGTTGATAATTTTAAATATGTAAATTAGATCAGAGTCCTTTCTACGTTTTTCTAAAGAAGACATGTTTAAAATGTGTTCAATTTCATCATATGAGTACTTGCCTCTTTCAAGACCCAACCTCCAAGCAATTCCTGTTAGGAAACGATGTTGTACGGAATCGATGTGACAAATGTGGACAGCATAGAAAGGAAACCAAATGACACTAGCATATTCAAGGTGAGGGCGAACAAGCGAACAGTAAAGAGTTTTAAGTGTACTTATATGTTTGAAGTCAGAGGTAATTCTATAAATGAAGCCGAGTAGTTTAAGTGATTTATTTACGATATTATTAATGTGATCACGGAAAGAAAGTTTGCAGTCTAGAGTGACCCCAAGGTCCTTGATAGATGTGACAGTAGATAGACAAACACTATTTAGTTTATAATCAAACTAAATAGGTTTTTTGGTTCTATAAAAGGACAAAATTTTGCATTTATCAACATTAAGTTCCATGCAGTTAATTTTGCACCAATCGTTAAATGAATCAATATCAAGTTGAAATAGTAAACAGTCAAGATGGGATTTAATAATCTTAAGAATCTTATTATCATCAGCAAATAGCCAGAAACGTGTGTGGGAAAAAACTTTTGTGATATCATTAATAAAAAGGTTAAAAAGAAGCGGGGCCAAATGGGCTCCTTGGGGAACGCCGGAAGTTACATCAATGTTAAAGGATTCAAAGTTATTTATTTTAACCCATTGTTTTCTATCTGTCAAGTAAGAGTGAAAGAATGATAACAAAGGATTTCTAATGCCTATAGCATAAAGTTTGGCCATGAGGATACGGTGATTAACTTTAACATTCATTTGTGGAAACATGACTCGTTGGAGATTTAACTGTCGTTAATAACTCAATATCAAGCATTTTACATACTTTTCACTTGGTCGGGAATCCCACCCATAATCTCCCAAGTCTAAGCTAAAAATATAGACCAATACGCTACGAATACTGTTAATTGTCGTGGACGTCGTGGTATTCCGTTTACATCCCTTTAAATTCATTTAAATACTTGCCAGAGAAATCACATACGCTGGTAATAATGTTCATAATATTTTAAAACGTTTTTTTTACTCTAGGAGGATCTAAAACGTCCCAATGGATTATAAAAATAATTTTACGACGAAACTTTTGTATGAACTCATATTAAATACACGCCGGTGCATTCACGTAGAATGGTGGTCGAGTATCGCTATCAATAACAAATTTCATCTATACTAATTATGTTTCCATCAAATTCGAATCCATCAGAAACACTTTCAAATTGGAAATATCTCTAAAACAAATTTGTCCCGGTGCCGCGGTGCTGGGACTGGGTGGCGGTAGTGGGTGTTAGGGGTAAGGGAGACAGGGGGCCGCGGGGGGCCTAGGGGGGCCACGGGGGCATGTCACCAGCAGCGCCCGCGCTTATTACCACCATAATTACGGCAACAGTGCAGGTGCGCACATAATGTGTCTAATTTTCAGTTTTCCCAACGAAATGTCGCATCGGGAAAGTGCAGCACGAATGCAAATAGCGAACGATGAAATCAAATAATAATAATAATGATTGGACTGATTTAGAATTTGTTTCCATAAATTTGTTAAGTAGTGTGTTTCCGATGTAGCGCTGCCAGTATTGTGATGATAATAATGGTAAATATGCACATCTGTTTCGAGGGTTCATTGAGTATCATTATTTCGCGTTGGTACTTTACTGATATGCACATTATTTTCATTGAATTTGGTTGCAATCCAATTTATTTAATTTACCTTTATTTAAAAAATCAACTATTTACTATTAACGTGTCTGAAATTCGTCGATGATCAAATAATTTCATTTAAAACTAGCTGTTAAAAGTCCCAGGCGTTGCTCGGGATTTACACAGAGTTTTTTTGGAATAAACGGTGAACAGTGACCTTCCTTTTCTTTTTAAAATCAAGTATGCAAAATTTCGTTATACAACTGTAGATTTCTTTAAAAATCAAATAAATGTCGCCCGCCCGCCACATATACTCCTTTATATAAATACATAGAAGATTTGTCTGTCGATACCGATTACTCGTAAAAAAATAACCTTTGAAGGAGTTTCACTACCTAATAAGAATTAGAATCTCAAAGATTTATTCTTGTTATAAATGTTACTACCCCTACCAAAAATACCTACCTAGTAGGTACCTAATGCTCATACCTTGAGACTAGGAAGAATTTCTATTGTGTCCCAAAAGTCTGACAGCAAACAAATGTTCAATGGCATTTTTTAATATTATTTCAAAGATTTCATAAATCTTTGGCTAAATGAAATATCTGCGTTGATCATATCAATGAATTCCTTATATAAATCATCTCGGGGGCCTCTACATGGTTGCTATTGAGCATAATAAATAAATTTAATTTTATCTGTATCCCAAAAATTAGTCATACTTAGACAGATCCAATGTGACCCCTCATCAATAAGGTGCATAACAGAAAAGGCCTACATATCTATCTGCCTTCACTTGCAGGGATCTCATAATTTAAAAAATGAAAATCTTGCTCTAATAATGTAGTCTACATAGTGAAATACATATCATCAGATCACTGATAAACCTATTTTTTTTTTTTTTTTACAGTGAATACCGCACAAGAATCTCAACTGCTCCCGTCTGGAGCCAGTGAGACTATGGCATCCCCAACTGGGGTATGTTGTGAGGCTGAAGGTAGTGGGGAGGGGAAGGAGGTGGAGAAGAGAAAGGTTGGGAAGTACCTGGCTATTCAGATCTGGTCACTAAACACGGCTAAAGCCATTTTCAAGCAACGTTTCAATTCTGAATGGTGGTCTTACACCAGGGCGATACTGATAGTATCTTCCACTCTGGAACATGCCGCAAATATACTATATATTATTTTAAATGAATTAATTGTGAAATAACACAAATTAATCAAATAAAATTTATTTGCGCATGCCGGGTTCGAACCCGCGACCTCCGGAATGTGAGTCAAGAGTCTTAGCCACTGGACTACGGAGGTCGATATATACTACCTATGATATAAATCAAATAAAACCCAGCAAAGACTCCTGCGGCATACTACAACTTTATGGAAAATCAATTGGCCTCTGAGAGCTACCGAATGGAACCTTTTGGAATTTTCATTATGCGTTGTTCATATACTATTTTCAATCATTAAATATGAAAATTTAATCTAATTCATCCCCCTTTCCTTGATTGATCTTACATTCCGGGATACAGAAGATTAGATTTTATTAGATGTATTAGATTCCGATCGTTGCATTGTGTATTTCTACTGTTACTTTATGTCCATTTCTTCGCAACGCGTTCTTTCCAAGACTTCATTGTAGGCGTGTTGAAGGAATCTCCACACGCTCGCCCACACACACACGACAAGATTTCCAACAAAGTCCAAATGCCCAATGACTGTCAGCAATCAAACGCTTCACAATCCAAGTTACCACACTCTTTCACTTCCCAGAGTTCGCTGTTCGCTGTTGGCACTCGGCGGCTGTGATGATTTATACCACAATAATGTTTGTAACGAGTGGATCTCGTGAATTTTTCTCGTTCCCTAACGAATCTCAAGCTCACATGTGCGTTCCTATGATATATTTTTCTTTTATGTTGGCATATTTTAATTTTCAAACCGCATGTCGCGGTTTTGGCGGGCACTGGAGACGGTTCTCCGTTTTGTTGCTCATTGTGTTGGCATCACGGCGAGGCGTCCATATTGCTAGGATACACATTTTATTTCCTCTGTACTTTCGAAATTTAACTGCACGACCGCAAATGATTATTTATTATTGAAAACGCTTCGTAAATACGTTCAAAGCTCGGCGTTATGACGCATAGAAATTAAAGAATGCTCTTAAAACAGCAATACAATGTTTCTATATTGGTGCCTTCATGTGAGGCTGTAGGCAATGCCCGAGGAGGTACCTACTTGCGTAACATCAATACCTGAACACTGTACAATCCATGAGGCAATTGCACTACCTAATAAAAATATTTCTACAAACCTACCTAAAATAATAGCTGTTAAACTGAAATAATTTAATGCAATTTGGGCTTTAGCAATCTGCCTGCATGCAGCATCTTCATGACTTGGCATGAATAGCGCATTTGCGGTTGTGAATCGGTTCACCCCACAACAAGCAGATGAACCCAGAGGTTACTTGGCTAAAGTAGAGTGGTCCAGTTTGACCAACTTGGTGGCCAGGGAAACCGCTAGCTACTGTTACTAACAGTCATTTCGTTCCTCTCAACTTATTAGAAGGAAACTGCTACCAGATTCAAAATTCAGATATTTCTTTTTTGGATCGGTATTAAAACAAATATTAGTTTTAACGTACCTCCTTTTTCCTTTCCGACATTAATTTCATTTAAATATAATAATTATGGTATTGGGTACGTATATCTTTCTCTGAATTCAAGCAAGTACCTACTTACCAACTGGTAATCAGCTTTTAAATGCTAACAAACTTCTAAGCTAAACTTAAAACCGGTTTCGCAAAGTTTTAATCACACTTATTAAGAAGCTTAAATTATTGAAGTAGGTACTTTAAAATATGTTTGGTCTTTCCTCAAACAACATCAACAAGATAATGTTATGAGCTTTTGAGTTAATGGTCCTTTAATAAAGGACACGTGTCCTGCATTACATCCCCTTTTGTTCGTGGACTTATAACCAGTGTTAACCCTTCAATTCATAAACCTTGTTTACTTTGTATTTACAACATTTAAATATAGATAGGTACATTAAGGTCATTTTTAATAAATTATTCGGTGAGTACGTAAGATCATTATTTTCTCCCAATATGTTATAACGTGCCACCTAATCTTTTTTCTTATTAGGTAAAAAAAAGTTTAAAATGTCGAACAAATTTAATGGTCTTGATTTTTTCTGTTTTTTTTTGTTTTTATTTAAATTCATATTAAAAATCACTTAAGGAAAATGAAGTTGCGTTTTAAAAAATTTGGTTCGAGGAAATTTCTGATAGAAAAATCTGTTACCGTTTGAGAGATATTTTTTCTACTTGTTTATAAAGATATGCATTTTTTACATTAGCTTCGCACAGGAGGCCCTGAGGAAAAAAAATCCCTCAGAGCTTATGTCATTTTTGGGGATCCTGTATGGAGGCTCTTATAAGGGAAAGGAAATTTTGGGAAGAAAAAAGTTGTGAAGGGTGGGTAGGAATCTGGGGGTCGGTCAACGTGTTTAGGAGTAACAGACAAATGACTCCACCCTTCCACTGAAGTGCACGGCGATGAGTCGAGAGAGCCCAGCTGGAGGTCAAAAGGTTTCCCTCAACCAGTTTCTACTGACCCGGTCCGCCACCCCGGCGTTAGGAAGGCGCATCCGCCGCCAAGACCTATAAAAACCTCACCATGGAGCCTGTAAGTTAAGTCACCAAACGTGGCGAACCGCTAGGTGTGACTTACGGCAAGGGTGTTTGTTAAGGGCGATTCCGCTATAGACGATTCTTGACTTAAATTTTAAAATCGCAGTATTTGTTACTTTTTTGATATCAGTGCAAAGAATAAGGTCAATATTTAATAATAATTTATTTTTTTGGATTTTACTTCAAATTGAAATTTTTGGCGAGCTTGGAAACATTACCATTCGAAGAATCGGTAGATAAACTGCAAAATCACACCGACCAACACTGGCGCGAAACAGCTGTTACCGAGAGTTTGAGGTTATTTTTTAATACTAAACGTGTAGTGTCAATACTAGTTTATATTTATGTGCCGAAAGATGTAAGTCCTTTTTGTTATTTTTTAAGCATCATTGACTACAAGAAGTCACTGTTAGCTTGTTGCACCCGCGATACAAAAAGATACGAAAGTTTGTGTTGTTCACAGAAATAAAGTAGGTACTAACGGTTTGAAACTTTGTAAACAAGAGAAGAAATCAAAGGCAAACTTAAATCAATCGTTTTTAAGAGTACAATGTTAGCTGAATTGAAATTAACGTTAAGTCTAATTGGTTACACCCGCGATGTGTTTTTAGAATCGCGGGCGCAACTCTTTGACAACTTTCTACCCTTATTGTGTCATTTATCGTATATTTTATTGTTTTGTTATATCTTGAATAATACTATATGCTGTGTATGACTGGTGATTTATATTTAATAAGGGTGTTTATATTATATTCCCTTTTTTATAGAAACTTGGGTTAATATAACGGAAGAACACTGGAAAGAGACCGCTTCATAGAAATATAGGTGAAAGTTTAAAGAAAATCCTTCTTTATATTAGTAAGAAAAGATGGAATTAGAGAAAAGATGGTCACATTGGATGATAAATGGAAAGGGCTGAAAAATATACTAGGTATTCAATCAAAATATTCAATCTGAAGTCGGCGAAAGCATTTCCGTGGCGCGAATCTCACTGTCTCATTTCAAATGCACATTGGTTTTGAAATCTCCAAAACCCACCACTAAAACAGAAAGTGATTGGTTCGATAAAGATTTGGAACATCTTACAAATTACAAAATACAAAAGGAAATTTTGTATCCTGGTGTATCTGCGCCTTCAGTATCAGATCAGAGTAAATCCATCGTGTCTAAAACAAAAATGCGCATTTCTGATGTTTACAGAGATTCAGGTGACGAATCCTTAAATGACGAAGCTCCAACGTCTCTTCAACTAAAAATTACCACATACCCTCAATACAGCATCCCCAAAGATGTGGAGCTAATGTTAAAAAAATGTATTTATATCTTAATTTTATTAATTATTTAATTCATATTAATGTACCAAAAGATATTAATATTATAAAAATCGTGAATGACGTAGCAGACTTGCATTTGAAGACTTTTTCGAAGTTGGAAATGCCAGAGAAAAAGATTGTTGGAAACAATATATTCATACAATTTTCATCGAATATTGATGTATTCGAAAAGAAATAATTAACATAAGTTATCAAGAATAAAAACTTATTTCGTTCCTCTATAAGTTTTTATTGATGTTTATATTCATTTAATTTATGTTGCACCCGCGATCGCTTCAAAAGCGAAAAAAAAATTTTTTTTTCTATACATTTTTACGCCTTACAAAATATCAAGGTATAACATAATTAATGTTTCACAATTAACAGACTTTTGTGTTTTTGTCTTCTGATCCGGAAAGACTTGTCCGATTTTGTTCCTCCCGCGATAGTATTTTGAACCTCCCTCCTGACTATTTAAATATTTTAATAAAATTCTTTTAAACGAATAAAAAGTGAACATGTTAAAATGTAGCTCTTCCAAGAATAATTTCATTAATAACGTTTTTTTATTTTATTATTATGGAACTTTACATGCGTGTAAATGTTGCACCCGCGATAATGGAATCACCCTTGTCCAATAAATGGTTCACTGGGCGGCAATACCCATAACCGTCTCCCAAATTGTAAACCTCCGAAAAGCTGAAATAAATCTATCTACCAACATAATCATTTACAAGATGAGTAAGCCTCCATTGACACTAAAATAAGCGTGTCGTCGTGAGATAAAAAAGGAAACGTAATTGTCGTAATAATAGAGCATTTCATGGTGGAAACGCAGCCCATAGAAGGTATAGAAAAGGGTCGACATCATAAACTTTGTCTACGCCCAAACGAGAGTATTCTCCATGACTAATTTCTTTGTTAATTTAATATTCCTTAATCCCTTATTGCCCCATTCCCTTCGCATCATTTTGTTGAATTCCGAGCTTTGAAGCCGACCTTTGTTTGCTTTATTAGTAATTATCAATCATTATTCTCTCGCGTGCCTTCTATGGCATTTCATTAAACTCATTAAAACGCAATATTCCTAAATGATGTTAAACTTCCTCCTGTAAAAGTGGAAAGCGAGCAATTGCGAAACTTGTGTTCTTGGGAGCCAAACGAAGTAAAGATTGAATTTGCAAAACATTTGCTCGGGTATTAAATGTGTAATAAGATACATGAACGGCCCCTAATAATTGCGATTAATTTAAAATCATTTTATCAAATTAAAATCAGATTATATCTTTGAAAATATGTATTAAGAGCGTTTAACCAGCCAGCGGACGAAAATCCACATTTCGTCGAAAGTTGTTCTTCCGATCGTGCAGGGCGGTTACAATGAGAAAGATTGATTTTTCTCCGTACCAGCTTTTTAAAATTATAACTCAATATCGAATTTATTTCAATCCAAATTAGCTTTAATTTATACCTTCATCCAAAAATGCTGAAAGGCGTGATTATAAAACTATTAAAATAGTGTACTTTTTGTAGTTATTTTTTGATTATAAGTATTTATCATTTTTTAATAATGTCTAACTTTAATAAGAATGTTAAAAAAATCTGAAATATATTAGTTTGTAAGTGCGCAAATAAATACACAAATTGACCAATTTTCGTCAAGAAACACATGCACGTACATATTTTTTAATGATTTTATTGAAAATAAAATTAAAATTCTAATACATAACTTTGCTAGATAATGTATTGATTTATTTTATTGCATGATTACATTATTTGAAATGGGTGTGGTATAATACAAAAACTTTTTTGAAAATTTAACAAATCTGCCAACGACGTGTGGAATAACCTTATTATACTAAAAATTTAAAAAAAAATCTAAAAATTTATTACATAACTATGCTAGATAAAAGAACAATCCTTCGAAATCCATTTATAATTTTTTGTGGAAAAGAGTCAATACGTCTAAAAACTTTTTTGAAAATGACGTATTTCCGGCTTTCTCTGGTAATGCCCTCTTAAGTAATTTTTTTCTTAGCTCCACACAGGAAGCTTTGAAGAAAAAAAAATCGTTCAGGACCTATGTCATCTTTGGGGATGCTCTGGGGAGGAAGGTGAGGAAGTTCTGCGGAGAAAAAGGTATGAGGAGTGGGTAGGAATCTTGGGGTCAATGTATCTAGGAGTGACGAACGTTTGAATCCATCTCTTCCACTGCGTTGCAAGGCGACGGGTCGAGAGAGACGTAGGTTAGGTCTCCCTCAACCAATCTCTCCCGATCCGACTCGCCCCGCAGTAGATGGACAAACACATTGGCCACCAGGACCTAGACAAACTTCACCCGAAGAACAAGGGCACCAAACGAAGCGAACCACTTGGGGTAACCTACGGCAGAGGTGTTGGTTATCCAATAAATGGTTCCCGGGGCGGCGGTACCCATACCCGCCTCCCCAATTTATAGATAAAGGCAAGCAAAGGTGTGCCTCGTTTTTACAGCTTATTATGTGTTAGTAGAATCATTTTAAAGAAATTATTGCTTGTGTAGTGGTTTACTATATTGTAGGACTACTGCGGGGTAAGAGGGTACTGCAGTCAGGTGTTCCGAACTATTTCGAACAAATTTGAGCCAATACAGGTGTGCACCAATACAATCAAACTTTCGCTCCTTAAATTTATTTGCCTATTAAAATCCATGCATTCGCAATATAAAACTTTTGAAACATCAACATTACGCATTGGGATAATCCAATACGTGATTTAATTCGCATCCACGAAATTATGAATTAATTAAATCATACAATAACCAATCGTAATGAAAGCTGCATTCAAAGTATATAAAACAATACCACATTATTATTGAAGAGGTCCCACTTTATTCGTGAGCTACGCATGTACGTATGATGAACAAACAATTTGATGCTTGAAATATAATTTCGAATAATATTTATAATATTCAAGGGAGCTCTTTGAAACTTTGTATTGAATTAATTTAATCATTAAAACATTTGTTTCGAATAAATCTATGTATATTAAAATCAACATATGTTTCTGTGTATGTGGGTTGTATTAAAGGTCATTATTGTCATTAACCAACTGCCGAGAATTCAAATTTAACATATTCTTTGATATATACCTACATTCAAAAATGCTCAAACGCGTGATGATAATGCTATTTAAATCATGTACTTCTGGTAATTTCTTTGTGATATTAATTTTGTGATACAATCAAACTGATTGATCAGTTTTGTAAGATTTAAGTAAGAGAAATTATTGTACAATTAATAACTAAATAAACATATTAAAAAAAAAAAAAAAAAAAAGTATTTATATTTTTTCAATAATGTCTAAGCAAAATATGTACGTAAAAAATCTGTTATATATTACTTGGTAAGACCATAAATAAATAGTCGAACTGGAGTATTTTCGTCACAAAACACGTGCGCGGATTAATTTTTTAATAATTTTATATGAACTAAAATTAAAATTCTGAAAAATAGCTTTCCTAGATGATTTATTGATTTATTTTACTGCATGATTGCATATGATATGCATATGATATGAAATATGTGTTGTATAATACAAAATTTTGTTTGAAAATTTAACAAATCTGCCAACGGCCGGGCCTATTGTATAACGTATTTTTTCAAAATGTAAGACATAGCTTTACTAGATAAAAGAACAGTCTTTAATCAAATTATACCTTTATGTGGAAAAGGGTCAATATGATTTAAAAATAACATATTTCCGGTTATGTCTGGTTATTCCCTCTTAAGCATAGGAAATGATTAAAACTTTCAAAATACCTTCTTTCCACACTCGCGATTGTTTCTGGATTATTAGGTACAGCCACATGACAATACATCTGAAAAGTTTTTTTTTAATCATTACAAAAACTCATACGAAACTGTTAAAAATGTACTAACAATTTGAGAATGACATTTTGCAAACCTTCGAATGTTAAATCAAAATTCAATTTCCGAATAAACTCTTTAAATTAATTAATTTAATCGAAGTACTCATCTATGGTACTAACCAAAATCGAATACTTTGAATCTAATCAAAAATTATATTTATTTTCAATTTGTTAAAATTTGTAAAAAACTATTGCAAATAGGTGGCACGCGAGCTGTTCGAAAAGCTGAATGTACCGGGACTGAAAATATTGAACGCGGGAAAGGGGAGGGGATCGCGGGGGGGGATTTGCGGGAGCGGGGAGTAGAAAGACGGGGAAGGTGAAGGGGGAACGCGTGATGGGTAGGGGAAGGGGAGACGAAAGGGGAACGCGACGAATGGGAAAAGACACGCAGGGACAAACAATTTCTTTATTAGTGGCATTGCAACGAATGCCGGGAACTCGCTAGTGTATTATAATGCTAGGTGCCTACTTAATTAGTTTTATATTTACAAATACTTACATAAGCGACTCAAGTATTTATATTAGTAAAAAGGTCAGCTTTGAAGAGCTCGAGCAATAAAAGCTTTTTTCCCTTTATCGGCGCGTTGATAGATACAGCACTACTAAGGAAAAGCTCTATTCTATTCGATTGATTCCGTAATGCAGAATTGCCCCCGTAAACACCCTCTAATGATGACCGAACAATAAATTACCTGCGCGAATTGTGTCCGAATTTAAAGCTTTCCAATTCTGCCTCGTAGTGGCGCATTGTTGGATTCATATAGAATGTTGCCAGGCCGCAAATTGGCTTTCATATTTTATATGTAGCGGATGTCATCGGTTCAGTGTTGGAAATGCACGTTGCCCCATAGGTACCTGTTAGGAAATAGCTAATCAATGCGAATGTGTGGCAACACCAGAGCAGATAGCGCGACCTACGGCGGCCCGGGAAATTAAGATACTAGAGGTGAATGCTATTCTGATTCTCCTACTGCCCACCGGGTGTTGAGTGAAGGGTGGGTGAATAAGGGTGACTATGACCACGAACCTCATATACCATTTGATTATTTACATGCACGTAAAAAAACATTTTCCTCTTTCTACCCATTTTCATATTTACCTTCCTGACGCTCTAGGTACCTACCATATTTTAATTGGTCCGTAAAATTATATTCTTCTGAAAAATGATATACCTAACCGTGGACCTTGCGTTCACAAAAATATGTTTCTAATTTACTTTTATTTCATTTTTTTTTACATTAGCTCCACACAGGAGGCACCGAGGAAAACAATTTCCCTAGGGGCCTATGTCATCTTTGAGGATGCTGCTGTGTGGAGGGTTTTTTTAAGGAAAATGAAGGAGAAGAAGATATGGGAAGGAAAAGGGTATGACGGGTGGGTAGGAATCTGGGGGTCAGTGTGGCCAGGAGTGACGGACGTATGGATCTATTCCTCACACTGCGGTGCAAGGCAAAGGGCCGGGAGAATCCGGCTGGAGAGGTCAAAAGGCCTCCCCTCAATCAGTCTCCTCCGATCCAGCCCGCCACGCAGTGGTTGGGCAAACGTATCCGTCACCAAGACCTAGACAAACCTCATCCCATAAACCCGGGCACCCCTGCTAAGTCACCAAACGTAGCGAACCACTTGGGGTGACCTGTGGCAGGGGTGCTGGTTGTCCAATAAATGGTTCCCGGGGCGGCGGTACCCATACCCGCCTCCCAAATCGAATAATAAATCAAAATCAAAATTATTCCTTAAAATCATTAGTTTTGAAAGTACGTACTAAAATACGTCAACCGCACAACTCAGAATCATGCAACTTCAACACCTCCTTTGAAAATTTATTAAAAGTGATGAAAAAATGGTTAAATAGGTTATGTTAGTTTAGGTTACGGGCTATTTTTCTCTTTTTTCATTACTATTAATGACTTTTCAAAGGGGTGTTGAAATTGCACGATTATGAGTTGTCATGGAACCTAAAATACCTACTCACTTAATTATAAACCATAATATATCAAAAATATTTCAAAAAACAAGTCTATGTAAACGTCGGTGACTGGACAACTCGGAATGAAACCAACTCAGAACCATCTCAGATAAGTCATTTAGCGTGTAAAAAATTTATATCTAAAAAATGGTTAAATAGATTACGTTCGGTTAGGGTTATCGGCTAATTTAAAATTATTCTTTTCATAGCTTTTAATGACTTTTCAAGGAGGTGTTGAGTTGACTTTATTCTCAGTTGGCATGGAACCGTAAACGTCACATCTCAATGACAATTCTGTATTCAAACGTTTTTCGGGCATGTACTCGTACCGTAGGGAACGTACCCATACTACGTGACCCGTTCAGGGGGGGGGGGGTCTTCAAAATACCACGCTTGGTACAAATGAGCGGCGGGGGGCTTAGGTTCGGGGAGGGGGGTTAAAACATTGCAAAAAGTTGGTCACGTAGTATGGGTACGTACCCTTTCCATAATATCTATTGATTTTTACGATTTGACAGCTCGTATTAAGTTCGTAGTAGCTCAATCGAACTATGGCGGGATTAAAATGTAGTATCCAACACGGCAGCCACCTTGAACCGGAAACGCAAGCAAATTTACAGGCAGATGAAATATGAAATGGTCGAGTTAAAACAGGAAACTTGCCGTATTATTTTTACTCGGTGATTTAACGTTTCTATATACCCACCTACTTTATTATTTCAACGGGATTAATAAAATTTACTATTTTTTTATGTTTTTAATTTGTTGATTTTATTGTGCTAGTGTTTTGATATTCGTTTGATAAAATTTCGTTTTCTAAAAACTAATTAATGATCTATGTATATAAAAGAGTCGAGTACTATAACGCGGTAAAGTACACGCGAGCTGGAAATGTTGTGGGTACTACTTACCTTCCTCTTACTTATATCCTTGAATAAGACATCTGAAATTTCTTCTTCGTTGCTTTCAGACTTGCCGTGATATGAATCTTTATCGATAAAATGTGGATCGATGCACTCCGTTTGCATAATCTGAACTGACATCCATGTAATAATATGCCTATATCCAGCATTTTATTGCTCCGTATAAAGCGATGTTCTGGTGTCATATGTTTAATCCTATAAGATGCACATGCGATCGTTTGCCATGCAAAAGTCGTTGTTTACGTGTCATTATATATCTTAATTTAAAAGCGTATCGTAAAAATATTAAAAGGCTATTCGGCGCTGTTGCAATAAAATATCTCTCGCGTTTTATTGCCCACATAAGGAGAAACAATCCCTTTCCGTCACCGTGGACAGGTAGGTTTGTAGGAAGGTAGGATGCTCCGGGTCGGGGGTGTTGGGTGTATTGGGAATAATACTATACAGCGTTGGATGGTGTAAAGGCGTTGTGATAGCCTCGCTGCACTAAAGCTGTCAGCGGAGATGCCTTCAAAGGTGGCCACTGGCCATGCTGGCTTTTTCACATCATTTTATTTGGTAAATTAACGCACCTTTGACGTAATTATGTAAGTGACGTTGATGTTAATCAAAAATATACTATCGACAAAATATTAATATAAATACGAATATTATTTTTTAAATTACGATCCGGTACAAGAGTTTCAACTGCCCGCTGCCAGTGTACGAGTTTATAACCAAGGCATTTCCATACTTAAAATAAAAAATAAAAAAAATAAAAAAATAAAAAAAAATAAAAAAATAAGCTGGATGGACAGGGTTACAAACGAAGATGTTATGGTTCGGATGAATAAAGAAAAGGAAGTAATTAAAACTATAAAAATCCGAAAACTTCAATATCTTGGACATGTGATGAGACATCCAGAGAAGTATGAGATCCTGCATCTCATAATGCAGGGAAAGATTGCCGGAAGACGGGGCCCTGGAAGAAGGAGAACCGTATCGCTGAAAAACCTGAGCCAGTGGTTTGGCCAGTCTACCGTGGAGCTGTTCCGGGCCGCAGTAAACAAAGTCCGCATAGCCAACATGATAGCCAACGTCCGTTGAACGGACAGGGCACAAGAAGAAGAAGAAGATTTCCATTTGGAGAATGTTAAAAAACTGAGATAAGTTAAAAAGGGGAGAGAAACGAAGCGTTTCGACTAGGTGGTATTTTAAAAGAATTTCTCAGAATATTTTTTCTTCCAATCAGGAACGAGGTGCAAAAATTTAATAGGTGTAGGTCCCTAGGTACTAAATCTAAAAAGGGGATTTATTTTTAAGAAACGCATAAAAAGATAAGTATTTATTACGGTTCGGCCCGCTACGCAATAGATGGGCAAACGCCTTTGCTGCCAAGACCTAACGAACCTCAACCATGAACCCCAGCACCACTGCTAAGTCACCAAACGTAGCGAACCACTTGGAGTGGCCTACGGCAGGGGTGTTGGTTATCCATTAAACGGTTTCCACGTTAGGGAACATACCCATACTATGTGACCAACTTTTTGCAATTTTTAACCCCCCCCCCCCCCCCCCCCCCCAGTGATCAAAAACCTAAGCCCGTCGCCGCTCATTTGTACCAAGCGTGACAATTTTGAAGACCCCCCCCCATCCCTAAACGTGTCACGTAGTATGGGTATGCCCTTACCCATACCGCCTCGCAATTTGCAACACCATATTAATTTAATTTATTTGGTCAACACCAGCTTTGGAACGCATGACATAAGTCATTCGGTAGTATGAAAAGGTCACAAAATAATTTTTTGCCCGAAAACCGTTTTAACGCCGACGTATTTTAAGTTCATACTGACGTAAAAAAGGATGGGTCTATGTTGTTAATTTTCAATTAATAATGAGATTTGGTTGTATTTAAACAAAACATGACGAATAAAAAACACAATAACCGCTTTCGGTAGATATTCTGTAGGTACTTGGCGGATATGATTCAGTGCGTGCACGATGGCTGAATAGAAAAACACCTGGAGTTTTACCACTTGAGAAGTTAATTACGTTCTCTTGTCGAGAAGTTATATTGATAATTGATTGAAATATCGATCGTCCAGTTGATTAGTCAGTCATCTCCAAATACTGTGTTGAGATAATTAGGAATGCTTACTATAAATCAAATATTATTAACACATCTGTGTTTCACATATAAAATAAATATAAATTAAATAACACCGGGAGGCACAACGATCTGGTACATTAGTATGACATTTTAAAATATCTTACAAGTCACAAAAAACATCAACATTTTCTTTAATTCGCTCCAAGTTTTTCTGCATTATAATTGATTTGGTGGTGTTTATGGATAAACTTGAGTATTGTACCAGATTGGGAGTACAATTTGGGAGGCGGGTAAGGGTACTGCCGTCCCAGGAACCATTTATTGGATAACCGACACCTCTGCAGTAGGTCACCCCAAGTGGTTCGCTACGTTTGGTGACTTAGCAGGGGAGCCTGGGTTCATGGGGTGAGATTTGTACAGTTCCTGGTGCTGGATGCGTCTGCCCACCAACTGCGTGGCAGGCCAGATCGGGAGAGACTGGTAGAGGACTTTTGACATCTCCAACAGGACTCTGTCGGAACATCGCCGGCAGTAGGAGGGATGGATTCACACTTCCATCACTCCTGGACACACTGATCCCCAGATTCCTACCCACTCCTAATAACTCCATTCCTGAACTTCCTATCCTTCCCTTCATTAAAAAGCCCTCCACACAGCATCCCCTAAGATGACATAGGCCTTGTGGGAAATTATTTTCCTCGGGATCTCCTGTGCGAAGCTAATATAAAAAAAATCCTTTTACATATAACTGTATATTCAACTCAAATTTTAAGTTTTCGGAGATATCTGACGATCGATGTGAATTTTTGATTTCCCTATAAATTGGCACAAGAAAATGTGACAAGTTTAAAAAGTTCCCATGAGAGTTGATGCCGCCTCCGCCCGGTTAGGTTCAACTTCAAAATAAATGTTATTTTATTTTACGGCTTATTACGTTCCCTTTGACGGCTCTCCCAGCCCGGGCCGTATTTTACAATGTCCGCCCCTGAACTCTTCATATCAATATTAACGATTGTGAATATTTCACAATTTAATTTATGATCTGCTAATATACGTGAAATGTGATTCTTTAGCTCGACTATGTACCCACACCATACAATCTCTCTACAGGGGCCGGCAGCCGTTGGTCTGAGAACTATTTTAAGACTCCGCTACCCGAATTTCTAACGATTTATTTATTTATTATTAATTTTATTTATTAATTTTCAACGCCCTGATGGGCTTTTACAAGACAAGTTTATGATACAGAGACAATTTCTTACATATTTCCCTTAAACACGTTAAGTTTTAAAGCTCTTAAAAATATATCTTATTCTTGAAGATAATATCTAGACATTCACCGCGCCGAATCGCAAATTATATAAAATTCCCTCGATAGAAAAAAATTGCAAAGCATGCTCCAAAAATTATTATAAACACGTTTGTTTCAGTTATTTTACAAGTTATATCTATGAAAAAATTCACAGTGTTTCAGTAAATGCTGTTTAAGACAACCCCTGCGAGATTTTTGCTCTATTTTAAACCAGTCGTGTTATATTAAACATTTTCACAGCTGTAAATACTAGCGCGCTCCTCTAACATTCGTAATTTCACAACTCTCCATCTTTTGATGTCATGCATACTACCAACGAGCATCATCTCAAACCTTAAATTTGTGTTTTCACGTCGAATTGTGTTTAGTCGCTTAATTTAGGAAAGGTGTTAAGTTACAAATACATTTTTTTTACCAATATTTTCTGGAAAGCATTTGCGTTAATTTTCCGAGAAAAGACAAATCGTTATAAATGTAATAATTAAATAAAAACCATAAGACAAGGTAATATAAATAATCAAGGGATATGCACAGGAAAAACAGGAATGCGAGAGTTAAATAGCTTCCATAATCCACAGCAGTGGTAGGAAGCAGATACTAAATACATACATACTTGTTATGTCTCTTAACTACCAATACTAAGAAAACTTGAAATGCATTGGGTATCTTCCAAATAAGTTAGGTTCGAATGATTACTAGTTGGTTTTCGCGAATATTTACAATGAATATTAAACGGGACAGACGTCCTTACTAGGCCAGAATCTAAGTAGTTCTGTTGGGGGAGCCCAACCAATCTCACTGAAGCCTTCGGCCATTCTTTCGTACCTAAGACAAGAACGGCGATAGATGGTACTCTTCTGATATCCAACTCAGCTGCCATCTATTGGGAAATAGCAGAACTTCGTATTTCGAACCAACCTATCTATTGAAGGAATCAATTCACTACACTTATGTAATGATATAATATTTCTGCAAAATATTCTTATATGTGAAGATAAATAGAAAACACCAGTATTCAAGTTTAATTCCCCAATCTCCTTATTTTTAGGAGAAGAAAATCGAAATTAACCTATTTATTACGAATAAATTTATATACCGAATGTTTGCTTAAAATAAATAATAATGTATTTTCAACAAACTATTTCTAATTGAAAGGCGGGTATGGGTACCGCCACCCCGGGAACCATTTATTGGATAACCAACACCATTGCCATAGGTCACCCCAAGTGTTTCGCTACGTTTGGTGACTTAGCAGGTGTGCCCGGGTTCATGGGGTAGGGTTTGTCCAGGTCTTGGCGGCATATGCGTCTGTTCTGCACCTGCTGCGTGGCGTGCCAGATCGAGATATACTGGTTGATATAGGCGTTTTGACCTTTCCAGCGGGATTCTCTTGACCTATCGCCTTGCACCATAGTTGGAGGGATGGATTCATACGTCCGTCACTCCTGGACACACTGACTTCCAGATTCATATCCTCCCCTTATACCCTTTTCCTTCCCAGAACATCCTATCATTCCCTTTCTTAAAAAACCCTCCACACAACATCCCCTAAGATGACATAGACCCTCAGGGAAATTACTTTCCTCAGGGCCTCCTGCGTGGAGCTAATTTTAGAAAAAATGTAGTAAATATATACTTTGTACTACGAGATTGTTAAAAAGTATCAAATAATGGTCGTTGAACGAAAAATGTATATTAGCATATTATGTAGTACCAATAAGACATTTTTAAAATCATAATTTAGCTCCAGTTGTAAACAATAGTACCTAATGGTTTTCTTTATTTGCACAGGTGACCGCAGTAGATTCATTGAACGAAGAAAAATGTCACGATTAAAATAACAAGTACTTAAATACAATTCCGTTGCACTCATTTTATTGCGTTTACGGTTCAGGGTGCTTAAAAAATTATTCATACTTTTTGTGCCATCATAATCACACTAAGCCGCCGCTTAGTTAAAATTTTACTCTATAGATTGAACGTAATTTTATTCCACAGATTGAACGGAATTTTACTCTACAGATTGAATATAATTTTACTTTACGGATTGAACTTTTATTCTACAGATTGAAGGTAATTTTATTATACAGTTTGAACATTATTTTACTACACAGATTGAACGGAATTTTACTCTACAGATTGAATGTAATTTTACTTTACGGATTGAACTTTTATTCTACAGATTGAAGGTAATTTTATTATACAGATTGAACATTATTTTACTACACAGATTGAACGGAATTTTACTCTACAGATTGAACGGAATTGTGCTCCACAGATTGAAGTTAATTTTACTCTACAGATTGAACGTAATTTTACTCTACAAATTGAATATAATTTTACTTTTCGGATTGAGCGTAAATTTATTCTACAGATTGTGAACTTAATTAATTTTATTATACAGATTGAACGTAATTTTACTCTACTGATCGAACGTAATTTTATTATACAGTTTGAACGTAGTTTTACTTTACAGATTAAACATAATTTTATTTTTCAGATTGAACGTTATTTTACTCTATAGATTGAATGGAATTTTACTATGCAGATTAAACGCAATTTTACTGAGATTGAACGTAACTTTCCTCTCCTGATTGAACGTAATTTTACTCTACAGATTGAATGTAATTTTGCCCTATATACGGTTTGAACGTAATTTTACCCTACAGATTGAACATTGTTTTCGCTCAGCACACCGATTTCTAATTTAGTAATTTAGTAAGTGACTTCCACATAGTTTTTTATGGTTTGTATGATATATGTTTTCCAAAAGTTTCATAAAAACAAAATAATTTATCAATTTTATCATGTCACATAAAATAGTATTTAATAAAATAAAATTATTTTTTTACATCCATTTAAATTGCGCGAGAGCAATTTAAATTGTAAATTGGAAAGTGCGACAAACGTATGTTAAAATAATTGGTGTAAAATTATATTTCTTAACATGTAAAATAAAATATTTCTTAACTTTTCCCGCACCTAAAGGGTTCTCGCAGTCGAGTTCGGAACAATGGATGTCCATCATAAAATATATATGTGCGTTCATAATGTAGTCCATTAGTATAAAACTATGATTTATACATAGACCGCAAGATGCAACTATGTTCCACAGGAAAATAAACACTGAGCTTGCGGGCTGCCATCAAATAAATACCTAAGGCACAATAAACTACACTTATAAGGTGAAAACTCTAACTATAGTTGGATAGTTTCACAATAAATTCTAAATAATATGATTGTTTATACTTTTATACATATTTGATGTTTTTTTATCGAATTGAAAAAGAAATTTATTAAATTAATCGGTTTAACGTCCAAAAAACATGTACCTACATGAAAAAAAAACTGCTCCGAATTACACTCACTCAAGGTAGCCAATTTTTCAAGACCCAATGTTTCCACATTTGGATTTGTCACATAATAGTTTAAATTATGGCAATATTATGCAATATTGGCAACATTATGCGTTATGCAGCATTACGCCCATTTGTTTTATGCTATTGGCCTAATGGCCTTAAGTTGTGATATGATGGCAAAGTCGTAACCAAATTAATTGAGGAAAGTAATAGTAACTCGGTGGAAATGACCGAATAATATCTCTATTGGTTTGCAGTAAGACTGGAGGATCTGAAAAAAAATATGGCAGAAAATGTGCAACTTTAATAACTTTGAATGGTTGTATTCAGAGTAACATAATGGCGTTAAATTGTTTTTAAGATGTATTTTGTTATTTCTTTCAGGAAAGAGCTTTTCAATAACGATCACTGTTTTAACCAACCCACCGCAAGTCGCCACCTACCAAAAGGCCATCAAAGTCACTGTGGACGGACCACGGGAACCCAGATCGAAAACAAGTGAGTTCATTTTATTATTTTAAATATAAGTAAATGAATGCTTAAAATGGTTTTAATTTTTGGCGAAAAAATGGTTTTTGCAGCGTTAAGGGTTAAAACATTTTGACGACTATTAATACCAACAATCATCATTCAAATTGGTGAAGTAAAAAAACCCACCAAACTGATTTCGGTATCTCCCAATTTGAACAATGTAAGTACGTTGTAGGTACCTACCGAGGAGCATGATAGTTTAATCACAAAATGTCCAGTACCTACTTACTTAACTGGATTTCGTCCCATATTCACAAGTCGAGTAGGTAGGCAGTAGGCAGCAGTCAACCTCCATAAGCCACACATCACAATGCCACTCGGCGTACGGTTTCCCACACTGATAAATAATTGTTATCGTAACTAATTTGTGATTGTTGTTTTAAAATACGTACCTACTCGAAAAATCTCTCGTTTGGTATCAATGGTCACATACTGTGTGTGTCCACTGTTCAAATTGTGTGATGTTTCAATACCACGTATTAATCTTATTTAAATTTGACAAATAGTTTATCTGGCGGCATATCAACTTATTTCGTAATTTTTTGGTTCAAATTAATTAAAACTGTTTTACTAAATGTTTTTGTAAAAAATTCTTTTCATACTATGTAGGTAAAGAAGAAAGGAATTTGCAGACAAGTGATGTTATATAACTTTTAAAAATCATTGGTCTATTGGTATCTTGATTAAATCAAAAATAATTCAACTGCTCTATTCTTCGACCAAATATATACTTGGTCGAAGGTTCTATTAATGCCTACCTATGGCATAAATCTGCGGGATAACTACAGCCCCGTCATCCATCTGTCTTCTGAGGGGTTCCGGAATTCATTTGTTTGGCATTTAATTTTTACAGATATCTGTTGCCTTCATAAACAAGTTTTCAATTGTCGGCTATTGAATTCATAACAATTTTTGACATTGGTCACCTTCACCTTCGTGAACTTTTCTAACCTTGATAAATACAGTATATTATTGTAGAATATAGATTCATAGATTCAAATTTTGTGTAAGAGCCATTACGCTTTATTTATTTTATTCAGGTTCTCCATAAAACAGTTATAAACTAAAAAAATACGGAGAAGATTACAATTTTTTTTTTAAAGTGCATGGGGGCAGTTTTACTATGTTGTGACGTATGTCAAGAGATAGTTACTGAATTCTCTGTAGGTGACATTGAAGATGTCGATGCTCAATGCACAGTCGTTAAGCAGTTGAGTCAAGTTGTAAAGTATATCATACGTGCTACATACCTCTAAGGGATTTTTCATTAATTTAATCACTGACTATATTCTGTTGGTGCTGTTGTTATGAAAATTGGATCAACTTTATTATTTACAACTCATAGGTATCATAATAATGTCTACACGTCAAAAATCTGTGGTCCACTTAGGGACAATCAGAACAATCACGAAAAACAGTCCTCTTTCTCCAGTCAAAAAACAGTCAATACGACGACCAGCGGAAGTTAATTATGTAATAGATATTCACTCACTAAGTAATTTCCGAATAAGCCCTGCTTTTCAGGTAAAATATTAACAATAACAATGATAATAATTAGTGTGCCGGTAGAATTTCCTGCAATATGGGCTAGAGGTATAACGTGTAAGGTGTGAGACCGTCCGGCATGGCTTGCGTGCAATTTCGGCACTTCACGCATAATTCTTCCAGGTAAGGACCAAAAGAGCGACGGGCCCGGACCGAGGTTTGGTCTACGTGAACACTTGCACTGTGCGCGGGCGTGCGTGTTTTGCAATCATCGCGAAGAGTCAAATGGTGCATATTGATTACAGCCGATTTTCGTAGAATCTAATAGATATCAATCTCTTTTGGAGTAAAATATCATTGACGTAAATAGTTGTAATATATAAAATTCGTACAAGTGTCTAGCTAAGTAGGTACTATGATATATACAATGATACCCTTATCTTATCGATAATACTTAAGTTGGTCTACCTACATAAATTACTTACATACAGCGTAGCTTCTTTTAGGCGGCGTTTTGTCTATAAAAACGTATTCCCCAATTTCCTCTCTGGATTTCGACACTAGTAAAAATATTTTTTTTATATAATATACGAGTAGATATCGACTAACTGTTAGTCACTAACAGAATGTGGCTACCTTTTGCTCTTTTGGTACGTTACTTCTTATGGGTGTTAGGAATCTCCAAAAATCATTTAAATTGCCTGGTTTGAATGCTATCAACAGACATTCAGTATACAAACTAGACAATGCATTTTTAAAAAAAGCAAACCAAAAAAAACCTTAAAAATGGTCCAGTTTTGGAGAAGAAAAGTGGGGAACACAAAACCTTGATTTTATTTGGATATTATCTTTCAGCCTGAGGTGCCGTCGTCCCTTTCGCTCAGTATTTGGAAGGGTAACCGCGACAGTGAAAGCAACAGTTTGGTAAATACCTATTATTCAAATTCCCCGGCGTCCATGTTTCCTCTTAATAACTATCACAAGTGATAGTAGGCATTATTATTGGTTATTTCAACTGTCGTGATGAATTATTTAATGTTTTTTTTTAATTACCCTTAAGTTAATATTCTCTAAAATATGTCTATAAAATGTAAGTACCTAACTAGAAAGAGGCCTCAGATATTTATTATATTAGTACCTTAGATATTTTTTTCGAATTTTCCGTTTATCACAGAATGAAATCTTAGGTTCGTATTTCATACCACAACGAAAAAAAAATTATAATGAATAAAAAAATATTCCCATTCTTCGGATCTTAAAAAGAAAGCTACAGTTTCCCGGACAACTTTATCTCTAAAGCAACAAAACATTATTTATCTTTTCGGATAAAAAAATACCAAAACAATAACTAGAGGGGCACCAATATTATTTATTGAATAGGGCGCGAGTTTCAGAATCATTAGTTTATGTTTTAGGTTATTCATTTAGGTTCACTACTATTATTCATAGTTTTTTAAAGTTTATTTTCCTTACTATTTGTGCCACGTATACTGCAATGCCTCCCCCAGCCCTGGCAGGCTGTTATGATGTGCGCAGGCGCCATATGTCAGGCCACGCAGGGTGCAGGGTAGGTACTGGGTGGCCCGGGGGCAGGGCCATTCACTGCTAATATTTTAATAGCCCAGGCCAATTTGTGCGAGTGCCCATAACAAAAGGAGACACCCATTACCCTACCCTTCAAATGGAGCAACAGGAAATCTTTCTCGTTGTTTTGTGGCCCAGTACCTATTATAATACTGCATCAGGTTTCTTGGCATCACGCCAAGTGGACCTTATGCATTAAATGAATACTGGATGTAAAGACTTCAATCCATTCAAAAAGGCTAATAATAATATGTTTTTATACGTTTAGGTAAGTATATGACATTAAATTGTATACTTTTGTTGTCAATGTTAATATTGTGCCCTACCGTCTAATTTCAAATATTGTTTATTCAAAAGTTTGTTCTTGAACTTGTATTATTACCTAATTATATAATAGTGTATTCGTAATTGAATTATATTTATATTTAACGTGTTTTCAACTCACGTGTATTAAAAAATAGTGTATTTTCCTTTTTTTCTAAACAGTGTGTGATTCTCCGCGACATTTGTTTTACGTTGTGAAATAGACTGTCTGTGTAAAACGATTAATTGAACTAAATAAGCAAGAATCGGCATTATTCTTATTGATTATTGTAGGCAAATAATGTATCTTTCTAATGTAATATAAATTTTCGGTGGTAAATGTACTAAATATCGTAATTTGATGCATTCAATTTTGACAGTCCGCGATCCCAAACCTATAAAATATTTTTTCATACAAAAGCTGTCTTCGATTGAAAATTGAGTCTTCTATTATATATGTTTGTATTTGTATCTGTGATTATAAAGTAGACCATAGATAATATACATAAATTATTTGATGTCGACCCGAAAAAGTCCTACTAATATGGGATAAATGGTAAAATACGGGTAGATTCATTGGTTATATAGCACTATAATCATTTTATAGTCTGCCTACTAAAATTCAGAAGAAGTTTTCAAATCAAACGCTCGGAAAGAACGGCCCCTCGACTTTTAAAAAAATTATTAACGCGATCGCTTGGGTGGCTACAGGCAAAGAACCCACGAAATATCACCCACTTATCACGATAAGAATGGTAATCATAAAAAAAGAAACTTAGAAAGAATAATAATTATTAAACTTTAATGTAGCACAAATTTAGTTAATTTCACCCCAAGAGCGTTGTAGTTAAAACCAATAAATATCATATACCTATTTACTTAGATACATAGTATATGGTAGGATGCTCTTTCACACAAAGTAATATGAGCAAGCTTCGAGCATAGTAAAATCACACATACGGAGTACTGTTCGGCCTCCCCTGGCGAAGCCATATCAGGCGGGTGTGGGTACCGCCGCCCCAGGAACTATTATCGGATAACAAACAACTCTGCCACAGGTCATCCCGAGTCGTTTTCTACGTTTGGTGACTTAGCAGGGGTGCCGGGTTCATGGGGTTAGGTTTGTCTAGGTCTTGGCTGCAGATGCGTCGGTATCGAGGGAGACTTTTGACCTCTCCAGCTGAACTCTCTCGACCCATCGCCTTCACCGCGTTGTTGGAGGGATGAATACATACGTCCGTCACTCCTAGAAACACTAACCCCCTGATTTCTATCCAACCATCATACCTTTTTCCTTCCCAGAACTTCGTGTCCTTCTTTTCCTTAATAAGACCCTCTACACAGAATCCCGTAACATGACATGGCTAAAGAGGAAAATCTGAGCTATAGTTAAGATTTTGATGCTTTTGTAAATATGAGTGTGAAAATAATACTGGTAAATTGAACATCCCTCTGCATTATGTCATGGTAATTAGTAAATATGAAAGTACCGTTTTAAGCGATCACTGTTGATAATTGCAATCGTTATTTTCTGCACGCAACCAAATAATTTAGTTTAGTTTCCGCATTATTCGTTCATAATAACTATGATACCTCCGTGAGTGGTCAATTTATTATAGGGTGTCCTAAATTCAAGTCTCGCGATGAAAACTTTTTTAAATTTTTTTTTCAAAACATTTCAAGAAGCAAAAAAGTATTTTTTAATAGTGTTAATTAGTTTTTTAATATTTTTTATCGTTTTCAAAAATATCGTGCCGACAGACGACAATAATTAAAAAGTTGGTCAACAGGTTAATAACAATGGAATAATTTAATGATTCGGATTATTAAACTAATTATAAATTAACAGGTTATTGTTAATGACATATCTAAAGAAATTGATATATTTGAAACAGCAATTAACATATGTTACGAATAAAACTACATTTGGACACCAGCGACTAGTATAAATGGTATGTCTACTTAGGAGCCGTGTATCCATATAATATCTGACTCCAATTTTTTTCTTTTTTTTTACAGTTTATTAGAGAAAAATGTGTCCTTTCTGGGGTACCCCGTTCTAAGGACACATTGTACAAGCTTTCTTTATTGAAATATAAGTAAATACCTATGTTAAAATATTACAGACGAAAATTGTATAGTTAAATCTAAAAGAAAGTACAATCCAAGCATTAAACTTTGTTAGGCTGCAAAATATATATTCTTCCTTCCCATGTCAATTTATCCACATCTTTATGCTTCTTTTGAAGTCGGTTATGTTTTAAATTATTATTGAAAAACCATAATTTTTAATATTACTTGGTAATACGTTGAATTTTTGAGGCAATATACTCCAGGGTTCATACTTATTGTTATTTGTTGGTATACAGATGTCTTCATTGTGAATCTAGAATTGGGCTCATTTTGTATTTGTTTTTGTATCGTGCTCTAAAATTTGTTAAAAATTGTGGTTTAAGTGTTAACTCTATCAATGACACAGTAGGTGAAAGTAAACAACGGTCTAAATGAAATAGAAAATATTGATTTTGGAATTCTGCAAGGAACTGTATTAAGCCCTTTGCTATTCATATTATGTGTTTGAACTTTTTGAACTCCCCACAGTAGGTGAAAGTAAACAACGATCTAAATGAAATAGAAAATATTTATTTTGGAATTCTGCAAGGAACTGTATTAGGCCCTTTGCTATTCATATTATGTGTTTGAACTTTTTGAACTCCCAATCATTGAAAAAATTATTTCTTATGCGGATGATAGAGTGATAACTATTGAAAGGAAATTCCTTGAAAGATGCCGAAGTACGGGAAAATAATGCAAAAAATATCGTAAAACTATTGTTTGACAAAAATTTATTTTCACTAAATGTTGGAAAAATTCATTTTCTACCTTTTAGTCTAACAGAAAATATCAAAAATGTTCACCCTGTAACTCAAATTGCGTACAAATTAGTAAAGAAAAAATAATATATCTTGGAATAATTATCGATAGTAACATTAAATGGAAAAGTTAAATAAACTCCACAGTGGACAGAATGGAGGAAACTGTTTTATATGTTTTTAGACTTAGAATTTCTATATCATTGAATCTACTAAAAGATTTTTATTTTGCACTTGTGCATTCTGTGCTAAAATATGTAATGGTGCATATAAATCATCCCTACTTCCACTTGAAATAATTCAACAAATACTAATTAAAAATTATCTTAAAAAAGCCATATTACCCAACAATAAATGTACCCCCAGTTCCCCCAATAAGCGTAAAATTTTTAAGTTTCCTCAATAAATGTATTCCTGGTTCATTCACTTACAAAATTTTATGATAAAATTGTACTACTTCAGTTACATAAAGACTTTACTAAAAATAATATCCCTCCATTAAATATTAGCATAAGAAATAATTCTGGCGATGAACTAACTGCACCACTCGTACGAACTACAACAGCACAGCATCAATGTTCAATCAATTACCCCTTAAAATACGTTCATAAAAAAACCACGACAATTATAAAAAATAAAAATAAATTATATTTTGTAGTACATACCTCCACATAATTTTTACTTTTTCTTCGGTATATTATGTTTGGTTTTTCATTTCTAATGTATCATGTACAACTCATCTATATTATTTATTACTTTTATGTATTGTTTTCTAAATTACCGTATATATTCTTATGATTATGTTGTCTTCTTTATTGCTTGTGAGACGGAATTTTTCCGCTTTGGAAATTAATAAAATTATTCTTTTACTTCACACTGTAACTTTTCCAAAACTTTGTTGTAATAATGTAAAATTGTTCATCCTAAGCATAAGCATCTGCTTTATTAGGAGAGTGTATGAAATATCATGTAAAAAATATTATTATGTTATAAAAAAATTTGGAGAAATAAAAATATTTTGAAAAATTTCGCTTTGCTCTAATATTCAAAATCAAATATTAAATCATTATTTCATTAGGGAAACTGAATGTGAAAACTAATCATTTTACCGCCGTAACCTACTAAGCCGATGTAATGGAAATGTCTTGAAGTGTGTAAGTTTGAAAAAATAAAAGACAAAATATATTTTTTTAAATCCATCGTTATGAATTAATTATTTTTCTCTTATCTATTTCATAAATGCAGTCGTGTTTTAAATGACTTTACTATATACCAGTATGTATCCGTCTATATCTTTTTTTGTATTTGAAGCAGATGAACTGGGCAACCCGTTGTGGGCCGGCCAGGGCAGCGTGCCCGGGCAACTCCGGGGTCTAGTGCCCTCACAGCCTCCGTCCGCCCCCCGCCACCCCCAGCTGCACTACCCCGAGCATGCCTACAGACGGCGCCTCCCCTCGCAGAGTTCCCAGCATTGCCAGGACTACAAGCCCAACGCCAACATACAGCCCAATGGTGAGTGCAAACAATATATTATATTGGTTTTTATCGAGTTACAGGAAGAACCTATGTCCTACTGTGTCTTGAAAACTGTAGTAATGTCACTTGATGAATTTTTTTTACCCGATGCGCGAGATGCCAAAGGCCAAATAAAGGATAAATAACACCTTCTGTATAATTATCTAGCTACAAGCAGTGCCTCTAGCGGTAAATAAATAGCAACTGGTTTCTTCTTACTGATTTTTATAAAAACATCATTCAGTTCATTCCTATATTTACCTACCTAGATACAGATTCGGGTTACTTCGGTCGAGCTTTTCTTTCCTCTATTAAAAACACAACAAATTAGCTTTTCTACAACTTATGACTGAAATAAATGCAAAAAAACTGATTTCACAAAGTATTGCAGACGTTGTGATCCGAATTGTGATTATAATTAGAAATTTTCTTATTGGCTAACATGTTACAAGAGATTAAAAAAACATTCGTAATTAAGAATAATTATGTTTGT
The DNA here is from genome assembly GCA_917880885.1 of Limnephilus marmoratus. Taxonomy (NCBI): domain Eukaryota; kingdom Metazoa; phylum Arthropoda; class Insecta; order Trichoptera; family Limnephilidae; genus Limnephilus; species Limnephilus marmoratus. Next base: position 41,828,534 of record OU862908.1, read on the forward strand.
TAATAATCGGTGGCTATCTTTGCTTTATGTGTGCGGCGTTGGTAACGATGTAACCCTCTAAATAAGGGTTACATAATTACAAGTGAGTGTGATGCAACAAATTGGTAATCTGCTCTAATCTAATGGTCCCTGCATTGTAAATATGTACTACTCAAATATGAAATATGATAATATCGTCACGTCATTTATGTATTTTTACGCGGAACATTACACCGTATGCAGTTGTTACTTAAACCCAGAACTTCATGAATGTAAGAATGTAAGAGTGTTTATTTGACATTTCAACGATTAGACACGGAGATATCGTAATAACTGGATATTTGCTAAGGTACGTACCTTTTGTTACTACGTGGGTATATACGTTTCATTGTCCCTGGAATGGCTTCTCTATAAATGTTTTGCTCTCAAATAATTATATCGTACCTAAGAAGTCCAACAAAAAGCATCGAAATAATCACCTCTCCAAAATGTTCCCACCGGACAGACACCGGTCATTTAGTTTATTACACGTTCCAATTATTATTTATTATATTTTGTTACGGTAATTTGTGCGTCTATTTAAGCTCGCCTCACATAGATGGGGCTGTAAAATATATAAGATTTAGTTCTACGTGACATCGCTACCAAGTTTATTTCCGATGATTACATTGGATTTTTATTTCAGCCTGTTAGATTAGTTTTTTTGACCCGGTCCGGCTGGGAGCTGTGATTGCTCCGATATACCTAACCTGTGTTTGATTCATGGCAGTGGTAGAAACCGCAGAGTAAGTGAAAAAACACTGTGAACCAATGATCTGGATCAGGACTTCCCAAACTGTTTTAAAGAGCGACCCACTTTATAGGAAGATATACTTTCGCAAACCGATCGAAAAATAATGATGAGCCAATAGGACAAACCCCTTTTTCTACAAATATGTTTTACTATGACTATTATGAGCCATTTCTGTCATAATTATACCCTCATGCATTTAACATTTTTTCATAGGCTCTACAAAATGGTAAGAATATCCATTCCTTACAATTTTTCCTGCTTGGTTGCAGAAATAGGTATATACTTAATTATCTTATTTTATTATGATGCCATTTACAAATGTAAATCGCAGTTGTGCCCTCTTTCAATTCATATAAAGTTCTACGAATAACAGCATGTACTCGTACACTCGTACCTACTTAAGAGGAATATAAACGCTAGAAATATTTCGAATCGCATGCCTGCCAAATTTAAAATCGAGCGTCTTATTTGCACGAGGCAAGTAAGCGAAAAAGTGGTTTTTATTCAATTTTTCGAAGAAAGCTTCTTCGGAAAGGTTTTCACTTTGTGATGGCATTATTTATTTTAATAAAAAGACAAATAACTTTGTTTACATCACTTTTATCTATACACAATCAACAAGTTTCGTGAACGATGTTCACATCATCAGGATCAAATGTATACTAAACTTAAAAATTAAACATGGATCACATTTGGGAGGAAAGGGTAGAAGGGAGGGGAAGGGGTTAAAGTGAGGGAAGTTTATTAAAATTAGGGATTTCAAAGTCATTAGCAGGGGAAGACCGGTTAAGTGGGAAAAGGTTCAAAAGAGGGTTTATAAAAAATTGTTGCGTATTAATTATGTCTGCTTTATTATTTACATTTTTCCTAATTTCTAAAATCTCTAGATTATTTATCTGTGATGCCTTATAACCCGTATGTAATATTTTAAGTCCATGGTTTTTGTCAAAATTATGATCATGTTTTAATAAATGATCTGCGAACTCAGATTCGCTATTGCCATTTAATGCCCTGAGATGTTCTTTAATCCTTACTTCAAAGTTTCTATTTGTTCTACCTGTATAAAAGTTTTTATTTATTTATCTATATAAAGGTTATTTATTTTGTGCATATTTTATAAGAATGAAAAAAAAATAACATGAAAAACCTCAAAATTAGTCTTAGCCGTAAAGGGGTATTTTTTTAATTGTTTCTTGTATTACTTCATAGTTAAGTCAAGGAAAAACATTTTTTTAGTGGTTTACACTTTTATTTATTTGTTATGTAAATAATAATTTTATTGTAATTCAAATACATAGAAAAGCTAGTAAACGCTTCAATTTATCCGTACCATATTTTTTTTCGTTCATACTATAAGCCGATTCATCGTAAAGATTAATCTAAAATCTAAATAGTACCTAAATAGGATTTCACGTATAACTTCATCTTAATGTGAAGTAAACCACGCTGCCCTAAAACGGGAAATCTCCTAGTTGGACAGACATAGCTTTCTTTCAGTGTATCTATATGTATTTTTGTTCAAATAAATAAATAAATCTTGCAGCAAGTACAATCTCTGTAAGTACAACTCGTGAGATAGACATTTTTTTATTACCGATAATGTGTAAGTTTATTAAAGAGGCATAGCAGTGTAACCAATTGAAATGTGTCTCCTAAATTTCATCTTATCAATGCAATTTTCGAGGGAATGTTTGTTTTCGCAAAAGCGTGAATTTTTTTTTATCAATCTTCTTGACGTCTGCAGAAGTTGGTATAAATAAAACACCAAAAGAAAGTATTTAAAAGCGCTTGTTTAAATATTTCATGTTATTTTCGCGAGCCAAGATTTTGGAAGCTCCGATCTAAAGGTATTAAAGTCTTGCCCAGGGAATGGCTACCGGTTTATCTATTATTATTGTAGCGTTGGACGATTGTGGGGCGATTAGCGGGGAGGGGCTTTCGATTGCCTCTGAAATTCACATAGAAAATATAATTAAATTTAAAAACTAATACAATTCCAGCAGTCGGAAATACATTCCTTTCCCAGATTGCACCGCTTGCGCTCGTTTAGTCCTTACCTTAAGTATGAGTACCTACCGTATGAGATGAATATTGACCAAAATGTTTAAATTGTTAACTTTATATTAAGTCCGTTCTCCTGCCACCGAAAACAAACATTTTTTACACATTTGCTTACATATTACTTACTATAAACATCGTCAATGGGGGCGTGGCCTTGCACATTTTTGTATGCGCCTGCAGTCAGACCATGCTTCCATTTCCAATGTTTATAGTAATGTGTAAGCAAATGTTCAGGTTTTCGGTCGGAGGAGACCCTGCTTAAGCTTTCATGTTCACCTACATATAGGTATATTATTTATAACGTAACTTTTTTGCACGTTATAACTGTACTTGTGCAGTCTCGTCAATAAAAAAGGATAGACTGAATTATCGATAAATCAGTTCCAATTTTGAATGGCAACTAAAATATTTTATTGTAGGTAGGTAAGTTATCGCTTGTCTGAATTTTTCAAATAATAAACTCAAAGTTAAGACAATTAAAATCAAAGTTAATCCGAGTTCTAGATTTCATTAAACTAAAATTAAATTAAAATTACAGACGCAACCGAAATTAGTATTTTCAAAGGCTACAATTTTTTTTTAAGAAAGTTAAATATTTCCGGGTTACAAATAACCTGACATTATATGAAAATCTCCTACTACCACCACAACAAGCGGAAAATGTTGCCTGTGTCGTGGTAGAGAACTTAGTCGACGAGGAATTGAACACAAGACCCCCGGGTGAGACCCAAACGCGACACGCGAACACCAACTCAGCCACTGACCGGTGTGAAAGGTATATATAAATAGCGTGTGAGTATTATTACGTTTTCACATAATTATCAAAAGATTCCAATTGCCTTTGGCACTGTTATCGTTGTTATTACCCTTCCCCACTTCAATAGGCCATTTGCATCATATTTATATTTTTTAAATATTCTAAGACATTCTGTTTTTTTTTTGTTATTGTATTTTTGAAACCCTGGAGATTTTTTCAAAATTTCAATCCGTAAAATCAGACCATTTTTTAAAAACCGGAAAGACGGGACATAATTTTACGGTTGCGAAAAAACGATAATTGCATAGCCGAAAATATTTTAAAAAAAATAACGTTTTCCACACGAATGGCACAGGAGAATGACGAGGCATGTCAAAAATACTAAATCACGTAAATATTTTTTCCTTGATCCATCTTATTGATCATAAATCATTATAATGTTCAACGTCTATATTACTAAATCCAATGTAATGTACTTGTAAATTATAATAATAATAAGAATATTGTAAAATTTGATTTTGTTAAAATCAGCATCATTACCATTATACCTCTAAAACACGTACAGACAGCATAAAATGTACGGGGTTCTCTTCATAACATCTGTCAAAAAGTCAAACCAAATGATAAGTTCGCAGAGACAAACAATAAATCTATTCGTGAACGTTAAATGTCAAATTCAAAAATTCGCCTGAAATCAAAGTGTAGCCATAAAAAAAAAAATCAGTGTGGAATTTTACAAAATTAATAGGAACATTTTCGGAGACGGGACATTTTCATGTAGTGACGTCACGAGCCCAAATAATGATTTTATTTATTTAAAAAAAAAACAGTACATTTCTAAAAATTTTTACTAACATTTTCGTAATCTTAGTAAAAAAATCTATCCACACGATTTTTTCCAAGTCAATATTGTAATAGTCAAGTTGTAATATTTAAAGTGGGATGGGGATGAGATGATAATGGTAGGGACTCTTTAGATCTGGTTTAATTCAAACAATGTTTCAATAAGTGCAACACTGTAAAAATGGTTTTCATAGGATATGCAATACGGGGAAAACATTCCTTACGTTTTCAGATTGATTTTTTTAACATTATTCCTACACAGGAGGCCCTGAGGAAAAAAATCACTCAGGGCCTATGACTATGACATCTTCTGGGATGCTGTGTGGAGAGTCTTTTTAAGAAAAGGGAGGAGAAGAAGTTTTTTTTTACATGAATACCGCACAAGAGTCTCAACTGCTCTCGTCTGGAGCCAGTGGGACTATGGCATCCCCAATTGGGGTATGTTGTGAGGCTGAAGGTAGTGGAAAGGGGAAGGAGATAGGGAAGAGGAAGGTGGGGAAGTACCTGGCTATTCAGATCCCGGCTAAAGCCATTTCAAGCAACGTTTCAATTCTGAATGGTGGTCTTATACCAGGGCGATACTGAGTTATCTTCCACTCTAGAACGTACCGAAAAATATACTATATATTATTTTAAATGAATAAATTGTGAAATAACACAAATTAATCAACTAAAATTTATTCGATCCCGCGACCTTCGGAGTGCTAGTCAAGAGCCTTACCGCTGGACCACGCAGTTCCGGGAAGGAAAAAAGTATGAGGGGTGGGCCTCACAGGAGGTGGGCAAAATCATCCGTCACCAAGAACTAGACAAACCTCACCCCATGAACCCGAGCACCCTTGCTAAGTCGCCAAACGTAGCGAACCACTTGGGGTGACCTATGGTTGGGGTGTTGGTTATACAATAAATGGTTCCAGGGGTGGCGGTACCCATACCCGCTTCCCAAATTGATTGAGGCTTAAAAATTTTAAATTGTTTAATCTTTTATCTGTGACAGTTCATCATAAATGATTACTAAACTTCATTTTGTTCACATTAAGGGGTCATTATAAAAAACTTGTGTAAAGATATTTGGTAACTATATTTATTGCACCTGCGGACTTGTGGGTTCAGAGATCTGGATGAGGTAGTAGTATTGTATAAATCAATATCAATTTCGTGTTTGTATCAATGGAGGTTCGAGAGAGCAGCTGAGAAATAAATGAAAACAAAAGAAAATATTTGTATCGGCAGCTTGGGTTGTTGGCCAGGTAATTGACCAATTGCATGAATATATATCAGCCACTGTTAGCCACAACGCATTATTACCACGACTTGCCTTGTTCGGCGTTCATGAATGTGCCTCCATTTTCAGACCAGTTCCTACGTAATAACATATTTTATATTATACGAGTAACATTGCTAAGTAGTACCTACTATTTATGCTACTAGTTTTGTAAGTGGACATTGCTACCAAAAAATATTTTTCTAATTTTCTCTTACTTAATAAATCACAAAACAAATTTTCAGTTGAAAATCTTTTTAGGGGCTTTTGCATGTGAATAATAAAAAATATACAGTATTTATTATACATACGTAAAAGCCCCGTAAAAGGGCGTAAATAAATAAATAAATAAATAAATAAATAAATAAATAAATAAATAAATAAATAAATAAATAAATAAATAAATAAATAAATAAATAAATAAATAAATAAATAAAAAAAAATAAATAAATAAATAATTGAACTGCCTCAGAAACAACGCTTTATATTTGTTTAGTGGTAAATTGAAGATAGATGTCTACTAACTCAGTGTAATTATTTCCCTCCATTCTGGGCAAAGAGGAACAGGCTCAGCCTAGCGAGGTGGTACACAAAGAAAATTCTATGTATTGTAATATTATCTTGGTTAATAAATAATTTTAAAAAAAACCATTTGATACCTACTTAGTCCCGGAATAATATAAATACCGATTTTTAATAATTATGACTCCTAAATATTTAACTTATTTTTTTTAAAATATTTTAGCATTGAGTAATTTTGCAATTTAACTAAATAAATGTCACCATCTCTACAACAAAACTTTTTTCAAACTTGATATTGATTATTCCGATTTGACAGCTCTTGGTAATTTAAACTTTGTAACTTGGTAACTTTCTAATAATTTTATAAGCACCACTTTTATTTTTGATATACTTTATGCCGACCGGGTTTCGCTACAACTAAATTTTAGTTACATGTGTTATAAATTATGAAAAATATAATCTGTTTTCACAATTAGTTTAAAACAAAATAGGTTGGGTATCCTCCAGTGAAGGAAGTAGTAAGCATAAGGTTAGGTGGAGAATTGGAAGGGGCAAGGGAATGTTCTTTCTTTTTTCTTGAAATAATCTATAATTTCTCTAAATAAGAGTTCAATACTTAAATCTAGTAGAGTATTATTGTCCTGAAGAAGCTACGGTTGTAGCGAAACCCGATTGGCATAAAGTATACATAAAATAAAAGTGGTGTTTACAAAGTTATTTTTTCATCGTAAATATTAATCTATTTATTAATACTTTATATATAAATATTATAAAGGCTTACATATAATAGGCGGGCTCATTCCCAGGCGGTAATTTCTTTAATTTTATTAGATGTACACAGTATACTCAGAGGAAGGTTGTACGTGACATCAAGGTTCTAGCATTTCTTCTGTAATTTTGTTTTCATACAAGACGTGTGAGAAGGAAGAGGACGATTGTCGATGACGTACTTATAACCTTTCTCTGGGATTACTTTACTTAACATCATTTTTCCGATAGACTTGTACCTAATCAAGTCGGAAAGGCTCCATGTCTCTAACGCTTCCTCTTCTCGGTGAAATCAACATTGTTTTAAATATGAATAGTAGGTACATTGGTACATTCCTAAAATTAAGAAAAACTTTTTCCTTACCCAATAAAAAACGTACATAGCAATGAGATTTTTTTTCACTAATCACTTCGCGGCTTCTGCGATGAAAGTATTAACTGGGAGCTTCCGGTAAAATAGACCCTCGAATTAACAATTTCAAACATTCATCGGAAAATATCAAAGGATGATAGGTATCAATCGCCAACCACAACATTGATTTAATTCCGAATATAAAATATGCCACACACAAACCTACACGGAAAAGGGGTACGTATCAAATCATAGAACAATCCTAATTATTTCTATCTTGTTAAAGGATTCGGCCTCAAGCAATATAATTTTATTACTTACCCGAAACGGTAATAGCGGATGCAATTATTATTGGTCTAGGTATTGTATTTTCTAAATCTTGGCGGTAAACTCCAATAGAAATGTGTTTATTACTATTATTATCTCCTTCTAAATATTATAAGTCTACTTTAAAAAAAACGTTATAAACATATTTTGTCTACATATTTACAAGTAGGTACATACCTATATATAGGGTAGGTATAGGATAGCAGGAGGTTAAGGCCCAGTTGTTTCGCAGAAATTCGCGGGTGTCATCAAAGGGCCATTCAGCACAGTTTTTTTTTTGACAGTTGAAAGATTATCGATTAAATGCTGATTCAGCTTTTGAACAAATTATGATCAGCGGAAGAGGTCAAACTATCACGTCGCTAGGCTTGTAAGCTTATTATAATTTGGGAAAGCTAAAAAGAACCTTGATCAGGCTTTTAACGGGGACATTTCAAATGTAAGAAAAGGCGCTGAATGACAATTTGAAGGCAAAGTTACATTTGAATTTCTACGAAACAACTTAAAAAAAACTAACTAACTAACTAACCATCACGCCGTTTCCCCGCAGGGGTAGGCAGAGAGGACGGACCGCCAAACAACTCGGTCTAGGCACACACTCTTTGCCTCACTCACATTCATACATCGTCTCATACATTCTCTTCTATTATTCTGACTTTTGACATGGCCCGACTCAAGTATAAAAACAAAAAACGAAAAAACGACGAAACAACTTGTAATGCAATTTAACAAGTACTCATTTAGTTTTAAGTTGTCGAAGTGCTACAGTCAAGAGAAATGGGCGTTATTAAATAAATATGACTGTTTAGTATCGATTTGGAAAATCCAGGACACAAGCACTGCTTGAAATAGCTTACTTTGCTTTGTGAATAGAACCGAATTTCCAGCCAACTTAACTTTCCTCTTTCCTCTACCCTGCTTCATATTTAACATTTTTGTTTTTGCGTCCATATGGACGTAAACTCCTGACTTTCTGTTTATATTTTGGGCATAATCAATTACCACTTCTCAGAGAAACTTAGAGGTATTGCTCTACTCAAATATTTTTATGTTCTAATAAATAGATATACATTATCCAGAAATAAGATTCTGGCTAAAATAAATTTATTCGTACGAGATTTTCATTCTCAAATACTTCATCATAACCTCCTATACTATCGATCAAATCGCACCAATTTATTTATGAATCCACTTGTGGGGAGAGTTACCTACTTCCCAAGTGCGAATCAAAAATGTCCTATAACGCATTTACAGGGATTTTGGCATAACCATTCTATAAACGATACAATTATAGCGATTTATTCTGACATCTGTAATGTTTAAAAATTTGTGCGAACTGAATAATAAAATGCATTTTATTTTATAAGCATTTCTAATGTAGCGGAAGCGTTGGGAATCTGGTGCAAAGATCGCGTAAAAAATGCACATGCACGCAAGTCTAAAAACATATCAATGAAATGCTCGCTGAATATACTAAATTATTTTTAATTTCGCTAAGGGGAACGGCTGCGCACGTGCAGCCTTTTTCGTATGAAACTTAAATTTGGATTGAGGACTAAATACTTAACGAAACTCAAAAATTACTTTTTTTATCAAAAGTATAGCAAATATTTAGTACCTAAGGTTATTATTATCACTACCACGCTATTTTATATTTTTTTAATTATAAAAGATCAGTTATTAAAGAATACAATTTTTCATGATTTTACAGGCAACTTTGGCAGTTATTTGTGAATTAATTGTAATTATAAAAAAAAATTATCATATTCTTGTTACTATAGGTAACGATTTATAAAACAAACAAAAATTAAAATGATTAAAAAGTATTTTTATTTGCTTATATTCGAATGCAAACGACCGATTTAAGATGTTAACACAAATTTATCGTACGTAAATTAAAATTTCTACCCAAAGAAATTCCTTTTTAATCATACTTGATTATATTAACTCTGTACATAGGACAGGATTTTTTAAATCATTTTTTAACTCACTAAAAAATGCCAAAAATTAAATCTTAAATGACCAAATATATCATAATTTAAAACAAAAATAAATGAAATAGCACATAACCGTACTAAATATTTACTGTACCTTTTGATTAAAAAAATAATTATTCGGTTTAGTTGTGTATTTTGGCATCAAAACCAAATTTAGTTTTGTACGAAAAAGGCCGCGCAGTCGTTCCTCTTAACGTCATATAAAAGCAATAATTACAAAATGTATCCATTTCACGCGCAAAAATAATGATGGTATCTATATCGGCTGTAAATAATGTGGCCAGCCGTGATATCGCCATTCGATACAATTCATAATATTTTCCCTGTTGAACGTAATTAACTGGTATTATAAACATTATTTATTTTATACCAAAGTATGAAGTAGGTACGTACGCCACGTGTTATATCAAACTCATCAATTTCTGATTAATTAGTGTGACTTTTACACACAGATATAGTGATTAGTATAGCATTTGTTTCTCTGGTATTATTTTTACTTCCGTCATAATCATAATGGGTTGTTTGATTTTATACATGTGCAATTACCCGGCTTTTCCAAGTTTTTCTTTGAATTCTCTTGAAAAATATGGAACGCAGAAAACGTTTTTTGTCTTAGTTATTATCTGATAAGCAGATATTCAAAGCACCATGGGTCACGAAGGAAATGATGTTACTAGGTGGAAGAGTTCGATGGCATATAAATTTCAGTCAGAAAAAGCTGTGTAACTTTCATAATCTCATCATTCCAGAGTGTTCACTGCTTCGTAGAAATAAGTATCTAATTTCAATTATGTAGTTCTTATTGAACTTAAAGAATGAGAACTTTGTTTTTACAGATGGTATAAAATGTTAATAATAAATACCTATTTGAACAGAAGCTCTCAATTTGGGAGGCGAGTACGGGTACTGCCGCTCCGGGAACCAATACCTCTGCCATAGGTCACCCCAAGTGATTCGCAACATTTAGGGTGCCAGGGTTCATAGAGTGAGGTTTGTCTAGGTCTCTTTCTGCGTGGTGGGCGAGAGGTTGGTTTGGGGAGACCCTCTGACCACTCCAGCTCTCTCGACCCATCGACTTGCATCGCAGTTGGAGGGATGGATTCAAACGTCCGTCACTGCTGAATACTCTGATCTCAGATTCCCACCCTACTCTTATTCATTTTCCTTTCCAGAACTTCCTCTCCTACTTTTCGATAAAAAAGACCTACGTGGTATCCCCTAAGACGACCTACGCCCTTAGGGAATTATTTTCCTCGGGGCCGTCTGTGTAGGCTGTGTAGAGCTAATGTAAAAAAAACGGCTGCTAATGTTTTGTAACTCGTAATGGAAATTTTGCCGCCGTGAATTTTGAAAAAATATCTACAACTCATAGACACCTACCTATAAACTGTATCTTTAATTACACGATTTATTTGTTAAGCGCCCGTTCAGATAAATTTATAAATTATGTTAAGCGTTCTCTGCAGTTGGCACGTATCTACCAAAGTACTACTAATACTAAGTATTTACCTATATTTAATATGTACAGCTAGTGACTGGTGGCCAGTGGCCAGTGGCGAGTGACCCGTGTCATTGCAGTGTCCCCGGAGAAAATTTAAATAATATCATGATGAATATTGCAGTATTATTTAAATAAGAGATAAATAATAACAATAGGAATTTCTGCATTTAATATTCATCTAACGTTATTGCTTATTTCCGATAATCGCCGCCTGTGTCATCTCAAATACCCATTTTCCATTGTTTGTGAAACGAAGGTGACAATGAGCTTTGACCTTGATTATTTGTTTTCTTTATTCTTTACTGGGTGTTCATTTTAGCTTTGTATACTTAGCTTAGCTTTGTATACTTTGTATATATTATAGACTTACACCAGACGTTTATGATAGGTAATACAAGACTAAAGCGTCATTTTTGGAATATATAACATATCAAGAACGCTTTACCAAACCTCTTAAAATACTTTAAAAGTATGAAGCCATTCCTTAGAGTTTTATAAAATTAGGGAAAATAGGTAGGTATTTGAATATTATACTGCGTTAAATAATATAAAGGTTCTGCCTGACTTAAATGGATAACGTCTCAAAATGAAATGATGATTACCAGTTAATAGCTGAGTGGACAAATGCATCGGATTTCCATCACCTGCTAGCTTTGTCCTACATCATTGCCCAAGTAAGATTTGCTCAAATAACATTTCTATTTATAATGGCGGTAGATGAAGTAGGTGGAATTCATATGTTGTTAGGTTATTCGTAATGCGGGAATATTTGTTCTAGTATAACAAAAACAAGCAACAAATAAAAAATTAAATGGAAGGCACGGTAGATAACGTTCTGTATGCTACTGCTGTAATGTATTACATTTAATGGAAATAAAAATAAATTCATATATACCACTATTTAACCAACATTACCGACATGTTTCAAAACCAAAGTTTAGATTATGATTATCCCAACGAAGGGACCATTGATTCTGAAACATGGAGAGTATTTTGATTAAATAGTGGTGAATACAAAGTTATTTATTTTCATTAAATTAAACGCCACAAAGTGAATGTAATTATTGAAAAATTATATTGTATTTTTATATGAGGTGTTACGATCTAACCACAATTAAAATCAGGATTTCAACTATATACTCTTTTTTTATGGACACGACTCTCCGAAACCGTAAGTTATTTGATTCGCTCTGAATTATAAAGCTTGTACCTCAAAAAAATAAAATTTATCCACTTAGATAAAATTTAATAATAAGCTTGTTGGATGCAATATTAACCATGAATGAACAAAATTAAATAAATAAGGTAACTGTGAGGTGATTTTTCACAAAAACGGCGCTCTATAAATTGTCCAATTATTATAATTATTAACTAACAACACACTGCCTGATTTGAAATTAATATTTTTAAATGCCCATTGATATTAAAGATTGCCAATCGCATCAATAGTGATTATTGAAACCGTTTTGAGAAACCACTTTTATTCGCGCTTATAGCCAAGGTTATTCACATTACTCAGCGGAGTTCCTATAGCGCGCGCGGCGCCCGGTGGCAATGGGTTTTACAGTGAATCACAACTTAAGAAATTCTGACTGTGTTATTATAATTCAACACGGCTTCATATAATTCGGTTGAGCAACAAATGATTGCCTGTATCCATGAGGTGCTAGGAATTAGGAAGACATTTACGCACCTGCCAACGGCGGATGACTCGCTTTACTTAGGAAACGTTTTGGTGCATTGTGGTAGGAAGAGGCGACCTGTTTTGCACCTACGGTATATCAAGAAATGTGTGATTATTTGAACTCCATCGCATTCTACCGAGCCGATCACACGTTTATATTTATTTATTACTTAGGAAACACTCGTTGATATATATTGGTACCAAGCAATATCGGTCCGTGAGTTTCAGTGAGCTAGTGTGCTAAGATTGAAAAAATACGACGATATTGGTGTTGTTGTAGCTGAATATAATTTATTTTCTTCAAATTTCAACTTTTTGAATGAAGATCTTGCAGAATGAGGATATGGCGCATCCTCATTCTGAAAAAATCCTGAAAATCTTGGTACAAAATGCTGAAATTTTGAAAAAAAAACATTTTCAGCTTCAACATCAATAACGTAGTATTTTTCAATATTAGCACACTAGCTCACTGAAAACTCACGGACCGCGACTGGTACCTAGGTACTAAATGTTTTTTTTTGTAATTGTTAATATGTCATCATACCATGTAAACATGGCTACTGAATGAACACACTAATTAAGTCGATCACGGAAATTTGAAATGTTGTAAAGGATAAAATGTTAATTGTTCACTAGAGCGAAAATAGAGTTGTATATGTTTTTCAAAAAATCATATCTCTAGTTTTTGTTGACCGATAACTATGATTTTTTTTATTATAAAATAACATGGAATAGATCTTTCAGAACATTTTTGTAAATTTCTTTTGTTATAGTATTTAATTTTTTTTTATTGTCCAGAAAAAAGACCAATGTTAAAATGCACGTTTTCAAGGTGGCACTTATTTTTCTTAAAAAATATTTTGACAAGAAAAAAAAATGGAGAAAAGTTGCATATTTAACTTATTTTTGAGATTATGTTCCTTTACAGCATTTTAAATTTACTTAGCGGAAAATTAAAAAAGGTGTAACTAATATTTATTCCTGGTTCTCGGTTGTTATAGTTAACCTTTCGCAATATTAAATTGTGAAACCGCCCCATTCACATTTTAAAATTGTTTATCCGTTACATAAACAAGTTTGAGAAAAGAACGAGTTGTCTCAAAAAAATTGAAGAATTCATCAAATATTTGAAGTTAATTGTCACGTTTTGTGTAAGTTCTATTCAAGTTCTGGTGTTATATCTTATATCATTATAGTCCAGTTGCTTTATAAAACTGAAATAATCACAGAATTTGAATGGAAATTTCACAGAACGTGAAAATTAACTTCAAATATTTGATAAATGGTTCAAATTTTTTTAAAACCACCCATCCTAAGTGATAGCTCGTTCGGTAGTCATCGACGTTCGTCTTCTTTCTTCTCGTCGTATTCGAAAATGAAAAAGGCAAAATATACTACAACGATGACCTCACGTACGACCTCTCGTTGGGACTAGTATACCGAATATATAATATCTAACCTATAACCTAATTATTTATTATATCTAAGGAATTATAAAATAATATTTCATGTTTTTTTTTAAAAAGCTAATTTTAATAAAGAAAGTATTGAATGACCACGGATTGGCTTCACGTGCCTAAAGGTCAATGAGGTCACCTATATAACAAGTTGCATTTTAACATTGTATACGTGCATAAATTAATTATTTTTAATCGTTTTGCAACAGAAGCGTGTAAACATAATTTCTGCGTTTGTGTAGACGAGGAAAGAAATCTTCCGAGAATTGAGTTAGTGTAATGCTATCACCGGTGCCGTACGCGGCAAGTCATTTCATGTCGGGATCGGCACCAGTTTTGGACGAAGTATTATCAGTTAACAAATTTATTTATTTAAATGCATTTATTTTCTTCAAGAAAACTAAACTAAAAAAAATGTTTGAAAAACTTACACTATTTTAGCCTTAAGATAAAAAAATAAATCACTTCCCAACCGTTAAACGGCGTTTTAGTTACACATTGTACAAAAACCGTGCAATTTTAAATTCGATTTTGTACTAATAAAAAAATCTAATAAAAAATCTCGAACCGTGTTTTTGTTTCATAAAACGGTCAATTTATTATTATATTCGTATAATTCAATATATTTACAACTTATTTGTGTTAAGTTTACTGAAAATAGTTGGGATGGCCTGAAAAACCACATGAAAAGCTGTGGACCGTTCCTAACGCCGGCGCTGGCCGTTTTTCGGGCAGATTTTCTGTTAATCTATGTTTCTTTCCTATTTAGTCGTGTTGAAGTAGATACGTAGTATGTACTCACTGCTAATCGAAATAATGAACATTTATTATTATTTTTAACTGTATATACATATAAGCAAATTCTAGGCAGTTTTCGTTCCCAGGGCTCGACTGTGGCTTGTTATCTTCTAATGTGGTTATTTGTTGAAACATAGTTGAAGGTACCCTTAAAAGAAAGTCTAATCAGATGTCATTTTGGTATAACCCCTAAAAATTATCGTACAAGGAAAACCAGTATTTCAACGTTTCCTTTAAATTATGAGAATGCGTGTGTGAAGAGTTAAACACAAGGCATGTTTGCGCTTCATACCAATGAATTTTGTACAAGAAAATGTATATATGGCGACCCAACGTTAGTTATTTTTCTTTCACATTTACTCCTAGAACTTTCGACTACAAAACTTCCATCTCGTAACTTGTTCAAAGAGGTGAGTACATATGGTTGCACGCCACACAACGATCATGGCTCCATTATTATTAATAAAGTGTGGGTTAAAACCAAACCTGTCTATGTCTAACACTAAAAAAACTTCATATTGCTATTAAAAAAAAAATTATTCAGGGCCAAACAATTTGGAAGGCGGTGTGGGTACCGCCGCCCCGCGAACCATTTATTGGATAACCAACACCCCTGCCAAAGGTCACCCCAAGTGGACCGCCACGTTTGGTGACTTAGCAGAGGTGCCCGGGTTCTTGGGTGAGGTTTGTCTAGGTCTTGGCGTCGGACCTACTACGTGGCAGGCCGGATATGGAGACATTTTAACCTCTCCAGACGGACTCTTTCTAGACATCACCTTGCACCGCAGATGAAAGTTTAGAAACGGCCTCCGTGGGCAAGGGATAAGGTTCTCAATAAGCAAGCCGGAGGTCATGGGTTCAAAACCCGACGATCTCAAGTAAATTTTATTTTAAAAATAATTCGTGTTCTTTCAAATTTTTTCAAGTTTCTTGATTAAAAACAAATAATATGTATAATGTTTGCACACGTCCAGGAGTTGAAGATGATCTCGGTATCGCTCTGGTAAAGACCACAATTAGAATCGAAACTTTGGTTGAAAAGGCTTTTGCTGTGTTTGGTCTTCTTCTTCCTCTTTTCCATCTCCTCCCCACAACCTTCAGCCTCACAAATAATCTAATCGGGGAAGCCATAGTCTCGCTGGCTCCAGACGGATGTAAGCAGTTGGGACTCTTCTACGGCCAGTATCCAAATTTAAAAAATAAAAATAAATGTAAAAAATAGCCAGAGTTAGGTTAGTACAAATAAATTTCGCTCATTGGCCTTCTCGAATCGTTGAGGAAACGCTAATTTAGCGCAATTTAATCGTCTTTGTATAATGCTAATTAATAGTTTGAAAAGTATCCAATACCTACCTAGTTTTAGGATTATGTAAATATATTTCGCACATTGGCCACCCTAAACCGGTGCAGAAACCCTAATTAGCGACAAGCAAGCTGCCATTAAGCCGGGACACGAACCCGCGCCCAACGAGTGTAATCTGCAACGGCGGCAGCGAGTCTGGCCCCTCCTCATCACCCTCTAATTGTTCCCGCTGCTGATGGGCTGCTGATGGGCTGGCTGCCTGACTGCTGGCCTGGCAGGCTGCGGGTTGATGAGGTCCTCAGGCAGACTGCCGACAGGCGCCACCCAACGCAGCTTGCGAACAGTACCAACGGACCGACTCTGCTCACTGCTCGACGGTGTTCGCACTTCATTATCACACCGTAGGGAAGCGCTAAGATTTTGCCATTCTTAACTTTTGTAGTTTTTTTAGTTTATGGTGGCAGTACATATAGAAAAGTGAAACGTTCACAGAACTTGAAAATCACATCAAATTTCATATTTAATATTCAAGTTCTGATATTATTCCATTATGGGCCAGATGCTTCACAGAATTTTAAAAGTACTTTCACAGATTTTTTTTTCGCTTTTTTTTTAAAAGAAAGACAAACATTCCCGGGTTACGAATAACCCAACAATGTTTGAAAATCTCCTACTACCACCACAGAAAGCCGAAAATGTTTTTTATTTTATTTTATTTATTAGCGTTATAAACAGTCTGTACAAAATTCATAAATGACAGTGATAAAAATAAGTATGTCATAGACCAATAAAATAACGACAAATAATTTAGAACCGTAATGCAAAAATACACAATACCTATACCTGATATAAATAATTCTGATAAAGTGTATCTTCTTATGTGTAGTCTATCTGTATACTCTACAAAAAGTAAATAACTGAGGTTTTTCAAGGGTTTACATTTAAATTTTGATTGATATAAATAATATATTTCAGGAAGTGATTTTATTTGAATTCCAACTGCAAAAAGTTGGAGAGAAAATGTGGTGATACTAAAAATAAAAAAAGAGAAATACAGAAATCAATGAAATATTAAGTTATTAGTTAAACATGTGGCATCAATAGTGTTATTTTTTATGCATGCTGTGAATTTATCAAGGTTTGTATTAAACACATCGATATTTGGGCATAATCTGTTAAATGTGCTACAGCTTCTTCTTACAAATACATTTTCAAGATAATTTGTCTTGCTCTTAGGGATATAAAAGGTGTCTGGAGATCGAGTAACTCTTAATGGACATCTGAAATGAATATTTTGTAGTAAGTACGGGCTATCAATGAAGTTATGAATAATCTTATAGAGCATTAATAGGTCTCTGATATCTCGGCGTTGATCAAGAGATTTAAGGTTTACGGGGACATAGTTTTCATCATTTCGCACGCGATAAGAGACATATTTCATAAACTTTTTCTGAACTCTTTATATATGTTGCTTATGTTGTGATGGAGGACTTAGCCAGCCGAGGAATCGAACACGCGACGCTCGGGTGGGACCCAAGCGCTATGCACACTCAACCACTGACAGGTCAAAATTTTAAATAAGTATCATCTTTTAATTTATCATTGAAGAAGAAGATAATACTAACAAGTCTAAACGGAATATGAAAAGGAACAAGACACAGAAAAATAAAAAAAAACTAACGGTCGCAATTATTAGTTTATAAATTAATCGAAGATAATATTGTTAATTCTGAATTTGAAATATGACAATAACAATAATGACTTAAAAACATGATGACTCAGTAATACGAGAGATCCTGGGTTCAAGTTCCATTTGCGACTGTTAGCTTCATATTTTTCTGTGTCTTGTTCTTTTTCATATTTTGTTTAGATTTGTTAGTAGATGTTATCTTCTTCTTCAATGGTGTATTACATTGATGGGAATAACTTTATTAAAAAACAGAGTTATTCTAGTAAATAATGAATGTCTTTTAAGCTTGATGAATTGTTTAAATTCTGTGAAACAACTGGCTCTAAATCAACCATTATCGAGGAATATTTTGAAATGTGGATTTACCTGGAAATTGGACTGACCCCTCGGCCGGCGTGGTTGAGGGTTAAGGATCTTGACTCGCAATCCGAAGGTCGCGGGTTCGAATCCCGGAGTGGGAAAATAAATTTTATTTGATTGATTTGTGTTATTTCACAATTTATTCATTAAAAATAATATATAGTATATTTGCGGCACGTTCCAGTGTGGAAGATATTCTCAGTACCGCCCTGGTGTGATTGAATTCAAAATTGAAATTGAAACGATGCTTAAAATGGCTTTAGCCGTGTTTGGTGACCAGATCTAAATAGCCAGGTACTTCCCCGCCTTCCTCTTCCTCATCTCCTTTCCCACCCCACTACCTTCAACCTCACAACATACCCCTATTGGGGATGCCATAGTGTCACTGGCTCCGATTCTTGTAAGGTATTCATATAAAAAAATTAAATAATTATAATCGCATCCTCAACGGAAAGGGTTACCAATTCAGAAGCTCATCATAGTTGTTCCGGGCTGCATTCTGCGGAATTCTGCCCAACCGACAGGCAAGCAAAGCATTTTTTAGATCTAGAAGGAACCTTAAAATCGCAGCTCTTCGATGTTCGGTCTTGTGTTAAGAATTAAATCAGCCGATCCTTTATAAGTCTCACCCGAGGACATACCTTACCCTTTTTAGCGTCATCGATACTCTCCCAGAATCCGTATCAATATTCGAATTACGTTTTGATGAATAAACACGCAGGGCCCTTGGAGCTCAAATCCTGTTTCGTACAAGACACTGGGGCCGGGAGGTGAGAAGGTACAAGGTGTGGGTACTAGGGCTTCCTCGGAGATTTTTTTCTTGGTCCGGATTGTAATTTCCTCAGAAGCTGGAGTATGGGAGCCGGTACAGAGCTGCGGTTTGTGGTCTGTCCTCCTCCGCTTACCCGGCATTGCCCCCGCTCGCCGCCCGCCACCACCACCGCGAAGCACGATTTCTTTTATTAGGGTTAAGGCTTTGATTTGTTGACCGGTCAAAATACCGCACTTACGTAATGATTCATCCCCACAGAGTTTTGTCAATGAAGCCTGTTTTCATTCACTGAAATGATGGTTGTCTATAGACCACCACAATCACCGCTTTTTTATTGTATCTTATCCTCCGGTTTACAAGAATTCGGGTTAGGGCTTTTGCCAATGAACCTACTTTCATTCACCAAAATCAGGTTCTCCATAAACCACCTTAATCGTCGATTTAATTCAATTGTGTCACACTCTTCGGTTTGGTAAGAATTTGTAGTAAGGCTTTGATTTGTTGACCGACCAATACCACAGCTTTACGCTTTGATTCATTAAGATAAAGATTTAGAGATGAAACTTAGATTTTTGGAACGGTCAATACCGCAGATACTTTGTGATTCATTCCCTTAGGGTTTTATCAATGAATCTAATTTCATTCTGTAAAAATAGGTTCTCCGTAAACCACCATAATCACGTCTATCGTTTTATTCTATCACATTCTCCGGTTTAGCAAGAAGGATTTTTTACAAAGATATTGATTTATCTTAATATTTTCGTAGAAATTTTCGATTCATCAATGTAAACTCCGAAAGACCGACGAAGATAGACATTTGGAATCCAACGGTTCTTTTAATGAGCCAATATCCACAATTATAGTGTGTCATGATTTATGTCCGTATTATACCTACCACGTAGATAAATACAAACTATCTAAGAACAATATCCCATTTGTCGGCGAATAACTTAAAGATTGGAAGAGCCGAAAGCCATTTGTCTTTCAACAGGTAATAACATCCCTCGGTATCCGCTAACCAAACTCACAGGTGTAACTACCTTTTTTCAATTTGCAACTAATGTGTTCCTTATAGCACCTATTAGTTTAGATTTTTTTAATGCGTATTTAAGCACATAATATAATATTTTAACACGTAGGTATTTTGTACTAGTGGGTTCATCACAACTGCAACAACACAACTGTAACAACCAATTTTTCTGTTTCTGTTGATGAGAATTCAATTGGAATTTTGCACGTAGGTAAATAATTATCTATATATTCCTTAATCACTCATATTTTAACAATATTGTAAAGTTCGCTAAAAAGCATTTTTATCTAGGTTTATTTGGAAATTGTAGAAAATGTCAGTTGACTGTAAAAATTGTCAAAAATATTGATCAATCAATACCACGAACCTATGGGATGACAAATGGCAAAACGTTTTTGATGGAAACTTTAATTTTTATCCAGGTGGGTGGAGATTTAGGAATCTCTCATTTATAGGATACCTATCAGAAATATTTATTAGTCAAATATCTTAATAATTACAGAGCAATAACCGCCCTTCATGTCCCGATCATATTATACTCGGAAAATGAAGGTAAAAGCATCTGTGATAGGAAAATACCTAGCTGTATTTACATGAGTTCTGTTGTGTTATATGGACCCCGAACGAAGCATCTTAGCGTTTTGAGAATTGATAGAATTCATTAAAAATGCGTTATTTTTTGTATCCACGGAACGTACCCTTATTTATATCTAATTTTATTCTAGGTAAGACAAACTATAATTCTCTAGAAAGTCGTAGTAGTTTTGCGTTATTAAAATATTTTTTCTAATTAATCAACGACAACGAATCTATTAGTGAAATTCTGATAGAAATCCAAATATGTTTGCCTGAATCTCACACTCGAGGGACGTCGCCACAACATATTGTATTGTCGAGCAAGCCCAATTCGCCTGAAAGAGCGACCCGCTAACTGAACACGGTGGACGTAAAATTGGACGTAATCTTCGAAACTTACAATAAGTTTGCAAAAATTTTTAGCACTATTTTAGTTTGATGTAACTCTTGAAATTTACGAGATATACATATCTGTACTTAATAGTTTTAATTAATATGTATACAACTAACTAAAATACTAACCATTTATATACGGAAAATCACCATATTGCGTTTCAATGATAGCTATAACCTCAAACACTTCGCGTAGATTTCGCCCGTCTAATAAATTATGACGAGTAGGTAACTTTAGGTAGGTACTAATTAGGCACATAAAGTGCATTCTAGTGACAGTATCGATCTAGCATCAGATATATTTCACATCCAGCAATGGCCAGTTGTCTGAACACGGAATATGAGTGGTGACTGGTGACTAGTTACTAGGGACTGTGACTAGTGACCAGTGTTCTTGTTGTATCAGATAGGAGACGGGAGTACCGCCGTTGTATGCTTGCCGTGGTGAACTGTAAGAAGCAGGTGACCTCAGTAATCATGTGTCAGAAGGTATTGCGGTTTCTAGCTTTATTCCTAGGGGTGCGTATTGGTGGTGCACGAGCTGATTAACATTAAAATGATTTGTCCACTTTCTGCCTATTTTGTACGTACATCGGTAACTTCTGTAATTAGTGTTAAAACTATAAAATAATATCTAAAGTACAGATTTGCATACATACAGGGGTGTCGGTGGTGTCGATTTTGTGGATATAAAAAATGACTCATTTTAAAATTAGTTTGCTAGTGCAATTCACTTTTGGCCGCCTGCTATGTTAAATGTACAAGAATTGCACTGTATCTTCTTTAGTATAAACATTTTTATTTCCACCGTTAAAAAAAAGGAGTAGGTAAACAGCCTTACTTATTAAAAAAACCCTTCCCAACAGTTTTACTGTGTTTTTATTACATATTGAATAAAGACTGCACATTTTGTTTTTTGAATTGTTACTAACAAAAAATGTCTTTAACTTGTTCAGATAGAGCTGGCAACGTTGTATTTTCGTCAACTGGTGAGTGACGCCTCTGCGCAGGCGCGCCAGTTTCCAAGCAAAAAATGGAGCTTTGATTTTGATATTTGGCGTGCAATTTATATCATGTTACTATTCATAATTTCTAATCTTATGACTAATTCACTATTATACTCGTATTTTTGTAATTTCTTATCTTTACTATTTTTTGCGTTATTTTTCGTCAATTAATCCTTAGGTTATTTTATTAGATAAAGTTGGTTTATTTTTGACATATTATTTTTTAATCGACTTTTGCCGCCTGAATACAATAAAACTTCATTGAAGATAATATTATTTAATAACATAGATGTCTTCGTCGTATGTAAATAAATACAAATTCTAGAAATCAACGTTTAAATTGTTCAAAAATGAATCCAAAGGTACAAATTTTTTCGGTTATTCTTGAGGAATTATTATAATATGTTTTAATAATTTTTAATTGTGGGTACACGAACGAGATAAAAAGTGAAGTGACGTTTTGTTTCAAATTCTTTAAATAAAAGGACTGTGATTTTTAAATATTGAATTATGTGAAATTTTTCAACGTTTTACTTTGAAATCTTTGGGATAAGCTTTTTTCACGTGTGAAGCTTAAAATATGGCAATTTTTAAACGCTAAAGTATATTTCAAATACCAAAGTCTAAACGGTAATTGAATATTATTTCTAAAATGGTGTTGGTTTTAACAATATCTTTAAAAATAAGACATATAGAGGGTATTTAAAATATCTTGGAAAAAATCCGAATTTCAAAGAGAAATTATTATTTAACAGTTGTATGCAACTGATAAACTTCCCTCTTTGGCTAGATAAACAGTGTAATATATATCTTTCCTTGAATTCTTTTGACAGTTTCTAATTGGTAAGGTTTTCACGTACACGGTCGTTTATCAATTAAATAAAATATTCCCGACGTTTTTTGGTAAGGCTGTAAGTCTTTAAAATATATAGGTACCTAGCTAACTAATACTAAAAATTTATTTTGACTCTCAACACTACTTTTTTATTTTTAAACCGTTAAAAAAAACGATAAAAATATGGCGAGTCTTTTTTTGTTTTGCCAAATTTATTCAGGGCAAACATTAGATACCGGGTTACGAATTTACTGACGATGCATATTTGAAAATCTCTTACCGTAACTTTTTTTAAAATTAGATGGTGTGCTACGAATTAAACCAAAAAAAATAATATATCACTGTAAGCGTCAAATGTTGATTGTGTCGTGATGGAAGACTTAGACAGGTGAGAAATTGAATTCACGACGCCTGGGTGGGAAACAGACGCGATGCCAACTCAACCACCGACCGGTCCATTATTTCGACAGTTATATGAACTTTACAAAACTCCGTAGCTCACGTTGGAAATTATGTTGCGATGTTTGATGGTACCTGTCTGATAATTACAAACAATGGTCTTCCATTTACATTTTGGATCAGTCTGCTAACTACGTATAGTTTGCCACCTCTGCTTTATACTATTAATATCTTCGGACACATTAAGGTTGCTCGCCGTTGCTGTGATCTGTGAATGTGACGGAATCCACCCGGGGACATTTTTACGGCCGATCTGGCTTCTAATCTTGCAGGAAATCAATAGCAACCAACGCTTCAGTGCTCGCAGACCTAATACTAATAGATATTGTATCTTGCCTCGTGCAGAGTGGTATTATTGTGAGCTGTAGTTAATGGCTCTGTCTTTGGTAAGACTAGAAGATCCACTGTCGTGCGCAATATTCCACAGATCATCGGACATTGATTTGAATATAAATTACACTTCCTTGATACAGAGAAATCTTTGCATTTGGCTTAAAACAATTCTCTATTAGCCCAAATTGTGTTGACTAGTGATTTTAGTGTATTTTTAGGTTTGCGTGTTGATCTCTTTATAAATATGTATAAGGAAAAAGTAATAAGACAGTTTTTTTAACCTCCGTCAAGTTGACATTGATCAAATCGCCATAATCAAATAAACTATATTAAACGTGGACAAAATTTTTGATGCGTTGATCTCTTTCTAAACAAAAAGTTTTTCAAAAACGCTAAATGATGATTTCACCTCTCCATCAAAACAATTTATAGCGGATCAAATTTACATTTTATCAAACGTTGATGGCCTATGGCGACCTTCAATTATGTTTAAAAAAATAACGTTTACAAGCATATTGTAGGTACTTTTCATATTTTCAGATAAAGCTTTTTTCACAGCCAGCTTGGATTATAAACCAACCATCAGTAAATATTTGATTCTCGCACCAATTGGAATAAAAATACTTCAATCCGAGCACATTGTTACATTAGCATCCTCGGACGGAAGTTTGTGTATACTGAATTTGAATGTAATTTTTATGGACGGGCGTATTATGACCGATCCCATTTCGGGGCCCATTTATATAGCGGCAATGCCCGACACCATAAGGCCATCTCCTGATGATGATGATCACGATGATAACCTACAATTTTGGCAAACCACGAAGCATCCACTTCCATAACATCCATCAGGGCAAATATAGCATCATTTTAACACCTCGTTATTCTGAATTCAAATCTAAATTCAATTTAGGGCACACCTTTGTAGTTTGTAGGTACAAGCGCGGATATTTGAAATCATCATTATTCCGCGTCGGGTTATTGGAATTAGATCGCCGAGTGGTTTTAGAATTATCGGGGTCCCGGTATTTACATAATGTATGCAATTTGACACCTGTAATTAGCAATTAGGCAGCTATATGCACATATTGCACAGACCACTGACGAGGAATGAATGCCCTTTCCTTCCATTCCGATTCCGCTCAGACGAAAATAAATCGTAGTAACAATTTTACCTCATCTGATTTATTTGTTTTGTACTACAGGTAAAGTTTCAGTCAAAAGTAATTTTTTCCATGTTTATTTATTTGTTTTGTACTACAGTTAAAATTTCAGTCTAAAGTAATCTTTTCCACAATCATTGGTTTGTTTTTACATGTTATTGATTTATGTGTTTTGTACTATAGGTAAAGTTTCAGTCCAAATTATTTTTTTTAACATTTATTTGTTTGTTTTTACATGTTATTAATTTATTTGTTTTGTACTTCAGCTAATTCAGTAAAAAGTATTTTTTTCTACAGTTATTTGTTTGTTTTATATGTAATTAATTCATTTGTTTTGTACTACAGGTAAATTTTCGGTCAATGAATTTTTTCAAGATTTTAGTTTTTGCTGTAACATGTTACTAGTTATTAATTTAATTGTTTTGTACTATAGCCAATTCAGTCAAAAGTATTTTTTCTTCATTTATTCGTATAAGTGATTTATACAAAGTTGAATTATTTCATTTTTCTATTTTTTCTTCATTTATTTGTTTGTTTTGCTCGTTATTGGTTTATTTGTTTTGTACTATAGCTAAAGTTTCAGTCAAAATCTTTTTTTCTTCTAAAAACGTATCAAAATAAATCAAACTATATTGGATGAATTAATTAGTAAGTATTATTATCAAGCATAATAAGAATGAAGTCAATCTGTAAACATCATCATCCTTAGTACATCCCTAGCAAGGCGTGTGAAATATTACTAAAAAATCTATTAAAGACGTTATGACATGAGAAAAAAAATGTTTTAAATGCGGGGAATTTCCAAAATTTTATGAGTAGACAAATTACTCGCAATTACGTACAATAATACATACAATTGATAGCCTCCGTGATCGAGAGGTAAGACTCTCGACTTCCAATCCGAAGGGTTCGATTGGTGTAAGACCAAAATTCAGAATTGAAGCGTTGCTTGAAATCGCTTTAGCCATGTTTGGTGACCAGATCTAAATGGCCAGGTACTTCCCCACTTTCCTCTTCCCCATCTCGTTCCCATCCCTTCAGCCTCACAACACTCTCCGATTGGGGATGCCATAGTCTCACTGGCTCCAGAGGGGAGAAGTTGGGACTCTTGTGCGGTATACACATAAAAAAATTAAAAATATATCGATACATAAGAGATCAATTTTGGAAGCGGTATAGGTACCGCCGCCCCGGGAACCATTTATTGGATAATCGAAACCTCTTCCACAGGACGCCCCGATTGAAGTGGTTCGCTACGTTTGGTGACTCAGGGGTGCCCGGATTAATGGGGTGAGTTTTGTCTAGGTCTTGGCGGCATACGCGTTTGTAAACCTACCGCGTGGCGGGCTGGATCGGAAGAGACGGGTTAATAGAGACCTCTTAACAGGAACGTTTGCGCGGTCCATTTCTGCCCGTTTCATACAAATCTTTATTTTGGATTTGAGATCAAAATACCCAACCAAACTGAAAAATTATTTTTGTAATCAAAATGTATTTCAAAAATCTAGTACGAATGTGAGCTACTTTATTTTTTTTTGCTTTAAATTATAAGATATAGGTAGGTCAATAAAGATTTTAATGTTTCATTTTTTATTTTATATTTCATATTATTTATTAAATAAATAAAGTAAAATTG
The DNA here is from genome assembly GCA_917880885.1 of Limnephilus marmoratus. Classification (NCBI taxonomy): domain Eukaryota; kingdom Metazoa; phylum Arthropoda; class Insecta; order Trichoptera; family Limnephilidae; genus Limnephilus; species Limnephilus marmoratus. Next base: position 41,855,194 of record OU862908.1, read on the forward strand.
TTTTTAAGTTTTTCATTTACTCACAAATTTGCCCAAGTTGTCTCTAAAATCATGAAACATTGAAATCTTAAATGACATATATCTTATAATTTAAAGCAAAAATAAATAAAGTAGCTCACAGCCGTACTAGATATTTGATATGCCTTGTGATTAAAAAAATGATTTTTCAGTTGGTTGGGTATTTTGATGTCAAATCCAAAATTAAGATTTGTATGAAACGGGCCGAAATGGGCCGCGCAAACGTTCCACTTAACCTCTCCAGCCGAACTCTCTTGACCATCGTCTTGTACCGCAGTGGGAGGTATGGATTCATTTGTCCGTCACCCCTGGACATATTGACTCCCAGATTTCTACTCACCCCTCATACCTTTCACTAACTTCCTCTCCTTCATTTTCCTAAAAAGACCCTCCCCAGAGATGACATAGGCCCTTAAATTTTTTTTTGTTCCTCAAGCCCCCCTTGTGAAGCTAATGTAAAAAAATTCTCGTTATAAAATAGCTAATTGATTTTATAAATACAGCTCATTATGATTGCCTAAAAGCCCCCCGTTTTTTTTTTTTTTTTTTTACATAATACCGCACAAGAATCTCAACTGCTCCCGTCTGGAGCCAGTGAGACTATGGCATCCCCAATTGGGGTATGTTGTGAGGCTGAAGGTAGTGGGGAGGGGAAGGAGGTGGGGAAGAGGAAGGTTGGGAAGTACCTGGCTATTCAGATCTGGTCACCAAACACGGCTAAAGCCATTTTCAAGCAACGTTTCAATTCTGAATGGTGGTCTTACACCAGGGCGATACTAATAGTATCTTCCACTCTGGAACATGCCGCAAATAGACTACATATTATTTTAAATGAATTAATTGTGAAATAACACAAATTAATCAAATAAAATTTATTTGCGCATGCCGGGTTCGAACCCGCGACCTCCGGAATGTGAGTCAAGAGTCTTAGCCACTGGACTACGGAGGTCGTCAGGCAAGGTTAAAATTAATAACAATATTTCACGTCGCGTTGCATTATAAGCATTTTAAAAATAAATACGCCTTAAACTTTGAATGGTTAATTTCATCACTTTCGACTTTATTTTACTTTTCTTTACCAAAACTGAAATCGACAGCAGAAAATGGATATTGATTTTTAAGATGAAGTTATACGTGAAATCCTGTTTAGATAGTATTTAGTTTAATCTTTACGACGAATCGGTTCACAGTATGAACATCAAAAAATATGCTTCGGATAATTTGAAGCTTTTACTAGCTTTTCTTTGCAATGGAATTACAATAAAATTATTATTTATATAAGAAAAAATATAAGCGTAAACCACTAAAAAAAATGTTTTTTCATGACTTTAAATATGAAGTAATAAAAAAAAAACAATTTAAAAAAATACCCCTTTATGGCTAAGACTACATTTAACGTTTTCTATGTTCTGACTTTTTTTCGTTCTTATAAAATTATGTACAAAATAAATTAAAACCACTTTTTCGCTTACTTGCCTCGTGCAAATAAGACGCTCGATTTTAAATTTTGCAGGCGTGAGAATCGAAATATTTCTGGCGTTTATATTCCTCTTAACAGATAAAATAGTTAGTTATTGACGAATTATCTACTTGTTTGTGTAAACCTATTTATGCATCGATGGTGACCGGTAAAATTTTTAAAATGCATTTGTTGGACGCTTGTCGTGAGCCACGAGTGGATCTTCTGCGCTTGTAGTAACGAGCAACCCGTGGCTAGCGAGCCTTCTTGTACTGCCCACTTGGCTAAATAAAATGTCAAAAATATGCGGTAAAGTATGTTCAACGATTTCTGTTCCGTTTGTTAAAACTTTAGTCTTCCTTCAAAGTTTTAAAGCTTAAAATATTAATATTTCGAGGTTCGACCTCTGTTCAGAAAAAGTTTCAGTTGTTGTTGAGATCAACGTTTGACGCATTTTTGTGAGTTTTTCTGTACTTTTTAAAGTTTCTGAGTGATAAAAACTAACACTTTCCTAAAATTTCAAGTAGATATAACAAAATGATAAAATTACGCAAAATTTAGTTGATTTGGCCTTGGAGACATGAATTTTTGTAATGATAATGTATGGAATCAAAAAGATAGCTAAAAATAACATCTCAGAAGCAGTGACAAATCAAAAATGCGAAAATTTTATCACAGGCAGGTACAAAAAAATCATTTTCAGGGTATGGGTAGGTGCTATCCTCAGGTTCAATATTATGGTAGAACAGCTGCGCGACGTTTTGCATACAAAACTTAAATTTAAATTTGAGGCCAAAATACTTGACAAAACTGAAAAATTCTCTTTAATTCTAAGGGTATAGCTAATTTCTAGTACGGGTAAGTGCTACTTTATTTATTTGGGTTTTAAATTATAAAATTAGGCCATCAAATAATCCAAGATTTCACGATTTTTTAGTCAAATTTGATTTTTTCGTGAATTAATTGTATTTATTTAAAAAATAATCTTACTTAAGTTACTACATAAACATATAGTTACTATTAAACGTCGTAAAAATACGTTTTTGGTTGAAATTTTAAATTTATATACCACAAAATTGTGTTCCATTACAAAATAGGCGTTTGAAATTTAAATTTAAGCCCATCAAAATGCTTTTGTAATAATTAATAATTGATATTTTATTATATTTACATAGTAGATACGGCAAAACTCACAAATAATTGCCAAGTAATTGCCCCTATAATCGCGAAATTTTTTTTTTTTTTTATTGGCCTTTATTTTATAATATGAAACACAAATAAATAAAGTAGCACATATACCTAGTAGATATTTTCTACACCTTTAGAATTAAAAAAAACTGTTATTCTGTTTGGTCAGGTCGTGCGGTTCAAATACAATTTTAAATTTTGTGTTAAAAAGACCGAGCAGCGGAATGCATGAGAACATAACTAGGCCGTTTTTTAATAAAATCATGACAAATTGGTAACGTAATAATTAAAAATAATTTTAGTATTTTTCCTTATTTTCTGAGCGTGGTGAGTGTTTTGTATCAGACATCATTTAATTTTCTGTTATTTCCATAAAAACCACAACTTTTCTCGAAAAACACCTCACATCAGAGATTATACTTACCGCAATTTCCACAAACGGGGACCGGAATAAGATTACGTTAATCGTAAGGAATTGTAAATAAACCCAGCTTAAGTAATTAGATTATCAATTCTTTCAACAGCAAAATCTAATAATACCGACAACAATTAAATATCACTGCAACTTATACATACATCTAGTGTAATTCTAGCGCTGGTGAAAATATCGAGTTTATAAAAATAATTGTAGAATTGACAATGTTAGCTTAAAGCGCCGAACCGCCGACCCTTGAAAAATCACAAATTTAATCAAAATAAATACACAGTTCATATATATGGAATCTATAAAAATAAAAATCAAAATATTTTTGCTTGGGGATATATGAGGATATAAGATGTCTATGTTTTGCTGTATTAAGCATAGGAAATGTTTGAAACGCGAAGGTTTCTAGATTATTACAACCACATGACAATAATTGCAAAACTGTCAAAAATGTCAAAATTTGAGAATTTTGGAAAACAATGATTGTTAAATAAAAACTCAATTTTTGAAACTCTTTAAATAAATTAATTTATTTATTTATTTATTTATAATTTCTCACCATACATGTGTTCTTATTTTTTTTTACATACAAAAATATTAACCTCACTAGGACTAGCAGCCTGTATTGAGGTTAAATTCATAAATTTGAGTGATGCATTTACACACAAATCACTAAAATACAAAAAAAATCACTAAAATACAAAACACTGCATCCAAAACACTAAAATATTACATGCATATTTGAAGTACTCGCCTAATACTTTGAATCGAAGAAAGAATATAGATATTTTAAATAGGCACCTATGCTAGGTATTAAATTTTGAAATATATGAAAAATTAAAATTTGAATTAAATAATTGTAATAGGTGGCACGCGAGCTGTTTGAAAACTGAATGTACCTACTGGGACTGAATATATGGAACGCGGGAGTGGAATGGTGAGAGTGGGAGTGGCGAGACGGTGGAGCGGGAGAGGGGAGAGGGAAGGCGGGGAAGGTGGAATGGGAAGGGACGTGGGAGGGGAACGGGGACGCATGGGAAAGGATATGCAGGGAGATACAATTTATTTCTTTTAATATGGCATTGCAAATATTTTGGTAGTAAAGTAGGTAGGTAAATAAATTTAGAAAAAAAAAATTATATCATAGGTAGGTACTTTTCCTATTTATCGCATTGCTACAATCAGTTCCTATTTTCAAATTGACACTTAAGATGAAACCAGGCGGCGTTTTTTCCATACAAACGTATTCCCCAATTTCCTCTCTGGATTTTGACATTGTGAAAATGTTTTTTGATATAATATAGATATCGACCACTAGCGTGTTTTGTAGTTTTTTTTGTAAGTTACTTGTTATAAGAGTTAAGACCCTCCCAAAATCATTAAAATGACCCGGTTTGAACGATCCATAGACATCCAATATACAAACTAGACAACGTATTTAAAAAAAGCAAAACGTTCAGGTATATAATATTTTATTTTAATACAGGAGGTAAAAAAAACTTATCAACCGGTCCGGTTTCGGAGAAGAAAATAAGCGAATGGCGATTTTATACGGGGTGTCCGGGGGTAAAGTGCATTAACTTCGGGAGGTGATTCTACATGATATTATAAGTAAAAAAGATAATTAACTTTTTTCGAAATTCCAACTTTTAGGGGTAGTTTTGTGGTAAAAAGATGAAATTAGACCGGCGTGCGCGGCCAGCTTTATTATTTTCTACCGTTACGACACGGGCCAATCACCACCATACAATGTTATTACGATCGTGCTCGGCAGGCTCCCGGCAAGTAAGACCGTACCTCACACTAAGGACTTTTAGTAGGTAGATATTTTTGTATGGGAAAAAAAAAATTGGAATTTCGAAAAAAGTTGTTTATCTTTTTTACTCCTACCATCATGTAGAATCACCTCCCGAAGTTAATGCACTTTACCCCCGGACACCCTGTATAGGTATTGTCAGCCTCAGATGCTGTTCTTTCTTTCGCTCAGTATTCGGGGGGGGGGGGGGGTAGGGTAAAAGCGACAGTGACAGTAACAGTATGATAAAATACTTATTATTCAAATTTCTACGCGACCGGGCTTCCTCTTAACTTCAAAGTCAATCTTCTAGAATTTATTGAAACTGAGTTATATAGACAGATATCTACACAACAAAGTTTGTATTTTTAGTAGAACTACATATTTTGTATTTTAACAAAAATGTGAAGACAAAATCTTTAAAAATTGATATTCATAGTTAAAAGCATCCCACATCTTTCAGTACTTTTAATCGAATGTAGAACTTTTTTTCTATGTATTATTTTCGTACGTATTTTCGTAGGAGCCCTGAATTATGCCCTGATTCATTCTAAGAATATTTTTCTTGGTTATTTTATCACCACACTATTTAGGTGTCAATATTTTAGACGCTAACCAGGTTTGTGACAAAACTTCGTCATTGCTATAATTATACAGATTAATATACAACTCTGATAATGCTCGAGTAGTTACTACAAGTTACAAGGAAGCCTTTTCGGCTTTTATAAAAACAATGTATTTGCAATTAGACAATTTTTCAGTTATGTCGTTTTCCGGGTTTCAGCATTTTCGAATTAGATCCGTGACAGGGTAAATTAATAAAAAATATTTTTTATCAGATATGAACAGTATCGGATATGAAAACCAACACAATTTCAAAATACATGATTTACCTACTAAATATGTAATTAGGTTTTTCCTAGTTTGATTAGATTATGAAGTAAATTGAGGCAAGCGGTACTATATTACGAAGGACCTACAGAGTCGATATTAGTTGTCAGTTAGTGTTGGAAGGAACTGTCGAGACTGGAGTCCAGGATATTGGGAGACCAGCCCAGGCGCCGCGGTGGTTTCTAAGGAAAGAGGATGTGTGAACAAAACATGCAGCGGATATTCGATAAGATCCAACTAAACATTCGACAAATAGAAAAATAAATTAACTTTATCAGTTAGTCGAAAAGCAAGTCGTTATTTTTTCTGTGGAATAATTTCTTGATAAGATAATCACGCGCTGATTGCGCCCTTTTACAATAGTTAAACAATCTTTTGTATTTTTCAGATAAATATTTGTGATAACGACCTTATGTATTACAATATGTTATTATTACTTGTTATGGTTAATAATATGAACACAATAACCGCGATAATTATTATTATTGTTGACTTTGGGGAAAATATGCTTTCGAAAAACCCCAACCCACATCGGGTTTCATTGGTGATAGTAGGTAGATAGTATTTTTTTTAAACTTTTTTAATTTAAAGTAATTTGAATTTACTAATTTTATAATAAAGTTCTACGTATTTTATTTTTTTATTTATTTATTTAACTTCTCACCATACATTCTTATTTTTTTATTTTTTAAATACAAAAAAAATTAACCTCACTAGGACTAGGCCTGTGTTGAGGTTAACTTTTATACATTTGAGTGATTTTACACACACAACATACTAAAATACACTACATTTAAAACACTAAAACATTATAATAAAGTAAGAAATAAAAATATCATATTAGTGACCAGATGGGTAATTCAAGTATGAATTGTAACAATATAGACCATAAATAAATCTTTAATTACTATACCCACTAAGAAACAAAGCTTCAAAACATTTAGGGTGACACTCCAATTTTGGCAAATGGAACTCAAATAAAATCTATTTATTTAAAAAAAAAATTATTATTCAAAAAACAAATATTATTAAAAAACAAATCTTATTATTTAAAAATTGAAATCTTATTATTTAAAAAAGGACAAGGATGAAAAAATAGTATTATATTATTTTAATTTTTATTATTGCGACTGACTGTTTTGGCTTTCAAGGCCACTATCAAATATCATCATTGAGTTGACTTATTTGTATTGTTATAACAATAGGTAATGTATTTTAATTTTGATTTTTTTTTCTATTTTCAGTAAAAACCGAATTACTTTTTTTTAAATTCTTCATTACAAGCACCCGCTAAACTGCCAAAGCAGTGTGCCAACGGGTCAATTTAACAATTTTAATATAAGACGAAAGAACACATACGACGAGAAACCACAATATAGAAAATAAATATAGAAGAATAACATTTCAAGTAACTACAATACAAAGGCATAAAATACATAACGAAATAACACAGGCAATATACTCATACGTACATACTCATACAGGTATATCTATACATAAGATAGGTGCTTTATAGAAACAACCTCAATGTAAAAAAATCTTGATCTATTAACCATTTTTTCAGTTTTTTTAAGTGAAAATTCTATAGCCCCGTTGTGATTTGGATATCGGATGAAACGGAAATGAGGATTACTACACCTGTGATGCATCAACTGCGCTCATTGGCCACTTTAATTATAATGTCACTTTTATAGGCTCCTATCGGTTGAGATACCCTAAGTCTGCGCTCATTGGTCGCTTTGATTATTACCTCACTTTTCAAGTATTGGTTGAGATTGTTTTGGTAATGTTTCGATTCTACCGCGTGTAAACTGCACTCGTTTTTTTTAATCTGTGATGCAATTAGAAAATCAATTGCGATAGTTGAAAATCTTAATTCTGAAAACTGATATCCCCCTTTAACGATGCTGGCGGGATTGTCCCAATGTTTGACTGGTTGTTTTTTGATTGTCAAAAGTAAGGGAACGTACCCATACTACGTGACACACTTTTTGCATTTTTTTATCCCCCCCCCCCCGGTGACCACGTGTAGTATATTCCAAGACCCCCCCCCCACAGTTTTCACGTAGTGTTTCATAAATATGGTTTCGAATCATTTTTTGCTAACAAAAAATAAAAAATGCATTATTTGGCTTATATTTGTCTTTATTAATACGGCGCTTGCTGCGTGACAGCAAGAGTGCATGCATTACAAGTGGAAAAAATATTATCAAGATAAAACTTATGTCAAAATATATTGAAACCGGAACGTAATTTATGGAAACGAAAGTCTTGTTATTTTTGTAAAATACATTTTTCCGATCTTTAAATTAACTTAAAGGAACTTTATAACAGCGCGGAACTCAATTTTCTCCACATTTCACAATTTCTTCCCGATTGAAGTATTTGGTCGACGATAGCTCAAAGACTAATGATCTAATTACGATAAAACCCGGTGTTTATCCTTAAAATGAGTTGTTCAATTAGTACCTAATTCAGCGGTACCCCCATTAATCACTTACCTTCCCATTCCGCGAACTTAAAAACCTCCCCTCGTAGCTCGAAAAAAAACGCGAGATTTCTAGGTTGACTACGTGATAAAAACCTAAGCCCCCCCCCCCCCCCCCCTCCTCCCCCCGTTGTGACCAAGCGTGGTATTTTGATGACCCCCCCCCCTGAACAGGTCACGTAGTATGGGTACGTTCCCTAAGTAGACGTTTCTTAGCAGAACATACGTAGGTACTTACTAGTCTAAAAACTTAGAACTATGAAATATTCTGACTAGTAATAATGTGCTGACAACAATTCTATTAAGAAGTGAGGAGGAGTACAAACATGAATGGTACATTACTAATCGTCGTAAGTAACGTCTACGAGCATGAAAAACAAGAAGCCATTCGCCTAGTAGTTGTGTGCTGACCCTAATTATATAAAGGAGTGAGTCGGTACTTGTGTACGAGTACATGACGAGATGAAGCGGCGCGGGCGGCGGTGGGTATACGATGTCGCTCACAGACGCTTGGGGATGATAGCAACATGCTTTATCATTTTATCGCAGTTCTGGTTACTGATAGTTTTGTCCGAATTGTGGGAACCGGCTCTTTTAGAATGTCCCAAAATCTATTTTAAATAGTATCAGGGAAGATTATGGATAAACTTGACATAGCCTGACTTCCTGTCTCATTTACATATGTTATAGGTATATTATGTATTTATATTTGTCATCATCCTAACTAATAAGTAACTTGTAATCTCGTAAAGTTGAACCTACACTTCTAAAAAAATACAAAAGTAAAAAAAAATACCAACGTTTTATACTTCAGTTCACTGTCACACTAATTTAACAATAAAATTCACTTTCCTCAAAAATATTTAGCTGTGGACATTGATTATGCAATCTAAAGAGGTGACAGCTGTAGTTGGAAATCTAAAGTCGGCAAAAATTTCAATTTGGGAGGCCGGTATGGGTACCACCGTCCCGGAATGCTTTTGTTGGATAACCAACACCCTTGCCGTAGGTCACCCCAAGTGATTCGCTACGTTTGGTGACTTACGTGGCGAGCCGGATCGGGAGAGATTGGTTGAGGGAGACCTAATCTAGGCCTCTCCAGCTGGACTCTCTCCCCTGCACCGCAGTGGGAGGGATAGATGCAAATGATCTGTTTCTTCTAGACACATTGATCTCTAGATTCTTACTCACCCCTTATACCCGTCTTCCTTTCCAGAACTTTCTCTCGTTCCTTTCCCTAAAAATACTCCCCCACACAGCATCTTTAGGATTTTTTTTCCTCCTTGCCTCCTGTGTAGAGCTAATGCAAAAAATGTTATATAGTAAATATTTTTAAAAACTGCGGTCGGTTTCTCGGCTTTAAAAATTTTATAGGAGTACCTAATAACTTTGTGGAAAGAAAATAATTATATTTTGAAAAAAAAAAAAAATTACTTTTTTTTACTTTATTATATGTTTTAATTTACGGTCCTGGATCTCTGATGCGAAATATTTTCACTTCATCTGTTTTTTCCGCAGAAAATGTAATCAAGAAAGAACTTTTGTTGTTTTGCATTTTCATAGTCGATGCGATATTGTAAAAACACTGATTTTACTCATCATTATGTTAAATGTTTTAACATCACAACTGTCTCCAGCTTTGTCGACCTTCAGTCAAAATATGAACCTCGTATACTTACGTGGCCACCCTACCTACCTACCAAGCGGCAAGTTGTGAATTGTGAATCGTGAATCGTCAGGTCCGCCACTACTTGCACTGCTGCCGGGGCCAATAAAAGCTAAATGCCATTTTGCCACTGTTGAGAAGGTAATGGCTACCTACCTATAATGGTTTTTTCATCTCTCACTCGGGCTTATTTCAATTTGCAATTAGCTCAGATACGATAAATTCACATTCTGATTGTAGAGAGGCATCTGCAATTACCTCCTTTTTTGAAATACCGTAAAATGTTTAGGTACCTACCTTCCTATTTGTAGAATGCAGAATAAAGCACAATATTTATTTTAAATAGTTAATTTCCTGCGATAACTTCACTGCGATTCTTCTTTCGATTCGTTCAATTAATCTAAACTTTTTTTTTCTCGGATTATAAACAAGGATTTTTCCTTTAAAAATGATTCCCCAGAGCGTTTGTCACAAGTCAAACCACAAAATTTAAAGCACTGATACAATTTCATAATATTTATTGGTACTTACTAAATATCTATTTATGTAAAAGAGAGCATCTGTGGCGGGCTGGCAGCACGCATTTGATTTTTACACAAATCTACAGTTTTATTCCAAAATTGATGAAATTTTGCACACTTGTCCTTCAAAATAAGACGCGTATCACTGTATACATGAAAACACCCCCATCCCTTTTTCCCAACCCTTTCATCGGAATTTTGATACTTCTTGATGAAATTTTGCCCACTTGACGTTCAAAAGAAAAATAAGGTATCTGATTTCAAAAACTCTGTGTTAAACCCGGACAACGCCGGGGATTTCAGCTGGTGAATAATAAATATCAAGGGATTTTCATAGAACGATAAATAATTCTGTTCATCAGGTTCCATAAGGTCCGATTGTATACCGAAGTTAACAGGGGTATTTTCATAGTTTTTAAAAATTTCATATTTTCATCTCCATTTTAAAATTTACAGTATTTTCGGAATGCTTTTCCTAGGTTATGTCAAAAAGTTTGATTTACATTCCATGATTTTGAACACCCCTTTAGCTACATTACGAAGCAACTAGGCCTAAAAATAAGAACAAGTACCGATTTCGATTAAAATTTCTAACCGACGCGACGATTCGACAATAATTTACGAACTATTTTTTTTGTTATTTGTTAGTTAAATCTATAAACTGGCCTGGGTTGGCGTGCCCTGCATGTAACTCAAGAGAGTAGTGGAAGTTAATACGATCAGACAGTGTTGATATTACATCAGGCTGCTGATGGCTGCTGCCTGCTGGCTGTACCGGCTAAGCTCTGCCTTTACGATCTACGTGCTTTGGACACCGGGCACCGGGCACTCCACTCCACTCCGGCCATCGCTTTTTATTGCTCCACATCCAATAACAAACACAATCTATTCTCTTGTTCTACTGGATTGACGGACTCTTATTTCAAATAATATTATGTATGGTGTAACCGTTGGTGGCTAACACAAGTCAATGACGTGTGAACGCCCGACCAGACTGGGAAATCGCCCACGGGTGCATTACAAATAATGAAGTTTCTAATACGTATCTTTCTACCTACCCCTGCGTCCGCAGTCCGCACCCGGGGCTATACCCATCTATATCTTGGACATTACTAAATACTACTCCTTAGAGACACGTAGAGGAATTGTTTTGATTACGTTTTTATATTTTACTAAACGGTTACATATCTAACATTGGAGGTTATCCACCACTCACCCGCCCTGGTATAAGTAACATAACAGATGGTTGCCCTTCAAGGTTCTCGCAAGATTCTATTTTTTTTTGTAAATGAAGCTACATTTATTTATTTTGAACGAATCTAGACCTCCAGTGTCCCTGCATACGTTGTGAGAAAGCAGTATGCAACTGCTTAACAGGAAAAAAAAACATAATACAAAAAATCAGGTTAGTAATACAAGCCAAAATAATAGTTAAAGCAACATAAAACTCCTTCAAGAAGCTCATGAGGGAGCATTGCATCATGTGAAAACCCCGTAAGGGCGTAAGCACCTGTATAAATAGATAGAGAACATAGATAAACAATTAAATTAATCAATATCATAGATAAATCTCAAATTTGGCAAGAACCAATAAAATATGTAAATTGCATTCAGCCTGATATAAACCACACCCAACATCCATGTCCCTTTTAGCCAACCACCCAGTGAAGCCTCAAAGAAAGTTAGTTGAATAATAGAGGTAAAATACCTGAAGACTTGAAGGAAAAAATTCAGCGTTGAGTAGTCGGAGGCGTGACTAAGGAAAGTTAAGGCCGTTTAAGCAAGCTTCAAGCCTTTACATATTAGTGAGGATGGCGCAAATAAATTTGAAATAGATCTGCGAGAAAACCATATGTAATTAAATATGAAGGAGGGACGAGGTCCAGCATTATTTTTATTTATCCCCATATGGGGATAAATAAAAATACATATTTAACAGTGTGATTCTGGCTGAAATAAATTTCTTTGTGCCAGTCTCATTAAGGACGTCACCATAAACTGCTTTACTATTGGGCCAGCCGCGCAAATTAGTTCGTGAGCTCACCTGCGGGGAGAGCCACGTACTTCCCAAGTGCAGTTGATCAAAAGATCGATATGTTTTTCACTTCCTATATCGCACTTCAAGGTTTTTGACATCGCAAATAAATTACGGCACAATTATAACGACTGAGAAACAAATTAATGTAACGTTATTAATATAACGTATATAAAAATGTGGGTTCCGCACTTGTGTCCGCAAATCCCGAAAAGGAATCAATGGATTGACTCAAAATTTTCACAGAAAATTGCATTTTAGCGGAAGAGTGTTTCTGTATATGGCAAGCTCTGGCGTTATGAAATTTGTATAAAAAAATGCTACAGATGGTGGACAAGTGGTTTGAAAATGTGTGTATTTCATATATTTTAGCGGCAGGGAGGTAAAGTAGGAGGGGGAGGGTAACGAAGGAGGTGGGGTTCGCGGGAAGGGTGACGAAGGAGGGTGAAAGCGGGGAAGGTGGAAGGGGAACGCAGGAGGGGAAAGGGACGCTGGAGGGGAACGGGGACGCTTGGAGAAAATACAGAGAGAAACATTTTATTTCTTTGAATGCAATGCAACGCAAGCCGGGTACCAGCTACTAATTTTATAAAAAAAATTACAAATTGAATTAAACAGGTTAAAAAAGTAACTAGCTTGTTACATCTAATACTCGGTGAATTTTTTCTGAGGTTAAAAAAAACACCTAAAATCCCTTATTGTAAAGTTATAATCTGTTTAAAGAGACAAAGCTTTCGAACCGAATGCTTAGGCGTCATGAAAATAAACCTATGTACTTCTTATTGTCTGGATTTTCATGGTTAAAGCAACTATTATCAGCTCGCAATATCTTTTTCATCGTGAGCTATGTAAAAAAATAAAACATCATCATTGTGTACCCCTACCCATAAAATAACTGCATTGATTCTAGATTGGCGTGAAAATGACAAGTCGAAAAAAATAATCATTTTTTGCTGTTTCAGATAAACTCAAAGAGAATTTCTGATTTATAAATAATTCAGATTTTATCTATTACTGATGACAAGATGTCAGATTATTTTACAGGCACCTATCAGATATCATCATGCTAGTAATAATAATATAGTCGTGATCATATGATACAAACATGTCTACGACGTTCCTAAGAAGGTTGTAAATGAATATGGGTTTCTCATTTAATTACCCTGCATCGAGGATTGGGAAGACCTTTTTTACCACCGTCACTTCTTTCTTCAAATCTCGTCTATAAAGAGATATATACTTAGGTATACCTTCTTGATAGAAAAGACGAGTTCAATCATTCGAGCTGCTACTGGGAACGCATTGGATATACCTATAATATTCTTGAAAATTGATCAATATTGAAAGTAAAGTGGCCCTATTAAGTTAACCACCATTACTCCCATTGCATGTACAATATGTACAGTGTACAGTACACGTACAAGATGCTCCAAGCAACCGCTTGCCAATATTATTATTCCCTCGTCCAGGTGTGCTACTTACTTACGTTATTATAGGAGATTATCTCAACATAAAGATTCTCAGGTTACGCCAATTTGATGGGCAAGTAAGTAGGTACCTACGAGAAAAACTCCGTACTCGACGGACCTTGAGAGATTTTAAAACTTCTTCATTATTGGATCTGAGAGTTAGTTGGCGGCCAGCAGTCTGATATTAATATCCGAGTGTGATCTAACCGGCAATACGTTTCGGTCACTTCTAGGTAGACAAGCTGGTTTACTCCTTGTCAACTTCTCACCTCCTATTTTCTCTTCCTGAAGCAGTTCCCTTCTTCTACAGATCATCCTCTCAAGAGCCTCATGGATCAATCTGGTAAGACTATGTCTATCAACCAGAGTCACCTCTTTTGTATGTGTTCGAAGAAGACAGTCTCACGTCTCAATATGGATGTACTTAGATTCTAATGTAACACGTATATTAGAAACACTAGATCTCATGGTCAAAAACATATGCAACAAGTTACTACAAACACAACATTTGGGCAAAAAAGCTTCTTATATTATGGTATTAAACTCTGCAATAAAATACCACTCTCACTCTAAAACCTCAACATTATAACATTTAAATCTTAAATAAAAAGCTGGATTCTAAATATAGGGAGATCAGAAATAGAAAATATACTGATATCAAATACAGACTAAAACCGAATCTAATGAACTGAATTATATAAAACACTATCTTATTTATTTTATAATTATTTAAAAAAAAATACTACATGATGTATGTTTATAACTAATTCATATTAATTTGTTATAATTAAATTATAATATGTAAATGAAATCCTCAGCACGGGAGATCCCAGTGAGGATATCATTATCTCTGCATGTTACTAAGAAAGGAAGACATTATTATTATTATTATTACTTGTTCGTGTTGTTAAACATTAAGTTATAAATAATGCCATCTGCATTATAGGTCTTCTTTCAGACGTCTTTCTTTTCACGCTTTCCCGAAAAATATCTTCCATTTTCACATTTGGACACGCCCTTTGAGGATTTATACTTTTTCCCATTGTATAAAATAGTTATGCCGCGAGACGCAGATTTAACTTTACATTTATATTGTTACTTTCTTTATGTTATTGTATTATAATATATATAAAGATAATTATGTTAATGGCACATTTTGTGCCGTACGTTTTGAAATAAACAAAAAAAAATAGGTACACTTCACTAAAAAAATAGGGACTACCTCTTGAAGGTGCTTCCCCACTTTCCCCTCCCCAACATCTTTTCCCCCAAAACACAACCCAATCGGGGATGCCGTCATAGTCACACTGGCTCCAGACTGTTGGGAGCAATAGGAAACTCCAATGAAAAATATTCTGGCTTTAAAAAAATATGTTCATATAGACCAATAAACGCTGATTCTGAATATATAAGTTTTATTTAATAATATTAAACGCAGAGTTTTAAAAAATAATTATTTAATTTATTAAAAAGTCCATTTTTAATCGGGTCGTAAAAACACACCGTCAAGTAGGCATTATTGAAATTTTAGTGGTGACGCCACTGTTCGACGTGTCGTGACGTTACCGTAAAGTCATGGTATGGGAATGTATGATATGACACAAGCCATCTTATTAATTTATTCGTTTATTTACATACTGTTTATAGAAATGTGGTTGTTGTGTTTATTGAAACATTATTTAGGCCAAAATAATGTTTCAAAAATAAAGGTATCTCTTATTAGTTTATTTATATTTATTGAAAATATTCAAAAACTACTGCACAAAAAATAGTAATGTTATTTCTAGGGAGAATACTTCGAACAACGGAATTCAAAATGGCGGCAGTAGATCAGCTGATTGCCCGATCCTATGCTATTTTTTCAGGAGTGATGACGTCACACGATTCACCATACATATGGTGATTTTCGGGGCGTCTTCAAAAATTGAAACTTTGACATTGAGACTTTTATTTTAACTATTAAAACTAACTCTAAAAATAAAAATATAATGCCGTTATTTAAGTTAGAAGGTCATTATTAATTATTAAAAAAATGGTCTGGAGTTCTCTATTGGGGGGAGCAATTGTTCTTGTGCGGTAATTACACAAAAAAAAAGAAGAAAATAAAAACACTTCTTCTTCTAAAGTTTGTCCATCATCTCCTCTCGGTTTAGGTCCTAGGTGCCCTAGGTTACCTACATATAATTTATAAGTCATATTAATTTATAACTCTTGGAAAAGATGTGAGGGCAAAGAAACTCATTGCTACTAACCAAATGCGCTATCATTTGACCATCTACTAAAAACTATCTTTTTATATTATTAAATAACATTACCGATATAAATGTTATAATATATTAACGAATTGGTCTTGTTTCTTCTCTTAGACTTTCAGCATCGAGTATTGATCATAACTAAATACTTGATTCTTGATAATAGAATGTTAATTAACTTGTGAATGGTGGTAAGGGCACGTGCTCAAGTTTGCACCCCGAGTTGTGTTTTACTGTGACTTGCTAAGTAGGAGCTAGCTCAAGTTGCTACCTACTACTAACTGTAGGTGTACGTGTGTGCCAAGTGTGGTTGTTTGAACTTATTAATATTGTCAAACGCAGGTGCTTTCACTGCCTTCACAACTTGCAAGATGGGTACTTAATATTTTAGAAAATTTCCAACATTATAATTCAATTTTAATTAAGCGATGTTATTGTCATGAAAATCACTTTTAAGGTGCTTTATGGAGTCTTTTTTAAACTGGCTAATTATAACAGAATTTAATCGCATATTTATTAGTATCATTTTAATTTTTCAAAAAATGTTTCAAAGAATAAGATTAACTTAGGGTAGTTTCAGAGAATTTGAACAATTCACCAAATTTCGAAATTAATTTTCAAGTTCTGTGAAAGTGCTATTCGAGTTCTGAAATTATATCAGTGTGGGCCACTTGCTTCACAAAACTGAAATAATAAGCGAACTTGAATAGAAATTTCACAGAACTTGCAAAATAACTTTGAAATTTGTTGAATTGTTCAAATTTTCTGATATAATCCATCCTAAGTTATTTGGATACTAGCTGACCCGGAGAACTTCGTACCGCCTCAGAATCAATAACTGTCGTGTTAACTTAGTAACTGAATTAAATTCTGCTTTATGCGCAACTGTCCGTGTTTTGTTTTTGTCAGAATCAGAGATGGCGTTATGTACGGATTTATATGTTTCGTGATTTTCTTACTTACTTACGGGAATTGCGTTTCATTTTCTTTATACGTGTGAGAAAGATTTATTATAATTATTGTATTTTTCTTTTGGAGGGATGCAGACATACGTTCACCGTTTGTCCCGTTTTCGACTGTTGACATTTAGTGTGTAAGAAAGAGGGGCAGCATTATATGTTTAAGAATAAAAGCAAAACCATCAGTGCCTCGACATTTGATGTTTTTGATTTTTTTGAATTCACTCACTACTCAATGTTATTCCTATAAAAATATTGCTGCAGCTCTTTCAAAAGATGAGAATTCGTTCCATACAAAATGTATGAGGAAAAGAATTTTCTTCATATTTTTTTTCTCGTGAATTTTTCCGATGTTTTAATAGCTATTCTGCTATTTGGGGCGGAGACAAATCCAACAAATCAAAGTTAATAAAATTCGGTCCAGCCGTTCTTGAGTTATAAATGGTGTAACTAACCCGACTTTTAAGATTATATACACTCGTAGTATAGGTATATAGTTATTTTTCATCGTGAACTTTAAACTTTATAATAATTTATTCCTTCTTCATCGTTCTTCTTTAATATCACTTAAAATAATCCAAATAATAAAGGTATCCTGGATGACTTTATTTACATCTGCTCCATACAGGAGATTTTGAAAAAAAAAACCTAGGGCCTGTGTAATCTTTGGAGAAGCTGAGTGGAGGGTATTTTTAGAGAGACCGGCTGGAGCGGTCTCCCTCAACCAATCTCTTCCGATCCGACCCGCCATTAAGTCGGTGGGTAAACGCATTCGCAGCCAAGTCCCAGATAAACCCCACCCCGTGAACCCGGGCACCCCTGCTAAGATACCAAACCTAGCGAACCACTTACAGTGAACTATGACAGGGGTTATCCAACAAATGGTTTCCGAGACGGCGGCGGTTCGTATACCCGCCCCCCTACGGGTGAATGATTTATACCTAAATGTTTATGTCATAATGTAATCAAGTAAATAAATAATATGAATTACGTAATATATTATGCACGTTTTAAATTGAACAATCTTTTAGCTTAAATTAAAGACGTCAAAGTGTGTGAGAAGGGAGATAATAGCTAATTTATAGGTACCGAATATAGCACGAGGAACGCTGAAGTTGGCTGAAAATATAATGTTCTTGACAGTTTCATTATTAATTGAGTTCGAAAGGACATTATTCCGTGCTCCTTGGAAAATCAGTTCCAGATAAAATTGCGTATCGAACAGTTTTGGTATTTGTGTTGCAAATATCTAATTGTATTTGAAAAATTCTTTCCAGAAAGCTTTGCGTGAAATGAAATAGTTGTTTGAATTTTTAAGACGACAGCTTTAGTGAAATTTTAAAGATTTTCTAATCTTACTACACGAAGACTGGCATTTCAAATAAACTTATTATATGATTTTTTTAAATATTCTCAAGGTCAAAAGACAGAACGCTAGAACCGAAGAGAGCCTTTTCTCCTTTTTATTTTTATTTATTTATTTATTTGTGTTAAGAGACAAACTACTTATTTATACATAAAATATAGAGATACATACATACAAAGTTAAATGAAGTCAAACCAAAAAGGTCTCCTATGTTAAAG
This sequence comes from Limnephilus marmoratus, assembly GCA_917880885.1. Lineage (NCBI taxonomy): Eukaryota > Metazoa > Arthropoda > Insecta > Trichoptera > Limnephilidae > Limnephilus > Limnephilus marmoratus. The sequence continues at coordinate 41,873,943 of OU862908.1, forward strand.
TTACTTGGAGATGGAGTTTTATTATATCTTGAAATTAATCTTTGGTGAGGAGGAGAGGAAGAGGAAAATAGGATAAGGATAGGAGATGTTCCGATATATTCTACACTCTTGTATTAATTTTAGATCGTACGCGTTACTTCAATTCGGTATTTCTGAAGAGTATTGTTAAACATGTTTATATTGTAAAATTTTATAATATTGAGCAGATATAAGAGGGAAATTAAAATGAAATGTAAATATATTTACAATATTTAACATGTTGTGTTTCTATAATAGTAGGATTGTGTAGTGGGAGAGACTGTGTGCTAAAGTACAGCCATTTTATCTTATATGATGAATGGGTTAAGAATTTCTTAACAGCAAATTAATTTTTATGTTCTGTCTGGGCCCTCGGAGTCAAAATGTCCCATTTAAATAGGCAAATTTTCAGTTTTCTTTCATTTGGCATAGTTGATCGTACTTAGGTATAGGTGTTTTCCGTTCGGTTGGTTTAACTATATTTACGCTCTAATTTTACTTATTGTGAATGTAAGAAAATTATGAAAGAAAAATATACTAATAAAAATAAGCAGCTTTTCTAAATACATTCTTTGGCAGTATCAAGAACATGTGTAGAGAACTGTAATCAAATAATGCATGTTCCAAAATGTTATGCGTGATATGCCTACCTACCAAATATCAACGTACGGTGTATTCGTAAACACGGGATTCTTTTAAAATCGGGAAATTATTGCAATAGGCATGGCTAACCTGATAATTCGAGACCATTGCCACACCTATTATCTTATCGCGTTCTTATAATAGGTTCAGATTGAGTAGCTACCTTAGTACATAAGATTAGGAATAAGGAATCTGGTAAAAATGAAAATAAATCCGGGAAAGTAAGCACATAACCAGAGAATAATCCGGGAGAGTTGTTAACCTTATTATCTTAGTGCATACTTAAATAAAGTTTAGATTGAGTAGGTGCCGCAGTACATAAGGTCTACCGGGCCAGCTGCAACCAGAATACGGGGGAGGAAATCCGGGAAAGTAAGCATGTAACCAGAGAATAATCCGGGAGAGTTGTTAACCTTATTATCTTAGTGCGTACTTGAATAAAGTTTAGATTGGGTACGTGCCGTAGTAATGAGGTTTGCCCGGGTCTACAAGAATCCGAAGGAAAAATCCCGGAAAGTAAGCATTTAACCAGGGAATAATCCGGGACAGTCGTTAAATTTATTATCTTAGTGCATACTTGAATAAAGTTTAGATTGACTAATGAGTAGGTGCCGCGGTACATAAGGTCTACCGGGCCGGCTGCAATTAGAATCTGGGGAGGGTGGGAAATCCAGGAAAGTAAGCACGTAACCAGAGAATATTCCGGGAGTTTTTACATTGGCTCCACACAGGAGGCTCCTAGAAAAATATTTCCCCTCAGGGTCTATGTCATCTTTGGGGATGCTGTGTGGAGGGTCTTTTCAGGGAAAGGAAAGAGAGGAAATTCTGGGATGGAAAAGGTATGCGGGGTGCGTAGGAATCTAGGGTCAGCGTATCCAGAGGTGAAGGATGTATGAATCTATCCGTCCCACTGCAATGCAAGACAATGTTCTGGGAGAGTCCCGCAGGCGAGGTCAAAAGACCTCCCTCAACCAGTTTCTTCCGATCCGAACTGCTACGCAGTTGATGGGCAGACGCATCCGCCGCCAAGATCCGGACAAACCTGTCCCCATGAACTCGGGCTCCCCCGCTAAGTCACCGAACGTAGCGAACCACTTGGGGTGACCTATGGCAGAGGTGTTGGTTATCCAATAAATGGTTTCCGGGGCGGCGGTACTCATACCCGCCTCCCAAATTATATTAACCTTAGATATTATCTTACCTTAATTATTATTATTATTATATCTTAGTGCGTATAAGGTTTAGATTGAGTAGGTGCGTAGTATATTAGGTCTGCCAGTCCGACTGCAACTGGAATCGGGAAAGTTAATACCTTCCTATATGATAATCCGGAACAATTGTCAACCCTATTATCTTAGTGCGTGGGTAGTTGAATTAGGTTTAGAATTGGTAGTACCTACCTAACGACATAGAGCTGGGCGATTGCTCTAGGGCTGTCTCTCCGCGGGGGTCGCAGTGGATGTGACGGGAGGGTAATTGCCTGCATTACTCTTCCCGTATCCAGCGAATACCAATCCAAATATACATAATTAGTCAATATTATATACCCTGCCTTCACCCTTGACGTGATTCATTGACCCGTTTTTAAGTTATTAAATTTATTTTTTGCTAAATCTGATTATTTATTTTTTTGAAGTGAAACTTCACTAGCACGGCTGGGATTTGGATTTCGGATGAAACGGAAATGACGGTTAGTTCACCTGCGACGCAGCAATTGCGCTCATCGGCCGCTTTGATAATGATGTCAATTTTAAAGGCTCCTATTTGTTGAGATATATTTGAATTGAAACAGAAATTACGCTGGCCTGCGCTCATTGGTCGCTTTGATTGTGACCTCACTTTTCAAGTATCTATTGCTTAAGATTGTTTTCGTAAAGTTTCGCTTCTACCGCGTGTAAACTTCACTTTATTTTTTTTACAATGCTCCACACAGGAGGCCCTGAGAAAAATATTTTTTCTCAGGGCCTATATCATATATAGGGATGCTGTCTGGAGGGTCTTTTAAAGGAAAGGAAGCAGAGGAAGTTCTCGGAAAGATAATGTATGAAGTGTGGGTAGGAATCTGAGGGTCAGTGAGTCCATGAGTGACGGACGTAACAATCCATTTCTCCCACTGCGGTGTAAAGCGATGTTCCACAGGAGTTCTGCTTAAGAGGTCACAAGGTCTCCCTCAACCAGTCTCTCCCGATCCGGCCTGCCTCGCAGCTGGTGGGCAGATACATCCACCATCAAGACCCGAACAACTCTTACCCCACGAACCCGGGTACCCCTGCTAAGTCACCAAACGTAGCTAATTACTTGGGGGTGACCTATAGCAGAGACGTTCCAATAAATGGTTCCTGAGGCAGCAATACCCATACCCGCCTCCCAAAGTTTCCATCAATTTCCGATTCCATCAGTAATAATCAGAACAGTTCCTTGTACGTAACACAAAAGATGCATTTTTCGGTAGTGCTTGGTAAAATGTTAATTGTAATATTATTAATGTTTCGAACTTTAATTTTCGTTTTTTTATATGAACATTAAAGTTCATTCTTCTTTACATACGAATCATTGGAAGTCAATTAATACTAATTTCGGTAGTGGGTCGGTTCAATGAACTCTTCGGATTTGCTTTGAATTTAAGGCTCTGCAACCGGGCTCGAAAAGAAGAAGATGGAGAGATACGAAATTATGAATGTTTTAGAGGAGAGCGCTAACATTTACAGCGACAAAATCGATGCGAAAATTGCGAAAATGTTTAATAAAACATGACTCGTTTAAAATAGAGCAAAAATCTCGCGGGCATTATCTTAAACAGTGTTTAAAGAAACATTGTGAATTTTTTCATACATATAACATGTAAAATAACTGAAACAAACGTGTTTATAATAATTTTTGGAGCTTACTTTGAGATTTTTTTCTATCGAGGGAATTTTATATAATTTGCGTTTCGGCGCGGGCAAAGTCTAGATATTATCTTCAAGAATAACATATATTTTTTTAAGAGCTTTAAAACTTACCGTGTTCAAGGGAAATATGTAATTAATCGGTAGAAATCCGGGTTGCGGGCCCGTGTCGTTTTGAAAAAGTGAAAAAATCATACAAGCGATAAAGTACATAGGTACAAAGATACAGTAAAGGAAAAGTACATAGATACACCTAATATTTAAAAATAAAATTATTTTGATGTTTTTTTTTCAAAATAGCAATTATCTTGGGTCTGCGCTAGTATTAATAATAATAATACCTACCTACCTACCTACAATAAGAAAGAAGACCTGGCTCCTGGAGGTGGCAGAAAGGTAGATGGGCATTTACCAAAAAAATTGACCACTCGAAAATGACGTGTCCTACGACTTTCAACAAGATATTCTATAGGTTAAAATTGTAGAACATGTTTCTTAAAGTAAGTCCCATAAAATAATTTATAAAACTATTTATTTACATAGCAAAAACCATAAAATACATATAATTAACATAAATATTCGTCAAATAAGTTAGAAGAGAGGCGATTTTTTGAGTGTCCTACCCTACTTTTGCAAAATTCTGAACGCATAATATTAATGTTTACCCAGTCCCTGTTTTACATTTTGTGTTAATTTAAATGGTCATATGTTCCAAATTCATTAACATATATTACTTTTAGCAGAGTAGAGTTCAAAATAATAAAAAAATCTGTTTTATTCTGTGCCTAAAAATGATGTAGGTGGAAAATTCCTCAACGCTACAACAATAAATCGATTTTAAACGAAAAATTACCTTTAAAATCATTGTGGGAATCGGTTTATTTTGATAAATGGCAACATTCGCACTATAAACAATCGCCATCTTAGTTTTGAGCCGCAGTGTATGTCTCCTGTGACACGCTGAGTAGTTGGGCGTCACGTTGTGCTGTTTTAATTTTCCACTACGAACTTGGTTTTTGTTGGTAAGTAATAAAGATTTTACTTACAGCATTTGAAGGTTAATTACTTAAGTCATGTAGAATATGATTAAATATGCCAATTAGTGAAATCGGTCTTAAAAATAAGTGCTTTTTGAGTTTGTTTCTATTCCGGCATCATACGTCACATCCAAAACGCGACGTGATGTACTAGTGGAACGCAAAATGTGACGTAATGGCATAATTATTAAGCATGGTTTACATTGTGCCAAATGATTTATTTAATTATATATATAGTAACTACTGCTGGTTTTTATGTTTTGTCATATTTTTTATTTTTTATTTTTAAGTCTATTAAAAGTAGAAATTAAGTTTTTATTTACAGTTTATTTCTGAAAATAATCCCTGGTGAGAGGTGTCTCGGTAAAGTTTTCGTTATTCAGTTATTAGTTACGTCAGTATGGCGTTAAAAAAAATTGAAAAAAAAACTACGAAATCAATTTGAAATAAAGGTTTCTAATTCCTAAGTTTATAACTAACTTGAACCATCAGAGACTTCGTTGGCTAGAAGTGATGTTATGAAAAATTAAAAATATTTAATTAAATTGGTTATCTTAAAACTTATGGTTGAATTTATGTGGTTAACTTACTAACTATTTAAATTATAAATTTATAATGCAAATTGTTCTTAAAATTGTGCAGGATGTAAACCTGCCTTTATAGTTCCTAAACCGTGACGTCTTTTCCATTAACGTCACTTGTCCTATTGTGATGTGTTAAAAGATTTAACTTTTTTATATTAATTTGTTTAGAATAATGCTCAAAGATTAGATTTATAAAAAACATGATTATTTTATTATCTGTGTACATTTAAAATTATATTACTTTAATATAAAAATTCCAAAGTAAAGACTAAATTGTGCCATTGAATTTACCATATAGTAGCGTTGTGGAATAGTTTTATTAAGAAAAGATATATTTTCATTTAATTACCTATCTAAGTTCAGTGTTTTTTGAAGACTGTTTAATTTAAATGATAGTTTAATAAATAATTAATTAAAATTTCCACAGAATTTTACATAAATCTTACCTAAAGTTTGTGACGTAATGGAACTTTGCATCACCTGTACTTCATTAAAACATTGATTTCCCGCTAAATAGTAGACTTTTCTTATTTATATTTACTATTTTTACGAAGTTAGATATATTATCAACTCAATAAAAAATCGTTTGTTACTAAAAAAAAAATTTTTTTTGGTGGAATTCCATTACGTAACGGACATTTTTTTTGGTAAACGCCCAGCTACCAGTGGCGGTCCGTGAGTTTTTAGTGAGCTAGAGTGCTAAGATTGAAAAATACGACATTACTGATATTGTTGTAGCTGAAAATGATTTATTTTTTTCAAAATTTAAACTTAATCTTCAGGATTCTTTCAGCCAAGGAATACGCCGCATCCACATACTGAAAGGTAGCTACGGTAGGCAAAGACGTTACATACTTACGGTAGGTACCTAAAGTTCTTTCGCGTACAAACTAAAGTTTTTTTACATCGTTTTTTACTATTATATACGCATCATACTTTTACAGCATTTTATCGAATTTTTACAGTATCGCCCAATTCTGGTGAATTAACAAATCTGGCACTACCTATTCCGATTTATCGTATCCCTTCCATTTTCCTTACATCCTACAACCTCACATCATTCACACATTGGAGATGCCATATTCTTACTGACTGTGGACCACTGAATTTGCACGTATAACATAATGCATAATAATCAGAAAAAGATATTGGCACCTCTGGGACTCGAACCCAGGACTTTCGACTTTCCGGGCCGTGACTCTACCAACTGAGCTAAGGTGTCCCTAACTGATTCGGTCATTTTTAACCATATCATACTTCGACTAAGAACTACCAACATTATCTTCATTTTCTTAATGCATATTTTATTAGCTGCTATTTTTTCATGTATGATTGCAAGATTCAAATCGCCGCCCGAAAAGCCGAAGGCCCTGGGTTCGAGTCCCAGAGGTGCCAATATCTTTTTCTGATTTTTCTTTTTCCAAATTTTCGATTGAGTTTCGCTAATATTGTTTTGTAAGGCAGAGAATGCTAAAATGTTATGTGTGGTCGGTCTCGCTGTATGGATGTGAAACATGGACCTTGAAAGTAAATACCATGAACAGGTTAGAGGCTTTGAAATGTGGCTTCACCGGAGAATGCTCAAGGTCCCATGGACCGACATGATCACCAACACAGAAATTCTTAGGTGGGCTAGAGCAGATAGAGAACTGCTTACATTAATAAAAATCAGAAAAATTTCATATCTGGGTCAAATACTTCGAGGGGAGGAGTATCATTTGCTCCATTTAATATTGAAAGGCAAGGTAAAGGGTCGCCGAGGGCCTTTTTTTTTTTTTTTTTTTTTTACAGTGAATACCGCACAAGAATCTCAACTGCTCCCGTCTGGAGCCAGTGAGACTATGGCATCCCCAATTGGGGTATGTTGTGAGGCTGAAGGTAGTGTAGAGGGGAAGGAGGTGGGAAGAGGAAGGTTGGGAAGTACCTGGCTATTCAGATCTGGTCACTAAACACGGCTAAAGCCATTTTCAAGCAACGTTTCAATTCTGAATGGTGGTCTTACACCAGGGCGATACTAATAGTATCTTCCACTCTGGAACATGCCGCAAATATACTATATATTATTTTATATGAATTAATTGTGAAATAACACTAATTAATCAAATAAAATTTATTTGCGCATGCCGGGTTCGAACCCGCGACCTCCGGAATGTGAGTCAAGAGTCTTAGCCACTGGACTACGGAGGTCGCCTGGTAGGAGACAATGTCTTGGCTGCGAAATATACGAGAGTGGACAGGCATTAGAAGTGTGGAGGAGCTATTCCGGGCAGCGCAAGACAGAGAGACATTTTTAAGAGTGATCGCCAACGTCGGGACCTGATAGGGTACACAAAGAAAAAGAAGAATACTTTTTCATTTAATGGATTTTATTTTATAATTTTTCATTTTATAATTTGAGGTTTTACTGATCAAGTTAAAAATAAAAATAAATAATGCATAACATATAAAAAAAAAACTAACAAACAATATCTCACTTCAGATTTCACACAAAATACCTTAGAATTTATTTATTTGTATTCTCGTATAAGCAGTTTACAGATTTTTACAGTTGACGTGTATAATAATAAGTACCAGTAATTTTAAACAAAATATTAATAATCAGTAACTGTATGCAAATGGGTTTTGTGAACACCTCACTGGGAGGACCTGGGCTGAAGTGTTTGCATGTTTTAATAAAGTGTTTATTTCAGAACAAATATCTGAGACGCGCACAAATTTTTCGAGTAGGCCAAACTAATCAATCTTAAGCTCACCTGATATTCAAGGACACGAGGGACAGTACCTGTTGAAGCGCGCATCATCAAGTCTGGTGCCCGTGATTTCTGATTAGTGTTAGTATCGATTATGGCCGTATGCCAGGTAGTCAGTGTCAGTAGTCACGCTCCCCTGACCGTCGTGCTCCCCTGGTCACCTGTTCAGGGGCCTTTCTTCCAGTAATGGTCATAACGCCTCGCAAAAACACCAATATCAATACCTCTTTACCTACCCGTTATTACGACGGCTATATCCGATTGTCGTAAGATTGATTGTTTCCGAAAAATATCTATAAAATTTTTTTTTTTTAATTGGTTGTTTTTGTTAAAATTGACATTGTTCAAAATGTTGTGCAAATAATATAATAAGGAAAATACATGCAATTTATTGCGATTTTGAGATAGGCACATGTCAAATAATGTTATACTTCTTAAATTATGTTCTTGTCATAACCTCATCGTTATGTCCGGAGTAAAAAAAAACGAGTGTGCTTTAGACCACACAACTGAAGTAAAACTTCTTTAGCTCCATCTATATGATAGGAAGAGAGAAAGAAAATGTGCGCGCGCACTGCTCTCTCTTGCGCCTACAGTGTGATACAGACAATAGGCCTGCACTATGTCGATACACGAAACATAACTGGCCATGAGAGAAAGAGAGAAAGAATATGTGTGCTCGCACCTCTCTCACTTGCCCCTACAGTAAAAAAAAACGAAACGTAACTCTCTCTCTTTCTATCTTCACTAACTTATATCTCCCTCTACCGTTCGCCTCGCTTTTCGTAACGCTCTCGTCACGCATTCGCCAGCTTACTCCCCAATTCAAGCGTGCGTAAAAATTTTTTACTTTTAAAACTAATGCATGTCTTTTAGGTAATACCAGGATCAAAATAAATTGGGGAAGGGAAACAGAGAGAGAGAATAAGTAGTAGTAGGAAGTATCTGTATCTATATTCAAAATATTTTATATATTTTATACATAAAAATTCATTTAACATTGTTATCGCCAAGTCAAGCAACATTCACGTGATCTCTCACAGGAAAACACTATGGGAATTTACTTCTTCTGGCGCATATTATTTTATATAAATTATATGCTCACCTGTATGAATGAAAACTATTATCCAAATGTTCTTATTTGACTATGCTTTAATATCCAACCCGCAACCTTTGGGTCAAGAGTCAAGAAGCTCACTGCTGTGCCACAGAGGTCGTCAAAATATAACCCCGTATTTTTGTAATTTTCCGGCATCCGTGAAATAATCAAATAAACTTACACGATGACTATCCAGTTTCTCAATACATCAGAGGAAATGGTATCAAGTATGCCTCTAGCTCTGCTGCCGAGATATCTATTGAATATTCAATGTTTACATCACATCACATCTCCCTGCTTAGGCAAAAAGTCGTTGACGCGGCTTTGGGAAATCCCAAACTTCGCCTCACGGTGAATAACAGACATCATTTCGCCAAATTAAGTTTTCAGGACACGTATGAAACGAATATTGAATGCAGCGACCCGGCTTGCATATTAATTAGCCACGTTTGTTATACTCAGGATCTTGATAGCCTTATAATACATAGGTGGACACTCTTCGTAGGAACACACTGTCTTTGCACTCTTAGCAATGTTCCAAAGTCATGACACATTAAACATTGTCCACTGACGTCGTAATTATCTAAGAAAATTGGGTATTGAATGAAAATAAGATAAATTGAACAACATTATTGTGTTTATATAACTTTAAACCGGTCTTACAAATATGTTTTTGTTATAAAATCTTTTATTTTTATTTTAACTTTATGAGTAAAACCTCAAATTGTAATATTTAATTAAATTTCCCCACAATTTGGGAGGCGGGTATGGGTACCGCCGCCCCGGGAACCATTTATTGGACAACCAACACCCCTGCCACAGGTCACCCCAAGTGGTTTGCTACGTTTGGTGACTTAGCAGGGGTGCCCGGGTTCATGGGATGAGGTTTGTCTAGGTCTTGGTGGCGAATTCGTTTACCCAACCACTGCGTGGCGGGCTGGATCGGAGGAGACTGATTGAGGGAGGCCTACTTGATCTCTCCAGCCGGAATCTCCCGACCCTTTGCCCTGCACCGCAGTGTGAGGAATAGATTCATACGTCCGTCACTCCTGGCCACACTGACCCCCAGATTCCTACCCACCCCTCATACACTCGTACCTTTTTCCTTCCCATATCTTCTTCTCCTTCCGTTCCCTTAAAAAATCCTCCACACAGCATCCTCAAAGATGACATAGGCCCCTAGGGAAATTGTTTTCCTCGGTGCCTCCTGTGTGGAGCAAATGTAAAAAAAAAAATGCAGACAATATAAGCGAAACTCGATCAAAAATCTGGAATCAGAAAAAGATATTGACACCAATATCTTTTTCTGATATTTCTATTTCCAGATTTTTGATTGAGTTTCGCTTATATTGTCTTCATTTAATTAAATGTTATAAAATCACTTTTGAACGACTAATAAAGGGTAGGTTTAGGTGTAACAAGCCATAATTATCAGGCCTGCTTTAGTTAGCATTTATCCTTTGCTGTATTTTTCCAAAAATGTACAAACTTTTGTTTTTTCCCCAATTTGGGAGGCGGGATAACCAACATATCTGCCATAAGTCACCCCAAGTGGTTGGCTGCATTTGGTGACTAAACAGGGGTGCCCGGGTTCACGGGGTGAGGGTGGTCTCGGTCTTGGCGGCGAATGCGTTTGCCCACCTTCTGCGCGACGGGCCGGATCGGGATAGACTGGTTGAGTTGGACGTTTGAACTATCCAGCCGGACTCTCTCGGCCCATCGCCTCACACCGTAGTGGCAGGGATGGATTTACACGGCCGTCACTCCTGGACACGTTGACCCTCAGATTCCTACCCACCTTTCATACCATTTTCTTTCCCAGAACTTCCTTTCCCTAAAAAGACTCCCACACAGCATCCTCAAAATTGACATAGGGCCTTGGGGGATTTTTATCCTCTGGCCCTCTGGGTACCAATGTTCAAAAAAACTACTCCACCAAAATGAGAAAATTTATTGTAATTGTATAATAGGCAATAGAAAAAAAAAAAGATAGTACATAGTGATATATTTTACAATAATAATATACTGTATCGACTTTTCAGCTCGTTTGTATTTTATTTGCGTTATTTGTTCTATTTTAGGAGTATTGGATGAACCAAGGGTAAAACTATGGGTGTATTAAGACAATATTTTACATATTGTAAATTCATGTTAATAGGTGTACCGAAAATATACACATTTTAAAGTACCAAGCTAGTTAATTCAAATTTGGGAGTTAAATGCACCCTGCCTAGTTTAACATAAATAAACCTACATTCTTTGGAATTAATCATTGCACCTAAGAATTAATTGAAAAATCATTAACTTACAAATATCTGAGACGCGCACAAATTTTTCGAGTAGACCAAACTAATCAATCTTAAGCTCACCTGATATTCAAGGACACGAGGGACAGTACCTGTTGAAGCGCGCATCATCAAGTCTGGTGCCCGTGATTTGTGATTAGTGTTAGTATCGATTATGGCCGTTTGCCATATATGCGAGTATACCTTTATTTTTACGTTAAAAACCCAAAATATTTCAATCTCCATTGGTCATGTCAAAAAAATTGTTGAACTTAGTCACGGATGCATTTAAATTGGGTTATACTTGACCTATACGTGATGCATTGTTCAGCTTGACTTGACGGAAGAATCTGAAGACATGTAAGTGTAATTTGTTGGACACCGGCCACTAAAGCCTTCCCATATTTCTATGGCATCCTTTACTCAACCTGTGGGGTCCGTAGATTGATGCTTAATGTGTACGCACCACGGCACTACCTGTGTGAATACGTCGACACAACCTCATCACCCCCATGCCACACCCCACTTCACCGGTCGTGGTATCCCGGAAACTGCAGGTGAGGGGGAATTGGTATATACTGTATATTGCCTACCTTCCTATCCACTAGGCAGAAACTATGTAGGTATTAGGTAGCCCTGTCGTGATCTGAAGTGTAATTGATACCGAAATCAGATCGGGCCACCTCTTTTATTTTGTAACTCAGTATCAAAGCTATCTTGTAAGTTGTATGCAAGTTCGTATCCGACCACCACACAGGGAGTTCTTTCGTTGTGAAAAAAAATTGTGAGCACAGGACTTAGACGTAAAAATACGCATACGTATAACTAACAACATAATCCTTATCCAAAAAAATCTAATTCACTAGATCTAATTCATCAAAACGTTTGCGCGGCCCATTTCGGCCCGTTTCGTACAAATCTTAATTTTGGATATGAGATCAAAGTACCCAACCAACCTATATATTTTGATACTTAAAAATATATTTAAAAAATACCTAGATATTTCAAAAAAAGTCAAAATTCCACTCTTTCACAGATAGTGCTGATTAATTATTTTAGGATAAGGAACTTTTTACAAGTTATTCTTTAAAATATTAAGATACACATCGCAATATGAATATGAATAAATAGTTTTGTCCATAAAAAACTCAATTCTTTCAAGAAAGGCACCAAAACACAATATTGTGTCGGTGGTTCAACCCAGTATTGTACTTTTATGCCTTTCTTGAAAGAATTGAGTTTGTTTATGGACAAAACTAGTTATTCATATTGCGTATGTACGGGCGCAAATAATTAATTCATCGGCATAACTTGTAAAAAACGTTTTTCTCTAAAATAATTAAACTTGCGCCATCTATGAATGAATACATTATGAATTCTTTTAAGTATCACCAAGTGGGTTTTAGTTCGTCGTCATAAAATTATCGATATATTAACGATATCGATATATTACGATATTCATAAGACACCAGGCTAAAAAGAGTATTGAAATATCATTTGAAGCGGGCTGGTAACTACCAAATAGTTTTCATATAAAGCAAACACATTCATCCGAGCTGTATAATATTAACAACCCAACAAACCTCAACCCCTTGGGTACAAGCTACATCTGTTCGATGAAAAGATTGGTGTTGAAACCGAGATTCTATATTAGGTACATTGCATAAAAGATTATTAAATTTGGAGGCGCCTTTGAGCACTCTTACCTGCTAATTAATATTTCACCAAAAACTTTATAACTATCCAATTTGCTCTTATTAATTTCCTGGTAAGCAATTAACCAAACTGAGCTTACTTTTATATTTAGTAATGAGGATTACCGTATCGTAAATCATCTTCTCTTTGGGTCCATTTCACAGGGATCATACAATGCAAGATGTTGCAACAAAAGGTCCGCCAGTTTAGGTAATGACAGGGCGCTAGCGGTGACCGGTGTTTGTAGTCCTTATTCTTCGTTCCTCGTTCCTTGTTCAGGTATAAATAACTTATTATTTCGGCGGCTTCAATCACCGCAGGCCGAGTATGTTTTGTTCCATCAGATGTTATGTAATCAGTAATCATTGCGCATTATCCGCGCAGAACAGGACTCGTAATAAAGTGGTATCTGACCGAAATCTTTACCCTTCCTTCCTTGTTACCGAATATAATAACTCACATTATATTCATTTTATACTGTTACAATGTTTGATAGCAACGCGATGCCTTAATGTCTCGTAAATACATCAAACCGTTGTGAATATCGAAGCTATATGATTTGTGTTTGGGTTATTCATTGCATTAGGTCTGTATTTGTGCAAATTGTTGTAAAGCCCCTTGAAAGTCAGAGCAGAGAAACGTTTTGTTTTATAAACAATCTACCAAAGCTTTGATGAACTAGATTATCTTATTTTTTTATTGCAATTAACCAATTGAATTATGAAAAAAAAACACAATTTAAGTAAACAAAAACGCGTATAATATCTTTTATACCTACCTACTAACAGTTACACTTTAACTAGTGTATAAAAACACTAGAAAACCGCAAAAGAAAAAAAACCTGCCTACAAAATTATGCTAATGTTGAAATTAAATCCTCAATATATTATTATACACTCATTTTACTTTTTATAAAATAAACTGTTTTTTTATATCACATCCGAAATGAATTCTTCGAATTAAAAAAATAGTTAATGCGTGACCAGACAGTTCATAAACTCTACACATAGAAATTACAAATACACTCAGAAAGCGAGAATAGTTTCCTTTGAATTTTGTCAAGAGGAGTTCGCTTATCGATTTTTTACGTTACGCTTAAAACACAGGACTAGTTTTTTTTTTCTAGCTCAAATAATAGTTAAACACAGAACGAGCAAATGGTTTGGAAAGCTTTCCTCGAAACTGGTTTTAATTTAAGAGTGAATCTCTGTATGCGGGAACTCGTTTTAATTAAAACTACATCCCAGAACATGAACATGGTTTTCCTATGATTCTGGCAATTCATAGCCTGCAGCTAGAATTTCGTAACTGCATTTATATATTATATGTGATATACCTATGTAGCACATAACATATTATAATATTAGTATATATTAAATATTAACATATTATAATATTAAATGGTAGAACCTATGGACAAGCTGATCCGTCATAGCTTTTCCCCACTACCCATATCTTTTATTGTATTAGATGTAATTTATGTTCAATTTAATAATAAAATAAAATAAAGTGCAATAACATGTAATAAATATCTGCATATTATGTACTCAGAATACGCAAATGGCTTTCCTCCGAATTTTGCAGCAAATAAGCAACTAGAAGTTTACACTCCACTCGGAACATGGTTTCCTTCGAAATTCCTCAGCAGATGAAACCGCAACTGAAATGTTAACTGTGTTTTTGGAACACAAAAATGGTAAAAATGGATGAAATATATGATGTAGTAAAGGTGCTGATCCCTAGCGTTAATTATTTATGCACACAGTAAGAACACAAAAACGGTTTTCCTCCGATTTTTGCAGCACATAGTCTGCAACTTTCATTACTTACACTTGGAACTCGAAAATGGTTTCCTTCAAAATGGGTCCGCAGATGGACCCACAACTGAAATTTTATCGTTGCACTCTGAACACAAAACTGGTTTTAATTTAAGTATGCGATTTTCCTCAACATTTTGCAGTTTATTCGAATTTAAGACTCCACTCGAAACTTTAGAACGGTTTCGAAATTTATCCGGCTTTCGAAAAAAAAACTGGTTTTAACATAGTTTCTGCATGCGTTTCCCCAGGTTCAAAACTATACCCACAACTTCGCATGTTTACAGCCGACAAAGGTTTGCCTTTACTTTATATAAATAACTATGAATTCATCAATTTGTATAATTTATTTATCTTATTTCTAACTAATTTAAAATAGTCTGACATACCGTTAAAGAAATCCATTCTCGCGTTCCAAATGATTTTTTTGACGACGCCGTCAAAAGTGTTCGAGGGCCCCACCAAAAGCCTCGCGGACGGCAGATTCCCTACCACTAGGTTAAACTGACATGATAATATTGTCCTTTTTATAAGAGAGTTTTATTTGCTTTGGGATTCTGGGAGATTTTTTGTGAATTCTATTTTGATTTTTATCTAGATTATGTAATATGCTGTCCGCTGTACACGCGGATAAAAATAATTATGTATTAAAAATATGTTAATGATTTGTCGTTTGTGTTGTATTTCAGAAACAAATATAATGGGTGCCGCGGAATGGTGCGGTTACAGCGGGACTCCTGGGGGACAGTATGGCTCCTTCTCCCCGCTACCGTCCTACTGTGACACGGTTGACCACCCCGCCTCGCTGCATCTTCCCACAGGTAAATAATTATATCTATAATATACTCACACTTACTGTTCCTACAAAAGTCATATCCCACAAGCTTGCGGTATGGAATCAAATAACATATGTACATGCTGCCCCCAACCGTCTGAGACAATGGCATCCCCAATAGGGTATGTTCTGAAGCCGAAGGTAATAGGGGGATGATATGAGGAGGAGGAATATGGGATAGTACCTGGCTGTATAGATCTGATCATTAAACACGGCTAAAACCATTTCAAGCAACATTTTAATTCTGAATGGTGATCTTACACCTGGATATCTGCAATACTCGATCGATAAGGATTATCAAGATAACTTTCGGTAAATTATCATCGTTCCCTAGCATGACTGCAGATCGCCAACGAATAAGTAAAAGTTGAAGATACCAAGTGTTCTTAAGATATTCGACGTCAACTGTTGTTTGTGCGTTAGCGATCTGCAGTTGTCCTTGGGAACGACAATCCTTATCGATCGACTGTGCTAGGGGAACAGGGCGATACTGATTGAGAGTGTCTCCCTCTCTGGAACATGCCACAAATATACTATGTTTTATTTTAAATTAATGAATTGTGAAATAACGCAAATTAATCGAATGAAATTTATTGCGCACGCAGGTATTTGAACACGCGACCTCCGGATTGCTGGTCGAGGGCCTTACCTCTCATCCACGGAGGTCGTCAAATAGGAAAACTGGTAGAAGATGTAGAATAGAGTTCGAAATGTAGCGAAGAAAAATTTTGCAATTAACATCAAACTAATTGTATAACTTAAAATTGTTTTTTTAACAAAACTCTGCATTTAATGGAATATACAACGGCACAGCACTACTTATTTGCTTCTAGTACCAGAGCCTGGATGAAAAACACTCTCAGAACGTGTACGATGAGATTAATAAAATATTAATTTATCACTCGGAATAGAAACGTTACCCGAAATCGTTTTAGCGATGTTTAGTAGCATTCCATTTCTTCTTATTTCCTTTCTTCTACTTCTTCCCCACTTGCTTTAACCTCGCACGACATGCGACATTCCCTATTGCAGGGATGGCGAACCAATGGCACGCGTGCCATTAATGGCACGCGACACGATATTTTGGGCACGTCACTGATCAGTGATCACAAAATTTATTATGCACTACGAAAAAAGTGTGAAGTGATGTGACGTTATTTGATAAACTGAATTTGTCCCCATTCGATTGGTTGGAAATTGATGAATTTTAAATGCAGCTGATTGATTTCCAGTTTAGTTCAATATGGATTCAAAAATTTGTTGAAACAAGGTGAGAGTTAGAATTAACTAAAACAGAAAGATTGATAAGTGAAAATGCTAAAAACAAAATTTTGGCAACATGGAATGCGTTACCAGATAAATTTAATTGTTTGAAGCGCGCTGGCTCATGCTATTTTAACTATATTTTCATCAACCTATGCCTTGCGAGTCATTATTTTCAGAGATGAATAACATTAAAGAGTGAGTTATTTGCCGTTTGACAGATGACTCCAGTTCAGCATGCAATCTGCTAAAAATAACATCTTACAACCCTAACATATGTTATTTGTCATCTAACCTGTTACAACAGAAGTCACACTAATTTTACTTTAATTTAAATAACGCGTATAATGGTAAATGTTCCTATTTAGTAGAAGTAAATAAAAAGTTTTTAATTGGTACATGCTAAGTGTTTATAACTATTATTTTCCCAATAATAACAAAGTCAAAATTATTTGATGGCACGTCTATGACCTCATTAAACATTTCTTTAGAAAAATGGTACGTTGATACGTAAAGTTTCGCCATCCGTGCCCTATTGGGTATGATGTCGCTCCACATGCTCCCGGCCTATAGAACTCTTGCGCGATATCACAAAGAGAATATGATTTCAACTTAGATATTTAAACAACCATACCTATAAGCAGTATTAATTATACGCACGAGTAAGCTACGTTGTTAAATTTAATTGATTGGCCTTTTTAGTAGTTTCTACAGGTAGAATGTTTAAGTAAGCATTTATAGTTACCTACCAAATAAAACAGCATATTTACATTTGTAGTCATACACACACATATGAGTGCTAAATATACACTGATGCGAACTCATGACGAATTTCATTCATAAATTCATATTGGCAAAAATACCCAAGATTGTCAATAAAACAACTTCATTATGCAATGATTGAGATGACTAACTACTACGGGATCTACCTGCTTCCATTATCGAAATATAAATAATATGTAAATATGACCATATTGTATGCTACAGGTTTGTCGACGAACCGATTTAATTGAGGTCACCTTTTCCCTGAAGGCCGATCTTACACCTCGTTAACTTATTACCTGCACTATTATTAATTTATAACCCAGTCTCTGCGAAGGATCTCGCATGGGAATATGGGAATCCCAAATCACAACAATTATAATTATAGATTTATAAATCTTACGTGCCTTCTCGCGATATACGTCAATACGTGTCGTAGCTCGCCATGTTTCCATTCACTTTGTTCAAGGATATCTATTATCGCAGATCGTTCTATATTGTAATTCAATCGATCTTCTAATTCTAGACTGTATGGACTGTTCAGTTTTTGCCAAAGATATTCAAATACAGAATAGATATGCTATGGTGTCCGCGCAACTGTCGCCGGACTACGCGCTAATTAGCGTAGTTTTCATACAAAAAGAATTTGTTCATTTTGTTGATTTTTTGAAAATGTGCACTAATATTGCTTAACAATATATTTTGAATAAGGAAAGAATTCCTTCATTTAGATTAACGTTCGTTTGGTTTATTCGTTAATTATTTGTTCTTTTGGTTTATTTGTTAATTGGTAAACAATATCGGCGACACCCGGAAGCGCAGACCCACATAGTAAAAACAGCAGATAGCGCATCTACTTATATTTCAATATCTTTGGTTTTTGCATAAAATAAAGCACGTGCAAATTTAACAACAACGGCGATATGACAGAGACTTGGGTGATATCAAACCACCCCGTAAATTACCATTTACTCTAAAATAAGCAACCCACGTATAAATACCCGATTGCGTGTATAAAAGTCGCCATCGTCTTCTGAAATTAAGAATTATACAAATAACACGTTCATAATAAATGTTTGCAAGAAAATGTCAAACAGTCAACAAAACTCCAGGCAGGTCAGTCACAAGGCAGTACCTACCATATTATTGTAGCAATTCTAAGTCAACAAGTCAATATTATACTCCTATGCGACGGATTCAACAGCTTGGAAACAAATACTCCGATGTTGTTGATATATTTAGTACATCAATTTTATTATATGTATAAGCATACCTTATTGAAATTTTTTTCATCAAATAGGGGAATATTTTGATAAAGCTATTAAAATTGACTAACACATTGACAGTATTTTGTTGGCTGAAAGAAAAAAAACTATTTCAGATTTTTTGTTTTTTGTATTTTGTACCTACATCCTGTGTGATTCAAATTCAATACCTAATATTTTAACTTTGTATTTATTTTTGTGCAAATGTTTTAAACAGTAGTTTCCTGCACTATTTACTAGTATAATTTCGTTAATATTGTTATATATATGTATGTAAAAGCCTAAATAGGCGTAAATAAATAAATAAATAGAACGTGTTCGTTTATTTAGACGTAAAATTATCATCAGTGAAAGATTTTAACAGAATAAATTTCTTAGCTTAGTTCTGAGCGCATGAGACTTCAGTGAAGGTCATAAGTTCGTAAGTAATATTATGTAGAACGCAATATCGAGAGTAGGTGCGTGTCTGGAAAATAAATAACTGCATTTAAATATACTTGAGTCATTTTTAATAATCTTACCAGTTAGTAACTAAAAGGCGCAGTTTGTGTGAAAAATCATTTCAAGGAAATTTTGAATTTTGAATTTTGGAATTCCGAATAATTATAATTGTTGATTGTAGAAACTTAAGCCTCCGCTTTCCGAATTTCTACCCTTTTATAACAAATTTTTCTTGAACACTTTCAGTGTTTAGGTTCCTAAAAAAAATTTTTTTAAAAGATAATATCTGTACATTTGTAGAGCAGAAACGGTAATTGTATGAAATTCCCTCGATAGAAAAAAATCGGGAAGTATGTTCCGAAAATTAATAAAAACACATTTTGTTCTGTTATTTAACGTGTTACAGGTATGAAAAAATTACAGCGTTTCTTTAAATGCAACTTTATCGAGAGATTTATGCTCTCTTTGAAAGGAGTCGTATTTTATTAAATATTTTCACTATTTTTATCATCATTTTTTTTAATATTAGCGCGCTCCCTCTTAAATTTGTACTTACATAATATCTCCCTTTCAAACCATCTTCTTCCTCTTTTTGGACACTTACTACGTAGAACACAACATGCAATTCGACAAAGATTGCAACAAATTATCATGGTGTGTACGTTGCCGTACGCACAACCTGCGCACCGAACGGACATTTTTCCATAAACAAAATATGGAAATATTTTGCAACCTTTGTTGCATTACATTTTTTTATGCGAAATACCGCACAAGAGTCCCGACTGCTCCCAACCGCCTGTAGCCAGGGCGACTATGGCATCCCCATTGGGTATGTTGGAGGAGGTGGGAAGTACCTGGCTATTCAGATATGGTCACCAAACACTGCTAAAGCCATTTCAATTATGAATGGTGGTCTTACACCAGGGCAATACTGTGAGCAGGGTCCACTCTGGAACGAGTGCAAATATACCTCATATTATTTTTAATAATTAAATTGTGAAATAACCAATTTAATCAAATAAAATTTACTTGCGTACACAGTACACGGGTTTTTAACCCGCGACCTAGTCGGGAGGTCGGGACCCTTACCCCTCGACCACCGAGGCCATCGTATGTTATGTTGCTAATATCGGCACGCGGCTACAAATCCATTGACAATAACCTGTAAAGCTCGTTGTGTTTCCATTACTTTGAACAAGGGTCTCTATTATCAGGATTGATCGTAGTTGATCCGAGCGGGGAATGCGCATTTCCGCCCTGCCTGGTCCCCAACAAGCTGAAAATTGATTCTGATGGTCATCCGAGGGAATGTATTGGGTTCCGGTCGACACCTGTCTCTTTGCATACCACCGGCCTTACCTACAGAAACCCGTACACTGTACGTATTGCTTACTTACTTGTAGCCTGTAGTGGACCTATTGCCTTCCGCTGTTTGAGAGGATTCGTCATTGCGTTGACCTAATTCTCGTTGGGCAATTATTGCATCGTACGATGTCCATAATCTGACGTGTTTTTTATAAATGTTAATTAATTTAGTTATTTCAATGATCATTTATACATCATGACTGACGGGCGTTTCCACTGTAATAATATCTTACAAATAAATAAAATAAAAACCATTGACCCATAAGAGTTACGATTACCTAAAGAACAATTAACATTTAACTACCTTAACACGGGCATTAATTAGCCTAGTATGGTAATCAAGATAAAAACATAAATGTGTACTTTCAAAAATTGTATGAAATAAAAAATAAAAAAAATTTCAAATAGATACATAAAAAAAAAAAATTCAAATAGGTACCTACCTGAAAATTGATAATATATATGTTTATATTTTTTAATCTGAATAAAAGTCACAACACAAGAGTCCCAAATTCTTCCGTCTGGAGTCAGTGAGGCTGTGGCATCCCCAATTGAGGTATGTTGTGAGGCTAAAGGTAGTGGGGAGGGGAAGGAGATGGGGAAGAGGAAAGTGGGGAAGTACGTGGCTTATCAGATCTGGTCACCAAACACGACTAACGCCATTTCAAGCATTTTTTAATTCTGAATGGTGGTCTTGCACCAGGTTGATACTGAGAGTATCTCCCACTCTGGAACGTGCCGCATATATATTATACATTATTTTTAATGAATTAATTGTGAAATAACACAAATTATTCAAATAAAATTTATTTGAAAACGCCGGGATTCGATACCACGACCTTCGGATTGCGAGTAAAGAGCCTTACCCCTAGACCACGCCGGTCGTCAAATATTCCAACAATATTGGTTACTTGTCTCTGTTGTTTGTTGATGAACACTCACATTTACATCGCGATTAGCAACAATGTTGTTATATTTTACTTTCTGTTCATTATAAGGAAGTGACGCAACCTTTACGGATTTTCCAAAATATAAAGAATTCATAGTTAATTATTATTCAATGGGTGTTCACGTTCACCGACGTGGGTACCTTTTTAACACGTGAACAAATTGTTCGCTCGTGATAAGCCTTTAGTAAATCATTCGAATGGGCTGAAGATTTATACGATTTTCCAACTTTAAACTTCTAATCCAAAATCTCTCCTATTTTACCCTACTTTTGTAGCGAGGATAATTCCTATTTGATTATCAAACACTCTAATTAGAAAAATGTCTATAGAAATGTTCACCGAGAAAACTTAAAATAATTAGAAAATGTCCATGGAAATGTTCACCGAGTGAACTTAAAATAATTAGAAAATGTCCATGGAAATGTTCACCGAGTAAACTTAAAATAATTAGAAAATGTCCATGGAAATGTTCACCGAGTGAACTTAAAATAATTAGAAAATGTCCATGGAAATGTTCACCGAGTAAACTTAAAATAATTCTTAATCTCTGTACCCGAGAAGCATACGGATGCAAGTCCAAAAAGGTAAATGTCCGGGAGATCCAAAAAAATATTTTTTCCCTAACTATTGTCTCATAACTTTTTTAAAAATTGTTAATGGTATTATAGACAGTCCTCATTTACTAACGATTTCTATTAGAATTACCTACTTGACATAAAGTCAAGTAATTCTAATTCTCTTTTTATAACACGTGTACAACATTGGATTTTCGAAAGTGGACGAGCGTACTTTAAAGAATTCATGAGTTCTTAACACTACATTTTAATTTTTGCATTTCAAAATTTTAATTTCCATTTTTATTTATATTTTTCTTTAAAATGTTGTTATTTTTTTCTCTTAATTTTTTTACTAAATCTTATTTTATTATTTTTTTTTTTAATTTTAATTTATAGATATACTTATATGTTTTAATTTATATATTTGTATTTGTATTATTTTTATAGTTTTAATTTATATATTTGTATTTGTATTATTTGTATTTTAGAACACTTGAGTTCTTAACATTTTATCTTTATTATTAATTTTTGTATTTCAAAATTTGAAATTTAATTTTTATTTCCACTTTTCTTTAAAATATGATTTTTTTTCTCTTTATTTTTCACTTACTTTTAAATATTTCATAATTTTTATTTAGTGTATTTAATCATCTGTTGTAATAAAATAGTATTTGTATTAATTTAAATAAATATTAAATGTACGGCTACCATAACACGGGCATGAGCCTAGTGTGGTAGCCAAAAAAACAAATATCTGTAACTAATTAAAAAAATTATGAAATAAAAAAAAAAATTAAAAAACTAAACCTAAATACCTTAAAATTCTTTTTAATTGCAACAACAATATCAGGACTGAGTCATTTACATAGATGCTCGCTTATACCTAGATTGCATGCAGTTGGCAATGCTTTCTCATAAGTAGTAGATGTGTTCAACTGCACGGAATATAGTAATTATAAGAAGGCTATAAATACATTCCTCAATCACCATAATCAAAGTTAATCATGATAATATTCGTCTGCTTTGATTCTTTGTCATTTTTACTATAGATTCTCATGTACTTACTTCAGATATCTTTACTATCAGACTGAAGAGAGATAGCTTTTAAATGTATTATTTTATTAAAAATGTTTTTTTTAAACCAAAACTATTATTAAATCTTTAACTGACAGCCCTGAAACAGTTAGTTAATTAGCAATACCTGCTTAGTAATTCCAAACAAAGATAACTTTGAAGGTAACAATAAACTCAATACAAATTTACTTTATTTAGTGTCTATATCCTACCTACTGTTGACAACTTTTCTGACAAATCCCCTTTGTTTACATCTTTTTTATTCTAAATAATAAGTTCTCTGTTATTATAACATTGACATTATTTTTGTATAGTAACAGTAGTTTAGTAACACATAATAGTATCCTTCACCTAAATACTTGCTTTTATCACTAAATAACTTCTTCGGATATCTATGTTGATAGATAACAAAAAATATAATTATTAAATCAATTAGGTAGTTTAGTTTTAATAAACTTTCAAACATTGAACCTTTCATGACCACATGTCATAAAAAAAATATTCCATTTCGTTTTGAAGCGAGAAGGACTCAAGTCCGTGTTTTTGTTTGACTCAAGTCAACGCTTTTTTTAAACAATATTTTTAAAGGCGTTACATATAAAATATTTCGTTTTATTTGAACGTTTTTAAGGGCTGATTTACTTTCATAGAAAGCGTAGTAATGTTAGAGGCAGAAAGATGCAAATGGATTGGAGTCATAAAACTAAAAATGCAACTAAATCATGAAAATGCAGTCCATGTACTATAGTTGTTGCATCAAAGTGTTACATCAAAGGTAGTTGCATCCGTATTCATTTTTTAAAATCCCATTTTTCTTCATGATAGGGCCTGTATCTTTCTGCCACTGTCAAACATGATCATTTACTTCAAGCCTGCATCAAAAACACATTTCTTCAAAATTTGGACCGAATGCTTCTCGGGTACAGATCTGCTCTTTAATAGATGGCGATAATTTAATTATTTTAGGAAAAAAAATTGCAAGTTACCTTCGCTGTAAAATATTAACACTTTGCACTCCTTTTGGATTCACTAATGACCAGTTGTCTACTCTGGGGTTGAAAAAAATAAACATAATATCCTTAAAAGATTAAAAAATATATTATTTTACTAATTCTTTTTAGACAACCTGTTTCTTCTATGTGGTGACCATGCAGCGCGATAACATATTAGAACGACATTATTCGAGGAAAGTCACTAAACACAATTATATAAAATCAAGATTATTACTATACCATTTAAATTATGAGGAATATGTTTCTTAAAAAATAGAAGGTACTTATGCATTGTTTGTTTACGCCCGTCAATACTCAATATGAATATGAATAAAGAGTTTTGTCCTCACAAGCTCAATTCTGGATTGAATCACCAATGCTATATTGTATTTGTATGTATTTCTTGAAATAATTGGGTTTTTATAAAAACAAGACCATTTATAATCGTATTGCGTATTTACGGGCGCAATCAAACAGTTTATCTTAATTTTTACAGCAAAACTGGCAGAAAGGATTTTTTCCTAAATAATTAAATTTCCGCCATCCATGAATTGATGAATTATTTTATGTTTATCCTTAACTACTCAAATCCAATAAAACAGCTATACATCTATTGGTTTCTTGTTAATGACGTAGCAATATCTAGGATCAAAATGTTAAAATTTCCATTTATTTTTCCAGTATTACCAGACAGCAGCTGCAACCAGGCGCAGGGCGAGTTCGGCACGGGCTCCCCGGGCTTAGGGGGCGCGGGGGGCGCCGCGCGCGCTCCCTACCCTGCGCTCACCGAGCTGGAGCCCCTGCTGGCGCCCCGCTACCCCGCAGACCCCAACACCTACCCCAACAACTGGTCGGCCAACGGCTACAGCACCTACAACAACTACCAGTACAACAACGTGGTCACCAACAATAACCTGGCCTGCGCGCAGCCCCAGGGCGCCTACCTCAACCCGCCGGGACCCACCATGGTGCTGTACCCGCACCTTTACTCCACGGTCAACCAGAACCAGATCCACTTCCATCTGCACGGCTCCACAGATAAACTGGACCAGTACTTCTCCGGCGATAGCTCTCTGACCATCAGTTCTGGGCCCTCTCTGAAGGGCAGTATTGAGATCGGGATCGGGGTGCCTTCCCAGAGTCACTTGGAAGGGGACGGTGCCCCACAGGAGCCTCAAGACAGTGACGTCACTCGCGAGAATCCCATGGCTGTGTCTAACGCCATATCAGACCCCTCTAGTGTGTGGAGACCCTATTAACACATCAAGTGGCTAGTGACTGACTTTACTAAATTGTGATTCGTATCATATTTATTATTATTGCGTTCTAAATAATCATTCCTAAAAACATAAAAGACAATAATTACTGTATTAAATAAGCATTAGGTATAATTTTCATTACATGCTACCTGTGTTATAATATCTAAATGTTTCCTTAAAAACATTGAAGTGGTGGAAATTAAAATAGATGTGTATGTATATAGTATACATATATAAATCGTCTGCAATTTTACGTTATTTGTAAGATACTGTTAATTTTATTAAGGTAGACATGTACGAGTTATTACTTTTTTTATTAAATACCTATCAGTTAATACAAAGTTACGATTGCGTTTTCTTTTCACATCCCTCTCCCGCTGTACGAAATTATTAATTGTTCAATATCTTTTAGATTTTCCAACAATTAGTATATTATTCATAATGCCATGTCCCACAGAGGAATAAAAAGCGAAACACCTCTCTCCTGGCTTCATCCGTGGTCCTGGAACATACTAATCATAAATGAAAGAACAAAGTTACCGAGATAAAAATATTATTATTCACAATATTCCTGAGAATATATCATTATCTCAGACTGAATCAATAAATAGTGACATCGCATCAGTTAAGAAAATTATCTCCGATATGGATGCTTCAACAACAAATCTTGACTTAAAAATCTACAGATTGGGTATTCCGAAAACTGACAAACCCAGAAGTATAAAAGTTGAATTTCCGGAAGCCAAATGGCCGAAAATTCTTCTAAAAAAGAAAAACACTGAAAAATAATATCCGAATTTACCAAGACCAGTCTTATCTACAACGGAAACAGTTGACAGATTTAAGAGAAGAACTAGAAAAAAGGAAGTCTTCTGGTGAAACGGACATTACAATTAAATACCTAAATAACAATCCCACTATCGTTAAAATGCACCCAAAAAACTAAACACTGAAATGTTAACACATCATCAAAATGTACGAGGACTACAAACAAAATTACAGGACCTGAAATCAAACTTACCTACTTTAAACCACAACTCTAACGCCCTCACTGACACTTCAGAATTAGGATTCTTTAATCATACCCAGAATCTTTCTGTTCATAGTAATACTGCAGAAAAACTAAAAAACCACATAAGAATTAAAAATATATCATGCCACAAACATCCGAGCACATCAAAAGGAAAAACCTCAATGTCCTTTATGTACCTAAATGTGAGAAGCTTGAAAGGTAAACTAGATGACATCAAATGCCTACTAAAATCTACGAAATCGAACTTCAACATTATCCTACTGTGCGAGACCTGGCTCAAAGAAGCGGACCTAAAGTACGTCAACCTAGAAGGATACAAACACGAAGCATCTTGCCGGCCGCAGGGAGCTGGAGGCGGAGTCTCTATATTTATAAAAGATTCTTTGGAATACAATGTGATTAATAACACTAGTGACCCCGACAACAACTTTCTATGGCTTCATGTAAATAAGCTTAATCTAAAAATAGGTTTTGTGTATAAAAAACCAAATACTGTTTTCAAAGACTTTCTGGAAACACTATCCTCTCATCTAGGATCATATAAAAGAGGTATTGTATTTGGAGACTTCAACATAAATCTGCTTGACTCAGCCAATACACATACTTGTAAATATACTAACACAATTAGATTTAATAATTACACTATTTTGAACAAAATAAACAAAAAACACGCCACACGCATCACAGAAAATACAAACACAATCATAGATCATATACTCACAGATACAAAACTATCATACTCACTAACGAACTGTGATAATTCCATTTCTGATCACAATATACTACTCCTTGATGTAATTCACACATATGTTAAAAGCGCATCTTTAAAATCGTCCCAAAAATATACACACATTAATCTTGATAATCTAAAGAATGATATCATGCAAAATCCCTTTCATCTAAATATAAATGACAATTCGGTATTAAATTATGACAATCTTGTGAACTATTTGAAAAATAAAATTAATTCTAACAGTACCACTAAAATTAAAACAAAAAACTTAAATAACCCAGACTGGATAACCAAAGACCTTATAAAATTAATCAATAAAAGAAATAAATTACATCTGAAACTAAAAAAACAACCAAATAACACATTATTTAAAGCAGAATTTTTAAAAATAAGAAATAATGTCACTACAAAAAAACGAAACTTAAAACAAACACACTACAGTAATCTTTTTAAAAAATGCGAAAATAACAGTAAAAAAACTTGGAACTTAATTAATAATATTATTAAGAACCAATCTTACACCTCAAGAAATTTTTGTACTAAATTAATCATTAATGATGAAATAATCACTAACAATGTAGATATATGCGACCAATTTAATAATTTCTTTTGCAACATTGGCTCCTCCTTAGCCGCTAATATACATGGCAAAATCAAACACAATCCAGCCAATGAAATAACGTTAGTGCATGATAGCATTGAATCTTTATATCTTCAGCCTACTACGGAGTTAGAAATAAGTCAAATATTAAAATCTCTAAAACAAAATGCAAGTGCTGGTTACGATTCACTCAAATGTAAGACAGTGCTAAGTCTCTCCACAGAATTGATTCCTACATTAACAAAATTAATCAATCAATGTTTTA
Organism: Limnephilus marmoratus; assembly: GCA_917880885.1. Lineage (NCBI taxonomy): Eukaryota > Metazoa > Arthropoda > Insecta > Trichoptera > Limnephilidae > Limnephilus > Limnephilus marmoratus. Next base: position 41,902,153 of record OU862908.1, read on the forward strand.
AAGAGGGAACTTTTCCGGATAGCTGTAAAATTGCTAAGGTGATACCAATTCACAAAGGTGGGTCCAAAACAAATACTTCAAACTACAGACCCATCTCAATCTTACCAATTTTATCTAAAATTTTTGAGCGTGTAATTTACGATAGATTAAACAATTTTCTGCTAAAAAAAAAATTCTTATATAAAAAACAATACGGCTTTAGGAAAAAATCGAACACACTAGGAGCAATAAATGACTTAATCAGTAAACTTAGAAGCGGCATTGATGGTGGAAATTATATTTTATCTATATTAGTTGACCTTCAAAAAGCCTTTGATACAGTTAGTCATGACATACTTCTCAAGAAACTCGAGAAAATTGGTGTAGTTGGTCCTGCTCTCAATATACTCAAATCATATCTTAGCAATAGAAAGCAATTCGTTAGCATTAACAATCAAAATAGCAACTACGTTCCAATAAACTATGGAGTTCCGCAGGGGTCCATACTAGGTCCACTACTGTTCCAAATTTACATCAATGATATTTCGCAATTAATTTTAAATGGTGAAATCTTTTTATATGCAGATGATACAGCAATTTTCTATTGGGGTAAAGATTTAGATATCTTACTAGAAAATGCACAAACAGATCTAGAAAAAATCAATAGTTGGCTCCAATCAAATGTTTTAACAATGAATGTTAAAAAAACAGGATACATGATCTTAAGCTCAACCCGTAAAATAATTCCTCCTCATGTACCCTTAAAAATTGAAAACAACGACTTGCAAAACCTGATCCAGGAAAAATATCTTGGGCTGTGCATTGATCAGCATTTGACATTTAAACAACACATACAAGGAATTAAAGATAAAATCATCCCCTTAATTAGCGTATTTAGCCGGCTATCATATCTGTTGCCAAATAAATTAAAAATAGGTTTATATTATAGTCTCGTACAATCACATTTAAATTATTTGATTGAAATCTGGGGAAACGCATGTGAAACACACATAAATGAATTACAGGTAATACAAAACAAGGTAATCAAAAAACTATTTAATTACAAGCCCAGAACATCCACAAAAAAATTATATATGGAAACAAAACTATTAACATTAAGAAAACTATATGAATACAATACATGTCTCCTTATATACAAAATACAAAATAATCTCGTACACACAAACACAGAATTCATTAAAACGTCCCAAGTACATAAACACTTTACACGACAACGCGATAACATACATTTAAATACCATCCACACTAACTATGGTAAACAATCCATTGGTTACGAGGGGGGCAACTTATATAATTGCCTCCCAAATGACATTAAAAACGAAAAGAAGCTGGGTAAATTTAAAAAACAATAATTATTTATATTTATTCTTGATAAACAAAATAATGAAATAGAATAGCGCTGTATTGAAATATTTATTTTATCTTAATGTGTTAAGTTAAATGAGTGAAAATGTAATTTTCTTTTAACTGGAATAAAAAAAAAATTAAAATAAATACTAATGTCCGAGCCACAAGAGGCTAGTATTGCAAGCCAGGATAGGAATCTACCATGCCGGCGAGATCCTGACAAGATCTTAACTTACAGTGCAACACGAAACGTGAACTAACGCTATATCTTTACATTTTAACTAGCTGAAATCCCCGACGATGCCCGGGCTTTACTGTGCAAAATTTCATCAACCTCCACCACACCACCCGCTTGTCCACCACATACAGACATTCTCCTTTATATAGATATTATATATTTCAACCACTTTACACAAAACCTTGAAAAATTATATATCTACCTAAACCTTCCTCGTGAATCGCCATATCTATTGGTGAAAACCGCATGAAAATCCGTTAGGTAGTTTTTGAGTTTATTGCGAATAGCCAGACAGACGCGGCGGAGGACTTTATTTTATAATATGTAGAGATAATATTTATGCAACCATACCTACTATCGTTATGCCACATATAACAGCGCCGTTCGTTTTCGCTAAATTGTACGTGCAGTAGGTACTGTATTCTGACACAAGTTAGAGCGGTTTACAAAATTCTAGAAAATTTTAGTCGCCGCGGCGACTCAATCCAATTTTGCATTTGTTAGCCTTTATTTAAAGATTTGAGTTTGTTTACGGACAAAACCATTTATTCATATTCAATACGAGTATAATGTACGGACGCAAACAATCAATTCACCTTATAAATACTTTAAACATAACTTGCAAAAAGTTTTTAATTCGTAGATAATGACGCACTTTCCACGCATAACTTCACAAAGTACTATCTTTAGGATGAATTGCTTAAAAAAACATTACTTCTGGAAAAAGGGTGAAAATACAATATTGGATTGAGTCACCGATACAAAATTGAATTTGTCAGCATTTCTTGAAAGATATGGGTTTGTTTATGGACAAAACTATTTATTCATATTCATATTAAATATGGACGGGCGCAAACAATTAATTCAACTTAATAAGTTAAATCTTACCATGCAAAAGATATTAAAAACCTAAAATAATTTAATTGGCGCCATCTGTGAATGCGTAGATTATAACGTACGTTACGTTTAATCTTAATTCCTATAATTATTCGACTCGCGCCATCTATGAATGAGTAGATTCTGAATTCTATAATATTCAAAATTTTCTCCTGCAGCGCTAAAATCACATTGGTACGTTTTGGGACGTTCATGAAATGCAAATAATAAATCAGACAATGTGTAACTCACTTAACACTTTAACTTTTTTTTGTTTTTGCTTGGAAAACAAAAATACTGTGGTCCTGCCAAATGTTGTGTTTTATTTTGTCGGATGTTTTGAAAATATTTTGTCGAAAATATAAACAAAAAAAACACACTTTTTTGGTGTTTGAATCTGCACAAGTACCTACGTATATAAATATGTATGTTAGAGCCTTAGGGAACGTACCCATACTACGTGGCCAACTTTTTGCAATTTTTAACCCCCCCCCCCCCCCCCCCCCCGGTGACCAAAAACCTAAGCCCGCCGCCGCTCATTTGTACCAAGCGTGACATTTTGAAGACCCCCCCTCCCTAAACATGTCACGTAGTATGGGTACGTTCCCTTACCCCTCGACCGTGGAGTTCTTCCCACTAATAAAATACATATTTATAAGGGAGCATACATTAATTACGTGAGCTCAAAAGGGGGGGGGTCCAGCAAAATCTCACGTTGCTTGAAAAAATACACGAAGTGGCCCAAATTTATCTCACCAAGGGGGGGGTCTAGATTGGAAGAAAAACTGCTCACGTAATTAATGTATGCCCCCTAACCTCTTCACTATCAGGCATATGCGTAGCCAGGTTTTCATTTAGGGTGGGGCAAAAAATAAAAATCTAGAGTAGGTACCTACCTACCGAGAAAAATAGGCTTTTACAACATATTCATGAACGGAAGCACGAAAAACCTTCCTACGAAGTGCTGTAAATTTGAAAACGTGACTCTGTCGACAATCCCAGAAGCCCTGCATCGGCCAGCCACCTTGCCTCACTGTGCATATCTACGCCCATGCATCAGGTAAGCTAATTTGTTCGGTCACGAACTGTGATTTTTCTCAAAAGAACCCGGTGATAAAAAGTTTGGAGCACACGCTTCCCACAATTTCCAAAATCATTTTTATTTACTTTTGTACCTCGCCGCTGGCAGCTAGCATGTAGGCAATCAGAATAACAAGCCACCGCTAATTTTTTGTTTTAATTAGTCAATACACCCTAAAAAGAGTGCTTTGTGACCGCTGATTTTCTGGCACCCTTGCGCCCCCTAAATCTGAGAAAATCTTTCTTCAATCATTCGCTCTACATAAACCTTCTAGGCGTCCTTAATCTTACTTATTACGCTTGCATCAGCCTTGCATTCTTTTCATATTTTTCTCACACTATCATCTTTACCACACATACTTCGCAGGGATCTCAATTCTATAGCATTTAGTCCTTCCTCTGCCAGTTTCATGCTTCACTGCCATACATCAGGGTTGGTACCAGCACCCTATTGTCGACTGCTAGCTTCGCTTCACTGCTAGTTTTTTGTTAGCGCCAAAGGCGTTCAGTCCTCCATAAATTCAGAGTTACCTGCATTTACCCTTCTTTCAATATCTCTTTCCGTCTCTCGTAAACATACTTCCCGAATACACAAACTCATCCACTGTCATTTTTGGGTAACTATTACAAATTGTCTTCGGATATAGCAATAATTTAATAAATTATAATATTATTTAACGATTCTGTTTTAAAAATACTGTAGGGTAGGCAGTGCTTATGTGCCTATATGGAGTGCACGTCCCTGCTGATAGCTTATCCTCACGATGTGATGTCAAAAGAATTCATATTCTATTCAATATTGAATTGATTCACCGATACAAAATTGAATTTTTCAGCCTTCCTTGAATGGTTTGGGTTTGTTTATGGACAAAACTATTTTATTTTTATTTTCGTATTAAATATGTACGGGCGCAAACAATTAATTCACCTCAATATATTAAAGCAAAAAGTATTAAAAACCTAAAATAATTTAATTGGCGCTGTGAATGCGTAGATTATAACGTACGTGACATCTTTAGCCTTTCTTGAAAGATTTGAGTTTTTTTAATGACAAGAATATTTATTCATATTCATATTGCGTATGTACCGGCGCAAACAATTAATTTAAAGCATAATTAACTAAGAAAGAGTGGAATTTGAATTCTTTTGACAATCACATCCTAAACAAACAAATAAAATAAATAAGTAAAGGTAAAAAACTCGACTAACTCATCCAATATAATAATATATAGCCACTATTATTCGTAAGTTCATGTACCAAATAATAAACTCAGGGGGTATTTCACCATCCTCCTCATGCCTCCTCATAGATTATTCATGCGGTAACGTACAGCTTGGATTAATTATACAGGATTTATTTATTTAAAAAGTCAGTCAATACATTATTGGGGATGACGAACCGACCAACATCATTCTTTAGTACTTTAGTAATGACATCTATTGTTGAATAGATTTATTTTCTATAAATTTAAAAAGGTTGAACACTTTGCTACAGCGTTATCAATGCAAAATACATATTTTGCTGCTATATTTTTTCCGTACAAATGGCACACAAACTTTTTTACCGACAGCGATGTCGATAACTGCTTTCTACAGCGCACTTTTTATCCACCAGAGCCGTTGCCGACAGTTTACAGTTTGTCTTCAAGTCTCAAGTCAGTTAGTGTTTTGCTGAGCTTGCTTTGTCGTCGGTTTAGTTTTCTCGTCTTTTTGAGTGCCTTATTTGGATATAATACGAGAATGTCGGAAGAAATGGCTGAAAATGGAACTGTCAAGGGAGACGTGCCAGAAATCGAACTTATCATTAAGGTAGGAAGTGTACTTAAACATTTAAAATTCTCCGCCGAGTGGGGCGTATTCCATGCACCGTGTCTATTTGATGACCTTCGAAGTTCGACCGGATCGGCACCCATGATCGAACAGTATTTCAATGATTCATTCCAGTTGGCATTAGACAATATTCCCTGGAATAAACGGTTATGATATCAAAGGCTTTTTATCTGCTGCATCATCGCCATTGCTAACGTCAACTTTTGACAACATGTGTGCAGCAGCTTATTATGTGGGTCAGCGTTTTCGTAAACAATCGTGAGTGACGGTTGAAAAGGCGTATTTCTAGATTTGAGTAAGAAAAAGTCCGATGAGCAAAGTCATTAATTAATGGCTAAAGCAATGGTTATTATGTAAGGCATTTCTTTGCGACTTCTAGTTCCCAGCCACCGCTGTGACTGCACTAGGTTCATTGTTTTTCTGGTTCTGACGTTTTAAGCTATTCCCCATGAGATTGCTCTGTGGTACCACTACTTGTGCTGGTGTATTCACAGTCATTCTCTCCACACAAGTCATTATTATGCACTGATGGATTTATAGATCGATTCTGTAATAATACGTAAATGTTTCGCGCGGTGGTTTGCAGGAATTATAAAGATATCACGCAAATGATTCAGCTTCTAATTACCTACCCACCTGTGTCAAAACTGCGTTTCTAGAACCTAGGAGTTAGGTATCATCAAATACCCTACATTATAGGGAATTTGATGTCATATTGTTATCTGGAATTGTCAGGAAAATAAGTCAATTTTGATTCAAATATAAATAATTGCACCCTATCTGAAAAGCTGTAACGACTGGAAGAGAGATAATTCGTAATATTTTTATACAATTTAATCCAGCTAAATACCTAAAACTTTGTGGTTGTGCGTTATAGAAATTCAAGAACTTCGCTTGAAAGATAATATCTAGGTAGGTAAGCACCTACACAACTTTATTTTTGAGTATTTTTCCGACCGGCTCCGCAGCCCGGAAATTCTTTTATTTTTCGTAATGTTTTATTTTATCTAAAGGACTAGGTATCCAGAGAGAGTGTGGCGAACCCATTGCTCAGGGAGTGGAAACACAAACCTGCAATAGCCATCCCAAGCCAAGGTGTGAGTGTAAGCTACCGTGCTCAGGTTGAATGTCCTGGGGAACAGTGTCACGAACGGTGCCTCCGAGAAACAAGGTCGCATCTCGGAGTATTTAGACCTTCCAGCACTCGGGGCTCTGCTGGAGTGGACCTTCTATTTCCCTGGTCCCTCGTGGGACAAAAAAAATAGGACCATTCGAAAACTAGGGGCTTTTTGGGAACCTAGGAGTGCTGAGGCCACCTCTTTGGACTTCCTCCCTGGGACCTGTAGGAGGAACCAAGAGGAGAAGCCGTGGAGAGGAGAGCTGAGGCCAACTCCATGAATTCTTCCCTTGTGGGGCCTTAAGGGAACCAAGGGGAAGGGCACTCTTCCAGCGCGGGCCTTTGGGGAACCAAGAAGGAGTGAAGTGTGGGGGGCCTTCAGGGAACGATGTAGGAGTGAAGAGTAGAAATGAGGCCGTCTCTGTGAACTCTTCTCTTGTGGGGCCTTTAGGGAACCAAGGAGGAGTGAAGAGGAGAGATGAAGTCTTCTTCCCTCCTGGGGCCCTCGGAGAACCGGGAAGGAGTAGACTAGGGAGTGGAGAGGAGAGACAAAGCCCTCTTCCCTCGTGGGACCTTTAGGGAACCAAGGAGGAGTAAAGAGGGGAAATGAGACCTGGGAAGACACGTTGTCGAACCTGAAGATATTAGCTTTATTTTCAATGACAATCCTGGCGAACTTTATAAAAGTGACTGGGTTATTGTCAAAGGAATGAGGTAAAATGAGAGATAGCACAATGGGCATATGGCCTCAGTGCTTACGGGAACTATTATCTATAGATATGTAGGTAAACCGTCTCCGTACTTTTAACAAAAAAAAATAATAAAGGACTATCAAAAAATTCTATCTAAAGGCAATCAAAATATTTAAGACAAATATAGAGTGCCACATGTAAACCAGAAATCTTTTTTTTACTGGATTTTAAACTCTATTATTTTGTAACATATCTACAAACGGTGATGGATGACAGACAGTTCATTAAAAAATGTAGTTTTGATTATCTCAGCAATTAGAAGTTTTTTTTTTTATCTGATCGATGAAATATTTGAAATATGGGTGAAACATTAATAATACCTACGTACTTAGGTACTAGGAATCCATTAGCAATGAAGTAATCCTATTTCCGTTTTATGTCGTAAATCTTAATGTTGTTTTAATCTCAAAATGTTTCGTATCTTTATCATAAAAATAATATAATTTTGTACAAAGGTACCTACCCGTGTTTTCATTATCTTCAATCGCAGAGAATTTAACACCACGTATTAAATACGTATATATTTTGCAATTTCAATGGATAATGGCTTGCAGTTTTTACACAATGCAATGAAGAATAGAATAGGTAGTATGATATCTGATTGTTTCCTGACCTAATTGACCCCAGCCCCCAATTACCTCTGCTTCCCCCTTCCCATCTTATCCGCTACCTACCACCACCACCTCTCCCACTATCATCTGACTCACTCTTGACTATTCACTACAAAACTCTAGGTGAAATGTTAGCATGGCGCTTAGGAATTTCCACTGCCGGTTAATCGCTTTAAAATGCAACCATCACATTCTTGCGCAAGCTAAATGCATTACGATAATAGGGAGAATTAGGTATAGCTTTTCCTTATTTCAAAGGAAAGTGACACATCACTCTTCAACGCAATTGGTTTCCTTAGTTTTCAAATTTATCTATTATTTAAGTTAAGGCTCGATGACACAGGTCGAGTTTACAAGCTACTATCTACTAAAGTTTATAAGCGGGTAGGTAAATCGGCGAGTGAGATTGTCATTGACACGCAAAACTGTCCACTCGCTCAGTAACGTAGGAAACTGAGGTCGCTGCTAGCGCCAGTAACAAGAATAAAGACGCCTACGTGAACTAATTCTGTGATGTTTGACAGTCGAAATCAGCTGTTTATTGGCAGCCATGTTGAAAAACAAATAAACCAATCACCAGCAAGTGCGTAGCGAGTAAAGTTGACGACCTTTCAACTTTTTTCGTAGATTGTCCACAATCTGCTAGTTAGCAAGTAACACGATGACACCGAGCGAGTTTACTAACAGATAGTGAATTTCCCAGATAGTAGCTAGTAAACTCGCTCTGTGTCATCGACGCTTTACGCACAATTCCAAAGTAGCCTGGTACTGTAGACAATTTAAAATAAATATCTTAGTGTGATCAAATATCGTAAGAAATGATAATGTAGGTATCGCATTCCAAAATTCAAAAGTTCTCCATGAATGTCGTCAAAGTGGAGTTATTTTAATAAATTCTAAGGTCAAAACCGATAGATCCTTCTACTTTCCCTCCCCTTTCTTCAGCTTCCCAACACTCGCCCAATCGAGGATGCCATAAGTCCACTCTCGTAGAATATCACAGAAAATATAATATTCTGTTGTCGACCAAAGCAAAAATCTGTTCACAATATTAACATTCAACCGAAAAGGTGAACGTTGATAATTCGAGACAAATGTTTTTGTGTCGAACTGCGGCATAAAATGTAAATATTTATTCGTGTATTTTGAAGATATTTGAACCATACACGACAAGGCAAGCTCAAGGTTACCGTCAAACCGTAATTATTATTATTAATCGAAAAATTTCGAAATATTGGCGCATAAGAGTAATGGCTGACCCTGGCGTTATAACTTCTATCTGTTGGTGTAGGTCCCATGTGTAGTGTGCATGTGGAGTAGTGGCCATGTGTGAAAGTTCCATGTGTCATAGGTCTGAGTCATTCCCGACCCCAGGCTTGTTCTTTTTTAACAAACCCCCTTCCATCAAAGATTTAGCCAAGTCTCACCACGTAATCCTTTCATCTGTCCTTTCAGCTGAATTTTTATTTTATGATTTTAGCGTTTCTTATTTTACGTTTTGTAATTTTTTTTTAAAGAAATAATTCCTCCTAGGTACCTACCTACTTCAATCTTTATGAAGAGATTATGTTGTTATAAGTACCTAATGACTAATAATGATGTAACCTAACAGAGGTCTGAACCCGCGAACTTAACCTAAAATAAGCTGTTTCATTTTTCTATCTTTTGGTACCTATAAACCAATTGATTAGATTTGCGCAGTTTTTTTCTGTCTAAAGTATCTAAGGTCAACAAGGTCTAGGTAACATCATTTCAAAATTAAGCTTTAAAATTTCCATGTTAACTCCAAAATTACAGAAAAAAAATCTCGATAAAAGTGTAAAAACTCTCCGAAGCTACCTACTAACTAGGTAGTACGGCTGTAAGTGAAAACTACCTATTTCTTGGGCACTGACTATGTACTGACTAAATTTAATGCACTGACTAAACTTTTCAAAACAAAAATGAAATCTACCTAGTCAATTTTAAAAAATGACGTCGTACAAAGCTTTGTCCGACTATGACAATAGATTGTCTCTTGAATAGAGAACTATTGGGAAACGTCCACCGCTCCTGTACCTACTATGCACTGCATATTATATAGAATATCCATAAATGTATACCGACTGGCTGTGCTCGAGTAGCGACTACCTATCTGCTGATGGAATAATAAAAAGCCAGTTACTTCTCAAGTCAATCTTTGCGCAAATAAATATAAAAAATAAAAAATGTTAATTTGTTATTTAAAAATAATCGACGTAAACCATCGGCCGTTGGGAAACATTACGTTAACTGTCCATGTAAATTAATATGAATTGTATAATTGCTTACTAACATCGCTCTTGGACGTGTTTGCGTGCAAAAAATGCATATCAGATGAATATGCATCTCTCATTGTTTTTATGCTTGTCATGTAAACTAGGATATGTTACCAAGTAATTTATGCAAGATCTCTAAATCTGCACAAAGAATAAACAGAATTTTTTAGGCAAAACTTGTATCGCCAGATTTATGAAGCCTAATTAATTACTCGGCTTCGCCCAACTTTCAACTCTTGAGCTGAAAATAGTTACCTAAATTAAGGAAATTATAAAAATCTGTGCCAATTTCGTGTTTCCAGAGCTCAACGTGGGAGTGTTTCGACCGCTTCAGCAAACATATTTTCTGATTTATAGTGATGAAATAGCTAAGCTAGTGAACCGAGACGTTAGGCAACAGCATTATTTATAGAGAAAAAATATAATCATACGGAAATCGCCAATTCGTAGTGAAAATGCATACAAAGGTTTCGGCGGTATTTTGCCTGCATGTTTGGAAGAAATTTCGCGTAATATCGCGCTATCGAAATATTGTAATTTCAGATGCATTCGAATTCTTAAAAGCAGTATGAATTATTTAGTAAAATACTACTCGTGGAAAACATCTTGACCTTGTTTCATCGTGTTATTATTTATATAACTTTCATAAGCTTAGGAAAAACAACTTATTGTTATTGAACTTGTAAAATTACTTTGTAGTAACGTCTAGGTTTCTCAGTTTTTTTGTATGATTTGTCAAATTCAGATATGAAAACATTTTAATATTTGGACCTGAACTTCACAAATTAAGTAAAAAAAAAAAAAACAATTAACATATTATTTGCATAAATTTTAAATCAGGCGGTCGGAGTTTTCAACCTTAACGCAGCAGAACTGGAAGTTGATCTTCCCTTTCTCACACACCCTTCGACTAATATATGAAAGCACACACCGCATATTAATTAATGCGTAATTACGATACGTTTATCTTTTTGTTTATTTCGTAAATGCAAAATAATGCCTTTCGCCACACTTGCTTTCTTTAATGTATTTCTTAGGACATGCGGTTTTCTGGAGTGAAAACTAATATCAACGTCGGTGACATCATAAATTTGACGCAATGACCACGGTAATATTGTTATATGCTTTTTTACTATGTTTATTTATTTCTAGTCCCGGTCTTTGTGGTTTGGAAGTTACGTAAGCTGGTAGAAATCCTTTTGGTCAATATCGTGCACAACTTGACATGTGTATATTTGCATTTTTTATAATAATAATAATTGGATAATTTGTATAGCGCCGGTTTTGTCACCAATCACCTCAAGAGCCCTTCAAATTGAAGATTTTTATTTTTATTGAAGGCAGTTGTTAGAATCCTTTTGACTGAAACGTTGGTGGTATGCAATTCACGTTGTTAAATAAATCTGCGTTATATTATAGTACGTTGATATTAAAGATCAAATAGTCACTAAAGTAATAATTTAATTGACTTTTCTTAGTTTCTATAATATCTATCGGTGAAACATGAAAGTGTTTATATGCTCATGGACATATTTTCAGTGATTGTTACAAAATGAAATTACGTAAAACTACAATACCTACAGTTGAAATCTTTTTGTATTTATTTGCTGTTTATTTGAATAGTAGCCAATACTAAAGTTGAGCCAAAAGTAAATTACGTAATAGTTGGTAGACAACTACGCATTTCACATTTGTTTGTGGATTGTGGCTCAGAAAATGAACACTATTCGTTTTCTTCATAAATCAGAAAATCTGTATTCTTAGCCACCTAAAACTTTCGAACGGTGAACTCTGGTGTCATGAATTATGCAGCTATTTTCGGATAATACCGCAATTTCCCATCATGCACTGTGTCAAATAACATTTTTATTTAAAAAAAAAATACAAAATATCTTTTATTTTTTTAAAATATTTTGTCAATTAAATCTAGAATATTATAAATAGTAAATAATAAAATCCAAATCATTTCTGGTTTTTATGATCTGTTCTTCTTGACCCTCGGAGAGTTTTTAAGGAATAATGTGGCCCTTGCCCTAAAAAGTTTGATGACCTTTGGTCTATCTCCATGTTCCCACTTACCTGGGGAATAAATAAATAAAATTAATAATCGTTTTCTACGAGAGAAGAGTAATAAAAAGTGTGTACGATAAATGGATGAGTCATGATGTAAGTTTAGCTGAAGGCTCTCGGCAGTATGAAGGTAAATACCGAACTAATAGGTAATGCTAATAACGTCATCATTGAAGCCGTAAGTACCGGAGAGCCATCTCGAGCTGGGAACTATGTGTCATAGTCATAATTCATAAAAGTTTCTGTAAAGCCTTCGATTCTACACTCTGCATTTACAGTTCTACACACAATCACAGCTTGCTTTACATTCATCGACTAGGTATAAACTGTGTTTTTTTAATCTATGACGTAACGAATGGTGATTTTCCTAATATTTTTGACGGCAAATCTATCGGATTTATTTGCAGGTAAATAAACTCTGGTGGGCAAGTGTTTTTCGATTTTTAGAATGTTCTAGGCGAAATAGTAACGAACGTATTTGTGCAATAGTTAACAATATAATGTCACATTTTTACGGCGTTTGAAAACTGTCTGTTTTTGTGATGCCTTACAAGAATCTAAACTGACTGATGCCAGAGAAATTATGGCATCCCCATTTTGGGCAATGTTATCTGCTTGCAAATTTAACTGAAACCGTTTCAAGTAACGTGGCGGTCTTTCGTCGGAATGTTATTGAGAGTATCTACAACTGTGGATCGAGGTGCAAATATGTATAAAACGTATTTAAATTATGTATCTATCTATGTAAAAACAAGAACTTTTTCGCATGTGTGGGGTTTTGAACTCACATCTTCTATATCTAGAGGTCCAGAGTCAATGAGCTTACCGATCTGCCAGGGTTTATTGCTGTGCTGTATTCACTGTATAATGTGCGGAGAAGGGATTGTCGGAAAACAACTAATACAATATCAACAATTTGCTCAACGTGGATCATTTTATTTTCCATATCTGGGCATATTTGGGAGGCGGGAATGGGTACCGCCGCCCCGGGAACCTTTATTGGATAACCAACACCTCTGCCATAGGTCACCCCAAGTGGTTCGCTGCGTTTGGTGATTTAGCAGGGGTGCCCGGGTTCATGGGGTGAGGTTTGTCTAGGTCTTGGAGGCGGATGACCAGGACATACTGAACCCCAGATTCCTACCCACCCCTTAAACTCTTTTCCTTCCCAGAACTCTCCTCTCCTTCCTTTCCTTAAAAAAACCCTCCACACAGCATCCCCATAGATGACATAGGCCCTGAGGGAAATTATTTTCCTCAGGGCCTCCTGTGTGGAGCTCATGTAAAAAAAAAATATATATTATTCCATTTTGGTGACTTCGTCAATCGTAAATAGTTACGTTAACGTCAGTGCAATACAATTCTCGAGCCGAGCCAAGGCTTTGCAAAGGCCATCCACGATATAACCTCTGAACACAGAACACTGACTAACCAACCGTCTGGGGCTTGCCAACGTGAAGATGCTTCCACAAAACCTTTCTATTTTCTGCATTCGAAATGTTACCCAAATCCAGCAGTTGTATCGACGAACGTTATCCAACCATTAAATGCTAAATAATTATCTGACTTTTACACTCAGCGACGCTTATACGTACCGAAAACATCAAAGTTTCCGAAATAAACCCTTGCGAGTACATTCCCTACTCGAAAGTAAAATTGCATAGACGCTTCGAAAGCCTTAGTACATAGGTGTAGATACATATTATTAAAATTTGGATTAATGTAATCCCTCACTATCTTATCTGATAATCTGGTAATCACATTCCTGTGGTCAGGTGTTGAAGTTACACACTCAGTTGTTTTCCGAATAGACAAAGACGCATAGGTTCTTCCTTTTTCATATCAATCAATTTTATTATTAAAGAATCAAAATTAATAAGAATTATTGACGATTTTCTGCGAATTTAATCTAAGCAGCTGTAAATAGAAAATACGATTGCATTGTCATGTAGTCATTTTATGTTGGTTATTTATATAATTCACGTCATGTCAGATGGAAATAATATTATTATGTATTGTTTATAATGCAGCGTAGACATACTAGACATTAGTATGGAAATGTAGATATTATTCAGAATCGCCAAGAATTACCAGCATTTTCCATATATACCAGGTATTTTATTATATTCAAATGACTGCAATCATGAAGATTGCTGAACTGAACTCGGAGCATCACCTGACTGACCTGGTAGCCTAGACCCAGTGCTAAAGCCCGTTCAAAGATGAGGTCGTAAGTTCGTATCTTGTCGGGCCAGTGATATTTTAAATCAACCCTTACGTGTCGTAATTAAAAAAACTAAATCTCTTGTGACTCTCGTAAATAGCTCTGCATTTGTATTACTAATTATTGTGAAAACTATAATGACTAATGATCTGATAATTTTATGAATACGTATCCTTGAACTGCAAATTTACAAATCGATGAACGAACGAACGCAACTTGACTCCTCGTGTAAATATGTGTTTACTATGTTTAGTTTTAAAAATATGATATAATAATCCCAGGTACGTTTGATGCTGTAATCCCCCTTTCCCCGCGAACGGGCCGGGCCGCTACTCCGTCAGAGATCTCAGCTTCTCATCTTGAACTTTGACTTATTCGTTTGATAGTAAAACTATTTGTACCGGTGATGGCATTCATGTTACCTGTGTTTTCCACATTATTCACTGTAATTTATAATGCCCACGTTTTGCGTTTCCATCATAATATGAAGTGATTTCATATCACACACACGCGTGACTTATCACATCTTTGGAACATCCCATTGCAAATTACCTTTAAGATTCACAGATTGATAATCTCGCCCTTGAATAGTAGTTATGGATTTTATTGATAGTCCAATGACAAACAATAAATTTCCAGTTTTCCACTTAAAATGATTTGTGTTATAAAATATTAGACATGAAATTTAAATTGAAGAAGATGATAATACTTACTAATAAACTTGAACTAAAATATGGAAAGAACAAGACACAGAGATGAGATGAGAACAAATGAGATCCCTGAGGCGTATGTGCGCGAAAACCATGTACGATCGTGTGAGAAATGTGGAGATCCGCGAAGAATGCAAGGCTGATGTTTTTTTTTTTTACATGAGCTCCACACAGGAGGCCTTGAGGAAAATAATTTCCCTCAGGGCCTGTTTCATCTTTGGGGATGCTGTGTGGAGGGTTTTTTTAAGGAAAGGAAGGAGAGGAGAGTTCTGGGAAGGAAAAGGGTTTATGGGGTGGGTAGGAATCTGGGGTTCAGTATGTCCTGGTCATCCGCCTCCAAGACCTAGACAAACCTCACCCCATGAACCCGGGCACCCCTGGTAAATCACCAAACGTAGCGAACCACTTGGGGTGACCTATGGCAGAGGTGTTGGTTATCCAATAAAGGTTCCTGGGGCGGGGGTACCCATACCCGCCTCCCAAATTGTAAGCGTAATGAGTAAGATTAAGAAAGGGACGCTCAGATGGTTTGGACATGTAGAGCGAATGAACGAGGAAAATAGTGTAGAAGATGTCGGGGTCGCCCGTGGAAGACATGGCACGTCCAAGTGAATCAGATACTTGAGACGATGTATGAATGTGAACGAGGCAAGGAGTGTGTGCCAAGATCGAGTTGTTTGGCGGTCCGTTCTCTCTGCCTACCCCTGCGGAGAAACGGCGTGATGGTTAGTTAGTTAAGACACAGAAAAATGAAAAGCAAATGGTCGCAACTAGGACCCTATCCCAGGATCTCTCGTCTTACCGGGACAAGTGCCTCAACCAACTCGGCCATTAGCACCTCTTATTATTTTTAATTAATTTTGGTCAATCTCATATTTCAAATTCATAATTTCGAAGTATAAATATCTCAAATTTCACAACAAATAAACCAAACTACCGCAAAGTTCGCGGAGCGAATACAAACAAGTGAATCAAGTCCGGACGCAGCAAAATGACACTTCGTGGCTCGCAGTTCAGTGCACCGAACATGTCCGATCGCAGAACGAAACCTCCCAAATTCAGTTTCGGTCTCGGCCTTAGTTTCGGCTGGATGGCGGCCGAAACCGAAACAAAGCCGAAACTCGTTTTTTGGCCGAAACTAGGCCGAAACCGAAAGTTCGGTCGGACACTAATAATAACTTAATAACTAGACGAGAGATCCCGGATTCGAGTTCCAGTTGCGAGCGTTACCTTTTTTATTTTTCTGTCTTGCTGTTTTTAATATTTTCGTTTAGATTTATTAATATTTTATCTTCTTCTTCAATGATATATTATTACATTGATGCGAATAACCTTCAAAAGTTATTATAAAAGAGAGTTATTCCAATGAAAATTGAAAATTAAATTTCATCTCACTCGTGAGTTTTAAAATTGAACTTATTATTTTGTGACTACTAACTTCGTAACCTTGTCTAAAATCCTACTTGGTACGAATACCTGAATGCTATTCGTGCCTCGGCATTTCTGTGGCTAATCTGTTATCAAGTTCTCGCTTTATTTGTTACAACTTGTTTATCTTCTGTGACTAGTCAAAGTTTACGCAATTCCTACACGTATTTGTTCTTGTTACAGCCAATTCTGCTCCACACTCCACACACTGTCACTGTATATGCGTTACACATAATACACAAACATGCTTGACTAGCATCGTTATTCATTCTCTTCATTCGAACCAAAGTTCTTTTCACTAAACCGATGGTAATGCAGAAAATGGGACAGGCACATTGTGACACTTTGGGCAATGTTTTGTGTTCGCGTAACGGGATATATTAACATATTTCTGAAATATTTATGATAAAGTCTTCTAGACTTATCTCATAATTCTTTGAACGCTATTTACAGTCGCTAAATTTGCTCGTTATTCGTTTCTCGCTGCATCCGTGATGAAATTTAAAAAAAAACTTTATAAAATCTACAAATTTCGTGATTTAGAAACACGTAAATTTACTTTTTAATAGATATTGTTTTGAAATTTACATAAATTATCTTGTTTTACTCTCGTCTGTGATATTATTTATTGAAACTGAATTAAGTAAAATTCAGAATAAAATATTAGATTGCGACCGAGACTCGAATTCGGAACCTCGCCTCTATCTGAATACCTAGAACGCATCTATCCACTGTGCTACAGAAACCTATTTAAATGCTGCCATTTTTATCAATCTCTTATTTCATGTAAGTAAATTATTATTTTTATTTTTACCGATATTGGCCTCGCAAGTTCACAATATTTTTTAAAAACAAACACGTTTACATGTTTAATATATAAACATCGTTTGAACCCTGTGTTTATAATTTAAAACTCTCTCGGGTATAATGTACCTATAGTAGCGAAGCGGCAAGATATTTCTAATTTTATTTTTTGAAGTGAAAACTTCTTTAGCACCGTTGTGACTTGGAACTCGATGAAACGGAAACGAGCGACACCAAAAAGAGACAAACACATACACATCTGTAGGATTTAGCCTGCGAGATAATGAGATGCAATAAAATATGTATTTAATTCACGGGTGCTCGGTTCCAATGTAATGCGATAAATCCTCAGTCCCACGCAAGTCTCCTTTAGTGTAGTGGTATAAAACGCCTGACGAACATCAACAGACATTTAGCGAACCAAGGATCGAATCTTACGAAAATCAAAAAAAAAAATTTTTTTGTAAAATCAATGTCCAATCTTCAAACTACTCCAAAGTGAACAGGCAAAAGAAAACACAAAAGAAAGCAACATCTAGCGTCTCCGAAAACACAAACACTAAAAGATGACCAAATGTATGGGAAAACTGGAATTCGACGACAAAAATAATGAAATAACAAAATGGTATATAATATAATGAAAAAGTGCTTCGTCTCCCCACTCTTGTCTACTTTAGTTTTCTGAAGGTTTCTCTTCTACCGCGTGTGAATTGCACACTCTGATTTTTTATCATTGACATTGTTGTTCCAAAAGCAGATTCATTCATAAAAAATTGGAAAATTTCCAGAATGTCCAATTTTATTATAATGTAATCTGGTGGTGTCAGTGATCCAACTGATTGTGATAGAACGTCTGAGATAGTGATTCTATGTAATGAAATGACGATTACAAATAATATTTTGGTGTAGTAAGTGGTTTCATTGTTGAGGTCAGGACACCTGCAATGATAACATAATGAATTTAAATTTTATTTTTACTCAAACAAGATCCTTGTTGGCATTTCTAGCCCAAACTATGAAAAATGATAATTACGTTTCGTTGCTAGACAACCAAAGGGTTAAACCAATATATCTGTAATGAAAATAGTATATGGACGAATTTTACATATTACTCAAACAACGTTTTTCATTACCATTTATAACACAGAATATCGATCGTCCAGTTGATTAGTCAGACATCTCCAAATACATAGTTTTAAGATAATGAGGAAAGCAATATTCGAATGCTCACCACAAATCAAATATTATTTACATGTGTTCAGCCAATAATAGACCATTAAAGACAAGAAAAGCCGAAAAGGGATGAGAAGATCAAGGAAAGAGACGTGAACATCTAAGAGGAAGAAAGAAGGGCAAGAAGAGATAAACGGAGACGAGAGGAGGCAAGAAGAGACAAGAAAAACCAAGGAGAGAAGAAAATATTCAAAAAGAGTTCGAAAGATCCAAGAAGAGACTGAATATCAAAGAAGAAACGAGAGGCAAGAAGAATGAAGAAAAAACAATAAGATGCAAGAAGTGCTAATAACAGCCAGAAATAGACAAGAAGGGGCGAGAAGAGGCAAGAAGAAGGAAGACATAAAGAAAGGAAAAAGTATACATAAAACTCAATCCATTCCTTTGTTCCTGCCCATCCTAAATTCCAATATTCGCTTATTAGGTCGCCATGTATGCCGGTCGATTAAACTCCAACCTCCTTCCTATCCCCGGAGCACGTGTTCCAAGTCCTAACAAATCAGTGCCCCCTGGTGTACCGGTCTTATCGGGACAGAAGTGTTCCTGGCCCCCTAGCATGGTCGATCGAAATAGGTTTTATCGAAAATGTCGGTAACTTGCGATCGCTCCCGAGCACGAATGCAGGCCGCTAACGAACAAACAACAGTTTATGTTAAATATATTAGGAACCCCTAGTCATTGTGAACTATTGCTTGTTCGTTAGCGATCTGCAGTCGTGCTCGGGAGTGATGGCAAGTTACCGGCATTTTCGATAAAACTTATATCGATCGCCCATGCTAGGACCCCTGGTTGGGGTGGTACAATCGTATGCAAGGGCGGATTTAGGGGGGGGGGGCACGTGTGTACTGTGGAGATTCCATCACAGTACATACTTAGAAGCTAAAACTGTCTTTATTAAACATTTAATTTTTCGATTGTTTTGACACTTTCATAAACCTTCCTATACATACTTGAACTTGTAGAAATAAACTTGAAGTATCATACTTAACAGTAATTATTGATTTTTTTGCCCGTCCGCCCCTTGTGCCCGCCTAGAAAAAAATTCTAACAGTAATTGTTGATTTTTTTTGCCCGTCCGCCCCTTGTGCCCCCCCCCCCCCCCCCCCCCCAGAAAAAAATCCTGGATCCGTTCTTGGTCGTATGTGTTTTATGTTTTACATATTAAATATGCTACACAATAACACCGGAAGGTATGACGGTCCTGTACATTAGTATGACATTTTGAAATATCCTACTAGTGACCCAGAAAACTCCAACACTTTGTTTAATTAACTACAAGTATTTTTCCGTTATAATTGGTTTGGTGGTGTTTATTTATTGTACCCAAAGATATTCAAATTCAGAAGAGATATGCTATGGTGTCCGCGCAACTGTCGCCGGACTACGCGCTAATTAGCGTAGTTTTCATACAAAAAGAATTTGTTCATTTCGTTGATTTTTTGAAAATGTGCATTAATATTGGTTAACAATATATTTTGAATAAGGAAAGAATTCGTTCATTTAGTTTAACGTTCGTTTGGTTTATTCGTTAATTATTTGTTCTTTTAGTTTATTTGTTAATTGATAAACAATATCGGCGACACCCGGAAGCGCAGACCCACATAGTAAAAACAGCAGATAGCACATCTACAAAGATGATTGTACCATATGGAGGGTACACTTTTACAAATAACTGAATATTCACTTCAAATTTCGATTTTTCGGAGATGTCTGACTAATCAACTGGACGGTCGATATGAACAACGTCATTTCACTGCTTGGTAGTAACCAAAAGATTAAACCAATATACCTGGTATCTGGAATCTGCAATGATAATGGATGAATTTCACTTATTACTCGGAACAACCAATTTCGTAATCAATTCTAACACAGAATATTTACAACGTCAACTGACGGCTAGGCGAGCAAAGGGTTAAACCTATGTAATGCATGCCACCGTGACACCGGCAGTTAGAAGGTAGTTAATTATTCAGATAAGTACCGTGAGTACAAGACAAGACAGACCAGACGCCTGCTCTGCCCTGCTGACCAGCAATGGATCTATTTTTACAGTTATGGCTCTGTACCTGACCTCGATATGTTTGCTCTTGCTGCACTTGAAGTAATATTGAGGTGTCGTTTGTGATCTCCTAAGATGATTAGGTACTAATTATTTAGACCGTTTCCCTAATGAACTGGTTTCTCCTTATGGCGTTAATGGCGTCATAACGAACTTTGGAAATCACCATCGGTGCCCATTATTCCTTGAACTCTTTTCTGAACAACATTCGATCGATGACTGGGCGCTAACGCAGCCCATTTCGATTTGGTACTCACCATTGTCAGAAATTAGTATTCGCTCGCCTTTCCTGTGAGAGAGACCAAAGTTGCCAGAGCCGGGACGTGTATTTCCAATCCCTAACGCGGTTGAGTCACTCTAGCGACTGAGCCGCGTTAGGCTATGTAAAAAAAAAAAAAAAAGTAAAAAAACGCAGTTCATCCTCTCTGCTTACCCTTCTATAATTACGGTCGTCACCCTCAGTTAAAAAAAAAACCGCGTTTTTTTTGACTTAAAATAAATTTTCAATGTAAAAAAAATGCTAACTAAAAAATTGCTGTCCATCCTCTCTGCTAACCTCTCTATAATTACGGTCGTCGCCCTCACAGAAACTGATAGATCAACGAAGCGCGTAGGTGACTGAATCGGTATAGCTTTTGTAAGGTGATTAATGCATAACAATCCCTAACGCGGTTCAGTCACTAGCGCGACTGAAATGCGGTAGTGTTTGTAAGGCGATTTACGCCTTCCAATCCCTAACGCGGCTCAGTCACTAGAGTGACTCAACGGCGCGTTAGGGATTGGAAATACGCAGCCGGGACAAGGTTTTTTTTTAAATTTATGTGACACCTTACATGAGCGCCCGTGTATGCACAGCGTAAAGACAGGAGAAGTATATCACCACGTGGTTGGGTAGCGTTGTGAGGCGGTTAAGGTAGGGGTTTTAGGAAGAGCTTTGTTAATGCGGATCGTGAAGAGGCCCGGATCGTGATCGTGAAGGAGGAAAAACTGACGCAGGAGCTCTTTTCACATACGTGGCTCCGACTTACATAAAAACGAGTCAACAACAGCTGTGAACTGTTGTTGACTCTTTTTTTTTGTTATTCAACAAATTCTGCTCGTGTCAGGTATTTTGATATTTTGGGAAACCCGTTTGAAAGAGATGACATTGCTGTTTTTTTCGATTTTTTTTTTTTTAAATTGATTTGTTGTATTTTTTATATTATTAATTTTGTGATGAAAAATTATTTAACCACTTTAGTTTTTAATTCCTTCTTCATGTTTGTGCCGAAACGAGTGCCGTTCTCGCATTAATAAAGTAATGTAAACAGGTTTAACAAAGTTACGATGTTTTTCTTGTAAAAATGCTGATGTATAAATGTATGTCGTGACGCGTGATCTCGATGCGTGTGCTACTAGAAAAATAAACCGTGATGCATGGCATTTCTCGTAGAAGTTGAAGAATAGTCTCACAGACTCATGTAATAAATTATTATCATTTTATGTAACTTTCCTTTTTTACCAGGCGATTTTGTCGCCCATCAGATATCGCGTCTGGGTTCACTGCACTGGGTGACCCACCTTGTACCGGCTCTGTCTAATGGTCAACAATGGTTATCGTTTAGGTTTATTTTGAAATTGCGTCACTACGGTAGCTAGTATTTCCAACTCGAACTAAAAGACTTAGGTGCTAGGAGTTTTTACATTAAACAAATAAGGAAATAAGTCTTTTTCCAAGCATAAACGCGGCAGACATGTTGTCCAGGCCACCGGGTTTATTCACAGAAAGTTAAAAGTCAAGCAACGATTTTCACATTTTCTCGGTTTTTTTAACAGATTTTCACATATTAGTTAAATATTTATTATTAGTTAATAGTCAATGCAAATGAACAATGAATAAAACATAATTACAAAAAAAATGGACTTAACTAATTTTAAATAAATGTTTTAAAGCTCCATAGAACATTACAGAAATAACTTTGCGAGCTAAAACAGTTACGTTGAGGTAAGGGAACGTACCCATACTACGTGACCTGTTCAGGGGGGTTCTTCAAAATACTACGCTTGGTACAAATGAGCGGCGGGGGGCTTAGGTTTTTGGTCACCGGGGGGGTTAAAAATTGCAAAAAGTTGGTCACGTAGTCTGGGTACGTTCCCTAATTCCAGACATAACAAACAGGCTGCACATGAAATTTTCGTGACTCCAGAGTTCACCGTTCGAGAGTTTTTGCTGCTTTCCAGACAAACAGATCTTTTAAACTTGTCTTACTCCTCTTCTCGGTTAATACGGAATATTTCTTATTCAAACAGTTAGATTTGGCTATATTATTACGAAAAGTGAGTATTTATGTCGGGGGAGACGAAAAAATATGCACTAAAAATTACATTTTAATTTTGTTAAAATTAATTCACTTACACGATAGGTATATGAACTCTACTCCGCCATATTCATATTTATATTACATTTCATAGACAATTCATGCTGCCAATTTACATAAAAAATATTATTGCCATATGAAACAATAATTTATTAATGTTATGAAGTTATTGCATTATTGACAAGTTTGAACCTGTATTTATAACAGAAGAACATGGAAAGAAATGTATTAGAATAATTACATATACCTACCTACCCGTTAGACAAACCTTGCTTGCCGGTGACCAGACAACTCAGAAAGAAACCAACTCAGAAGCACCTCAGAAAGGTCATTAAGAGTGATGATTCAAACATTTAAAAATATTGATTAAATAGGTTAAGTTAGGTTAGGGTTAGGGAACGTACCCATACTACGTGACACTTTTAGGGGGGGGGGGGGTCTTCAAAATGTCACGCTCCATACAAATGAGCGGCGGGTTGCTTAGGATTTTGGTCACCGGGGGGGGGGGGGGGGTTAAAAATTTCAAAAAGTTGGTCACGTAGTATGGGTACGTTCCCATTACCGGCTATTTTAAAATTATTTTTTCATGGCTTTTAATGACCTTTCTGAGGTGTTTCTGAGTTTGTTTCATTCTGAGTTGGCATGGAACCTTGCTTGCCATATAAACCGTTAAAAACCTGGGATGTATTTTTAAATGATGATGACGCGCAGCTTGAACTTCAACCCAGTAGGTACTAGTAGTACCGGGAATAATTCGAATTAGGTACTTTTGTTTTTATCTTGACAATAATTTATTTTATGAGGTTGGTACTTCCGACAAATTCATATTTGATAGTCTATTAAAAAAAGAATATTCCGTATTATCCGTGCATCGAATATCGACAAGGAAAATTTCCGTATTATCCGTGAAGCGAACTAATTCATTTTTACCACACATCTTTTCTGTTTTATTGTTATGATTATAGACTGGAGACTAACCTACATTTAACTAACCTAAAACCAAATAGTACCACATTATAAATGGCTTCACGGGTCTTTTAAAAGAAAATAGTGAAGCTGAGTTTTCAAAGACTTATTTACAGGAGGGAGGGAACACAGAAGCCGGCAAATTTCCCTTTAATGTGGTTGCTCAAACTAAGAGAGCCGTTTTTATGTTCAGCTATATAGGTAACGTTACGAGATAAGAGCTAAGATGCGAATTAATGTGTTTGATGCTTAATAATTTATAATAGCGAATTAACAACACAAATGATTAATTAAGACGTTAATCTCATAAACGGAATAGCACGCGATCACTTTCGCTGCTCATTTGAGTTCATTTGGGATGGTTGCGTAGGTATTATTATTTTGATCACGACATTCTGCTGTAAATGGTAAATGTTATACTGTTAATGCTTGCAGCTTCATGCTAAATCTTTCTCTACGATGTGATGCAGAGAGCGAAACGTAATGAACCGTTGTGTTCAACTTACTGCTCTCTCGTATTAACAATAACCAGTTGTTTGTTTTCTTTTGGCCCGCTCTCGGCAAGTTCTTTGGCGAATTCTCTTTTTCGCTTTCCACACTCTAGCAACCAA
The DNA here is from genome assembly GCA_917880885.1 of Limnephilus marmoratus. Lineage (NCBI taxonomy): Eukaryota > Metazoa > Arthropoda > Insecta > Trichoptera > Limnephilidae > Limnephilus > Limnephilus marmoratus. Next base: position 41,926,763 of record OU862908.1, read on the forward strand.
ATTCTTGTAAAACTATTGCAAAATCTTTTTTTTTACGTTAACTCCACAAAGGAAGCCTTGAGAAAAATAATGTCCTCAGGGCCTATGTCATCGTTGGGGATGCTGTGTGGAGGGTCTTTTTAAGGAGAGGAAGTTTTGAAAAGGAAATGGTAAGAGGGGTGGGTAGGAATCTAGGGTCCAGTGTGTCCAATTCATCGTACCCTATGAACCCGGGCACCCCTGCTAAGTCACCAAATATAGCAACCACTTGGGGTGACCTATGGCAGAGGTGTTGGTTATAAATGGTTCCCGGGGCGGCGGTACCCATTCCCGCCTCCCAAAATGAAATCTATGATTCAATCGAAAATTTAAGCTATTATAAGCGGGCATTCATTAAGGAGGGGGAAGGGGGTGGTCTAGATTGGAAGAAAAACTGCTCACGTAATTAATGTATGCCCCCTAAGCTACTTGAGTTCATATCGCAAGACGTTACCGCGACAGATGGAACCTTGTTATTCCAAAGGGTCGAAATACTGAAATGTTTTCCGATCATAATCTAAAAAACTTAATTTGCTGTATTATATATCCGAAAATTGGTTTATAATTATGAGATTTTACACTTAAAAACATTTTTTACAGTCCTGATACATTATTTTTTCCATACTTATGAAAAGACTTGTCAAAAAATAATCGATAAAGGCCAAGATGTTTTCTTCTCGGAGTATTTAATTTAAGGCCCCGTAGTAAGCGTTAAAAAAGAAGCAGAAGATGGTTTGAAAGGGAGATTGTAAATACGAATGTTAGAGGGAGCGCGCTAATGAAAAACCAAAACGATTTTAATTAACCGAAAATTGTGAAAGTATTTAATAAAACACGGCTCGTTTAAAATAGAGCAAAAATCTCTCGACAAATGTCTAAATGGCATTTAAAGATGTATTGTGAATTTTTTCGTACATATAGCATAGGTACCTATTAAATAGCAGATCAAAATATTGTGTTTTTAATAGCATACTTTTCGATTTTTTCTATCGAGGGAATTTCATATAATTACCGCTTGGCTCGGCAAATGTACAGATATTTTCTTCAAAAATAACATTTTTATTTAAGAACTTGAAAACTTTGTATTTATTAAGGGAATTATAATAGAACGGGGTTCCCCAGTGAGGACACATTTTTCTCTAAAAAACTGTAAAACAAAGAAAAAAACGAGTGTGCTTTAGACCACACGACTAAAGTAAAACTTCACTAGCTTATATCTCCCTCGCCTACCGTTCGCCTCGCCCGATCACCTCTCGTCACGCATTCACCAGCTTACTCCCCAAGTCAAGCGTGCGTAAAGGCCCGACCGTTCGCCTCGCCCGATCACACTTTTCGTAACGCTCTCGTCACGCATTCACCATCTTACTCCCCAAGTCAAGCGTGCGTAAAGAAGTTTTACTTCAAAAAATAAATGTTATAAATCGGTAAAAAAAAAACCTGAATGCGGGGTCTTCAGCATCTACCATATTTCTTGGCGATTAAAATTTGAAATCAAAAGTACATAATTTTGCTTTAATTTGCATTTCATCTACTTAATATAAAGATGTTCATGCCAGTATTTTATATGTCCTACACCTCCTTGTACTTATTTATAAACCGGTCATTAACAACTTAGTGATTCAATAAAGTGTTAAATTGCCCTATTAGTTCTGTTTATTCAGCAAGTTCAGAAGTAATGTTAATACGATGACTATAAAAAGCTAAGGTCCAGGTGTTTGAACTCCCATCATATCATTTGATGTCGTCAGAAATCGGCGTTCAATGTTTTTTTTTTTTTACTTTTGAATTTGCTGATTCTCGGCCCGCTACCTTTAGCCAAATTTCAAGGCGATCCAATTGTCCAGAAAAAAATCGAAATCGGAATTCACGCCCTTTATGAGAGGAGTTTAAAAATACTTAAGAAAAAGCTTTTGGAAAGGTTGGAAAAGGTATTTAAAAATTTTTTTACGGTTAATTTCTTAAAGGCCTATAAAAATAATAATTCCTTTTTTACACATTGTTTATTGTAATAAAACTGAAATTTAAAATTGATTTCACGAAACTAAGCGACGCGGAGTCACACACATTTCCCGCTCCGGCCGGGGTGTTACTGATACGAAATAAATGTGCCCAGTGCATGGTTCTTGTGCCCATGCTATAAGGGTCACTTCAAAAATCCAAATTCGTAGAATGTGGGCCGTATTGATTGGTGTCAAAAATAACAACGAGAAAATGCATATTTTATTTTATTTTGTGAAGTTCGGGCGTATAAATATCATTTTTTTGCGATTGTTATAAAAGAAACTAAACTTTCCATATTATACAATAAAACCACATCCGAAAAGGGATTTATAAGTAGGAGAGTTCGCACTTGAAAGTGTTTTTTAGATTCCTAATACTTTAATTTTTTCTAGGCTTATTAAAAGACTTATTAAAAAAATGACCGATTTTTTTAAGGGCCAAGATATGTTCTACACGCAGTATTTAATTGAAGCATCTATAATATTTCTAAGCGATCAAATTTTCAAACCAAAAACATATGATTTTGTATGATTTTTCAATATTTAGTATGACTTCATCGTTGGATTGTTTGATAAGCCGTCAAGCATACATCAAACACATTTAACTAAACGCTGGTGGTGCGAGAATCAGCGGTGAACAAGGACAAAATGGAGTTCATTGCCGTTTTGATAGGGTTCAAACGTTAAAGTGGTAGAAACGTGTCATTTTTGTCAGGGTCGTATTCTTCTCTTCGTTAAGAGAGATTAACTTTACTAATCACTTGATGTACAATGTCTATAAATCTATGTACTTATGCGTTTAATTAGTATTATTTTTAAATTGGTCATTACTGGTGGTTGCTATCAGCTATTTATAGTTTTTTTTAAATTCATCTCCGATAGTTTATAACCCTCCGAAAAAGGTAAAAATTAAATCAAAATGTTATACAGATTGTCTCAACTTTCCCGCTTGTACCACTAGTTTACGGACACCGTGTATAAAACGGTGTAACTTTATTATTTTGAGGACAATTCTTTGTGGAATTTGCTCGGGCCTATTCAAGCCATTATACCTGTGTTCTTGCAGCTCAAAGTCGTGTGTTCTTTTACCGAAGACCTTCAGCTTCTCTGTGTCTCATATTAAAACACATCTGTTAGGTATTAGTGATTCAAAGTATGTAAATTTATTGGTTTCACGATAACCCCGTGCGTTCCACAAGCAGTGTAACTTGTTATGATGTCGTATTTTTTCTGTTGAAAGCAGGGAAAATGACTAATGAACTTGGGAAATTCAGTCAATTTTCAGAATATTGTATAACTATAATATCATTATCATGTTTTTTTTTCTGTATTTTAATCTGGTCCGAATAAAAGAAAATGTTGATTGTCGCGTAATTCACATTATTATTTATGAAAATAAATTTTCATGCATTTTTGAAATTTTGAAATCCATCACATCGAGCCTTCGTATTGTAACAATTATGTTAAAACAATTTAAAAAAACCACTTAGTTTAGTTTTGAGCGTTACCAGTTTCATCACGCCGACCGACGCACGGTGATTCGTTTCATACATGCTAGACGCTTAGGCCGGTTACAGTGCTCGACCGACGGTCGGTCCTGACGATACGCATGCGTACGGTCGGTCCTGATGATCGCATACCACCGACCGACCGTCGGTGCGTACCGTCAGTTCACTATTGACCAACAAGCTGACCGGACGTCGTACGCGAAATTAATTAATTAATAACTGCGTATTGATGCACACTGGAGAAAAATACTGGCTCCTTACGTGCTCACAGAATCCTGACAGCTTAATATTATTATTTCTTTTGTTTTCCTTTTACTACTATTAGCTTATTACCTTTTTTTGTTTCGTGTACATTCATATCCACCTTCTTTTTCTTTTTTTTCCTTTCAAATACTTTGTACATGTATGTTTATATTATACCCTTATGGAATGTGTGGGATTGCACTCTCCTCCCCACATACTGGAATAAACACTTATTTATTTATTTTATTTTATTATCTTCGTAGACGTATTAGGAACAGAAGACGTAGATATCACAGAGAGCATTTCTAGCTCGTCGGTCGACCGACGGTCTGCATGCGCACGCGCTCGACCGACGATTCTCGTACGTACTGCGTAGCGATATACGCATGCGTACGGTCGGTCCTGCACTGAACGATTTAGGAATTTTCATACAAATGACAAGCGCGACCGACGTACGCACCGACCGTCGGTCGAGCACTGTAACCGGCCTAAAAACTCTTACACATGATTAAATTATTTTTAACCCTCTATTGAGGTGTAGTCAACACTAATTTCATGAAAATTAGTGTTAAAAATGATTAATATTTTTTTTTCCTATAGTTTTTTTTTTATTTTTTTTATAATTTTTAAATAATGTGTTAATATAGTATTTGAGGTTTATAATAAAACAATTATATGTAAAAAGTAAAAAAAAAAGTGTATTTTGAGTGTAATAAATTGCTAAAATTAAGGTTCATTTATTGAATTAATATTCTGCTAATATTCAAAGATATAAGCCTTATTCGGTTTTTCAACTTTTTTTCACCACTTGCACAGCTTATCAAGTTCAAATGTACTTAAATTTTTGTTAAACATTCCCTCAAGCCTTTCTTTCTTCGGCAAACTCTTCCATGTCACGAACAATTCCAGCCTGGAAATCTCGTATGTGGTTCCTGTAAAATGAAAAAATAATAATAATGTGGATTTGTGTGGGTTAATATCGAAACTGATATGAATAGAATATTAGTTGCACTATTTTAAAAAAATAAAATTATCGTGCGATTTTGATATACTCTCTGAGATAAATTCTCGAGAAGTTAAAAATTTTATATTTTTTAAGCAAAAAAAAAACCACAAAACTTATTTATTATTTAAAAAAACAACTGAAATTATGGTAATTGTTCTGAACAAACGTCAACAGTTAATACGCACTTTTTTTATATAAAACTTTTAGATTCTTCTTAATTACCATAAAAGACAACTATTTGCGTTGGGGGAGGTTGAAAATGTTACATTTTTAATTTTATTTACGTAAATTGAAAATTTGCTTTCACACTTTCAAATCACTCTGTTTGCAGTTCGGAACAAACGTCAACGGTTAATACGCACTTTTTTTTGATAAAACTTTTAAAATTAAGATAATATACACAAGCCCGCTACACAAACCCTGCGTAACCAAACAAACCATTCAAAAACGTAGGCTGTTTTTTAAAGTAAAGATAACATACACAATCCCGTTACATAACCGTTGAATATTTAACCGAATATTTACCGAAATTATTTACACTAAAAAATCGCTCAGCTTACAACAAGGGTTAGTAATAATTCTCGTTAAAAAGCGTGTTACAAAAGGTAATCTGAAAGCCTGAAAAAATAAATTAGTCGTTGCTATAGGTAAACAATGCATCGAAAACATATTCCGTATTTTGAACCAATCAAAATTATAACATGCACAGTACACACCCCGCCTTTTCCTACATTGCTTTATTACATCTGCTTTAATGAGTTTTGTAAGATAGTAAGTCTAGCCAAAGAAAAGTCTGATTTCGTGCAAACGCTTTGGCGATTTGTCGGTATTTGTTTTCGCAGTTGTTGTTAGCTACTTGTTAAAAGTTTTAAATGACTGAGGTTTGTTTGCTGTTTGTTTGGCCGGCATTCGACATCGCGGCTGCACGCAATCGAATGCGTCACGCGATGCGATCGTTTCGGGGATCACCGAACAACAAAACACAACACTTTCGATTTCCAACTCTTCGCTATTCGCTAGTGGTTTTCACATTTCTAATGAAGTCTCTTCACAAAGCTCGCAGCGTGACTTATCGACTCACCACCGCCTTAGAATTATTGAAATATAACTACTTCAACACGCCGCACGCCATCGCATATTATTTTACATTTTTTTATGTTCGAACGGTCGAAACTTTTTCCAGTTTCGCTTATTTAGCTATTGAAGCACGCACTTCTGTTAGGTGAATTCGCTAATTAAAATAAACTTTTTTTTTACTAATTAGCATTGAACAACATGCCTGAAATCATGACGTAATGCGTAATGTTCCTTTTCTTGTTTTAGTTTTTCGCATTTATTTATTTTGGATATTGTGTGACAATGTACAAGAAACCCACTGCCACTGCCCGGAGTCTATGTCCCTAGCAGCGAAGGTAAATCTTTCGTAAAGCTTTCACATACGATTCACGAGACTCTAAGACTCGTTCATAAGAAGCAAACTTCACTAGTTCACTTTATCAAATTTGAAATTTTTTTGAAAATTTTATTTTTTTTTTTTTTGTTATTGAAATTTTTTTTAATTTGAAATTATTTTAAAGCTTTTTGAAAATTTTAATTTCTTTTTAAATTAAAATTTTTTTGAAGTAGCGTTCCTACAGGAAGGTTATAATATTATTTAAGTAATAATAATATTCTTTCGTGAGTTGCGAAGCAAAAAAAAACACGAGTTGCGACGACATTACGAGTCGCGATGACATTTCGAGTAGCGACGACATTACGAGTCGGGAGTTGCGAAGTGCAAAGTAAAACACAATGCACTATTGGCGTGTGTTTCACAAACGACATCCTAAGACGGGTGCCACATACGGCTATAAAAGATCATCGCATGCCCAATAACGCTCATACAATCCCTGTCACCTAAGAAGTTTACACGGAGATCAACCATAGGACAATACAGATCTTACGCCGTAACCACTCCTGAGGCGATATGCGAAAAGTTATGTGACCCCCCCTCACTGCCGAAAACAGGGGGTCATTTTAATTACGGAGCTGCCTAAATGGGCTGTTGACAGATTCAGTATGAAAAAATGGCATTTTGTGGCAGCTCTGTAATTCATCTGACCATAGGAAAAAATATTTGATAGCATAGTGTGATGGTACAACACATAAGCACTCGCGGTTCAACAGATATCTGCTCACACTTTTATCAGCGCGTGTGGCACATACATTATTGTTTGGTACTTTTTACTTGTGTGTTCGTCGATGGGGTGAAGTTTAACATACTCGCGTCGCGGAAGTGGTGGGAATAGTTGTGGACCGTGATCGGAACGCTTCGTACACTTCTCAGATCATCTGAAGTTTCCGATTCATATTGTTCACAGATCATATGATGGATTTGTTGGCGAGAATTCTAATGATCTGTGATGCATAGATTGGGGAATGATCTGTAGATACGCTTCACACGTGAACGATACATCGCTATTCCCTGCCTCCCTAACTATGGTGTGCCACCCCCAGCGGGAAATGCTGTCATGCAAAGGCAAATGGGATAGAAAAGATAAATTTGGCAGGTTTTGCATTGGTGGTTGGTTGTTTATTTATTTTGAAGCTTATCAAATGTGTTTTGAAAAAAGCTTTGCATACATATTTAGGAAATGTATAAGTTCCTACCTAGAGTATCATACTAATATTTCAATATATTGCAGGTACATTTTATATTATTATCTACACTCATTTGGACACGCATTTTCCATTATAACGAATAAAAAATTCATGGTCAAAAAAGTTCATGAGTAAGTTCAGAAATTTTATTTTAAATTCTTTCCGCATTTTGTATCTTGAATCAAATAAATGTTAATCTTTATTGGATCACAATCTTATCCGATATGTATTGAACTGTTCAATGTGCCAATCTACATGCATGGAATCTAGTCATTGGTTATATTGTATGATGTGCATTACAGATAATGATATATATTTTTAAATAAGGTGCTATAACAGAAAATAATATATATATTTAATAATGTGTATTACAGATGTACCTACATATCATATTATACATGAAATAATTTACATCACTTTAAATAAATAAAAAAAGAATTTTACAATAACAATTATATTTTAAAGTTCTTGCCTAAAATGGCTCTTGAAACCTTCAAGGCCAATGTTGAAAATGTCAAGAGACTTGGAGAAATCATTTAGCAGCATACCTCTAGCCTTGCTATGCTAGGCCAGAACATCCGTTCTGCCATGTGGAATACATAGCAGGTCGTGGTGTTAACCCTAGCGATAGTTCGGTACGAAAAATCTATAGCATTCCAGGAGTTATGTGCTGTCAATGAAATAGTTTATTATTTTAATGCTGTTGACACATACCTGACTACTAAATATAGTCATCTTTGTAGTAAAAATTTTAATATGTTAACAATTTTAATTTTGTTTGCAGGCATCTACCATCGATGGGAGACGGAAAGGTGCCTGTCTCTTCTGCCAGGAATACTTCATGGATCTTTATCTGCTAGCTGAACTGAAAACAATCAGTCTAAAAGTAAGTAATATCAGATTTGATAAATAATCTTCCAATCATTCACCAGTCAAATCGGACACGGACTCTCTTGTGATAACAATGTCAATCACTTTCATTGAAAATTTATCAGCACTGCAAATTCTCCGCATGTCTGCTCTTGCAGAGTCATCCAGTTATGCCATTCGATAAAATCTATATCAGATTCATAAATCTTCACATGTACGGAATCTCCGCCTGTATTTTTTTTATGTGAATACAGCCCAGAAGAGGGATTCTGTATCTTTTGTGGATACGGAAACGATTCCATACGTAACCGCCTGTCAAATTTGTGTGATTGTCTATGGCTTGCAATTCCTTTTTCTACAAGCTGATGTGTAAGCTGCAGGGTTGCCAATGCTTATGTTCTAAAATACCCCCAATAAATGTTCTAATTCCCCAAATTGGGGAGAACAAAATAACAAATTCCTTACAATTTCCTTACAAGTTCTCCACAAATTAGCAACCCTGGCACGCCGACTTCGCAAATGTCAAATCCGTGGTATACAACTTCAGACATACATTAACCCGCCAGTACACGCGCTTAATTTTGTCACACTAACAGTCGCTATTCTAAACTATTTTTTAAACTTATAGTTTAAGAAATAGTCTAGAATATCTTTGTTTTTTATACTTCAAGGTAGGAAACTTAGGTAAGTTTATAAAAACAATTATTATTATGTTTTTTTTATTTCAACAAATGAGTATCCTTTTATAAGATATATCTTATAATTATAAGTAATTTGATTATTATTACAATCTCAGCAGATTCTCCTCCAAACTTGTGACAAGAATTGGAATCATGTTCGTCCATTTCCAAGTTATCTTCAATTTCCGAACAATCTTCCACTTCGATTTCATCTTCTTATAATATTTATTCTCTAATATTTTTTTCAATAATAGCTGTATCTATTCGCGTATGAGACATTCTGTAAACAAAAGACATTCTGTAAATAATAAATTACATTTTGAACAGTTGAAAATAATACATACATGAAATGTCGCGCAAGGGTCTAAATAACCCATACTCACTTGACACGTCCGTCCTGCTCAAACGCCGCAGGAGAAATGGCCGAGGTGGGGGGTGCATGTGCACTATAAAGTCACTTGAAGATGTTTAGCGCGGCAACCTAAAACTAATAATGTTAAAAGAATTACGGATCAAATACTGCACCTCTGGGTCTTTTCGACCCATGCGCCTACTGGTGGGTTAAATGAATAATCATGTTTACTTACGCATTTTGTGTTTTAAACAGTTGAAGTCGGCAACAGCCCTGACAGCTGACGCATCAGCCTGCAGAAAAAGCAATTGCAAGCCTTAGAAAATCACACAAATGTGACAGGCGATTACGTATGGAATCAATTCCGTATCCACAAACGATACAGGCAGGAGTCCCTATTTCTCTCGAATATATGGATCCAGTAGGACTATGATCTATTAGGGTATGTTGTAAGTCTGAAGCGATTGGGGAGGGGAAGGAGACGGGGAAGATTGGGATGTAGATAACTGATTATTCAGATCTGGTCACCAAACTTGGCTAAAACCATTTTAAACATCTTTTGTATTCTGAATGGTGGTCTATCGCCGGGGAAATACTACTCTGGTATTGTTTGTGCCTCTCCTGGAAAGTAGCAGTTTGCATTGACATGGCAATTTCCTAATAATTGTCTGCTCATTAGAATGCATCGTTGATCTGATAAATGATTTAAAGAGAGGCAGATACGATTTGGGGGGAGGCGTCTACTAATATCTACAAGAATTCCAAAACTGAACAAATCGGACTAACATCTATGAGAACCAAAGTGAGGATGAATATCTACAGCACTAGCAGAGGTTGGATTTGCAATTATGTATAGCATATTGGAATAACGTAATATTGCGAAGGTTAGGTTTTCCGTACTACCTCTTGCTCAGCTGGCCTCTGTAGATATTAGTCCCACCTACGCTACATAGATATTAGTCACCACTGGGACCGTCATAGATATTCGTCCGACCTTAGCTCTGTAAATATTAGTCCTCACTCTGAAGTTCATAGATATTTGTCCAACATATGAGCTGTGGATATTCGTCCGACTTACAGGCTGTAGATATTAGTATCTGGAGTCATTTGGGGCAGAATGGACTTTGGGAGAATGGAGAATTTGGGCCACAAAAGTAACCATTTTATCAGAATGTGAACCTCTGTTCGTTTCAGGGTCTGGCTGGATGCTAAGTGGATATACATAAAATGTAATTATTGTGTTTTTAGGTGACAACAGTGGACATGCAGAAACCTCCCCCAGATTTCCGCACAAATTTCGAAGCCACACACCCCCCAATCCTCATAGACAATGGCCTGGCCGTTCTAGAAAATGAGAAGATAGAGCGTCACATCATGAAATCTGTTCCCGGAGGACATAACCTTTTTGTTCAAGTAAGTTTTATCCAGAAATATTTAGAGTAGCACCAAATTAATCAATTCTATTAGAACAACTACGTAGTAACTGCAGATACAAGCGAGCTATATAAAGCACCGATTGAAGGTATTTAACCTGAGATGAAAGATTATGATCTCCATTAACCTCTCATTTGCCGTTCGTGTGCCGGCGTGTCAGGCGACTTTACACGCGATTTTGACCCTTATGTATAAAGAAAGTGTATGAAGAACACGGTCAGAATCGCTTGCTCTATTATCGCCCTATACCACAGAGAAAACCGCAATAAGCCTGGTCACTCCATATAATTTATATAAATGATTTACCGGAGCGCGGGAACGTGCGCAGTTCTTGCACATGCGCGGGAAAAATTCTTTGGTCTTCAACTTTGACCTTTCTATGTACGAAATTTCTCAAGGACGCTGTCATAATCGCCGGACATTGGGTGTCATGGCTGCCGCTTTTTGCGAACGCTAATTGGTTACAACCAACCCCATTTACTCCCGGCATTCAACGAGTTAACTGAATATTAGATTATGTTCTGTATTTCTGATCTTGTTATTTCCTGCAATATCATTACATAGTTACTGTTTTTCACAAGGAATTATATTTGAAATCGAACTTATTTTAACTTATTCATTGAATGATGATTTATCTCCAAAATGTAGTGTTATGCACTATTCAATGATTTGCATGTTTAACAAGATAATGTCTCTTTATTTTAATTTTTCTTATTATTTATATATTAATAAAACCGTTATGGTAAACAATACACTTAACCACTCGGACATTTGTTTTTATCACAATGTAACATTAGTCGACGTACATGTTACGTATGAGGCATAACTGAGTTATTAAAATAATCTTGATGATTGTGACTCTTTGCATAGCCTCCTTTATTTTTGTTGGATGGAACCAGTGAGACTACGGCATCCCCAAGTGGGGTATATTATGAGGCTGAAAGTAGAGTGGAGGGGAAGAGGAAGGTGGGGAAGTACCTGGCTATTCAGATCACCAAACATAGCTAAAGCCATTTCAAGCAATGTTTCAATTCAGAATGGTGGTCTCAAAGGGTAATATTGTTAGTATCTTCCATTCTGGAACGTGCCGCAAATATACTGTGTAATGTTTTAAATGAATTAATTGTGAAATATCACAACTTAACATCTGATAAAATTTATTTGCGCATGCTGGGATTCGATCCCCCAACCTTCGGATTGCTAGTCAAGGGCCTTACCCCTCGACCTCGGAGGCCATCTCTGTCCCGGTCGGAGGAGGCCACCTCCTTCAGATGATTTTTCACAAACACCGCGCTGTACAAATTATCCAATTGTTAAGGTAGAAAATAATATAAAATAGAGTTTGTTTATAATGTGTGCAGGACAAAGAAGTGGCCACCCTGATTGAGAACCTGTACTCGAAGCTGAAGCTGGTGCTGGTGAGGAAGGACGAGGAGAAGTCCTCTAAGCTGCTGTCCCACCTGACCCGGATAGACTCGCTGCTGGCCAAGCGCGCCACCCGCTTCCTCACCGGAGACACCATGTGCTGCTTCGACTGCGAGCTCATGCCTCGCCTGCAGCACATCAGGGTCGCCGCCAAATACTTTGTGGACTTTGAAATTCCGGTACGTTGTCTTATCCTTATTTATATTTCATATCATCCATCTAGTGTTAATCTATGCCAAACGTCAAACAGTAATGGCCGCTGTTCCCAACTTTTCAATCGACCAATCTGAGTCTGCGATCAGCTAAAAGATTTGTAAAAATTTTAAAGGTAACACTCGATTCGCGTTGTTCCCAAATATTTTATCATTGATTATCTTAAGTGATGCCTCCCACTTTCATAGACTATAAAATGGCGTCAAAGTAGAAACTTTCGATGTTAAATTATTATTAAAGCGTTAATTATTGTATTTATTATTAACACACATAAACTGGCGTTTTATATTTTTTAAACAAAAATATAAAATATATTAAAAATAAATTGTCAGCTTGACCTTTGCCGCTGTCGCGTCGGTACCTCGTGGCGTTAGCGCCACTTTATTGACAATTTTTAAAACTTTGCTTTGCTCAGTCTAGTTTAATCCATGTGTCCGGTTTCCTTAGATTAAGCTATTCTTAAGCGATGCTTGTGTGTTGGAAAGAGCTTAGTTGTGCATTTGAGCAGTGTTGAGTCTTAGTTTCGGCTTAGCAGTTGATTAGTAGGATTAGGAACAGCGGCCGTTAATGTAATAAGAAGAGCTTTTTTTTTTATTTCATTCCCCTAAAAGTTTGAATGGAGGGAGAGGTTAGAAGGAATTCAATTTTATTTATTTTCTAATATGTCCTTTTATAATGTTTAAATATGTTAAATTGTATGTTTATTTTATCCACATTTAAAAAAAAGGACTGTTCCATAATAATATCATGAATTCCATAGTCATTCTTTAGTGTAACACAATCCTAACCGTCATTGTCGCATTTGGAATTGTTTAACATGCGCAATATTATTAGCTTTAGTACCTATACTTTCAACAATAACTTCAAAATAAAATAACCTTTTGAATGTAAAACTGTGCCAGGTGCCTAGTACAGTTCTATGTTCTGTAATAAAACTTGGTTTTGTCGTTTAGGATTATTTTAACTTGAAAATCATATTTTTACAAATATTTCTAGTGTGTGAAAGATTGATACTTTGAAAAAATGGCATTTGTCACAACTCTACACTAGACAGATAATATTATATAGCCTGAAAACTCACCTTTTTTGGTTAACCCCCTCGCTAATTTGTTCGCTTTTAGGAAGAACTCTTACAGAAATCGTCTTATCTCCCTTACTAGCATAGTGAGAAATATGTCAACGGTATTGGAAAGAGAAAACACCACTATGTGTATTCAAATCAAAAAGTTACCCACAAAATAATTAAAATGTGCACCTTTATGAAACCAAAGATTATGCGCGCAATTTGAAAACATGTTATTTTTACATGAAACCATGAAAAAAACATTAAGTGATGATAATGTTTATAAAAGATTTGTCTTACAAAATGTTTATGTTTTTTAAATTTTCTCATTACCAGTAACTTTAATGAGAAAAAACGTGAGGGATGCCATTTTTAAAACTTTTTAAATTTTGCATCCAAAAATTTTATATTTGTAAAATTAAGTTGTTATTTCTAATAATAAAATTTGAAAGTTTGTTTTATCACCTTTCAAAAACAGTTTTTAATTTTCGGATATATTCACAAATATTCCATTTATTTGGATTTGAATGCAAAGCGGAATTATTCCAACCTGCTGATAAAATATGGTCGAGGCCTTACGGATTTAGATCGCTTATATTTATTTATTTATTTATTTATTTATTTATTTATTTAATACAAACGGCATAAGTATGCCATAAACACTAATTACATGTCACAAATTCATATTCAAAATATCAGTAATGATAAAACAGTGTGTGTATAACAGTTAGTTGTGACGATACATTGGGAAGTGACAACAGAGATACCTTTACATGCAAAAATCTATAACACAAATAAAATTAGTAGTGATTTAAAAAATATGATAGCATAGCCTTCTTGTACCCTTGTTCCGTGCAGTTAAATAGATCTATCACATCTGCATATCTATTAGTAACTTCATGTAACCTAGGTAAAAGTGAGTGTTTCGTATACTCAGTCCGATTATTGTTACATTTAAAAAGGATTTTAGAACGAGTGGTTCTCGTGGGAATATGAAATTCAATGAGCTTATTTAAATCAGGACTGTCTATGCTACCATTTACAATTTTGAACATAAATATTAAGTCGGATATAATTCTTCGATCTGAGAGTCTTAATAAATTTAATTCTTTCCTATTAATTCTTTAATTACTCCTTATTTAATTTTTATAGAAAGATAAAACATCTCCAAGTTACAAATAACCTGACAACATTTGAATTTCTCATTTTACAATATTTATAAGTGTAAACTGTTGCGCTTGTAAAATGATGGAGGAATTAGACAGTAGAACATTGAACCCACGATGCCCGGGTGGGAACCCAACACTTTGAGCCGCTCGAACAAAACCGCAAAGATCCATGGATGTTAATATTTTTTATGTTTGATTTCAGCCAACCCTACGGGCACTGTGGCGCTACATGCATCACATGTACCAACTGGATGCCTTCACCCAATCCTGTCCGGCTGATCAAGATATCATCAACCATTACAAACTGCAACAGGTAAAAACTCCACAACAGACAATAGAATGTTAAAAAGGAAGGGTTTACTCATCAGTGCTCCCTGATGAGTAAAAATAAAAACGGAGGAGAAATATTAGTATTTCACTATTTATTTCACAATATTATTCCTATGTTAATATATTGAGACGCACCGATGAATAGGAAAAAAATAATGTAATTGTAACTCAATTTTATTAGAATAACTTTTTGATAACTTTTGAACATTATTTGCATCAATGTAATATTAGTCATTAGTAGATAAAAGTTTTTGCTGCTAGGCCCTGCAGGAGGCCTTTTGATGGGCTTCGCCCAATTTATTAGAATTCCCTGGTATGTAATAAAGTTTTGCCCCTTTGTATGCACAACAGCGGTTATTAGAATGTGTGCAAAAATTTATTACCACCTACGAACCTATTCATTTTTCTATCCAAATAATAACCATTTGTGAATGCCTACAATGTGGGTACGTCGTAATTTTGTTCATTTGAAATTTACTGGACATATGAAAATTAATTTCTACTAAATAACAAATTCCCTCCCGTTAACTAATAAATTAACTGCCAGTCAAAACCAAGAAATTAAACAACATCGCCGAAATTGCGTACTATGATATAAAATTGGAGTTCATCTCTCCTACAGCTATTTTGAAGCAGTCTGTTGAAAGCTCTCAAATTTCAAGATTACCTACCACCAAAAATTGGCATTTTGACTTTTGATTTGAGTTCATCTCCCATCTAACCTTGACCATATAGGGCTTCGCCCTTTTGTAGAATTAATAAAATCATTTAAAAAAGGCACTTTCATTTTTCTTATTATTTGATTAGATGGAGATGTTCTTCCAAAACTCTAAAAATTTATATTTTCTATTCCTTTTTACTTATTTTAGATAATACATGGGTGTATTAAAGTTATGTGATGTATGAATTTAATTTATAATACATTTATTGACAAAAATATTAATTACATACATAGGCATTGTGAACCCATACTGAGAACTATATTTCCAAATTGGAGATTTTCAGTCCATGCTAAAAAATCATATCTCATTCAAAAATACAAATTTTTGGAAACATGGACATGGTTTTTTTTTACTTAAAAATATTGGCACTCATGCCAGTACCGTGAAATTGAGCTGTAATATGGGAGTACTTGGGCGTAATCAATAATTTTAATGATTATTAAAATAAAAAAAAATTAAAATTTTGCTTGCTTTTGGAAACAGCTCGTATATAGGTCTTATAGAAATGGTTGGTGTCTCCTTTACTGTCATAAATAATAATAATATTATTTGGGTGACTTGCATAGCGCTGTTTTGTAAAAAATCACCTTAAGGGCGCTGTACAAACTTATAACATATCTCTACAATCTTACTTCTAACTACAAATTCGACAAACCATTATAAAAACTTTAAAAAAATAAAAATTGCATCCACCGGTACATCGATCACTAATACGAAACTATATGTACAATGATTGTACCAATGAACGCGATGCTGCGTAAAAATGCACTGTACAGGCAGAAAATTTACAGGACCGTGGTTATAAATATGATCTAAACGGTTTTAGAAAGAAAAACACCACGCTTTTTATACAAAATTAAAATGTGCACAGTGGGGTAACAGTAATGTTTATAAAACACACTTGCCTAATAAAATATGTATTTTTTGTACCACTAATTTTAGTTAGAGAAAACGTGAGGTGGGCCATTTTTAAAACTTACACCTACCAGTTTAATCCGGATGCAATTTGTGTGTTACACGAAACTCTCAACAGACGTAACCACCGAGTAGATAAGCCAATACATCATTCGCCTCGGCAGACCGTAGATGTTCTGCGGTCCAGTGGTCCGAGTCCTCAATTCTCAAGCGGCTAGTCACGAATCGTTGCCCGGAGGCTTCGTGCTTTTTACACAATTTTTTTTATTCATCAGTCTAATATTATTTGAATTCGACCGATGTACGAAAACTTCAATAACAGAGGGCGCCAGTTCCATTTACAACAATCTAAAATTGTACAGATGCTGGCATAATAATACTCAAGTCAGATTGTAGAATAAGATAAAACTAATAAAATTAAATAAACAGATAACTCGCTGAGGGAAATGGTAGGCCTACTAACGGGACACTGCCATCTCAGGAGATGTAGAAAATGTGAAGAGGATGAAGAGACTCCAATTCACTTATGGTGCCAATGTCCCGCCCTGGTGGGAACTAGGCTCAGACACCTGGGGAGACATGTTCTAGAACCAGAAGACCTAGCCACATATCCAATAACAACTCTGGTGAACTTTATTAAAGGGACTGGGTTATTGTTAAAGGATTGAGGTAAAATGGGAGAAAGTACAATGGGCCCGTCTCCGCTTTAAAAAAAAAAAAAAAACAGATCCTGCGTTCGATTCCCAGTTGCAGCAGTTACCTTTTTATTTTCTGTTTCATGTTCTATTTTATGTTTAGATTTATTAATATTACCTTTAATGATTAATGTATTCTTTGTACTTTGCAGATGCTCAAAATGAAGAAGCACGAGGAGTTGGAGACGCCCACCTTCACCACATCTATTCCTATTAATATCGGCCAGGGAGACGACTAGTGCTAGTGCTCCACACTATCTACTTTAATCATTCTTTAGTTGCATCTCTCGCCACATTACTACATACATACATTCTTTCACAATAAATGTTTTCTGCCAACTGAATGTCAAAACCAAATGGTGCAACCTTGCTTTGTAGAGATTAAGTCTTCCCTGCTTGATCTTCTCATGCAGATACATTCTCTACAATCCGGAGCGCCAGTTAGCTGGGATAATAAAACAACGGCCATTTAAATTGAATATGTTTAAAAATGATTGAAACATTTATTTATGAATACAATGTGTGCGATCATTTCCTTTGCTTGGGTGTATGACACCCCGCAACTCATTCTCTGTCCATCGTATATCATTTGTTGGTTTTAATACCTCACTGCTTTTTATGCTAACTTTTGCATTTAAAATATTAAGTATTTTTCATAACTTATCTTTTATTTTTACTGTTATTTAAATTATATTACAATGTATGTATATGTTTTTAAAGCCTATCCTAGTTAGTTTTAAAAAAAATACATGTTGATAAAACAACCGAACGTAAGTTCAAAACAATATTATATAATGTAAGTTCACATAAATTCTAAATTACTTTAAATTAAGTGCCAATGTTTTCGGAGGTAGGTGTTATGTGCGGTAATTTTTTGTTGTGCCTTCTAAACAGCCAGAAAAAGACACTATTAAAGCTTTTATCATTATAAAAGCTTAGTGTTAATTTTAATAATACACCTTTAAATAGCAGTCATTTTTAAAATCGCTTTTGCCAACTTTTTTTTTTTAAATGTGTTCTAAACTAAATGTGCTTCACAATCATCTGATGATTATTATATCCTGCCAACTTAACGATAGTTTTTTCAAATTTATATGCTCGTAAAGAGATAACGGTTTTGATCCCTGCTGTTTTGTCACAGGTGTCTGAAGTGTTTGAATACCATGTATATGCGTGCTTTGCGCCTAATATTGTGGAATTTCACGGATGTTGAACGTATCGTGAAGCTTTAAAGGGAAAGCCGTCACAGTGATATTTACGTTTCATTTGATATCAACTTCTCGCCTATGGTTATCTGCGATACATCCTTACCTCGGGTTTCTTCTGCTGGTCTGGTAACCTCATGAAGCACTTCTCCGTTGTATGTTGAACAGTGAGGGGTTCTTCCTGGTTCATTCTTTACCTACCACCATTGATTCAAATAAATGTAGTACATATATACAAATTAGGATATTTTTATACAATTTTAAAATTTTTATAAAAATGTGTAATTATAATAATATTTCCGTCTACTTTTTTTCTAAATGTACTATAAACAAAATTTTGTATGGTCTGTACAAATTTACTAGAACTTACATTAATTTCTTCATTTTAGCTTTCCCGTCAATTCATATAAAGGCCTTGTCGTCAATATCAGTGTTGCTGTATTCATAAATATGCTTATAATTAGTCATAGATGATATTATTAAGTATTTATTATCATTTTGATAATATGAACCCAATACAAATGGTATAATATACTTGAAGCCAAGAGCTTGCAGGAGGTAAAACCAGGAACTAGAAATATCAACATGCATTTTCAATATTTTTATTATTATTTGTGTTGAAGGCAACGTATCTATGCCACAAATTAGCAATTTTATTATATGTTGGTCCGACCATACCAATTAACTATAGTTCCCGATTTCTTCACTCACAAGCTCTAGGTGGCCGGAGTATGTCTGTGTGTATAAAGTTGAGTACTACAATGTATTATGTATAACCAATTCAGCTTGATTTGAGTAGCGACGGCCGGTGAGCTATATTTCAGGTGGTGCAATAAAAAAAATCATAGATAGGTACCGCTTTTTGTAGACGAAATTCGTCCCACGATCTTTGGTATGAAAAATCACATTGATGTTGAAAATACATCGATAACAGAGTTCTTAAATTTTGTAATGGGCAATATAAATTATGTAAATGGCGTTAATGTTCATAAAAAATAAATATTGTCATAACGCTTCACTTCACTTTTTGTTGTGATATTATATTCCTTAAAACTATTTAATTGGTTTTAATGAAGTTAGCTCACCACTGAAGTCATGGGAAGGGTACAAAATATTATATGCATTAATTTTACACTTTTATTTAAAACCTTTTTGGTGATAACAAATCCACATATAATGCTGTTTATTTTAGGAACGATTGCAAGCTATCTACCCACCATCTGTCACTGGGAGCGCACCAAAACTGAACACATATGGTGATGAAAGTGCCCTCAACTAATAGCAGCTCACAAAAGTTAAATAATAAACAAAAACAATAAAATTCTACACACTATCTTATTTCGATTTTGGGAGACTTCCGAGAAATAACACTGCATTGCCAAAAGTGATCTAAATTTTGATGAAGTCTCATATTTCACGGTACAGTCTGTTGGTATATATTATATCTCACTCCATTTCCATACAAAATACGAATCATTGGCATTGAGAAAAATGCACCCCTAGACAAAATATGGCATCCAGATTTTTAACAGTGTTGTAGTTGATGCAGATGTAGTTGACCAAATGCGAGTGGCAAATTTTATTTTTTAAATGTTTTATTGATTGGCCAATGGTATTTAAAATATTTCGAGGGTACGTTGCACCTTAGCACGGGCCGTCCCTGGGTTTGAGGCTCGGTGGCTATTTTTTTTACCTACATATCTGAATCAAGTCAAAATCATTCAAAACTTGAAAAGAAAGATATATTTTTTATTGAATTTTTATTAAAGCCTTTATTTTTCAAGATTCATAGCAATTTTGAAACTGGCAAAAACATTGTACTTATTTTTACAAAATAAGGTTAAAGTACATACACATGAAGGGTATTTAAAAAACACACAAAGCTGCAATCCTTTTGGACATCAAATGAATATGTTATTTTTGTAGGGGGATATTTCACCATTCTCCTCATAGATTATCCATACGACAATGTAAATTTTCAATTTAAAACACGATTTATTTATTCAAAAAGTCTGAGTTTACTGTTCGGTACTTGAACCTATGAATAGTGGCTATATTTAGGAAAAGTTAACTGAGTTTTTTACGTGTTGCAAATATTTATTTGTTAATTTATTAATTTTCATTATTGTGTGGATAAGCTACCAGGAGGATGTTGAAATACCCCCCAAGTCTTATTGCATTTTTCATGGTTCCTTATTGCTCAGCGTATTGAATGCTTTAAAAAAATGTATATTATTTTTACAACTTACACAGAAATTTTTTAATGAGCATTCATCAATCAAAATTGAAATCTATTTAATTAATTACATTAGGAAAACATATTACAAAAATATTTTTTTTATTTATTGTGCCTTTTATCTTATAATTTAGATAGTGTTATCATTTCATGTGAATTAGATTAGAACATGTGAATGTTTATTTCCATTTATTAGAATTTATAAAGGTAGTGCATACACTATAGTGTGCACTGACATAAATACGATGCTTCCAGTGAGAATACCGGAACTAATTTATTACCTGATTTCATTTTCCCATTTATTTCATAGTGGTATATAAAATATTTAATAATATTTTGAAAAGAATAACCAACCGTGTTTATTTTCAACATATATTTTAAATTGTATTATTAATTACATTTTATGTAAATGTGTTGAAATTTTAACTCTTTCACTGAAGTTATTTTTGTATATCGGATCAATATCTCACTCTTTATCTTTACTTTTATTTAAAATAGAATCCATGTCTTGTTATCTCGTATATATGAGTAAAATATAAAAATAAATATCTGCATAATGTTACCATTACCTAGCTTTGCCCTATCTACATATTTTGATAGTATTTTCTTATTCATTGCTCACTAACATATTCCGTGGACTGTCATTTTATATAAAGCTAGTATTGTATGGACATTATTTAAAATAGAATCCATGTCTTGTTATCTCATATATGAGTAAAATATAAAAATAAATATCTGCATAATGTTACCATTACCTAGCTTTGCCCTATCTACATATTTTGATAGTATTTTCTTATTCATTGCTCACTAACATATTCCGTGGACTGTCATTTTATATAAAGCTAGTATTGTATGGACATTTTTTATAAAAAATGTTAGAAAAAATTATTTTGTTAAATGTGATTCATTTGTGACTTTGTATTATAAGCATAATTTTACAAAAAAGGGATAAGAATACCTGATGGTTAAAGGCTTGTATGTACATGCAATGCGGTCATTTATCCAAAAAAGTTGTGAATCTGTAACATGTGTTTCTTGTGAACCAACGTAGAACTCATTCACACCCTTTTTAGAGAAGTCACCGCATAATTTTTACAAGTGCTATTTGCGATCATAAATCATCAGGAATACAAAAGTCAAAATAAAGAACTTAATTTATAGATAGTAAGTATTGATTAATTTTATTAAAAATTATTTCAACCAATTGTTGACATTTTTTTCTTCCTCCCATTCAACCTTTGTCCTTGGCTTTATATTTTCTCAGTCACAGATTGTGTATGTAATAAATATACATTTTTAACCTATTATCCCCTCAACCATTTTTTTGCAAAAAGATTAGATTTTTAAAACCATTTGAGGGCACAAGACCTGTGGTCATCAGTGTTGCAGCCACAGTTGTGCTAGAATTATGGTATGCTTTGCATTATTGAGAAGACCTTTTACAAATAATTCCATTAGAATATTTTGGTGAACTTTTTTAATAGGTTTCCTAACCATTGCATCGCTTTCCCAATGGTTCAATAGATGGGCGTGTGTGGCGTGTAAATTTCCTATTAAAATGCATCCATGACGCATAGATAGCCCTTGAAGAAATTATTATTTGTATAGAGAATAGGCAAAGAATGTTCCAATAATAAAAATAATATCACCATCCTCTCGATAACAATCCATAAAAATAAATTAACACTCTCATTAGGTAGAAAACTCTGCTAACTTATCCGATATAAATTATATTTTAGTTATCAGAACTCTGCATGGATGGAGCTAAAATAAAACAAGGTAATGAAAGTTTCATTTATTTAACATTTTCTATAGAAACATATTTGAGAAAAATTTTAAATTTGTTCTATAAATACTGACTGGAGTGCTTCTTTACTTTCTTATAATTCCTGGAGTTACTTTAATTCATTTTTAATTAATGTTGCTAAATTAAAATTGATACACCAATGGGTTTAACAGTAAGGGGGCCACCATCCATCCGCTCAACGATAAAGAATATTAATAAATATTCGCAACAAGTAAAAAAATTCGACTAACTTATCATATATATAGCCGCTATTCATAGGTTCGAGTATCGTATAGTAAACAGACTTTTAAAACAAAAATAAATTGTTTTTAATTAATCGAAAATGTTCGTTATCGTGTGGATAATCTAAAAGAAATACGGTGGAATACCCCCTGAGAGTGAAAAAAATTATGTTAGACTTTACAGATTTTTTTATATTAACAGAATACTGCATAAAGAAGGAACAACTCTTCAAATCATTTTGGAAAATAATATTCAGGCAACTTTAATGAAACTTTTAAGAGCAGGTATTTCAGTACCTATACATACTCAGGAATGCTACGCATCAGTTTGGGTTGTCAGGAAACTTTATTACCCTATAGCAGGGATGGCGAACCTTTACGTATCAACGTGCCATTTTTCTAAAGAAATGTTTAATGAGGTCACAGACGTGCCATCAAATAATTTTGACTTTGTGATTAATGGGAAAATGATAATAATAATAAATACTTACTATCAAATTAAAAACTCTTTATTTACTACTACCAAACAGGAACATTTAGCATCATACGCGTAATTTAAATTAAAGTAAAATGAGTGTGACTTCTGTTGTTGCAGGTTAGATGACAAATAACATATGCTAGGGTTGTAAGATGTTACTTTTAGCAGAATGCATGCTGAACTGGAGTCATCTTCACAACGGTAAATAACTGAATAACTGATTCTTTAATGTTATTCACCTCTGAAAATAATGACTCGCAGGAAAAGGTTTGATGAAAATATTGTTAAAATAGCATGGGCCAGCTTCTTCAAACAATTAAATGTGTTCCATGTTTCAAAATTTTGATATTAGCATTTTCACTTATATTACCTGTCAATCTTTCTCCAATTAATTCTAACTCTCTCCTTGTTTCAACAAATTTTGAATCCATATTGAACTAAACAGGAAATCAATCAGCTGCATTTCAAATTCATCAATTTCCAACCAATCGAATCAGGACAAATTCAGTTTATCAAATGACGTCACATCAGGGTAAATAATAAACTCGAGTATTTCCGATAATTCTTTGAACTGAGAAAATCTTCCAGAAAATGACTTAGTTGAAGAATCAATCACAGAAATAAATTCCTCAGTAATTTGGTCTTCGTCTGGTTTCTCGTGTATTTCTAAATCGTTGATATATTTAAATTTGTAAAATACTTGTAGTTTCTTGTGATAATATCGTTCCTGATAACTTGCAGTTTAGCCTCAAAAGCGCGAATGAGATCTATCATGACGATCACCGCACCCGAACATTAGCGTAGGGATCACTCGGGTTCGCTCGTTCACCTACTACACACTTAACACTTTTTTTCGTAGTGCATAATAAATTTTGTGATCACTCATCAGTGACGTGCCCAAAATATTGTGTCGCGTGCCATTGGTTCGCCATCCCTGCCCTATAGCAACTTGACAAAAATATTTATCAAGTCAGTCGACGGTCGGTCACAAAAACTTCGATAAACCTATCAAATTAACACAAATTTTGTTGTTTTTATCGATAGGTTATTGTTCAAAGAATGTGTTTCGGTAAATAAAATAAACGATAGTTCAAAATAAATGCAAAAAATATTACTTCAAAAGTATTCTTTCCGAGATTTCATACGATGTATGAACAAAAGATCCTGGCATTCAACAGGTAGTAAAGAAGAAGGTGGTTTGAAAGGAAGATATGTGAATATGAATGTTAGAGGGAGGGGGTTTCTCACCATCCTCCCAATAGTTTATCCATACACATAACGAATATTAATAAAAAACAAATAAATACTAGCAACAGGTAAAAACTTCAGCAAATTTATCCTATATGTAGCCATTGTTCATAGGTTCAAGTACCGAAGGGTAAACTCAGACTTTTTAAATAAATAAATCCTGTAGAATTAATCCAAAATATTCATTATGTGTATAGATAAGCTATTGGGAGGATGGTGAAAAACCCCCGGAGCGCGCTAATATTAAAAAAAGGTTTTGTGAAAATACTTAATAAAAAACGTATAAAGCAAAATGGTAGCATTTAATGAAACAATGAATTTTTTCATATGTTTTAAGTAGCATTAAAAGAAACACTGATTTTTTTCTGCTGAGGGAATTTCATATAATTATCATTTCAGCTCAGCAAATATATAGATATTTATCTTTAAAAACAACATATAGTTTTTTAAGAACTTCAAGGAAAATATGTTATAAATTGTAAAAAATCGAAATTCCGGGTCTTAAAAAGTGACTAAAATAGGTACTGGCCCCAAGTATGGAAGGTTATTGAAATATCTTTTGCTATATTTTAATTATAGAAATTAGTAATGGAGTTGTTATACCCAAAAGTTATTTTGATGTGGCAATTGAAAAAACAAAATCTAGATTGACTGGAACCATGCCGTTTCAAACTCCGTCTTTGTCGAGGTTGAAGAAAACATACCAGGTATGAAGAGTTGGTCTTCAAATATAATATTTACATGAAGCTAGGCAGTTATAAAATTGCTTAGACACTAAAATAAATACATTTTTACTTAATCCTACATTGGTAATCCAAGACAGGTTCATGAAATATAAGTATTATTGTAGATTAATTTAAGAAAAATATCATTACAGTTTTGGCTTTGGTCTTTCCCGACTTATTTCTTCATTAACCTGTGAAAGGCCAGGAACGTGCCCGCACGCGAAACTCGAATTTCAAAAAAGAATATTAATTCAAATAATTTGGATGCGATTTAAATTTTTTGTATAAAGAAACTGTACCAAGGAAAAGCTCAGAATAGCTTCCTCCATTCTTGTTCTTAAGGTAATTTAAAAAAGGTAAGGTAAAAAACCCTGGCCTTTGACAGGTTAAGCTTCATAGGGTAAGCTTCTTCAGACAATAAAGATGTCAAAAACATATGAGTAACAATTGAAGTCAGACCCCAAATTTTATGGGGACCCCCGTTGAACTGCGGCAACTTCCAGCCATTTTTGAAAGAAATTACACTGAAGTACCGAGGATCGCACAATCTTTCCAGTGTGACGGTAAACGCTTCTTCAACCTCGGCTGGATTATTCTGGAGTTTTAAAGAATCGAAATTTTGAATATAGCCAATTACAGGAGTTACTGCCATTTTAAAATCCTTGCTTGGCACTGAAGAACCTTGCCCCCAAATTTCGACACTATCTCTGGGTATTGCGAGTTCTTCTTCTGTCTCTCTTAGAGCAGTTGTCACTAAATCTTTATCCTCCAAATCAAATTTCCCTCCAGGGAAAGAAACATGTCCCGCGTGACTATTCAAATCTTTGGAGCGCAACGTGAACAGTAGCGACATCTCTCCGTTGGCGATGCACAACGGAACGAGTACAGCGGCCCTCATGTCCGTTGTCGCTGTCACCAACGACGGAAAGGATGTGAAGTTTTTCATGCACCGTTCTCGGTTAACCGAAGATAAAATGTTTGCAGCGGAAAAACAGCTTTTAGCCGCCATTATTCACTTTCAATTGTATTAGCGCTGCTGTAATAAATATATAAACAAATAACACGCGTGAAAGTAATCACTTCACCACCACTGACGACTTTTGTCTGCCTAAAAATTTTTTTGTGAACTTTGTACGTTTATCTAACTTATTTTTACAATGTCATGCCACAAATTTTATGAACAAATTAATCACACGACTTCTCTACTTCTTTCAAAATATTACATATTTTAAAAAATTACTTGCCAAATATTATTGCATGAATGATAAAAATAAGTAGGTATTTTGTTATGCCGGGTTTTGATGTCAGATGACACTACTTGACACTTGAATAATTTACTTGACTTCGGTGGTGTTCTGGTGAATTTATTATTTGCTTATCGATATTCATAGGTACTATTTCATAACATTGTGTAAAAATTCGGAATGTTTAATTATTATCAGCACAAGATTACATTAGGCACGAAACGAGATGATTATAATATTCATATATCACAAATGGATTTCCTTTCAAAGCATTTATATGTACATGTGGCCGACGAGTTCCATCGTCAGGTTGGCCGAGTGGTCTAAGGCGCCAGATTTAAGCTCTGGTTCCCGAAAGGGAGCGTGGGTTCGAACCCCACACCTGACAAAGTGAAATGCGAAACATTTTTTTTCTATCTTGTTTAAATCATTTTCTTTCTTCGACTATTTTTTTAAAATAAATATATTGGTCAAATTATGCTCACCTAACTAAATTCACTAAAGTGTCCATATAATAAAATAAACAGAAGAATATTTTACTTGTGATGAATGATTTATAAGCGCCCTTGAGGTGATTTTCTCAGGAAAATGGCGCTATAAAAATCGTACAATAATAATTATTATTATTCGTAATATTGAAAAAAATTAAACACTTTGAAGAGTCCTGTTCTTTACAAAGTAATTGGGTTTCAAGAAGAATAAACCTATTTTTTTAATCTAAAGGAGATGTAATGTTTATATACTATGATGTTTGAAGTTTAATATGTATTTAGTTATATTTGATTTTTTTTAATATTACAGCTCAAGTTATGATGGAAATCCAAATGATTTGTGTAATGGGGTCACTTTAACACCATATTATATTTTATTTTCCACTACAACTATGAGTAAGATTGGCTGATACCTATCTGATATAATAACCTGTTTTTATGAATTCGGGGTCAAGGAGCACTTAGTAGGAAGTAGTGAAGTAGTATTATGTAAGTATGTATGTAAATATGTAGGTACTAGTTAACTAGGTAGGTACCTATGTAGACACTACAAACTACTATGGGAAGCAAATACGGATCAATCACTTACCAAGTAATTAGACTGTAGATAATATTAGGTATATGAAAAATCTACCTATATTATATTGCCTAGACCCTGAACCAGAAAATAAGCAAAACATGATATCGATAATTAAACGATTTACGTTTCCAGGAACTTGAATACAAAATTGTGGTGATAGTTCTCCATTATACCATTAGACCATGAAAACGCATAATGGCATAACCCATTATTTTTCATACGTGTTCAATTTCTTTGTCGGAAATAGGCAAAACAACATACCTTCGTTATTCAGAAAATTATTTTGCAATTAACTACCTGGAATGGAAGATATTCTCAGCATGAAAAGGTGAAAGAACTTCATTCAGAATTAGGGTTCATTCCTAGGAATTAGGGTTATTAGGGTTCATTCCGGGAATTCTCGGCTCGAGAATTCCCGGGAAATCGTTGGGCTTTGTTCCCGGGAAATCAAGCTCGAGAACTCGAGAAATCATGTACCTATATAGAAATTAAATCGCCGTTTGTTGTAATACGTCTCTAATATCGCTGATAAAATACTTGAACAGCCCTGACAATGTCATGCATAAAAGTAACTACTTCATTGATAACAATAAGACATTTTTGATCGGATACGCTGAAAGAGAATATAATCATTTATACCCTGCCATCACAACTTTGACCGAAAATGAATCGGGAGTGGTAGAAGAAGTAAGCCCATCAGAACATGAACCCGAATCGAAATTCAATTAAAAAAAGCAATAGGCCACTTGCATTGAATTCATAACGACTTGGAAAAAATCGATTTTCGGCTATGTAATTATCGTTATTTCGCATCTATAAAATTATTTCCCGTCTATAAAAAATGGTCTGATTTTTCGGATTGAAATTTTCAAAAAATCCCCATGGTTTCAAAAACACGATTAAAAAAAAACGGAATGTCTTAGAATATTTGTCTAAACCGGATTTTTTAAAAAATGTGATGCAAGTGACCTATTAAAGGCATTTCAACAAATGAGGAGGCAAGTGCAGTGGCACTGTCAAAATCTATAGTAAAGAAAGAGTTCTTACTTTTTGAACAGACTGGGAAGAGGTCACCAAATTTAGAATCGATGTACAAAGAAAATGAAATAGTGTTTTCAATTTCAGGCAATATAGTTAATAAAATAAGAAACCGGCTGTCTGATAAATCTATAAATGCTTTACTTTTTCTAAAGGCATATTTCATCAGACAGAGTAAGCTGAACTAATTGTTATGTTTTTCATTTGTTTTTATTCTAATTAACATGCCATAAATGGTGCTGTGATTGTAATTTAATTATAATTTACATTTATTTTCTACCTGAATTTAGATATTAACGTTTTCTTTCATGTTATTTTTTTTTGGTTTATATAAGCTATTTTTGTTTACAAGTTTTAAGTTGATTTTTTTTTCTAAATAACCAGCCAAAAATGGTGCTGTGATTGTAATTTAATTATGAGTTAAGATATTATGGTTATTTTTTAACGTTTTCTTTCATGTTGATTTTTTGTTTAGTTTAATAGAAGCTACTTTTGTTTTATAAGTTCTAAATAACCAGCCAAAAATGGTGCTGTCATAATTATGATTCTGAATAATATTATTTCTGTATTTAAAAAAAAGTTAATTAGCTTATTCATAAGATTAATGTTTTTTAATATAATCAATAAAAGTTTTATAATTAATTTGATACTTTTATTTGAGAGGAAAACCACTGAATTTGTTGACGTTATTGGAATCAAATAATATGAGAAAACGTACGTAAATGTAAATTTCTCGGCAACCCGAGAAGCCTCGAGAAATTAGCCTCGAGAATTCTCGAGACCCAAGAAATTGAAAAGCTCGAGAAATCATGAACCCTATTCAGAATCGAAAATTGAAATTGTTGCTTGAAAATAATTTTAACCATGTTTGGTGACAAGATCTAAATAGTGAAGTACTTCCCCACCTTCGTCTTCCCCATCTCCTTCCCCTTCCCAAAACTCTTAACCTCACAACATACCACATTTGGGGATGTCGTATCCCAACTCGTTCCAGACGGTTGATAGCAGTTGGGTCTCTAGGTACTTATGTACTTATTAAACCAATCACGATTTCTTTGTGCTATTGATCAAACATATTATTCAAATTTCGAGTCCTTTCTGGAGCAGATAATGAGATAATCAATTATTGCATTGGCTTATCTGGACCGTTGAAGTAAAAGTCGAAAGTTTAAAATGACGACATTTGTTTTACTTCAAATCACAATATTATCGTTATTATCTGTCAGTTGCTAGTTGCTTCATCACAAGGGTGTCAACACAAATAATGCGGATTAGGACTACTTACCTATATTACAAATAATCAAATTGTTATTGAGCGATTTTCAATATTTCGATGAATTGAAGGACAGGTTTTTAAAAAAAGTTTGAACAATTCATCAAATATTTTAGGTCACTTTCACGTACTGTGAAAGTTCTATCAAGTTCTGTGATTTTTTAGTTTTATGAAGCAACTGGCCTATAATGGTATAACAACAGAACTTGAATAGAACTTACACAGAATGTGAAAATTAATTCAAAATATTTGATGAACTGTTGGGCGTCGCCAGGGGGTAGGGGGGGGGGGGGGGCAGAGACATTTTTCTTAAAGCATAATATGATATCCTTGTGGATGCTGTGAAAATGGTGCACATTTAGGACACGGGAGAATAATATTTCAAATTTTCCAAAGGGCCCCGACGTCAGAGGAATTGTCAACAGTCAAACTAGTTGCCAAAATGTTACACATCGAGAAACAGGACTCGGAAAAAAACATTATTTTGATGTTTTTCCCTTTTTTGAAGAATGATACTTGTGAATTGATGGAGAACTTACATCCCCGACAACCCCCCCCCCCCCCATGTGGACTTAGGTTACATATGATTTAAACTCTATTTAGCTCCTTTTCGGGTGTCGTCTGATTTTATTTTAAAAATCGAGTTGGCTGCATCATACGATATAACTTTTCCTTTGAATATGATTTGAGATTTTCACGTATTATAATGATAAATTTTTAGGTGATTATGATGTGTTGCACTACCTCCTTCTTTATCCAACATGAGGGAAGATGTGTAATAATGTGTAATGTGATTACACATCTACCCTGATGATGGATAATGTACCTAATGCTGTCCGAAAAGTGTTGGTTAAGCCTGGCTGCACATAACAGGTTTTTCCATCCGATTGTCCGATCAGACAAAAATCGATTGGCCCGGATTGGGCGGCAGGCGCGGAAAGGCGGGTCCTATTTTCATTACCGCCGCGTCGACCGTCCAATCCGGTCCGACAACGGGCGTGGCCCCGGTATTATAACCAATCCGGTTTTCGATTTGTAATAATGTGTAATCACATTACACATCTTCCCTCATGTTGGATAAAGAAGGAGGTAGTGCAACACATCATAATCACCTAAAAATGAATCTTTATAATACGTGAAAATCTCAAATCATATTCAATGGAAAAGTTATGTCGTATGATGCAGTACTGGGTTGGCCTCAGTGTAGCCAACTCGATTTTTTTAAATAAAGCCAGACGACCTGATATGTGCGGCCAGGCTAAGGCTGGCCGCACACATCAAGTTTATCCATCCGATTGTCTGATCTGACAAAAATCGATTCGACAATCGGATTGGATATAATACCGGGGCTACGCCCGTTGTTGGACCGGATTGGACGGCCGGCGCGGCGGTAATGAAAATAGCCTTTCCGTGCTGGCCGTCCATTCGATTTTTGTCTGATCAGACAATCGGATGAAAAAACCTGATGTTTGCGGCCGGCCTTAAGGAGTTAATGCAACACGGCATAACCCAAAAATAAGTCACAATAATAATTTTTCCACTATATAGGTACTTACAAAGTTGAGTGCTTGCAAATAATACAAATTTTACTAATGAATTTTGTCCTATTTAAAGAATTTAAGTTCGTATTTCAAATGAGATTAACACTTCACTTCGATGGAAATTCTGCAAATTTACATACCTAGAACGGGTGATGAAAATGCGTCACTGGGATTCAAAGTTTCTATTAATATATTTTAGAATCTTTGTTTACACACAACACACAATGTACTTTCTTAGAATACTGTGATAATGGCGCCTGCCTAAGTTATGACTACTATGATTAGATAAAAGTAGAATGTTATTTCTGATAAAAAGTTGGAAAATTAATTATTTTTTTATTGAAACAATCAAATGGGCATAATAAAATTACATATCAATTTCTGATACTGTTACCTATGTTTGCGATAAAGGTGTTATATCAAATGCGATAAGCGGTGTCGAGAAAGATTACGAAACGTGCGTTCAAGGTACATAGTCTCCCTCTCAATCAGATGAAAATCTATTTATTATTTTAAGTTTTTCTTTAATAATATTCAATATTATTATTTAAATTAAAAAAAGCTTATTTAAACATGTTCTGTTGTGTAAATATAATAATGATTCACCTTCCGAAAGCATTATCAAACTGTCCGATAATGCCCTCTAAAAACAAAAATAACAAGTCGCCACTGATTACACTCCTAAAAGCCGCGATGGGACCAGTGGCGGCGTAGGGTAGATTGGCACCCGGGGCGGTTTTGTTTTGAGCACCCCTACTTAAAATAAAACACCAAATACTAAACATGCTTACGAGACTTAATTTTACAAATATTCCTAATTTATTACCTGTCTCTTTCAGTTGATAAAATCGAAAGATTGGTTAGTCGCGCTTGGCTCATTGTGGTCCTTAAGTACGATTTTAATAATTTTACCTCTGAAAAGCTTCTTCCACACGCAGCCACCAAAACACATATTGTTAAAAAAAATCTCAAGCCTCGATTACATTGAGCGAGTTTACAAGCTACTAGCCGGCGTATTCACTATCTGCTAGTAAACTCGCTCAGTGTTATCATATTATTAGCTAACTAGCAGATTTTTACACTGAAGGAGTTTACTAGCAGATAGTGAATACTCCGGCTAGTAGCTTCTAAACTCGCTTAATGTAATCGAGGCTTAAGACATAGCGCTAAACTTGGAACAGACCCAAAATAGCCCCATTTTACAATGAATCTGAGAAGCTCCAATGTAGTCCATTGAACTGCTTCTTGGGCAGAAATATTGGTGGCTTCCAATTGCCGTCCTTTGCTGAAAATTCATCGTAAATTTTTAACAGATTTGGAACCATTCCACTTCTGGTGATGTTACCAACGTTTTAGGCTGAATAACACTAAATGTAACCAGCATAAAATCCGTTGCCCTGAAACGATGGTTTAATTCTTCGTAAAATCTATCGTGACATTCTAACATTGCTTTCTGCAGCTCCTCTGATAATGTAAGTCCAGCATCTCGGGCCATTTCAGCAGGCATACGTTTTAGAAATCTCCTCCTTTCTCTTTTTCCTTCAATCGGAATGTCTTCCTCACATTTTTTTATTGTGTGGCAAATAGCCTTTTCCATTATTTGGTTACGTTGAATTTGAAGAAAATTTTTGAGAGCTTTAATTTTTATTACACACTTTTCCAATGTTAGTCCAGATTTTTAAATATACTTTTTTGTCTGATTAGCTTCTTCTAGGACTTCACACCAAAAGGAAAGATAGCATAGAAAACTGAAGTCACACAAAGTCGGTATGAGTGTTGATAGGTAGTGCTCTCTTGCTTCGACGATTTCTTTGCTTTGCTGGGATTTTTTACATTAACTCCACACAGGAGGCCCAGAGGAAAATAATTTCCCTCAGGGCCTATGTCATCTGGGATGCTGTGTGGCGGGTCTTTTTGAGGAGAGGAAGGAATGAACATTGGTCTTGAAGAGACCCATGTTGTAGGAAGGAGGAAACACAGAGGCCGGCGTATCATTCCACAGCCGAGCTGTTGAACACAAGAACGAGTCGAAGAAACGACCCGTTCTCGTGTGACAAATGTCAACTGTGTACAAATGTTGGGCACGCGTTTGGCGTGTTTCCCGACTATGCACCGGTGCCGAAGGGATCAATGATGCTAGTTCCTCGGAGCATCTTCCATTGTAATACCGGTAGAACAAGGATATTAACAAGGGATTACATATCTCTTCGAGTGTTGATACAACTATCTCAAAATTTTTCTTAAGTGATTTAACAGCGTCGTGATGAGTACTCCATATTATCTCTAATAGTCGTTTAAAGGACACGCCTATATTTTTCATTAGTATTTCACACCGCGCTCAATGTTAGGTACGCGCGGTAAAAGATTAGACCATTTGGGAGGCGGGAATGGGTACCGCCACCCCGGAAACCTTTATTGGATAACCGACACCTCTGCAAGGTCACCCCAAGTGGTTCGCTACTTTTTGTGATTTAGCAGGGGTGCCCGGGTTGATGGGGTGAGGTTTGACTAGGTCTTGGAGGCGGTTTACCAGGACACACTGAACCCCAAATTCCTACCCAAAATACCTTAAACCCTTTTCCTTCCTAGAACTCTCCTCTCCTCCCTTTCCTTAAAAAAAACCCTCCACACAGCATCCCCAAAGATTACATAGTAGCGTGTGTTAATTATTTCAACTTTTGAATTCAGAAACGCACGGGGTCTCAAAAGTTGCGTCTTGCAAAGAAAATGATAACTGCATTTAAATTTATTTTTTTAAAAATGGTTATTAGCCCGCTAAAATGCATTGAAAATCAGAAAACAAACCTAAAACCATTTTTTTTTTTAATTTTTAACAATTTTTTTTTTCAGTAATCTAACCTTTTAACGTTTGTTTATTATTAAAAAATGCGTATAACTGATAAAAATTTTAAAAAAAGTTCAACTTTATGAATACAAGTAAATCAACAAGAATTCTGATTTAATCCAGAAAAAGTGTTATTTTGCCCTTTTATTTTTTTAACCAACAAACACATCACATATGTTTAAAAAAATTTTTTTTTTTGGTTCTTTGTACTGCAGTTATGTAATGAAAAATAAGTTTGGTACAAAATATAAAATATGAACCTTTTGTTTTATTTTTTTCCAAATCACGAATTCTATTTTTTTCGAAACTTCCGGCCATTTTAGCGGGCTAATAGTGAACAATAATTTCATTTTTTTTTTACGTTTTCGAATAGCTACAGATCATACGAAACTTTTGAGACCCCGGGCGTTTAAATATAAGGCCATTTGTTTTCTCTCTGTGGAGAGCGACACACGCTATTACATAGGCCCTGAGGGAAATTATTTTCCTCAGGGCATCCTGTGTGGAGCTAATGTAAAAAAATAATAATTAACGCAAAACATGAATACAATTATAGCAGAATCGATCGATAACTTACTGAAAAAATGGTCAATCATCTGTATTCTTTTTCTGTATTTCATTGTTGCGTGTACATAAATAAATTGAATGAGACCACTTATTTGTTCCATACAAATACTATAAACTATAGGGCGCAGGACTTCAATCGTCACTTCGGTTTCGGGAGATAGTTTATAAATAACAACTCAGATATCTTTTGGGTAATGATTGAAATATTTATTTTCAGAGGGTTTTTATACTAAAATCATCGTACACCTGTTTATGAAAACGTAAATAATGACTTGCAAGAATCAACCTGATTACTGTAGGTGGCCGAGTGCACCTGTTGCTTACGTCGTAAAATGCAGAATTTGTCACCAATAATAATGCAAGACGAGCTGGTTGCTGAATGCTTTGTCTTGAATAACACGTGCAGTCTTTTATGTAACATTTCGCAAGAATCGACTTGTACAAAGGTGATCAACATGTTGTTTACTCTTCTCTGAACAGGTGGTCGGCAATAATATTTTAAAGGAACACGTGCGGCGACCAGCTGCCATTTTTCAAGTAAACAAGATCTGGCAAGTGCATCAAGAGACGTCTGTTACATCCATTATTTGAATAATAACCTCCAATAATTTGGAAGATTTCGAAAAAACGTTTTAACACATTTAAATAGCTAGTAATGTTTTTATTTTTTATGAAATCAAAATTTGCGTTATGAATTTCTTAAACTTACTACAATGGCTCTTTTACATTGGGTCGTCTGTCACTTTCGGCGAGCGATTGGCATCGACCAAATGTAAGAGCGCCCTCAGATTTCGTTCAGATGGCGATTCTTTGGATAAGAGGCCACCTTCGCATTATTAGCGCCCCCAATCATAATATGTACCTAAATTATTTTCTTCAATATTAGGTGGGACATTATTCAAAATCTAGTTTGAAGATTATTAATTCTTCTAATTCACGTTATCCGCACCGGGTGCCACCCATACTAGCTACGCCACTGTTATAGGTATAGGTAACGTCATTTTCTTTTTCTACATTAGTTCCACTCAGGAGGCTCTGAGGAAATTATTTTTTTAGGAAAAGGAATGAGAGGAAGTTCTGGGAAGGAAAAAACGTGTGAGGTGTGGGTAGGAATCTGGGGTCCGTGTATCCAAAAGTGACGGACGTATGAATCTTTCCTTACCATTGCGGTGCAAGGCAATGTTCCGAGAAAGTCCTGCTGGAGAGATCAAAAGATCTCCCTCAACCAGTCTCCCCCGATCTGGCTTACCAAGCAGTTACTGGGCAGACGCATCCGCCGCCAGGATTCGGACAAACTTCACCCCATGAACCCGGGCACCCCTGCTAAGTCACCAAACGTACCACCACTTGGGGTGACCTATGACAGAGATGTTGGTTATCCAATAAATCCCGGGGCGGCGGCGGTACCCGGGGCGGTACCCATGTGAGCAGGGCAATATCGTTGATACCTAGCCAATAAGCATGATGCATAAAGAAATAATGAAAATTTCAATTTTTATCTATTGATTAAGTGTACTACTTTTGTGAAAGTGTAGAAGGAAATATTTGAGTGTACATAACATATACTCGTAACATGAAGGTTGTCATAAACATTGTACGTTTATTTTAATAACAACAGCTTTAAAAAATTCGATTATTTATTAAATAATATGTAAACAATATGTAATGTATCTACTTATATTATTTTGATAAATTATAAAAAACGACAGATTTAGCAGGAAAAGAAAAATCCATGGAAAATTTAAAAAAAAACAAGTAAATAACATTAGGTAAGTGGTTGTCAACTCAACCGCTTGGAAAAATAATATCGGGCGAACCAGTGGCAGAAGTCACTACAAAAAAACCGCGACAGGAATATTGTCGTATATGAATTTGGTTTCATAAGTTAGATTTTTTTCTATTCATTTTTATATTTGACTTTAGAAAACGTTATGTTTGGTTAGACATATCTTTTTTATTTTTGTTATTTGATGTTTGGAAAATTTTCGTGCAGGGAAATTTTTGATCCAGGAATTTTTATTATTCTGTAAAAAATTCTCCAGGGAAAACCGAAAAATTGATCTGGAGTTTTTTTTAAAGACATCTATCTTCTCGATGTTATGATTTTTTTTTATATTCTGCTAAAATTGGAAACTAAAATACTTATTTTCATCCCGAAAATTTTCCAGAAAATGGATTGGGAAATTTGTAAAAGTTTTTGATAATGAGAAATTCCAATTTTTGTAAATTTCCTTCATGACATTTTCTCATTAGGGATGTTGTTTGAAAATCTCAACGGTTCTTTATTGCTGCTAGGCCCTGCATACGGCTTTTTGATATAATAATTTAGTACAGTTCCCGGATAAGTTTTCCCCCTTTTATGTATATGTACAATAGCGGTTATTAGAATGTGTGCAAAAAAATGCTTATCACGTAAGTACCTATTCATGTTTCTATCCAAATATACCTAAACCATTTGTGAATGCCTACGTAATATATGTATGTCGTATAACTTCGTTCATTTGAAATTCACGGGGCGTGAGTAAACTCATTTCTACTAAGTAACAAACTCCCCTAAAATTATTGACCGGTGGATATATAGTATGAGGTCATCAGAGGACATTGAAGTATTGGAGGAACGAAGGTGGTGGCCTTGGGAGACACCTTTTCCTCGCCCCGTGCCCCTCCCCAGGACCATTATTGTCAATCAAATTACATCTTATATTGTCTCCAGTTACTACGTAAACGTTTAAACGTTTCTGAAATTACTTCTATAGCGTGATTCACGTCATTTGCAGTAAGTACACCAATTTCCAATAGGTACCAGGGTCAGTCCGTCCTGATTTTTTGTATACAATTATTTATCGGATTTAAAATCCTCTGTTATTAAGTAGGTACGTAGGTATATCTATACTTTATTTTTATTTTTTATTAATATTATTTTAATAACTGTGCTAAATAAATAACCGTTACTGTGTTTTAAACTTTGTATTTTATTTCTTATTCTTTCTCTTCTGTTTAATTCCTCAATTTTCCTTCATTTTTGTACGAATCGTGTTCCATATGATCATACTCATCCTAATTTGACTCTCCTTAAACGGAAATCCTCCTAGTTGAGCAGTCAAAACATTTTATAAATAATGTGCATAAATGTATAATCTTTAACTAAAAAAAAAATTTATAAAATAAAAAGCAACTTTCACGGCTTTTTGGTTTCATAACGGCAATCAATTTGGGAGACGGGTATGGGAGCTCACATCTCACATCGAGAGTCAAAAACTTTCGATGTTATCGACTCCCGAAGTCACAAACATCGACAGAATATTTTTTTTTTCTTTTTGTTTATTTAGGAAAAAAGTTAATGTTAACAATAATAATATGTTACATAATATCATTCATCAGTTTTTTTGGTTACCCAATTAGTAGATAAATATTCTCGGGTCTAACTGGGGAGCTAGTCTATGTACTTAGGGAACGTACCCATACTACGTGACCTGTTCGGGGAGGGGGCTTCAAAAACCACGCTTGGAACAAATAAGCGGCAGGGGGCTTAGGTTTTTGGTCCCCCCGGGAGGGGGGGGGGGGGTTAAAAATTGCAAAAAGTTGGTCACGTAGTATGGATACGTTCACTTATGTTAGGGAACGTACCATACTACGTGACCAACTTTTTGCAATTTTTCACTTTAGTTAGGGAACATACCCATACTACGTGACCAACTTTTTGCAATTTAATTTTTAACCCCCCCCCCCCGGTGACCAAAAACCTAAGGCCGCCGCCGCTCATTTATACCAAGCGTGACATTTTGAAGACCCCCCCCCAAACGTGTCACGTAGTATGGGTACGTTCCCTTATATATTTAAAACTGCTTACAGATAATGTATAGTTACAAAAATGGAAATAGAACCCCTTCAAAAATACTGTAAGACATTACAAAATATTTATATTATTTTTCTTCTTTTTTCTTTCTTTCATTTCGCTCGAAATATGATCAGGGAAATTTTAATACGATACCACACAACATTTCCTAATGCCCGGAGTCATGGGATTACGGCATCCCTAATTAGAGGAATAATAATAACTCGATCATTTCTGTAGTGCCGTTTTTGTGAAAAATCACCTTAAGGGTCTGGCTCTTTCTAAGCGAACGTTGAAACATTTATGTCAGATCACGATGTATTCGCACTTTATACACTTTCGACACTTTATACACTTTTTGGCTTGGCCTTTCAACATGTCGTTCGCTGTGCTTTCCCATTGGGAATTATTTTCTGACAGTACCTAGGTATCTAAGGAAAACGGTGGTGGGGAAGAGGAAAATAAAGAAATACCTACTACCTAGAAATTCAGACCTGATTATATAGCTAAAACCATTTCAAGCTACGTTTTCATTTTAGTAATTTGGTGATTTTACCAAAAACTGAGGTAGGTATTGGGGGCTATTTTATATTGTTATGTCTTTCTAACTACGCAGTTGATTATATTATATTTACTAAAATCCACAGCGTAATAATAATAAGAGATATCAATATGTTGCTGGACATGTTGTGTAAGTTTCAGATAATATTGTAGGTACACGATATTGATATTCAGATCCGGATTTTTTCCAATGTTTCTGTAAAATATTGACGTAATCACATGTATCAACAATTAGAAGCGGTTTTTCTTAGGAAAATTGAATTTTTCCTATTTTTCAAATTTTCTTTTAAGGCCCGGAAA
Organism: Limnephilus marmoratus; assembly: GCA_917880885.1. Taxonomy (NCBI): domain Eukaryota; kingdom Metazoa; phylum Arthropoda; class Insecta; order Trichoptera; family Limnephilidae; genus Limnephilus; species Limnephilus marmoratus. The sequence goes on from OU862908.1 coordinate 41,966,241, forward strand.
AAAGAAGAAGAACGGGAGTTCCGTAAAAACAAATGTAAGGGAGAGCGCCCTAAAATTAAAAAAAAAAACGATTAAAAAAACGCTAAAATTAAAAAACGATATTATTGTGAAAATATTTAATAAAACACAAATCGTAAAGAGGGCAAAAACCTCTCAACAAAAAAGTTGATTTTTTCATAGCTATAACATGTTAAATAACAGAGCAAAATATGTTTTTAATAATTTTCGGAGCATACTTCGTGATTTTTTTCTATCGAGTGAATTTCATATTATTATCGTTTCGGCCCTACAAATATACAGATATTATCTTAAAAAATAACATAGGTACATTTTTTTAGGAACTTAAAAACTGAAAATTTTCGAGAGAAATTATTGTAAATCGGCAGAAATGCGGAATGCGAGGGCTTCATATATGTATTTTACACAATAAATAAATAAAAAAAATTATAAAAGCTTTTCCTTGCCATAAACAGACAAGTTAAAATAATATTTATTTATTTTACATTTGCAGGTTAACAACATTACATACATTTTCCAAAACAAATCGTAATATTTAGGTTATTACTGGTGTTCCACCGAAACAGGACGCATTCAGCGCCGGATCTGCCATACGTTCAAAAACGTGCAAAAAACCTGGCGCCAACTCCGAAGGGGCGCCGTGAGAAAATAAATATTGTATTAAAAATTTGTTATAATATTCCCTGAATCGTTTAAAAATTACCCGTAGTACGAAATAATTATTATGCTCTAGCAACACTTTCCAAAGATACAGACTGCGCACGCATCTGGTTTGAATTCAACGAAATTCAACGATTTACGAATTTATAGTCAGTTACAGAATTTTTTTACAAATTCCATATATTTAGTTTAAACGTAAGATCTATTTTTCCATATATCTTTTACCGTCTTTTACGACGGATGAGTGCGATCCAAATTCATTAACCAATCACAGCGCCGTACTTTTATTCAAGAGAACAAACAAACAGACGGCGCCTTTCAAAATGCTTTTGTACGATTTAAATCTCTAGGAGAAGGGACTTAAAGACCATTTTCTTATGAAATCTTCATTAAATTCAAAATTTCATTAGCATAAACATCGCACGGTTTGCAAGGTTGCAACTTGTTTAACAGTTTCATCATTGATTTGACAGTTGAAGTTCGTTAAATGTACCTATAATTAATTTCTATTAGATTTGTTATTTTACAGTCAGTAATAATCAGTGTAAGCATCTTTCGTGAGCCGTTGATACCATAGATACGTTCGTGTTTGTTCGCTCAACACAGAACACAGGGGAAATGGAAATGCAAGGTACAAATTTGAGGTTATATTAGATTTTTTAATTAATAACTAAATTTCTATTGGTTGTTAGAGGTTGTGGATTGTGGATTACAATGAATAGAACAATAATTAAAAAAAAACTTTCAGGCTCGCAGAATCTAAAACTTAGAATTAAAGAGCATAATGACATAAAAAAACTCGTTTCAAAACTCAAAATTCCATTAGTTTATTAGTTCAGGAAGGTCCTGTACAATTGAAAGGTTTTGATTTTCCTATTACGAACAAGCGTAAATTTAATACTGAGTATTATTACAAGAAACTGCCTAATGGAGAAGAATTACATAGATCGTGGCTTATTTATTCGAAAACTTTAGATAGTTTTCGAATTAAAAAAAATATTTATTCGAAAACTTTAGACACCCTTTATATGTCTTGATTTTATTTGATAAATTAGTGTAAAAAAAAAAAATTAAATAAAAAAAAAAAAAAATTGGGGTAAACGAATTTTTAATCAAAATAAAAATGTAGGGGGGGGGCGCCATCGGTACCTACTGCACAGGGCGCTAGATTTCGTAGATCCGGCCCTGCCAGCGCCGGATCTGCCATACGTTCAAAAACGTGCAAAAAACCTGGCGCCAACTCCGAAGGGGCGCCGTGAGAAAATAAATATTGTATTAAAAATTTGTTATAATATTCCCTGAATCGTTTAAAAATTACCCATAGTACGAAATAATTATTACGCTCTAGCAACACTTTCCAAAGATACAGACCGCGCACGCATCTGGTTTTAATTCAACGAAATTCAACGATTTACGAATTTATAGTCAGTTACAGAATTTTTTTACAAATTCCATATATTTAGTTTAAACGTAAGATCTATTTTTCCATATATCGTTTACCGTCTTGTACGACGAATGAGTGCGATCCAAATTCATTAACCAATCACAGCGCCGTACTTTTATTCAAGAGAACAAACAAACAGACGGCGCCTTTCAAAATGCTTTTGTACGATTTAAATCTCTAGGAGAAGGGACTTAAAGACCATTTTCTTATGAAATCTTCAGTAAATTCAATATTTCATTAGCATAAACATCGCACGGTTTGCAAGGTTGCAAACTTGTTAACAGTTTCATCATTGATTTGACAGTTGAAGTTCGTTAAATGTACCTATAATTAATTTCTATTAGATTTGTTATTTTACAGTCAGTAATAATTAGTGTAAGCATCTTTCGTAAGCCGTTGATACCATAGATACGTTCGTGTTTGTTCGCTCAACACAGAACACAGGGGAAATGGAAATGCAAGGTACAAATTTGAGATTATATTAGATTTTTTAATTAATAACTAAATTTCTATTGGTTGTTAGAGGTTGTGGATTGTGGATTACAATGAATAGAACAATAATTAAAAAAAACTTTCAGGCTCGCAGAATCTAAAACTTAGAATTAAAGAGCATAATGACATAAAAAAACTCGTTTCAAAACTCAAAATTCCATTAGTTTATTAGTTCAGGAAGGTCCTGTACAATTGAAAGGTTTTGATTTTCCTATTACGAACAAGCGTAAATTTAATACTGAGTATTATTACAAGAAACTGCCTAATGGAGAAGAATTACATAGATCGTGGCTTATTTATTCGAAAACTTTAGATAGGGTTACACCCTTTATATGTCTTGATTTTATTTGATAAATTAGTGTAAAAAAAAAAATTAAATAATAATAAAAAAAATTGGGGTAAACGAATTTTTAATCAAAATAAAAATGTAGGGGGGGGGGGGGCGCCATCGGTACCTACTGCACAGGGCGCTAGATTTCGTAGATCCGGCCCTGTTCTCATCATTCATAAGTCCGAGTGAATAACTCAACGGAAAGAACTTCAATGCTTAGGGAACGTACCCATACTACGTGACACCTTTAGGGGGGGGGGTCATCAAAATGTCACGCTTGGTACAAATGAGCGGCGGCGGGCTTAGGTTTTTGGTCACCGGGGGGGGGGGGGGGGGGGGTTAAAAATGGCAAAAAGTTGGTCATGTAGTATGGGTACGATCCCTTACTTAATAAATGCCAATAAAATGTGTGAGACAGAAGTAATAACAAAGGCAAACACTTGCCTAATCACTAAGCGCGAGAAATAACACATAAACTCACAATAAAATCACGTCGGACCGGCCGGCGAACTCAGCCAATGATGGCGGGTGACATACGAGCCACGAACTCACCCGAAATCAGCCGAACGACGGGCGATAATTCACAAACGAGAGTTTCGGTGCGGCCGAACGTTCGGCAGATTTTCTGCCGAAACTTGCTGAAACTGAAATCGAAACCGAACCTTCGGTCGGTCACTAGTTATTTACTACTAATAACCCAATAACGGCAATAACTACAAAAAATGTTCACATCACGGTAAAATAAGTAATTTAATAATGTTAAATTATACTATATATACTTACTTATAATACTTTTTTATGTAATTAATACTTTTTCTAGTATTTATAATGTATGCCATTATAAATACTAGAAAAACCAAATGAATATAGGTGCATAAAAAATACAAACGTCGGTCGTCCAGTTGATTAGTCAGACATCCCCAAATACTAAGTTTTGTGATAGTGAGGAAAGCAATATTCGAATGCTCATCTTAAATAAAATACTGAAGTAAAAATTCATTTAGCACCATCATGATTTGAAACTCGATGAAACTAAAAATCGACATTAAAAAGAGACAAACACATACAGCGCCCTTGAGGTGATTCGGCGACCTTGAGGTGATTTTTCACAAAAACGGCGCTATACAAATCATCCAAATATTATCATTTTTATTATTATTTTCTATAGGATTTTAGCCTGCGAAAGAATGAAATAGAATGATCGGTCTCCTCTTTGTGGGGTGCTTCGTAGCCTCCCCACTCTTGAATACTTTAGTTTTTAAAGATTTCACTTCTACCGCGTGGGAAACGCACACATTTTTATTTATTTATTGTTTTACATAATATTAAATCAGCTATAAAATAACACCGGGAAGCATAACGCCGCGGTACTTTAGTACGACATTTTGAAATTTTTATTCACTACATTTTTTCTGATTTATAATTGACTTGTGGTGTTGATGAGTAATCTGAGTTTTGTACCAGATTACCCATTAAAAATAGATAGAGGGTAATCTTTTACATATAACTGCATAGGTACCTACTCAACTCAATTTTCGATTTTTCGGAGATGTAATTTCGATTTTTCGGAGATGTATGACTAATCACTGGACGATCGACGGGTGCCAGTTTTGTGGCTAGGTGATAAGAAAAAAACAAATTCTCGTAAAAGTAAAAAGTAAATAAAATAACACCAGACCCTAGAGAGACGAAAATGAAATAAGGGAACGTACCCATACTACGTGACACGTTTAGGGGGGGGGGGGGGGGTCTTCAAAATGTCACGCTCCATCAAAATGTTAGCATCAATTCTTTTTTTGTAAGTTGGTAGGTACCTAATGATTGCAGTTTTTGTATTTTTCCTGAGACTCGTTCAAGCAATTTCGATACAAAACAATCACGTATTTTGTTTGGAAGAGTTTTATTTCACGTACACCTACAGTTGTTACTTATTTTTTCGACACATCCGTGTTATTCACTCTCTTCGTGTCAATCAGTTATTCAATCTTAAAACTTGTGAATGATACGGATGTGTCGATACCGGTATTAGACAAATAAAAATTAAGTAACCAATATACATGTGAAGTAAAACTCTTCAAAACAAAATGTCTAAAAATTGGCCCAAGAAATATAAAAAACAATTACTTATCTCTAGTTTTCTCACTTTGGCCTCTTAGAGCTGGACAGTCAATATGACCACTCAGGATTAAGTAATTTCCGACCGTATCTATTTTTAAACGACTTCGAAAAGGAGGAGGTTCTCAATTCGCCTGTATTTTTTTATCTTTTTTTTAAAGTTTGTTACCTCGGAACTTTTGACTGGGTGAACCGATATTAATGATTCTTTTTTATTTGAAAACCGGTGCTTCCCGTGTGGTCCCATTTTAATTTGGTCCAGTTCTGACAATGGCATCCATGAGAAAATCATATAAGTCTTAAATTTGCATCAAGTATGTGCGCGACAAATGGACGAATAACTGAATATCACGCTATCGATGATTCTTTTTTTATTGGAAAGGATGTACTTCAAGGATAGTTTGATGAGAGTTTGATTAGGTTCTGATTATGGGATCCATGACAAAGTAACGGGACTCTCCAATTCTTAAGAGTAAATTTACGATACTCGGCCGAATCTTAATCGAATTAGTTAGTGTACTTCAGATTCACTAAAAATTAAAAAATACAAACAAAACAAAAAACGACTTCAAAAAATGCACCAAAAAGTAAAAAAAATAATTTCGTATTCTTCTACCACTTAATAATCAACTTACTTTTTCTACTCATAAATATGTAGGTACGATTATTATTTTTGGAGTCGGTGTCAGCCAAGGTACCTGGCCCGGCGTGTTCACTTAACAGCTCCCCTCCCGCCGCGGCCCGCTCTCGCCTCTCACCTCGTCAAGTCGCGCATGCTACACAAGCACATCTCATCTATAACTATGTATGTTATAAACCTACCTTGGCTGACACCGACTCCAAAAATAACAATCGTACCTAAATATTTATGAGTAGAAAAAGTAAGTTGATTATTAAGTGGTAGAAGAATACGAAATTATTTTTTTTACTTTTTGGTGCATTTTTTTAAGTCGTTTTTTGTTTTGTTTGTATTTTTTAATTTTTAGGTTTTCAGAAAATGTTTTTTATGAATTCGAAATATTAACATTTTTATGAATTCGAACAAGTTGTAGAAGAATACGAAATTATTTTTTTACTTTTTTGTGCATTTTTTGAAGTCGTTTTTTGTTTTGTTTAAATTTTTCTTTTTTAGACTTCCATAATATATGATAGAGCCCTCCATGTCATAATAATGGTGACAGGATCATGCAACTTCAACATTTCATTTGAAAAGTCATTAAAAGTCATGAAAATTGGAAAATTGGGTAAATACCAATTTAATTTTTTTTTTTAAATACCAATTTTTTACATTTATATTACGTTAGGTTAGATAATGGGCTATTTTTTTATAACTCTAATGACTTTTCAAAGGGGTGTTGAAATTACATCAAGTTGTCATGGAACATGGATCTGAGTTGTCATGGAACCCATAACAGGTAATATATCATGATAGGTAGTAGGTATAGTATAAAACATGTTATTAATACATGTCGATTGGCGATATATTGTTATCGTCAATTTGGTGCAATAATAAGGTGCTAATTGTATTATAAAGATTAGCACGATAAAGTTGTCATAAAAGTATGAAATAATTAAATACAAAATGGTGGAACCTAAATAAACTACGCAAATGATGCTTTAAATGTATTATTTATATGCTTGGGTGACCAGACAACTCATAATGAAACCAACTCAGAAGCACCTCAGAAAGGTCATTAGGAGTGATGATAAAAAAATTTAAAAAAATTGGTCAAATAGGTTAAGTTAGGTTAGGGTTACCGGCTATTTTAAAATTATTTTTTCACAGCTTTTAATGACCTTTTTGAGGTGTTTCTGAGTTGGTTTCATTATGAGTTGACATGGAACCATATGCTTGTTTACATTGATTTTGGAGAGAGGAGAATGCAGGCAGTAGCCGCTAATAAAAATTGTTCGAAGAAGCGAGGATAGCAGTCCACAATGAAGCGCTGGTACCAATCCTGATCTATGGCAGTGGTGCATGGAGCTGGCAAAGGAAAGATGATCGATGGAAGTACCCAAGTTACAAAAATGTGGAGATCCGAAAAATACAAGGCTGAAGAAAGTGTAATGAAGAAGATTAAGAAAGGGACGCCTAGATCGTTTGAATATGTGAAGCGGATAAAATAAGACAACGGTGGTTTTTCCAGACACTTTTCCAGTTTTTAGAATAAAAATCCACAACAACAAAATATTTATGTCAGTACCTACTTAAAAATAATGCTTCTAATTTTTAGACGCGTTGGTTTACCAGCTTGCAGTAAACAAGTACTAAGCATTAATTGATGAAACTATTCGTACATAGTGACGTAGCGATCTACCAAATTCTCACAGACTTCAAACTGCCCACTTCATTATATAATTCAGAGAATTGGGTGCGTGTTCATTTGACTTAAGTGCCTTACCGAATAGGCGGTATTGGGATTGTGGTAGGTACAATGTTTCAATGACAACAGTTTTACTAATTGATTTTTTCCAAAGGGCGAATAGGACACCAAATAGAATGTCATGAAACACACTCCGTGTTTAATTCACATTCACACAACTTCTTACACGTTAATGTATTACGTGTGTAAGACACGTGAGTATATTATTCTCTCTATGAAACGTCAAGAATCCTTCCCAACAGTGGCGTAGCGACGGAGGGGGGGGGGGGGGGCGGACCGCCCCGGGTTCCACCCGAGGGGGGGGGGGGGGGGTGACACTCGAACGTATAGAAAAACTTATGATAGTCCAAAATTGTCGCAAAAAAAATATTACGTTTGAATACTGACTGTTATTTAGCTCTATGGCTCGGTTGGTCGGGGATTTCCGAAAAAATGTTTTTTTTTTTTTTATTTTCGATCCCAGCTCGAAGTATTGCTCGGTCAGGGATTTCCCTCAAATCAAATCCTTGTGTCATTCTAATTTCGTAATATTATTGTTGTCGTAAACTCGTGAATTGAATTGTTATATATTGACTGACGTGAAGTGACTAGTGAAAACATTGTTGTGCTAAAAGATCATTTTAAAAAAACAATCAATTGATAGTTCACTTTTCTAATCGACGCAAAACTTGAATACAATTACACGAGAATCGATCGATAACTGATTGAAGAGAAATGATTAATCATCTATATGTATTTTTTTCTGTATTATATTGTTTTGTGTACATGAATAAATATTTAAGGAATAATAAGTAATTTGGAGGTTTTCAGAAAACGTTTTTTATGAATTCGAAATATTAACATTTTTATGAATTCGAACAAGTCAACCGCCGACAGTATTTACACCAAACGATTAGCTGCTTACACTGGGGTAGTTTCGCAAACTAAGGTAATTCGTCTACCAAATGTAAGAGCACCCTCAGATTCGATCAGTTGTCGATTCTTTGGATAAGAGGTCACCTTAGAATTACTAGCGCTGTAAATCATAATACCTAAATTATTTTATCCAATATTAGGTTGGGTATTATCCAAAATCTAGTTTGAGTTACTAAAAATAAAGATACTGTATATTTTTAATAATTTAATTATATGTACAAGTATAATCGATAAACTAGTAATCCTTAAATCAGATTTTTGCCTTAGTCCTAATTTTGAAAAATAAAAAGTTTTTTGATTGGCGACGTTACGTGAGTATGGCATCTTGACAGTGTATTTATTCGTTGACCTGGCCTATACTAATCTCCCATTTTTCCAGATTTAAGTTAAGAGTGAGTCTGTTTGAGAATCCAGAAGCTTGAATAAAAGTTACACACGGAACAAGTAAATGGTTTTCTTTCGAATTTTGGAGCGTACGGTGTGCAACTCAAATTTTAAGCACATCTCAAAACTGGTTTCAATTTAAGATTGAATCTGTATTCGGTAACTCGTTTTAATTAAAACTACACCCATAACATGAAAATGCTTTTCCTCCGATATTTGCAGCACATAGTCTAAAACTTTCATACCTATCTTGCAACTCGGGGAATAACTTGCAATAGTGGAACTCGGGAATGGTTTCCTTGGAAATGGGTCCGCAGATGAACAGAGTTACAAATGAAATTTCGAAGGAAACCATTTTCAAGTTCCACGTGCAAGATTTGAAAGTTGAAGAATATGTGCTACAAAGATCGGAGTAAAACCATTTTCGTTTACTGCGTGCATTAATAAATTAAAGCTTGGGACTCTTACCTTTACTATCTCATAATTGAAATTTTATCGTTACACTCTGAACTGGTTTTAACTTACGAATGGGTTGTTAAAATTATTTTTTCACACCAGCAAATGATTTTCCTCAGAATTTTGCAGCATATTAGAATTGAAGACTCCACTCGTAACTTTAAAACGGTTTGGAAATTTATCCTGCATTTGGAGACCAAAACTGAATTTAACTTTCTGTGTGCGTTTCCCCAGGTTTAAAACTGTATCCAGAACTCAAAAATGGTTTTCCTCAGATTTTTGCACCACATAGTATGCAACTTGAATTTTTTAACTGCACTTGGAAAATGAGAATGGTTTCCTTCGAAATGCGTTAGTACATGCATCCGCATGTGGATATTTTTTTGAAATTCTGAGCACAAGACTTGTTGTAACTTAAGAATTAATCTGGTAAGAGTCCACCGGCTTAAATTAAAATTGAACCTTATTAATTATTTCAAAACTGGTTTAAATTTAAGAGTGAATCTGTATTCGGTAACTCGTTTTAGTTAAAACTACACCCATAACATGAAAATGGTTTTCCTGCGGTATTTGCAGCACGTAGTCTGAAACTTTAATATCTTACAACTCGGGGAATATCTGCAATGGTGGAACTCGGGAATGGTTCGCTTCGAAATAGGTCCGCAGATGAACTAGAGTTTCAAATGAAATTTCAAAGGAAACCATTTTTGAGTTCCACGTGCAAGATTTGAAAGTTGCAGACTATGTGCTGCAAAGATCGGAGGAAAACCATTTTCGTATACTGCGTGCATTAATAATTAAAGCTGAGGACTTACACCTTTACTATTTCACAATTGAAATTTTATCGTTACACTCAGAACACAAAACTGGTTTTAACTTAAATATGGGTTGTTAAAATGATGTTTTCATGCCAGCAAATGATTTTCTTAAGAATTTTGCATTATATTAGAATTGAAGAGTCCACTCGGAACTCTGTTATTTGTAGCTTGTTACGTAACAGAATCGGCTCCCGAGCGGAAGGTTAAGTGAATCGTCCCCACTACACGTGCCGACCGTTTCCTCTCCCCGCACCGCGCGACCACCCCGCGTCAGGCGCGAAGCGCCGGGCGGCCCGCCGGCCGCCATTCCTTCGCTAGCCCTCGGCCAAGCAACTGCGCCACGCGCGATTCGCGCTGTTTGTGCTCTACGATATTAACTCCGCGATGTATTGTTTGCAATTGTGTTGTGAACGGAATCCAGAAAAGATGGCAGACCACGCATCTAGCTATGTGAGTACCAACTCGCTTCCTCCCCCCCACCGTGTGCTTTGAACCGTTTGTAACTTCATTTAAACGCATAGAGAGAGGGAGAAAATCCTCGTTAGGTCAGTAGGGTAGTTTAACTTGTGTTTTGTGCCGACACTGGCCGTATGTGTATCACCCTGTTCTGTTTATTGAATAAACCCTTTAAATGCAAATACTGTGTACTGATTGAAGAGGGAGTCCCGGGGATTTTGAGGAGAGGAGGGGAAGGAAGAATTGACCAAGCGAACCACTGGCACTCGCCCTGTTTTTTAGGAGGAATCATGTTCGAGCCGGTTTGAGCTAACCGACGGCTGTTATTGTGTGTGTTTTACAGGAATAGGGCCTGGGGTAGGCCGCAGCAGCAGCGCCCCCAGCACTGGCGTTCCCAACTTAGGGGCAATTTTTTTTTCCTCCCTCTTCACAGTCGCTCGCCTCGTTCTTCAATCAGCCATTGTTTAAACTGTATAATCTATAATGTTTTGTCTTGTTTTTTTTCCCAATTTGTCTAGCATTACCATCAAAGAACATCGACGCGAGTGTAACTTCGAATTGCAAATTTAAACTATCGCGGGCACATTCCTTCATTTTCGAGTCGTCACTCGACAAAACATTATCACCGGTATTCCTACGTAAAGTGCTCAACCAAGAAAGTTGCCGTCGTGAATAATATAGTGTTTACAAGTGTCGACCGACTAAATTTGCTAGTTTCAAATACAAGATTAATAGTGGAAATGTACACAAATATTTAAAACAAAGTTATTCAACAATTAAAATCCTGTATATGATAAACCAATTACCCGCTTCGTTTCCCGAAAGTTAATTAACCAGTTTTCATTAATAAACTTATTCCGCAGTGTGCTGGTCTGTATTTGATATCGACATATACTGCGAATAGGGGTCTATTTCGCAAAATACTGGCCTGTATATATAACGGCATATTTTGCAGCTTAAGGGAAACAAGTGGATTAAATTCTTTCTACCTTTTGACAATTGAGCATTTTTCTAATTTTGCCGCCTGTTTCATCATTTAGCTTTTTTTTCTTTCGTAAGAAACAGACGACATAATTTGAAAGACGTTCGGTTCGCGTTGACGTCGTTTCCTCGAGTCAGGCATTACATTACGTATGCACATCTGCATATAACTTGTTATGACAAGAGGAAGTCGGCGGATAAATACCAGTAATGGTGTATGCTCAAATCAGGCTGCAGTATAGCCACGTTAAATAAAGAACAATTCCCCAAGACATTGTTGAATTTTCAAACATACTTCCACGAAAACTTGTATAAAAGAAAAAATATTTCCTTTCCTTTCTAAAGAACCCCCCCCTTTGGAAGGCTAATCGAAATATTCCAAAAAACATGTTCATTTAAGGCGAACCTCGTTTCCGTTTTTTATTTTTTCTTTTCCGGACTTTTGCTTATTTGCAAACCTTTTCAAAAACATCGGGATTTTTTCTCAAAATTACGTTTTTTGAGGGAAACCGCTGCTCAAATTTTCTCTCGTTCCGGACTTAGAAAATTTTCAACAAATTTTCAAAACATCGGGATTTTTTCTCAAAATCACGTTTTTGTAAGGGAAACCGCTGCCCAATTTTTTTTCTCGTCTATGGACTTTGAAAATTTTCAACAAATTTTCAAAAACATCGGGATTTTTTCTCAAAATCACGTTTTTTGAGGGGAACCTCTGCGCAAATTTTTCTCGTTTTTGGACTTTGAAAAATTTTCAACAAATTTTCAAAACATCAGGATTTTTTCTCAAAATCACGTTTTTGTAAGGGAAACCGCTGCCCAATTTTTTTTCTCGTCTATGGACTTTGAAAATTTTCAACAAATTTTCAAAACATCAGGATTTTTTCTCAAAATCACGTTTTTTGAGGGAAACCGCTGCCCAAATTTTTCTCGTTTTCGGACTTAGAAAAATTTTCTACAAATTTTCAAAACATCTGGATTTTTTCTCAAAATCACGTTTTTGAGGGGAACCTCTGCGCAAATTTTTCTCGTTTTTGGACTTTGAAAATTTTCAACAAATTTTCAAAACATCAGGATTTTTTCTCAAAATCACGTTTTTTGAGGGAAACCGCTGCCCAAATTTTTCTCGTTTTCGGACTTAGAAAAATTTTCAACAAATTTTCAAAACATCTGGATTTTTTCTCAAAATCACGTTTTTTGAGGGGAACCTCTGCGCAAATTTTTCTCGTTTTTGGACTTTGAAAATTTTCAACAAATTTTCAAAACATCAGGATTTTTTCCCAAAATCACGTTTTTTGAGGGGAACCGCTGCCCAAATTTTCAAATAAACCAAACACTTATAAAAAACGCGTTTTTTTTCAAAAACTTTTTGTAAAAATACGTCCCCAGTGGTCAATCTCTGCCCAATTTCTTTCCAATTGCGAGTCTAGTTCTCACTTTTTCCAACATAAGGTCACTCTGATACGACCTTATACACCATGGAAGTTCCTCAAGTCACGCTGGGTATAATCCCACACATTTTTACTTCAAAAAAGGAGGAACTACTACAGGCCCTGAGAAATAGAAAGATTTCTCCTAGGAATAAATCCAAAAAATGCCTCACTCTATATGCTTCTTTCTACAACAAAAAATATATCAGGAGGTTGCAATTTCAACCGGAAGTCACCTCGGAAATCATCACTACCCCCCTCACAGTCTCCGAAGCAAAACCCGTGGTAGTGCAAGCCCAAGAACCAACAAAAATATACGATCTGACATCCTGGAAAACAAAATACAACGGACTCACGGATGTAGAGGATTTCATCAACAGAATAGAGGAAACAGCTCAAGTCAGAGGAATTCCCGAGAACATCCTACACAGAAATTTCATAGACCTCATCGCTCCTGAAATGCTTACCTGGCACAGGATACATAAGAGAAAAACAAACTCATGGAAGGAACTCAGGGCGGCACTTTTAACGAGTTTCGGAGAAAAAAAGGCCCAACACAGAATCAGGTTATCCTTACTCGCTATCAAGCAACACCCCGGAGAGCCTGTCGCTAGATTCACGCAGAGGGCAGAGGCCATCAATATTAAGCTCGCCCAACCCGTTCCTGAAGTGGAACTCCTCCCAGTTTTGATCGACGGTCTCCTGCCCAGATATGAGAACATCATAACTTCCCAGAAAATTTCCACGCTGGAGCAACTTAAGGACGTCTGTCAGCTACTGGAGGCATACCAGGATCGGAAGAGAGACGAAAGGTTCCCCAAGGAAAACTTTCGCCCCAGCACTTCGTCCGGCATAAAACCAGAGCACAACGAAAAGAAATCCTGCTCTTTTTGCCACAAGGTTGGTCACTCCCAAGCCTCTTGTTTCAAACAAGCTAAACTTTTATCTTCAAGAGACCCCCAATCTAACAAAAGGCGATCTGTCGATCGTTCTCCAAGAAGAGATGAAGGGAGGAAGTTTGGCAAAAGACCACGCCAAGACAATACTGAGACACCCATCCCGGACCTCAGATTCATCAAACCCCCTACAGATTTCTCAAGGCCCCCTCCCAATTGGACAGTCAAGAGGCCAAAAAACTAGAACCCAACCTCCCGGGCCATCCCCCCCATAGGCCGAAGGAATGGTCGGAGTGGTTGGAACACGTCAAATTCTTCAAAAAGGCCTTACCCCTCTCTAAAGTTTGCTGCAAACAGGCAATAGACGGTAGACCCTTCGCGCATTTTTCTATAAACAATGTGGTTTTTTCTGGTCTCCTCGACAGCGGCGCGTCTGTCAGCTGTCTGGGCGACAACGCTCACACCTTATTCACAAACTGTGGTTTTAAAATGGAAGAACATTCTTCACATGTCACCACAGCAGACAACACTTCACAACGTGTCATTGGTTCTCTTACCCTGCCGATCAATTGCGACACAAAAACAGTTCGGATCAAATTTCTGGTTGTACCTACAATCTCGCAAAAATTTATCCTGGGAGTGGATTTTTGGATGGCTTTCAAAATTGCTCCACAGTTGTTTAACAACCCCTCCGTTCCCCCCCAAGTGAACGAAATCCGTACAGTAATACCGTACGAAAATTTGAACCCCCTGCAAACAGATCAGTTGGATCAAATGATAAACAAGTTTGAATCAATCTCATTCGAAAAGTGTGGTTTAGGCTTAACCAACTTAGTAGAACACCATATAAAAACAACAGGCCCCCCAATCAAACAAAGGTATTATAACCTCGCTCCTCAAAAATTAAAAATATTAGAAAAGGAATTGGACGATATGTTAAGAATGGGAGTGGTGGTACCCAGCCGCAGTGCTTGGACCAACCCCACCTTAATAGTTTCAAAGAAAGACGGCTCGGCACGTTTCTGCCTCGATAGCAGACGCCTCAACGCATGTACAGTGTCAGACGCCTACCCCCTCCCTTTGGTTAACTCCATCCTCGACAGACTTCGAAACGCTAAATACATCTCATCTATAGATTTGAGCAAAGCTTTCTGGCAAATACCTTTGGATCCCAGCTCCTGCGAAAAAACTGCCTTCGTAGTGCCTGGCAGGGGCATGTTTCACTTTAAAAGGCTACCCTTCGGTTTAAAAAACAGCCCAGCGGAGCTACAAAGGCTCATGGATAAATTGTTTGGCCCAGAGTTCGACAACAACTTATTTTGCTACCTGGATGACTTGATTATCATCAGCGATACTTTTGAAAAACACATACTCATTCTAGAAAAGGTTTTTCAACAACTCAAACAAGCCGGTTTGACTATAAACCTTAAAAAATCGGAATTCTGCAAACATCGCCTACGATACTTGGGCTTCATAGTAGATGAAGAAGGCCTAAGAACCGACCCCGCAAAAGTTGCAGCTATGACAAACTTCCCCCGGCCCACGAATGCAAAAGAGGTAAAAGCTTTCCTCGGCCTCACCGGTTATTACAGAAGATTCATAAAAAACTTCTCAACACTCGCGGCGCCGCTCAACAAAATCACGGGCGTCCGCAAAGGTACCAGTAACTTTGCCTGGTCCGTAGAGACCGAGTCAGCATTCAACTCCTTGAAGGAAGCCCTTCAGTCAGCCCCGGTACTGAATTGTCCTGACTTCAGCCTCCCCTTTACGATCCATTCAGACGCATCAAACGTCGGAATCGGAGGAGTCCTCACTCAGAATTTTACGGACGGCGAACACCCCGTGGCATATTTCTCTCGAACCCTAAACAAGCACGAAAAAAATTACGGAATCACTGAGAGAGAATTATTAGCAGTCATGGAATCCATTCAACATTTCCGCGGATACATTGAGGGCAGTAAGTTTACCGTGGTTACGGACCATAGCAGCCTAAAGTGGCTGATCTCGCTAGACAATCCCTCTGGAAGATTGGCTCGCTGGTCGTCCCGCCTATCTCAATACACATTCGATGTCATCCACCGTAAAGGCGCGGATAATATCGTCCCGGATGCCCTTTCTAGAATCGAGATCGCGATACTAAACACGGTATCATCCAGTTCTAGTCTCCCCACAAAAGATTTATGGTATCAAAAAATCTTCCAAGGATGCAGTAACAACCCACAAAAGTTTCCGAATTTTACAATTAAAAACGGACAATTATACCGCAACTGCAAGCCACCACTGTCAATATTAGAGGATTATGCCTGGAAAATGGTAGTCCCTCTCGAAAATAGAGAACAGGTTATTATCAATAACCACAGTGCCGTAGATTCCATACACCCTGGAACCTTTAAAACATATAAAAAAATATCTCTGAGATATTATTGGCCTGGTTTATTCAAACAAGTACGTCTATTCATCTCCAAATGTGACATCTGTAAGGCTTACAAACACAGCACGGCACCACCGTCTGGCCTAATGGGCAACCCCAAGCGTGCCGATAGACCACTTCAATCCTTCTCAATGGACCTCATCGGACCTTTCCCTAGAAGCTACGCAGGTTACATGCATATACTCAGTGTGGTGGACGTTTTTTCCAAATACTGCTGGTTGTTTCCTCTGAAAAGGGCGACCGCAGCAGCAATAACCAATCTGTTAGAAAAGCATATTTTCATACCCTACGGTATTCCTCGTACTATAATATGCGACAATGGCAAACAATTTATAGCTCTAGAATTTAAAGAGTTTTTGTCTAAATATGGTATAAAGGATATATTCTACAATACCCTTTACACCCCACAGAACAACACCGTCGAACGATACAACCAGACCATTAATACGGCTCTGGCAATTCTGGTCGGCAAGGACCAACGTACATGGTGCAAAAAATTAGACAAAATACAAGCAGCCATGAACAACACGGTGAACCTCGCTACAGGCTATACACCATTTTTTCTCAAACACGGCATGGAGCAAGTAGTTCACGGTTCATTACACCCTGACATTTGCCTTCCACCCACCCCTTCCGCCACAGCAGACCCCGCAGCAAATTACGCTCACCGCTTAGAGGAACTCTCCGCTATCTATAGCGAAGTAACAGACGCTCTACTATTGGCCCACCAAAAGAGTGCCGACAGGTATAACCTTCGCAGAAAGCACGTCACGTTCAAAGAAGGAGACATCGTTTGGAGAAGGAACAACACCTTGTCGCAAGGTGCGCTATACTTCTCTGCCAAATTGGCACCCCGCTTTGTAAAAACGAAAGTTCTAACAAAGATCTCAGACCTCGTTTATCGATTGTCTGACATCTCTGGTAAACACATCGGAAATTACCATGTGAAAGACATTGTCAAAATTGGGAATATGGAATCAGTAAATTCCATCACATCAAGTACTCAGGTGTTACCAAATCGGCAAAACATGCATCTTGTTAACCCTGATCATTATTACGTCCCTGACCTCTCTTGGCCAGTCATCAATCAGTGCGATGCGGTCTCTTTAGAAGTCTTATAATTCTCGTCATAAACGACGTGAGTCATGTGTAATTATTAAATGTAAATAATCACCCATATGGGCATTCGTAAGGAAATCCTTACACCCGAAGGCACATTAATGTCAACGGTAGCCTAACTCCTGTACATTTTTTTTTTTGTGCATAATTTTATATGTTCTTTTACATCCTGCGCGCCTTGCCTGCTGTACCACAAGAGCACCTCTTGGGGCACTGTTTTCATGCTTGTATGCATCCTCTTCCTGAAATTGATCACTTCGGGAAAGGGACTCCTTTTTCCTCCTACCATCAACGGTTCCAGAAAACTCTTGCTCCAAGACGTCGTTTTCCTTTCACAATTCTTGCAGCATCCGCGCGTTTTTTTTCTCACCTCATCGCCTCATCTTGTCATATCACCCCTTTTTTTTAATTTTTTGTTTTGTGTCGGGTTTTGTCGTACCAGTACGTCCCTACCCTAATGTTGTAAATATAAAATCATAAGCACAAGTCTGTATAATAACCATTGGTTTCAGACCTTTGCCGCGGGCTCGCTACTATGGTCACAGCACCATATTGTAAGAATGTCGCGACGATTTCTGTTATAATAGGAAATCCTCCCGTTTTTTTTCTTTCTTTCTCTTCCCTCTTCACCCCATCCTACACATTCACAGTAATGTTGTATATTGGGAATCGTTTCGAATACACCCAATGTACTCACCTATCAGGTCACATTCGCTGGATTCGAGACAATTCAAGAGCAACCTTGTTGCTATTTGTGGTTTTTTCTTCTTTTTCCAAAAAATTAGAATGGCGCTCAACCCAATTGCTCTTATTTTTCTAGAATCATATTTTGTCGGATTCGGAAAATTTTTTTTTTTTTTTTTTTGTTGTTATAAAAGCGACAATATGTTTTGTCCCTTCATTAACTTTGTTCCTTGTACATATACAACTTCATTATGAGGTACATATTTTATCATGACATCAGTTTCTTTTGTCCTTTATTGTACCATTATTCTAGTTTGAAGTTTAAAATCTTGGCCAGATCTTCAATAAAATTTGTGTTTATCGCCTTTTGGCAAGTCTTGTAACGTATGCTAATATGAAATTATTAAGCTACAGCAGTGCCGTATTAATTACATCATTGTAACCCGCCGTCTGTATTGAATGGGGACCCACTTTTTCGAACGTAAGTGGGCTACTGTCTTTCAATACTGGGCAAATTTGTTGTAAATCGTTCATTCCACCCGCCGTCTGTGTTGAATGGGGACCCACATTTTCGAACGTAATTGGGCTACTGTCTTTCAATACTGGGCAAATTTGTTGTAAATCGTTCATTCCTGTCACGTGAGACGTGAAAACGTGACAATATCTACCATCATAGGAGAGATCCTCAAAACATCCGCCATGATACGAGAAGTTCGTTATAATTACTTTATACTCTTAACTAAATGTTATTGAGTTGGTCGTGTGTCTTTTGGCATGAGAACCGCTTAATCCGCCGTCTGTATTGAATGGGGACCCACTTTTTCGAACGTAATTGGGCTACTGTCTTTCAATACTGGGCAAATTTGTTGTAAATCGTTCATTCAACCCGCCGTCTGTATTGAATGGGGACCCACATTTTCGAACGTAATTGGGCTACTGTCTTTCAATACTGGGCAAAATTTGTTGTAAATCGTTCATTCCTGTACATGAGACGTGAAGACGTTACAATACTCACCATGAATCGTGCGAACGAAATAATATCTACCCCATGTTTGTGTGACCTACCAAGCGTAGATCACACGCCTTTTATTTTCTGTTATCAGAAAATTATTGCTTTTGCAGCAGAGTACTCATTAACATGCCCGTGGACTTCCTGTCACAAGAACCCAGGAACTATCCACTATCTCAAAAGGACTAATCATACGCTTCACTCATGATTATGGGGCATCGTGTCGTAGGAGTTAAGTTGATGGACACAAAAACACCTAACTCGTTGTCTGGGGGACGAACAAGAAAACCCCCAGGTTTGTGAGATTTGAGCAAGGGTCTGTCATTTCTCGCAAACAAGTAGGAGAATAAAACGACCTTCTAATCTTCTGCCCAATACACGTAGTGGATTAGACTCTTTTTGTCAGTGTATCCCTTTTTGTCCCACTCTACCAAATTGTATTGTAATGTGCCAGGAAAGTTGCTGTAGACCTTGTTTCACCTTTCACTCAGAGGTCGAATTTCGGAAATAGCCGAGTCCTCAGCAGTTTTCTTCGTTCAAATGTTCCCAATTGTCACTTTTTCCTTTCCTCGAAATTATCCGTGAATGGGGATATATGCGTTACGCACTTGGCGTTTCGTTTGTCAAATGGGACAACCTTCATTCACGGATCTTTTCAACTTCCTACTCCTTTCCCACTTTTCATAACTTATTTGTACTCAATGTTTTGTTCTTCGAAAGTAGAAAAAATGCTACCGTATAGACGTGAGCATAGGTCATGGAAGACCAACTTCTTTCGAAAAGGGGCATTTTGTCATACGTACAAACCCTTACCTACGTGTTCTTGGAAATGTATTTAGTTTAAAAAAAAAAACTAAATGGGTTAAACAGAACCTTCCTTGAATACGTACCTTTGTAATATGTATAAGTCTGTAGTTACACTTAGTTAACTCTCTCTCCGTCTCTCTCTCTCTCTACGCGTCAAACAAATCCAATTTTTCTCAACATGCACACCTTGTTTCTCTCCAAACCTTTTCATCATTGGTCTACCAGGCAGGTAAACTTCAAGAATTTTGTTCTAATAATAATTTTTTCCCGGATTAATAAGAAGACCAGCAGCTCTTCACCCTATCTACACCTGCGCCTCTCTTCATGCTGCCTTCACTACCGTCACGGAGGTCCCATGCCTTCAAACCCTACGTACCAAAAGCACCCGACCACACCTAACATAACCTAGTGTGAGTCGTGCGTGTAGTTGCGAATTGTATCATCACAAAACCATCACTCAAACAAACCCGAGCACGTCAGCTCTAAGTTGGTTCATGTTCCTGTTGCCATTGTACAATGTTCCTGTTGCCATTGTACAAATGTTCCTGCGGCACCTTGCAAATGTTCCTGTTGCCATTGTACAAATGTTCCTGCGGCATCTCGCAAATGTTCCTGTTGCCATTGTACAAATGTTCCTGCGGCACCTTGCAAATGTTCCTGTTGCCATTGTACAAATGTTCCTGCGGCATCTCGCAAATGTTCCTGTTGCCATTGTACAAATGTTCCAGCTGCACCTTGCAAATTGCTCTGTTGCCACCATGCCAATGCTCCTGTGCCTTTGCGCAAATAACAATACCAACGATTGTTCACACAACAATCCCACTGTATACAAACCAGTGTACCAACCACCATCACAACAACGGCTGTCATGCACACAAACCACCTCCTCTATAAAGGACCAACCACCAATTACAATTCCGCTCTCCAGTACCTCAATGACGTCATACTGGCCCACCCACAGGATCCGGAAGCAGCTATCTTTTTGACCTCTGTGACAGGTAGAACCCTCTCCACCACCAAGAAGCCTCATCCTGCGTTCTCTTCTTCGTGTTTTCTTTAAGGCCCTAGTGTTCCTTGAGTGTAATCTCAAACGGGCCAGGTTACTGTGACAAAGTAACCGTGTAACTTCAGTGCAACGTCCCAACACCCCAAACATCCTACGCAAACCACGCTACGCAAACATAGCTCACAGACCAATGATACAATTAGAGTCATTTTTTTTCTATCACTGCATAACCCTTGTACCTTTCTCCAACAGGTCCTTGTTTATATTTATGTATGTCACTGCTCTTTCTTGTTCATTCATGTATAATTCCTTGTTCACCATGCTTTTTCTCTTTTGTTTTTGTTTCTACTATTTTGTAGCTAGCAACCTTTTTCTCTCTCTCTCTCCTTTTTTCTCTAAAATTTTTTTTGTTTTGTTTTGGCACAAGTGCTAGAAGGGTAAGAGGATTTCTTAGCCCTACTGCTCCATTACCACGTCGCTTTTTTTGCGGCGAGGGGGGAAGTGTTACGTAACAGAATCGGCTCCCGAGCGGAAGGTTAAGTGAATCGTCCCCACTACACGTGCCGACCGTTTCCTCTCCCCGCACCGCGCGACCACCCCGCGTCAGGCGCGAAGCGCCGGGCGGCCCGCCGGCCGCCATTCCTTCGCTAGCCCTCGGCCAAGCAACTGCGCCACGCGCGATTCGCGCTGTTTGTGCTCTACGATATTAACTCCGCGATGTATTGTTTGCAATTGTGTTGTGAACGGAATCCAGAAAAGATGGCAGACCACGCATCTAGCTATGTGAGTACCAACTCGCTTCCTCCCCCCCACCGTGTGCTTTGAACCGTTTGTAACTTCATTTAAACGCATAGAGAGAGGGAGAAAATCCTCGTTAGGTCAGTAGGGTAGTTTAACTTGTGTTTTGTGCCGACACTGGCCGTATGTGTATCACCCTGTTCTGTTTATTGAATAAACCCTTTAAATGCAAATACTGTGTACTGATTGAAGAGGGAGTCCCGGGGATTTTGAGGAGAGGAGGGGAAGGAAGAATTGACCAAGCGAACCACTGGCACTCGCCCTGTTTTTTAGGAGGAATCATGTTCGAGCCGGTTTGAGCTAACCGACGGCTGTTATTGTGTGTGTTTTACAGGAATAGGGCCTGGGGTAGGCCGCAGCAGCAGCGCCCCCAGCAAGCTCTATGGCTCGGTCGGTCGGGATTCCCAAAAAAAATTGTTGTTTTATTTTCGTTCGTAGCTCCTATTGCTTTGAGGGGCATTCCCCTGAAATATTCCTCGCATATCACCTGTGTCATTCTCATTTCTTTCGTACATTTTAAAAGTGTTTAATTTTGAGGATTGCGAAATTTTTGTTTACACATTTGACTAGCTAGTAATGTTTTTATAATTAAGGAGGTCGAAATTTGCGTTTTGAAATTCTCAAAGTAAACTTTAATGGGGGGGGGGGGGGTGACACCACGTTTTCCACCCCGGGTGCCACCCATGCTAGCTACGCCACTGCTTCCCAAGATTATGATTCATTCGATTTAACTTTGGATATCTTTCCGGTAAATTCCCCACTGAATATTTATTCCATCCATGTATTCATTCCTTTCGGATCTAAACAGGGCCGGTCCTGTACAGCACAGGCGCAATTGGAGCATACCGCTCCGGGCGCCGACTAGCTAAGGCATCAAGAACACAAGGAGTCAAGGAGCTAATGATACCCTTGAAGTTTTTAATAGCACCAGGCGCACTGTTTGGTTCAGGACCGCCCCTGATCTACTTTTTTTGTCGTACCTACTTGCGTGTTTTTGGCCTCTACCGTCAGCGGGGTTGGGTCAGTAGTCAGTAGATACTATAACAATATATTATTACTTTCTAACTGTAGCATTCTGTACTCCCTTAAAAAATCCTTTCCACCGACCATCCTTTAAGATTTGTAAAATAAATAATAATTTTATTTTGTGTTTTACATATACGAAGGATCAACAAACGTACATGTTGACCTAATTAAGAGGACAATAATAATATTTTATTAAGATATCGTCCGGCATAGGGGATATTTATAAACATAAATACTTACAGAAAAATGAAATAATTTAACTTTGTATAAACCACTTATTTGATGCACAAATCCGACCGGTTTCGGAACAAACGTTCCTTCGTCAGGGAAAGCTTATAAGTGGTTTATACAAAGTTAAATTATTTCATTTTTCTATAATGGATAACCACAAAGTAATAGCTACATTCAAAAATATAAATACTTACTTTCAAACTGGATTTTTATAAGAATCCTGTTGGATATAATTGGTCATTAATTATTGGTGAGTCAATGATAATTATTTATGTTTATGATGTTGGTATATTTACTATGTAAGTATATATGATGATATATAAAAGAACATAAATATAAAGATTACAAAAAAAAAAATGATGGGCCTAAATTTTAATTTTAAATTTTTTAAAAGACGCTTTTATAATTACCGTGACCATTCACGGTAACGGTACCTTATCGTTATAATGCTGCAGCTCTTTCTTACATATTAAATAGGGTGTTAATGGACACGCCTACTTGACTTACTTTAACCAGTGATTCTTGACATTATTTGGAGTAAAAAATGTAAATGAAAATTTGGTCCCCGGTGACATTTGTGAAGTTTTTTTTTTCAATTAAAAACATTTTAAAAAATCAGTAGGAATTGGAAATTTGGGGGCGGCTGAGGGGTTGGTTGGTTTCTCGGCTGAGTATATGGAAGAATGTTTTTTGTATGATTTTGAAGTTTTTTTTTAAGTCTAAAAAGTCACCGGATACCAAAATTTCATTTACACCAAATAATGTCAGGAATCACTGGTTAAAGTAAGTCTGTATTCATTATATGTATTTTTTTTTAAATTATTTATTATGCAATACGTGTTAAATATGTTATTTTTTCCTATTAGGTAATGCCATCAATATGCACGATTGATATAAATTAATGCAATCAAATAATATTTACAGTATTTTGTCCACTGATAATATAATTTATCGATCGTTACTGAGAGCGTGTTGTAATTCTGGTTTATTTCCATACCACGACATTCTCGCCTTGATGGTATAAAACGTGATATAATCATAAATTCTACGATTCTCATAACGCCCATAAATCATCCAACAAAATGCACTTCTCGCACAATGTAAAATCGTGATGTGTGGGGTTGCATTCACCCTGCCTTTCCAGGAGAGTCCTCAGTGTGATGGTGTGAATAAATAGAACCGATTTATAAATGCCCAAATGCATTTTTTATCAATGACTGTACCTACATTCTGTGGTCGATGTTTAGAAGTGGAAATTTCAGGCACTTTTTGTCTGTCTCTCTTTAAACAAATAAATCCTCTTTCCTATTAAGGCTCTGCAACCGGGCCCGAAAAGAAGAAGATGGAAAGATACGATATACGATTAGAGGAGAGCGCTAACATTTACAGCGACAAAATCGATGCGAAAATTGCGAAAATGTTTAATTAAACACGACTCGTTTAAAATAGAGCAAAAATCTCGCGGGCATTATCTTGAACAGCATTTAAAGAAACACTGTGAATTTTTTCATACATATAACTTGTAATATAACTGAAACAAACGTGTTAATAATAATTTTTGGAGCATACTTTGCGATTTTTTTCCATCGAGGGAATTTTATATAATTTGCGTTTCGGCGCGGGCAAAGTCTAGATATTATCTTCAAGAATAACATATATTTTTTTAAGAGCTTTAAAACTTACCGTGTTTAAGGGAAATATGTAATAAATCGGTACAAATCCGGGTTGCGGGCCCATAAGCCTTATATAAAATTTTCTCCCCTCATTCAAAATTCCGTCTTTTCTAACACTGAAATCGACAACATGTAATTATGAAATTTGCCAACAACAAATACTTAAAATTATATGTTTTTCCCTGTCTACATATACTGAAACGATGGCCAAGAATAAAAATTTTATTTAAAAAAATCATGTGTGCTTCACACGCGGTAGAAATGAAACCTTCAGAAAAAAAACTTCAAGAGAATTAGACGAATGCAGAGTAGGTATCAGGAGTAGGATAATTGTAGGGTTTATTTATTATAATGTTGTTACCAAGTTTAAAAATTATTTTACATTTTATTCTACGAAGCACCGCGCAAAGAGGAGGTCGATAGGCTACGAAGCACAAAACTAAGAGCCAAGGGCGGATCCAGCTTTGTCGCCAGGGGGGGTCACATAGCACCAGGGGGGGGGGTCACATAGTCGTGGTCATGTCACAAGAAGTTATAATTTAATTTTGATAATAATGGATACAAGTAAAAAGTAAGTAGGTAATTTTGATAATAATATATAAAAACATTATGTTTAACAATTTTAATTAGTGGTCCACCTAAGTCCTGGACCCAGCCCAGGGGGGGGGGGGGTCATGACCCCCCCCCCCCCCCCCCCCTGATCCGCCCTTGCCAAGAGGACACCGATTAGTCTATCTCATTATCTAGCAGGCTAAATCCTAAAGATGTGTTTGTCTCTTTTTAGTGACGCTCGTTTCCGTTTCATCGAGTTTCGAATCACAACGGTGATAAAGAAGTTTTCACTTCAAAAACAAAAAATTTCTAATAAGATTGCTAGCTATGGCGGCCCTGTTATACATTTATTCTACTTATTTTTTGTGTGTGTAATGTAAAATGGACAAAATATTGTTCAAATGCATACCACACAAATGTAGGTAATGTCAAATGATATATCCGCAACCAATACAAATGTGTCATCAATGTTCAAAATATTATCAGATGGCACAAAAAAACAGTGTTCAAATGGGCAAATTATTGTTCAAAATGACAAAAATAATGACAGTATTGTCAAATGATACCTAATATTCAGAAATAGCCATTAGTATTTTCAGTGGACGATCGCAACTGAAGGGGGTAAACAAAAAAACGCTCCCAACTGAATAAAATTACCTGTAGGAACACTAGAACGAAGAAGAATAGACTTGAGATTTTTCTTTCTTTTGCAGTTATTCGAACTGTCGAAAGTAGACTTATGGCTTAATCATGGAACAAAGAAGCCGAAATGCTGCAAAAAATCCCCTGTTCTCCGAATGCAATTGTTTGTAAACTGGTTGAGTGAGAAATTGAATTTGCGAAGTCACCGGCTAACGTACCTATCTTGGAAAAACCATTCCAGTGGTTGTACATTCGAAAAAAGGTAAAGTTTGAGTATATTCGCACTCCGGGGAAAAGATTTCGTGTTTTGAATAATATTTTACGTCCAGCCGAAATTTAAAATTTTCAACAATATTATTTTACGTCCGCGCGAAACAATACCAAGGACCAAATAATATAGCATGCTAATTTTTTAAAGTATTCTTGTCGTGTAGGTGTATCAAATGTACTGTATACAATACCTGCACAACATGTCCTGCCCGCGAGTGATATACACAAATAACGAAATGACCTTTGGCGGAAAAAAGACTCCCCACCCCTGTTTCGAAACGACATTTTTTAGTATATTATTGGGAAAGCTGACCTTTTACATCTTGCCAGAAGAAGAAATAGACAACCAAGGTGTTAATAATGAGTACACTGGAAATGTGTTACTTACTATACTAATGTTATACTACGACGCTTGTTTTAGTTTTTTCTGGAAACAAGATCATTCGAGGTCTAATGCTGCGAATACATTTACGAACCGGGAAGCGAGCCGAACCAAGAATTAAGTTTATTAAGTTCCAGAGTGGAAGATACTCCCAGTGTCATCCTGGAAAAAGACCACAATTTCAGAATGGAAATGTTGTGTTGTTTAAAATAGCTTTAGTGAGGCAGGTTTAGTGTTTTAGTTTAGTTTATTGTTTAGTGACGTGCCTGATGGTTTGACTGGCCGGAATCAATCTTCCACCTTGCTTTAGGTACTTCTTTACCTGCCCAACTACCTCAGCTTCCTAACATTCAAATTCCCAAGCCGAAAAAGTGCCATATCTAACTGTATCGTGTGCGGAATCACGCAAACGAGGAAATAAGGGTAGGTACGTGAAAATGTTCCAGGAAAAGCGGATGTAACGGGTAGCGGGCCGGCTCTGTCGAGGCACGTTCATGGCCCTGCAACCGGCCTAAACCATCGTGAATAATAACGCACGTTGATGGTTGCGATGTGTGCGTTTGTTTGTTATGAATGATTGGCCTAATTGCCGGCCAGCCAGGCGGTGGGTGAGTGGGTGAGTGGGTGGGGGGCGGTCCCATATTAAGGGCACAGCGGCCTCTGCGCCCCACATAGCTCACGTTCGGCTGTTCGACGTCCGACTAGGCCCGCTACTGGCTAGCCTACCTGCCTGCTCGCTCTGTTCGACGAAATCTCACTCAGTTTGTGTAGGACAGTTGCCGGAGAAGCGCGTACTTGGCGAGCGCAAACAGAATCGAATACATCTTTTTTTAATTTGGCTCTTGGCCGTTGTATGGGTGAGTTGAAAATACATTTTCTTTCAAATTTTATTTAGAATAATATTAATTTTGGTTCCACGTTGAAGGTTTTATCTTTATCGAAAGGAAAACGCGAGGCCATTCAATTCTGACTGTGTACGTCACTCAATTAGTAGGTAGGCGTTCCACGGTTATTCCGGTTGTAACAGTTTCACTTACTGCTCTTAGCGGAAACGGCATTAACCTTGTTTTGTTTTGATTTTTCGTTTTTCATTTAATTATAAAGCGTATATTCTATTCATCAATCATACATTGTTTGAACACAAGACACCAAAGTATTTACAATGTATTTATCATATTATGATTCACGATTCACAAAGACGGATATGTCGCTGGATCTCATTCAATGTCATTATTATTATTCGTGAAAACTCGTTGTTTCTTGACATTCCTACCGACCATATTGCACTGAAAATGCTAAACAATGTAAAAATGTCTAATAAACACGCTCTAAATTCCCGCGATAAGGAAGTCATAAAATGGTACTTGGTCACTTCATATTCTCAGAAGTTACTTATTATTATTATGAACTTGTCGAAAAATTATAAAGATGGGAATATGTGTTGCATTTGGGATCTCCTTTGTGACAGTTATATCGACCGGGAACGCACGTGGCGTCGGGACGCTGTACCGATGTTTTCACGTGGGCGACGCCGACGGTCGTTGAATTTTCCTGACTTTCACTTTACACGTACTTTGCACAGGGTACCCAGTGATTGGAAATGTGTCTGGATTAAACGAATGATTCATTCGACGATTTACACCTTCGTTAAATAATATTTTATATTTAATTATGCCTGATACCTGTTTCATTTCACGATATTACAAAATAATGTTGTTCAACATCTCGT
The DNA here is from genome assembly GCA_917880885.1 of Limnephilus marmoratus. NCBI lineage: Eukaryota > Metazoa > Arthropoda > Insecta > Trichoptera > Limnephilidae > Limnephilus > Limnephilus marmoratus. The sequence goes on from OU862908.1 coordinate 41,994,377, forward strand.
GATAAATTATTGCGCGATTTTCTTCGTAAATTTATGACTCACAAAAATGTTTGTGTATCATCAATATTATGGTTTTATGGGACCTACAGGAAATAACGCGCAAAAAAGCATTCTGCGTCACGGTTTCCAGAAATGATAAGAGTTTTCCGCCGCCCGCGCCACAACACCAGCTGTTATTCAAGGAAAGCATCAGATTGCGTCACCATCGGCAATACGTACGCGTGATACGCAGCTCGACCCCTGCCAGTGCTTATCTACCCCCTTCCCCTCCCCCCTCATCATCGTTAAACGTGACACTTGTTTGCAACGTGACTGAATCAATATTTTATTTTATGATGTCACGTTTCCAGAAAACGTTACTAAATTATTATTTCATAATATTTAATCTACCCATTATGTTTTTTCCAACTGCAACGATATCAGTAAATAAATCGTTCATTTATATATCAACATTGAACTTTGCCAGCAAACATGTCATGTTTGAAAAATAATCAATAGGTACGGACTTTAAAATTTTCAGAATACTTATCTTCATTATTTTTTAATATCTTTTAATAATGGGTAAAATTCTGAAATCAGGCTTTTTTATCATATTCTTTCAAGTCAACCTTGCAGAAATGATTCAAAATACTAATGTCAATAATAAATTGTAATTTCAGAGCGAGAAGTGTTAACAACATTAAGCTGTGGGAGTCTAGCAGCTCTGTCTAGCGGAAGCGGGGCAGGGTGCTGCGACGCAGAGAAGAGCTATGGAGAAGGAGCGCGAGAGTTGCCTCCGGGCGGGCGGCCGGAACAGGAAGGGGGTGCCGCGGCCTCCGTGGGCCGTTGGGGCTCCGAATGGCCGAGTTGACTCGTGCAGGGAGAACAGAGCACACGCCTGACCGGCCCCTGGCCGCCCCAGAACCCGCTGCCGCTGCCCGTGTGGTCCGCCGCACGAGCCCCCGTCAGCTTCCCCTCCCTGGGGGACTACGAGGAGCTGGCGGGGCGCGCAGAGGCCGCGCTTCAACGCCTGCTGCTGGAGAACAACTACGACACCGTGACCAACTTCCGCACCTTGTGGCAGTCCTACCGGGCGTGCCGCTCCGGCGCCAGTCTGGCCACCTTCTTCCGCCGCTACCGGCCCCAGCTGCGCCCCCGCCGCCACACCTGCGTGGGGCTCGGCCTGGAGCTCCTCAAGCGGCTGCCCACGGCTCCCGGGAACGCCTTCCTCGTGTCCTGCGAGGAGAGCATCGGAGACATTCGGGATTACATGGCCATGGGTGCGGGTAGAGAATGGATTGCTCCGTCTGTGGAGAAGGAACATGTCATGGTTGCCATGCACATCCGAGTAGAAGGGAGGATGGGGCTGATGCTGTGCGATCCCGGCTACCACGTGGCCAGGGTTATTACCATCATGGCAGATCGCTCTTATCCTCATACAGGTTAGAACTTACTTCATCCACTGATTTAATATTCATGCGCCAACACCTGGTACTATGGAACTGTGACTAACTTTTGTTTACTTTCAGGTTGGTTCACTCAATCTGATGAACCTCACAGCAAGAAGGAATATAACTACATCTTCAACATGAATAATCCCGGATATGTTGAATGGGTTGAAAGGGAAACTCGTGGAATGAACATCAAATATCAAACCTCACTTGTGTATGTGGAAAAACCGTTCTGCAATCCCATCGAAGTAACGGAGAGGAGAAACCTGGTTTACAATTTCAGGTACATACAACTCAATTTGAGACACTTTCTTTTGTAAAGGGAAAACATTTCAACTAAATTTTCTTAAAAGTGTTTAGTAACTTATCTTTTTGATTTCTACAGGAGTCTTCTAGCACGAGATCAGAAGGGACACCTGGTTGCCGGAATATACTTCCCTGTTGTGGACAAGGACGGCCAATTTACACTTTTCTTTGAAGAAAATTCAGGAAAGCAGCGAATTAAACACAAATTTTCTCTCTTTGCAAATATAGATAAGGTTAGTAATCCTCTTCTATCAATTTATTTAATTTAGGTAATCCGAATGGAGCCACAACTGATGGTTTGAATTATAATAAAATTGTTTAATTATTGTTATAGGTGCCAGAACACATTCTAGATCAGGTAGCTTTGTGCAACAGCCAGATGAACTACAGGAAAGGAGAGTTGCTGGACATCATCAAGGGTGTCTCTGAGATAATGGCCGATACATCCTTTATTACTCAAGTTCTGGCTATAAACGATGACATCTGCACTTTGTCAGCTGATAATTAGTCCCATGAGAAAAATCTTCAATCTTTTTTGCATGTTTTATTAGAATGCACCTGCATTATTAGAATTTTTTATGTAGGTATTTAATTTAATTATTTTATCACAATTTCAAATAGGTATGTAAATAAAAACTGATTAAAATACTTGTTTGCACACAAGAATACATAATATATTGGAAAACTTGTGTTTCTTTATTTTATAAAAAAAAAATTATAAAAATTGTTATCACGAATTAAAATCAGATTGTCCTTAGCCACGAAATAGTAAACCATTGTTTTATATACACATGTGGAGATACTAACCAAATTTACCATGTAAAGCCATGAATCTTTTTACGATTTTAAATATTTCCACACTTTTAGTCGTTGCATATTTTAGTTTTATCATGAAATTGAATCAATAAATTTTATTTTACCTTATAAGTTGTTTTTTTTTTCTGAATTGTAATTATTGACTAAAGAGTGAGCTGAATATATTATGCAAGTAGGTATACATGATAATTAAACCCCTGTGCAAAAAAACAATATGTGAAAAAGTGAGTGGCAGTAAACATTTTATTTGACTATAAGGCGTCAAATATATATATGTAATAAGTAGTAGACAGCTGGCGGAGGCAAAACGAAGGTTCCAGAGCTGCTCATTATTAAAGGCAAAACAATTAAATTACAGTTACATATTTAGCTGGTCAAATTTGTTTTATGGGGGGGCCAACAGACTAGCTATAAAAGATCATTTAGTTTTGGCCAATTTCAGCATATCGCTTGCCATACATTTTGCCTTCGCCAGCCGCCTACTAGTAATAAGGTATTTCAATAGACAATGTTTTGTGTAATTTAATCATTTATTCAGAAGTTTTGAGTACAATACACGTAAAAGAAAAAAATTATAACCATTTTTCCATAAATCTTTTCGTCTTGTTAACGAAAATTCCAGACATGTTACAATATATTAAATTAATAACACAATGCAGAAATAAAACATTATCGCCATAATAATGACAAATATATCAAGCACAAACGGTTTTGATTGAGTAATGGCCGACTTGTCTTGACTTTACCCCTGTAAGGAAAAAGAGCGCACTACCAGCCATCAATATAGGCATTGTGCTGCCATTGTGGTCGCAATTTTAAAACAGTTTTTGCTGTGAACATAAATTGATAAATGGCGCATAATTTTAATGGATCTGCACAAAAACGGCTCAATTATGTATTTTTTTGTAAATTACACCATTTTTTTCTCAGCAATTTATTCATAACATAAGACAGATACAGCAATTCTAATCAAGTTATCGATAATTGGAGAATACACTTAGCTCGATTAGTGTAAGAAATCATATCACATTATTCCTTTATTAAACTAATTACTACAACTTACATATACATATTAATTGATAACTCCTCAGAATCTTAAATTTGAATAATAAATTTACTGTAACAGTAAAAAAAAATTATTAACCTTTAGAATGCTGGCCTTTTCAACACTGTATAGCTCATCACGCAGCACATTTCAACACCTTTTAGAGAAACTTCCTAGATCACGTGTGCAGGGATAGCCACCGATGGATCACACGCTAGACAGGTTAAACATACAAAATAAATGTGATGTCTAGCGACGCAACAATTAAAATATACGCCAGGTTAAAAAATCTAAAGATTATTTATATCAAAAGTCCCAAACTGTAAGTTAGAACTTGTTGTAAACTAATGAATAGTATCTCAGAAGTGTAAGAAAGGTTATTTTTAGTAGTGATTTGTCTGTTATTGTAAATGTAGCAACATTTTAAATTGTATTTTCCCTTATCAACAATTTTTTTTTGTGTAGCTGGAATCATCCAATCGCTAATAACAGCAAATAAAAAAGTATGAAAAATAATATGTACAAGGGAGATAATGCTATTTAACCGCTCAGGTGCCGCTCGTGCGCCGGCGTGTCTTGAGACTTTACACGCGATTTTGACCCTTATGTATAAAGAAAGTGTATGAAGAACACGGTCAGAATCGCTTGCTCTATTATCGCTCTTTACCATAGAGAAAACCGCAATGCGCTTGGTCACTCCATATAATTTATATTAATGATTTACCGGAGCGTGGGAACGTGCGCAGTTCTTGCGCATGCGCGGGAAAAATTCTTTGGTCTTCAATTTTGACCTTTCTATGTACAAAATTTCTCAAGGACGCTGTCAGAATCGCCGGACATTGGGTGTCATGGCTGCCGCTTTTTGCGAACGCTAATTGGTTACAACCAACCCCATTTACTCCCGGCATTCAACGAGTTAAGAAACTTATAGTGTTGTCTTTTCTACCCAATTTTTTTTTTTTTTGTCAGAATTATGTGGACTGTAAAATATGAAATCCTGGAAGTAAATTTATTTACACACAAACATATTATCCATCTCTATTGAAAATCATAAATAGAAAATTGAGATGAGGTCCATAATGGGTTTGTTACTTCAGGCACACACCGACACATCGCGATTGTACTTATATTGGGTGTTTGAAAGCACCATGAAATGATGTAGAAAATAAAATTGAAACATTTCATATAACTACTGTCACATAGAATTTGAAAGAAAAATCATTTAGGAATTTATATAAGTGTGTTGTCAAGTTACTGTAATCAGGGTCATGTTGAGCCTTAAAGATAAACTTACAATATTAAAAGAATAAATCATGCATTCTTAAATAACATTTCCCCGATAACAGCTCGCTGTTCAGATTCAAGGTCACACACAAGGTCATTTGCACAAATAGTCCAATTTGTATAAACATTCTTTAGCACAAAGCTAATTTCGTCATTGCTCTTTCGTATGAAACTGCTGGGAAAATGTACTCTACCATTATAGCCCAGCTATTTGGCCAAGTGGTTTTAGTCCAGTCACTACTGAGACAGGAATTAGCTTCTGACAAGAATATGCACTTCAGTAACTTCCACGACTGTCTTTATTCATTATGATTGGAAAGACTTTAGGAGAAGGTCACCAATGGTGATCGTGATCGTGAATGCGGTATCAACAAATGTCTCAACTCCTTACATTTGGCAGTTACATTATACGTAAGATCTTTGAGCAGTCGTGCATTGGGAAATCATTTATCACATTCATTTTCGTAAAATTACAAAGTTACCCCTAATATATTTCGCGGTTATTAACTAAAATTATGTGAAAAATAAAAAGGAGGATAATAAAAATGACTGCCTACTATCGAGGAAAGAAAATTGCAGTGATTAAGTCAAGTAGGGTCTTTGTACAATGAAGGAGATATCCCGAAGATAGAGATAGTGTCATGATAATTAAATATGACGACATTGAGGAGTGATACAAGGTGGAACATCCTCTCATCCATCTTATGAATTATCCAGCGCAATGATTCAGAACGATGGTGTGGGTCCAGGAAGAAAATACCACGCAGAAGTAACAGATTACAACAAGGATTTAATATGGATGGTTATCACTATTTCTGAATTGACACCATGATAATGGATGAGATTGATCACTCGGGACAGGGCGGGGGTGTTCAGTAGTCGGGGTTGTTATGGTGGTTTTTAGGGTTCCGCTGCTTGGTCCTCTGCGGGTGCAGGGAGCCATATGTCTGTCTGACAGCGGCACTGCTGAAAGTGAAAAGGTGAACTTTATAGTCAACATACTAAAAATAATGTTTTTCTCGGGAGATCAAGGACTTTTCTCATTGGTGATAAATAAAAAAGGCAACTAAATAAAACTAAAAATAGTAATACTTTAACTAAATGAATACTGATTGAGAAACAGCCTTAATTTAATATTACTGCATTGAAAATACTTTAGCCAAAAGCAAAGGTGGATCTTTTTGTCAAAAAAACTATGTGGGATATTGGTCTTTATTATGTATGTTGATAATTGAAAAAATAAAATAAAAAACTCTTGCATATTTGAATACATTGTTGACCATGAAGGGGATTCGTTCTTCAGTGAGGCAGGAGTAGAGGTTTTAATATTTCGACTCCAGCTATCATGTCCTCTACAGTAGACCGCAAATAAAATGTCAGGCCAAAGTCTGCGCAAAGTGCATTCTTGATCTGATGTGAAGAGCTAATTGTTGATGTTATATCGACAGTTCCGAAGAACAATGTTGGATCTGCTAAAATGTGAAAATAGTTTTGTTGGCTTCATGTATTTTCCTTTTGATAATTCAAAAGTTTGTATTTTCGGAATTTGGAATGAAATGCAAAATATCAAAACAAAGCTATTTTTCTTGATCTCAAAAATAGTAAAAATGCAGAAACGAAAACTACAAAATAGCACATCCGACATTGTTCTTCGAGACTATCGATATATATATATGATGATGATCTAATATTGTTTAGAAACTGGGTAGTTTGGCGCTGTGACTAGATTAAATAAATACATTTATAAAGTGAAGGGAGGTTTTTTAGTCCATGTTGAGATGAGATGATAAAGAGCTAAGTAAATTAAATAGTGAGTACAGTACCTGTGGGAGTGTGGTGAGGAGGAAAGCGCCAGTGGGCTGGAGGACATGTGGCGGAGCGGGCGGCGCGCGGCTATCTCCCTCCTGCTACTGCTACTGCTACATGCCATATACATACAAGCTACACTACTGTTCTCTCCTACTCTTTACTCTACCACCATAGATACATATCATTATAATGCATAACGCTAACAGGCATCTCTGTTCACTTTCGCTGAGCGTATTTTTATTTTTAGCAAAAATATTCCTTCAAGAAACAATAATAAAGACTACAAATTGAACCCATTTGCGGAAAAACAATGTAATGTAAATGCTATGTCTAAAATAGGTAGCAAACAGCCATTGCAAATCACTATCATTTTAAGATTATAAAACAACGACAAATTACCAAATTTTAATATATTTTTTTTAAAAGTCAATAAATTTAAATAAAATTATGAAAACCAATCTTCTTATGAACACAGCACTTTAAGCCAGAGTAAAATAACAAGCTTTCAATTTTTATCTATCAACAGTGTTTTATAATTATTTTTATTGAGCGCCTTCCAAGTAATATTTCACACAAACGGTGGTATAAAATTAGCCTACATTTATTATTTAAAATAATTTTATAATAACCACCGCCCATTCATTACTCAAAAAAATTATTTCAGTTCAATACCTAAAAACTAAGTATGTTCACAATTGAAATATTTAAATGTCATAATCACTTAGCAAATATTTTGAGATAACATTGTTTTTCCACACAGCCCAGTTGATAAAAGCAAATAGAATGCACAAATAAAAATATTAAAAGCGAGTAAATGACAGAAATAATATTTATAACTAAGCAATGACCAAATAACAAAAATTTAGAACAAAGATTTTACTATATTTATCAAAAGAAAAATAAGAACATTAAACTAAATATTTTTATCCGGACCACCATCAAACAATTTTAATTAGAATGCTGTCTGGAGGGTCTTTTTGAGGAAAAGGTGAACCCTTGTCTTGAAGAGACTCATGTTGCAGGAGGGTGGAAATGTAAAAAGCAGATTTACGACGGCTGGCATTTATTATCAACTTGGCAACATAAAAAATGTATGTTGACAGTGTAGTTCCTGATTTTACCGCTACCCGAGCTTATAATGATACAAATAGAAATACGAAATTCTAAAGCAAATTAAAAAAAATAAAAATTATCATAAACATGGGCAAAATAACAAATCTACAAAAAAGTAATAAGGTGCAAGCAATGCCCAATGAAGTAACACATTGTTTAGATAATAGTAATGAAAGAGACAATATACCTGTTGGGTAGCGGGGCGGCAGAGGGGGAGGGCAAGAGGGCGAGCTGGCGAGGCCGGCCCGAAGCTGATCCTCCGCTGAGTCGCTGCCCAAATTCCCTACAAATTCATAACAGAGTTAACATTTAGTTGAATTGGGATTTAAGAGCGTTTAACCAGCCAGCGGACGAAAATCCACATTTCGTCGAAAATTGTTCTTCCGATCGTGCAGGGCGGTTACAATGAGAAAGATTAATTATTCTCCGTACCAGCTTTTTTAAATTATAACTCAATATCGAATTTATTTCAATCCAAATTAGCTTTAATTTATACCTTCATCCAAAAATGCTGAAAGGCGTGATGATAAAACTATTAAAATAGTGTACTTTTTGTAGTTATTTTTTGATTATAAGTATTTATCATTTTTCAATAATGTCTAAATTTAATAAGAATGTTAAAAAAATCTGAAATATATTAGTTTGTAAGTGCGCAAATAAATACATAAATGGACCAATTTTCGTCAAGAAACACATGTACGTACATATTTTTTAATGATTTTATTGAAACTAAAATTAAAATTCTAATACATAACTCTGCTAGATAATGTATTGATTTATTTTACTGCATGATTACATTATTTGAAATGGGTGTGGTATAATACATAACTTTTTTGAAAATTTAACAAATCTGCCAACGACCTATGGAATAACCTTATTATACTAAAAATTAAAAAAAATTCTAAAAATTTATTACATACGAATGCTAGATAAAAGAACAATCTTTCGAAATCCATTTATAATTTTTTGTGGAAAAGAGTCAATACGTCTAAAAACTTTTTTGAAAATGACGTATTTCCGGCTTTCTCTGGTAATGCCCTCTTAATGTTTCAGGTATAGAAAAGTCTGACTTTTCTAAATATTATACAGTGAAACTCATTACATACAGTAAGTTTTTAACCCCTCAGGCTAATTTGTTCGCTTTTTGGAACAACTCATATAGGTCTCACAGAAATCGTTGAGTCTCCCTTACTATCTTGTTTAAAAATATGATCTTTACGGTGTCAGAAAGAGAAAACATCATACTTTGTATTCAAATGTAAAAGTTAACTACAAAATAATTAAAATGAGCACCTTTATTTCCAACCGCAATTTGAAAAAAAATTATGTAACTTTGATGATTTTTTATTAATTATTTTTACTTGAAATGACAAAAAAGTGAGTTGATGATAATGTTTATAATATATTTGCCAAATAAAATAGTGTTTGTTAAAATATTTTTTGTCATTTTAACAGTAATTTTAATTAGAAAAAACGAAGGTGGGGTATTTTTAAAACTTTTTTATGATTGCATTAAAAAATCATGTAGTACCTACATTCTCATAGACGACTATTGTCAAAATTTCAGCCGAATCGGACTCATAGTTTTGTTTTGACCGTATGTAAGCGGGCGTGTCCGCGGATTTTAGAAAAATGGAAAAAGAGCAATATCGGTTGGCGATTCGATTCTTGTTTGTGGAAGGGAAATCGCGCAGCGAAATCAAAAAGCGCTTGGATGCTGTGTACAGTGACTCTTCTCCTTCGATGGCGACCGTCAAAAATTGGTTTAATGAGTTTCAACATGGTCGCACATCGGTTTTTGATGAGCCACGCCAAGGTGTCCCGAAAACGGCTATCACGGAGGATAACAAAAATACACAATCTCATATTGGCAGACCACCGATTGAAGGTGCGCGAGGTGATATCCTGCATGAAATTTTGGGCATGAGAAAGCTGTCGGCGCGATGAGTGCTGCGTTTGCTCACTCCGGACAACTAGCGAAACCGTGAGACCACTTCAGAGCAGTGTTTGACGCTGTTTAAGCGCAATCTGAAGGAGTTTCTGCGTTGTTTCGTGACCGTCGACGAAACATGGATCCATGGTACACACCAGAAACCAAGGAACAGTCGAAACAGTGGACTTCACCCAAGGAACGTGCTCCGAAGAAGGCGAAGACTGTCCTATCGAAAGGTCGGCCGGAAAGGTGATGGCCACCGTTTTCTGGGATTCACAAGGTATGATCTAAGTCGGCTACCTGAAGAAGGGCAAAACAATCCCAGGGCTGTACTATGCCGAATTATTGGGTTGATTCGATGCCGAATTGCAGAAAAAACGGCCCCATTTGGCAAAGAAAAAAGTGCTCTACCACCATGACAACGCACCGGCTCACACCTCCGCCCTCGCCGCGGCCAAATTCGTCAAATTCGGCTACGAACTGCTGCCCCTTCCACCATATTCTCCATATTTGGCCCCGTGCGACTTCTTTTTGTTTCCAAACTTGAAAAAGTCACTCGCCGGGCAAAAATTTGAATCGAATGAGGAGATCCTCGCCGCCACGGAGGCCTACTTTGCAGACCTCGAGAAAACGTATTTTTCAGGCGGGTTAAAGAAATTGGAGCATCGCTGGGTCAAGCGTAACAAGCTAAAAGGAGATTACGTCGAGAAATAAATCGCCTCTTTTCCAAAATTTTTCGTTTTTCTTTTGTAGGCTAGTACTTATCGGACCACCCTCGTATTTCATCAACTTTCAAAAACACTTTTAGTTTTTGGATATTTACAGAAATATTACATTTATTTGTATTTTATTGCAAAGCGGAAGTAGGCACGAGACATGAATAGTTATTTGAATAAACGTTACAAAAAAATTTGTATTTTTTTTGGCACGGAAAGCATTATCCTATTTTTCATTGACTTATATGGGAATATGTAATTGTTTCACTTAACGAGTAATTTAACATAACGAGTAAGATTCTGGAACGAATTAAACTCGTTATAAGAGGTTCCACTGTAATTCCTCTCATCGCAAAAATTAACAAAAACATTCGAAATTTTCGATGAAGAGTCGGCAGAATGCGGCTCTTAGCAAAAGCGTATGCCGCTCTTAAGATATCAACTCCAATTTCATCTCATCAAATAGCATCAGTGTTGCCAACTCAGCTCATTTAGAGCTCTAAATCTAGGTCATCAGCTCCAAAAAAGTTATTTATTTTGTAACAATTAAACATGACACCCTCGTCCAAATGTGCCTCAATTACTTGTATATGAATTGGTGCCAACTGTCTCCAATGAGTCTCTTGTTGGCATTACAGTGGATACTTTCATTTCACTGTCTACCACAACAATAATACATAATTTATGACCCGCCAGACAGGAATAATATTGACGTGGCTGTCTGTAAACAAGTTAAATGCTATTGTTCCTTATTTCATTCCATATTTCATTTCACTCTTATTATTTAAGAGCTGCATTGTAAATAATGGGGGGGTTAGTTGACTAACTTCCAATAGCGTGCTAATTAGCCATTTAATTTGATAATAACCTTAAAAGTAAGTGAGTTTGTGAAAGTGTTTACCTTGTGAAGTCTTCAGCTTCTTCTTCTTCAATGTTGATGAATTCTTCCCTCTCCTCCAAGTCTCCAGAGCGCACATTCTGTTCTCGCTCAACGACGTGGCCCCTGTCATTGATGTGATGTCCTGTAAGACAACACGTCAAATTAGGTAAAGATAGCCTCCATGAACAAGGGGTAAGACCCTCGACTAGCAATTAGAGAGAGTAATTAGTATTTATTTTGCACATCTAATCCCGATGTGCAAAATAAATTTAATTTAATTAATTTGCGTTATTTCAGAATGGATTAATTAAAGATAATATATAAATAGCGTATTTGCGGCACGTTCCAGGGTGGAAGATACTCTCAGTTTCGCCCTGGTGTAAGAACACTATTCAGAATTGTCTTCCCCATCTCCTTCCCCTACTCTCTAACGTCAGTCTCATAACATACCCCAATTGGGGATGCTGTGGTCTCAATGGTTTTTGAGTGTGCTACAACATCAATAAAGCCATTTTTTTTTAATATTAGCACTCTAGCACACCTAAAAGGCATGAGCCGCCACTGGTTTAGACTTGAGTGATATTCACAAAAAAAGGTTAACCCTTTGATTAGCGAGGTATTTTTTTTATCATTTACTTATATTTTGTTTGACAAATATATTTGTATTAAATCTGTAAAACATAATTTAATTGAAATTACAAACATGGCAAGAGAAAAATTTGAATAAAGCCGTATGGCCGCATTTACGCGGCGATACTCTAAAATCGAGCGCCGCCGCATACGTGCGGACATACTGCTCAAAGGGTTAAGTGAACAAGTACGTAATTACAACCCTAACATTTTTCTCCGTTTTTACATTTACTCAACTCTCAGCCTATGTCGCCATTGGGGATGCAGTGTGGAGGGTTCATTTGAGGAAAGGAAGGAGTGAACCTGGGTCTTGAAGAGAGGAAACACAGTAATGTGGAGTAAGCCTTGCACACGCATACATCTCACAACCGAATAGAATAAGATTCTTTGCAAAATATCTCATGTTAATTAACTGGTATGGAGTGCTTACTTTGAGATATTAATTATTATTGTTTAAATAGCGGTGTAAATATTATGCAGAGTGTAAGGACAGTGATAGTGAAAATTGGATTTACTACCACAATGTGGGTATGGTTAAATCACTTCTTACCACGGCTTATCTGTACCAACGCTGAACCAGCGCGTAAGACGGAACGAATACATATTTTATTATGTTAATTTACAATCTTCAAACTTACATATATTTTTTACTTTAAAACTAGCACAATAATCAGATAACATTTCTCCAGTGTACCTAATTGTATTGGTATTGTAAACACCACAGAAAAATAATATAACAATGTCTTATCAATACGTACGATGTAATTCATGGTGGCGAACTAATCCTTTTTAAAAATATAATTTCAAAGGGAAATTTTAAATGAAACTTCCTTTGAAATATGAATTAATAACGTTACCCTTTGATTATAAATTTAACGCAATACTATATCTGAAAATTGTGTGCGTGTTTTGTTCAAATAAATATGCTATACGTATCATGTACCGATAGACATCTTTTTGGTTCCGGTGCGCGAGTCCTGAACAGTGCGTCGAGTCTCCTTCACGCCCCCGGGCCCCAGCTGGGTGCTACTGGTGGCACTGTACACCTGCAGATAATAAATAAAAATAATTATATAAATAATCGAGCTTCATACTTAAATTTCAAAACCTTTAACATTTTTAATTCCAAGGAAAATTGGGTTAAAGGAAAAGTTATAAGAACGCGTCAGCACATCATATTAATAAAAAAAAATTACTTGCGCATGCAGGGATTCGAACCCACAACAAGATCGTCAAACAAAAATGTTTGGTGAGTAAATTTTAATAAAGCTTTCACAAGGTTAGAGAAATTAAAGACACATGTTTTGTTTACATTTATAAGTGTAAAATATTATATACGTACTTGAGGTCTGCCGTCGGGTCCATTGGACATCACAACAGTGCTGCTGCTGAACGAGTTGCAGCGCCCATTATCTAAGCCACCTTTAATTTAAACCAATTTAATATTAGTTTCATTTTATTATAGCGCTGGCCGCTGGTACTTAATACTGAACATCTGATTGGAGTGTCAAGGTCAATAAGCATATTGTACATAACCACTTGAGCGATGGTGTACCTACTTTATATATTTTTTTACATCACAAAAAATTGGTTTTAACTTTGGTACAAATCATTACAAAAAAATAACAATTTGTGCATCTCTAATGCCAAAGAGTAAGTTTCTTTTGATAAAATTTCTTCCACACAAAAGACAAGGGATTAAGAGGACGTCCCCATCTTGTATCTCATATACATACATATTAATATGTATTATACATACACACATAGTTGGGACCTTAGAAAGAGATTGATTACACACTATATTCAAATATAAAAATATTTGAAATACGAATACAAATACGACCGGCATAAAGGGAAGAACTACCCTCCCCGCTCAAAGTGAGTTAACATAATTAACTGTTTACTGTGGTTTAAAGCCGATGAATCCCCCCATATTTTACCATTAATCCCATATTTGTACGTTTCATAATAAGGAACTCTTGTCCAATTTTTTTTATTTTTTTTAATGAATAATGAATATTAACCTTCTAACATAACTGCAAATTTATTTTTATTTTTAGATTTAGTTTTTAACAGTTAAAATAATTATCAAAGTTTTAATTTTTCAAGATCCCCCGAAAACCACCATATGTATGGTGAATCGTGTATTGTCATCACTCACCAAAAGTTTGTTTTATTTTCAACGGTGTTGTCATTTTGTATGACAGTTATATGGAAGAAGTTATGGAACTATACAATAAGTAGGGGGGGGTTAGTCTAAAACCTCACCACGTATCACCAAGGGGGGGGGGGGGTTAAAAAGTTGCTAAAAAACATCACGTGATCAATGGACGACCCCTAATACGTTAACTGACTCACATAATAATTTTTCGCCTCTTCTTTGTGCATAAATACTTTTGTTTACCAATTGTTTAATCATGGAATTTTGAATTGTTTGAATGTAAGGGAACGTACCCGTACTACATGACCTGTTCAGGGTGGGGGGGGTCTTCAAAATATTACGCTTGGTACAAATGAGCGGCGGGTTGCTTAGGTTTTTGGTCAACGGGGGGGGTTAAAAATTTGGTCACGTAGTATGGGTACGTTCCCTAACCTATATTTGTCTTGCACGAGTTTCCCCAAGACATTATTCCGTATCTGATAGTAGATTCCGCCAGTGACAAATAGATTATTTTTAACGTACTTATGTAAAATAACTACTACTATTTAACGAGAACAGTAGATGAGAATATTAGTTGGTTACATTGCTGAAGCAATTAGCACAGTGCGAACTCTGCATATCAATATAACCAAGAAGATGGATTACTCTGACGGTACTTCTGTGTTATATACACAGACCAACAGATATTCTCGTAGGATTTGGCAATAGGGTACAAAAGATATGTTCATGATAAAGCAGTGACGAAATTAATAAGCAAATCTGAAATTTATTCCAACATAAAAATGCATCCGACAATATGCAAACAATTTCCATTTTTCTTCAAAGAAAATATGTGTTCTAAAACAATGGTTACCCAATAAAATATCCTCCTCACAAAATTTTCTTAGATGGTATTCACATCTTTTCATAGGAATATCAAAATTATACAATCATTCCCACCATGTCTACAATAACCATCGGATTGTTGATTGCCAAATAATCACACAGTTTACTACAACTGCTGGGTGTATAGCACACGAGGACCATTCTAATAATGACCGAAAGTAAACAAGGTATTCAGTCAATAGGGCCAGCAGCATTAAAAACTCCGGAAGACAGTTACTTCACATCAATAATCACCGCATCAGGCAATATAATAATGGCCAAATGGTTATTATGTAACTGTCATGATTATTGCAGAGGCCATCGCTTTATTGTATGTGGGCGGGTAGAATTACAGAAAACACAGGACCGTCACATTACCAGAGTAGGGGGAGACAGCCTGAGCTGCGGGCAGTTGAGACATGGCCCACATGGGCTGCTGTATCTCATGGCCGGGTGGCCGACTCATTCCTTTTGAAAAAACAGCCCTTTAAATTGATTACATAGAACCCTCATCTCACAATCCTCAAGTGTAAATAAACATTTGTTTCGTTATAGAAACCATAACATATGTGCAGCAATCTTATTTATTATTTTATAAGCTGAATGTTTTCAATACAAAAGCTTCAAGTGAACTTTATAGTCGACATTTAACACAAGTAGTTATTTCTTGCAATCCATTTATATGACTAACACAAACAAAGGTAATTCTTGTGGTGTTAAATAATAATAAACTATAATGTCATGTTGAAAACGAAAGATGTTGGGCCATTGTTTATTATGTCAGGATGGAAAATAAGGTCATCGTCCCATGGGTCGATATGGAATCAACATAAACCGAGTGCTGTAAGACCCTGCGCAGAAAAGTAAAGTTCGCTAAAGGAAGATATCGATCTGCAGCGTAGGTAGTCTATTGTGCACTTTTCTGCGCAAGATCTTACAGCACTCGGTTTAAGTCATTTCCTTACCGATGCAAGGGGCAAAGGGCTAAGCTTCGAACTCACTTGGTAAGAAAACTACAAAATTCGGTAAATATTCCACTAACTGCCGCACTTTAATTAGGCACAGATTTTGGGAACTACACTACATTTCAACTTAATTACTACAAGAAACTATTAATTACGTTTAGACAAACGATAAAAGATGCATTAAAACTACATTTTTATTCAATCCAAGTTTTGCTTCAACTAAATTCGCATGAATAACCTAGTTCATCAAAACTAAGAACCTATTTTGTGCATGTAAGTAGTTGTTTCTTGTAGTATTTGTTAAAACCAAGTGTAATTTCCATAGTCTGGGCCTAAAGGTGCGCCGGTTAGCGGAATAATTACCCAAAATTCAATAATT
Source organism: Limnephilus marmoratus (assembly GCA_917880885.1). NCBI lineage: Eukaryota > Metazoa > Arthropoda > Insecta > Trichoptera > Limnephilidae > Limnephilus > Limnephilus marmoratus. The sequence continues at coordinate 42,010,708 of OU862908.1, forward strand.
TTTCATCATCAGGCAGTACTAGTAGTAAAACAAACCTGTCAACAAGCGATTCATGTTCATATGGGGCATGAATGGCATCATGGCATTGCGGGGATGGTGGTGTGGAGCCATTATGGACAAGGGTCCTCCCATTCCTCCGATTGCACCGAGTCCTCCCATGCCTCCCATGCCCCCCATGTCACCCATCATCCCGAACGGGTCGGAAAACATCGAACTCATCATAGAGTTCATTTGACGCATCTGACGGTAGTGTGCCCTGTAAAAACAGTAAATTGAGTACAAAACTTCAAAGAAAAAAAGTACTAAACTGAAAACGTCATACAAATGCATCTCAAAACACAAGAAACATACCCGAAAAACGGGTCATCGTCGAAATCGTTCATCATGGATTGACCGAACATTGATATCACAGCTCGGAGCACGAAGAGTTGAAGATGGTTTGTATATAATTTTCACAGAAACGTCCAAACCCGTTTATAACTTATATTATTGCAATTGCAATTCCTTTTCTAGAACTGAGGACTACGAAATATTTGGAGAATAAACTAGAAAACTGGGTAATGCATAGACATACATAGATGTACCACTCACAGGAAATCTACCATAGACAAATATACCCATAGTGATGGCTATGAGATAATCGAAAAATTTATCGAAACCATAGACATCCAAATTCAATAGACCAGAAATAACAGGTGAGGGGAAAAATCAACTATGGCGGTACGAAGAGGGGAAGATGACTGTGATTGGTTGAAAAATTAATCTGACAGTATATAGGCATCTCGCATTATAATATCACCATTTAGTTCTTAAAAATAACATCTGCTTTTTAATGAATAGACCTTTTTACGTGGGAGCGCGAATTGCTCGCTACGTTATTAACATATTTGCGAAGTCTGAATAGGCAAAGTAAAGTTCGCATCTTTTCACAGACAACTATTTTATTGCCATATTTAGTTAAGACACTTTTACAAATGTTTCATAATTTACCTACCCCTGTAACCAGCGACAAGCACATTGGAGAACCGCCCACTTTCGTGATTATCGACATATTTTAGGGTTATCACAACCGCTCTGTTGGTATAATTACATAGTATAAAATGAAGGCACTCAAAATGTGCGCATTGATCTTTTAAAATACGCAACGGATTTTCATGCGGTTTTCACCAATAGATAGAATGATTCAAGAGAAAGGTTTATATGTATATTACATGCTTATTATAGTAGAGAAAAGCCGAGAAATTCAAATATTCAATTCAGGCAGCGGGCAGCAGGCAAGCGGGTGGTGAAGATTTTATAAAGGTTGGGTAATGGCGTTGTGTTTCGTTAGCCACAGCAACGTGTGGCCGGGTCTGCTAGTTAATAAAAATAATGTAATTATCTCTTTTAATTAAAATTATTTTACTTGAATTATTTCACACGTTATTTAATTACAATAATACGTAGCACGTAGCAGTTACATTATTATTTGATCCTTTTTTAGATACTCTTAGTATCGCCCCAACTGCTTGAAATGGCTTTAAGCGTATTTGGTGACCAGATTTACATAGATAGGTACTTGTCACCACCACATCGACGCATTGTGTATAAGCAACAACTTCCCCCCTCCCCCTAAACCTCCCAACTTATCTGGGTTCTGCAAATCGGATCGTGCGTAGCCAGGAGTGGCGTATTAATTGGAATATTTTGACGACGAAGGTGCTTTTTATTTATTTTTTGGATATAATATTTTTTGTTTAGGTACATTTAAGCATATATCAGCAGAAACTTAGTAAAACAGTATTATATACCTACACCGACACAGTAACAGTATTCTCAGACTATACATAATATTGTTTAAAGAAATAATATTTTTATAATATATATAACTTCCATTAAATTATTTCTTACATTGTCTATGGACAATGGAAGAAGTGAAAAGAAAAAGACAAAAAGGGTTAAGGATAACATTATATTTGTGAGAACAGCATTCAATAAACAACTTACAGAGGTTTAAATAACGTACAAAAATAACAGCACAGCCTAAGAGAAAACAACATAACATATACAGGAGTTATATTATCGATGCTAAAAACAGTACAATAATAACAGCTGAATAAAAATATATTAAAAAGATGAGCCAACATAGTAAGAAGGTATTAATATGTTGACTGTGATGACGGCCGTGACCTTGAGAAAAAATTACACGCCGAAAAATCATAGATACGAAGGTTTCCGTAGTCGAGGGGTAACGCTCTCAACTAGCAAGCGGAAGGTCACGGGTTCGAAACCCAACATGCAAATTAAAAATTTGAATTATTTCACAATTTACTAATTAAAAATAATTTTTAAATGTTTGCCGCACGTTCTAGAGTGGAAAATACTATCATTGATCAGATCTGAATAGCCAGATTTCCCCACCGTCCTCTTCATAATCTCCTACCACTCCCCACTACCTTCAACCTCACAACATACCCCAATTGGGGATGCCATAGTCTCATTTGCTTCAGACAGTTGAGGGCAGTTGGGACTCTTGTACGGTTTCATTTATAAAAAAAGAAGATTAAAAAAGATAATTTATTCCAACACCGTCAGAGAAGCTGTGTATATCAAATAAAAAATATTTTCTAAAGAAATATTTTACGTTTATAAACAACGTTAATTTTTTTAATTTTCTAATTAGTAACTTACTTTCTAATAACAAGTTTTCCATTTTTTGTAATTGACTTCAATTGGTTTATTTTTTTGAGTGGTTTTTGATATAATAAGTGGTTCTTCCATAAAGACGGGTTGGGGTTCCTGAATCTGGGGAATAGAGACATAATATTATATTTTTAGGTATAAAAACATTTGGTCAGTTACTAGAGTGGTCTGCACACTACATAATAGTACAATGTGTTTTTGAAGTCATCAAAGGTCAATAATCAATTGGTACTCACAAAGCTTTCTGGAATAGTAGTGGGTACCATACAACTGACGAGCACACATGACTGAGCAGCTGCAGCTACGGCCTCGATCTCCGTCAAGCACATAGTCATAGGTTCTGGTTCGCATTCCTTTTCGAAACGAGACAAAGTTGACAATATTAGGTATATAATCATTATTGCAATTCGATAATTTACATATTTATTACAAATTTGTGATATGCACTATCAATAAAATATTAATTTAAAGGATAATTAAATATAAGAATGAACTCACGACGTGTGTGCTGTGTAGAGCAGGTGCGCAAGAAACGAGAGAAAAATCAGAATCCTCTTGAGGGTTCATCCATCCATAAGTATTATTGATCGTTTCATCAGCTAGAGAAAGACATACATATGATTTCTCAGAGAAGTTGTCGCTTAATTTCTGAAATGGATAGATAATAAAATTAAAATAAATACATGTAATGAATAACTACAAAAAAGAATTATTAGTCATTAAAGAATTTATATACTAACGATAATTCTTTCTGTAACAGGTGACAAAGAGACCGATGGAATCACACCTACACGTAGCACACGTGTGCCCTGTTTGTTTATTATAAAATCTGTCTCTTTGAAATGTTCTGAGCAGATACGAAGGTTACGAACACTTGTCTGCTCACTTTTACCGGATGAAAGTCGCCACATTGTCTTCAAGTTTTCTTTTTTGGGAAATCTTTAAGAAAGTACATAACATTTCACTTTTCAGAAGATAATAGAAAAGAAAAACAACTCAAAAACAAATTAAATTTTATACACACAGCTTTTACCGGCGATTCCTAAGAGAATTTGGAGTCAAAATTTAGATGTAATTTTGTCGTCCGATGACACTTTTTGAATTAAAAACAAAAAACGTGTTTTCCATACATACACATACTCGGAATAACCTAGAGCATTACGCGATATACACTCGTTCTCGTTCCAGCAGTACCGTACATACGAAACAACGCGCTTACCTAACACGTGGTCCGCTGAGACGTGACGGTGTGATCCAAATATAATAATATAATCGGTGGCGACGTGCGATAGAAACATATTTTATTTTAAATTTTGATTGATAAAAAATATCATCGGACAGCAAAATGACACATACATTTTTCATTCCAAACATGCTCACTGTATCTACATTTTACTTCTAAACATACCACGAAGGAGTACAATTAAGAAAGCAAAATATACAATAACGCCTAATAAATAAAACATACTTTATTCCACTTTTAACCCCTTACTAATAACGTGTTTTAAATTTTATACAACTGAATAACCAACTATTTATCTTATATTAACGATTGTTTATGAGTTGCGTAAAATTCAAAACTCGTTTAGTAATAAGGCCCTTAAAGTGTGATAAATTTAAAAATGATTGGTTTATTATCCTTTATTAATACGACGGATTTCCAGCAAGAAATAACACATGAAAAGATAGACGTTCCAAATGATACGATTAGGAAAGCGCAAAAATAAATATTAGCAAAGCGCAAAAGGCGAAGGCACATCCCTGAGTCTTTTGCAAACGGCTGTGTGTTTTACGTCGCCATTCATAATAGCTGTGTATGAAAACGCCCTCTGAGCGTTAACACGTGTTCACACACACAACTGTAATATGCGTGGGATGGCGTATTTCGGCATATCGCTCGCCGTACATTCCCAATCGGAATATATGGCGAGCGATATGCTGAAATACGCCATCCCACGCATATTACGGCTGTGTGTAAACACGTTCATGATAGTGTATGTTACAAAACTGATAATATTGTAATATAATTCGAATAAGCTTAAAATAAAGTAAAATAATGCTTACCTATGGAATGTAATACGACAATTTGGTTTATTCTCTTTTTCACTTCTATTTTTACACGTTTTCATAGCACAAGCTACCGTTTTTGCCTTGTTATTTCGTAAAATGTACTATGTGACTTCGGCGCTGGTCAGAACAAGAATGATGACGTCACGTTTTGAGATTCAAGGGAGGCGGCTCTCGTAAGCCCAGGCGGTTCCATGGAACCGTTATGGGGAGGGGGAAACAATACGCTTTTATCACTTAGGGCAGGTCCATATATTCCTACATCCGTGATCGAAACATATTCTTTCCCATATTTTGATAAACTTTTCGAGTTTCTGAGGTTCCAAGATAAATCAGAACATAGACAAATCAGAACAATCTGATATCAAGTAAGGTGATAAAAAACTAGCCTAAAATTGAAATAGTTTAAACATGTTTTTTTCCACTTTTCATGATTGTATATCATTTTTCAAACGTGTTCTGTATTCTTGTTTGCATTTTTAAGTAAGGTCAACTGGGGTAAATGCGTCTACGGGGCTATTGCGTCTATCCATCCTGCTTCGTTTAATGTTTAAAATAGATGTAATTAATGCCATCTAGTGGTTTTCTTGTATATTATGTCATAACTTAGAAGTCTGCAGGCAACGCTTTTGGCGACAGGTTGGAAGTAATTCGCCATTTAAAAAAAGTGACTGAAAAACGAGTGACGCGTCGCATTCTGTGGTCTTCTATATTCTTGAATATCTCTGTGATCACTAGAGTGTGGAGTTTGAATTTACGGTGAGTTAAGAAAAAGTAATACTGTTTTCAATTAAAATAATTATTTTAAAGAAACCATTGCGTATTTTGGAGAAATGACAACTAAAAAATACGATTGTTTATTAGTGACCTGGGGTAAATGCGCCTATTTTTTGGGGTAAATGCGTCTAGTAGACGCAATTACCCCGTTTCCAGATATCGACAACCATAAATAGTATATTTTTTTAATTGTGCATATTATTTCATTATTTATTTACTTACATATGTAGGTAAAGCATAATAGGTACATAGTTCTATAAATTATAATACACTTATCGTAATTAATAGTGATTACTACCTTTATAATAAAGAAATATACCTCTTTAAGCAAACAAACATTAGGTTGCCTGTTTAATATTGTCAAGTTCATTTGTTGGCACAAAAAAAAACTATTAATTTGTTATTGTTTACAGGTTCGACTATCTTCTACGTATAACTTACACAAAATGGTGCATAATTACAAGAGAAAAACTAATGATCCTCTTTATACAGAACAGACATTGCAGAAAGCGATAGAAGATGTCCGTAATGGTACATTAAGTGGCTATCGAGCCTCCAAAAAGTACATAGTACATACACAATAATATATATATTTTTAAATTATTATAACAATAATTAAAAATTATTCACGCAAAACACTTCAATTATCTCAACCAAACGTATGTTGACAAACTTTCGTCAAACAAATGGTTGAGTATTGGAGAGTTGAGCGCAGAAATAGAAGGATTTATGCTTGCCATTCAAGATAGAGTCATTAATACTAAAAGTTATAGGAAGCATATAATCAAAGATATAAATCAATTGATGATTTATGTAGAAAATGTTTGGCTTTTCCGGAAACTATAGAACATATTATATCGGGATGTTCTGAATTAGCGCCGTCCGAGTATACATTTAGGCACTCAGGTTTTAAAAATAATCCACCAAAGTTTGGTAATTAAACATAACTTGATTGACTGCCGTAATATAGTACCATATTATGAATATGAACCAAATTCATTTTTAGAAAATGAATTTTATAAAATATATTATGATAAAACTATACTAACAGGCAGAACAATTGGTCATAATAGACCTGATATAGTTTTACATCACAAAATTTAAAATAATAACTTATGTCATTGATGTAGCCACCTATTTCAAATTCCTGTAATATTCAAAAATCTGTTTCTGAAAAAAATTGAAAATATACAGATTTAGGAAATGAGATTAAAAGAATTTGGCACTCTCAGACTATAAAAATATTACCATTTGTTATTTCGGCTACCGGCATTATACCTAGGTCAGTCATTCAACATTTAGGCATATTAGATTTGTCAAAGAATTTATATATAAAAATGCAAAAATCAGTCATTTTAAATACATGTAGGATTACAATTTTTTTTTTAAATATTTATATTGAGGGATCAGTAGGATTTATAGGTCAAATTAGGAGTTCCACACAGCCGAACCCTCTGATATGAAAATATCTAGAGTCGGAGAATTATTTTCCCATTTGGGCTCTGGTAGGTTGACATGTTGTTCTTGTATTGTTTTGTATTTATAATACTTATATAGTGCATGATCATTTGGGGAAGTGTGTGAAAGGGTTTAGTTTTTCCTGTGGGGAAAATTTAACCTGGACATATAAATTGGTGCGTATAAATTGTAAGAGAAGAATAATGCAAATTGAAATATCTCCCGAGAAAAGATACATGCCGCCAATGGGACTCGAACCCACGGCCTTCTGCTTACCTAATCTACTTATTTTTTAAAATACCAAAGGTTTTAACCGCTGTTTTTAATATACCGCTAGTGTTTGAAACAACTCAATTTAGAAGAAAGACAGTCATAATGTATTTAAAGAAGATAAGTTCCCTCGACATATTATATTCCATCTATCTTATAACTAAATGGTTGGCAATGCATGTTTAGTAGAAGGGGTAAATGCGGCATTCACTAAATTGACGCATTTGCCCCGTAATTTCTAAAAAATATATATTTCGGCTGTCTCTATCTGGAAATAGATTGTTGTATTTTGATCAGAAGTAAAAATGAATGAACAATTAAGATAATAATCTTTGTTATTGGAATTTGAAATTTAGGTAAAAAAATACGTCTTGGACGCATTTACCTCATAGAGGGGCCAAGAAAGGGGCAAATGCGTCTAATTTCCATTGTTTACTTTCACTTCATTTTAACGAAATCAAGAGGCTTTTGTCAATTAAAGCAAACATTTTTTGAAAAACAAATTATTGTTGATGAGTTATTCACAAAAAAAAACAACTTAAAATCCAATGAGTTGCACTCAAGTGATCTGTAAAGATGACTGTTCAAAAAAAATCAAAAAATATGCCGCAATTGCCCCAACTGACCTTAATAATTAAATAATTAATGTTGAGAAATATTTTCAAAATTTTTGTTTGCACGGGTGATCATAAGATGCACCCAGTGGCGTAGTGAGGGGGGGGGGGGCGGTCCGCCCCGGGTGCCACCCGATAGGGGAGTGACACTCGACCGTGGAAAAAAAATTACGAAGGATATTGTCACCAAAGTATTATATACATGAAACATGAACACGGTCTGTTATTTTCTTTCATATGTTTCCCCGTGGAGTGCCTCGAATTTTGTGTCTAAGTCTTTTTCTGAAATCTGAAATTCTCAAATTCTCTGGCCACAACCCTCCCCCCCCCCTCCCCTTTATGAAGTCGAAAATGCCACCCATGCTAGCTACGCCACTGGAAAACATGAGTCAAACGGCGCCTGGCGCTAGTAAAAACCTCAAAGGAGCTGTATTAGGTGTTAGGTATTATATAACAGATAAAAACCCGCCGCCCCAAGTATTTTTGCTGCTAGGCCCTGCAGACAGTTTTTTGATAAGCTTTGTAGAATTTAGTAAAGTTCCCTGAGAAGAGAGTTTTGCCCCTTTGCACGGTACAACAGCTATTTTTAGAATGTGTGCAAAAATTAACTTAGGGAACGTACCCATACTGCGTGACCTGTTTAGGGGGGGGGGGGTCTTCAAAACACTACGCTTGGTACAAATGAGCGACGGGTTGCTTAGGTTTTTGGTCACGGGGTGGGGAGGGGGTTAAAAATTGCAAAAAGTTGGTCACGTAGTATGGGTACGTTCCCTTATCACACTGATACCTATTCATTTTTCTATCCAGATAACAAAAAACATTTGTGAATGCTTGCTTGATTTGGAAGGTTCTCCTTTTTCATATGTACCGCAGGAGCCGACCATGAAATTAACAATCTCCACCTCAAATCACTGCCGTTGTTCGATTCTAAAAAGTATTGATTTTCATTTTGTTGGCAGTCTACTAATTTTAGTGACTCTTTTGATAAAAAAAACTTCACCTCTTGCTTTTTTCCTTAATTTATTTTTATATCAAAACAATCCATCAATTGTCACAGAAACTTCTGAACGTCTCAATTTTTTTTTCTCAATTTTATTTTCGCATTGGTGCTAAGGACATCTGTGTTGCGGTGTATGTACCTCCTATCTTCTTCCGCAATTTTTCTTTCTTTAAAGGTATATTTTCTTACACTAATAATCTATTATCTTAAGGCGAAGATTAATGATAAATCACTATTTTCAATTAATCGTTACTACGAATCAGTTTATATTATAAATACAAAAAAATGCTCTGCATAAATATTGCTTGCTTTTTCTACCGTTTCGATTGAGTATAATGAAAATAAAATTATTAATTTCTCAAAAAAATATATGCGGAATGCGTAAACTACTAAGGGAACGTACCCATACTACGTGACCAACTTTTTGCAATTTTTAACCCCCCCCCCCCCCCTCCGGTGACCAAAAACCTAAGCAACCAGCCGCTCATTTGTACCAAGCGTGACATTTTGAAGACCCCCCCCCCTAAACGTGTCACGTAGTATGGGTACGTTCCCTAATGTTGACTTCTTCTTCCCACTTCCCATACCTATCCCATCTGACAATATTACCTATGTGATGATCCTATCTACCTGTGACATTGACGAACAATAACTCCCAAGGTTCTGTGAGTCTGTTAAAGTAACTAGTGCAGTTATCACTCCTATGATATCTCGGTTCTTCAATATCGATTCTTGCGGAGACTTGTGCATTGATCTGCCAATTGAGTCATTAGTGCCACAATCTCTCAAGAACTGTGCTCTGGGAAATTAAGTTAAGCTGTGGGGAAGATGAGTCAGATTCTATTCCATTGTCCATTGCACACGTATTCCCATAGTTGTGTTATTTAAAAAGCCATAATTTTATTGATTATGATCTAATTGATTCGCAATCTATCTGCGACAACAACAAAACATGTGTTTTTTATTAGAAACTAGCTGGTACCCGGTATGCGTTGCAACGCCATTCAAAGAAATAAATTGGTTCTCCCTGCATGTCCTTTCCCGTGAGTCCCCGTTAACCTCGCGAGTCCCCTTCCTCTCCCGCATTCCCTTTCCGCCTTTCCCGCTTTCCCCCTCCCGCGAACCCCACCTCCCCCGCCCCTCTCCCCCTTCTGCCTTTCCTTCCTGCCGCTAAAATATATGAAATACTCACATTCATTTATTTATACTTTTACACTCATTTTCATTTATACAAATTTCATAATGCCAGAGCTTACCTATAAACTTTGCTGGGGTCCGCACGACAAATCACCAAAGTTTCATCGCACTCGGGTCAACGGTATGGCAGCACATAGAATTCGAACAAACAAACAAACAAATATTGATGTTTATGTTTAAGATGGAAGAAACAACTTTTTAAAAGTATAATTTAATACTAAAGTTATCTGTGACCCACCGATCAACTTTTTTCCTTATAAAATTAAAATATTCACAAATAAAAATGTGATCTCCAGACTTCGTTTTAATGCCTATTACATGCATATATATATTTGCGGCAATAAGGAACTCCAGTGAAAAATATTATGGCTTTAAAAAAATATCTTCATTTGTGTTTATTGAAACAATATTTAAGCCTAAATAAGTCAGTATCAAAAATAGAGGTATCTCTATTAGTTTATCTCTATTATTTAAAATATTGAAAAACTACTGCACAAAAAAAATAGTAATGCTACTTCTAGGGAGAATGCTTCGATTATCCTATAGTAATTTTTCAGGAGTGATGACGTCACACGATTCACCGTACATACGGTGGTCTTAGGGGGATCTTGAAAAATTAAAACTTTGACAATTATTTTAAATATTAAAACTAAATCTAAAAAGAAAAATAAAAATGCATTTATTTAAGTTAGAAGGTCATTATTCAAAAAAAAATAAAAAAATTGGACTGAAGTTCTTTATTGTGGCAATATTTTGGCTCACAAAGAATACTACATACATTTTTGGCTTGTAACATCATAATATCGACTCCTCAATTTCTTTCCTTTAGTGCTCCAAATTCCCTATTTTACATTTTTCAATTTTCTTCCGGTTTAGGTAAATATTCTAAGACAACCGGTTTTTTTAAATCGTATTTTTGAAATCCTGGCGATTTTTTGAAAATTTCAATCCGAAAAATCGGATCATTTTTTATAAACCGGAAAGACCGGACATAATTCTATGGGTTCGAAAAACGATAATTACATAGCCGAAAATAATAAAAAAAAACGTTTTCCACACGAATGGCACAGGAGAATAACGAGGTATACCAAAAAAATTGCACCTCATAAATATTTTTTTCGTTGATCCATCTTATTGATCAAATCATTATAATGTTCAACGTGTGTATATGACTAAATCCAATGTAATAAACTTGTACTGGTAAATTATAATAATATATATATATATTATTATTATTTGATTTTGTTAAAATCAGCACTATCACCATAATGCTTCTAAAACAGGTAAAGAAGGCGTTAAATGTACGGGATTCACTTCGTAACACCTGTCAAAACATCAAACCAAACGATAAGTTCGCAGAGAACAAACAATAAATCTAGTGAATGTTAAATGTCAAGTTCAAAAATTCGCCGGAATTCAAAGTGTTGTCATATAAAAAAAAAAGTGGAATTTTACAAAATTAATTGAATATTATCGGAGACGGAACATTTTCATGTGGTGACGTCACGACCCCAAATAACGGATTTATTAATTTAAAAAAATAGTTAAAATTTAGAAACATTTTCATAATCTTAGTAAAAAAAATCTATCCACACGATTTTTTTCGTCATTATGAAATCCATGCGAATGGCTTATTCAAGAAATTAAAGAACGCCGCCGAAATTGTGTATTTTGACATAAAATTCGGGTTTCTCCCCTTCAATCTTCCCTGCAGCAAATTTAACAAATTTGGTTTGAGAGCTCTAAAATTTTAAGATTACCATTCATAAATCTATATATATAAAAATGAATCCCTGTTTCCCTTGGTCACTCCATAACTTCAGACCGACTTTACCTATTTCATTAATCTTTTTTTAAGTTTTCTAATACTTTGTAGTTTGTAGAAGGTTCTTACGGAAAGAAAAATTAAGAAAATTGGATAATTTCAGAAAACTTAACGACTATTTTAACTTCGCACGTTTGACAGTTTGCGCGTTTGAAGAATGTGAATTTAGCAGGCCGCTGTTTTATTTTTGTAACAAAAGAATTGTCAATACATTTTTGTAGGTACCAAATTAGATTGATTGTCCTTATAATATCCAAAAACGTATATATTTTAATATATTATAGGTGGCACGCGGGCTCTTTGAAAACTGAATATATGGAACGCGGGAGGAGGGTTGGCGGGACGGTGGAGCGGGAGAGGGTAAGCGGGGAAGGTGGAAGGGGAACGCGGGAGGGGAAGGGGATGCGGGAGGGGAACGGGACGCACGGGAAAGGACATGTAGGGAGAAACAATTTATTTCTTTGAATATGGCATTGCAACGCATTCCGGGAACCAGCTAGTAATATTTAATTTTTGTTGTTCGTAGGTCCAGCTCAAATTTTCGAATTTCGTAAAAGCCAGAAGGAATCGTTTCCAAAATAGCCGTTCCTTGTAAATATAACACATCGGATAATCCAGGGGCAGAAAGTAGCCGGGAAAAAAACCATAACTGGAATATCGTCGTAAGTACGTGAAGTTGGTTTCATTTTTACCTTTTCAATTGTTTATTTGATTTTGGAAAACGTTGTTTAAAATGTATCTTTTTTATTTTGTTTTTAATCTACGGAAACTCTTCATCTGGGAAATTTTTGATCCTGGGAAAAAAAATATGGAAAATCTGATATTGAAGAATTTTTTATTTATCTTTTTGATTTTATGTGAAGTTCGGAAATTCCTCTTGATGTGAAATTTTTATATTTCTGAAAAAAATTAGAAAACGGGAAAATTTTTGCTACAAAAATTGGTAGGAAAATGAGTTAGAAAATGGAAATTTTTATGAAAATTTTTAGACATTTATCTTTTTGATTTTGTTCTTGGAAGTTTGGGAATATTTAATTAGCAAATTACATTTTCCTGAAAAAATTCTTCTGGGAAAATCTAAAAATTGGCTGGGAAATAGAACGAGAATTTTTTTAAATTTTCATTTGGAAAAATTTTTAGAAAAATTTCTTCTGGGAAAATTAGAAAATCGTCAAAATTAGAGCTCGAAAAACGGGTCGGGAAATTTTTATAAAACACATTTCTTTTTTTGATTTTGTTATGTGAAATTCGGTATTGTTTTATGTTTTAAACATTTAAAAAAAAAAAATCCGGAAAATTTGATTGCTTGTAATGTTGGTCGGAAAATAGGTCGGGAAATTGTAAGTTTTTGAAATTGAGAAATTCGAAGTTGTGTTAATTTTATTTTTGATATTTTCTCATCGGGGATATAATTTGAAACATTAATGGTTCTTTTAGAAAACAATAGAGGCAGTGGCGTAGCTAGCATGGGTGGAACCCGGGGCGGATAACGTGGTGTCACCCCCACCCCATTAAAATTCAAAACGCAAATTTCGACTTCATTAAAAACAAAAACTTGTAAAAAAACAATGTCAAATGTGTATTTCTGGGATAAAAATTTCTCCATAAATATAGGCTACTTTCGCCTATAAAAAGACCGTTAGACACAAAATTCCACGTTTCCGGGCCTGATTCCTGATTGACTGAATAGAGAATTGAATAGAATTGACTGAATAGAGGGCGCTACTTCCGTTTACAACAGTGGTTCCTAACCTTTTTCTGACCCGGGACCACTTGCACGTTTATTTTTTCGACAGGGACCACAAACATTGGCGTATCGAAGGGTGGTGGCGGCACCCCGGGTGCCACCCGACTGAGTTTCACCCCCCAAGACAACAATTTTCTAGCCACCCCCCCCCTCCCCCCCAGGACGGACCAATTTTTTATGAAGTCGAAACTTGTGCGGGGGGGGGGAGGGGTGACACCACGTTGTCCGCCCTATCCGTCCCAGGTGCCACCCATGCTAGCCTAAGCCACTGCTTGTGGTCAGTGGCGAAAAACGTGTTAAAAAAGTTTCGAGAAAAACGCTTTCAAAGTTTTGCTGAGGATAATTCAACATACAAACTGTTTAAAACAGTTTCATATAAAATGCTGTATCTCCATCAATTTTATCAATTTCCTCAAATGGTGAGAGCATTATTAACAAATGCATCTTTCCGAAAATGAAATGAAAAAAATTTCTTTTTTTTTGCAGTGTCCTTAAAGCCTTGTTTATGATTTGATCAAGGGAACATGGAGGCGTTTGGAAGCCCCCCAGAGTCAGGGGCCCGTGTGAACTGAATAAAAAACTTGTAAAATTACATCAACTTCACTAAGAGGGGGGGGGGGGTTCATTCAACTTTACCGCCCCGGGCTTCTGACGGGCTTAGTCCGCCACTGCCCTTTACCCTTTTCCAACTTCCAAAAAAAAATTTTTCTACCAAAACGTAATTTTATTCATAATTAATCTGTTCTTTTACTACATTACGAAAGGTATGCCTTCGACCCCATTCAATAAAAAAAATGAATGCAAAACAATAAAAGACAATAACCATTTATTGCACATAAAAGGACACATACATAGAATAAAAATATATATTATTAAAAAAAAACATTACAATGAGCCGTCTTGTCACTAAAGTGATCTCTTCCAGATAACCTTTCCCAAAGAATTTAAGGAGATAGGTAGTGCATACTGAAGCTTGTACAACATTTATATTTTAAACACATAATTAGAAATGAAAGCAAAAAAAAAACAAAACAAATGCCAATATAAACCACACACGGCACCTTCAATCACTTGAGATACTAAGTAATGTTGCAACAAATAGAAGGAAAGAAAAGTTAAATATTAAATATAAAAAAAGTTAACTATATTTATACATTTGTTTTAGTTATAGACTGTTTATTTATTATTTGTGCATGATATGAACATTAGTCATTTATTGATTTATAACCTAATTATTATAATTTGTTGTTTTATAATGCTTGTACCTAATGTTATTAACCTGTAAATCTTCCTAATAAAAAAATTAAAACATCTTGAAAGCTGACTTTTTCCGAAACTTTGTTGCTCACTAATTGAAGCAAGTCATTTTTTCACGGGACGTGGGGCCCCAAGCCGATGCGGGGCCCCTAGGCAGTTGCCTACTCTGCCTTAGGGATAATCCGGTACTGTGGCACCCGGGACGGATAGCACAATGGGATGGACGTAATGGGATAGGTTAGGACGGGTCCTAACGGAATATTTACCACAACGGAGGGGTCGGAATGGGATAGGGTGGGACGGGTTCTAGCAGAATATTTACCACAACGGAGGGGGTAGAACGGGGTAGGATGGGTTGGGGCGAAACGGAATACCTTAATGGCCACTGACCACGAGGTATAATAATGATAAACTGAATATTGTCCCGATTTTTTTTATTCAGAATTCTTGACCAGGGACCGCCCGCGCGCTGGCTCGCTTATTGACCGGCGGACCATCGCGGGCCATCTTCTAGCCTCTTGCGGACCACTGTTTGGGAAACCCTGGTTAACAACAATTTAAACTGTACTATCAGATTCAGTATAACACTTCAATACTGATTTATTTCCCGTCAAAATTCAAAATATGCGTTTTTTTTAATACCTACTGGCATTGATTTCGTTCTGGTTAAAATGGTTTATTAGTTGTTTGTTTGGGTTATGTTTATTGACTGCAAAAAATGTAAGTACTTATATCACTACATGGAAGTCAACTATCGGATTTAGCAATCGGCATGCTCCCAACAATTGGTCAATCAATCACAACATCAACACCTACTGTTGCTAAATTGCAACGAGTGGAAGTTTGAGCACCCACAACATACCGTTATTTTATCACGTGGACCACCTACTTTCACATTTCTCCATTCACGAACATTGGGGCTTAGAATTTGAGGTTCGATTACCTAATTTGAGGTTCGATCATGCACTTGATTTTTCATTGTTGATATAATTTGTCTGATACAATCGACAAGCATGTGTAACAGGAAGTAAATATGCGCGGAATGCATGTCCCTATTACGATATTGGCATCCAGAAGCGTTTGCGCATTATTCTCAAAGTATCCCACGATCGGTCTACAAAGAAGAGATAAGTATCTATAGATCATTGGACGATTTGGTAGCAGTGTCCCAGTGAGCACCAGTGAGCTTCGAACCGGGTCAGTGTAGTCTTACTGCTTTATTTCAGGAGTGAGATAATCGCGTTTTGATCGATATAAATATACGTACGTCTTGTCTTCGACCCAAAATCAAGGGCGGGAAATCGGGAAATGGCTTACACTTGGGATAACAGAGTTGCCTTTGTTGTCAGATTTCTTTACGGTACGGAAACAGTATCCTTTTGCTGCATTATTTTGAATGTGTACTTACTAATTGTATTATTATCAAAGTGTGAGCTGTGTACAAAATTCGACTGTATCGGCGATTAAACCATTAAATGAGCAAACTATCGATAAAGCATAAAAACAGATTTTTTAAAACCTTATTGCACTTTTAATTCTCTCAGATAGATCCGGATAATAATGCTAGTAATTAACAAATTAAATGTAAATATCATAGTTTTAAGCAAAAATGTACCAGTTACCAGTCTGAAGATATTCATGATTGTCGTAATAAAGAGATAATAGTTGTAATAAGAGAAATAAAAATGTAATAATGTTCAATATAATTTTCCGAAAAAATGTTTTATTGCACTTTTAATACGGTGGTTTCCACCAAGTATTAACAGTTGAAAAAATAGACATTACGAACAGGCTGTCCTTGCATAAATCAATACAAATAATAATTGTCACCCTAGTGCCGGTAAATTTATTATCTTATTTATTGTGAAAACACACCATGAATAAGATCTAGGTATTTAGAGTGTTCAAGAACAATCCACATCTATAGGTATTTTAATATCACATATTAAAAATACCGCGTGTTTTTAGTTTGATGGAGATTACTTACACTTCACATAAAATTTAAAAATATCTACCACTTGAAAAAACTAAAGTACCTAAGTATTGAGTGAGGAAGTGAGGGATGTCTTTAAGTGAATATTTTTTCCATTCTACATAGTCGGTGAATTGATGCAGTTTTTATTGTGCTCAATCATCTAAGGTTACTAGAATATAATAGGTATTATTGTAAGAACCTTGCCCATCACCCATCAGGTAATAGGATTGGTAATAGCCAATACGTATACACGTGATACGTACGTAGGTACTCATTTTTTAAAAACTAATGATTTTTATGGGGAAGGTAATAAAATGTAATATAGGTACTTTTTGATATTATTACGTTTATGTTTAAACATATCACATTCAGTGTGGATCGCGAAACATTTCCGAGTATAAAATTTTGTGGAAAGAAATAAAAATAAACATTTCACAAGATAACAAAATCCAACATAGAACGATGTGGGAAGGCGGGAAAATTCCGCTGAGGTAATGTGCAATGGGCCGAGGGTTAATGGCCGGTCTCAATCTTTTCGAATGAAGAGAAATAATATTATCCAGTGGCGGCTCGAGCACTTCTTTGGTGGTGGGGATTGACTTTTTTTACGTGTCCTACTGTATTGTAATCTCACCACCCGGAGAACATACCTACTTATAAAATTTCTCAAACAAAAATCTTGATGGTCAAATCATGCTAATCGGATATCTAAACGCAATATATGAAAATAATATAAAATTTTCTTAAGCTATTTATTCCAATTTCAACATAGTAAAATAAGAATAACGTTTTATCTTGCAAGATTATTATCGAACTTGATTTGAACGCGAGCGATTCCGGCCCGAAACTACGAAAAGTATTCTGTCATGTGGGGATACATTGGCTTATCCCCACGGTATTTGAAATTCACATACCTACAAGTGTGCATGCGCGGTTCTCGGATTGCCTATGATCGAGAAAGAAACGCAAAGAATTAACCAAAATGCCCGAAGGGACAACTCGGATTGTCCCCCAAGCCTCAACCGCGAAATGAACTCTGATAGTTCGTGCGCTGCTGGTCGGTTCCGCTCTCGCTGTTCAGTCTAGGTGGTAGCCAGATCGCATTAAAATTCGGATGATTTGATCGGAATACTTTTTTGGATTTTATTTCTGCAAATGTTAATTGCTTTTATGTTTAAAAATTCATTCATGTTGGTGAAGACAAAGAAGCATCGACTGTTATTTCCTTTAGTGGGTTTCGGGTGTAACTTGTGGGGACTGTCCCCATTGTACCCTTTGAAGAACCGCCACTGATATTATCTTCGCATCTTTGCACACTTACTTTGATAATAATGTTTATATAAAAAAAAAAACAATAAATTACTAATAACAAAACAATTGTAAATAGGTACTTTTGATAACCTACTATACTTGACGTAAAATAAATAGGTAAATATATCGAATAGAAGAAACGGGAGGCCCACCAACCGTTTCTTTCTATGTGAGTGTGTGAGTAGCGATCTAAATATAATAAAATAAGGAATTTATTTTCGGTGATTATGATCTAAATATAAAAATCTCGTACTTGTTAGCATTTTCTATTTTGAAATAGGCGGGCGGTGATTATTTTACTGGCTGGCAAAAAACAATGTCTCTTGGTGATACACGCGGTGGCGTCAAAAAATAATAAACAGCTCGATTGCTGTCGGGGGCATCACAAATATTTCTGATACAAAAAATCTGTGAAATTAAAAAAAAAACTCTGTTTTATCATTAGTTCCGATTTTGGCGGCGTGCAAAGATAACCATGTCAAGCTGTTCTTTCCAACAACTGTTGTTTCATTACCGTTTGAATTTGGAATAAACACAGGCGTCGTCAAAACAAGCAAAATAAATCTTCTTAACAACTTTTTAGAATAAATTTAAAAAACAAACTTTAACAAATTTCTCCCACTTCCTGGTCAAAGAAACTAGGGGTTAGTCGTTCTAAAAAATAATGCTTACCTATCCAATTAGTTCTTTCAGGGACTCGTTTAACCCATCAGGTCTCGAGCTTATTGACTGTTTCTTCTCGTAAGACCCTGTCAAATGCCGTCGAATTCTTGAGTAATTTCGCATAACAAAAATATCAAAAAACAAATTTAATATTTCTGAACGTATCCAAAAACAAAAAAAACTGTTTTTGAAAGGCGATTAAATACGCTTTCAAATGTTATTATTAGAAGTAAACTGGTTATTTTTTAAATATTAAAATTTTGAATTCAAACATTAAAAACTTTAAAAAATGGCTCACTTTACGTTCTTTCCTTTAAAAACTGAACTAAAATAACTGATAACGAAAAAAGAAACACATATTTTAATAGTCGAAAGGTCGAAAGTATTTTGAGCATTATAGTCACCTCACTTTTTTTATCAGTTTATACAAAAATAATTAATAAAGTTTTTCCCGTAGGTATGGGAGTGTTGGAACTTGGAACACATTTTCGAAACAATTTTTTGTCGGACTTAAACGCGTAGCGTAGTGTTTGCTCTTTCTAACAGCATTTAGATGAAATTTCTCGTCATGATATTTTTATGAGACCATACGAGCCATGGGCGCCCGGGGAAAATTTTCTAGGGGGGCAAAATATTTTTTGTAATATTTTAATGTAGTTTTAATTTACTGTAGCGTATTTGTATGGCGAACGAACGAACAGGACACTATAGTAATGAAGGGCATACTGTAGCAACATTTTTTATTAACACAATATATGTACAGGGTGGCGCAAAATTAATCATCCAATTTTGTTTTTGAATAACTTTTTTACTAAATAAAAAAAAGATTTTGAGTAATAGAAATCTTTATTTGGACTTTTACAATTTTTTCTGTTAAGTGCAAAAGATGATATCCGTCAAGTGGCTGCCGCCAGTGCTCATACACATTTGTGCCCGTTTTATCGCATTTTCCATGACTTTTCCGCAAGATCTCCGGTGATAACTGTTCGCATTCCTGTCGAATATTCTCCTTAAGGGCTACGATTGTCTGAGGCTTGTTGGCATAAATCCGCGACTTCAAATAGCCCCAAAGAAAGAAGTCTGGGATGCAGTAGCGACGTTAGGGTAGGGCGCGGTTGGGCGACCGCCCAGGGCGTCGGACATTAAGGGGCGCCGCAGGCGCCCTTCTATATTCCCTCGCTCTTTGAGCTAGGCCTACTTACTCGTAAATTCCCTAAATTTAGGAAAAAATTGTTATGGTGGCAACACTAGAACTGGAACGTAGTGTACAATCCCTTCGATCGGAGCACTGCATTCGGTTCATTTTACCGGGAATCCCCAACCATAGAGAAACACCTTATCTATCTCTTTTTAACATTTTATAATTTTATTTAAAAAGAGTTGGCGTTATTTTTGACGAAGTTATTAAAACGGTTATTCCAATTATTTTTAAATCAAACAAACGCAGTAATCAGACGTTCCAAGCTACGTTGCGATGCTATTGTTCGTCACTCTTGGTTCCGACTAGGAAGTGCCATTAGTTTTATCTAAAAAGTTGAAATATAAATAGTGTAAAGTGTAAAAGTAGGTATTTGTTATTTAATATTTTGACGGATCATTTTATTAGGTAAGTACAAATTTATTTTAACAATCTATACTAAACACCCTCTTCTACTATATTTTTCTCTCTCTGCTATCTATCGATCTCTATAACATTTGTTCGTATGTTTATACGTTTGGGGCGGGGTAATGTTGGGAACTAATTATACTATATTGATGAAATTTTGATACGGAGATAATATAGACGCCGAGGAAATATATAGATTACCTATTTTTTAACGCGGGAAAAATCTTATTCCCACGGGAACGAGAGGATGGTCGTGATTTTTTCGTCCAAATCTAAGCCTTGTCGCGAAACACCAGCTTGTAAAAGTAAAACATTTCACAAATATTCTGCTGCCATTTCAATGTTACCTACATGTTTTGATCTTCCTTCCCGTGTTTAACGCTATCCCAAATATGATGCGTTTTTGGTCGTCTTCGCTGGATAGCGTTATAATGAAATTTTATTGTAATAAATTTATTTTTAGAAATGTTTCGACTTACAGAGATTTAATTTGTTGCAGATTTTATTGATTACTACTTAACTAATTAGTACAAAATGTCTGAACACGTTAATCTAATCAAAAGAAATCTGGGTCAAAATATAGAAAACGAAAAGAAGAAAAAGAAAAGGAATTTCAAAAAAGAAAAAAGATTATGAATGTAGATAAATATACCATAACAAAAAATCAAGACCTGAATGTGGCATCTACATCTGGATTATAAACGAAGTCATCGGTAATGGAGCCTCTGTCTGGCAAGTCAGATAAGATAGCTGCTGAAGAGATTGTGGACGAAGTTTCCCGAAGTGAGGGAATAAGTTATGCTACAATTACAGATGCTGCTCAGGATGACTCCATTGGTGATGTACAACAAATACAAATGCTAGATGACGTTAGTACTGTTGTCCCGAATATAGCGGATCCAGCCACTTGGCCACTCATTCGAAATAGCAAGATAATTGATCATATGCATAATAACTAGTGGCCCAGTGCAAACTCACATTGATAATTATCCGAAGAATGGTACAGGGCGACATTTCTCTCATTCTCATTCCATAAAAAAAAACTAGCAAACAACGAAACAGTTCATTTAAGATAAAAACCTATTAGCGGTCGACAATATCTCAATATAAATTGACATACTTGGCAACTTTGTCAATCGAAAATGAAATTGCTGAAAACATCGATTTTGACAAAACCTAATCAAATAATTTTATTAGGTTATCAATTTCGCCGATAGAAAGACTAGAAAAGTGAAATTTTATTACTTTTTTAAAAATAAATAGCTTGTTTTTTTTAATAAACGGTTATTTCATTATACCCATTGCCTTTTTTCGTATGGAATTGAATTGCAGTTAGGGGGCGCCGTGGAAATCTCGCCCAAGGCGCTGGTAGTGCTAAAACCGGCTCTGCTGGGATGGTTAAATCGGGCGATCTTGCTGGCTATACCAAATCGCTAAAACGAGAGATTACGCGACCAGGAAACGCTTCCTTCACAATATCCATTGTGGCTCGTGCTGTGTACGTGGTTGCACCGTCTTGTTGAAACCACAAGTTCATCAAACCCCGCTCATCCAATTCCGGAGGTAAGAAGTCGTTTATCATGGCCCTGTAGCGTTCGCCAGTAACAGTGACAGTAATGCCAATGGTGTCCTCAAAAAATACGGCCCAATCACTCCTCCCGCGTGAACGCAGCACCACACAGTGGCTTTGAGTGGATGTAATGACTTTTCGTGGATCACACGTGGATTTTCAGTGCCCCAGAAATGAATATTATGCTTATTGGCGTAACCGTTTAAGTGGAAATGCGCCTCGTCGCTCATGATAACTTTCGACACAAAATCGCTAAAAGCGTTAAAGCTTAAATCGACACAATTATTCCACGCTCTTGCGGAGTATAGCGCTCCATTGCTTGTCTGTTTGTATTCTGCAGCTGTCTAGTTCACAAATGTCAAATATGATTGACGTACGACGCCATTTGCAAAAATTATAACATCTTCCGATAGTGTGATTAATTTTGCGCCACTTGTATATTATAACAAAAAATATTACAACATAAATTTAAAATAAAATATATTATTTAAACGAGAATTGGAGTCGTCTGTTGTCGCTACCAAACATATGTACAATTTTGTCCATAAAGTTTTTTTTTGTTGCAGTTCACTTTGTCTTTGTGTATGCTTATAACCAGAGAAAACCAGAAATATGTCATTTTTAAATCAGATTTTAGACGTATTAAGGCGAACGTATGCGCGGCCCATTTCTGCCCATTTCATACATAAATCTTAGATTTGGATTTGACATCAAAATACCCAGCCAAACTGAAAAATTATTTTTGCATTCAAAAGGTAGGTATATCAAATATCTAATAAGGAAGTGAACTAATTTATTTATTTTTGCTTTAAATTATAAGATATAGGCCCTTAATTGATTTTGGAGGCAACTTAGGCAATATTTGTTAAAGAAAAAAAAAATTTACTATATTTATTTTAAAAACATAATGAAAAAAAAATCAAAAATTCCAAAAAATGCATTTTTTGTGAAGTAATTTTAATACATAAAATACAATTTTTTATACCGCCGTAAATAGGTAATTTGTATTTTTAATTTACATCCATCAAAATGTTTTTTTTTTTTTAAATTTTATATTTAATCATATTTATACCATATAAGTACCGACAGTAAAATAATTTTTTATTGTTTTTTATTTACTTACAAATAATTGCCCAAATCGCCTCTAAAATCCAGAAACATCAAAATCTTTAATGGCCTATATCTTATCATCTAAAGCAAAAATAAATATAGTAGCTCACATCCTAACTAGATGTTTAATATACCTTAATTACAAAAATAATTTTTCAGTTTGGTTGGGTATTTCGATCTTAAATCCAAATCTAAGTTTTGTATGAAACGGGCAGAAATGGGCCGCACATACGCAAGTCTTTTCCACAAAAATACAAATTGATTTGGAAAGATTGTTCTTTTATCTATTAAACGTATGTTTTAAATTTTGAGAAAAAATGTTTATTGTATAATAAAGTTATACCATAGGTCGTTGGCAGATTTGTTAAATTTTCAAAAAAGATTTTGTACTATAAAACACCCATTTCAAATCATATAAATCATGCAGTAAAATAAATCAATAAGTACTTATCTGGTAAACGTTTCAGAGTTTTAATTTAGTTTAAATAAAATCATCAATAAATATGTACGTACTTACATGTATTTTTTGACGAAAATTGGTTCGTTTGTGTATTTATTTGCGCACTTACGAACTAATATATTTCAGATTTTTGTAACATTCTTATTTTGCTTAGACATTATTGAAAAATGGTAAATACTTATGATCAAAACATAATTACAAAAAGGACATAATTTTAGTAGTTTTATCATCACGCCTTTCAGCATTTTTGGAAGTAGGTATAAATTGAAGCAAATTTGGAATGAATTTGGTACGGAGAATAATTAATGTTTCTCCTTGGAACCGCCCGGAACGATCGTAAGAACATCTTTCGACGAAATGTGGATTTTCGGCCGCTAGCTGAAGCATGTCCAAAACAGACGTTCATCTGACATTGTAGATCTAAGCCATGATTTTACACTACGTAATGTGTTGAACGATCGCTCCACCGTACATGTTGTAATGTGAGAAAAACTAGTAAGGCATACCTGACACTATTTGACTATTTTTAATCAATCCAGGGGGGGCAAGTGCCCCCCTCCCTTGCCCCCCCTCCACCCTGCGGGCGCCCATGATACGAGCTGTCCCTTAACCCTTTGATTGGTGAGTTATTTTTTTGTCATCTACATCGTGGGAGTCAGATGTTTTTCAAGTTTTTCTTAATTTCTTAAACGATTTAATTTATTATCTTCTTACATAACTTACATTGTTTTACTACACAAGTTGATTTCGGAGCTTTTTTTATTACTATATATAACCTTTTCTTATTAGATTGTAAATTTAGTTGGACAAATTCAGTGGTTCTCAACATTTTACAAAAAGTGTTTCGAAAAAAATTAAATAATTTATAAAAAAAGAAATGTACGTTTCAATATGTACACAATGTACATAAAACATAATACTAAAAATAAAAATAAAGTATAAATTCAGTGGTTCTCAACATTTTACAAATAAAAAGTTTTCAAATTTTTATATTTTTATTATTTTTAAAATTTTAGTGTAAATCCATCGACTACTTTCCGAGGTTTGTGGGCACAAACATACGGAACCTAAATTTGTATATATAAATAAAAAAATGTTGAGAGCCACCAAGTTTGTCCAACTAATTATAAGCCCTTATTTAAATACATATTTTAGTATTATCTTTTTATTATCGTACATTTCTTTTTAATAAATAATTTTTTTTTTTGAAAACTCTATTTGTAAAATGTAGAGAGCCACTGGATTAGTCCACTTTTTTATTTTTAGTATTATCCCTTCATTATTGTACATTTCTTTTTATATAAATAAAAAATAAAATTTTTGAAAACTTTTCATTTGTAAAATGTTGAGAGCCACTGGATTAGTTCACTTTTTTATTTTTAGTATTATCCATTTATTATTGTACATTTCTTTTAATATAAATTAAAATTTTTGAAAACTTTTTATTTGTAAAATGTTGAGAACCACTGGATTTGTCCATTTTTTTTAATTTTTAGTATTAACCCTTTATTTATTGTAAATTTCTTTTTATATAAATATAAAAATTAAAATTTTTGAAAACTTTTAATTTGTAAAATGTTGAGAGCAACTGAATTACGTAATACGTAACGTGAAATACGTAACAATTTTGGTTAGAACATGTAAAAATGTTTGACAAATATATTTGTATTATCTATAAATCATAATTTAATCGAAATTACAAACACGGCATAGAAAAAACTAAATAAAGTCGTACTGCCGCACGTATGCTACAATACTCTATCTGGATCGTCCGAGTGCCGCCGCATACATGCGGCAATACTCCTCAAAGGGTTAAAAGGAACAAATAATAGACTCTATGGTAAGGGAACATACCCATACTACGTGACACGTTTAGGGGGGGGGGTCTTCAAAATGTCACGCTCCATACAAATGAGCGGCGGGTTGCTTAGGATTTTGGTCACCGGGGAGGGGGGGGGGGGGGGGGGTTAAAAATTGCAAAAAGTTGGTCACGTAGTATGGGTACGTTCCCTAATTAGCTATCCCCTAATTAGCCTGACCGGACTAGCCCGTTTCATACAAATCTTAATTTTGGATTTGATATCAAAATATCGAACCAAACTGAAAAATTTGTTTCGCGATCAAAAGGTAGGTACGATTATATCAAATATCTAGTGCGGATATAAGCAACTTTTTTATTTTATTTTTGCTTTAAATTATAAGATTAAAGACCATTAAAGATGTTTCATGATTTTAGAGGCAAATCTCACCCCATAAACCAGGGCACCCCTGCTAAGTCACCAAATGCAGCGAACCACTTTGGGTATTAACTACTATGGCAGAGGTGTTGAATTTCCAATAAATTTGGGAGGCGGGAATGGGTACCGCCGCCCCGGGAACCTTTATTGGATAACCAACACCTCTGCCAAAGGTCACCCCAAGTGGTTCGCTACGTTTGGTGATTTAGCAGGGGTGCCCGGGTTCATGGGGTGAGGTTTGTCTAGGTCTTGGAGGCGGATGACCAGGACATACTGAACCCCAGATTCCTACCCACCCCTTAAACCCTTTTCCTTCCCAGAACTCTCCTCTCCTTCCTTTCCTTAAAAAAAACCCTCCACACAGCATCCTCAAAGATGACATAGGCCCTGAGGGAAATTATTTTCCTCAGGGCCTCCTGCGTGGAGCTCATGTAAAAAAAAAAAAAAAAATGGTTCCCAGGGCGGCGGTACCCATACTCCACTCCCAAATTGAAAAATTAAATTAATGCCATCCCTCTTGCAGTTGTTGCTAGTCAGCACAGTTGCCAACCAGGCTGTTGATCAGTTTTAAATTCCCATCCATGGCAATTAAAAAAAAATTGTTTTATTTTAAAAATACATTTGGATTTAAAGTTTTATGTTCCATGATTTTTCACAGCTAGTGGCTATTATTTGTAGTCCAAAGAGGAATATTATTAAGAGTTGCTACATATACCACGCCGTCTTCATCGCCTTTCATTGTGGAAAGATAAAAAATGATTCAACATTTGTTATTTTTCTTATTTCATGTTTACTTTGTAGCGTTTAATGGCTTTGCCTGGGGAAATTTTAGTGTTACTTTAATACCCTTTGAAGTAGAATGCCTATCACGTTTATTCTTTGTTCAGTGATAAAACGATTAATTGCTGACAGACAGCTGGTGCTGCCTCCTCATCGTGTGTTCATTCTGATTCTTGTTGGATCAGTTTCTCTTTCGAAAGGTGTTCTCCACCAATTTCATTATAATCACATATAATAAATTCCCAAAAACAAGTGTGAAAATCAATGTGTTTAGTGGAATTTCTGAAAGAAAATCCTTTTCAGAAGGGCTCTTGTTGTGAATCGGCCCGGCCCTACACGGGAATGATGCCGGAATGATGCCGGGAGCACGGGAGCCGGGAGCACGGGAATGATGCCGGAATGATGACGGAATGATCCACTAAACATTATTATTTGCCCGAGAACAGAAATGTTTTGCGCTGTGAAAATAAAATAAAAATATGCACTATAAGTATCAAGTACTTACCTAAAACTAAAATAAAGAGATGACATAAGTGGGTACCTGGGTAAAAGTTTTACTTGGTTTTTTGTAGGTTTTAAAAATTAGATGGGTATTTTATAAATTGTAATTTATAAAAAATCTAATGTACTTTGATTTCCCCACCTTACCAAAAATAAACTTAATGCTTACTACCGACTACACCCACACTAGCAATGTATAGGTTCAGCTGGAGTGGGCCGGGAAGCGAAGAACTCCTCCACTCCTTTTTCAAATCGACTGCTCCCAGAGAACCCGGTCCAGTACTCGGACGCAAACCTGGAACTCGGCGGTCCGAGCCATTCGCGAGTCGGGAGCAGGTCCCGCGTTCGAGTTCTTTTGCAGGCTCTGGCTCCGAAGTCCGGCTACGGTTGAACCAATGCATCTCGGTTCGAGCCATTCTCGAAGCCATTCAACTCGAGTACTTTTAAAAGAAAGCAAGTCTCGGAGACCTTCAGCAAAATAGGAACTTAACCATCTCTAACCCACACATGTTTTTGGAGTTAGTTTATTTATTTGTTAGTTTATTCTTTAAAAAAAACCATTGAAAAGAGAATGAGTTGTTATAATTATTCTTAGCATGGAAAGAAGAATTTTAGAACATCATCTGAATTACTGTGGGCCAGTAAATTAGTTGCTTCTTATGCTCGCTGTGAGAGATATTTAATATTTACATCTGTTAGTTGCTCTCTGGTAGGTAAGCCTAGTAATACCACCAATAAAAAATACCAATATATTGGCCCTATAATAATTTGTGTCTATTTCTAAGTTATAAAAGATCGCATACATTCAGTAGTATAAAAATCCCAAAAAAAACTTTAGATTTAGACGGGTGCCACACACCGCTATAAATGATAAAAGATCATTGCACGGCCAATATCGCTCTCCATATAATTCCATACAGACCCGCCACACAGAGCAGATGATGTGCTCGAAGCTCAAAGTTAATACGCCGTAATCTGCCTTAACTGTTGCCGAGGCGATATGCGAAAAGTTATGCGACCCCCTCTCTGCCGAAAATAGGAGACGGGGTCATTTTAATTACGGAGCTGCCTAAACGGGCGGAGATCTTAGGAATCACTCTTGATTCTTAATGCATATTTTAAAGTACACGTTAACAACAGGATTTATTGGCAGAATATGTAAACCATTCAAGGACCCTCAAATCAATTCTAAGCTTTTAAAATTCCTTAATTGTAAGTAAGCTGGCATATAGAAGTGCTTTTTGGAATCCACATTACAGTAAATATGAAAAAAAATTCTAGAATCGGTACAAAATAAAAGACTGTTTTCTTCCGAATATGGTCTACGTCTGCATTTCTCAATCTTTTTAAGCCTGCGAACTGGTGAAAATAGGAGATAAATTTTGCGGACCAGTAACGCAGGAATTAAAACTTTTATTTATGTGGTACTTTGTTTGTTTATTATATCATAACACATTTAGAAATAACCAATGACGATTTTATTGCAAACATCAACCAAAATTAACATAAAATAAAATTGATTACTGAATTAATAGACCGGCGGTTGGGAAATGCTGGTCTACGTGACTATCTTACATATTGAATACTTCCAAGATTAATACACACAATTAGAAGGCAATTGATTGATTTGATAATTACATAAAATAATTCACTGTCACCATGATACCATTTGACATAATTTATGTCAAAGCAATATTGAAATAAATTAATGTTCCTAATTATTCCTATTAACGCAATGGCATTTTTCATCTGAACACGTTAAAAAATAATATCGCCTATTTTAGCCCTGTGACCCAAATGTGTCGACTATAAAATAATACACAATGTGCAAAAGTAGACATTTTCGATGATAATTTATACGGATCCAAAAAAAAATGTCCTGCTATTAGAAAAAAAAGGTAATAAGCAATAAAACATTACAAAAAACTACACCTGCGTCAGAAGTGAAACCTTCAGAAAACTAAAGTATATAAGAGTGGGGAGGCTACGAAGCAATGCACAAAGAGGAGACACACATACATCTAAATCCTATAGATGTATGTGTTTGTCTCTTTTTACTGTCGCTTTTTCATTTTATGGAGTTTCAAATCATAACAGTGCTAAAGAAGTTTTCACTTAAAAAATATGTAACAATTATTGAGCTAATAGTTGTATAATGCATTTACTTGTTGCTCTTTATATGCCTCTTGTCTTTTTTTAATTATTTTTAATTTGAGTGATTTTTTATAAAATTTTATAATTTTGTTATTTTATGTAGAAAGGATGTATCCTTTGTCCGATAATTTTTTTTGTAATTTCTTTTGGACATTAACTGAGTTTTTTTTATAACTGTGTGAAAACAATATAAATAAATTACTAATTATAGTATAAGTATTACGGTGTATACATATTGTAATGATAGACACCCAGCGCCGGATCTGCCATACGTTCAAAAACGTGCAAAAACCTGGCGCCAACTCCGAAGGGGCGCCGTGAGAAAATAAATATTGTATTAAAATTTAGTTATAATATTCCCTGAATCGTTTAAAAATTACCCATAGTATGAAATAATTATTACGCTCTAGCAACACTTTCCAAAGAAACAGAATGCGCACGCATCTGGTTGGTATCAACGGCTTACGAATTTATAGTCAGTTACAGAATTTTTTTACAAATTCCATTTATTTAGTTTAAACGTAAGATCTATTTTTCCATATATCTTTTACCGTGTTTTACGACGAATAGGTGCGATCCAAATTCAATAACCAATCACAGCGCGGTATTTTTGTTCGTAAGCCGTTGATACCATACGTCAGTGTTTAGTGTTTGTTCGCTCAACACAGGGGAAATGCAAGGTACAAATTTGAGGTTATATTCTTATTATCACTGCTCACTGTCTCTCGTCGGGACTGCCTGTCAGAAGCTAGTAGATGCTATTCTTGTGTTGTACGTTGCCATGAGAACGTATTTGTATTTGCTTTTTCTAATATTTGCGTTGGGTATATAGGTACATAAACGCAATAAATCTCAAAAATGTGTAATGGACCTAGTTCAGCGAACCCCCCGCATTGTCTCGTAACCTATATTTTAAATCATGTTACGGGCACAAACAAACAATTCGTTGTATTATTTTAAAGCATGACTTGCAAGAGTTTTTCCTAAAATAATTAAAATAGCACCATAATTTATGTTTACCCAATAGATTCAAAGAGTAAAGGGCTCCTGGCGATCCTCTCTTTTAAAAAAAACGAGTGTGAGAGCTACCGCCAGGTCACTTGGAAAAGTTACACCTTTATATGTCTTGATTTTATTTGATAAATTAGTGTAAAAAAAATAATAATTAAATAAAAAAAATAAAAAAAATTGGGGTGAACGAATTTTTAATCAAAATAAAAATGTAGGGGGGGGGGCGCCATCGGTACCTACTGCACAGGGCGCCAGATTTCGTAGATCCGGCCCTGTAGACACCTGTTAATAGGAAGCAAAACATACAATAAAAAGTACCAAACTAAAAAAAACTGCACAATCTATTTATCTAAAGAAGAGTGTATGTGCCAGGCAGCGTGGGTTTCACTTTCATACATATAACAACATATTTATTCAGAGATTAGTTAATACCAATAGTTTTATTCAGAGATTGATAAAGTTTTGCACCTTGACCTTCAAAATAGAGGGAAGGTCACGAAAAATTTCGAAAAATCACCCCCACCCCTATTCCCACCCCAGAAATTATAAATAATTTGAAATAGAAAACAGAATTTTGATACTTCTTGATGAAATTTTAGACGCTTGAAAAATAAGCAGAAAATTACGGTCTACATCTGATTTGGAAAAAACTTTTTTTTTTTATTTATGTACTGTTTTTTACACCCATGGGTCTTTTACATTTGGTACATTATGTTTAAAAAAAAATTTACATAAGGGTTAGTAATAAACAATAGTTAACAAAAACAATTTCTTACATTACAGTGGTTTATAGTTGGATAAATTTGAAGAAAATAAAATGATAACAATAATAAACAGTAATTATCACAAATAATACTCTTAAATTGACTACACTCAAGAGTTTGCATACAAAGAAACATAAGTCGCTTATCCTTCTTATGTATTTTTAAGGTATTTAATTTATAAATGTAGTTAATTATTCTAAGGCAGTGGTTCCCAACCAGTGGTCCGTGGACCAAAGGTGGTCCGCGGGTTCTAAAATGTGGTCCATGAAACATTTATTCATTTACTACAAAAACCGAATCGAAAGGTATTCAAAAGCTGATTCGTAACCCTTTTGGTATTAATGATGGAGAGGTAGCTGAAGAAGTCCAAGAAGAGCACATTGAATTGCAAAATGATAGTAATTGCAAGGATGCGTTTAATTACGCGATTAACAGTTTATCTATATTGTACTTTGTGGTCCCTGTGAGAACAAATAAATGTAATAGTGGTCCCTGGTCAAAAAAAGTTGGGAACCACTGTTCTAAGGGGATATTTAACTTAAAACTTTTGCTTTCTTGTCTAAAGCCTGGGCAACACCGGGGACTTCAGCTAGTAATCTGTAAAATAGAATCTTATAAGTGTTTTGTTTTGTTTATTTGAAGATATCGACAACAATGGCTACCTGGATGCGCACGACTTTGTGTGCCTGGCGGTGCGCGCCTGTGTGCTGGAGGGACGGGGAGACTGCGGAAGCACGCGGCTAGCGCGCTATCAACACATCATGCTCAGCCTGTGGGAGGAGATCGCTGAGATAGCTGACTTCGATAAGGTCTATCCTACTTGCATATTCTTATATATCATCAGTGCTACAATCCTTAATCATTCTTCATCTTGTACCGAATTTTGAAATCATCTACCCAAATATGAAAGCACAGGACCCTTGAAAAATAACGAAATCTGGCTATGGTGGTCACCCTAAGAAATTTAAATAAAAGAAATTTTTCAAATATAAAATTAAAATAATTTTCTGGTAAAAAATATTATATGTAGGTATTTTATAACTTTTCTGAATTCTTGATAAAATCAGATTCAATTTAAAAAAAAAATAGATTTACATGATAGAGACAAATCCACAGCCGAAATTAATACATATTTGATGATAAAAAAAACTATTTTCATTATCCTCAGGATGGAAAAATCACAGTATCAGAGTTTAAAATCGCAGTGCAGCAGTGCTGCGTGGGACGGAGGTACGAGGACTTCCCTCAAGCCATGAGGGCGTTCATCGAAGCCAACTTCCGTCTCATCGACCTCAACCAAGATGGGGTGCTGGACATCGATGAATACAGATACGACTGCTTACAACGAATGCCCGTAGATGATATCAACGTTATAAATGAAGCATATTACAATTTATTAAACGTGAGTTGATTATTTTACTTATTTTTTAAGATTGATCAAAAAATCTGATAAATTATAGAGGACGTGTGAGACTTACCTGCCTGTATATCGTTGTTGCTTTGACAATATGTGTGAAACTTAACCCCTACCATGTCCTAAATATTAATTTGTGAAGAATAAATTGCATAAAAAAACAGCAACATCGTTCAGTAATTCCTTTTGTGTACCTATACTGATTTAATTTTCATTTTCATTGTAAAAAATTTTAAAGAGGTACATACGTATTTTTATGGCCTCAAGGATCTTTTTTAAATGTTAATGACAAAAATATTTATATACGTTTTAAGAGGACAGATTTTTTTACACACTCATCACACTGTCACTTTTAATAGTCACTGGATCCATCTTGGTTTTGTTGCATGATTATTATAATTATTTTATCTGGTGGCCATATTAAAACAATTGTTGTGCCAAAAACCTCAAAACAGGAGTGATCAAGTATGACGTGGGTTCGTCCTTCCAAAGTTCCAAGTTAGAATTCTTATTATGTTTGTTGTGTACAAATGGGAAAGTACTTTTTTGTTTTTAATTTCTTGCAGGACGAAGATCGGAAAAGAGGCGGCCTTACATTAAACCGCTACCAAGAACTATTTGCCCAATTTCTGGGCGACAAAAGAGATGAAAATCCTTCCATGTACTTATTTGGACCCCTCGAGTTGACTATAAATCACTTGTACAATTGTTAATAAAAATAAAGTAAAATTACTTTTTTTATTTAATACTTATATCTTAGAATTAGTATTAAGCCCTCATGACTTCTATAATGCTGTCGTTAAGTAAAAACACTCCTCGAGAATCTCAAGGACACTGTGTTTTTACTTATGAAGGAAGTATAAAATGAACATGTGATGATGAAGCAACTCTCTTTGGTTGAGTGGAATAAATGTTATTTCACTTGTTTCAGATGATAACTGCCTTGTTTAGAGTTGGACGCTCCATGTTAGCCAAGGAGAATTTCATCAAAAGCTCCTTGTTTTATCAAGGAATCAAGGAGCATCCAACTCTACAGTTACCCTCATAAACCACATTCCCATTTTTTCCATCCTCAAAGATAGATCCCACAATGTTTGGGCAGAGTATTGGCACATTGCTAGTCAATCCAAGGGAGCCTGCTACGCCTCAATAAAAAGGATTATCCCATCAAAACCGTGAGTCCAACAGTTTCTTCATTTTTCAAAAAATTTAATTTCCTCACTTATTCAAATGAGAATTGGACATTGTTCTGTTCCTTCACTTCCGACTCTCCAGATTGTACTTTCTGTGGTAACTTTAGATCACATTTTTTTTGGTTGTTCCTCTCTATACAAATATACTCTCTTCTATCAAGCCTTATCTAAAATTGTCTCCCCTCCATTTAACATCTCATCTCTTCTATGCTGAACTCGACCCCAATCTTCTACACAATTTTGAAATTTGCCTATTTAAATAAAATTAAAATACAGGGTGTCCGGGGGTAGAGCGCACTAACTTCCATGGGGGATTCTACATGATGGTAGAAGTAAAAAAGATAAAATAACTTTTTCAAAATTCCAATGTATTTTTCCCAAAGATATTCTAATACAGAAGAGATATGCTATGGTGTCCGCGCAACTGTCGCCGGACTACGCGCTAATTAGCGTAGTTTTCATACAAAAAGAATTTGTTCATTTCGTTGATTTTTTGAAAATGTGCATCAATATTGGTTAACAATATATTTTGAATAAGGAAAGAATTCGTTCATTTAGTTTAACGTTAGTTTGGTTTATTCGTTAATTATTTGTTATTTTATTTTATTTGTTAATTGGTAAACAATATCGGCGACACCCGGAAGCGCAGACCCACATAGTAAAAACAGCAGATAGCACATCTACTTATATTCCAATATCTTTGATTTTTCCCCATACAAAAATATTTTTCCAAAGAATATTTTTTTTCCATACAAACGATTCATCCCTTTTGCTAAAAAACTACAATCTTAAAACGTTAGAATTTCGAAAAAAGTTATTATCTTTTTTACTTCTTCTACACACACCTTGTATAAATTCACCTTCCCCCTATCCATAATTTGAAATGATGGCCTAGAACACCTTTGAAGGGTGAAAGCCAGAAAATAAAAGATTTTTCAGAATAAATCAATCTTCTAACTACCAATATAAAATTGATAATGTTTCCCTGTTCACCTCTGTCAATGAAATTAATGATGTTAGCATTATTTTTTATTACAAATTTAATACAATAACAAATAAACGATTAAAAATGCTTGGCTTCATTCTACGCAATGGCAGACTTAAAAAATATTTCAACGTTAGAAATCTTATTCTTCTTTAGTTCAAAGTCAAGTCAAATGTAATTCTTCTCTGGTCCCATCACTTTAAAATCCATTTATAAAGTTATTTTAGTCCGTTTCTCAAACACCGTGTACATTCAACTTTATTGACTTCATCTGAAAATTTAAAGATAAAAATAAATAAACAGTAATAGATAAACTTGTTTACTCCCTGTACCATAAGTGTTTTGGTTAGATTACCAAACACCACGAACCTGAACTGCATACCACTAAAATATTAATAATAAATAAATAAAAAACTGCCACTGAGTTTTTTTGTTTCTCTGTCCAAACTCAAGTACACTGAATTAAAAAAATTGATAAAAAATAATTAATAAATAATATTTTAAATAATTATTTTAAAAAGATTGATAAAAAAATGTTCACTATCACAATTCCTCAGAGAGTGGGAAAAGTTAATGAATTTTTCCAAGTATATGCAAATTGAATGCACCTAGCACACTGGGGCTGACAATCCTGACGTTCGTTCTGACCATTCAGAACGGAACGGCTTTGCTAGACAATATTACGCACTTGAAATGATATTTTTAAGTGTTTCAAACGGTAGTTGAGGTAGGTATAAAGAGACAATAGGCCACTTGCATGGATTTCATAACGACTTGGAAAAAATCGTGTGGATAGATCTTTTTACTAAGATTACGAAAATGTTAGTAAATTTTTTTAGAAATGTACAGTTTTTTTATTTTTAAATAAATAAATCCATTATTTGGGCACGTGACGTCACTACATGAAAATGTCCCGTCTCCGAAAATGTTCCTATTAATTTTTTAAAATTCCACACCGATTTATTTTTTTTATATGGCATCACTTTGATTTCAGGCAAATTTTGGAATTCGTTCACTAGATTTATTGTTTGTTCTCTGCGAACTTATCATTTGGTTTGACTTTTTGACAGATCTCATGAAGAGAACCCCGTACATTTTAGATATCGGTACGTGTTTTAGAAGTATAATGGTATGGTGCTGATTTTATCAAAATCAAATTTTATAATATTCTTATTAGTATAATAATTTACAAGTACAAGTATATTACATTGGATTTATTAATATAGACGTTGTACATTATAATGATTTATGATCAATAAGATGGATCAAGGAAAAAAATATTTATGAGATGTAATATTTTTGGTATGCCTCGTTATTCTCCTGTGCCATTCGTGTGGAAAACATTCTTTTTTTAAATGATTTTCGGCTATGTAATTATCGTTTTTTCACACCTATAAAATTATGTCCCGTCTTTCTGGTTTATAAAAAATGGTCTGATTTTTCAGATAGAAATTTTCAAAAAATCTCCAGGGTTTCAAAAATACGTTTAAAAATACAAAAAAAATACAAAATGTCTTAGAATATTTGCCTAAACCGGAATTTTTTTTTTTAAATGTGATGCAAGTGGCCTATTTTACATGAAAAAAGATATTTTTTTATAGTTACTGCTTTTCTAGCCCTCTTAGATGATTGTAATGCTGTGAGTCGGTGTGCTTCATTTGATCCATTTCTAAAGCATTTTACAGTACACTTCCAATTTGGTAGGCGGGTATGGGTACCGCCGCCCTGGGAACCATTTATTGGATGACCAACACCTCTGCCACAGGTCACCCCAAGTGGTTCGCTACGTTTGGTGACTTAGCAGGAGTGCCCGGGTTCTTGGGGTAATGTTTGTCCAGGTCTTGATGGCGGGTGCGTCGGCCCACCTTCTGCGTGGCGGGCCGGATTGGGAGATGCTGGTTGAGGGAGACCCTTTACAACCGGTTACCGCTGTCCGGGCCGCTCGGTAGTACAGGGGCCCGACCCTCAGGCTCACGACTGAGGGTGGGCTGCCCCATCAACGAGTGCAAAAACCCCGCCGCCTCTGTTGTGCCGGTTCGTGACCGGAGGGGACCCAGCAGTAGCGTTTGGGGCGCATTGGGCGACCTCTCCAGCCGGACTCTCCCTGCCCATCGCCTTGCACCGCAGTGGGTGGGTAGGATACATACGTCCGTCACTCCTGGAAACTCTGAACCCCAGCATCCTACCCACCCCTTATACCTTTTCCCTCCCAGACCTTCCTTCCTCTCATATCAAAAAAAAACAAAAAACCAACAATTAAAATCATGAACTTGCAACCTACAATAATTAACGTCATTACAGCGGCGAGACGTAGGCGTCCCCGGTGCGGGCCAAAACTGTTGGTGAATTACACCAACATTCGCGTCCTGCACACCAATTTAAACTCTGTCCACCACCACCTTTTTTCTCAACGCCCAAACCTACTCTTCCTGTCTGAAACTCAGATAGCTGTGCCTGTAGACACCTCCTATCTGGACTGCCCGGGCTTCACCCTCGCAAGCAAGTTCAGACCTAAAGGAGGTGTCGTGTCTCTATAGTCGAGCTGACGTCAACTGTGTGCGACTGTTGAATCTGGAAAACTCCAGATTCGACGTAATGTGGGTACGCGTCAATCTTGCCAGTACGGTAAGATTCTACGCATGTTTATACCGCTCACCGAACCTGAGCGAATCAGACACGTCCGAGCTCTTCAAACACTTAAGCGACACTATTGATGACCTCTTGCCCCGCTACCCTACGGCAGAGTTTGTGGTCCTGGGGGACTTCAATGTTCATAACGAACCCTTGGTTGAAGTTCTCAGGATCAACAGACTCGGCTGGACGCCAAGCGGAATCCTTTGCCCTTTGCTACGGATTGGAGCAAATGGTTCAGGAGCCTACAAGGGTTCCTGATGTCCAGACTCACCGTTCCAATCTGTTAGACCTATTTTTAACTACTGTGCCACACGGTTACAGGATTGAAATCACAGCGCCTTTAGGATCGTCCGACCACTGCCTGGTGACAACATCAATCCCTGTAAACTTCAGACCACCAAACGAGAGGCTGAAGAGAAAAGTGTGGCACTATAGGTCAGCAGATTGGTTCGGTCTGCGGGCACATTTCAATGCTTTTCCGTGGTCAGCTGTCTGTTTTCGGACTTCGGATCCCTCAAGATGTGCCCAGGAAATTGGTGAAGTCATCACATCCGCGATGGATGGCTTCATCCAATCTACTGTTAAGGAAACTGGTGTAGGCTCAAAGCCGTGGTTCAGTCGACAATGCGCTGAAGCAGTGCGACGAAAAAACGCGGCTTACCGAGCCTACAACACATCTAGAACATCCGAAGACAGAACAGCTTACAACAAAATGGCAAAGGAAACCAAGAGAATCATAAATAGGTCAAAATTCGAGCACGACCAGCAGATCAGCAGAAAGCTGACTGCATGCCCGCATGGCAGCAGGCAATTCTGGTCGCTTGCGGGCTCAATAGGTCGCAATTTCTGCAAATCCAGTCTGCCACCTCTTACCAGACCTGACGGCTCACTAGCAAACACCGCCACCGAAAAGGCTAACTTCCTAGGTAAAATGTTTGCGGATAACTCAACCCTCGATGACCAAGGTGCTGTCCCGACGTCGGTTCCTCACTGCGGTTTTCATATGAAAAAGCTGAGGATCCGGCATCGGGAAGTACTCCATGTTTTACGAGGGCTTGTTAATAAAGCTAGTGGGCCTGACGGAATACCTGCCCTGGTACTGCAGAGGTGCGCTGCAGAATTAGCTCCAATTTTGACGAAGCTTTTTAAAATGTCCCTGAAGACTGGCTCTGTGCCCTCTGGTTGGAAAAAAGCGGTTATCCATCCTATTCCAAAGAAGGGTGACCGCTCCAACCCGGCCAACTACCGCCCCATAGCGATCACATCAGTTCTGTCTAAGGTGATGGAACGTGTGATCAACGACAAACTGCTCACATACCTCGAGAAGAACAAAATTATTAACGACCGTCAATACGGATTCCGTCGGAACCGCTCGTGTGGTGAGGTGACGCATGTTTGGGGGCGATGCCTGGAACGTTTCGGTGAGACCCAAACGGTTGCACTGGACATCTCCAAGGCCTTTGACCGGGTTTGGCGTCGAGGACTTGTCAACAAACTGCATTCTTACGGACTTCCCGCATCCTTGTGTACGTGGATTGCCCACTTCTTGAGGGGGAGGTTGATTCAGACGGTAGTCGATGGTTTCACCTCTTCCTCACACTCGATAAATGCTGGCGTCCCGCAGGGATCGGTTCTGTCTCCAACTTTGTTTTTGTTGCACATCAACGACCTTTTGTCATGTGCACCAATTCACTGTTATGCGGATGACAGTACAGTTCATGATAGCTTTTAGTTTGACAAGCCCCCAAAGGGCTCACAAACTCCAACAGCTCGTAGGGCTTTGAAGCAAAGAATGGACGGCTACCTCGAGAGTGTTTTCTCTTGGGGTAAAAATAATCTCGTTGAATTTAATGTTTCAAAGACCCAATCTTGTCTGATTACGTCCAAAAGGGATCGAAATGAAAATCTAGTCTCTTTCAACGGAAGCAATCTTCCGAACAGGCCCTCCATTGATATGCTTGGTGTAACCCTAAGTGACCAGCTCAGGTATGGGGGCTCCATCGAAGCCAGAGTAAAGCTAGCCTCCCAAAAACTGGGCGTACTGTACAGGGCCAGCAGATACTTTAATAGTACACAACTGCTAACCTTGTACAAATCACAAGTACGCCCCACGGTTGAATTTGGCAGCCATCTCTGGTCTGGAGCTCCAAAATACCTGAAAAATACCCTCGACTCTGTGCAGAAACGGGCGGTCCATTTGATAGATTCTCCCATCTTAACAGACGGATTGCAATCTTTAGAGCACAGGCGTCGGGTGGGAATGCTATCCTTGTTCTACCGGTATTACAATGGAAGATGCTCCGAGGAACTAGCATCATTGATCCCTTCGGCACCGGTGCATAGTCGGGAAACACGCCTAACGCGTGCCCAACATTTGTACACGGTTGACATTTGTCACATGAGAACGGGTCGTTTCTTCGACTCGTTCTTGTGTTCAACAGCTCGGCTGTGGAATGATTTGCCGGCCTCTGTGTTTCCTCCTTCCTACAACATGGGTCTCTTCAAGACCAATGTTCATTCCTTCCTCTCCCCAAAAATACCCTCCACACAGCATCCCAGATGACATAGGCCCTGAGGGAAATTATTTTCCTCAGGGCCTCCTGTGTGGTTATTGTAAAAAAAAAAAAAAAAACTATCACTAGCAACACCGAGTGCTTCTCTTTCGGAATTATAAAAAGCCGTGAAAGTTGGTGCCAAACGAAGTATTTATTTAATTGTTTAATCGACAATTGTCTTAATGATAATAAGAGGCTGTAATTAGATGTGTATTATCCACATTTTTTAAATTAAAAATATTGTCTGAAATCATTATTAATGCGATAAACTACAGATCAAAGTTGGATCGTCATGAACCATAGTGAACTAACTCACTTTTTGCAATTTCAGAGTTAGACCTTGAAATGAGGGCTCCAAATCATAATAACTAGCTTTGCCAGAGAGAACCAATCAGCGATATATTGTCTCGACCAATCATTGACAGTTTTTCTCTGATTGGTTCTTCTTTCTGGCAGAGTTAGGTTATGATTTGGAGCCCTCATTTCAAGCTCTAAATCAAAAATTGGAAAGTGAATTAGTTCACTATGGTTTAAGACGATACAGTTATTTATTTATTTATATACAGCAAATATAACATAATAATATTTCAAAATAACTGTAAATATTAAAATGTATACAAGTGTTATTATGTCTTGTTTGTCTATATTAGTTCCTAGCTAGGCAGATTGCCCGTTCTAAGGAACCAAATAATGCTGGTGAAAAATTCCAAAAATGTATTCTGTACCAAAAAAAAAAACAAAGTGTTTTTTTTTTGTAGATTAAATACCTATAAGTTGTAAATGTGGATTTTATTGTGTATCAATGTTTTGTTTATTACGGTCAAATGTCTACATTAATTACAGCAACAAAAAAATCAGGAGAGTGAAAACAATAGTCCGTTATTTGGTAATAAAAAAAATCAAGTCTGGGAATGGCACATGAAAGATAGTATTAGCTGTTTTCGCCAGTATTAGACTGCCAAACCACTTGTTCTTGGCACACACTCCTTGCCTTGTTCACATTCATACATCGTCTCATACATGTTCTTCTATTATTCTGACTCTCAACATGGCCCGACTCAAGTATTCGATTCACTTGGTCTTCTTTGCATCATATATTCTCCTTAGACTCCTTTCCACTCCAGTCGTACACTCCAGTCTTGTGTTGGTGAATAAAATAGAAAATTTCCGACTAATACCATTTATTGAAACAAAAAATGCAGAATGATACATAATTTTTTAAAGGGTTACCAAGTTTGATGCCCTAGTTCAGGTAAGCCTTAGAAGTGAGATTTGGCTTCAGACAGGCATGTCGCCATTGCCAGGACACACAATGTAAAATATTCTAATTAAATAATGTAATTAAAGAAACGCAATAAAAAAATATTTTTTACATACAAAATCATACTAAATATTGGTCATTGTAAAACAAATACTGCTTACCCTATTCAATCAATTTACCTAGTAAATTTTGACAAGTTTACAAATGAATATGAATGTATGAAGGCTTGGAGGGATGAAAATGTGAATGGGGCGATTATTTGAATGAATTAAGGTATTATTTATTATTTCTTGTAACAGAATATTAATATTGAATAATCCTTCAGAATCTACAAAATTGAATTTCTAACATTTACAAAAAATACAATACTACTTAAAGGCACTGCCAAAGGCCGATTAAATTGTACTCACAAAATTACGAGTTTCAAATTGACAACTCTCTGACATTCTTTGGAAGTCGTAATTGTGAATCAAATATAAATAATATTGACCTTGAATTTCCCTACCTCCAAGACTTCAAAATAATAAGTCAATGCCAAAAGAATTTTTGTTCAAAATTTAAAAGATTATCACGATAATACATAATAATACTTACAATATAATAAAACACTGAATAATATTATACACATTTTAACCACAAACGGAAACATTGATTGAAAAACATTATCATCAGATTAATGATCCACTGATTTCCTACAAAATTCTATGGTTATATTTGAAATTTTTAGTGTCAACACACTACAGAAGACCGTGTTTTCAAAATACAGAAACCATCAATCAACCATGAATCACAGGCAAGAGAAGTTATTCATATATTCACTTATTTGCGAGAAATGTTATAATATAAAAGAACAGGCACTCTTTCCAGAAGTAATAAGTACGAATTGTACACATCTAATTACATATTAAGTTTATCCCACACACCCTTGTGTCCATACCATGATGTGCAAATAATCTGTTACTCCCACATGCAAACAAACTTTCATAATTTGACCGTTAAAAAAGGCAGGTATTGTATAAAAAAAAATTATTATCAGAAAATAATTAATTTGTAATAGACTTTCAAAATGAAGATACCTAACAGCTTTTGGGTGAAATGCAGATCCGGGCACCGTCTGGAAATTTAATAAAAAGGCACTTTCTAGATGAGAAAAGTGTGGAGAAGATGAATAAAAAATAAATTAAGGCGCGCTCGGCAAAATTAAGGGAGATACAACCGTTCAAAGTATTTAAAAATTCACTTCGCGAACTGATATTGACAGTTCGTTCGCCATGTTTTCATTGCTTATGTTGGATCCCAGACCTAATACAGAATTAATAGTACGCCAAAATCACAAACCATATTACACAAACCTAGCGTAGCCGCTAAACCACTTGAAAACTGGGATGTTTTTTTGCCGTGACGCGAGCAGGCGCTACGAAGGGGGCACTTTCTTTTCTATCACAAACCATGTTTAGCGTATTAGGTTATAAAAAAATGGCGGGCGGACGCGGGCGAACTGTCAATATCAGTTTGTAAAGTGAAATTTTAAATACTTTGAACGGTTGTATCTCCCTCAATTTTGCCGAGCGCGCCTTAATTTATTTTTTATTCATCTTCTCCACACTTTTCTCATCTAGAAAGTGCCTTTTTATTAAATTTCCAGACGGTGCCCGGATCTGCATTCCTCCCCAGCTTTTGTTTTATTTATTAAAAATATTTTCATTGTAATTATTTAAACATATGTATTGTGTGCAATAATAATATAATAATTTTAAGCTGACATTTAACACTATAATTTTATCTTTTATGGTCTATTTCATACGCTCATAAAAGTTGTGGATAAAAAATATTTTCACTATAACATTCATTTGGGTTTGCCTTCATACCCATTAATTTATGTATATATTGTTTCTTAGACATAATTAAATCTCAAACAAGATTATATTGTAATATAAATTTTAAATAAAAAGTTAACAACACCATATTCCAGATCTTAGACAGCGTAAATACTATATGGGCCAGGAAAATGGTGACACACTCAGAAGAAAACAAAATATATCTATCTTGAATTACACACTATCATGGGCAATCTGTAACAATAAATAACTATTAATTATTAAGAAAAATATTTATTTTTTACTATGTATAATTTTTTAACATTTTTTTATTCATTTGAATACAAACAAAAGGAATTCTTTCTGAATTAAAAGGAAAAATTCAAAGTGTGCAATTCACACAATGTAGAAGTAAAACCTTCAGAAAAAATAAAGTAGACAAGAGTGGGGAAATGGGGAGGCTATGAAGCACCGCACAAAGAGGAGACTACGAAGGAGGCTACGAAGCTCTGCACAAAGAGGAGGCCGATTATACAGGCCAATTCCTATAGATGTATGGGTTTGTCTCTTTTTAGTGTCGCTAATTTTCATTTCATCAAGTGTCAAATCACAACAGCGCTAAAGAAGTTTTCATTTCAAAATCACATGTATTTTATGTTACAAAAGCTAAATCAATTTTTGAGAATATTGCCTTATAGGTTTTTCAACTAAATAATTTGGTTTAAAAATATGGATTAATTAATAAAAAAGGGAGCCTTATCAATTTACCCAAGCCTGAATGAAGTTGATCACAAGGTATATATTTAATATGTTATACATACATTATTTATAAAATTCTCAACCTTAAGTAAGTTTCTTTAACAGAAATTTTCACAAATTAATAAAAAACTAAAGATGAAAAAATGATGTAACAAAAATATAATTTGAATTACTCAGGTAATACAATACATAATAATGTATTACATACATGGATGTCAGAGTAATTGCAATACTTAATAATTATTGATATAAAAAATGGACGAAATTAACATACAAAATAATTACAAATTAAAATAAAACGTAAA
Organism: Limnephilus marmoratus; assembly: GCA_917880885.1. Classification (NCBI taxonomy): domain Eukaryota; kingdom Metazoa; phylum Arthropoda; class Insecta; order Trichoptera; family Limnephilidae; genus Limnephilus; species Limnephilus marmoratus. The sequence continues at coordinate 42,054,667 of OU862908.1, forward strand.
ATATTTTCAATCAAATTGATACAAAAACATAATTATCTAATGGATATGTATACACCAAACTGTCTCCACATAAGTATGTACGTACATTATAGAAAAGTTACATTACTCTTTACATATTTATATACTTAATAAATACTCTCCCTTACAGACTATAAGTACAAGCACTGCATTAAACCACTTTTCATGAAACAGTGATCATAACCACTCCAAACAATCATAAGGTGACAAGTCAGTCTGTGAGTTCATCCTACATCTCTATGCCAATGACAGTACTTAAGGCACGTATAATCGTATTGCAATTATACTGACAAGATAACAATACATAAATACACCGCGGAGATCTACAGAAGTACCTAAATATGCACATGTTTTCGCAGGAAGAAGCTTTTAATAAGTTTTCGAAGCACAGAATTGCAACATTAAGCAACAGCCGTGGTAACACACCTTGAAACCCACTTATAAGGTTCCCACATAAAAAAGTTTTTTTTTCCGGTCGCTTAAAAAACTTTATAAGAGGGTTTCACTGTATAGACGACGTAGCTTGGAAACTTCCCGTAGATCTCCAGCCATTATACTAGGGTAGAAAACAGGTGGTTTGTTTGCTTGTTTAGTCTTCACCCAGCTGTGTGGGATGTTGGTTTATACTGCAGTAGGAGAGGTGCGGCCGATCACCGTCGGCCAGCAAGCACTCAGAGTCTCCCGGGCCCTCCACTGCGCACAGCCGGACTCTACTTCGGGTTATGCCTGTGAGAAAAGTCATCAGTTCAACAAATGATACAGACTAAATGGATTTGTGTGTCTTGCAATGCCTCAGGTATTTCAGTAAAACCCGCATATAAGGTTCACACTTAAGAACTTTTCACTCTTCGTACTTATTTTTTCGGTCTCTTACGGCTGCAATACAAAAGGAACTAATTTTTGGAAACCACAAATCGTCACCTTATTACTTAATAGCAAACATGTATGCGCAAATAAACCATGCCCCCAGCATTACGCGCATATGAGTACGCATTCATTTTCATAAAAAATACATGAATGTTAAAAATTTTCTGTTATCCTATTTATGTCGGCGGCCGATCGTAAAATCAGGCGGATCATGATGCGCCTTGCCACATCGTAATCTGCCGTCATTTCATAATGTACCGGATATAAGTTAGGCACATTATTATTGTCACACGAACGTAAATAAAGCGCAGGCAGCGCCTCCATTGGTGCATTTTACAACTCTTATTTGAATGTGCCTAAGCGAATAGCAAGGCGGAATGTCGGACGTTCATCTTCGATCGACACGCCTTGTAGTAAAACTGCCTTTTCGTGATGTGCCCAGGCACATTGTGAAATGGCAGCAGATCACGATGTGGCTAGGCGCATCATGATCCGCCTGATTTTACGATCGGCCGCCGACATATACATCAGGAATGCGGTGAAAATGTTAAGATTTCGTAATTCTGCTTGTGAATTTTTTTAAAAGGAAAAACATTATTTTTCATTATATAGACCACCGCAAAAATAAAAGAGTAGCCTTATGAGAGAGTTTCACTGTGTGTTAAATTATTCTTAAGGTTCTTATTACAAATTTCATGCAACACATAAAAATTATTTGCTCGCATGTTTACAAACTTTTGCTACTTATAAATTTGTCTAGCATGCAATACATATTTATGTTTTTATATTTATTTTTTAATTGGCTTCAAAAATAAACTGATAAATCTTGTCCAAAATATCGTTAATAATAATTGAGGTGATGTAAACCAGTACCCATTAAAGCATAAAAAAATGAGGACAAGTTGTTTCACAGAATTCGAATAATTAATCAAATTTCGTTTTGTTACTATTTCATCCTAGGCCGGTTGTTTCGCAGAACTTAGATAGTATAACAGAACTTTTATAGGACCTTCACAAAACTTGAATATTAATAATTAAATAATTACCAGGATATTAATCTTATCCTGATGAAGAAAACATAATTTACAAAGTTATTGGTTTTCATTTAATTAAAAATGACACCACAAAGTATACTTGAAAAAGTAATTACATTTATTGAATATTATCTTTGAAATTTGATGAATTGTTCAATATCTGTGAAATAACCTGTCCAGGTTTATTTTAGTATTCAACACTGAAATATCCTCCCCCATTTGTCGACCAATGTTATTTTTGACAGCTTGAAAACCATTTTTTTTTAAATTATTCAAACCTACTGAATTTGCAAGTTCAAGTGATCTCACGATAATTGCATGGGTTGATCAAAATGAGCATTAAGACAATGGCTACAAAATGACTGTATTTAAAACCAAAAGCAACACAAATATATTATATCCCAATGTATAACCAAATCCAAGGGAAAACACACTGAATGCGTCATTAGTGTAGTCATGAGTTAAAGCAAGGTGCAAAGCAAGCATTTAAAACTTTGTCTTTCATAAAATATTGTTTTCAACATTAAATAAGTATGTGAAATGACAAAAATGCTAGCCAGATTAAATATGTATTAATAAATGAACAACCCATGCAATATTAAATGTTAGGTTTGTAAATGATACAAAAATACGGGTTATTTAATAATTTATTGACATAAAACAATATACAAAACAAAATAATAACTGGATATTTAAAGTAGTGAAATAAATATCAACCTCCTCGAAGCTACAATTTTGAAAAAAATTTCATATATTTAAGTATTTGCTTCTATTTTCTATTAAAAAATATGAAAATGATAACTTACATCAATGACCCTGTTCATTAGTTTTATAGAAAATTGTACTACGCTACATACTATCTGATAGTAAATCATAATTCAGAAACAAAAAATTTACTACAAGTTAATAAAAAATAAAAATGGAGGTCAAATACAAAATGATGTTAGTCACAAAAATATTTTATTTAAAAATTACAAAACTGAAAATGTTAAACAGCCAATTTAAGAAACAGCCCAATTTAAGTAACATTCAAAAAATTACATCATGCAAATAAATGTAACGGAACGTTGGACGAAGCCAAGGCAAATCTATTGTTTCAGTTGAAAATAGAGATTTGGCAGAAAATGGTTTGCAGCAGCGGTAAAGCATACATCAATTGTTTCACTCTAAAATAGAAACTTGGCAGATTCACGAATGAGCTGACTTTCTATTTGGCGCTGCATTACACTAAGCAAACAAGAAACAGTGACAATTTAGCAAGTCACTAAAACAAGCTATGTCCATTATTATTTATTATATTAACTAACCAACTCCAACATATTTTCCATGATAATTGTTTTAAACTATTTCTTTGTTTCACTTAACATTATGAATTTAGTAAAAATGGACGGGACTATAACAGTGATGGTTCGCAAATAAAATCCTCAAAGGAAGATAATCATAACACTGTTATGTAAAGATTTGCATGCGTAAACCTGAAAATATTATATACATCCCTCGCAGCTATAAACCATCACTGTTGATGAGAAATCAAACATTATATACTTTATATTTAAATAAATATAGTTTTAAAACAGAGATATCAGTCAATGTCACACAAATATTTATCATACTAATAATTTGATCGAATTATAATGTTCTACATTATTTATTTAAATAAAAAAATAAATGTCAAATATTATCATACTCGAGAGTAAAAGTAATATTTTTTACGCTAAATAATATAAAATATAAAATAAAACTACTTTAAGCAGACAACAAACATTAATTAATCAATAAAACTAATAATCACCATCAAATAAGGAATAAAAATTAATTATAATGAAGACTTCACTATGTATTCAAATTATTCACTTGGGTAACCTTTTAGCGAGTTCCATTTTTTGTATGTTTTAGAAAAATATATGTTTTTACAGCAGAATTCATAATCAATAGGTATGCTTTTGCGGGTTAGAACACTCTTTTGGTTGATAACCAGCTGTGATTTTCAAACGTGATATTATTGGGCTTAGGATAATCATGTTCAAGTCCATTTGAGAACAGTATTCAATATTGTATCTCCAGAAATGGACTTGTCACTGGACATATTCAGTATAATCTGTCTGCTATAGAAGAAGTTTGTATTTTAGTACACACTTTACAGGAAAAATGCCACTGTTTGAGACAATAAATAAAAGTAACAGACACTTAAAGCTCAAATAGTACAATAATATAATGACATTATTTAATAAGAGCACTTGTTGGAAGCGACGGTGTTTAAATGTCTCTGGCCACTCTTTAGATAGAATTATCGTAAGCCGAATAAAGAACAAACTGTAGCGAGTGGGTAAGTAAAACCAAGCAAAGGTTGGAGTGAAGAGAGATTAATCTAGACAGGGTGTGGTTAGGTTAGTAGTAGTAAGGTCAGCCTAAAAGAGACTGCTGAAAGCGATCACGGTGTGCCCTTCCCCGGCCCTCTGCCCTTACTCTGGTCAACGAGGTCTCCTGAATGCCGCCCTCGTTCAGGGCCCTCCTGTGCTTGGCCAGCTTCTCCTTATTCATCGGCGAACCTGCGAAATTTATACATTATGCCTTACATCTAAAAGTTACCAACATCTCTTCTCTCCTCTGTCAATAAATCAATCAATCAATTAAACTCCACAAATCACCCTTTACTACTATGATTAATAAATATTTTGTGTGTAAGTGTTTATTTGAATTAAAAGCAGGTCAGCTGTTGGGCGAAGATGCTTTTCTAGAAACGCACTTCAAACTTAAATCTGCATTCGTCTTGGGCACTTAGAGCCCCCAATAATACACTGATGCCAAGTTTAGCGACCGATAGACTAAGGTAACCCAGAGGTTTGAGAGCATAGCACGGACACACAAACACACAACTTTATTATTGGTTAGATAACCACTCAAGCATCCAAAATACCAAACAAATAAATATGTTCATTTAAAAAAAACATTACACAATATTATGTTAGTGTGAATATTATATTAATATAAAATAATATCAATAAATTTTGCTTAGGAAATATAATATTAATAGGAAAAAATTAGTTGGACCGTATCTAAATAAAAATAACTTTTTAGCGAGGACTGCAGTACGGGATTGGTTACGGGGATTTGACAATTTTAGATTAGGAAATGGACGGAAGGCTTATTTGTAGTGGTATAAAAGAAAACAAGGAAAAAGAAACAGTTTTCTTTCAATCCTTGAAATATGAAGCCAAATCATTTTACAGATTTACTTTTGCTGTTTAACAGCGCAAGCAGTGACAATATTATATGTAATCTTTTAATGCAACTTGCTGATTATCCAGTAAAGTCTACATGCAAATCTATAAAAGGTTTCTCATGCAACTCCATAAAATATGATATTAAGTAGTTAATTATTCATACATACATATTTATAAGATTTTAGAAAAATGTTACGAAAAATAATTTAATGGTTATGTTAGATAGGACTATCATTGGGTTTAAAGATGCCAATGCAAACATCTGATGCATTTCATTAGTACAAAAACTAAAGTTAGGTTTTCAAACGTCTTGATTTCTCATTAGTATCTCTTAAGCATTGGGGATCCTGCTTGATTATGATAAAAATGAAGACACAAAGCATTAGGCGATATTCAAAGGTATATAAAAAGTAACATTTTCTTCAAGCCGTGATTTTGATATTACCATGGTAATGATACAAGGTGGGGCAAAAGTAATCATCCGATGTTCTTGCTGTAATTTTTTTATTTAATGAAAAACTTTGGTTCTGGTTGTGAAATTTGTTTATTTAATCCATTAGAATTTATTCCATCATGTCGGGAAAATGATATCGGCCAAGTGGCCGCCGACAGAGTTGATGACCATACGGGCCCGTTTTATGGCATTTTCCATCACTCTTACCAAAACTTTGGGCGACAGGTTCTCGAATTCTTGGCGAATATTCTCCTTAAGGGCTATAAGAGTCTGCGGCTTGATGATGTAAACCCGCTACTTAAAAAAAAACCATAAAAAGAAGTCTGGAACTGTTAAATAGGGTGATCTGACCGGCCAGTGCAAATCACCAAAACGGACGACCCGGAAATGCTTCGTTCAGAATATCGGTTGTGACTCGAGCAGTGTGCGCCGTTGCACCGTCTTGTTGTAACCACATGTTCTCCAGTCCCAATTCATCCAATTGAGGAAGAAAAAAAATCGGTAATCATGGCTCTGTAGCGCGCGCCGTCCACAGTCGTGGTTTGGCCCGCGGCGTTCTAAAAAAAAATGGCTCGATGACTCCTCCAGCGTAAACAGCACACCACGCAGTAACTTTGAGAGGGTGTAATGGCTCTTCGTGGGTGATACTCGGATTTTCGGTGCCTCAGAAATGATTATTTTGTTTATTCACGTAACCGCTATTATGGAAATGAGCTTCATCGTTCATGACAATTTTCGATGAAAAATCGTCCACCTTTTCGTTAAGATTCAGGATGACTTGAGCGTAGGTTATCCGCGTTTGGCGGTCAACAGCTAACAGCTGATGCACTGTCGGCACTTTGTAAGGGAACATCTTCAAATCTTTCACCAAAATTCTGCGTAGAGACCACCGGCTAAAGCACAATTGTGTGGCACGTCGTCTGGTCGATGTTTTGGGCTCATCTTCGACATCTTGGACAACAGCAGCGATATTCTCAGCAGAACGGCTGATCCGGGGACAGCCAGCCTTGGGAACATCTCGTGTTGTCCCAGTCTCTTCAAGGCGAGTGGACAAACGCCGCAGTGTTAGTCCAGTTGGTGTCGGACGGCTAGGAAATCTGCGACGAAATTCACGCTGCGCCAACACAACCGACGAATTGTTGCACAAAATATGGGACCAATTATTCTTGAGTAAACCGATTCTTGGCTTGTCGATTTGTATTTTGCGTTTGTTTACTTCACAAATGTCAAAACCGAATTGACATTTGGCGCCATTTGCAAAAGTTATAGCGTTTTCCAATAGGGTGATTACTTTTACCCCACCTTGTATATAAAAATAATGTAGTTTAGCAAAATATTGGTAAAATGAAAGAAAAGTGAATTAAAAAGATATATTACCAATATAGCTGAGCAGCACCGGCAGGAATATGAGGCCGTGAGCCGCACCAAATACCACAATGCCGAGGTACATTCGGAAGTAGAACACCTACAAAATATCACATTTCTATTAGGATGCTGGTTGCTGGCATTATGTATGCACACAAAGTATTATTATTTTCAGGAAAACTATCCATTAGCTAAGCATATAAATATGAAAGAATTTCAATAGTGAATACAGAAATGTATTCCTTGTCAAAATTATAAGTTCATGAATATTATGTATATGTGCTACTGTAAAAGCCCGTAAATTGGTAAATCTTAGGTTTTACCAGTAAATCCTAAGATTTACCAGCATTAAAAGTTGGTAAATCTCAGGATTTACTGGATAAATCTCAGGATTTACTGGAAAATCTTAAGATTTACCGTAGTACGAGCTTTTACAATAACATATATACATATTATAATGTATTTAAATAACAAAAAAATCTATTTCAAAAATGGACCAATGATTTTTGACTTTGGATGTGTAGCTTCAATTAAGGTGATTGTATTAACTTACTTGGAATATCTGACTCTTGGCAAATCCTAATACGATAATTCCTCCAAATTTGGTAAGTGTGATGCCCGAGAAGACGGAGCTTCCCATCTTGGTGAGGGCGTCTGTAGCCCGCAGCACCCGGGACTCCTCCACACTCACTGAGAAGCTGTGCACCAGATGGGAGCAAAACTCCACTGATATTCCAACTGCCATCACCAAGTTGACTAGAGACACCGCATTCAGGGTTATGTTCCACCAGTACATTAGTCCACCGATATTCACAACTATCATAGTGATGGTAATCACGACAACTAGGGAAGAGAAGGTGTCAAAACCCATCAGCAAGAATGTCACCACGAAGATAGCCAGCACAGAAATGCCCATAGACTTGAGAGTATCCGGCCACATGGTCAAGTACTGTTCATAGAACACATAGAACACCGAGTACGGGAACACGGTGACTGTCTCGTTCTTGCCTTGAAGTCTCAAGTTGGTATTGATCATTCCCGTCAGGTTTGTGGCGATCTTTCTAGCCGCGCGTAAGGCCTCATAGTAGTCTTTGCTGGTCTTCAAGACGGTGTGGTATCCGCTAAAGTAGGATGCTCCTATGCGGGAGAGTGTTGGGTTCTTGGGGTCGGGGAAGTCGTAGTTCACTCCTTGGCCGTAGGCGGCGTGACCGGCCTTGGCGCACTTTTCATCAGGATTATCTTGCAAGAAGAATGGCGCGTATTGCTTGAAGCCCGTTGCATTTGGTCTGTGTTCTTTTCCTGTCAAAACGATATTGCACTGGTTGCATGTACGCCCTGAAAAAATAGTAGAATAAACAATAATTTTTTTAAAGAAATAATAATATTCAGGTTAATGATGAATCATGAATAAAACAAATAGTATTCAATAGCAAATATATGACAATCTATACTCACTGCCATGGGGACAGAAGCTTCCATTGTTGGGGAAAAACTTGCAGCATTGATCAATGGACGCCCAATCCATATAATCATCAATCCATGAATTCGATGGTCTACCAATGTATGTCTCAGCACCCAGTTTAGAAGCTGCAAATAAAGAAATTAGCGCAATATAGCATAATAATGCAAAATGTTTAATACTATATTACATAATGTAATATTATAATTAATAAATAACATTTACCGAGATAGAGCTGTGTTGAAACACTGTCTGGATTACAGTAGAGACCACCGCACAAAAGATTTTGAACTTTAGTTTCACTGTAGTCCAAACCTTCTTGGACAACAAAGTACACCGGAGGGCCAATATTTAGGTAAGACTTGAGATCCTTGAAGTATTTAAGTACATGGCTGTCGTGGGGCATTGACAACTCCTGGTCCAGACCAATTTCAATGTGTGGGGCAACCTGAAACACAATAAAATATACTTGAAGATTTGCAAGGATTGATATAATATAAACATGATATAAAATCCAGATCTCTCCAAGTCTCTATAAGTTACATGCTGTGGGTAGGAGAAAGAGGGAGTTATCAGCGGCACGCCTTTACAATTGTCCAAACACTTACTGCGATACTGGAGCACAGCCAACCGAAGAAGACAACCATGACAACAGCACGGACTGTCTTGTTCATCAGGAAAGGCGCATAAATGCTCTTGAAGAACGTATAAAGTATTCCCTCTGATGCCTCCTCAGGAGTGTCTTTTTTGTTTCCTCGAATACAGCAGAAGATGTCATATCTGAAATTAATTTGTATGTGAAAAAAATTGATATTTTTTAGGGAGTACAAAATAAATTTTAGTAAGATGAATTTGTAAATTTCATATTATCATTTCAGAAATTTGGCGTATTTTTCAGATGGTCAAAATATTTCCGCTTTACAAAAATATGCAAATACATAGAATATTTCTGAACATATCTGAAAACTCTGTTCTTGAAAGGTGATGAAATACACCTAAAAATTTTATAATTTGATATAAAAATAATTTTTAAAATGTAAAAACATTGCAAGCAAACATAAAAAAGTTTTAAAATGGCTCACATTACGTTTTTTCTAACTAAAATTACTGATAATGAAAAAAATAAAAACACATACATATTTTATTAGACAAATGTCTTATAAATGTTATTATGTATAACCTCACTTTTTTGTCTTTCTGTATGAAAATAATTAATAAAAAATTCCTAAAGTTTCAAATTTTTTGTTCAAATCGCGATTTCTAACTTTGGTTTCATAAAGGTGGTTTCCTTTTTTGGTGGTTATTTTTTAGATTCGAATACAGTGAAACCCTCTTAAGAAGTTCCCGCTTAAGAAGTTTCGTGGCTTAAGAAGTTTGGTTTTTTCGGTCCCTCGGCCCTAAATTGGCCCAATTTTTCCCACATATAAGGTTTTCCTGCTTAAGAAGTTTGTTTTTTCCGGTCCCTTGGAAAACTTCTTAACCCATTGGCCACAAACCCCGACAGCCTGCCGGGTGTGCAACTCAGGTACTTAACCACAAACCCCGGCACGCTGACGGGATAGAGTAGGTCCGCCAAAAAACGGAATACGAGCTCAACAATGACATTTTTGAATAAAATTTTAAATGCCGAACATTCTGTAGATAATTAATCATTCATTTCGAAGAATTGGCAATAAAATGTTTCTTATGTTTTTTCACTGATATTTGTGTTCCAAGTTTTGTATGCTGCCAGCCGCCATTTAATTTCTTCAAAATTGCGAGTGGTTCTAGGCTTTTGGTAGTGACCCTGAACGTCCCTGATTGCTTTGAGGACTATCATACCATTATTTTATTAGTCATTAGTAATATATGCATGTAAAAAACAACAATCATTATTGTTTGATTTATGAATAATATGTTTTTTTGTAACTTTTTGAATAAAAATGTGAAAAAAAACTTACGAAAAAAGAGAAGGTTATATTTGTATCCTTATTTACACACATTTCAATATATTTTTTTAATTTTATTTTAATGTTTTTCTTTACCTTAATCGAATATGTAAATAAATTTAAAGAAATTAATTTATTCGAATATATGGTTTAAAAGTTACAATAGATTTAGTACACCAATGCAGGTTTTCAATTTTTGGTACAAAATTAATTCAGTGGTGAAGGCCAATTTTTTTGCTTATTAATTCTGTGGCCAATGGGTTAACAGGGTTTCACTGTATAAAGCATAGTGTTTTACCTTTCTATAGATATTTCTCACTATGTTAGTAAGGAGGTTACAATGATTTATATGAGACCTATGTGAGCTGGTACAAATTTGGTCTCTGTGATTAAACGGGCTATATTGTTGTGTCAGCAATCTGCCAGAGATATTAATTGTTAAGTTTGATGAACCTTTCGAAAATGGCTTTACATCATAGGAGACATCAATAACATCCTGAAATAGTTCTGACCTGTTTGAGTTCTGTCGGATGGTGTCCAGAGCCAGCAGACTGACAAAGCTGGTGACTTGGAGCAGGAAATCGATGAGCAGCGCCATACCGGCGTACAAGGCAAAAGCCCTCACCGCCGGCATGTCGCTCAGCCCGCCCAGGAAGAAGCAGCACGACTCTGAGACGGATGTCAGCAGCATGGACGGCCCAACTTGACCCAGTCTGTACAGAATGATTAGGTTAAAATCTCATTTATTAGACAACCCCAGTCCATTATTTGAGACAGTCATGGAAACACAAAACAATAAACGCTACTTGTGAATGCCACTCCTTACCTAATAGGAAGTTGATTACATGTTAAGATTTTTTTTAGCCACTTAATTTGGGTTCTTGGGAAGAAAAATAAATTTTGGGTTTGCAAGAAACAAAATATCTTGGTTCTAAGGGAAAAATTAGTAACTCGACATTTAATTTCACATGTTATCAGCACACTTGGTCCAGCTGTTTCGCAGAAATTCAAATGTAACATTGACATAAAATGGCCATTCAGTGCTATTTTAACACCGATTCTAGGTGCTTTTCAGCTTTCTATCAAATTGTAATAAGCTAACAAGCTTAACAGCATGATAGTTGTCCTCTTCTGCTGATCACAATATGTTCAAAAGCTGAAACGGACTTAGAACCAGCCTTAGGAACCTTTCAAAACAAAATTGCCATTTGATGAGCGCATGATGTGAATTTCTGCAAAACAATTGGGCCTTAGTTTTTCTGGTACATAGCTCACCTGACATGGCCATATGGAATGCAACTGACCATACAAAATAACGTAATATAAATACATCCGATTTCACGAAAATTCGAGTCGATACCTGTATAAAATGCTACAGAGTCATAAATGTTTTCAAAACTTACGTTCTGCCAATGTGTTCGGCGACAGTTTCATTAGGACGGCGCCCGTCTCTCTGATGTGTCTGGACCAATATGAAGATGTTATCAACTCCAACAGCCAGCACCAAGAACGGAATGACTTCAATAATAATCAGTGTAGCCGGGAGTCCCACAAATCCAAATAATCCGATGGAGCAAACCACTGAAGCCAACACAATAAAGACGCCTGAAAAAAATGAGATAAACCATTAGCCTTGTTCATAAACCGCACTTCCAGTGTTTGAGGCAGTTCCCAACAAACAAAAAAATGCAATCAAAAGGGCAAACAAGACCGATTAATCAATTCAATTTGGGAGACGGGTATAGGTACCATTACCCCGGGAACCATTTATTGGATAACTGACACCTCAGCCATAGGTCACCCCAAGGGGTTAGCTATGTTTGGTTACTTAGCAAAAGTGCCCTGGTTTAGGGTGAGGTTCGTCCGGGACTTGGCAGCAGAGGCGTCTGCCCACCATCTAAGAGAGGTTGAGAGAGACCTGACCTTCCCAGAACTTCCTCTCCTTCCTTTCTTAAAAATACACAAAATCTTTAAAGATAACATAGGCCCTGAAGGAATTTTTTCTACGGAACGAATGTAAAAAAAAAAAATTACCTCCGAGTCCCAAGGTAATCTTGCTGTCAATTAGCAATCTACTGCAGGAGTTGAGTTGTCCTAAGCTGATTGCGATGTAGGCGAACATGATGATGTAGGAGACGAGGATTGTCATCACGTCAGACTGAGATTCTCGGTACAGCTCGTCTTCTATAGACCTCTCTGATGTAAAGGATATATCCATGAACTCTGGCTTCTCAGTTGTTGTCCAATTCTTCATCAGGTCGATGTACTTTTTCTCCCATTCCATAGCCGGAGTGAGCTGAACAAATACACAAGATAATATTATTATACATACCTAATATAATATAAAATACACTTTTAAATTACAAAAAAAGACAAACCAATTTTCTTAAGGTAAACAAGTAATAATCATTAAAAGACTATTTCCAAGACAGTTGGCAAATAGCGCCGTCTTGCTCGGCAACTTTCGCCTCGCCACCCGGACACGAAGACACCCCATTGGCCGAGCTACCCCCTCCCCTCCGTCGCCAGCCGGCATTACCCTGCCCTAAGGGGTATATAATACAGTGCAGGCCTATATGAAATCAGTCTAGCTGGACTCCTGGTTGAACTAAGCAACAGCATCCTAGTGGTCAGTGCTCAGTTAACAAAACCAATACCAAGTCGAGAGAACCTTCTGGGTCTTCCTTGGGAATTAACGTAGAGTAGCCGGTCTCCTGGTTAAACTAAGCAACAGCATCCTAGTGGTCAATGCTCGATACCTAAACGATAACTAAACCAGTACCAAGTCGAGAGAGCCCTCTGGGTCCTCCTTGGGAATTCAAGTAACAGCGCCCTAGTGGATATTACTTGCCAGGAAACCTTAACCCAACTAAGAGACCGCGGGTCCTATGTTGGGGGTATTACGCTAACAGCCTTACTAAAAAACCCAGTGAAAATTTTATTCAATTGACAAACGGCCGCGGATGTGAAAACATTACTAATTAAAAAATTTTTCATGGAAAAAAATACACATGGTTTCCACGGCCTGGGGGGGGTAGTTTATCTCTGTTTTAACGATTGATGTTCGGACGAAATTTGGAATTTTTCCTAAGTATTTTGAATGTTCTATATATTTCTTATTTTTGAAGGTGTCGTAAAAACCAATACCATTTATGAAAACTAGACAAAATTACCTTTTAGATTCGTGTATTTAAAATACACTTTAGTTTTCAAAAACTGCCATAATTTAAGATCCAAACTCGGAAAAAAATGGAAAAAATTTCTTACCCAAACATATTTGATGAAAGTGTACAGAAATTTATAAAAAAAACAAAATTTGAAAAATACTGACCTTTTATATAATGAATTTGGAACGAAACTGCCACCTCACTTTTTCCTCGTACATACAATAAAAAAATAATAAAAAATTTCAAAGTTTTTTTATTGCCAAAAAACTAACCTAAAAAAATAATACCGACTTTTATAACAGATTTCTAGCAACTTTAAAACGTTAATTTCGTTGATAAGTTTAGGTACACATGTATTAGATATTAATATTTAAAAAAAACACCACATTTATGAAATTCACATAAAATAAAGATCTTAAAATGTTAATTTTATCTTTTAAGAAAACTATCTATAGTTCTATAGAACAATATTCTGACAGTCCAACTTTGAAAGTACGGCGTTTGTACAATAACTCGATTAAACTGATGTAAACCACACACATAACATAATAAATATATCAATCATGTGAATAGAAGAGTAAATTCGTCACTACAATAGAAATTAATAAGTAAAATCACAACATTTAGGCACTAACAAATTTTTCTGACACCCCGCCATAAAAAACACACCGGGCTATGTTCATCGCGGTGCCGTTGAGAAGGCGCGCCAATAATGCCCCTGGCGGAGAAGAATTAAAACAACATTGTTTCCTAGGAAATTAAAACCATTTGCAATGTTGTCAGATCTTAATGCATTTTAACAGCGTGACCACGCAAGAAACGTTATTAGTAACAAATTGGAATCTAGCGTACACAAGGTTTATTTATGTTATTGCAATAATACAGTTAATCGGTCGCGCTGTGGTTTTTTTTTAGTAAGGCTGTAAGTGTTTAGCGAGGACAATAGTGAACATTGTTTAAACTTTGTGACTTTACTTTGTGCTAAAACTGTTCTGTACTCTGTTTTTACTATAAGCTGTGAACCCTATATAAGAGAAATAAACTGAACAACGCCTAAAGACTATTTTCTTATATAAATACCCTGCCACAAACTCAAGTTATCTGTGCTTTTATTTTTTAAATCGATTTGCTTGCATAATTGTTTCAAGCATGAAGTGTATGATCCATAAGAAAACCTGCGTATGAGAGTGAAACAATAACTTTTGATATCCTAACATATTGCGTGATTTAAAATTCCTTAAATTGAGGCCATAACCCTTTTTACTTGAGCCATTTGGAAATCTGAAACATCAAGGTGGTACGTCTAGACATTTCATAAGCTTTCTGTAAAAAAAAGGCTGCAATATATCTACTAAGTGAAGGTTACATTAACGGTAAACAAGGTAAATGTATAATTATGTACTCGTGTATTATTCCCCGAGGAAATCTAAACTGATGTCATATTTAATATAACTGCCAGTGAATCCCCAAGAGCGGAAAGCATTATGCAAAACTCTGGCGACATTTTGGATCGATGTATGCTCAGAGGGCACTAATAATTCACGATCTGAGCAAAAGGTCAACATTAAATTATGTTGAAACGCTATAACAGGAGATTGAAGTCAGGGTATATGATAAAACCAAAATTCACATGGATGACATGCGCATAAATTCACAGGGGAGTTCATCTGAGGAAATATTTCAATAACAAATATTCAGTTCCAAGGAAGCTGTTTTGACATAATGCTTGCAAAACAATAAATACACCAGCGATATTTGTTTGATTGTAATACGTGCCTTGGTTTTGTTGTGATGATTGTTGACTATGAAGGTGAGGATAATTGCGGTGGCCTTCTCGTACTTGGCCTCTTTGCTCAGCCCCTCGCCGGGCTCCAGGAAGCCTCCCAGCGCAACAGCAGGGTCCACAGGGCCCCCGTATGGCGCCAGGCAATCAGGGTTGTAAGGGTTTCTGAAAAAAACAACCAAAAAATCAGTCTAGTACATTATCAGTCTTACTCATCATCGCAAAATAAGATACAACCTCGGAGCAAGACCGGGTTAGGTGAAATGCGCGTGTTTTTACCGAGTCGCTGTACGGGAGATGTAGTAGCTGTCAGAATTTAAACCACCCGATCACCAGGGTTAACTCAGTACCCCGTGCGTTATAACTGACGAGATTTTATGAGAATCTTGACGTTTTGAACGGAGCTTTGGCAAATATTGAGCGTATTCGCGGCATCGTGCACCACGGCTACGGAAAAGGTTCAAAAAAAGGTACAATCCATTTAAGGCACTCACGAAAGGTTTACCAAAGTCAACGTTATGTTGACTGATGTTGACGTATGAATAAACGTGAAGTTGGCAACACGCCGCGAAATGCTAAATTGGCCGCGTTTTTCAGCTTTGGAGCAGTGTTGCTACCGTAAAAAAATCATAACAGCTGTCGAGAAACATTATGATGATGAGTAAAGATTTTTACCCTGAGCAGTGTAGGCTTACTCCGCTGTGTAGCTACCGCAACGCTACAGAGCCGTGGTACAGTTTCATGATGAGTAAGGCTGAATGTATATAGAACATGGGTTACATAATCATCATTCTCAGTGAGATTAGTCAAAATGTCATGGCCGCAGACAAATTATCCGGGACAAATATAAAGCATTCAACAGAAATGTTCCTACAGTGAATTCAGGCCGTATGAATAATTAACATATCTTCAGTAGGAGCTTAAATCTTCAAATTGGTTTTTTAGGAAACATGTTGTTTTTCAATGTAATACATAATGCATCATGTAAATCATGCAGAATACTGAGCTCCCCAACACAAAGATGTACATTATACAGATGGAATCTTGATGTTGGTTTGGTTTGCGATTATTGGCAGGATAGCGATTATAAGCACAAAGTACTTACTGGGTGCAGCTCTTGAAGTGGTCGAGATAGTTGGTTTCGTAGCCATCGGGATCCGTGTCCTCCTCATCGAAGGTTTCCATATCGTCTTTGTAATAACCCCATACGGATTGCAGCACGCATTGTTCTATGCTCGGAGGACCGGTTATGGGAGAGCTCAGGGGAGCAAAGCAGATGTGCTCCAGGCCACCAATACCTGGAAAACATTACAATCATTATATCGTACCTGGGAAATAACAATGGCACAATTCAAAAAAAATATTTTTTCAGGAGAGCTGTTTAAATATTTCATTTAAATGTATTAAATCAGTTTATTGACTGAGTTGAAGCGGTTTTGTAATTTCGTTACATATCTTCAATGCAATTTTTTGACTTGTGCCACTATCATCGTTCAGGTGCGATATTTATAATCTATCATAAAAAATGTATTCTTGATATCTGTAACATCATCAATATGATATACATACCTTTGATTCTTTCTTGCAGATCAAACACCGTTTTCATGAAAGTCTTGTTGAACACCGGACCAAATGTGATGACACCGCGCGACGTGTTGTGAACTATGTCGGGGAGGCCCACTGCCTTGATGATGATCATCTCGGTTCTGTAGAAGGGCTCAAAGTGGGAGTCGAAATATTCCCTCTCCAGCCGGGCCCGGGAGTTGGGGGCGGCCCACAGCTCCACAGGGTCTGTTGTCACCTTCATGTACTTGATGCCGTGGCCCAGGGCAGTCACCACACAGAGACCTAAAACCAATTATTTCGGAATAGGTTAGAGTAGCGGTCGGCAACACGCGGCCCGCAGACGTTTTACTTGCGGCCCGTGAATGTTTCGTAAATAAGTTATGAATATCAAAATAAATGCACATCGTGGTATTGACTGTAAACTACATCAGAAAAAATGGGTTTACTCATCGTCAATTCCAGCAGTTTCTGTCAGATACAGAAGCAGATCATAGAGATGTTGTTTATTATTCTGAAGTGAGATGGTTAATAAAGTAGAGGTGCAGTACTGAAAAGATTTTTTGATTTCAGAAAAGAAATCAACACTTTTATTGAAAAGGGCAAATCTATTCCAGAGCTAACAGATACTCAATGGTTAATAGACCTTGGATTTTTGATAGATGTAACTCAAGAATTAAATACGCCGAATGTACGGCTTCAAGGTAAAAACAAACTAATCTCTGATATGGACACAGACGTAAAGGCATTTTAAATGAAAAACAAACTCTTTATAAAACATATTTATGAAAAAAAGTTAGATCATTTTCCAAATTGTAAAAAGGCTGATGAGGAAGCTGGAATTTATTTTCCTTGGAAAAATGATAAAATGAAGGATATTTTAATACAACCAGTAAACTCAATTTTCAGCGTCAGATTTTGTGATTTTGAGAAAGTTTCAAGCAAAATGAAAATTTTTGCAAACCCTTTTTCGTGATATTGAAGATGTACCGAGTCATTTACAAATGAACGTGATTGATCTCCAATCTAATGATGTTCTCAAAAGCTCTTTCTATGAAATCAATGATCTTGTTAAATTTTATGGCAGCTTGCCATCGGATTTTGAGGAATTGAAAAGGATTGCTCAGCAGTTCATTACAATTTTTGGTAGCACTTATTTATGTGAACAAACTTTTTCAATTGTTAATTGTAGAAAAAATAAATATGCTTCTCGTCTCACAGATGAGCATTTGAGAGCCATTCTACGATTGCAACTACAAATATGACAACTAACATATGTACAAGAAATAGCCTCCTAAATGCAACCTCAGACATCATACTGAAATTTGTATAAAATCAGTTACCTGTTTAGTTACTTTGTAGTTTTCATTAAATTTCTGAATGATTTACGGTGGATATTTTTCTAGCTATAAAGCCCAAGTATATATATATAAGTATTACGTGTATAATTAAATTATAATATAAGTATTACGTGTACTAATTAAATTCCGAATGTTTTAACAATTTTTAATAGCATTTTTAATTTTTCTATGGGATATGACCAATTATACGGAGGTTTTTTTTTTTTTTTTACATGAGCTCCACACAGGAGGCCCTGAGGAAAATAATTTTCCTCAGGGCCTATGTCATCTTTGGGGATGCAGTGTGGAGGGTTTTTTTAAGGAAAGGAAGGAGAGGAGAGTTCTGGGAAGGAAAAGGGTTTAAGGGGTGGGTAGGAATCTGGGGTTTAGTATGTCCTGGTCATCCGCCTCCAAGACCTAGGTATATTGGGCTTCGAGGGTTAATATCACAAGTGCGGCCCGCCTTTAGTTTATTTTATCAACTTGTGGCCCTTTCCTGCCAAAAGGTTGTCGACCCCTGGATTAGAGCCATAGCAGTACGCCATTTTTCTAGCACTCTTTTTCTAAATCTAAGATTAACAAGTTTTTCTTGTCTGGATTTGTATCATTCAAGGAGCCGGAACTGAACAACCATCTCATTTTTGTATTGTCCTACACCCCATCAAGGGGGTGGACTAGATCTATCGGGAATTTAAAAAAAAAAATTATGTGAAATGACAAAAAGTGAGTTACGATAATGTTTATAATACATTTGCCTAATAAAATATCTGTATTTAATTTTTTTCATTATCAGTAATTAATCAGAGAGTAATTTTTAACACTTTTTTTATGTTTGCATGCAAAAAATTTATATTTAAAAAATTATATGTTGATTTCGAATTATAAAATTTGAAAGCGTATTTTACCACCATTTAAAACAGTTTTTAGTTCAGAAATATTCCATTTATTTGGATTTTATTACAAAATGGAAATAATTTGACCGTATGACAAAATATTGTCGAGGCCTGAGGGTTAAGTTTAATAAATAAATAATAAACTACTAAAATTACATAGTGATATTTTTTACTCTGTATAAATTAACTTCAATGGTTAGATATGTCAAATTTTGTCTGCTATAATAATAATTCAATCATCATTAAGATTAGGTACCGTTTCAATTGTTCGTAATAGTTTAAAGGACATAGTAATAGACATGTGATGTTTGTTACATGAGAAAAGTCACCAAGATCACACCATTTGCT
Organism: Limnephilus marmoratus; assembly: GCA_917880885.1. Lineage (NCBI taxonomy): Eukaryota > Metazoa > Arthropoda > Insecta > Trichoptera > Limnephilidae > Limnephilus > Limnephilus marmoratus. The sequence continues at coordinate 42,074,110 of OU862908.1, forward strand.
GATAAGCTGAGTCATTATATCCGTCAAGTTCTTAATAATAGTTTACACACAATAATGATAATGAAAATGAGTCATATTTTACAGGAAATTAAATGAAACTGTGTGGTGGCATTTGAAATCATTGGTAGGTGATACAGTAAGTTTCCATTTTCCATCACAACAGAACAGATATTTTTGACAGTATGTAAAACAAGTTGGGAACCATTTCAACCATCCAATACATTCCATAAAATGTATTTGAAAACGGTTTCTGATAACTCTGATCTGCAATGCATTGGTGCTTACGGCATTTTGTCAGGATGTGTATTTAGCCACAAAGAATAGATAAAAAAGGTGGTTTTTCTAAAAAGGTTAGGGTTTTCCCCTCATTTGCATATCACAATTCAGTAAACATTCCTATTTAGTAATGAATTAACAATTTGGTCAGATGTAAAAAAGGATGACTGGACAACTCAACAATGTGCAACTTCATCACTCCTTTGAAGAATCATTAACCCCTCAGGCCTAATTTGTCGGTTGTTCAAAATATTTCCATTTTGCAAAAAAATCTAAATAAATGGAATATTTCTGAACATCCGAAAACTAAAAACTGTTTTAAAAGAGTTATCATGGAACCAAAGATATTGAAATACAAGAAATATGCTATGATGGCCGCCCGACCGTCGGCGGACTACTACCTAATGGGAAATCGTTAATTTAGTTGAATTTTTGAAGGTGTGCAGTAGTGTTTGTTAACAATATCGATGACGCCAGGAAATAAAGTCTCACCCAGTAAAAACTGAGGATAGCACATCTCTTATATTTCGATATCTAGGCATGGAACCATAAAAAGTGCACAAGACATAGGTGTGAAAAAATGACAGCTTACCAAAGAATAGAACAGGCCATGGTTTAGCAGCGCACAGGGTGCCCCACCAGCGGAAGAATCTCTGCAGATTGGCCTCTGTGCCGGCACCCAGCTTCTCCAGAGCAGAGGGTTCGGGCTCATCCGTGTCCTCAGCCACTCCCTCGCCATCCGCATGCCTCCTCTCGCCCCGGACGCCCCCGGGCACCCCGCATGATAGCTCCTGCTCCGTGTCTGACGTCACACCTGCACCAGGAAATAAGTTTTATTTCATAGAACAATATAACAACATCAAAATTAACTACAATATATAGTATATATTGTTACAAGTATTGCAAAAATTTGCTAAGGTGTATGTTACTGAGTTAGAAAATGATATCTGTCAGCATCAGAGCATGGTTCTACCGGCACCCGTCAAATATAATGACTAATTTTAAATCTTCAAATGTGGTAACAAAATGTGTACAGTTGAACTTGGTTACAAGTTGTGTTTAATTATCAGGTCACACCAGTAAAACACACTATGTATTAACAATTATTCTGAGTTTATTTTACAACCACTTTTACATGAAGATCTTGCACTTTTTATTCTACCCAGTTTAAACACTGACTTTCTGAAGAAACTTGCTTATTCCGCTTGCGAATTGAAAAGAGGAGGATTCAAAGAATCCTAGTGTGTTTATAAAAAAAGGGTTTTAAGTAATGATAAATCAAACAAAAAAACAACAATAGTGCTCCTCATTACCGACTGAGAGAGAGAAAACTGTTTGATCAAAAATATAAATTAACTGACGGTAGGCTTCAGTTAAGTACCGAACCTAATGCATATGAGCTTTTACTCCATAGAGGGCAATGACAGTTGTTTACAAGCATATTGCTTTTTGAATAAGTTGCAATCATAAAAAAATATAATCAGAGAGCCCTTCAGGGAAATAAATTTAGTGAAACAAAAGTCTTAGTAAGACAAAGTGAAAGATTCAGACACACTGGTATATGAGAAAAGTCAAACAAAGACAGCGATTTCAGGGATTCTTTTTTTATAAATAATCCCAACTTTCTTTATAATGTGAAGCAATTTTCACATTTGCAGTATTTGACATTCTAAACAAGTTTGCTAATTAATGTCATTGTTCAAGCAAGTGCAGATAGACCTTGTTTGAGAAAACCAAGTTCAACTGGATGTTTTTGTTTGATATTCTACATTTATTGATTTTACAGAAAGCGGGATTTGTGGTGTGAATAATGATTCAATGTGAATGAAAATAATACAGATATTGATTACTTAGAAGAAATAAATCAAAATATGAAACGATGTAACAGTCACAAAGTAATGGTAGATAAGCAGAACAAAGGATTTTGATAACAGTAATACTGTGGAATGACGCAAAGCAATAAAACTAATGTTGATGTCATGATGAATCAATGAATATTTTAGTTGGTACTATGGGATAGTTTATAATTCAAGCCTTCTCCCACCCACCCTCTATGGCTATAGCCGGAAATATCTCAAGGTCTTGCTTCTCCAGTCTCCCTAAAAATGTACTTTAAAAATTGTTAAGAGAAAAATATCAAAAGGGCAACTTTCATAACAGTAGGTACATTTGACTGTTGGGCTTAGTTTAAATTAAAGGATTTTAAGACAAATAAAGATGAAAAATTATTATTAGTTATACAATTAACAAACAAGCAAACATTTACCAACACAAAATGTCAATGGAAAAAAATGCAATAAAAAAACCTGTTATTGAATTTATAACTACAGCTCTATATTGTTAACACATTTTTTATAAATATAACATTTTAGTAAATATTTAAATATATTTTTGTACCCATAACATTAATATGGTGTAGGTACTAAATCAGTGGCATCAGCTAGTAAAGGAATATTTACTAAAGATCTAGAATACTGAAAAAAGACAGCTATAAAAAAAATCCCTCAAGGCCTGTCATCTTTGAGAATGCCTTCTGAAGGGTCTTTCAAGGGAAAGGAAGGAGAGGAAGTTTTGGGAAGGAAAAGGTATGAAGAGTGGGTAGGAATGTGGAGTCAATTTGTCCAGGAGTGACTGACGTATGAATCTATCCTTTCCACTGTGGTGCAAGGCGATGGATTGAGAGAGTCCGACTGGAGAGGTTTAGGTTAGGTCTCTCTCAACCAGTTTCTCATGATCCGACTCACCACACAGTAGGTGGGAAAACGCATCCACCGCCAAGACCTAGACAAACCTCACCTCATGAACCCGGGCATCCCTGCCAAATCACCAAATGTGGCAAACCACTTGGGGTGACCTATGGCAGGGATGTTGGTGGGACGGCGGTACCTATAACCACCTCCCACTTTTGTTATTATGTTTTTTCAATCTTAACTCTCTAGTATGAAGAAAGTTACCAATCTTCTGATATTAAATTATGCCTAGACAACATAAATTATATGGATTTCTTAACTCAAGCCGCAAAGTCATGTATACTAAAATATAGCGTACAGGTGCCATTCTCGTTATCCCTCAAATAATAGTTGAAACAGGCTGATTAGTTTGCATAATTTACACAATTAGATTAGAGTAATTAACGCAACACTTCTGTATATTATGTAATTCAAACGGTTAAATAATGTTCCACAACCAGAATCTCAGACACATTAGACATTGGAGATGTTAAGCACGGTACACGGATATGGCTGCACAACACAACAATCGCTATAAGTGAGCAGGGACATACTGGAAGTATGAGAGTGCAGGGGAGAAGTCTCCGGGGCGTGGCAGCCCGCAGCCAGCTGGCGCCCCACCGCCCTCGCCCCGCCGGCCCGCAGACACCCTACAACAGCACAAGCCAGGTCATGCACTAAAGGGTTAACCGTCCACTACGCCAGGAGGTGCCAAAGGGGATAAGTGCAGGAGCTAGGAGCCTACACCGCCATGCCACCAAACGCTGCTACAGTCAACTCATTGAAATAAAAGGAGTACGCTACTCAAGTATCTCGTCAAATCTAAAACCCAGGTAAATTTCGGCTAAAATAACCATTCGTACCAGCAGCCAAAAAATAACAAATAAATTAAATTACTTTTGTAGAAAGCATTCGTTTTGTGGTTTGACATTATAACGTCCCTGGTTCAGGCAAAAGCCACCAACGTCGGAAACAAAGTTTTGAGATACACAGTAATAGATTTATTTTTTAGTAATAATAGATTCTTTGTTTATTTTGAGCATTTGCGCGCGTACTCTTCTTAGGTCATGACGGCTGACGGGCGATGGCTGGATGAGTGGCGACTACAGTGCATCGGTTAGTAAGTGTTGAAAAGTAAACATACTGGATCTGTGAGAGTGCAGGGGGGAGGCCTCGGGCTCGCGCGCCCCGCCGCCCCGCTGGCGCCCCCCGCCGTCCACTCCGTCCGCCCGCAGCCAGCCTACAACACACACACACACCCGGTTCATGCAACAAACACAACCAAACATCCAACCAACCAACCACTGCCACCATTCTACTCAACCGCACGCCATCCGCATGTCTACCCTATTCAAAGACTGATGCTTGTTTTCGGAATACAGTGAAACCCCCTTATATATTATAATTGTAAGCAGAATTCTGTAAAGACAAACTGTGACAAACTGTAAGCAGAATTCTTGCCTGAACCGACTATGCAATAGTTATAATAGCGTATTTTCCAATGTGGACATTTTCAATTGCAAACTTACTGAATATAAAAGGTCCATAAAAAGAGTGCTTCTCTAATGGTTCTTGAATAATGTTATGTTTTTATTGTTTATATTTCTGTTATGATTTGATTTATATGTACAACCTCTCTCCATGGCTACCAATGTTTTGATAGATTTTTTGTTTTGTAATTTTTCATTTTATATTAAAAAAAATGTTTTGAGTATACATATATATATTTTTTGTTTTATATAATTTTAGATTCATATTCCTTTTTATAAAATTAATTTACTTATTCTTATTATGCTGTCTCAGTAGAAGTAAAGTCACAAGGAGGAAATCCATAATTGGTTTTATTTTGGCTATTAATACTATGTACAAACTGAAATAAATATAAACTGTCGATTTCCCGAAAATTAATAAATAATATAATATCAAATTCCCCAACCCCTTACTAAACTTTCATTTTTCAGACCTTTGAAAATCCTTAAAAGAAAGTTTCACTGTAAAAAGAATGACAATGAATTGGGAAATGAGAAAACCAAATGACCATTGAATTCCATTTTTTCAAAGCATGTATGTTTTAAAATTATTTTAAATATTCAATAATATTATTATCCAATTTATAAACAAGCTCTGCTGTGTAATTATTATTACGTGTGACAGCTATTTCGCATTCTGAAGGCATTACCAAACTCATAACGATAAATGCTTTCAAAAGGATATACAGCTGTTACACTTATAAACCACAGCAGAACTTGTTTATAAATAAAGCTGTTTTTTTTTTATAATGTGAATAATAATATGACTAAAAATATTAAAAAAAAAAAAAAACTTAAAATCGAAGGGAAGTTCTACAAATGACTTAACAACAATAAAAATAAATTAATATGGTAATAATTTATCCTGCTCATCACAACACAACTCTAGGGAGTTGAGCAGCACACGCTTGTACTTTTATTCTACATTTAAAAAAAATATACATATTTACAAATTTGATGCACTGGCTAGACTGCATCATCATATTATTTAAGACAAAAAACAAACCTAATGTAAAAATAATAATTAGGCATCTGCGTTAGTGCCAATAAAATAAATATCCACTATCAGATAGCTTTGGACTTAACCACTGTAATGTGGAAAAACAGGTCATAATTATTTAACATTCTAATACCTGGAACAGCGACACTAACACAAATTATGAAACAGGTAAGGAAAAAAAACTCAAGGATAATGGAAAGAATATGCAAAAAATTTTGAATGCGTACAGGGTGACTGGTTAGTTAGAGAGAGAGAAAGAGTTTTACCATATACATATTTGTTTTACTCTCAACTGATAGTGGATGCTATTCAAGTATTATTTATGATCATGAACCCTTCAAGATTGAGGCCACACAAATTGTAAATAGACTATTTATTTATTCCTTACACACAGCTGTCAAGGCATTTTTGTAAGTTCCATCAATCTTGATATCAATATCACACCACCTAGGACTTGGCAGTGTCCATAATGTATTATATGAAATATTCATTCTCGTATACATAAATATATGATGTTAATAAGTGCTGCATGGAAAACAGGATAAACCACTACGAGCACATACGCTATGGAGGTCATTCAGATGAAAAATTCGGTTGAGTCAAAACAATTTCATGGTATAAGACAACGTAAAATAAATAAATGCAAACGTTCTGTAACAAATAATTAAGCTTGAATTGGATGTTATGGAAAATATAATGCAACTATTAAATAATTTATATTAATGCTGTTGCAGACATCAATTTTATTTAACATTATTAGAAAGGAAGTTATGATTGAGTACAATTTATTGTTAGAACTATAAAATAGACATTTTTGTTATAATATGTAATCAATTCCCATTATTATCACCAAATTCTCATAAATTATATTATTATTCAATGGAAATCATGAGAAACAAATATAGTACAAATGTATAAAAATCAAAGAACGAAACATTCGTATCGTCAGAATATGAGGAGAGATTTTTCCATGATACGATTTTAAATTATTTTTGTTCTTGAATTTGAATCACACAGTTATAAAGTTCAACATGTACATGAAAAACCCACCCAGTGCCATTTTACCAAGGAATGCTCCCTTGCGCAGTGTAAATCCACTGAAATCTAATGACTTCATAAAAAATATTAGCGGAAGCATCCAAACTGTACATGACAAATATATACAGAGATCTCTAACTAAGGGTTAAGTTTATCTATAATAATATAAGGGGTCTAAGTTTATCATTCCATAAACCATCCTACAAAGCTAAACAAAAAAAAAACAGAAACTCAAGATTGGGGTATTTCAAACTTCATCACATTTGATGATCATAAAATTGACAAAAAGTGCAAGTAGAATTTTTGAAATTTGGACGGTTCACATTTGGTCTCTGTTTTAGCTTAAAATTAATTAATTGTTACTGCAGCTGGCAAGCGTAACAAAATGAACAGTTATCGAGGACCAATGACAAAAATTCAAAATCATGCTGATCTACGATTTGATGGTAATCAAATGCAATAGATATTTGAAACACTAAAAACTCAAAGCTGTCTTTAGTTTTCTCAGATTTCTAATTCAAAATCATTCACAAGTATCAGAACTTTACAGTCGACAACCAAATGTTATTAAAATGAAAATATTTGATTAAAAATTACTAAAATTAGTAAGGGTTCAATGTTAATTCGTATTTTTTTTTAATTCACCTCGATTTGAGGAAAGAAAACGTTGTTGGTGAACTTACCGACGGTGTTGTTCGGCGAGGGCGTGCAGCAGAAGACTCCCGACAGGAAGAGTAAGGAGCCGAGGAAGAAGAGCAGCAGCAGCACCAGCGCATAGCCGTCCATGCCCAGCAGTGTGAAGGGGATGGGGGCTGGGGGCAGCGGAGGTGCCACGGGACACGACGATTCGCAATCTAAGCATGCGCAAGCCGTGCCGTTCTGGAAACCACAAATACAATCAACGGACCACGTACGTACCATGCAGTTTGAATGCAACAATGAATCTCTTGCTAAAAAAGTAGGTAAGTAAGGACTGTAAATCATATTCTAAGAGTTAAACTTCTGAATGCTTGTAATTTGGAAAATAAAAGCTAAGTTTGGCGTACTGGTGAGTCCATGTGTTTCGTATCAAAAAGTCCATTTGGTTGTTACAGTCTTTTAACTAGAGATCACAAATCTACCGTTTCCCACTATTTATTATTTGAAATACATCATTCTTAAATTTAAATAGATTCCTCGGGGTATTAATAATGTCATGTAGAGTGCATAAGTAAATGAAAAGAGTAAATTTGAATTTCAATGTCGATGCCACATTGTTAGTGAAAGAGTTTAGAAGGAGAATGAGTGGTAATGGGCTTACATTGACGGCAGCGCTGCACGGAAGGATGGGCAGATCGGGCGGGGTCATATTCCCTACGGGTCCATCACTGGCGATGTAGGTGATCTGGAATGGCACATAGGGGTTGCCTTTCTCGTCGCCCATGTACTTGAACCATCGGGCTGCCGTGCAGCCAATAGCCCCCCACTCCCCGCACATCATGTCCATGGCCAGCTGCCCGGAGGCTGGTACCATCACCTGAATCAATTCAATCAATCAATTAAATCCTTGTTCGTACCCAAAATACATATCCAATATTAAAATATAAATTAGTTAAATAAGCACCTGTTTGCATGAATTGAAGGTTCCGTTCATGTACTTTTCAGTTAAGTGAACTTCGACGGCGGTTATAACTTCCCCTGTAAACAAAAAGAAAAGGTTGAAAAAAAAAACAGCACCGTATTATTACTGTATAAGCAACATACATATTCTAGTCCGAGAGAGAGGTCATATTTGATATTCACATGTGAAGTCATCGTTCTAGTAACTTCTGACTTTTTCGTTTTTATAAGTGAAAAGGAAGAGGATGAACTTCGATGACGTATGTACAGCCTCTCTCTGGAACTACTTAAGATGTATTCACAGGGGCCACTTGTTTTACAGAACTTGATAAATTAATCAAATTTCAAAGTTAATATTGAAGTTCTGCAAAACAACAGGTCCCTAAGGCCCATTCTGATCGAACAAGTATTTTAGTCAAATGGAGAGTATGGTAGTAACTAAACGCGTCCGAATCCGTAACTTTAGTAGAGTGGGTGAGTCAGCTCTTTAGTAGATTCAATCCATTTCGTTCTATTTTTCGGGCGGGTAAGTACCCCCTGCGTCCTTGTGCACTGGCAGGCGCAAACCGACTGTTTTAGCAGTGTTCATTTGTGAACGCGGGGAAATGTCGTGGTGATAGAGCGAAGATGCTACCCTAAATTTATTTATTTATGCTGCTATTAATCTCTTTTCGTGTCCATAGTTTATTTATTTTCATCTTACTATTTTATTCTTCCACCTCTTCTAAAATAAACATTAAAATAAGCATTAAAATAAGCTTAATTAGCTTATTTACTTTGTTTTGTATCGCCCGTCATCCGCCGTCATCTTGTAATGTGCGGCGGGCACAAATGTACTCTACTTAAAAGTAGTGCGAACGGTTTTCGGCGAGTCAACTAGGCAAGTGTACTAGCTACTTGATCAATGTGAATGTACCTTTAGTCAGCTCCACAGCTAAAAAAAAGAGATTTTTAAATACATATTAGCATTCCATCGAAGTTGAAAAATATGTATATGTAATTGTATTTACATATTCATAATTTACTCTCCAAAAATGTTTAAATGCACGGCGAACCAACATATTGCTAAGCTAATTAATATTTATTTTTCTACGACACTGGGAATCTTTTGGTAAATGGGAATGATGAAGTAACACTATTAAAAATGCTGCAGGTATCTCGTAGTTCTGCATGGAGACGAATATATCATCGAGCAGTGGAGACCAGCCTGTCATGAGGATCAGGAATCAGATGATGATTCGTAGACTTGATTATAATACTTGCAAAGTAAACATCAAACAAATAAAGAAAATGTGTTTAGTGCTAATAATTATATTCAAATCGTTAATCCAAAACGTAAGTAATAAACAGATTCAATTAACTAAAATTTGAATACATTAATTTTTCAAATTTAGGAAACATTACGTTAACTGTCCAAAGTGCAGAGTATAAAGATGACCTTCAAAGAATGTATACATAAGTTATGTACAACTACCTGAATTAATTTGTCCATCCATAATTAAGAGTTTTGGTTGATAAATACACTGTTACTTCACTTTTTTCAAGATAATTGAGAATATTATAAATAATTTATATTTGTTTATTTTCCGAAAACAAGGAAAAATTAATATGAAATAATTATTAATGTCTGACAAAAATGAAATTTTGCAAATTTAACAGTTATTTCTCAGGAATATGCATTTAAAATCTCCTTTTGCTTACTAGCCTATATTGTGAGCATTAATGTTTTTAAGTGTTTTCACTAGCTGATCAGATATATTCAGTCAAAGTAAAAGTTTACATTAACTACTAATCAATCTGTAAAACTACCGGAGATTTCAGTTGAAAATAGTTGTCTCATTACTGCTCACCGGCAAAACACAAAAGACAAATCGCTTGAGAAATTAATTTTACTCAAAGAATGGTCATGTAAAAAACTAAAATACTACAAGGTCATCAAATAAAAAAAAATATTCAGATTAACTGGAATCATGAATCTCCATGGAGATCTAGTGATAGTGACCACCTATAAATTAATATAATACATAGATTTTTAACTGCTTGAGAAATTGAGGCTGCAGTTGACATGAATAAGAGGGAAACCATTAAGAGCCAATAACCAACGGCCGAGAATTTAAATTTCGTCGAACGATGATCTTGCGATCGTATCCTTGCAACTGTACAGGGCGGTTCAGACAAGAAAGATTAATTATTTTCCATACCAGCATTTTAACATAATAACTCAATATCGTTTTTATTTCATTCAAAAATTGCTTTGATAAATATCTACATTCAAAAATGTTCAAACTCGTGATGATAAAACTATTAAAATTAAGTACTTTTTGTAATTTTTTTTTATATCGTAAGTATTTATAATCTTTCAATAATGTCTAAGCAAAATAAGAATGTAATTTTTTTTAAGACCGTAAATAAATAGACAAACTGAAGCATTTTTGTCAAAAAACCAAGTCACAGATCTTTTTTTATGATTTTTAAACGACTTCGAAAAGGAGGAGGTTCTCAATTCGACTGTATTTTTTTTTTTTGGTTTATGTTTGTTACCTCAGAACTTTCGACTGGGTGAACCGATATTGATGATTCTTTTTTTATTTGAAAGCTGGTGCTTCCCGTGTGGTCCCATTTTAATTTGGTCCAGTTCTGACAATGGCATCCATGAGAAAATCATATAAGTCTTAAATTTGCATCAAGTATGTGCGCGACAAATGGACGAATAACTCAATATCACGCCAACCGATTTCGATGATTCTTTTTTTATTGCAAAGGATGTACCTCAAGGGTAGTTTGATAAGAGTTTGGTTAGGTTCTAATTATGGGATCCATGACAAAGTAACGGAACTCTCCAATTCTGAAGAACCAATTTACGATACTCGGCCGAATCTTAATCGAATTAGTTAGTGTACTTCAGATTCACTAAAAATCAAAAAATAAACAAAAATTTTAACAAAACAAAAAAACGACTTCAAAAAATGCACTAAAAAGTAAAAAAATAATTTTGTATTCTTCTACAACTTTATAATCAACTTACATTTTCTACTCATCAATATGTACGTACGATTGTTATTTTTGGAGTCGGTGTCGGCGGGAGAGGAGCTGTCAAGTGAATACGCCGGGCTGCAGGTACCTTGGTTGACACCGACTCCAAAAATAACAATCGTACCTACATATTGATGAGTAGAAAAGGTAAGTTGATTATAAAGTTGTAGAAGAATACGAAATTATTTTTTTACTTTTTAGTGCATTTTTTGAAGTCGTTTTTTTGTTTTGTTAAAATTTTTGTTTTATTTGAACTAAAATTAAAATTCAGAAAGTAGCTTTCCCAAATAATTTATTGATTTATTTTACTGCACGATTATATGATTTGAAATGTATGTTGTAAAATACAAAATTTTGTTTGAAAATTTAACAAATCTGCCAACGACCTACAGTAAAACCTAATTGTACTAAAAATAAACATATTTTCTCAAAATTTTAAACATAGCTTTACTAGATTAAAAGAACGGTCTTTCGAAATCAATTTATAATTTCTGGTGGAAAAGAGTCAATTTGTCTAAAATTTTATTTAAAAACGACATATTTCCGGTTTTGTATGGTTATTCCCTCTTAAGCATAATACTGACAAAGAGGCCATTTAAAAATGTCATAATATTAACACGGGCACGTGCCATGGTGGTCGAAAAATCCTCAATTCATGTAACCAACAATTCAATGAATAAAGAAAACTACAAAAGAAAAAAATTAAACTAATTTATTAAAAGGATAAGCATGTGTGATGAACCTTTTTAAAAATATAATAAAGAGCATAATAACATAATAACTAAAATAAAATAAAGTTTTAAATAAAACATTTTGCAATGCATTGCTTTCTTAGGACAACTGCCAGAATACAGATGCCGCTCGCATTTCATTTGATTCCTGATAAAATAGCTGTTTTTTTAATACATTTCAAAATAAAATACTGTTCTTGAAAACAGATAAGACTCTTTTCAGATTTTAGTATTACAAATTGATGTACGCAACTAAAAATATTAGAATTTAGAACACTAACAAAGATAAAGTTTTTAAACTCGCTTACCGATGGTTTTTACGGTATAAACTATAATTATTACTTTACGCGAAACTAAGAAACATAGAAGGTACAAGGTGGGGCAAAAGTAATCATCCGATGTTTTTTTGCTGTATTTTTTATATTAAATGAAAAACTTTGGTTCTGGTTGTGAAATTTGTTTATTTAATCCATTAGAATATATTCCATTATGTCGAGAAAATGATATCGGCCAAGTGACCGCCGCCAGAGTTGATAACCATACGAGCCCGTTTTATGGCATTTTCCATCACTCTTGCCAGAACTTTGGGCGACAGGTTCTCGAATTCTTAGCGAATATTCTCCTTAAGGGCTTCAAGAGTCTGAGACTTGATGACGTAAACCCGCGACTTAAAAAAAAACATAAAAAGAAGTCTGGAACGGTTAAATAGGGTGATCTGGCCGGCCAGTGCAAATCACCAAAACGAGAGATTAGGTGATACTCGGATTTTTGGTGCCTCGGAAATGATTATTTTGTTTATTCACGTAACCGCTTTTATGGAAATGAGCTTCATCGTTCATGACAATTTTCGATGAAAAATCGTCCACCTTTTCGTTGAGATTCAGGATGACTTGAGGGTAGGTTATCCGAGTTTGGCGGTCAACAGCTAACAGCTGATGCACTGTCTGCACTTTGTAAGGGAACATCTTCAAATCTTTCACCCAAATTCTGCGTAGGGACCGCCGGCTAATGCCCAATTGCATGGCACGTCGTCTGGTCGATGTTCCGGGCTCATGTTCGACATCTTGAGCAACAGCAGCGATATTCTCATCAGAACGGCTGCTCCGGGGCAGGCTAGCCTTGGGAACATCTCGTGTTGTCCCAGTCTCTTCAAGGCGAGTGGCCAAATGCCGCAGTGTTTGTCCAGTTGGTGTCGGACGGCCAGGAAATCTGCGACGAAATTCACGCTGCGCCAACACAACCGACGAATTGTTGCGCAAAATATGGGACCAATTATTCCGCATTCTTGCGTAGTAAACCGATTCATGACTTGCCGATTTGTATTTTGCGTTTGTTTACTTCACAAATGTCAAAACCGAATTGACATTTGTCGCCATTTGCTAAAGTTATAGCGTTTTCCAATAGGATGATTACTTTTGCCCCACCTTGTATTATAAAACTTATTGTCACTTCACTTTTTTTCATACAATGTAATAATATTTATTTAAAAGTTTGCAAACCTTAACAAATGCTAAATGTTGTTTCATAGAATTATTTAAAAAAAATTGGAAGCCGTTTATGGTAAATTTTTTAATAATGCAAACTGAAAGTGCGGCTTTCAACCACTATTTAAATAAAATCATATTTCTCACCATAATACAAAATGTGACAACATAGCTTTTAGGTGACAGTGTCAGGTTGGGAGATATATCTCCCAAAACAACTCCAAGGTGGTTTATTGTCTGTGAAGAATATCTCCCAAAATTACCCAAGAGATTAATACATAATTTAAAAATATCTTTGAAGGGCAAATACCAGTGTCGTAAGTATATCATAAGTAATATTTCACAACATTAGACTGAAATGATGTCCTTAAGAGATTCAGTCACCATGAAAGGAAATGCTCCCATTAAGGAACAAGATGTCCTTATCAGATGACTGACCAGTTAATGACGAAATAGAATCCTTTAATGGAGGCTCGGTAATAGAGTGTAAGAAAGCAGATGAGGGGATTGTGCAAAGTGCATGGAATTGAGGAGTTACACAAGTAGACTATTCAACTGGAGTAATAGTCTACTTAAGTCTACGTAATAGTCTAACCAATATAGGCTGTCTATATTGGTAAGCTCTGGTGTTATGAATAAGCTCTGGTGTTATGAAATTATTGGGGAGTGGGGATAGGGAAGGTGGAGGAGGAGTGGGAAACCCTCTAATACTATGCGAGCGAAGCCGAGGGTAAAAGCTAGTTTAATTATAATTTTATGTGATTATGGCGTAATAGTTTCAACTGCTTAGAACCAGGGATACTATGCCATCCCCGATTCGGGGAATGTTGTTCTAAGTGGGATAGGAAAAGAGAAGGGATAGAGAAAATTTAGGAAATACCTGGATATTCAGATCTGATCACCAAGCATGGCTAAAGCCAAATCAAGCGAAATTTCAATTTATTTCAATTAAAAAAAAAAAGAAAGACAAACATTCCTGGATTACGAATAACCTAACAATATTTGAAAATCCCCTACTACCACCACAGTAAGTGGAAAATGTTGCTTGCGTTGTGATGGAGGTCTTAGCCAGCCGAGGAATCGAACATGCGACGCCCGGGTGGGACCACTGACCGGACTATATTTATGTTAGTAGATGTGAGACTGAAGGGTATGGGAAAGAAGTAGGGTGCAACTCACGGCCCGTGGTGTTGGCAGTCTCCACAACTTGCATGAAGTCAGACTGCGTGGGGGAGCAGGTGAGCGAGCAGAGGTGGTGCGCAAAGTTATCCATGCAGGCGGGGCAGCGCTTCAGAAAGTTGGCAGCCACCTTCACTTTGGTGTCGAAGCTCACCAGCTGGCTGGGGCTGCAACAGGTGCGTATTCCGTCCCCTTTGTCCACCATCAGCTCTGGGCACCATTCTTGCAGGATTTTCTGTATAAAACATAAAAACACATGATAAAATAATAGGTTAGATTAGATTAGTTTTTTTCATCCTTCTTCCTCGCTTTTGTTCAATGTTGTTTTGTCGTGAACCTCTGATTTTTAATGTAAAGTTGCTGCTTAGCAATTTTTGTCTTGGTGACAATTTAAAACCCTAGAAGCTGAAGTCAGTCGCAGAGCGTGCATCAAACTTCTATTTCAATGTCATTTTTATGATAAGTCATTTAAAATGAAATTAGCACAAAATTTGACATTAATGGCACACTAACTTTTTGTGCAAAAAATATCCATGAAAATTATGCGTAACTGGCAGCGCTCTTTTAGCTAATTAAGCCTAGTGATTAATGAAATTCAATTCATTTTAATAACATTACAAAAAAAAATTTCAATTAATTTTTAAAAGATACATTTAGTTTGGTGTAAATAATAATTGTAAATCCAACAATAAAAGGAATTAAAATTAGTTTATTCCAACATTTATAAAATGACATAAATTTCTTGTTGTCTTCAACAAAATCCGTAAAGCTGCTGATCGCAAGCATTATTGTTTTTTGTAAGTAAGATTATGTAAAAACGAAATTATTAAAGCGAATAATGTGTGTATTTGTAAACATTGACAATGTAATATTGGACGATGTTTAGAAGTTTTTTCGAAAACAACTACGTAATAGTTCAGAAAAATACACCGGCCACAATAACACTGCAGAATTAATTCAGCAGCTTAGATGTTAAAACAGTCTGGTACCACTGGTAACAACAAACAATACTGGCAACACTTGTAATTATTGTTGTATTTTTAATTGTTTATCATAAAAAAAAACAACTTTGGCTGTGTCACGTAATTATATTAAATTTTCACTAGATTTCAAGTTTCTTCCCTTCTGGTGCTCAGTTACCATCCATACTTTATATTCATATTCCTAAAAGATTATCGTATCCATAATCCCAAAACAAGCAAAAATGCAGCCAAAGTAACTTGTTTGGTATAAAATAGCTTGAAATTAGTGTTGCCAGCTCTCAGTCTATTACTTGACGCATTTTAAACCTTACTTAATTGACAAACAACCATTAATCGTTTACATAAACGGTTGCTTATCAGCAGCGCAAAATTCAAAGCACGCCCATTAGTAAGGTGGTAAAAATATAAAAGGAGATTTTATACTAGCATAAACAAAGCTTGCTATCTAAATTCAGCTTATGTTAAATATATCAATATCCGAAGTGATTCTATTTAACAAGATAGCTCTTCCCACTGGCAAGTTAAGTACTGCAGGCCAGGAGTTAAAACAGTATGTGCTCTGTGCTGTCGGTGACGAAGATAAGGAACATAGAAATTAAAGCACTCCAAGATAGTCAAATTTTCAAACCATCCGCTAATCAGTCTGAAGAAATGTGAAGCAATGTGCAAACGCCAATTCCCACAACCAGCATGTTAATCCCTCCTAAAAGAGAAAAAAAAAAAAACATTTAAAAAAAAAATAAAAAAAAATTAAATAAAAAAAAATAAAAAATAAAATAATAAAATTTGGCCACATTGTGGATTTCACTATTTTTACCCTGGCTCTCTAATTATAATCTCAAATATTATATTTAAGAAATTTACCACATGTAACCATAGGTCAATGCATGTAACTGAATTGTGCACTTATTTTTTTATTTTTTAGAAAAGAATGTGTCCTTACTGGGGTACCCCGTTCTAAGGTCCTATTTTGCACATGGTTATGTGTTTGCACATAACATGTTTGTAAGTACCTATGTTAAAATATTACGAGAGGAAAATTATAAAGTTATCTAGAAGAAAACACAACATGAGCATTATTCTTTGTTAGGTTGCAAAATTGTATCTATATTCTTCTTTTCCATGTCCATAATCCATATCTCAATGCTTCTTTTAAGTCTATTTTTTTAATGGTTTTTCATGCAAGAGGGAGTATATTAAATAATTTTATAGAGAAATATGGCATATTTCTTTGTCCAAAAGTCGTATTATATGTAGGTTGGTGGAATGTATATTGTAACGTGGATCTTGTGAATCGGTTCGAGTTTGTCCGTGTTAACATGTAAACATACTTATTATGTGTTTTAAAAGTTTAATTTATGTGTTTTGTGTCATACCTATAAAAAAATAAGTTCACATAGTCACAGGAATGCACTTAACATATTATGTGTTTTAAAGTAATAACCATAAAAAACAAGTTTACATTGTCATAGGAAAGCACTAAACATATTATGTGCTTTAAAGTAACGAGTAAAATTCTTAATTGTACGCTTTTCTAAAGGTCTTCTCATAAACATATAATACACACAATACAAACGTAATTTATTAATAATAGTAATACTAACAGATCACATTGTCAAAGGAAAGCACCGGCTACCAGCGAAAATAATATTTTTGATGACTGATGACCCTATCACATGACTATAAATAATGGTGCATTTATAATGAATTATATCTTGTATCTGTATTGTTTTATTATATTATATGATATAAACATATAATAATTCATAATATGTTGATCATTCCAATGAATAAATGATCTGGGTTCCATGATTCGACAATTCTATTACTATGAAAAAATTTCGTTAAGTTTTATAACTTTGTTGACTGGTTAAAAATTTTAATTTTCCAATAATCACTAGCGGTATTTCCTTCCTGTGATGATAAAACATATGTGTTACTAATGAAGTTAATACTCATCATAGGTATATTAACACCAATGTTAAAGTATGCACAGGTGGATAGATAAAACAAATTATTATCAGTAGTGATAAATATTTGTAGTACAAAGGATGCTTAATAATCAAATTGTGATTATTTTTAGTGTTTATGAGTGGATATATGTCACATAATATAAAACTATTGCCTTGAAACCATTTTTACAGCGCTTAAAAACTTATTTTACAAATCAAAGTTGAATTGTGATATACATTACAAGGCATTTGGGTGTGACTTGCACTGCAATGGATTTGCAACGATAATATTTTCAAGATAATGCATTGGTTCCAATGTAAAACTTGATCCGTTTACATCTACTTTAACCCTTCGAATAATAAGAAAATAATTTTCTGTCAACTTTTGCCTGTCAAAGTTGGCGCGCAAAATTTCTGGTTCTTCCCATGCATTTTAAATGTTCCTATTTATTGTTTTTTTTAACGCTTTTGCAAAAACAAAAAATTTTCAAAAATTTAGATACAATAATCTTTCCG
Organism: Limnephilus marmoratus; assembly: GCA_917880885.1. NCBI lineage: Eukaryota > Metazoa > Arthropoda > Insecta > Trichoptera > Limnephilidae > Limnephilus > Limnephilus marmoratus. The sequence goes on from OU862908.1 coordinate 42,092,159, forward strand.
ATGTGTTTATTAGAAATCAACATTTTTGTTTCTAAATATTAAAATTTTAATATTGGAAATGTAAATTGGCTAAAAAATGTATACCTAAGAATATTCAAATTAAAGTAATTAAAATAGAATACACTTAAAATTTTAAATACAGATGCCTTTTCTAAGCAAAATTTGTAATAAAACTGTCACCTCACTTTTTATCATTTTCATACAATTTTATTTTAAAATTAAACGTGTGATGCGTCATAAATTGGCGCAAAATTAAACTGTCACTTTTGATCGGGTTTGTAAAATATCTGAACAACCTAGCTCATATAATTCTAAGACAATGAGAAGCATTATTTCATTCCGTTTCTAACATAAAAGAAATCACAAATATTCGCATGACAGGAAGAGAGATATCTAACTTTTAATAATGCACTGTTGCTCTGGGACAATCTGGGTCTCCTGTTATTATAACGGCATATGATGTTTTGGGACAACTTGGGTCTCCTGTGATTGCTTTGACATTCATGGCAAAAATCCATAGAGCTACTGCTTACTAATATCTCTTGGAATCGTTTTCCACTAGCGATAATCGGTGCGCACGGCTTGTAGATCAGATTTTATAGCATTCAGTCGGTTGGTGTCAGGAGTGTTGGAGGCCAAATCGGTCTAATTGGACGAAAAAAGTGGAACCTATTTTTTTCACTTCATGTCTCGTCTAAATACACAACAATGCGCATAAACCCTAATTTATAACAACATTAAAAAAGGCATTATATTGTATTATATTCCAATTATAATAATATTACAGATAGTGAAGGCGTAAGTATATATATATCATAAACTCTAAAACCTTTGCAAAACTAATTTTGTTTTAAATCTGATAACAGTAAATAACTAGCAACATTACATACCATTATGAATAAATAAAACTACAGTAATAATAATATGTAAAATCTGAAGCGATATGGCTAAATGGCCAAACATATATTGTACCATTAAATAATATCGGGTTTTAATGTTTAATTGATGGGTCGGTAAAACCTCCAATGATACCATGTATATATAAAAATAATCATGTATAGAAATTGAGTATAGATACAGTAATTGAGGTAATTCCTAGATAAATGAAAATATTTAATGTATGTATAATGGGAACAACGATCAAACTTTGTAGCACACGAAAAAAAAAATTGCTGCCATAATACTGTATTATAATAATAAAAAAATTAACCCAACATATGTTGAAAGTTTATTGATTATTTGAAGGTTATGCGATTCTTTCATTGACGGTTATGTGTATGGGTTCTTTGGACAGCCTTGCAGTTCCAAAGTACCACTTATATGTCTGAAGTACATGCCCAAATGGTTGGTGCAAGGTTGTACGGTGGCATAGACAGAATCATAACCACATAGCAACAGATAGTCGCAAGATCTTCCTTCTGCGTCAGCAAGTCACTGATAAAAAAAAATTAGACCCTTAAAAAAAATTACCTCGGCTCTCTAATAATAATTACAAAAAAATAGCAATAAATGGAGTTTGACCAGACGAAAAGTTTATTAAATTAAATTGGATTTAATAAAGAGGTGAACTCCGTGTCAATGACTTTTTCAATTTATTAAGCAATTATCCAATTGACCGGCATGGGAGAGATCTGTGCACTATTCAATACATCAAGACGGAGCGAGACTGAGCGATTGTTCCATTGATTGGTGACCAATTCACGCACTAAGTACCTGATGGATGATGAAATCAGTCATAAATCAGTACAGATGTATTTCATCTAAACCACAATCACATGAGACTGGTTAGCTGATCGATTATGATGAATAATTATTTTATAATGATTTTACTAATGAGCCAGAGCAGGTATAACTTTAGAGACCGGAAAGCACCAACATTTAAATAACCATTATTGAAAATCATGTTCATCAAAGTAGACATTATTTTGTTTTCATAAATAAAGTTTCAGTCAACAACAGCATTAACCTGTTGAACGCCAAGAAAATTTCTATTCATTTTCGCTGTATGCAACCATTTTATTACTTAAAATATTATATTAAAATGTCATCACTGGAAAAAACTAGATTTTGGTACGTTTGCAGGAAAATAACTAAATACATACTAATAGATATACAAATGTATAACTGTAAGTCTTTGAATGTGAAAAATTCAGTGGCGCCAAAACTCGGCTGCCACCATACAGTAAATACAAGAGTATATTCGTATTGGCAATCTGTGCTAAAAATCTATTCTGGATGCCATACTAAGTGTTTACTCGTACACATACTAAAATATCGTATGATTTTCATCAGAAGAAAATATATCCTGTTTTAAAATTTATCATACAGACTCAAAATTTAATGAAAAAGAAGCTAAAAATTATACAGACACACATAAAATAATGTAATTGTGGGATTTGTTTTAGAGTTATAAATATTTGAATTGACTTTGATTATTGCAGAGTTCATAAGATTTTTAATTTGATCAATAAAGAAAACCAATAGAGCCGCAACAAAGCTTCCAGTTTAAACTATGCTTCATTGATGTCAAATATGCCAACATCAGAAGTGATTCTATTTAACAATGTAGTTCTACCCACCAGCATGACCATTGGAAAGTTAGTCCTGCAGGCCGGGAGAAAAAAACAGTCTAACAGAAATAACCACCGGGAACACAGAAACCAATATCTCCATGATAGTAGAAATTACAAACCATTCACAAATCAGTCTGACGAAATGTGAATCAATGAGCACATCCCTTCCTACACATTAGATGGTTTATTTCGAGCAAAACCAAGAGAAAGTCAGTAGGATAGAGAAATTGATATTAGTACAATGATCTTTATTTGTAAAAAAATTGATTTTCCAGATAAAAAATATAGGTATTATACATACATGCTGGTATTCCAACAAAAATATATAAAAGCATACTATAGGATAGAAATCATAAATTGTTTAAACTAATTACTTTGTGATCCATCTGAAAACCTATTTAAAAATAATAAACTTTGTTTAGAACAACTTTTTAATACATACGTCTTGACTAGTTTTGCTAATTTCATACCATCAACAGGATGATGATAAAATAGTTATTTCATAGAAAAATAATTCTGAATGGCAAAGCTGATGTTACGACTTATTTCCCATTTAATTATGCCAACTTTACGAGATGTATCCATAATTATTTATGTACTTAATAAATAAATTATAATTGCAAAAAATATGCCTAGTCAACATTTTAACGATGTCTTTTTGAGTGGATATATAATAAAAATTAACATATATTGGAGATAAGAATAAATTAGCAAATACGGTAAGAAAAAACAAGAATCCATCAGGCTAAGGCAGTCTTCAATAATTACTGTTGAAAGAAAAGCCAAGGAAATAATAATTTTAAGCCTTCACACACACAGGGACAAGTCGATGTTGATGCACACGGGCAAGATAGTATGTAATATGGTGACCTAGAATCTAGGGGCAGAAGGCAATTATCACAGAAGCCATATTAGGTATAAAACTGGATCGTATTACATTTCCCCCTTCGCATTTAACAGAGGTTCGTACAAATTTGGAAATACATACAGTGAGTTATACCACTCAGTAGCGTACTGTTATGTACATATTATTTAAAAACATACACAGTCGAAATCATTAGGTATTATTATAAAGCCAACATAACCAAAGCGTTTCTGTTTCCATAGTACCTGCAGATACGATCAAATAGAAACAAAGTGAATTAGAGTTATTAAAAAAAACACAAACATATGATGTGGTACCTACCTTACAACGGTAATGATTGATGATTTATAATAAATAAATAATACCTACATAACACAACTTGTATGGCGTACGAAGTAATGCACCAATTTCACCAAAGTAGCACTAAATTAGGTACTATAATTAGGTACTATTTTATTATTATTCATAGTTTATATTTCTATCTATATTTATAGTTATTGTTTTTGTATTTTAGCAGGAGTACCTAGCTCAATCAAGACATGAGCGCGGTGTATATTCATATTGTCGTACTATCATGTGTATTCACATATATTGTATCACGTATATGCATATTGTCGTAAAATCACATAGATTATTACATTCATAAATTATAGCTAATATTTTAAATTTTACTGTTCCTCCTATAAGTGTACTATGTATTAATATTTCAAACTACTAAACACATAACCTAACGTAATTTCATATATTTATGTTGTAAATCTTTTGTAATTCCTCCATCATGTTATCAGGTATATGTTACACTTTTCAATACTATCAACTTACTTATCTCATACTCTGTAAATCTGAATGTATGAAATATTACCATGTTAATTCGGTAAATCCGATTATAATATAGGTATGCTACCAGATTACCTTTTCTACTTTGTCACAAAAAATGTATGCGTACTTATATTTATATATATTATATACATTTTCTTTATTACACAGCTTAGTTTAAGAGAAAAATGATTTTTTTTTTGTATTTGTTATGTAATTATGTATCTACATTTCAGGAATAATATTAATATGAACTAAACATGTCAATTTGTCTGTCCTGGAACGGGAAACTTTCCTAGTTGGACAGGCAAAGCTTTTCAAATCATAATTTCTACTTTCTTTTGTATCTATAATAAATAAATAAATAAATAAAATAAATAAATAAATAAATAAATGATTATTTTCATACTAATATGCATGAGGCAAGGAAGTCTTATGACTTAACATCGTATTTGAAATACACGACTTACATTTTCAGCATAATCTTCACAGCATTCTTTTTGAACGAGCAGATGAATAACGTGTTTTTAAACATACTGATGACACAAATCTTTTTAATGAGGTTTTTTTTAATTTGCAGAAGAGATTGGTATCAAATGATGCATAAAAATGTGGATGCTTACCAGTCCGTCCATGGGGAGAGGCTTTGCGGGGCCATTATAGGCACAGTTCTTGGGTTTATCCTCGCCGCTCTCCTTGATGCACTCATCATACCAGATGCAATGGCCTTCTTCTGCTGCTAATGTTGACTGCAACAAATGGAAAAAAACAGCTTAGAAAATTATAAATTGAAATCATTCAAGTATTTTATGAATAACCAACATTATGCTGTAATAATGTCATGTAAGACGCTAAGAAGCACTGCGAAGTAATGCAAAATTCTATGTTTTGGTTTGAAAATTTGATCGCTTACAAATAATATAGATGCTTTAATGATACACTGCGAGTGGAACACATTGTGGCCTCAAGCTTTCGTCAGGCGCTATGTAAATCCTAACACGATCGAGCTTAATTCACCTGTGAGATTAAATCACAGAAAAACAGATCAAAATAGATATTTCGATTAATTTTTCGAGACCAACGGAAACTGGCCCTCTGTGAGTGGTAGGTAAGGAGGAAAAGTCAGGAGGTCACGCCCCTAGATCGGTGATATTTACCCTTCAGCACAAAAATAACAGATCACTTCATCCCACAGATTAGTTGCGCCTGATGGAAGGTTAAATAACCAAGCATTTTTTTTAATTTCTTTTATAAGCCCAGAAAAAAAATTAGCAGGCTGATAAAATGATTAAAAAAATTCAAATTTATACAATAACACCTAAAGTAAAAAAAAATGTAATGAAACAATAAATATATAAGATTATCCTAATCCATAACATTGTCATAATGACAAAATGTGATATGAAATAATGACACAATGAATAATAATAACATTTTGTTTGATCTCTCAAAATTTTGTTGTTAACTCAAATTTTTTTTTTCACAGATTTTTACTTGCATTAATTTGATTAAATTGTGAAATTATTAACTCCGATACAGGCGAGCCCTAGTGGGGTTAATAATCAGATGCTAAATAATGAATGTTAATTACGAAGAAACATTAAATAAATAAATAATTAATCACTATAAAAACTGCTTCAAAACGCTGAATATCCTACATACGAATTACAGTTTTATTCTACAATGTAGCAAATTAAATTATTTAGAAAATGATCAGAAAACAGTTTATTATTTGTGACTGGAACTTTACAAAACAAAATAAAACATGTTTTTTTTAAGCAGGAATTACAACCTCATCGCAATCTACACAAGGAGTATTATTGTTAGTGGCCTAATTTAGAATATTACACTATGTGTTGCATAGCCTTAACATCGACCTATCCTAAAAACTAACTAACCGTAAATAATTCGGTCTTGGCACATTCCATATTTCATTTACATTTATCTATTGCCTCATATATACCCTTCTGTTATTCAGACTCTTGACATGGCCCGAATCGAGCATTTAGTTCACTTGATCATGCCACGTCTTCCTCGGGTCCCTTCTTCTTCTACCATTCTAACTCAGCATTATATTCGCTAAACCATACTAAAATATATCAGAATCATTTTCAGAAAATTTCATTGCTAAAGTTCAATAAAATAAATAAAACAATATCGTCCTGTCTAGACTCTGCCAAAGCATTTCTAATACTAACAAATAATATAGATAACTCTAATGCCCTCAGCTAATTTAAATAAAAAATAGGAACAGACTTCAGAGTGGAATCTTGAATCTCAGTATCGCCCTAGTGAAAGACGACCATTCAGAATCGTAACATTGCTTGAAATGGCTTTAGCTATATTTGGTGGTAGCAGATCTGAAGTCAGGTACTTAGAACCTTCCTCTCCCATCTCCTTCCCCTCCCCACTACCTTCAGCCTCACAACATATCCTGATTAGAGATGCCGTAGTCCCATTGGCTTCCACTAAAATTCAATTAAAAAAGGGAGGAAGAAAACAACTTGTCATTGTGTTCTTTTGCCCATCTTTCCAGCTTTGTCTTTTGTCAAGTGTAACAACACATGGTGACCCGAAACTAGTGGTACAAGCGGAAATCTGGTGAATCTACTTCACTTAGAAAACCCAAAAAGATATTAAAAAACGATCTGAGCATTTAAATTTTTTTTTTTGACTAAGGATTAAAAAAAAATCTTTTGTAGCCGGGTTTAATACTACGACCAATTTTAAAAAGACAATAAACAGCTCATATTAACCCCCGAGCGATTATGTTGCTGTGATAAGAGTACTATCCTCTCATGGCTTGGCCGATTTCAGCATATCACTCGCCATACATTCTAATTGGGAATGTATGGTGACTATAGGCAAAAGTTATGATGAAATAGGTCAAGCCATGAGGGTATAGCGCTCGGGTCACAGCAACATTACTCTAAAACAAAATACCAAACCAGAAAAAATTATATCACAAAATTGACTTCAAAAGTGATGTAGATTCACCAGTTTCCCAATTATAACATTAGTTTCCGGACACCACATACAATTGATTTTGTCGATTTTGTAAAGACGGCCATCATTAAATTCTTTGAAAATTATTCATTTATGCACAGTGAATTAATTAAATAATTATTATTAATTAATTATTATTAATTAATAATTATTAATTAAGTACTTTTTCATATTTTTTTAATAATGTGTTGAAATGACATGTAAGGATTTATTAAAATTAAAAAAAAAAAATGGAAGAATTTATGCTATACCACTCCATTAAAAAAATTTTAAAATATGCACATGTACATTTTTAATTCATTTATTGAACTTTTTTATGATTAAAATTGCCATTGTGGTGATTGATTCCACTATTGTCCGATGATGGAAGTAATATCCTCACAGTGTCTGATATCAGACACAGCCAACTTTATTACCTTACATCAATCAGCTTTATAAATGGCTGAACAAAGAACGCCAAAACATAATTTAAAAAAAAAGGTTACTGCTTGCACCGTAAACGTTGTCCGATCCTATGTTTAAGTGCCCTTTCTAGTAAAACGTTTGGCGAGCCGGAGTGTGCGGTGTTCGCTTCAAACATGTTCATGCACCGGCGCATTCTGAGTGGCGACCAATTACAACGGCGGGGAGTGCATGCATGTTTGCATTCGGCGTTGCATGCGCGTGCAAGGAAAGTTTGTGTTTTGCAGCGTTTTGAACAGCACGCATGATGTCGTTTGAGGAAATAATATCGGAAATACATGCAAAACTTGAAATCTGGTTGTCTTCTCATTGCTTAACAATATCACTTGAACCTTCCGTAAATGAAATTTTAACAACAAAAAAATCAGAGTGCGCAATTCACATGCAGAAGTGAAACCTTCAGAAAACTAAAGTAGACTGGGGTAGAGTGGAGAGACTATGATGCATTTTTTTTATCCATGTGAAGGATGATTTTTTCCATATTTTTGTCATCGAATTCAAGGGCACCTTTTCCTATACTACTATCTCTCGCCGCTCAAACCGCACGCTGCAAGCCCCGCAAAATTTTTTTCCACTTAGGCCTTACACTAATTGTTCGGCCAAAGTGAAGCTAACTGTCTTGGTTTGAGACAGTATTTTCTCTTTAGCCAAAGTAGTTATGTTACAGTAACAATCATGTAATAAAGTAGCAATGCAGCAACTTGCAATCACACTGACCAATAAACGAGACATATTATATTCCAAATGTATTTGTATGCAGTCACATTGTGACCACAATCTGAGCTTTGTTTTCCTCGTATTACAAATAAATCAAAGTACAAATAATTATTATTCTCATTGCACTATAAAAAAGCATAATTGTTATACCTGTAAGAACATAACACAAAAGTGCATTGCATTGTTAATGATAATAATAATATTTGGACGACTTGTATAGAGGCATTTTTGTGAAAAATCACCTCAAGGGCACTGCTGTACAAACTTATAATACATTTCTACAATCTCACTTCTAACTACAAACCAGACAAACCACTATAACAACTTATAAAATTAAAAATTTATATAATTTACTTAATTTGGCTAAAAATTGCATCCACCGGTTCATCGATCACCGTTATGAAACTATATATATATATATATTTTTTATTTTTTTTATTTAATAAAATAGTATCAATTACATGTTTATATACATTAAATAAAGTTTTCTATTAAAATACATTTAATAATACGCTTTACACCCTTTTTAAGAGCAAAGCTCGAGTTAAAAGGGTGGATAAACGCATGTTAAACACAATTTAGAAAAACGAAAAATAATATTTTTTTAAATATATAAAGCAAAAAATAGATAATTAACAGAAAATAAGAAAAAATCATATTTGTTCATATATATAATTTTTTTTTTTTTTATATATATGTACAATGTGCAATGATTTGACAAATGAACGCGATGCTGTTGTAAAAATGTACTGTACAGGCAGAAAATATATACAGGACCATACCTACCTGGAAGGTTACTAGAGATTAATACTGCTATTGTTTATTTAGAGAAATTTAGGTACAGTTCGCACGCAGAGGACATAATTGGGAACTATAATATGTTCTGTATTGAGCGTATTTTGAAAACAAAAGCAAAATTTTATGATACTCTCAGATAGGTATTTTTGGACCGAAATTCTGTTGGGCTTGTTATGTATCTAAGTTCCGGAGGGAGTTTATTCTAAGTCTTAGACCCAGAGACTCCGAAAGCGCTTTCTCCAAATTTAGTATTTGGCTTGCGTTTAGGTTCCATTAGTCTGCCTATAGCTGATAATGTTGCTGATCTAAGGGTTGACTGCCTCAGACCAGTATTTTCTGGGACACGTAGTTCAGAGATGAGGGTGGGGCCATTTCATTGATCGATTTAAACATTTCATTGATCGATTTAAACATCCAGCACAATTTGTACTAGATTCTTTCAGGGCACTTGAGCCAGTGAAGGTTACGAAGGTGTGCTGAAATGTGTGAATATTTAGAGATTCCGGTTATGAGCCGTGCGGCTGCATTAACACGGATTGAAGTTTGTCAGTTTGATATTTTGGAAGGCTAGTGTAGATGTCGTTACAGTAATCGAGCTGTGAGACTACTTAAGAGTTGATTAGTAGTTTTGTTGCCTCAGTAGGAAGGTTTATTCGGACTGACTTGAGTTGTCTTAGGTGAAAAAAACCGATGCTTATTTGACTTTTAAGCGAAAAGTCTGAACCCAGATTAATGCCAAGAAGTTTGACTGTTATCTTTGGAATAATATCGCTGCCGGAAATGGAAATAGGTGAATTATCTATGAAATATTGGCGTTTGTTTGTGGCCGCCCAGAAAAACTCTGTCTTAGATGGGTTCAGCTTTAGCTTGTTTGAAGACATCCAACGAGTTATTGCTTCTATGCATTCAGCTACATGGATTTTGAGACTGTTGACTTCATTTGGAGTGCAGAAAATATAAACTTGCCGATCGTCAGTGTAGCGGTGGGATAAGAGACCAAATGACTCGATTATTTTGGCGACATCATTTGTAAAAAGGATGAAAAGAAGTGGACCTAAAACGGATCCCTGGGGTACCCCTGAAGAAGGTGTTGCGAAGTTGGAGAGTTTATTTCCAACCTTCACGTCTTGTAAGCGATTGGATAGATATAACTCCAGCCAATTTTTAATGTCAGAACTCAAACCAAATACTTTCTCCAATCTCTTGAGGAAGTCGTGATCAATCGTGTCAAATGCTGCACTCATGTCTAAGAGCGAGATAAGTGCTAACTTACCTGACTCTATGGCTAGAGTTATATCTGACAGCTTACGAAGAAGTCCAGTTTCTGTCAAGTGAAACCTTCTACATGCGGATTGTCAATTTGTTAATAATTTATTTGAATTCAAGTGACCGGTTTTTTGGGCAGCAGCAATTTCCTCCAGGATTTTTGACACGAAAGGTAGATTTGAAACGATAAAAAACGATTTTGGTCAATAATTACATAAGTTATCGGAGTCTAGTTGCGACTTCTTTAATATTGGTGTAACTACAGCTGATTTTAGTGGTTCAGGGAAATCACCTGTACTGAGAGATTTATTAAAAACATGAACTAGGAATGAGACACCGGAAGATTTTTTTAATAACCAAGACACTGGAACATTTTTTTAATAACCAAGTTGGTATGGGGTCAAGAGTACACTGCTTATTTGGCGAACTTGAAATTATCTTTTTTACTTCTTCCAGCGTTGTAGGTTTGAAGGAAGACAAATTTCCTTTAGAATTGATAGTGAATAATGGCAGAGGGGCGTGAGATGTGGAGACACGATTGGTTTCAATTTTTTCTAAGGCATCCGGGGTAATATCTATTTTAACTGGAACAGTGACTTCAGAAATAACAGTCTTTATTGAGTTCCAGAGATGCCGTGGATTGGCTCGCTCAGAGTCAATCTTTTCATTCCAGTACTCTGATCTTTTGGAATTTATTTTGCTCATATACTGTTTTTGAGCAAGGATCCACTCATCTCTTGAAGTTACTGCAGAGTTTTTCCTATATGACCGCTCTAACTTCTGCATAAGTCTCTTCTGGTTTCGGCATTCATCATCAAACCAGCCGTCAAGACTTTCGAACAAGTACACCTTATGAATGCATTATTGTAATTAAAATAATTCCACGTTAGTCTGTACCTATTTTTGGTCACTAACATCCTGCAATTTTGAACAAAGCATGATATTACTGTACTTAATGTATAAACTGCAAAATGGTGCCAAAGAGACATGGATGGTAAAACTAATTGTACCCAATACCAAGAAACTTCAAATCGAAATTGTGTAAATTAATTTCTTTTTGAATATTACCCCTTCTTGGTGAAAAGAGATTTAATATTTTTTTTTACATCACACAGAAAGATGTCGTAATATTATTATAAACCTGTTTGTCGTTTCCTATGTGTCATAGAATAAGCAAGTGTTAAATCACACCATTTTATTTCCAAATAAAAATATCTAATCTATTGATTCATGACCGGAAATTTCTGGGAATTTCTACTCAGTAAGTTAGTAAGCATTAACATGGTGTGTGGGAAACAGGACTTTCGAGTGAAGATCCGAAAATGGAGTATGAACAAGAGTGCAAATGGCAGTTTTGGCAGTCACCTCTGACCTGGAGCCCCTAAATATCTGAAAAACTTAATTATTGACTCTCATTGGAAGGTGCTTCGAAGAACTAGCATAATTAATCTCTAAAACAACTGTGCACAGCCAGAAGACACGCCAACATCTATCTGTACATGGTTGATATTTGTCACATGAGAATGGGCCATTTTTTCAACTGGCCTTTATGCTTCCGCCCTCCTAAAACGTCAAGAATCAGATAATTATGTTTATTTTCCTAACCCTTCCAGTGCCGATCACTCCCATGGGAGTGGCAACAGAGAGTGATACATCGGGTGGCATCAATGACGGCAGCGAACGAGTTAAATAGGTCCCCACATTTTCTTGCGTTGACGCGAGTAGGCGTTATAAAGGGGCACAAACCATGTTACATAAACCATGTTACACAAACCTAGCGTAGCCGCTAAACTATTTGAAAACTGGGATGTTTTTCTTGCGTTGAGCGTTGACGCGAGTAGGCGTTATAAAGGGGCACAAACCATGTTTAGCGTAGTCTTAGGTTAGGTTACTTTAATTTGGAAGGTGATAAAGAGTTTAAAAAATCGTTGAAAAAAAGTCCGCTAGACAAATTTCATAATTACGCGCCTCATCTATCACATGAAGTCGGCTACAATCGCGTCACTGTGGAACGTCCACCCAACACTTTGCCGTCGCTTGAGGACAGATTTAGAGGATGATTACGAGTGCTACCAACTTTAAGGTAATATTTAGTTTACAAAATGGCTGACAGTATCGGTTCATGAAGTGACATTTTATTCATACTTTAAACAGCTGTATCTCCCTCAATTTTGCCGAGCGCACCTTAATTTCTTTTTTATTCAACTTTTCCACACTTTTCTCATCTAGAAAGTGCATTTTTATTAAAATCCCCCACATTGGCGGGATCTGCATTCCTCCCCAAGACAGTCCTATTTGAAAGTCACTAACAAATATCACACCAAATTTAATCAGTTCGGATGATTTTTGCACATCATGTTGAGGCAATAAAATAGTATTAGTAAAAAGGTATATTGGAGCTATTCAAATAATTCTTGTTAATCAAGAATATGACTATTGGCTTCGTTTGATGTCATTTTGTATTGTCACATTGTCAAGTAATTAAATGATTAATTTAAGATAGTAAAATTGGACTAGTAAATATCTATAATTCTTTAAATTGCTCCCCTGCATAATTTGTCTCATGTATTAACCCGGCGTGAATGAGGTGAAAAATTGTTACACCAGCTGTGAGGTGGGTATGACATACCCTAATATAGAATTGTCGATTTTGATAACTGAAATGACTTTAGAATAATACTTATTACAGTAATATGTTAATTAACATCAGGGAAATGAGGTAATATGATAAAATAACCCAGTTCCATTTATAAAAGTATTTTTATTTCTATAAAATACAAAGCAGTATTTTTTTAAGCACAAATCAACAATATTTAGAAACTATGACTAAAAAATTAGGAAATTGAGATCAACTGTTACACAAAATTAAATAATAATAAATCTGTCTTATACAATAACACAAAATAGTTACACCGCCGCATATTATGCGCATATGTTTGTGCGCATGCAGTTTACTCCGCCGCAGGTGCAACACTGTTACTGTCACTTTAAATCACTCCCCGCACCACCCCCTCCAGCTACCGAGTCAGCTAAGTTCCAGGAAACGCATAGTTAAGAAATATTTAGTGTTTTACAAATCGGTGGGTGTGAGATACCCGACCTCATTCACGCCGGGTTAAATATGAGTAAACAGCTGTGGTGGTCCTTCCTTCAGGAAAAAGTTCAAAAAAGGATCCAAAACCTCACAAAATTATAATATGACAGTAAAACATAGTGAAATATTATACTAATCAAAACAACTGATATTATTCTAATGTATTTGAAATGCACCGTGAAATAGCCGGCAGCGGCAAGCCGTGACATCTAACGTCTTAAATGGAAGCTTCCTTTCCCACGCACTATGATTGGCTTGGTCAATTTTTCAACTGTCCCAATATCATGTCTTCTGTCTCTTTACGCGCTATATAATAAATGAGATGGCACTATACCGCCTATTCCCATCAATGTAATATATCATTGAATATTATCATATTTAATTTGATATTGTATCATAATATATTTTTTTTAAATGACCTTCCACTTCCGGACCCCTAGAGCCGCCTCTGGTAAACAGCGATGTTTTTGCAGTACAGCGACAATATGCCTGTGTATATTGTACATTCAACTCGAAAACGCAATACTTTTTGGGACAGAAACGTTCGTTTTTTGAATTTTTCTCAGAGAAATGTTGTATTACAGTTCCTTTTATCATTTTTACTTGAAATTAAATAATACTTTGAAATTAAAATTGCTGTAGACAGCATACAACATGTTGTGTCTACTACAGAAACTGCACAACTTAGACGTATGTACACTGTAATTGTTCCAGTCAATCAGATTTAATCTAAGCTCAGTTAAAATTTCAAGAGCACAAAATATCAATATTCGACAAAGGTATATCTTTGACCAGTACATATTTATCCTTATCAATAAAAATTAGCACCTGCGCTATTGTTTTAGTATGTAGGTACATGTCTAGAATATTGCAGGATAAAAACCTTGATCGTATGTCAAAAAATAAACATACATTTTTAATTATATACAGTCAAAATCTTTAATAAATTAGCGATAAGAACTACAAATAAGAGCCGATTTAGAACCATAATAAGCCCCCATAACACGTTATTGCGTGACAATATGATTAATAAACAAGAAAAATAATGAGCACAATAAAACATGGGTGGGTAGGTCAAAATACGAGGACAATATTTCAATATGATTGTCACGCATAAGATACGTTTTTTTTAAGTAATACAAATATAACATACCTTGAATGTGATGCAACATATTAAAAGAACTAGGGATATTCGCAGCAAAGAAACACACAACCTTGGACATGTTATGTCGGAACTACGGTGAGCCATTTTCATGGACAACACTGACACTTGGAATCGTTATTCGAAGAACTGTCGTAAAAATACATTAAAATAAGTTAAATATCAGAAAATCATTTCAACGGCAATGTATAGGATAATATTAAAAACTTAAAAATAATCAATAAAACACTACACTGAGGCGTAATTCAGTGCCAGGCAATTATCTGACTAGACGCAACGACATACCGAGAAATATGAGAAAGAAGAACAAAATGTTTGATGAATCATGCATGCCATAGAAATCGCGCGAGCAAAGACAAAAGTTGCGTTCAGCAAACGGTGATCAATCTCGTAAATTTAAAGCGATCAAATAAAATTGCTAACGGGGTTAGTATATTTATGTTGCTAACTATCTAATGCTATCTAACCATCACGCCGTTCGCAGGAGTAGGCAGAGAGAACAGACCGCCGAACAACTCGGTTTTGGCACACACTCCTCGCCTCATTCACATTCATACATCGTCTCATACACCGGGGCGTCACTAGGTAGGAGGTTCCAAGGTAGGGGTGGGCAGATTTTACACACATTAACTTTTTTTATAGAGCTTACAGGGAAGGAACAAGGAAGTAGTCAGAATAAACTAGAAATATTTACATATAATATACAAGCTGTCATTTACACGGCTTTGCAGGGGGTTGTGAACAGGGCCTTCTTAAGCCGTGAAGGGGCCCATGAGCATCCTGAGTTTGGTGTGCCCTTTTGAAAGCCATAAACCTACAAGAAAACAACAAACCACATATTTTTTTTTTATTAGTTTTTGGGGTATTATGCCGTGTTACGCTACCTCCTTCTTTAGCCAACGTTTCGGAGAGCGTTGCAGTGTCCATCATCAGGGCAGATGTGTAATAGTTAGGGGTGATGTTTGTACTTATCTACTTAGGAGCGATACCGTGTCGCCAGCTCCACTCCTCTACGAGCTGGCGCTACAATATACTTCAACATGTTTTTTTGGGTTTAGCCTTGATGTAACCGTCAATTACCGGATACCAAGAACTATTGAGCTTAGTTCCGTCGTCTCTATTAATATTTATAGGGTTTTTGTGAATTTCAATTGCCTCCGTAATCAGGCGCGCTCTATGAGTTTGTGGTCTTCCCAGGACCTCAGGGACAAATCCAAAGTAATGGCCGGTTTCGATTAAGTGCTCGGCCATTGCCGATTTGTCAGGGTGGCCAAGTTTACAGGCACGGAAGTGTTCTGATATCCTTTTGGAGATCGTCCGCTCTGTTTGGCCTACATAAACCTTGTCACATCCAGAACAGCTGAGTTTGTATACTCCATCTGTTTCCAGAGGAAACTTGGTCTTTGCAGGCCTCAAAAAGTCTCGTATTTTTATCGTGGTTCCGAAGACAGTCTTGATGCTTTCTTTTTTCAATAGCCTGGAAATTCTGTCTGTCACATTGTGAACGTAAGGCAAGAAAGCGCAGCCCTTTGACTCTTGTTCAATTCTTGTTCAAAAAGCCCAGATCGATCCTCTTTCCTGATACTGGAAGCTTTTACTAACTCCCTTGTCTTCAGGTCAATTTTGTTAGTGGGATTGTTTTTGATTTTCTTATAGGTATTTGGTAAAAGCCTCCAGAACTCCTGCCCTGTACGGTCTTCCAAAAATTCATAAAAAGGATATCCCAATGAGAACGATTGTCAGTGCTATTGGTGCACCGACGTACAAACTTTCTCAATACCTCTCAAGATTACTGCAGATGCAAACTGGGAAAACTGAATCTTGGATTAAGGATTCCACAGATCTGATCAGTAAGCTTAAGAAGGTTAAGACTGAAAAGGGAGATATTTTGGTCAGTTTTGACGTTGTGTCTCTTTTCACAAATGTGCCTCTGGAAGACTCCATGACAATGCTCAGAGAGATCTACGAGGAAGACATTTGTAAACTTTTTGAACATTGCCTTAAAACGGGATATTTTGCATTCCAGGGTGAACTTTTTGAACAAGTGGAAGGAGTTGCGAAGGTGGGGAAGTACCTGGATATTCAGATCTGGTCACCAAACACGGCTAAAGCCATTTCAAGCAAAGTTTCAATTCTGAATTATTATGGTCTTACACCAAGGCGATACTGAGTATCTTCCACTCTGGAGAGTGCCGCAAAAATGCTGTAAGTATATTATTTTAAATTAATTAATTGTTAAATAATACAAATTATTCAAATAAAATTTATTTTCTCACGCTGGATTAAATCCCATGACCTTCGGATTGTGAGTCAAAAGCCCATACAAACAAATATATTTTTAAATTATTACCTACGTAGATAAAAAAATAATCGTGAATACCGAACATCAGATTCAATTCCTCAATAACCTCGGAGCCTGTGGAACTATGGCATACCCAACTGGAGTAAGTTACAAGAGCGAAGGGCGTAGAAAATTAGTTACAATTTTTACAGAAATGGAAAAATGCAAGAAATGGAGTTCCCACTTTTCAACAATCCATTCACTTTTGGTGCTGCACAGACACCAATTCATTTGCAAATGGAATTGATAGTTTTCCAATCCGGCAGTACTGTTAAGAATAAATTTAAGGAAGTTAATGTTACTACATTTTATACACAGTATTTAAAGAGTTTGAATAACTATCCAAATATAAGAAAGCATGCAGCGCGCATCCTGTGTATGTTCGGTAGTACCTATTTATGCGAACAGATGTTTTCCGTTTTGAAAATAAATAAAAACAAAGATCCCTAAAGCTCCGTACACACTTGTGTGGTGTGGTGTGTCGTGACTACAAATTAACCAATCATCGTCGTCGCTTGTCGACACGCCACAACCTACAAATATGTCTCTAACCATAATAAATGTATGAAACCGATGTGCTTCTGGCGCGCCACGACACACCACACCACACAAGTGTGTTTCCGCCTTAAGGCTTATGGATGAACATCTCCAATCGATTAAAATAACTACCACGAGTATGACACCCAACATCAATGAGCTTATCAAAAACAAGAGACGTCAGGTGTCCGGCTCAAGATATTTCACCATTTTACCCTATTTTTTAACATTCATGAAAATTTACAATTACTAGGTATCTAACTAAATACAGATTTTAACAATTCAGTAAGGGTTTCTATTTTAAATTTTCAGTCTTGCCCGCTTACACACGCTAAATCTTATAAATGGTCCTTAATAAAATCCAGTTTGACCCCCCTGTTAAAGACTATGTCGTTAAAGAATTTGCGATAGGGATCGTCCATTAATCACATGATGTTTTTTAGCAACTTTTTAACCCCCCCCCCCCCCCCCCCTGGTGATATGAGGTGAGGTTTTAGACTAACCCTCCACCCCCTACCCAAAATCACGTGTATATTTTTAGTACAAAGTATATTGAAATTTTCGGAATATTATCTATACAGGTATGCTCTGACTAAATTTTGGAAAATTAAGCATCGTGATAAAAATATCCAAGGTTGCAGGTTGTTTTTGACTGGCAACGAAAAATAAATACATGTGTTATCTTATTATACACCCCCCCCCCCCCCCTTGTTTTTTTTTTCCGACCCCCCCCCCCCCTCCCTTTCGAGCCTCACGTGATTAATGGACGACCCCATACCTACGGATTGGTATTTCAAATTCTCACACATATGCGTCATGTATAGATGAAGCTCGTCTTTTAGGCACGCGATCGGTTGTATGTACCTGCATGTACCTATAGGTACATGACGCTCGTCTAAAAAGGGTTAAAGGCACGGAAAAAGCACCGCAGGTGAAAATTTTTGTAGATTTATGTGCAAACCAACAAATGCTTTCGACTTCTATTTTTTTCAGAGAGTCAGTATCCCAACAATATTTAGACGAAAATCCTTTAGTATTTTCCTAAACGGAAATATTTATGTAATTTTTAAAACGGAAACCTTTAAAACATATCACTTAACCAAATAGTAACAACTGTTAAGTATGTATAGTACTGTCATTCTGATAGTGCTCCCTATCTAAACACGAGAATTTCTCAATTAGGGAGGTATTGTTGCCACTAATATTATATATTATATAATTTGGTTAATTATGTATTATATGTATTGGTTAATAATTTTTTTTTTTTTAAAACCAGCTGGTAGCGGAGTGGACAAAAGCGTTGAATTCCCACCCAGGCTGCTAGCTAAGTTCTCCATCATTGCACAAACAACATTTTCAGGATACATAAAAACGTGAGAAAAATAATTCCGAAACCTGTGTCCTCTATGTGGATCATTTTTGCACCTAGCCGGGACCGCCTCCGATGTTGGCGAAAAATTTGATAATATATTATTTTCTGAGTTGTGTGTCCTCAATGTGTACCATCCCGAAAGATAGCGTATTATGCCTTAAAGAACTTTTTTTTAAAATAATGCACATTCTCTTCCAATAATATTTCTAAAGCACGAAAGAAAATAATTAGACTTTGGTGAATAATAACACTTGTTAGAAGATTTTCTAAAGCTAAAAAAATCGCAAAGTAAATTTTCTTCCACCCAATGACGTGTATATATAAGGGGCCATCCATAAATTACGTTACACGTTAAGGGGGGGGAGGAGAGTAGAGAAGTGTGATATATTGTGACAAGGGGTATGGGGGGGTCATCAGATTTGTGATGTGAAAACGACTGTGACACACGCGACTGCCACAAAAATATTTTACCTATCCCATTACGCCCCCTCCGTTGTGGATCTCCCGTTACGCTCCCTCCATTGTGGTAAATATGACCGTGACGATATTGAATGTTATCGAAAAACTTTTACACGTAAAATTGCAAAATATGTGACGTCACGCTACGGGGGAGGGGGTCTCACAAATGTGACAATGTGTAACAGGAACGGGGGCGGGGGGGGGGGGGGGGGGGTAAAAAAATCATGAAATTCGAGTGACGTAGTTTATGGATGGCCCCTAATGATAACGACGGTCCCGAAGAACAATGTCGGATGCGATTTTGTAGTGGAGCTTTTCAAAGTATCGTTTTTACATTTTTACTGTTTTTGATATCAAGAAATAAAGTGTCGTTTTGATATTTTACAATTCATCCCATTTCATTAAAAAATCCGAAAATAAGGACCTTAAAATCAATAAAATACATAAGTCCATAAATAAACCAAGAGAATGATTTTCAATTTTTAGCAGATCGGACATTGTTCTTTGGGACCATCAATATAATAAATTGATAACATACCAATTGTAAAAAATAGACCTTTAGAGTGTTGTGCTCAGGGAGGATCTCGGCTATTTATTAAACACTATGATTGTCCTAAATTCACCTCTAAATCTTGTCCCGGAGTCTAATATATTATATGTATTAATGATTTCTGAATCCTCAACCTACCAGCTGGTACCTACCTACTATGATAATTTTACCTATAGCCGAGTCCAGAATTGCATATGCCATCTCCAACTTTAAATGTCGATCATGTAATATCCAATAAAAAATATATATCCCCTCTTCAGATCCAACTGCTACCTATTACCAACATCACATAGTCAGGGCCGTTGAGAGCCTGAGCTGGACCCGGGGTTGCTCATAATTGATTTGAACTCGGGACCGATTTTTGGGAACCGTGTTACGTTTCAAGTACTTAAACTTCTAATTAAATAATTGACGGCCTCCCTGGTCGAGGGGTAAGAAGAGTCTCCACTAGCAATCCGAAGGTCGCGAGTTCGAACCGGGCATGCGCAATAAAATTTTATTAATTTGTGTTATTTTATAATCAATTAATTACAAATAATATAAAGTGTATTTGCAGCATGTTCCAGAGTGGAAGATACTCTCAGTATTGCCGTGGTGTAAGACCACTATTAAGAATTGAAATATTGCTTGAAATGGCTTTAGACATGTTTGGTGACCAGATTTCTTCCCCATCTCTTTCCTCTCCCCACTACCTTCAGCCTCATAACGTACCCCAATTGGGGATGCTATAGTTTCACTGGCTCTAGATGGTTGGGAGCAGTTGGGTCTTTTGTGTTGTATTCAGATAAAATAAGTTGTATTATACGATTTTTTATTTATTTTTATGCTGGTGTATATAGGTATTAGACTTATTACTAGCCGTGTTTGGTGACTAGATCTGAATAGCCAGGTACATTTTCCACATCTCCTTCCCATTGCCACAACTTTCAGCCTCACAACATACCAAAATTTGGAATGTCTATATATTTTCACTGGCTCCAGACAGTTGAGAGCAGTTAAGTCTCTTGTGTTGTATTCGGATAAAAAAAGTAATACGTTATTACCTAACGTGCCGAATCTATTTATATTAAATTACAAAATACTCTGCCCGCCTGTGCACGCATCTTGCAGAAACTGGGTCATGGCCGCAACTCGACACAGAGCCAAGCAGACACGTTTCGTACACATTCGTATATTACAAAAACCTGAACTGCATTGCACTGCATGTGATGCGCAGCCTGCATCTCAAAGTATGTCGTTCACGTCGCAGTGCAGTGCAGACACGTGCCTGCCTCTCAGCGTATGTCGTTTCATACACATCCATATATTACAAAAACCTGTAATATACGGATTGCACTGCACGTAATGCGCGGCCTGCATCTCAGCGTATGTCATTCATTCACGTCGCAGTGCAGTGCAGACACGTTTCCGTGACGCACATGTCTGTCTCTCAGCATATGTATTTTCATACACTTCCACACAATACAAAAACCTGATCTAAACTACACGTGCTGTGCTTACGTCTCAGCGTAAGCCCACATTTAAAGCTTCACCACCTAGTTTTGTGAAAGGAATCTCCATTGGCGTCCTAAAATCAAACAATCAGTTACCTGATAATCCCAATATCACCAGGAAAATTATTCAAGACAAGGTATCTATCATCCGTTAGAGATAGGTAAGTTCTGCATTTTTCCGGAGGCCTCTGAGACGTGCTTCCTTTTAAAAGTACTTGAGTTCTTGGAGCAGGTCCTGGGTATCTAGCATGGTCGATCGATATAGGTTTTATTGAAAATGTCGGTAACTTGTCATCGCTCCTGAACACGACTGCAGGCCGCTAACGAACAAATAACACTTCACGTCAAATAAAGTACGAACCCTTAGTCGTTGAGAACTGTTGTTTGTTCGTTAGCGATCTGCAGTCCTGTTTGGGAGCGATGACAAGTTACCGACATTTTCGATAAAACCTATATCGACCGACCATGCTAGGTACCCTGGGAGCCATTCCCGACTTGCGAATGGCCCGAGCGCGCAAAAGAATCCGAATGCGCAACCTGCTCCCGACTCGCAAATGGCTCGAACCGAGACGCTCGGGTTCCACCCTAGCCGGACCTTGGAGACGGAGCTCGCAAAAGAACTCGAATGCGCGACCTGCTCCTGAATGGCTCGAATTGAGACGCTCGGGTTCCACCCTAGCCGGACCTCGGAGTCAGAGCACGCAAAAGAACTCGAACGCGCAACCTACTCCCGACTCGCACATGTGGCTCGGACCTGACGCACGAGTTTGAAGAGTGCGAACTGCCACCCGACTGTGCCTCGGCCCGCCGAGTTCCTGCTACAAGTACTGTACCTACCGGGTTCTTTGGGAGTAGTCGATTTGAAAGGGAGTAGGAGTAGGAGCCGCTTCGCGCGAAGAACCCAAGTTTATGAGCCCACTCCAGCTGAACCTATACATCGCTATCACCCGAAGAACATTTACCTTTTCGATCTTCTCCAAGAGCCATGCCCACTTCGGTGTCCAGCTTTGAAAACAGGCCTTCCTCAAGATTTTCCGATTCTCTTTCATCACCCATTAGATTTTTCCTTCAAACAATCCAGTACTTCCAACTACCGTCATTTGGCATTCAATACAAAACTTCCCTTTAACAGATCTCTGCTTTAAATGTACTGAAAACCATTTTATTGCTGAAATAAGGGCATCTATCTGCATCTAACGCTGCGTTTCACGTGGGGGCGAAGTTGCAGGCGAATTTGAATTTGTTTTCATTTGAATTTCAAACTAATTGAAATCATATTTACATCTACACCCCCACGTAAAACGCAGGGTTAGGCGAACGCAAAAGATACACTCACCTGACTAAATGCTTAGCTTCTGCGATCTATGCAGACTGTCTTGTCTCCTTATCAATAAAGAAATAAATCGGTCATGATTCATGACTAGAGCGTGCAATACCGTTATAGTGTTACCGCAATTTCACCTTGTTTTTCAGTACCGCAAAAGCGAGATTAGAGATGCGAATTTCGCGGTATTAAAAACTAACCGTGGTAGGGAAATCCACGCTACGAACAGTGCGTCAAAATGGAGAATTCCCGAATTCCCTACAGCAAACTAATGTTTATTTGTAGTCTTACTCAGTCTCAGTCTCACTCGCAAATACTCGCAAGTCGGATAAGTGAGTGACTAATCTGTCCTATTTTATTTGTTTACAACGCAAAAGCGTGAAAAAATAATTATTTTGACTAATATACTTACGTATTATACTCTTATCCGTATATCAAACTTTTTGTTGTTGTAAAAAATGAATACTTAGGGACCGTACCCAATCTATGTGACCAACTTTTTGCAATTTTTAACCTCCCCCCCGTTTGTACTAAGCGTGACATTTTGAGGACCCCACCCCCCCCCCAAACAGGTCACGTAGTATGGGTACGTTCCCTTACTATAATTAATGGTATTGAATTCAAAGACTTCAAAAGGTCTAATATAGTGTGGGAACATTTTTTGCGATCTACAGATCGTCAATCAGCAAAGTGTAAACTCTGTCCAGTAATTATTAAAATCAACAAGCGGACTACATACTAATTTACGCACTAAGCACGGAATTGGAGCTAAAAATGTTAACTACGACGAGATATCAAAAGAGGTTGATTGTCCTAGGGCAACATCAACTACGAACCGCAGCCAATCTACCGGTAGCAGCGGAGGTAGCAGCTACAACCTCAACCTTAAGTGACGAAGATGACCACATCGAAAAACTGCAATCACTGCAAGATATCACATTATTACTGAAAAAACTGATTCTCTTTCTATGAAAGTGTCCCGTATGGTGGCAAAAGATGGATTACCATTTAATTTCGTAAGTTCAGAAGATATACGGTCTTTGTTACTAATTTCGCAATACCACAAATTTTGCGGTATTACATGTCCGATACTGCAATATCGTGGTATTGAATATATACTGCGGTATTGCATGCTCTACTCATGAGCATCTAACATTTTCTTGCTTAAAAATTTATTTACAAGAATTTGGCCCGTTATTCATATATATATATATATATATGTATATATATATACAGTACAATCTCACTAATCCGGCACTTCAATAGACCGATATGTCCAATAATCCGGCATCCTCTGCCCGCGCCTCCCTCGCCCCTCTACGTCTATGCGCTCCATCGCCGCGTCGTTGTCTAGCAGTCTAACTACCTGTTGTTTTGAAGTGTGAATAGTGTGTATGTTCTCTTTATAAAATGCTTTGTTTTATTTATTATGATTTTTATCTTTAATCCAGTAATGCAAACATTCCAATAATCCGGCACCCTTTGGTTTTTAATAGTACCGGATTAGTGAGATTGTAGTGTATATATAGGTTTTGTCAACTTTAATGGGTGGGGGGGGGGGAGGGTGACACCACGTTATCCGCCCTATCCGTCCCAGGTGCCACCCATGCTAGCCTAACCCACTGCTTGTGGTCAGTGGCGTAGGCGAGCATGGGTGGCACCCGGGACGGATAGCACAACGGAAGGGGCATAATGGGATAGGATGGGAAGGGTTCTAGCAGAATATTTACCACAACGGAGGGGGTAGAACGGGGTAGGATGGGGCGGGGCGAAACGGAATACCATAATGGCCACTGAGCGCAAGTTACAATAATGATACACTGAAATAGTGTCCCATTTTTTTTTATTCAGACTTCTCTACAAGGGACCGCCCGTGCGCTGGCTCGTTTATTGACCGGCGGACCATCTTCTACCCTCTTGCGGACCACTGGTTGGGAAACCCAGCGCTAAAGCAATGAGCCTGAAGAGTAAGGAAGCTAGAAGATAATTGTAGGTCACTGAAAAAATGATATTGCACTAACTGCAATGGGCATCATTTTACGAAACAGTAGATTATGTGTATGCAGTGGCGTAGTAAGCATGGGTGGGACCCAGGGGGGATGTCACCCCCCGGGGCGTGGTGTCCCCCTTATTAAAGTTGACTTGAGAAATTCAAAATGCATAAAATTCGTCCATCCGGGGTAGGGATGCAACGATATATCGGAAAATCGATAAATATCGATATATCGACCCCTAAAAATATTTATATTTATCGATATCGACGATACGCCTACATCAATAGATCAATATCGAAAAACTCAATATATCGTATCGAAATATCGAAAAAAAAAAACAAAAAAGCTACAAGGAAACAGACTGTCAAAGTTACTATTTAATACATAGTTAATTAATAAATAGTTACGATTACAATATAATGAAATGATTTTAATTTTAATAAATTTATGAAAAAAAAATTTTTTTTTTATACCTTACAAAGTTTTGTGATTATTTACATAGTTAAGTATAAAAAATTATAAATGAGTACATACAATTACATAATCGATAAACGTTTGATATAACTAAAACTACATTGGATTTCTATCATCTTTTAAAAAAAGATGAAATATCGATAAATCGGCGTAATATACCGATATATCAATATCGACTTAATTCGATATATTTAAAAACCTTGCATCCCTAGTCCTGGGTGGGGGAAGGGTGGCTAGAGAATTTCAGGGATAAAAATTTCTCCACAAATGTAGGCTATGTTCGCCTATAAAAAAAAAGACCGAGCGACACAAAATTCGGGGCATTCCACGGGGAGCCATAGAGCTATGAAAATATAAATAACAGACCGTGTTCATGTGTACAATACTTTGGTGACAATATCCTTCGCAATTTTTTTACCATGGTTGAGTGTCACTCCCGTCGGGTGGCACCCGGGGCCGTCCCCCCCCCCCCCCCCCCCGCCCCCCGACCGTCCTTGCTACGCCACTGTGTGATTGTGTAGGTACATAGATGTGGATTTTCTGGTTTGTTCAGAGCAATTGATGAGGCCATTCTACAGGATTGTCTGCGAGAAATAACAAACACCATGATTATAATAAAAATATATTTTATTAATATTCTTAGATATTATGATGGTCGAATTGTGCAAAAATTTCATAAAATATTAGAATTTTTAGTTTTGACAGGTGCAGGGAATGACATTGAGAGGTCTACATCAAATAAATTATACAAACAGATAATAAGAAAAGTATAAAATGTTATGGTTTCAGTAAAATCACAATAATTTTAAAAAATTAAATGGCATATTTTTTGTGCAAAATTAAATTTAATAGCTGTGCATTGTCCATCGCACTCCATGCTGTCTATATCTATCCAATTAGGTACTTAGTGAATATTTTTTGTAAATAACCTCCTTAAATAAAAAAAAAAAAAAACAGTATTTTTAAATTGAACTTAAGATTTAGACTATAATAATTATCTTCATTGAAGGCACTTTGAATTATGCATAAAATGCAGCTAACATATTTTTTAAATATAGCCAATGTTAGATTTGTTAGGAGGAAAACCAATACATGAAAAATCGTAAAGTATAAAAATCTATGACCGGACAACTCAACAACATGCTACTTCATCACCTTCTTTGAAAAATCATTAAAAGTGATGTTAAAAAATAAAAAGAAAATGGTTGAATAGGTAATGTTAGGTTAAGTTATGGGCTATTCTACTTCTACTATTTTTTATTTTATATAAATAAAAATGAATCGCCGAAATGTATGTAGCGCATAACTTCCGAACGACTGCACCAAATTGGATAATTGTTTTATTTTTGTGTTCGTTATTGTCAGGACAAGGTTTGTATAAAATAGGGAAGGCGAACGGGACGAATTGGAAAGGATACGCAGAGAGAAACCATTTCTTTATTAAATGGCATAGCAACGCATGCCGGGTACAGCTAGTTTTAAATAATAAAAAAAATTCATAACATTTAATGAATTTTCAAATGGGTGTTGAAATGCCAGTTTGTTGAGTTGTCGTGGAATCATAAAAATCAGTTTGCAAAATAAATCATTTATGAACAGGCTGAACAGGCTTTTTAAAAATATACTTTTTTAAACATTTGCCATGGAAATATTATTTGAGCGATGGCATTGAACGTTAGGCAGAAACGAAAATAGCAGTAAGGAATTAGTTCCAACTATAATTTTAACAATGATGCTGAAAATGGTACTGTCGTACACTTAAAAGTAATATCATTATCAGCAACTAACACAAGGCTAACAGAATAAAACTATACACACAAATGTTTTTTCCGGTTCCATACCAACTCAGAATGAAACCAACTCAGAAACACCTCAGAAAGGTTATAAAATTTAAAAAAATTATTTTAAAATAACCAGTAACCCTAACCTAACTTATTAACCAATTTTTAATATTTTTTTATCATCACTCCTAATGAATGACCTTTCTGAGTTGCTTCCGAGTTGGTTTCATTCTGAGTTGGCCGGTCACCGTTTTTCCATTTTGATTAGACTAGTGAAGGAAGGAAGAGAGTTTGTTTGAATTACAGTCCTACCCAACTAAAGAATTTAATTACAGTCCTACCCAACTAAAGAATTTAATAGCTACTTCCAACCCGAGGAAACATGCAGCGTTAGCTGGGAACGCCCTCAGCATGACGGGAGTTATTCCTTTATAGAGAGCGAGGGGACCTTCATTCTTCATCAGCTGCTTGAAGACATCCCGCATGCCTTTGGGGTAGGTTCCTTCGGGAGCAGTTTGCAAGCGACTCTTGAGCACATCGGCGGGCATTCCTATTAACCAATTAGCTATTCCAGCGCACCCTCCCGCCACCACCGTCGCAGTCAGTCCCAGCTTCCCTTTCTCCGCGTCAGCGGGAGTCAGAAACTCTTTAACCACCTCGTAAGTCATAAAGTACATTCCGCTGGCAGGCACATCACGCAGAATGGTGGCCATGGTTCCCTTGTAAATACTGCGGATACCCCCTTCTCGGTACAGTTGCTTGGCACAATCCACCATTCCACTATATTTCTGGGGCCCACCTCCACCCTGTTGTATTTGAAGGAGACACTTGATTCGTTCTCCGGGTGCCATCACTGTGGTCGTGAATATTCCTGAAAAGGCTCCGGCCAGGAACAATTGAGGTTTGGTTAGCGCCGCATCTGTGTCACCCTGTACCACTTTTTTACCAACACCAAATCCGAAAAAGCTAATTGCGAAGATAGGGGCCACTCCTGTGAGAGGTGCAGACATTCCTTTGTAGAGCCCTCTGAAGCCTTCCTTCTGTATCGTTTTCGAAAAACAATCCCATGTGCCTTTATAGAGAGCACTTTCACCAGGCTTTGGGAGGGCTTGAGTTTGAAGCCTGACTTTAATTGTATCCATAGGATGTCCAGCAAGCACAGTGCATATTCCACCAAATCCACCGCAGAAAAAATACTTCACGGGTCCAATTTGTTCAGACATGTTGATTGAATACTTTAATTAAGGAACACTATTAGACTATCTACACAGCTGTCGCCGTCTATGTAACCGGTTATGAATTTGAAGGTTTTTGCACTGATTCTTGGAGAGAATTCAAAAAGATACTAGTTATCTACTGGGATATCAAAGTCCAATGTGTGTAGTAACCTCCAATCAAAACTTTCAAAAACGGGCAAACCAATATCACAGATTACGAGATTACGTATCTCTGATGTCAAATCTGTCAACCTGTCAATCTGTCAATTGAATTTTATCTTTTCAGAATGGAGCTAGACTAAATTTGATTCTATGGTACTGATACTGATACACATGCTCTAATCCCAAAATGCTACGGACACACTTGCTCATTGCTCATTCCTCATTTGAAGCCAAAGAGCATGCTATAAGTCTGTCAAAATAGAGTAGAAAATATAAAAACTGGAACTACTAAATTTGTAGACTGGCAACACCAATTTAACTGTCAAATATTTCTTTGAAGTGCAATGACACTGAATGTATAGAACACAGTAAACCACATTTAAAAAAAAAAATTCTTCATGAAATAAATTTTATTAAAAGGTGATTTGCTTTAATTTAATTTAACATAAATTTGAATTTAACAATAGATAGAGAGGAAGAATCACTAATGGTGAGTTTAGTTAGACTACTTTTAGATCTGAATGAGTTAAATATATTCAGATCTAAAATTAGAGACATGATCTAAAGCCCAGGCAACGCTAAGTACTTTTTCTAGTATTAAATAAATGTGAGCAATTTCTAACCTGTGCTTTTTATTTTATTACATTATAGTTATTCTTCATTATGTTAACACAAAATTGCAAAGGTATAATAATAATATATTTATATTCAATTCTAATTATGAGATCGGCGGGTATCACTATACTGCTATGAAAAAATATTTTTTCCACTATTATGCCTTTTTAATTTTTTATGAAAATGTAGGTTACACAGCTTTACTTTAACACCATGAGTTATGTGTTTAGTATTGCCATTTGATCAACAGTGGCGCCCTCATATATTTTCTACTCTTTTTTGACAGACTATACCTAGTAGCATATTATGTTTTTATGATTATTCGGTGGAAGGGGAAGCCTCTAAGTGGGAAGCCTCTGTGTGAACAGGCTAACTTATGAGCATGCTCATTTCAATCCGATCTCAGTTCGCGCCTGCGCATTCTTTGCAAAAATCTCAAAATAGCCCGCTGGGGAGACGAAAAAGCCTTGTTTTTTTTGTGATTTATTACGGGAATCACGAATATATTTGGAACACAAGGTCACTAAAATACCCACAATAAATTTCCAAATTTCCCAAAAGTTCCTTCAAAATGAAACCACATTCTAATGAAACTAGCATTTATTTTTTATTATTCAGTCATTTTCAGATTTGTTGACATCTTGGAACCAAATCAACCGTTTTATTTTCTTTCATTAGAAGATTCTTAAATAATTGCTTTGCAAGCTAAGATTATTTTTTTAGTTCTTGGCGAATGAAATTGACTCCATTCGATATTTATTTGACATGAGCATGCACATTATAGAGCATGTGTGTTCAATTGTTGGCTTTGAGCATGCTCATTCAAGAAAAAGCTCAAACCAAGCGGACTCATTAATGAGCAAATGTGTACAATTGATAAGCATGCTCATAAAATAGTACTGACACACTTGCTCATTAACAAACCGGCTTATGAGCATGCTTATTAATCAGTATGCTCATGTCAAATAGACGACTGTACACATTTGCACATTAATGAGAAGGCTTGGTTTGAGATTTCTCATAAATGAGCATGCTCAAGGCGAGCAATTGAACACACATGCTCTTTAATGAGCATGTTCATCTCAAATGGAGTCTGTTCCATTCGCCAAAAACTAAACAAAATAATCCTATTTATTGCAACGCAATTATTTAAGAATCTTCTGTCGAAAGAATTGATTTGGGTCCAAAATGTCAACAAATACAAAATACAATAACAAAAATAAATGCTAATTTAAATATAGAAGATAAAGGAACTTTTGGGGAATTTGGAAATCTATCGTGGGTATTTTAGTGACCTCCTTTTTTAAAGATATTCGCGATTCCCACAATAAATCACGAAAAACAAGGCTTTTTCGTCTCCCCAGCGGGCTATTTTGACATTTTTGCAAAGAATGCGCAGGCGCGAACTGAGATCGGTTTGAAATGAGCAAGCTCATAAACTAGCCTGTTCACCCATGCTAGAGGCTTCCCCTTCCACCCAATAATCCAATGAGCATGCTCATTAATCAAAGGGCTGTTGATTTGTGAGCATGCTCATTTGGCTTCAAATGAGTATGCTCAATACTAGCAACGTCACTGACACACATGCTACACATATATTCCCATACGTCAAGCCACATGATCTTTTATAGCTGTGTGCGGCACCGATCTAATGAGTCTGTCCAAGGCCGTAGCCAGAAAAAAATTTCGGGGGGGTTTTGTTTGGTGAAACAGTGCTTAGGGAACGTACCTATACTACGTGACCAACTTTTTGCAATGTTTAACCCCCCCCGCCCGGTCCCGGCGACTAAAAACCTAAGCCCCCCGCCGCTCATTTGTACCAAGCGTGGTATTTTGAAGACCCCCCCGAACGTGTCACGTAGTATGGGTACGTTCCCTTATAGAAATACGTTAAGTTTTAAAAATATATTTTTAATAAAATAAATTAAATGGTGTTACTTTCAATCTTATCGTGTATTTTTATAATAAAAAAATTAAATTTAGTCTTCTAACTTTCTTTTCAGCGAACAAATCAATTACCTCCTCGATGTCAATGTCAATTTCGGGGGGGGATCAATCCCTCTTGATCCCCCCCCCTGGCTACGGCCTTGATGTCTGTCGTCTGTCTGTACTCTGTAGTCTGTAGTTCTGCAGCATTAATGCTGCATTACCACCCCAATTTTTGTGGTATATCGTTAATCGTATATCTATGGCATAAATATACCAAACCACCGGAACCACCCACATCTATGGTTATTTTGAATTTCTGCACTTTCTGCGCATATAACGCAGTGTTGCCAACTTAGC
Source organism: Limnephilus marmoratus (assembly GCA_917880885.1). Taxonomy (NCBI): domain Eukaryota; kingdom Metazoa; phylum Arthropoda; class Insecta; order Trichoptera; family Limnephilidae; genus Limnephilus; species Limnephilus marmoratus. The sequence continues at coordinate 42,123,523 of OU862908.1, forward strand.
AACTTTATAGCTAGATCTAGCTATTATTTGATGTCAGACAGCTACATTTTAATGAAACTTGTAGCTAAACTTTTTAGCTACTTTTTATAGCAACTTTTCGTCATTGTTTTATAGCAATTCTTCCGGTGACAATACAAACCAAGATATAAGTACTCTTGCTTTAACTTGCCTTTCACTGCCACATTCTATTGCAGAGGTAGAGAGGTTATTCTCTCAGATGAATTTAGTTAAAAATAACCAAAGAAACCGAATGAGTTTGACAACTCGAAAAGCGAAATATTATATTTCTTTTAACTTAATAATAAAAAAAAAACTCTTAACTCAATCCTCTGCATTACAGACTCCCAGGAAAAGTGGTAAATGCTGCTATAACTGTGTTTTGCCTAAAGATGTAGGTACTGCATAAAATGGGTACCGCTAAAAATTATTAAAAATCACTGAAATATACTGAACCGCAGCCATCGACACCTTCTGATCTTCCTCTTTAAATATTAATGTTTTATTTATTTTTTTATTCAATAACATAAATAAATAAAAAAATAATGGAAATAAAGACGATTGTCAGAATTTGTCATTTTATTGTAACTTATCTACCAACTGTAACGTTTAGCTACTTCTAGCAACTTTTTGGGGTAAAAAAAACTGGCAATCTAGCAATATTTTGTAAGATGTCTAGCAATTTGGCATAGCTAACAGTTGGCAACACTGATATAACGACCGATTTAAAAAACGTTAGAATTTGTGGTGTTTATGTCAGCGTTGTTTAGCAAAAGTTATTTATCAGCGCTACTTCAATAATAATAAACATTTCTTTGTGTATTCGCTCCAACTGTGGGTTTAATTTCGATATTCATGAAGGAATATACTTAGTCTAAGGTTTTCTTTTGTCATCGAGTGTAATATTTTCATAAAATAAAATGTGGCGTTCGTCCGAATCTTCTGATCCAAGGAAGAGGAGTTTACACCGAAGAGTAAGTTTGCTTCGTAGATCTGAAGTCGGCAATACCTCGGCATCGGGCTCTGTTTTAGACGATGACACCAATGCAAATTGGAACGAAATGGGCGAGTATTTTACATAATATTTATCTGTACAATAACTAAAAGATCTGAATATAAACCTCTCGGGAGTGTGAGCTATTCTATATCTGTCTAATTCTGAAAGCTTGGTAATTTTGCAAAATTTAGAGGATGACACACCTGCGTTTAGTTGTGCAACTGCATCAACCTTTAGCTGTTTGTCAGTTTTAAGACTGGAGTAATTGTTCGGAACAAACGTCAACGGTTAATACGCACTTTTTTTGATAAAACTTTTAGATTCTTCTTAATTACCATAAAAGACAACTATTTGCATTGGGGCAGGTTGAAAATGTTACATTTTTAATTTTATTTACGTAAATTGAAAATTTGCTTTCACACTGTCAAATCACTCTGTTTGCAGTTCGGAACAAACGTCAACGGTTAATACGGTTAATACCAAGTTAATACGCACTTTTGGGAGGAATGCAGATCCGGGCACCGTCTGGAAATTTAATAAAAAGGCACTTTCTAGATGAGAAAAGTGTGGAAAAGCAGAATAAAACAAAAATTAAGGCGCGCTCGGCAAAATTCAGGGAGATAAAACCGTTCAAAGTATTTAAAATTTCACTTTACAAACTGATATTGACAGTTCGCCCGCGTCCGCCCGCCATTTTTTTATAACCTAATACGCTAAACATGGTTTGTGATAGAAAAGAAAGTGCCCCCTTCGTAGCGCCTGCTCGCGTCACGGCAAAAAAACATCCCAGTTTTCAAGTGGTTTAGCGGCTACGCTAGGTTTGTGTAATATGGTTTGTGATTTTGGCGTACTATTAATTCTGTATTAGGTCTGAGATCCAACATAAGCAATGAAAACATGGCGAACGAACTGTCAATATCAGTTCGCGAAGTGAATTTTTAAATACTTTGAACGGTTGTATCTCCCTTAATTTTGCCGAGCGCGCCTTAATTTATTTTTTATTCATCTTCTCCACACTTTTCTTATCTAGAAAGTGCCTTTTTATTAAATTTCCAGACGGTGCCCGGATCTGCATTTCACCCGCACTTTTTTTTGATAAAACTTTTTAAATTAAGATAATATACACAAGCCCGCTACACAAACCCTGCGTAGCCAAATAAACCATTCTAAAACGTAGGCTGTTTTTTAAAGTAAAGATAACATACACAATCCCGTTACATAACCGTTGACATTTGTTCCGAATATTTACCAAGACTGGATATTTCAGAACGCGAACGACTAAGCGGGCTGTAGCCTGTAGCTATCCCTAACTTCCAGACCCCTCACCCTATAACTTAGGTAACGTACCCATAATACGTGACCAACTTTTTGCAATTTTGACCCTCCATCCCTGTCACGCTTCGTCATATTTGTGAGACCCCCTCCCCCTAGTGTGACGTCACATAATATTTTATTATAAATATTTTTTAATAAAATCAACATGAAATCAAATATTTGAAATAATTGACAAAATAAAAAACTAATTAATGAGTGATTATTTTTATTAATAATGTGACGTCACAGAGCCGATGACCCCCCGACCCTTTTCACACTTCTCCACTCCCCTCCCCTATATTGGTGTGACATAATTTATGGATGGCCCCTTGTAAACATTATCATCATCTCACTTTTTTGTGGTTTCATGTAAAAATAATTAATAAAAAATTCTCAAAAGTTTCATAATTTTTTTTCAAATTGTGGTTGGAAACTTTGGATTCATAAAGGTGTACACTTAAGTTATTTTGTAGTTAAGTTTTAGATTTGAATTAAAGCGTGACATTTTCTCTTTCTAAAACCATTTAGATCATTTTTCTAACCATTATAGTAAGGGAGGCACAATGATTTCTATGAGACCTATATGAGTTGTTACGAAAACCGAACAAATAGACTTGTCTTTTAATAGTTTACCTTCCCCATACCAACCATCCAAAAATTCCGCGTGCTCCGAAAGGGGGTATCCAAAAACCCAGGCTCGTATTCATTTAAATCGTATTACATAGTTTATTTCAAGATGCATGTTCACAACCATCTGGTCTAGCGCAGTATGAACCCATTCATGAGGTCTCCCTCAACCAGTCTCTTCCGATCCTGCCCACCACGCAGGGGATGGGCAAATGCATTCTAACGTGACCTGTTGATGGGTTTCTCTGGGTCTGCTACCGCCCCCCTGAAAGTCTGAAACACCCACAGTGAGAACCTATGCAATAAATGATTCTCGGGCAGCGGTACCTATACCTGCCTCCCAAAGTATAAGTAATACAATGTAGAAACCATTTAAAGCCTTAAAAACACATTCAAAATATTTGACATATATATTTGACATACAAAGTAATTGACGGCTACACCAAAGCTAAATGCAGAAAACCATCTTCAAGTATACTGTAATTCCAGCTCGCAGTGGAGTGGAGCTGGCAACACGGTATTGCTTCAAAGTACTTAAGCACACATTTTACCACTAACATTTACACATCTGCCCTGATGATGGACACTGTAACGCTGTCCGAAATGTTGGCTAAAGGAGGAGGTAGCGTAACACGGCATAACCCCCAAAAACAAACAACAAAAATACTTTTGGCCGTTAAAATCTAAAAACATGTCAAAATATTTTTTTATTTAAAAAACGATTTTTATTATAAAAACTAGTATCGGGTACTTTAATATATCATAAAAAAAATTAAAATCTTTTAAAGGGAGTTCTACAAATTACACTAATAAAATATTTGTATTTATCGGAATTCCAAGTAACAAATGCAGCATATAAATGGCGGATAGTCCGCAAACAGTATAACTGTCTTGTTCCTCCACATCTGTGGTTTAGGCTATCCCGGGTGGCTACCCCACCCGGGTATGTTAGACTGAAAAAATAACATGACTCAGGAACATAAAGAGAAGACAAGAAGAATAGTATCAAAACACATGCAATACACTAGCGGGCAACGCGATTTGTGCTTATATTACTCGTACAAATTCCACGTCCAATAATGGTTCTCGTGAACTTATAGAAATGTCATGTTTCCTAAATCTTAGACAAGTGAACTTTATATATAACTGCAATAATAATCTATTAGACTTAATTTTTAGTAATTCCAGCAATATAAGTGTACAACATGCAAATGACAATGTTTCAACAATTGATAACTACCACCCACCACTTTTTGTTAAGCATATATCTCTACAAAATTTAAATTTAGAGTCTTTTAAAGAAAAATCAAATTTTTATAAAGCTGATTATCCTAAGATTAACGAGTTTCTCGCTAAATCAGACTGGAACTTCATTAGTAATTGTAATAACATCAATGATATAATAGAATCTTTTTACTGCATAATTAACAAATCAATTGAACTGTACGTCCCTATTACAAAATGTAGGACATCTAATTACCCCAAATGGTTTAGCAAAGAGCTAATTTGTACCATCCAGTCAAAAAAACTTGCACATAAAACATTCAAAATATCTCGAGCTCCAAATGACTATCTACTTTTTTCTAATTTACGCAAAAGGGTGAAAAACATATCGATCTCTTGTTACAAAGAATACCTGGAAAATATTGAGAAATCGTTACAAAATAAACCTCAAAATTTATTCAAATTTGCAAACAATCTTAATAGTAATGAATCTGGTATTCCGTCTATCATATACTACAATGGTAAAATTGCTGATACACCTCAAGGAATTACTGACTTATTTGCCGAATGCTTTGGCGAAGTATATGATGTAAACTCATCTAATAACCAAATACCTCAATTCAACTCAAATATTTCTATTGATTTCAATGACCTTGTTATTGATGAAATCGATGTTCAGCGTAAAATTACACTATTAGATAGTCAGAAATCCGCTGGCCCAGACACCATACCAACAATTTATTTAAAAAACTGTGTATCTAGCTTAAAAGGTCATTTAACCAATATATTCAATATATCATTAGCATCAGGCCTTTTCCCTCAAAAATGGAAGATCAGTTTCCTTAGTCCCATCTATAAAAAGGGTGATAAAACGGATGCTTCTAACTACAGACCTATTTGCATACAATCAGCGATACCTAAATTGTTTGAATCCGTAGTTCTATCAAAATTTATGTTACAGGCTCGTAAAATCATTTCCCCCTACCAACATGGATTTATATCCGGAAGATCTACACTAACAAATTTAATTATATACGAAAAATATATTTCAGACAATCTAAATTCAAAATTGCAAACGGATGCAGTTTACACAGATTTCAGCAAAGCATTCGACAAAGTTTCCCAAAAAATCTTATTAAACAAACTAAAAGTATATGGGATAAAAGGAAAACTACTAAAATGGTTTGAGACCTATTTAACATCTAGAAAACTATACGTTAAATTATCCAACCATATGTCAAACGTAATTGAAGCTTCAAGTGGGGTGCCCCAAGGTTCTCATCTAGGTCCTATTCTTTTTTTACTATTTATCAATGACATTGTTTCAATATTTGAAGGTATCCATTTCCTATTGTTTGCTGATGACTTGAAAATATACACTATTATAAGAAATTTAATGGACTGTCTTGTATTGCAAAACAACTTGGATCGATTGTATAATTGGTGTAACATAAATGATTTATTTTTAAACATTAACAAATGTCAATCTATAAGTTTTTCTCGAAATAAAAATCCAATACTCTTTCAATATCACATTAACAATGTGAATCTTTCTAAAGTAACATTAATAAAGGATCTGGGTGTCGTTTTTGATAACAAGATGACATTCGTCCCCCACATTGATGCAATCACGAATAAAGCACTTAAATGTCTCGGTTTTGTGTTAAGATCGTCCAAAGATCTAATGCATACTAATACACTCAAAACGCTATATATAACACTGGTCAGAAGTATTCTTGAGTATAATTCCTCTCTCTGGTCGCCATTATACAATGTTCATTCACACAAAATTGAAAGAGTACAACATAAATTTTTAAGGCATATAAATTACAAATTAAAAATTCCAATAGAAAATTTAAATTATAATTATTTAATGCAATTGCTTAAATTACCCGAATTATCACAGCGAAGAAAAATCTGTGATGTTTTATTATTATTTAAAATTATCAACGGATATTTGGATAGCCCTGAACTTGTGAACATGATAAATTATCAAGTACCTAACAATTACAACACCAGACTCCATGCTCCATTTAACGTAGTTGCTTCTCGCACTAATTTTATGTTTAACTCTTGTCTTCAGAGATTGCATCGTGTGGGGAATGAAACTTGCTCTGTCGATATATTTTTTTATAAAAACCTCGCTTCCTCCAAAAAGCATATATGTATGCAGATGCAAAAATCCTTAAATGTTCCAGATTGTTAACAGTAACAAATTTAATACCCATTGCTCTGTAACTACTTTTATAGTACCTACTTACTTCTTTATACATATATGTAATTGCTGTGTACCTTTTATTTTATTTTTTTCCTGATAATAACAAACTAAAGTAAAAATCCTTAAATGTTTCACATTGTGAACAGTAACAAACTTAATACCCACTGCTCTGTAACTACATTCATGATAACTACATTCATAGTACCTACTTACTTATTTATATAATATGTAATTACTGTGTACCTTTTATTTTTTTCTTTTTCATAATAATAACAAACATACGTACATTAAAGAAAATTACCTACTTTTATATTTATTGTTAAAAATGTTTTACACCACTGCAATACCGGTATGCTTCGAGCATATTTGGAATCACACTTTGTGTGATATTGTGACAATAATTATTGAATCTAATGTAGCGTGAGCCCAAATAGAACTCCTTTGTAAACAATTACTCGAATACTGATACCTATTTATGTTAAGCCTACTTATATCTTTCTAGCTCTGTTTATCATTTTATGTACTATATACTTATGATACTGCATACTTGTTATAATGCTCCTGTACAATTTATTTTATATGTAAAAGCCATCAAGGCGTTAACAACAACAACAAACAAACAAATATTACCAAAAACAATGTTTTTCAATATCACGCACTTTGAATATTGGAAAACAAAATAAGCCAAAATTGTCATTGGTATTTTCTTAAGGATTACAAAAAATGTTAATGAAATTGTACGATTAATATTTTATTTTTTTATTTATTTATTTCTATGCTTTTACATACAGTTAATAAATACAATGATATACAGTTAATAAGTGCAATGACAATGACATTAGGTGGAAGTAAAACAAAAATATTCTTAATATGAAACATAGTAGGTAGTAGAGTGAAATGTGATCGGCAACTGTATGTAATTAGTTAAAACGAATGTGGTTATGGATTGTGAACACCTCACTGGGAGAACCCGTGCTGAGGTGTATGCATGTATTATCATGCCATCATAAGTGATAGCACAGTATCCCCCTTGAGACTCTCAAGGAGGACTCCGTGGTACCACCCATGGTGGCAGTATTGTACACATAGTAGGTGTAGGTAGCTGTGTTGAGATAGTCATCATAATATTATGCAGACACAATGTAGTAAGTTGAGGTAAGTTGAGCATCATAATATACTAAAGTCGCAATGGATAATACATTATAGTAAAAAGAAAAAAAAATAAAGAATATACAAGAAGAGTGAACTTGAGAGCAGTTGTGACGAAAAGAGAATAAAAGAAACAAACAAAAGTAGATGATATTAGTGCCAATATTTTAAAAATAGTTATGCAATATTAATCTATTTTGTAGATCTAGATCTAGTGGTATAATTTAAATACCAAGTTAATTTTTATGTTTGGTTTGGAGTAAATAGGTTTTGGAAAAATAGTGTTCCTTTAGTTTTTATCCAGTCTGTGATTTGTTTTTTTAGTTTATATGTTGGTGAATAATCAGCAAGTTGTTTTAAAGAAGGTGGCATGCTGTTATATAGTTTGATGGAATAGTAGTTAAAGGATCTTTGTCCGTGGGTCGTGTGCTTTAGCGGGATGTTAAGTGTTAGATTTATTGAAGACCGGCTTGTTATTGAGGACTGTGAAAGTAAAGGGATATGCAGTTTGAATTTGAAGAGGTGAAGAATAGACGATTTAGCGTAGAGTTGTCTGATTGACAAAACGTCGAGCATCTTGTAAATTTTTTCAGAGTTTGTATCATACGCTACTTGAAGAATTAGTTTGATTGTTGCCTTTTGTGCTTTTTCTAGTGGATCTAGAGAAATATTACTTGCACTTCCCCAAGACAGAAGACCATACATGATTATAGATTGGGAAAGAGCAAAGTAAATAGATCTTAGTATAGTGCGTGGGAAGATGTTTTTTATATTATTTAAGAGATACATGATTTTTTTAAGCTTGGATGTAATTAAGTTGATGTGGTCATTCCAGCGTAGGTTTTCGTCAATTATGACGCCTAGATATTTTATTTGTTTGACATTTTCTATGATTTCGCATTTGCATATTGAGGAGGGTTGGGAGCAGTCGTGTATTTTCAGAGCGAAGGTTGGAGGAGGTTGACCTCTTTGAGTTATACTGTGTGTTATGAATTTAGTTTTTTTTTGTATTTACAGTAAGTTTGTTTTCATTGAGCCATTGTTTGATGACAGCAAGACTTTTCTCAGCTTTAAGGAATGCCTTGATCCATGAGTCAGCTTGACAAAGTATTACGGTGTCATCAGCGAATGTCACAATGTTGCCTTCTGTAATTAGTTCACAGATATCATTGATGTAGATAAGAAACATTAAGGGACCTAGAACACTACCCTGGGGCACTCCGTAACTGATCGGAAGGGGTTCACTTTTCACTTTGTTAATAATGACTTGTTGAGTTCTCTCTGACATAAAACTTTTCAGTAAGTTAAGTTCATTTCCAGTTATGCCAAGTTTAATAAGTTTCTTAAAAAGTATATTGTGAGATATTGTATCGAAGGCTTTACATAAGTCTAGGTATATTGAGATTACTTTTTTCTTTGAGTCAAGGTTAGAGTTAATAAAGTCTGTTACTGAGGTTAAAGCGTGTTGTGTATTACTGTTCTTTCTAAAGCCATGCTGGTTCTTCGAGAGTAGATGGTTTGTTTCTAGGTAGTGGTAGAGCTGTTCTTTGATGGCTTTTTCCAGAATTTTGGACATAGTATTTAGAAGAGTGATGGGTCTGTAGTTGTTGATGTCATTTTTAGGTCCTGACTTATAGATAGGAATTACCAGTCCATTTTTTAAGCAGCTAGGGAAAATACCTTCTTTTAGGCTACGATTTATCAGGTATGTAAGTGGATTGAGGAGTTGGTCACTTAGAGTTTTAATGGTTTTAGCGTCTATGTAGTCAGTACCTACAGCTGAGCTATTCTTTAAGGATTGTATTATTTTAGATGTATTTTCACATGAGATGGTTTGGAGTTTAAATTGTATATCATTATTGGAGTTAGGAGTATCTTGTTGGATAGATGAATGTAGATTCTCTGCCACAGTACTTGTAATGTTTTCTGCCAGAATGCCTCCAATATTTGTGTAATGATTGTTAATGTAATTTAAAACTAATGTGGGATTGTCGTGGAAGAGGATTTCTTCATTGTTAATGACAATATTTTTGATATTATCATCATCGAATTTATGAGTGCAAGTACTTTCCTTTAGTATTGACCATACACTTTTGGGATCGTAATTGGATTCTATCAGTTTATTTTTGAAGTGTAGCTCTTTAGCTTTTCGTATAATTAGGGTGCATAGATTTCTATATCTTTTGTAGAATGAGTAGAGAGTAGTATCAGAAGGGTTGAGTTTGACTTGTTTGTGTAACTTATCTCTTTTTTTAATACAGTTTAAGATGCTTTGAGTTATCCAAGTTTTTAGTTTTTTTTGGCGGTGGGGAATAATTTTTGTTGATGTTTTAGTATTTTGCGTGATGATGGTTTGTAGGTATGTAATAAAGTAGTGCCAAGCCTTATCTGTTGACGTTATACTCCTTAAATGCTCCCATGATTGTTCATCTAAACATGATTTTATGTTGTCATAGGCAATATTCTTAATTGTGAAATGGCGTTGAGTAAGCAAATTTGGAGTTGGTGTAGTCAGGCCTAGTAAAGTTGTGTAGTGGTCCGTAATGGAGGATTCGTAGACTATGCTTTTGATATAATGTTTTGATTTTACCATAATGTGGTCTATACAAGACTCAGTGTTATTGGTTACTCTAGTGGGGGTATTAATAGTACTGAAGATACCATGTTGCATCAGCATCAAAAGGTAATCGTGGTTTTGTGGGTGACCATTAGGCAGTAGATTAATATTAAGGTCACCGGCTATTATGATATTTTTAAAGGAATTTAATTTATTAAGATGACTATTAAGGGAAGATATGAATGGTGCGATATCATAGGTGGATGGTGATCTGTATAGTGCAAGTATACAAGTTTCTTGGTTGACGATTATTTGTAAACAGTTTGAGTTATCAATGAAAATTTCAGAAACTAAACTACTAAGGTTGTTATGAAGATAGACCACAACACCGTCGTTTTGTTTTTTATTATTTAATGTGTGGTACTGGGTGTAATTTTGTTTGTGTTTCTGGGTGAAGGCGTTTGTAATCCAACATTCTGTAAGAATAATGATATTAAAATCTGTAGTAAAGGTGTTGGTTAGGATGTCGAGTTCATCGTAATTTTTGTTGAGAGAACGTATGTTTTGATTTAGTATAGTTAGTGAAGGTGGGCTAGTGAGGATTGTATCACATAATTTCTGATCCGCAGTAGTGTAATGGTGGTGCAAGTTATTAAGATTCATTTTCAGTAGGTCAGCCATGTTAATATTCAGTAAATTAGAAAATGTAAATTTGATGGGTTAGTGATTTATGGATGAGTCCCCATTTTTTTAAGATCATTTTCGTGTCTAATCTGGATGGTTTTTTCCCCGGGTCCTTTACGTACAAGCAGTCTACTCGCTTTGAACCACACGAATTCGAAAAGAGTTTCTTTGGCAGTTTGTTTGGTTTTCCACAATAGTTCCTTAAAGTAAGGTGAAAGCACTTCACTGATGTAAATCGGCGAACTCAAGTTAAGTGTTTTGGCCGCACTTTTTACTGAGAGAATCGAATCCCTAGTTTTAGGGTTGCGAAAAGCGATATGCAGTTTGTCCGGGGTGTTACGTCTGCGGTCTTGGGTCCTGGTCACCATACGAATGTCCTGTTGTAGCAGGGGCAAGCCCAGCAAGCTGGCTACCCGTAGTACAGCTTCCGTAGGTTGTTCGCCCGGCTGCAGCTCCACTCCCGCCATCTCCACACTGTCAGATAACTTCTCTTGCTCGAGTTCTGCAAGTCTACACTCAAGGCTAGAAATTCTAATGTTATTCTTATCGTTCACCTCACGTAAAAACTTGGTTTCTTTATGCAGATCCTGCATTTTTTTGAAGCTCGACACAAGGTCTTCATACTGGTTACAGATGAATTCGCTGCTTTTCTTTAAGTCTCTTATTTCTTCTTCAAACATTTTTTTCATTTCAGTAATTTTGTTGTCAAAATGTTTGGTGATTCGTTCGAATAAGACATCAGTTTCTGAACCGGACTTCGAGGATGGTGAGCTCGATCGGCTTTTGCATTTCGGACAGTTCCAAGTTAATTTATTTTTAACCGCCATTCTTTTGAAATTTGTATCGGTGATGTTGACACAGGTATTATGAAACGCGGTATTGCAGATGGCACAGGTGAGTGCAAAGTCATTATTCGAGATCAAGTTGAGGCAACCTTCGCAGTTCATTTTTAGAGTATAATTTAGAAAGTTTATATGTGAAGTCACAACACTGTTTCAGGTATTTAAACTTTTGATGTGTTAAATCACTGGTATAAAGTAGAACACAATGTTCAGTGTTAGTTTGCGCACTTTTCTAATGTTTTCAGTAACTTTTAATACTTAGAATTCATTAGTTTAGTCAGAGCACTGTTTTTTTGTTTCAGGTATTAAAACTTTAGATGTGTTAGATCACTGGTATAAATTAGAGTACTATGTAGAAGCACAATAATCTGTGTTAGTTTGTGCACTTTTTTAATGTTTTCCGTTACTTTTAATACTTAAAATTCAAAAATTTTGTCAGAGCAATTATTTGAGGTTGTTTACAAGATGACGTATTATTGTTGTATAGATATTATCGAGATATCGTGAATAAGGGGAGGCGTCTACTAATATCTACAGGAATTCCAAAAACTGAAAAAATCGAACTAATATATATGAGAGCCAAAGTGTTGACGAATATCTACTGCTCAAACTGTTGACTAATATCTATGAGAACCAAAGTGTTGACGAATATCTACAGCTCAAACTGCTGACTAATATCTATGAGAACCAAAGTGACGAATTTCTGCAGCACTGGCAGAGGTTGGATTTGCAATTATGTATAGCATATTGGAATAATGTAATATTGCGTATGCGGTTTAAAAAACTTAATTTATGTAAGTATGTATGTAAAAATCCCTAATATCGGACTATTGGACACATTTAGCTGATTAGTCCAACCTACGCTCTGTAGATATTAGTTCAACATACGCTCTGTAGATATTAGTCAACACTGAAACCGTCATAGATATTCGTCCGACCTTAGCTCTGTAGATATTAGTCAACACTCTGAAGTTCGTAGATATTAGTTCAACATATGAGCTGTAGATATTCGTCCGACATACAGGCTGTAGATATTAGTATCTGGAGTCGAATAAGGTGTACCTTGGGATTTTAAACACCCTTTTCGGGCTGGCTGGGTTAAGTTGAAACGTAGTATAATTTTCAAATTCTGTGCATATTAAATGTGCGGTAGTCCGTTTTTATTGAATATAAATTTCCTTTATTAAATGATCCCTTTGTTGCCATTTTGGATTTTTTTAGTATAGATGGATTGACATTTGTTTAAATTCAATTTAAATACTTATAAATTACTTAATTAACCCAAACAAAGAACCTAAAAAGGTAATTGTTGAATCGAAGTGCAATTTCCATAATCTGTGCGTTAAAGTGCGGCTAATAATTACCCTCGTTTTATGCATTTTTTATTATTGTGTTTTTTGATTGACTTATTTTTATTGTTTACAGAACCTCAGTGGTGGGAAAGATTGGATAGAGGTCCAGACAAAAGGGCGTCAGCAAACTATTTACCCGTAAATCGATCAAATACTCCCAATTACTCTGAGATTTTAGTTCAAGAGAGGTAACAGTGTAATTTTTGTTTTAAATATAAATATTTATAAAGGTTTATAAAATTTAATATTCGAGCTACAGTCGATTCCGTCTAATTGGTACACTGGTTTATTGTGAAAGACAACCCATTTTGGGAGAAAACCCAAGGAACAGATATCAAATAAAGAAACTAATACTAATTTACTTTGGTTATCTGGGACACCATTTCATTTAACCTCTCAAGCTTCGATCATTTTTTGTCGAGGGTCAAAATATTTATAATATAATAATACTAATTTACTTTGGTTATCTGGGACACCATTTCATTTAAACTCTCAGGCCTCGATCATATTTTGTCGAGGTTCAAAATATTTGCGCTTTGCAATAAAATCAAATTAAACTGAATATTTTTTAACGCCTCTGAAAACTCAACACTGTTTTTGATAGGTGATAAAATACGCTTTCAAATTTTATGAATCAAAATAAACATAATTTTTGAAACATAAAACTAAATTTACTGATAACGAAAAAAAAGGTATATATTTTTAATAACGTTGTTTTTTTTTCTTAAAGTTTCATTATTTTTTTTTCAAATTGTGATACAAAACTTTGATTTCATAAAGGTGTACCTACATTTTACTTCTTTTGTGTTTTACCCTTTAGATTTGAATATAAAGCGTGTTTTTTTTTCTCTTTCTAACACCGTTTATATCATATTTCTCACTATATATGTGTATCATTAAGGGAGACAACGATTTCTACCAGATCTATAAAATTTATATCTGAAAAGTGAACAAATTAGCCTGAGGGGTTAATTGGGATAATTTGTGTTGAAAAAAAAGCTGGGCCACGACGATTTCAAAGTAACTGATGGATGGTTATCGCGAAGGAAAGTAAAACGCGGCATCAAATTAAAAAAAGCGCACGGTGAAAGGGCAGTGCTTATTATTTAAGTGCTGAGCATTGGAAAAATACGACAATTCCTATTTTCTTTGAATCATTTAATAATAATAATAATTTTTGGCTAATTAATATAGCGCCGTTTTTGTGAAAAATCACCTCAAGGGAGCTGTACAAATAAATATATAAAAGAATTAATACTACTGACTTACAACTAAGATTTACAATTATAACTAGTGACTTACATCTAAGACTTATAGCTAGTGACTTATATTAATGGCTTACAACTAAAATTTACAATTATAACTACTGACTTACATCTAAGACTTATAGCTAGTGACTTATATTAATGACTAAAATTTACAATTATAACTACTGACTTACATCTAAGACTTATAGCTAGTGACTTATATTAATGGCTTACAACTAAATTTTTTCGTTTAAATTAATAAATTACTTCGTTTTTACCACTTTTATTGTTTACAAAACCGACATGTTTCGTCAGCAAAGCTGACTTCTTCAGGGTTTTGACAGAACTAATTTTAAAAATAAACATATATAGGTAATAGAGAAAAATAATCGACATAAACAATAATAAAATTAGAAAGAAAATAATGTTTAAGGGACGAGGGGCAATATAGAACAATTAAAAATTTTAAAAGGGGAATAGATTTAACCCGTTGTTTGCCGGGGTAGTTGGGGTTGGTTGTTCACCAATTAGCGTTCGCAAAAAGCGGCATCCATGACACCCAATGACATTTCGTGTCCAGCCATTCTGACACTGACCTTGAGAAATTTTGTACATAGAAAGGTCAAAATCGTAATTAAAGGAATTTTTCCCACGCATGCGCACATTCCCGCGCTCCGGTAAATTATTAATATAAATTATTTGGAGTGACCAGGCGCATTGCGGTTTTCTCTATGGTAAAGGGCGATAATAGAGCAAGCGATTCTGTCCGTGTTCTTCATACACTTTCTTTATACATAAGGGTCAAAATCGCGTGTAAAATCTCAAACACACCGGTGCACGAACGGCATTCTACGAGTTAATAATGGGTCATTTAAAAACAATTTTTGATTATTAATAATATTTAAATTTGCATTAACACTCTTTCTAATCTCTAAAATTTCTAATTTATCCAACTGAATGCCATTGACATTACAATGAATTAATTCTATTCCACTGTTAAAATTAAAGGTATGACTAGTTTCTATTAAATGGTTGGCAAACTCCGAGAAACTATGGCATTCGTCAATGGCATTCAGTTGGATAAATTAGAAATTTTAGAGATTAGAAAGAGTGATAATGCAAATTTAAATATTATTAATAATAAAAAATTGTTTTTAAATGACCCATTATTAAATCTATTCCCCTTTTAAAATTTTTAAATGTTCTATATTGCCCCTCGTCCCTTAAACATTATTTTCTTTCTAATTTTATTATTGTTTATGTCGATTATTTTTCTCTATTACCTATATATGTCTATTTTTAAAATTAGTTCTGTCAAAACCCTGAAGAAGTCAGCTAACATGTCGGTTTTGTAAACAATAAAAGTGGTAAAAACGAAGTAATTTATTAATTTAAATCAAAATGGTGCCACAAAATAAGTTTGCTGTGTTAGAAGAAGTAAAATTTACAATTATAACTACTGACTTACATCTAAGACTTATAGCTAGTGACTTATATTAATGGCTTACAACTAAAATTTACAATTATAACTACTGACTTACATCTAAGACTTATAGCTAGTGACTTATATTAATGGCTTACAATTAAAATTTACAATTATAACTACTGACTTACATCTAAGACTTATAGCTAGTGACTTATATAAATGGCTTACAACTAAAATTTACAATTATAACTACTGACTTACATCTAAGACTTATAGCTAGTGCCTTATGCGTCATATTATGTTGTGAAGTGAAGGACTTAGGAATAATTATGGACTCCGGAATGTCTTTCCGAACACATATAAATTCCATCTGTGACAGGGCATACAAACTTCTAGGATTCATCATAAGAATGACCAAACCATTCAGGTCACCACACGTAATCAAAATACTGTATGTCTCTTTTGTTCGCTCAATATTAGAATTCGGATCAGTCATATGGAATCCCCAATACAAAGTTAATATTGAAAGGTTAGAAAGAATTCAAAAAAAGATACTGAAACACCTAGACTTTAAATCCTTTCGAACATCAGAAAGCCTAAAACACTCATTAACATTCCATTATTTATCAACCTTAGAAGATAGAAGAAATATATCCGACCAGAAATTTCTATTCAAAATTATTAACAACGTTGTTGACAACAACTATCTTCTGGAACACATTAATTTCCACTGTCCAATAAGAAACACAAGGTCAAACCAACTATTCCACATCCCACACTCAAAAACAAATTACACACAACATTCGTTTCTCCGAAGGACGTGCACAAAATACAATGATATCTTTTACGACGCTGATATTTTCCATTTGTCCTCAGGCCAATTTATTAAATTCATAATAGAAAAAATCAAAACAAATTGTTAATTATGAACTCTCCACCCCTGCTGCATGTTTTCCTTTTTTTTATAATAATAATAATAATATTTGGATGATTTACATATCCCACATGCTTTAATTTGTGTATTTTTTTTTTCATTTCTGTTGTACATATATATATGTTTTTTCTTTTTTTCTACCACTTTATGTTTTCTTTTACGTTTTAATCTATGTTTATAAATATATATTATAAATTTTAGCGGAAACTTCGCTGGTTAATGCAACCATGTAATATGTTACTCTATTATGAAAATATGTATAACTGTTTGTTTCCTTAACCTGTGATTTGCCGCTCGTGCGCCGGCGTGTCCTGATTTTGACACGCGATTTTGACCCTTATGTATAAAGAAAGTGTATGAAGAACACGGTCAGAATCGCTTGCTCTATTATCGCTCTTTACCATAGAGAAAACCGCAATTAGATTGGTGACTCCATATAATTTATATTAATGATTTACCGGAGCGCGGGAGCGTGCGCAGTTCTTGCGCATGCGCGGGAAAAATTCTTTGGTTTTGAACTTTGACCTTTCTATGTACGAAATTTCTCAAGGACGCTGTCAGAATCGCGGGACATTGGGTGTCATGGCTGCCGCTTTTTGCGAACGCTAATTGGTTACAACCAACCCCATTTACTCGCGGCATTCAACGAGTTAATAAACTAAAATAAAAAAAAATAAATATAAATCTTTGATGCATATAAATCTACAATGCAGATGAAATCGGCTTACGTGCCACACCAGACGGTTTTCCGTATTATAAATACATTTATATTTGCACCTATCATTGATTATTTTATTTTTTCATTTTAATATAAATGTGCACCTACCTATAAGTAGTTTTATCTACAAATTATTTTTCTGTAATTAAATTAATTACATAGTTTTTTTTACATTAGCTCCACACAGGAGGCCCTGAGGGAAAAAATCCCTCAAGGCCTATGTCATCTTTGGGGATACTGTGTGGAGGGTCTGTTTAGAGAAAGGAATGAGAGGAAGTTCTGGGAAAGAAAAAGGATGAGAGGTGGGTAGGAATCTGGGGTCAATGTGTCTAGAGTGATGGACGTGCGAATCCATCCCTCCCACTGCGGTGCACAATGATGGGTCGAGAGTGTTCCTTTGTGGAGAGGTCCAGGTTACTCCCTCTCAACCAATCTCTCCTGATCCGCCCCCCCTCCAAGCACCAGGTGGCCAAACGCATTAGCCGCCAAAACCTAGACAAACCTCACCCCATGACTCGAGCACCCCTGCTAAAACGCCAAACATGGCGAACCACTTATGACCTATGGCAGGGGTGTTGGTTATCCAATAAATGGTTCCCGGGGGGGGGGCAGTACCCATAACCACCTCCCAAATTGAGAAATAGAAGGAGCTCAAAAAATATTCAAGAGAACTCTAATAAATGTAAATAAAATTAATTTAATTATGATACCTTAAATTTTGCTTATTTATTATGGGTGAAAATGTTTGGGTCCCAATGTGTCCCAATAAGTGGAATCGACTGTATTTTATTTGAATCATTATAGTTCCCTAGTAGGACAAGGGGTAGGGGGAGAAGACGTTTACATATCATTATGGTTTGAGAGTATAGTGCGAGAGTGTTAACCTGCTTTTATTGAATGTTTTCATTTCAGCCGCACTATACGAATAAGCGTAGTGGAAGATGAACACAGTGATGATTCCACATTTGATTCAATGGGCTCGCTACCCACCATGTCCCCAATGGCTTTCACTAAAAAGAAAGGACTATTTCAAAATAATTTAAAAAAGAAGATGGAAGGAGGGACAGCTCCTAAGCCCTTGTTGGCTTTACCTGCTCCTGAAATGCCACCAGCTCCACCGGTCCAACAAAACAAAACTGTTACAACGGATTCTGATGCAGATTCATACCTTGAATCATTGCATTTTCACAGTAAAATTCATGTTGACCCACAAGGGGAGAGGAACCTCCGTGCTAGGAACAAGAATCTATTTAAAAATAAGAAAAAAAATAATCATATGACTTTTTCAAAAGCTGTTGACACTTCTTCCAAAGTGGAAAGCATTTCTGGATCAATCAATGAAAACCAAAGTATTCCTGTATTGAAAAAACCAAACCTGAGTCAAAAGCAATCGAAAAAATTATTCAAGAAAAATTCCAAACCCCGGAATTCGCTTTTTGCTGATGCCCTGTCACATTTGGAATCTGATGGTTCTCTGAAGGCCGAAGAAGACCTGAAATCAAACGAGGTTAATAAACCTGCCGACCCGGAAAGTATTTCAAAATATCAAGAAACATTGAAAAGGCGAACTTCTGGGAGGGTGAGTTTTTCTCAAAGAAGATTGTCAGATGCTGAAAGTGCTAAATCTGGATTTCAGGAATATTCACCATCCAGTATTGTATCTGAAACTATTAATTTCGATCGATGGAAACAACTGGCTTCCTCAACCATGTTGGACGCTGATAAAAGTCCCAAAACCATGAATAAGTCTAATTTCAAGGGCTCAAAGCAATCGCTGTCAGATAAGCTGGCCATGTTACACTCCGATATAGTGGAAGAGAAGATGAGCCCCGCTGCTTTTGAATTTCAACCCAATGTTGAAATCAACCCTGAGTTGCCTCCAGCTTTGGAAAACTCGCCAAAGGAAGATGTAATCTTACCAGAAGAGGTTTTAGTAGAATCACAAGTAAGAAACTTTTCTAAAAATAGCCCGGCAACAAGAAGATCCGACAGATTGTCAAAAAACAGCCCTGTACCGAGGAAATCCACTGTATCACAAAGTACTCCTGATCTTATGAGGAATATGGTGAATCAGGTTTGTAAATATCTTTTTAATTCAATATACATAATATTATTATAGTACGGCCGTTTAGTCTGAAGATTTAGTTTTCCATCTTCGAACAATCAATTTATAAATCATATAAATTGCCCTACTACGAGCAATATCTCCTTTGATGGCAACAATGCCTTATTTAGGTCTGTGTTCTTCCGGTGATTGGTGTACTGGTGCTGGTATGCAGTAATTTCTTGCCAGTCCACTATAAATTTCGCCCAAACAACGCTACATAATTCAATCTACCTTGATTTAGATTTCTGTCAGCTGGGTCTGTGAAATATTTTTTCTATTTCCACTGGTTCACAGATGTAAAAAAGTTGAATCTCATTTAGGTGATATATATGTGATAACAATATGGGTAGAATGACCAATCCAATCACATTATTTATGTCAAATGATAAAAATTAATTAGAGATTTTATTTTACGTATTAGGTCATGTTCTTAAATATACATACATATTACATTATATTAAAAGGAGTTTTGTTATGTTTTAGAAATATTCAGAAGCATATCTTGAGGATGCTTTTGGCACTTCCAAAATTAATGAAATGAATAAGACCGAAGGTCCAGTGCTGACCCATGATGAGGGCGTTCTTATTTTACCAAAGAATGGGTCCCAAAGACAGTCCATCGGCACTTGGCTCCGGTTAGAAGAGAGTGACAAAGAGATATCTCCACCACTCAGTCAAAGTGATGTTGACAGACAAGTCATTGAAGAAATGATGGCCAAACGCACTAATCCCCCTGTGAGGCGTTCTGCTCATTTTTCAAAGCAAAACATTCAAGATATGTCTGACAGTGACGGGGAGACGAATCAGACGCATGAAAGCATTAAAGCTAATATTGAAGGCGGTGATGATGGTCAAGTTTCTATCGGAAAACTGAATGCCTCAACAGATAAGCAGCTTGCAAAACATCAATTTGAGGAAAAATCAGAGTCCAGGAATAAGAGTGTATCAATTTTAACAGAGAACAAGAATGTCCCTGAAACATTACCTATAATTGCTCAATCAAGTGTTGAGGAAAATGAGAAATCTATAAGCCACACCAAGGAACAAGTTGAAAATCTACAAATTCTGGATATTGCTGAAAAAAGTGAATTGGAGTCAAGTAATGGAATAATTACCGATATAGGATCTAAGTTGAGCAAGAACCAGTCATTGACTACTGAGAATTTTGACTCGTCAAATATTTCTCTGAATCGATCAAGAAAATTACAAAATTCTTCACAACAGAGTGCAAGAGATAATCATCAATCAAACTCAACAGGCAGTGAGAATGTCCCTGAAACATTGCCTATTGAACAAACTGAGGAAAATAAAAAATCAAAGAGCAACTCGCAAGAACAATTTGAAAATTTGCAACTATTGGAAACTGCTGAGAAAAGTCAAGAGAAAAAAAATATTGAAAGTGATATTTTGGATCCAAACACTAATAAAATTCCAATCATTACATCTCTCCATGGGTCTCCAATAAGTTCTGCATTGCAAAAGAACCAGACACTGACTGCTGAGAATTCTGACTCTTCAAATATATCTCTAAATCGATCGAGAAAATTACAAAATTCTTCACAACAGAGTGCAAAAGATAATCATCCAGATTTTTTGCAAAATAAGAGTGTGTCACACTCAACAGGCAATGAGAATGTACCTGAAGCATTGCGTATCGATCAATCAAATGTGGAGGAAAACAAGTCAATAATAAACTCGCAGGAACAATTTGAAAATTTGCAATTACTGGAAACTGTTGAGAAAAGTCAATCGAAAAAAAATATTGAAAGCGATATTTTGGATCCAAACACTAATAAAATTCCAATCATTACATCTCTCCATGGGTCTCCAATAATTGTAAAATCATTGCAAAAGAACCAGACACTGACTGCTGAGAATTCTGACTCTTCAAATATATCTTTAAATCGATCGAGAAAATTACAAAATTCTTCACAACAGAGTGCAAAAGATAATCATCCAGATTTTTTGCAAAATAAGAGTATGTCACACTCAACAGGCAATGAAGCATTGCATATCGATCAATCAAATGTGGAGGAAAACAAGTCAATAAGAAACTCGCTGGAACAACTCGAAAATGTACAAATTCTAGATGTTGCAGAGAAAGGAGAATTGAGTAAAATTGTAGAAACTGAAGGTTTGGAATCAAATACTGAAATAGAAAATATTACATCTCCGCATGGGTCTCCAACAAGATCTAAGTTGCCTGAAAGCCAGATGCCGACTACTGAAAATGTTGCCTCTTCTTTGAACCAATTGAGAAAATCACTACATTCTTCACAACAGAGTGTACAAGATAATAACCCCGATTGGCTGGGAGAAAGACCGCTGAAGACTGTAGCTCCTGAAACAAGCTTATCTAGTAGTACCCATGCACATTATTCTGGTTATCCAAATATTTCCGCAGATACCTCAAGAAATACATTTAATTCTACACTGCGTAATGCAAGCACAAAAGATATATGGAAGGATTCGGTGGAAGAGCAGGTCACTCCTTTGAAGCCTTCGGATATAGGCGTTCCAACACAAAAAAAAGTACCTGACATCGAAGATTCTGACTTGTCAGCTAATAATTCAGCAGACAGATCAAGAAAAATACTAAATTCTTTGAAACGGCGTGCAACAGATATATGGCAAGACTCTGAGGAAGATCAAGCCACACTCACCCCGATGAAGATAATGGCCTCAACAATAAACTTTGAAGATAATTCTAGTTCCCTTTTAACACCGGGAACTTCTAAATCAATGCATCGTGCGAGTGTTCCTGCCAAAAGGAAGTTTACTGATGAAGAATTGAAAGAGTTTGCAGAAAAAGTCATGTCTGAAAATGCCAAACAAGTTAAGATTGTGGTAAGACATTTTTTCTAGAATTTTCTTTCTGGATTTTTTGTAGAATATAAATGGGACTAATGTCATATCCGTAATACCTTATTTTATAAAAAAATACCACAATATATATTTTCCCATTTTAATGCTATTTTTTTTCCAGGAGGAAAGGTTTGCCAACAGGTTCACTTTTATACCGTACCTTAGTATTCCTAAAGCTGTTCCTAAGCAAGTCAAGCAAAATCCTAAGTCCAAGTTGTTAAATGTTCCTCGCAAACCCCGTGTCATCAAACCTAAAAATATTGAAGAGAAAATATCTAAAAAGCTTTACATGAAAGAGGAATGGATCACAAAAAAGCTGTATAATTTTGTTGAAAAGAAGCTAAAACCAAAGTAAGTATAGATTTATTTGCTACAAACACGTTTTTTCATATTTTATACGGAACCGGACATGACACTCGCGAGCTGAAGTTCTTCCTCACCATGACTAGGAAATCTTTGCTCTTATGTAATGTTTAATAGAAGAATAAGTTTTCAATCTGGCCTCTACTGCAGTGTATAAATTGTTAAAATGTTAATTAATTTCATTTAGGTAAGGGAACGTACGTACCCATACTATGTGACCTGTTCAGGGGGGGGTCTTCAAAATACCACGCTTGGTACAAATGAGCAGCGGGTTGCTTAGGTTTTTGGTGCAAAAAGTTGGTCACGTAGTATGGGTATGTTCCCTAAAGAGCCGGTTGAATCTCTTGGGAGTTGTGGTATGAAATTTTAAAGCACATGATTCTACCCATATTGTAAGATTCGACCCTTTCTGCTACTTTTTCGAAAAAAGGCCTATAATATTATTCTAAATGGTCGAATTCAACCCTCATTGCTAGTCTTATTCTAAGTACCTTCTTTTTCCAAAAGCAAACTTCCCCTTCCATTTTAAAATGTTTTTTTTTCACACAGGTATGGACTAAAAAGTCTTCTAAGGACAGAAAAATTCATAAAGGATTTGGCAAGTGTAGTCAACTTAGTGATAAAGAGCAAGGGTGGCCATCACCAATTCGTCAACACCCTGATGAGGGAGATGGCAAGATTGCAGCTTGTGACGACTTATTTCGACTTCTGCTGTTTCATTCATGAATACCTGCCGTTTTACTTTAGGATTAAGGTTTGTTAAGATTTATAATACAGTACTTACTCGTATCACTCGGCGTAGCATGTTATGAAAAATAAGTAAGTTTTAATTTATTTATTTATAAAATACATGATATTTAATTAAGCCGTTTACACCTTTATTGTGTATACATGCATGTAACGAAACGCCATGCGAACTACGAATTCTGGGAAAGGAATGAAGCAACAGCAAACGGCGCGAAACGCTACTTGCAGTTACTCCTTTCCCATAATTTGTAGTTCGCGTGGCAGTTCAGTATACAAACCAGACAATGTATTTAAAAAAAAAACAAAACATACACATGCAGAGTATTTTCTTCTAATACAGTTAGTAAAAAATCTTTGAATCTATCCAGTTTTGTAGTAGAAAAATGGGGAATACAAAACTTCGATTTTGATAATTTTATTTAGATATTATCAGCCCGATGTGCAGTTGTCCCTTTTGCTCAGTATCCGGAGGAGTAAGAGCAACAGTGAAGGCAACATTTTGGTAAAATACCTGTTGTTCAATTTCTCCATGACCGGGTTTCCTCTGACTTGCCGCAGTTTGTTGATGTTAATTTTTTTATTCCAGTCTATTGCTGCCGAAGGTCGGGATGCTCCTGAGTTCACCGGTAAAGTGTTTGAACCTATATTGAATGACAAGAAGAAAAAGTGATGACATTGAACTATATTGTTTTGTTCATTAGGTATATTCTGTGAGTACATAAACAGTAGATACAATTTCAATATTACATATTTATTTTAAGTTTTTCTATGTAACTTTAATATAACAAAATTATTATGTGCCATCCATTGTCGTTATGTGGTTATTTTCCCATTTATGAAAATTTGTTGTATTTGGTATAGTACATGCTAAACTTTAATACCGACCTGACGTTAATACAGAAATCGTCGCAGTAGGTGAGTTTAGGTCAGAAAAGTAGCATGCCTCTCCGCCCACGCCTTTCTCTATCGCACGTATGTTTTACGCATCTTTCTGTTTCAGTCATTGTAAAATCAGTAAAATGGCTGTACTTGCACGAGAATGGATCGTATCAAGTTCAGATCGGCATTTAAGTTTGGCGCATAGTGTACCTTTCTTGATTATTTAGTGAATTACTTTGAGAAACTACATTGTTTTATTATTATTATTTGGTATTTTAAAATTTTGATTTCTAAGGAGTGGAAAGGAGTTATTTTTGTTTGATTATTAATTAATGTTGTAGAGCAGCGGTTTTCAACCTTTTGAGCCTGCGTACCCCTTGACTCTTACTAAAAAATTGTTGTACCCTGTTGTATCTATCTTGTGTAATGAAAGACATGTGTCATTTGTAATTTTTTAATATTGTAATCATTACATGAATTTATCAATAAAGTCACACAATATATACCAGTTTGACCGGTCAGTGGTTGAGTGGGCATCGTGTTTGGGTCCCACCCAGGCGTTCCGTGTTCAATTCCTCGGCTGGCAAGTCCTCCATCACGACTCAAGCAACATTTTCGGCTTAATGTGGTGGTAGTAGAAGATTTTCAAATATTGTTGGGCTATTTGTAACCTGGGAATGTTTGTCTTTCTTAAAAAAAATATATATCGCACAAAACAATAAGTTCGGATAGATTTGAAATGTTTGTACTTTCGTCTACTTGCAAAGAAAAACATTAACTCTTTTCTACTCTATCTCCAACTGACATCTCGATATCCTGAGACATTTCCTGAATTCACCGGGAAACAGTGCTGTCTGACAGCGGTATATTTGTTATTTTCTTTGATATTTCGTCGCCGAGCATGTATCGGACAACATCTTTGGTACACGGTATAATTAAATCCTCTGCAATTATACGATTTTTTCCTGATTTATTGATACGATAATTTACTCTGTATGATGCTTCCAGAGCTTTTTCCTGTACTTTAGTAACTCTCGAAAAAAGCGAACCTATATTGACAGTTAAATGTTTTTTTCTTTAAAAAAATCTTTAAACTGAGCTGACTGACTGACTGACGTATGACATCGTGGCAGACTGCCAAACCACCGAGCCATAAACCGCCAAAATTTGAAAACATTGAGCTGAGTTTTAAATCCTACATTCGTGCCGCGTACCCCCTATCGTGCATCGCGTACCCAGGTTGAAAACCATTGTTGTAGAGCATAGTCTGTAATCTGAACCCTGGATGTAGGGTAATGAAACTAATCAGTGAAGAAGCGACTTCCTTTCAATCACCACAAGTCATCTAAGTTTTGTTTGGACTATGTTTACAGTCTAAATTAATGAAATTCGAAAATGGCTTCCATTTAAAATAAGAGCATTACAGAAGAAGAACAAACTTCTAACACAGTTAAACATGCATATACTTACTTAAAGTTGTTTTTATTGAGGTGAAATTTGCAGTTTGTTATGTTTATGTCCTCCACAACACAAGTGAACTCCTAGCGTGGAGGACAATGCACAACATCTTTTAAATAATAAATAAATTATATAGTTCTTCATAGATTATGGTAATCTGAAAATTCATGTCACCGAACAGACTTTTTAATTGTTCAGATAGTAGGGACCATATAATGTATTTGGACAATTAGTTTATTTCTAATTTTGTCAATGTAATCTGTTTATTTTTTGTATTATAATTGAGTCACAATGTCACTGGTAATTGTTCACTATCTTTGGAATGGCAAATAAAAATATATTCTCATAAAATATTTGATTTATTCATCATAACCTTAAAAAAAACTGTATTTTACAATAAAAAAATTCTTAGAAGTTGACATTAGCTAGCAATTCATCATCTTCATCGTCTTCAAGGAATGAGCTGACATCGGGATTGAATTCCTTATTCGGTAACTGTTTGCCTTGAAGGGGAGTTTTCACTTGACTAGAGCGTAATATGTTTGTGCCAGGAATAAAATTATTCTTTTGCATTTCAGCGGAATAATAATTTGATATTGTATTTTCTTCAGAGTCCTGAAAGTAAAATGTTATGGGTACATAGCAAATCAGGATTGTACATAGACAAGCAAGAGATCTTTGATAACATTTACTTACTTGCGTAGTGTGAGTAGTATTCCCAAATGTATCTTTGCTAAGGCCAACTTGATTAAGAACCTGTGGAAGAAAAATTCTCATTACATAGTATAAAATGAAGTCGCTCCTGCTGTCTGTGCGCTTAGATCTTTTAAACTAAGCAACGGATTTTCATGTGGTTTTCACCAATAGATACAGTGATTCATGGAGGAACGTTTTTAGGTATATAATTTGGCAAGGTTTTATGTAAATTGGTTGAAAAATATAAATAAAGGGAGCGGGCTGGCAAGCGGGCGGTGTGGATTTGATTTAACAGATGGCATTGGTTATAAAGGTTGGGTAATGGCATGGCGTTGTGTTTCATTAGCCACAGCAACGTGTGGCCAAGTCTGCCAGTTAATAATAATTTAGAACTATAAACTTTTTCTATGTGTTCAAGGTTGTGGGTGTTGCACTGTTGATATTTCCTGGTTTGTTTCTAGCATTTGTTTTGAATACAGTAGTCACTCAGAATTTGACTAAAAACACATAAAATCTTCCCCCCCCCCTGCCCTTAGCATGTGCTAGAGGAGGAGTGGGAGAGCACAGAATATAATTTATTTTTACGGGATTTGTCACCTTGACAGGTGACGGCTGTGCTGTGTCACTACTGCAGTTCCCTAATTGATCTGACCTGGGGGTCGTATCATTTTCAAATATTGTCTGGCTAGCAGATCACGGCACATCATCTAGGCCGCACCTACACTTATATATAACATATCATCTGTCATGTGTGAAATGTATATGGGATTATATGGCGAGCGATATGGTGATATAGACCATGCGTATAGCATTGTTTGACAGGCGCATAAGAGCTATGATTTTATTATATTACTTAATTGAATTAACATCACCTGCAATTTATTTTCTAACATCGGCCACATAAAGTCATCGGCAGTTCCCCTGGCTAGGAGATATTTAATAGCCACTCCTCCCCGCTGTCCAATCCGGTGAGCTCGAGCTTCCGCTTGTGTTAAGATCTGTTTGCATTCAACAATAAATAATATTAAACTTCATCGCTCTCAATCACTTCATGTCATATTAATAAATGGGGATAAACATAACTCACTCCTGGATTCCAATGCAGCTCGGCAAAAACTACCAACTGAGCAGCCGTGAGGGTAATCCCTGCATTTGCAGCTGTTATCGATAAAACAGCGCAGCGGCATGAATCGTTGAATTGAAATTTATCTATAAGAATCTGAAAAGTAATTATTATTATAAGCAATAATTATATCAGCCTGAACCACTCATCTACATTGAAAAAAATCTTCCGAGAAAAGATACATGGCACCAACGGGACTTGAACCTGTGTCCTTCTGATTGCCACCAGGTGCTCTCACCACTGAGCTATGGCGGCTCATCTAATAGCCGCCAAATAATTCAATATATACTAGTGTTTCATTCAACAATTACTGTTTATTACATTTTTCCACATGAAAACAACCAACTTTATTTTTGTGAGAGAGGCATTGTTAGTGCCTAAATCTCTCACTAAGTGGTGTCGAGGCAAATTGTGTCTACATGTTTTGGTGAAATACTTTAACTTGTCAAATAATAATCAAAAGTAATTCATTCATTTTATTAAATATGTGTTCTCATTTAAACCTTAAAAAAACATTAAACAGTATGTAGACTAATTGCAGGATATTATTCTTATTGTTAAAACATTTGCTTTGACTATGAACATTCTGTGTCTGTCGAGTTGTTAACCACTCTTACACGACAATATAACAATAGCAGTCAAGTACATACAATAAGGGTGTTTTCACGTTAATGCGTGTGTTCCTACAGAAATCGTTATAACTCTGTTATTGTTCTAGTGAAACCCTAACACAAAAAGTAGAAGATCCATGTTGAATCAACCTTCACATCTCTATTCGATAGAAGTACATAAAAAAGACTTATTTTGAAGAAACAGTTTTCAACCGCCAAATCTCCTAAGTGTTAGTTAGACATTGTTAATTTTTTATTTAAATATTATTGTACGAAATGGTAAAAAAGTGAGGTGACAAACTTGTTTATTATACATTTATACAATAGAATAAGTGTTTTTTTTTACGTAATCCGTGATTTTAGTACCGTATCACAAAAAAACATCATTCGAGTCATTTTAACATTTTTTTTTTGTTTGCATTCTAAATTTTAATATTTATAAATGTTAATATTTATTTATAATAACACAATTTGAAAGCTTATTTCATAACCTTTCAAAAACAGTTTTTAGTATTCAGCTACTTTCAGAAATGTTTAATTTATAGAGCTTTAATTGTGAAGCGGAAAAACACAAAGTTTCTGACAGTTCGTTAGACATAAAACTTACAGAATCGCAAAACACGTCAGTGGTTAACAGTGCATTTTTGACTAAAAGTTTCACAATTTTATTTGCATAGACCTTTTGCTGCCCTTTTCCAAGGAATGTTTACGGCACTAATTATATATAATGTGTATTGTGTCTCAACTCACAGTTCTAGTATCAGATTTGGTGGATCCATCGATGCATATGTAGGGAACACGACAGTCATCCAACGTATGGCAGATAGCTTCCAGTACTACCCGGTGATGGGCAAATATAATGAACTTCTCATTCCCTGCTAGCACATCAGATACATACTTACTGAAAAAAATGAAGAATTACATTTCATATATATAAAACACAGATCTATGTTTAAAAACAGGGATGTACGTACATAATGGTTATTTGGTTCTATTAACCCATTGGCCACAGAATTAATGAGAAAAAAATTGGCCTTCACCACTGAATTAATTTTGTACCAAAAATTGAAAACCTGCATTGGTGTACTAAATCCATTGTAACTTTTAAACCATACATTGAAATGAATTAATTTCTTTAAATTTATTTACACATTCGATTAAGGTAAAGAAAAACATAAAAATAAAATTTAAAAATATATTAAAATATGTGTAAATAAGGATTAATTACATAACCTTCTCTTTCTTCGTAAGTTTTTTTCCACATTTTAATTCAAAAAGTTACAAGAAAACATTTTTTTTTTTTTTTACATTAACTCCACACAGGAGGCCCTGAGGAAAATAATTTCCCTCAGGGCCTATGTCATCTGGGATGCTGTGTGGAGGGTCTTTTTGAGGAGAGGAAGGAATGAACATTGGTCTTGAAGAGACCCATGTTGTAGGAAGGAGGAAACACAGAGGCCGGCAAATCATTCCACAGCCGAGCTGTTGAACACAAGAACGAGTCGAAGAAACGACCCGTTCTCATGTGACAAATGTCAACCGTGTACAAATGTTGGGCACGCGTTTGGCGTGTTTCCCGACTATGCACCGGTGCCGAAGGGATCAATGATGCTAGTTCCTCGGAGCATCTTCCATTGTAATACCGGTAGAACAAGGATAGCATTCCCACCCGACGCCTGTGCTCTAAAGATTGCAATCCGTCTGTTAAGATGGGAGAATCTATCAAACGGACCGCCCGTTTCTGCACAGAGTCGAGGGTATTTTTCAGGTATTTTGGAGCTCCAGACCAGAGATGGCTGCCAAATTCAACCGTGGGGCGTACTTGTGATTTGTACAAGGTTAGCAGTTGTGTACTATTAAAGTATCTGCGGGCCCTGTACAGTACGCCCAGTTTTTGGGAGGCTAGCTTTACTCTGGCTTCAATGGAGCCCCCATACCTGAGCTGGTCACTTAGGGTTACACCAAGCATATCAATGGAGGGCCTGTTCGGAAGATTGCTTCCGTTGAAAGAGACTAGATTTTCATTTCGATCCCTTTTGGACATAATCAGACAAGATTGGGTCTTTGAAACATTAAATTAAACGAGATTATTTTTACCCCAAGAGAAAACACTCTCGAGGTAGCCGTCCATTCTTTGCTTCAAAGCCCTACGAGCTGTTGGAGTTTGTGAGCCCTTTGGGGGCTTGTCAAACAAAAAGCTATCATGAACTGTACTGTCATCCGCATAACAGTGAATTGGTGCACATGACAAAAGGTCGTTGATGTGCAACAAAAACAAAGTTGGAGACAGAACCGATCCCTGCGGGACGCCAGCATTTATCGAGTGTGAGGAAGAGGTGAAACCATCGACTACCGTCTGAATCGATCTCCCCCTCAAGAAGTCGGCAATCCACGTACACAAGGATGCGGGAAGTCCGTAAGAAAGCAGTTTGTTGACAAGTCCTCGGTGCCAAACCCGGTCAAAGGCCTTGGAGATGTCCAGTGCAACCGTTTGGGTTTCACCGAAACGTTCCAGGCATCGCCCCCAAACATGCGTCACATACGCGAGAAGATCACCGCACGAGCGGTTCCGCCGGAATCCGTATTGACGGTCGTTGATAATTTTGTTCTTCTCGAGGTATGTGAGCAGTTTGTCGTTGATCACACGTTCCATCACCTTAGACAGAACTGATGTGATCGCTATGGGGCGGTAGTTGGCCGGGTTGGAGCGGTCACCCTTCTTTGGAATAGGATGGATAACCGCTTTTTTCCAACCAGAGGGCACAGAGCCAGTCTTCAGGGAAACATAATATTCATAAATCGAAAATAATGATTTTTGTTTTTTACATACATGTGAACTAATAACTTATAAAATAATTTGGTATGATAGTCCTCAATAGAAGTGGGTTGATTCACTCATTTTACGGAATCAACTCCGGACCCATTTTCGACTGAGTGGACTCGATTCACTGGACTTGCTCCTTTGATTCCGGCGATTCCACCGGACTCGCCGAATCAAACTCATTGTGGCGCTCCGCCGGAGTCGTTGAATCGGCCGGATTCAAACTCAGTTCGGCTCTTGCTGATTCAATGCCGAGAGTTGATTCCGCCGGACTCGCCGAACCAAACTCATTGTGGCGCTCCGCCGGGCGCCGCACACCTCCTTCCGCCTCAACCTCGCCCGTGTGCGAGTGACTCCGGAATCGATTCATAACATTTTGCGGACTTGGAGCGAATCAAACGCATTCGGACTCGGAATCATCGGATTCGTTCCGGCCGGAACAACACACTTCTAGTCCTCAAAGCAATAAGGGACGTTCAGGGTCACTACCAAAAGCCTACAACCACTCGCAATTTTGAAGAAATTAAATGGCGGCTGGCAGCATACAAAACTTGGAACACAAATATCAGGGAAAAAACATAAGAAACATATTATTGCCAATTCTAGGAAATTAATGATTAATTACCTACAGAGCGTTCAGCATTTAAAATTTTATTAAAAAATGTCACAGTCGTGCTCGTTTTCCTTTTTTGGCGGACCTACTCTAGGCCGTCAGCGTGCCGGGGTTTGTGGTTAAGTACCTGAGTTGCACACCCGGCAGGCTGCCGGGGTTTGTGGCCAATGGGTTAATAGGTATAGTAGGTGCCAAACTTTAAAGCTGACCTGACATTGATACAGAAATCATCGCAATAGGCGATTTAAGATTCAAATTGTGGCACGGGAGGGGAGAGAGGCGGTCCTATCTCCGTTCAGTATTAGTTGTCTACGCCTTTCTCTGCCACGTGTATATTTTATGCACCTTTCTCTTTATGGTCATTGTAAGTCAACTCAATAAAATCAAAGTAGTTTTATACAACAATTTTATAACACTAATGTGTAGTAGAATTGGTGACTTTGGTAAATACAATTAATAGGCACTTCAAATTAGATAACAATGATAAAAAGTATTTTAGTAACCGAAATCGGAAAATAATGCATGTTAACAGCTACTTAAAAACAATTATAATAAATATTTTCACTAACCTTAAAAACTTTCATATCAATAACAACAATGGCCGCCAAGTGAACTAAACTTTATAAATTAGTCCATATTCACAAGGTTCAGGACATTTAGGGAACGTACCCATACTACGCGACACATTTAGGGGGGGGGGGTCTTCAAAATGTCACGGTTGGTACAAATGAGCGGCGGCGGGCTTAGGATTTTGGTCACCGGGGGGGGGGGTAAAAATTGCAAAAAGTTGGTCACGTAGTATGGGTATGTTCCCTCATAATTGACAAAATAATTTACAATTAGCTCCAGTAATTCCTTCGATGATCCAAGCACAAATCAATAATTTGATTTCATGGCAGGGATTTCACCACTGGACAACAAAATTTAATTTTACAAAATTTCCGTAATAAATAAATATTCTGTATTACAATTTTTCTTTTTATTTGCTCTCTGATAATCTTAGTGTTTAATTGTACCTGCGTGAGAAAGGATCGAATCAACTTCAGGTCAGTTTTAAAGTTTGGCACTTATAGTAATTATAAAATATTACCATACGGCCGGTATTTTAACTTTGGCAGTTTCACAAAAGAAAGTCAAAAGCGCTCCATGCTTTTCTGCAGCCTTCTTTTGTTTGTACGAGTCAGCCAATTGACTTAGGTCATTTTGCTTCTCTTTTGTCATGCATAAAAGAGCAGAATCTAATAGAACAGTTTCCCTGAAATCAAGTAGAAAAAATATTATAATATTTAGTGCATCATTTACATAATTATGTAATTATTTTTTATGACATTCAAAAGTCCTTAGAACATCTCGAATACTTTGAGAAATTTTACTAGTACCCTTGATGACCTGCCGAGCGATTCTATATCTTTTGTGGGATCGAGCTCTCCTGATGGACGAGATCGCTCGTCAGTTTTGTGTGTTTAGATCGTTTAAATCGGCTAAGCTGGCCTGATACCCATAGAAAATGCAAATAACAGTCATAGAAAATCACACAAACCAGACAGAAGATCTCGTCCGTCAGGAGATCTTGATCCCACAAAAGATACAGAATCGCTCGGCTGATGATAATAAAAAAATTCTCAGTTCATGGAATAATCAGAGTGATAACTTTATAAGGATTTTGCTTTCACTTATCTATTAAAATATTAATTCAAATTGAAATTATTATTTTCCTAACCAAATTTAATCACTGATATTACTTCTCAACAAAACCTGACTAAATTTATTCAACCCCCTTGTTTCTAATCCGCCGTATTTTGAGAGTCCGGGACACATGCGGCAATTTCTGGATGCTTTTTGGATGTAGGCCGGACAGGACGTCTGGGCCTAGGAGCCAGTTCATTAATCAAATGTGCCACTTCGACGCAGATTTAAACCTACTAATGATTCTATATATCAAGTAGAAAGTAAACCTGCATGAGGTACATTCATAGTTCATATAATTTACAGTGACCGGAAAGCTCAGAATGAAATCAACTTAACGCCTCCTTTGAACAATCGTTAAAAGTGATGAAAAAAATTAGTTAAATAGGTTACTTTATGGGCTATGGGTTATATCCTAGTCTTGTCGGTCTCTAAAGGTTATTCTACTATTTGTTGCTTCAGGTGAAGAAACCTAGTCTTGTCGGTCTCTAAAGGTTATTCTACTATTTGTTGCTTCAGGTGAAGAAACCTAGTCTTGTCGGTCTCTAAAGGTTATTCTACTATTTGTTGCTTCAGTGGGCCAAGTCACTAATTGTTGTAAACCTCCGTTTCATGAAGTTACGGGTTTAGCTACGTCACATACCCGTTGTTGTTGTTATTTAAGTTGGCGAATCTGTCAAAATACGGGTATGTGACGTAGCTAAACCCGTAACTTCATGAAACGGAGGTTTACAAAAATTAGTGACTAGGCCCCCAGGTGAAGAAAAAGATGCAAATCATGTCATTGATTGCCTTTTTGATTCCGGGGTTAGGTGGTGAACACACATATTAACCCAAAAAAGCTACACCTTGGTTGGAAAAAACGGTTCGAAAAGATCTAAGCGCTTTTATACGATTTTGCTCTTCAGTATTTTGGGAACATCCCATTTTTTTCTCAAAATCATTTGTGAGGTAGACTTATTGACGTCTGGGATCAAAATTGCAGATCTTACGAACTTCAACAGGGCGGATTCCCTCTTAGTTGAGAAAGTGAATAATTGAGCGCACCTCGCAGGTGGCGGGATTCGACAGCAGAGCGTTGATCGCAAACGGACGCAAATATCACACTAAAGCAGCTACCAAGCCAGATCATCGCTCATTTTTTAGGGAAAAGTCTGAGCCACACGCTAATGCTGCCATATTTTGAGAAATAATGTCCATGTCGACGAAAATGAGGAACGGTCTTTAATTCTTGGACAACCGGCAATATACAACAATAATGAATTCTTTGTAGTACTACATATTTTAAAATATACCAAAAAATCTGCATCCTGGGCAACAATAGGCTAAGAATAAAATTATACACAAGCTTAGGGGTCATCCATTAATCACGTGATGCTCGAAAGGGGGGGGGGGGTTCGGAAAAAATCACGAAATATCACGACGGGGGGGGGGGGGGGGGGGTATAATGAGATATCACGTGTATTTATTTTTCGTGATAATATTCTGAAAATTTCAAAATTCTTTGCACTAAAAAAATACACGTGATTTCGGGGGGGGGGGGTTAGTCTAAAACCTCACCACATATCACCAGGGAGGGGGGGTTAAAAAGTTGCTAAAAAAACATCACGTGATTAATGGACGACCCCTTAGATAAAAAATAAATTTCAGTACAAACCTTGTTTTTTCTTTCAAATTGAAAAGAACCTGATCTTTTGTCCTTCTAATAAGGAACTTCTTCATCAGTATAATTTGCAACTCGGGTAAATTAGACTGCCCAGTCATATCCCAGCCAAAACTGGATTGTTTGCCAGCGCAGTAACGTTTACCTGCGGAAATAAACGTTGGGCTGTTACAGGAAAATTTTTAATAATTTTGTTAACCCCTCAGGCTTCGAGTATATTTTGTCAGATGGTCAAAATATTTCTGCTTTGCAGTAAAATCCAAATAAATGGAATATTTCTGAATGTTTCCAAACTGAAAACTGTTTTTGAAAGGTGATGAAATATTTCTTCAAATTTAGCATTAGAAATAATCATATAATTTATTAAATATAAATTTTTTTAATGCAAACATAACAAAGTTTTAAAAATAGCTCATCTTACGATTTTTCTAACTAAAATTACTGATAATCATTATATAGTATTAAATGAAGTCGCTCAAAATGTATGTTTGCGTTAATTTTTTAAACTACGCAACGGATTTTCATACGGTTTTCACCAATAGATAAGAGTGATTGAAAAGGAATGTTTATATGTATAATACATATAAATTATATTAGAGAAAAGCTGAGAAATTCAAAGAAAACATATTTTTGTGCGATTTAAAATGGCTGGCGGGCCATACTATAGTCACTTTTGAAATTCGTTCTACGGAAGAAATTGGAAAATAGATGTCCTAGAGTAAGTAGGTATTTGATTTTCCCTTTTCAAATATCCAGTGTTACATTGCAAGCATTGTATAATTAGTGACAAGTTAATTAGTTTATATGTATAATACATGCTTATTATAGTAGAGAAAAGCCGATAAATTCAAATATTCAATTCAGGCAGCTGGCAAGCGGTGGTGTGGATTTTATAAAGATTGGGTAATGGCGTTGTGTTTCGTTAGCCACAGCAACGTGTGGCCGGGTCTGCTAGTATTTTATAAAATAATTAAATTTATATTATACTAATATAAATTTATAAAAATAAAAACACACAGATATTTTATTAGATAAATGTATTATAAACGTTCACTACTTTCATAAAGGTGTAGATTTGAATTCGTTTGTAGTTAACTTTTAAATTTGAATAAAGTAATATAATATACCATGATAGTAAGGGAGACACAATGATTTCTATGAGACCTACGTGAGTTGTTCCCAAAAACGAACAAATTAGCCTGAGGGTTTGAAAGGCGATGCATGTCCAAAACTGGTGTATTTACAATAATTAATGTTAAATAAGGATTTTTTCAATGCCAATTTTTTTTTACGTTAACTCCGCATTTTTTTTTTTTTTTACATTAACTCCACACAGGAGGCCCTGAGGAAAATAATTTCCCTCAGGGCCTATGTCATCTGGGATGCTGTGTGGAGAGTCTTTTTGAGGAGAGGAAGGAATGAACATTGTTCTTGAAGAGACCCATGTTGTAGGAAGGAGGAAACACAGAGGCCGGCAAATCATTCCACAGCCGAGCTGTTGAACACAAGAACGAGTCGAAGAAACGACCCGTTCTCATGTGACAAACGTCAACCGTGTACAAATGTTGGGCACGCGTTTGGCGTGTTTCCCGACTATGCACCTGTGCCGAAGGGATCAATGATGCTAGTTCCTCGGAGCATCTTCCATTGTAATACCAGTAGAACAAGGATAGCATTCCCACCTGACGCCTGTGCTCTAAAGATTGCAATCCATCTGTTAAGATGGGAGAATCTATCAAACGGACCACCCGTTTCTGCACAGAGTCGAGGGTATTTTGGAGCTCCAGACCAGAGATGGCTGTCAAATTCAACCGTGAGGCGTACTTGTGATTTGTACAAGGTTAGCAGTTGTCTACTATTAAAGTACCTGCGAGCCCTGTACAGTACGCCCAGTTTTTGGGAGGCTAACTTTACTCTGGCTTCGATGGAGCTGATCACTTAGGGTTACACCAAGCATATCAATGGAGGGCCTGTTCGGAAGATTGCTTCCGTTGAAAGAGACTAGATTTTCATTTCGATCCCTTTTAGACGTAATCAGACAGGATTGGGTCTTTGAAACATTAAATTCAACGAGATTATTTTTACCTCAAGAGAAAACACTCTCGAGGTAACTGTCCATTCTTTGCTTCAAAGCCTTACGAGCTGTTGGAGTTTGTCAGCCCTTTAGGGGCTTGTCAAACAAAAAGCTATCATGAACTGTACTGTCATCCGCATAACAGTGAATTGGTGCACATGACAAAAGGTCGTTGATGTGCAACAAAAACAAAGTCGGAGACAGAACCGATCCCTGCGGGACGCCAGCATTTATCGAGTGTGAGGAAGAGGTGAAACTATCGACTACCGTCTGAATCGACCTCTCCCTCAAGAAGTCGGCAATCCACGTACACAAGGAAGTCCATAAGAATGCAGTTTGTTGACAAGTCTTTGGGTTTGGATCTCACCGAAACGTTCCAGGCATCGCCCCCAAACATGCGTCACATACGCGAGAAGATCACCGCACGAGCGGTTGCGCCGGAATCCGTATTGACGGTCGTTTATAATTTTGTTCTTCTCGAGGTATGTGAGCAGTTTGTCGTTGATCACACGTTCCATCACCTTAGACAGAACTGATGTGATCGCTATGTGGCGGTAGTTGGCCGGGTTGGAGCAGTCACCCTTCTTTGGAATAGGATGGATAACCGCATAGGAGGACCTGAGGAAAATATTTTCCCTCAGGGCCTGTGTCATCTGGGATGCTGTGTGGGAGAGACCCATGTTGTAGGAAGGAGGAAACACAAGAGGCCGAACTATTGAATTCAAGAATGGGTCGAAGAAGCTTGATGAAATGATTTTACATAAGATTTTCCAAGGAATGGAAAAAACTTAAAAGGGTTTCACTGTATATAAATGCAATGAACTCACCGTATTCAGTGAAATTACTGAAGAATTTGGTATCTATGATGTGCAGCTGTGTGTAGAGCTCACTGGGCCGCGACAGGGCGGGAGTTCCGCTCAGCAGGATTACCCTCTTGGACTTTTTTGTCAGCTTCATTACGCACTCCGTAGACTGCGCTTTGTAAGACTTGAGAAGGTGGGATTCATCCTGCAAATAAAAAATTACCTGCATTTGTCAAACACATTTACATTATACTGTACTTCCAATTGCGCCAGAACTATCTTTTGTTTTTAGTCAATTTTTAGAAATATTATAAGAATAACTAGCTGGGGTACCCGGCTTCGCTCAGGGAGTCCATGTGAGATTGAACCGACGTTTAAACCTACAACGGATCTTGCTTTACATACCCCTGCCAACGGGTAGCCCAACCCATACAAAAAAGGTTTCAAATGGTCCACAATGTTCCAGAACATTCGAAAGTGTTCTGGAATGTTCCACAACGATGTGGGATGTTCTCTAACATTTCAGACTATTCCCGAACATTCCAGAATGTTCCGGAATGTTCTGAAATGTTGTGGAATGTTCTAGAAATTTCTAAAGGGTCAAACATTCAGCTCTTATATCTTCAAAAGCATGCCCTTCAGCTAAAAACAGGAACCTTCTTCATGGATGGGGGATAGAGGGCTACCATACCACATAACTCCCTTGATCGTACCGGGACTCGTTTCTAAGTTTCTTTTATAATACATATATTGATTATATTATTTATTTCCCAACCCCCCTCCCGCTTTCCATATATTCAGTCCTAGTACATTCAGTTTTCAAACAGCTCGCGTGCCACCTATTACAATTTTTTTATTCAAATTTTCACTTTGCATATATTACAAATATTAATTTTTGTATATTATAAGAACAATCTAATTTGGTACTTAACGTAGGTACCTATTTAAAATTCCTATAATTTAAAAAAATCCATCGACAATTCTTTTGTTACAAAAAAAATACAGCTGCCTGCTAAATTCATTCATCAAACGCGCAAAGTTAAAATAAAATAAGCGTTAGATATGAATTGTAAAATTTGAAAGCGTATTTCATTAGGGAACGTACCCATACTACGTGACCAACTTTTTGCAATTTTTAGCCCCCTTCTCCCTCCCCCCCGGTGACCAAAAACCTAAGCCCCCCGCTGCTCATTTGTACCAAGCGTGGTATTTTGAAGACCCCCCCCCCTGAACAGTTCACGTAGTATGGGTACGTTACCTTACCTGTCAAAAACAGTTTTTTAGTTTTCAGGTGCCTTCAGAAATATTCCATTTATTTGTATTTTATTGCAAGCGGAAATATTTTGACCTTCCGACAAAATAGGCCCGAGGCCTGAGGGGTTTAGATAGTTATTGATAATGACTTACCAAAATGACACAGCCAAATTTCTTTTCCACGAGAAGGTCAGTAAACAATATGGACATTTTGTAACTGATAATAATAATACGGGATTGACGATCTAGAAGATATTGCTTTTCTTTTCCAGATGAGACTGAAACCACATTGACCATGGGGACCGATGGCAACAACTCATGGATTTTACATTCCCACGTTTCTCTAAACAAACATGGAATAATAATTATTGTATTAGCTCTATAATATTGGCAATGCTTTTTAAGCAATTTCCTATCATTTTATAAGGACTCATTTCATATCAAGCGGCATTGTATCCAAGATCTAATAAATCTCTGTGGAGCGTTTGTGCGGCCGGTTTCGGCACCGTTCATACAAATCTTAAATTTGGATTTGAGATCACAATACCCAACCAAACTGAAAAATTATTTTAGTATTTAATTAAATGAAGACAACATTAGCGAAACTCAATCGAAAATGTGGAGACAAAAAATCAGAAAAAGATATTGGCACCCATTGACTCGAACCCAGGACCCTTTGCTTACATGGCAAGTGCTCTAAGTTAAAAATTAAAATTATTTTAGTAATCAAAAGGTATATCAATATCTAGTATGGATGTGAGCAAAGATATTCAAATACAGAAGAGATATGCTATGGTATCCGCGCAACTGTCGCCGGACTACGCGCTAATTAGCGTAGTTTTCATACAAAAAGAATTTGTTCATTTCGTTGATTTTTTGAAAATGTGCATTAATATTGGTTAACAATATATTTTGAATAAGGAAATAATAAGTTCATTTAGTTTAACGTTCGTTTGGTTTATTCGGTAATTATTTGTTCTTTTAGTTTATTTGTTAATTGGTAAACAATATCGGCGACACCCGGAAGCGCAGACCCACATAGTAAAAACAGCAGATAGCACATCTACTTATATTTCAATATCTTTGGATGTGAGCTACTTTATTTATTTTTGCTTTAAATTATAGGATATAGGCCATTAAAGATTTCAGTGTTTCATGATTTTAGAGGCAAATTTGGTAATTATTTGTGTAAAATGAATAAAGTTAAAAAAAACTTTACTATTATTATTATTTTAAAAATAAAATAAAACATTGTTAAAAATCCTATTTTTGGGGTAGTAATTTTAATATATAAATGACAAACTTTTGTTCCCATGTAAATAGGTAATTTGTATTTTAAATTTACACCCATAAAAATTATTTTTTATTTTATATTTCATCATAATTTTATTTTATTAGGAACATTTACAGGTTAATAACATTACATGCAATAAACAAACAATAAATTATAATAATTAGGTTACAACCCAATAACAAATGTTCACATCATGCCCAAATAATAAATAAAAAGTCAATAATTATTAACTTTTTTTGCCTAATAATACAGAGATAGGAACTAGATAAATGATATGATAAACATAGTAAATTTTTTTTGTTTTCTTCATTTACTCACGTAAGTAGCTCACATCCGTACTAGATATTTGATATACCTTTTGATTACAAAAATAATTTTTCAGTTTGATTGAGTATTATGATCTCAAATCCAAAGCTAAGATTTGTATGAAACGGGCCGAAACCGGCAGCGCAATGTTCCTCTTAATACATAGAAAGTATTATTATTTAGCAGTTTATTTATAAAAAAGGTCTGCAAGTTCTGCTCGGTAATTAGTACTATGCACGACAGCTGCTTCGCCTGCCAAAGGCATTATCAAACTGGGTGGCAGAACAGAACTTTTTCATAAATACACTAATAAAATAAATGAAAATGGAGTTTACAAAAAAATTAAACATGAAAATAATAAATTACATAAAAATTAATGGCTAGTGTCAAATTGAGAACGATTGTTTATTGTTATTTTTTTATAAAAATCAATACATTTAAAGATTAATGTCAGGTTAATCAATCAATCACAGGTTCAGCATTATAATCGTGTTACAATTTAAGGCAAAACTAATCTGTTACACTGTGAAGTCTGTGTAAGAATAAAAAAACAGGGATTTACCTCATAGAAGAAGTGGTTACAATGAGAAGTGGCCAGTCATCTTTGTAGTAGTGTGCTATGGCCAAGGCTTGAAAAGTCTTTCCTAAACCCATGTCGTCGGCTATTAAACAACGCCCATTCTTGCCTATTCCAAAACTTTAAAAAATATGCATAATATAATTATCAATCCAACAACTTTATAAGAATGTACGATTTATAACTAACTAACCGTTTCTCCTCATGCATGGAAAGTCTTTCCTAAACCCATGTCGTCGGCTATTAAACAACGCCCATTCTTGCCTATTCCAAAACTTTAAAAAATATGCATAATATAATTATCAATCCAACAACTTTATAAGAATGTACGATTTATAACTAACTAACCGTTTCTCCTCATGCATGGAAAGTCTTTCCTAAACCCATGTCGTCGGCTATTAAACAACGCCCATTCTTGCCTATTCCAAAACTTTAAAAAATATGCATAATATAATTATCAATCCAACAACTTTATAAGAATGTACGATTTATAACTAACTAACCGTTTCTCCTCATGCATGGAAAGTCTTTCCTAAACCCATGTCGTCGGCTATTAAACAACGCCCATTCTTGCCTATTCCAAAACTTTAAAAAATATGCATAATATAATTATCAAACCAACAACTTTATAAGAATGTACGATTTATAACTAACTAACCGTTTCTCCTCATGCATGGAAAGTCTTTCCTAAACCCATGTCGTCGGCTATTAAACAACGCCCATTCTTGCCTATTCCAAAACTTTAAAAAATATGCATAATATAATTATCAATCCAACAACTTTATAAGAATGTACGATTTATAACTAACTAACCGTTTCTCCTCATGCATGGAAAGTCTTTCCTAAACCCATGTCGTCGGCTATTAAACAACGCCCATTCTTGCCTATTCCAAAACTTTAAAAAATATGCATAATATAATTATCAATCCAACAACTTTATAAGAATGTACGATTTATAACTAACTAACCGTTTCTCCTCATGCATGGAAAGTCTTTCCTAAACCCATGTCGTCGGCTATTAAACAACGCCCATTCTTGCCTATTCAAAAACTTTAAAAAATATGCATAATATAATTATCAATCCAACAACTTTATAAGAATGTACGATTTATAACTAACTAACCGTTTCTCCTCATGCATGGAAAGTCTTTCCTAAACCCATGTCGTCGGCTATTAAACAACGCCCATTCTTGCCTATTCCAAAACTTTAAAAAATATGCATAATATAATTATCAATCCAACAACTTTATAAGAATGTACGATTTATAACTAACTAAAACTCATGTATCGTCTCATACATACTCTTCCGTTATTTTGACTTTTGGCATGACTGCAAGTAAATTATTATTTTTTTTTTTACATTATCTCCACACAGGAGGCCTTGAGGAAAATAATTTCCCTCAGGGCCTATGTCATCTGGGAGGCTCTTTTTGATGAGAGGAAGGAATGAACAATGGTCTTGAAGAGACCCATATTGTAGGAAGGAGGAAACACAGAGGCCGGCAAATCATTCCACAGCCGAGCTGTTGAACATAAGAACGAGTCGAAGAAACGACCCGTTCTCATGTGACAAATATCAACTGTGTACAATTGTTGGGCACGCGTTTGGCGTGTTTCCAATTGGTGCACATGATAAAAGGTCGTTGATGTGCAACAAAAACAAAGTTGGAGACAGAACCGATCCCTGTGGGACGCCAGCATTTATCGAGTGTGAGGAAGAGGTGAAACCATCGGCTACCGTCTAAATCGACCTCTCCCTCAAGAAGTCGGCAATCCACGTAAACAAGGATGCGGGAAGTCCGTAAGAAGGGAGTTTGTTGACAAGTCCTCGGTGCCAAACCCGGTCAAAGGCCTTGGAAATGTCCAGTGCAACCGTTTGGGTCTCACCGAAACGTTCCAGGCATCGCCCCCAAACATGCGTCACATACGCGAGAAGATCACCGCACGTGCGGTTCCGCCGGAATCCGTATTGACGGTCGTTAATAATTTTGTTCTTCTCGAGGTATGTGAGCAGTTTGTCGTTGATCACACGTTCCATCACCTTAGAC
Organism: Limnephilus marmoratus; assembly: GCA_917880885.1. NCBI lineage: Eukaryota > Metazoa > Arthropoda > Insecta > Trichoptera > Limnephilidae > Limnephilus > Limnephilus marmoratus. Next base: position 42,166,797 of record OU862908.1, read on the forward strand.
AGAACTGATGTGATCGCTATGGGGCGGTAGTTGGCCGGGTTGGAGCGGTCGCCCTTCTTTGGAATAGGATGGATAACCGCTTTTTTCCAACCAGAGGGCACACAGCCAGTCTTCAGGGACATTTTAAAAAGCTTCGTCAAAATTGGAGCTATTTCTGCAGCGCACCTCTGCAGTACCAGGACAGGTATTCCGTCAGGCCCACTAGCTTTATTAACATCAAGCCCTCGTAAAACATGGAGTACTTCCCGATGCCGGATCCTCAGCTTTTTCATAGGAAAACCGCAGTGAGGAACCGACGTCGGGATAGCACCTTGGTCATCGAGGGTTGAGTTATCCGCAAACATTTTACCTAATAAGTTAGCCTTTTCGGTGGGATAGCCTATTTTAGGAATATATTTTATTAAATTGTGTGAAAAGAAAATGCATCTCAAACAAGGTTAATTTCTAAAGTGCGTTTGATATTTATATTACTTTATTTACAAATAAGTATAAAGTATGTTGTTAAAAATTAATTTTTAATTCATTTGCATTTATATTATTTATTCAGATGCCTAAAAAGACTTCATAAGAATACAATGTACATAATAAGAGAATCCCTGTAATATGTAGGAAATAATAAGAATGTAGATATAAGGGGGCATATATTAATTACGTGAGCTGACAATGGGAAGGAGGGGTCCAGTAAAATCTCATCAAATCCGTGACAATAGCTGTTTCGGGTCAACAGCACTGACCGCCAGATTTCTACCCACCCCTCATACCTATTTCCTTTCCAGAACTTCCTCTTCTTCCTTTCCCTAAAAAAACACTCCACACAGCATCCCCTGTGATGACATAGGCCCCGAGGGAAATTATTTTCCTCAGGGCCTCCTGTGTGGAGCTAATGTAAAAACAAAAACATTTAGATTGAAACGGAATCTATCGATAAACATCACATCATCACAAGATTAAACTTGGCATCGAAACATAACGTGTATATTAATTTTGACTACTTAAATTGGAACTCTAATTCATCCTTTTTTAGATGACATAGGCCCCGAGGGAATTATTTACCTCGGGGCCTCCTGTGTGGAGCTAATACAAAAATAAAATGCTTTCCCATCTCCTCCAATGTAAATAGTTGTTTCTTGTAGTAATTAAGTTGAAATGAAGTGTTATTTAAATAATTTTTGCGTTTTGTAAATTTAACTGCTTTTTGTACTAATTTATGCAGACACTGAAGAGGAACTTACTTTACTCCATCAACTTGGAAGGGCATTAATTTATTCCGTAGGAATGGATCAATTGAAGTCAGGTCATAGTCATCAATCTTCTTTGGTTCCCTCACTATCTGTAATTTATGTCAATAATCGTTAAATTTTGTGTTGATATTTGGAGAACTTTTATTATCTCTAAGGAAGATTAAAACTTATCAGTTTCATCTTTTAATACATGATTATTTGGGACCATTTTTTTATCTGGGAACTTTACACCAACATAGCAACTTTATACGGTTGTAAATTTTCCACTCACTTCAAAAAATTAATATTTTGTAAGAGAATTTTTTTTAATATTAAAAATGCAATTATTAGTCACTTACTTTCAAAACAAAATTTGGTATTGGACCTATAACTACGTGAGGCTTCAGCGGCAGTATGTTATTTTGCAGTTCTTCATAATGTTCTAAAGAAAAATTCCATAGCCGTGACTCTCCATCTGTAATAAATATTTTTGGTAAAGTTTCGAAATAACTGGACCCGCTTAAATTAAATATTTTTTTTAGAAAAACCTTTTGATTCACATTTTCCTTAAAATACAACTTTTTGCATTCAGGGCGATGGAAAATACTGAATTCAAAGTTTCAATCATGTAAAATGAAAATTTGCTTTCGTCGTATGAGATCGCGGTCATTCATTATCCACAAATCTAAAGGTGTTTTCTAGTATGTTTACTAAGTGATTTCGAAAGTTTCCCTTATTTTTTAAATAATACCTTTTCCATACACATTTATGTATTATAGTACAACAAATACACTATCGACTTACCATAAATCCTAGATTTTATACTCTTAAAGACATTTATTAATTGCTCACTGAAGTGCGATGGTTTTATTTCAAATCTGTTTTCTGAAATCAGGTACGCTGTCCCTGATACTACCTTTGTAGGGAGAGAAAATGATGAATTGAGAGGTCTTGTATCTTTAACGACATTTTTATAAGGTTCAAATCTTTGTTTGGGAACATTAGATTGGGAGCTAATATTAGAATTAACCGCCTGCGGTGAATTTCTATACGACGGTGCATCGTGTAATTTTAGGTTCGTTCGCGAGCGTTTCCTTTCAAGTGCTGCAAGACGTTTGGTTTCAATATCCTCTTTAGAACACGACATTTTACACATTATCCTGGTGGTTTCATTGCCTTGTTGAGGTAATTTCTACTTTTAAAAGAAACACAATTCATGAAATGTAGTTGTACAATATTATCATTGCCAAAATTGGTTGTAACGTAAAAAAAAACAATTCAAAACAATTTAAAACTTTATCGATATGTTTTCTGACAGTTTTTTGAAAGCACAGATAGGCACTAGAAGTGTGTCGTTCCGGCCGGAACGAATCCAAAGATTCCGAGTCCGAATGCGTTTGATTCGTTCCGAGTCCGCAAAATGTTATGAATCAGTTCCGGAGTCGCTCGCACTCGGGCGAGGTTGACGCGGAAGGAGGTGTGCGACGCGGGCCGGGCGGCAGGAATCATTTACGGGAGGAGGTGCGCGGCGCAGGCCGGGCGGGGATTTGTCACTCTATCACTCGGGAACGAGTGACAGAGTGAGAATACAGGACTTATTCACGGGATGAGGTGTGTGGCGCAAGCGGGGCGGCGTTGTATTGCTCTAGCGGGGCGCGATGACAGCGTGAAAACATTTTTCGAAAAGAAATAGCATTATATCTTAGTCAAAAGATAGCAAGGAGCACTGCTTTTTACCTTTTGTCGGTCATCACGGAGCAAATTTGCCTTCCCGCAAGTTCGCGCCGGTGATACTCTGGTGAATTACTAGTTTTATGAAGAACGTAAAATATCTAACTAACCATCACGCCGTTTCTCCGCAGGGGTTTTTCTCATTCCTGAGAGGAATGACCGCCAAACAACTCGATCTTGGCACACACTCCTTGCCTCACTCACATTCATACATCGTCTCAAACATACTCTTCTTTTATTCTGACTTTTGACATGGCCCGACTCAAGTATCTGATTCACTTGATCTTGCCATGTCTTCCCCGGGCGTCCCCAACATCTTCCACCATTCACATTTTGGCATATATTCTCCTTACACTACTTTCTTCGTTCATTCGCTCTACTTGCCCAAACCATCTGAGGGTCCCCTTCTTAATCTTACTCATTATGCTTACATCAGCCTTACATTATTTGCGGATCTCCACATTTCTCTCACGATCATACATAGTTTCACCACATATACGCCTCAGGGATCTCATTTCAACAGCATTCAGTTTACTTTCATCCTTCCTCTGCCGGTTCCATGGCTCACTGCTATACAAGAACTCCACTGTTCGTAAGTTTCAAATTTATCGTAAATATCTTACACGGTTCTCATAAAGCCGACAAAGATATCACTCATGTCAAATACATTATTATTAGCTATATAAAGATAAGACTTCTCGCTCGCAATAAACAATAGCATGTTAATGTACACACGCCCGGCTACTTAAACACATGATTCCTTAACTCCGTAACGTTCCACGATTCCACCGAGTACGGCGAGTTCAGCTGAATCAACTCTCGGCATTGAATCAGCAGGAGTCAAATTGAGTTTGGTTCTGGCCGATTCAACGACTCCGGCGGAGCGCCACAATGAGTTTGGTTCGGCGAGTCCGGCGGAATCAACTCTGGCATTGAATCAGCAAGAGCCAAACTGAGTTTGATTCCGGCCGATTCAACGACTCCGGCGGAACGCCACAATGAGTTTGATTCGGTGAGTCCGGTGGAATCGCCGGAATCAAAGGAGCGAGTCCAGTGAATCGAGTCCACTCAGTCGAATATAGGTCCGGAATTGATTCCGTAAAATGAGTGAATCAACCCACTTCTAATAGGCACAGATTATGTTTCAAATTAGAAAATCACTCGATCAGACTTTTGATAGTGTTGGATCATTGATCGTAAATACCGATTGTTATTAGGCTAGGGTTACACTCGTAATTAAAATTTACGGATGACATAAGATTTTGACAGGTCACTCACAGGAGCGTTCACATATGCATCCGTCTTTTGGTAATTAATGATCACGGAAGTTGTTCGGAAGGTAGACCTGTGTAAATGCTCATGCGACCGTTTACATCTGTAAATTTATTTGCGGTAAGATGGCTTCCTGTCAACAACGACATGCTACTGTCAAATTTACGCGATTTTGTCAATAAATACGAAAAGGCCCAAATAAAGTTTTGTAACAGATTTTGGCTTTAATCAAATAATTCTCCACGCACTTTTTAGCCGTCAAATGTGGTTAAAGGCGGCAATTAGTTTCGTTTCATCCGAATGACAGCTACCTGACATCTGCTGACAGCAACCGACTTCGAATTCAAAATTTCAAACACGTAAATATTAAAAACAGAAACATTAAGATTGGAAAGGATCAGACCGATAATTGAATAGAAGGATGCTCATTTTCCAGAAAACTTAAATAAGTGGAAATAAATACTAGTTTTGTAGGAAAAAAATTCTATGAAAACAATTGTCTTTTAATTTTTGACATTTCGCAACGGTGCGCGGCGCATTTCGGAACTATTTCTTGCGGTAAGCCTCTTAGCTTATCAAACTGATTTTATAAGCTGTAAGAAGGCTGGAAATTCGCGCGGGCGCAATTAGACCTGTCAAAAAACTTCCGAAAGAATAAGTTCTGTAACACGCTATAAATTACGTTAAGTGACTTTTGGTGTCGTTTACATTGGTAATTTGGCCATAAATCGCTTACAAGAGCGATTTACAGGGAAAAACTTACGAGTGTAATCCCAGCCTTATTAGAAATATTGATTAGTAGAAGTACTTAAAATGTAGGGAGTTTTTGGAATTAAGGAATATTTTTTACCTTTGACTCGGCAACACTGATCTACCGACTGTCATAATATACCACGAAAATGTCATCACAGAATAAAATTATTTTAATATTTGTTGTAATTTGTGAGTTCCTTTTGTATATCCACGTCCCAATTATGTAAAATAGTATGTTTTTTGTTTTAAACATTCACACTTGCCTTATTTATTTTGTTTTAGGGATAGGTACCGTTTCTCCTGAAGAGGTTATAAATACTGAGCCCCTTCAGCCCGATGATAACATTAATTTAGAATCGCAATTTATAGCATCAATAACGAATAAATCACCAGTGGAAAATGAGTTACTATCTGAACAAGCTGTTGACCCCAATGATATCGAGGCAGCGAACATCTCAAATGTTACCGACGATTCAGATGCTAGAAATGTAACAAAAGAAGTAAAGAAAATTGTTAACTGCAAACCGAATCTCATAAATGCAACAGCGGAGGAACGTACTGCCATTATGGTGGAGATGGTTAATAGTTCAAGATTAGCGGATCTTCTACTATCGGATGTCGAAATAACTACTAAGGAAACTGAAGCGAACTGTATGGTTGTGTTCTTTTATTCACGACTATGTCCATTCAGCGCGATGGCTGGACCTCACTTCAATGGCTTTGCTAGGTCATTTCCAGATATAAAAATGGTGGCTTTGGATGCACTGAAATACCACGGAGTAAACACACAATACGGGATAGTTGGTGTTCCCACTTTAATACTCTTCCATAACGGCAGGCCCATTGCCAAGTTTAATGGAACTGAATACACGGTACACGCTTTCGTGAAGTTCGTTAAAATATATACCGGCCTCCAGGAAGATGTCATTATAGTTCACTCCCAAGATTTTCAAGGCCCTGTACCGAGTGTGATCGATAAAGAGCTAGATTATTTTCTTATTTTATCTTGGACATTTATTATAGCCTGTTGTATTTACTTTGTAAGCATATCATCCTGGTGGAAATTACTTGTGGAAATGATACAAAACAATTGGCGGGAATCTACAGGTCAACACGAACACGTCGAATAATATCTTCTTATTGGTGCAATAAAAATAGACAATTTTTACTCTCAGTCTTATTTATGTAGTTTTTTGTGAAGTGAAGTGTTGCCATTATGAAGTAAATGACTTGGATTGATTTTGAAATAATGCTAGCCAATGTAAATGAAACTTGCTTCGCTTTCAATGGTCTTACAGGTCTATTAAAACTTTAGGCTCCTAATAATAAAAAACCAATTACCACAATCCTTTGCTTTCCTCTCCCAGCAATCAACTTTCATAAGAGGATAGCCGGTCACGGAGAAATTTTAATAATAGATATTTTACCAAACTGTGCTGTCACTGTCACTTTTACACCTCTGAATACTAAGCGAAGGGGACAACTGCTCCTCAGGCTGATAATATTTAAATAAAATCGAGGTTTTGAATTCCCCATTTTTCTTCTTCAAAACTGGATCGATTTTTAAGATTTTTTTTTTACCAAATACAAAAGAAGCAATTATTCTACATCTGTACATTAAAAAATATATACTTAGTCGAGTTTGTATACTGAATGTCTGTGAATGGCTTGAATCGTTATAAGAAAATATCTCTTACATGTGTTTTATAATTAATCTCTTTGTTGAATAAACTTAAATTTAAAAAAATAATAAAATGTGTTATTCCACAAGTGTCCTAACTGTCTGGAGCCAATGGAAATGGGGAGGATAGAGGGAGGTAGTATTTATGTATTGTGATATACGGATTTAAGCTAATTTCATATTAGCGGGCTTATCAGCAAGATTCAGCTTTGTACATCATTCCGACTAAGGCCACAAAGACGCTGGTAAACTCTTAAGTTGTATCACGACTTGACTATTGCAATGGCATATATGCAAATCTTACTGACAGATTTCAATCAGTTTTCAATGCTGCAGCAAGACTGATAACCGGCGTTTCCAAATATTTTCACATTTCTCAACATCTGCGGAACTTTCATTGGCTTAAGTATCCTGAGGGAATCCAATTCAAACTCTGCTGGATGATTTTTAAAGCAACACACGACATGGCGCCACCCTACCTGTCGGAACTGTGCATTCCAAACGATGTCAATACTAGGCAAGCAAACCTTCGATCAGCATCTTCAACAGCCATAGGTAGACTCTCAGTACCTACGCGCAATCCCAATACCAATTTCGGAGACCGGGCTTTTGCAGTGGCAGGCCCAATAGCTTGAAACAAACTCCCTTCACATTTGCAAAAGATCGACAGCACATCTGAGTTCAGAACAAAGCTCAAAATTCACATTATTATACTTATTCAGAAAAATAACTGTAGTATTTCTTTACTCAGTCCATGGGATTTACCTAGATCAGGGTTTCCCAACCAGTGGTCCGCCGGTCAATAAGCGAGCCAGTGCGCAGGCTGTCCGTGGTCGAAAAGTCTGAATAAAAAAAATCGGGACAATATTCAGTTTATCATTATTGTACCTTATGGTCAGTGGCCATTATGGTATTCCGTTTTGGCCCACCCCATCCTACCCCGTTCTACCTCCTCTATTGTGGTAAATATTCTGCTAGAACCCGTCCCACCCTATCCCATTCCGCCCCTCCGTTGTGGTAAATATTCTGCTAGAACCTGTCCTACCCTATCCCATTACGTCCATCCCGGGTGCCATCCATGCTAAACCTATGCCACTGCCCACAAGCATTCCCCCCCCCCATTAAGGTTGAGACAAACACGACTTCAATTCACAAAAAATTGGTCCGTCCTGGGGGAAGGGGGGGGGGGGGGTGGCTAGAGAATTCCCGGGTCAGAAAAAGGTTGGGAACCACTGACCTAGATTGATGTATCTTCGCTACCAGCTTTCACGTTGTTACGCAATTTTTGTCACTATTTTACAATTAAACGTAAACTTGCATAAACTTTTTTTTTTTTTTTTGTATTATTTTTCATGACTTACACTGACAGCACGGGCAGTAATCATAACAAGATGTATTTATAAATGTAAATAAATATGTTAGTTGTAAATAACTAATTTCAAGACAGTTGCAAGTCATAATACGAATAGAGCAGTAACAATACTGCTCTGTTCGTATTATGACTTGCAAGTACAAATTGGGTTATAAAAATAAGTATAGTTCTAAATCACTAGTCCATAAATATACCAAACCACCCACCACTAGTCATATAAGTCTTAGTTGTAAGTCATTAGTTACCAATCTTAGTTATAATTTAAGCCACTTGTAGTTCCTACATAGGTATAGATATGTATAAGTAAATGAATTATTATTATGAATTATATATAAAAATCATCCAATAATTATTATCATTATGTATAATATACAGTGGAGTAGCGTACCTTGGAGGGGCCCTGTATCAAAATTAGTTGGAGGGCCCAAATGAAGGATAAAGATTTCTCACAAAAGAAACAAAAGGCTTCTGTAGCCCGGGGGCCCCGTATCATTGATACGGCTGATACGGCGGTAGCTACGCCCCTGATAATATATCTATTGTCCAGTTGATTGACATCTCAAAAAAATCGAAATTTTCATTGAGTACGCAGTTATATATAATAGTGTACCCTCTATCTGGTACAATACTCAGATTACTCATAAATACCAAATCAATTATAATGCAAAAATCAGAAACATGAACAGAAACATAAAAAAATTTAAAACTCTGCTAAAAAATTACACTGAAAATTTGAACTGAATAAAAAATAATAAATTGAACCAATATTATAACACCCCCCATACACACAAGCCCTGCTTATTTATGGGGGTACATCATATATATGTATTATGTAATTAATTATTGTAAAAAATATATTATAATTTATGTATCCTTTTGTAAATAAAAAAATAAAAATAAAAAATGCAGAAAAACCTGTAGTGAAATAAACAAAAAAATGATATTTTCTGGGTCACAAGTAGAAAATTTCAAAATGTCGTACTTATGTACTGGACCATTATGCTTCCCGTTATGCTTCCATTTTATAGCATCTACATATTATAAATTAAAGTCCTCCACCGTGTCTGTCTGCCTGTTCGCGATAAACTCAAAAACTACTTTTCAAGCGTTTTTCACCAATAGATAGAGTGATTCATGAGGAAGATTTAGGTATATAATTTGTCAAGGTTTTGTGTAAGGTTGTTTGTCAAGGTTGAAATATATAATATATAAAGAGAAAGTCTGTATGTGGTGGACGAGCGGGCTGGCAAGTGAGCGGTGTGGATTTGATTTGTATGCAAATTAACAGATGGCTGTGTGAGTTAATTTATCGAAAAAAATACTTGGTTATAAAGGTTGGGTAACCATCCAGCATTCGAATAATGCTTTCCTCATTATCTCAAAACTTTGTATTTGGAGATGTCTGACTAATCAACTGGACCAGTGGTTTTCAACCGTACCGAAGCCAAATTGGGGGTCTCCATTATCGTGGCGAACATATGGAATCACTGGTTAAAAATGACCGAAGCGGTGTTTCACTCTGTATAAAATTGTATTAATTTTATTTTTGTGACTTAATTGTTAAATTCATGTAATAACGAGATTATTAAAAAATTACAAATGAAACACGTCTTTCATTACACGTGTACAAAAGATAGATAGAGGGTACGGGGAACAACAAATTTGTAGTTAGAGTCAAGGGGTACACAGGTTCAAAAAGGTTGACAACCCCTGAACTGGACGATTGATATTGTGCAATCAGGTGTAGTTAGTATGTAGGTACCAACCATTCTCCTTTCATTTTTACTGTTTCTCAGTTTGTGTTATATGCTATGTGTACTGTCTGTTATTATTGGATAATAATCTGTGGACAAATAAATGTAATCTTATAGACAAAGAGATACTGAACCCTTTGGGTAACTGCATGTCTGTATGGCTAGAAATTATTGTAGTGATGAGTCACAGCATGATAAGTACGAAAACCATCACCTGGCAGGCATTAGCCCTGCACGTCATCAGCCCCTATATTTTTGAAAGTATAAAAAAAAAAATTGAAAAAACTTTATTCTGTAAGCTTGCAATTTTTATACGATTCAGTTCATTAAGAGGAATATAAACGCTAGAAATATGTCGAATCTCATGCCTGCAAAATTTTAAAATCGAGCGTCTTTTTGCACGAGGCTAGTAAGCGAAAAAGTGGTTTTTATTTATTTTGTGCATGATTTTATAAGAACGAAAAAAAGTTAGAACATAGATAAAGTCAAAAATAGTCTTAGCCGTAAAGGGGTATTTTTTAAAAATTGTTACTTACATTACTTCATAGTTAAGTCATGAGAAAACATTTTTTTTATTGGTTTACGCTTATATTTTTTGTTACGTAAATAATAATTTTATTGTAATTCCAATACATAGATAAAGTAGTTAAAGCTTCAATTTATCCGTAGCATATTTTTTGATGTTCATACTGTAAGCCGATTCGTCGTAAAGATTAATCAAAATAGTATCTAAATAGGATTTCACGTATATATTCATCTTAATTGTAAAATTTAAAAAAAAAATGGCAGGCGATTTCGACGAGCACAAGTACCTGAAAGATTAATCGAAAGGTGTGTAGTACATAAATTTAAAGTTATTATATATGCGTTTGACAAAGCGATTTAAAGAAACTATATGGCAGGCGGTTCTGACTAGCATGGGAATGCGAGCAAGAGGTGTAACGTAATTTTTATTTATTTATTTATTTTTATTTGAAATACATACATACGACATATTTACAGAAGGAAAATATATTATATATTAGATTAAATCTCTACATCTTATAAATTAACGTCCTCCGCGTCGTCTGTCTGTCTGTCTGTTCGCGATAAACTCGAAAACTACTGAACGGATTTTCACGCGGTTTTCACCAATAGATAGAGTGTTTCGTGAGGAAGGTTTAGGTATGTAATTTGTCAAGGATTTGTGTAAATTGGTTGAAACATAACGATAATTGTTAGAAGTGTCGGAAAAATTCAAGCCGTATGGTAGCTTTCATCGAAAAAGCTGCCTAATCCTTTTGGGATATAACAGAACAATGCATAGTGGGATATTCCTCTTTTATAGATCTACAAAAAAGTCCGCGAAGGCATATATCTATCTTTTACGGATAGCTTACTATACGCATTCTATCTTCTAAAAAAATGGTCACATACATTGCGGTAATTGAAAAGTTATTTAGTCGGATACAGTATTAATCCTTATTAACTTAAATACGTTAGTTACCCCAAGCATTTCATGCACATTATTATAATATTTCACACCATCTCTACGTATTATAAATTAAAGTCCTTTGCGGCATCTGTCTGTGTCTTCGCGATAAACTCAAAGACGGCGGCGGTTATAAAGATTGGATAACCATCCAGTAAATGACGTGTTTTATTAGCCACAGCAACGCGTGGCCGGGTCAGCTAGTATAATATATATTAGACTGGTCAGTGGTTGAGTGGGCATAGCGGTCCCACCTGAGCGTCGCGTCTTCGATTCCTCGACTGGACAAGTCCTCCACACAACACAAGCAACATTTTCGGCTTTCTGTGGTGGTAGGAGATTTTCAAACATTGTTGGGTTTCTGTGGTGGTAGGAGATTTTCAAACATTGTTGGGTTATTCGTAACCCAACAATTTAAAAAAATATATATGGTTCTTAAAAACTAATTACAAATAAAGTAATTTCTTGTTAATGAATCTTCTTCTTCTTGGTGTACCCTATCAAGTCCCCCCGATGTTGGCGATCACTCTGGAAAATGTCTCTGTCTTGCGCTGACCGGAATAGCTCCTCCACACTTCTAATGCCGGTCCACTCTCGTACATTTCGCAGCCAAGACATTTGTCTCCTACCAAGCCCTCGGCAACCCTCTATCTTGCCTTTCAATACCAATTGGAGCAAGTGATACTTCTCCCCTCGAAGTATGTGACCCAGATATAAATTTTCACCAATGTAAGCATCTATCTGCTCCAGCCCTCCTGAGAATTTCTATGTTGGTGATCATGTCTGTCCATGGGACCTTGAGCGTTCTCCGGTGAAGCCACATTTCAAAAGCCTCTAACTTGTTCATGGTATTTACTTTCAAGGTCCATGACTCACATCCGGTTCCATGCCAATTCAGAATGAAACCAACTCAGAAATACCTCAGAAAGGTCATTAAAAGCTACGAAAAAATAATTTTAAAATAGCCGGTAACCCTAACATAACTTAACCTATTTAACCATTTTTTTATATTTCCTTATCATCACTCTTAATGATCTTTCTGAGGCTTCTGAGTTGGTTTCATTCTGAGTTGTCCGGTCACCCTCACATCCATACAGCAAGACCGACCACACATAACATTTTAACATTCTCTGCCTTAGTTTTAAATTGATATTGTCATTGCAGAAGAGGGATTTCATTTTGGAGGTCATCGATACGGTCAGCTAATAATACAGTATCATCTGCATATCTTATGTCATTAATGACAACTCCGTTGATCTTCAGACCCTGTATTTGCTTTACTGGTATCGTTGCAACAATTCTCCGCCTCTTCTGCCTGACCTTTGGACTTCTCCTGACCTATGGTGTTGAGAAGCACTCGTTTTAAATTTAGGGATTTCTGGGTTGCCACTTTTGTTATTGTTGTTGTAGTATTGAAATGATCTTTGTGGGTGTAATATCGTGGTATTTTAATTTGGGAGGTGGTTATGGGTACCACCGCCCCGGGAACCATTTATTGGATAATCAACACCTCTGCCATAGGTCACCCCCAGTGGTTCGCTTGGTAGCTTAGCAGGGGTGCCTGGGTTCATTGGGTGAGGTTTGTCCAGGTCTTAGCGGTGGATGCGTCTGTCCACCTGCTGCTTGGCGGGCCGGATCGAGAGACTGGTTGAGGGAGGCCATTTGACCTTTCCAGCCAGACTCTCTTGACCCATCGCTTTGCACCGCAATTGGAGGGATGAATTCATACGTCCGTCACTCCTGGACTCACTGACCCTAAGATTCCTACTCACCCCTCATACCTTTTTCCTTCCCTTCCTTAAAAAGACCCTAAGCATCCCCTAAGATGACATAGGCCCTGAGGGAAATTATTTACCTCAAGGCCTCCTGTGTTGAGCTAATTTAAAAAAAAAAAATGTAATCCTGAATATTTTTCACATTTTGAGGGTGTCACAATAATAATATCTCCGCACGGAGGACATTAATAAAAAATAAAATCTTTTCAAGTGCAATGCTGAACCAAGTAAAAAGTTTAAAATCCCTGTTTGGGATAATATAATATTATTTTGTATGAAGATAAGAGAGGTGAGAAAAAGGTCATGATAAAATATTCTTTGTCAGCCACTTTCTGTAGTAAATTTGCTGTTGTAAAGGCATGAGGTTTATTCTACTAGTGTACATGGTCAATAAGACATAATATTTTGTGTGATATCAGAATAATATTATTTACTTGTCCGATCGCTGAACAACGTGAAGTTAATTGTGCGTAGTGTTCTAAATTTTAGAATGAGGTGAGTGCTGCTGTGCTTAAAATAGTTGATTGATATTTGTTACATTTACCAATCAACAAGTATCAGCAAGTAAGTTTTACAGAACTTAATCTTTTGTCAGAGCCAAAGATATTCAAATACAAAAGAGATACGCTATGATGTCCGTGCGACTGTCGGCGGACTACTATCTAATCGGAGTACTTCGCATACGAAAAGAATTTGTTCATTTCGTTGATTTTTTGAAGGTGTGCATTAGTATTGGTTTTTTTTATTTAATGACAATATAATATATCGCTGTCTGAATAAAATTACAAAATAAGTAAAAATACAAAGCAAAGTGGTTTGTTCATAGTCCTCCTCACTAGGTATTCCTGTTCCGAGGCGGACTGTATATTGTTGTACGGGTGTTGATCTTTATTTCCTCATCTTCTAATTTGTTGATTTTCGCAAAATAAACAATAAATAAAATGTATTTATGTTTGTTGTCTGTGGGTTGCGTTGGGGTTACTTCATAATTTTAATGATTTCCTCATCTTCATGTTAACTTAGCCATAATGTCTTTTTTAAACTTTTTTATCTCCATGGTGTTTTTAATTTCAATTGGAAGGGCATTATATAATTTTGTAGCATGGAAATTATGGATTTTCGGGCCAAAAGATGTATTTAATTTCGGGATGTTCAGTAGTTTTGAGGATTTCGTCCTTGTAGAGTGTGTTATCAATATAGTTTGAATACGGAAAGAATTCGTTAATTATCCGTTCATTTAGTTTATTCGTTAATTGGTTAACAATATCGGCGACACTCAAAGCGCAGTCCCACCTAGTAAAAACTGTGGATAGCACATCTCTTATATTTAAAAATCTTTGGTCAAAGCCCATGTCTTGATATATTTAATTGGTAATCTGAAATCTCCTTTTCTTTGCCTCCATTTCTGGTGAGCATCCTTAGTTAGTGCAAATTCCAAAAATCGGAAATTTACAGAATTTATAGCAAGCATTCTTACATAAATATATTTTAAACAATAACATACAACATATTATTTGATGATGGCATATTTCAGAAAAAAACTTTGACTTAGAACTTACTTCTTATTTTTAGAAATACGTATATTTTATCGTATAATATTGTTTATACAATATATCCTACTATCCTACTAATATTATAAAGGGGAAAGTTTGTATGGATGTATGTTTGTTACTCTTTCACACAAAAACTACTGAATGGATCCTACTAATATTATAAAGGGGAAAGTTTGTATGGATGTATGTTTGTTACTCTTTCACACAAAAACTACTGAATGGATTTAAAAAATTCTTTCAATAATAATAGAAAGCTACATTATTTGCGAGATCTATAGGCTATATATACTGGTAAGCTCGGGCGTTATGAATAATCTCTGGCTTTATGAAATTATTTTTCATACATTTTCTGTCGGTAACAAAATCGATTTATTGCAAACGTCAGAAAAAAACAAACCAATTGACACCTTAGAAACGATGTTTTTTTTTTTTTAATTTGGCAATTCACCCTAAAAAGAGTGCTTTGCTGGCGTCGTACTTAATAACTATCTCTAAAAATGAATCGCCGAAATGTATGTATGCGCATAAATCCGAACGACTGCACCAAATTGGACTATTCTTTTTTTTGTTGTTCGTTATTTTGTATAAAACTATTGTTGAGTTCTGGCATTATGAAATTTGTATAAAAAATTATAATAGGTTGCACGCGATCAGTTTGAAACTGAATGTATCGGGAATGAATGTGTGGAATGCGAGAGGTGAGAGGGGGGAGTGGGGAGGGGGTTAGGGGAGGGAGAGGCGGGAGGGAAGGAAGGGGAAAGGGGAAGGATGGAGGAGGGTGTGGGGAGGAGTTGGCGATGGGGGGAAGGGGGTTGATGGGGGGAGTGGTGTGGGGAGAGGGAAGGTGGAGGAGGCGGAGTGGGGTGGGAGAGGTCGGAGGGAAGTAAGGGGTAGTGGTGAGGGGAGGGGTGGGTGGAGGTATAGGGGGAGTGGGTTGATGGAAGTGGAGAGAGGGAAGGTGGAGGAGGCGGAGTGGGGTGGGAGAGGTGGGAGGGAAGGAAGTGGAAGGGGGAGGGGTGGAGGAAGGTGGGGGGAGGTGGAGTGGGGGGGGTATGGGGTGGGGGAGGGATCGGTGGAGAAGGAGGGGGAGGGAGGTTGATGGATGAGTGGAGTGGGGAGAGGGAAGGTGGAGGGGGGAGGAGTGTGGGGAGGGGTGAGAGGAGGGGGAGGGGGGTTGATGAGGGTAGTGGAGTGGGGAGAGGGAAGGTGGAGGAGGCGGAGTGGGAAACCCCTAATACCATGCGAGCGAAGCCGCGGGAAAAAGCTAGTGATAAAATATATTTGATAACGGCATATTCCAGAAAAAACTTTGACTTAGTACTTACCTCTTCAAGCATGTATTTTTAGCATTGCATATACATATTTTATAGTATATAACATAATATTTTATTTTATATGGCATACTCAGTCTTTATTTCGCTATCTCTTTTTAAACACAATACTTACCAAATAAAAAAAGGAAATAACACATAATTATTTATTACAACAAAGCAATACTGACAGTAAAAACAATACTAATGAATATTGCGTGTCAACAAATACACAAAATAGTGTACTAGAATGACTATAAAGCATCGATTTTTTCATAGGTCGCCCTATGTTTTGCAGCCAAGTACGTATTCCTCATGAGCATGGCGACAGTCATGGGGCCCACCCCTCCTGGCACCGGCGTGATGGCTCCAGCTACTTTTGAAACCCCTGAAATAGTTTCACAAGAACGATTAGTTTATTGAATCTTATTGTCAAGATGAATTGGGATAATCTACAAATTAAATCACTTTCCATCATCCCTCAGAAAACTTTAGCCATTCTATGGGCACGCTAGCTCACTACTTCATTTCATTTGTCCACCATATTCACGGTACTCTATATAGAATGAAATTTTAAGAATTCACTATGAAAAAGACGATTTGAAATTAGAGGAATTGTTCAAATTCTATGAAACAACTGGACCTTATAAACGTCCAGTTGTTTCATAGAATTTGAACAATTCCTCTAATTTCGAAGTTAATTTTCAAGTTCTGTTATTATATTATTATAGGCCAGTTGCTTGACAGAACTGAAATCATAACAGAAATTGAAAATTGACTTTGAAATTTTATGACTTGTTCAAATTCTGTGAAATAACCCTTTTTTAGTTTTCAAGTTTTGAAGACAGCATTTCATTACCGGTGTGCTTAACTGAAATATATTATATTCTAGAAAGTAATGTTCTCTCTATAAATTTGTATGAATTTTTATTCATATGCCAACCTTCAAAATCAACATCTCCAACAATTTTTACTTTGCCATCTGGAGTAGTAATCCTTGTTAATCCAATATCAATAACAGTTGCTCCCGGTTTGACCATGTCTGCTTTGATTAGCCCGGGTATACCTGAAACCAACATTTTATAATTAAAAGAAACCTAACAGATTAGTGTACATAAATGACTATCTGAATCAGATTTAGCTGACTATCTATCAGTTTTATCAGTCTCACATGCACACTATTAACATTTTCAAGCGGTCAATCTATGTTTGTTAAAAAAAAGGGATTTTTTTAATTTTGCATGCTATGTACATGGATGATTTTTGAAAGTTTTTTTTGTTGTTATGTTGGTACACATTTCCCCAACATATGTTGACATTATCAGCCATTTTGCATTTTTAGTTTGTTTTAGACAGATATAAAGGTCAGAAGGTTTATTCTCTGTACAATGTACAACGTACATTAAATGAATAAATAATCAAGCATACTTGCAGGAATATGTAAAAATCACACATATCTGACAGGAGATCACGTCCGTTATCTCGATAACGATCCCACAAAAGATAGAGATTAACTCTTCGTATGTGTTTTGGTGTGCTTGGCAAATTTTTGCTATGGAAAAAATGGATCAAAGAATCTGTATTCAATTTTGTGTGAAAAATAAAATTAAGTGCTCCAACGTACTCCAAATGTTGACTGTGGCATTTGGCGAGCCTTGGAGCCAAAAAAATGTTTATAAATGATACAAGCTCTTCACAGAAGGCCGAGAAGATGTTAATGACAATGCCCGCCCTGGACCGCCCAGCACGTTGTTAACTGATGAAATCGTTGAAACAGCGAAGAAAATTGTTATGGAGAATTGTCGAATCACTATTAGAGAAGTTGCTGAGGATGTTGGCATATCAGTTAGCAAAAAATTCATGGCTCATGCCATGAATTTTTTTTTGGAATGAAACGTGTGGCAGTGAAGTTGATTTGTGGCAAAACAATTCATGGCTTTTGCATCACGATAATTCACCTGCTTACACACCGTCGCTTGTTTGTGATTTTTGGCCAAAACAACACTGAAATCATGCCTCCGCCACCGTATTCACCGGACTTGGCCCCCTGCGACTTTTTCCTGTTCCCAAAATGAAAGGACAAAGTTTTGCCACGATTGAGAAGATAAAGACCGCATCGCTGGAAGAGCCCAAGGCCATATCAAAAAGCGCTTATCAGAAGTAGGAGTAGAAATGCGCTGGCACAAGTGTATTATATCGGATTACTTTAAAGGGGACAAAATAGATATTGATCAATAAATAATTTTTCGAGAAAAATAAAAAGTCACCTTTTTTTTAACAAACCTCGTATATCATCACGAGGAACCTTTTGTCATAATGTATGTGTTTTAATAAAATTTCATGGAACATGTATGCAACATTTGCCACATCCAGATAGCCGTCGATGGATCATATATGCGATAGTCATATAGATCAGGTTAATAAGTCAGGTGGGAAATAATGTGATAAGTGATCCTGAAGGCATACCTGTGGCGGTGATGATGATATCGGCATTGCGGCAAAAGAAGGCGAGTTGGTCCGGGGGAGTGTAGCGATGGCAGATGGTAACCGTAGCATCCATCCCCAGGGCAGACTCGTGTGACCCATCAGTATGCAGCAACATGGCTATCGGCAAACTCACATTTTTTGATCGCCCTACTACTACAGCATTGCGGCCAAATGTCTCGATTTTATTCCTAGAGGAAGCCAATTTATTAGATATACGCACATACAATCGGTCTACATCAACAATTTGCACTAAGCTCAAGGACAATATTAACCCTTTCCGACCGGCAAAAAATGCCTGAATTTTAATGGGCCTCACCAGTAAAGCTCTTAATTATGATTCCGTGGGACTGGGCGACTTACTGGTTGAAACACAAGCGCATGAAGGTACCCTGCATAAGCAGCTCCCGCACGTTCGATCGACACCGGTGTGGTTCCCAAAAACAGATTTATTTACTGTCAAGATTTTTTTAAAGACAAACTCACTTTCGTATGAAGTCGGTTGGAAAGGGTTAAGGAGATAAATGCTTCAAAGGGAGTGACAAGAATATCTATGCAATGGTCATGTATTCTCAAGGATGTTAAAAGGTTGCTTTCCATATGGATAAATGAAAAATAATTGCAAGGCGACACTATTAAGGAAAACATTATTTGCGAGACAGCAAAAGTAATTTTAATTTCTTTAGGAACTGGTTATCATCATATTGGAAAACTGCACCCCTCCCCCTCCCCCCCCTATTGGGATACACGCGAATGTAAAGGAACCGGTTTTCTGGGATCAATGACGCCAGTTCCTCGGAGCATCTTCCATTGAAATGCCAGTAGAACAAGGACAGCATTCCCACCCGACACCTGTGCTCTAAGGATTGTGCAATCCGTTTGTTGAGATAGGAGAATCTATCAAACGGATCACCCGTTTCTGCACAGAGTCGAGGATTCAAGAAGCTTCAAGATTCTAAAGATTACCTGCCATAACAGATTTTTGGAATTGTGACGAGCTAGACTGATTAAACGTTACAAATAAAAAAATTTATGTGGGAAAAATGGTTTCGCTTAACGAATATTTCACATTACGAGTGAGATTCTGGATCGAATCATGCTCATTATGCAAAGTTCCACTGTATATAGGCATAACATTTCAGTTTAAAATAATTTATCTAGTTCCTCTTTAAAACATATAAAGAAGTATTTCTTATAATACAAAATCCAAATTTTTGTAGAAAAAAAAATTCAAATTTGCGATCCCTACGTAGAGGCATAGAGTAGGTAGACACCTTTTAACAATAACACTCAATATAATACTTACTGGGCGTGTTGAAAAAAGTTAAGTATGGAATTTCCACTTATTACAAGAAAGCAAGAGATTCACAATCTTATCATTTTATTTATGCTAAAACCTGAAAATGATAAACTTGAGACGGTACCTTTTGATAATTTCTAGTACTCCATATGGAGTGCACGGCAATATGGTGTCCATATCCAAACACAGTTTTCCAACATTGGTAATATGAAATCCGTCAACATCCTTGTCAGGGGCCACGGCGTTACATATTGTCCTCTCGCTAATGGCCGGAGGCAGAGGCAGTTGAACGAGGATACCATCAACTTCAGCATCAGTGTTCAGCTGGTGAATTAAATCTATCAGTTCTTTTTCAGAGGTGTTGGAATTGAGGTTGATGGTGGCACTATCAACACCTGGAATACAAAACCATATACATACTTAAATCAATGTGTTAAAATCTATCCTTGGCCAAAGTCAGACATATGTATGCAATTTCACGGGCATTTTAAACTATGTTTAAATATTTGATATCTTACCAACAAATTTAGCAGCCTCCATCTTATTCCTGACATAAGTGGAGCTTGCCGGGTCGTCTCCAACCAAAACGCAGGTCAACTTCGGTCTTTTGTGGTTTTTTGCAACCCAATCCTCAATATCTCTTTTTAATTCATTTTTTATTTCTATCGAAAGGGCCTTTCCATCCAATATTTTTGCCATTTTTCTGAAAAATGTTTTTAAAAATAGATTTACCAATCTCTCGATATACTAACATTCGAATTGAACATAAACAATTTACTACAATACAGTAATAATAAATTTGACCTTCAGCTTGTCTAATCACTCTTATTTCATGGGCTATTAATATTACTGCAAAACATCTGATTTTTTATTTTAAATATCGTCCCCAGTCAGGCAAGAGCCACCAAAAAATACAAATTTGAGATATCGAAAAATGAATGTTGAAAATAAACTATTATTATACAGGGAGATAAAACTTTAAAATGTAGGTACATTTCATTGCTGTCAATGCAAACAGGCATATCTGATATTAAGAAAATTTTAAGGTTTTTTGCCAGATTCTTGTATATTTTATTATTTAATTTAGGATTAGGATTTTAATTATGCTTTCTCTTACCCCATCAGCGAAACATTTAATAAAACATTTGAGAATCCTGAAAAAAATAAACAGTTTTTTGGCTCTTCTAAAAATTTTCCAAATATTAAATGTGCCTGTTTTGCATTGCAGTGACGATTTCATAACTTTAAAAATATCCCAATATGATTTTACTCACATAAAGCTATTTGAAGCAACGTTTACGATACTGCAAGTATCTTCCACTCTGGAACGTGCCGTAATTATACTACATATTATTTATGAATTAATTACGAAATAATACAAATTAACCAAATAAAAATTATTTGCGCACTTCAATCCCACGACCTTCGGATTGCGAGTCAAGAGTTCTACCCCTTGACGACAGAGACTGTCAAAGATGACATGTTGACACAATATTCACTTCACTTGGCGCCACAACCTTTGGGCTACGTGATATATTTAAATATTTGGCGACAACAAAAGCGCTTCATCGCTAACTTTTGTGGGACCTTAGTATGGGAGCCTTTTTAAACAATTTCCCATTAAAATTAAGGGGAATGGCTGTGCGGCCCATTTCATACAAATCTTAATTTTGGATTTGAGGCCAAAACACAAAACCAAACTAAAAAATTATTTTCGTAATCAAAAGGTATATCAAATATATGGATATGTACTACTTTATTTATTTGTGTTTTAAATTATAAAATGCAGGCCATTAAAGATTTCGATTTTTCAAGACTTTGGAGGCAACTTTTACAATGATTTTTTAAAGTATTTATCATTTAGTTTAATACTCATCAATTTAAAATACAAATTACCTATTAATATGGGGTCGTCTATTAATCACATGATGTTTTTTTAGCAACTTTTTAACCCCCCCCCCCCTGGTGATGTTTGAGACTACCCCCCCCTTCCCCAAAATCACGTGTATTTTTTTTTACTACAAAGTATTTTGAAATTTTCAGAATATTATCACGCAAAATATACACGTGATATCTCATTTAACCCCCCCCGTCGTGATTTTTTCCGAACCCACCCCCCCCTTTGGAGCCTCACGTGATTAATGGACGACCCCTATCAGAACACAAATTTGTCATATATAAATTAAAATCACCACCCAAAAAAACACTTTCTTTTACAATGGTATATTTTTAGTTATATTAATACAGTAGATAACACAACATTTTTTTTTGATAATTATAATTAACTCACAAAAAATTCCAAAGCTGCCAAAATCAAGCAAAATTGAATTCTTCAATTACCTTATCATATTTAAAAAAATATATATACATATAGCACATATTCACACAAGATAATGACTATAACTTTTCATTAAAATAATAATTTTTCGTTTTAATTGGGTATTTTGGCATCAAATCAAAAATTAAGTTGTGCATGAAAAAGGCCACGCAACTGTTCCTCTTAATACATCTTTTACCATTTGCTCCGACGTAAACAGTTGTGTCTTGTGGTAATTAAGTTGAAATGGAGTGTTATTTCAATAATTAGCGCGTATTACGATTAAAGCGAAAATCTAGAATTTTACTTTTAGATTAATGAAAAACTAACCTAAATGTTAGAAAGCAAATATTATTGGAACACAAAAAGCAAAAACTAAACCACAATGGCACTCTATAAGATTAATTTCATCAAGCTATTTACCTGCCACCCGGCGATGTGCATTTTACAGAAAAATGCAACGACAATATAGACGGAAGGATCCTAGGTTTAAAATACTTCAGAATAATCATGGTTTGAACAATTTTATACCTTTTTTCTATATATAATATATCATTATAGCATTTAGCAAACAGCCATGTAGAACATACACTTTCAATTATATAAAATACAAATTACAGAGTAAATAAATTAAGTTCGTAAGACGTTGACAGAGATGCAAGGACATTAAAATGGGTTCTTATTCAAGGTGTACTGATCGTATGCCAAGTCACAACACTTTAATTAAATAATTGATATGATGCAATACTGATTGAATGTATTTAATTCAATATCCTTCGAAATGTTTGATAGCACATGAAGAATAATAGAACTTTGAACATAGTACGACACTGAGTTGTAATTATCCAGAAAGCAACCATTCGAAAAGTTGTACAGTTTATAAAAATACCAGCTGCTTACGTTTAAGGTGGGAAAAAAGAAGTGAATAACGCTAAAAGCCACACCACTTGAGCAATTAAACCATGTAATAGAAAGTACACTGTAAGGTAAAGAATAATATATAAAAATAAAATGTAAATTTAAAAATATCACAGTTTTGAGGCTCGTCCCTCCAAGATTTGAATTCTGAATTCTGACAGATCGCACAATCCAACCACGTTGTCTGCGAAGTGCGAACCATGTGCGAACTGCGAACTGACGTTTAGTGCATAGATTTTATAAACAATTTCAATTTATTTATAGGTATAGGTATAAGTAGCTAGGTTCTACAGGTATGTATTTTGTTTTCAAATTTAAATTTTATCGCTTGATATCTCCAATGATAACATTGTTTTATTTTGAGTCTTTTGAGGCCTGCCACATTGATAACAAAACAACAAGGGATAAACAGATTGCAGTGGCTTGTGGGCATAAAAAATATACCTACTAATCCCCTTGTGGGTTGTGGGTGTGTCGGTGTCACTAGGTAAGAATTTCCCAGAGTCGGTGACGGTGTGCTCAAAGTAAGATCAATTTTATCTTACTTCGAGTGATGTTGATCAAATATAGAATTTTTTGTTTCAGCATATAGGTACAATATACATAATCATTTTCATTAGCTTGTCTGGCGCATAGAAATGGAAAAGGTCTTATGTAAAATGTCGACACCTGTTTTCTTTCAAATCGGTAGGAATCTAAGTGTAATTAGTAATTACAGACTTACTAAGTGCCTACCACACTTTTGGGCATTCCCCTTGTGATTACCACTTTTATTTGTTTCATTAGGTTATTATAAAAAATACTATTTTCGGTTGTGCCTATAATCTGTAACTGTGTTGTCTATAATCTGTAACTCTGATTCAATGAACTTCAGAACTTGTGTTTTAAAATTGGAAGTTTGATTGTTTGGAGAAATTTAGACGAGCGATACACTAGGTAGGTAGGTACCTACCCATAATATGATATTATCAGAAAATTATTTGTCTTTCAAAATTGGAAGTGTAGTGCTTGTTTGGAGAAATTTAAACAAGCGATACAGCAGGTAGGTAGGTAGGTAGGTACCTACCCTTAACACAATAAACAGATTTTTTTTTAATTGGCCTTTTCAAAATTGGAATAGGCCACTTGCATCACATTGTTTTAATTTGCAGGTCTTGGCGGCGGATGCGTCTGCCAACCTGCTGCGTGGCAGGCCGGATCGATAAAGATTGGTTAAGGGAAGCCTTTTGACCTTTCCGGCCGGACTGTATAAACCCATCACCATGTACCGTTTTTTTCCGGTTTAGGCAAATATTCTAAGACATTCTGTTTTTTTTTAATCGTATTTTTGAAACCCTGGCGATTTTTTTAATATTTCAATCCGAAAAATCAGACCATTTTTTATAAACCGGAAAGACGGGACATAATTTTATAGGTGCGAAAAAACAATAATTACATAGCCGAAAATCAATTAAAAAAAACATCTACCAAAAGGGCACAGAGGAATAACGAGGCATACCAAAAATATTACATCTCATAAATATTTTTTTCCTTGATCCATCTTATTGATCATAAACACGGACATATGAATATATCTGGACCTGCCCTAAGTGATAAAAATGTATTATTTCCCCCTCCCCATGGAGCCAGCTGGGCTTACGAAAGTCTCGCTTGAATCAAAAAAATGTGACGTCATCATTCTTGTCCTGACCAGCGTAGAGCTAACATTCATACATTTTACCAAATAACACGGCAATATATGAGAGCTTGTGCTATACACCTACCTAGAACATAGCGAATGTGGGCGTTTCTCCAGTGAGCTCGTCACTGGTTACAGGGGTAAGTAAATTATGAAACATTTGTAAAAGTGTCTTAACTAAATACGGCAACAAAATATTGCTATGTGAATAGGGGCGAATCTTTTCGGGGCGAGCATTTGGCCTTCGTAAATATGTTATTAACGTGGCAAGCAATTCGCGCTCCCATGTAAAAAGGTTTATTCATTCAAAGCAGATTTTGCTTTTAAGAACTAAATGGTGATATTATAATGCAAGATGCCTATATACTGTCACATTGATTTTTTAACGAATCACAGTCATCTTTCCCCTCTTCCTCTCCCATAGTTTGGTTTTACCCCTCATCTGTAACTTCTGGTCTATTGAATTTGGATGTCTATGATCATAAATCATTATAATGTTCAACATCTATATTACTGAATCCAATGTAATATACTTGTACTTGTAAATTATAATAATAATAAGAATATTATAAAATTTGATTTTGTTAAATCAGCACCACTACCATTATACCTCAAACACGTACTGACAGCGTAAAATCTATGGGGTTCTCTTCATAACATCTGTCAAAAAGTCAAACCAAATGATAAATTCGCAGAGAACAAACAATAAATCTAGTGAACGTTAAATTCAAATTCAAAAATTCGACCGAAATCAAAGTGTTGCCGTATAAAAAAAATAAATCAGTGTGGAATTTTACAAAATTAATAGGAACATTTTCGGAGACGGGACATTTTCATTGTAGAGACATCACGGGCCCAAGGAACAGCGCCCTCGGGGACATTACTTGTAGGGAAACCCAGAGGCATAGCTAGCATGTGTGGCACCCGGGGCGGATGTCATCCCCCCGGGGCGTATGTCACGCCCACCACCCCTATGAAAGTTGACTTGAGAAATTCAAAACGCTCAAATTTAAAAGAAATTCATAATGCCCCTTGCGGAGAAGAATTAAAACAACATTTTTTCCTAGTAAATTAAATCCATATACAACGTTGTCAGATCTTCAATGCATTTTAACAGCGTGACCACGTAAGAAAGGTTATTGGTAATAAAACGTGTTTTAGTGTACACGGGGTTTATTTATGTTATTGCAATAACACAGGTTATCGGCCGTGAAAAGTTTTTTTTTAGTAAGAATGTAAAGTGATTTTACTTTGTGCTACAACTTTCCTGTAGGTACTCTGTCTTTTACTATAAGCTGTGAACCCTGTATATAAGAGAAATAAACTGACAACGCTGAAAGACTATTTTCTTATAAATACCCTGCCACACAGTACCTACATTTCTAAAAAAAAATTACTAACATTTTCGTAATCTTAGTAAAAAAATCTATCCACTCGATTTTTTCCATGTCGTCATGAAATCCATGCAAGTGGCCATCCCGTGTTTTTTACGGCTCTGCGCTTGTAATTTGGTTAGTTTATTCATTTGGTGGTTAAAAATAAAGTTTTTGTTCATTTGGTCTGTTTTGCTTTATTTACAACAACAAAAATTATCGCATTTTTTTACCTAACCGAAATCTATGTACTTATGTGCTGCAGGCAGGTTCATGGGCGTAGCCGGGTTTTGATTTAGGGTGGGGCAAAACATAAAAATCTAGAGTAGGTACCGAAAAAAGTAGGCTTCTACAACATATTCATGCTTTAAGCTCTATGAATACAATGAATATGAACGGAAGAAGGAAAAATCATTCTATGAAATGCTGTAAGTTTGAAAACGCGACTCGGTCGACAAACCCAGAGGACGTGCATCGGCCAGCCATGTATAGGTAGGTACAGTAACGTAGCAATGGGGGGGGGGGGCGGCCCGGGTGCCAATCGACGGGGGGGGGGGGGGTGGGGGGGAGGGGTGACACCACACCCGACCGTTAAAAAATTACGAAGGATATTGTCGCAAAAATATTGAACACGGTGTTATTTATTTATTTTCGTGGAATGTCCCGAAACGGGGAGAATTACGTGCCTGACGGTCTTTTTATTGACGAAAATAGCCTATTTCTGAAATTCTCTAGCCCCCCCCTCCCCCACGATGGACCAATTTTCTACACATTTGTGAAGACGAAAGTGGGGGGGGGGCACCCATGCTGGCTACGCCACTGGGTAGGTAGGTACCTACTGACAAAACACGCAATGAATAATGTGAAATCAAAGACAAACATTTTTCAAGTTAGTTAATTTAAGTAAATGGATCATAATTATTGCAGGTTTGATTATCAAATACGGATAAATGATAATAAATCATAAAGTGATTGTAATCGTGGTAGATTTAGGCTGCGACTGTTGTCTTGGTAGGTATCATAAATCACAATTCCCCCGGCCAAAAGGTTAACGATTCAGTTGCTCAATTCCAAACAGCATCGTGAGGGGATTTTCATCGAATGTTCTTTGAATCATATTTATCCTGAAAAAAAAGGTTTAACATTAATAAAGTTGCATGCCATAATAACCGGGTTGCCATACTTAGGGATTTCTTCATGGAGTCCCTAGATGTAGAAACAGGGAGTTTCAGCCAGGGCCGGTCCTGTGCAGGTGCAGTTGGAGCAGTTCGCTCCGGCGCTCTATGGAATATGGAATGGCCCGGAACCAGACCGCCTCATAAATCGAAAAAAGGTGCATTTTTTTCAGATATACCTTCAGCGGTTTTAACCCTTTGAGGAGTATTGCCGCACGTATGCGGCAGCACTCGGACGATCCAAATAGAGTATTGTCGCATACGTGCGGCAGCACGACTTTATTTAGTTTTTTCTATGCCGTGTTTGTAATTTCGATTAAATTATGATTTATAGATAATACAAATATATTTGTCAAACATTTTTACATGTTTTTACAAAAATTGTTACGTATTTCACGTTTCAGATTACGTAATCCAGTGGCTCTCAACATTAATCAAATAAAAAGTTTTCAAAATTTTTAATTAATTTATTTATATAGAAAGAAATGTACAATAATAAAGGGATAATACTAAAAATAAAAAAATAGGCTAATCCAGTGGCTCTCAACATTTTACAAATAAAAAGTTTTCAAAAATTTTGATCTTTTTATTTGTATACAAAAAGAAATATACAATAATAAAGGGATAAAACTAAAAATAAAATAAAATTGGACTAATCCAGTGGCTCTCAAAATTTATGTGTGTTAGATGTAATGTTCCATTATGTCTGTATCCGTGTTTTGAGGAATACCACACGAAAAGAATATTTTAGCTAGTAATTTAAATCTAACGTTATTCACATGTTTAGAACCACTGAATTTATACCTTATTTTTATTTTTAGTATTACGTTTTTATTACTGGACATTTCTGTTTTTATAAATATTTTTATAAAAAAAAAAGAAACTATTTGTAAAATGTTGAGAACCACTGAATAGATCCACTTTTTTATTTTTAGTATTATCTCTTTATTACATTGTATATTTCATTTTATATAAGCAAATAAAAAAAATAAAAAATTTGAAAACTTTTTATTTGTAAAATGTTGAGAACCACTGAATTTATAATTTATTTTTATTTTTAGTATCATGTTTTATGACTTTTTATTAGGTACTGTACATTTCATTTTTTATAAAAAAAAATTTTTTCGCAACACTATTTGTAAAATGTTGAGAACCACTGAATTTGTCCAACTAAATTTACGTAATGCTTACTTATTCAATAAGAAAAGGTTATATATAGTAATAAAAAAGCTCCGAAATTAACTTGTGTAGTAAAACAAGGTAAGAAGATAAATAATTAAATCGATTAAAAAATTAAGAAAAACTTGAAAAATAACTCACTACCACGATGTAGATGACAAAAAAATAACTCACTAATCAAAGGGTTAATAAGAAAAATAATTGCAAAATTTTTATCACTTGGAAAAAAAACATTTTTTTGTACTTTTGTATACCTACTTAAAATAATGTCATAATATGGGCAGTGGCGTAGCTAGCATGGGTGGCACCCGGGGCGGATAACGTGGTGTCATCCCCCCCCCCCCCATTAAAGTTTTGACAAACACAAATTTCGATAAAAAATTGGTCCATCCTGCGGGGGGGGGGGGGGGGGGGGTTTGCGATGTACTCTTGGTGGGTGACACTCTGTCGCGTGGCACCCCCTCCATCGCCACGCCACTGCCTACGGGTTCAGGGCTGAGATATTTAATTGAATCAAAATGTGGAATATTTTGTGGTACAAATTTAAAGCATTTGAGCTAGTTCCAGGGCGCTTTTACATTTTTTTTATTATTTCACAAAAAACGATAACTGAGCAAAACATAATAAAAAATAGAAGAGAATGTATGAGACGTTCTATGAATGTAAACGAGGCAAGGAATGTGTGTCAAGACCGGGATGTTTGGCGGTCTGTCCTCTCTGCCTACCCCTGCGGAGAAACGGCGTGATGGTTAGTTAGTTAGTTTAGAATAAAAAACAAAACAAAAGAATAAAATAATCAAAAAGGGTTTATAAATAAATATAAAGGGCTTACCGTGGCAATATCAGCCGTTGAGTTTTGGCGGTACGCTTCGGAAGGCTTCTGGAGGGAAGTGCGGGGATGCACAATCCGGATGAGGTGACTGGGGCGGGGGAGGTAGGGGGGACCCGGGGTAGCAGGCAACGACTGCTCTGCTGACAAACAAACAAACCTTCATAAATAATTACAGAATGAAATCATAATAAACGGCTTCGTAGACTATCAAGAGGGCTCGAAGGCAAGCACCTAAATTTTCTGTCTATTGTTGTCTATTATTGTCTATTGTTGTCTTGGAATTTCGGAAAAAGTTGTTAATCTTTTTTACTCCTACCATCATGTAGAATCACCTCCCGAAGTTAATGCACTTTACCTCAGGACCCCCTGTATATGTGTTGCTAGAATCAAAGAGAATCCATTTTCATACTCTGAGTGTAGTTTTAATTCGCCGCATACATCAGATATAATTTAAACTAGTTTTGTGATCAGAATGTAAAAATTCGATGTGCAGTTATGATATTCTAGTTGCAGACTATTTATTTAATGCCAGAACCAAAGAAAAACCATCTTCATGTATTCACAGAGTGTAGTTTTAAATAACGAGTTGCAGATTCATCGTATCCAGTGAAGCTTTACATTTTAGTTGCATGCTGCAAAATTCTGAGAAATTGATTGTTCCGTGTGTAACCATTATTTGGGGACTCTAACGCAGAATCAATCATAAGTTAAAACCCGCCTTGCGTTCTAAAGACGGTATAAAAGTTGGAGATGCGAAATCCTTTTACATGGATACCATTCTCGATTTCTGACAGCAGTTATTAACTTTGTAGTAGAATATATAAATGTGATTTTTGTTGGCAGAATACTCGTCAAATGTGATTATTAAAAAAAATCGGCTCGTATATAAATAGGTCGAAATAAAAAAATAGAATTTCCACATTCACACCCCCCCCCCAGCCCCCACCCCCGCCGGCACTGGAAGTAAGGGGGTGGCGAAATTTTCCTCCGCCCCGGGCGGCTGATGCCCACGCTACGCCACTGGGTGGTAGACGCAGAAAAGTTCCTACCCTTGGAAGTAGGTAGGTAGGTACACAAGAAAATAAAAAATGATATAAAAACATATTCATCCATCAAGTTCCTACCTCCGTCACGGAGTCAGCACCAGCAGTGACTCTCGTGACCAGCGAGGACACCAGCCTGGGCAGGAAGAGCCCCGAGGAGAGGGACTCCGGCGGGGTGCTGGTGACGGATGGAGGTAGGGCGGGGCCCAGGACAGCTTTGGTGGCGACCCGCCCCCTGACCGCTTTCAGGGGGCGGGGGACCACGGACCCGCTCGACTCGGTCTCGAGGCGGCGAACCAGAGGATTCGTCTGGGAAAAGCGATAGGTAGAATTTATTATGCATAGAATGGGCTTACTCTGCATTCCCGTGGGTGCCTTTTTTTTTTTTTTTTTTTTAATTTGATTCACCTGATTTATACATGTGTGTTACATATTTGACTAATGTGGGCCTCACTGGGTGCTTTACCCGTGCTGAGGACCCCATTTTACAGTTTGATATGATTATTTTTTTTTTAATTTAAGATACATATAAAATTATAAACTAAAGAAAAAAGAAACTCAATAATAACATATGAGAATTAAAAGAAAGTAAAATAGAGCAAAATAAAATAGAGTAAAATAACACTAAAATAAAACAATAAAATAAAACTATATACAGTTTGTCAAATAAGAGTAGAAAATATATGAGGGCGCCACTGTTGATCAAATGGCAATACTAAACACATAACTGATGGTGTTAAAGTAAAGCTGTGTAACCTACATTTTTATAAAAAAATTAAAAAGGCATCATAGTGGAAAAAATATTTTTTCACTGCAGTATACCTAGATACCCACCGATCTCAAAAATAGAATTGCGTATAGGTATATTATTATTACACCTTTGCAATTTTGTGTTAACATACCGAGAATAACTATGATATAATAAAATATAAAGCACAGTTTAGAAATTGCTCACATTTATTTAATTCTAGATAAAGTAGGTACCTAGCGTTGCCTGGGCTTTAGATCATGTCTCTAATTTTAGATCTGAATATATTTAACTCATTCAAATCTAAAAGTAATGTAACTAAACTTACCATTAGTGATTCTTCCTTTCTATCTATTGTTAAATTTAAATTTATGTTAAATTAAATTAAAGTTAAAAAATGTTAAAGTTAAAAAATCGCTTTATAAATCACCTTTTAATCAAATTTATGTCACGAAGAAAAAATGTTTTTTAAAATGTGGTCTACTGTGTTCTATAAATTCAGTGTCATTGCACTTCAAAAAAATATTTGACAGTTAAATTGGTGTTGCCAGTCTACAAATTTAGTAGTTCAAGTTTTTATATCTTCTACTCTTTTTTGACATAAATAGGATAGATACATATAAACCGATAGTGAAAGTAAAAGGGTTTTATATATTAGTGAGTATTGCAATGGTGTTTATGTCTATGTGTTTTTATTTTTTATGTTGTGATTTTTTTGTAAAGTTGCCTTTTTTGTTCTTTAATCCATCTTTTAATTTTGAGTGTGAAAAGTTTTTTGTTTTCTTCTTTTTTTAAATCGAGTGAAAGATGGTTGAATGCTTTTATTGCCTGGTATTTGTGATGTCTTTGTCCAAAGCTTGTGTTTATCGTCGGTGTGTTTAAGTTTTGTATGTATGCTTGTCTAACTGGTCTATTAATGGTTTGTGTTTGTTGAAGTTTGTGTTTTTGGTCAAAGATATAGTTAAGAAGTGTTTTTATGTATAATTGTCGTATATCAAGTCCGTCGAACATGTTGAATATTTGGTCTGTGTCAGTCATTCTGTGTTTTTTTAGTATAACCTTTAAGATGGTTCTCTGTGTGGTTTCCAAATGAACAATAGCTGAGTTTGTTGCTCCTCCCCAAACAATGATTCCATATTCTATTATAGATGATTAGCCCATTTAATTTTTATAAAACTGCTTACAAAATGTAGTTATTTTAATGTACCTAGGTATATAAAAATGTATTTTTTTTTATAAGAACAACTCTCTTTTTATAACTTTTGAATGTTATTCCCATCAATGAAATAATATATCATTGAAGAAGAAGATAACACTAATAATCTAAATTATTGTCTAATAATAAAAACTAAGGAGATGTGGAAAATGAACCTGGCTATTTAGATCTAGAGCAGTGATGGGCAAAGTACGACCCGGGGGCCTGCTCCGGCCCGCAAGAGTATTTAATCCGGCCCGCCGACGATCTTTCGAAATTATAAGTATACCTATTATACACTAATAATTTCGAAGGAGCGTCGGCGTCAAAATATAATTATCGTGGGCTATTTCAGATCTTAGGTCTGAATTCCAGATCTTGGAAAACAAAGATTATCGTACCGAATTTGCATTTATACCGATTTGCACGAACACTATAAATGATTGCAAGGAAGATACCAATTTTTAATGAGACTTAGGGTTATCTGAAATCATTTAACAATATGCTTTTTCTGTTTTATAGCTGCATTGAGTAGAATGATTTAACTCACTTTCTGCGCTTAGAATCCGTGGCACCAGTGAGTGAGAACAAACTGAAAGAATTCAGTCAGGCGTTGAAGAAACTTCACACAGAATTTAAAACTAGGTTTCAAGATTTTAAGAATATTCAGTCATCTCTTGATGTTTTTTCAATGCCCTTTAATGTGTAGCTGGAGAATGTCCCTGCAGAATTGCAGTTAGAAATTGTTGAAATGCAGTGCAGCCCCCATTTAAAAAAATGTTCATAAATTCCGAAAAATTAGATTTTCATAGAACACTGCCGAAAACTGAATATACTATGACAGTGGCGTAGCTATGGGTGGCACCCGGGGCGGAAAACGTGGTGTCACCCCCCCCCCCCCATTAAAGTTTTCTTCGAGAAATTTAAAACGCAAATTTCGACCTCCTTAAATATAAAAACATTACTAGCTAGTCAAATGTGTAAGCAAAACAAGAAAAATTTTTGGGAATCCCGACCGACCGAGCCATAGAGCTATAAATAACGGAGTTCCGAGTGGAGTCTTCAATTTTAATATGTTGCAAAATTCTGAAGAAAATCATTTGCTGGCATTAAAACATCATTTTAACAACCCATATTTAAGTTAAAACCAGTTTTGTTTTCTGAGTGTAACGATAAAATTTCAATTGTGAAATAGTAAAGGTGTAAGTCCTCACCTTTAATTATTAATGCACACAGAACACGAAAATGGTTTTCCTCCGATCTTTGCAGCATACAGTCTGAAACTTTCAAATATTGCACGTGGAACCCGAAAATGGTTTCCTTTGAAATTTCATTTGAAACTCTGTTCATCTGCGGACCCATTTCGAAGGAAACCATTCCCGAGTTCCACTATTGCGAGATTTCCCCGAGTTGCAAGATATGAAAGTTTTAGACTACGTGCTGCAAATACCGGAGGAAAACCATTTTCATGTTATGTTTGTAGTTTTAACTAAAACGAGTTACCGAATACAGATTCAATCTTAAATTTCAACCAGTTTTGAAATAATTAATAAGGTTCAATTTTTATTTAAGCCGGTAGACTCTTACCAGATTAATTCTTAAGTTAAGACAAGTCTTGTATTCAAAATTTCAAAAAATATCCAGATGCGGATGCATGTACTGACGCATTTCGAAGGAAACCGTTCTCATTTTCCAAGTGCAGTTAAAAATTTAAAGTTGCATACTATGTGGTGCAAAAATCTCAGGAAAACCATTTTTGAGTTCTGGATGCAGTTTTGAACCTGGGGAAACGCACACAGAAAGTTAAAACCAGTTTTGTTCTCCAAATGCAGGATAAATTTCGAATCCATTCTATAGTTCCGAGTGGAGTCTTCAATTCTAATATGCTGCAAAATTCTGAGGAAATCATTTGCTGGCTTGAAAATATAATTTTAACTACCCATTCTTAAGTTAAAACCAGTTTTGTGTTCAGAGTGTAACGATAAAATTTCAATTGTGAGTTAGTAAAGGTGAGTCCACAGTTTTAATTTTTAATGCATGCAGTACACGAAAATGGTTTAACTCCGATCTTTCTTTAGCACATATTCTTCAACTTTCAAATCTTGCACCTGGAACTCGAAAATGGTTTCCTTTGAAATTTCATTTGTAACTCTGTTCATCTGAGGACCCATTTCGAAGGAAACCATTACCGAGTTCTTATTGAAAGATATTCTCCGAGTTACAAGATATGAAATTTCAGACTAAGTGCTGCAAATATCGGAGGAAAACTATTTTCATGCAATTAGAGTAGTTTTAATTAAAACGAGTAACCGAATACAGATTCAATCTTAAAACCAGTGTTAAGATGTGCTTAAAATTTGAGTTGCACACCGTACGCTCCAAAATTCGAAAGAAAACCATTTGCTTGTTCCGTGTGTAACTTTTATTCGAGCTTTTGGATCTCACACAGACTGACTCTTAACTTATCCCCCCATTACACGTATCAGTATTCGCATCAGTATTTGAATACTGATGCGAATACTGATACGTGTAATGGCTAATACTGACGCATCGACAAAATTACTGACGCGCATCTAGATATTTGGATCGGCCTCATCAGTATTGGGGCGTGGCCGAAAAGTGGTGGGGATACTGATGCTGTACTGATGCGTGTAAGGGCTCGCCGCATCAGTACGTCAGTATTTCTTGTGCGCCATGGAAGACGGTGCCGTCTTATCGCCTGTAGCTATGTCGGACAGCATGTCGCATCTCCCCTCATTAAGAGATTGGAGGAAACATTTGGTTTGAGTTCCGACATCAAAATTGGCTGGCGTCATATCTATCCAATCGCTTACAAGCCGTGAAGGTTGGAAATAAACTCTCTAACTTCGCAACACTTTCTTCAGGGGTACCCCAGGGATCCGTTTTGGGTCCACTTCTTTTCATCCTTTTTACAAATGATGTCGCCAAAATAATCGAGTCGTTTGGTCTCTTATCCCACTGCTACGCTGACGATCAGCAAGTTTATTTTTTCTGCACTCCAAATGAAGTCAACAGTCTCAAAATCCGGGTAGCTGAATGCATAGAAGCAATAACTCGTTGGATGTCTTCAAATAAACTTAAGCTGAACCCATCTGAGACTGAGTTTCTCTGGGCGGCCACAAACAAACGCCAACATTTCATTGACAATTCGCCTATTTCCATTTCTGGCAGCGATATTATTCCAAAGACAACAGTCAAACTTCTTGGCGTTAATCTGGATTCAGACTTTTCGCTTAAAAGTCAAATAAATAGGACTGTAAGCACCGGTTTTTTCCACCTAAGACAACTCAAGTCAGTCCGAAGAAACCTTCCTACAGAGGCAACAAAACTACTAATCAACTCTTACGTAGTTTCACGGCTCGATTACTGTAACGGCATCTACGCTAGCCTTCCAAAATATCAAACTGACAAACTTCAATCCGTGTTTAATGCAGCGGCACGGCTCATAACCGGAGTCCCTAAATATTCACACATTTCAGAACACCTTCGTAACCTTCACTGGCTCAAGTGCCCTGAAAGAATCCAGTACAAGTTGTGCTGGATGGTGTTCAAATCGATCAATGAAATGGCCCCACCTTACATCTCTGAACTATGTGTCCCCGAAAATACTGGTCCGAGGCAGTCAACACTTAGATCAGCAACCTCATCAGCTATAGGCAAACTAATGGAACCTAAACGCAAGCCAGATACTAAATTTGGAGATCGCGCTTTCGGAGTATCTGGGCCGAAGGCTTGGAATAAACTCCCTCCGAAACTTAGATGCATAACAAGCCCAACAGAATTTAGGACCAAATTAAAAACCTACCTTTTTGGGCTCTCATACCCTTAAATAAAAATATCTATCTGAGAGTATCATAAAATTTTTCTTTTGTTTTCAAAGTGCGCTCATTACAAAACATATTATGTATTATTCTATCTTCTTACTTCTTCTGGCACTAATCTTAATCTAATTGTATGTTATTAAGTCACTTGCTTTAGGTTAGCATTTAAATGTCTTAGTCTTAAGTCACTGCTATAAGTCTTAGATGTAAGTCAGTAGTTATAACTGTAAATATTAATTTTAAACCAGTAAAATAAGTCTCTAGCTATAAGTCTTAAATCTTAATTGTAAGCCAGTAAAATAAGTCTCTAGCTATAAGTCTTAGATGTAAGTCACTAGTTATAATTGTAAATCTTAATTGTAAGCCAGTAATATTAATTCCTTTAAATACTTATTTGTACAGCGCCCTTGAGGTGATTTTTCACAAAAACGGCGCTATATAAATTAGCCAAATATTATTATTATTATTATCTCCAGTTCCGCCGTGAAACGTCCTAGTTACAGTTTGGCAAGAAAGTGTAGAAAATAAATGATGGCGCTGCGATCGTTTTCTAGTTTTAAATGGCAACACCAAGATGGCTCATAAGACAAAGAACGTATGTTTTAAAAAAACACTTCTGGCAAAATGCATATTTCATAGCGTATTTGTATTTTCAAAAAATTTGCACAAAAAACTGTAATTTAATAGAAGCAAAATAAAACAAAACAAGTTTTAAGTGGGCTTTTATTCCGATATAAAAACGTAGGTACTTAAAAATTTAAGTCTATTAATTCAACACCCGACATGTAATTATTGTCTTCGTCCTCGTGTGATTCTTCTACTTCCGTATCTTCATCTTCATCTAAGCGCAGTTCATCGATATCATATATATTACTGCCTCATGCATAATATTCTGCATCAATTTTCATCACGTGTTTGCAACAATTTTTCCAATCATCAGCACTTATGCTATTACATAATGCCCATTTTCTGTTTTCCCGGTGTTTCAAATTTTCCATCTGCCTTTTCCCCTTCCTTGACAATTCGTCTTACCGTTGATTCAGATTTACCTGTGTGTGAAAAATCATTAAAATTATTATTATATAAGGGAGTTTTAAAAACACACACTAGATAATATTCACTTGGAAAGAAAGAAAGAGAAAACGAGAAAAAGGTAACTTTTCTACGAGTTTAATATTATTTTTTTTATTGAGTTATTCCCTTTTTCTTGTGGCCGCATATTATCTGTCAAAATGAAGTGTCAAAATCAGATTTTTTTACCATAACCTCAAATCAGATTGTAATGGTTATTATCGCTCGAAAATTGGCATAAATCTTGTAATACTAATGAAATTTATTAAACAAACTATACTACGTACCAGTCATTTCAGCAGTTCGTTTGCAAACATCTTCTAAATTAAAAAGAAGCTTCTTCGCGTGACACTCGGCTAGGCTGCGTTGAAAAACGCAGAATATAACCCCTCTTGTATCACTATGTAATAATTTATTCATTTTAATTAAATTCAGGCAAACAATGAATAAAAATATTATCAAATCAGCGATATTCTACTCAGATTTAAGACAATAAATCAACCGTAACACGTTGATACACACAATATGATAACACATAATATGACAGCCATAAGAAACGTCATATAATTCGGTGTTGCCATAGTAATGAACACGTTTAGTTCCAATTGAATTAATTTCTACACTTTCTTGCCAAACTATACATTCATCGAGGCTTATGAGATACGTGATATACTATGGAATAAGCGTCACAAGGACTAGAAAAATACTGTAAAGAGGAATAAAGCCGTTTTTTTTTTTTTTAGTATATAAGCTTCACCTGAGGAAAATAATTTCCCTCAGGGCCTATGTCATCTTTGGGGATGCTGTGTTGAGGATTTTTTTATGAAAGTAAGGAGAGGAGAGTTCTTGCAAGGAAAATGGTTTAAGGGGTGGGTAGGAATCTGGAGTTCAGTGTATCTTGGTCATCCGCCTCCAAGATCTAGACAAACCTCACCCCATGAACCCGGGCACCCCTGCTAAATCACCAAACGTAGCCAACCACTTTTGATGACCTATGGCAGAGGTGTTGGTTATCCAATAAAGGTTCCCGGGGCGGCGGTACCCATTCCCGCCTCCCAAATTGTATTGGAGGAATTGAAGGGAATAATGGTCAGCGTAAATCCAAATATTATGAGGGAAGATGTACGAATAAAAATAAGTACGTTGCAATGCAATTATAGGTCAACTCAAAAAAATCGATCATAGTGTATATCCAAAAATCGTAGAGTTACAGCAAATTTTTCTCTTGGCGCGTTCGAGGCTCTCATGGCTGTATTTTGTTTCAAAATATATGGAATAACCATATCTAGCAATTTGTTGAAATTATCATTGTTCATCCTAAAATAATTTTTATGGTCGTGTGGATCAGTCAGCAAAATATCATCCATTAAATTCAAGTGTGAGAATTTTTCTTTTTTGAGAAGCCTGTTCTTCACTCGTTTCTTTGTACCGAACGCAAAAATTATAGCAACACAGGTTTTTCTTTTCGGATTCATCAATTTAAAAGCGTCTGTTCCGCAAGGTTTCGCAACGATACTGACGTCAGTATACTGACACGTGTAATGGCTCACAAATACTGACGGTTGTCGTCAGTAATTCGCATCAGTAAATACTGATGCGAATACTGATGCGTGTAATGGCCGGATTAAATCTGGAAAAATGTGAGATCAGTATAGGCCGGGTCAACGAATGAATACACCGTCAAGACGCCATACTCACGTAACGTCGCCAATCAAAAAACTTTTTATTTTTTAAAATTAGGACTAAGACAAAAATCTGGTCTAAAGATTACTAGTTTATCGATTATACTTATACATATAATTAAATTATTAAAAATATACAGTATCTTTATTTTTAGTAACTCAAACTAGATTTTGGATAATACCTAAGCTAATATTGGATAAAATAATTAAGGTATTATGATTTAAAGCGCTAGTAATGCGAAGGTGACCTCTTATCCAAAGAATCGACAACTGATCGAAATCTGAGGGTGCTCTTACATTTGGTAGGCGAATTACCTTAGCTTGCGAAACTACCCCATTGTATAATCGTTTGGTGTAAATACTATCGGCAGTTGACTTGGTAATCGGTGTAAATAGCGCTGCGTCAACGAATTCAAAACGCATATTTCGAATTCATAAAAAAAGTTTTCTGAAAATCTCCAAATTAATTATTATTCCTTGAATTTATTCATGTACACAAAACAATATAATACAGAAAAAACATACAGATGATTGATCATTTTCTTTCATCAGTTATCGATCGACTCTGGTATAATTGTATTCAAGTTTTGTGTCTATTAGAAAAGTGAACTATCAAATCCACTTACATTGTTTTTTTAAATGATCTTTCAGCACTATTAAAAACGCTAATAGAATAATAACTTTTTCAGTAATTCAAGTCAGTCAATAGATAACAATTCACTCCACGAGTTTACGTTTACAATAAAAATAACATTACAAAAATATAATGACACAAGGAATAATAAGTAATTTGGAGATTTTCAGAAAACGTTTTTTATGAATTCGAAATATGCGTTTTGAAATCACGTAAAGTGCAAACCTGCCATAGTGCTAAATAATTGTCAGTGTTCAAGCGTAAAATATTTTTTGTGGCAATTTTGCACTTTCGTAAGTTTTTTCTCCACGTCCGAGTGTCACCCCCCCCTCGGGTGGCACCCGGGGCGGTCCGCCCCCACCGCCCCCCCTTCGCTACGCTACTGTACTATGATAATTGATCACGTCTAGAAAATAATAGCGATGTTTGGGTCGTCGTATGTCTGCGAACAGACTTTTTCGACCGTGAATTTGCGGAAAAACTCAGTCAGAAATCGATTAACTGATGAACACCTTTTGTCGCTGCTAAAGGTTAGGGAACGTACCCATACTACGTGACACGTTTAGGGGGGGGGGGTCTTCAAAATGTCACGCTCCATACAAATGAGCGGCGGGTTGCTTAGGATTTTGGTCACCGGGGGGGGGGGGGGGGTTAAAAATTGCAAAAAGTTGGTCACGTAGTATGGGTACGTTCCCTTACTTCCTCACAGCTCAAACTTGCATTTGAAGACATTATGGCCAATCAAAAACAATTTCATGTGTCTCACACACCTACCATAGCAGGGGCCTTCGAATAAAAGTTAATAATTGTAATCTGTAACTTATATTAGCGTTTGTGTGTAATTTTATAATTAAAATATAGTGTTTAAAACAAAACGCATTTTGGCTATACTCCCGGCCTTCCTCTGAAATTTCTTAAAACCATCTGGCCCCCCATGAAGAAAGTTTGCCCATTTGATCTAGAGAGTCGAAATTATTGTTAATAAAAATATTTTTACAGCGGATTTGTAATCGAATATTTGATTGTACGGCCGTATATCCTCTTTGCATACTTACTTGAAGAAATAATCTTTCTTTTAGGGGATCAACTGTCGGGGGATCAATTGTCGCCGGACTAATTGTTGGGTCGCCCTCTATGATATTTTTGCTTAAAAAAACTAACCAAAGCCTCCTGTTGCGCCCTCCTCCTGATCTCGATGGGGAAGTGGTCCGCGAAGCTGTCCCTGGTGAAGTAGGGGTGTCTCAGCAGCTGGTGACAGGAGGGCCGGTGCGAGGGATCTATGCGCAGCATGGCCGTCAGCAGCGCGCCCCGCGTACCGCCTCCACCCAGCCGCCGCAGGTTCCCCGCGCAGGGGGCGGCCGGGGCGGGCGCGGGGTCCGGGACGGAGCCCTGTAGGGCGCGCTTGCGGGATAGCAGCAGGTCTTGCTGGTGGACAGTCAGCTTGCCTTGACAGAATGGAATGCTATATCAAAGCGGAGTGAGATATATTTGTGTAGGTAGGTATAGTTTGGCAAATAAGTG
Organism: Limnephilus marmoratus; assembly: GCA_917880885.1. Taxonomy (NCBI): domain Eukaryota; kingdom Metazoa; phylum Arthropoda; class Insecta; order Trichoptera; family Limnephilidae; genus Limnephilus; species Limnephilus marmoratus. The sequence continues at coordinate 42,207,681 of OU862908.1, forward strand.
TAGAAATTAAATCAATTGACGTGTTCATTACTATGGCAACACCGAATTATATGACGTTTCCTATGGCTGTCATGTTAACGCGTGTTACGGTTGATTTATTGTCTTAAATCTGAGTAGAATATCGCTGAGTTGATAATATTTTTATTCATATTGTTTGCCCGAATTTAATTAAAATGAATAAATTATTACATAGTGATACAAGAGGGGTTATATTCTGCGTTTTTCAACGCTGCCTAGCCGAGTGTCACGCGAAGAAGCTTCTGTCCGATTTAGAGATGTTTACAAACGAACTGCAGAAATGAATGGTACGTAGTGGTATAGTTTGTTTAATAAATTTCATTAGTATTACAAGATTTATGCCAATTTTCGAGCGATAATAACCATTACAATCTGATTTGAGGTTATGTTAAAAAAATTAGAATTTGACAGTTAATATGAGGCCACAGGAAAAAGGGAATAACTCAATAAAAAAAATAATAATATGCAACTTCTTTAAACTCGTAGAAAAGTTATTTTTTTCTCGTTTTCCTTTTTTTCTTTCTAGGTGAATATTATCTAGTGTGTGTTTTTAAAACTACCTTCTATAATTATAATTTTAATGATGTTTTTCACACACAGGTAAATCTGAAACAACGGTAAGACGAATCGTCAAGGAAGGGGAAAAGGCAGATGGAAAATTTGAAACATCGGGAAAACGGAAAATGGGCATAATAATAATATGTAACAGCATAAGTGCTGATGATTGGAAAAATTGTTGCAAACACGTGATGAAAATTGAGGCAGAATATAATGCACGAGGCAGTACTATATATGATGATATCGATGAACTGCGTTTAGATGAAGATGAAGATACGGAAGAAGAAGAATCACACGAGGACAAAGACAATAATTACATGTCGGGTGTTGAATTAATAGACTTAAATTTTTAAGTACCTACGTTTTTATATCGAAATAAACGCCCACTTAAAACTTGTTTTGTTTTATTTTGCTTCTATTAAATTACAGTTTTTTGTGCAAATTTTTTGAAAATACAAATACGCTATGAAATATGCATTTTGCCATAAGTGTTTTTTTAAAACATACGTGCTTTGTCTTTTTAGCCATCTTGGTGTTGCCATTTAAAACTAGAAAACGATCGCAGCGCCATCATTTTTTTTCTACACTTTCTTGCCAAACTGTATATAATAGTAGTACAATGAAAGAGCAGAGCTCGTATGTGGACGGGTACCTACTTTATCATGAAGCAGAAGAGGAGAATTTATCGCTTGTGATTATTTGAGAAAACTCAAGACTAAGCTATAACGTAACAACCGTTTTTGGGCTTGGCTTATGTCATTATACGCTCGCCATACATTTTCAACAGGAATGTATGCAATGAAATAGGCCAAGCCACGAAAGTATGGCGTGGTCTAACACAGGCATAATATTAACAAACAGAATGGATTCATTTTTACAAGCAAAGTTAACACAGGCATAATATTAACAAACAGAATGGATTCATTTTTACAAGCAAAGTTAACACAGGCATAATATTAACAAACAGAATGGATTCATTTTTACAAGCAAAGTTAACACAGGCATAATATTAACAAACAGAATGGATTCATTTTTACAAGCAAAGTTAACACAGGCATAATATTAACAAACAGAATGGATTCATTTTTACAAGCAAAGTTAACACAGGCATAATATTAACAAACAGTATGGATTCATTTTTACAAGCAAAGTTAACACAGGCATAATATTAACAAACAGAATGGATTCATTTTTACAAGCAAAGTTACTTCCTTATGAAATCGAGTGAGGACTTTTCCGCCACTTTGTAGATGTAGATATTAACATTGGACATTTTAGCATAATTTTAGCATAATTCAAATGGCGAGGCAGACGGTAGGGATGTAAACGGCCTCCGGCCGGAGGTTCCTCCCTCCTAAAGAGATTCAATGATAAACTGAAAAGTGAAGAATTATAAGAAAATGTTGAGAAAGTTAAGAAAAGTTAAGAAAAGGTTAAGAGAAATTAAGAAAAGTTAAAAAAGGTTATGCAAACTTAAAAAAAAATAACAAGCAGACAATAAACTAATCTATTTTATGCGGTTAGGTGTCTCTAATGGCGTACAATTACCTAAATTCTTAAAGTTCCGGACATTTCTAACGCTAAATTCGTTAAACAGTCATCAAAATATATCAAAAGAGTTCTTTACAGTTTGTTAAATTCCGTTAGTTAGTGAGCAAGTGGATGCCTGCTATTCAACAACATGATGACGAGGTGGGTCTGGTCGATGTCCGACTCCCTCGCCCACAGGACGGTGCCCGTCAACAGCTTTCAGCAAGCAGCCCGTCGCCAGCACGTCTTCCCGATATAAATTGGTGAGCAAGTGGATGCCTGCTAATCACCAACATGATGACGAGGTGGGTCTGGTCGATGTTCGACTCCCTCGCCCACAGAACGGTGCCCGTCAACAGCTCATACAGCTTTCAGCAAGCAGCCCGTCGCCAGCACGTCTTCCCGATGAGTTGTTGAGCAAGTGGATGCCTGCTATTCACCAACATGATGACGAGGTGGGTCTGGTCGATGTCCGACTCCCTCGCCCACAGGACGGTGCCCGTTAACAGCTCATACAACTTTCAGGAAGCAGCCCGTCGCCAGCACGTCATCCCGATGAGTTGTTAAGCAAGTGGATGCCTGCTATTCACCAACATGATGACGAGGTGGGTCTGGTCGATGTCCGACTCCCTCGCCCACAGGACGGTGCCCGTCAACAGCTCATACAACTTTCAGCAAGCAGCCCGTCGCCAGCACGTCTTCCCGATATAAATTGGTGAGCAAGTGGATGCCTGCTATTCACCAACATGATGACGAGGTGGGTCTGGTCGATGTCCGACTCCCTCGCCCACAGGACGGTGCCCGTCAACAACTCATACAGTTTTGAGCAAGCAGCCCGTCGCCAGCACGTCTTCCCGGTAAGTTGGTAAGCCATTGAAGGCCCTCTACCGCTACTCACCGACGAGTTTGATAATGCGGTGGATCTGGTCGATATCCGATTCCCCGGGAAACAGGACGTTGCCCGTCATTAGCTCGTACATCATGCATCCTGCCGCCCACACGTCCACCCCAGGGCCGTATCTGAAAAAATAGTGAAGAATTAGAACCCAATACCTACTGCTGGAAAATACTGCTCTCTGAAAAATATGGTGGCAGTCTGATTGGAATCTAACAAGATTAATGAATGAGACTTGTATGACAATATTAAAAACCAGTTGAATTAAAAAAGAATGGATGTAAGAGAAGTGAATAATATTAAGAAAGCGACGCTTAATGATTAGGTATGCTTTGGGTATGTAGAGCGCGAATGGAGCAATGCGTGTAATTTTTGTTGGCCCTGAGCCAAACGCCACTAGGCGCTAGTAAAACCCTCAAGGGCGCTGTATTAGTTGTTAGGTAGGAAGGAGCTATCAGCGCCTTGAACTGCTCCAATTGTGCCTGCACAGGGCCGGCCCTGAGTGTAGGTATATGATGAGAAAGTGAATGGTAGAAAAAGTCGAGACCGCCCGAGAAATAGGTACCTACCAAATATATTCAAATACAGAATAGATATGCTATGGTGTCCGCGCAACTGTCGCCGGACTACGCGCTAATTAGCGTAGTTTTCATACAAAAATAATTTGTCCATTTCGTTGATTTTTTGAAAATGTGCATTAATATTGGTTAACAATATATTTTGAATAAGGAAAGAATTCGTTCATTTAGTTTAACTTTCGTTTGGTTTATTCGTTAATTATTTGTTCTTTTAGTTTATTTGTTAATTAGTAAACAATATCGGCGACACCCGGAAGCGCAGACCCACATAGTAAAAACAGCAGATAGCACATCTACTTATATTTCAATATCTTTGGTACCTACCTATACGAAGGGCGGCTGGTTAGGCAGTGTGTTCGTGTGCAGAACTGGTAAGGGAACGTACCCATGGTACGTGACACGTTTAGGGGGGGGGGTCTTCAAAATGTCACGCTCCATACAAATGAGCGGCGGGTTGCTTAGGATTTTGGTCACCGGGGGGGGGGGGTTAAAAATTGCAAAAAGTTGGTCACGTAGTATGGGTACGTTCTCTAAATTATAATGTCTAAAATTACTTTATAGTATCTTACTATAAAATCTTTAAATCTCATTTAAAAATATTACTTACCAATACAATGCCATAATATGAATATTGTCAGGGAAAGCGATTTCTCGATAAGATAATGTTGCGGCCGCGCCGCGCGACTTTTTGGCCCCTTGTTTGCCGCCTTTCCCCGAGGATAATAATAATATTAATAATAATTGGATAATTTGTAGAGCGCCGTTTTTGTGAAAAATCACCTCAAATAGCGGATATGTATTAGGTATGTAGATTTGGTTTGGTGATCCATCAATTTGGCATGACCGTGGGCCATGACGTAATATTGTCATTGTTTATAGTATTGATTGTGCTAAAAAATGGTGAATTCATCCTGTTCATTTAAAACTTTATTATAAAAATGAGTGTATCTTAAGAATGAACAGTTTAGGTACATACCGGGATAGGATTTGAGATTTTCATGGCCAGAGGTATCGACGAGATTTATTTTTGAGTTATTGTGCCTAAGAGGTTGCGCCACCACCTTAGGGAACGTACCCATACTACGTGACCCACTTTTTGCAATTTTTAACCCCCCTCCCCGGTCACTAAAAACCTAAGCCCCCCGCCGCTCATTGTGACCAAGCGGCGTAGTATTTTGAGGACCCCCCCCTGAACGGGTCACGTAGTGTGGGTACGTTCCCTTATTTAGCTAACGTTTTCAACAGGTGGATCATCAGTGCAGACGTGTAAAATACGGTGACCGGTAACTCATAATGAAACCAACTCATAAGCACCTCAGAAAGGTCATTAAGAGTGATGATATATTTTTTAATGATTAAATAGGTTAAGTTAGGTTAGGGTTACCGGCTATTAATTAATATTATTTTTTCATAGCTTTTAATGACCTTTCTGAGGTGTGTCTGAGTTGGTTTCATTATGAGTTGGCATGGAACCGTAAAATGCATGACTGTCCGAAATTTTGGCTAAATATAGTGTAAAACCCCAAAAATAAATCACGACACACGGGTTAGGTTTCTTCAACAAGCTTTTACCCCATTGTACGGAGAGAGAAATTCAAAAACAAGAGTAAAACCTTCAATGTTGCTTAATTAATATTTTATCATATAAGTAGGTACGAACTGCCAGTGAACCACTGCATTTTCAGGGCAGTGGCCGCCAGTGGTCCCAAGTAGGTACCTACATGGCATACATCAAGTGAATCAAATACCTACACGAAAAAGTCAGAATAATAGAAGAGTGGGTATGAGGTATGAATGTATGTACAATGTATAAATATGAATAAAGCGAAGTGTGCGTGATTAAACTAAGTTATTTAGTGGTCAATCCTCTCTTGAAACGACTTGTTTTTTAGCAATAACACTCTAAGGGAACGTACCCATACTACGTGACCAATTTTTTGCAATTTTTAACCCCCCCCCCCCCCGGTGACCAAAAACCTAAGCAACTCGCCGCTCATTTGTACCAAGCGTGGTATTTTGAAGACCCCCCTAGGTAGGGCTATTTTCGTGACATCTTTTGCGTCCTTGAGATGATTTTCTCACGGAAATGGCGCTATAAAAATCATTCAATAATAATTATTAATTATCTTATTAGTCACTGAAAAAGCAGGTGAATTTTATAAGCGCCAACTAACGCCAATATGTTAAATAACAGAAAATCCGAATAAAAGCAATAGGTAAGTCATTGACGTAGAAGTACTATGATGTTAGAGGTAGGTATCCTTAAATTGATGTTTTATGAAAAACTGTTAATTTATCGTAAGGGCCCAAATCGATTTCCCTCCGTGTTCCTAAATACCTAGCTGCCTAACAACCTGCCTAACATTTCTGACATGAATATTTAAGTCCAAGACGTCTGTTTTGATTTTGCTTAAAAAAGAAGCCAAATTACTCATCTAAATAGGTACTATTGTACTCGTAATGGCCGTTTTACACCATTTCTTTTTTCAGCCCGATTCCAATTAGAGACCAAAGTCAACATTTTTCGCTTCACGCGATCGCTATTTTCATCACTATTTTCATATATACATATGATTTCAGTTGGCATCACAGCAAACAGCATGGTTCATGTGTTGTTTGCAGTGCGATGACAATTGAAATCTTAGATATGAAAATAGAGATGAAAATAGCGATCGCGTAAAGCGAAAAATGTTGACTTTGGACTGTAATCGGATCGGGCTAGAAAAAGAGATGGTGTAAAACGGCCATAAGTCACGTATTGTACCTACTCACGGTGATGTTGCAGGGTTATCTAATAGGTACCTAGGGTCCGAGCCGAGGAGTTCAGGGACCGCCATGCGCGCGAACTCGAAGCTTATTATATTATCTATGCAGGGGTCGAATACCTGGTGTCCAGGACGCTGAGTTCGGGGGCCCTGTACCAGCGGGTGGCGACGTAGCTGGTGTAGGGCTCCGAGGGCAGGGCCGCCATGCGCGCGAATCCGAAGTCGCACAGCTTCACCAGCCCCAGCTTGGAGATCAGCACATTCTCCGGTTTCACGTCTCTGTGGATAATCTGTCACAATATTTCATTAGCTACGCTATACCTAGGTAATCTACGCCAAATGAATGGTCCCTACCTAATTTACGTAGAAGTGCGATGTATGTCCTCAATATACCTACATAAGACTTTTAGACTCCCAGGCCTCAGTTAGGTTAGGTTAGGTTAAGGTTAGGTTAGGTTAGGTTAGGTTAGGTTAGGTTAGGTTAGGTTAGGTTAGGTTAGGTTAGGTTAGGTTAGGTTAGGTTAGGTTAGGTTAGGTTAGGTTAGGTTAGGTTAAGGTTAGGTTAGGTTAGCCTCCAAAGAAATTAATCATACATTCAAAAACGAATTATTCGGTGTGTGCAAACATCAGAAGTGTGGCCCTCGCGCCTTTCAGATGTGGGTGAAAATGTTTTGTTTTACTTTTCGTTTCCCCAAAATAATCACAAGATAAGATAATGATGTTTCGATAAATTTAAATATTTTTCACACAAATTTATTTTTCAATAATAACGTATTTATACAGTTAATTACAATAATAATGCATTTATGCAAGTAATTACAGTAATAATGGATTTATACAAAAGGTACAAAATTAAAAACACTCTATAGACAGTATACAAAACAACCGAAAAATATTACATTACAAAAACATTTCATAGCGTATATAAAAAACTTGCATTTCTAATAAAAAAAACATAAAGAATGGCTACTAAAAACAAAAACTTGAATTATCTGAAAATGACAGTAAAAGGACTTGGTCCTGAAATTAATGTTGAAATTATCGATAAAAAACATTTCAAAAATAAAACAATCCACAACATAAACCAAAATGATTCAAAAATTTGCTGTAAAGATAAACTCTTAGAAGTCGCAAATGACCCAAATACTACAGTAAATAATGAGCATAAATTTGAACTATTTCAACCAACAACACCAGAAGAAATTGAATAAATCATACATTTCATGTATGAAAGGAGGTTTTGCCCCAGGTTTTGATGGGGTCCCAACATGGGCGCCCGCAGAAAATTTTCTAGGGGGGGGCAAATTTTTTTTATTATTGTTTTAATGTATGTAGTTAATTTGGGAGGCGGGAATGGGTACCGCCGCCCGGGGAACCTTTATTAGATAACCAACACCTCTGCCATAGGTCACCCCAAGTGGTTCGCTACGTTTGGTGATTTAGCAGGGGTGCCCGGGTTCATGGGGTGAGGTTTGTCTAGGTCTTAGAGGCGGATAACCAGGACATACTGAACCCAATATTCCTACCCACCCCTTAAACCCTTTTCCTTCCCAGAACTCTCCTCTCCTTCCTTTCCTTAAAAAACCCTCCACACAGCATCATAGGTGAGCATAAAGATGACATAGGCCCTGAGGGAAATTATGTTCCTCAGGGCCTCCTGTGTGGAGCTCATGTAAAAAAAAAGGTTTTAATTTACTGTGGCGTATTTGTATGGTGAACGAGCGGACAGGACACTATAGTAATGAAGGGCATACTGTAGCAACATTTTTTTTATTAACACACTATATGTATCTATATAACAAAAAATATTACAACATAAAATTAAAATAAAATTTATTCTTTAAACAAGAACTGGAGTCGTCTGTTATCGCTACCAAACATATATATACAATTTTGTCCATAAAGTTTTTTTTGTTGCAGTTCACTTTTGTCTCTGTGTATGCTAAGGAGGGTATAACCAGAGAAAACCAGAAATATGTCATTTTTAAATCAGATTTTAGACGTATTAAGGGGAACGTATGCGCGGCCCATTTCTGCCCGTTTCATACAAATCTTAGATTTGGATTTGAGATCAAAATACCCAACCAAACTGAAAAATTATTTTTGTAATCAAAAGGTATATCAAATATCTAGTGAAGATGTGAGGTAATTTATTTATATGACTTTAAATTATAAGATATAGGCCATTAATTGATTTTGGAGGCATCTTAGGCAATTTTTGTGAGTAAAAGATTTAAATTGTAAAGAAGCAATAAAGAAATTAATAAATAATGAAAAAAAAAATTAAAAATTCTAAAAAATGCATATTTGGGTACTAATTTTAATACATATATACACGACTATTTTTTATTCCGCCGTAAATAGGTAATTCTTATTTTTAATTTACATCCATCACTTTTTTTTAAATTTTATTTTATCATATTTATATGAGAAATATAGTAAAATAATTTTTTTATTGTTTTTCATTTACTCACAAATAATTGCCCAAATCGCCTCTAAAATCCAGAAACATCAAACTCTTTAATGGTCTATCTGTAATATAAAAATTAATCCCTGAATGTGTTGCTAAGCGCATAACTTTCGAACGACTGCACCAAATTGGCTAATTCTTTTTTTTATGTATTCATTATTGTCAGGACAAGGTTTTTATTAAACTTCCGGTGATCTCTGGCATTATGAAATTTGTATAAAAAAATTGCTATTGGGGACACGCGAGGAAGCGGCTATTGCTATGGAAAGCGGGAGGGAGGGAGAGTTGGGGGAGGGGAACCAGGGAGTATTTAATATACCTTCTGATTACAAAAATAATTTTTCAGTTTGGTTGGGTATTTCGATCTCAAATCTAAATCTAAGTTTTGTATGAAACGGGCAGAAATGGGCCGCGCATACGTTCCTCTTAACTCTTTTCCACATAAATATAAATTGATTTCGAAAGATTGTTCTTTTATCTATTAAACGTATGTTTTTAAATTTTGAGAAAAAAAATATTTTTAGTATAATAAGGTTATACCATAGGTCGTTGGCAGATTTGTTAAATTTTCAAAAAAGATTTTGTATACAACACCCATTTCAAATCATATAAATAATGCTGTAAAATTAATCAATACATTATCTGGTAAACGTATGTTTCAGAATTTTAATTTTGGTTTAAATAAAATCATTAAAAAATATATACGTACATGCGTTTCTTGACGAAAATTGGTCCGTTTGTGTATTTATTTTCGCACTTACGAACTAATATATTTCAGATTTTTATTACGAGTACATTCTTATTTTGCTTAGACATTATTGAAAAATGATAAATACTTATGATCAAAAAATAATACGATCGTTAGAATATCTTTCTACGAAATGTGGATTTTTGGCCGTTGGCTGGTTAAACGTCTTCATGCACAATCCAGACAGACGTTCATCTGACATTGTGGATCTAAGCCATGTTTTTACACGACGTAATGTGCTGAACGATCGCTCCACCGTACATGTTGTTGCTGGTAATGTTAGCAAAACTAGTAGGCATACCTGACACTATTTGACTATTTTTAATCAATCCAGGGGGGGGCAAGCGCCCCCTCTTGCCCTCCCCCCTGCGGGCGCCCATAGGTCCCAATACAAACATTGAAATGTATAAAATCCCAAATATCAAAACCATTAACTCATATAATCAATACAAGTTTTCATAACGGAGTATTTCCATTCATGTACAAACAATCCGTAATTTCAGCAATATTTAAAACCGGCAATCCGGAAGAACCAACCAATTACCGTCCTATTTCTATACTATCAAACATTGCAAAAATATTTGAAAAAAAAGAATAACTCAGTTCATTAAGATTAATAACATAATTCATGAAAACCAGTTTGGATTCATGGAAAACAAAATCACCAAAGACGCCATTGCTAAATTATCTAATAGGTACCATATATGACGCTTTAGATAAATCATTAAAATGTGTTGGTATTTTTGTTGATCTCCAAAAAGCTTTCGACAGCATATCTCATGTCAAATTAATACAAAAATTAAAGACTGTGGGTTTTAATGACAGAGCATTAAACTGGCTAAAAAGTTATCTTCACAAAAGAACACAAGTTCTAAAAATCAATGGCGCATCAAGTCTACCACTCACAAGTGATTTTGGGATACCACAAGGTCCATTGGGTCCATTACTTTTTATCATGTATGTAAATGATATGTTTAAACAAAACCTCAGTGGAAACGTTATATCTTACGCAGGCGACACGATTATTCTAATTAAGGGTAATTAGTGTAATTACTGGAAAATTGTAAATGAAAATGCAAATCCTAAAAAACTGGTTCGATACAAACCTACTTACAATTAATGCAAAAGAAGAGTTTATATTCTCAATAAATAAATTCAAAACTTACTCCAACATTATTTATTTTATTTATTATTTTTTTTTCAGGTTCTCCATAAAACAGTTATACACCAAATTATTACTGAGAAGATTACAAAATATAAGAGAAAAAAAGGCCAAGGGGGCAGTTTCACTATGTTGAGACATATGTCAAAAGATAATTACTGAACTCTCTATAGGTAACATTGAAGATGTCAATGCTCAATGCAGAATCGTTAAGCAGTTGAATTGCTCTATTTAATGGGGCATTCTGAAAGGAAGAAGTTCTCGCTTTCGGAGCATAAAAAAGTGTGTGGGATCTCCCACGAGTATACGCGTTAGGGACATATAGGTTAATCTCCTTCAACATAGGTGGATTCAGTACAGTACCGGAGATCAGCTTAAAAAATTATAATTAATATAATTATACACAACAAAAAATGTAACAAAGATGTCTGTAATAATTCATGTATTATACGAAACCATACAACCGAAATAAAGTACCTCGGTGTAATTCTAGACCAAACCGGTCGCAAAAAAATTAAAATTAAAGTAACAAATGTACATTGAAAATTAAAACTCTTCAAAACAAAAATGTCTAGAAATTGTTACATAGTCAATGCCCAAGAAATACAAAAAAACTAAAAAAAGTCTATTACGCACTAGTGTAATCATTTATTCAGTACGGAATCATTAGATGGTGAGTTGCATATGAAAAAAAATTAAGTCTTTTAAAAGTCGTACAAAAACTAATTATTAAAAAGTAATTTTGAAAAAACAGCCAACATTCCCTTCAGCATCATTGTTAAAAATTTTCGAAGTGCCAAAAATTGAAGACCTCTACAAAAAAGATTCAATATTACAAATATTCAAAGAAAATGCAATCAAAAAATTTAAACTTAACTCATCATTAAGGCATAAATTTAATATCCAAATTCCTCTTTTTTCAACACAACAAATGCACAATAATTATATTTACAAAGGAATACAATATTTTAATAGTCTTCCCGAAGAATTGAAAAAAATAACAGTTTTCATATCATTAAAAAAAGGTCAAATAAATCTTTAAAAAAAATAATATCACAAATCAAAATGTTATAACTTCAATTCATGCCGTATTAAAGAATCCTAGTACTTACGTTTATATTTATTGTACACTCTGTGTAAAATCTTAATATATAAAACAAAGTCGGGTTAGTTACACTATTTATAACTCGAGAACGGCTGGAACGATTTTGATGATCTTTGATTTGTTGGATTTGTCTCCACCCCGGATAACAGAATAACTATTAAAACATCGCAAAAATTCACGAAAAAGAAAGTTAGGAAGAAAATTCATTTCCTCATACATTTTGTATGGAACGAAATTTCATCTTTTGAAAGAGCTGTAGCAATGCTGTGTTAGTTAAAGTTTGCGTGAATTCCAAAAATTCAAAAACGTCAAATGTCAATGAGCTGATTGTTTCCCCTTTGTTCTTTAACATATAATGCTGCGCCTCTTCCTTACACACTAAATGTCAACAGTTGAAAATGAGACAAATGGTTATTTAACGTGTCTTCACCCTTCCAAAGGAAAAATACAATAATTATAATAAATTTCACTCACACGTATAAAGAAAATGAAACGCAATTCCCATAAGGGGCCATCCATAAATTACGTGACACATTAAGGGGGGGGGAGGGGAGTAGTAAATGTGACAAGGGGTATGGGACGGTCATGAGCTCTGTGACGTCACATGTAGAAAAAAATTAAGCTACTGTTTTGATTTTCGTTATTTGTTTTTGGGGTGTTATGCCGTGTCTTGTAAATTACACATCTACCGGATCTGCCGGATCTGCCCTGATGATGGACACTGCAACGATGTCCGAAACGTTGGCTAAAGAAGGAGGTAGCGCAACACGGCATAACACCTCAAAAACAAATAACGAAAATGCTTTTGGCCGTGAAAATCTTAAAAATAATCATAACGTATCTACTGTTTTGATTATTTTTAGATGTCACACTAGGGGAGAGGGGTCTCATAAATGTGACGATGTGTGACAGGAACGGGGGGGGGGGGGGGTAAAAAAATTCATGCAATTCGTGTGACGTAATTTATGGACGGCCCCTAAGTAAGTAGAAAAGTAAGAAAATCACAAAAATATAAATTCGTACACAAGGTCATCGCTAATCGATAATTGCTTAATTGTGTAATTTTTAACTTAATAAAAAAACTTAATTTAATTCAGCTAAAAAATTAACACAACAGTTATTGATTCTGGGGGGTACGAAGTTCGCCGGGTCAGCTAGTTATGTAATAAATAATGAAATAATTATGAAATAACTACTACGCCAAGCTCAAGAGCTAACACATTCATTAAGATATGTTTTTCACTATTTTGTTTTGCCTAATATTGTATTTAATGCTGTAACAATTAAACAATAAAAAAAAATTCAAAATAAAACGTTATTTTATCGCTTTTAGGTAGGTAGTTACCTGATATTCAATCTATTGGTTATTCAATCTATAAATGGATAATTGTATGCAAGAATTGAAAGAGATGGGATTGGGCGCGAAATTGAGTAATCTGGAAGTATGTTGCCTGTTGTATGCTGATGATGCGGTGCTAATTTCTAACAGTATGGAAGATCTACAGTCTTTCGTGTCTAGGATGAACGAAGTATGTATGAAGAATGAGTTAATGATGAATGTAAGTAAGTCTAAAGTCATGGTATTTGAAAGAGAGAGTATTGAAACAATGTGCAACATAGTTGTGAATGATGAGTATTTGGAGCAGGTGGATGAGATTGTGTACTTGGGAAGTGTGTTTACGAGAGATGGGAGGGCTGACAGAGATATCGAAAGAAGGGTAAATGCGCCAACAAAAAACTGTCCAAAGAAGCGAAGTTAGCCGTCCATAATGGAGTGCTGGTACCTACCCTGATGTATGGCAGTGAGGCATAGAACTGGCAGAGGAAGGATGAAAGTAGACTGAATGCTGTAGAAATGAGATCCCTGAGGCGTATGTGTGGTAAAACCATGTACGATCGTGTGAGAAATGTGGAGATCCGCGAAGAATGCAAGGCTGATGTAAGCGTAATGAGTAAGATTAAGAAAGGGACGCTAAGATGGTTTGGGCATGTAGAGAGAATGAACGAGGAAAGGAGTGTAAGGAGAATATATGACGCAAATGTGAATGGTAGAAGAAGTCGGGGACGCCCGAGGAAGACATGGCACGACCAAGTGAATCAGATACTTGAGTCGGGCCATGTGAAAAGTCGGAATAATAGAAGATCATGTATGAGACGATGTATGAATGTGAAAGAGGCAAGGAGTGTGTGCCATGGTGGAGTTGTTTGACGGTCCGTCCTTTCTGCCTACCCCTGCGGGAAACGGCGTAATGGTTAGTTAGTTACCTGATAAATAACATCCATATATTGATTTTTCATGATTTGAAATAGGCAATTCTCCCTAAAGAGAGTGCTTTGTACCGATAAAGGTATCTACATAAAAAAGATAGATATAATTTTAAAGATAATTTATGGGGATAGGACAAATCAAATATTGAAGTAATTCAAGTCTATGAACTTATACAGAACTGAAAAAACGCGAGAATTGTTGAGAGACAGCAAATACAAATACGGGAGAATGGTGGGTGATTTTAATAAACAAACGATAAGTATATGCTTTTGAAGGAAGAATGATTTTTAAACGACTTCAAAAAAGAGGAGGTTATCAATTCGACTGTATTTTTTTTATTTTTTTTTTATGTTTGTTACCTCAGAACTTTCGACTGGGTAAACCGATATTGATGATTCTTTTTTTATTTGAAAGCTGATGCTTTCCGTGTGGTCCCATTTTAATTTGGTCCAGTTCTGCCAATGGCATCCATGAGAAAACCATATAAGTCTTAAATTTGCATTAAGTATCCGCGCGACAAATGGACGAATAACTCAATATCACGCCAATCGATTTCGATGATTCTTTTTTTATTGGAAAGGATATACCTCAAGGGTAGATTGATGAGAGTTTGGTTAGGTTCTGATTATGGAATCCACGACACAGTAACGGAAATCTTCAATTCTTAGGAGCAAATTAACGATTCTCGGCCGAATCTCTTAATTTGACCCTAACGTCGTTATGGTCAAATTATGTCTGTCTCATATGAGCAACACGTTTAGTAGGTCTACCCATATTCAGACAAATTAGTTAGTATACTTCAGATTCACTAAAAATAAAAAAAAAAAACAAAAAATTTAACAAAACAAAAAAAACGACTTACAAAAAATGCACTAAAAAGTAAAAAAATAATTTCGTATTCTTCTACAACTTCATAATCAACTTACTTTTTCTACTCATCAATATGTAGGTACGATTGTTATTTTTGGAGTCGGTGTCAGCAAAGGTAACCGGGCGGCGTGTTCCCTTGACAGCTCCCCTCACGTCGCAGCCCCGCTCTCGCCTCGTCAAGTCGCACGTGCGATACAAGCACATCACACATTATTCTATAACTATGTATGTATTTACAAACCTACCTTGGCTGATACCGACTCCAAAAATAACAATCGTACCTACATATTGATGTGTAGAAAAAGTAAGTTGATTATGAAGTTGTAGAAGAATACGAAATTATTTTTTTACTTTTTAGTGCATTTTTTGAAGTCGTTTTTTTGTTTTGTTAAATTTTTTGTTTATTACAATTGAAGAAGACATTGTCAAGAGTCTCCTCCTCCACACCGCATTGGCAGAGTGGACTATCGTTTGATAGGTGCCTATACTTATACATTTCGGGAGTAAAAAAATATTGTTCCGTGTAGGTGATTGTCTTCATAGCAAAGCTTTATAATAAAATAAGTTTTAACATAAAATTGTCTAAGAACACGACAAACCTACCTACATAGATTCGTTTACTTTCGGAAAGTGAAAGTACCTAACTAAGTATCTATCTGAACATCAAAAAACTCGCGCATAGAGCTATACAAACTTTGCAGTAATTTTCCTAGGAGCTATCTATCTTGGTGTATCTGAACATCAAAAATATGCACTTGGGCCGTTGTGCTTTTTTAAACTCACGCATAGAGCTATACAAACTTGCAGCAATTTTCCTAGGAGCTATCTATCTTGGTGTATCTGAACATCAAAAATATGCACTTGGGCCGTTGTGCTTTTTTAAACTCGCGCATAGAGCTATACAAACTTGCAGTAATTTTCCTAGGAGCTATCTATCTTGGTGTATCTGAACATCAAAAATATGCACTTGGGCCGTTGTGCTTTTTTAAACTCGCGCATAGAGCTATACAAACTTGCAGTAATTTTCCTATAAGCCATCTTGGTATTATCGTTTTCAATTTTTGTATACTATAAATGTAGAATGTAGGTACCTACATATATAATTATATACCTAGTTGTAGGTAGGTAACTCGAGCGTTCGACATTATTATTTTGGAATTCATCACGAACCGCAATATGATACGAAGTTTATCCGAAACATAATATTATAGATATTATAACCTATACATTGTAAGGCTGTACCAAATATCCGTTGGAAAACGGTAGAACTCGATACGAAACATGAGTCACATTAAATAAATTAAAAGTAAAACTTACAAGATGATTTATGATGTTGTGTCGTTGTGTGACTCGCGATTCTCGCGAATATTTAAACAAAGTGATATTGAGATATTGCAGGAACCGTGCGGCGTGCAGGGCGGACGTCAACAACATGCCCTTGGATTTTGGAATGAAGGTTTTATTTTTTTTGTAGCAACACAAATTCACGGCCAGATGTATAATTTATACAATTAAAGGCATTGTGATTTTTAATAATTTATTTGTATCATTATGAAACGTCTTTCGGTTTTTACATAAAATATCTTATAATATCTTATAAAAAAGTGTGTAACTATGACATATAACCGCTCCCAGAAGCCCATAGTTTTTGAATACAACATTAAAGGGAAAACATTATGCCGAGTCAGTAGCTTTAAAGATCTCGGTATCGTCTTTGATCCCAAACTGACATTCTCGGATCATATATCACGGCTCACTCCAGCGTGATAATTTATAATTAATTAATTAAACCAGATGTATAATTTATACAATTAAAGGCATTGTGATTTTTAATAATTTATTTGTATCATTATGAAACGTCTTTCGGTTTTTACATAAAATATCTTATAATATCTTATAAAAAAATGTGTAACTATGACATATAACCGCTCCCAGAAGCCCATAGTTTTTGAATACAACATTAAGAGGAAATACTAGCTGCGCTTTTCTATACAAACGTATTCCCCGTTTATCTCTCTGGATTTTGACCCTAGAGCAAAATTTTTTTTTACATAATATAGATATTGACCACTAGCGTGTCGGTACGTTTTGTTTTTTTTGATAATTTACTTCTCATAGAAGTTACGACCTTCCAAAAATGAATAAAATTGCCTAATTTAAACGCCGTCAAAAAACGTTCAGTATACAAACTAAACAATGTATTTTGAAAAAAAGCAAAACGTACCGACATAGAATATTTTCTTTTAATACAGTTAGTGAAAAAAAATTTTTAAATCCGTCCAGTTTTGGAGAAGAAAAATGGGGAATACAAAACATCGATTTCGAAGATTTTATTTAGGTATTTTCGGCCCGACGTGCAGGTGTCCCTTTCGCTCATTTCTCCTGAGGGGGGCCGGGGAACGTGGGTTTTGACAAATACATACATATAATGCGAAGTAGTGATGTAAAGAATTTTATCGGTAGACTAGTGTTGTCCTTGCCCGAGTAATCGATATTTTTTATTCGTTTTTTTTCTGTTTAGTGACTCATCGCGGTATACCAATACTGACCGAGCTTTCATACTAAAATTGTGCAAAATTAAATTTTTTTATGTCAAGTACTATAATAAATTTTCAATTTGGGAGGCGTTTTAGGTACCATCGCCCCGGGAACCATTTATTGGATAACCAACACCCCCGCCACTTGGTCACCGCAAGTGGTCCTCTATGTTTGGTGACAGAGCCTGGGTTCCCGGGTTCACGGATGAGGTCTGCATGGGTTTTGGTGGCGGATAATTTTGTCCACTTACTGCGTGGCGGGCCGGATTGGGAGAAACTGGAAGAGGAAGATCTTTTGATCTCTACAGCTGGACTCTCCACCATCATTTCATACTTTTACCTACCTTTTCCCTACCCAAAACTTCCTTTCCTTCCTTATCCTAAAAATACCCTCCACACAGCTTCTCCAATGATGTCCAACAACTTCTCCAACAAAGTCCCTGAGCGATTATTTTTCCTCGGTGCCTCCAATGTGAGGTTTATGTTTTTAAAAAAAATCTGTTTCAAATTTTTAGTTGAGAGTCGCTTACATTGCCTTCAGTGATTAATTGAAATTTTTTGTTTGTAAACACTTTATTGTACAAAATTTTTTACCACTATACAATGAATTTTAAACAATTTATGATTTAGATCTTTCTCTCGCCGGTAAATTTCTTGATATGCGACCGTCAATTGTTTCTGGTAAAAGGCATTGGTGGTAGAAGTTTTTCTAACAGTGGTTCAATTTTTTGCCAGATTGAATCGTCCCTTTCAATTTTTTCATACGGCAAACCTTTAGGACTCCACACGACAAAATAACAGTATTTACGACGAGTAATGTGTAACTGGCCTTGTACTTGGTAGAAGTAATTGTGATTCCGTTTTAATGTTGAAGCATTGTCTTCAATTTTACAGTTATCAATTTTTTTTGTTCAAATCCTTCTTCTGGTGACATATTTACTATACTATATGGGCATTTCACTTCAATTATAGAATCCTTGCCAAAAAGGCCATCCGGACTTGCCGCTAAAAAGTTTTTGTTTTCATCGATAAATAGTCCACAGGCGAATACCTCTAATTTTGTTTCTTTTGTAAATTGCTCAATTGCTTGGTTTTCATTTTCTTTCCCATAATTTGTGGCCATATTTCCTTTAAATGGCGAGTACAGTAGCGAGTTTAATACTCTCGCAACTGAAGTTTTTGGCCGTAGCTTACATATTTTTGTCCAAAGTTAGAAGCTGTAAGCCGCTTACGCCTTTCAATTGTCCACAAATTATTATTGCTTTGGCCCACCGTATTCCTTTCGAGTTCATCCTTATTCGATGGAGATAATTCTTTGAAAAATTCCTCTTTATCGTTTCAAATAATTCAGCTGGCATATCTGGATCTAATTCCAATTGACCATAATTTTCATCAGGCCCTGCAACTTTTTTTCTCTTTTCTGTCGTGTTTTCGTAATACCTTAGTTTTATTTTTCGACACCTCTGTATTGTCTCCTTCGAACGTCGTTTTCTTTCAATAAAATGCTTCGTGTAGTTGCCAGGACTGTGGCCTTGGATTTTTTTTGTATTCGTGAATGGGTTGTCATTTCACTATTCCACGAAGTTACTGCTCAAGAAGCTCAACTGCTGAAGTTATCCCATTTTTGTAAAATTTGCTCTTTTTCCGCCTATAAATTTGGCTATAACGTTGTTGAATTGCTCCACAGTGTTATTTGTCACGTTAATAATAAGACTTTCTGCATTTGCTATTAGAGACGACAATAATTGTTGAATATCAGTCCTGTTCCACAATCTTGAAGATCGCTTACTAAATTTGGATCATTAGTATACTTCTCCGACTTGCAATAGTATGACGAACATTTTGTATGATCACCAAAAACATGGTTTGCGGCATTTTTTTGTCCATTTTCAGATTTTTTACTTTATCACTTTGTGCCGTGTTTTCTTGCTCTTTTCTGTAATTTACTGCTCAAACTATAGCTTTTCTCATACGTAAAACGTTTGCTTCAACCTTTTTCCTTATGTGAACTGGTACAAAGCCTTTAGCGTTGTTGGTTTTTTTTCTAAGTGCTTTTATTTTATTGCAAAAATTGCGAAGTAAGTGATTTTTGCACTTTTTTTTGTACTATGAAGTTGGGCCTGAAGCCTTGGGTTGAAGTTTCGCTAATATTGTCTTCATGTAATTAAATATTACAATTTAAGGTTTTATAAAGTTGAAAATAAAAATAAAAAGTTTTGAAGTTTAAAAAAATTATATATTTGTTTCCTTTATTTCAAACTGACTGTAATAAATATTTAAAAAAAATGTGTAGGTAAATCTATCTATAGGTAAAAGACCAACATTTTTTTATTGAATTTTGAACGAACTAACACATCCTTTTTTGTATTTACTGCTTAAAGAAACTCAAAAATACAGGAGTACAAATCAAACCTCAGCAAGCGATATATCTAACATTTTAAACATTATTATTTACAAACATGTCAACTCACACGTATGATACACACAACACAATAAATCCATTTAGATTTAATTGTCTAATAAAATATGTAAGTGCTTTTATCTTTTTCGTTATCGTAATTTTAATTAGAAAAAAACTTAAGGTGGGCTATTTTTAAACCTTTTTTATCTCTACATATTATAAAGTAAAGTCCCCCGCGCCGTCTTTCTGTCTGTCTGTCTGTCTGTCTGTCTGTTCGCGATAAACTCGAAAACTACTGAACGGATTTTCATGCGGTTTTCACCAATAGATAGAGTGTTTCGTGAGGAAGGTTTACGTATGTAATTTGTCAAGGATTTGTGTAAATTGGTTGAAACATAACGATAATTGTTAGAAGTGTCGGAAAAATTCCAGCCGCCTGGTAGCTTTCATCGAAAACGCTGCCTAATCCTTTTGGGATATAACAAAACAACGCTTGGTGGGATATTCCTCTTTTATAGATCTACAAAAAAGTCCGCGATGGCATATATCTATCTTTTACTATACGCATTCTATCTTCTTATCTTATTATTCTTATCAATTGCATTTAAGGCTGGGATTACACTCGTAAATTTTTTCCTGTAAATCGCTCTTGTAAGCGATTTATGGCCAAATTACCAATGTAAACGACACCAAAAGCCACTTAACGTAATTTATAGCAAGTTACAGAACTTATTCTTTCGGAAGTTTTTTGACAGGTCTAATCGCGCCCGCGCGAATTTCCAGCCTTCTTACAGCTTATAAAATCAGTTTGATAAGCTAAGATACTTCCGCAAGAAATAGTTCCGAAATGCGCCGCGCACCGTTGCGAAATGTCAAAAATTAAAAGACAATTGTTTTCATAAGATTTTTTTCTTACAAAACTAGTATTTATTTCCACTTATTTAAGTTTTCTGGAAAATGAGCATCCTTCTATTCAATTATCGGTCCAATCCTTTCCAACTTAATGTTTTTGTTTTTAACATTTACGTATTTGAAATTTTGAATTCGAAGTCGGTTGCTGTCAGCAGATGTCAGGTAGCTGTCATTCGGATGAAACGAAATTAATTGCCGCCTTTGATGGCACAAAAGTGTGTGGAGAATTGTTTAATTAAAGCCACAATCTATTTCAATACTTTATTTGGGCCTTTTCGTCTTTATTGACAAAATCGCGTAAATTTGACAGTAGCAGGTCGTTGTTGACAGGAAGCCATCTTACTGCAAATAAATTTACAGATGTAAACGGTCGCATGAGCATTTACACAGGTCGAACTTCCGAACAACTTCCGTGATCATTAATTACCAAAAGTCGGATGCATATGTGAACGCTCCTGTGAGTGACCTGTCAAAATCTTATGTAATCCGTAAATTTTAATTACGAGTGTAACCCCCGCCTTAGATATAATGTGTATAGTAAGCTATCCGTAAAAGATAGATATATGCCTTCGCGGACTTTTTTGTAGATCTATAAAAGAGGAATATCCCACCATTAATTGTTTTGTTATATCCAGGGCTGGGCAGTATTTGAAATACTTGTAATTGAAATACGTATTTGAAATACAAATACGTATTTTGTATTTGTATTTCAATTACTTCCTAAAAATGTATTTTGTAATTGGTATTTCAATTACATGGGGCTGAGGTATTTTGTAATTTGTATTTCAAATACTTATGGCTTCAAAATACATTTTCAAATACATTTAGCGATCTTAATAATGATAATGAAAAATAAACTGACATAGATAATACGTAGACTAAAAACGCTAGAATCCAGAGCTATATGTTATGTGTGTTAATATTTAGAGTTGGCAACACGTCCTGTGCTATAATAGCACTGTTATTGTACATTTTCTATCATATTTGTATCATATTATGTAATGCTTGTCATTGCTTTGTATTGTACATTTTTGTGTCATAGTATTAGATCAAGCACTATAGGAATAATTTGACTGAATACTAAACTATTTTTAAGTTAATTACAGTAGAGCGCACTTGAAGTGAAATAACTAGTGTCCGACCGAAACAGGATTTTCTACCGAAAACGAAACCGAATATTCGATATCTTTCTCAGTTTCGGCCGAAACCGAAACCGAAACTTTTTTAGACATGTTAAAAATCTATTGTTTACTGAAATTCGGCTTATTTTTTACACTTTTATTCACTATAAAGTAAGGACCTCATAAATTGAGTACTATAATTTTAATTGCGTTTACAATCACAACATTTTTTTACATTAACTCCACATGAGAGACCCAGAGAAAAATAATTTCCCTCAGGGCGTATGTCATCTTTGAAGATGCTGTATGGAGGGTCTTTTTGGGGAGAGGAAGGAGGGAGGAAACATAGAGGCCGGGTTCCACAGCCGAGCTGTTGAACTCAAGAATGAGTCATAGAAACGACCCGTTCTCATGTGACTATATAGTATATTTCGGATAGCGCCGTGTACGGAGACTAGCATTAAAAAGTAGTATGTATATCAACAGGGTACTTGTGGTTTCGTCACAATTACGAAGATTGTAAGTATCTCCATGAACGGAGGGCCTTACACCAAGCACATCAAAGGAGGGACTATTCAGAAGATCGCTTCCGTTGAAGGAGATTAGATTTTAATTTTTATTTACACTTGTTAAATAAAATTAAATATAGAATGAAATAAATAAAAATAATTGAAGTTTGTGATTACATAAACTCACAATACAAGCACGCCGGACCGGCCAGCGAACTCAGTTGATGATGGTGGATGACACACGAGCCACGAACTCACCGGAAGTCAGTCAAACGGCACGCGATAATTCACAAATGCAGAGTTTCGGTGCGGCCGAAGGTTCGGCAGATTTTCTGCCGAAACCGAAACTGATGCCGAAACTAGATTTTTTTACCGAACCTTGACGAAACCGAAACCGAACCTTCGGTCGGTCACTAGAAATAAAACAAAATAGCGCTATACAAATGTCGTGTTATAATAATAATATATTATTATTATATTACCTAACACCTGAGTCCTTTACCACAAATTTTACAAGTGAAGCGGAGATGAGATGTGTCTTTTGAGCAATATGATTGGTCAATTTTTGCACGTCTCTGTTTCACTCTGCTCAACATTGCTTCTATTTAAACGCACCCTTAGATAAGGGCATTTATGACAATTTATTGCAACCAAAGGTTCTACCAAAACCAAATGTATTTTGTATTTTGTAATTTGTATTTTGTATTTGAAAGAAAAAAATGGTTAAAATACTGTATTTTGTATTTTGTATTTCAAATACATGACTTGAAAGTATTTTGTATTTCGTATTTTAAATACATGCGAAAAAGTATTTTGTAATTTGTATTTCAATTACAGCAAAGCATGTATTTTGCCCAGCCCTGGTTATATCCCAAAAGGATTGTGCAGCGTTTTCGATGAAAGCTACCAGGCGGCTGGACTTATTTCCGACACTTCTAACAATTATCGTTATGTTTCAACCAATTTACACAAATCATTGACAAATTGCATACTTAAACCTTCCTCACGAAATACTCTGTATATTGGTGAAAACCGCAGGAAAATCCGTTCAGTAGTTTTCGAGTTTATCGCGAATAGACAGACAGATGGCGCGGGGGACTTTATAATATGTAGAGATAGAGATAATCGGTCAAAAATACATTTTTGTTGCATATGCATTTTTGAGTTTTTTTTTTTAATAAGATAGGTAAGTGCCAAATTATATGAGTAGAAATTTAAGTTTTGTGGTATCATCATCATTACATAGTATAAAATGAAGTCGCTCAAAATGTATGTGCGCATAAATCTTTTAAACTACGCAACAGATTTTCATGCGGTTTTCACCAATAGATAGAGTGATTTAAGAGGAAGGTTTATGTGTATAATAAATGCTTATTATAGTAGAGAAAAGCCAAGAAATTCAAATATTCAATTTAGGCAAAGGGCAGCGCGCAGCGGGCAGCTGGCGAGCGGATGGTGTGGATTTTATAAAGGTTGGGTAAATGGCGTTGTGTTTCGTTAGCCACAGCAACGTGTGGCCGGGTCTGCTAGTTATTAATAAAATAAAAACAAAATTATATGTTTATTTCGAATTATAAAATTTGAAAGCGTATTTCATCATCTTTCAAAAACAGTTTTTAGTTTTCGGATGCGTTCACAAATATTAAAGTTATTTGGAATTTATTGGAAAGCGGAAATATTTTGACTTTTCGAAAAACAGGCCCGAGGCCTGAGAGGTTAATACTAATTTTCAATAATAACTAATGTATCATAGAGAATAATCATATGTATGTATATAATAATTCGATGTAGTTGGTTTGACTGCATATTTATAAACGCAAATACAGTGAAAACTTTAAAACTACTAACCTACATAGAGTTCTAGTAAAATAATTCGTAATTTGTCGGTAATAAGCGTGAACAGAAGACATTGTTACAATACCTATCGACGATATTTATAAATAACCGACAATAGCAGACCTCGTGCGTTTAAAAATAATGGGCCCTTTTTCTGTCACACCGCAATGCCGATTCAAAAACTTCATTAGCGACGAAATAAGTCGAAACATGCTTTATCTAAACAGAATATTGGATATGGCGGTATGAGGCGAAAGACGGTAGGCATGAGACGCAAAGGGGGCGAGAGGGTGTACAAGCCAAACACTCACGTGGTCTCACCAACACATCGATAGCTAGTTCTTATTTGAGCGCGGTGCGATAGCGAGAATTTTTTAAAATACCTACCGTCGAGATTTCTCACCGGTGCTATTACCTCTTAAGGGGAAAACATTATGCCGAGTCAGTAGCTTTAAAGATCTCGGTATCGTCTTTGATCCCAAACTGACATTCTCGGATCATATATCACGGCTCACTCCAGCGTGCTACAAACTCCTGGGTTTCATCATTAGAATATGTAAGCAATTTGATGACCCAGATGCAATGATAGCCATGTTCGATGGAGTCATAAGAAGTAAGCTGGAGTATGCTAGTGGTGTGTGGACTCCGCACCAAGCTAAATATATTAATATGCTAGAACAAATTCAGAAAAAGTTCCTTAGGTATGTCTATATGCGGATGAATGGAACGTACCCGAGATTCATGCACCATATGGAATTACTTGAGGCAACAGATAGATTTAGTTTGGAAACTAGACGTTATGCAAATCTTGCAATTCTTAGTTTTAACATAATCCATAATCGTATTGACAGCCCATTCCTCTTGGAATGTTATGGCTTATACGTGCCTGAAAATTTCAGCCGTAGTCGTCGACACGACTTGTTCAAAATACCATACGGCAGAACAGATGTTCTAGCACAGCATAGCATGACAAGAGGAATGGTGCTGTTGAACGAAATATCGGAAACACTAGATATATATAAATCTTCTTTAGATAGCCTTAAGATTTTTTTGTATAATAATCATCTTCCTAGGTGTTAAGACTGTCAAAATGAGAAAATTGTACAGTATAATTGGATAAAAAATCTGTTGTACAATTAAAAAAAAAAAAAAAAAAAAAAAAAAAAAAAAAAAAAAAAAAAAAAAAAAAAAATACCTAGTGCCTAAAAGACATAAACTATTAACACGTGAAATTTGATTGACGTAAGTAACAAAGAGCTCATATGAGCTTGTAAAACAGCAAAGGGTAGTTAATAGAAGTTAGAAGAGCAAAATGAGACTCTCTTACAAAAATAATTAAGTAAGTAACTAACATTATATGAAGATCAGTAAATGCAATTGTTTAATAATGTTATTTTAAAGTAAAAAATAACCGTGATTTAATAACTTTATTCAAATGTCCCAAATGAAAGTTTACTAAGATAAGGAAAAAACTAAAGGTTCATAAATCTGGTAGAATAAACATCACTGGTACCTATTATAATTACATTTTTCTTGGCGAAAATCTAAAAGTGGTAGGGTGAAGCTTTTGACAGAATGTGAAAAAGCTTAGGAGAAACTAGTTGATAGTGTACCTAACTGAATCAAACATGAACGTCATTAGTTTTAAGTCACTAGTTATAAATCTTAATTTTAAGTCACTAGCTGTTCATAATTTATAAGGCCTACCTACTGCGTTTGAGGGCCGTGAATTAAGTTTGGGGGGCCCCTTTTAAAGCGATCCAATAGTCCAGGAAAAAATCGAAATCGGAATTCACGCCCCTTTATGGGAGGAGTTTAAAAATACTTGAGAAAAAGCTTTTGGAAAGGTTGGTAAAGGTATTTGAGGTTTTTTTTAACAGGTTGATTTCGTAAAGACCTGTAAAAAATATTAACTCCTTTTTTACGCATTGTTTATTGTAACAAAACGAAAATTTAAAATTGATTTCACGGAAACAAGCGACGCGGAGCCTAACGTCTATTCCCCGCTCCGCCCGGGAGAGAACTGGTAAAAAATGGGTGTGGCAAGTATGTAGTCCTTGGATGGACGGCATAGGGTTCACTTTGAATATCCAAAATCATCGACTGCCGGCTGGGCCGTATTGTAAAATAACAACGCGAAAATACATACATATTTTATTTTATTTTATGAAGTTCGGGGGTAAATATCAATTTTTTGCGATTATTATAAAAGAAGCTGAATTTGCCACAATAAAACCATATCCGAAAAGAGATTTTTAAATGGGAGAGTTTGGTCTTAAAAAGTGTTTTTTATAGACCTTATACTTTATTTTTTTTCTAGGCTTATTAAAAGACTTTTAAGGGCCAAGATATGTTCTACACGCAGTATTTAATCGAAGCATCTATAATAGGTACTTTCATGCGATCAAATTTTCAAAACTATGATTGTATGATTTTGCATTAATTAGTATGGCTTCATCTTAAAGCCAAAAACATACAGGAGAACAACAAAAATATCAGTTCCGGGGGGGGTCCAGGTCGGGGGCCTGGTGCTGGTGCCGGTGCCCCGGGCTGGTGCCCCGCGTGCCGTTACGTTAATTTACAGTGCGTGGTTGAAATACCCCCTACATGTTGGAGAAATGCAGTAATTAAGAATAAAAGTACAATTATTATTTTGATACCCTACTTACCTTATTGTCGTGACAGTGCGCAAGGCCTCTGAGTATCTGGAAGGTTATGTGGCGCACCCGCAGGTCGGACAGCCCCCCAGTGGGCTGGGGTGCCCCGGGCTCGAGGGATTCGCAGGATTCGCGGGACTCGCGGGCATTTATCAGCTCTTGCAGCACCGTCCCACCGTCCACGTACTCGAACACCATGAACATTCGCCGCCTCTTCCGGAACACCTCGATTATGCTGACGATGTTCTCGTGGCGCATTTTCTGAATAAAGAAAACAAATATTTTATTCATTTTTAAATTTTTTATTATAAATAGGAATCTTATATTTAACTACCTACCTATAAAAGAAAATAGCTGGGCTTGTTGGGTGCCGATTCTCCTAACCAACCCTAAATGTGACGTACAATAGGGGAAGGTTGAGATGATTGGACTACCTAACTTTGTAAACGTACGAGTATAGCTCCCTAGTCGAGGAACATAGAATAAAAGTAAATCTGAACGGTGGTCTTATACCAGGCCGATACTGAGAGTACCTATTCGATTATTCAAGAAATTATTTGTGAACTCTAGGTACCTACCATAAATGCGACGAAATAGAAAAAAAATAATTAAAAAAGCACTTTGATTGGCTGAAATTACAAACGACCGTTTATTTTTTTTTAGTATTTACTAAGTAAAAAAAAACCGTTTAGTTTCCTCTAAAATCATGAAAAATCGAGTTTTATGGCATTTTAATGTGCTGTATTTTCTAACTTGTAATATTTGACAAGTAGTAAGTCATTTGATCTTTGAACACATTTGTATTTATGATTTGATGTTTTAATGTGGATGAAATAAGGAGGCCCCAAGGAGTTGACCATTCAATTTAGTAGATCTGCTACTTAGCCACTTCGGTTGCCCGGATCAAGACTCTCAGTATGTGCTTTATCTCGCAGAAAGGGACCTAGGAGCTTACTGCTCAAATTGAGCCACTCGGGTTGTGTAGATTGATACTCTTAGTTTGGTACCCATATCGGCTAATTTCCGGTTCCAACGAAGACTCCCACAAATGAATTTATTGCCCAATTCAGCTCACCTGCTTCTGAGCCACTTCGGTCATGCCGCTTCTGCGAAAAATCACCTCAAAGGCGCTAAGGTATTGCGTAGGTATCTACTTACTGGCTTTACTTTGTCGGTTGTCGATTGTACAGGCTGAGAAAACCCACCTTTAACATTTTGATTTCTCTGACGGCCATAGTCATGACGGTGGGGTCCTCCGTCTGCAGGAACTTCTTGATGGCCACAAACTGCCCCGTACCCGCGTGCCGGCACTTCATCACCACGCCATAGGACCCCTGTCCCAACACACTTATCTGCTCGTATTTCTCCATCTGACAGTCGCAGTCAAGACAGTTACCATAATAACCAGAAATGACCACCTTTCACCGATACCTTGACTTTTTGTTTAATGTTGGAAAGGCTTTTCTCATTTGTTTATTTTCGAAGCTTGTGGGAATAGAATCAAAGGCCGTAGGTACTATTATTATTTAATTAGGTTGATAGCTACTTACAATGTAGGTTGGCTTTATTTTAGGTATTCCACACTTGCGCCTAGAGAACCTACCACCCTGGTGTTGGGAGACTCTTCCGCTCTGCCGGACGAATAACCTGAGCTAGTCCTGTGGCAGAATGTAGACACCCCCAGCGAGGTGTGCTAACAACAATTACCACATATAGTTACTATACAAAAAAAAATAAAATTACAGGAAAAGCAAAATAATGCATTTCATTAGAAAACAATCCATTATATAAAATTATTTTGGGATTTTCGTTCAAATTCAGTTATGAGCGGCGGATAAATGGTTCCCGAGGTGGCTGTACCCATACCCGCCTCCCAAATTGAGAAATTACTTGTTACAAAAATTTCATTTTGGTAAAAACAGTTACTCTTGTGAGGAAAAAATCTTTATCAATTGAAAACATATTTGTAAGACGTAAGCGAAAAAAACAATGTAAATCTGTAGTTTCTTAATAATGTTTATAATACTACAATACACAGGAGGCCCTGAGGAAAATAATTCCCCTTAGGGCGTATGTCATATTTGGGGATGCTGTGTGGAGGGTCTTTTTAGGGAAAGGAAGGAGAGGAAGTCGTGGGAAAGAAAAACGTATGAGGGGTCGGTAGGAATCTGGGGGTCTGTGTGTCTAGGAGTGACAGACGTATGAATCAATCCCCTCAATGTGGGTAAGGCGATGTTCCGAGAGTCCTGCTCGAGAGGTCTACAGGTCTTCCTCAACCAGTCTCTCCCGATCCGGCCTACCACGCAGTTGGTGGGCAGATGCATCTGCCGCCAAAACCCGGACAAACCTCATCCCATGAATCCAGGCACCCCTGCTAAGTCACCAAACGTAGCGAACCACTTGGGGTGACCTATGGCAGAGGTGTTGGTAATCTAATAAATGGTTTCCGGGGCGGCGGTATTCATACCCGCCTTACATATTATTTAATTGTACTGATAAACCAACTCATCGTAAATCGAAAATATGTATTTGTTAGAGTAGTTGATACATCTAGCCTTAAAGGTCCTTACATATGAAATTGGCGTTTTGCCGTACTGGCAACTTTGATCTCAAATATCTTCTCTTTGGTTAGGAATTCCAAATTCAAATTTATACAGCTATTTACTCATGTATTTGTGTTTCGAAAATTATAATTTATTTGTTTTTCCCTTAATTGTTTTTTTTTCTTTACGTCACTTGAAATATCGCGTTATTTACGAGTACGAGTTCCACCGTATCACCAGTGCTGCAGAAACGGCTCGAAGGATCAATGATGTGAAACCACGTCCGAGTAAGCTGCAGGCTGCGGTGTTAGTGATAAAACTGTTTTAATCCACTTGAAGCAAGTTGGAAGGCGAAAAGCTTGAAAGGTGGGTACCTCACGAATTGAGTGAAGCAAATCAACAAACGCGCGTTAGAACGCTAGACCACACACTGCACAACAGACGGCTACCAAATTAGAGGAGCTTTAATTGGAATGTCTAAGACATCCACCGTACTCTCCGGACCTTGCCCCAACAGATTACCATTTTTTTCGAAATTTGGATAACTTCTTGCAAGGGAAAAAATGCAACTCCGATGGGGCAGTCCAAACCGCCTTCAAAGATTTTATTGATTCCCGTCCGAATGGTTTTTTTAGTAAAGGGATCGATGAACTACCTATGAGATGGCAAAAGTGTATGGATAGCAATGGTACATACTTTGATTATATAAATATATTATATTAAAAAAAATCGACTTTATGTTCCTCCCATACAAAACGCCAATTTCATATGTAAGAACCTAATATTATATGTATGTGGCACTTGTTATATTTAAGTTAATAGAATTTCAGAAATATGAAACCTCCTGAAATTAAAATCCGCTCTTATAACTTGTATGTAGTAGTAGTAGTATAACATAATATCATACATGTTGGTATCGACAACTACGGCGAACAAACGATGCTTTGAAATAAATAAAAAAAAATACGAGAATGTTGAAATTATTTTTTCGGTTGGAATAACAATCATGCCCACCCAACCCCTTTAAGAGAGTAATGTAAACAGTAGGTACCTAGCTAGGGACTCCAGATACTAATATCTACTGCCTGTATTTCGGATATCTACAGCTCATATGTTGGACAAATATCTATGAACTTCAGAGTGAGGACTAATATCTACAGAGCTAAGGTCGGACGAATATCTATGACGGTCCCAGTGGTGACTAATATCTATGGAGCGTAGGTGGGACTAATATCTACAGAGGGCAGCTGAGGAAGAGGTTGTACGGAAAACCTAACCTAACATAACCTAACCTACGCAATATTACGTTATTCCAATATGCTATACATAATTGCAAATCCAACCTCTGCCAGTGCTGTAGATATTCGTCCTCACTTTGGTTCTCATAGATATTAGTCAGCAGTTTGAGCTGTAGATATTCGTCCTCACTTTGGTTCCCATAGATATTAGTCCGATTTGTTCAGTTTTTGTAATTCCTGTAGATATTAGTAGACGCCTCCCTAGCTAGGTCCCTGCAGCTTTATTAAGCTTTATGTTCATTTATTGCAGGCGTCCAATGGTCAATGGACAAAATAAAAGAACAAATGAAACAACGGACCGTTTTTTTAAAGTCAATAAATTTTTGTAACCTAAAAATCTTCACTGACTGCAAAGTTAAGTACCTAGATTATGTCGATTTTCACTAGCTAAACTTATGTAGCGACATGATCCAATATTCACTTATTAGCCTAACAAGCTTGTTCAGTTCTAAACTCTTTTTCTTCGAATTTTTTCGTTTCCAACAATAAAATAATAAAAAAAAATAATCAAGCAAAACCGTGCATCCATTTTAATATTCTTCAATTAAAATTGATATATCAACCTTTCATAGCTCACGATGGAATTTACAAATTCATGACGAATTATGCACGGTGTCTGGAAACTCGTAGTTCAAACGAGAAACTGGTGAATCTACACCACAATTAAACTTTTTTCGGTAAATGATTTAAAAATTTTGTAACCATGTCTACCCTTCAACTCATTTTAAAACCAATCGATTTTTTTTCCAATTGATCTAAAAAATTCTCACTTTGTACTCAATTTACTCGAAAGCAAAAGATCAAATGATAAAAATACAACAAAATCGACACCAAATAATGTTATGTTATTATAAGCAGGGCCGGATTAACCATGTCGGGGCCCCTAGGCAATCCACGTCTCGGGGCCCCTTTGCTAATGGCGGAATGGGGGGGGGGGGGGGTTGATGGGGCTTCCAAACGCCTCCTTGTTCCCTCGATCAAATCCTTAACAAGGTTTTAAGGGGGGGGGGGGGTAAGGTTTTAAAACGTTTTCTGAGTGTACCATGTCGAGAGTATTGTGTCTAAATTTCAAGTAAATCGGAGCAAAACTAACGAAGATACAGTGTTTCAAGCGACCGGCCCGCATGCTCGATTCAAGTATATTCCGAGAATAAAATTTTTGAAATCGGTTTTCTCGCAAACAATATTTCTGAAGTTCGTGGACATCATAACTCAAAATCTTGACTTGACTTGACTGATGCTTTTGAAATTTTGTACACTATTTCTACACATAAATCAACAGGTAGTCAGAGGGAGTTTTTTTTACCATTTTATAATAACAAATTCACCTAAATCTTTTAGCAAAAATCGCGTTTTTCACTTCAAAATGTTGCCAAAAATAAAAAAAATCGAAAAAAACTCCCTCTGACTACCTAGGAAAACGTATTACCTTTTAAACCCATTCCGATTTTTTTTTTGTTTCAAATGATCCGGTGACGAGTTATTGAAGATTCGCTCCAGATGTTATACTATAAAGTGTCTATGAAATGAATAAAACCAAAATTATTCATATCTCAAAAAAATCATGACAATATGCCTTTATTTCGCCTTTAAAACCTTACCCCCCCCCCCCCTCTTAAGGCACCAACATACTTTTGTAATTTTTTTTATTTATTTAATTTTCTGAAAGATGCATTTGTTTAAAATGCTCCCACTAATTTTTCTAAAATAAATTCGAAAAATTGACGAAGATACAGCATTTTATGTGAAACCATTTGAAACAGTTTGTATGTTGAATTATCCTTCAGCAAAACTTTGAATGCGTTTTTCTCGAAACTTTTTTAACACGTTTTTCAACCTGGTTAACAAGATATTTAAAAAAAATACATTCGATTTGCATGCACCAAATCTTAAATCTGTTCGAAAATCTACTGTCTATGGTACAGGGGAATTTTGATATAAAAAAAAAAATGGCGGACCAGCGAATTTTATTTTTAATTTTTTATGGAAAATTTTCATTGTTCATAAAAAAATAAACCTTTATAAAAAAATCCCGAAGTGGTGCCATAGTGACTGGATTTTCAAATTGTTTAAGACTTAGTGCACGCAAATCGGATATATAGTTTTTCTAATACGTTGTCAGTTGTAATGTAGTTTCGAGAAAAACGCTTTCGAGGTTTTGCTGAGGATAATTCAACATACAAAGTGTTTAAAACGGTTTCAT
Source organism: Limnephilus marmoratus (assembly GCA_917880885.1). Lineage (NCBI taxonomy): Eukaryota > Metazoa > Arthropoda > Insecta > Trichoptera > Limnephilidae > Limnephilus > Limnephilus marmoratus. The sequence continues at coordinate 42,240,666 of OU862908.1, forward strand.
ATAAAATGCTGTATCTCCATCAATTTTACCAATTTTCTCAAATGGCGTGAGCATTATTAACAAATGCATCTTTCGGAAAATGAATTTTTTTTTTTTTTTTTTTTTGCTGTGTCCTTAAAGCCTTGTTTAGAATTTGATCAAGGGAACATATGCCATTAAGGTATGCCATCACCCCATTCAATAAAAAAATGAATACAATACAATAAAATACAATAACCATTTATTGCACATAAAAGGACACATACATAGAAACAAAAATATATATTATTAAAAAAAAACATTACAATGAGCCGTCATGCCACTAAATTGATTTCTTCCAGAAAACCTTTCCCAAAGAATTTTAGTAAGCAGATAGGTAGTGAATACTGAGCTTGTACAACATTTATATTTTTAAACATATATTTAGAAATAAAAGCAAAAAATAAAACAAAACAAATGCCAATATAAACCACACACGGTACCTTCAATCACTTCACATACTAAGTAATGTTGCAACAAAATACAACTATGTTTATATATTTGTTTTAATGATAGACTTTTTATTTATTATTTGTGCATGATGTGAACATGAGTTATTTATTGGGTTATAACATAATTATTATAATTTGTTGTTTTCTTTAATACGTGTGCCTAATGTTATTAACCTGTAAATGTTCCTAATAAAAAAATTAAAACATCTTGAAAGCTGACTTTTTCCGAAACTTCGTTGCCCACTAATTGAAGCAAGTCATTTTTTCTCGGGACGAGGGGCCCCCAGCCGATGCGGGGCCCCTAGGCAGTTGCCTACTCTGCCTTAGGGACAATCCGGTACTGATTATAAGTAATAATTATCAGCCTGAAACACTCATCTACACTGAAAAGATTTCCCGAGAAAAGATACGTGCCGCCGACCGGACTCGAATCCGCGTCCTTCTGATTTCCGGTCAACTGCTCTTATCCACTGAGCTATGTCAGCTTATCTCCTGCCCGCCAAATAATTCAATACATACTAGTGTTTCATTCAACAATTACCTACTGCTTATTACATTTTTGGGGCCGTTCAAGTATTACGTAACGCACTTGAGGGGGGAGGGGGGGTCTTGTGAAACGTTACGGTGCGTTACTAGGGAGAGGGGGGGGGGGGGTGGGGGGTTGAACAACGCGTTAGGTAAAATGTTTTTTTTTAATTTTTATAAAAAACTGCGGAATTAAAATCTTCCATGTTGGCAACCCTTTTCGTTTGCCAACATGTGCCTCTTGTAGAGCATAAATAGTCGCAGTAGAAACATTTAAGAGGTTTTATATAACTGTGAGTCAGCAAATGATTTCTAAGAAGTTCCTTTGTACAACATGAAAAATTGCAGGTGGGACCAGTGGCGTAGCTAGGTAACCAAGGGCCCTGGGGCAAATTAAAAAATGGGGCCCCACTGCTATGTAAACTGATTACATTATTATTCCTACAAACATTATTCCTTTGTGAAGCAAATAACCAGCAGGGTTGACAGCAGCAGGCAGCGTCTAGTATTTTGGAATAACACAACCAAAAACGATTAACTGGCCCATATTTAGAACACGAAACGTAGTACGATTTTGAAAAACACCTATTGTTCTGGTTGATGTCTGTTGGAAAAGGTCCTGAAGGCTGTAAAGGCCCCATATCAAGAATTTGACGTTTTTCGTTATCACTTAATATTTTGTTCGTGAAGTTTCCCAAGTCATAAGAAGATTTGTCGTACACACTTTCGAAAAATGTAGAGGTCTGTGGTTCCTCCAAACCCTCCGCTCTTATGTGTGTCATGCAAACATAATCCACGTTCACATGATCGGCGGCGGAGGTATCTCCAACTGCAATAATTGTCGAATCTTCTTCAGTAGGCTTCTCAACCAACACTGCAGTTACCACATTATTTGAGTCACTATCAATAGAAATATTTTGGCCAGATGTACTTGCAGAAGGCTGACTAAAAAACTTGTCAATTTTGGGCAATTTTTGTTTACTATCTTATCTTTCTTGGCGTTGTTTGCGTTTAAATGCACCACTGGGTTTCTTCTTTTTATCCATAATTTTAGTTATCTAATTTATTTAAACAATACAATATTAGATTGTGCTCGAGTAGGTAGGTACTCACTGTTCACTGACGACGTTAAAAGTAAAATAAAAGAAAGAGAAACACACTGATACGCTACAAGTGTCACATATCACTATCCGTCAAATTGACAACACTGCCAACCTACAGAAAGAATTTAGGGGAATTCCCTAGGCATAATTTTTGAATTTCTCTCAACTGAGTTGTCATGATTAAAGGGGTTGCAACCTGTCATATTTATTTTGAAAATGGGAGAAATTTCCAAAAGTTCAGTTCGATCGAGATTTCTGGTAAGGATTCGAGGGCCCCCTGAGCTTGAGGGCCCCGGGGCACTGCCCCGCGTAGCCCCTAGGTAGCTACGCGCCTGGGTGGGACATGAAAAAGGTTTTTGACCAGTGTGGGTAAGCATGTAAATTTTTGGATACAGTCGTGTAGCGCATGAATAGCCGCAGTCGGGACAAGAAAAAGGTTTTTCATCATTGTGAGTTAGCAAGTGCCGTTTTAGTATTTTTTTTCAAGAAGAAGAATAGTTGCAGTCGGGCCATGAAAAAGGTTTTTCTCCACTATGAGTCAGCAAGTGACTTCTTAAATATCAAATATCACTTTTGAGGACTCAAATAATTGCAATCAGGACATGAAAAAGGTTTTTCTCTTCTGTGAATCATACTGTGGATTTTTAAATCTTCCCTCTGAGAACTTGTATAACTGCATTCGGAACATGAAAAAGGTTTAACTCCACTATGAGTCAGCTTGTGAATCAAAGTGTTGTTCCACAGGGAAACCTTAGGAAAATTACTTACGTCAGGGCCTCCTCAGTGGAGCTAATGTAAAAAAAGTATGTGTTGTAAAACCACGTAGGTAAATTACAGTAAGACAGTGGTGAATTGTGGAGATCCGGAAGGAATACAAGGCCGATAAAAATAATGTGAATTTCCAATTTTTTTATAAATAACAATATCAATAAATAAATTAAACAATATACACAATGTATCGCAAATTAGAAATCTCTTTTTTAATTTATTATCGCAAACGCGATTAAATCAAGAAAAAGGTATTGAAGCGACATTTCAGCACGTTGCGCAATTTAATTGTGACTATCAGGTAAATATCTTGTTCACTTGGGTGTTACGTAACGTTCAGGGGGGGGGGGTTCGGAGAAAAACTTTACGGCGCGTTACATGGGGGGGAGGGGGGGGTCAAAAATCTTCAAAAATTGCGTTACGTAATACTTGAACGCCCCCTTTCCAAATGGAAATAACCAACTTTATTTTATATGAGAAAGGCATTGCAAGTACTAAATCTCCCACTCCCACAATTTTTTTCTGCATTTTTTTGGTGAAATGTTCGTTAAATAGTTATTATTATTTTTAATTGATAAACTAATGTTTAAAACAAGATTTTTATGAATAGCACAAAGTGTAACAATTATTATAAGTAATGAAGCCTGAAACACTCATCTACATTGAAAAAATCTCCCGAGAAAAGATACATGCCGCCGACGGGATTCGAACCCGCGTCCTTCTGATAGCTTCTGTAGCTCAGTGGATAAGAGCAATTATTGTGAGTTACCCTTTGTTCTATGCATAAATATCTTGTCTTAAACATTAGTTTATCAATTAAAAATAATAATTAATGTTATGTGTGTAGATTCACAATTTACCCCTTCTACTATGAGTTTCCAGCTCACCGTTTAAAGGTGCTGGTAAACGAGCAAGATAAATTGCCTATTATTGCCGAACAAGCCTTGCACGTCAAGATTGCTGTAAATTATCAACCCACATATAAGACAAATTCATAACATATGAAAACAATATCCTGCAATAATTCCACCAAACTTGCATGAATTTGGAAGTAAAACCACGAAATTATTAAGTTTGGTAGTAGGTAGGTGGCGAACAGAGATGCACACATAGGCACGTACTTAACTACTTACTTTAACCATTGATTCCTGACATTATTTGGAGTGATACAATAATATATCTACATATATATAAATGAAGTTTGGTTTCCGGTGACATTTTTGATTTTTTTAAACATATATATATAATATATATATATTTTCTCTTCCCTTTACACACTAGTAGTTACACTCTCGTAAAGGTTATATATTATATACATATATATGTTTAAACTGTTTCTAATCAATGTTGCATGTTAGTATTTAATGATTTCAGTTTAATCCGATTGTAACCTGAAAATATAATTACTCAGATTATATTACATGTATATGTATACAAAAACTAATAAAAAAAAAATTATATATATAAAAATCATTAGGTATTGGGCAGTTAGGGGTGAGGGGTTGTCTGTTACTCGACTGATTGACCAATGACGACATTTTGAAGAATTAATCGAACACCATTTCATTTACATTTTTTACGCCAAATAATGACAGGAATCACTGGTTAATGTAATCATAGTACGTCCCTTAACACCATACATAACACAGCGAGAAGGGAATACATTTGGCCGGGCAATGTTATCAACATCGGTAGGCAGTCAAGCAGGGTAACATGTCGACAAGAACAGGCAATACACGACAGTTGTGCCAGAAAATACGAAAACCTTGCCGGTAAGAAATTGCCGCAAAAACTTATTAATTTACTATTCCAAAATTTTTGTAATATTTTATTTTATAATAAATTTAGCAGAGTCACCTTTCAATGATATACAATGAATTTTTCATCTTGTCTTGCCGGCCGATAATACATTTTAAAACTTCTTGATGTATATAGGTACAATACATAATACGATCAATGATCACTATTTGTGTTAACCTTGCTTGAATAAATATTAAAAATAATTGTTTTGGGACGATGTTATTATAAACAAAATGAAATATTACCGAGCACATAAAACATAAGTACTGAAAATCGACACGGAACAACGAGAGGTTTGTGTGTTGTATAACTATGCAAAGATGTATTTTCTCCAAGGTTTGAATATTGTATTACTCTGACTTTATATTATTGAATCCCATTGTTCGATGTATGCGTCGATAACAATGAGCATTTTATTTAATAATCTTATTTGTATTACCTACTAGTTGCTGCCTTTTAATAAGAAAATTGTATCTCCCTGCGTGTCCTTTCCCATTCGTCCCGTTCCCCTTCCGCTACCCTTCCTCTTCCGCGAACCCCCCTCCCGAGTTCCCCTGCATCCTTCCAGGTTCCCCTTCCCCCACCCGGATTCCCCTCCCCCCTCCCACATTCCATACATTCAGTCCCGGTACATTCAGTTTTCAAACAGCTCGCGTGCCACCTATTGCATTTTTTTATACAAATTTCAGATGCCAGCGCTCACCAGTAGTTTTATACAAACCTTGTCCTGACAATAACGAACACAAAAAAAAAATTATCCAATTTGGTGCATTCGTTTGGAAGTTACGCGCGTACATACATTTCGGCGATTCATTTTTATTTATATAGATAGATAGATAGATAGATAGAAGATAGAAAGATAGATATTATGCAATCTAACAAATATTTTTCTTTTTAAAGTTCGAAAATTTGACATTTTTTCCCTTTGAATGATGGAAGGTAGGTAGGTACTTACGTAAAAAATAAAAATAATTTATTTTTATTTTAACTTAATGTGTAAAACCTCAAATGGTAATATTAAATTGATATTTTATTTAGACCCACGATCTTGGGCCTGGGTTCGATTCCTAGATGTTACTCTATCTTTTTCTGATTAATCTGTTTAAAATTTTCCATTGAGAGTCTCTAATATTGTCTTTATTAATTAAATAAAATCATTTTAAAAATTCACTGTTCTGGGCACATATATAATTTTTTGTTACATTAACCCCAGACCGGAGGCCCATGAGGAAAACAATTTTATCCAGAAGTGACGGACAAATGAATCCATCCCTCTCGCTACAGTGCAAGGCGTTGTGTATATCGTCGTATCTCATTTTTTCTAACCAATCAGAATCAGAACAGGCGTTAAGCGGTAACTTAAACCTAATCGCCATATTCGATTTCGATTGTTACACGACGCAGTGCGTCGCCTTCAGGGCATCCATGAGAAAAATAATTTCCCTCGGGGCCTGTGTCATATTTGGGGAAGCTGCGTAGAGGATCTTTTAAAAAAAGGAGGAGAGGAAGTTTTGGGGTTGGTAGGAATCTACGGGTGTGCCCAGGAGTGAAGGAGGTAAGAACCCATCCGTTCTGCTGCAGTTCAAGGCGATGTCGATGGGTAGAGAGAGACCAGCTAGAGAGGTCAAAGGGTCTCCTCAAACTGGTCCCAAATCGGTCAAATGAAAGTTCTAAATTCACAATAAGGAACTCCAGTGAAAAATATTATGGCTTTAGGTAAATCCAGATCAATAAACGCTGATTCTGAATATATAAGTTTTATTAATAATGTTAAACGTAGAGTTTAGAAAAAATATTAAGAAGTCTATTTTTAATCGTGTCATTAAAACACACTCTCAAGTTGGTATTATTGAATGTATTGAAATGTATGACACAAGTCATCGGTATTAACAACATTTCATGTTATTCTTTATTTACATACTGTTTAGAGAGTTTTTTTTTACATGAGCTCCACACAGGAGGTCATCTCTGGGGATGCTGTGTGGAGGGTTTTTTTAAGGAAAGGAAGGAGAGGAGAGTTCTGGGAAGGAAAAGGGTTTAAGGGGTGGGTAGGAATCTGGGGTTCAGTATGAACCCGGGCACCCTTGCTAAATCACCAAACGTAGCGAACCACTTGGGGTGACCTATGGCAGAGGTGTTGGTTGTTAGTTGTTGTGTTTAGTGAAACATTATTTAGGCCTAAATAATTCAGTATCAAAAATAGAGGTATCTCTATTAGTTTATCTCTATTATTTAAAATATTCAAAAACTAAACTGTACAAAAAAATCGTAATTTTACTAATTCTCCTCCAAGTCTGAACTTCAAATTGGCGGACATCGAACAGCTGATTCGGCGCTGTATGCTGTAGTTACCCACAATTCCATAATATGGATTTCGATTCTTAAAAGCCAAAAAAATAATAATTTCAAACAATTTTTACACCACTCTTTCGTAAAAATAATGAAAAATATAATAATATAATAAATAAATAATTCCACCTGAATAATGTTTTTACGTATTGAATAGTTTCATAGCTTCTTCCATATAACTGTCATATAAAATGACAACACCTGTTGAAAATAAAACTAACTTTTGGTGGAGTGATGACGTCACACGATTCACCATACATAAGGTGGTTTTCGGGGATCTTGAAAAATTAAAACTTTGACAATTATTTTAACTATTAAAACTAACCCTAAAAATAAAAAAAACCTTAGTACGGACTAATTTTTTTATGAAGTTGAAATTTTCGTTTGTCAACTTTAATGGGAGGTGACACCACGTTATCCGCCCACGGTGCCACCCATGCTAGCTACGCCACTGCGGCGGACCACTAAGGTTTTTTTCGTGCTAAATATGTACCTATGTAGAAAAAAGTGGTCAAAGAACACATAAAATGCATCAAGTTGATAAAAAAAAACTATTAATTGGAACCAAATTATAAAAGCTTCAATAATAAACAAAGATTGTAGAAACAAAACAGTGAAATGGTGATTTTAATAATGTCCACATTTTTCTACAAGGGAATTTTTTTCGCGGGCGAACACTTTGGCGACCGCTGCTAATGCGCCTGCAAAAAGCATGTTAGATTCCTCCATTTTTTGCTCATCGACATGTTAAAGGTGCCTTTGCGAATGAAACTACAACATTATCGAAACACAGCCGTATTTTAGCAAACCGTTATAAATTTTATGACAAAATATTTGGAAGGGATATTTTTCGCTGAGCCTTGAATTCAAATTACTGTGACCCGTTTTCTTTTTACGGTTTGACTTTATAAACTAAAGCAGGCAGCAGGCCAAATGAAAATGGAGGAGAGAGGTAGTAATAGGCCCTACATTCGGGCTATTGCCGAAAAAACACTTGTCGGGCCGCCTTCGAACGCGTGACGTAGCTTGAAGTCGAGTTGGAGTTCGAAAGGAACGATCTCTTTCACTTTTCAGTAGGTAGGTATATTATAATTTTATTTTTTGGTAAATTTTCTCTCACTTACGCTTGTACATATACAAGTCAAATTAAAGTCGATAAAATGTCGTTTTTTAACGGTAACAATGTGGTATTCAGTGGTGAATGGTAGAAAAAGTCGGGGATGCCAGAGAAAGACTTAACGCTGCAACTATGCACTGAAATACGTAGCAGAATTAAGACGATAGAATGTAGTTTTTTAACAGTAGATAACATTGTGGTATACAGTAGTGAATAGTAGAAAATGCCGGGGGATTAAAGTCGAGGTACCTAATGTAGTTTTTTTGTGACCGACCGAAGGTTCGGTTTCGGTTTCGGTTTCAGCAAGTTTCGGCAAAAAATCTAGTTTCGGCATCGGTTTCGGCAGAAAATCCGCCGAACCCTCGGCCGCACCGAAACTCTGCGTTCGTGAATTATCGCGCTTCGTTCGGCTCACTTCGGGTGAGTTCGTGGCTCGTGTGTCACCCGCCATCAAAGACCTCCAAGCAAAGTAGAATTATGGGTGGTAGAATTCCTGTATCTAAAGCTAAAAGACTCCACATCTGAGTGGGGACTGCGGAGTCCAGCCGTGCAACTGCCTTTGCGTGCATTCGCGTCTTCGATGAACAGTAGAAATAGAATTGGTGGGAATATATATGTCGGCGGCCGATCGTAAAATCAGGCGGATCGTGATGCGCCTAGCCACATCGTGATCTGCCGCCATTTCACAATGTGCCGGGGCACATCACGAAAAGGCAGACTTACAACTAGGCGTATATCGATCAAAGATGAACGTCCGACATTCCGCCTTGCTATTCGCAAAGCTGAAGTCACAAGGTTCACTCGGATGAAGGTTTACTCGATGAAATGTTCCATTCTCGTTTCACCGAGTGTTCACACGGTTCCTTCGAAGGAAGAGTTCACTCGACATTCTCGCTACGAAGTCGTCGAGAGTAGTCGCGGCCGCATTGGAATTCGTCCGGCGCTGACGGCTAAGTTCGGGAATATTTACGATTTCAATTGACATTTCCGATAACGTCGAACTAAATTACGAGAAATTGGCGATTCTTGTAAACAGTAAATAAATTTCAGCACCATAAAATGAACATATGGTTAAATAATAACCTGAAAACTGATATCTACCAGTATTTTTGCACCATGAAAATATTTTTATTCCAAAATAGGCCTCGGCTTGCAATAAAATCCATAAAAATGGAATATTTATTAACGTATCCAAAAACTAAAAACTGTTTTGGAAAGGTGATGAAATATGCTTCCAAAATTTATTATTAGAAATAACCACGTAATTTTTTAAATAGAGTAATTTTTAATATAAACTTTTAAAAGTTTAAAAAATGGCTCTCCTTGCTTTTTATTCTAACTAAAATTACTGGTTAACAAAAGATATATAAAAACACACACTTATTTTGTTAGACAAATAAATTATAAACGTTTCTGTCACCTCACTTTTTTATCGTTTCATATAAAAATAATTCATTAAAAATTCACAATGTTTCATAATTTTTTTTTCAAATTCGATCAGAAACTTTGGTTCCATAGAAGTGTACATTCGTATTCGTTTGTGGTTAATCGTTATATTGAATATATAGAGCATTATTTTCTCTTTCCAATACCGTTTAGATCATATTTTTCACTATGATAGTAAGGGAGAAACAACGATTTCTATGAGACGTGTAGGAGTTATTTCGAAAAGCGAACTAAACGGAGCATTTTGACATTTAAGCCGCTCCGGCTACTCGTCCTCACGCCAGAACATTTCGGCCGACTAATTTGCGAGTGAAAGACTGTTCACTTGAGTGTTCACACACATCATTCGCGTCACGTGATGTTAAATTCCGGTTGCGAGTGAACAGTGCCGAAGGAAGCATTCCAACATTGTTGGAATGCTTCATTCGGAACGGTCTCTATTCACTTTCGTGTTCACACGGTTCATTTCGAGGGAAAGAGGCGGAATGAAATCACGAAATGAACGATAAATGAATGGTGTGAATGGGCTATAGGCACATTCAAATAAGAGTTGTAAAATGCACCAATAGAGGCGCTGCCTGCGCTTTATTTACGTTCGTGTGACAATAATAATGTGCCTAACTTATATCCGGTACATTGTGAAATGGCGGCAGATTACGATGTGGCTATGCTGAAGTCACAAGGATCACTCGGATGAAGGTTTACTCGATGAAATGTTCCATTCTCGTTTCACCGAGTGTTCACACGGTTCCTTCGAAGGAAGAGTTCACTCGACATTCTCGCTGCGAAGTCGTCGAGAGAAGTCGCGGCCGCATTGGAATTCGTCCGGCGCTGACGGCTATGTTCGGGAATATTTACGATTTCAATTGACATTTCCGATAACGTCGAACTAAATTACGAGAAATTGGCGATTCTTGTAAACAGTAAATAAATTTCAGCACCATAAAATGAACATATGGTTTAATAATAACCTGAAAACTGATATCTACCACTATTTTTGAACCATGAAAATATTTTTATTCCAAAATAGGCCTCGGCTTTCAATAAAATCCATATAAATGGAATATTTATTAACGTATCCAAAAACTAAAAACTGTTTTGGAAAGGTGATGAAATATGCTTCCAAAATTATTTATTAAAAATAACCACGTAATTTTTTAAATAGAATAATTTTTAATGTAAACTTTTAAAAGTTTAAAAAATGGCTCTCCTTGCTTTTATTCTAATTAAAATTACTGGTAACATAAAATATATATAAAAACACACACTTATTTTGTTAGACAAATAAATTATAAATGTTTCTGTCACATCACTTTTTTGTCGTTTCATATAAAAATAATTCATAAAAAATTCACAATGTTTCATAATTTTTTTTTCAAATTCGATCAGAAACTTTGGTTCCATAGAAGTGTACATTCGTATTATTTTGTGGTTAATTGTTATATTGAATATATAGAACATTATTTTCTCTTTCCAATACCGTTTAGATCATATTTTTCACTATGATAGTAAGGGAGAAACAACGATTTCTATGAGACGTGTAGGAGTTATTTCGAAAAGCGAACTAAACGGAGCATTTTGACGTTTAAGCCGCTCCGGCTACTCGTCCTCACGCCAGAACATTTCGGCCGACTGATTTGCGAGTGAAAGACTGTTCACTTGAGTGTTCACACACATCATTCGCGTCACGTGACGTTAAATTCCGGTTGCGAGTGAACAGTGCCGAAGGAAGCATTCCAACATTGTTGGAATGCTTCATTCGGAACTGTCTCTATTCACTTTCGTGTTCACACGGTTCATTTCGAGGGAAAGAGGCGGAATGAAATCACGAAATGAACGATAAATGAATGGTGTGAATGGGCTATAAAGCTGAAGTCACACAAGGTTCACTCGGATGAAGGTTTACTCGATGAAATGTTCCATTCTCGTTCACCGAGTGTTCACACGGTTCCTTCGAAGGAAGAGTTCACTCGACATTCTCGCTACGAAGTCGTCGAGAGTAGTCGCGGCCGCATTGGAATTCGTCCGGCGCTGACGGCTAAGTTCGGGAATATTTACGATTTCAATTGACATTTCCGATAACGTCGAACTAAATTACGAGAAATTGGCGATTCTTGTAAACAGTAAATAAATTTCAGCACCATAAAATGAACATATGGTTAAATAATAACCTGAAAACTGATATCTACCAGTATTTTTGCACCATGAAAATATTTTTATTCCAAAATAGGCCTCGGCTTGCAATAAAATCCATATAAATGGAATATTTATTAACGTATTCAAAAACTAAAAACTGTTTTGGAAAGGTGATGAAATATGCTTTCAAAATTTATTATTAGAAATAACCACGTAATTTTTTAAATAGAATAATTTTTAATGTAAACTTTTAAAAGTTTAAAAAATGGCTCTACTTGCTTTTATTCTAACTAAAATTACTGGTTAACAAAAGAAATATAAAAACACACACTTATTTTGTTAGACAAATAAATTATAAACGTTTCTGTCACCTCACTTTTTTGTCGTTTCATATAAAAATAATTCATAAAAAATTCACAATGTTTCATAATTTCTTTTTCAAATTCGATCAGAAACTTTGGTTCCATAGAAGTGTACATTCGTATTCTTTTGTGGTTAATTGTTATATTGGATATATAGAACATTATTTTCTCTTTCCAATACCGTTTAGATCATATTTTTCACTATGATAGTAAGGGAGAAACAACGATTTCTATGAGACGTGTAGGAGTTATTTCGAAAAGCGAACCAAACGGAGCATTTTGACGTTTAAGCCGCTCCGGCTACTCGTCCTCACGACAGAACATTTCGGCCGACTGATTTGCGAGTGAAAGACTGTTCACTTGAGTGTTCACACACATCATTCGCGTCACGTGATGTTAAATTCCGGTTGCGAGTGAACAGTGCCGAAGGAAGCATTCCAACATTGTTGGAATGCTTCATTCGGAACTGTCTCTATTCACTTTCGTGTTCACACGGTTCATTTCGAGGGAAAGAGGCGGAATGAAATCACGAAATGAACGATAAATGAATGGTGTGAATGGGCTATAAGCGCATCATGATCCGACTGATTTTTCGATCGGCCGCCGACATATACATAATGTATAATAATAATAAACTTGGGTGAAAATATATATAAACTATAATAATAATCACGTAATCGCAAGTACGAGTATCTCTACACGTACCTAATTTATAAAATAAAAATAAATTACAACAAAGCTCTCGGGCGCTAGGCACGGCGGCGACGGTATCTACCATATTGTAATACCAAGTAATGTAGGTTACCTACCTTTGTCATCCGACAGCCTCCCAGAGCATAAAGAACATCCATCTCAGGATGGTGGAAATAGGGATCAGAGATCATGCATATAAATAAATGAAAGTATTTTCTAGTGAAATGTAAAAAAAACGGCTTTATTGCACTTTGCAAATGACATCAAAGAAATGTAAAAAAAGAAACACAAATACCTTTGGCATCTATCAGATTTGGAGAGAGAGAGTTATGTTAAAATTACGGTTGGTTATTAGAAGCGCGTACGTCCCGTCGTCGTGATTCTCTTCCAGTCGTGTAGAGCAATCCTCAACAGCGATCGTCAACAGCAAACTCCAAAACGCCGTTCCACACGTCATGGGGCGTTTGGTTAAAGGGAGTCCTCCCAACACAAAAAGCTCGGTTGAGCCTCCATCCATCAGGCGGCATGGGGAATCTCACCGGCCCAAAGGTACAACAAAGGCTAGGAGCCGCTTCATCAGTAAAGGGAATTCACCCAACAAAAAGAGCACGGAAGGTCCTCACCCATCAAGCGGCATGAAGGAACCTCATCGGCCAAAGGATTCACCAGGCAAGAATCCTAGCGGGCAGTTGATCACCCGTTGAATTTGGTGTCAAAAACAACAGCACGCGGACAACATTATCTCGCGGCATCCGGCGAGGGATTCAACAAAATAAATCGGCTACTGGGCCATTAGAGTTGTCACACACTCACGTGACGTGTATAAACGAACTTTTTAGGCTACATCGCCTTTGTAACACCCACCATAATCCCAATCGCCCCGAAAATCTCCTCCCGCACACAAAACTACGTTATGTCCTCCGCCATCTTTCCCCCGAACGCCCGTTTCCGGTGTCGTTGCAGTTTCGCCAACCAACAAAGTTAAATAAAAAAAAAAAATTAATAGACAATAAACAGTACCTGCTTTAAGCAGTACCTACTCGCGAAATAGATATGTTACATTTCCCCGCAACCCCCGAAAATTTTACGCCGCGAAGTGAAGTAAAATTATTAGGACACCGCCCAATACGACTCTCTCTTTCCACATCTGTTAAAGAAAAATAACACAACATAGTATCAGAAAAACATAAACGTAAAACATATTAAAGTAGCAAACCCATTCACAGAATGGTGTACAAAAAAAAACAACATAGAAAATGAGGTAATACCTCCACTTTTACAAGCTCGCTTGTAAGATTACCAACACGTTACTCACATGACGAGAGACAATCTCTCAAGAAAACACTAGTGAGTATGGAGAATTCAAGCTCCCACTTTCATTTATAGAAAAAAAAGCAACACTTAGTTATTATTAACATAAAAAAAAAAAATAACTCTCTCTCTCTATCCTTATATTCTAATCAAAAGTGATATTTGAAAAAAGTTACGTCACAGATATTATACTCAACGCGTCTTAAATTATCAACTAAAACTAGACCAAGGTATAAACAAATATACAGAATTAACTCATTCAATTTTTATAAAAAACTGTCAATTACAAAGTGGTCAGAGTAGGGTTTATATGTAAAGACATACCTATCTGTCAAAAAAAATCAGATCAAGTATAATACAATTATTACTTGTCCATCGTATAACAAGTTTTATAAAAAAACTGTCAATTACAAAGTGGTCAGAGTAGGGTTTATATGTAAAGACATACCTATCTGTCAAACAGTTTAGATCAGGTTTTACAATACCGAGGCACTACCTATCTATAAAAGAGGTTAGATTAGGGTTTACATATTTCTATTACCTATCCATCAAAATTATGAAAAAATTCATTAGGAACACAGAAGCAAAACAGGATCTAGAATGTTAGGCTTAGAGCTTAGGGATTAAAATTAAACAAAACACCTAGCTATTAAAAAAGTGAACCTCAAAAAGTACTCTTGATTTTATACAAAAATACAAGATGTAACTATTATAAACCATCCTCAGAGGACGTTGCTTGTGCAAGAAAAGACTGAAGATAAACTCAGGTGGCATTTCTTCAAAAAATAACACTTAATACATCAAGTAAGTGAAAAGTCATAAATTTCTTGAACAAACAATGATATTTTGGTGATCGAATATACTTATTAGATAATCGACACTAGATAAGGTGTGATCGAACAATATCCAAATGAACGACACTAGTAGACAAAATTAACAGTACAACACTGGTTTAAGCAGTGAGAGACCTATATATGTAAATGCTTAATGTTAACTTAGAACTAAAAGACAAAAAAACACTTTCCTGTATTAGAGGTAAGGTGATAAACTTCAAATATGAGTTACTTTAATGGGTAGGTATGCCAGAGCAGTACCACCTTTGTTTGTGACAAGAAAAAAAAAATTCTTAACAAATATTCTTAACAAACTTAACTAACTGACTTTAAGGAAAGTTATACCAGACTTAATCTATTTAACATAGCTATGGTATATTTAAGAAAAACTTTACTTAATCACTAATTGTTGAAATTTTAACAATCTGTACATAAGAAAGTCGCTCAAATCTCTCACAAACAGAAGTTTTGAATCATTCTTTCCAAGTGCTTGGAAAGTCATTGTTCGGGAGAAAATTCCAACGAACTTGAAAAGAAGGATTCAGACTTAAACGCTAAAACAGTACAACATAACCTATTGTTTTACGAACGCATCAGTGTGTAAGTATAATTGTAGCCTATAAGGAAGGCGAAACAACTCATTTCATACAAAAAAATTATTTAGAGTTTAAATAAAAAAAATCTCGTCAAAGACTAAGTCAATTACAAAATATGACTTAGACAAAATATCGGGCCCCACGTTGGGCGCCAATGTAATACCAAGTAATGTAGGTTACCTACCTTTGTCATCCGACAGCCTCCCAGAGCATAAAGAACATCCATCTCAGGATGGTGGAAATAGGGATCAGAGATCATGCATATAAATAAATGAAAGTATTTTCTAGTGAAATGTAAAAAAAACGGCTTTATTGCACTTTGCAAATGACATCAAAGAAATGTAAAAAAAGAAACACAAATACCTTTGGCATCTATCAGATTTGGAGAGAGAGAGTTATGTTAAAATTACGGTTGGTTATTAGAAGCGCGTACGTCCCGTCGTCGTGATTCTCTTCCAGTCGTGTAGAGCAATCCTCAACAGCGATCGTCAACAGCAAACTCCAAAACGCCGTTCCACACGTCATGGGGCGTTTGGTTAAAGGGAGTCCTCCCAACACAAAAAGCTCGGTTGAGCCTCCATCCATCAGGCGGCATGGGGAATCTCACCGGCCCAAAGGTACAACAAAGGCTAGGAGCCGCTTCATCAGTAAAGGGAATTCACCCAACAAAAAGAGCACGGAAGGTCCTCACCCATCAAGCGGCATGAAGGAACCTCATCGGCCAAAGGATTCACCAGGCAAGAATCCTAGCGGGCAGTTGATCACCCGTTGAATTTGGTGTCAAAAACAACAGCACGCGGACAACATTATCTCGCGGCATCCGGCGAGGGATTCAACAAAATAAATCGGCTACTGGGCCATTAGAGTTGTCACACACTCACGTGACGTGTATAAACGAACTTTTTAGGCTACATCGCCTTTGTAACACCCACCATAATCCCAATCGCCCCGAAAATCTCCTCCCGCACACAAAACTACGTTATGTCCTCCGCCATCTTTCCCCCGAACGCCCGTTTCCGGTGTCGTTGCAGTTTCGCCAACCAACAAAGTTAAATAAAAAAAAAAAATTAATAGACAATAAACAGTACCTGCTTTAAGCAGTACCTACTCGCGAAATAGATATGTTACAATATATTAAAAATAATAAACAATAATAAAAAAACGTCGATTACATAAGGAGAGTTATTAGACCTCATAACTTAACACACGTGGACAATTTATTTAATTCCGTTAATAATAATAAATATTCGATTATTTCTCGCCGTTTTCGTGAGGGAACCACCGCGAGGGCGCTTAAACTACCTTACATTGGGAACATTACTTTCAAACACAATATTCCTCTGTTCTCCTAATGAATTCTTTCTTTGTACAATTAATGTGCAATGGGTGATATTATTTATCAGCACATGTTTTAAACGTAAACAATCTCTCAATACTGTTCTCCGAAGTTAGATAAGCTGTGTTGTTCGCTGAAGTACAGAATTACAGAATGGAACTGCGATATAATTATATTATATCGCAGTTCCATTCTGTAATTCTGTAATTATTAAAGAGGTAGGTAAACCTAACCTAACCTAACCTACCTAGTACTAGATACTATTAAAAAAATGTTTTTAGATTTTTTTGTATTTCTCAAGTGTTGTAGGTATTGTATAGTCGTACATTGTAATATTGTCTTCGTTTATAAATAATTTTTAAAAAAAAGTTCAATCTACTTCCTCTTTTTTGTAACCATGACATATGTAGGTTTTGGTGTTATGTATGTGTTCTATATATTGTATGCTTAATTACTAGTATCTACATAATACTATTTTATATAATATGTATATTTATATATCTTTATTTTATTTTTTTATATTCTCGCACATTTCTTTATATTGCATCTGTTAATATACTGTATACGAAAATCGACTACCACAACACAGGCATGTGCCTAGTATGGTGGTCGAAAAATCCCCAATGCATGTAACAAACAATTCAAAGAATAAAGAAACTTAAAAAAAAATAACAAAACACTGTTAACACATTCTCAAATTAAATGATGCGAATTTAGCCGCTTGATTATTGGAATTTAGCCGCTTAATAAATTAAATACAACATCTTATAAACTTATTTATTTTAGGTGCCTCACTCTCAGTGGCGGACTAAGCCCGTCAGAGGCCCGGGTCGGCAAAGCGGAATTAGCCCCCCCCCATAGTTTAAAAAGTTGATGTAATTTTACAAGATTTTTATTCAGTTCACACGGACCTCTGGTCCAGGGGGACCTCCAAGGGTCTCCATGTTCCCTTGATTAAATTCTAAAAAAGGCTTTAAGGCACCAGGGCACTGTAAAAAAAATTGTAATTTTTTTCCATTTTCTAAAAGATGCATTTGTTAATAATGCTATCACCTAATGTTTCAAGGAAATTCTAAAAAAAATTAAAGAAAGTTTCAAACAGTTTTTATGATGAATTGTCCTTCAGCAAAACTTTTATCGCGTTTTCTCGAAACTACGTTTTTCAACCTAATTGACAACATATTAGAAAAACTATACATCCGATTTGCATGCACCAATTCTTAAACTGTTCGATAATCCAGTCACTATAGCCAGGGCCATATTATCTATAAGACGTGTACGCAACTGCCTAGGGGCACCGCATTGGGTAAAGGGGCCCTGAGACGTGCATTGCTTAGGGGCCCCGACATGTTTAATGTTTAAGCCGGCCCTGGCAGGGCCGCATTGTCCATAAGGCAGTGTAGGCCACTCTGCCTTCGAAAATCCAGTCATTATAGCCAGGGCCGTAATATCCATAAGAAGTGTAGGCAACAGCCTAGGGGCCCCGCATTGCCTAGGGACACCGACATGTTTGTCCACAAGGCAGTGTAGGCCACTGACTAGGGTCCTCGCATCGGCTAGGGGCCCCTATGTTAAAGGAGCCCCGAAACGTCCATTGAGTAGGGGCCCCGACATGTTTAATCCGGCCCTGACTATGATACCAGACGAGGAAAATTTACCTTAAAAAATAGAAAATAAAATTCATTCAAAAGTAAAACGCATTCAAAATTTGCCGAATGATAATTCAATATACAAGCTGTTCCTAACGGTTTCACATAAAATGCTGTATCTCCGTCAATTTTTCGAATTTCCTTAAAAAAAATAGTGAGAACATTTTTAATAAGTGCATCTATTAAAAAATTAAATAAAAATTATAATTTTTTTACAGTAGTGCCTTAAAGTCTTGTTTAGGGTTTGATCTTGGAAACATGGAGGCGTTTGGGGGCCCCCTAGGACTGGGGGCCAGGGGCGGGCCGCCCCCCCCCCCCCCCTTAGTCCGCCACTGCTCATACTTTCATACAAAACAATTTACAAGATAGTAATACTTTTTCAAGATAGTAATATTTTTTCTCTATTTTACATAATATTCATGTTTTCAAGATTGCCGGTATGTTTCAGTAGGTGAATAACGCTTTCTTTTCAAAAACGGGACATTTTGGCGTCCCGAAGCTGTGTTCGTGGACACCGGGACACGCTGCCTGAAAACGGGACTGCCCCGGTAAAAACGGGACGTCTGGTCACATTATGTATGGACGAAGCTAATGATGAACTACGTGGAACAAAGTAACTTATAATCAAAACAATTTTATCCGTGTCTCATAACTCATAAAGCAATCTCTTTCACTACTAAAAAAGCCCCATTGTTTCGTCGAACGAAAGCGCAATCTTATTGTCAATGGGTGGCGGAATTATTATTATCAGAATGAGGTTCGGATTACGAAGGAAAACAAACTTGACAATGTTCGCCGATAGGTTCTGCATCCTCGAAACGCAGGCGTTCATCGCGTCGTCGTCGCGTCGCACAATGGTTTTACTAGTATGGGAGCGTCGGAAACAAATCGAAAATTCAAATTGCAGGGACCATCAAATTTTGTTTCTATATCTTGACATCACATACCAGCGCATCTTTCTCCCTACTACCGAACTCAGCAAAACGTTTCGTCGCTGCGTAACACGTCAGCAAAGATTGACTTCCCGAGCAGTCAGGACGTTTGTGTGAAAGTACAACGTTCATTATATGTATAACATTTAGGGACTGATAACTTTTTACACCGCTTGCTGGCAAACTCTTTTCGACGTGGATCCAATACCTTTAGGTGTGTATTAAAGATGTTAAGTTTATTTTTTTTTCATTTCCTAATGCGACAAATTTGGTATATTAAAAAAAAACATGTGGTGAATTTAAAAAAAAATACAAAGATTTCTGGAATACTTGAGGTTAAAGTTAGATATTCCCTTAATATTCCGTACATGTGCTGATGTACTTTTATAGTAAAACTATTTAAGTATCATATTTTAAAAAAAAATCTTGCGCATTTTTACGTTTCTACGGCCCAGTAATTTTTACATAATTTACTTACTGTAAAATTTGAGTGTTTCATAAATATTATTTTTTCACAGGCTCGGTTTCAAAGGATTTGTTCTTAAACAAAGGAGTTATTTGACATAGTGATGAACTTAAAGTGCCAACAGATGAAAAACGATTTTTTTTATTTTAAAAAAACTTATAAACCTCACCATTTGCCTTAAAGAGGGGTTGGATAAACTCTTAAAAAGCTTCAAATTTCACTTTAAAACAAGATGGACAATTGCTCGTCGAGATGAAGCAAGATTTGAAATGGAAAATCACTTGAGTCTCCGATTGGTTTTATATTTTCGCAATTTCTTCTGAAAATGGCACGTCGCGATCGTAAACACAATTTGAATGTAGTTCTGACCGAACCAAATGCTTGAAAACCAAAGATCTTCGGAAAAGTGCACCACTTTCTCATTTGGCGTTTGCTACAAAAATTAACTTGAAATCTTTACGTCATTTTTTTATATCTTCAATTGTACCTACACGATTAGTTTGCGGGAAGTCTGACAATATAAACGTAGTGTGGCAGAACCTTTGCCCGTCGTCTACCAAACATTGCCGCCCGATTAAAATTATCAGAAGAGGCTCAGGAAGCACGGAACAAAGATTTTTAAAAATATCGCGAGAGATATTCTAGAAAATGTTTTCATGAGAAATTTAATGTTAGTTACATCTGATCCTGTCATAACTAGTTACAGGCTACCCCCAAATAAACAATTAAATCTTTTTCCTAAGGAAGTTTTAGTTTTAATAATTCCTCCGGATATTCATTCTTTAAATATCTTATGCACCGACGATGATGATGATTGTTCGTCGTCTGCATTAAAATGTTAAAAAGCAAAATTAAAGATTACTCGGCCTTTATTTCTACATGTATATGGATATAAATAATTTGAATTTTAAGATATTTTTTAAATCTTATATTTTTTGTTAATAAAATCCAAAAATCGTTAATACAATTCAGTAAAACTTACTAAAACCGAATATATTTTTTTTTAACCATACCGAAAAATGATATAACTTTTTTTCCCCGTAAATCCTCCCTGTGAATTGTTTCCAACTTTTGGGGTATTTGGAACCACTGTGCGTCGTCGCTTCGGTTACGGCGTGATGTGTGGTCTTTTTTAGATACTGGAATACTGCACTCTGTTTAGAACCAATGGGACTATGGCATCCCTAGTTTTGAGGCTTAAGGCTCTGCAACCGGACCCGAAAAGAAGAAGATGGAGAGATACGAAATCACGAATGTTAGAGGAGAACGAGAGAACATTTACAGCGACAAAATCGATGCGAAAATTGCGAAAATATTTAATAAAACACGACTCGTTTAAAATAAAGCAAAAATCTCGCGGGCATTATCTTAAATAGCATTTAAAGAAACACTGTGAATTTTTTCATACATATAACTTGTAAAATAACTGAAACAAACGTGTTAATAATAATTTTTGGAGCATACTTTGCGATTTTTTTCTATCGAGGGAATCTCTATAAATAAAAATGAATCCCTGAAATGTATGTACGCGCATAACTTCCGAACGACTGCACCAAATTGTATAATTCTTTTATTTTTGTGTTCGTTATTGCCAGGACAAGGTTTGTATAAAACTACTGGTGAGCTCTGGCATTATGAAATTTGTATAAAAAAATTGCAATAGCTGTTTGAAAACTAAATGTACGGAATGCGGGAGTGGGGAGGGGAGGGGGAACTCGGGAGGGGGTTCATGGGAAAGGGGGAGTGGAGTGGGGAGAAGGAAGGTTGGGGAGGCGGAGTGTGAACGCGTGAGGGGAAGGGAACGCGGGAGAGGAAGGGGAGGCGGAAGGGGAAAGGGACAAATGGGAAAGGACACGCAGGGAGAAACAATTTCTTTATTAAATGGCATAGCAACGCATGCCGGGAACCAGCTAGTTTTATATAATTTGCGTTTTGGCGCGGGCAAAGTCTAGATATTATCTTCAAGAATAATATATATTTTTTTAAGAGCTTTAAAACTTACCGTGTTTAAGGGAAATATGTAATAAAGCGGTACAAATCCGGGTTGCGGTCCCTTAAAATGAGGTGGGGAAGGGCTACGTTGAGGGCTACGTATGGGAATAAGGATAGAAGGAAAATACCGGGGAGGCTCAGATCGTATATGGAGATCGCGGGGTCGAATCTCGGCGTTGAATTGTTTTGACAGTTATTTCACATTTAATTCGCACAAAATAATATAGTAGATAGGTACCTATACTCAGAATCTGTACTTACGGCACGTCCAGAGATGTAAATACTCGCAGTATCGTCCTGGTGAAACTGGTGAGAGAGCACCATTCAGAACTGCAACATTTCTTGAAATTATGTTAGCTGTCTTTGGTGGCCAGCTTTGAATATGAATTATGAATTTGAAGTGAGCTAGAGTGGTAAGATTGAAAAATACTAAAATATAGATGAAGTAGATAAAAAAATTAGATTCAATTATATTTTTAATAATTTAAATATTTTTAATGAAGATTTTTCAGTGTTTTTTCAGTTTGGGAAGGCACAAAAAATTGAAATATTGAAAAAATATATAGCTATCTACAATAACATCAATAATGACGTTTTTTTTTAAACTTACCACCCTAGCTCACAGAAAAGTCAAGGACCGCCACTGCAACATACCCAATTGGGGATGCCAACATCTATTTTCAATTTGGGAGGCGGGAATGGGTACCGTCGCCCGGGGAACCTTTATTGGATAACCAACACCTCATAGGTCCATAGGTCACCCCAAGTGGTTCGCTACGTTTGGTGATTTAGCAGGGGTGCCCGGGTTCATGGGGTGAGGTATGTCTAGGTCTTGGAGGCGGATGACCAGGACACACTGCACCCCAGATTCTTACCCACCCCTTAAACCTTTTTCCTTCCCAGAACTCTCCTCTCCTTCCTTTCCTTAAACAAACCCCTCCACACAGCATCCCCAAAGATGACATAGGCCCTGAAGGAAATAATTTTTCTCAGGGTCTCCTAAATCTATCTGGCGAAGCTAGACGTCCATAATGAAGTAGTGGTACCTACCCTGATGTATGGCAGTGAGCAGTGAGTGCTTTAGAAATGAGATCCCTGGGGCGTATATGTGGTAAAACAAAACCAGGTACGATCGTGTGAGAAACGTGGAGATCCGCAAAGAATGCAAGGCTGAATGTAAGCGTAATGAGTAAAATTAAGAAAGGGACGCTCAGATGGTTTGGGCATTTGGGGTTAGAGCGAATGAATGAGGAAAGGAGTGTAAGGAGAATATAATGATAGAAGAAGTCGAGGACGCCCAAGAAAGACATGGTTCGACCAAGTGAATCAGATACATGAGTCTGGCCATGTCAAGAGTCAGAATAATAGAAGAGCATGTATGAGACGATGTATGAATGTGAACGAGGCAAGTAGTGTGTGCCAAGACCGAGGAGTTTGGCGGTACGTCCTCTCTGCCTACGTACCCCTGCGGGAAACGGCGTGATGGTTAGTTAGTTCGTTAATAACCTCCAGATAGCAAGTTAGTAGCAGTTGGGAACTCCTGTGACACATTAAATACATTTTATTTTTAATTGTTTTATGTTGTAGATAATTGTAAAACGCGTTGTAGCTGTCTAAATAATTTAAAACCTTTCAGTCGATAAAATGGTGCTTTCAAAAGTCTGTACGAGTATTTTGGTTAACTGATTATTAAAAAAACAAACAACAGTTAGGTAATAAAAAAACCCCTTTCAATTGGCGAATGGGTCGATTGACACGTTGGTCGTTGACGACCAATGTTTTTTATTTTCTTTCGTACACGTGTCCTTATATTGGGCCCTCTCCCCTAAACAGTTTGACATCTTTATGGTTAACACATTTTGATAATTTATACCGTAACAAAAAAAGTTCAACTGAAGTGTTTTATTTACGATTGTTTGACAAGATGTTTTTTAGTGAAAAAATATCTAAATTAGTACGAGCGGAGAAGGCACTGAGCTTTTCGAATATGATTTTAGTAATAAGTAATAATATATGACATCAATAATAAGAGGACATCGGGCGATGTTCCAACAAATTATGTACGTAGGTACCTATTTTATTGCACAAGGCCGACGCCATAAATACGCCTTGGTTTGGCAATGTAGAGTCTGAAGAGTCATTAATAGACCAAGAAAGGGGTGTAAGGAGAATATATGACCCGACATGGCACTATCAAGTGAACCGAATACTTGTGTGGGCAATGTCAAGAGTCTGAATAATGGAAGGGAAGGCACGATGTATGTAGGTGTGAGACAATGTTTTTTAAAAATTATTTATTCATAATTGATTTTACGGATGCACTTTTCACGGATGGTTCAAGGTAGGGATGTGACTTTTACATAAATAATCGTTTTTTTTTTCTTAGGATGAAAAATCGATTTATAAATAATCTATTTTTTGAAAATTAAAATCGCCTAATAAAATCGACTTTTGTTGGAGAAAAATTGATTTTTAATCGATTATTTTTTTCACGTCCGATTATTTTTTCGATTATTATCGATTATTTTTTCACATCCCACTAAAATTGATCGATATTTTAGAAAATTAAAATCGTTAAAAAATCGATTTTTGTTGGAGAAAAATCGATTTTTAATCGATTATTTTTTTCATATCCTATTATTTTTTCGATTATTATCGATTATTTTTTCACATCCCTAGTTCAAGGCTATAAAAGCTAAGGATGGGTTGTTTAAATTTTTTTTAATAATTTTTTAATTATTTGAAGTTAATTTTCAAGTTCCGTGTAAATTTCGTTCAAGTTCTGTTATTATTCATAAAAAAGAAATAAACGCATAACTTGAATAGAACTTAAACAGAATGTGAATATTTGATGAAATGTTAATTTTTTTTTAAACAATCTATATCCTTAGAGATATAAATATCTCAATGCCTGTTCTATGTATTTCTTTTTAACAATATCAGCAACAACATCTCAGTTGAGAAATCTAGAAGTCTGTTTTTTTTACATTATCTTCACACAGGAGGCTCTGGGGAAAATAATTCTCTCAGGGCCTATGTCATCTTTGGGGATGCTGTGTGGAGGGCCTCTTTAAAAAAGGAAAAAGAGGAAGTTTTTGGAAGGAAAAGGGTAATAGGGGTGGGTAGGAATCTGGGGGTCAGTGTGTCCAGGAGTGACGGACGTATGAAATCATTCCTCCCACTTCGGTGCAAGGCAATGTTGGCAAGTGACTAAACGTAGGACCTACGGCAGAGGTGTTGGCTATATCTAATAAATGGTTCCCTCCCATACCCACCTCCCAAATTGTGTGAAGCAAGGAGGTGTCCCAAAACCGAGTTGTTTGGCGGTCCATACCCTCTGCCTATCCCTGCGGAGGAACGGCACGATGATCAGTTATTATTATTAAAGGTATATATTATTATTTTGAACAAATATATATAACATATTACGAAGGCGTTGGATATCTACTTGTATTATCAAGAAGAACGGCATGCGACATTTTTCATACAAAATTTAAAATTGGATTTGAAACCAAAATACCCCCCAGCAAACTGAATAATATTTTTTTTTCAAAAGGTATAGCAACGATTCAGTATGGATATGTGCCATTTTGTTTATTTGTATTGTGAATATTAAAATATAGGCCATTATAGGATCCGATTTTTCCTGATTTTAATGGCAACTTTGGAAATTTTATGTGAGTTAATGATAATTATTAAAAATAATCATTTTGCACTACCTACTATGCAAATATAATGAAATATAAAATAAAAAATAGAAACTATTAAAAAAACATTTTTGATGGGCTTAAATTTAAATAACAAATGATGAAATAAGGCTTCTCTTACGATGTTTTTTTATTTTTATTTTATACTTTTAGAAAAAAGGTTTATGTTTTAATTCTGTTTATTGAAGTTTTTTAGATAACTAAAGAATTTTTGTTTTTCCATCTGGTACATACACCAATAAATCAGTAGGTTTTCCGACACGTGAACAGGCCATTCTGTCCGTGCAGGTATACAAGAAGCATGAATTATCCCTCTATCCCCTAACCCTATTATGTCTCCTTGCAATACTTCCCTCTACGCCATCCTCTCCCCTCCTCCCCTGTATGTCCTTTCCCATGCATGCATCCCCGTTCCCGCCCCCGTATCCCTACTGCGTTCCCTTTCCCTCCCGCTTTCCTTTCATGTCCCATCTTTACCTTTCATGTCCTTACATCATTCCCGCCTTCTCCACCCCTCGTCTCCCCTCCCGCAAATCCTGTTTTCCAGATTCCTCCCTCCCTCCCTCTCTGCCGTTCAACTATATGAAATACACACACAGCTGTCGTTAGAGAAGTATGGGTTCTCTGTGAGAGATATGGATTTTTCAAATTTACCCTCTGCTATCCACTACCGTTAATACAGCTCATATGTAATCTTTCCCTCTGCTTCACCCTCGTATCCCAACCTTCCCAAGTGTGTCCTTTCCCATGCGTCCAAGTACCCGTCCCCGTTCCCTTCCCGCGTCTCCCTTTCCTCCCACGTTTCTCTTCCCCCTTCCCTGCCTTCCTCCCTCCCCCGTCCCCCTCCCCTACCCTCCCTCCTTCCCCTCCCCACCCTACCGGCAAACTATATGAAATTATCTTATTTTTCAACAATTCGCGAGCCACCTATTGTATTATTTTTATAGAAATTTCATAACGTCAGTGCTCACCAGTGTATACTAAAACCTTCACGGGCATGCGCAAAACAACTCACCAAAGTTTCATTACAGTCGGATGAATGATATACCCACGATATAATTTCATAACGCCAGAGCTCACCATTATATAAGTATACAAACCTTCGCGGCAGTAGAGTAGCGTGCCTTGGAGGGGCCCTGTATCAAAATTAGTTGGGGGGCCCTGATGAAGGATAAAGCTTTCTCACAAAAGAAACAAAAGGCCTCTGTAGCCCGGGGGCCCCGTATCATTGATACGGCTGATACGGCGTACGCTACTGCTTCGCTTACTCTATGCTATTAACTCACAAAAAATGCCAAAATTGCCCCTAAAATCAGGAAAATTCGAACACTTTATTGGCTATTTTTTTTAAATTTAAAACTCTAAAAAATAAAATAGTGCATATCCGTAGGTACTAGATATTTGATATAGGTAGGTACTTTTTGATGAATAAAAATATTATTCAGTTTGTTTGGGTATTTTGGCCTTGAATCCAAATTTAAGTTTTGTTCGAAGAATCGGCATGAGTTTTGTCGTGGGAGAAAGAATTAGGGGTTGGGAAGATAGGTACAGCGGATTTAATTGTGCCCTTGAGGTAGTTTATTACAAAAACGGCGCGGCGGCGTTATACAAATTATTGAAATATTACTATTATTGTTATGGATATCTACGTTTACCTTTTGCAATAGGTGTAAAGCAGATATCTACCTTTTGATACCTAAAGCAGATTGTTAGGTACCTGCCTACCTAGTGTTAGGTAAGTTCCCGGGAATTTACTCGGGAACATTCCGAAACGAGAAATGTTGCGGGAATTTTCATCAAAATTGTATACCTCATCATGTACTCTCAGTATCGCCCCGGTGTTAGACCACCATTCAGTACCAATTGAAATGTTGATTAGAATAATAATAATTGGATAATTTGTAGAGCGCCGTTTTTGTGAAAAATCACCTCAAGGGCGCTTTACAATTTCTTATGAATCTTCGGCTCTATCTAATTTTATTATTTACAAATAGATACAGAAACATACTTACCTGCAGGACACTTCCGATAAAACACACTTTATTAGAAAGTTTATGCTTGGGGAAGATACGACTTTGCACGTGGAGAATAGGTATTATATTCAAAACACTGGACATTGCATGACTTTACCTTTGCTATCCTCACCTCTGTTGGTTTTACATTTATATTTATATTGAGAAGATTAATGCCAAAGTTGAGTTAATATTTATTTTGAAAGTCTGGAGAATTTTAAGAATTTGCTTTATTTTTACACATTAGTTTTTTACAATGTTGCGAGCCGTGAAGGCGAAGGTGAAAGGTTTTTTTTAACTTATGGATACGACTGTCTGATAGCCAGATACTTCCCCACCTTCCTCTCTCCCATCTCATTCCCCTCTCCACTACATACAGTCTCACATCATACATCATACCCCATTTGGGGATGCCATAGTCCCACTGGCTGAACGAGGTTGGGAGAAAAAAAACTGTAAGGGTAAAAAATATGTAGGGTTGGTAGGTAGAAAAGACAACAGAATTCTAATAATTATAGGTACTACCTACCAAAGATAATAGAATTCTATTAGCAAAGATAAAGGAGATCTAATAATTATATATAATTATTATTATTTGTAATATTTAATTAAATGAAGACAATATAAGCGAAACTCAATCGAAAATCTGAAAACAGAAAAATCAGAAAAAGATATTGACACATCTGGGACTCGAACCCAGGACCTCTCGCTTACCGGGCGAACGCGCTAACCACTGCGCCACCGTGTCGATATCCAATTCGGTCACTTTTAACTGTATCATACTTCGACTAAGAACCACCCACACTATCTTCATTTTTCTTAACGCATATACTATTGGCTGCTATCTTTATGTATGATTGCAAGATTCAAACCCGAACTAAATGCTCTCTAGATAGTGTCTGGATAAATCTTTATCCATTTTATTTAATATGCGACATCAATTGACTTTTCTGCAAGTCTAGGATGAATATTTTTATTTTTATTTTAACTTTATGAGTAAAACCTCAAATTGTAATATTTAATTAAATGAAGACAATATAAGCGAAACTCAATCGAAAATCTGAAAACAGAAAAATCAGAAAAAGATATTGACACATCTGGGACTCGAACCCAGGACCTCTCGCTTACCGGGCGAACGCGCTAACCACTGCGCCACCGTGTCGATATCCAATTCGGTCACTTTTAACTGTATCATACTTCGACTAAGAACCACCCACACTATCTTCATTTTTCTTAACGCATATACTATTGGCTGCTATCTTTATGTATGATTGCAAGATTCAAACCCGAACTAAATGCTCTCTAGATAGTGTCTGGATAAATCTTTATCCATTTTATTTAATATGCGACATCAATTGACTTTTCTGCAAGTCTAGGATGAATATTTTTATTTTTATTTTAACTTTATGAGTAAAACCTCAAATTGTAATATTTAATTAAATGAAGACAATATAAGCGAAACTCAATCGAAAATCTGGCGACACGGTGGCGCAGTGGTTAGCGCGTTCGCCCGGTAAGCGAGAGGTCCTGGGTTCGAGTCCCAGATGTGTCAATATCTTTTTCTGATTTTTCTGTTTTCAGATTTTCGATTGAGTTTCGCTTATATTGTCTTCATTTAATTAAATATTACAATTTGAGGTTTTACTCATAAAGTTAAAATAAAAATAAAAATTATTATTTGTATTTTAAAAGATCTACTTCCCATCTTATAACGTTCGATTTTGACACCTTTTAAATCCAAAATCTGTGTGTATTATGACAACATGACATCGCCCAAGAATTGTTTTTTTTTAACATATATTCATCAATCAGCGAGTTAAGTGTTAAAATCGTGTCATAAAGTACCTAGAGCTTGACATTAACCCTCAAAAGGTCGATTAGGGTAAAAAACTTTCCCGTATTAATTTGCGCCACAATAATAATATTTGGTTGATTAGTATAGCGCCGTTTCTAATATATTTCTACACCGTATATATACAATTAATAATTAATAATGTAATAACTACAGACTAGACAAACTATGATATAAAACTATATGAAGGTACAGACAGAGAGACATTTTCAATAGTGATCGCCAACGTCGGGGGGACCTGATACGGCACACAGAGAAGAAGATGTAGGTACAAAGCATTTGACCAAAGTTTGTGATGCTGCGTTATTCGTTAGAAAATATACAGCAGCATACATTTTGTTTATTAGAGAAATTTAAATACAGTTTGCACGCCGAGGACATAATTGGGAAAACATGTTATTGGAAATGCTATTATTTAGTCCTGGTATATATTTTAATAATTAATAGGTATATAACGTGTTCTTTAATGAAGTGTTTGAATAGCAAAAGTAAAATTTTATGATGGGCGGTACAATAGTATAAGGATTTGATTAGAATATTTATCTTTATTATAAATATGATTCGCATTGAGACGGATTGAGGTGTAGGCTTTGAATAATGTTAAGCCAATAAGAAAAGTGTGATTAACATATATATAATACAAGAATGATACTCTCAGACAGTTATATTTAATTTATGGGTATGAGAGCCAAAAAGGGATAGGTTTTAGCTTGAACCTAAGTTCTGCGTTAAAAATGAATACCTTATCTATGTGTGTCTATTTCCAAAACCACGTTAAAAACACTCTTATATTACAAAAATGATGCTATATACGAGGGCCTTAAGTCATAATATTAATAATAATTTAATAATTTGTAGAGAAGTTCTTTTGTGAAAAGTCACCTCAAGGGCGCTGCACAATTTATTTTGAGTCTCTAGGAACTAATTGTATTATTAACGAACAGTGGAAACATAACACACTTTGATTAGAAAGTTTATGCTTGGAGGATGTAGGTATGCCCGTGCTCGCTGAGGAATACTAGACGCATCGCATGATTTTACATTTGCTATTTCACCCTCCATTACCATTAACATTAAATAAGATTAGTGGCAGAAGAAGAGTTGTTTATTTTTTTTTAAGCTGAAGAATTTAGGACTCTTGCACGTTGCACATCTATATATAGAGTTATGTTTTCCACTAACCTTACCTTGCTTTAATTGATGTCTGAACTAAGCACGCTGTTTATAAGTTATTCGTTTCTGTGAGCACTGTGATGAAGTCAACTAAGATTGAGCCCTTTATCGGTATTGGTATTTTGCTATAAAATGGATTGCACCAATGTGAAGTGTGTTCACAATTTATTTTCTTAGACTCTTTCACGTTGCACATCAATATTTAGAGTTATGTTTTCCACTAATCTTACCTTGCTTTAATTGATGTCTGAACTAAGCACGCTGTTTATAAGTTATGCGTTTGTGTGAGCACTGTGATGAAGTCAACTAAGATTGAGCCCTTTATCGGTATTGGTATTTTGTTATAAAATGGAATGTACCAATGTGAAGTGTGTTCACAATTTATTTTCTTAGACGCTTTCACTATTTATTTATCACTCTTTCTCTATCAATATTTAGAGTTATACTAACTAACTAACTAAGTAACGATCACGCCGTTTCCCCGCAGGGGTAGGCAGAGAGGACGGACCGCCAAACAACTCGGTCTTGGCACACACTCTTTGCCTCACTCACATTCATACATCGTCTCATACATACTCTTCTATTATTCTGACTTTTGACATGGCCCGTCTCAAGTATCTGATTCACTTGATCGTGCCATGTCTTCCTTATGTTTTCCACTAATCTTACCTTGCTTTAATTGATGTCTGAACTAAGCACGCTGTTTATAAGTTATGCGTTTGTGTGAGCACTGTGATGAAGTCAACTAAGATTGAGTCCTTTATCGGTATTGATATTTTGCTATAAAATGGAATGTGCCAATGTGAAGTGTGTTCACAATTTATTTTCACGAAACCGCGCTATTTTCACGAAAACGGCGCGGCGGTTGCTAGTGTAGGTACCTACCTAACTAAATAACTACTAGTGACCGATCGAAGGTTCGGTTTAGGTTTCGGTTTCGGCAGAAAATCTGCCGAACCTTCGGTTGAACCGAAACTCTGCAAAAGATCTTAATAAATGTTGAACTTAGTCTTAAGAATATGTGATTGTTGTGATTAAAATTAAAATTAAAATACTCAATTAATGAGGTCCTTCCTTTATAATGTAAGTGTTGATTATTGACAAATTTTTATTCCAAGAAGTACCTATGTTTGTTACCATTTTGTACCCATGTTTGTTATTTTTTTGTTGTTTTATAGCAGTAATACAAAAATAAATATTTTTTCAACATTACTTCAATTACTGTTGACAAATTTTTATTCCAAGAAGTACCTATGTTTGTTACCATTTTGTACCCATGTTTGTTATTTTTTTGTTGTTTTATAGCAGTAATACAAAAATAAATATTTTTTCAACATTACTTCAATTACTGTTCTTCAATTTCATTTAACACGTGTTATAAGAATGTTGTAAGTAGTTGTAAACGTAATTAAAATTTAAATACTCAATTAATGAGGTTTATTTGTACTGTACCAAAGTGTTGATTATTGACATATTTTTGTTCAAAGAAGTAATTAACATGTTTTGTTAATTTATATAATTTTTGTTTGTTTTATAGCAGTAATAATAAAAAAAAATATTTTTTCACATACTTCAATTATTGTCTTTTTTTTAAATTTCATTTAACACGTATTAACTGTCTGTATAAGTCTAAAAAATAAGCCAAATTTCAGTAAATAATAGATATTCAAAATGTCTATAAAAGTTTCGGTTTCGGCCGAAACTGAGACAGATATCGAAGATTCGGTTTCGGTTTCGGTACAAAGTCCTGTTTAGGTCGGACACTAATAACTAATAACTAAGCAATATCACCTCGTTCGGGCAAACTTCACCAACCCAAAACACTCAGATTTTCAGATACAGCAATTTATTTGAAATGTGGTAATTGAGCTGTTCGTAATTTCGGGCGTCTCAGGGTTAATCTTTAGGTAAGTTATTGCTTCATAATGAGTTGCTGCGTATCGAGTAGATGTTTATCGTAGCCACAAGTTGCGTGTGCGAATGAGACGAAAGGACCACGGGAGAGGAAAACAAAGGCTTGCGACAAGTGGACGAAGAATACGGACCACGGGGAGTCGGGTCACCAGTCACTAGTGCTGTCTATTAGTAAGTGGTGCAAGCAATGTGCAATTCATTAGTTAATCTTTCTTCTTCGTAATAAGTCGCCGGGCGTCGATCGCTTATCAACTCTCACCTTACGCGTCCAACCACGAAACTAAATTATTTGTTAAACAACCGAGTTTGCCAATTTCATATAAGCTACTTTCTGATTTCTCGTTCATTTTGTGCTGAAATGCTCAACTAACATTAAGAACTTTTATTGTTTTTTGACTCGCAACGAAATAAACTTCAAAGTTTTCAGTGCGACTTATCAGTGATTCAGTATTCCTGAAATATAAGCCACCATGTACCGGATCGGACAGATGGAATATATTGACCAGGTATGTTTCAACGAAATAAGTATAATAATAATAGTTGGATAATTTGTGTTGTGCCGTTTTTGCGATATATCACCTCAAGAGCGCTGTACAAATACGACTTCCTAGGCAGGGTCGGTCCTAAGCAGGCGCAATTGGAGCTGCCCGCTCCGGGCGCTGACTTGCCAAGGCATCAACGAGCCAAGGCGCTGAAAATATCTAACACAACGCCCTAGGGGATTACCTCCCAGAATTTTTTAAAAATTAGTGTGATGACCAGTGTTGCCAACTCACCTCCTTTAGAGCTAGATCTGACTCTAAATCGACGTCGTCAGCTCCAAAAAAAAGTCATTTAGCTTCTTAGCTTGTTTTTCAGATATTTCAGCTCTTATTCACGTGAAATAATATTGAAAAAAATAATATTGCGTCTTGCGTCAGTCTCCTTCGAATTCGAATGCACTTTGCATGTACATATCATTACGCAGTACGTGATTATTTAGCCGAAGTCCAATGGTTCAAGATCTCTCTAATACCCTGGAGAAGCATATCAAGCACAGTCAAGTTTTGGGTTGAGGTTCTAAAGTATCGTGATGCCGCTGATGAAAATCCTTTCCATGAAATCAGCTCTTTCGCAGTTTCGGTACTTGCTCAGCCGTGGTCAAACGGAGAAGTGGAGCGAGTTTTTAGCCAGTTAAATATTATCAAAAATAAAACCAGAAATAGACTTGGCAATAATGACATGGTTAATTCGATTCTAACAATTCGACCGGGGCTCAGGCGGCACAACAAATGTTGCGAGGATTATGAACTTCCCCTAGAAGTTAAAAAAAATTTGGAACAATGGCTGTGGAAAAAATCCTGGTGAAGCCGGTTCTAGTAGCGCGATGGTACAGGAACTGGAACCGGATGACTACTTAGATTTTTTTAGAGGACTGGTCGCTGTCTAAAAAAAAAAGTATTTAAAAAAACAATAAAAAAATCCTGAAGTCTTCGACGTTATCAAAAATAATTGTGTATTGAAAATTATAAAAATAAACAAGTGTATTTGTTGAGTGTTGAAAAGCAGTCAACAAGAAGGACGAAAGGTAAGTTTTATTGTAAAAAATTCTACAGTCCCCCCCTTCACCCTCCCCGGAAACTGGGAATTTTTCTTCTCTGAAACTCCCATGCATTGTGTCATTTTCAAAATTTTAGCTCCTTTTTGGCTCTTTTTTGGGTTTCGCCTAGCTCTACTTTAAAATTCGACAACACTTTGGCAACACTGGTGATGACCGTGGCCGGTTATCATCATTACTTCTGGACACCTTGTGGATGATGGATCCAGATTCCTCTGATATCATCTCAGTACAGGGTGTAGACAATAATAAGTCGTAGGTACCTAGACTATTGATGTTTATTCCGAGATATTGTACAGTGGTGCTTCGTAGGAAGTCTGATGGCAAAGAGGACAATGGACTGCAATCACACCCTTTTATGTGTTCTTCATGCTGTCTCACTCATACACGCATGTCTCTTTCATACTGCAAGACATACGTTCACCACAATTAGCTCCATAAGGAGGCCCTGAGGAAAAAAGAATTCCCTCAAGGCCTCTGTCATCTTTAGGGATGCTGTATGAAGGGACTTTTTAGGGAGAGGAAGGATTGGAAGTTTTGGGAAGGAAAAAGGCATAAAAAGATTGGTAGGCATCTGAAGGTCAGTGTGTCCAGAAGCGACGGACCGATGTTCCGAGAGAGTACGGCTGGAGAAGTCAAAGTGACTGATGGGCAAACACATTCGCCGCCGAGATCTAGAAACCTCACTCCGTGAAGCCGGGCACCCCTCCTAAGTCACCAAACGTAGCGAACTACTTGGGGTGACCTACGGCATAGGTGTTGGTTATCCAATAAATGGTTCCCGGGGATTACCTATAAGTATTTTTTGTTCATTTGACGTAGGTATTGTGGAATTTAAACTTTTGTACCGGATTATACAAATAACTTTACGTAAGGAAACGTACCCATAATACGTGACACGTTTAGGGGGGGGGTCTTCAAAAGGTCACGCTTGGTACAAATGAACGGCGGCGGGCTTAGATTTTTGGTCACCGGGGGGAGGGGGGGGGGTTAAAAATTGCAAAAAGTTGGTCACGTAGTATGGGTATGTTCCCTAAGCTGCTGCTTACCTCGCTGCTTGTAATGTGCCTATGTCGTGCACCTCAAGGAAAAATCAGGAAAACATTTGTAGGTATCTATAATTAACGATTTTTTGATGTTCATCGAAATAGTAGATATACCTACATAATATTGTGACGAGAGTTTGAAAAACCACTACCCAGATTTCTACCCACCCCTCATACCTGCTTCCTTCCCAGAACTTCCTCTTTCTCCTTTCCGAAAAAAAACCCTCACACAGCATCCCCTAAGATGACACAGGCCCTGAGGGAAATTATTTTCTTCAGGGCCTCCTGTAAAATACGAGAACGTAAAAAAATGTCCCATAAAACACTCGACCCGTGACATGCGAAACAAGTGTGTTTTTGTGCCAAGAAGACTGTGATTTAAATTTTCTGGCGGCATTGAGGACAAAAATACACCTCATTCACCTGTCATCTTTGGGGATGCTGGAGTGGAGGTAGATGGTGGAGGGTCTTACAATAATCATAATTGTATATTAACGTAATGGCGTAGGGAGTATGGCGAACCCATCGCTCAGGGAGTGGAAAACACAAACCTGCAATAGCCATCCCAAGCCAAGGTGTGAGCTACCGTGCTCAGGCTGAATGTCCTGGGGAACAGCGTCACGAACGGTGCCTCCGAGAAACAAGGTTGCATCTCGGAGTATTTAGACCTCACTCCAGCACTCAGGCTTCTGCTGGAGTGGACCTTCTATTTCCCTGGTAACTCGTGGGACAAAAAAATTGGACCATTCTAAAACTAGGGGCCTTTTGGGAACCTAGGAGTGCTGAGGCCACCTCTGTGGATTTCCTTCCTGGGGCCGTAAGAGGAACTAAGAGGAGAAACCGTGGAGAGGTGAGCTGAGGCCACCTCCATGAACTCTTCCCTTGTGGGGCCTTCAAGGAACCAAGGGGAAGGGCACCCTTCCAGCGCGGGGTCTTTGTGGAACCAAGGAGTGAAGTGGAGAGATGATGTCCTCTTCCCATGTGGGGCCTTCGAGGAACCATGTAGGAGTAAAGAGGAGAAATGAGGCCATCTTGGTGAACTCTTCCCTTCTGGGGCCCTCGGGGAACCAAGGTGGAGTGGACTCTTCCCTTGTGGGGCCTTTAGGGAACCAAGGGGAGGTGGACTCTCCGTCGTGGAGCCTTCGGGGAACTAAGGAGTGGAGAGGAGAGATGAAGCCCTCTTCCGTCGTGGGGCCTTCAGGGAACCAAGGAGGAGTGAAGAGGGGAAATGAGACCTGGGAAGACACATTGTCGGACCAGAAGATACAGCTTCATTTCGAATGACAATCCTGGTGAACTTTATAAAAGGGACTGGATTACTGTCAAAGGAATGAGGTAAAATGGGAGATAGTACAATGGGTCTATGGCCTAAGTGCTCTCGGGAACTATATGTATGTAAACCGTCTCCGATTATTTTAAAAAAAAAAATATATATATATATATATATTAACGTATCTCACGGGATGTATGAATCTATCCCTCCCATTGCGGTGCAAGGCGATGTTCCGAAAGAGTCCTGCTAGAGACGCCAAAAGGTCTCCCTAAACCAGTCTCTCCCTATCCGACCTGCCACGCAGTTGGTGGATACACGCATCCGCCGCTAAGATCCAGACAAACATCTCCCCATGAACCCGGGCACCCCTGCTCCTAACAAGTCACAAAACGTATCGAACCACTTGGGGTGGCCTATGGCAGAGGTGTTGATTATCCAGTAAATGGTTCCCAGGGCGGCGGTACCCATACCCGCCTTCCATATATATGTTTTAAAAAAGAGTTATTGGAAAAAATTTTGTTCATGAGTTTGTCCATTGCATTTACCCAAAATATGTTTTTATGTTTAATATGTATTGCGCGTATTTTAAGAAATTGTGTGGATTGAAAAAATAACTAACTGGTTCATAAAAAATACTATTTAGACATTTGTTGCTCTAAATTATGAAAAAATAAACAAAAACCATTAAATTAGGAAGGTATATAACTATAAAACGACTGCGCATTTGTTTCTAGTTAGAGTGTATCTTTTGATTGTTTATATTAATGGCACAGAGGAGGCCTGGAGGAAAATAATTTTCTTCAGGGCCTTTGTCATAATAAATTTGGACAACTTATATAGCGCTGTTTTTGCGAAAAATCGCCTCAAGAGCGCTGTACAAATTAGCTTGGATTTTACATTAGAATTTAGGCTAGATAACCTTCGAGTTTGCCGTCTAGACAGGGCCGGATTAACCATGTCGGGGCCCCTAGGCAATACACGTCTCGGGGCCCCTTTACCAATGGCGGACTAACGGGGGTGGGGGGGGGGGGGGGGGGTTGAAGGGCTTCCAAACGCCTCCTTGTTCCCTTGATCAAATCCTTAACAAAGCTTTAATGGCGGGGGGGGGGGGGGTAAGGTTTTAAAACTTTTCTTTTTTTTCTGAATGTCGGTATATTGAGTATTGTGTCAAAATTTCAAGTAAATCGGAGCAAAACGTTAGTACAAAACAATGGTACAGCGTTTCAAGCGACCGGCCCTCACTTTTATTTTCCCAAGCAGATATGTAGTGCATACTGAAGCTCGTACAACATTTATATTTTAAACATATTATGTAGGTATGTATAATCAAAAATAAAATTAAACAAATGTCAATATAAACCACACACGGCACCTTCAATCACTTCAGATACTAAGTAATGTTGCATCAAATAGAAGAAAAGAAAAGTAAAATACAAGTATGTTTACATATTTGTTTTAATTATAGACTTTTTAATAATTATTTGTGCTTGACGTGAACATTACTTATTTATTGGGTTATAACCTAATTATTATAATTTGTTGTTTTCTTTAATGCGTGTACCTAATTTTATTAACCAGTAAATGTTCCTAATAAAAATAAAAATAAAACATCTTGAAAGCTGACTTGTTCCGAAACTTCATTGCTCACTAATTGAAGCAAGTCATTGTTTCCCCGGGACGCGGGGCCCCTAGCCGATGCGGGGCCCCTAGGCAGTTGCCTACTCTGCCTTAGGGATAATCCGGTACTGCGTCTAGAGCATCTTTTGGAGGGAAGGTAAAAGTGAATATGTTTACGTTTAAATGTCACCAATCTGTTATCGGTAGTCATAAATTAGAGCATTTTTGCACTTTAATTCAGGAATGATGAGAAATTTCTGGAATACAAATATTTATCTAGATATGGCCAGGAACTTTCTGAAACGAACCGTAGTGTGAAAACACGCTCATAATATTTACGCGTATATAAAAATA
Source organism: Limnephilus marmoratus (assembly GCA_917880885.1). Lineage (NCBI taxonomy): Eukaryota > Metazoa > Arthropoda > Insecta > Trichoptera > Limnephilidae > Limnephilus > Limnephilus marmoratus. The sequence continues at coordinate 42,279,095 of OU862908.1, forward strand.
ATGATATCTATATTAAAAAAACAAACGCTAACAGACGTAAAGTGGTTCGGCCGGCGTTGACAGTCAATCGCCTCAAAACAATTATTTTGAGTTATTTATGATTAGTTAAGATATGGATGCGTAATTTGAGCAAGGTTTACACAAATAATGTACCTACATGTGAAATACGATTCTTCAGTTTAAAAAATATTATTGGTCTCCGAGATGAGATGAAACAGGTGCCGCGTATGAGTGAAATAACCCATACATTCGCCCCTTCCGTCGTCGTTCACGTTCATATTCATGCTTCATCTCGTGGGTATAATTTTTAATTATAAATACATAAATTCAAATTTGGGAAGCGGGTGTGGGTGAACCTTTTATTGGATAACCAACACCCCTGCCGTAGGTCATCCCATGTGGTTCGCTACATTTGGGGACTTAGCAGGGGTGCCCGGGTTCATGGGGTGAGGTTTGTCTAGGTGTTGGAGAGGTTTATTTAACAAATTACAAACGAACATAACGCATCATAATTTAATATTTAAATATAAACAATTGTATGTGAGAGTGGAGAGCGAACAAGTAGGTACGATTTACAAGACTGTGTATTATCCGGGAGTTTAAGGTAGTATGATCTCGATGATCTTTGTTGCAGCGCGTGAGAGAGACTTGAGATAAGGCTTGATTCCTATTGGTGTATGGGGGACTAATCGGATTGCCATGAAATTGCAGATCGATGTCCTTGTTCGACCTCTACACACCACTCATACCTTTTTCCTTCCCAGAACTCTCCTTCCTTTCCCTAAATAGATCCTCCACGCAGCATCCCCAAAGATGGCAAAGGCCCTGACGGAATTTTCCTCAGGGCCTCCCGTTCGCGTCATACATTCTTTTGACTCTCTAGTTTTCGTTCATATCCGCTCCACGTATCCACTTGCTCAAACCATCTATGCGTCTATGCGTCCCCTTCGTTATCTTGTTGAAAGCCTTAGTGTAATAATAACTATCATTCATTTTATTTAATAAAATAGGCAATCTATAAATCTGCTTTCTATATATATTACTGTAACACTATAGGTTAAGTTGGTATGCTTTAAAGTTTTCCGTTTTAAACAAAACTAAAAGTTTTCAATTTAAGAAAATGCTAAAGGGTTTCCGTCTAAATATTGTTGGAATACCTACCTACTGACTTTCAGAAAAATAAAAATCGAAAAAATTTATTGTTTTCCCTCCGATCTAGCAAATAATCGGAGATACCATATAAAATTTTTGATCTGCGGCGCTTTTCTGCGTCTTTGTGACATTTAGGTATAGGTACCTAACCAAAATATTCATTCCCTTCGCTTCTACTTCCCTACTCCCCAGTTGATGATATACTCCTTATACTGAATGTATTTTATAACAAATAAAATAAATAAATAAATAAAAAATAAATAAATGATACCATAGTTCCACAGGCTTGGAGGAATTGTGACTAATGTAAGGTATTTGCAATTTTGTAAATCTTTTTTTGTAAGTACAAGTATTTGTAGGTAATTAGCAACACATAAAAAAATTGTATCCTATATTTATTTTTAATTCAGGGTGGTTGGACACATTTCGACCTCAAATTAAAATTTTGTTTAGAATGAAAAAGACCGCCCAGTTCCTCTTAATAAATAAAAAAATGACATTTAAATAAACAAAAATTTTAACAAAACGAAAAAACGACTTAAAAAATACACTAAAAAGTAAAAAAATAATTTCGGATTCTTCTACAACTTAATAATTAACTTACTTTTTCTACTCATCAATATGTAGGTACGATTGTTATTTTTGGAGTCGGTGTCAGCCAAGATATGTTGTTAACTACATACATAGTTATAGCTGAGATATGCTTGTGTCGCACGCGCGACTAGACGAGGCGAGAGGGGAGAGGCGAGAGGGAGGGGAGCTATCAAGTGAACACACCGGGCCGGGTACCTTGGCATTTTTTTAAGACGTTTTTAAGTTTTGTTAAAAATTATGTTAATTTTTTGATTTTTAGTGAATCTGAAGTACACTAAATAATTTGTCTGAATATGGGTATACCTACTAAACGTGCTGCTCATATGAGACAGACATTACTTGACCATAACGACGTTACGGTAGGTGACTCGAAGATCCCGATAGCCTATAAAAGGTTCGGCCGAGTATCGTTAATTTGCTCCTAAGAATTGAAGAGTTCCGTTACTTTGTCATGGATCCCATAATCAGAACCTAACCAAACTCTCATCAAACTACCCTTCAAGTAGGTACATCCTTTCCAATAAAAAAAGAATCTTGGAAATCGGTTGGCGTGATATTGAGTTATTCGTCCATTTGCCGCGCACATACCTACTTAATGCAAATTTATCACTTAGGTATATGGTTTTCTCTTGGATGCCATTGTCAGAACTGGACCAAATTGAAATGGAACCACACGAGAAGCACGAGCTTTCAAATAAAAAATAATCATCAATATCGGTTCACCCAGTCGAAAGTTCTGAGGTAACAAACATAAAAAAAAAATAAAAAAAATACCGTCGAATTGAGAACCTCCTCCTTTTTGAAGTCGTTTAAAAAAGGAGGTAAACCCTTTGCCTTTCGAGTTTAGATCCGCCCCTGGTGTGCAGGAATTGGTTGAGGTAGACTTGACATTTCTTACTCTTAGCAACGAATTACGAACCAGTAGCGTACTAGTTCGTAGTCTCAGACCCGTGAAAAATCACGGGATATTGTGGAATTGAAAGCATTCAAAGGATGAAATTTACCTTTCGAGTTACTAATAAATGTCTTGAAAAATTATGGCGTCTATTCAACTCAGTCAAACATTTAAGCAAAAAAAGCAAATGAAGAATTGTTAATCAAAAAATCATTTTATAAAAATCACTACCTGGGTATTATTGCTTGTCTGATAATGATTTAAGACTTATCAGTTCCAATTTGGAAAATTAAAAGTTCATTGAATTTGAATAATCGCATTAGGGGGCATCCACGTGAGCTGTTTTTTTTTCAATTTAGACTTCTCACCCCCCCCCTCCGCTTTCAATATTAGCGAATGCGAAAATTGCGAAAATGTTTAATAAAACACGACTCGTTTAAAATAGAGCAAAAATTTCGTGGTAGGAATCTAAAGAAACATTGTGATTTTTTTCACAACTATAACTTGTAAAATAACTGAAACAAACGTGTTTATAATCATTTTAATTTCATATAATTTGCGTTTCGGCGTGGAACGCGTTTATTTTTTATCTTCAAAAATAACATATACTTTTTTAAGAGCTTAAAAACTTCAAATGTTTAAGGGAGTTATGTAAGAAATCGGTAGAAATTCGGATAGCGGCGGTTTAAAGTTGACGTGAGATTTTTATTGACCCCCCTCCCCCCCCCCTTAGTTATAATGAGATTTGATGAGATTTTACTAGACCCCTCCCCTCCCATTTTTAGCTCACAGGTAGGTAATTAATATATGCCCCCTTATCCAAAAATACCTAGATTCATGGGAATATATTTCATATCATATTATCACCGACAACCGAAATTACTATATTTAATACATACTATAGGGAAAACGAATATATATGTATTATGTATAAGTATGTCATTAGGTACTGTAATTAGGTAGATAAAAATGTTGCTACCACGAGACTAAATAAATCGTCCTGCTTAAAAATTATGAAAACCTTACCGCGAATTTAGGTATTCATAATTTTTTGGCGTTTTCCGGTTTCTAGGTATCCATTTAGATTTAACCTACACTACTCATGGCCATTATACACGACATCTTTTTTCAGCCCGATTCCAAATAGACACAAAAGTCAACATTTTTCGCTCTACGCGATCGCTATTTTCATCTCTATTTTCATATCTACGATTTCAGTTGGCATCACAGCAAACAGCATGGTTCATGTGTGGTTTGCAATGATGACAGTTGAAATCGTAGATATGAAAATAGAGATGAAAATAGCAATCGCGTAAAGCGAAAAATGTTGACTTTGGTCTCTAATTGGAATCTAATTGGCCATTATCTGATTGCGATGATTTGGGGATTTGATGTGCGCATGCCCGCGATGATTTCTAAATAGGTACAATAGTGAGTTCTGGCATCATGAAATTATACATTGCTATCCGTTCATCCGATTGCCATGAAACTTTGGGGATTTGATGTACGCATGCCCGCGATGGTTTCTATATGCCTACAATAGCGAGCTCTGGGGTCATGAAAATGCGTTACTAAGCCGTTCACCGATTGCGAGGAAACTTTGGTGAGTTGTTGTGAGCACGCCCGCGAAGGTTTCTATATATACTGGTGAGCTCTGGCACTACGAAATTTGTATAAAAAAATTGCAATATTTGGCACGCGAGCTGTTTGATGAATGTATGAAATATGGGAGGGGGTAGGGGAAATCGGGAGGGGGTTCGCGGGACGAAGCGGGCGAGGAGAGTGGGGAGAGGGAAGGCGGGAGGGGAAGGGGACGCTGAATAGGAAGGGGACACGGAGGGGGAACGGGACGAATGGGAAAGGACACGTTCAATAAAATTAACACCTGGAAACTAGGAACTCAAAATTTAAAAATGGTGCTCTACAAATATCCAATTATTGTCATGAGATACATACCTAAGTAGTTAGGTATTGTAGGTAGGTAGGTACTTACCTGGGTAGAATCTGACAAACAAGAGAATGGGGTTAATAGTTGATGAGCAGTAGCTCATTTTTGTAGAAGGTGAGGTCAACCGTAAAAAAACACCAATCACCATTTTGGATTTCAGAAATATTAACTTCGGCAAAGCTGTAGGGGATCTGGGGGGAATTGGAGCCTACTAAGGAAAAAGTTCAATAATAGGCAAATTTATACATACTTTAACTTTTATTAGAAACTAAATCCTTACTTAATTGACTATCATTTAATCACAGCGTCAACGTTACATTATTAGGCATTTGGCCACAGATAAACTTTTTTCCTATAAATTCCCATATATTTATGTGTAATGGGAGCTACTAAATTATTAAGTCAGCCTCTAAATTGTCTCTAAGTCAGTCTGAAATCTCACTTATTCATATAAATTAAATATAAACGTAACCGCATAATAATTTACTTTAAGGATCCAGGCATTGTTTCATCTGAAAAAAATACATATTAAAATGCATATGGGGTAATTGGAGCTACAAGGAGTAATCAGAGCCTAATAAGCTCTGATTACCCGAACACCACCATCTCGAAATTGAATAAAATGATATACTCAATCTAGCTTGTAATTAATTAGCCATAAAATGAAACAGGTTTGATTGTAACAAACATATAACTTCACACTTACCTGGCCGTTGAAATTTCGTATTTTTATAAGCGCGGGGCAAAAAATCGACAATCGTCCGTAGTCCGTTTTCAATTTGGGAGGCGGGAATGGGTACCGCCGCCCCAGGAACCTTTATTGGATAACCAACACCTCTGCCATAGGTCACCCCAAGTGGTTCGCTACGTTTGGTGATTTAGCAGGGGTGCCCGGGTTCATGGGTTGAGGTTTGTCTAGGTCTTGGAGGCGGATGACCAAGACACACTGAACCCCAGATTCCTACCCACCCCTTAAACCCTTTTCCTTCCCAGAACTCTCTTCTCCTTCCTTTCCTTAAAAAAACCCTCCATACAGCATCCCCAAAGATGACATAGGCCCTGAGGGAAATTATTTTCCTCAGGGCCTCCTGTGTAGAGCTCATGTAAAAAAAAAATTAAAACTTGGTCTTTGCAGACCTCAGTAGGTCTTGTATTTTGGTTGTGGTTCCGAAGACAGTCTTGATGCTTTCTTTCCTCAACAGTCTGGCAATTTTGTGCTTTCTGTATTAGGAAGAGGATCGATCTGGGTTTTTCGTAAATGATTGTTTCCTGAAGTAAATGTAAATGATTGTTTCCTGAAGTAATTGTTGAAATGAAGTGTGATTTCCATAATCTGTGCTTAAAAATGTGGCTACTTATGGATTATTTAATTTTTATAATTATAAATTAGCAATCATCAGCAACAGTAATTATATTGTTATGTATCAATCAGTATCAGCACTATCTACGCCTACGTATATTATCTAAGATATAACAGATTACTAACACAAAGGTACAAAAGATTAATTGTTGAATAACTAGTCTGTGATACTCCAGTTGCCCTAGACGTCAAATCATGAAAGTCAACCATGCTGAAAATTGACCACCGTTTTTTTAAACGACTTCAAAAAGGAGGAGGTTCTCAATTCGACTGTATTTTTTTTTTTTTTTTTATGTTTGTTACCTCAGAACTTTCGACTGGGTGAACCGATATTGATGAATCTTTTTTTATTTGAAAGCTGGTGCTTTCCGTGTGGTCCCATTGTAATTTGGTTCAGTTCCAACAATGGCATCTACGAGAAAACCATATAAGTCTTAAATTTGCATTAAGGACGAATAACTCAATGTCATGCCAACCGATTTCGATGATTCTTTTTTTATTGGAAAGGATGTACTTCAAGGGTAGTTTGATGAGAGTTTGGTTAGGTTCTGATTATCGATCCATGATAAAATAACGGAACTCTTCAATTTTTAGGAGCAAATTAACGAAACTCGGCCGAATCTTTTGAATTTGACCCTCACGTCGTTATGGTCAAATTATGTATTTCTCATATGAGCAGCACGTTTAGTAGGTCTACCTATATTTAGGCAAATTAGTAAGTGTACTTCAGATTCACTAAAAATCAAAAAATAAACAAAAATTTTAACAAAACAAAAACGACTTCAAAAAATGCACTAAAAAGTAAAAAAATAATTTCGTATTCTTCTACAACTTCATAATCAACTTATTGTTTCTACTCGTCAATATGTAGGTACGATTGTTATTTTTGGAGTCGGTGTCAGGTACCCGGCCCGACGAGTTCACTTCACAGCTCCCCTCAGGCCGCGGCCCCGCTCTCGCCTCGTCAAGTCGCTTGTGCGACACAAGCACATCTCACCTATAACTATGTATATAGTTACAAACCTACGTGGGTGGTTTGTATATTTATGAAACCTACCTTGACTGACACCGACTCCAAAAATATGAATCGTACCTACATATTGATGAGTAGAAAAAATAAGTTGATTATGAAGTTGTAGAAGAATAAGAAATTATTTTTTTACTTTTTAGTGCATTTTTTTAAGTCGTTTTTTGTTTTGTTAAAATTTTTGTTTATTTTATTATGCATAAAATAATTATACACGAATAATAAAATTTCAGGACTTTGTCCATTCAGTGATTTGTCACGTCCCGTCTTATAACAAGAATCCGTGATGTCATAATAAATATTACACTTTACAAACACACTGTAAATCTACTAATAAAGATTCGAATCGAAATGTTAGGTACTCTAGGTTTACATCACATTACGAACTGAATGATTAGAACACCCCGTAAGTGCACTTCTAGTGAGGCCATAAAAGTCTCTTTTGCACTAGTTACAATGAGCGGGCGTAAGCAAGGCAGAGGGCCCTTTCGGGTATTTGGGTATGGTTTGAAGCCCTCACGGAGACTCCAGTTACTAATATCTACAGCCTGTATGTCGGACGAATATCTACAGCTCATATGTTGAACTAATATCTACGAACTTCAGAGAGTAGACTAATATCTACAGAGCTAAGGTCGGACGAATATCTATGACGGTCCCAGTGTTGACTAATATCTACAGAGCGTAGGTTGAACTAATATCTACAGAGCGTAGGTTGGACTAAATCAGCTAAATGTGTCCAATAGTCCGGTATTAGGGATTTTTACATACACACTTACATAAATTAAGTTTTTTAAACTGCATACGCAATATTACGTTATTCCAATATGCTATACATAATTGCAAATCCAACCTCTGCCAGTGCTGTAGATATTCGTCAACACTTTGGTTCTCATAGATATTAGTCAGCAGTTTGAGCTGTAGATATTCGTCAACACTTTGGTTCTCATAGATATTAGATAGATTTTTTCAGTTTTTGGAATTCCTGTAGATATTAGTAGACGCCTCCCTCACGGATACACCAATACATCAATTCTAAGCATTTTTATTGCTTACAATTCTCGTTGTGTTACCTATTCCTAAGTAGTATCTATGTTGAAAAAAATTGTTTAATTTTATTGTGAAACTGTGCCTACTTGTCTAACCATTTATTCCATGACTCTAGCGGAAGCCTTCCAACTGGCCCCCGTCCCCGGAGGCTCCGGACTCGTCTCGGCTGTTCGTGCTGCACTGGTGGTGCGTGCCCAATGTGGAGCACGCGGAGTCGGAGCGGGCGCTGGCGCGGGAGCTGCGCACCATCAGCCGTCCCCGCACGCCACCGCCCGACTACACATGTCATCTCTGCCACTGCAAGGGGCACTACATTCAGAACTGCGCCGTGGTAATATTTTATTCATAATAACAATAACCTACCAGTACCTATTTTCACAATATGATACCTATCCCAGGGCCGTATTTACACTTTTATCAGTATAGGCCACTTCATTTGCGCCGCCCCTCCCTCCTTCTTAGAAGTTGCCACCTACCATGATCAATGATCACTCACTTTTAAAAATAAATATTCAAATATACGTCAAGTAGGTATTCAAAAATGAAATAAAGAATAAATTATTCGTAAAATAAAAACGTAACATGAAACAAGAATTACAATTTTTTATGGGATTTTTTATTTGACAAAATCATTTATAATAACTTCATGTTTGCTTCTATGCATAGAAGATCCGAAGAGTACAGTTTTTCTTGCGATAATGAAGACCTTTGGTATTTCTTCATTCGCTTTAAACAGGAAAAACTACTTTCTCCAGAACAATTTGTGGCCGGAGTGCAAAGTGCAACGCGGAGAGCTATAGGTATCCAAGTTTGGGTAAACGTTGCACAGAGATGGTTTCCTCAAAAACTGTCATTAGAAAGATTCAGTAATGATGTAGATTCGAGTTTCTCTGCCGTCTTATTAGAGGAAACGTGACCTTGAAAGTGTACCCATTCCTGAACTAAATCGTCTTCTAAATTATTCCACAAGAGACTGAGCTTTTTCTGAGACTCTTTGTGTTGAAAGTTTACCCATTTTTTTAAAAACGATTTTTTTTTTCTTTGAAGTATTATGCCTTCATATTATGCCTTATGCCTTCGTATATGCCTTCTCTCTAATTCAGATCTCAGTCAGGAAGTTATTTCAATACCCTCATTTGATGTTTCGTCTATAAAGTTTTTTTTCTCTTATTGCTAAAGTGCCATTTCAATTGCACTTTCTTCATCGAAATAATCAAAGTTTTCTTGCTCTGATATAATTAACTCAAGAAGAGATCAGTACATCAACAGATGAGCTCTGAATCTGAGCACTCACTTTACTTAGTCTTTCCAAAATAGCATTCCAAAATACGATTAGTAACCAAATAAAGGTAGCCCACTACCGAAGCATTTTTTGTGAAATATTCGCACCATAATCGCACGACGCAATCCGCAGTGCCGTACGGAATCACTGGGCGTCTGAAGGTTCCTTTGCGGGGGAGGGAAATAGGCGTAGAGTCGCGTAGAGGCTTCAAAAAAAATTTTTTTTCATAAATCGATGGTAGAACTATTCAAATATTTTTTTCTGAAAATTTCAAACCCAAATTCCAAGCCATTTAAAAGTTATATGCGTTTGAGTGTCCCTTGGTCGAACTACCACTATTTTGCTGCCACTCTTATTTTCAAACGCATTTTTCTCGAAACTACTTTTTTCGAATTTGTGTAACCTCTAACTGCTACAGTTTTTTTTATCAATCTTTATCAAACTCAGCACATAGTTTCTTTATATAAATGCGCTCTATTTGAACCTTAATCCTAAACAATATCTTTATTTTAACTATTTTTTATGGGAAAAAACGTTCAAAAGAATGTTAAAAAATCATGAGTAGTAAATTTTCACAATTCTCAAAAAAATATTAATTTTCGATTTTTTTTTGTAAGAAGATAGGTTCAAATAGAAGAAAAACTTTAATTTTAACAATTTAATTTTTGAAAAATGACCGCAAGGTATAAATAAAATATATATATATGTATATTCACCATGTATTTTAAAAAAATCATGAAAATCACTAAAAATACGAGGTCCTACACCCATTTCTCCCCTTAAACGCTTGTGCAATAAAGGTAGCCCACTGCCAAAGCCTTTTTTATGAAATATTCTCACAATAATCACCGGTCCCGTATTGGACCGTTGGGCATTGAACGACACAAATCCGCGGTCCCGTACGGGACCACTGGGCATCTAAAGGTTTAGATAGAAAACTCTATCTCTCAATAGTGACTTTTTTGTTGTTGTTTATAATCGTACACAAAATTAACGGCTTACCAAAGCGAGCGAGCGCCGCTCTCTAAAATCTGCCGCCCCTAGGTTGCGGCCTACGCGGCCTATTACAAATCCAGGACTGCCTGAAGGGATGGAATGGTAAAACGGAAGAGGCGGAAATATATGATTAAATTTAAGCTTGCCCTCCAATAGGCGCCCACGTCCGCAATTAAATGATAAAAAGCCTAATTCTAACAATATCTTTTACGTCACGTCCACATAACTGTCATATTATCATTTCATATAGATACTTAAATGATATCCAACCATAGGCGGATTTAGGGGGGGGGCACGGGGGCACGTGCCCCCCCCAGACGGTATTTTTGTGTACAGTGGAGATTCCATCACAGTACATACTGTCTTTATTAAACATTTAATTTTTCTATTGTTTTGACACTTTCATTAATCTTCCTATACATACTTGAACTTGTAACCGTCCGCCCCTTGTGCCCCCCCCAGAAACAAATCCTGGATCCGCCCTTGTATCCAACCACACCAGCGCCTTTCGAGTTTTCCAGATTACCTGGCATTGTAATTGTAAATATTATTTTTCAATGTGGTACCTAGGGTAATTATCAGGGTGATGATTCCCCACAAACCTATATCAGTTCTAATTTTGAAAATGATGCTCAAAAAACACGGAATCAATAATTCGACTAAAAATATAATCTTAAATTATTTCTTATACCTTTTTTTAGCAGGTTAAAAAAGCAATTAGTTAGTAAGTTAATTTAGTTAGAATTTAAAACTGAAGAGTTTCTAAAAAATGTTTATTGATTGATTCAGAATTTCCCGCCTTCATTATGGACCATAAAAATACCCGTAGGTACCTATAGATACAAATTAACGCTAAAAGATTGTGAAAATCGGAAAAAAGTTAGGCAGTTACCTGATTATATAAACTTACAGAGAATAAAAAGAAAAATATGTTTTTTTAGTCGCAGGGCAATGAGTTTGCGACGACCCCATATCAAGGGAAGAAGATATGTCTCGGGGAATACATGTGTCCCAAGTGCAAGAGGAAGTGGATCTCCAAGTCATCTCGAGCCAACACCAGTCAGAATTGCATTAAATGCAAGATCGCTGTTTATCCCAAAAAGCAGGTATTATATTTATTTATTTATTTATTTATTTATTTATTTTACATTTATTTATTTTACATTTATTACATACAAGATATAACAATATAAAAGGAAGCTTTGACTGTCCAACTAGGAAGGTTTCCCGTTTTAGGACAGTCAAATTGGCAGGTTGCGTGTACATAATTTCACATTAATGGATTAAATAATAATTAACAATAATGGTACATATTGGGGGAGTTACTTAGATAATAGGTACAATATCAGATATAAGTTGTGTTATTCTAGGTATACATCAGTAATAAACAATAAAATCCAGGTAGGTACATGTAAAATATAAAATAAAATAAAAATATAACAATATAAATGTAAGAAAGAAAAATAAAAAAAGTATTTTTTTAGGAAAATACAAATTAGCAGTAATAAACAATAAAATCCAGATAGATACATGTAAAATATAAAATTAAAATATAATTTTATATTAACAAAAACTTTTAAACCCCTAGATTTGTAATAATATTAAACATTTTTTACTAAGCATAGCTCCTGCCGTAAAAGAGAGTAAGTTGGTAGGTATAGGTAAAGCAACTTAAGGCGATCCAATAGTCCAGGAAAAAATTTAAATCGGAATTCACGCCGGGAGGAGTTTGAAAATACTTGAGAAAAAGCTTTTGGAAAGGTTGGAAAGGGGATTTGAGATTTTTTTTTACAGGTTGATTTCGTAAAACCTGTCAAAAACATAACTCCTTTTTTACGCATTATTTATTGTAATAAAACGGAAATTTAAAATTGATTTCACAAAATCGAGGGAGGAAAGAGATCTACCACACCATATAACTCCCTTGACCGTACCCGGGCTCGTTTCTGAGTTTTTGCGAACCGCACACTTTCATACACTTTCTTTTATAATAAATATTGATTATTTAAGTATGTATATTATAATAAATTAATCTTTTTAATTAACACAATATTTTTTTAACCTTGTCGTTATTTATGAATACCTACCTATTTGAATTTAATCCTGAAGATGATCACATTTAGTTAATAAACTTTATTTTTCTTTCTAAACCTACAGTATTTCAATAAAAATTTTGTAAAACAACATTAGTTTTATGTTACAGATTTAAACACGCTTTGGATTCGAATTCTCAATTAAAAAAATAACAATTATTAATTGTAATTTTTTTAAAGCCTACAACGAAACACGCTGTATGAAAGTTTTGCATCTGTGTGGGTACTGTGATGAAGTCAACTTAACTTGCGAGACCTATATGCCCACTATGAGAATCAAATCTGAATGATTGCTAGTCCTACCCAACTGTCCTGTGACAGAGCTATCGACAACCTGAAATATGTTGCGCCCCAGTAAGGCAAAGTTCCTGGGTTCGAGTCCCAGATGTGACCGTTTCTTTATGTGATTTTTCTGTTTTCAGATTTTTGATCAAGTTTCGCTGATATTGTCTTCATTTAATTTAACATTACAATTTGAGGTTTTACTCATTAAGTTAAAAGTAAAAATAAATATGCATCCTAGACTTGCAGAAAAGTCAATAGAAGTCGCATATTAAAAATAAAAATTTATCCAAGACACTATCTAGATAGCATTTAGTTCGGGTTTGAATCTTGCAATCATACGTTAAGAAAATAAAAATAAAGTTATAAAACATAACTTTCGTTTGGAAGAATTACTAACCTAAACCAATCTGAGCTAATTATATGCTAGGGCCGGCTTAAATAATAATAATGTAAAATTGTATGCCAAAATGATCATCACAATTTTTTTTTCGTAGCGTCCAATTGGTGGATTTCAGCGAAACATTACCCGATCTACCTCCACCGTGAGTACCTGTTACCTTTAATTTTTTTTAAACCGACACTGTATTATATAACTACTTTTAATACTTTACAAAGGTCAATTTAAACAAGCAATGCTGCAAAATTCAGCAAGGTAGCATATATGTTACGTTCATACCATCGACCATGAAGTTATTATCTATGATTTTATCCCATGAGAGTAGATCCATGTTTTATTTTTAATTTAGTTATTAAAGTGAAGATGACGTACGGATGTGAGCACATGGGCCTGTTGTGTTAACTCGCATTTTACCTCATTCCTTTGAGTTTGTTTTATGAGGGTCCCTATTTCATTACGTATAGATCTCCTGGAGAATCACGGTAAGGGTTTTCCTATATCGAAGGGCTCCCTGAAGGCCCCATGAGGGAAGTATCCACCGAAGTTGTCTCAGCTCTCCTCTCTAATTCCCCTAGTTTCCCGGAAGGACCCTAGTTCATTTTGTTTGAATGGTCCAGTTTTGGCCCCACGAAAGAAGGAAATAGAAGTCTAGGGAAGTCGTCCCCAGTAGAGCCCTGAGTGACAGGGTAAGGATAGATCCATTATAATCTTTTCCTTTTTCTCATAAATGTTGCATGTATCAAAAAGAAAGATTACAACCTGAAACGGACCTCTCAGTGGCAGAATCATGAAATTTAGAGGCTTTGGGCCTGAAGTATATTCTAAATCAGCGGTCTTCAACCTTTTTGAGTCTGCGTACCCCTTGTCTCTCACGACAAATTTGTTGTTCCCCGTACCCTCTATCTATCTTTTTTACACTTGTAATGAAAGACGGGTTTCTTTTGTAATTTTTAAAACTCTAATTATTTCATGAATTTAACAACCAAGTCACACAAATACAATTAAGTAATGCAATTTTATACAGAGTGTAACACGACTTCAGGCATTTTAAACAGTGATTCTATATGCGTGCCACGTTATTGCGTTCCCCCAATTTGGCTTCGCGTACCCCCAGGGCCACGTGTACCACAGGTTGGAAACCACTGTTCTAAATGATAGAAACTTTTGCAGAGCCACGTCATGGGACCCTGACAACCAAAGCACATTTTCTGTGAAAACTTGTAATAACAAATTTTATTCTTCCAGATCCCGTCAGATTCAGAGGAAGAGGACCCGTATTTTGATTTTGCAGAAGTAAGGATACTATTTGACTACCAATTTCTAGTTATAACTTTATTATTGTAGTCAATCAAAATTTCGTAAAACAAAATGGGAAACAAGAGAAGCTCAGCTAAGCAAAGTTTAGCTTTAGAGTTAACTCAGCATCGGGTAAAGAAATGTTGGAAGCAACAGTCATCAAAGCGGTTTTCAATTTAAAAATCGGTTTAAAAATCTATTCATGTGGTTAATTTCTAAGGCAATGAAAATATAATGCACTAATTGTTCCGAGGTTTATTGTGGTATTTCTAAAGCGATGTGCATAATTTATTTTCTCAACTAATTGATTCTGTTTTTTTTCTATTGTTATTCGATAGTGTGGTCTGGAGCTTTGAATCTCGGGATCTCGAGAACTAGGATCCCAGGATTACCGAACCTTTGTCGACACCGTAATCCCGGCGCTGTGCTTGCCTTAATCCCGGGATTACTGGATTTTTTTTGGTTTCATAACCGTGTTTCAACCTTGGGAATATCTTTTTTTACTGGTAGCATGTCGTTTATTGCGCAATATTCTGGAGATCTTGGGATACAGGCCATAAAGATTTTGGGTAGAGTACATTTACGTTTAAGGAAAGTTTTATTGAAGCCTGAAGAACATTCGGTATTTAGTCTTTGTATCTATATACTATTCTATTATACTATTATACTATATATACTATTCTATTATATATTAGACTATTCTTCGGTATTTAGACATCACTACGCTGGGATTGTTCAGGCAGACGTGCTTTCACTTTTTTTTTTTCACATGCAATTTCATCTGGCAGATTTAGATGTTCTCTACAAGAAAATTAAATCACCAGAAGATGAAGATGACAGACAGTTTCTGAAATGTCGAAATCAGTCGAAGAAAATATGTCTTTCTCTGTATCGGAATAAGACATTGAAATTGTAGAGGATATCGATTTAAATCCGTCTCTACAAGAAAGCTTTTGATTTGGATTTAATTTCAAAATCTCTTCAAAAATAAGAACAGCCAGAGATATATGAAATATTATGAAAAAAGCTGGTAAATTCCAAATTCGAAATGCAGCATGGAGTAAATCTAGAAAATGCAACAAGGATTTTAAAACAATAATTCTCTCCTGCCAGCGTGGGATCCGAGCGAGTGTTTTCGGAATGTGGAAAAAATAGCAACTAAAATTTAAAAAAATTATGAAACCTTCGACACTTTGATCCTTTTCAGGTTGCAATTCAATTCTCAAAATATTGAATAATTTTTTTTTTTATGTTAAGTACCTACATAATTTTTTTTATTTTTGTTTTTTTGTAAGCAGCTACTTTTATATTACGTGGAATTTACTTATCTGCGAAAAATAAAAATTAAACAACACAATTCCAATTTTTTATAACAACATAAATATTTAAATTCCCGGTGCCGGGATCTGCAAAATGCTAACACCGTAATTCCGGCTCTGAAAAAAATTGAAAGCCTGGTCCAAGGCTAAAACTCGGTATTTCAATTCCGGAGCTATATCAGAATATCAGGATTTTCAGATTTTTCAAAACTCAAAATTTGGCTTAAAAAAAAAAATAATAAAATACATAAAAACTTATTTTTTCAGATATTATATTAGAACTTAATAATTACAAGAATAACCCATATATTTTTTTAAAAAGGTGCCACTAATTCAGGGTAAATTATGGTAATCATATAAATTATTTAGTTTTCAACAAAATAATATTTTGTTCTATTCCTTTTTCATGTATTTTCTCTTTTTTATATTTAATATTAATTTTTCTTTCTTCTATCTAATATTTTTGTGGCTAAATAATAAACACACTTCTTCATAAAAAATTTGGTTCTGTGCATGATGTGAATATTTTTTGGCTATTGTGTTAGCAACTCTAATGTTACTTATCTATAAGTTAGAACTATCTACAATCCTGTTGGACTTAGTAATTTCATAGGACATTGCGTTCAAATAATAATTTTCAAATCTGGATTGCAATTTATAGGTGAAAAGTCTATAACAGATGTGATAATAAATAAATTTTTTTTTCAGCACCTGGCTTTCTCGGATGAAGAATATGGTCTTCCTAAAGTGCGAGAATATGGCAAGAAAGGTTGATTGGTTGGTCGGTAAGAAAGTTTCAACGATTAACAAAGATTTTTAACACTACTCCTCGATGTAAAGAATTATTGTTCTCCTGATTTTGTATAGAGAAATATTAACAATAGGATTTACAAACCTATCTGTGCAGGCGGCCAAAGATAGTACTTACAAGCTAATGGTTAATTATTCTTTAAATTCAAGTAGGCTACTATTATGGTCAGTTCATTTTACTTGTGTCTACCATGTAACGTCTTTGGTGTCTACCCACTGAAAAGATAAACTGTAGAAGTGTGTCATGGTCGAGTCTGTGTTCCTGCAATAAGATCAATTTTATTTTATGACAGGTGAAATTAATCTTTTTGAACAAACGGTCAATTTCATTCAGAAATCGAAAGGTCTTACGTAAATTATTGGCTACAACAGTTTTCTTTTAACTTCTTATGCGCCGTAAATGCAGCAATGTAAAATTTTATCCGTTGAACGGAAAAGAAAAAACGTACTTTCTTGTTTTCAGATTTTGTATCTTAAAAAATGACACTTGCAAACTTAAATATATTTCCTTTGCTTGGCAAGGAAATAATTTATCCTAATCTGTGGTTTTGACTTGCCAACATATTTATTTTATCTGTGAACGCGCGGCATTATAGAAGCATCATCGACATTGCAACTTTATGTCTTAGATTCATTCTGAACATAGAATAAAGAAAAACACAAGAAGTGCCTTGTGGGCATGATCCAATTATGTATAGGTCTCATTTAAGACTGTGCCTTTAAACTGTGTTTCACCATGATTACAAAATTCAAATGGATTGGCAATATACAATTTTAGACAAGTGTAAGAGAGATAGAACGCATGCTAAATGGTATAGAATCAAAAGATACTAAGTCAGTGGCGCATTTGTTTCCATTCAAATTTGTATGGCAGGCATTTCTAGTGTTATAATATTTATTCTATGATTGTGAAAGACATTTGTTTACTTTATTAAAATATAATAAAACCATGATTATAAGATGTTTTTCTGGGAAATCTACTATTGATAGATATATACAATGTTCATAAATACAAAAACACATTATCCGGTAAGACGGAACAATAAAAAAAACATAATTTTTCAAAAAACAAGTACTTAAGTTGTTAAAAAAAAAGACTCAGCCAAGGCATGGGGGGCTGCGCGCAAAATAAACCCTGGCATATTACTATTCGATGTTAGGAGCTCGGCATTCCAAAGAAATCAGTATTTATAGATCACACTTCAAGGGATTTTCTGTTCAGTGAGAGAATGTATATGTAATTTAAAAAAAAAAACTAGTTTAAGTTAGGAATACGAGCTGTCTTTAAAATCACCTTGGTTAGATTAGTTTTAGTAAGGTTCAAAAATCAAATCAGTTTCCCTCAAATTACTAGTTTTTTTGCATAGGAACGCTGATCACCAATCTACTGTGGGTCCAACACTGCATTTTACCATGTATGGGCATGACCAGTGGCGTAGCAAGTGGGGGGGGGGGGGGCGGCCCGCCCCGGGTGCCACCCGATGGGGGGTGACACCCGACCGAGTGCCACCCCCCAAGAGCACAATTCTCTAGCCACCCCATTTTTTTATGAAGTCGAAATTTGCATTTGTCAACTTTAATGGGGGGGGGGAGGGTGACACCACGTTATCCACCCCGAGTGTCACCCATGCTAGCTACGCCTCTGGGCATGACAGTCAAAAAATTAATATAACTTTTCATATAATCCGTGGGGTATATCAAAAGGGACCGTATTCACTCAATGCAATGGTTCAGCTGCAGTGGAGATACTATGTTTTTTATTAACGTGTCTTAACCGTAGAATAAAGAATTATCTTTTGAGTGATCGCGAACCTAACCCTTTGAAAGTGCACTAATTTGTTTTCAGTTTAAAATATCTCCAAGTACTTCCTTTATATTCTGTTATCCACTAAAATTATTAAGAAGGTTTAGGTATTAATGAATTAGGTAAGTATGTAAATTGGCCAATATTCACCATTGCATTTTTGGCAAACTAAATATTTCAAATCGCAATGTAAGAATATTATAATTAAGTTAAATTAATATCTGGATAGATTGTCTAATTCTGAACTATTTTTTAATTTTATAATATATCATCAATTTAATAATATTTCTATAAATAAGTGCAAGAAAGTTACGCAGGGTTGGATTATTATCCATAGTTTTAAAAGGTCCTTTGTAATTTTTAAAAATTTAATATTTGTATGTTTTTACAATAAGTTATGTTTACATTTTTTTACATGTTAAACAGAGTTGTAAAATGAATATAATAATAGCCTTTCCTCACCATAAAGAGACAAGGCTCTTGTGTTTGATGAGGGAATTCATGCTCAAGTATGTGTTATCATTTGAGTAAGTAAATAATAATATTACAATAGAGAACTCCAGTCCAAATTTTTAATTTTTTTTAATGAATAATGACCTTCTAACTTAAATAACTGCATTTTTATTTTTAAAGTTAGTTTTTATAGTTAAAATATTTGTCAAAGTTTTAATTTTTCAAGATCCCCCTAAGACCACCGTTTGTACGGTGAATCATGTGACGTCATCACTCCTGAAAAATTATTATAGGATAGGCAATCAGCTGATCAAGTGCCGCCATTTTGAATAGCGTTATTCGAAGCATTCTCCCTAGAAGTAGCATTACTATTTTTTTGTGCAGTAGTTTTTCAATATTTTAAATAATAGAGATAAACTAATATAGATACCTTTATTTTTGATACTGAATTATTTAGGCGTAAATATTGTTTCAATAAACACAACAACTAAATCTCTATAAACAGTATGAAATAACGAATAACATGAAATGTTGTTAATACTGATGGCTTATGTCATACCTACATAATCAAAGATTTCAATGCAATGACTGGTGATCATTGCATTGAAATCTCGATCGATCAACCATTCAGTAATACCAACTTTACAGTGTGTTTTGACGAGAGGTTTAAACCCCTAACCACTTTACCATCAGGAACTTGATTTAAAAAAAAAACTATTATTCTAAATTTCGTATATCTTGAGATTCGTTTCAAATTTGACGCACAGATAGTGCACCGAATAGCGCACCCGAAAAAGATTGTCATTATGGTCCACATGATCTTAGATGTTTAAGATACGTTGCTTAGATTTTCACGGCCAAAAGGTTTTTTGATATTTTTTTTGGGGTGTTATGCCGTGTTGCGCTACCTCCCTCTTTAGCCAACGTTTCGGACAGCGTTACAGTGTCCATCATCAGGGCAATTATTTATAAATAAAAGTGCCACTTCTAGAAACAACAGCATCAATTATAATACATAAAAACTGGTTAATGTTACTGGTTAGTCAGGTACCTACTAATTTATACAGCATTTCTTGCTGTCGTATAAAGTAGGTGATTTTTCACAAAAACGGCGCTTTACAAATTATCCAATTATTATTATTAGTAATGGCGGGAGTGTCTTCAAAATGCAATCAAAAAATGTCCGACGAAAAGAGAGTGCTTCAAGACAAATGGGAAGAAGAATATTTCTTTGTTGGGGGGGGGGGGGGGGGGGGGGAGTTTGATGATTTTTTTTCGTCGTACCAGTATAATGTTGCGGCCCGCGTAACTTTACAAATACATGTATGTGGCCCGAAGAGAAAAAAGGTTGAGTATCGTTGGTCTATATGAACATATTTTTTTAAAGCCATAATATTTTTTACCAGAGTTCCTTATTAATAACAATAGATATGTAGGAAAAACTCGAGATATATCAATAAACAGATTATTAGTAAGAATTTTTTTGGGAAGCAAAATACTAATAAGCATTATGCATATTAGTTCAAAGTTAGAAAAATCTTTACATTTGGTAATGAACTGGAAGTTTAAAAAGAAACTGACGTATTTTCCCTTTTTTGTAAATTTTGTAAAACAAACTTATTTTTTACGTTTTATTATTGAATATGTATTGAGTAACATATATTATAATATTACCTTACCTCTAAAGTTTTTAATGAAGCCCTGTTGGGACAATTGTTTTCATTCCACAAAGTAAGTTTAAGGTACAAATTTTTATATCATTTTGTCCATTCCATCCCATTTTGTCTGTACCTGTACATTGTGTTTTCTTTGTTTTGCTAGTACAGCACAGCGATAATTTATTTGTGGCACCACTGAGAGATTTATCATGGTGAAATCAGAAACTACAAACTACAGCTGAAGTTAAATGAATTTTCAAAATTGAACCATTTTTACTACCTACCAAATAAACTGTTTTTCCCGATTTCACTGCTATAAATAAGTCGCCACCACATAAAATAATCTCCCCCAATTGTTTGTTTAAATGTATTTACTAGAATAACAATTATCTTTTAATTACCAATTTACACAAAAATTACTTTTACAACATTACATGTATTCATTTTGCAGTATTTGTGTGATAATATTACTAACAATGATTTTTTTTTACTTATGTGTTTTGTACTTTAGTGTTACAGTTGTAAGGGACTAATATATTTAATTACATTAAAATAACGCTCGAAGTATTCGATCAACAATGCGCTTTTACTTTTAAGAAGTTTAATAATACGTACTTACAATTAAATTTTAATTTATCTACAGTTGATAGGCATCTCTGTAGATAAATTAGTTAAAGTTGATGGGCAGGTACTTATACAACATGAAATAGTCTTCTTATTTCACCTTACCTTGTTGTGTCCATCTAAAAATGTTTTTTTGTAATTTTTACCAATTAATTATTATTATAATTGTTTTTATTTTTTACATTAATATATTATTTTCATAAAGTAACCAATAAGTTTTTATTTAACTTCCCGTGACTCCTCCTTTCCCAATTTCAGTTAAGGTGACAAGGTGGCACAATAATTTGTAAAGTGATCAGATATTTTGGGTGACCGGCCAACTCGGAATGAAACCAACCAAAAAATATAAAAAATTAGAAATAGGTTAAGTTAGGTTAGGGTTAACGGCTACTTAAAAATTATTTTTTTCATAGCTTTTAATGACTTTTCAGAGTTGTTGAGTTGACTTAATTCTGATTTGGCATGGAACCATATTTTGGCCCTAAAACAGGACATTGGCAGACATGGCATCAATGCAAACCGACAATCTGAAATGTGTTTTGCACTATTTGTTTCTACCACTGCTTTAATCCAAGGGTAACCTTTTAGGCATCAGGGGCCATTTGGATGTTTGTGGTATCGCCCGCGGGCCGCACACACGGGGGGAGAGAAATCGAACGAGTATTTTTCCAATAAAAAATCATGTACGCAAATTCTGCAACTAGAAATTTATAACTGCACTTTGAAATCGAAAAGGTTCTCCTTGAATTGCGTCACCAGGGAATTTTGCATCTCGAATTTTTCATTGAGTTTAGAACACGAGCCAGATTTGAACTTAAGGTTGATTCTGCCTAAGAGTCCACAAGCTTAAATGGTTTTCCCGCATTTTACAGCAAATATATTGGATAAGTTTTAAGATTTTCACGGCCAAAAGCATTTTCGTTATTTGTTTTTGGGGTGTTATGCCGTGTTGCGCTACCTCCTTCTTTAGCCAACGTTTCGGACATCGTTGCAGTGTCCATCATCAGGGCAGATCCGGCAGATCCGGTAGATGTGTAATTTTTAGTCGTGAAGTGTGTGCTTATTTACTTCGAAGCGATACCATGTCGCCAGCACCATTAACTTTCACCAGTATAAAATAATCGTGACAAGCAGTCGACGCGCCGCAGAATGGAATAGAAAGTTCACTAAAACGTGGTATTTATGCTAGCCAGGGGCAAGTCCGTTTGCGAGATGCCGACGGAAGTGGCTCCATCTCTTAATGAATTCTAAAATTAGAAATCACAATGGAAAGAATTTAAGAACAAAAAAAAAAATAAATTAAATAAAATAAATTATAATGGTTAACTTTCACTAGTACAAAATAATCGTGACAAGCAGTGGCGTCATCGCCGCGGAACGGAATAGAAAGTTCATTAAAACGTGGTATTTATGCTAGTCAGGGGCAAGTCCGTTTGCGAGATGCCGACCGAAGTGGCTCCATCTCTTAATGAATTCTAAAATACAAATAACAATGGTAAGAATTTAAGAAATAGAATTACAATGGTTAAAGCGAATTTAGTCAATATAAATCAAAATGGTTTACCACGAGCTGGCATTACTGTATACTTAGACATGGTTTTTTTGCTCTATTAATATTAAATGAATTTCACTAGAATTAGAATTACACTGGATAAAGCGAATTTAGTCAATATAAAATTATAACACAAAATGGTTTACCACGAGCTGGCATTACTGTATACTTAGATATGTTTTTTTGCGTTTAGCTTTGGTGTAGCCGTCAATCACCGGATACCAAGAGCTATTGAGCTTAGCTCCGTCGTCTCTATTAATATTAAAAGGATTTTTGTAGATTTCAATTGCCTCCGTAATTAGGCGTGCTCTATAAGTTTTGGGTCTTCCCAAGACCTCAGGAACAAATCCAAAGTAATGGCCGGTTTCGATTAAGTGCTCAGCCACTGCTTGTCACGATTATTTTGTACTGGTGAAAGTTAGTGGTGCTGGCGACACGGTATCGCTTCGAAGTAAATAAGCACACACTTCACGACTAAAAATTACACATCTACCGGATCTGCCCTGATGATGGACACTGCAACGATGTCCGAAACGTTGGCTAAAGAAGGAGGTAGCGCAACACGGCATAACACCCCAAAAACAAATAAAGCAAATATATTGATTGCAATATTTTTTTAATATTCATTGAACTGCATAGAATAATTTACATGAAATATTCTTTTTGTCAGAAGCGTAGCAATATGTAAAGAAAGTACACCATGTTTTTGTCCTTCCTGAATATAATTGTCGACAATACTGATATATTTTTTTGAATATTAATTTCCCTATGGTAAAATAATAAGAAATTAAAATAAAACTGAGAAAGGATGTTGGATCACGTATGTATTTGTATCTAATCTGATTTCTAGAAACATGCTTGCATATGTAAGCACATATCTCTCAGCTATGATATAACTTTCTCAGGGTTTAGTAAAAATAACTTTAAAATGTAGCTGAAAACCGTTCTTGCTTTCCGAGTGTACTTTTTTGGAGTGCTTTCTGAGTGTATTTTTTTTTATCAACAGGCCGCACCAAAAGTCCTCGCGGGCCTGCTTTAATCCCTAAAAGAAAAAAAATGCTGATAATAACCGTAGTCCTTCTCTCAAACAAGCCTTACATTGTGGCACTCTACCACAATAAATAATACTAGAGGCAATATTTTCCGCTCCATGTGATGTTGTGAGGTATGATGAACAATTACATGTACATTGAATGCTTTATTGATCGATGTTGTGAGGGGGTGGCTTTCTGAAATCCCGGTTAAAAGGGGTTATACGTGAGGTGAGTATGCTGTCTAGATAAATGAAAAATATTATTTTTTTATTATAATGATACAAGTTTACACAGTTAGTATCAGATGTATTTGATGCAGAGAGTGATTTAATCCAACTCAAAAACGGCTTAGCCAGGAAAAGAAGAATCCCTTCAAGCCACTCCTGAACTCCAGACACTTTATTTTAAAATGCAGACTTCTCTAAAAGACAAAATGAATTCTCAATAAACATTTCAATAATATCAATATTAGCTCCGGCCATGAGAGCGAGGCCCTCATGAAGAATAGTGAAAGAATATTAGATATATTTGAGAGGAATATTCACATCGCAAATAATATAACTTGTTCTCTATTATTGCCCTATGAAAAATCTCCGGATCGATTAGGACAGGTTGTTTCAGAGAATCTGAACAATTCATCAAATTTCAAAGTTAATTTTCAAGTTCTGTGAAAGTCCCATTCAAGTTCTGTTATTATATCATTTTGGGCCAGTTGCTTTCACACAACTTGAATAGAATTTTCACAGAACTTGAAAATTAGCTGTGAAATTTGATGAATTGTTCAAATTCTTTGAAACAACCCGTTCTTTTCCATTTCACAAAATAATAAATATATTTGAATCAGTTAAAACAATTTACAACAGCCTTCAACAGATGGCAGTGCAGAAAATTTGAAATCTTTCTGTTGACAAAAAACATCACACATTGTATGTAGCTGCCATAATACTGCTTCAATGAGAAGTGTAGTAAAAATTGAGTGTTGAAAAGTGATGTATTTAATACTTCTCCAACCTAAGAGCATACCCACCAAAAAACATTACGATGTACCTATAGATGGTGTTATTGTGTACGTAATTCAATTTCATACTACATGAAGACAAATGTGCTAATTATATTAACCAGCTGTTAAAAACCCGTTCCGCAGGTTTTTACTGCTGGGCCCTGCGGGCGGCTGGGCGGCTTTTGGTTCGGCTTCGCCCAGTTAGTGTTGGTGACTATTTTATAGATCCAATATGAACTGATTTCAAAAACAGCCCATTCCTCGGATCCACTGTATTTAGTCACCGGGACAAAGTAACCAAGACAGAGCAATGATGTCATATGTAATATATGGCCATTTGATACAACATGTATTACCGCCAATCTTTTGATATCCGGAGATATATTCACAAATTATTATTATATTATTACATATTCGTAGCAGTTATACCTAGGGGGAGACGTCCCCGTCCGACCTGCTGATGGAAGTAGCGACATCATGTGTCGAATTCTTGAATTCTAACAGTAGCTTTGTGTAAAATTCCACATACATTGGTTATTGGTGGTGCGGCGCGTATGGCGTGGTGTCCGACATGCACTCGTAGCTGTGTTAACTACCCAGACGCTACGGTATTAATAATAAGACTTTCACTAGACGCAAAAATGTTAAAGATGAATTATCGAGCGTGGTATGTGTTATACTCACTATACAACGTGTCCGGAAACTCGTAGTACAAGCGGGAAACTGGTGAATCGACATCACGTAGAGAACCCAAAAAACTTATTTTTTTCATATTTTTGAATGTAGCTATTACTTTGTGGTTATCCATTATAGAATAATGAAATAATTTTACTTTGTATAAACCACTTATTTGATGTGCAAATCCGATCGGTTTCGGAACAAACATTCCTTCGTCAGGGAAAGCTTATACTAATTTGACAGTTTCGAACAATGTTTTATTATGGTAGGGGTGGAGCTGTTGCTAGATAATAATGTAGATTGGGTAGGTAGGTATTAGTGTAGAGTGGGTGGGTAGGGGAACAAATCCATGATTGGGCTATATGACAATATTTTTTTTTTTTTATATTTATCTTATTTTTTTCAATCTGAGCATTTCGATTTTAATATTATTTTTTTTCTATTTTTTCGGCAACTAAAGGGTTAAAAAATTTTTGAGCCCGGTTTACCCTTCGATGCATTTTAATTTTATGCATAAGACATTACACAGCTGAAATCAACCCCCTAGTGAAAAAATTTTTCAAATTTAACCAAAAAAATTCCATCTTCGGATCCGATTTACTCAAAAACGAAAGCTCAAATCAAAAAATTTATATAACAAATCGACTCCGAATGTGATGTAGATTTACCAGTTTCTCGCTTGTACTACGAGTTTCCGGACACCGTGTATATAATAAATAATAACACATCGGCGGTTGTAAACGAACTAAGAAGATTAAGATAGGTATTACAGGTAAAAAAGATGTGCATGTCAGATAAAATATATTTATCATCAACGAGATAAGGGAGCCAAAAGAAATAATTGATTACACTAATGGAACAAAATAATATGCTTTGGTGCAATGAGCCTTTTTAAGTTAGCACATAGCAATGTACGGGTGAAATATTATTTTTTAAATTAATTTTTGGGATAACGAGTAAAACCCCAAGTTGTATTATTTTAATTGAAGACAAGCGACTCTCAAATGAAAATTTGAAACAGTAAAGATTCAGTCATATCTAGGACCTTAGCCTTGCCTTTTGCTCTCATCACCAGAACACATTTAACAAGCTCAAAAACTGATTCAACATTTTTTTAAACAATTTATTCAGGAAAACACATTCAAATAAAAGTAATTACTGCGAATATATGTCATATTTACAAAGAAAAATTTATAAATAAATCTGAAACTAAAACAAAAGTATGGCGGACTATGGATTGGTCATGGGTCTGTCTGTCGGGAGTTCAACTGTTTCGCGTCAGGGCTGGTTGATCCTTTAGATACACTTTGACAAGCATTAGCGTCTGACGTCTCCATTGTATTTTCACAGGAACCGTCTTCTTCTTCATCTTCCATCAATTTTCTAGCTAATTTAATAGCCTGAAACTCGTTATAGTGTTTCTTACGTTTATCCTGGAATTCTATACGAATTCGCCTCTCTTCCGGTGTTTCATTATTGTCCTCTTCTGAACTAGAGGAATAATCAGGTCGCGGATTGTTCATTCCTGCGGCCAGTTTCGCCGCGAGAATGTTGGCATCTATTTCATCTCTTGTTGGATTTAAATCGGGGTCCGAGTATTCAGAATAAGGTGTCTTCGGTTCTTCGATTTTCATATGGCCATAATCCTTATCAGGTGGATGAAGTGTAGCTATTATATTCATTTCATCGAATCTTTGTTCTTTGGGTTTTTTCGAAGACGAAGGATGTTGTTCTTGGCGTTCAATACTAGTGGATGATTTGAGAATACTTTTAGAAGGACGTTTATTTATATTTTCTGTCATCTTAACACAGCAATGATTACCTATAATGCTGGGTAAAACACAATTAAATGACAAAACCACTCCCAACAACTATAAGTTTGACGTTTGGCAAATAATATAATATTATGGAATAATAATCACATCTAAAGTGAATCTATGGTTTGATGGCTTTGTGGAAGTGTGGCAAACGCTTAAAATAATAAAATCGTATTGATTATTTCCTTTTCAAGTACCTGCCGTGTTTTCTACTCTTGTGTTCGGTGTTGCATCTTTGGTTTTGTTTGAAAATGGCGTCCTGTTTTGAAATCGATGACAGTTCGAGAGTTAAATAAAATAAATAATGTAGGCAAATGTCAACACTCAAAATTTTGTGTAAAATAAGATTTAACTATGGAAAGTGGCAATAATCCTGATCAAAAATCAGGAGAAGGTCAGGTAAGGATGCACTTGGTCAGCAATACGTGACCTTTTTGCGTGTTATTCAATACATACTTCAATCTGCACTTTATAAGTTATTTTTAGTTGCTACTAGTTCATATTGTTTCCTATTTAAAGGTGCGCAACTACTTTGCACGATTTATTGTGGAGTTCTTATGGATTTTGTGAGTGTTTTATATTTATTTATATTGTGTCCCTTCGACTCAATACCATTGATGAATTATTATTTAATTTCTTTGTTTGCAGCTGAAGTTTTTGTCGAAAGCTTGTGACGAAAACGTACAAAATGTTGAAAAAAGCCTCCTACTTAGTAACAGAGACGACGAAAGTGGTGGAACATCTTCAGTTATTCAGACAGAAAGTATAGTTTATGATAAATCTACCAGCAGTGATGAAAATATCCCTGATAAACAAATGGTTGCACCCAAGAACTCCCAGGTAGAGACCCTCAAAATGAAAAATAAATCTGAAACCAATTCACACACTAATAATACTGACAATGAGAATATAGTTAATTATGAAAATAACAGTGCTGCGGAAGAAATTCTCACAAATTCATCACATCTTACCATTCCTAGTTTAAATTTGAATAGTTTTTCACTATCATCTTCAGAAGCAGATAAAGAACAGACCAGTGAAAACTCTGTGCATTTGGAGAAAGATAATCACTCAGGAACAGCTGAAAGCCCAGTCGGCAGTACTCAAAATTATATTAACAATAAATCAGAAGAATCATTAGAGCCAACGAGTGACATTCAACAAGCCAATAAAGTCACTCATGTTGATAAGTTTTCTTCAATATCGCATGAAATTGAAGACAATTTGAGCACCGTCAGTTCCATACATACACATCTTGACTTGCTAGACTCGTCACAATCATTAAATATAGATCTTAATAAGCATGTAGTCAATGTGGAGAGTGCAAATTGTGCAATTCCTGTAGATGGCGAAATTATATGTAAATCTCCAAGTGTAGGAATATCTCAATTGTATCTGGAAGAACTGGCCACTGATCCTCCCTTGCAGCTGAATGCAGAGCTCCAGGAAAGTAAGCTGACTCCTATAAATAGTATCTCTTCATCATCAGGGTCTGAAGAAATTATCAAGTTGGATATTCGAGGACAAGCGACTGCCAATCGGAATTTTCCATATTCTGGCAATATTTTCTTTTCTAATCAAGATTGTATTTTAACTCCTCTTAATCTCAATAATTTGATAGGCTTAAATTCTATACCAAGAAGAATGATTGTAGACAATCAGAATTTACAGAATGATGACAAAGAAAGTGATGAAATTATGCAATCCGAACTGAAAAATGAAAAATATCGGCAAGTAAATGAAGATGAAGATGTTCTACTTGATAACGAGGATTCTAAATCCGGAAATGGAGTCTATGAACAAGATTTTGATATTGAAGAAATGATCATCAACCAGTCTAAAGATATTCCAGATCTTGATGATGGACACAGTAAACCTAACATCGAAGGAGAGTTTTCAATGAGTACTGTTACTACTGATTATAAAACATTTCATGAAGACTTTCAGCATAAGGTAAAACTCCTTTCATTGCTTACTAAGCATTTTTATTCTTATTAATGCAATTTAGTTGATACGTATTGGAATAATAATCAAATTTCTTCTAGATTCCGGATATTCAAAAATTTCTTTTACAAAAGATCGAGGAAATGAAGTTATCTGCCCAGGAGTCTGCCGAGCAACGAGAAAGTCTCCAACTTCAAAATAATCATTTAGTTTTGGAAATATCTCAATTACAGCAGCTGCTGAGCGATGTTTCCTCGTCAGGAGTGGAAGTCAAAGGACAACTGTCGGATTTTGTCAAACACGAGAACTTAATCAAAGAAGACTCTTCAGATTACTTTATACATTCTGAAGGATACCAACAAAAAGGAGATATCATACCAGTAGAAACCACAGAAATATTATATCGCAAAGCAGAAGATGTTTGCGATTCTTCTATTAATACCAACGGTGTTAGTCTCATTAATTTAGAAAATTCATTTAACCTTAGTTCTTTGGATAAGGTCGATTCAGAAAACCTCAAAAGCCACATTTATGCTTTATTGGAAAAAGAAATACTGAGTGACTTTCAAAAAAATATTTCCAAAGTGAATAATCACCTCAGTAAGAAAGAAAGCGATTTAGAAATAAAAATATCCCTGAACGAATTACTCTCCCACATAAAACCAGAGAATCATACGTTAATTGAGTTTATCAAAGAAACTGAACAGAAACACCAAAAAGAAGTTGAAAAGCTGAGAACCTACTTTGAAGAAAGATGTGCCAAGATGGAAAAAAAGTAAGCATATATATGAGTTATTTAATTTCTATATCCGCTATATCAACTTTCACTTATTCAGAGAAAAATGCAAAAAACTCTCTCTTCTCTAGCATAAATAAATAATTCCATTTTAATTTTTTATATAATGAATTGAAGTAATATAAATTCGAAAAGTGTTCATTTTTCAATGTATGTCTAGCAATATTTAAGTTATTTCGATAAATACAATGGATAAAGCAGTTGACCTGGCGCACGAGTTTCTGTACCCACCATCTTGGCAAAATAACTGCTTGTGATTGATTGAATTTCGATATAGCGGGTTTTGATAGTAACTTCTTGAATGATATAGCGGGTTTTGTTTCTCACTCGCAGTTTTAACATGGTTTTTGGTCATGATGAGGGAGGTTTTGAAACTCAAGTTTAGGTTCCTCTTGTTCCTCGCAAAAATGTGAACAAGATGTCATTCTCAGATCAATTTGGCAAAAAATCGGATATAGCAGTTATTGAAATTATATGACTCATATGTAAAATGATTTCCTTCACTACCTTTTCTATCTTTTGAAAATAAAACTTTAGAGAGTGACCCCAAAGGCTGTGCAAGTCGGGCCTCCAATCGATGGAGCCCGCTGAGTAGCAAAGTTTAGATGTCAAGTCTTGTTGGCTCCCCCAACCGAATGGGACAAGATAAGGAAAATGAGATGAAATAAAAATTGTACTTTTATTTTAATTGATTGTTTTTTTCCTCAGTTACTCAGAAGATGTCTTCAGCCAGCACAGTAAAAAACTGTCAGACTCCTCCACAGACTCTCTGGACAACTGCCCCGAGGCCCTTCCCTTTGGCAGCCCCCTGCACGGGGCGGGAGACAAGGCCTTTGAAATGCCCAATAAGAAAATGAAAAGAAGTCATAGTGCTGAGTTCTGCTTGGGCCTAGATGAGGTAACTAATTAAGTGCGGTGATAAATCCTACTTCAGCTTTATTTAAGTGTTTGGTTACACGCTTGTTTTTACTACACATTTCGAAATGAGAGGGGGTGTGGGTACCGCCGCCCTGGGAGCCATTTATTGGATAACCAACACCTCCCATAGGTCAGCCCAGGTGGTATGCCACGTTTGATGATTTACCAGGGATTCCCGGGTTCATCGGATGAGGTGTGTTTAGGTTTTGGTGGCGGGCCATATCGGGGAAGGCCGGTTTGGGAAGACCCTTTGATCTCCCAGCTGGTCTTTCTTGCCCCAACGCCTTACATTTCGGCGGGAGGAATAGATTCTTGATGGTCACTCCTTCACACACTACTAGATTCCTACCCATCCCTCATACTTTTTCCTTCCCAGTACTTCCTCTCCTTCCTTTCCTTAAAAAAAATCCTCCCCACAGCATCCCCAAATATAACATGGGCTCTGAGGGAAATTATTTTCCTCATTAGCCTTCTGTGTTGGGTTAATGCAAAAAAAAATATATGGTTCATTTTTATACGTACGCCTTTACAGTTAAGGCGGTGTACCACGTTGGGTAACATTCAGAATCCGGCTGCCAACAATAACACTCTTTATGTAGATGGCGATAAGGTTTAAATTCCCACACAACGTTAGCCCCTGTTGCTGATTTATGCAAGAAAAAAAACACCAAAAAGTGTGTTTTATTATTATATTTTGCGAAGTTCAGGCACAAATATTTAAATGTTTTAAGATCATTTTCTAAAGAACTTAATTTGCCATAATATACGATAAAACCATATGTGTTTTAAGAAGGAGATTTTGAACTTTAAAGCAGTTTTTGTTGGCCTAATACTTTATTTTTTTCTGGGCTTTTATAAAGAGTTGTCAAAAATTGTACAATTATGTTCTACCCACAGTATTTAATTAAGAGGGCATTACCAGAGAAAACCGGAAATATGTCATTTTCAAAAAAGTTTTTAGACGTATTGACTCTTTTCCACAAAAAATTATAAATGGATTTCGAAAGATTGTTCTTTTATCTAGCATTCGTATGTAATAAATTTTGAGAAAATTTTTTAATTTTTAGTATAATAAGGTTATTCCATAGGTCGTTGGCAGATTTGTTCAATTTTCAAAAAAGTTTTTGTATTATACCACACCCATTTCAAATAATAAAATCATGCAGTAAAATAAATCAATACATTATCTAGCAAACGTATGTTTCTCATTGTAACCGCCCTGCACGATCGTAAGAACAACTTTCGACTAAATGTGGATTTTTGTCCGCTGGCTGGTTAAACGCTCTTAATATCTAAAATATGTCTATACGATCAAATTTTTAAACAAAAAACCCTAGATTTTGCATTGCATTAGTAGCTCATCGCCTCAATTTCAATCAAACGTCCTTTCTTACTTTGGTTTGCAATTTCTTTCAAGTAAGTGTCAACAAATTTCCTAAAAAACCCAAAATCAGATAGTAAGCATTCCATCAGGTAAAATGTTTGTTCGTTTGTGTTCTATTATATTTTAAACCATCCTTAAAGATAACAGGTCTTGAGGTAAATTATTTTTCTTAGGGCCTCCTGTGTGGAGTTAATGTTAAAAAAACCCAATTAAAAAGCGATGCAGCATTTACCCAAAAATTCTCTGTTAAAAATTTATGTTCATTCAAACAATATATTTTCTTTTTACAGGTTACCATCCTTCAAAAGAAAATTTTCAGCATGAAGAAAGAACACCAAACGCAGATGAAAGTTTTAAATTCCCACCACGAAATTGATATGATCGATATAACCACGTCCCATGAACTTCACTTTGCCGAGATGGAGGAAAACTATAAGAATCAAATAGCCGACCTGAAGGCACATCTGCAGACCCTGGAAAATACGGATCACGGAGATTTGCTGCATTTTGAACATCGTGATGCCGATCTTGAGTTGGAAAAGGTAACAAAACCACTAGATTTAATGACAAATTATAAGAAAATGGATTTTGATTTATTTACACTGATTAGCGAGTTTTACAGTGATTTGTTTAAAACTTTTTTTTTTAAATTGTTCATAAGGTCTCACGTCTCGGAGCTGTTGTCTCTATTGAGGCCTTGTATTGCGGCTGATAATATGAGAAGGGCTACGAGAAAGGGGATGACTACAGTTGCCATGTTCTTGCCCTTTCAGGTCTAGTCATTACTTATACAGGGTGTCCGGGGGTGAAGTGCATTAACTTTGGGAGGTACATGAAAAAAAGTACAAGTAAGAAGATAAATAACTTTTTTCGAAATTCCAACTTTTAGGGGCAGTTTTGAGATAAAAAGATAAAATTAGTCCGGCGTGTGCGGCCGGATTTATTATTTTCCGCTGTTACGATACGGGCCAATCACATTCGAGTCGGGCGCCCGGCAGGCTCTCAGCAAGTAAGATCGTACCTCACACTAAGGATTTTTAGTATGGGAAAAAAAATGTTGGAATTTCGGAAAAAGTTGTTAATCTTGTTTACTCCTACCATCATGTAGAATCACCTCCCGAAGTTAATGCACTTTACCCCCGGACACCCTGTATAGCAGTGGCGGTCCGTGAGTTTTCAGTGAGCTAGAGTGCAAAGATTGAAAAATACGACGTTATTGATGTTGTTGTAGCTGAAAATGAATTAATTTTTTTTTTAAATTTCAACTTTTGGATGCGGCGCTTCCACATTTCAGTATATATCCTGAAAATCTTCATACAATATATTGAAATTTTGAAAAAAAATATTCATTATCAGCTACAACCACATCAATAACGTCGTATTTTTCAATCTTAGCACTCCAGCTGACTGAAAACTCACCAACCAACACCGATATGTAACACTGGTAAGAGACTGTTAAAGTATTTTTCATTCATTCGTTAAATCATGTAATACAAAATACAATAAAATTTAATTTTTGTTACATATTTGGGTTTTGAGACAAGATCCGCCAGAATACACTTCAGAATCAATTTTCTTACCTTTCTGCCACTGATATAGTTAATCCTACTAATATTATAATCCTACTAATAATATAAAGGCAAAAGTTTGTATGGATGTATGTTTGTTACTCTTTCATGCAAAAACTACTGAATGGATTTTAATGAATCTTTACAATAATATAGCTCATACATCACAATAAGATATAGGCTATAGCTCCGAGATCTGGCATTATGAAATTTGTATAAAAAAAATTGCAATAGGTTGCACGATTATTAAGATATCTATAATTCTTTATTCGATTCAAATTATTAGGGAAGTAATTCAAATTATTGCGGGAGGGGGGGGGAGGGTGGAGGGGTTGGAGGGGGGAGGGAGAGGGGGAATGGGCAGGGGAGAGGGAGGAGGAAGAGGGGTGGGGAGGAGTGAGGGGTCGAGGGGTGGAGTGGGATGAGGGGGCAGGTGGAGGAGGTGGAGTGGGAACCCCCATAATACCATGCGAGCGAAGCCGCGGGAAAAAGCTAGTAGTTAATAGATACACAAGTACAATATATTCTTAATACATTATTTCGACTTCAAATAAGTTCTTTTAATGAAAGTTTGAACCTACCCAATCTATTTTACCCAAAAGAAGTTTAGAACGTGATTGAATATTGATTTAGGTGAATTATTTTTAACTTACCACATCTTTTGTTTCTCTGAAGGCTTAGGCAGACAGGATAGAACGCCACAGAACTCTCTCTCGGCACACACTCCTTGCTTATTACATTATTTTAATGCTGTAATATTAAATTTTTATTATTCCCAAAGGCGCTGTTGACGGATCTAAATGCTGGCTTGTCCAATTGGCCCCTGGAGTTCATAGCCATACGGGACAAGGTCCAGGCCGAGATGCAGCAAACCATTGAACAACTGAAGATAGCACACTCCAATGAAGTAAGTCATTATCTTCTTTAAACCCTAGTTTTTTTCTTACTTGAACTGTTAAAATGTTTTTGCGCGGAAAATATTTTCACATCACAAACAGGCAGTGCCTTAGTGGGTTCCCATTATTTACTTTGTCTTATATTTATATTCTTATTTTTACATTACTTATCATTGTGTCATTGGGTTTCTGGGCATTGTAGTAAAACAGTTTACTACAATGAACATTGCCAATCTTATGTGGGAATACAGCATCAAAGTTGGAATGTTTACTACGGTGAACAATGCCATTATGGGAGATCAAATTAGACAAATGGAAAATCGTAAATAAAAGTATATTTCCTTCCCTTCCTTCTCTTCATCTCCTTCTTTTCCTCCACACGGCATCCCCAAATATGACAGGCCCTGAGGGAAATTATTTTCCTTTGTGGAAGCTATTATTATTCAGTTAATAAAAACAGTTTATTTTATTACTGAACTATACCTCTAATCGGCCGGAGACGCGAATCCACGCGCATTTTGTGCGCATGCACGCGGAAAAAATTTCGAAAAAAATATGTTTGCTGCAATTTTGACCCTTCTATGTACAGAATTTGTATGAAGGACAAGGTCAGAATCGCTTGCGCCAACATTTCCCCATAAGATGGGTAAAAATTTCATTCACCTTGCAACCCCAGAATATTTTTAAATGATTTTATCTGTGGCATCAAAATGTCAAATTTGCCGCGATTCTTTCTGTCAAAGTCGATGCGTGTTACTTGACGAAAACATTGTAAAACCTATCAATTTACGTAATTAATGCAAGTAATGTTGTTTTGTTACATAGTTTATTGTTCTAGGAATGTGTTTCGGTCAATAAAATATATGATAACTCAAAATTAATCCACAAAACATTCAATTCAAAATTCAAAGTCGTGCTTTGTTAGGGAATTTCCGTGTTTTTCCTGGCTTGTGACCAATGACGTTATATAAAATAAATAGACTCGTTATAGTCTCACATACTCACAATATAATGTGGAAAGTAAGGAACACTCTTTTGTTTTCAGCGATTTTCAATAATTTCTCAATTCAAAAGTTTATTCCTGTGTGATAAAGATAGACAATCAAATAATGTGTATGTATGAATGGCACGGATACATTAGCGGGCGGCGTATTAATTTCTTTGCCGAATACTGCTTTCACATCACGGGTGTGACTGAGATAACAAGATACTCTCACTCGGTTACACTACGCACAGGGGAGGGTAAAGGCGGGTAAAACAAGACACACGGGCAAATATTTTTTATTATAATTATATGAGTTATCATTAGTAATACAATATTGGTACTATTATAGTAGTATTGTTAAAAACACATTTTATTATACAGTACAGGTCATAGGTTCAAATGAGTATACAAATCTATTTACAATTTTCATCAACGACATTATAAAACGCTTTCTTTTGACCGTGGTATGTAAATCGTCTTTATTGAAATGAACTGAACATATTGTGCTGTAAAGCGAAGGTGTCCAATCATGTTCGCATCTTTGAATGCGAACAACAGTGGTCCATTTCTGTCGTCGTAGTTGATCACGGGGAAACCTAAAATTCATATTTGATAAGTCATAATAAATTTATATTGAATTAATTGTCATTTTACGTTTATAAAGTCACAGCGTAAATTATAATTATTAATAGAACTTAACTACAACTAGCGTGTTTACGTATATTAAATTATAGTGTCTTGTCATTGTCAGCAAGGAAGCTCGGTTCGAGCGTTATGAGTTATGACAATTCAAACATAATTAAATTAATTAACGATTTACCCTGTGTACGTTTTACCCCATCTTTCCCAATAGAAGAAAACTTGTGCGGGACGCTGTGTGAACCGACCTACTGTTAGCAGGTTGTCTTTGTTATGCTCGTTACTTTTTGATGCAACGTTCTCTGTCTCGTAATGACGTGTAAAACCGCGAGCGGGAAACATGAAAATTTATTGTAATATTTATAATAATCGATAATATTAAGTAATTTGCGTGTACTTACAAATGAAGTGTTATTCCTTCGCCTTTACTATTATTTGCAGTGTAATTGAAACATTTTCTCATTACACAGGAGGGCATTTTGACACTTTTTAAAATGCAATCTACTTACTGGTAAGTACTGGTAAGACGCAACCTTACTCGACGCGTAGCAGTTTAGTACTAAAGTACTAGATATCGAGACCGGTACAATTGTCTTGCGATTGTCTTCCCACTTTGAGATTTCTACCCCTCGTCTAATATAGTATGTAACGTCATTGCTTGTGACAGGTTAAAATGGCAACCATCTTGAAGAAAAGGTTTTGGTTTACCGAAACGTAGAAGACGATTTCACAGACAGATTAACGCCAAATGGTCGAATTAAAACAGGACTTCGCAATGCTCTGTCAAAAAAAAATGAGCCAATAGCATGTTTTTTTATTTTTCTGTTAAGAATTGTATGAAATATTAAATAATTTTTACTATTTTATAACCCTTAATTTGGCAAAGATGTCAAAAATTAAATGGTAATGCCATGACTATTTCATGGGTTTCTGGGAGGATTGTAGGTCCAGGAAAAATAGAAAAAACTTATGTTTTCAGAAAATAATCTTTACCATAGTGAACATTGCCAATGTTACGTAATACAGCATATATGTACTCGTAAGTTAAAATTTTCACTACCGTGAACAATGCCAGTGTGGAAGATCAAATTAGACAAAGGAAAATCATAAAAAAAAGTCGTTATCTATATTTATCTATTAAGTAATTACAAAAATGCGAATATATCATCTTTTATTTTGAATGAAAGAGTAAAAAATGATCTATCGCTATCTTTTAGAATAAAATCGTAGATTTTACAGTAAATCACCGCTCTTACGTAATTTTTTTATCCCACAATTTTTCAGTTTATCCTTTGTTTTTCTCCCTTTTATGAGTTTATTATTTTGTGATTGCTAAATTTATTTTCATTCTCGTGCTGCCGGCAGTTCCTCCTAATTTTTCTACGATTGGTAGTATCTTTCAGAATGACTCCAGTAGTTGAATTAAAAAAGCATTTCAACAATACATTAATAAATAAATTAAATACCCTAAAGGAGGACTTGGCGTATCAATAAAACATTCTGTCTAAATGGTTACACAAACCAATATTTATTACTCATCATATAAAATGAAAAATAACCATTCGAATATTCACCAAATAAACAGTCCGGTTTGCCCAAGGTTCATAAAAAATGTATTTAACAAGGCTCGCTCATACAGATGTTTTTCAGAGAAAAACAGATCCAGCTCTTGATGTAGCTTGAAGTCCCGAAACTAGAGACGGTTGGTACCTGAAATAGGTTGTCATTAAGACTGTTTAACCAGCAAATCATAATTTCGATTCCGACTCTAGCGCTCACACATCAGCGCTCGCGAGCGGACGTTTTCAGAACTAGATTTCGTTCCGCTGCAAGCCGGGTTTCACGTACTTACTAGTTCACGCGGAGCTGGGCCTACAGTATGGTTCAGATGAAGATGTTGAATTCTCGCTTCCAGAATTTTAATTAGTAGTAGTTATTTGTAATTTGTGTATCGAAGTGCATAAATATAAAAACAAATGCGTAAAAACAGCAAAGTATAAAGTAGATACCTACATGAAAAAACAATTTGTTATATTTTTTTTAATATTTTGGTTTTTTAATTGTATTTTACGGCCATTGGAGTAATGGATATGGACAAGAAGAAGATACTCTCAGTATCGTCCTGGTGTAAGACCACCATTCAGAATTGAAACGTTACTTGAAATGGCTTTAGCCGTGTTTAGTGACCAGATCTGAAGAGTCAGGTACTTCCCCACCTTCATCTTTCCTATCTCCTTCCACTCCCCACTACCTTCAGCCTCACAACATACCCCAATTGGGGGTGCCATAGTCCCACTGGCTCCAGACGGGAGCAGTTGGGACTCTTGTGCGGTATTCATGAAAAAAAAGAGTAATATTCAGTTGGATTGTAAAAAGTGTCTCATTTGGAAATATTTATTCGTGTTCATAATTTTTAATTTTATGTTTATGTAAATACCGCAAAAGAGACCCAAATGCTCCCGTCTGGAGCCAGTGAGACTATGACATGATTATGGGATATATTGTGAGGCTGAAGGTGGTGGGGAAGGGAAGGAGATGGGGAAGAGGAAGCGAGGAATTACCTGGCTATTCAGATCTGGTCACCAAACACGGCCAAAGCCATTTTTAGCAACTTTTCAATTCTGAATGGTGGTCTTAAACCAGGGCGATAATGAAATATCTTCCACTCTGGAACGCGTATTATTTTTGAATGAAATAAATGTGAAATATGATTGCGAGTCAAGAGCCTTACCCCTTAACCACGCAGGCCGTCAATAGGTAGTATCAGTAATTTGGAAGGCTGGTATGGGTTCCGCCGCCCCGGGAACCATGTATTTGATTATCAACACCTCTGCCATAGGTACGGGTAGCCCGGGTTCGTGGGGCGGGGTTTGTCAGGATCTCAGCAGCGGTTGCATTTGCCCACCAACTCTGTGGAAGGCCGGTTTTTTTTTTAAATCGCTATACACATTGCCTATCTCTTCTTTGGGGATGCTGTATAGAGGTTCGTTTTAGGGAAAGGGAGGAGAGGAACTTCTGAGAAGGAAAGGGGTATTAGGGGTGGGTAGAAATCTGGGGGTCAGCGTGTCCAGGAGAGCGGATGTATAAATCCATCCCTCCCACTGCGGTGCAAGGCGATGTTCCGAGAGA
This sequence comes from Limnephilus marmoratus, assembly GCA_917880885.1. NCBI lineage: Eukaryota > Metazoa > Arthropoda > Insecta > Trichoptera > Limnephilidae > Limnephilus > Limnephilus marmoratus. The sequence goes on from OU862908.1 coordinate 42,318,478, forward strand.
GTAAGGCTGGAGAAGTCAAAGGGACTCCCTCAACCACATTCTCCAGATCCGACCTGCCATGCAGCTGGTGGGCAGACGCATCCGCCGCCAAGACCTGAAAAAACCTCACTCCATGAACCCAGACACCCCTGCTAGTCACCAAAGGTTGCGAACCACTTGGGATGACCTATGGCAGACGTGTTGGTTATCTAATAAATGGTTCCCGGGGCGGTGGTACCCATACCCGATTCTCGTGTTTGTTATTTTTGTAATACGAAAAATGGATATAAAAAGGCCTACCCTCCCAGCCCCTCTCAACCCCCGCCCCCTCTCACCCCCCCCCCCCTCTAAACCCCCTCCACCCCCGGCCTCATTTACCCCCCTCCTCAGCCACCCCTTTCACCTCATCCCAACTCTTCTTCAACCTCCCTCCCTTGGGAGCTGTTGAACTCTTGTGCGGTATTAACATTGCAATAATTTACAATAAAAAAACTTTAAAAAAAGACGAGTGTGCTTTGGACCACACGACTGCAGTAAAACTTCACTAACTTATGCCTGGTACCCGCTGTATATAATGTTATATAGTGCAGGCGCTTGCATTGTAATGTAGTTTCCCGGGACTTGAGATGGAACCATAACAGTTTAGTTGACCCTGAGGTTAAAGTGGCCTTGCAACGCATGCCGGGTACCCGCTGTATATAATTTTATATAGTGCAGGCGCTTGCATTATAATGTAGTTTCCCGGGACTTGGAATGGAACCATAACAGTGTAGTTGATAGAATGTTAGCAAATTCAAATCTCGAATGGACTTCACTACGTCACAACTGTCTAGCTAATCGCCGCTCTCCCCCTCGAATAGCTAACCTTATTGAGTACATTTTCTACGAACCTTGGGCATTGCAGCCATCGTGGTAGTCATTTTGTATAACCCTTTGGATAGAATGTTAGGTACCCCAAGTGTTTAGGCATTTCGTTTAGTCATTGCAATACCCATAATAATATGGATTAGTGATGTAACGAATATTCGCATATTTTTGCATATTCGCATTCGCAAAGTTAGAGCGAATGTTTTGCGAATATGAACATCAGATAAAAGAGACGAGACTTTAATTTATAGGATGGACCCAAATGCTTCATAAGATAAGTCTTTAACGAATCCAACACTTTCAACTAAGGGAACGTACCCATACTACGTGACCAACTTTTTGCAATTTTTAACCCCCCCCCCCACCCGGTGACCAAAATCCTAAGCAACCCGCCGCTCATTTGTATGGAGCGTGACATTTTGAAGACCCCCCCCCCCCCCCTAAATGTGTCACGTAGTATGGGTACGTTCCCTAAATGGCAAGTCTTATTGAATTATCAACGGCCAATGACTTCATAGATTTATTATTCCACTGTTTCGTTTTGTGGACATATTCTTGAAGCGATATGTGTTACATATCAGATTTGGTACTTTGATGGGAAGGTGATGCCACTTGTGTTTTAGATGCATCCTGTTTTCGTTTTTCACACTTTTTAATTTGGAAAATTTTGTTTTATGCATTGCCTTCAAATGATTTCTCCCACCCGTTGTAGTTCTTCGTTTTCTAGAATATTCCTTGTTACACAGCTTGCGCTTAGCTCGTTCAGCGTCGCAAAGTGTAAAATAAGTCCAAATTTCACTAGAATTTGATTTACTCATGTTAATCACTAATTAATCACACTCTAACCTTAAAACCCATTTGTTTTTGTTTACGAGCAGACGACAAATGAAATAAAACAACCGATCGGCTTTATTCGGATCAACTCGGAAATTCTTGGAACAATATGCAAACGTGAGCCGCTAACCCATACCATAATTGGCGCCAAATTAAAAAAAAACTCAATATTCGCATTCGCGAAAGTCGGTAGCAGATATTCGCATCCGCATTCGCGAATGCTCAAAAAATGACATTCGTTACATCACTAATATGGATGACTAGAAAATTATGAAACTCGAGTTCGATCATTTGAATTGATTTTCTAATTTATTGGGTGGATTAAAAATTTGTCTATTCTATTATTATGTCTGCTATTATGTCGGGAGAAAAATAGTTATAAAAATATTCAAGAATTGCTTTGAATTTTGCTGTCGGAATAATAGTTAAAAGTGTTTCTAATAAAAGAATTATTTTTTTGCCAACTTTCTTAACCCTAGAGTGGTCACGCCTTTCCATGAAACATGAGTGCTCGCATATGGAGCATTTTGCTGCCCATACTTAAATTGATTTTTTTTTGCAAATAATAGCACATTTGCAATGATTTTAAAATGTTAGAATAAATCATAAGCAATCAGAAAAAGTAACATTTATTAATGTTTTATACTTAGTATTAGAAAAAAAATGCTTTGGGAAATCTTAGGTAAAATTTCTTGAATTTTAACATCTTTATCTTAACTTACATAAAAAAAAGAAAAATTAAACTTAAAAACAAAATGAATCGTTTTCATCATCTACGACATGTATTTCAGCAAAACAGTCCTGACACATGTACATACAATGTTCGTTGCACAGTAACTTTGCGCATCTATTGCACCCTGTTTCGGTCCTTCTATTTTTCTTTGACGGATATACTCCACAGTGCACATACACCTTCTCTACCTGAGGGTATATTTTTATGTTTCGATGTAACAAATTGTGAGATCTGATTTCTCAGCTGTTTGTGCAATGTGTTTACGTCGGATCTTTTTTTTATTTTTACATATTTATATTTTTTATATGAAGTCCCGTTAAACTGTTTGATATCAGTTTGTCAACGGGTTCTTTCAACATTTACTTTTTTTAAATTGAGATAGATACATAAAATATTCAGATTATTACATCATTACACAGTATAAAATGAAGTCGCTCAAAATGTATGTGCGCATAGATCTTTTAAACTATGCAACGGATTTACATGCGGTTTACACCTATACATAGAGTGATTCAAGAGGAAGGTTTATATGTATGATACACGCTTATTATAGTAGAGAAAAGCCGATAAATTCAAATATTCAATTCAGGCAGCGGGCAGCTGGCAAGCGGGTAGTGTGGATTTTATAAAGGTTGAGTAATGGCGTTGTGTTTCGTTAGCCACAGCAATGTGTGGCCGGGTCTGCTAGTTATGTACATAAATAAAACATGTATTTTTGGAAAAAAAATTGTTAATTAAAAAATAAAGAACGGAGAAAAAAAAAAATAATGTACAATACAAAAGATTTTCTAATTACGAGTATATGTGACCTAGTCATAACCAGAGCAATTTCTTTCAAAAAAATGGTCAGTATTTTCTTTATATATTATTTGACTATTTACGTCCAATAATTAATTAAAAAAAACTAAATATCAGTATTATTACGATTAAATATAATATTATTACATCAAACCAATATTTTATGCAATGAAAACGAATAATATTTCAACTACAGTAAAAAAAACAGACACGAATTTTACTTACGTGAGTAATCGCGCAGTGAGGACTTTGCCGCCAAAGGCGACACACCTTCATCAACCGTTGGCTCCTGCGGTCACCCGCGCACCGAATTTCTTCTAATTTCTAAAACAAGGAGGTGAGGTATGGGGGTCCAGTTTCTGGGATGTTTGACCTTGACAAATGACCTTGACAAAATAACACGTTTTTTCCGCGGGCGGCAAAATGCTCATAGCGCAAGCACTCTAGGGTTAAGGATAAATTAAAAAGTAACTTTTTTTTAAATCCCACAAAAATATACATCTTGTATAATAGTTTTTTTTGCAGAACGCTCACCACAGTGAACAATATCAAAATAATGGTTAAAATTATAATTAAACAATCTGTGTTTTTTTACTTGTGACGCTAAATGTGAAAATGATCTGATTCGTTTTTGCCTTTTTTTTTATAAAACTTTATCGACACTACTTGGCCGGCCTTTAACATTTTAAAACTGAATATGGGTTTGCCGATTTTAGTTTCTGCATATTGTTAACAATTTTTTAAACAAATCTTAAATTTTTTGATGTATTTATACGATTTTGAACCCCGTATAGGTTAAATAGTGTTAAAAATATAGCTTCTTGCATTCAGGGATTGCAAGCCAAAATTGTACGTATTCTTAATGTGCCTTATATCGCTGCGACTGTAGGTAATATGTATTAAAATCAATGGCAAACGGAGTCTAGAAGGTTCGCAAAAGGAGGTTTTTATTTATTTTGCGAATAATTTTTAAGGGTCGACTGAGATAGGTTTTTCGTTCTCGGCCGAGACCGAGAATAGATAAATTGAGAAAAAATGCGCTATTTTTGCATAATTTTTATTTTATTTTATTTTATTTTATATTTTATTATTTTAAAGAAAGACAAACATTCCTGGGTTATGAATAACCCAACAATGTTTGAAAATCTCCTACTACCACCACAGAAAGCCGAAAATGTTGCTTGTGTTGTGATGGAGGACTTAGCCAGCCGAGTAATCGAACACGCGACGCTCGGGTGGGACCCAAGCGCTATGCCCACTCAACCACTGACCATAATATAGTATATTTAAGAAAATAATACGTAATGATCTTGATATTCACTTAACTAGTTTATGTAGTTATTCTGTCTAGTAATTATAATTAATCACAACAACACATAAAAGAACTTATTTTTTTCTACTACGAACAAAATTCAAACAAACTTCCTTTAACTAAAATTGTCTGTTTACAAAACAATTTTAGTGTTGTAAGTAAAACCCGCCAAAGCTTAGGTTGTAAGTAAAACCCGCCTCGCTGCCAGCCGACCAATCACAATCGACAGCTCTCTCACGCACTGACACCAAGTGACGAATGTGGACGCGTGCGGTAGATTTGAATCCCATCATCCTATACCGTACCTACTTACAACGGTCTTGGTTATGGCCCAGAATCTCGGCGATTTTTCGCCGAGAACCGAGACAGAGTTCTCGGTAGAATTTGTAGCTGAAAATGCCGAGACCGATACCGAGACCGAAATCCCGGTCGACCCTTAATAATTTTATAAGAAAGAAATAAAAAGTCAATGGAAACTTTCACAGATAATATTAGCCATAAAGCTATATTTTTTTTGTTTTTTTCTTATTTATGCGTTCATACATTTCTAAAGAAATTTTATTTTAGTAATTTAAGCTCTGTTTTTTATGTAAAGTAATTGACAATTTTATTTTTGTTCTACTCAATGGAAACGATAGGAAAAGCTCGAATTTTTCAAAGCATATTTTTTGTATTTATAAAATAAACCGATTCATAATTGTAACAGACGTATCAAGCCTTTACAAGACTGTAAAATAAGGGGCACCGGTCTTGTGCACGCCTTCCACTAGCTCACGCTGATGATGGTGATATTTGTTGGCTGGCCTCCCTACATCCAGTGGTATAGGTCCTGGATGCGCCTAGTTTCTGCCTGAGCGGTGCCTTGGCAGTGCCCCGAGTCAGGGCCGACTGCAGCGGTAGGCACCGGGTTCCCGTTCAGGCAGAACTTCGGCAGGAGGCAGCAGCTGGCAGCAGGTCGCAGACTTCCAGAGGTAGGTGTCTGGACCACTTGTGGAGTAAATAAAAGACTTGTTTGAATGTTGAAGAATAACTGATTTATTACCCAAAAAATCACGCCTTTTATACCCGTTTTCGGGTGAAAAAACGGTCACGTGGTACAATTTTAGAGTGGGGATTTTACCTATCCCGTTTTGCATATAAGGGGCGGTTTTCTGTTGCCGCTGGTTTTGCCGACCATTTCCTTGAAAGTGGTCGATTAAAATTAGGTTTTTACAATAATTATACAGGCCAGGTTAATGTATTTACAATGTTTTCCTTAAAACTACAGTGTTTCTACGGATGTTCTACATTCGTAGATTTTTTGTTTGATGAGTTTGGGTTGATTTTAAGGAAGTTTGACTTTTTGTCGGTAGGTATTTGTTATTTAACAAAGTGCTTGAATAGTTACAAAGAAGTTAATATTTTTCCCAGGTCCCCCGTAAGCCTGGCTATCGAAACCTTTTGGTTTCGTCGCCTTACGAGGTCCTGGGATTTTTAAAATGGAGAAAACGTGAATTGATGCTAAAGTCTCGAAAATCTGCGCAAATGCTGATAGCGCTGGCAGTTTAAGAGTTACAATGTTTATTTATGGCTCTATGGATGCCCCGTAGGACTCTGCACTGAAATGTCTTAGTTTCAGCGTCCTACGGGGTGTTTAAATGAAGTTATATTATAAAATGATGTGTTTTTAACCAATATGAAGGCCCTGAATGGGGCCACCAAACTGGTTTTTTGGCTTTGTAGCCGGAAAAATAGCCCTGAGGGCGATAAAATCATAACTCTAGTATGTCTCCCGGTGGCAACCTGGTATGCAAGTTTTACTTGTTGCACCGGGGCATTTGTGTGCAAAGAAAAATAACATTTTAGCAATGGTAAAATGTGTTTGGCAAAGGATCGTTGCTGGCGGCACGGTATTCATGAACCTAGCGGCCAGGACGAAAAAGAGGCCCTGAAAGGGGCCGCCAAAAAAATAAAAGGCAATCTGCTTGGTGAAGCCGACTGCGAGCCAGTATAATAATGGCCCTTGTTAGGGCCGCCTAAAAAGGGAGGCAAAACAGCCTGCTTGGTGAAGCCGACTGCGAGCCAGTATAATAATGGCCCTTGTTAGGGCCGCCTAAAAAGGGAGGCAAAACAGCCTGCTTGGTGAAGCCGACTGCGAGCCAGTATAATAATGGCCCTTTTCAGGGCCATAACTAAAAAGGAGGCTAGTTAGCCTGGTTGCATTTGGAGGCGTAAATAAGCATAAATAAGGTATTAAGTATTAAAATTATTAAATTATAAGAGTCTAGAATGTCTCCCGGTGCAACTTGGCACGCAAGCTTTATTGGTTGCACCGGGGCATTGTACATAACTAGCAAATTATAATTTAACAATGAGGGAGAGCAACACGTCCGTTACAATAATAAAGATTAATCGAAAATAGTGATTTAGCATTAATCTTGGTTTGCGAGACCTAAATTTCGTAATTTTTTTTAACTCTAAATAATGTCAGGAATCCCTGGTTAAAGTAAGTCAAATACATCCCTTAACACCCTGTACAGATGAAAATCCTTAATCATTTTATTTAATGAAAATCTTTTAGCATTGTTTAATATATCGCACACCTAGTACTAGTAGATGCAAGATTATCGTGAGTCCAAATAGTTTTTGTTGATGGAAAAATTTTGTAATTTTTTTTTTCTTATAATATTTAAATAAATGGGGGTGTGGACTATAAACTATAATGTTATTGAAATACTCAAGCAGACTCATATTTAAAGTTGTCGGTCACAATATCAATCCAATATGTTATATTATGTATGTGTTGCTGTATATAATCATTATTTTACTTTGTACTATTACTAAGTTTTTAAAATGCTATTATTTAATATTTTTAAATATCCGATTTGATCCTAAAATGTTGACAAAAAAATATTATAGCCACCTAACACAAAAACGTTATTTAGTCGCCATATGTTGAAATGATTACAAAAATGAGTTTATTTGTAAAAAAAATCACAATTTAATTACGAAACTTGTAAAAATGTCCACTTTGGCAATGAGATTGCTTCAAGGGCGTGTTATATTTTTTTTCTACGCATTCTCTATTAAGTAATATATATAAATCAGTTTAATCTCTTATAATCCTATCTATCAACGGCGACCCATTTCCTGATTAGCGACCAGCGACATGCCGCCCACCTACGGCACCTCAACCCATCTTAAGCTTTTTTCTAATTTTAAAGCGTTTTTCACGGGTTTTTCCCAAATTCGTCGACGATTTTCATATCTGTCCATTTTTCCCAGATTCTCAAAATTTTCGTAATTAGGCTCCTTGCAAATTAAATAATAAACTTATATACCCAACCACCAATTTTAAAGTCATTGATCATTTTATTATTATTAGAGACTAGCTGAAGTCCGCATGAAAATCCGTTCAGTAGTTTTTGAGTTTATCTCGAACAGATATACAGACAGACGCGGCGGAGGACTTTGTTTTATAATATGTAAAGAAGATAATACTAACAAATCTAAACGAAACATAAAACACAAAAATGACTCGAATCAAGATTCAAGACAGAAACTAACCCAGGATCTCTGTCTTACCGGGACAACGCCCCAACCAACTCGGCCGTTGAGACCTAAAGATAATAGAATTCTTTTCTTTGTTGGGACCTAATTATTTTACGTCATTTTTTTCGATTTCATATTTCAAAATTAGAATTAACAATATTGTATTCAACTAATTTATCTTCTTCAATGATGGGAATAAATATTAAAAAACTATTTGAATAAATTATTTTTTTATTTCATATCGATTTTTCAATACTTTACTAATAAAAAAAACGATATTTTACACGATAACTACAGTTTTTTTAAGCAATATCAAACCAGCTCAAATTATAAAACATTGTTTTTCCTATTGCATTAAAAAATGATTATAATATTATATGCATGGTACCGGGACACTAGTGGTGCAAAAGGGAAACTGGCGAATCTACATCACACGGAGAACCCAAAAAACTTTTTTTTTTCGATCTGGGTTTGGCGATTTTTTAAAAACTTTTAAAAAAAAAGTTTAAAAAAAAGTTTTAAAAAAAGTTTAAAAAAAAACTAAAAACTTCAACTTCGGACGTTCGGACACCATTTACTCGAAAGCGAAAGTTCAAATCAAAAATAGTTGTGCCACAAAATTGAATCGTGATGTTGATTCATCAGTTTCCGCTTGTAATCCAGTTTATGGACATCCTGTGTATACCTACATGTAATTGTAATAAACCTTACGTCCATACATTTGTTAATTTATATCTGTACACGAAAATATTATTATTAAGTAATTATTAATTACACAATTGAAAGCTAAAGACGAAATTTTTTATATTAGCTTAACCCAGGAGGCCCTGAGGAAAACAATTTTCCTCGGGGCCTATGTCATCTTTGAGGATGCTGCATGGATGGCCTTTTTAGGGAAAGGGAGTTTTGGGAAGGAAAAGGGTATGAGGGAGTCAGTGTGTCCAGGTGAGACGGACGAATGAATCGATCCTTCCCATTGCGGTACAAGACGATGGGTCGGGAGAGTCCGGCTGCAGAGGTAAAATCTCCATCAGTCTCTCCCGATCCGGCCCGCCACCCAGTAGGTTGGCAAACGTACGTGCCGCCAAGACCTAAACAAACCCCACCCCATGAACCCAGGCTACCCTGCTAAGTCACCGAACATAGCGAAACACTTGTGACAGGCGTGTTGGTTCTCTAATGAATGGATCAATGTTTTTTACACATGCTCTTTCTTCTAAAATTAACCTTAACCCTTTGTGTGGAATGTTTCCCCAATGCGCTGTCACTTGTTCCTTTCCACAAAAATGACATAATTATAATTCCAAATTAAGCTAAAAGGACCGCCTACTTTATTTATAAATACCTGAAGTCGAGGAGTCGTTTCCATTATAGTCCCCCTCTTTATGTTCCATCCAAATATAGAAATGTATCACGTATGGGCTTTGAAGTGTTTATTTTGGCTAGCTGGTTTACAGTTCATAAATACGAAAGAAACTTTAACAATGAGCGGTGGTGATGTTTCAAGCATTGCAAATTAATTTTAATTGCTATGTTTTAACCCTGGATTACAAACCTTGTTTTATACGCGCTCATCATAAACCTTGGTCGATTCGGCTACGAAAAATAAGGATGAATACATTCGACTGACTAGTTATTGCAAACAGTGTTTATAATATGCTATTTAATTTGGTTTTTAATTGAGCAATTTGCAAAAAATAGCACATTCCTTGAAACATGTTAGGTTTCAAGAAATCAGTAGGAACCCATCGTGTGAAATCAAATTACTGTTACCAAATATTAAAAAAAACATATATAAAATCGAAAGACTAAAAAAAACAATAAAAATTAATATTGTCAGAATTTGTGTGAAAAGTGACTAATCTGTTAATCCGTTCAAATTTCGTCCGAAAAATGGTCTCGTAACCTTGCAACTGTACAGGGCGCTTCCGATGAGAAAGATTCTCATATATATTATTTCAATTTTATTTCATTCAATTTATTTGCTTTAATACTTACATTCAAGCTAGCGATTAAAAAAACGCGTGATGATAAAATTATTAAAGTTACGTACTATTTATAATTATTTCTTGATCATAAGTATTTATTTAACCAAAAGTTTTTATAATTTTTCAATAATATCTAAGCAAAATAAGTTAATAAAAAAACTGAAATACATTAGTTTGTAAGACCGTAAATAAATAGACAAACTGAAGTATTTTCGTCCCAAAACATGTGCGCGGATTTTTTTAAAGGGTTTTATTTGAACTTATATTAAAATTTCGAAAAGTAGCTTTCCTAGATAATTTATTGATTTATTTTACTATATGATTATGTGCTTTGAAATGTGTGTTGATAATACAAAATTTCGTTTGAAAATTTATGAAATCTGCCAACAACCAACGGTATCATCTTGTTATAATAAAAATAAACATATATTTCACAAATTAAAACACAAATTTACCAGATAACATAACAATCTTTCGAAATCAATTTATATTTTTTTGTTTAAAAGAGTCGACACGTCTAGAATTTGCATTAAGACATATTTCCGGTTGTGTCTGGTTATTCCGTCTTAACGAAAAGGGTACACCATTAGGGGGCATACATTAATTACGTGAGCTCAAAAGGGGAAAGGGGGGTCCAGCAAAATCTCACGTTACTTGAAAAGAATATACGAAGTTGTCCAAATTTATCTCACCAAGGGGGGGGGTCTAGATTGGAAGAATAATAATAAATGTAATAAATAAATGTATAATAAATGTATAAATGTAATAAATGTATGCCCCCTACGTAATAAATGTATGCCCCCTTATTTATTTTAGTACTAGGTGTCGAATGAGATTATAACAAAAAGAAAACACCTGTCAACGCATGAAAAAAATACGACAACACTGTGCGTTTGGCGTAATCGATTCGACAAAGGTTTGTAATTTATGGTTAAACGCTGAGTACGTTGCTAAAATGTTAATTTTGCCTCATCTGCTTAATTAACCTTTTTTCCTACACACAGCCTCCCATTCTTGCTTTCTTCCGATGAATGCAATCATTATGCAACTGCAATCTAATTTGAGATTGAACTTGATGTTTAACGCCTTTGTTGATGCCGATTGCCGACGCGTTCCTATACATCCGTTTATCCGCTTCCTGGCTGATGGAAAAGATGAAAAACTGTCTTGATATTCAAAATTGTTTTTTTTTTTAAACCCGTTGACTAGTATTATTAAAGTTTACAATCGATAACTAATCTATACGTGATGCAGGGAAAACACAAACACGCATGCAAACGAATGCTACACGGGGGAGTCCGATTGCGCAAACACGCAAATATTGATCAGTTTTTACCGATTTTTACCAGTTTTTACCAATTTTTAAAAAGTGTTTTCCTACCCAATTTAATGTTTAGAATATTCTAGTGTCAATAAATTGGTTTATTTCATCACAAATTAAAAAAATCATAAATACCGTAATATTCTTAACCCCTCATTCCTTGGGACTATTTTGTCGGAAGGTTAATATATTTACTCTTTGCATTTCAAATAAATGTAATATTTCTGAATGCATCCTAAAACTAAAAACTGTTTTTGAAAGGAGATGAAATACTCTTTAAAATTTTACAATTGAAATAAACATTTTTTTGAAATATAAAATTTTTTGAATGCAAACATAAGAAGTTTTAAAAATGTCTAATTACGTTTCTTTCTAACTAAAATTACCACGAAAAAAAACAAACACACACTTTTTTTAGGCAGATATATTGTAAACGTTATAGTCAATTCAGTTTTTTGTCGTTTCATATAAAAATAATAAATAAAAATTTATGTCTATTTTTAAAAATTAGTTCTGTCAAAACCCTGAGGAAGTCAGCTTTGCTGACGAAACATGTCGGTTTTTGTAAATAATTAAGTGGTTAATACAACGTTATTTATTAATATTAATTTGAAATAAAAATTTCCCAACGTTTCACAAAATATTTCAAATTGCGGTCGGAAATTTTGGTTTCATAAACGTATACATTTTAATTGTTTTGCGTTTAACTTTTAAATTTGAATACAAAGCAGTATTTTATCTTTCTACCACCAATTATATAATATTTTCAACTCCGATAGTAAGGGAGACTCAACGATTTCTCTGAGATATATATATGAGTTCTTCCGAAAAACCAACAAATTACTGAGGGGTTAAATGCAGAGAGCCTAGAAGTATGTAAATGTTGGTGACCGGACAACTCAGAACGAAACCAACTCAGAAGCACCTCAGAAAGGTCATTAAGAGTGATGATAAAAAAATTGGTTAAATGGGTTAAGTTAGGATTACCGGCTATTTTAAAATTATTTTTTCAAAGCTTTTAATGACCTTTCTGAGGTGTTTGTTTCTGAGTTGGTTTCATTCTGAGTTGGCATGGAACCATAAATGTTTCATTTATATTGGCGACATGAGTTTCCATTAATTATAGATCGTAAATCGTCGACATTTGAAATCGTGTCAATTAATTAGAATTAGATTTATATTCAAGATTATTTTGAATGTTGGTTGTTAACGTGTGAATTGGTGGGAAATGTTGAAAATAATTTGAATTGCGCCGAGGGATTCCTTTATTGAGAACATCTCTCCCAAATTAGTTCGTGTGCGCGCAATTAGACGAGCTACCAGTTGCCTGCAATGCATTCGGATTAAAGCTATGCACTTTATACCTAGTGCATTGGTAGGTACTTATACTACTGACTGACTGGAAGGGAAGCTCGTGCGTTGTGTGTAGGTAGTGAATATTTAGTCTGCCAAACATCGTTCATATTATATTATATCGAATTATACCGTACTCCTTCGGTCGGGCGTAGTGATGACATATCGAAATGTTTTGATAACTGGCGCTATTTAGGCTATTGTTACAAACCATCTAGTTTTCGAGCGTATATTGATTAGTTCTTCGATCTCGAATACTTTCTCATTCCCGCATCGCTTCGTCTCTTACTAATTAGGAGCGACGGATGCTGTTGGTTAGATTTTTCACCTCGCCGCTCAGGCTTACAGATGTGATTCCTGGAAGGGATGATACAGCTTTGATGACCGATATACAGAGTAAGTTGCTCTCCGGTTCTTACCGCGCATCTTCAGGTAAAACTCTGGCAATACTGAAATGATTTCAGCTAACCTAGAGTTAGTATACTCGTTGAAACCCTTTTGGTAAAAGGTAACACGAGCGGTTAAGGGAACAATTAAGTTTCCTTTAGGAGTGAACCCATAAAGTTAAAGTTTATTATACTGTCTTGCTATTATTGAACCGTGTCATACTTGCAAATTGATTGTAAACAAATTAAAGACTAATTAAATTTGCCGTTAAAATTGTGCATTTTATTTAATTACCCCGTTACACTATTGTATTTTATTAAGTAGGTGGTAGTAGGTTTTCTGCGGTACTCGCCTGTTGCAATTTCAAACACGTATTATTTATATCGGATGGTACTTTTTTATATAATCCAAGTTGGATGGTACTTTTTTTATATAATCCAATTTTATTTGTTTTACAATGTTGTTTTTTATATATTTATATGAAACACATTTTTTCTTGACGTGTTGTCAAGCTAACTTATTTTTTAAAATGGAATATAATGACTGCAATATTTGAACAAACATTAAACAACCGGCCTAAGGTACTTAAAAAAATTATTACTATCAGTTTTAACCAATAATTTTTAATTTTTATTTTAATACAATATTTTACTTTTTATAGCATAATTTAATATAGCATAATTTAATAAGCCTCACTGCGTGGCCAACCCGTGCTGAGGCCCCCATTTCAATAAATAAAAATGTGGGCCTTATTAATCAAAGTTTTCTTTTGTAATTTTACGCAACTGAAAATTTTACCATACATAAATAATTGCTTTTATGTTATGTAAAAGTTAAAACCCGTTTATTAGTAAGGGGTTACCTAAAACGGCAGCAAAAACAAGAGACTATAGAGTTTGGTCAAGTGAAAACAAGAGATTCAAGAAATTTGGCAAAGTTCTGGAATCTTGCATTCACAAAAAAGAGTTTGAGAGGATTAAGTTGATTATTTGAAAAGGAATAAGGAAAGTTTTGAGAATTCTTAGACGGTGATTGATTTTGATTGTGGCCAAGAGAGATGATTCTACATAGTTATTTGTAATTTTGAAATGAAATTTGATGTCAATTTTGTCACGACGCGACGTTCATAATGTTTTTAATTTTAAGTATTTTAGGCGGTTCTTGTGGTCGCTAATTCGGTTCTACAGGATAATGCCCGAGTTAGTCCCTTTTGAACTTATTCGATCCGTATTTTGTGAATCTAATCTAATAACCGATATATGTATACATCTCCGAAACAATTTTTAAATCGATCGCTCGAAATTTTCATAATTTATACCAAAAAAAAAAAAAAATATACAGCCGAATTGAGAACCTCCTCTTCGAAATCGTTTAAAAAGCTATGCACACCATTGATTCAGGTAGTAACGTATCCGCGTGATAATTCAAAATATTTGATCATGAAGACGTTTAGATTAACATTAGTCATTTGTATGGATTTTGAGCACTCAAATTATAATATAATGAACAGATTTTTGCGGTGTATCGATCTTCAGCAAACATGTACACCATTTTGGGAGGAATGCAGATCCTGCCAATGTCTGGAAATTAAATAAAAAGGCACTTTCTAGATGAGAAAAGTGTGGAAAAGCTGAATAAAATTAAGGCGCGCTCGGCAAAATTGAGGGAGATACAGCCGTTCAAAGTATAAATAAAATTTCTCTTCGTGAACCGATACTACGCCGTTTTGTCACTTTTATGTTGGTATCCCAGACCTGATACAATACTGTTATATTACAATACTGTTTTATTCAGCTTCTCCACACTTTTCTCATCTAGAAAGTGCCTTTTTATTAAATTCCCAGACATTGGCAGGATCTGCATTTCACCCACCATTTTGAATAATGGATAATTTCACAGTTGATATTTTGAGTACGGCCATCACTAGTACTAGTCCGCGGTGAAGTCTACAAGCGCAATTCGGTTTATTTAGCTCGCCTCCTCCCCGGAATCATCTGACGCACACGCGGTGCAATGTGAAATTATTAGGGTTACCACTAAAATCGAAAAGAATTACTCGAATGAGATAAATTTAATCAATTTTATTAATTTTCGATACTAAAAATGTTCTTTCTACATGGCTTTTGTGGCCGGAAATGCAAAATATATTTGCTTATTTTTATCAATTCAGTAAAACATTCACATTTTAAAAAATGTCTTCTTTAATAACGATTCTTCTTTAATAACGTCTTTAATAATAACGTTATATTTTTATAGCGCAGTTTTGTGTCATTTCACTTCAAGGGCGCTTTACTAAAATAAATTCAAAAATAATCCTGCAATGCTCCTCAAGAATCCATTAAAAAAAAATAATATGAAGTAGAAAACCTTACTCTCGTATTTTCAATAACTCTGAAAAAATAAACCGATAGTAAAATGTGGGCGACTCAATTTAGGTGGCAGGTATGGGTACCACCGCCCTGAGTACCATTTATTGGATAACCAACACCTCTGCCATAGGTCACTCCAAGTGGTTCGCTACGTTTGGTGACTTAGCACGAGTGCCCGGGTTCAAGGGGGTGAGGATTGTCTAGGTCTTGGTGGTGGATGCGTCTGCCCACCTTATTGTGTGGCGGGCCGGATTTGGAGACACTGAGGGAGACCTTTTTACTTCTCCAGCAGGACTCTCGACCCATCGCCTTGCACCACAGTGGGAGGGATGAATTCATACGTTCGTCACTCCTGGACTACATACCCCCAGATTCCTACCCACCCCTGATACCTTTTCCTTCCTCTCCTTCCTTTCTTAAAAAAAAACCACGCAGCATCCGCAAAGATGACATAGACACCGAGGAAAATTATTTTCCATCAAATTATTCCCACGTAGAACAAATCTGATGTTCAAGATGTTCTGAAAAAAATCTGTCTTCCTAACGTTTTAACTTATTTCGCGTGAAATAACAAAACTCTTTCTTGAATGGACAATCAATTTCATTGAACTGCAATATCTTTGGTCCTAGGAGTCGAAAGTTCTTAAAATCACACTCCAAGGAATCTGAATTTATCTGTTCAGTGTTCACAACGTAATTGAATAATTTGAATGAATTTGAAACGGAGAACGGAGAAGGACCGTTTCTAAGATGAATGGAGGGTGTTACTACTTCTGGATATGATCTGTCAACCCTGTCCGTGATTATGCGTGTCTCCAGTGCGCGGTGATCAATGCGCAGTGCACCCGTTTCCAGTACAACTCGCTTCCCAGTCTGCCCAGTCTTCACTTCCCACGACAGATATATAAGATATAAATAAAACACATATGTAGAGGCAGAGGGGCAAACCGCACAGATATTCCAACCATTCATTCCATGGTGACCTTATCGCCGTATCCGATTTGGTAAAGGGACATTATGTAAACTGCGATAAATAGATTACTTTACAATTTATTACAACAGCGATAGAGTTGTTGATTTTGCCCTGTACCAGGGGTTCAAGAAGAAAGATAGTTCCAGAGAAATCGATAACTTTGCTAGTCGTATTTTATATCGATATACCGAGCACGGTTTCAGTGTTGACATCCGAACCGATATTGACAAGGATTAAATAAGAAATCGATATACGCTGGAAACACTGGAGCAGTGGTTCTTAACCTTGTTGGAGATACTGACCCCCACCAGTATCATATGCGCATTCACCGAACCGAGGGCGGATCCAGGATTTTTTCTGGGAGGGGCACAAGGGGCGGACGGGCAAAAAAATCAACAATTACTGTTAGAAATAAACTTGAAGTATCATACATAAAGTTTATTTCTACAAGTTCAAGTATGGTATAGGAAGGTTTATGAAAGTGTCAAAACAATAGAAAAATTAAATGTTTAATAAAGACAGTTTTCTGTACTGTGTCGGGTCGGGGGTGTGTCTTGACCTCCGCCGAACCCGCGAGATTGACTCACTGAACCCCTGGGGTTCGACCGAACCCAGAATTCATAGAAAAAACCTATAGTGCAGTGGTTCAATTTAAATTCCGAGACTTCAAACGCAAACAATTACATACTTAAGAATATTAATAAATTGGCACTGTTGAATTGAAATACTAACCTAAATATGCATTGATAGTCTTGACTGAGGTCTTTAGTGATATTTCAATCACTTTCATTTCTAAAAGATCACTAAGGAAAAAATATGATCGCGCCTTAGAAGGATTATTTAAGTCCATGAATCGCTTATACTCGACTTCTTTCAATTAGAAGAGCTTTGTTAGTTCAATCCGTTCATTTAAGCCAGTAATGTTGCGTAAATAACGACATTATTAAAAAATACGTGTATATTGACAGTTAACCGAAACCGTTCTAAAATTTATCAATCGTCGATCGGTACATCTGTTATTAATTGTTGACCGTGCTCGCAAATATTGATAGCTGACCATAGATGACGGATTTGGTCACTATCGTATTGATATAGGATTTTAGTCAGGTACCTACAGTAAGAGCTCGATTATCTGACGTTCGGTAGTTCCGGCACGCCCTGTAATCGGATGTTTTATCACTTCCAGTTGGGCCAAAGATAATATTGCAACAGCGAATACTAACACCTACATTACTTGAAACAACATTACTAAATGCCGGAAATAAACGTCGGCATTTATTTTTTTTATTAATTTTGTCTACTAAAAAAATGATCCCAAACATTGCTTTTCAGTCTGCTAACTCAAGCAATTATGCAAATGAGGTAGTATTCACAGAAAACTATATTTCTAAACCTTTATTTTAAAATTAACATTTTTTATCTGTACTTATTGATGTATATATAGCATTCTTGTTTATATTACCCACACACAGGCAGTGGCTTAGTGAGTTCCCACTACCTTCTTTTGTTTAATATATATTTACTTATTGATAACTTTTACATTACTTGTACCTTATATTTACATCTTACTGTATTTAGAAATTATGTAAAATTACTTTTGAATGTATGTAGATACAATGGGAAAAAATAAAGATAAAAAAAATTTGCGAGGTGGGTATGGTTACCGCCGTCTCGGTAACCATTTACTGGATAACCAACACCTCTGTCGTAGACTTAATCCCAAGTGGTTCGCTACGTTTGATGACTTAGCAGGGGTGCCCGGATTCATGGGGTGAGGTTTGTCAAGATCTTAGCGACCGATATGCGTGGCGGGCCGGATCTAGAGACTGATTGAGGAAGTCTTTTGACCTCTCCAGCCAGAAGCCCTCGATCCATCGCCTTGCACCGTAGTTGAAGGGATAGATTCATATGTCCGTCACTCCTAAACACACTGACCCCAGATTCCTACCCACCCCTTATAATATTTCCTTCCCGGAACTTCCTCTACTTCATTTCCTTTAAAAAAAATCTTTCATAAGATGATATTGGCCCTGATTGAAATCATTTTCCTCAGGGCCCCCTGTGTGGAACAAATGGAAAAAAGAAAGATTTATATGTAAATTTTCTATACGGGTAGTTAGGAAAATGTATCTTTTCTTGTAAATTAAAAGGTTTCCAGTGCCAAAAATCCTCAAACTGTAATATTTTAAACTCTATGAAATGCGTACTAAAATGTAATTGGTCCAGTTTGAAAATCAGGGAAGACATTTTCGAAAGTTTTACCTAAAATTCCAGTAGGTACGCATTTCATGTAGAACTTAAAAGCTTACAGTATGAACTTTTTGCATTGGAAACCTCTTACATAGTGCATTAATCTATATATATAATATATAAATCAATATATGTTTCTATGTATGTGAGTTGTCT
Organism: Limnephilus marmoratus; assembly: GCA_917880885.1. Lineage (NCBI taxonomy): Eukaryota > Metazoa > Arthropoda > Insecta > Trichoptera > Limnephilidae > Limnephilus > Limnephilus marmoratus. The sequence goes on from OU862908.1 coordinate 42,337,329, forward strand.
ATGCATTGCTATATTGTGCATAGGAAATGTTTGAAACTTTAAAAATACCTTCTTTTCACCCTCGCGAAGGTTTCTGGATTATTACAACCAAATTACAATACATCTGAAAAGTTTTTTAATCATTCCAAAAACTCTTACGAAACTGTCAAAAATGTCACATTTCTCATTGTCACACTTCCAATGGAAGGGAAGGGGAGGCAGTAGGGGAATGGGACGAATGGGAAAAGACACGCAGGGGGAAACAATTTCTTTATTAGTGGCAATGCACAGCATGCCGGGAACTCGCTAGCATAATATAGAATTAACAGATAACATTTGTTGTCTGCACTACAAAGTGCGTATTTTTTTAGTGCTGACCTTTAAAATCAGAAATTGTGTTTTTCTTCCACAATTCTAAGAATCCAATACTTCTATAATCTGATTTCCGGCTAGTTTTCTTGGTATCGATTTATCGAGCTCATACTGTATTTGCAACTGTCAAACTTTCAGCAAACAAACATGAACCATTAATTCTCCACGATGCCTAAGTACCTACTTAATTTATTTACACGGTAAGCTTTCTCTAAATCGTTGAAGTTATATCTTATTTCAGTCAAACAGATAATCTATTTATTTTGTCTCAGCAAAAACTTTCTAATGATTATCACAGACGTCATGACATTTTAGCTTGGTCTGTTTGTGATTTATGGATAAATTTTTTAGCGACCAAAGTAATTTATATCATGAAATACGGAAATTTGAAAGAAGGAACAAAAATACGCTAGAAGCAGCACACAAGGAAGAAAATAAGAAGATACAATACTTAGAATGAATTGTTTTAACAAAATGTACAAGTCATCAAATATTTTAAGTTAATTTTCATATTCTGTGAAAGTTCTATTCAAGTTCTATGATTATTTCAGTTTTATGAAGCAGCTGGTCTATGATTGTAGCAGAACATGATTAGAACTTACACAGAACGTGAAAATTAACTTCAAATATTTTATGAATTGTTTAAATTTTTTGAAACAACCCGTCCTTAATCCATCTCATAATGCCTGCCCATCCCAAATTCCTTCATTGGTTCTAGATTTCCCTGTGTACCGGCTGTAAACTCCAACCTCCTTCTTATCCTCAGAGCGCTTATTCCGAATTCTAATTAGTACCCAGGAGTACCTACTCTTGGCTGGGGTGATTTATTAGTTTCTTATCGCAGTTTTTCGTGTCTAAACACGCATAACAAAATCTGAACTTTGACCCTAATGGTTGTAGAGTGGTACCCACCGCGCCGAGGTTTGAGAAGCCCCGCCGGGTGCGTTTTGTTTATAAAATTATCACAACGTGCCGTCTGCCAGACAACACAGGACCGCCCTGCAGTCAGTAGTAGTCAGTACAGTCTATGTGTCTACGAAACAAGAGTCCCTACACGCGCTACATGCTTTCGATAAATTCGCGACATCGTTTTGTTACTGAAAACTTTCTTCAATGTGATTACTGATAACAACTTCTAATAACATGCGCTCTTGCCTACTGTGCCGGGCTTACTAAACTTACCGTGTTTTTTTATTTCATTACTCGTGTCTCAGACCAACAGTGGCCAGCGGCCGGTTAATAATAGCGCCCTGTTTTGTGTTTTTATTTAATTAAACACGACCGAATACAAAATAATAATCTATCTAAACCAACCGAATTGAATCAGTGAAGTGAATACAGTTACATCAATCGGATTACTCGACGAATTGACTATATAAAGTGATGTTTTATAAAATGGTAGACTGTGAAGACGTTATAACATTTATGTTCTAGACTAGATAAATGAATATTAAGTGTTGAGTGTTGCTCCAGTATCACGACGTGCGAATGGAGATACACATTTTTGAACTTTGGCTTCCCTCGATAAAATTAATTTATCTGGTCGGTGATGGCGGTGAAGAATATGTTTGTGGTATGTTTGTATTTGTTCTGTTGTTTGTTTTAATATCGAAAGGCGGGAGATTTTGTATCTATGTCAGTTGTTTGTGCTATGTTGAATAGGTATACTTAGATACAGATATAGGAGGCGGGTGTCCCCATTTTTAAAATGCTCGAAGGTCGGCATAAATAGAAATTCAAGAACAAAACATTCGACGTTTCACCATCCTTTGTATATAAGAATTCTGTAAATATTTTACAAACCGCCATACTTTTGTTAGGCACAGATTTTAGAAATTACACTACTTTTTAACTTGATTACTTACTACAAGAAACAATTAATTCCTTTTGGGTAGATGGTAAAAGATGCATTAAATTCCATTTTCATTAATCAATGTTCAAAATTTCTCGTATAAAACGATTCCTTTACCGTGATTAAATTTATTTTTTTGAGTTGACATTTGCGTGAATTTCGTTTCAATCTAAATACGCATGCATTACTTAGTTTACTCAAACTAAGAACCTAATAACCTATTTTGTGCATGGAAATTGTGGTAATTGTTAAAACAAAATGTAATTTCCATAATCAGTGCCTAGTGCGGCGGTTTGCAGAATAATTACTAAGAATTCAAAAAAATGTATTTTCTCTTCGATATTAGATATATTTTACGTGTTTTATCCATGATAATATTTTTTATGAATGGAACATAACAATGCACGTACGAGGATGTTAAACAAATTAAATTTTATTAATCTTTCACTTCCTGAAAGTTGATTATTTCAATTACTAACTGAATATCTACTTTCATAGCCTACCCACGAAGTCCACTGTTTCCAGTGGAGTAACAATCTGCGTACTTGTGCATATTATATATTTATTTTATTTTCATCAAATCGTACATTACGTTCTATAAAATGAAGAAAGCTTCAGTTCCAATTTAGGCGACCGGTGATTTTAATTGTGCTGGAGAGCTTTTAGATTGATAAAAAACGGATTTATTTAGATATTTATAGCCGAAAACATTGTTTTCTAAAGGTCAAAAATTTTCCCTGTAATTGCTGTGATATCTGACATTGCCATCGTTTGGAAAAAAATGTAAATGAAATTTTGATCTCCGGTGAAATTTTTTTTTCACCATTTTTTTTCAATACTGACATGAAAATTCAGTAAGTTGGTATTGGACAGTTAGGGTAGGGTCAAGTGAGGGGTTGGGCGGTTACTCGGCTGAGGGACTAGTGATGACTGATGACATACGGTAGAAAGTTTTTTTTTTATTTGGGTTTGAAGAAAATAAATTTGAAAAAAAGTCAAATGAAGTCACCGGAGACCAAAATTTATTAACATTTTTTATTCCTAATAATATCAGAATTCACTGGATAAAATTTGTCAAGTACGTACTATAACAGCCTGTATTATCTATATGGAATGTCGTACCAGTTTCAGAAAATCTTCGTACAAACATGACATTTAGAAAAAAAAACCGCTACAACTATACATTACATAAATAACTCTTTTTTTCATTGTTAGCTCTCTAGCACGAAAAGTACCAGCAGACTGCAACTCGTTATAAGCAGATGAATATACAAGAGCACCTAACAACAATATGATAATAAATTAATATTATAATGTGCAGTCAGAGAAAGCCGTGTGATATTTTGATAAAACTTTTTTTACTGTGATATTATTACGCTTTTCAAACCAATTTGTTTTCACAGCGAATAAAAGATATCGGATACCTATTTTTGGCAAAATACTCTTATTTATCGTGGCTTGCTTCAGTTTCAACATAGTTTTGCCTATTTAGCCCTAACACTGTGATGTTCTGCAGTCATAGGGGACACCTACCCTTCACCCTACCGCGCGACTCATTTCAGATGGGGGCGGAAGTCGTGCGAAATGCCATGGGGTCGGGGTGGGATTCTTACGAGAAATCAGGGGTTTGGGATGTTATCGATATTGTTTGAACTCTGCAGGGATGGTAAACTAACGAATGATTTGGTGTGATTATAATCTTCTGAAAAAGTCGTATTCACAAATGTTAAAAAAGAGATTTTTCTGTTCGAAACCGTTATTTTCATTAATTTTGAAAGGTACACGCACCTACGCCCATTTATTCAGTTGACCACAACAATCAGCAGAAAATGATAATAAATAGCCATTTTTAAATGTTCAGTATATAATTTTATTCATACCCGATTTTGAAAAAAACTACACGTGGTCTTTTACCTTTGGTCATAGAGCAATGCACGTCAATGGTTGGTATGTTATTAATATTGCTGGAACACTGCAGAGATCGGAAACTATCGATTGAAATATTACGAATAATCAGCGCGTACAAACTCGTGCGATTTGTCATGGGTTGGGATTTTTATAAGAAACCGGAGGGTTGGGATGCAGTGGCGTACCTAGCTTGGGTGGGGGGGGGGGGGGGGGGGCTAGATAATTTCTAGGATAAAAATTTCTTCATAAATATGGGCTAGTTTTGCCTGTACAAAGACCGTTAGACAAAATTCTCCCGTTTCGAGGCACTCTACGGGGGGCCGTAGAGTGCCTCGTGTGTGTGTGGACCTTGTGGGTGTGGTGGTGTGTACGTGCTCTTGGGAGTGTGTCACTCCCCATCGGGTGTGTACCCGGGGCGGACCGCCACTCCCAGCTACGCCATACGCCACTGTTGGGATGTTATTAATCTTTATATTTATTTTATTTTATTTATTGGGGAAATCAGCAGATATTTTACACTTATAATAATAACATTAATAATACACATAATATCCAATAACAGATTTTCACATAAGTAATTAAAATTATAATTAAAAAGTAAAAAAAAATATGGGTCCTGTACCCGTAAGAAATTAACAAAATTATATCCTTGAAAATTGTAAAAAAAAGATATGAAAACACAATATAAACTATAATATAAACTAATAATCTGCTTACTAAATTTCAAAACATAAAGTAGTCAGAGTCAGAAATCTATTCTCACTCCACAACAGCAATAATAATAATATGTACATACCTACAACCCTGAGTGAACACAATAGTACCTAAGTCAAATGACAAGCGTGTAAATGGAAAGGATTCTAGGATCTTAAGGGCCTTTAACCAGCCAGCGGCCGAAAATCCACATTTCGTCGAAAAATGTTCTTACGATTGTACAGGGCGGTTCCAATGAGAAAGATTAATTATTCTCGGGTAAAGTTCGGTTTAGGGGCGGCATTCCTAGATAATTAAACTAGTTATTTTTGTACTAACTATGGGCCGGAAAATCCGAATCTGAAAGAATTAGGCGTCGGCAAGCAATATTAACTGAATTACACGACTTTAAAATTTTCTATACACACACAGGAAAACAAGCCATTTTGAACGCATTCTGACACTACAAGTCATAGAAAAAACAAGAAAGATGTTACACCACATAAAATTAAGTGTTGCCATTAAGCAATAATATCAATAACGTAAAACTTTCCGACACGATACTTCCTCACATGATAATTCATCACATAACACATTAACCTGATGAATTATGACTATCACAACGGCCGTATTCTTAGACCAAAAGTGTGAAAATTCGTAGTCTTAAAACGTTGTGACGTACACCGGTCACCAATATCAATGTACATGGTTTGTGATAGAAAAGAAAGTGCCCCCTTCGTAGCGCCTACTCGCGTCACGGCAAAAAAACATCCCAGTTTTCAAGTAGTTTAGCGGCTACGCTAGGTTTGTGTAACATGGTTTGTGCCCCTTTATACCGCCTGCTCGCGTCAAGGCAAGAAAACATCCCAGTTTTCAAGTAGTTTAGCGGCTACGCTGGGTTTGTGTAACATGGTTTGTGATAGAAAAGAAAGTGCCCCCTTCATAGCGCCTACTCGCGTCAAGGCAAGAAAACATCCCAGTTTTCAAGTAGTTTAGCGGCTACGCTAGGTTTATGTAACATGGTTTGTGATACAAAGTGAGTAAAATTTATAAAAAATAATTACTTAAATTAGTTATTGTTATTATTGCTTAATGGCAACACTTAATTTTATGTGGTGTAACATCTTTCTTGTTTTTCTATGACTTGTAGTGTCAGAATGCGTTCAAAATGGCTTGTTTTCCTGTGTGTGTATAGAAAATTTTAAAGTCGTGTAATTCAGTTAATATTGCTTGCCGACGCCTAATTCTTTCAGATTCGGATTTTCCGGCCCATAGTTAGTACAAAAATAACTAGTTTAATTATCTAGGAATGCCGCCCCTAAACCGAACTTTACCCGAGAATAATTAATCTTTCTCATTGGAACCGCCCTGTACAATCGTAAGAACATTTTTCGACGAAATGTGGATTTTCGGCCGCTGGCTGGTTAAAGGCCCTTAAGATCCTAGAATCCTTTCCATTTACACGCTTGTCATTTGACTTAGGTACTATTGTGTTCACTCAGGGTTGTAGGTATGTACATATTATTATTATTGCTGTTGTGGAGTGAGAATAGATTTCTGACTCTGACTACTTTATGTTTTGAAATTTAGTAAGCAGATTATTAGTTTATATTATAGTTTATATTGTGTTTTCATATCTTTTTTTTACAATTTTCAAGGATATAATTTTGTTAATTTTTTACGGGTACAGGACCCATATTTTTTTTTTACTTTTTAATTATAATTTTAATTACTTATGTGAAAATCTGTTATTGGATATTATGTGTATTATTAATGTTATTATTCTAAGTGTAAAATATCTGTTGATTTCCCCAATAAATAAAATAAAATAAATATAAAGATTAATAACATCCCAACAGTGGCGTATGGCGTAGCTGGGAGGGGCGGTCCGCCCCGGGTACACACCCGATGGGGAGTGACACACTCCCAAGAGCACGTACACACCACCACACCCACAAGGTCCACACACACACGAGGCACTCTACGGCCCCCCGTAGAGTGCCTCGAAACGGGAGAATTTTGTCTAACGGTCTTTGTACAGGCAAAACTAGCCCATATTTATGAAGAAATTTTTATCCTAGAAATTATCTAGCCCCCCCCCCCCCCACCCAAGCTAGGTACGCCACTGCATCCCAACCCTCCGGTTTCTTATAAAAATCCCAACCCATGACAAATCGCACGAGTTTGTACGCGCTGATTATTCGTAATATTTCAATCGATCGTTTCCGATCTCTGCAGTGTTCCAGCAATATTAATAACATACCAACCATTGACGTGCATTGCTCTATGACCAAAGGTAAAAGACCACGTGTAGTTTTTTTCAAAATCGGGTATGAATAAAATTATATATTGAACATTTAAAAATGGCTATTTATTATCATTTTCTGCTGATTGTTGTGGTCAACACTTAATTTTATGTGGTGTAATATCTTTGGTGTTTTTCTATGACTTGTAGTGTCAGAATGCGTTCAAAATGGCTTGTTTTCCTGTGTGTGTATAGAAAATTTTAAAGTCGTGTAATTCAGTTAATATTGCTTGCCGACGCCTAATTCTTTCAGATTCGGATTTTCCGGCCCATAATTAGTATAAAAAAAAATATATATCTAGGACTATCGCCCCTAAACCGAATTTTTTCCTTATTCTCCGTACCAGTTTTTTAAAATTATAACTCAATATCGATTTTATTTCATTCCAAATTTGCTTTTATTTTCGTCATAAATAAGTGTTCGGATATTTTTTTAAATGATTTTATTTTAACTAAAATGAAAATTTTGAAACATGCGTTTACTAGATTTTTTTATTTTTTTTTTTTAATTTATTTAATATAGTTATATAATTGTACAGTGGAGTTATGGAAATTACATAGCGGTACAGAAATTATTTAAACATTGCAATCTCACCAAAGAAGAAGCTAGTTCTTGTGCTTGATGAGCGAGTTACACTAACTATAACTGAAATAGAACAACATTATGTAATAAGTAAGTATATAATAGGATAAATTGAGACTTCTGGATCATCTAAATGTGTAGGTGTACATACATAGGATACGGTTACATACGGTTATTGTGCACTTAGGAGAAATTCGAAAAATCTAAATAAAATAGAGATGAATATGTATTAAAAATAAATAGAAAGAAAGAGAAAAACAGGTAATTATTTAGTTAATTATTCCTGATGAAGTGTAGCTTCAGTTTGAGTTTCAGTTTATTGATTTCTTTGGTTTTTTTTATTTCAATGGGAAGGTTGTTGAAAAACTTTATTCCTAAATAGACATAATTGTTTTGCATTAGTTTGGTATTAAATTTTGGTGTTTTGATGTTGTCTTCATATCTTTTTGATTGGTGAGTTTCAAATTTCTTGATGATATTATCTTTGTAAATTTGGATAATTGCATTTTTCTTGAAGATATTCTCAACTCGAGGCACCGTGAAATCTGCGAAAAGCGTTTCTGTTGGATAAGTGGAGGGTTTCTTTAGGATTACTTTAATGATTAGTTTCTGGATCACTTTGACAGGGGTTAGAATATTGTTGTATGACCCCCCCCATCCAATTATTCCATATTGAATTAAAGACTGGATTAGTGCATAGTATACTCTTTTTAGATTGTTGAGTTTTAAAATATTTCTTAATCTTATGAATATATATATACACTTTCTGATACGCTTAACCAATTCACAGATATGGCTCTTCCACTTCATATGTTGTTCTATTATCACTCCGAGATATTTAATTTCTGGTACTGATTTCAATGTTGAACAGCCTTGGATACATGTGATTTTATTACATTTGTAATTGTGGATAATTATTTTAGTGTCGGGGAGTGTTTTTAGTTTGTTGATTGAGAAGTGTATGTAGTATGTTTTGTTAGTGTTCAATGAGAGAAGATTTGTGTCAAACCAATGTTTTAAGATGTTCATGATATTATTTGCTTGTTCGTTTACTCTATTCCAGTCGATCCCATTCACTATGATAGCTGTGTCATCGGCATATGATATTATGTCTGCGTTAAGTGGTAGTTTAAAGATATCGTTGACATATATTATAAATAGTAGGGGGCCTAGGACTGTGCCTTGAGGAATCCCAAAATTACTTGTTAGTGGTAGACTTAGGGAGTTGTTTATCTTGACTAGATAACATATATTATTAATTTACAGTAATGTATGATTACATTCTATGAAATATGTCTTGTAAAATAAGATTTTTCGTTTGAAAATTTAACAAATCAGCCAACGACCTATGGTATAACCTTATTATACTAAAAATAAACATTTTTTCTCAAAATTTAAAACATGCGTTTACTAGATAAAAGAGCAATCTTTCGAAATCAATTTATATTTTTTTGTGGAAAAGAGTCAATACGTCTAAAATTGGATTTAAACATGACATATTTCCGGTTTTCTCTAGTTATATCCTCTTAATGGAACTCTCAGAGAAGGTAAGCCGCCTATTATTATTATGATTTCCTATTGCGGAGTTTCGATTTGGAATTCCGTGAGACTAGCGCAAACGTTCGTTTTTCTTCATTCGGAATGTATACACGTTAGTACAGATAGTGATAGCGTGGTGAACGCACGACGATCGATTTATTAATAGTTAATAATGAAGAAGAAAAAAATAATGGAATGATGAAAAATAATGAAAGTTTCTGCCTCACACATTTTAGTGTTTTGCTATTCTATGCGTAACAAATACAAAGAATACGTCCGATGCACGCGGTGCGGGTGCGATCAGGGATGTTCTGCCCAAAAAAATTATTTCCCTAGATTTCGAGGTGAAATTTCCCTAGAATTTCCCTAGATTTCGGGGGTACCATCTTGACAATAAAAACTCGCGTCGGGGGTGGGGGGGGGGGGGGGACGACGACGACGATGACTTTAAAAGTGGTATTCCTTTATAATAAACTTCTTTTGTATTTCTTGGGAATTAACAAAATTAACAGTTTTTTTCTTTTTTTTCCCTCAATTTTTATTTTATTTTTGAAATTTAAAAAACAAAAACAAATAATTTAAGTAAAAATAAATAAAAAAAAAATTAAATAAAAATTAAAACTTTTCAAAACCAAATACATAATAAACGTTTGTTGTTAGTAGGTATATGTTATAACATTGTAAGCAGTCAAATTTTTCAAATAATCACATTTACGCAAGTACGTAATCACCTGACTGTGTACAAGGGCGGATCCAGGGGGGGGGGGGGGGTCATGGGGGTCATGACCCCCCCCTGGGCTGGGTCCAGGACCTAGGTGGACCTACTTTTTACTTGTATCTATTATTATCAAAATTAAATTATAACTTCTTGTGACTTGACCACGACTATGTGACCCCCCCCCCCCCCCTGGCGCTAAGTGACCCCCCCCCTGGCACCAAAGCTGGATCCGCCCTTGACTGTGTAACATTAATCCTAATGTTTATTTGAAAGATACCAGAACTTAGTAGATGTACTTATAAGACTGTGTTTTTCCAACACTTTTTGCTAAGTGAAATAATAATTTCAAAGTATGTGTAATCACCATAAAAACGGAACTTGAAACTTAAATAAAAAAAAATCAGAAGTCTCCATTTATCTTTTTAGATACATAATATCATTTTGACTTGTCAGTGTTAAAAATAACATTGCTTGATAACATTCATAAATATACCAAACCACCCATATAACATTGCTTGTAAGTACATCAACACTGTTTAAGATTCATTGGAATTCCAAAAAAAATCTGTTATACCAGTAATATTGTCATATGTAATAAAATTTTGCCAGAGTTCGAAATTTCCCTAGATTTTGTGCTAATTTCCCTTTTCCCTAAAAAATATTTTTCTTCCCTAGATCTAGGGAAATTTCCCTAGACATACCATCACTGGGTGCGATACTGAATAGAAATTTCCGAACGTGTGCGCCGGCACAAACAAAATGTATGCAAGCGCTGCGTTCCGCATGACGTCATTAGGTTTTTTCCACTAGGTTTCTCCGAACGCGCCGGCTTGCATTCGAAACGTACGTACGGAATTTGTTCCGTTCGGAAAAAAATCGAACATGTGCGTCAGTTAATGTATTTTCTACTGATTCCATGCATTCGGATGCCCGAATACGGAAAACGAATTCGGAAATCGAACACGGAAAACGTGTGTCTGCGACCAGATGTGCATAAAAGTCGTTCGAAATGTCATTGGGCTGAGATTCATGTCGGAAACCAAAGGGTGGGAATGTTATTGTCTGTCGGTATTTGCGGATCTCGGCATACGGTTATTAAACTATCGGTTAAATTATCATTACTTCAAAAAAATCTTGTAATTGTGTTGTTCCCGGGAAGAATAACCCATAGTGTTTAATTATGTTCACTCGTTAATTAATTTATTTTTTTGTTACGTTCAGATACGAATCTACTTTTAAGTGAATATAAAAAAATCCCATCATCTAATTAATTAATACACTGGTTTTACGTAATTTAATTTGGAAAATCGATAGCATGTAGTGGTTTTGATCGCTTTTGAAAAGTGTACGTAGATTTTTTTATTGATGTTATTGACCGGTATATTATTAAAACGTATTAGCAAACTTCGATAGTTCGCTTACCCTGTAGACTCCCATTAGAATTTTAGAAAAAAAGACAGTTTCTGGCAAATTTTGTCTGACAACTAATTCGCCGGAAACCGCCCTTCCTTCCACTGGTTTCTCGTTCAAGTTCATAATATTCCCAAGTTTTTTGTTGTTTAGTTTTCGAGTGTAAATTGTCTCGCATAGCGCGCACGTGGCGTCTAGCAATCTCCGCGAGTGTAAAAGGCGATTTCAGGTACCTACAGCAGCTTTCGTTATTTCATTTTACCATCTAAAAGTAGACTGAGATTGGGAGGGTCGCCCAGAATCCTTGAAAATTGTGCTTCGTTTTCCTATTTTTTGGCAACTACATCTTATTTTCTAGAGTCATTGCTTCTTCTGATTTTAAAATGTTTTATTTATAAAGACGCATGCTCTTCGTATTTTCATATAAATCACAATCAAAGTAGATATTTGTAGTTCATTGATTTTCGGTTTTCAAAAGAGCAACGGTTGTCTCAGTAAGATATTGCCGTATCAATTGAATCAATCTTTGTTGTGTTCTATCCTCAGCAATTTAACAGTAAACAACTGGTGGCGTACATTTTATATTAGGGAGATATTCCTGATAATTCCTAAGCACTTGACACTAATCTGTGTTTTAATCCTTCTGTTTATCACAACCGTGTTGATGAGGCAACAGGTTGTTGACAATACATATATGATTTTATAAGCCTTTACTTCACACTAATCTATCTTCTTTTATTTACGAAAAACCACCGTGTTGATCCTATAATGCCATGCAACGGGCAATCAACATATCGATTTAATATTTTATTCTAATGTAATGGACTTCTTCAAAATTATCTGTTGAACTCCATATTATCATGCTTTATTGTATTAGGTGACTGACACCCTTGAGGTGATTTTTCACAAAAACGCTCTATTATCCTAATTATCGCTAATTAAAACGCTAATTATACATTTATTATTATTATTAGGTATAATAACTTTTCTTGTCATGCCGTATCCGTCATTATTAGCATTTCGTAAATAATAATAATAATTAATCTGATAGTATTATTATGCTTATGTCTGTAAAGTTTAGCATTGTTGTAAACGGAAGTGGTCCTCTCTGTTATTTTAGAAAATAACCCTTGCTTTTTTCAAACAGCATCCCCGATGAGAAAAGCCCAAAAAAATTTACAAAACCTTAAATTTCTCATTTTCAAAAAGTTTTCCACAATTTACCGACCAATTTTCCAATCAATTTTTTCCCTTTTTCCAATTTTTCCCAAAGAAAATTTTCGGTAAAAATAATTTTCCGGGATCAAAAATTTTCCACCATGAAAAATGTTTAAACTTCACATAACAAAATCAAAAAGATAAATATCTAACCAAAATGTAATTTACAATTTTTACTCCAAATAATAGTAATTTTTGGCACATTTATATTCTAATAATTACTGTTATATACACACAAAGGAGCAAAACTCTACTATCAAGGAAGATTACTAAATTGAAATCAAAAAGCCGCCTGCAGGGTCCGCCGGAGCAGGTTTTTATCTGCTAGTAATAATGATTGGATGTTTTTGCCGGATGATAAACGTCTGCTTGGTTCAATATATTCGCACATCACAATTCGAAAGCCTCAGTTTTGCGCGAAAAATCAGAAACCGTCACTTTGGATCGAGATTGTCAAATATCTATGCAAGATAGCTTTCATATTTCAAAGACAATAAGAAGCATTATTTCGTTCTCTTTCTGGTTAAACGAAAAATACATATGTTTGCATGAGATGAAGAGAGATATATACCTATCTTTTAAAATGTATGGTCGCTCGGGACGTTTTTGGTCTTATGAAAGTATAACGCGATTACGTGTTTTGGGATGTATTTATTCCTAAACAAGCAAACGGGTTAGGGAACGTACCCATACTACGTGACCAACTTTTTGCAATATTTAACCCCCCCCCCCCCCTCCCCCGGTGGCCAAAAACCTATGCCCGCCGCCGCTCATTTGTACCAAGCGTGACATTTTGAAGACCCCCCCCCCCAAACGTGTCACGTAGTATGGGTACGTTCCCTTAACCGTTTTTTTGAAAAATAACCTCAAAAGTGCTGTATACGTTTTCATATCAAAGGGTTTTGAATAATACAGTATAACACGAGACAACTTGGAAAATAAGGAAAATTCCATTCAATAAAGTCGAACATTTTTACTTTTTCAGTAAAATAAGTTTCTTTACAGTTTCATTTCGTATGTGTCCTAATATTATTTAAGAATTTATTAAGGTTATTTTCTTCCGATTAATGCAGTTTAATAAGGGTTTGGAACCATATGTATTTTTTGCTTTTCATTCGGTTGAGCTGTTTAATTGTCGCGTTTGGGAAGATACCAGTGATATGACTTCTTTGGATAGAAATTTCACAGCTTTATATTATTTTCATTCGTGCGGGAATATGACTAGGTAGTTGGTTTTTGGTTGGTTTGGTTGGTTTCACAGGTTTTTTTCTAACTTTGCGAATATTTGTGTACAACATAAATCACTTCTGTTAGGATTTATCAGATCTTTGTGAGTGGAATATTTATGGAATATATATTTGTGGAATATTTATACTGACATCAAATTGTATTTATCCGTGATTTAAATGCTGTTTAAATTTATGGAATATATTTGTGGAATATTTATACTGACATCAAATTGTATTTATCCGTGATTTAAATGCTGTTAAATCCATTTTTATCCAGTGATGAGCACGATTAATGATTGCATAACTTGAAAAAATCGAATCACATTTTGATAATTTTCGCTCTTTTCACTATCGCAAATCGCATTGTTATTTCTCTAAAGATGGTTATTTCCTTTAAAATCGGGTTTCGTTGAAATATTCCGATTATTTTTTCTTATTTTTTTAAATTTTTTTTGTACATGAGCTCCACACAGGAGGCCCTGAAGAAAATAATTTATCTCAGGGCCTATGTCATCTTTGGGGATGCTGTGTGGAGGGTTTTTAAGGAAAGGAAGGAGAGGAGGGTTCTGAGAAGGAAAAGGGTTTAAGGGGTGGGTAGGAATCTGGGGTTCAGTGTGTCCTGGTCGTACGCCTCCAAGACCTAGACAAACCTCACTCCATGAACCCGGGCACCCCTGCTAAATCACCAAACGTAGCGAACCACTTGGGGTGACCTATGGCAGAGGTATTGGTTATCCAATAAAGGTTCTCGGGGCGGCGGTACCCATTCCCGCCTCCCTAATTGTAATTGATCAAAATGTTTCGAATTTAATAAATATTTACCTGAATTTCAATGAACATTCATCGATTATGCCAAATTATAAAAAAACTATCTAGGAGGAAATGTATTCCTTTTTGAAGTGGATTGAAAAGTGTTGTTTGAATGGTTTATCAGCACCTGCATTATAAATGTTGATGGTTACGGAATTAGCCAACAGTAAATTTGATATTTCATCACTAGGTTAAATCCAGAAAGGAGTATCAACTAATTTTAGTGCCAAGTCAAAGCGGCAAATAGGAATGACGAATGTTATTATTGTATTTACGATTTAGTGATGTGCATTGTAAGTCGTAAAACTATAATAATTGTAGATAATGCTGCCGGGTTCAACAGTCCAGTAAATAGCATATTATTATGAAAATGTTGTTTTCTGGATTGCTATGAATCCAGTGTTGATGCCTAGTTTTTGCTCCGCCAGAATTATTGTAGATAATGCTGCAGGGTTCGTAAATAGCATTTTATTTTGAAAATGTTGTTTTCTGGATTGCTATGAATCCAGTGTTGATGCCTAGTTTTTGCTTCGCCAGAATTATTGTAGATAATGCTGTAGGGTTCGTAAATAGCATTTTATTTTGAAAATGTTGTTTTCTGGATTGCTATGAATCCAGTGTTGATGCCTAGTTTTTGCTCCGCCAGAATTATTGTAGATAATGCTGCAGGGTTCGTAAATAGCATTTTATTTTGAAAATGTTGTTTTCTGGATTGCTATGAATCCAGTGTTGATGCCTAGTTTTTGCTCCGCCAGAATTATTGTAGATAATGCTGCAGGGTTCGTAAATAGCATTTTATTTTGAAAATGTTGTTTTCTGGATTGCTATGAATCCAGTGTTGATGCCTAGTTTTTGCTCCGCCAGAATTATTGTAGATAATGCAGCAGGGTTCGTAAATAGCATTTTATTTTGAAAATGTTGCTTTCTGTGGATTGCATTAAATCAGAGATGATATTATTTTGAGTAATTCCGTCTAAAAATGATTGTGGATGATGTTCGGATTCAACAGTCCAGTAAATATCATCATAATTTTGAAAATGTTGCTTTCTGGATTGCACTATAACCAGCAATGATGATGTGACGAGTATTTTCTGCTTGGCCTTCTCATTTCCAGATTCTGAAAGTTCTTTGGGTACCAGGTCCATTTCACAGCCGCAATTAAATCAAAATTAAAAGTGCAATAATTTTTAATTGTGTGTAGCTTCGTGGCTGTTTTGTCACGCTCACTGTTAGTTAGGATTATGGGCTATTTTAATTTTTTTTTCGTAGCTAAAGACTTTTCAAAGAGGTGTTGAGTTGACTTGATTCTGAGTTGGCATGGAAGCCTTCTTTTGTCCCATTTGGCCGATCACACGTACGTTCTATGTGTTGGGTTAGGCTAAGTAAAGAGGAGCGTGTTGCTCCTCTTTACTTAGCCTAACTATCACGCAAAAACTTCTCAAAAAGTTTTTCTCGATGTATTTTGCACATAATTTTCGTTTGGATTTTACGTCTGTACGACAGTCACGCACCTTATTTTGAAAACAGTGCTCTCTGTATGAAAATAGTGCTCTCTGTAACATTCTATATTACGACATATTCCTTTTAATCTAAAAATTTCATTTTCTGAAAAAAAAAATTCTGAGTGACCTAGCAGGATTCATGGGGTGAGGTTTGTCCAGGTCTTGGCTGCGGATGCGTTTGCTCACCTATTGTGTGGCGGGCCGGATCGCGAGAGACTGCTTGAGGAAGATCTTTCCGCCTCGCCTCGCGACCCGTCGATCTGCACCGCAGTGGGAGGGTGGATTCATACATCTGTCACTCCTGGACATATCGTCGATCTACTGGCAAAGTCCACTAAGTCACTAAAACACAATACTGAGATAATCGCATTTCAATATTTAACAATATTGGAAAGGCTATAAGTGAATGAATATCTCCAAAATATATTTTTTTAATATTTTATAATTTAGAATGAACCCTTAAGAACCTTATCTATACATAATATTAGTTGATAGCAAAACCAGCAACCTTTAATCAAAAATTTACAAAAAAAGAACCTGACTTAGTGGATTTTACCAGTCATTAATGACTTATTGTGCTTTGCTTGTTAAGATTACTGTTAAATTGTTTACATTAATGCCGCAAAATGGCTTTATATTATTTTAAAGCTGACTTAGTGGATTTTGTTTGTGTTTTAATGGTCTAAATCGATGTATTATTGACATTTAGAGTACAATGTTTGACTTAATGAATTTTGCTTGACAATAAATATCGGATTTATGACTTATGGTGAATTTAAAAACACGTTTAACGATTAAATATACGACTTGGAGTACGCCAGTCGAAAGAGAACGATTTTTACATAGGACCTCTTACTTATACTTATATCATTTCATGAAAAAAACGTGACTTGATGGACTTTGCCGCTAGACCGACGATATTTACCCCAGATTCCTCCCCACCTTATATATAAATGTATATATACATTTTCATTCCCAGAACTTCCTCTCCTTCCTTTCCACAAAAATACCATCCACACAGCATTCCCAAAGATGTAGATTTTTCCTCAGAGCCTCTTGTGTTGAGCTAATGTAAGAAAAAAAAATCTACAATATACAAAATGGACCTTTCACACAAATACAACATTTATAAAAAGTGCACAAACACTTTACAAGACGACATAATAAATTACAAGTATTAATACAGTATGACTGAAAGTGGTAAGAGAAGCATGAACATGAGGGTGTGCACATTTACATTGATGAGTATTTTTTTGTTTCGCCGTCTCATTTCCTGATTCTGAATGTTCTTTAAATTTAATTTGAGTATTTTTTTGCAGTTGTCCGCCGTCCAGAGTGAAAACTCCAAACAGTTGGCACTTATAACTGACAAGTACAAAGTGGAGTCGGACAAATGGAAGCAGAAGCGGAACGAAGCTTTTGACAAAAATAGAAAACTGGAGGAGACAATCAAAGAGAGGTGAGTGTGGGTCACTATCCGTAAGGTCACAAGTCTCTTTATCCCTCTTTTTAATATGAATGTGGCAAAATAGTTCCAACTGCTCCCAACTGTCCTGAGCTAGTGTGACTGTGATATGCTTGTGAGGCTGAAGGAAGTGGAGAAGGGAAATAGACGAGGAAGAGGGAGATTGGGAGGTACCTAGCAATTCAGATCTGGTCACCTGCTAAAGTCATTTCGATTTTGAATGGTGGTCTTTCAACAGATTCAAAATTTAGATTTTAAAAAAATTTTCTTCAAAACCAAAAGAAAAATTTCTTCCACATCTCATCACTAGTCACTCAGCCGAGTAGCCGGCTAACCTCTCACCCCTCCTAACTGTCCAGAGTGATTACTGAGTGTATCTTCCGCAGTGGGAGGTTCATTGTTTATTTCATCATTAAATCAATTGACTTTCATGGCACAGGCCCCTGGTTCTGGGCCTGGTGGATTTGGGTTCAAATCCTGGCAAGGGAAAAAAGAAATAATGCAACGTTTCTTAACAGAAATTTATTTTTTCAAATATATCTGCCTTGTGGACTTGGGTTCAAATCATTGGAAAAAAAAATGTGCAAGGTTTTTTAATACAAATTTAATTTTTTAATATTTTTTAAATCCAGAGTGGAAGATATCCTCATTTCACCTTGGTGGATGACCATCATACAGAATCGAAGCATAGGTTAGTAATCAGATCTGAATAGCCAGATACTTCCCCACCTTCCTCTTCTGCTTCATCCTTTCTTCAGCCTCACAGCATTCACAAACCCACAGATTGATAATGGCCATTGTCCTGCTGGATGCAAACTCTTGCTCATGTTAAAACAATTACTTCTTGCATTTTGCCTGTGATTTGTTTTATCAATGTCGTGTCTCACTTTCTGTTAACATTCTGAAACATAATCATTAAATTACTGGAATTTACATAATTTATATATAATAATAATTTATTTCTAATGAGGAGTGCAATTATTCTTCCTGTTTATGAATTTGTTTATTTAATTGGCCAATTAAATATCGGTCTCTTCAGGTCTAAGGTCATTCTTTCCTATTCTCAAAAGATCCTCCACAAAGCATTCCTTAACTTGACATAAGCCCTGAGAGGGAAATATTCCAGTATGTAGTTCCGCATGAAAAAGAAATCATCTCTGGCTTTTTATGTATTTTTATGAATCTGATGTCAGTCACAAAGTTTGGTATTTTTTTGCATATTAGGTGAAGGAGACTTTCCATGTTATGATTCGGATCTCCTACACTGATCATTTGTAATTAAAACCATTCATGAAGTTTCTGAGTCTCCATGGTCGAGAGGTAAGGCTCTCAACTAAAAATCTAAAGGTCGCAAGTACAAATAGGTATGTGCGTGTAAATAAATTTAATTCAATTAATTACACAATTATTTAGTTTTTCACTAAATAAAATATTATGTAGTTTGTGGCACGTTCCAGAGTGGAAGATACTCTCAGTATCGCCCGGGTGTAAGACCACCATTCAGAATTGAAACGTTTCTTGAAATGGCTTTAACCGTTTTTGAAGAATAGATCTGATTAGCCAGATACTTCCCCATCTTCCTCTTCTCCTCTCCATAACCTTCAGCCTTACAACATACCCCAATTGAGGATGTCATAGTCTCACTGGCTCCAGACGGAAGCAGTTGGGACTCTTGTGCGGTATTCACATAAAATAAAAGAAAGTGTGGTTCATCTGTATGGAGCTGTACAGTATATTTATATCATTGTATACAGGTTATTACAGGATTACAGTACTTGACTTACTTCTGTGATTCCTGACATTATTTTGAGTAAAATAGGTAAATGAAATTTTGGTTTCCAATTTTTTTCTTCCTAAAACCAAACAAACAAACTTTCTTCCATATGTCATCACTCGTTACTCAAATACTCAAACGAGTAGCTGCCCAACCCCTCACCTCTACCCTAATTGTCCAATACCTATTTTTTAATGTTTTAAGCCAATATTTCATTTAACTTTTTTACTCCAAAAATATCAGGAGTCTCTGGCTAAAGTAAGTCAAATATGTCCTGTGTAGTATATATAATATATATGCAGCATTTTCCCTGCTTCCCCACCTTCTCTTCCCTATCTCCTTCCCCGAACATGCCAGAATTGGGGATGCCATAGTCCCACTGGCTCCAGAAGGTTTATTTATGACTATTCTATTTTCCAGGGATGGCTTGAAGCACATGACCGTAACTCTGCAGAAGGTTCTATCGCAACTGGTGGAATACTTCAACTTGTGCGAGGACGAGTTGAACAACACTTTCGTTGGAGAGTTGCTGAGGCAAATCATCAACGCTGACGATAACTTCGATAACACTATCATCTTGAGGTCAGTGATTCAGATAACATGGGATCATTTTAATTAAATTCTCTCTTCTTGCAATAAACAACACTTAACACAATTGGATAAGAAAATACAGACATGCGTCAATAATTTATGTACATGTTGCATATTTTTATATTCTTATCCCTTTATGAATATATGCAGAAAAGCTAAAATACTTCCATCTCTAACCTGCATAATATGTTTAAATATAATCCCCCAGGCCATAAGCATATTTTGTCTGATGATCAGATTATTTCCGCTTTGCAATAAAATCCAAGTAAATGGAATATTTCTGAACATATCCGAAAACTAAAAACTGTTTTTGAAAGGTGATGAATGAACTTTCATATAATTAGTTAAATATAATAATTTTGAATGCAAGCATATCGATAGCAGAAATTTGAAATAATGAGACAAATATGTCATTGTTTTCTTTTTTTTTTCTTTCGATCTGCATTGCCGAAATATTTCTACGAAAATAAGTGCTTCTATTACATTGTACATTTAACCCTCCGCCCGTCGCGCCTTTTTTTGAAACGCGAGGTGTCGCGTGGGGTCGCTTAGGACCCCCAAAATAAATGTGATTAAATTGTTGTTATAGCATACATTTTATGTGTTATTTTAACTGATTACAGTCAGGTGATAATTACTGCTTTGAAATAAAAAAAAATATTAAAAATTAGATATTTATTTTCAATGCAATAACATAAAAATCAACAAGGAACATTTTTTTGTGATTTTGAGTCATATTTTTTTAATATAAAACTTTAAAAAAAAATCGAACCACTTTCTATCAAACTTATAACTATTTGAGGTTGATATAGACGTGTTATTATAACAACAAAATACAATGAAAAATCATATAAACTTGATTTATCATGGTATTTTTTTGAGCCTCACGCCGAAACACAAGTCTGTATCTCACATCGCACATGCGTAGGCTGAATTTTACTAGCGCTAGCATATAGTTTAGTCCCTTTTAGGAAGCTACCTAAAGTGAGGTATAAGTGGGAACATTTAAAATGTACATAATTAGCATTTCTGTAAAACCTGGGCTTTTAAAGACCCCACGCAACGGGTGGAGGGTTAAAGAGGATTTCGATTCTGAAAAGTTAAAAATAAATTTAATATTGTTAAAGAAATTTACAAAAAATGTCAAGTATTATAAAATTTCATAATAATTATTATATGTCCACAAAATCAGGATACATTATAATCTTTTGAAAAAATAAAAAAAACTTCCTTTTCGCTCTCCTGAACAATTAACATATTGTCCCTTTATAGCATTTCAAATTTCCGTGATTGATATAAAACTTTTAAAACTGGCCAACGTAAAAATAATTCATAAAAAAATCACAAAGTTTCATAATTTTTTTTGAAGTTGCAGTCGTAAACTTTGGTTGCATAGTGGTGTACATTTTAATTTTTCTGTGTTTAATAGTGTCCGACCGAACTTTCGGTTTCGGCCTACTTTCGGCCAAAAAACGAGTTTCGGCTTAGTTTCGGTTTCGGCCGCCATCCAGCCGAAACTAAGGCCGAAACCGAAACTGAATTTGGGAGGTAGCGTGTGTCAATTATTTCAACTTTTGAATTCAGAAACGCCCGGGGTCTCAAAAGTTGCGTCTTGCAAAGAAAATGATAACTGCATTTAATTTTTTTTTTTTAAATGGTTATTAGCCCCCTAAAATGCATTGAAAATCAGAAAACAAACCTAAAACCATTTTTTTTTTTTAATTTTTAATAATTTTTTTTTTCAGTAATCTAACCTTTTAAAGTTTGTTTATTATAAAAAAATGCGTATAACTGACAAAAGTGAAAAAAAAGTTCAACTTTATGAATACAAGTAAGTCAACAAGAATTCTGATTTTATCCAGAAAAAGTGTTATTTTCCCCTTTTATTTTTTTAACCAACACATCACATATGTTTAAAAAATTTATTTTTTTTGGTTCTTTGTACTGCAGTTATGTAATGAAAAATACAAAATTTGGTTTGGTACAAAATATAAAATATGAACCTTTGTTTTGTTTTTTTTTTCCAAATCACGAAATCTATTTTTTTCGAAACTTCCGGCCATTTTAGCGGGCTAATAGTGAACAATAATTTCATTTTTTTTTACGTTTTCGAATAGCTACAGATCATACGAAACTTTTGAGACCACGGGCGTTTAAATATAAGGCCATTTGTTTTCTCTCTATGGAGAGCGACACACGCTACTATGCATGTCCGAATACTGCTCATCCGGCGATCAGGCTAATGTTCGGTGCACTGAACTGAAGTGTCATTTTGCTGTGTCCGCGCTCATAGTGGTGTCAGGACTTGATTCACTTGGTAGTTTGGTTTATTTGTTGTGAAATTGGTGTTTATACTTAACATTATTTCGAAATAGGTAAGTTTTATTTCGCTATTGAAATGATTTAGTTCATGATATGCCCTGAGGAAAATAATTTCCCTGTGGGCCTATATCATCTTTGGGGATGCTTTGTGGAGGGTTTTTTTAGCGAAAGGAAGGAGAGGAGAGTTCTGGGAAGGAAAAGGGGTGGGTAGGAATCTGGGGTTCAGTGTGTCCTGGTCATCCACCTTCAAGACCTAGACAAACCTCATCCTATGAACCCGGGCACCCCTGCTAAATCACCAAACGTAGCGAACCACTTGGGGTGACCTGTGGCAGAGGTGTTGGTTATCCAATAAAGTTTCCCGGGGCGGCGGTACCCATTCCCGCATACCAAATTATTTTGTTCTTAAGATGAAAGAGTATTACCTTTTATTATGTTATTTGTTAATAATGTTCAAATAGGTAATACCTACTATTTTATTTTTTTTTTAATATTATTTACGAAGCGATTTACGATTACGATTTCAAAAAGAATAAATAATTTATTTGAATTAAGGAGCGATAATTATGTTATGTTATGTTTAGTTCAAATATCAGAGACTAATGGTGGGTTTCTTCATTTAGCATTCTCGGTAAATGAAGAAACCCACCCTGAATGATTAATATATGATTTAAAAATAAAGGCTGATTGATTAAGATTGACTATTTTTTTCCACGAAAACATGACCTTATATGGAAGTCTCGGTTTCGGTTTCGGCTCGGTTTCGGCCGAAACCGAAGCCGAAACTCAGTTTCGGTTTAGATTTCGGCCATAAAAACTTGTTTCGGTCGGACACTAGTGGTTAACTTTTAGAATCGAATATAAAGCATGGTGTTTTCTCTTCTAACACTGTTCTGATCATATTTCCAACCATGACAGTAAGGGAGACACAACAATTTCTATGAGACTCTATGAGCTGTTCCCAAAAGTGAACAAATTAGCGTGAGGGGTTAATGGCTGATTTATAGGTATATATATTAATAACTTTTTCCTCGCTCTAGTCGTCACTAAAACCACATTTAAGGTGAAATGGTCCTTACATTCCTAGTCCTTTCTTCTTCTTGGCCATTTTTCCTTTTCTTCACAGCCGAGTGGTCCAAAGTGATGGTTTCGCATCCAGACATTGGGGGTTTATTCATCTGTAAGCTAAGCTCTCTGTCATTGCAAAAAATAAATATATTCACATGGATATTAGATGTATGTATCTATACGAAAACAGTGAAATCCTATTAATCCCTTCTAAGAAGTTTTGTGGCTTATGAATTTTGGTTTTTTCCATCCCTCGGCCCAAAATTGACCCAATTTTTCCCACATATAAGGTTTTCCTGCTTAAGAAGTTGGTTTTTTCCGGTCCCCTGGAAAGTTTCTTAAGAGGGTTTCCTGTTTATAGTTATAACAGCATCTGTAGATGCTGTTATCCCGGGTATAACCCTGGGTATAACCGGTTTCATCAAATGTTTAGTCAAAAAAATAAACAATACCACGCAAGTGACATCATGGCTAAAATCATCTTGTTTATGTAATTCATTAGATCATTTTTTTTTAGTTTTGAACAATTTCGCTCATGTCTGTAGACATAATTTATAATCCAGCTTATTATTTTTTCTCTTCCAATGTAGCTCACAACTTCAAATAAGTGACATATGTTATACTCTGTTGCTTGAGATTTCTTTTAACGTTAATTTACGATACCAATGATTTTATATGGAAAAACCGAAACAACAAAAAAAACATTAATTTTATTGATAGGAGAGGAATTTTATTTGTAAAATCATGATTAGTTTTTTTTAATCGCCTGATGATTTATTTGTGCAGGTCCACTTTTTATTCTGTATTGAAGGTTAGTCACTTTATTTGGCACTTCATTAACCCGTAAAATTACAATTGTTCGCCGTAACCCGGCTGACACTATTTTCATAAAACTTACTTTTTATTGGCAAAATAATGTCTTTGTAAATTTTATTGTCTTACCAGATAGTGTTTATATAAATTAATATTTTTTTTTATATATCTGTAGTTTTCTCAGGAAAGCTATTTATATTCAGAGAATTGTTTTCTCTCTCTAATATTGTACAGAAATATAATGCATGTAATGAAGACGCACGAAAATATTCTTAAGTTTTATTATATTTTAATTAATTTAATTAAACGACAAGAGGGTACATTATTTCTTTGCCAAGTGAACAAAATACTAGCTAGGAATATTTTTAAAAGTTAAAAAGTATCTTAATATCGAGATAAGTCCAGCGAGCTACTATAAAATTCCATGGTGGCACTCTTGGAGGCTTCTTGGCACTCTGGGAGGTTATCGCTCTTGATTATTTTCGTACAATCAGTTTATTGCATTGAATAGGCTACTTGCATCACATTTAAAAAAAAATTCTGGTTTAGGCAAATATTCTAAGACATTCTGTATTTTTTTTTTTATCGTATTTTTGAAATCCCTGGCGATTTTTTGAAAATTTCAATCTGAAAAATCAGATCATTTTTTATAAACCGGAAAGACGGGACATAATTTTATGGGTGCGAAAAAACGATAATTACATAGCCGAAAATCATTTAAAAAAAAAAACGTTTTCTGCAAGAAAGGGCACAGGAGAATAACGAGACGTTCCAAAAATATTACATATTATAAATATTTTTTTCCTTGATCCATCTTATTGATCATAAATCATTATAATTTTCAACGTCTATATTACTAAATCCAATGTAGGGTAGGGTGGGGCAAAGATCCGCATTTTAGGTTTCAACCTTTTTTCTCACCCAATAAGTAAAAGGTCCTGCAGGTTTTGGCTTCACTGGAAATCTTAATTTATGTGCTTCAATATACCATTTTATTACTAGCGAAATAAGCACCATTTAGGAAAAAAAAGGAAAGGTAGACAACCTTGCCTTTGCGGACCTTTGCCCCACTGTTTGGGGTAAACGTCCGCAGATGCGGGTATTAATTAATTTAAATTAAATTAATCTAAAAACAAGAAATGCGCATTTGGCCAAATTATTGTCCATAGATTGCCTTTCAAAACCTGAATTATGGATTTGAACCAGTAAAAAAGTAAGCAAAGCGTATAGTAAATTACATTTTCAACTGAAGATGACCTACGGATTATTACATCAAAACAAGTAAAAAGAATTCTAACCTCATTGTTTTTGTTGTGCCGGTCGGACGCCATGTAACTTTTGTGAGTCGTCTTCTATCAATGTTGCCAGCATAAAAATGTGTCTAAAACCACGACAATATTAAGCGATCATTTTAAATTGACGGTGCGGATCATTTCCCACTGCGGATCTTTGCCCCACCCTACCCTAATGTACTTGTACTTATAAAATTTGATTTTGTTAAAATCAGCACCACTACCATTATACCTCTAAAACGCGTGCAGACAGCGTAAAATGTATGGGGTTCTCTTCATAGCATCTGTCAAAAAGTCAAACCAAATGATAAGTTCGCAGAGAACAAACAATAAATCTAGTGAACGTCAAATGTCAAATTCAAAAATTCGCCTGAAATCAAAGTGTTGCCATATAAAAAAAATAAATCAGTGTGGAATTTTATAAAATTAATAGGAACATTTTCAGAGACGGGACATTTTCATACAGTGACGTCACGGGCCCAAATAATGGATTTATTTATTTATTTATGGAAGAGTGGTATTAATTAAGATATTTGAACATGAACATGTACGCAAATTATTACATCATCTAAATGTACATTATATTTTATATGCGAAAATAAAAAAAACTGTGCATTTCCAAAAATTTTTACTAACATTTTCGTAATCTTAGTAAAAAAATCTATCCACACGATTTTTTCCAAGTCATTATGAAATCCATGCAAGTGGCCTATTACCTATGTAGGTTCTTAAAAACCCAAATCAGACTACCATTCACCATCTGCCATTAACCTGTCTACTTCATTACATCATATGTATATTCAATTCCTTAATTGCCTCACAATATTCATCCACATATTCATACAATATTCATCTACTTCATTACAATTACATCATACATTCAACCTTATTCAACTTCAACTATCCAACTTCATTACATCATACATTCAATTCCTTAATTGCCTCGCAATAATATTCATCCACATTTCAGTTCATTCACTACGTCTCACGATGCTGACTCCCGTCACGGGTCTGTTCACGGATCCCAGGAAAACCTGAAGCTGGACACCAGCGCCCTGTCGCAGATCAGCCGGCATTCCAAGCGGATGCACTTTGCCCCCAATGTGGACGGAATCCTGCCTTTCATCGAGACGGAGAGCATCCTAGACTGCCTGGACAAGAGCCAGGACGTCAGCGTCAACTTCAAGCATGACCTGGACTACTGTCTGAGAAGGCTGAAGCAGGAAGCACAGGATTTGCTCGTACTGTCGTCACAGCCAAAGAGACTCAGTATACTAGGACCTAATGGTAAGAATTTTTATTTACGTTATTTATACCATTATTTGTTTCTTTACAATTCTTCTATTGAGTCTAGTTTTTGAACTGTTAATGCGTGGTGGAATTCCATTGTATGAAAATTTGAAATTAAAACACTTGTGTACTTTCTCGGAAGAAAGTACACAAGTGTTTTAATTTCAAATTCTTTTATTGTCTGAAAATGTGACATAAAAAAATTACGAATTTATATTTTATGAAATAGCATGAAAAAGTTTTTGTACAAAGTTATATTGCGTGCAAAATGATAATGAGGTTAGTCAGATTCGCTCTAACTAAATGATTATACTTATCTTTGCCTTGTTTTTCTAACACATCATGTCAAATGTAAATTATTCCTATCAACAGTTTCAATGAGTCAATATCATTCTTCAATAAATTTTTCTTTGCATAATCTGTATGTAACCAATTGTCAACATTGCATACTTAAATGAGTTGTTTCGACTCAAATTAAAATTATAATTGCTCTTTTTGAAAAGTAATCTATTGTTACTGTCAAAAAAAAATTACTATGTACACAAATGTATTAAACCATAATAGTTCAATGAAGGTTATTGTTACGGATAGAGGTACCTAGAAATAGTGTCTTTTTGCGAATAATAATAATATTGTCATTGAGCTTATTGAGTGATAATGAAATGATAAAACAGAAAGAATATGCATAGTAGATTTAGTAAATGAAAGTGCTGTTGCATAAGTGATGGAATAGAACGTGAGTGTGTGTTTAGTAGTCCTAGCAAAATGCCTCAGTATGTTCATAACTTTGCAGATGAGCAAAAGCCAACCAAAGACTTTGCGGATGCAAACGAACTGCTACAGGAGCACAATGAACTGCAGGATAAATATGACAAGTCTGAAGAAGTCCGAAAGGTAATTATCATTGCTTTTGAATATTTTTTTTTATTTCAAAACTACTTGTTTCATCTCAATTGCCAGGAAAGTTTTTGTCAGTTTTGTTATGTTTTGTAATGAAAATCAAACCTTTTCTTTTATGAATATCTTTGTTATGTTATTTTTGTTAAGTCAACAAACTTTTATATCAAAGGTTTAAATAATGTCTAAAATAAAACTATAGCAGATACAGCGATAATTTCAAAGTTACTTTATAAAAACTGTTCATGTTGATTTTAACATGTTGAAAGAAGAAACCGTGTCAAAATCAACAATGGCTATTTAAAATTTGTTAACTTATCGAGAACATTAATTACAGAAATGTAAATCTTTTTGAATATAAAAAAAATGGCATTCACTATTTCTGGGGTTTAATGCTGAAAGTGCCAATGTGAAATTTGTAAAACGCTCAGGAATTGAAGATTGTTTATCAATTTCTTAGCGTTAAAAAAGCTGAACAATATTTTGACTTCTACATTAGATAGGTCACTATTTTTCTAATTTAGAACATCCAACATAGGTATTCCTAGCATTTAAATAAGGGACGTTTCAGAGTACTTTTTTGTACCTAAATCAAATTAGGGAATGTACCCATACTAGTGACCAACTTTTTGCAATTTTTAACCCCCCCCCCCCCCCCCCTTCCCCTGGTGACCAAAAACCTAAGCAACCCGTCGCTCATTTGTACCAAGCGTGGTATTTTGAAGACCCCCCCCCCCTCCTAAACAGGTCACATAGTATGGGTACGATCCCTTATCAAAAACTGACATCGGATTGGAAAAGGAGTTAAAAAAATTTAATCCTCCTGGCTAGTGTGTATTATTTTTATTATTAGTTTTAGTATTATTTCGGTTACAAATTTTCAAAATGTAGCATTTCAAGACATTTAAAGACAACTGCGGGGAGTTATTGTCCAATCCATTGGGTGTGAAAGAGTAATTGATAACATGTAAATGAATGCAGGAGTTGGAGGAGTCCCTCGCCCAGAGTATGTACCAGGAGGAAATGCTGCGTGGAGAGCTGCAGGAGGCCCTGGAGAAGGTTGCCGAGCTGGCCAACGACCACCCCCTGCACCAGGAGATCATCTCTGAAAGGTACCAACAACGTTTTTTTGTATTTGAGGCATTATCTGTGCAAAAAGTTGGCATTAACCTTGAAATTGTTGACAAATTTCATGACTCCCGAATTTACCATTTGTGAATTTTTGCTGAGATTTGTTTTAAATTTTTTTAGCCGATGATTGGATGACGGATTCTTTGGCTGATATTTCACAAAAACCACCCTGTATTAATATGTGGATTACTGTAATATTTGCCACTTCCTCAGGTATGGCGAGGTGGCCCCACCGGCCCGCCTCGCAGCCGAGCTCCAAGCCGCCACCACAGAACGCGAAGATATGCAAATGCAGGTAATGAACTCTTCACCCATCCATTCAAAACATACATCTCTCCAAACTTTGTCCTCTTTAACTTGCATACATCACTTGTTCATCCTTTCAAATTAATAATAAAAACTTCCAGTGTCGTGGTTTGTAGAAAAAGTGTTTAACAAGCTTTGCTCATACAGGCACTTTTCGAAAAAAAAACGTATCAGGCTGCTCGCAAGCTCGTGACATAGCTTGAAGTCCAGTTGAAATCATTCTTTCATTTTTCACTATATTATAATATTATTTTTTTTTTAAACTAATTAAATTTCCTTGCATCTACATTTGTACATATTATTCAAATTAAACTCGATAAAATGTTGTTTTTTAATATTAACAAAGTGGTATACAGTAGTGAATGGTAGAAAAAGTCGGGGACGCACGAGGAAGACTTGACGCATTATCTCTGCACTGAAATATACGGAGTAGAATCAAAGTTGATATAATGTAGTTTTTTTTAACAGTAACAATGTGGTATGGCAGTTGTAGAAAAAGTTGAGGATGCCAGAAGAAGACAAGGCGCGATCAAATGAAACAAATACTTAGAAAATTAAACTTTTTCAATTCTTAACTATAATATTTCCACAACAACTTACTCCAGTTTTCAGGTACACCAGAATTCAGAACCTCAAAACTTTAATCTAAATCATTCATAATCCCGTGCAACGTCGGGTACGTGTCAGCTAGTAATATTATTTTTGATGTACTTTCCACGCACTTACGCAGGGTTGTTCATACCACTAAATTCTTTGAATACATCAACATTACATACTTTTAACCAATGTTGTCTTTGGCAACCACCTCTGATCTGGAATCCCAAAATACTTGAAAAACTCCTTGACTCTGTGCAGAAACGGGCTGTCCATTTGATAGATTCCCCTGTCTTATACCAAACGGATTGTAATCTTTAGAGAACAAGCGTGAGGTGGTGTGAATTCTGTCCTTGTTTTACCCTATTTTAATGGAAGATGCTCCAAGGAACTAGCGTCATTTATCCCTTCGGCACCGGTGCATGGTAGGAAAACACGCCTAGTGCACGCCCAGCATTATTTGTACTTGGTTGACATTATTTATTGAGTTCAATAGTTCGGCTGTTGGAAGATATTCATATTTACTCCTTCCTACAACATGGGTCTCTCTCTTCAAGACCCATCTCCCTTCCTCACTTCATCTTCTAAAAAGTACCCTCCACACAGCATCCCCAAAGATGACAGACCTTGAGGGAAATTATTTTTATCGGGGCGGCCTCCTGTGTGATGTTAATGTTAAAAATAACTTGTTTCTTTATCCATATTAAAATTAGATTTATTTAGATACAATTATGTTGCATTAACCCCTCCGAATTTTCGAGAATATTCGCTTTTGGTGTCTTTAACAAAATGACATTTTACGAAACCTTTTTGTTATTACCGCTTCACAATTAAAGCTCTATAAATGAAACATTTCTGAACGTAGCCGAATAGTAAAAACTGTTTTAGAAAGGTTACAAAATAGGCTTTCAAATTATTATATTACAAATAAATATTTGCATTTGTAAATATTAAAATTTAGAACGCAAACATTAAAAATAGATAAAAATGACTCACGTGATGTTTTTATGTGAAAACGGTACTAAAATCACAGATTATGTAAACAACAATACTAATTCTATTGTATATATGTGTAATAAACACTTTTGTCACCTCACTTTTTTATCATTTCATAAAAATATTTAATAAAAATTTAAAATGTGGAGCGCGGTGGAGCTGCCGGTGGCAAATTGCGCGGGTAAATATTTTTTTCAACTACACGACTGACAGCTGATTCCTGTTATGTATTTCCATAGACAACTTGATAGGGATGTGCAGCTTGATCTACTATCGACCTTTTACTTTTTGTTTTAGGGATGTAACTAAAACAATAACGGAGTTAGAACGATTTCTATATAAACATGCTTATTGTACTTGACTGCTGTCCTATTTTTAACGCTTATATCTGCTTACGTTGCGGAGGGGTTAAAAGTAAATAAATAAATTGTATTATTCCATACAGCTGTGATGAAAAGAGTTTTGACTATTTCTTACTATAAAAGTAAGTATTATTATTTAGTTAAAAAGTTTACATTCAAATTCGCTTGATGCCACTTGTGTTGCAGTAAATTTAAATCTTCTAGCGGAAAATGGACTTCTAGCTGCGTCATGACTTCCTAGGCAATCACCGTTCTACCCCGTCAATGAGCTAACCTCGTTAAATACATTTTCTGCTAACCTTGCTCCAATGTCTTAACCAGTTGCAATAATGTTCCTATTTATGTTTGCTTTTATCCTGGTTTTCTATTTTCAAAATGGTCACAATAAATTTTTAAAAATTGATTGACAATCAATTCAAAATTGGCACAATGTGTCAGTAGCATGATAAAAAAAAATCTAACAAAATTAACCAATATTGCATTCATCCGGTGCTAAATTAAATATTATGTGATTGCATGCAATAAAAAATATTTGTACTTCCAAGTCAATGATTGTCATCCCTATCTAAACACTGTACTCTATTGTAAATAAGTGTCGGTGAGAGCTCCACTAATATCCATGAAATAATGACCAGCTGGAGGCGGCCCATAAGCAGTTGCGCTCCACTAGGCTATTCCTAGAGGAGCAGGCCGCAGAGAGGGAGCATGAGCGCGATGAGTTTCAACAAGAACTAAAGCACTTGAAAGATGAAAATTCTAAATTATTGGTGAGGACTCAGCAGAATGTGAGAATCTCCAAGGAGGTAATTTTATCTTCTTCACTTCAACTATCTACATTGTAATATAACCTGAATGTTTTTCTTAGTTCATTTTATATTCAAACAGCAGTCCCGACTTGCTACGATCCAAGACCACATTTAAAATAAATTAGGAAATTCGCTAAAATCACATTTCCCTCGGAATACACTTATATAAAGCACAATTCATTAGCAACACTAAACACATATACAAGCTTGTCACGGGTGCAAGTGTTCCAGAAAGTTTATTTTGAATTTTCAATAATGTATTTAACTCTTCTAGAATGTCTGATGGAAAAGACAAGAAAAGCTGTATCATTAAAAGCTAGCTAGGTACGATAATTTGATTTTATTGTTCATTTTGAAGTTTTATGTGACTCATATTCTGATTTAATAAGGTTTTATCCAGTAAACTTCGATTTTTGTACATAAATGCATTAATTATTTACATACATAATATGTATGTATATTTTCACAAATTTTCGTGTTCAGGTAGTAGGTATTAAATGGTGTGGAATGTGATTTCTGTAAAGGAGTGTTTTTCAACCTGTGGGTCGCGACCCCCTGGGGGGTCGCGAAGCCTCTACAAGGGGGTCGCAGGGGGTCCAAAGTAAAATATTAGTAAATCCGAATTTTAAATAGTTGTCGTCATACAGGCGTTTTTTCTTTGGCTTCGTTTCAGTAATCTCACTACAACTAGAAGTTGACGGTTGTGTTGATCTTTTTATAAATTTATCCATTTTTTATTCATTTTTTATCAAGTCACTTAAATAAATTCAAATACGTGAGTTCAACACAAAACAAACGCGCGCATATGACACCGAATCGCCGATTGACAGGGTCACGTTATTCCCGCCGTCCGACGTTCGTCATAGCCCGCGTCGCCCTGTATCCCTGTACCCTTCGACAACCCCGCAACGCTCATTGTGTCTCGCTCTTTAACTCAACCACTTGAGTCGGCATCGGCCCGGCCTGTACGTTGTACGAATGGGCGATAGCTCTACCGACTATTCCTTGGAGACGTTTGGCGAATTAGTTTGACAGCAATTTCCCTGACATGTCCGAAAATTTTGCGGTCTGTCAGAGAAATTGGAAACAGGAATTTTGAAAAGTATTAAAAAAAAAATTATAGAATTTTGTGGGCAACGGAATTCACAGGATTACGGATTTCCTCGCAGAATCAAATAGAATGCCAAAACATGATTATATAGGCGAAATTGCCCTGAAAAATTCACAACCTGAAATTCTCTAGCCACCCTCACCCTCCTGTTGGTGTACACTGGGTGTCATTCTTTTTTCATTTAATTCAATTTGTGATTCCTGTTCTCTAGCCACCCCCCCCCCAGGAACCATTGTCGTCAAAGGTAAATTGCAGGTGAAAGTTAGGGGGTCGCGAAACATTTTTTACATAATAAGGGGGTCGTGCCATAAAAAGGTTGAAAAACGCTGCTGTAAAGCAATCCCATTTTCAAACATTGACCCTATAGAAAATATAGGTTCTACTTCTGACTGATAAGAATAACAAAAAAACCGTTTAGATTGCAGGAGCGTGTCCGCAAAGGATATTATGTTTATGATATATTCCTATTTATTTACGCATATTTTATATTGGGATCCATTTAATTTCAACTAACAAATAAATGTAATTCATTTAATAAAAATGCTTGCGGGATATTGTTCTTTTAACATTCAGCATTTTCTCCACCGAACTTCACCCACAGTGTATAAGATATCTTAATTTACAATCATTTTCCTTTTTCATAAAATAATTTGCTTATTCATATCCATTGAATTGTGTACCGAATGTCCTCACAACACAGGTGAACTTGGCGTGGAGGATAATGAACATCAGGTTGTAATTTTAAATAATCCGTTGTCAGTGTCAAATTGTATCAATGTGTTTTTTAAGGTTGAACAACTGGAAGCCCAGATCAAAGAGTTGACAAATCGAATAACTGAATTGGAGACAGAAAACAACAATCAACTATCCGAATTGAATTCTTCCGAAGATAAGATTGGCTTGCTTAGAGACATTATCCTCAATTTGGAAACTCAGATAGAGACCAAAGCTTCCCAAGAAATGGAGGTTCTGAAAGACCTCGAGTTGTACAGACAGCTGTCTGAAGAGAGGGAGTTGAAGATTGAAGACCTGACGGAAGAGTTGAAGGTTTCTAGGAACGATATAGAGAAAAGAATCACGGAGGGACTGTTGGATGCAAACAGCAAGAAGCAGGCCGGAGGTGCAGAAGGTGAAGTGGATTCTGATAAACTAGAAATTGAAGAAATGCGTAATGAGGTTGGTTACAATTTTTTATTTTTTTTTATTTTTTATTTTTTTTATTATTTATTTTTTTTTATTATATAATCAATAATATTATTATTAAATTAATAAAAACAGTTTATTTTTAAACAAGTTTTGCTGTGTAATTATTGTTACGCGTGACAGCTGTTTCGCCTTCTGAAGGCTTCTGAAGACAGTTTGATAATGCCTTCAGAAGGCGAATTGCGAAGGCATTATCAAACTGTCTTCAGAAGCCTTCAGAAGGCGAAACAGCTGTCACGCGTAACAATAATTACACAGCAGAACTTGTTTAAAAATAAACTGTTTTTATTAATTTAATAATAATATTATTGATTATATAATAAAAAAATTAAAATTAAAATTTAGTTCTACAAATTAAACTTGATAACAATGAATACAATTTTTATTGTTTATTATCGAATATTTTTACATACCTGTGTGCAAAGTGGTGTCTTAGCAAAGATCATCATCGATAAAAATAATCCATTAATTAGTATTATGTAAAAATTCTTGCGTCATGAAATTTGCAAAGTTTTTCTTTCTGAAATTTTTTAGATTGAAACATGTATTTTCAAATTAGCAATGTCATTTCAATCAAAAGCTATGGAGCTTTCATATATTTCCATTAAACTGTAAATCCATTTAACTGTAAATAAAATAGGACTAGATTTATTTAATTTTTTTTTTATTTAGAGTCAAGTAATGTCAAGCCAAAGCCAGAACAAGGTTTCAATAAAGTCCAATAATTGAGTTTCATTAATACAAATGTTATACAGGGTGTCCAGGAGTAAAGTGCATTAACTTAGGGAGGTGATTCTACACGATAGTACAAGTAAAAAAGATCAATAACTTTTTTCGAAATTCCAACTTTTAGGGGTAGTTTTGAGGTAAAAAGATAAAATTAGTCCGGCGTGTGCGGCCAGATTTATTATTTTCCGCTGTTACAATCACAATCGAGTCGGGCGCACGGCAGGCTCTCAGCAAGTAATATCATACCTCACACTAAGGATTTTTAGTAGGTATGTCTTTTTGTATGGGAAAAAAAATGTTGGAATTTCGGAAAGGTTGTTAATCTTTTTAATTCCTACCATCATGTAGAATCACCTCCCTAAGTTATGCACTTTATCCCCGGACACCCTGAATATTTTTGAGTAAAGACTGACAAAAAACATTTAGATATTAAAAAATTCAATTTGACATATTATCAATTGTTCAATCATCAAACTAATTTGCTTTAAAACAATCATAATATTATAAAAGCTGTAATGTTGAACTTCCTTATATTTTTAAGACCAAATAATGATTTTTTTGAATTATTACTAGCATGGCATTTTCCCAATCCTTTATCACATCTCTTATTTTGCTTCAACAGCTGCAGGCTTTGCTGAAGGTCTTATCAGAGCAGACGTCAACCCTGGAGAACTTGCACGAGGCCGTCTGCTCCCAGAGCTGCAGCTCCCCCAGCGAGGATGTCTCCATCAGGGATCACAAAAAACATCATGCCAAAGTGACTTCTAACTTCTAACCTCTTAATAGTCTTTAATTCAAGCTACAAGTGGTCCAAAATCTAACTTTAAGCACTATCTACACGCTCTAGTTTTACCGCGAGCTTGCCTGCACAAATCAGTTTGTGTCAGGAAGTCCGTGCATATGGACGGCAAGACCGTAGCTCGCCCAAACCCAAAAGCGCGGCCTTTGTAATCGATGTTTTGTAAATTGTTCTGTGTGTACAAACTTGATTTGTATGGATTCTGGATTCTCAGATTCTGAAATATCAATCTTTTATGTAGATGACTTTTAACGTAATGAGTTTTAGTAAATTTACTTGGTGCTCACCACTATGTGTGGCCACCACACAATGTTCCACACAGGCAAGTCGCTGCCATGTAGCCAATGCTTTAGAGATGACTCTGGATGTCTGTCCCTCCCGGACTGTTTGTCAAATTAGTTTATTTAGTTATTGTCAAATGTTTCTGTCTTCAGACAATATTAAACTCTGCGCAGGTGGCAGATGCTACATTAGCGTGAGGCCTCCGTACGTAGGTGAAAATTGTTTTCCGTTTAGCTGTCTAAAATTTTATTACCACTTTTTTGGTATTACTTATTGTGTTTGATCTAAGCATTGAAAGAAGTATTAATTTTTGGGGATCGCTGGCAACGGTTAATATGCACTTTTTTTTAAAAAACATTTTGATTCGCCTTAATTACATTAAAAGGCAACTATTTGCATTGGGGGAAGTGGAAAATATTTCATTCTAAATTTCGATTACGTAAAATTAAAATTAGCTTTCGTCTTATGAGATTGTACGCCAGAATCACAAACCATGTTACACAAACCTAGCGTAGCCGCTAAACTACTTGAAAACTGGGATGTTTTTCTTGCCTTGACGCGAGTAGGCGTTATAAAGGGGCACTTTCTTTTGTATCACAAACCATGTTACACAAAAATATTTTCCACTTCCCCCAATGCAAATAGTTGTCTTTTAATGTAATTAAGGTGAATCAAAAGATTTTTTCAAAAAAAAGTGCGTATTAACCATTGCCAGCGATCTCAAAAATTTACCAAAGAAGTTAATAGTTGAAGAAGATAATATTAATGAAAATAAAATGGCAATGGTTGCAACTGGGACTCGAACCCAGATAGCATAACGCATAGGTTTTAAGCAACAATAGCCACTTAGTTATAACGTTGAGTGTTTCTGTTTGGTTTAATTGTCATTTTTCTGTTTTGTTCTCAAGGGGGATCCTTCCCCCATAAGTGTGCGAGTGGCCCGACTTCCCGTGCTGGAGGTGCTGCAACTGGGGGACAGTGTGCACCGCCACCTGAAGGCCGAGGATGCGGCCCTGAAGCGGATCCGTGACCTCGAGATGCAGTTGACGCAGCTCAAGGATGTGACGCAGGTAATGCTAAACATAATATATAGTAAAACCCACTTATAACATTCTCACAAGGGGTTACACCACTATGACCCTCCAAAAAATTATGCATCTTCAAGAGTTTTTTTTTGAAGAGTGGATATATTTGTATTTAAATT
Organism: Limnephilus marmoratus; assembly: GCA_917880885.1. NCBI lineage: Eukaryota > Metazoa > Arthropoda > Insecta > Trichoptera > Limnephilidae > Limnephilus > Limnephilus marmoratus. The sequence goes on from OU862908.1 coordinate 42,374,482, forward strand.
AAAGTACAGCAAGGTATTGTATACTACTAGCTGTTAAAAACCCGCTCTGTAGGTTTTTGCAGCTAGGCCCTGAGGGCTTTTAGTTCGGCTTCGCCCAGTTTGAGTGTAGCAGTGTAGGTAACCATTTTATAAATTCGATTCCGATAAGAATAAGAACTGGATCCAAAAATATCCAGTTCCTTGGATCCACTGTGATCCAGTTAATCACTTAGTTAAAGTAACCGTCACAGGCAATGAAGCCATATGTAATCTCCATATCTGGAAAGATTCTTAAATTCTATTAATCTGTAGTACTTATACCTAGTTCACATGAGAGCTGCTGAGGTAAGTGGCGACATCTTGTTACGAATTCTTGAACTAAAAACTGAATTACAATGGTAGTTTTATTTGAAATTCCACCTACACAGATGTTATTTGTGGCGCAACGTGTATGGCGTGGTGTCAATATGCAATCGAAACTGGGTTCTGAAATTCAATCACCCAAACGCTGTGGTAATAATAACGTTTGATTAAACTACAAAATGATTTTTTTGTTTGTTTTTTTTTGCAAAAATTGCGACTCGACAGGTATTTAGAAGAGCGCTGCGATAATCGATGGTCGTGCGGTGGACACAATAACTCCAGGTTTGAGCTAGAACAAAAACCAAAAAGAATTAGCTTCTGTAGCCCAAAATTTAGAAAAATATGTAAACGTTTTGAATAGTTTGCATAATTATATCACAAATAAAATAAAAACGAATCAAAAGGATCGATTGAAAATTGAGGAAGCTAGGGTGTCCACCAATTTTTAAAATGCAGTTTAGGAAAAAACGTGTTTTCGTAACAATTTACCCATGATTAAAGATGATACAACTAAAAATTATCTCTGTTCTGCTTGACCGGGTCTATATAGCATCCCTTCTATATCCATATCATCGATATCTGCTCCTTTTCTCATCCAAAGTGCTTCATAAAGTAACAGGTAAATCTCGTCAGGTAAAAAGTCTGAGTCTTCGTTTTCGAAAGCCGTTAGCGAACTTCTGCGCGTCTACTTCTGCACTTCACTTTAGATATTGATTTATAAATATAGGCGTCCATAAGCCAAAAAATAAAATATATGAACTTTTGAAAATTGAGAGGTAACACAAACATTGAGAGGTTTTCATGCAGAAGTTTTGTTTTTTCAATCCTTTGAAGACTGAATGCGAAAATCGCCCAAATTATCTCAAAAATAAGATATTTCTGCATACAATTTTTTTACTTGTCCGTTGAAAGCTTATATGTAACCACTAGAGCGATAGCTACCCCAATTTAGTTAGGTAGAAGATTTTTATAAATTAAAATAAATTATAAATTTTTATGACACCTAAAAATTTGGGATAAACCAAAGATACTCAAATACAGAATAGATATCCTATGGTGTCCGCGCAACTGTCGCCGGACTACAAAAAGAATTTGTTCATTTCGTTGATTTTTTGAAAATGTGCATTAATATTGGTTAATAATATATTTTGAATAAGGAAAGTATTCGTTCATTTAGTTTAACGTTCGTTTGGTTTATTCGTTAATTATTTGTTCTTTTAGTTTATTTGTTAATTGGTAAACAATATCGGCGACACCCGAAAGCGCAGACCCACATAGTAAAAACAGCAGATAGCACATCTACTTATATTTCAATATCTTTGGGATAAACGATGAAATCTAGGCAGATTCATTGGTTTTAAACCACTGTAAACAGTTTGTGTGTTTCCATATTAATAATAATAATAACGTAGTATTTATATAGCGCAGTTTTGTGATATTTCACTTCATATTAATATTTGGAGGTATGATATTAAATAAATCGAATGGCCAAATCGAAAACCTGGAAATTTCCATTCCTTGAGTGGATAAGAGAGTTTCGGTGTAAATGTAAGTTTGACTTTAGCCACTTATACACGCTCACAATATTAATTCCATTTGTTCTTTTTATCTCTTCAATGACTGTCCCATTTATCGTGGCTATTCAAACAATCAAACCATTATTCAGAACATTCATAATTTGGAAAGGAAGTTATGTTTAGGTATTTAATCCTGGTTGGACTTTGCAGTTTACAGTCCTTTCCACATCTGCAAACTGGATTGCGTGTGTAGTGGAGATTTTTCAATAAGAACTCTTGATTATGCGAGTCAAATATATTTACAGGAAAAATGTTATTTTACAATGAACTTGGTACAGTGTTAAAACAATGACGGCTAGAGTGAAGGTATAACTGCCGAACGGAACGAACGCGAAAATCGGAATGGTTTTGCATCATCATGCGCTGGACCGGGTAGCGGTTCTCTGTGATACCAGTCGGTAAAATTAAGCAATAATAATATTTTAAGGTTAATCAGCCATAAATATTAATTTTAACTCCAGTTCAATGAACTCTAGAACTGTCATAATTTATGTGTCTTTTTCAAAACTGTTTCAAAATAGCAAATGATTTGTCGAGAATTCAGACTATCAGTGATTTTTCAATTTAGCAGAGCGCTAATCTTACGTTAATTTTGTAACAACTGTGCATTTAGAATGAAAGATGACATTGGAGAGTTAGAAGAAAGGACTATAAAAAACTGTGAATCTCATCTCCATTTATCATCACCTGTTACTCGAGATAATATATTGTGATAATTAGAGCCATTTAACTACTATTCCACTGTCCTAATCTTCAGTATAATATGAATATAAGACCATTACATTTTTTTTATTTAAGCGGCTATATAAAATAATTCTATAAGTATTCAAAATATAATGGTTATGTTAGGTAAAGATATTGTTTTTTATAAATAAAGATATATCTTAGTCCTCACTAGGGGTTCCTGTGCCGAGGCGGACTAAAATTGTTTAATTATAGTTTATTTGTCTTCTATGTCGTTTTTAGTGTCTTCATTAGAGTGTTTTCGTTGACGTCTTTCAGCCATAAATTAATACAACTGGTAAAATTTGCGCTAATAAAAAAATTATCCAAAGAAGTGAAACTGGCAATTCACAATGGAGTGCCCATACCAACCCTGATGTCTGATAGTGATTCATGGTACTGTCAGAGGAAAGATGATATATGACTGAATGCTGTAGAAATGAGGGAATTTGGAAAGAATGCAAGGCTGATGCAGAGTAAGTTTGAGAAGAGATGCTCAGATGGTTTGGACATGTAGAGCTTGATAAAAATGTACTATGTGAAGTAAATGTGAATTGCAGAATAAGTTGGAGGAAGACATGGAGTCAGAATAACAGAAGGGTGTGTATGAATGTGAGTAAAGCAAGGAGTGTGTGTCCAGACCAAGTTATTTGCCTAGCCCTGCATCGGAACGGCGTAATGATTAGTTAGTTAATTTTAAAAAAAGTTAGTTTTTTTCTTTGAACAATGCTGTATCTTGTTCCATGCGCTTGCACAGATTGCATCTCTCCAGTGTTTGTGTTTTATATTAATACTTTATTTCTGTTAGTTAATATGAGTAATAATTGTGATAGGAGCTGAGGATGGAGCGAGATGTCCTCCAGGAGCACATGAGCGAGAAGAGCCTGCGCATCTCCTCGCTGCAGTCGCGGTTGGAGCAGACCCGCCACACTGTGGAGGCGCAGAGCTACCACAGCACGGAGGGACTGCGACGGCAGCTGGACCTGGCCGTGGCTGAATCCCAACAACTGCGCGAGGGTCTGCGCAGCAAAGATATGCAGCTGAGGGCACTGGAAGGGACACCAGGTGACTATTTCCTCTACATTCTCTCAGTATTGTCCTGGAGCAGACGTGTCACACTGTGGGGGCACAGAGCTACCACAGCAAGGAGGGACTGCGGCGGCAGCTGGACCTAGCCGTGGCCGAGTCCCAGCAGCTGCGCGAGAGCCTGCACAGCAGAGACATGAAGCTGAGGGCGCTGGAAGGGACGCAAGGTGACAAGAATATTCTTTACATACTCTCAGTATTGTTCTGGAGCAGACACGCCACACTGTGGAAGTGCAGAGTTCACAGCATAAGGGGCTGTGGTGGTAGATGGACCTGGCAGTATCCGAGGCACAGAAACTAAACCTTTAAGTGATACCTCATATAACTCCTGTCTTTACTGTGTACAATAAGTCCATCCGCTCATGGGGAAACTGAAAAAAAAAACAGTTGGCAACTCAATCGCTATCCACAGGAGAGGAACCTGCGAATTTCATTGGCATTTGTGACAAAGTCACTTAAAGACCAGTTGTCGAGGGCGACGTGGCGACTAACATTGCGAGTCTAGAACTAGGTACAATAGCAATAGCACGTAGAACGAATATGCAATGCGGAATTATGTAACGAATATGCAAGTGTCTTTAATTGAATATAACCTTTCATGTATTTTTCGGCCAATGACAACTTGGGCTAGATCTACATTTGCATACATTTGACGCCTCCTTCAATAATTTTCCTTTTGATACTGAACATAGAGATGTTATTGTATAAAATTTTTATTCCTTCAAATTTGTAAAACACGAAAAACTTTTGATTAAATCTATCGGATCACGGTTACGGAATATTTCATCTTCAAATAAATACATTTAGCTTTATTATTACATAACAACATAATTAAATATGCCGGAGGAGATGGTGAAAGATGCATTATAATTACTTACAATTAACTTCAAAATTTGCCGAGCAATATGTTTCATCTGACATTTGTCATAAATTAAGTTTGAAGGTTAAGTTTATAAATTTAAAATTTAGATTGAAACGAAACTTCTCAAATGATTTTTGTAGTTTTGTATATACCGCGAGGCTGAATTCGATGGTATTAACAACTTTGGAGGCGTTAACGGATTATAATTCCAGCCTCAAACAGCTCGTATGATATAACTTTCTGATCAAGTCATTTATTTAAGCGCAAAATCGTAGATATTCGACGTCTGGTAGGTAGGTAGGTACATAATATTAGGCTGCGCGTATTATTTTCATAAAGAATTTTTAGGAAAGGATTAAAATATCTTTAATAATATATGATAGTCAACTGTGCCTACCGAAAACACACCATAACAATGGGCTCTCCGATTTTCGACACGTGAACGCCATTCGAGCAAGTAGCAAGCGTGCAAAAAAGTTAAGTCCTCCAAATAATAAACAATTTGCCGAATAAGACTTTGTGAGATTTTTCTTCGCTGGGCCATGGCAGGGTTGCAGCATATGGAACACTTACGCTGAGGCGAAGTAAAACCCGCTATCATTGAATAATAATAATAATTGGATAATTTGTATAGCGCCGTTTTTTTGAAAAATCACCTCAAGGGCGCTGTGAAGTTTATGTTTACAAATAAAATTACGTGCAGGTGTCCTTTTATCAAACCGCTTGTTAAAATTAAGCAAAACAAGTCTTTCTTTCTCCCTCAGTTCATATAGCAAACCAAAACGTAAAAAAGACGGAGTATACTTAACCATGGCGCTGTCTCCAACTGTCAAGTTAAACGCGAGTAATCACCAACAAGTATATTCCATTGCCTTTACACCAATTTAAAATAAGATCAACAGTATGAACCTTTTGGAATGCTGCAACTTTTACTATCCGAATTGGAGTGGCTTTTCGTATCCACTTTTGCTTGCAATTGTGGTGTAATATGCCATCCTCGGAAATACGTAAGGTTTTTAACAGTTTTAAAATTGTACCGATAAGGGATTAAAATACTTAGGAATGTGTCCATGGGATGGTTTTGTTTGATTGGTTTAGTCTCGATCTTAACGTTTCGCCATCTACATACATCTCTTACCACCAACGCTCCATTTCTTCACCCGCTGACCTACGCTTTTCCGATTTTTTACCTACTGACCAACGCTTTATTCCACTGACTGTCCATATTTCAACCACCGCTCTTCCATTGATTTTCGAGTGATTTTTTCTATTATTCTACCTATATTTACCCGCTGACCTCCGTATTTCCACTGTTTTCCGAAAATCTGACAATTTTTGTGCATATTTTTCTTAATCATATTTTTATCCGGAGTGCCTAAACCGGTTGTTGTAAAACGAAAACCATTATCGATTTCCCACAAAATTGAAATCATCAGAGAATTAGAAACGTCGCGCGGAGAAACGCGCATTCTATTGGCGAAAAGGCTCGCGATTCCGGTGACTACATTAAATGGAATAGTAGCGAACAGGGAGAATATCTTCAAACAATCGCAGGAAACAGGACCTCTGAATCGCTAAAAGACGAAGTCCAGCAAGTACGAGAAGGTAGAGGTTGTCTTTCTGGATGGTTCAGACAAAAACGCGCTCTCAACCTTCCACTAAGTGGACCAATAATCAAGGAAAAGGCTGAAGATATAGGACGGAGGATAAATATTCCATTTACACAAGTATAAGTTATGCTGGATGGTGTTTAACCCGTCTGCTTGTTTTGGAATAAATACATTCCAAAACACGTAATTGCGTTTTACTTTCATAAGATCAAAAACGTCCCGAGCGACCTTACATTTTAAAGCTATATATCTCTCTTCCTCTCATGCAAACATATGTGTTTTTCTTTTAACCAGAAAGAGAACGAAATAATGCTTCTTATTGTCTTTGAAATATGAAAGCTATCTTGCATAGTTATTTTACAACCTCGATCCAAAGTGACAGAATTTTTGCGCGAAACTGAGTCTTCCAGATTGTGAGGTGCGAATATATTGAACCAAGCAGACGGGTTAACGCTATCAATGAAATGGCTCCACCCTATATCTCTGAACTATGCATTCCAGAAAATATAAGGCGAAGGCGGTCAAATCTTAGATCAGCGGCATCATCTGCAATTGGAAGGTTGAAAGAACCTAAGCGAAATCCGAACACTAAGTTTGGTGATCGTGCATTCAGAGTATCTGCCCTGAGGCTTGGAATAAACTTCCTATGGAATTGAGATCCAACATTGAGAACCAACCCAGCGGAATTGAGATCCAAACTGAAAACTCTCTATTTCAGATAGTCATTTCCATAAATTCGTCATTCGATTTGAATTTTGCAATTTTTCTATATATATATATTTTTCTCTGTTTGTTTATAGTCTAATAATTGTTGATGTCCATGAATACATATATTGCTTTCTTTTGCAATTCACTGCAACTACTCATAATAAGGTCAAAGTGCTAATTATTTACCTACCAATGGACAATGTCAGTGGTAACCTAACACCTCAATCTGTTTAATGTTGAGCGATGAATCATTTTAATGCGTTAAAGATTGACTGTTAATTTCATTAATTTATTTAAGATATCTATACCTTCCCGTAAGCCCAGTAACTCATTAAGATCATTTTTGCACCCGCATTCTTAAATTGTAATATTATGTAAAAACTTCTTCTTTTGGCGCTAATTATATGTATGTTATTAAGTCACTGGTTTTAGGTCTTAGTCATAAGTCACTAGCTATAAGTCTTAAATGTAAGTCACTAGTTGTAATTGTGAATCTTAATTGTAAGCCAGTAAAATAAGTCACTAGCTATAAGTCTTAGGGAACGTACCCATACTACGTGACACATTTAGGGGGGGGGGGTCTTCAAAATGTCACGCTGCATACAAATGAGCGGCGGGTTGCTTAGGATTTTGGTCACCGAGGGGGGGCGGGGGGGGGGGTTAAAAATTGCAAAAAGTTGGTTAAGTAGTATGGGTACGTTCCCTTAGATGTATTTGTACAGCGCCCTTGAGGTTATTTTTCACAAAAACGGCGCTATATAAATTAGCCAGATATTATTATTATTATTACAGCCTCCAATGGCTGGATCAACAGATTCTGGCGACGTGCTAACATTGTGTACAAAATAGTCAATGGGGAGTGCAACAGTGTGAATACGGAGGTAGTAGATGTATGGAGGACCACCATACTGCCGGGTCTTCTGGCAGCTTAAGCAGCAGCTGCAGCTTAGCAAGTGATATACAAGGCAGACGAATGCGGACTATTTTTTAATATAAAACATTTGCCTTTAAAGAAGAGGCCTGCCATGGTGGGAAACGGAGCAACGAGAGGATTACAGTTCTGGTATGTGCCAATGCAGATGGTTCCGACAAGTGGTATTTATGGATAATCGGGAAGGCCAAAAACCCAAGATGTTTTAAAAAGATCAGGAACCTTCCGTGCACATACCGGAACAATAAATCGGCATGGATGCAAAACTTTCCATGAATACCTCCTCAGCAAGGACAGGAAGATGCTGCACAAGTTAGAAAAATAATTTTGTTTGTGGACCACTGCGCTGCACAACCTAAGGACCTTGGATATTTGAAGAATGTAAGGCCAATACAACATCATTGCTGCAACCTATGGACCAGGGAATAACTGCTTCCAATCAGCACTTCAGGAAAAAAATGGTCTGTAGGTTGCTACAAAAGATGAGTGAAAAAAAAAAATTGGATTTGCTCGAAGCCTTTTGCTTCCTTTCGTCTTCCTAGAGCTCGATGACACAGCAAACCGTTTCAGGAAAGCCGGGTTCCAGGACACGCCAGAAGAGAGGGAGCAGTCTGAAGGTGATTTCAATGCCACACGGGATGTTCTCCGGGGAAGAGTGGAATTGCTGGAGACATTTTCGGATTACGTCCGAATCGATTCTGAATTGGTTCTTTGTGGAGTACAGGACATATCCGATCTGTGCTCCGAGGAACCAGAAGAGGATGAAGAAGATATAACTGAAGAAAATTCCAACCTGTGGGCAATACTTGTTATAATGATTTTTTGAGAACATCTTCTCAAAAAATCTATCAAAAAAGCTATTGTGGCGAAAATCTCACTGTTACACATTGTCAAGGTCCCTTTGATTGTAAATTCGTCGCCGTTCAGGCAAAAGCCACCAAACCACAACACACATTTTTGAGATACTGCAAATTTGAAAGCCAAAATATGTTAAGCAGGAATAAAACATAAACATTTGCTTACTCTAATGTGTAAGAAAATGTTTATTTTCTCGCTAGCAGGATACCGGACTTTACATACACTTTAAAATAAGGTTTTAAAGTTTATATTAGGGAAATTTCAAAGTTTTATCAACCTGGATAATAAATAGTAATAGAAAAAAAATTAAACACATTCAAATAAGATTTTTCTCTAACATTCAAATTTAGATATCTAAAAACTTGTGCTTGTGTGTTTTGACTGAAGAGTGTAATGTGTGTAATTTATTATTAAAATATTACATACAAAATAGACATTTGATTTGTCATGTATCCTCGTTTTCACATTGGATGTTAAAGATAAATGACATATTTAACGAAAATAAGGTAATATGTCTCTTTTTCATTAAAGTTTGTTTTTTTTTATTAATTTGGATTTTATTTTGCAGATTCCAGTAAAGAAATCGTTCAGAGACTCAGAAGAGAATTGGAAGACAGCAAATCAAAGTGTAGAGAACTACAAAAGGAATTGGAGTCATTCCAAGCTCAGCAAGAAACCCTTTTAGCTGATAAAAGCGCTGATATCATTATCTTACGACAGCAGTTACTCGAGAAGGAAAAACACCTTCAAGCTATTTTAAGTATGTTTTATTTTACTGTATTTTGTTGATTGATTTTTATCTATCTTTCTTTATTAATTAAGTTACTTTAATTTTTAATGAATGTTGTTTTTTCAGGCTTGCAAATTGATGAAGAAAGAGAGAAAGATTGCATCAACGATGGAAAACTTTCTGCTCGAACTCTGAGTGACATTTTGTCAATTTCTGAATTTGATGAACCAGATCTAATTATGAGAAATGCTGATCTGAGGCCACAGAGTTTTGTATCGGGCCATTTTATGTTTACAACTAACAATGACATTAAGGAGCAGACCGCAACGGTTATACAAGAGACAGAACAAATCATTCCTATTGCCGCCTCTTCAGGAATCCTTAATCACCCACTTAAAGAATTTAGTCCTGCATTGCAAAAAGAGCAAAGCTTGCCAACTATAAATAGTGCACACAAAGGTGATGATGAATTCAGCCTGCTAGAAAATTTTAAACTACACCGAGCTTCACTTACTTCTCAGAGGAAACTGGAAAATGCATCGTCTGTAAATTTCAAAACCCTGAATGAGAATTGTTCAATGTTCCCCAATAAAGATGCATCCGGTGATAAAAATGTTACAATTCAACCGAAAAGAATAGATTTTTCCAAAGAAAATTATTCGGAACAGAACCGAGTTGAGAAAAGTGATGTTAGAAAGGCAAATTTATCCATGAATGATGCTGACATTTATAATAACATTGAGCAAAATTTTGTAGTGAATCAATCTAGTTTTCAACTGCCAAGATCTCTAAAGGATATGGGCATCAAAGTTGATATGCAACAGAAGGATTTCCCCGATATTTTGACACAACTTAAAAATGAAATATGCATTTTAAGAGATGAGTTAAATGCTAAAACAAACGCTCTCAAGTTGGCTGAAGAACAACTGGCAGAGTTTCCTATTGTGAAGAATGGAATGGAAGATCTGGAACGAGTTCTTCAAAACAGCCTGGAAACCATGCAGGAAGACAAGAAGTATTTTAATATACAACTTGAAAACTTTGCTAAAGGGGAACAAATATTGAAGGAGAAACTAGAAAATGCTTTGAGCGAAGTCAAGGAAAGAAGTAAAGAGATTAACATTTTGAAGGATGATATTCTAAGGCGGGAAACTATGATCTCTGAAATTTATAAAGAAAAAAGGATTGTGGAAATAAAGCTCTCTCAAGTTGAGGAAAAATGTAAAGTATTAGAGAGCAATTCAGTGGAGAACCATAATTTAAAAATGAAGCTAATTGACCTTCAAAAACTCGAGAACACCATAGCCGAGAAAAATCTTCAAATTGACAGTCTAAATGAAAATTTGGATAGACTGGACGATCTTCAAAAGAGAGTAACCGAGGAAGACGAACAAAACAAAAAGCTGAACAGTCATCTACAAGAGAAAAGTTCTGCCCTCATTCTTCTGCAAAAACAATATCAAGATCTCAAGTATGCCGCTGACCAGTCCAATGCTGAAAACTGCAAACTGATGGCTGAAATACAGAATTTAACCGGGAAGAATACCAATTTACAAAGTACCCTCTCCAAATTCAAAGATGCCGTATCAAAAATTGAGAATGATGTTGAAAATGTCATCCAACGAGACAATAATCAAATAGATCCAACACCCGATCCAACTAATGAAGATATCATTAAATTAGAAGAGTTTAAATGGCTCCTGAGTGGTTTGGAAGGACATAGATCTCCCACAGAAAACACGGGAGATGATGATGCCAACAGTCAGTACCAGACAAAACTAGAAAAGATAAGATTGAAGGTGCAAACTCTTCAAAATGACTTGATCTCGAAAAGAAAAGAATTGAGTTCAAAGGTAGTTTTGATTAAATACATGTGTACATATTTCTTTTAAAATCAATGATATCAAAGGCTTATTTTATTTATTGAAAATGTTCTTATATTTTGCAGGTGCTGCAATTAGAGAAAGCCAAACTTGAGATTGGTGATTTGAACATGAAAGTGAATTACCTGAAGAATGATGAATCGGATAAGGATAACATGCTGAAGGAATTAGTCTCCGAAAGGCTTACTCTTAGAGCCAATCTGAAGACCTTGAAGAACCAACTGAGCGAAGAGGGAAATATGGAGGAACTGGTGGATAAACTCAACAAAAGAATTGAAGACTCCAATAAACTGCAAGAACAAGTCTTTGAGCTGACTGAAGCTGTGAAAATGTAAAAATGGTTTTAAAAATTATTTTACAAAGTTTTCAAGGGTCCAACACTTTTAGGCCGGTTACAGTGCTCGACCGACGGTCGGTGCGTACGTCGGTCGCGCTTGTCATTTGTATGAAAATTCATAAACCGTTCAGAGCAGGACCGACCGTACGCATGCGTATATCGCTACGCAGTACGTACGAGAATCGTCGGTCGAGCGCGTGCGCATGCAGACCATCGGTCGACCGACGAGCTAGAAATGCTCTCTGGGCGACGATCGGGTGTACGTGATATCTACGTCTTCTGTTCCAAATACGTCTACGAAGATAATAAGCAGCTATTAATTTCGCGTACGACGTCCGGTCAGCTTGTTGGTCAATCGTGAACTGACGGTACGCACCGACGGTCGGTCGGTGGTATGCGATCGTCTGGACCGACCATACGCATGCGTATCGTCAGGACCGACCGTACGCACCGACCGTCGGTCGAGCACTGTAAACCGGCCTTAGTTGTTAACTTCAAGTGTAATATCCTTCGTATCTAAGTCTCTATTGCATATTTTATCAGTTTTAATATGTGAGGGCTTTCAAAGTATGCGGTTAGCGGCAATTTATGTTAAATGAGTCTTTGGATCTTCGTTTTACATACTCTCCGTTTATATATCTTTATCCTATTCAATTATGATATTGTCTTGTGTTTAGTTAAGATACTTGTACATATATTAGAAAAGAAAAATTAATCAATAACGAGTAATGAAAAACAATGTTTTCTTTAACATCTTTTAGACATGAAGCCAACGCTCTTGGCAGCCTGGAAAAGGACAGACATCTACAGGAACTATTGTCGGAGAATGAGCAGCTCAAGATGGCGCTGGGAAGTTTAAAGAAGGTGCTTAATGATCGCGAAATTCAGCTTGATAACCTGTTATCAAATGCTAAGACCCAGAATTCTGCAAGTTTACAGAATAGAGATACTCAGACCTCTATTGCTGAAACAGAGCAACAAATGATGCAGGTATGATTCAATTATTTTTTGTTAGCAATATATTATGTACAACTTGAAGAGGACTGACATACATATAAATATAGACAACAAGGCATCAGCATCCGTTGAAAAATTAAACATATTTTTATGTTATTTTTTTGTTATCTCATATTGAAAGGTCACCGTAACATAGTGGTCGTAGTGGATAACTACGAAGAAAAGATAAAATAATTGGTAAGATAGGGGACAGGTTGTTCCACGGAATTTTATATCATTATGGGCAAATTATTTCACAGAACTGAAATAGTAACAAAACTTAAAAAATTGATGAATTGTTCAAATTCTGTGAAACAACCCATCCTAAGTTAACCCAATTCAAGTTAATTTTAAAAAAAAAAGTTTTGTAAACCTTTATGTTATGTATGTTCACAAATTGTGTGTATTTGTGAACATACATAACATAAAGGTTTACAAAACTTTTTTTTTGTGTGTACACCCAAGGAAGACATGGCATGACTAACTCGTTGAATGCCGGGGTATGCCAGCAAAAAGCACCACCAATTAAAACGCGGCATTATGACACCACGTGACATTTCGTGTCTCGCGATTCTGACACTGTCCTTGAGAAATTTAGAACAATAGAAAGGTCAAAACTGCAGTTAAAGGAATTTTTCCCGCGCATGCGCAAGAACTGCGCACGTTCCCGCGCTCCGGTAAATCATTAATATAAATTATATGGAGTGACCAAGCGAATTGCGGTTTTCTCCATGGTAAAGAGTGATAATAGAGCAAGCGATTCAGACCGTGTTCTTCATACACTTTCTTTATACATAAGGGTCAAAATCGCGTGTAAAGTCTCATGATACGCCGGCGCACGAGCGGCACCTGAGCGGTTAAATGATTTGTTATTTTTTGTTTAGTGATAATATGTATATTACAAAATCATAACATAATATTTACAAAACAGTATTCCTAATGAGTTTAATAAAACATATTTCATTATACAATTAAAAGAAAAATATTTTTACACAAGAACACGAATTTGTAAGGGAGTTCAATGAAAGTACATAGATTTTACATAGTTGAGTCTGGTGTAGTCACGTCGTGACGTCAAGTACGTCATGAGTTAGTTAGATAAGTTATGTCTTGGGTAGAATGTAGTATTTTATTTATTAATTTACAAATAGCTATCATGTGTGCATATTTCCAAAAGGAATTATTTTAATTTTTCCGTACATTTTTGATTTCCTCAGTTTCACATTTTCCTCAGTTTTACACTTTTTTATTGTTCCACCCTTATAGGATGGGTAAAATTTATTAAATATCTCAAAGTCAAATGTGGTATTGAAAATTATGTTTGAAATAAAAGACAAACTTCTACAATATCAACTTTTTTTACTTTGGAATTTTCTTGACGGTAATGAAATACACTAAAAACTTATAAAACCTAGCTCTACACACTTCAAACTGCAGTTCGCCTCAAGGTAGTTATTGTATCACTGAACTGCAAAAGTAGCCAGCCACGCTATAGGGGTTAAAAAATGTAAAAACGGTTTAACTGTATATTATTTTTCTTTTCACAGAATCAAGATGCTGAAGTTATTAAAATACTGAGGGACCGTCTTGAAGCAGCAAACGATTCAGAATCTCAATTGCAAATGCAACTGACGAGAGAAAAGTCCATCACAACACAATTGCAAAAGCAATTGGAGACCCTGAAGCACGAGCAATTAGCTTCCGAACAATCCAGTAATGGCTTTGAAAGAGTCCAACGGGGAAAGATGGACCGACTCTCTAATCAGCTGGAGGACCAGGTTGATTTTCATTGTCACTACAATCATTTTTCCTCAGCTTGACTAACAACATTATCGTTTCATTGCCACGTATTTGTTTATTGTTTGCAACCAATTATAACTTTTCATTCATCTGACTTTCTTGCCCTTTATTACTAAAACATAACATTATTCTTCATATCACAGGGTAATTACTACAACTAGGCAGTGGCGGCTCGTGATTTTTGAGTGTGCTGGAGTGCTAATATTTAAAAAAAATGGCATTATTGATCTTGCTGTAGCTGAAATATATTTTGTTTTTTTTTTTCGAAAATCTGTTAATGTATGAAAGTTTTCAGGAAATTTCAGTTTGGCCGTGCGCTGCACGAATTTCCTGAAAATCTTCGTACAAAAAAACTGATTTTCGAAAAAAGAAAAATTTCATTTACAGCATCAATAATGCCATTTTTTTTATATTAGCACTCTAGCAAACCCAACAGTCACGAGCCGCCACTGCAACTAGGTAACTCTGAAATCAGCATGGTTGGGAAATTGAATTATAAGATCAATCTGATAAATCGGTTTTTGTATATTTATACTGATAAGTATGGTTAAATCGAAGATTGATGCGTTGGGAACCCTAATATGTACTTATATTTTAGAAATAAGAAAATGGCTAATCATTTTTTTATGTATTTATTTACAAAAATGGAATGATTTACCTAGTTGTTACTTAAAAAAGGCAACGAAATCAACTTAAGCTATTCCACAAATTTTTGTCTAGTTGCCTAATTGAAATACAGAAAAACACTTGTGATAACTACAATTATCTAATTATAGAAATAAACAATACGTTGTTTGAGATACCCACCAAAAACATAATTAAATAAGTTGATGATTCCAATGCATTGTCTTTTCTGTTTGTAGCATTCATAGGCGTTATAATATATTCATAAAGTGCTTTTGGAGTGTAACTCAAACATGCTGATTTCGGAGTTACCTAGTTGTAGTAATAAGCAACGATATTGTACTTGTTTTGAGCTGTGAAATTTAAGTTTTTTTTTAATTTTTTGACCTGCATGATGTCATTGCCTAAGGCTTAAGGCTACGAATGCACAGGCAGGTGGCTTGCTTAGCGCCTAGAGCCTAGATAGGTAGTAGATAGCCAATGGATAGCCGCTTAGCGTGTATCCAGGTAAACCAACGTGTTGGTTTTTTGCCACTAGGCTCTAGGCGCTAAGCCAGCCACCTGCCTGTGCGTTCGTAGCCTAACAGTTTTTTTTTCAAAAGTGTAGTATTTTCGGTTATTTACTGATAATTAAGACAGGTGGAGGTTTTTTAAAATTACCACTGGCATTAAATGAGCTAATTTTGATTTGTCCAATTTGTGTATTTATTAAAGGTGGAAATATCGGAGTCATATAAAAGTGAAGTAACTGTGCTAAAGACACAGTTGGAACACGAAAGAGCTCAAATAGTTAATCTTCAAAACATCTCCCAGAGAGAGATGCTTCAATTCCGGAAAGAACTTGAATCCGATTATAAAAACATAGTAGCAGAACTTCAGAAAAAAAATCACGAACTTCATTTGCAGATTGTGCATTCTAGTGAAATGTTGCATTTGCAGAAAAATGAGTGTGCTAGTTTAGAAAAGAAGTTGTCAAAGATTCTTAATTCTCAACGGAAACTTGAGAATGCGGAAACGTACGAGGCATTATTGGTAATATTTTATTATTTTGCAGAAATCAAAATTATTGATTAATTAGTACCACTTTTTTATCGTAATTTATTTAAATTTAGATGAAGAATTAAAAGAATAATAAATAAACATACTTGTGTTTATTCGAATGTGTGTGAACTCGTCTTTTATGATGAATGCTGCATGATGCTAATAAATTTCCTGTTTATCTGGGAATGAACTATACTAATCCGTAAAAATATATTTATATTAAGACAATGTGCACGATGAACGGTTATTAACACAATTGAATTTTTTAAATATGTAAATTTGTATAAAATTTATTTTTTTAAATGTTGTATTATTTTATAAGCTAATATAAATTATTGCTAAAAGGAGTACATTTTGTTGTCATCAGAAATTAATCACTTTTGAATTTTCAGGAATTAGAGAATTTGTTGAGAAGGAATATAAACGAAAACATCCAGATGTCGGAAACAGTGAGAGAATTAACCTTGGAAAGGAGAGAGCTGCAGGCCAAGGTGAAGATCTTAGAGAACCAGATAAAGATGGGAGGGAAGATGTCCCAGTCCATGGCCAACCTGCCTGAGGGCCTCGATCAACAGGTATTCAAATAACCTATTGATATTCTATTTGTGCTTCCATTTTAAGTATTTAAGGCTTTTCTCTTTCATATTTTTGTTGAATATTCTCATTTTGTCTTGTTAGGTGCGCTTCTTATATGGGCGTTACATGCGGGTTGACAGTTACCGCAAGGCCTTGGTTTGGCAGAAGCGCTACCTCATGAGGGTGGCCGATGCCAGCTACCTCATGCAGAGCTGGCGGAACCCCTCCACACCCATTACCAACCGATTCAAGTTTGTAACCCTTACACCATTTTAAGAAACCCTTATGAAGCTGACTTTAACTTTGGATAAATCTTTTTTTGGTTCATTTATTTATTTTTTTTAGGTGCGTTGTGTTTTCAATCATAGCAGTATTCAGGATGAAATATCTCGTCAGAAGATGGCATACGGGGAACAGAATAGGAGCCAACATTCACCTCAATATACCAAATAACTATCCTACCGAGTTGCGGTAAGTCCTTCTCTGTATTAGTCGTCTCATAACCGTATTATGTTGAAATCCTCAATGTATTATAATTTTCCAAATATCTTTTCAGTAGCTGCAAGTCATATACTCACCTACCGACTACTTCATACACGCGAGAGAAATCTGACGCGAAGATTAACCGTTCTTTCGAGGACCCGGCAACGGCCAATCGCCCATCCAAAACAATGAGCAAAGGCTGGCCCATGGGAAGTAAAAACAACACTTTGGCCAGAAACCTGGAGGAGTCAATGAGCAGTCGGAATCCTCGTAATCACAACAGAATGGAGCAACTCGCTTTCCTGGAAGAGCCCTTACCACACAAGCAGGAGTCGTCCAGCCGAGCTCACCATAACTCGGAAAGAACACATTTCACAGTTGTGTCATCGCGTTTGCGGGATCCAGAGTCCGAAGCGGTTTCTCACGATGCTAGTGACATCAAATACCCTAGCAGATTGTAAGTACTGATATTTATATACTATTTAAGAAAGTTGGTGGTGGTTACTCATGTATTGGAATACTCACATTTTTCAGCCATCAAACAGCACAGGGCAGCTTGAATAATGTGCCGTGTAGTTTGAACTTTCGTGAAGAATCCAGCTATAATAATACATTCATAAACTGTCTTCTACTCGTATTATTGTTATATGTCGACTTGTGGCTGAGTTGTCACGCATTGGGTCCCACCCAGGCGTCCCGTGTTCGGTTCCTCGGCTGGCTAAGTCCTCCATCACGACACAAGTAACATTTTCCGCTTTCTGTTATGGTAGCAGGAGATTTTCAAATATTGTCAGCTTATTCGTAATCTGGGAATGCTTGTATTTTTTTTTTGAAAAACAAAAAAATGTACATTTAAGAATGTCCACAAAGGTTTTACTGAATCAAGCGACTACTAATGCCGTTGACCGGTTGAACAACCTCAGCATCCCGCTTTAATCTCTGCTAAATCTCCTCTACAATTAGAACAAGAAGTAGAAACTTATGGTTAGACCGGGTGATGCGGGCAGGTATTATTATGATATTTTTTTAAAGAAAGACAAACACATGTGGGTTACGAATGACGTGACAATATTTGGAAAACTCCTACTACACTACTACCATCTTAAAAGCGGAAGATATTGCTTGTGCCGAGAAATCGAACCCTCGATGCATGGGTGGGAATCCATGTTTTCAACTCGGCCACTAACGGGATGAATCCATGTTTTCAATATGAAGTTTTTAATTGCAGATTACGAAATAATGCCCCGTCCCCTATAGTGTCCAAGTACCTGGAGAAAGTGAGCCAGTTGGACGTGAAGCTGCAAAGGGCGCTCAAGTCCCCGCGGGACCCCACATGAAACTGTCCAACTCTATTACATATTATTATTTTAGCTAAGTGTTATGATAGGGGTTTAAGATTTTTGACAATATTTTTAAGTTTTCTTTATTTATTACATACCTATTATCCTAGATTATTTGCTCATTTTACACTATTCTTTAGATACTACTGATGCTTTTCCAGCAAGGAAGAAGGAGCAATAAAATTTTACAAGTTATGTTGACTTTTGTTGAATTTCCGTACAATTGAGGGTTTTGTTAAAATATTAAATTTAACGTAAAAGTTAACGGAGATTGCTCTGGCCGCTATAAATTTTTAAACTTAACACTTTTGTTTCCTTCGGAAAAGCAAAACATGATATTTTATTACACAATTTTGGCACATGAGCGAGCGAGAACAAAAGTTGTTTTTAATGTTAATATTTATTAGTTGTGATATTGACTTGGTTGTACTATATTATATTATTATTCATGACAAAACAAGTTTTTCACAGTTGGTTCAAAATTTGTTAGCATTAACACTATTTTTAGTTTGTCATTAAAGTTAAAGTGAAGTATGTTTTCTCCTTAGTATTAAAATTTTAATAAGTGGAGGTGGAATCTACAGATGGCATCGATGTCATGTCACGATGGCAAACTGTCAGTAGTATAGGTTTTATAAACTGTCGATATAAACATTGTAACAAACTCGGTGTTATAAACTGTCAATGTTAACAGTGTTGTAAACTGTCAATTTTAACAGTGTTTAAAATGTTGATATTCACGATTTTAAACTGTCAATGTTAGCATGTTGTGCAAACTGGCAATGTTAACGGTGTTATGTACTGTTAATGTTAACAGTGTTGTAAGCTGTTGGTTTGAATGATGTTATAAACTGCCGGTGTATCTTAATCCTTAGCTGCCAACTCTGGGCAAAAGGACCACTGCCAGTAGACTCCCGGATGCCGTGTCCTTACCTTTTAAGGTGTGATTTTGACTTTAACCGAAACATAGATTTTAACACATTACCTGTTAGTACTAGGATTGTTAATTATTACACGAAACATGAAACTTTACATCGACGTAATTTAAGTACGAATAAAACTTAATCAGTATTCTTCTAGAAGTGAGCGCACAATACGCCGCAAACAAATTTATTATAGGATTAAGACATGATTACGTACAATTAGCTTTTATTAATTTCACTGTAAGTTACCAATTTCGTAGTTTTTACTATTATGTAGCCTGTACCTTTTTGTAACATTTTGCCATATTGTTTTTACCGAAACGAAATTGAAACGAATGTGTTATTGCAACATTTCTGTGCCATTTTAATAGAAACATCAATCCTATTTGATTGCATGTGTCGCATTTATATTTTTTTATTTTTACTATATAGGTATTTAGCTTCTTTTTTATCAACAAAATGAATTAAGGTCCAATATTAATTAAAATTTTAAGATACAATTGATTCATTATTTTTCCATACTATTGTGGGCGCTAAAGGGAACAACAAAAACATTACTATATTAAACACACTTTGGGCGGGAGGGTAGTGCCACCTTTGATCGGTCCTACTCAGTGGCGTGCACAGAGTTTTTGATCAGGGTAGGCAGTAGGAAAACCGCCGAAATGATTCAAATAAATTTAAAAAAAACTTACTACAAATAACTCCCTTCGTACAAGTTTTCGCTAAGTGTGCCTGCTGCTGGTAATGCAACTAGTTGATAGAAATAGATAACAACTGATGTCACTGTCGTCACTGATTGCCATTTGCTAATTTTGTTCCAGAAAGCACTGCCTAATACTAAGAAAAAAAAAACTCATAGAAGCAAATTCAAAACGACAGTTCTACTCTATGCTATATTCATTTCGTAAACATTTATATTATATCTTGTATGAAGTTAGTTCCAAGCAGAAATAATTCCTGCTTAGGCCGCATTTTAGTGAGGCAGTCGGGGGCGCGCGTGTAGTTTATAGATACAGTTTATGCCACGTTTGTAGTATTCTGTTGCTCAGCTTTTTCGCGCTTATTTTTGAAAGTATGCATTTATTTTTAGCAACAATTTAATAAATTATAATATTATTTACATGCTTATGTTTTACAAATATGATAGGGTAGGCAGTGCTTATGTGCCTATGTGGAGTGCACGCCCCTGGTCCTACTCGAATGGTCCTACTTGCCGGTCCTGCTCGAATGCCTGGAAAGGCATTCCTGCAAATATTTTAATATGAATATTGTACACCAATCTCTTTGTAAGGGTCTTCCCCATCTTATTATCTCCTTTTGTAGAAGAATATTTTACCAGCAGGAAATGTTTTTTTTTGTACGGCACTGGAGGTACACAAATTGTTTTTTTTTTGTAATGTAATAAAAGACATACATTTTTTACACATAAGATGTCACTACATGGTCCAACACCGACTAACTTCTATTTATGGAGTTCTATTACAAAGTAGGCTATAATTTTGGACAATACTTTTATAGTTGGGGTGTAATGAGTACCTTACAAAAAAATTCATTCAAATGTTCAAATTATTTTCAAAAATATATCAGTTTGAAACGAATTCCATTTTCGCGAACGGATTCCTTGTTTTCGCCCGCCTGTAGTGTGTTAATATGTTTATTTTTTTTTAAGTTAATTTTTATTCAACATTGAATTTTTTTTTTTTAAAGAAAGACAAACATTCCTGGGTTACGAATAACCCAACAATGTTTGAAAATCTCCTACTACCACAACAGAAAGCCGAAAATGTTGCTTGTGTTGTGATGGAGGACTTGGCCAGCCGAGGAATCGAACACGCGACGCTCGGGTGAAGTTCTTTATCGGTTTAATTTCGTTTTTTTTTTTTACATGCAATAATTGTTTTTACATTAGAAAAAGCTTTTTTTTCAGTTTAGTACTTTCAACATTATGGAATAGAATGAATCAGTTGTTTTTACAAACCCAGAAAAAGCGTACATATTATTTAAAACCAAAAAAACAGGTACAAAGCAAGATTTTGTAATACATATTTATTTATGCCATATTTTTAGCTTTAGAATACATAATGCCTACTCCAATTCTGCCTTCAAATGTCTATAACAATGTTAAAACAATCAACAGAACAATAAGATTATAAATGCATAGATTTTATAAATAAATTGCCATTGAAAATAAATAATTAACTAATTCAGCTCAATAACAGATATTATTTAAAATTGCTGAGATGAGTGTGCCATGCTATGAGTGTTATAATTTATTATGGATATTACTACATATTTAAATAATTATGCCGTCAATGTAAAAGATTATTTTGGATTATGCAGAGTCCAGTGTACCTGTGTAACTGAAACTGACAAACTTTCTCCCAAAGAATAATAAATAATATATATTGTATTGTATGTTATGTACCTAGAGTTTACTCCCACAAAACAGAATGTACAAATTTAAGAGTATGTTGTAATAATATTAAGAAATCGAAAAGTGCAATAATTGAATTTGTGAAACTTTTGATTTTTATTCACTCGAAATTAAAACGAATTTTCTATTGATTATTTTGTTTCATTGCTTTTTATACCTAAAACTCCAAATCCAAATCAAAACACAAGACTGCATTACAATACTTTTGGGATTTACAGTTCTACGTATCGGTCATCCAGTTGATTGGTCAGACCTCTCCGAAAAATCGAAAAAGTTATATGTAAAAGTGTACCTTCTATCTGGTACAATACTCGGATTACTCATAAACATCACCAAATCAATTATAAAGCAAAAGACGTTACGTACTTTAGAAGCGGGGTAGAAATCTCAAAGTGGGAAGACAAGAACAAGACAATTGTAACGATCTCGATATCTAGTACTTTAGTACTAATCTGTCACTCGTCAAGTAAGGTCATGTCTTACCAGTAGGAAAATTGCATTTAAAAAGCGCCAAAATGCCCTCTGTATGATGAGAAAATGTTTCCATTACACGGCAAACATTAGTAAAAGTGAAGAAATAACATTTAATTTATATGTACACACAAATTATTTATTATTATCGATTAATATAAGCAATACAATTAATTTTCATGTTCCCCGTCCGACAATTTTGTACGTCATTTGAGAAAAAACACATATTCTTTAAATTGTCTTATGGTACGATCACACTGAGGTCAACTC
Organism: Limnephilus marmoratus; assembly: GCA_917880885.1. NCBI lineage: Eukaryota > Metazoa > Arthropoda > Insecta > Trichoptera > Limnephilidae > Limnephilus > Limnephilus marmoratus. Next base: position 42,397,090 of record OU862908.1, read on the forward strand.
CCAACTTCAAACTTTCGGACGATTGCGTAGAAGGGTAGTTCATGCGTTGGAAGTTCGAGTTGGAAGTTTGGCTTCAGTGTGAAAGTAGCATAAGTTTTTAATAAATGAATAACTTTTGAATTAAGAAATTACTGAAAACCGCTGAAAACAAAAGAGTGTTGCTTACTTGCCACATTATTTTGCGAGCATGTGAGACTATGGCGAGTCTATTTATATAACGTCATTGTTATAAAGCAGAAAAACTTGTAGCGAATTAAACAAAATGTTGATGTTTTCTGGGTTACTAGTAGAATATTTCAAAATGTCATTTACCAGACCGTTATGCCTTCCGGTGTAATTTTATAGCATATTTAATATGTAAAACACAGACACGTGTAAATAATATTTGATTTACGGTGAGCATTCAAATGTTGCTTTCCTCTTTATCTCAAAACTTAGTATTTGGAGATGTCTGTCTAATCAACTGGACCATCGATATACGCAGGTGGCCAAAAGAGGAACTAACAAATAAACAAGACAGCCAAAAGAGAAACAAATACACTTTTTTTATCTTTTCCCCCCAAATCTAGTACAGTAGTGTCGCCCTCAACTGCACTGATAAGTTAGTACTTACGTACACCTGGCCTTCAGATTTGATGATTTTGTGATAATGTGAATTTAAAGTCCATTCTTGCATGCGCAATCTCGAGGTTCCCTCACCTCTGGATGCTTTTCCAAGTTATCTGCGTTTTCTGGCCTTACACCTTTCTTTACAATCCTCTCCAAGTTCTTCTCATTTGGAGGAAAGTGCGTCTTAAGGTGCTTTGGCAAGGCTTTGGGTGGATTCATGTACTTAGATTTATAATCCTAGAAAATTTAAATAACGTTTACATAATACTTCTTCACAAGCAGTCTTTTGAAAACTATAATACTAGCGCAGACCTGTGAAAAATCACAGATTGTCAGTATTCTCAGCAAATTAGTTCCAATTTTCAAAAAGGCAATTCAAATAATGTTCTGTTAAAAATATTATATTATTATAGGTAGGTACTTTATCTCTTGTCTGAATTCTTCAATCAATTAAAATTTTGAAAATGACACTGAAATTCAAAGCAAATTTGAGTTCATTGAACCAGATTTCATGCAGCACCAACTAATGCACAGCACAGACAACTGATTAAAAGTAAGCCACATAAACTAATGTTACAGGTAGAGGTACCTATTAATTGCCTTTGCCTGGATTTGAAAAGTTTTTTTTTTTTTTTCATAATAATAATTTCTTCAAGACATTGGTTCAAATTGTGAAAAGTTCACACTCGCATGCGTAAAGGAAATTATATTGTGGGCGACCCGTGAAAAAATAATGGATGGTCAGAATTCTCAACAAACCAGTTCCAATTTTGAAAAAGGTAATTAAAATAATTTTTTGTTAAATATAATACGTATTGGGTGTAGGTAGGTACTTTATCGCTTATCTGAATTGAAAAATTACACTTAAATTCACAGTAAAAGTTCTAGAGTTCATTGAACAGACCGACAAATGAAGTCACAAACGAAATTAGTATTTTTAAGAATAATATTGGGTCCTTACATATGAAATTGGTGTTTTGCCATACTGGCAACTTTGATCTCAAACATCTTCTCTTTGGTTAGGAATTCCAAATTCAAATTTATACAGCTATTTACTCATGTATTTGTGTTTCGAAAATTATTATTCATTTGTTTTTTCCTTAGTTGTTTTTTTTCTTTGCGTCACTTAGTTTACAAAATGGAAAACTTGAAATATCGTGTTATTTACGAGTACGAGTTCCACCGTGGCACCAGTGCTGCAGAAACGGCTCGACGGATTAATGATGTGTGTGGCGACAGTGCCGCAAAAGAAAACACAGTGTGTTTTTGGTTCCAACATTTTCGTTCTGGAAATTTCGACCTGCAGAACAAGCCCCGTGGACGGCCGGAGACCAAAGTTGATAATGAAGAATTGAAGGCTATTGTGGAAGCGGATCCATCGCAAACCACGTCCGAGTTAGCTGCAGGCTGCGGTGTTAGTGATAAAACTGTTTTAATCCTATTGAAGCAAATTGGGAAGGTGAAAAAGCTTGAAAGGTGGGTACCTCACAAATTGAGTGAAGCAAATAAACAAACGCGCATTAGAACGCTAGACCACACACTGCACAACAGACGGCTACCAAATTATAGGAGCTTCAATTGGAATGTCTAAGACATCCACCATATTCTCCGGACCTTGCCCCAACAGATTACCATTTTTTTTCGAAATTTGGATAACTTCTTGCAAGGGAAAAAATTCAACTCCGATGGGGCAGTCCAAACCGCCTTCAAAGATTTTATTGATTCCCGTCCGAATGGTTTTTTTAGTAAAGGGATCGATGAACTACCTATGAGATGGCAAAAGTGCATAGATAGCAATGGTACATACTTTGATTAAATAAATATATTATATTAAAAAAAAATCGACTTTATGTTCCTCCCATACAAAACGCTAATTTCATATTTAAGGACCTAATATATATACACAATTGAATTGTAAACTTACATCAATGACTTTGACCAGAGGATATATAGGTCTGTTGAATTCTTTGCATTCTTCTACAAGATCTGTTGCATATTTAATGAACTTTTTATCAGCAGCGTCAAATTCGGCCAATCTCTCTGTGTGATAGAAGTTATATAGCTCATCTGCTTGCCGCTTCTTTTCTGCATCTACGTCTCTCTGGAATAAATATTTTTGTTAGATTTAATCAAACTGAATTTTTGGGTGCATCACCGTATGCTAAAAGCAAAACCTTCTTCATCTATAATTCAATTACCTTCTGTTTTAGAATGAATGCTTTGTACTCTTCAATATTTTTCTTTTTCATTTCCCTCATGTATTCCTCATATTGCTCGGTGTGTTGGGTATTTTCAAACCTAAACATTTAAAAGGAATATCACTAAAACCGGGAGAGGTTGTATCACATCATCGTGGAGCCTTGGATTGGAACATATATATGATTACTTGCTTTTTATGTTATTGATGGGTGACGATGACTATTCTTCTGTACTTGACAGAACCTTTGCAATATAATATATTTATATTAATAATGTAGTATCAGTATCATCGATGATTCAGAAGTATAATATTTTATTTTTATGCGTGCTAAATTTGTGGAATCGAAATAAAAATGTGAGTTAGTAGTACAATTTTATTTATTTATAAGCACAGAATACACATATACTTTTATGTATTTGAATACCTCACAAGAGTCCCAACTGCTCCCATCTGGAGCCAGTGAGACTATGGCATCATATGTTGTGGGAGGGCGGCGAGAGAGGGGGGGAGGTGGAGGAGACGGAGTGGAAATCCCCCTTACACCATGCGAGCGAAGCCATGGGAAAATGCTAGTAAACTTATAAATAAATAGAAGTTCCACACAGGAGGAATAAAAATCACTCAGGGCCTATGTCATCTTTGGAGATGCTGCCTGGAGGGTCTTTTTAGAGAAAGGAAGTTCCGGAAGGAAAAAGATATGAGGGATGGGTAGGAATCTGGGGGTCAGTGTGTCCAGGAGTGACGGGCGTAATTCATCCCTCCCACTGCGTATCCTGAAGTAGGTATGAGGTACCTGGTGGGGTTGCCGAATTAAACTATACTATCGTACTCCCGACTGCCCTTGTTAAATTTAGGGGAATATATATATTTTTTTTTGGTTCAAGGCGATGGGTGACAGAGTTCAAAAAGTCTTCTTCAACCAGTCTCTCCCGATCCGGCCCGCCTTGTAATAGGTGGGCAAAAGCATCCTCCGCAAAGTCTAGACAAACCTCATCCCCTTGATCCCTCCAACACAGGCATTTGCTCGCACATTACTATAAACATCGGCAATAGGGGCGTGGTCTTACTGAAGACCTCATTGACAATGTTTATTGTAATGTCTTAGCAAATATTTGTGTCGGAGGTCGCAGGAGACCCCGCTTTAGAAAAACAATTGTTAGAAGTTATGTAGCATACATGTAATGTTGGCGAGCTCAAATTTGCTTTATAACAAATATTTCAATATTGGCTACCATAACAAATACTAACAAACCTGTTAGCTATTTCCCAAGCGGTCAGTGTGGTTTCATTCTTACGTCTTTCTGCATCTTTTATTTGCCAGTCATCGAATAATTTCTTCTGTGCTACTTTGGAATTGTATTTCTTTTCTTTAGTCTTTTCATCCAACTCAGCCTCCCTACGAAAACGATTAATTGAATCATTGAATGGATGAAATAATTATGCAACTAGTCAATGTGTGCTTGCTTTTAATCTAAAAGTTCCAGAGTTAAGTTGCTTACACACTTGTGTGGTGTGGTGTGTCGTGACTATAAATTGACCAATCATCGTCATCGCTTGTCGACACGCCACAACCTACAAATATGTCTCTAACCATAATAAATGTATGAAACCGATGTGCTTCTGGCGCGCCACGACACACCACACCACACAAGTGTGTTTCCGCCTTTAGACAGATTGTTTAAAAAAATTTGAACAATTATTCAAATATTTGAAAATAAATTTCACATTCTGGGTAACTTCTATTGAAGTTCTGTTATTTATATCATAGAGCAGTTGCTTCATAAAACTGAAATAATCACAAAACTTTAATAGTACTTTCACAGAACGTGAAAATTAACTTCAAATATTTGATCAATTGTTAAATTTTTTTTAAGCAACCCGCTCTCTTAGAATTTGGTGCTCACGAATAACAGAAAAAAATCACCATTTTCAATGCTAATCAAAAACTTTTTTATGTTAAAAAACACGAAAATTTTACCTGCATCAAATTTTACCAGAAATTTTTTATTGTAATTTTTTGCGGCATTCAAATAAAGTAAAAGAAATAATGTATTACTGTTTAGTACCTTTTTTGGATTTCTTCCCTCGCCCTTAGATAATTGCGCTCTTCCATCTCCAAGCGCTTTTTCAACAAATCCGGATAGTTGTTTTTCAGAATGTTTCTAATTCTGGTCTTATTGTCTTCCATCTGAAAATATCAATGCAATAATTGTGAACAATAATAATTTATATATTAAGCACTTTTTCTTAATTTATAAACATCTATCTGTATCGACTGTGTCATTTATTCCCATAAAAAATGCATGTACAACTATGTATTTATTGCCTCGTTAATTATTTCCTCTCTCTGTCTTTCCTGCTTAAATAATTAAAAAAAAAATTATGTTGTTATATATATCGATCGTCCAGTTAGACATGTCCAATAAAATTGAAATTTGGCATCGAGTATATAGTTATATGTAAAAATGTACCCTCTATCTGATACAATACTCAAATTACTCGTAAACACCACCAAATCAATTAAAATGCTGAAAAATTGTAGTGAAATAAACAAAAAATTGATGTTTACCGGGTTACTAGAAAGAAACCGAACCGTTATGCTTCCCGGTATTATTTTATAGCATATTTAATATGTAAGCTGTAATATGGAAACAAAATAATATTTGATTTATGGCGAGCATTTGAATATTGCTTTCCTCATTTTATCAAAACTTAGTATTTGGAGATGTCTGACTAATCAACTGGAGCAAATATGGTAGGTGTTACCTCTTGTTTTCTTTGCTGCGTAAGATTTTTAATTTTACAATTGGTCCGCTCCCAAATATCAATAAGTTTATCTTCCAATTGACCGTTGATCCTTTCCTCCTCTTTCTTATTCTTTCTGACCCTGATAGCATCGGATCCTTGTTTTTCTATTACTCTACGTTCTTTCAATTTCTGAAAACATCCAATACTTTCAAATAAAATTCTAAATCGTTTCCATAAAAAAACTCTCAATTTTTTCAATATGTATAACTTACGAAATCTGCCTCAAACTTGCGAATAGCTTCCATTTCGTTGTGTATATTTTCAAAGTCCTGAGTTTCGGCTTGAAGTTCTCGATTTTTTTTATTGGCTTCGCGATTTTTTCTTTCTTTATCCCTTAAAAAAATTACACAGTTATAATCGATAACACATTTTAAATTCATAAATCATTAGTTTAATTGATTGAAAATTTTATTAGTTCTTGTACTGACTGTGCTATTATGACATCGGCGACTTCCCTGTTAACTTCTCGTCTTCTCTGTCGTTTTATTTTCTGTGTTTCATTCCACTCATCGGCATTCTTCTTAACCTCTTCTGAATAAAGTCTTTCCCTTTCTTTCTCTTCCTTCCTGAGCTGATCATTAAACTGTCTTTGGGTTTCCTGTTCGCGCAGTACTTCGGAACATCTCAGGGCACTGCAATAAATGTACATTCAATACTCGGTTGTCTTTAATGGATATTACGTGTCCTGCAAACATACTTTTCTAATTAAAAAGTATTTAACAAAATATGGTGTCAAAATATCCACCTCTCTAAAGTCTTTGGCTCGTCTTTCTGTTGAAAGAACGAATACCTCGCCTCGGCTAACATCTGTTCCCTCTCTCTATTCTTCCTCGCTAGGAGGTCTCTGTAGAAGTTCATCCTTGAATCGTCCTCGGCCTTTTTCTTCGCTATTCTTTCGTCCTCTTGGCGTTGAAGAACGCTCTGTGCAAAAAATTTACATAGGGTTGAGAAATATGATTTTCCCAGAATAGGGATTTGACTCGGGCATACCATTCAATATGTATATACTTTAACACGACATAGAGTAGATTTAAAAATAAAAATATTTTTATCATTATTTAGTTATGAGCTGTGAGCAGAGGTGAAGTAGGCATGAGTTACCTGGTGGGATTGCTGAACTAGACTATTAATATTCTCGAAAAATGTTACCCTGAAAGTGTTGAAATGTTTCCCTGATAAAAATATTACTTTTTTTTTTTACATGAGCTCCACACAGGAGGCCCTGAGGAAAATAATTTCCCTCAGGGCCTATGTCATCTTTGAGGATGCTGTGTGGAGGGTTTTTTTTAAGCAAAGGAAGGAGAGGAGAGTTCTGGGAAGGAAAAGGGTTTAAGGGGTGGGTAGGAATCTGGGGTTCAGTATGTCCTGGTCATCCGCCTCCAAGACCTAGACAAACCTCACCCCATGAACCCGGGCACCCCTGCTAAATCACCAAACGTAGCGAACCACTTGGGGTGACTTATGGCAGAGGTGTTGGTTATCCAATAAAGGTTCCCGGGGCGGCGGTACCCATTCCCGCCTCCCAAATTGAGTGCTTAGTACTAACTAAGATTATTTGAAACGAAAGGTGGTTGTTTTTGCAGTCTGTTGTACCCTTTGCAATGGATGTCGTAGGGATAATGAAAATTTCACCACAATCCTAATTCCACTCACTTATTTTTTTTTAAATCATAGTAGATAGGCATATGGTAAAAGAATATCTACCTCATAAGAGTTATCCCACTTCCTGGTCATCGCGTTGGAGGCTTCATTGAGGGCATTGACATAGGCCGTCTGTTCCTCCGCTGTGCTCAGCCCCTTACTGGCACTCACACGGGCCTTCAGTCGCTCCCACTCCGATCTGTGCACCACCAGCGGATTCCGTGGCATTTTATTGCCTGAAGTTCACTAACAAATACATGATCAAAATTTTAATGTTCGATTAATTTGGAATATGAAAAAATAAATAGGGAATGTTACTTCCACCCTTACCAACTCGATTATTTGCCCTAGTAATGACCTTGGCAACTCAGAGCACTTTACAATTTTATATCTGCCATTGTATGTTTTGCGTAACTTTTAAATATATTAACTACGCAGAAAGTCCCGGGGTAATCATTCCCTTGCGCCTAAGTCATCTTTTGCAAAGCTGCAAATGTGACTGCCATGTGGAGGGTTCTTTTGAGGAAATGAAGGAGGGAGCAATCACTGCACAGTAGAACACAAGGGCGAGTCGTTGAAAAGTTCTCTTATGGAAAACTGTATTTAATTTATCTTCGGCCAGCGTTTGGTGTATTCCCGGCTTGACGCAGTTGCCGATCGGATCAATGAAGCATCTTCCCTTTAAATAACGGTAGAAGAAGAATAGCATTTCCACATGTTGGACCTGACTGCTCGGACGATTTATCAAAATATAAGCTACGAGGGCTGTCCGTAAAATAAGGTCTCCAAGGTGCTGCGGTCACGAGGAATGCTTTACGCGCAATCCTTCATTACTGGCATGCAGCCTGGTTTCCCTCGTCAAATCCCCACCACGATGCACCCTCTGTGACGCTTAGTCTCGGCGTGGCAGCCGTTCGTGGTGGAGCTTCCACTCGCCGCACCCGCCAGGTGTGAGTTACGCTCAGTTATTCGTTTTTAAACTTTGCTTCGGCGAATCTGAATGACGCCACTGGGATTGTTCCTTTGTCTCTGGTGTCGTGTAGTGTATCCAGGTCTCGTCCCCAATAGTCGTAGCACTCAAGGAATTCGCGGGCTGCTTTAACCCATTGTTGTTTGTGATCTTCGGTGAGCATTTTGGGACCCACCTTAGGCAGATCTTGTGGTCTCCCAAATGTTCTGTAAAAATCTTGTCAATAGTGGTCTTACTGACATCGGGGATCATATCACAGAGCTCCCGAACCAACACCGGTCGATCTGCATTCATTGCTTTTTCTACTTTGGCAATTTTTTTGTCTGAAACCGATGGCCGTCCGCCACGTTTTTAAATTCTCTGCACCATTTGCGCAAGTTTTTGCACCCATACACTGTTTTCCTTATACTTCAAGTAGCTGAGAATGAATTTCTACCAGGCTTTGGTTCTTTGCGCAAAAAAACCAATAATAGAGCGTAATTCACACCTGGCGGGTGCGGCAAGCGAAGCACCTTGGAGACCTGATTTTACGAACAGCCCTCGTATTAATAAGGGCGAATCATAGAAAAGGCCCATTCTCTATTAAATATTTTTGTTTTGAAAAGTTTTAATTTTCGATGTACATTTGTTACTTTAATTTAAAAAAAATTTTGCGACCGGTTTCGACACGTCCATTATCATTAACGAGCAAACTTATGTAATAATATAATTTTTAGAAATTAACTTTTAACTTTAAAGAAACTTTGAACTTTAATTAACTTTAAAGAAACTTTAGAAATTAACAAAAAAATTAAATCTAAAATTAATTTAGTTAATAAGTATATACCATGTAAATCACCTCTGGTTACGATGTTTCCATGTAATTTTGACTCCTCCCACCGTCCTCCCCCTCCACCAAATTCCCCCCTCCCACCACCCCCGCTTAATTAATTGTGTACTTGTATAGAATTTTTAAGATAGTTTTAAGTTTGCTCATTAATGATACGGACGTGTCGAAACCGGTCGCAAAAAAATTTAAAATTATAGTAACAAATGTACATCGAACATTAAAACTTTTCAAAACAAAAATGTCTAGAAATTGTTACATAGTCAGTGCCCAAGAAATACAAAAAACTCTATTAAATAATCTAAACTAATGTATAAATAATCTTAGGCGCTCATTTGGCATGTAAGACTTGAAGCCGTTGCCGACAGGATCAATGAAGCACCTATGATTTGAATACCGGTAGAACCAGGGCAGCATTTCCACGTGATGGACACTGTTCGGACGGTTCATCAAAATGTTACTTTCTACAACTACTGGTTGAAGTTCGATACTCAATGTCGGTGGGCAGACTACCAACATACATATTGATAAGTAGGTGGGTATATTTTATGCTTACCAAACTATCCTAACCTAACCTAACATAACCCAACATCACGCTGTTTCCCGGCAGGGTCATGCAGAGAGATAGACCGCCACAGAACTGTCTCAGCATACACGCCTTGATTCATTTACATACATATATACCTACTCTTCTCTTAATTTGACTCAAGTATTTTATCAGCTTGATCGTACCATGTCTTCCTCCCCTCCCCCCACCCCCCCGTCTTCTTCTACCATTAACTTTCATATTATAATACATATATGCTCCTTACACTACTTTATTTGTTCACCGCTCTACATGCTCTTAGATAAATTGGTCACGTAGAGCTAGTTTATTACAAAAAAAATAATATTACCCATGTTCAAAATATTTGCACCATGATTTTGAATAGTTTGACAAGCTTGATGGACTTATACAATGGTGGCAAGGGAGATAATATTGGATTCCCTGTCCACCATGGCTTACCCTAAGAAGAATATAACAATAATGAAAAAGAACTTTCCTATTTAGATTTTAAAACTTTGATATAACTACCTGATTTCTAAACAGGAGAAATTAATGCTTTACAAACTTCTCACCACAGACCAAAGAACAGCGTCTCACACACAGTATTATTGTATGATTTATGATTTACGTATGAAAAAAAAACTGATTATAAATTTATAATTTGCCTGAAATTACTTTAAAAAAACTATGATTTGTTATAATAATGAAGTCTCGTTTTAAATATAATTTAAATTGGTTCCGAATGCAACATGCATGACTAACAGATCGTTATGGAAAACATTAATCGCAGCCTAGCAACAGTTGCTTAGAAGAATAATATTCTACTGTGTGCTTTACATAGTTTGAATAATAATATAATTCCACCAAGCACGAAGACAGTGCCTAAACAAAGATGTGTAATTTATTCGATGCCAAAATTTAAACATTATTATTTTGCCTAAAGTTTTAAATGCCGTAGAGCTCACCCAGAAGTAAGTGCCAAAGGGAAAAAAAATTGCCAATACATTCGACAACCTCTGCGAATGCAAATCATGAATGGTCAATGCACTTTTTGTAACCGACGTTACATGTTAACACTTCTTGTCTACAGTATTTATAAGTAAATTATACCGTAAATTTTTGCTTATAAAAAATTCAGTTCAGTTTTTTTTAATTAGGCAATTCACCGTAAAAAGCGTGCTTTGTAGGCGTCGTACTTAATAACTATCTCTAAAAATGAATCACCGAAATGTATTTATAATATAATTTTTTTTTTTTATAATTTTTAAAAGAAAGACAAACATTCCCGGGTTACGAATAACTCGACAACATTTGAAAATCTCCTACTACCATCACAGTAAGCCGAAAATGTTGCTTGAGTCGTGATGGAGGACTTAGCCAGCCGAGGAATCGAACACGGAAAGCCTGGGTGGGACCCAAACGCGATGCCCACTCAACCACTGACCGGTCCGGATAAACCCGAACGACTGCACCAAATTCGATAATTTCTTTTTTTGTTCGTTATTTTGTATAAAACTACCATTGCGTTCTGGCACTATGAAATTTGTATAAAAAATTATAATAGGTGGCACGCGAGCAGTTTGAAAACTGAATATATCGGGAATGAATGTGTGGAATGCGAGAGGTGAGAGGGGAGAGTGGGGAGGGGTGTTGGTGGAGGGAGAAAGGGGAGGGGGATGATGGTGGGGGAGGGGGTTAGGGGAGGGAGAGGAGAGAGGAGAGAGGAAAGGAAGGGAAAAGGGGAAGGGGGTTGATGGGGGGAGTGGTGTGGGGAGAGGGAATGTGGAGGGGTGGGGGGTGAGGGGAGGGGTGGGTCGTGGGAGAGGGGAAGGGGGTTGATGGGGGGAGTGGAGTGGAGAGAGGGAAGGTGGAGGAGGCGGAGTGGGGTGGGAGAGGGGGGAGGGAAGGAAGGGGAAGGGGGAGGGGTGGAGGAAGTTGGGGGAGGTGGAGTGGGGAAGGGTATGGGGTGGGGGAGGGGTCGGTGGAGAAGGAGGGGGAGGGAGAGGGGGGTTGATGGATGAGTGGAGTGGGGAGAAGGATGGTGGAGGGACGAGTGGGGGGAGGGGTGGGTGGCGGGGGAGGGGGGTTGATGGGGGAAGTGTATTAGGGGGAGGGGTGGGTGGAGGGGGAAGGGGGTTAATGGGGGGAGGAGTGGGGAGAGGGAAGGAGTAGGAAAGAGGCGGATTGGAAATCCTCTAATACCATGCGAGCGAAGCCGCGGGAAAAAGCTAGTATTTATTGATGAATGTCCCGTCTCTACCGATACGGCCCGCTCCCTCATATTTATCAGTCGAAAATTTTATACTACTGTACTTGTGAATAATTTGAGTTTTATTTTGCGTACATTCTTGAATGATTGCTTTTGTATTATCGTAAATAAAGTTACGATTTTGACCTGCCACCATTGTGGCTGATGCTTAACCTTTAGACGTCCGCGACCTCCGTATAATAATATCTCCGCAGTGTGCCGAGGGTAAAAATCCCACCAACAGTATATTTTAATGTAAGATTATCAAATATGGATATGTCGGCCCTCAATGGATTCAAAATATTCTTGCCCAGCAGGTACTTTTGACGCTTGAGAAGTAAAGAAATTGTAGAGGTAAATAAATACTTGTAAAAATTATTACGCTCAGTCAAGTTGGTGACACTGGGGACTGAGATGAATTTTAACTTAGCTTTCACTTAGATTGAATGGTGAAAGTCGCTGCTAAATAATGGTTCAAATCACAAATAAATATTACATAAAAGTATAGATAAAATGATAAATATATTTTTTTAATAATTTATTGAGACCAATTCTTATTTTAAAAACAAAATATATCTTTTTATTAGTTAGAGCTGTTTTCCAACATATCTTTATCTATGTAGAATTTTGCAAGGCGTTCAATATCGTCCAAAGACATGTTATCAATTTGTTTCAAGAGGTCTGCGTGAACGGATGCAGTGTGTTTATCAGCTACAGACTGCGGGAAATGCAGCTTAAAGAATTTCTGCAGGGCCACAATCAAAGAATCGGGGGTCTTCACAACCAAATATATCTTGCTGTCATCTTTAATAGTGGGATACTCTGCCAGCTGTTTCTCATCGATTAGTGTCTTACCCAAGAAAAGTAGTCTTTGTTTTGACACTGGAGTATCGCATTGAGCATGAATTTTCTTCTTGACCTCTAACACTGTTGACTCCTTTTCAACCTGTAATATTAAAATAAAACGATGTAAGAGTGTTTTTTTCCAAATGCTTTATTGCAGCAATAAAATACGTAGTAAACATTGTCTTACCTCAACTATACATTCGTCTCCTTGCAGTATTTTTATAATCAGTCTCATTTTTATTTTTTTCGGTGAAAATGTTATTTTGCACGATAATATAATTGTATAAAAAACCAAGAACGTCTACTATTCGTAATAGTAAATTTTTAAAGTGCAGCACCGTCAGTCTGTCAAAAGTCCATAAAAATATACTGCCCATATACCAGGCTGCGTGGGTGGTTTGTATATTTATGCCATAAATATACTAACCCCTAGATCGATCACTTGGGGCTTTTTCCTCCTAGCGGTTTCGTCACCAACTTAACCCCCCTCGCCCTTCCCGCACTTGCCAGCACTAATAGACTAAAGATAGAGGAAACTTATTTGTCTACCATAGACAATATAATCGCTCTCGACCTACTTCACTAGCCCAATAAATTATTTAAGAACAAAATTATTGGAATCAGAAAATGTTACATTAGACAAATGAAACACTCTGAGAACATCTCTAAATATGTTTATTTTCAGTAAAGACAATTGATAATAAATAACACATAAGACAATTGATAATAAAACATAACACAAAAACTAAGTTATCCTAACCGACCTAACCTCAAATTAATTTACGGACGAATGCTGAATGTTGATGTCCTGGTACTGGTTCTCATCCTGGTCATCTTGTAGATACTCCACTGACCAGCTCTCTTCACCTTCACCGTCAGACTCCCATTTGACATCGGAAATGTCTCCTTCCAGTGCAATAGTTATTTCTTCATGTGACAAACCTCTAACAGCCATCTATAAAAATGATAACAATAAGTTACATATAGTCTACCGGAAAACATTAAAATAAATTAATACATCTTGAAAGAATCAAATTAAAATACGTAAAACAATACAAAAGGCCAAAACAAGAAGATCTCCATTAAACACGTCCACCAATGCGCCATCACAGGATCATGAACGTTTTTAGCGAAAACAAAATGAAAAAGCAATGTTTTTGAATGGAAATCATATTTATCGATCAGATTAAACATCTGCATACAGTATAATAATTATTTTCAACAGAAAAATGCTATATTTTACCTTTTAATGTTATGCAGAAAACCAAGATGTCAAACCGTTTTGTCCAAGACGCCATTTCCAAATATTTTGTGTTGCCAGTACGCGATTTGTTATATACCTTATAAAACATATCTTTCTCAAGCGATACGCAAAATACGGGGCTGTTTGTTTCATAAAATCAAGAGATTTTAATTTTCATCCATCAAATGACCTGACGACCTCCGTAGTCCAGTGGGTAAGACTCTTGACTCACGATCCGGAGATTGGGGTTCGAACCCGGCATGCGTAAGTAAATTTTATTTGATTAATTTGTGTTATTTCACAATTAATTCATATAAAATAATATATATTATAGTATATTTACGGCATGTTCCAGAGTGGAAGATACTATCAGTATCGCCCTGGTGTAAGACCACCATTCAGAATTGAAATGTTGCTTGAAAATGGCTTTAGCCGTGTTTGGTGACCAGATCTGAATAGCCAGGTACTTCCCAACCCTCCTCTTCCCCACCTCCTTCCCCTCCTCACTACCTTCAGCCTCACAACATACCTAATTTGGGGAATGCCATAGTCTCACTGGCTTCAGACGGAGCAGTTGAGATTCTTGTACGGTATTTACAGTAAAAAAAAAAATCATTTTCTTCAAGATCTTGTGATATATTTAGAAAATCAAAACCAAAACACATTGAAGCTGTATGGATCAGGTGTTCTCGGAAATTAAAAAAAAAATTCTACAACTTCAAGAGTCCACCAATTTTTCCATTTGTGAAGGCACAAGTCGTTTCAGCAAGTTTTTGTACAATAAAAATAAATCCTCAAATAAGAAGTGTGCGAGTGCTCCGTGTATACGATGTAATAAAAATTTTAAAAAATGTATGGAATTACAAAACCCCCAAAAATACCACAAAAAATACTCCAAAACACCTATTAAACCAGTAAAAAAATCCCATCCCACTTATTTTACCCCTAAGTTGGCAACCCTGAGCGAGAGATGGCGAAAATCAAAATTACAAACCTATCTTTACAGCTCCATCTATGAAACTTTATCTATGAGTGGCAGCACTTTTACGTCACGGACCACGGTTGAAAAATTTGAACGAAGTTATACGCCCCTGATTTATGCCATATACTGCCATTATACTGCTGTCAGTTTCACTTGTCAAAATAATAATTCTACTCTATGGTGACGATGGCATCTATTGCCCCTTTCAGACGTTTCAATTTTAAATGATCAACTCTGTGACACTTGAAAGCTTTTTGAAAAGTGTGAACACCCTGTCAAAAAGTTGATCAAGTTTTTAGTTGAGCAACTAAAGTTGAAAGCCCATCTACTTTTGTTGTTCAAGTCGAGTTCGAGTTCACACTGATTCGACATATGCATAAATCTACCAATCCGGACACATGTTTCAACTCGCTTGTGACTTTTAATCTTTTTAGTCTTATCATCTTCTTCAATGAAAAAATATCTGAAATGGTCGGATGATATGTGATACGATGTTTAGATTTAACGATCTATACCAAAGCGATCCCTGTATTTGTGATCAAATGCAAGATTTTTATAAAAAAAACGCCCGCGACAACACATTAAATAACATATATATTAGAAATGGGTATTGCGGGATTAACTCTATTAAACTTACAATAAGACAAACAAAGAAGAAATTAGATTAGAATTAGTGATGAAAGAAAAAAAGGGTGGAGACTTGCAAATAAATCTCCCGTTGCCAGATGTCTCAATTTATTTGTAATTTTGTTTTGAAAATATTCTTAATGCTGCTTGCATTAGTGTCTTGTTTTTGAAATGTACCTTGAATTTTAGAAAGGTAAGAGTTTTTCAAATTTGTAAATGATTTGGAAAATCCGAAATTCGTAAATGATTTGGATACCCTTCAGTGTGTTCTAATATTTTAATACCATCTGTTGCAAAATATTATTATATGCACCTAATTCAATTCTTCAATCTATTTTAGTTGAGTCAATTTTAGTTGATCAACTCGATACTTGAAAGCATATTGACAAGAATGAACTTTCTTTCAACGAAGTTGAACAAGTTTTTTGAAACAATTTTTGTGGTTCAATAAAAGTTGAAAAACTAAAATTGAAACGTCTGAACGGCTATAACCCAAACACAATGTTTTTTTAGTCTTTTCATCAACACGTTCTCAAGTTCGTTCCGCAAAATGTCAAAAAAATATTATAATAATGGTAAATATTTACAAAATAGAATATTTTTATAAAATAAAATATTTACATAATAGTTTCAGTTGACACCATTTGATTAACAAGTTCGGTTCGATATAACTTAAAACGTATGAAATTGAAATGTGTGAACGAAATCGTGTTCAATTTTTTTTTTAAATCAATAAAATATAAATAAAAGTTGATCAACTAAAACTGAAACGTCAGAAAGAGGCTTTGGTTTATGTATGGTTATAGCACCCCGCACACGTCCACTTCGGAGCAACCGAGTCCCACCCCACTTCAGTTGCACTGTGAACTGCGCTGTAAACCGATCGGTCTTTGCTTTTCTGCGCGGCGACGCCGCGACGGTCTGAAGTGGTGTGGGACTCAGTCGCTCCGAAGTGACCGTGTGTGGGATGCTTATTAATGTTGCACGTAGTGCGTGGTTTCAGTTTCTTTATCTGTGAGTTTATTTATGATCTATGGTTATTTATGATCTATATCTATGGTATTTTTGGTGGGGCGCAAGCCTTTTCGTGGGGCACCTTCAAACTTCAAAATATTAAAATCTGAACAGTATTCTTTTAGTCAACATTAGGCCGGGTCGTCAATTTACTCACTTTTACAGTAACATACGTCAACTATGCAAGCTTAAAAATACTACAATTAATAGAAGTTGTTCTTACATAACGCATAACCTCAAAGTATTTAAAGATGGGAAACAGTGTTTCGGCAGCCGAGCTGGCTCCTCCAAATAATGCAGCACACAAGAACATGGCAACGGGAACGCCGCCCCCAGAATGTCCTATGCATAAGGATTACAAACCTCCTCCCCCTAAAACTGGAGAGTGCCCCGTGAAGCATGATAAGGATGACGTTAATCCATTGAACATGGTGAGTTTTAACATGTTTTCCCTAAGTTACATTTACTCCTAGTGTTTGATAAATCTATACATATATTATGCGGCAATCGGCCTTGTCAACCCTTTTAATTAAATGAATTGATTATTGAAACAACTCTGTTCTGTCTAAAGGTTTTGAAATTTTCAACAGAATCTCACCATATATCCGATTTGCAATCAATCGTCCGATGAAAATGTGACATTCTTTTATTTTAACTTTATCATTTGTGTTTATTTAGCTTGACTGTGTTTAATGTTTAATCACACTGGATTCCAAAGATTGCTGATGATGTAGAGTCTTATGAAACATGGTTGCATCTTTATTATTTTTGTAATGATTTATTTCATATCAAAAGCTATGTTTCCAAGAGGAATTGACTTGTCGATTTTTTTGTACTTGTTATCTGAAACCATTTCTCTGCCAGCTTAAAAATAACATTTGTAATTCATATTATTATAATACACCATTACAATTTATATGCACGGCTAAAAGGTTTTCCTCATTGTAATTACTTTATTTTCATAATAATAATTTATCAACGTTTTCGAGCTGGTAGAGGAATGGTTCCAGATAACACAAAAGTACTGTTTACCTTTGATAATTTTAGTGAAACTGTGATAATGCTAAAAGGTTAGGTTTTTACACCCATCTAGATATAATATTTGAAGTATTAAAGGTAATTATCGGTTCGGACTGGCCACGCTTATTACGAATAATTTTTAGAAAAAAACTTTAGATTCGCCTTAATTATTATAAAAGGAAACTTTTTGGCTTTGGGGCGGCGGTAAATAATGCATTTTAATTTTCAATTGCATAAACAATGACGTTATATAAAATAAATAGACTCGTTATAGTCTCACATACTCACAATATAATGTGGAAAGTAAGGAACACTCTTTTGTTTTCAGCGATTTTCAATAATTTCTCAATTCAAAAGTTTATTCCTGTGTGATAAAGATAGACAATCAAAAAATGTGTATGTATGAATGGCACGGATACATTAGCGGGCGGCGTATTAATTTCTTTGCCGAATACTGCTTTCACAACACGGGTGTGACTGAGATAACAAGATACTCTCACTCGGTTACACTACGCACAGGGGAGGGTAAAGGCGGGTAAAACAAGACACACGGGCAAATATTTTTTATTATAATTATATGAGTTATCATTAGTAATACAATATTGGTACTATTATAGTAGTATTGTTAAAAACATATTTTATTATACAGTACAGGTCATAGGTTCAAATGAGTATACAAATCTATTTACAATTTTCATCAACGACATTATAAAACGCTTTCCTTTGACCGTGGTATGTAAATCGTCTTTATTGAAATGAACTGAACATATTGTGCTGTAAAGCGAAGGTGTCCAATCATGTTCGCATCTTTGAATGCGAACAACAGTGGTCCATTTCTGTCGTCGTAGTTGATCACGGGGAAACCTAAAATTCATATTTGATAAGTCATAATAAATTTATATTGAATTAATTGTCATTTTACGTTTATAAAGTCACAGCGTAAATTATAATTATTAATAGAGCTTAACTACAACTAGCGTGTTTACGTATATTAAATTATAGTGTCTTGTCATTGTCAGCAAGGAAGCTCGGTTCGAGCGTTATGAGTTATGACAATTCAAACATAATTAAATTAATTAACGATTTACCCTGTGTACGTTTTACCCCATCTTTCCCAATAGAAGAAAACTTGTGCGGGACGCTGTGTGAACCGACCTACTGTTAGCAGGTTGTCTTTGTTATGCTCGTTACTTTTTGATGCAACGTTCTCTGTCTCGTAATGACGTGTAAAACCGCGAGCGGGAAACATGAAAATTTATTGTAATATTTATAATAATCGATAATATTAAGTAATTTGCGTGTACTTACAAATGAAGTGTTATTCCTTCGCCTTTACTATTATTTGCAGTGTAATTGAAACATTTTCTCATCACACAGGAGGGCATTTTGACACTTTTTAAAATGCAATCTACTTACTGGTAAGTACTGGTAAGACGCAACCTTACTCGACGCGTAGCAGTTTAGTACTAAAGTACTAGATATCGAGACCGGTACAATTGTCTTGCGATTGTCTTCCCACTTTGAGATTTCTACCCCTCGTCTAATATAGTATGTAACGTCATTGTGCATAAAACCAAAATTCACTTCGTGGACCGACGCAGCGAAAAACCGCGGCCGTAGCTGTCACTGTTATGGACTGCAGCCGACTTCGTGGGATACCTACATGAAATACCGCGAATCACAAACCATGTTACACAAACCTAGCGTAGCCGCTAAACCACTTGAAAACTGGGATGTTTTTCTTGCGTTGACACGAGCAGGCGTTATAAAGGGACACTTTCTTTTGTATCACAAACCATGTTACACAAACAAGCCCGCTAGACAAATTTCATAAATACGCGCATTATCTCACGAAGTCGGCTACAGTCGTATTAGCTCTTGATAATTTATCAAGAATACCAACATTAACAACAAAAGTGACAGTTACGGCCGCGGATTTTCGCTGGGTCGGTTCGCGAAGTGAATTTTGGTTTTATGCAATTGAAAATTAAAATGCATTATTTTCCGCTGCCCCAAAGCCAAAAAGTTTCCTTTTATAGTAATTAAGGCGAATCTAAAGTTTTTTTCTAAAAATTATTCGTAATAAGCGTGGCCAGTCCGAACCGATATTTACCGTATTAAAGTCTGAAAACAACTTACAGAATATCTAATAATATCGATATACAGTTTGCTAGAATTATTTAATTAATAAATTTTGTTTTATCGAAGGAAGCAAATACTTTGTGGTGTGACATTATATATTAAATGAAAAAACACACTTTGTAAAACACCACTTGGTGCGAAACCTGGTTGGCTGTTAAATATTAATTCAAATAAAAAGTGGTATTTTACAAAGTGTTTTTTTTTCATTTAATACACGGTGTCCGGAAACTCCTAGTACAAGCGGGAAACTGGTAAATCTACATCACATTTGTAGTCGATTTGTGATATAACTTTTTTGATTTGAGCTTTCGTTTTCGAGTAAATCGGGTCCGAAGTTGGAATTTTTCTGGTTAAATTTAAAAAAAATTTTCACTAGGGGGTTGATTCCAGCTGTGTAATGTCTTATAAAATGGGCTCAAAAATTTTTTTAACCCTTTAATTGCTGAAAAAATGGAAAAATAGAAAAAAAATAATATTAAAATCGAAATGCTCAGATCGAAAAAAATAAGTTTTTTGGGTTCTCTACGTGATGTAGATTCACCAGTTTCCCGCTTGTACTACGAGTTTCCGGACACGTTGTATAATAATGTTTTTTTATTTGCTTGTGTAGATGCCCCCAGCAAATCAGCAGCCTGCCCCGGACCAGCCGTTCCCGCTACCCACGGAACGTCAAGTGTCTACAATCCCCCGCGCCATCCCCGATGGCGACAACAAGTTCTGGGTATACCCGAGCCAGCAAATGTTCTGGAACGCCATGCTGCGCAAGGGCTGGCGTTGGAAGGAGGAGACCATCCAGCCGAAGGATATGGATGACATCATTAAAATTCACAATGCAAATAATGAGCAGGTTTGATAAATTTCCTTTTTTAAAAATGCTTAGTTCCAAACTAGGTAGAAAAACTTTTTCGAAACTTGCGCACAAAATGTGTGCTCTTTAAAATGATTTACGAAAATTAATGTATAATAACTTATGAAAATTAAGAGTTTTTGATCATGAAAATTCATTATCCATTTTTCAAGATTTGGACAAATTTCAGATAATTTACTTTGCTTGTTGCTGATTTGCATTTTGTTTGTATTTCAGGCTTGGAGAGAGGTCCTGAAGTGGGAAGCGCTGCATGCTCGGGAGTGTGGATCCCCTCGCCTGAAGAGCTTTGGAGGCAAGGCCACCCAATACAGTCCCAGGGCTCGCATCAGACAGCTTTTGGGGTAAGATGCTCATACATTTACTGACGATTTTATTTATGGTTGAAACTCTATTATAAGATTTTTGACTGACCGGAAAAAGGTTCTTATAATGTGAAAAAAATCTTATTTGTGTACCGATAAGACCTTTTATTTCAGTTTTCAAAGGATTAAAAAATCCAGTATCCTTATGGGGAACCCTAAATGCGTGTTTTACTGATATAACAAGTTTAAAACTTCTACTGTAATGACAAAATATGTACAAAACCCCCCATTGCATTGTTTTCTAAGTAAGGATGGATAATTGATTTAAGGATGATAAAAAAAAGAAAGAAACATTCCTGGGTTACGAATAACCTGACAATATTTGAAAATTTGTTTTCTTAATTTGCTAATAGATGTCTGTAATGAAATCCTAACCTCACCTAACCCTAAAACAGTAGGTGGTGGGGAATAACTTATAGGAACCGAATTTTGCAGAGGTCAACATTCTTCACCATGACTCAGGTATAAAAAGGTACTATTATTCTTTAGTTACCTACCTACCTCTTTCCATGAAACATTATCCTATGGTCACATTTTGTGAAAGGCTTTCTAAATTTATATATGTATGTATACCTGCATACTAATTGAATAGAAGATAATAATCCTAAAATAAATTACCCTCATGTAGATAACACACACAAACACATTTTCACACGGTTTATCTGGGAGGAATGCAGATCCTGCCAATGTCTGGAAAGTGCCTTTTTATTAAATTCCCAGACATTGGCAGGATCTGCATTTCACCCGTTATCTTTCTATCTAAGCTTTTATTGAAATTGAAAAATATGAATGAATTGCATTTTTTGTTTTATTTCCCGATTCATTGAAAAATATGATTGAATATTATAATATTATTAACCCTTTGGAAATTAGCTTTAAAAATACATGAAAGAAAAAAATATAATTAAAAAAAATAATAATATGAAAAAGACATGCTGTGACTTCTAAACTATGTTCTCTTCACTAAGGCTGGGGTTACACTCGTAATTAAAATTTATGCATTACATAAGATTGTGACAGATCACTCACAAGAGCGTTTACATATGCATCCGACTTGTGGTAATTAATGATCACGGAAGTTGTTTGGAAGTTCGACCTGTGTAAATGCTCACTGTTTACATCTGTAAATTTATTTGCGGTAAGATGGCTTCCTGTCAACAACGACCTGCTACTGTTAAATTTACGCGATTTTGTAAATAAAGACGAAAAGGCCCAAATAAAGTGTTGCATAAATATTATGGTTACATTATTTGTGGATTTTTTAACCACCATGCTAGGTTGATGCCCGTGTTATGGTGGTTTAATTAAACAATTCTCCACGCACTTTTGTGCCGTCAAAGGCGGCAATTAATTTCGTTTTATCCGAATGACAGCTACCAGACATCTGCTGACAGCAACCGACTTGAATTCAAAATTTCAAATAAGTAAATGTAAACAGAAATATTAAGATTGGAAAGGATTGGACCGCGATAATTGAATAGAAGGATGCTCATTTTCCAGAAAACTTAAATAAGTGGAAATAAATACTAGTTTTGTGGGAAAAAAATCATATGAAAACAACTGTCTTTTTATTTTTGACATCTCGAAATGGCGCATTTAGGTTCTATTTTTTACAGCAAATCTCATAGCTTACCAAACTGATTTTATAAGCTGTAAGAAGGCTGAAAATTCGCGCGGGCGCGATTAAACCTGTCAAAAAACTTCCAAAAGAATAAGTTCTGTAACTTGCTATTGATTACATTAAGTGACTTTTGGTGTCGTTTACATTGGTAATTTGGCCATAAATCTCTTACAAGAGCGATTTACAGGAAAAAACTTAAGAGTCTAAACCTAGCCTAAGAGATTAGTTTGGGACTGTTGAGAGTATTTTCATCAACTAACTATTGTTATTTTTCCAGGTATGAGCTTCCCTTCGACCGTCACGACTGGATCGTGGACCGATGCGGCAAGGATGTTCGATATGTCATAGATTATTACGACGGTGGAGATGTGGACAAGAGTCACCAGTTTGCCCTTCTTGATGTCAGACCCGCCCTGGACTCTTTTGACAACGCCTGGGACAGAATGAAAGTTATGTACATGAGATACAAGTATGAGTATTTTAGTTCCGAGACATCTTAATACTGATACAAATACCTTTCAACTTCGTTATAGTGTCTTTGATGGTTCCATGACAAAAAAAAACATTGAAGAAAAGTGAGGAAAAAATAATAAACAACAACGAACCTAACCTATTCTATTATCATATTCTGTTTTGTGTCTTTATTCATCCAGTTATCCTTCTTTATTAGGAGAACTCGGATAAAGCGACAGAAGTTCTTTTTTTCCTCCATTGTCACTGTAACCTTGTTGCACACTATAAAAGTATTTTTACTTTAAATATTTATTGTTTGACCAAATTGTGTAAATATTAGAAAATAATCAGTCGAAATAAGAAAACTAAATTACATATTGGGCTATTCTTATTTTATGTAACATACACATAAAATTTATTACATTTGTTCTTCAGTTACCTTGGTGTGTGCAAATCTTTATGTACAATTTTTAAATCATTTAAAAAAAAGTCATTATGTTCTCTTTTATAATACTTTTCTTTTTCATTTCTTTCACTTGGGTGATGCAAAAGCAATATCCTTGCATTTACAACCAGGACGTCCTTATAATTATGCTTTTAAAATACATATAATACAATTTTTTTCATAAATAAATTGGTCTTGAATAATATTATTTGAAATTTTTATC
The DNA here is from genome assembly GCA_917880885.1 of Limnephilus marmoratus. Taxonomy (NCBI): domain Eukaryota; kingdom Metazoa; phylum Arthropoda; class Insecta; order Trichoptera; family Limnephilidae; genus Limnephilus; species Limnephilus marmoratus. The sequence goes on from OU862908.1 coordinate 42,420,785, forward strand.
AGTTTCGTATTATGAGAATAGCAATTTTTTTTCATGCTAAGAACATGCAGCATTCAATGAGATCTCTTTCATACTGTGTACTTATAAAAGATAAAGCCATAAATAAACACATATAAGTTATGTATGTATTAACAAATAAAATTGAATTTTTGTTTGAATGTTTTCATTTTCTCTTTTTGCATCAACAAATTATGTTGTACAAACATATGTATTATAAATTAATCATCGTGTTGTACCACTACTAAACTAAACAAAAGCTTTTTTTATTATTGTAGCAGAGTCAATTAATATCAAACTTAGTCAAAATGCTTACTTGTGTTCATTTGACTTTAAGGCTCGATTTTTCTATACATGCATTTTCAAATTTTTTATAGATATTGTAAAACCTGTTATTTACAATTCACTATTCATCACTGCGAAATATCAATTGTAGCCACTGTAACAGAGAAATGTTATTTAGTTTTAAAGAAAAAATCCTAAATTTAAATTGATACATAATGCATTTTGGATTTACATATTTTATGTTTTATCTGATGTAGAAATATAAAAAAAACTTCATAATGCAATAATTAATTTTGTCTTTCATTAATTTATTTCCATCTATACTCCTTCGTATGAAGTAAGTTAAAACAATAATTATTGCTGATAAATAATAAACATTTATTTAATTTTTTTTATACCACATGAGAGTTCCTACTGCCGGGAATTATAATTATAAACCCTGTTTTCTAAAAATTTTCTCTGAAGATGTGAACTGGGAAAAATATAAGAGGAAACTGAATGTTGGGAAGTACCTGCCGAGCGATTCTTTATCTTTTGTGAGATTGAGATAGATCTTGGGCGAAATCTCCTGTCAGATTTGTGTGATTTTCTTTGGCTGTTATTTGCTTTTTCTATGGGCCGATGTCGGAATTTCAGCTGTGGGCAGTCACATATTTTAGTTTAGGTCATTTTAAACACGAATTCCTAATTGCATGAGTATGCATGATTATTAATTCATTTAACAGCCATGGAAAATCACACGAATCTGACAGGAGATCTCGCCCGAGATAAATTCAAGATGAATATAAAGTAAAATGTTACCTTTTTGCAATTGCTTCCCTATCTTCAACTTGGTCAAGCACAACCGTTTCGGCATCCTCATGGAGGTAATGATGATGAGGGATGAACGAGGGTTAAACCCATGGGCGTAGCCAGGAGTTACCTACTCAAGAAAAATAATACTTTGTACTTTACCTACATATCGTTCCAGTAGTCACACCCTTACGCCGACCATAAGCAGTCGCGCGCGGTCGGTGATTCCGCAACTTTAGGCTTCTGTTTTTAAAAGACGACTGAATATTCCATGATATTGTATGTAGCATATAATAAAAAAGTCTTATCTATATAAATAATAAATAAAAAAACATTTATTGGTAATCACTTTTTGTACGTACAGTGGAGCATCGATTATCCGAACGTCGATCATCCGAACGACCGCTTATCCGAACTACTAAGCCCGCCCGACCCGCGCGTGCCTACTCTCAAAAACGTCTACAATGCAGACGAAACCGGACTCAATTTGAAAGCTTTGCCACGAAAAACTCTTGCTTTGGTTAGCAGCATTTAGCTTTGGTTACAACTTAGCCATTAGCATTGGTCCTAAAATAAGCAATGATCATATCACTGCCTACGTATATGTGCTAATGCTACTGGCAACCACCGATTGCCTGTGCTTGTAATTGGTAAAAGCAAGAAACCACGTTGTTTCAAACAATTTAATATGTCTGCAATGCCTATCGTTTACACTTCGCAAAAGAGTTCTTGGATGGATAGTACATTGATGGTTTTTTTGAGTGTTAATTTTGCACTTTTTTTCGTTTAATTCCTATTTGTCATTAAAGATATAAATTTAAATATGGTATTCATTCATTGCTTCGTAATATGGAAGTACGTAATATATGTATGGTTCGATTATCCGAAAATACCGGTTATCCGAACACCTATGTCCCCCAATTAGTTCGGATAATTGACACTCTACTGTAATAGTTTAAGTCGGTGAAATCTCAATTTTTTAGACATCTGACACAAAACAATGCTGTAAATCAGGGTTTCCCAACCAGTGGTCCGCGAGAGGCTGAAGATGGTCCGCGAGTCAATAAGGCTGAAGTCACACGGTTCACTCGGATGAAGGTTTACTCGATGAAATGTTCCATTCTCGTTTTACCGCGTGTTCAGACGGTTCCTTCGAAAGAAGAGTTCACTCGACATTCTCGCTACGAAGTCGCCGAGCGTAGTCGCGGCTCGCATTGGAATTCGTTTGTAAGTCATCGATATAAGTGGAATATTTATTAACGTATCCAAAAACTAAAATCTGTTTTGGAAAGGTGATAAAATATGCTTCCAAAATTTATTATTAGAAATAACCACGTAATTTTTTAAATAGAATAATTTTTAATGTAAACTTTTAAACGTTTAAAAAATGGCTCTCCTTGCGTTTATTCTAACTAAAATTTCTGGTAACAAAAAAAAATAAAAACACTCACTTATTTTGTTAAGACAATTAAATTATAAATGTTTCTGTCACTTCACTTTTTTGTCCTTTCATATAAAAAATAATTCATAAAAAATTCACAATGTTTCATAAATTTTTTTTCAAATTCGATCAGAAACTTTGGTTCCATAAAAGTGTACATTCGCATTATTTTGTGATTAATTGTTATATTGAATATATAGAGCATTATTTTTTCTTTCCAATACCGTTTAGATCATATTTTTAACTATGATAGTATGGGAGAAACAACGATTTCTATGAGACGTGTTGGAGTTATTTCGAAAAGCGAACTAAACGGAGCACTTTGACGTCTAAGCCGCTCCGGCTACTCGTCCTCACGCCAGAACATTCTCGGCTGACTAATTCGCGAGTGAAAGACTGTTCACTGAGTGTTCACACACATTATTATATTATATATTATTATTATATTATTATATGTTAAATTCCGGTTGCGAGTGAACAGTGCCGAAGGAAGCATTCCAACGTTGTTGGTTCATTTCGAGGGAAAGAGGCGGAATGAAATCACGAAATGAAAGATAAATGAACCGTGTGACTTAACTTTAAGCGAGCCAGCGCGCGGGCGGTCCCTAAATAAATCGGAAGAATATTCAGTTTATCATTATTGTACCTTGTGGTCAGTGACCATTACGGTATTCCGTTTCGCCCCACCCCATCCTACCCCGTTCTACCCCCTCCGCTGTGGTAAATATTCTGCTAGAACCCGTCCCACCCTATCCCATCATGCTAGCCTACGCTATTGATCATAAGCGGTGGCTTGTGGTCAGTGGCGACGGCTAGCCAATGTGGTGTCACCCCCCTCCCCCCCAATAAAGTTGACAAACACAAATTTCAATTTCATAAAAAATTGGTCCGTCCTGGGGGGGGGGGGGGGGCTAGAGAATTGTGCTCTTGGAAGGTGAAACTCTATCGGGTGGCAAGCCACTGCTTGTGGTCCGTGTCGAAAACATAAATGTACAAGTGGTCCCGGGTCAGAAAAAGGTTGGGAATCACTGCTGTAAATCAACATAATAACGACACAAGATAAAATTTTACAACTTCTTTTTGTGTGTAACTTATTTACGTAAAATAAAATAAGTTATAAATAATATGATAAGTGGAATACTCACCCAGTTCTCAATATTATTCAAGAGATTTTTCAAGTATACAAACCAGTCGCACGTGGAATCTGAGACCGTAAATATAAACAAAATAACATGTGCGTTTGCGACGAATGTCACTGGCATAAGTAGGTTACTGGGGTACTGAGGGGAAATACCTCACTCCCCCTGAGGATATCACGGAAGCGCAATTGTCTATTGTTTAGTGCCTCCGTTCACGGAGATACTTACAAGCTACTCGAACCTCGTGTGCGTATCATACGCGCCAATCGTAAGTACCCCTCGTACGATTTAGGTGGTGCTCGTTCACGGTGCTACGCGGTGGCCGTCGGTTTCCAACCAGTATCACGATACCGACAGTGCTGATCACAAGCGACGCGTCGCATCATTTGTGTCTGATACTTATTCGTTTAGCGTTTGACAGATATGGCGTCGGAACATGAAAGTAATGTTAGATTTGTTCTGGAAGTGGAAAAAATGCATGTTTACATAACTATACTTTACCAGAATACGTAAGAAACGATTTAGTGGAGAAGGCATGGATTGATGTTGGAAAAAAGTCATATGAAGCGATGACAGCGTGTTCACTCCACGGCTGCACGTGAAAAATGATCAAGTTCAGTATATTTCGGATAGCGCCGTGTACGGAGACGCATTAAAAAGTGGTATATCAGCAGGGTACTTGTGGTTTCGTCACAATTACGTAGATTGTAAGTATCTTCATGAACGGAGGGCCTTATAGTTAGCGCATAATCAGTAAAATAAGTTCGCTGCGGACTCACAGACCGCGCGCGACCGCTGAAAGGTTAAATTTATCAAAAATGGTTCCATGACAACTCGGAATCAACTCAACTCAACACCTCTTTGAAAAGTCATGAAAAGCTAAGAATTTTATTTTTTAAAATAGCCCATAACCCAACCCATGTAACATAGTAAACCAATTTTTCATTACTTATTAATGACTTTTCAATGGAGGTGTTGAGTTGAATTCATTTTGAGTTGTCCGGTCACCGTCGAAAATACATACTTCTCTGCCTGTAATTCGTCAATCCATTATGAAACTGCTGAACCACGATAAAACAATGACAGAATTGGATTGCTCTGAAGTGTGTGATTCCTCCGGAAAACATTGACAATCAGATGGACGAAGAGCATACTGATCTCTGTAGGTTCGTCCGTTGCTCAATGTGTTGAACATAAAATATCTTCAATTCGGTCAATTCAATGTCAATACAATCTTTCGAGATGTCAATCAAATTTTGCTAAAAGATTCAATGTCTTGCTTCTGACAAAGGTTTCTTGATCCCAGCAAGGCCATATTCCGACGTATCTTTTTTTTTTTTTTTACATGTATACCGCACAAGAGTCCTAACTGCTCCCGCCTGGAGCCAGTGGGACTACGGCATCCCCAATTGGGGTATGTTGTGAGGCTGAAGGTAATGGGGAAGGGAAGGAGATGTGGAAGAGGGAGGTGGGGAAGTACTACTCTAATACTTACATGACCCTGAATTAGTTCAGGGATTATTAAACACATCAAATTTCTTACGTCGCTAGTCACTCATGATCCAGCATGAATGAAACTTTCTTAGAATTGTTAATCACATCACATCGTCCACGTCCCCTTCTCGCAATCATTCTCACTGTAAATTAGTCATAAAAGCAATCCAAGCGCAAAACAAAATACGGGGAATTCTTGAAATTCACTACATACGGTGTTGCCAGTCACTACATTGATCAAGATGACATTATTTTGTATTCATTTAGAAATGGGATTCCCCGAATGGGTTTCTTAACAAAATAAGCATTGAAAAATTCCGTGATCATTTCAATCTGTCCGAATCTTAGGTGCGACAAAAATATGAAATGAAATGGTTTAAATTTTTACAAGATAATATTATTATTTTTTGTGAAAATTTGCCGCCTTCCTTAAAAGTGCCGCCCCCCCACGCTACGCCACTGGTCTGTAGCTCTATGGCTCCCGTGGAGTGCCCTGAAATGGGAGAATTTTGTGTCTAACGGTCTCTCTATAAGCGAAACTAGCCTAACGGACCAATTTTTCACACATTTGACTATGTAGTAAGTATGTGGTTGGCGGTGGCAAAACGAAAATTACAGAGCCCCTTATGGCAAAATAATTAAATTACAATTATTTATTTAAATTTGTTTTATGGGGCCAACAGACTTAGCTATAAAAGAAATTTTGTTTTGGCCTATTTTAGTATATCTCTCGCCATACATTCCCAATGTTTTTGCCACCGCCAGCCGCATACTACTAGATAGTAATCAGTGGCGGTCTGTGAGTTTTCAGTAAGCTAGAGTGCTAAGATTGAAAAATACAACGTTATTGATGTTGTTGTAGCTGAAAATGAATTTTATTTTTTTTCAACTTTTTGTATGAAGATCTTTCAGTATGTGGATGCGGAGCATCCCTTGACTGAAAGAATCCTGAAGAACTTCATAGAAAAAGTTAAAATTTGAAAAAAAAAAGTTTTTTTTCGGCTACAACGTCAATAATTTTATTATAATAATATTTTTCAATTTTAGTGCTCTAGCTCACTGAAAACTCACGGACCGCCACTGGTGGTTATGTTTTTATCTTTTATGAAGTCGAAATGAGTTTTGAATTTCTCAAAGTCAACTTTAATGGAGGGGGGAGGGGGGGGGGTGACACCACGTTATCCGCCCCGGGTACCACCCATGCTAGCTACGCCACTGAAGCTAAGTGCAATGTTGGCCGAAATCAAATTAGGAAAAAAGGCAAAGTTTTAGAGGAAGTATGAAAAAAAATCAGTTACTTGGCGCCAATGCAAAATTATAATATGCAGTAATGGGTGAAGTTAACTGACGACATAATTTAATTTAATAAGATTAATATTTGGTCCAAAAAGTGATATTAGCCCTTATTTGTGTCTTACCTCAACAGCACGCTTGTAGTTGGATCGTTGGGTGGAAGTTGCATTACTGATAAAGTTATGAGCTTGAGTTGGGAAATCAGATGACCAGACCGGAAAAAACCTTTTCAGAAGGCATTCCGTTTAGACGTTGCCTGAACTCTTTTATTGTCTTTTCCGTATCAGACAATCAGGCTGATTTCGAGGATCTGCGCTCTTCACTTTGACTTGACTTCACTTTGACTGAAAATAACTTGCTCAAATTGGGCAAATTTTTTGCAATTTTATATTGTAGGTCGGTATGTATTTTCCATTAATAAAATATTCTTTAACAAAACTAAAAAAGTAAATTTTTATTTTTTCAATACATTTAATTTTATATTTGAATATATTTCCCATAGCCAACATAAATTCGTTTCTCAATATGGCCCTGGTGCGAGACCACCATCCAGAATCACATGTTTAGGGCTCAGATCTGAATAACCAGGTTTTTCCCAAAACCAACTTTGTATCAGTGACCCAATCCAATATTTCCTGAAAGATTTGAGCTTGTTTATGGACGAAATAATTTTTTTATATTCATATTGAATTGCGCAAACAATTAATTCACCTATTTAAAGCATAACTTGCAAAAAGTGTTTTAACCTGATATAATTAATTTGGTGCAATCTGTGAATGTGTGGTTTATAACGTATGTTCCGTTTATCCTAAATGGGCAAAACCTCAAATTTTAATATTTAATCACTGAAGATATCACTGAATCATAAAATCAGGCAGATCATGATTCGCCTCGCCACATCATGATCTGCCGCCATTTCACGATTTAGCCATGGGCCAGATCATGATTTAGCGAGGCGCATCATGATCTGCCTGATTTTACGATCGGTCTACGACATATACCCAAAAGTAACGGGACTCGGGTGGTAGGAAGGAGAAGTGGAGGAGGAACAGGATTTGTGTGGTCGGCTGTTGTACGGAAACTATTTCTCGGCCAGTGTGCAAAGCCGCGTCGCTGTGGGTCCAAAGTTTAATTTTAAGTAAATCAAGATTTCTTCTTTCGCCAAAAATGCGAAAGTCTCCTCTTAGAGGATCAAAGAGAGCCTTCGCCTTCAAGCCTGCCACGAATTGAAAAATCAACTGGAAGAGGACCCAGATTTTTTCCAAGGTTATTGGTGATGAGTGATGAGTCATGGTGTTATGGATACGATCCTGAAACCAAGCAGCAGAGAAGCCAATGCAAGAGTGCTCTCTCACCTCTTCATAAAAAAGTCTGTTTTTTTCAGAGATGTTGTGCACACAGAGTTTGTTCCTCCAGACCAAACAGTTAACCGACACAGGTTCTTCAACGAGGATAACGCACCTGCTCAAACCACGTTGTCTGTGAAGCAGTATTTAAGCAAGCATGGAATGACCCAAATTTTTCACCCGCCCTATTCGCCCGACCTGTCTCCCTGTGACATTTTTCTGCTTCCTATGAAGAAAAGGGCCTAAAAGGGAACTGTTTTCATACTGTTGAAGAAGTAAAACAAAAATCGCTGAAGGCCATAATGGACATTTCAATCAGTGGGTTTCAAAATTATTTTGAACAGTGGGAAAAAAGGTTCGACAAGTGCATATACTCTAATGGTGAACACTATACTCTAATATTTATAATATTATAATATAGGTGACCAAATTTGGTGTAAAAATATTGTGAAAAATGAAAGTTCCGTTACTTTTGGGTCCCCCTACGTACATCGCATTTAACACCCTTACATTCAAATATTAGGGGTGATTCATGATGTGGGTTAAAGTAAGTCCGTTAAAGTAAATCTGTTTAACCAGTTAACTTTAACCAGTGGTTCCTGACATTATTTGGAGTAAAAAATGTTCATGAAATTTTGGTATCCGGTGACTTTTTCGATGACTTTTTTTTTTAAATTTTTTTCTTCAAAATCAAACAAACAAAATTCTTCCGCATGTCGTCACTGGTCACTCAGCCGAGTAACCGCCCAACCTCTTAGGGGCCGTTTTTCATTATTTAGATAAAAAAAAACTAGGGAATTAAAATCTTCCAATTTGGCAATCCCCTTTCGTACTCGAAATCTCTTTAATTTATTACCGCAAACGCAATTAAAACAAGAAAAAAGGTTTTTAAGCGACTTTCCAGTACTTTGCGCAACTGAATTGTGAATTTCAGGTAAAAATTGTCACTTGGGCGTTACGTAACGTTTGGGGGGGGGGGGGGGGGGTGAAAAATACGGAAAAACCTTACGGTGCGTTACATGGGGGGGGAGGGGGGGTGTCAAAAATCTTCCGAAATTGCGTTACGTAATACTTGAACGCCCCCTTAGCCCATCCTCAACTGACCAACAACTACTACTTTTAGTATGTTTTGTAGAAAAAAAAATGTCACCTGAGACCAAAATTTCATTTACCGCCTAATTGATAACTAATAACAAGTATGTTAAAACGCACATCATTCCAGAAGTTTATAAAACATTTGCCAATACGATTGACGCTCGTATCCTTAGTAAGTAAGAAGTTAAACTATGTTTTCCGCCAAATGAAATATTATAAAAACAAAACTCATTTAATGATTGCTGTTTTGTCTTGAAAAACAATTTAATATTATGAAACACCCCTAATATTTGACGCAAGGGTGTTAAATGCGATGTACGTAAGGGGACCCAAAAGTAACGGGACTTTCTTTATAACTTTTATTATTTTTAAATATTTTTACACCAAAATTTTGACGCCTTTAAAGTGTTCACCATGAGTGTATGCACTTGTCCAACTATCAAAAATGTCACCGCAGACCAAAATATCATTTACATTTTATACTTCAAATCATGTCAGGAATCACTGGTTAAAGTAAGTAATGTACAAGACTTATATATATATTATTTTTTTACATTATCTCCACACACGAGGCCCTAAAGGTAAATAATTTCCCCCGGGGCCTGAGTTATCTTTGAGGATGCTATTTGGAGGTTTTTTTTTAAGGAAAGGAAGATCTGGGGAGGAAAAAGGTATGAGGGGAGGGTAAGAGGTAAAAAGGTCTTCCTCTACCAGTCTCTCTAAATCCGGCCCACCACTCAGTAGGTGGGCAGACTCATCCGCCGCCAAGACCTATACAATTCTCACCTCATGTACCCGGGCACCCATGCTTAAGTCAACAAACGTAGCGAACCACAAGGGGTGACCTATGGCAGAGGTGTTGGTCATCCAAAGAATGGTTCCCGGGGCGGCGGTACCCATATTCGCCTCTCAAATTACATACATACGTATGTACGTACCGTATTGTACGAAAGATTAACTTCCACAGTGAGTAAAAGATTTCTTATTTTAACATTTGGGAAGATAGGTGTACAAAAAAGTTATTAGATTATTTAAATTGCAATTAAATTTCATTCAATACACCATTCTCTTGACATGCTATGCTGTGCTAGAACATCTGTTCTGGGGTGTGCAATCTTGAACAAGTCATTGCGTCGACCACGACTGAAGTCAGGCATAGCATTCTAAGATTAATGGATTATCAATAGAGTTATGCACTATATTATTATAATTAAGTACCTATTGCAAGATTTGCAGAACATCTGGTTTTTAGACTGAATATATTGTTTGCCCAAAGCCCCCAGTAAGTCCATAACGGTGAAAAACCTCGCATAAGTTCCATATACAGGTGTCTGGGAGTAAAGTACATTAACTTCGAGAGGTGATTCTACACGATAGTACAAGCAAAAAAGATAAATAACTTTTTTCGAAATTCCAACATTTAAGGATAGTTTCGAGGTAAAAAGATAAAATTAGTTCGGCGTGTGGGGCCAGATTTATTATTTTCCGCTGTACGATACGGGTCAATCACAATCGAGTCGGGCGCCCGGCAGGCTCTCAGCAAGTAAGATCGTACATCACACTAAGGATTTTTAGTAGGTACGTCTTTTTGTATGGGAAAAAAAAGTTGTAATTTCGGAAAAAGTTGTTAATATTTTTTACTCCTACCATCATGTAGAATCACCTCCCGAAGTTAATGCACTTTACCCCCGGACACTCTGTATAATATCCGCATATAATTCCCACCTAAGGATTATTTTTTCTGTATTTGTTCCAGCATATTTATATATTTAGAATGGTACGGAATCCCCTCACCATTAGCGTACTCCAGCGAGTTAACGGGATATAATTTCGCAATAAAAAATAATATATGCTAAACTTAAACAATATTATTAACGATTTCGATATTCAAAACTCATAGGGGATAAACCAATAAACACGCGAGAACTAATGCGACTAAATATGTAATCGTATAAATCGGCAATTCCTGGCAATCGAATAAAACTTAATAGCCACCATGAATCCGCCCAAAACTTCCACCAATTCGGCCGAGAAGTTTTTGATACAAATCGGTGTAAGGTTTCGTATTATTTGGAATATTCGAATCCAACATTTCGGTAACTTGGTGGCTGTTCGCCTAATTAGATATGTTTCGCCAAACGTGAAATCGTTATTCACCCGTAAACTTAAGATAGGGTATTCCGTTGGGTTTGTTGTGTGAAAAAAAGACAAGTGTACACTCCGAAGACTTCCATTCCTAACGAGAATAATAATTCACTGCGAATGAGCAGCAAACATTTATTAGTTGTTTATTCATCCAATTTTAATGGCAACCTGTAAAGCAACACATCGACAAGTATTTTAATGAACGTGTCGAAATTTGTGGGTAAAAGAAAATGGTGTTTTTTTTTTAATATTCAAAAAATTATTAATAGAAAAACAATATTTTTAATACGCTAAAAAGTCTTCGAAAATTCTACCTTTCATTGCTTTCATGCAAAAAAGTCGTAGTCGTTGAAGAGACATTTGTCTATAAGCAATGTAACGTTAATCAATATATATTATAAAAGAATGTAAAAAAAACGTGCGGAACGCAAAAACTCAGAAACGAGTCCCGGTACGATAACGGGAGTTATATGGGGTGGTAGATCTCTATCCCCCCTAGGGAATATGGGTACCCGTTTTTACCTAAAGGGCGTGTTTTTGATGTTATAAGGGCTGAAAGTTCTAAGAAGACTCTAGAAATTTCAAGTGGACTCTAAAATTTCCTGAAACTTCTAGAAGATTCGATAAAACTCTGGAAAGTTCTGGAAGGAGTGGAGGAGTATGTAAGCAAGTCTATAAGGTTCCGGAAACTTCTATAAGGTTCGATAAAGCTGTAGAAAGTTCTGGAAGGAGGGACAGGTTTGTTCGTCGGTGAGTCTAGAAGGCTCCGAAAACTTCTAGAAGATTCTATAAAGATTTGGAAGGAGTGGCGGAGTACGTAGGTGAGTCTAGAAGGTTCCGAAAAGTTCTAGAAATTTCGACGAAGCTGTAGAAAGTTCTGGAAGGAGTGGCGGAGTACGTCGGTGAGTCTAGAAGATTCCAAAAAGTTCTAGACGGCAGTGGCGGCTCGTGACTTTTGGGTGTGCTAGAGTGCTGATAATAAAAAAAGGCATTATTGATGTTGTTGTAGCCGAAATTTTTTTGAAAATCAGTTTTTTGTATGAAAAATTTCAGAAAGTTTCAGTTTGGCGGTGTGCCGCACCAATTTCCTGAAAAATCTTCATACAAAACACCGATTTTGAAAAAAAAAAATTTTTTTTCGCATACGACAACATCCATGATGCCATTTTTTTAATATTAGCACACCCAAAAGTCACGAGCCGCCACTGCTAGACGGTTCAATAAAGCTATATAGATTATGAAACAATTTCCAACGAAATTCACAAAAACTGTACGTGGATCCTAGCAATAAAAATTAAGAAAGGATTTAGACCAGGAGTATACTGTGTAATTTATCGCTCCCCAAATGCCAGTAAAAGTGACTTTTTAAATTATTTTGAAAACTGGTGTTCAAACTTTTTAAAAGAAACTGATCTCAATATAGTTATTGGAGACTTTAATATAAACATGAAATGTGATACAGATTTTTATACCAAGAAAATAAAAAACATCATCAACATTATAGGAATAAAACAGTTAGTTAAAGAATACACTAGGATAACACAATCTACCTGTACACTCATAGATCTTGTTTTATCAATGAATATGAACTAAATGTGAAAATATTAGATACACCTAAAATAACAGATCACAGCATCATTAATATAGTGATGGCAAAAAATAAAAATACCAAAAATATAAAAAAGTTATTGTAAGAAGAAATCTGAAAAGATACGATAAGAGCAAAATGATTCAGGAATTATTGATTTAAGATTGGAAAGAAGTAAATAACTTAGATTTTCACAAAAAAGCCGAAACTATAGTAACCAATATGAATGATGCAATAAATAAAATAATGCATGAACAATGTACATTAATTAAAACCAATAATCAATGTTATTCTAAAAACTAAGACAAATGCAATATGAACGAGATACTTCTTATAAAATAGCAAAAATTACAAAGGATAACGAACATTGGAATAAATTTAAAACAATTCGAAATAAGTACTCAAAACTGATAAAGGATAAAAAAAATGAATATTTCATCAAAAAAATTGAGCAGGAAAGGGAAGATCCAACGAAAATGTGGAAAACACTTAAGTCACTTATGAAAAAGTCACTAATTAAAGTCACTTATGAAAAATAAATGTGAAGAGGTGGAAAAAGATATCATATTCCCAAAAGAATTGGCTGACGAGAAAAACATTGCCGATTAGTTTAATAAATATTTTGTGACAAGTATAGAAGACATTAACAAAAATATCCCAATCATAAAAGAAGATGAAATTTTCAATTTTGAAGAAAAACTTGCGAATTCAAGTTCAAGAAAATAGATGGCCAGAAACTCCAAAGAATACTGTCCAACATCAAATCAAACCCAGCCAAGATGGGATCACAATTCAAATATTAAAAGATACACTACCTGTAATAGGAGAACAGTTTCTTAGTTTAATAAACGAATCTTTAGAAACAGGGAAGTTTCCCGAATCATGGAAAACGTCTATGGTGATACCGATTCCAAAGATTTCGAACTCAAAAAAATCTGAATACTTTCGACCTGTAAATATGTTACCAAAATATGAGCAAGTGATGGAATACATAATTAAATCTCAACTTGAAGAATACTTGGAAAATAATAGCATCCTTTGTGACGAACAATCTGGATTTAGGAACAATAATTCATGTGAAACAGCGTTAAATTTAGTGATTGATGATTGGAAGGAAGATATAGATAAAAACTTGTATACTGTTGCGGTGTTTTTAGATTTTCAAAGAGCTTTTGAAACAATAGATAGAAAAAGAGTTATTAAAAAATTAAAAAAAAAGTGGAATAAAAGGGAAAGTATTCGAATGATTTAAAAATTATTTAAGCAACAGACAACAAACAACAAAGATAAGAAACAATGTATCAAATCCGATTGAAAATATGCTGAGGGTACCGCAAGGATCGGTATTGGGTCCGATATTGTTTATACTTTACATAAATGATATGGTAAAAATACTAAAACATTGCAAAAAAAGACTGTTTGCAGACGACGCACTGATTTATATTGCAGAAGATAATTATGAGAAAGCAATCAAAAAGATAAATAGTGACTTAGAAACTTTGTCAAAATGGTTCATATTAAATAAATTGAAACTAAATGTAAATAAGACAAAATACATGCATATAGGTAGAACAAATACGCATGATGAACCAAAGATTTCTATAAATGGAGAAATCATAAAAAACGTGCAAGAAATTAAATATCTTGGTGTCATCATAGACTCAAAATTGAACTTCTCAAAAAATGCAGATTACACAATTAAAAAATTGCAAAAAAAATATCATTTCTTGGTAGAATCAGAAACAAAGTAAATAAAGAAACATGCCAGATAATATATAATAAAATTATATCACTACACTTTAATTACTGTTCAAGTATTCTTTTTCTTTGCAATGAAGAGAGAATGAAAAAAATGCAAATACTGCAAAATAAAGCAATGCGAATAATACTTAAGCGCAACATATACACACGGATACGAGACATGCTAAAAGAGCTAAATATGTTGACGGTGAAGCAAACTGTGTATTTGAATGTACTTATTTTTTACATAAAATTAACATGGGGATGATGTCTAAGGAACTAAAAAGAAAAATATATTATAATAACGAAACACACGGACACGGGACAAGAAATTCAAAGCAAATTAGACTGCCGACAAGAAAAAAATCAAGCACCCAGAAATCTCTGATGTACCAGGCCGTCCAACTGTATAACAACATCCCGAATGAAATTACTGAGATAGAAAATATAAATAAGTTTAAAAAAGAATTACGATAGTATGTCTACCTCAATTATTAATGTCTTTATTTATGTGTAATATTTAAAGAATGATTATGTTTGCCAACCAATGTAAATGTTTATATATCTTTATAAAATATTAGCACACACAAAGATGTGAGCTAACTTAAGATTAATAAAATAAAAAAATAAAATAATATTCTGGAATGAGTGACGGAGTACGTCGGTGAGTTTAGTTGTTTCTGAAAAGTTCTAGAAAAATCGATAAAGCTAAAGAAAATTCTGGAGAAACTGGCGGAGTACGTGGGTGTGTCCAAAAAGTTCTAGACGGTTCTATAAAACTGTAGAAAATTCTGGAAGGAGTAGCGGAGTATGTCGGTGAGTCTCTAAGGCGGAAGTTTCATAAGGTTCGATAAAGCTGCACAAAGTTCTGGAAGGAGTGGCGGAATATGTCGGTGGGTATAGAAGGTTCCGGAAAGTTCAATTAGGTTAGATAAAGCTTTAAAATGTTCTGGCACGAGTGGCGGAGTACGTAGGTGAGTCTAGAAGGTTCTGAAAATTTCTAGAAGGTTCTATAAAGCTGTAAAAAGTTCCGAAAGGAGTGGCGGAGTATGTCAGTGAGTTTAGAAGGTTCCGGAAAGTTCTATAAGGTTCAATAAAGCTGTAGCAAGTTTTGGAAGGAGTGGCGGAGTATGTTGGTGAGTCTAGAAGATTCGGAAAAGTTCTAGAAGGCTCGATAAAGCTTTAGAAAGTTCTGGAAGGAGCGATGGAACGTGTCGGCGAGTTTAGAAGGTTTTAGATAGATCTTGAAGGTTCCCCAATGCTCTAGAATGCTATGGAAGGAGAAAGTTCTTGAAGCTTTCAGAAATGAGTAGCGCAGAGTGTCGGTGAGTCTAGAAGGTTCTGGAAAGTTCGTTTGAATAATCTTAATCTTCAATATAAAAAAGTGTATAATGTGCATTAGGGTTCGGAAAAGTTTTAGAAGGCTCGATGAAGCTCTAGAAAGTTCTCGAATGAGCGATGGAACGTGTCGGTGAGTCTAAAAGGTTTCAGATAGTTCTGGAAGGTTCCTTAATGCTCTGGAATGTTATGGAAGGAGAAAGTTCTAGAAGCTTTCAGAAATGAGTAGGGCAGAGTGTCGGTGAATCCAGAAGGTTCTGGAAAGTTTGAATAATCTTAATCTTCAATAAACATTATTAAAAAAAGTGTATAATGTGCATGCCGCTGAAACTCAAAGACGACTCCCGGTAGCGTATTTACAATCCCTACCGCGTTTCAGTCGCTTTAAATTTTCAATATCAAAATTTAAATATTTAGAAATAAAATTATTGATTTCTAATATACACATTGGAAAGATTATTTTATCTAGATTTTAGAACAATTTTTGTTTTTGCAAAATGATAAAAAATTATCAATATAGTATTTACAATATATGGAAATAATATTAAAATTTAAATATTTAGAAATAAAATTATTAATTTCTAATATACACATCAGAAAGATTATTTTATCTAGATTTTAGAACAATTTTTGTGTTTGCAATGTGATAAAAAATAATCAATATAGAGGTATATTTAAAATGTAAACTGTCGTTACCGCGACTGAATCGGTATAGGTTTTGTAAATACGCCTCCCGGTACGATAACGGGAGTTATATTGTGTGGTAGCCCTCTATCCCCCATCCATGAAGAAAGTTCCCGTTTTTACCTGAAGGGCGTGCTTATAAAGATATAAGAGCTGGAAGTTTCGCCACCTTGAAATTTCTAGAACAGTTCAAAACATTCCAGAGTATTCTTGAGCATTCCATCACATTCCAGAACATTCCGGAACATTTTGGAATGTTGTGGAATGTTCGGGAATAGGATGGAACATTCAGAAACATACCGGAACATCCTAGATTGTATAACATTCCAGAACTCTCCTGAATGTTGTGGAATGATCTGGAACATTATTCAAACAAACAAACATTCCACAAAATTGTAGAATGTTTGGGAATCGGGAATCGGGATCATCAATGTGAAACATTTCAGAACCCTCTCAAATGTTGTCCTGAGCGAAGCCGGGTAACCCAGCTAGTATAATATAATAATAAGTCCGGTCAGTGGCTGAGTTGGCATCGCGTCTGGCTAAGTCTTCCATCACGACACAAGCAACATTTCTGCTTACTGTGGTGGCAAGTGCGAGATGTAGGTTATGTTATGTAGGTAATAAAAATATAGTAATTTTATTTTGTAAAATAAGTTCATGACTGATGAAACAGATACCTAAAGAGAAATCTCGTAGCAGGAGCCTAGAGAAATTGGAGTAGAAGTGAGCAAAAGAAAATATTTGAAAAGATATCTACAATACCCGTGAGTTTACCGCACTGTTTAAAACAATTGATATGTTAATTAATAAAAGTATGTAACATATACATGGTTATAAATGTGACTCAAAACAATAAGCATTTCAATAGGTAGTTTAAGATTTGATTAGGATTCACAAAGGAATAGTCTTTCAAATTAAAAAAATTACATTTTCATAAAATATTATGTTTGTAAATTAAAACATCGCATATCCAAAGTAAATTATTTTGTCATTTCAGGATAGTGTCGGATATAGGGTTGTATGTTTACTTAGTCGGTGTCAACATGAACAGTTAGGCTCTTGGGGCCCCGTGGTAGGCGAGGGCAGGGGGTGGATACCACTGCCACTTGAAGATTCAGGGCACACGCGGAGGGACGGTCATGATTACTGCAATTACACCCTCCCCCTCCCGGCGGACATGGGACGAAACAGGATACACTGATCTCTCACATTTCAGTGTTTTTGTTGGTGCGGTTTTATATATTCACGATAATCGTTTTCAGAATCCTTGCGTAGGTTGCATACGACTAGTTACCGTTATAATCAGGTAAAAGTAACTCGGTGGCCTCGGTTTCTTGTAGATGCATTTCTCCTCGGGACGGCCAGCTGAACGTTTCTCCCTAGAATTACCGATCAATTTGCTGGCATCCTCAGCAAGTATCTAAAACGTAGCGGAGGAAGAAGCGCCAATTTTCACGGCTTCGAGATTTACGTGACTGGTAGGTACGGTAGGTAAAGATGATAGCCAACCTCTTGATAGGGCACCAGAGATGGAGATCTTAATTATGTTTTTTTCAACACAAAGTGGCTGGGTATTCGGTGCAAAGCGTTTTTCTAATAGTGGAGCGTCCCCTAAAAACAAAATGGAATTATTGATAGTATACCTTCTGTACTTTAATTTAAAAAAACATTCGTACAGTATTGGAAATCACTTACACCTAAGTATCATAATTTTTTAACGTGAATACCATACAGTGAGTCCATGGTATCCCCAATTGGGGTATGTTGTGAGTTGTGAGGCTGAAGGTAGTTGGAAGGAAAAGGAGATTGGGGGAGAGGAAGGTGGGGGCTAATACACTACAATATTGAGAAACAAAACAAATTAAAAGAATATAATTTAAAACACGACCTCCAGATTCACAGTCGAGATTCTTTACCTCGACCACGGAGGCCATCTAATAAATTGACGTATTGAACCTTCATTATTATTACGACTGAGGCTTTCGTCAGAGAGGGGATGGGAGGCGGTGGTCCACCCTTCAGGCGTTACTTTTCATTTATGGATAAAAAGTAAATAAAGCGATTAATTATGATTTATTGATTGGAATGTTTATTTTGAAACGATGGCCGCTAAAACATAAAACCAGATGTAAAAGCTTTAATACTACGAAGGGCTCGATATTAAAAAAAAACTTTACTAAGTACCATATTAATAAATTCTCAATTTTTTAACTCATTATTTGCGGCATATCTCGGGACCGTGAGCATTTCGAATAGCGTGGAATTTCTATGAACACAACACTATCGAAGGTCGAAGAAAGTACTTTGGAAAAAACCACGATCTTATTTGGTTCGGTGACCGGATGGGACGTGAGTTCATCAAATCATCCCCGACTTGCAATGGAATAAGGTTCCGACATCGTATAACTTTCATTATTGACATTAAAGTATCTACTCGCCATTGGAAAGTACCGTTTTGGCATTAAAGGATAGGAATCCTTTTCGAATACAATCTATTGTGAACTAAAAATACAGATCTGAAATATCTAGCTTTAATTAAATCACAATGTATGTAAGAACTGAACGTTTTTTGGCTGTATCGTAGTAAGCTTAATTAGCTGTACTGTAGCAACTTCGTAGCATCCCAATAGCATTAAGGTAGCACTTTAGTAGCACTATACTAGCGCCATCGTAGCAAATCTTGATAATAGCACAATCGTGCAAAATTTTTGCACAATCGTAGCACAAGGTAGTAGCATTGTAGCACTATCGTAGTACCATCATAGGAATGTCGTAGCACTGTCTTAGCAACATCGTGGCATAGATATACCTGAAACAATCGTAGCATTATAGGGTGAACAGGTATTTATTTGTTATTAAAATTTAAAATGTGATCACCAAAAGGGGTATGTTCTAAGATAGGAAGAAATCGATGAGGAAGGAAAGTGGGAAAATAAAGCTTAGGTTAGTTTCAGCACGTATTGATTTAGTTACCTACGATAAAAAGTAATTTCAAGCAACATTTTGATATCTTTCACCCCGGTTGTACTAAAAATATCTTTCACTATAAGTTCAAGTAAATTATTTTGTTTATCAGTTTTCAGTTCAGTTTCAGTGCCGGCAACCCGGGCGTTTATTTAGTTTCATGGTTATTTACATGTGTTGTTTATATGTGTAATTATTTTGTTTATATGTGCGGATGTGTGTGCGGACACCATGAATTTTAATACATCTTCTTTAGCACTTCGTCGAGTTTCATATCGGGACTTCTGGTTTCAGAGCCAAGATCTGGTGACGAAGCTAATATAAACGTGGAAATCAACGTCCATAAGAAAGTCGAATCTTAAAACTTTGATAATTATTTAGTACCTACCCATTATTTTAGTACCTACTAGCGCAGACCCGTAAAAAATCACAAGATAATGTTACTCGAATTTTGAAAAAGACAATTAAAATAATTTTCTGCTAAAAGCTTGAGGGAGCGGGAGACAGAAATGAAAGATGTCATGTCGAAGTAGTGAGTCAGTCGTTTATTGGGCTACGTAGCAGATGGTCGGTGGTCGGTAACATGATGTAATGCGGAGTGCCGTGATGATGCTGCAGGCGTGCGGAGGTGGAGATGGTGTGGTGAAGGTCAGCGAGTTGCTCGACACCATGGCGGTGGAGATGACCTATCTTCCAGGCCGTTGCTCGACGCTTTGAATCGCGGAGATGAACGGTGTGTGGCTCGGTGAGCTGAGCCACCAGCAGGTAGTCCTGGCGAGGCGGAGCGCGTTCCATGGCAGCGAAGCACGGTGGGCTTCGGGGTGCCATGAAGTGGTGAGCTGATCCCTTGGCTGAAGGTGCGTCAATCCTTATAAGTCGCGGGATGTAGCTGTTCTCAGGAGCTGAAGACACGATGGGCCTTGTGGCTGAGACGTGGTGATGGACCTCGAGGAAGCTGCCCTGGATGTGTGCCATGCAGGAGCACTTGTTACATGTTGAGATATTGGCCGACTGTAAGTGTGAGACTGAACTGAACTGAACTGAACTGCAGCGGGCGAGCGATCGGCTGCTTATATAGCCGCGGTAGAGTAACTACCTCGCGGTAGGTAATACGAGCCACTTCGAGAATATTCGGCGCCGTACAGATATTGTACGGTGCTGTCTCGAGACCTTTCTAGGCGGGGCGATATTATTATCGTCGGGCTGGCACGGGAGGCGAGAAAGTACATCGCGGCCAGTATAGGTACGAAGGTACCTAGGCAAGTAGGTTTGCCGATGCGCGCGGATATTAGATGTTTCTCGATTCCTCTTTTGGTGGCGAAATTTATAATGATGTGTCGCCACACATAGTTGGGTACTTTATCACATGAATGTATTTGTTCAAACAAACAGATACAATTTTAAAAATGGTCATTTAATTTAAAACAAATCCGAGTTATAGAGTTCATTGAACCGAAGTTACAGAGATACAACCGATATTAATACTTTTGATTTGATCCATCGACAACTACCATCGTAAAGTAAAGGTTGTAGTGATGTTGTACAAACCAACTAGGAAACTCTAAATAAACTAGATTTGGTACAACGTTGTGTTCGTGTGTGCACTCGTTCATCATGATACATTGTATTATTTGGAGAATGCCGATCTCGCGCGGAACATGAACATACTCGTGGATAATATATAATGTATTAGAACCTACGAAAATATCTCTCGCGAATTGAAGAGAATGAGGAAACGCTTTTCATCGCATTTTTAAATCAACATTTCGTATTGAAAGCCCAAATGAATATCCTCGATGATTTATTTATTATTTCGCTGTATCGCGCCGTATGCCATCAATCGAGATGACTTAGAGTGCTATTGTATCCAAACACAGAATCGCATATCTCACTCTATTCTTCTGCGGAATCCTTACTTTCGCTGTATATTGAAATATCATTCTGTTCACCAGATGAATTCAGAATAAAGAGAGTATCTATCTACTTCCTGGGAATATGAAAGAGTAAACATTTCGCTGTAAAATAACATTCTATTATATTGGATCGATTTACTTCGGAGTAAAAATATTGTATTATATTAAAGTGTTTTTAAAGTTATGGGTTTTTCAATCGAGTTTGAATACACGTCCTTCATATGAAATGGTGTTGTGAGTTACAAAAATACGTCGATTCTTTAAAAGATATTCAATATTTGTGTTGTTAAAAAATATGGTTCTCATGTTTGAATATTAATTTTTTGAGGTTCGTCAAAGGAAACCAAGTTTTTAAGGTGTGTTCACGCAACGGAAGGAATTACCATTTTTTTAAATAAATATTACGTATTAGTCCTGGGTCGATCGATCGTTTTACACGACCCGGGTCGCTCACGACACACTGGCGTCATGAGCGGGTCGCGAAGACCCGCTCTTTTCGCGACACAAAATACGAAACTCGGTAACCGAGTTTCTCGCGCCGGTCGCCGCCCAGACCGGTCAAGTCATACGCGACACGAAACCCAGGTTATAATTGTATGAACGTTCGCTCACAGCTCACACCTGTAACTAGTAATGTCATGTCCCAGAAATAATTTTTTTTTAAATACATGGTAATTCAGGGGTAAAAAAAACCATGTTTTATCATGTTTTATAGGATATAAAAACCATGTAAAAAACGTGTTGTTATGAAGCTTTTATTAAGAATTTAAATAAGTAAATTAGCCGTAAGCTGGAATGCTTTAATATAAACTATTACTTTATAATTTTTCTTTGTGTAATAGGACAAAAATAAAATAAACGTGCCCATGAATTATTATGATTGCTATTTCTTTTTGATAGTGGGATAGTTAGGTTAGGAGTACAAGTTACAAGAGGAGAGGGTGTACAAAAGTTTTCAACTAGCAATTTTGCAATGTTTGTACGATTTTTATTAGAATTTTCAAAATAATATAAAATTCTTATAGGTGTATGTACATAGATTTTTGTTTAATGTTATATTATTAAACCTAATGAATACTGACTAATTGTCTAAAGATGACCATAATAGGCTGAGCGTAGACCGGTAATGGTAAAAAATAAATTGTGGAGAAATTTTTCAAATTGTTTTAATATGTATATTATGAATTGTTATTTATTAACGTCACGCACGTGTGTGTTAACCGAATGTGTCGCAGTTCGCACTTACGCTTCACCCAGCTACTTTCTACTACCTGAGTCATAAGAGCGGATGGCGAAACCCGGGTGTTGACAACCCGGTCGCTCTCTCATACATCTATCATCGCTCACCCAGATTGCAGTAGTAGAGCGGTTGCGAGACGTGGGTCGCGAGACCCGGATGCTGACGAAAAAATGACCCGCTCGCTCTTTGGTGGTGCGTGAGCGGGTTTCAATGAGCGGGTCATTCACGACCGACACAGGACTATTACGTATATGTTTGCATAGCCAGTTATCTATAGGTACTCCTGTAAGGTTTGTATTTATTAACATTTTTTAATTGATTAAAAAACGATGTGTAGATTTGAAACTTATCTGTGCAATCGGGAGCCTCATTTAGATAGATTGGATTTGTTCATTCGTTACTTCTCTTTTGACTGCGTGCGTAGACTTGAGAGCTTGTAATTATTATTGAGTTCTTTTGAGAAATGGATTATTTGTTGAGTTTGGAGACTGCAGAGAAGTAAAATGTTTACAGTCCTTAATAAGCGATAAAAAAGAAGAAGAAGATGGTTTGAATAGGAAATAATATGTCAATACGAATTTTAGAGGGAGCGCGATAATGTTAAAAACGATTATAATTAATTGCGTAGCGCAAATATTTAATAAAGCCTGACTTGTTTATTAAAATAAGCAAAAAATTCTCGACAACCGAGAAGTATCATTAAAAAACACTGTGATTTTTTTTCTTCATATCTGTAAACACGTTAAATAATAGAACTAAATACTATTTTTATAATTTTCGGGGCAAAATTAGCGATTTTTTTTCATATAATTATTTTTTTATCTCGACAAATGTACCTACAGAGATTATCGTAGAAAAAAAAATATTTTTAAGAGCTTACAAATTCGTAAAAGAAGTGTTCAAGGGAAATTATGTTACCTATATTTCAGTGGAAATTCGGAATGCTTGGACTTAAGCTCCCGGATTCCAAATTTATACCATTTTATAAAATATTTCTCTTGAACACTACAAGTTTTCAAGTTTTTAAAAAATATATGTTATTTTTTAAGATAATATCTGTACATTTATAGAGCCGAAATGGTAATTATATGAAATTCTCCCGAAAAAAAAAATCGCAATGTATGCTTCGAAAATTATTTAAAACACATTTTGTTCTGTTCTTTAATATGAAAATTCTGTTATTTAAAAAGGGTACGAAAAAATACAACACAAGCATTTTATGAGAGATTTTTGCCCTACTTTAAACGAGTGGCGTTTTATTAAACATTTTCACAATTTTCGCTTAATTATTATCGTTTTTAATATTAGTGCGCACCCTCTAACGTTCGTATTTACATATCTCTCATTCCTCTTCTTTTTGAACGCTTACTACCCGCAATGTGTTCTAGAAACAAAGAGTGTAATTTGGTGATAGTAAGCAGGAGAGTAAGAAAATAAATGAATTTCCGTAAAATACATAAATAAATTTTATGTATTATCCAACCTCATGGACCAAATGTAATAGATGACTTCACAATACGAAAAAAGTATTGGAAACATATTCTATTGTGTCTTTGCTTATTGTACTCGTATGATGTGGTGCACGTCTCACTCCGGTAGCTGGTGAGCGCAGAGCGGTATCAGCGGATTACAGCACTGTCCGGTGTCCGGTCAGTCCGGTGTCCCGGCCAGTCCAGCAGTCTAGCCAGTAGAGTGCCCACTGCCCCCGCCTGTCCAGCGGCAGTGGGTAGTGTGGGCAGTATAGCGAGGGTACGCTCCTAGCGCGGAGGCTACGGTCGAGAAATTCAATACATGTCATTTTTTACGACCAATTTCACATGTCACTTCCAGGAACGCTGGACCCTCGTTTAAAAGCCATCAGTGCTTGTAATTTATATTCAAAAGTTGTTTTTAAAATATGTTTTACTGGTTACAAATTAATTAATTTTAAATGTTAAACTCATTTTCTCAAAAAAAAATTAACTTAATTTTTATTTTACTGAAATAAAAAAAAAAACTTTATTCTCGTTTTACGTCGTATCCGTTAGTGTTTTTAAATTTAAATTTAATTTTATGTGAACACCTCACAAGAGTTTGAGGCTGCAGCTGCTCCCGTTCCTCGAGCTGCTTAATTGTGAAATAACACAAATTAATCAAATAAAATTTATTTGCGTATGCGGATAGTAGGTACAACGGATTGCCTCACAATGAAGTGGAATACACTTGCATAATCTTGATCACATTCTCTGAAATGAAAAATTTAGCTCCGTTATCATGAACGATTATTGAGAGAAATGCTAAAATCGGAAAACAGCAAATACCACAGATGAAGAACTTTAGAATTTGATCAGGGATGGGAGCCAAATTCTCATTCGAGTCGCGAAAACCGTGATGATCCACGTACTTGATACAAAATTGCTATTTGTCGACTTTCGTTTCGGAATGGCACCAAAAGAAGTTATAAAGATCATCATTCCATTGTTTTTTCCTCCTCCATCCCCTCCTTAACATCTCGCAGCCTCCAAACGTTACCTAAAACAGAAATGTCAAAGTTACACTAGCTCCAGGTAGCTCTTGCGGTATCACATGAAAACTGGGTATTTTAAATGAAGCCATGTCATCCAATTTCCCCGTTGCACAGTGTTCTAGTTTTCTCCAAAATCTAATTCTGATGCTTCCAGTCGAGCGTAATATTAAAATCGTTTATGAAAACATACAGGCGATCCATTGTTACACCGTGAAAGACGAAATAACAATTTATTGTGTAATATTGCACATTATCACTTTGTGCACGTGCACAGCTTTTGAACGTGAGGCCGAGTCACGTTTGATTTGGATCGCCGCTGAGTACAAAAAAGTTTAATTTAACATAATTCAGGCTTTTGTGGAACCTATGTATGATATTACGGGGTAACATTTGTTACGAATTTTACGGTAGTTTGCCATTTAAATTATATTTGTACATACTAATGTTACTACTTATATATCCAATATTTTTAAATTATACATTTTAGGGATATCGGCAGTTTTCCTATCTGCGACTTTACCTCTAATAAGACAACATAATAAAAAAGAAATAATGAAATTTATAACAAAATCAAAAATGGCTCGTGAAAATAAGAAAAATATTTATTTTTTGGAGTTTATTCTGGTGTAATTGAAAACGTCATAATAAGATAAAGTAAATAAATAGGTCATAAATATTATAATAAAAATAAGACAGGATACAACATTAATTACTAGGTTCAGTATAGAATTATATAAAACAAAAATATCACACGTGATAATAATAATTCAGAATAACATTTTTTTTCAGCGTAAATACCTATATAGTCACAGTTGTCGTTTATCAGTAAAAATAAGAATACAGGAAATACTTACATAAACAAATTCAGTTCATAACAGAATTTATACACAGCAGAAAAGTTAACATACTCATGAAATATCAGAGAAATACTCTTTTAAGAGGGTATTACCAGAGAAAACCAGAAATATGTAATTTTTAAATCAGATTTTAGACATATTGACTCTTTTCCACAAAAAATTATAAATGGATTTCGAAAGATTGTTCTTTTATCTAGCATTCGCATGTTTAAAATTTTGAGAAAAATGTTTATTTTTAGTATAATAAGGTTATACCATAGGTCGTTGGCAGATTTGTTAAATTTTCAAAAAAGATTTTGTATTATACCACACCCATTTCAAATCATATAATCATACAGTAAAATAAATCAATGCATTATCTAGGTATCGCATGTTTTAGAATTTTAATTTTAGTTTAAATAAAATCATTAAAAAATATGTGTTTCTTGACGAAAATTGATCCGTTTGTGTATTTATTTAACTAAAATATTTCAGATATTTTTAACATTCTTAATTAGACATTATTGAAAAATGATAAATACTTATATGATCAAAAAATAATTACAAAAAGAACACTATTTTAATAGTTTTATCATCACGCCTTTCAGCATTTTTTGACGTAGGTATAAATTAAAGCAAATTTGGAATGAAATAAAATCGATATTGAGTTATAATTTTAAAAAGCTGGTACGAAGAATAATTAATCTTTCTCATTGTAACCGCCCTGCATGGTCGTAAGAACAACTTTCGACGAAATGTGGATTTTCGGCCGCTGGCTGGTTAAACGCTCTTAAGGACTTTTAAAGGTTTTTTAACCTGGCATTGGAAATGTGCACTTTTGATATTACGTTATTGCAATTATTGCAAAGTATGGTTCAAGCAAGAATTTTTTTAGGCACAGTTCACAGTTCACAGGTTTGCTTCGATCTACTTTGAACAGTATGGATTGCATTGATCGATATTATTGCTTTGGACGGTTTTTATAGCACCATTTTCGTGAGAAAATCACCTCAAAGGCCTGACATGAGCGTATGGAGCGCGCAGGCACATTAAATTTCAACTCTGGGTATTGCATATTATTTTTAACTAATTTATAAAGGAATAGTGCATCTGTATGATTCTTTCGTACATTTAATTAATATAAATCAATGTCGTGTTTGTCTTTAATTAGTGATAGTATCATATTTGTGAACGCTTTGACATGAATCACCGTTGATATATCTTAAAAAATAACCATTTTTGAAGCAAGAAGCTGTCTCTGAATATTATTAAATCTTATAAATGACGTGTAAAAGTACCAAAGAAAGTTAGGAATTTGTTTGAATTGATTTGATTTTGTTAATGTGAAATTTATAAAATGAGACCAAACAACTGGTGCAAACTCCAGATGACTCCGTACGTAGCAAAGTAAAAGTGCTTAGTAATATTGATGCTTTTTAAAAGTTGTGTTTCAATGATGAGAGTTATGATTTTAACATTTTTATTTGTGATTTGTTTTTCCCAGGTCTGTAGGTTATATTATATTTTACTGTCAAGGGTTATTCCGAGATCACAAATATCTGAGACTGTGGCGGTGTCGTTGTTATTTAAAGAATAGTTAAATATATTTTTTTATTATTTCTGGAAATGACAATGTGATGGCATTTCGAAACATTTAGAATTAATGGGTTTTATTGACAATAGGTAGCTATATTGTTTAAATCATGCTATAAGTTGACACAATGGTTTAGACAGGCGTGTTTAGCTTAGCCTTAATAATTCTATTTGGAAGTATTTTACAACATTGACCAAATCATGAATATAAATGCTTAAGGTTTTGTAATTCATACTTGCGTCTATGAATTTCACAACTAAATAATAATGTCCTTATCCGTTAATTCAAAGAAAATACAGGTAAATAATATTTCATTTATAATTGTAAATAATTCTTATTGTAAAAGGCTTCCAGGTATCATACAAACAAAGTATAGAAAATACAAATAAGTGTAGTAGTTTATTATATTTTTTGGATTTTTCGACTAACATAGGCTAATATAAACTACTATCCTCTAACCTACTGTTTTTTTCTAATATAGTGTAACAGAGCACAAAAATCAAGTTACCACTTGACCTTATGTCAAAATCTATCATTATCAATGTTTACTGGTATAGATTTTGTAGGTAATCTAAACTTTAAACATGTTTATTGTAGATGTTTATACGTCTAGGAAAGTTTCGTGTTAAAACCGATCACTTTCTTTATTATTTGAAAATCTACGTCTACAAGCCCATCTCTCCCGAAGCGTGGGAGTAAAAGCAAATAGACTTGGTCTATTTCCGACACGCTTTTCTTAGCTCGCAAGGCAAGAATCAACAATTTGTGATATGGCACTGAAAATGAATTTATTGTGGATTGTAGGATAAAAATCCCTCCCTTTACACGGACAGGATCGGTTTGCGCAGTGAGCCGTGCTCGCATTATTGAATGCGCTTCATGCTCCAGGAACTAAAGTTTCGCTCAACTGGCTCCTGTTGTGTGCCGTGCTGGGTTCTATGCTATGCGCTCTATGTTGCAACTACATAGCATGCTTTCCCTCTACAATTCGATATTTATTTACAGGGAAGAAGTATTGCGGGTAAGTTATTTACCAGCGCTTTATCAAGCCGATTGTAATGGAGATATCCACTGTGACTACGACACATCCTACCTCATTTCACTAATTTTTTTCACGACTCATCCACCTTCTTTAAATTCCAGACAATTTTTCTAACGGAGTTTCATTGTAGTGCTTTTATTAATTTATTTTTGGTTTCATATCAACTCAGAATCATACTATTTCATCACCCCTTTGAAAAGTCATTAAAAGTAAAAAAAAAGAAGAAAAATAGCCCGTAACCTAACCCATTTAAACAATTTTTCGTCACTTTTGATGACTTTTCAAAAGACGTGTTGAAGTTGCATGATTCTGAGTTGTAGATGTACGATTCAGAGTTGTAGTGTACCTAGATTTAATATATCTATCAGGGTTTTTATCTAGTTTTCATTGTGTATAATTAAAGGCCTTTAACCAGCCAGTGGCCGAGAATCCAAATTTCATCGAAAGATGTTCTCACGATCGTACAGGGCGGTTCCAAAGAGAAAGATTTTTTATTCTCCGTACCAGCTTTTTAAAATTAGAGCTCAATATCGATTTTATTTCATTCAAAATTAGCTTTAATTTATACCTACATCCAAAAATGCTGAAAGGCGTGATGATAAAACTGTTATAATTATGTACTTTTTATAATTATTTTTTGATCATATAAGTATTTATAATTTTTCAATAATATATAAGTAAAATAAGAATGCAAAAAAATCTTAAATATATTAGTTTGTAAGACCGTAAATAAATAGGAAAACTGAAGTATTTTCGTCACAAAACACGTGCACGGATCTTTTTTTTAAAGATTTTATTTAAACTAAAATTAAAACTCTGAAACATAGCTTTCCCAGATAGTTTATTGATTTATTTTACTGCATGATTATATGATTTAAAATGAGTGTTGGATAATTCCAAATTTTGTTTGAAAATTTAACAAATCCTCCAACGACCTATCGTATAACATTATTAGACTAAAAATAAATATTTTTTCTCAAAATTTAAAACATACCTTTACTTTTTGGAAAAGAGTCCTCACGTCTAAAATTTGATTTAAAAATGACGTATTTCCTGGTTTCTCCGGTTATTCCCTCTTAATTCTGAAACATACACACTTAATATAAAATTTTGAATATTACACAGCAAAATTTATCTACATTAATTTTACTTGAATTTGGGCACTACAAATGTTAAGTACCTACCTATGTAGCAATAGGGAGATTGAAGATAACTGGCAGGCGCCCGGAGCCCGATGCAATGCGATGAGATAATCTCAACGTCAGCCGCCTATCGAGCGTACTCCTAGTACCTACCTAGTTCTCCCTGAAAAGTGGATACTGTGAATAAATTAATAATTTTCCTTTAGCGACACGCAAAAGCGACTTAAAAGAAAATCATGGAACACAAACCAAGCAATACAATAAATTTTATTTTTCTTGAATTCATCCAAACAATTTTTTTAATTAAATAAATAATTGATTTTTCAATAATTATTGAAAAAGTTCTTTATGGCACCCTAGTTAACCCCTCCCTCTAATCCTATCCCACCATTCATTTTTTTCACATTTTTTTGTATTTTTATTTATTCCTATTTTTTTCATCTCTGTATGCTTATAATTACACAACACTTATTTTACATAACCAGAGAAGTTCCGTCAAAAATCACAGGATATTATAATTTCAATTTTTTTAAATAAAATCATAAAGGCGGCGGTTCGCGCCGCGACTGCGACCGGAGACCGAGACGGGAGACAGAGGCAGGCGACAGCGACAAGTGTCTCGGTCTCTTCGGCACTACTGTGGGTAGAGACCGAGACGGCGAGACCGCGACCGCCTTCACCTTCAGTATAGCGCAGTCTGTCGATGAGGTCGGTATTGTTGTACTGTTATTAATTTACACTAATGGAAACCCAAGTAGAGTTACTAATGGAGGAAGAAGAAGACGATGATTTGTACATATTTTAGGCGATTTTTAGTTTACCTATCACCTATTGTTTGACAATAATATGTTCAGGACTTATTTTAGAATGAATAAAACATAGTTACAAAAAGACAATGTCTACAAAAGGAAGAATATCATTGAAAATAAATTTAATTTAATTTAATTTAAAAATTAATAATTTATTATTTTTTTTAATTTGTTAATTTAATTAATTAATTTTTTTCGGAATCTAATTGTGCATTGTATATGCTGTCTGATCAGTTCAATCAGCTTCTCACAGTATTAGTCAGAAAAAGCGGTCATTTTTTACAACAACCACACATACTTATCAAGCGCGACGCGAGACACTACTTGTCCAGGGCAGCGACCGTCTCGCTGTCTCCCGTCTCCCGTCTCTGTCTGCTGTCTCGGTCGCGCGCACCAACTGGCCCCCATACAAAGCTAAAGGACAAGTACCCGTTGCGGTCGCCTGCCTCTGTCTCCCGTCTCGGTCTCCGGTCTCGGTCGCGGCGCGCAACCGCTGCCTTAAGAGGTAGGTACTTTATCGCTTGTCTTAATTTATTCAAACAGACAGTTCCGAAAAATTACAAATTGAAACGTAAATAATTGATTCAGCATTGATGATACTACTTATAACAGTAAAAAAGAAAAAGCTTTGAAACCGTTTTTTTTAATGGAAATATGAGATGAGAGCGATTTATAGATCATATATTATAGTGTCATATTGGTAATAAAAAATCATATAAATTTACAATTTGTCAGATAATATAAATCAAATTATGCCTACCCTTTATGATAAAGGGCTTTTCCTTCGTTCTAAGGAGTGGTCAGGCCATTGTTGACGTGGAATCGTACACGGTCATGTTTCAAAATGAAATTTTGAAATATTATTAATATATTGAAATGAACACTTCTTTAGCACCGTTGTGATTTGAAATTCGATGAGACCAAAAATAGCGGCTCTAAAAATAGACAAACACCTACATCTACAGGATTTAGCTTGCGAGAAAATGAGATAGTATAATCGGTCTCCTCTTTGTGCGGTGCTTCGTAGTCTCTCCACTCTTGTCTACTTTAGTTTTCTGAAGGTTTTACTTATGCCGCGTGTGAATTGCGCAAGCTGTTTTTTTTTAATAAGCAATAGATTTTACCAAATGTACTCGTATAATAGGTATTTCTATAGCACAATAAAATTCATCAACGTTGATTAATTGCGCATATTAACAAATCATTATTCTGTGTGTATTACATATAAAAGGTTGTTTTTATTCAATTTGCGTCTACGTTTTTCCACGTGTGTGTGATGCCAGTAATCAACGAATCGTTTGATAGTCGGGTTAGTACGTGAATCAGATATAAATCATAGGTTTAATCGGTGTAAAAATCTTACTTGAAATTCGATTAACAGTGATGCAGAATGGATTTGAACAATGCGCTACCGAAGTGGAGCATGGTAATGGAATTGCATCCAGCAAAGTGCAGTGAGGCATGCGAGTGCGCAATTAGACTCGATACGCCTCAAAATTCGAATGCATTGCCCAAAGGAAAATCTTAGGCTCTTTTCGATTCCAGTTTTCAGTTCATAGAATTATCGGCACGGCTCCGATATCCTTCGCCTAATGTTAATTAGTTAAATGAGTTTGCAAGGATGTTTCCTGAATTTGTATTTTCTCATACTCGGAAATCCAATATTAACGATTTCATTCAAGTGTTTCTCTGAACAAGTATTAGGTAATTAAATTTGAATTGCTAAGTGAGGTGTAGTAAGTGGAATACACTTTACATTGTAATTTGCGTTAGTCCTGGGTCGGTCGTGAATGACCCGCTCATTGAAACCCGCTCACGCACCACCAAAGAGCGAGCGGGTCATTTTTTCGTCAGCATCCGGGTCTCGCGACCCACGTCTCGCAACCGCTCTACTACTGCAATCTGGGTTTTGGGTGCGGATGTGGCGGGGGAGCGACGATAGATAGATGTATGAGAGAGCAACCGGGTTGTCAACACCCGGGTTTCGCCATCCGCTCTTACGACTCAGGTAGTCGAAAGTAGCTGGGTGAAGCGTAAGTGCGAACTGCGACACATTCGGTCAACACACACGTGCGTGACGTTAATAAATAACAATACATAATATACGTATTAAAACAATTTGAAAACTTTCTCCACAATTTATTTTTTACCGTTACCGGTCTACGCTCAGCCTATTATGGTCATCTTTAGACAATTATTCAGTATTCATCAGGTTTAATAATATAACATTAAACAAAAATCTATGAACTTACACCTATAAGAATTTTTATATTATTTTGAAAAATCTAATAAAAATCGTGCAAAATTGCAAAATTGCTAGTTAAAAACTTTTGTACACCCTCTCCTCTTGTAACTTGTACTCCTAACCTAACTATCCCACTATCAAAAAGTATCATAGCAATCATAATAATTCACGGGCACGTTTATTTTATTTTTTGTCCTATTACACAAAGAAAAATTATAAAATAATAGTTTATAATAAAGCATTCCAGCTTACGGCTAATTTACTTATTTAAATTCTCAATAAAAGCTTCATAACAGCACGTTTTTTACATGGTTTTTATATCTTTCAAAACATGATAAAAAGTGAAGCATGTATTTTTAAAAATTTATTTCTGGGACATGACATTACTAGTTACAGGTGTGAGCTGTGAGCGAACGTTCATACAATTATAACCTGGGTTTCGTGTCGCGTATGACTTGGCCGGTCTGGGCGGCGACCGGCGCGAGAAACTCGGTTACCGAGTTTCGTATTTTGTGTCGCAAAAAGAGCGGGTCTTTGCGACCCGCTCATGGCGCCAGTGTGTCGTGAACGACCCGGGTCGTGTAAAACGATCGATCGACCCAGGACTAATTTGCGTAGAGAATTATAAGAAGCCCAGGCCCAAACCCAGACAAGATATAGGTATACCTGCATTAGCAAATGTATTCAGGAATAAGTAATTAATAATCTCCATGCCTTCACGAGAGCACAATTTGTAGGTACCTGTATACGAATGCGAAGTGTTATAGCACTTTTATCTTATAATGCGGCTAGATTTTCCTCGCATTGGCATAGCATGAAAAGAGCCAGCGTAGGAGTTCTACCAAAGGAAGGTGTATTGATGGAGCACAGTCCCGCGGTATAAATCCTCCGCGGGGAAGACAAATGGGGGACTATTAAACTCTTTGGGTTCCCACACATTTGTCCCGTTTATAGATTTTCCGCCTATTTGGGGAATTAATTCACCCGCAGCGGTTATGAATTTCATTTTATTGTAACTTTGATCATAAAAGAGGAATGAATCACCTGTAAATTACCCACTTATTTTCCAATAAGATTTTTTACCGGACATCTGTAGACCAGTGAGTAAAATATCGCTCGGATTGGGAAAATTGTATTTTTATCGGCTAAATCTTACGATTCATACTCAATGGGTGAAATATAGGAACATCAGTCAAATTGCACACCGAGGAAGCATATTGAGTTAAAATCCGACGGATGTATACGATTTTTTACGAATTTACTGAAAAAGACTATCCCTCGGAAAATTTCGTAGTTTTAGAATATCAATCATCTTACTTTCAGATATTATTTGATATTTTCACGGCCAAAAAATTTTTTTGTTCTTTTTTTTACATAAATTCATCACAGGAGGTCTGTGGAGGGTGTTTTAAAGGGAAGGTTGGAGAGGAAGTTCTGGGAAGAAAAATGAGTGATAAAAAGTATGCATCCATCCCTCCCACTGCGGTGCAAGGCGTTGGATCGAAAGGGTTCGGCTAGAGAGGTCAAAGAGTCTTCCTCAACCGGCCTCGCCCGATCCGCCCGCCACGCAATTGGTGGGTAGATACATCCGCCGCTAAGACCTGAACACAGAACCCCACGAACCCGAGCACCCCTGTTAAGTCACCAAACGTAGCGTACCTATATCAGAGGTGTTGGTTGTCCAATAAATAGATCCCTACGCGGCGGCACATATATCCGCCTCCCAAATTGTATTATTATCACTATTAATTCTTGGGTTATTATAACGTGTTGCGCTTCCCCCTTTAGCCAACGTTTCGGGCAGCATTACGGCGTTCATCTGCCCCGATGATGGAAACTGAAACCCAAAAGTGAATCACGATAATTTTACTTCGAGTTTGCGTATAACATTACCTACGCATTAAAATGAAATAACTCTTAACTAGGGATCCATAGCTTAAATCTAACCACGTTGAAATTAATAAGCATTTAATATCGTGTTTATCGTATGCTCTTTTCCAAAAGTTTTTAATTTGATGGTGGCAAGGTCTGTCTGAATGAGTCAGGCACTTCTGTAGGGGTATCGCCTAAAGTTTAGGGACGGACTTTAAGACTTGGAGGGTGCCACTTGCAAAGCGTTGTTACGAGTATATTGTGATTGTTTTGTTAATACCCATGACTTATAAGTTTGCTAACTAACTAACTGCATTATAATAAACGCGCACGCTCGAAGGTAAAACAGTAATTACTCCGTGAATATACGTATTCACCCGTATGACGTAGAATTTGAATTGGTAACATAGTCATAGGAAGCTTGGTTCCAAGTCCCAAGTTGTTTCGGCGAGGTGCGCCAGCTGTTGGTGCACTTTGGGAGTTTAAAGTGTTATTGCTCGGGCGCCGCGCGCCAGGCGTTTAATTTGAAAAGTTGTAAGAATACTTTGCATCAAATAAATCGGAAAACGAGATTTGAACGAGCTTTACACCCGCCAATGAGCACTCGACCTGCGATCCCATCCATCCCGGGAAAGGGTGTTTTTTTTAATAAAATTGTTAAAAATGAAACCCCCATTAAATGAATGAGTAGAACATAAATGAATAGATATTCCAAAATCAAAATGCCAGTCACTATTAAACGAATCAATGTCGAATAAATGGATTTGAAATATTATTCTGTTTTACGTCTAGCTTTTATGACTGGGATTTGTAGCAGATTTGTTAGCAAAAACTTTCGTGTTTCTCCATTATTTGTAAGATGTTTAAATTTCAAATAAGAGATCTTCGGGTGGCGCTGAACATTGGGTTATTATTTTCTAGAGGAAAACTACTATTAAAAAGATAGTGAATTTTTTGTACTTGCCTACGCTAAAAAAGGACGTACTTGACTTACTTTAACCAGTGATTCCTGACATTATTTGGAGTAAAAAATTTAAATAAAATTTTGGTCTGCGGTGACTAATATAATATTAGGGGTTTCCAATAAATTACCAACTGGTTATGGTATCTTCCAGCTCCAGAAAGTCGAAAAGAATACGTGGATTAGAAATCAAAACTAAGGCTGACTAATGTTGCATTACAGCTAAGTATCATGTAGGATTGGTACCTTTACGTGCTAGGTACTAATTAGTATTAAAAACAGTGCAGAATTCCAAACCAAAAAAGTCGTGGTTTGTAAAATGTATTGTGGTCAAAACACAACGTGTTGTTGTTAGAGTCTTAAGTTTTCCGACTTACTCTTAAAATTTCACAAATTAAAACAATTGCCTTTTTACAAGATGCTTACAAACCCATCGATCAAACCTCGAAATCACGTGCTTCAATGTGACCTCCGAAAAATTTCCCAGAAGTTTAATACACATCATCCAAAGTTTGGAGCAGCGTATTTTACTTTGAATTATAAAAAACGTTTTCGAAACAATCGACCATCAACAAACTATTAACTTTCTTCGAATCAAATAATTAGTTTCAAATGCGCAAACAACTATCTAATTCATTAAAAGGATAAGTTTTCTTGTGAGTTTCAATGTTCCATTGCAAAGGTTTCCTTTTAAAAATTGCTTGATGTTTTGTGTGATCAATAAAGTAAATTATAAAAATGATTAAATAGTTTTATGAATTCACTAATTCGGTAAAATAAATTTGAACGTTTTCCCATACCTATTATATTCCCACACTGAATTCCTGATCCCTTAGAGATTTTTGAAATTGAAAAGTAATAGTCGTAGGAAATTTTCAACTTCAAAGCATTTTTTATACGCCTGATACTTTATTTTTTTAGGCTTACAAAAATGTTGGATTATGGCAAAACCCAAGAAGCGTTCTACTTGCAGTAGGTATTTATGTTATTTTTAAGCGATCAAATTTTCAAACCGACGATTTTGTGTTGGTTCGCAAAGCCTTTATCAAAATTCTGATGTGGGTAATAATAATAATAATAATAATAATTTTTATTTTAGTAATTTGTATATTAATTAATTCGTACATTTAAGTTTACAAATTTCTAATTGATTAAAATATTTCATATTCACTATATTTTTTCAAGTTTTATGTAGCTCCTACAATACATCTTGAACTTTCCAATTGGTGTGGACTTTAAAGTTTCTGGTAGTGTGTTATACAACTTCATTCCGTTGTACAGTAGACTGTTCTGCGTATTCGCTTTGTCCTTTTTTGTAGCCTAATTTCGTTGCACGTCCTTGTGTTATATCTGTGAATGTCTTTATTGTATACAATTTTATTTGAGAAGTATTTTGGTAACGTGTTGTTCAATATTTTGTGGATAAATACCATCGTGTTCAAGGTCAGCATCTGTTTCACGGTCAACCAATTTAGTTCCTTTAACATTTTAATTATTTTTGAAAATCTGTTTCGTCGAAGAATTATTCTCATTGCCCTGTTTTGGAGAATTTGTAACTTATTTTGTTCTCTTTCGTTACATAGGAAAAGTATACTTGAGCAGTAGTTGAAGTGTGGAGCAATAATTGAATTATATACGGTGATTGCAGTTTTCTAGAAATTTTTGGCCGAATTCTTCCAAAAAAAGATATCTTTTTGCCAATTTTCTTTTGGGTGTATTCAGCATGTCTATTGAAGTTTAGTTTGGAATCTAATATAACTCCTAAGTATTTCATTTCAGTAACATTTTCAATAATTTCACCATCAATTTTAATTTTGCTTTCACTGAATGTCTTCTTGTATCCGATCACCATACATTTTGTTTTTTTTTTGTATTTAATTTAAGCTTATTTATATTTAGCCATCTTGATACATCATTTAGTTCATCATTTAAAATGTGTATTAGTTCTTCATAGTTATCTCCAATTAAGTATATTAGTGTATCGTACTTGTAACAGACGTATCAAGCCTTTACAAGACTGTAAAATAAGGGGCACCGGTCTTGTGCACGCCTTCCACTAGCTCACGCTGATGATGGTGATATTTGTTGGCTGGCCTCCCTACATCCAGTGGTATAGGTCCTGGATGCGCCTAGTTTCTGCCTGAGCGGTGCCTTGGCAGTGCCCCGAGTCAGGGCCGACTGCAGCGGTAGGCACCGGGTTCCCGTTCAGGCAGAACTTCGGCAGGAGGCAGCAGCTGGCAGCAGGTCGCAGACTTCCAGAGGTAGGTGTCTGGACCACTTGTAGAGTAAATAAAATACTTGTTTGAATGTTGAAGAATAACTGATTTATTATGAGAAATGGCCGGGTTTATATACCCGATTTCCGTGACAAAACCTGTCACGTGGTACATTTTTGTGGTGGGAGGTTTTACCTAGCCCTTTACCTATATAAGGTGTGCCTTTCTGTGGGCCACCCATTTTGGCAAACACTTGCTTGAAAGTGGTCGTCTAAAATTGGTTTCTTAAATTAATTATACAGGTTAGGTTAATGTATTTACAATGTTTTCCTTAAAACTACAGTGTTTCTACGGATGTTCTACATTCGTAGATTTTTTGTTTGACGAGTTTGGGTTGATTTTAAGGAAGTTTGACTTTTTGTCGGTAGGTATTTGTTATTTAACAAAGTGTTTGAATAGTTACAAAGAAGTTAATATTTTTCCCAGGTCCCCCGTAAGCTTGGCTATCGAAACCTTTTGGTTCCGTCGCTTTACGAGGTCCTGGGATTTTTAAAATGGAGAAAAAGTGAAATGATGCTAAAGTCTCGAAAATCTGCTCAAGTGCTGATAGCGCTGGCAGTTTAAGAGTTGCAATGTTTATTTATGGCTCTATGGATGCCCCGTAGGACTCTGCACTGAAACGTCTTAGTTTCAGCGTCCTACGGGGTGTTTAAACGAAGTTATATTAAAATATGGTGTATTTTTGACCAATATAAAGGCCCTTAATAGGGACGCCCAAATTGGTTTTTTGGCTTTGTAGCCGGAAAAATAGCCCTGAAGGCGATGAAATAATAAGTTTAGGATGTCTCCTGGTGGCAACTTGGTAACCAAGTTTTTACTTGTGTCACCAGGGCATCTGTGTATTAAGAAAAAGACATTTAAAATTGAAAAAATGTGTTTTGAAAAAGATCGTTGCTGGCGGCACGGTATTATTGAACTTCGTGGCCAGGACGAAAAAGGCCCTAAAAAGGGCCGCCAAAAAAAATAAAAGGCAATCTGCTTGGTGAAGCCGACTGCGAGCCAGCATAATAATGGCCCTTGTTAGGGCCGCCTAAAAAGGGAGGCAAAACAGCCTGCTTGGTGAAGCCGACTGCGAGCCAGTATAATAATGGCCCTTTTCAGGGCCATAACTAAAAGGGAGGCTAGTTAGCCTGGTTGCCTTTGGAGGCTTAAATAAGCATAATTAAAGAAATATAGGAGGCTAGAATGTCTCCCGGTGCAAACTTGGCACACAAGCTTTATTGGTTGCACCGGGGCATTGTACATAATTAGCAAATTATAATTTAACAATGAGGGAGAGCAACACGTCCGTTACAGTACTATTAGTGTATATAAGTCGTACTTTGCATTTTGAAAATATTTTCACCATGTCATTAATATAGAGTATGAACAATAGAGGTCCAAGGACCGATCCCTGTGGTTTTCCATTGGTTTTGAAAATTGATTATTTATTTTGTTTTATTATTCTGCTTTCTGTCTCTCAAATACTTTTGTATTAATTTAATGGCTACAGATGAGAAACCAATTTCTTTAAGCTTTCTTATTAGTATGTCTCGGTCTATAGTTTCGAATGCCCTTTGAAAATCCAAAAATATTGCTAAGATTAATTTATTATTATTCATTCCTTCCTTCCATTCTTCGACAATTACGTTTAATGCTATTTCACATGAGTTATTAGATCTGAACCCTGATTGCTCTTGATATAAAATATCGTGTTTATCTAGATATTGCAAAATTTGTTCTTTTATTATAACTTCAAGAATCTGCTCATATTTTGGTAAGGTGTTGATTGGTCGAAATTCTTCACATTTTCTGGTATTTTTTACCTTTGGAACCGGTATAATAGTAGATAGTTTCCATGACTGTGGAAATTTTCCTTCTTCAATCGTCTCATTGATAATATTTAATAGAGTAGATCCAATTACTGGAAAAGCATCTCTTATTTTACTAATAGTTAATCCATCTGAACTATTCTTTGATTTTATTTTGTTTAAAATGATAAATAAATATTCTGCATTTATTTTTCTGAAGACCAATGATTCTTCGTTTGGGTCGATATTATCATTTGTGGGGTTAACAGCAATGTTGGGTATTAATTTGTTAATTTGAATGATACTTTCAATAAAATATTTATGAAAGTTATTAGCCATGTTTTCTTCGTTTATCTCTTTTGGAAAGTTTACAATTTTTATGTCGTCTTTGTTTTCGCCATGTACTAATTCTTTTATGCTTTTCCAAATTTTTTTGGGATCCACTTCTTCTGAGTTTATTTTATTTTTTATGTACTCATTATGCGTTCTTTTTATGTCTTTGGAGTATTTGTTTCTCTCTTTTTTGTAGTTATCCCAATCCGTAATACTATTAGTAAGGCATGCTCTTTTGTAAAATGCATCTCTATCGTGCTGCATTGTACGTAGTTCCCTTGTGTACCATTTATTATTGTTTCTTTTATGTATCTTCTGTTCTGGAACAACTTCATCAATAGATTTTTTTAAGTTTAATATCATCTGGTCAGCTTTTTGGTTATATTCCATTTGATTTATTCCATTCCAATTAATAGTCTCTAAGGATTGAATGAAAATTTCCTTATTATATTTTTTGTAATTTTTAAATGTTGTAATTTGTGTTTCCTTACTGGAGTTGCATTTTTCTCTGTCATTTATTAGAATTTGAATGATGTTATGGTCGGTAATTTTAGGATTATCTAGTACATTAATATTTAAGTTGAATTTATTTGAGATTACCAGATCAATCGTCGTTTTTGAGATATTTGTAATTCGTGTAAAATCTTAAAAAGCCAGGACGAAAAAGGCCCTAAAAAGGGCCGCCAAAAAAAAAAAAAGGCAATCTGCTTGGTGAAGCCGACTGCGAGCCAGCATAATAATGGCCCTTGTTAGGGCCGCCTAAAAAGGGAGGCAAAACAGCCTGCTTGGTGAAGCCGACTGCGAGCCAGTATAATAATGGCCCTTTTCAGGGCCATAACTAAAAGGGAGGCTAGTTAGCCTGGTTGCCTTTGGAGGCGTAAATAAGCATAATTAAAGAAATATAGGAGGCTAGAATGTCTCCCGGTGCAAACTTGGCACACAAGCTTTATTGGTTGCACCGGGGCATTGTACATAATTAGCAAATTATAATTTAACAATGAGGGAGAGCAACACGTCCGTTACACTCCCCCCGTGCTGCTTGTCTGCACTAGTCATCAGGACGTGTCGAACGATGAGTAGGCGAAGCTGCATAGGCGGGAACAACAGGATCCCAGCGGGCTTCACGGCAGGTCGGGTGTAGACTGCGGGGCTCGTCTGGATTCGGGCTGTCCTCTCTCGGCCATCTGCGGCGGGGCTGTCGTCCAGGACTCGGCCGTGTGGTCGGCTGATGTGGAGCATCATGGGGTCCATGACAGCCAGCAAATTTTTCCTTTTGCTGGGGTTGATTGGCTCCCCCCGTGTGAAGAGCGCCACTTCTTTGATGGTGGCATTGCTGGGGCAGGGCGGGCTCGTCTTCGCTGCGCCGATAACAGGTATCACGAATGTGGTAGTGATACTGCTGGGGCAGGGCGAGCTCGTCTTCGCTGCGCTGATGACGAAAACTACTGTTATGACAGCGGAATGTGGTTGGTCATCCATCTGGGCCAGTGCTTGATATCTCTGTTCGCGCAGAGGTACGGATTCAGCAGATGCTCTCTGCTGATCGGCTGACTGTGCAGAGCTGGCTGTCCGGTGGAGCCCGGGTGAGGGCGGCCCGGGGCCAGAAGGTCCAGGTGGCAACAAATCCCACTGCTCTGGCAGCGGTGCGGATCCGGCAGATGCTCTCTGCTGGTCGGCTGGCTGCCTCTGACAAAGCAGGGGTAGGGGCGGTCCGGGGCCAGAAGGTCCAGACGGCAGTGAGTACAACTGCTCCGGCAGTGGTGCGGATCCGGCAGGGTCCGGGGTCACGAAGCTGGCCCTTCTCGGGGCCGCAAAACTGGCTCTTCCTGGGTTGTAGGAAGGGGGCGGCGGCGGAGGGTCTTTAGGCCCTAGCTGCGCCAGTGATGCATATGGTCCAACGGGCTTCTCCGGTGCGGCTTCACGTTGCCTCTTGTCGAGCAGAGGTACGGGCGGCACGGGGCCGGATGGTCCAGGCTGCATCCAAATTTCCTGGAGTCGCCAAGGTTCTCCTTGGTCCGGAACTGAGCGTTCGGTTGGCTCAAGGACTGCACCAGCTTGGGCAGGCTCTGCTGCTGCTGGTGGTGCATACCTCTGGTCCACCAGAGGTACAGGTTCGGCAGGCTCTTCACGTACGGCTTCTCGGTACCTCTGTTCGAGCGGAGGTACGGGCGGTACGGGGCCGGCAGGACCAGGTTGGGCAGGAGCTGCTGCTGCTGCTGGTAGTCGGTACTGCTGTTTGTGCAGCGGTACTGGCTGTGATGGCCCAGGTGGTGTCCACTGGGCGTGTGATGATGGTCCCTCAACGTTGTAGTAAGGGGGCGGCGGCAGGGGGCCTCCAGGCCCTGGCTGCGCCGGCAAGGCGTACCTCTGGTCCACCAGAGGTACAGGTCCAACGGGCGTCTCTCGTACGGCGGTACGCGGCCTCTGGTCCACCAGAGGTGCGGGCGGTACGGGGCCGGAAGGTCCATGCTGCATCCATCCTTGACCCTCATTGTGATGAGGGGGCGGCGGCGGAGGGCTCTCAGGCCCTGGCTGCGCCGGTGAGGCGTACCTCTGGTCCACCAGAGGCACCGGTCCAACGGGCATCTCACGTACGGCGGTACGCGGCCTCTGGTCCACCAGAGGTGCGGGCGGTACGGGGCCGGAAGGTCCAGGCGGCATCCGTCGGGACTGCTGCCATAGTTGAGGGGCGGCGGCGGAGGGCCTTCAGGTCCTAGCTGCGCCGGCGAGGCGTACCTCTGGTTCACCAGAGGCACAGGTCCGACAGGCATCTCTCG
Organism: Limnephilus marmoratus; assembly: GCA_917880885.1. Taxonomy (NCBI): domain Eukaryota; kingdom Metazoa; phylum Arthropoda; class Insecta; order Trichoptera; family Limnephilidae; genus Limnephilus; species Limnephilus marmoratus. The sequence goes on from OU862908.1 coordinate 42,463,465, forward strand.
TACGGCGGTACGCGGCCTCTGGTCCACCAGAGGTGCGGGCGGTACGGGGCCGGCAGGACCAGGTTGTATCCATGTTGGATCCCCTTTGTAGTGAGGGGGCGGCGGCGGAGGGTCTTCAGGCCCTAGCTGCGCCAGTGAGGCGTACCTCTGGTCCACCAGAGGCACAGGTCCAACGGGCGTCTCACGTACGGCTTCACGTTGCCTCTGGTCGAGCAGAGGTACGGGCGGTACCGGGCCGGAAGGTCCAGGTGGCATCCATGTTGGACTGCCTTGGCTGCTTGGCTGCGGGGCTCGGCTATCTCGTGCCGGCCATGTTTGTTCCCCATAGTAGTGAGGGGGCGGCGGCGGAGGGTCTTCAGGCCCTAGCTGCGCCAGTGAGGCGTACCTCTGGTCCACCAGAGGCACAGGTCCAACGGGCATCTCACGTACGGCTTCACGTTGCCTCTGGTCGAGCAGAGGTACGGGCGGTACCGGGCCGTAAGGTCCAGGTGGCATCCATCTTGGACTGCCTTGGTTGCTTGGCTGCGGGGCTTGGCTATCACGTGCCAACCCTGAAGCATGATGAGGCTGCATCCGTGTTGAGTCATGGCTGCTTGGCTGCGGGGCTTGGCTATCGCGTGCCAACCCTGAAGCATGACGAGGCTGCATCCATGGTGGTTGTCCATGGCTGCTTGGCTGCGGGGCTTGGCTCGGGACGTGCCAACCCTGAAGCGTCGTGTTGTGGCAACCCTGTAGCAGCATGCGGTAGAGCGGGCCCTGTCGCACTTTTTTGTGCCGGCCCTTTTGCTCCACGCGGTGTCAGTCCTGCAGGATGAGGTAGAGCGGGCCCCGTCGCACTTTTTTGTGCCGGCCCTTTTGCTCCACGCGGCGTCAGTCCTGTAGGATGAGGTAGAGCGGGCCCCGTCGCACTTTTTTGTGCCGGCCCTTTTGCTCCATGCTGTTGTGGTTGCAGGGTTTCCGTCAGCATGTCAATAAGTTGCTGCTGACGGCGCAGCTCTCGTTGTAGTTGTCGCACCATGCGTGTCACGGGCGTGGGTATGCATGGCATCAGGCGTGATGTGGCATCAGGCATGGCATCAGCCCTGACATGGGCCATGGCATCAGGCGTGGCATCAGCCCTGACATGGGGCGTGGCGTCAGTCCTGGCATGAGGCATGGCATCAGGCGTGGCGTCAGGCGTAGCGTCTGGCGTAGCGTCAGGCGTAGAGTCCAGCGTGGCGTCCAGCGTGGCGTCAGGCAAGGTATTTCAGGCGTGACGTGGCATCAGGCGTGGCGTGTCAGGCGTGCAGCAGATCCGGCTCGAAGGACCACTTGTAACAGACGTATCAAGCCTTTACAAGACTGTAAAATAAGGGGCACCGGTCTTGTGCACGCCTTCCACTAGCTCACGCTGATGATGGTGATATTTGTTGGCTGGCCTCCCTACATCCAGTGGTATAGGTCCTGGATGCGCCTAGTTTCTGCCTGAGCGGTGCCTTGGCAGTGCCCCGAGTCAGGGCCGACTGCAGCGGTAGGCACCGGGTTCCCGTTCAGGCAGAACTTCGGCAGGAGGCAGCAGCTGGCAGCAGGTCGCAGACTTCCAGAGGTAGGTGTCTGGACCACTTGTAGAGTAAATAAAATACTTGTTTGAATGTTGAAGAATAACTGATTTATTATGAGAAATGGCCGGGTTTATATACCCGATTTCCGTGACAAAACCTGTCACGTGGTACATTTTTGTGGTGGGAGGTTTTACCTAGCCCTTTACCTATATAAGGTGTGCCTTTCTGTGGGCCACCCATTTTGGCAAACACTTGCTTGAAAGTGGTCGTCTAAAATTGGTTTCTTAAATTAATTATACAGGTTAGGTTAATGTATTTACAATGTTTTCCTTAAAACTACAGTGTTTCTACGGATGTTCTACATTCGTAGATTTTTTGTTTGACGAGTTTGGGTTGATTTTAAGGAAGTTTGACTTTTTGTCGGTAGGTATTTGTTATTTAACAAAGTGTTTGAATAGTTACAAAGAAGTTAATATTTTTCCCAGGTCCCCCGTAAGCTTGGCTATCGAAACCTTTTGGTTCCGTCGCTTTACGAGGTCCTGGGATTTTTAAAATGGAGAAAAAGTGAAATGATGCTAAAGTCTCGAAAATCTGCTCAAGTGCTGATAGCGCTGGCAGTTTAAGAGTTGCAATGTTTATTTATGGCTCTATGGATGCCCCGTAGGACTCTGCACTGAAACGTCTTAGTTTCAGCGTCCTACGGGGTGTTTAAACGAAGTTATATTAAAATATGGTGTATTTTTGACCAATATAAAGGCCCTTAATAGGGACGCCCAAATTGGTTTTTTGGCTTTGTAGCCGGAAAAATAGCCCTGAAGGCGATGAAATAATAAGTTTAGGATGTCTCCTGGTGGCAACTTGGTAACCAAGTTTTTACTTGTGTCACCAGGGCATCTGTGTATTAAGAAAAAGACATTTAAAATTGAAAAAATGTGTTTTGAAAAAGATCGTTGCTGGCGGCACGGTATTATTGAACTTCGTGGCCAGGACGAAAAAGGCCCTAAAAAGGGCCGCCAAAAAAAATAAAAGGCAATCTGCTTGGTGAAGCCGACTGCGAGCCAGCATAATAATGGCCCTTGTTAGGGCCGCCTAAAAAGGGAGGCAAAACAGCCTGCTTGGTGAAGCCGACTGCGAGCCAGTATAATAATGGCCCTTTTCAGGGCCATAACTAAAAGGGAGGCTAGTTAGCCTGGTTGCCTTTGGAGGCGTAAATAAGCATAATTAAAGAAATATAGGAGGCTAGAATGTCTCCCGGTGCAAACTTGGCACACAAGCTTTATTGGTTGCACCGGGGCATTGTACATAATTAGCAAATTATAATTTAACAATGAGGGAGAGCAACACGTCCGTTACAGTACTATTAGTGTATATAAGTCGTACTTTGCATTTTGAAAATATTTTCACCATGTCATTAATATAGAGTATGAACAATAGAGGTCCAAGGACCGATCCCTGTGGTTTTCCATTGGTTTTGAAAATTGATTATTTATTTTGTTTTATTATTCTGCTTTCTGTCTCTCAAATACTTTTGTATTAATTTAATGGCTACAGATGAGAAACCAATTTCTTTAAGCTTTCTTATTAGTATGTCTCGGTCTATAGTTTCGAATGCCCTTTGAAAATCCAAAAATATTGCTAAGATTAATTTATTATTATTCATTCCTTCCTTCCATTCTTCGACAATTACGTTTAATGCTATTTCACATGAGTTATTAGATCTGAACCCTGATTGCTCTTGATATAAAATATCGTGTTTATCTAGATATTGCAAAATTTGTTCTTTTATTATAACTTCAAGAATCTGCTCATATTTTGGTAAGGTGTTGATTGGTCGAAATTCTTCACATTTTCTGGTATTTTTTACCTTTGGAACCGGTATAATAGTAGATAGTTTCCATGACTGTGGAAATTTTCCTTCTTCAATCGTCTCATTGATAATATTTAATAGAGTAGATCCAATTACTGGAAAAGCATCTCTTATTTTACTAATAGTTAATCCATCTGAACTATTCTTTGATTTTATTTTGTTTAAAATGATAAATAAATATTCTGCATTTATTTTTCTGAAGACCAATGATTCTTCGTTTGGGTCGATATTATCATTTGTGGGGTTAACAGCAATGTTGGGTATTAATTTGTTAATTTGAATGATACTTTCAATAAAATATTTATGAAAGTTATTAGCCATGTTTTCTTCGTTTATCTCTTTTGGAAAGTTTACAATTTTTATGTCGTCTTTGTTTTCGCCATGTACTAATTCTTTTATGCTTTTCCAAATTTTTTTGGGATCCACTTCTTCTGAGTTTATTTTATTTTTTATGTACTCATTATGCGTTCTTTTTATGTCTTTGGAGTATTTGTTTCTCTCTTTTTTGTAGTTATCCCAATCCGTAATACTATTAGTAAGGCATGCTCTTTTGTAAAATGCATCTCTATCGTGCTGCATTGTACGTAGTTCGCTTGTGTACCATTTATTATTGTTTCTTTTATGTATCTTCTGTTCTGGAACAACTTCATCAATAGATTTTTTTAAGTTTAATATCATCTGGTCAGCTTTTTGGTTATATTCCATTTGATTTATTCCATTCCAATTAATAGTCTCTAAGGATTGAATGAAAATTTCCTTATTATATTTTTTGTAATTTTTAAATGTTGTAATTTGTGTTTCCTTACTGGAGTTGCATTTTTCTCTGTCATTTATTAGAATTTGAATGATGTTATGGTCGGTAATTTTAGGATTATCTAGTACATTAATATGTAAGTTGAATTTATTTGAGATTACCAGATCAATCGTCGTTTTTGAGATATTTGTAATTCGTGTAAAATCTTTGACTAATTGTTTCATCCCTGTAGCTTGTATAATAGATTTCAGTTTTTTTTGTGTATATGTCTGCATTTGCTTTAACATTTATATTAAAATCTCCAGCTATAACTATTTTTATTTTATTTTATTTTGGAAAACCAACAGTTACATTATTTACTTAGGTGTATTTACATATGTATATGTTATTGAACTGAGGGAGCGGTCCGTATCGGTAGAGAGAAATGAAAGGCGTGCAGTCGATGTGTGAGTCAGTCTTTATTGTGGCTACGTAGCGGAGGTCGATGCGGAGCGGGAGCGGAGTGACAGTAGTGATGCTGCTGCGCGATGATGAGTGAAGGAAGGTCAGGACACTACGGCGGTGAAGATCACAGGTCTTCATGAAGCCGGCGTGTTGCCCTACACCGTGGCGGTGTACACGTGACCTTGGTCCAGGCGATGGCCGTCGTCGCGTTGACGAGGTATTGGTGGCTGTGTGCCAAGGAGGAGCTTTTCCAAGTGATGGATACATGCATGAGAAGAGGTACTTTCCCTTCTGAATGGAAGAGGGGCGTGCTTAGGATTATACCAAAGGGGAACGATAAACCAAGGTCGGACGTGAAGGCTTACCGTCCAATCACCCTGCTACCTGTCCTGGGGAAGATCCTGGAGAAACTGATTAGGCAGCGTTTACGTCAAACCTTATCCCCACCCTGCGAGCGGCAGTTTGGTTTTGTCCCCGGTATGTCCACTGAGCACGCCATCACGTATGCGCTTGACTGGGTGAAGGCTTGCCAAAAGAGGTACGTAATAGGAATTTTCCTCGATATCACTGGTGCCTTCGATCATGCGTGGTGGCCGATGATACTTGTCAAGCTCAAAAATAGGAAATGTCCACAAAATCTGTTCAAGATCTGCGCTGATTACCTCTGCGACAGAACGGTCATCCTTTCTTTTGGAGACTACCTGATTGAACGAATAGTTGACATGGGTTGTCCTCAGGGTTCAATCCTTGGACCTGAGTTTTGGAACATTTTGTTTGACGATTCCTCCAGGCTGCCCTTGCCTGAAGGATGTATCTCGGTAGATTACGCTGATGACAAATTGTATCTGGTCTCGGGGAACAGCAGAAAGGAAGTTGAGAGTAAAGCTGAAGAGGTTTTAAGTGTGACTTTAGAATGGGGAAAGAGAAATCGGCTGACCTTCGCTCCCCACAAGACCATGGGACTCCTGATGAAGGGTAACGTCAATAGAAGTAGAAATCCCACCATCAAAATGGGAGATACCAACATCCGGTTCGTTGAGAACACTAAATACTTAGGCGTCACTTTGGATCGAACGTCCTCATTCTTGACCCATGTTAAAAGCGTATCAAGTAAGGCCCAGGCCCTCTTTTTGAAATTGAGAAGAATCTCTACTGACGAGTGGGGACTGCGCTCTCCAGCGCTCCGTCTCCTGTACAGGGGGGCTTACGTGGCGCAAGTCTCGTATGCGGCCTCTGTGTGGGAGCACCGCCTAGAGAATGCACTCATACTCTCGGCTCTCAAGAGGGGCCAGCGAGTCCCCTTGCTGGCGCTTTCGGGTGCATACAGAACAGTCGCTTCGGACGCTTTGCCAGTTTTGGCCGGCGTTTTGCCTATCGATCTTGAAATTAGGGAGGTGTTAACAAAGAAGCTTCTAACAAGAGGAAGAACTGCCACACATCATGGTATTGAGCTAATACCAGGTGGAGCGGTTTCCCTCCCAGGACTTCTTAGAGAGATGCGAGAAAGAACTTTGAGAGAATGGCAGGAACGTTGGGATAGGTCAAATACGGGAAGGTGGACTTTCTCCTTCTTCCCGTCAGTTAAACTCAGAATGGAAGGGGCTTACATCACTAGGGATCATCATGTGACCCAACTTCTGTCCGGTCATGGGGAGTTCAGAGGGAGACTTCATAGTCTCTCTCTATCACCCCATTCTAACTGCGCTTGCGGTAATACTGATCAAACAGCCGAGCACATTCTGTGGCACTGCGAGATTTTGACGGATGCCCGAGAGGAAATGCTTGATGGCTTGCAAGTTACTACGAGACCAGCTTGGAACGCGGATCTCGTTTCGAATAAGGTGAACTTTGAGTGTTTGAGGAAATTTACGAAAGTCTGGGTCGAGAGATGGCCTGATCTTAGAGTCGCTGACTAGCTGTAAAATCATGTAGGTACCAGGTGTATCTGCTCTTGAATCCACGGACATTCTCTTTACTTTATTACATCTACTGCTAGAATTTTATGTTTTGTGCTTTATATCTATATACATATATATTTTTTTGTTATAATATCATCTCTATCTTATCTTATAGGTATCTTTATCTTATTCTATTGTATAAATTTTGTTCCTATTTCTTTTATATTTCTGTGACTTACCCTTTTTTTGCTTATTTTATTTCTTTTCACATGGTTTATTTTAGATTTCACTAAGCTGTGCTACACGGTGTTTTATCGGTGTTTATTGTTTTCATTATTTTTCATCAATTTTTTTGGGATTTTCTCTTTTTTTCCAGCTTCATATTCTAAGGAACACTATTGATTCAACTAACATACTCGACTTTGTTTTTTTTTTTTAGGTTTGTTTTGGTTTCTTTGTTCTCTTTTTCTTTTTAGTCTCGCAATGCTACTTTGCTTCGCTCAGAAGGCTGAACTGAACTGCATCTATTTATTTTGTTATGTCTCTTTTTCCCCTTCTGGGGGTGCGTTAGACCTCGTCCTTGCATCAACAGGAGTCGGTCGACGATGGCACGGTGCCCTCTAAAATTAATTGCGCAACCCCCAGCAACATGTGCAGGCTTTAGGTTTGGGGGGGCGACCTCGGCTCTCCTTCGCCTTGCCTCCGGCTACTCGACGCTGAATTCCTTAGGGTCTTCGGGTATTTCCCCCCAATCTCCCATTTACTTTTCTTTGAGGCATCACCGAGGAACCGGCTAAGGGGCGCGGAAGCTGAGTGTGGTTCACGACTAGACCGAATGTCATGCGCATTCTTGCTGGGACTGCCAATCGATTGAAGAGAACTCCCAACCGTTTGCCATTCCCTTATTACTTATCTATTGTGTCTTCTTCCCAAACAGGTGCTTGTAGGATACGCTGTATACAATCACCCAGCGCTTGCCACCTCGTGGACTTTCACCAATCTGTCCCATTGTCTTGTCTATATTTTGTCATACTAACACATATTGTATCTGTATTTCCCGCTAAGCACTTGCATACTGCTTACTAACAACGTATGCAGGGACATTGGAGGTCTAGTTTCGTTATCAAATGTAGAGTCGTTTTTACCCAAAAAATTAGAGTCCTTGCAAGAGCCTTGAAGGGGTAACCATCTGTTACTTATACCAGGGAGGGTAAGTGGTGGGTCCTCCAATGTCCAGTGGGTCGGAGCACACACGTGACGCAGGAAGGAACCTTGAGAGGCGATGAGGATGCTGGCTCGTTGCCAGGTGCTGGTTGCTGCTCATTGCAGGATGCTGGATGATGGCGCGTTGCCGGTTGTGGTTGCTGCTCGTTGCAGGATGTTGATTGCCATCTCATGTCGAGATGGTAGTTGGAGAAGTTCCTCGAAGGTGCTGGAATGTTCCTGGGTCACGCTGGATAAATTGATGTTCACTGTCGACTGCGCGAGGCCCGTGCCGGGCGCAGGCACGATAAGAGTTACTGCACTGCTCGATGTGTTTGTTCGGCCGATGAATGGAAAGTACTGTACTGACTGGCTCCGAGCAAGCGAGCGCGGCTTATATACTCGTGGCAAGTAATTAGTCTCGCAGTAGGTAATGCGGTGAATTCACGCAAAGGTGAGAAATCGCTCGAACTTTCTGCGGGCACTTGTTTGGTACAGCCAGACTTCCTAGCTCTTTCGCGTAGGTGGCGGATTATTTACGATGCGCCAGTTACTACTACGCTAAGGTAGGTATACCTTATTGTAACGGACGTGTTGCTCTCCCTCATTGTTAAATTATAAAATGTCTAGCTATGTACAATGCCCCGGTGCAACCAATAAAGCTTGTGTGCCAAGTTTGCACCGGGAGCCATTCTAGCCTCCTATATTTCTCTATGTTATATGTTATACCCCTGAGAAGGGCCATTTTTTCCTGCTCCAAAGGATCAAAGGATCGTTTCCTGCTCCAAAGGATCGTTTCCTGCTCCAAAGGATCGGTTCCTGCTCCGAAGGATCGGTTCCTGCTCCGAAGGATCGGTTCCTGCTCCAAAGGATGGGCCCCTTGGCGGCCCTTTTTAGGGCCTTTTTTCGTCCTGGCCACTAAGTTCAATAATACCGTGCCGCCAGCAACGATCTTTTTCAAAACACATTTTTTCAATTTTAAATGTCTTTTTCTTAATACACAGATGCCCTGGTGACACAAGTAAAAACTTGGTTACCAAGTTGCCACCAGGAAACATCCTAAACTTATTACTTCATCGCCTTCAGGGCTATTTTTCCGGCTACAAAGCCAAAAAACCAATTTGGGCGTCCCTATTAAGGGCCTTTATATTGGTCAAAAATACACCATATTTTAATATAACTTCGTTTAAACACCCCGTAGGACGCTGAAACTAAGACGTTTCAGTGCAGAGTCCTACGGGGCATCCATAGAGCCATAAATCAACCTTGTGACTCTTAAACTGCCAACGCTATATGCCTTTGCGCACAAATTTTGTACTTAGAAAATTTCCGATCAAAAAACAGTATTTTTCCATTTTAAAAATCCAGGAACCTCGTAAGACGACGAGACAAACCGGTTTCGGTAGCCAGTCTTACGAGGAACCTGGGGAAAATACTAACTTCTTCACATCACTTTGCAAACTTAAATTAAACTCAAATACCTACCAACAAATGGTAAACATTTCCAAAATTGTTCCTAAATTCATTAAACTAAAAATCTACGGGTAAAGAATACCCGTACATACATGTTAGAATTAAGAAATACTTTATAAAAACTATGTTATAACCTATAGAATTATTATTAAATAATGATTTTAATCGACCACTTTCTTGAGCGACACAAGCAAAATGAAGTGCGACAAGAAAGTCGGCGTATTTATACTTACGGGCGAGGTCCAACCCCCCACCCCATAAATGTACCATGTGATCACCTTTTTGCCCAGATTAGGGTATAAAAGGGCGCGTATTTTCTAAATAAAGTTAGTTATTCTTCAACATTCAAACAAGTATTTTATTTACTCTACAAGTGGTCCAGACACCTACCTCTGGAAATCTGCGACCTGCTGCCAGCTGCTGCCAGCTGCTGCCTCCTGCCGAAGTTCTGCCTGAACGGGAACCCGGTGCCTACCGCTGCAGTCGGCCCTGACTCTGGGCACTGCAAGGCACCGCTCAGGCAGAAACGAGGCGCATCCAGGGCCATACCACTGGATGTAGGGAGGCCAGCCTACTACAATCACCATCATCAGCGTGAGCTAGTGAAAGGCGTGCACAAGACCGGTGCCCCTTATTTTACAGTCTTGTAAAGGCTTGATACGTCTGTTACAAGTGGTCCTTCGAGCCGGATCCGCTGCACGCCTGACACGCCACGCCTGATGCCACACCTGATGCTACGTCACGCCTGACGCTACGCCTGACGCTACGCCAGACGCTACGCCTGACGCTACGCCTGACGCCACGCCCGATGCCATGCCTCATGCCAGGACTGACGCCACGCCTCATGCCAGGACTGACGCCACGCCCCATGTCAGGGCCGATGCCACGCCTGATGCCACATCACGCCTGATGCCACGCCTGATGCCACATCACGCCTGATGCCATGCATACACAAGCTCTTGACACGCCTTGCTCTACAACTGAGATGGCGCGCTCCACAGAAAAGAGCCACCACGAGCAAGCACTGCCCTCCACATCTATTGAGGACATGGTGCGACGACTTCGACGAGAGCTGCGCCGTCAGCAGCAACTTATTGACATGCTGACGGAAACCCTGCAACCACAACAGCATGGAGCAAAAGGGCCGGCACAAAAAAGTGCGACGGGGCCCGCTCTACCTCATCCTACAGGACTGACGCAGCGTGGAGCAAAAGGGCCGGCACAAAAAAGTGCGACGGGGCCCGCTCTACCTCATCCTGCAGGACTGACACCGCGTGGAGCAAAAGGGCCGGCACAAAAAGTGCGACAGGGCCCGCTCTACCGCATGCTGCTACAGGGTTGTCACAACACGACGCTTCAGGGTTGGCACGTGATAGCCAAGCCCCGCAGCCAAGCAGCCATGGACAACCACCATGGATGCAGCCTCATCATGCTTCAGGGCCGGCACGAGATAGCCGAGCCCCGCAGCCAAGCAGCCAAGGCAGTCCAAGATGGATGCCGCCTGGACCTTCCGGCCCCGTACCGCCCGCACCTCTGCTCGATCAGAGGCAACGTGAAGCCGTACGTGAGATGCCCGTTGGACCTGTGCCTCTGGTGGACCAGAGGTACGCCTCACTGGTGCAGCTAGGGCCTGAAGACCCTCCGCCGCCGCCCCCTCACTACTATGGGGAACAAACATGGCCGGCACGAGATAGCCGAGCCCCGCAGCCAAGCAGCCAAGGCAGTCCAACATGGATGCCACCTGGACCTTCCGGCCCGGTACCGCCCGTACCTCTGCTCGACCAGAGGCAACGTGAAGCCGTACGTGAGACGCCCGTTGGACCTGTGCCTCTGGTGGACCAGAGGTACGCCTCACTGGCGCAGCTAGGGCCTGAAGACCCTCCGCCGCCGCCCCCTCACTACAAAGGGGATCCAACATGGATACAACCTGGTCCTGCCGGCCCCGTACCGCCCGCACCTCTGGTGGACCAGAGGCCGCGTACCGTCGTACGAGAGATGCCTGTCGGACCTGTGCCTCTGGTGAACCAGAGGTACGCCTCGCCGGCGCAGCTAGGACCTGAAGGCCCTCCGCCGCCGCCCCTCAACTATGGCAGCAGTCCCCGACGGATGCCGCCTGGACCTTCCGGCCCCGTACCGCCCGCACCTCTGGTGGACCAGAGGCCGCGTACCGCCGTACGTGAGATGCCCGTTGGACCGGTGCCTCTGGTAGACCAGAGGTACGCCTCGCTGACGCAGCCAGGGCCTGGAGCCCCCCTGCCGCAGCCCCTCAACTACTATGGCAGCAGTCCCCGATGGATGCCGCCTGGACCTTCCGGCCCCGTACCGCCCGCACCTCTGGTGGACCAGAGGCCGCGTACCGCCGTACGAGAGATGCCTGTCGGACCTGTGCCTCTGGTGGACCAGAGGTACGCCTCACCGGCGCAGCCAGGGCCTGAGAGCCCTCCGCCGCCGCCCCCTCATCACAATGAGGGTCAAGGATGGATGCAGCATGGACCTTCCGGCCCCGTACCGCCCGCACCTCTGGTGGACCAGAGGCCGCGTACCGCCGTACGAGAGACGCCCGTTGGACCTGTACCTCTGGTGGACCAGAGGTACGCCTTGCCGGCGCAGCCAGGGCCTGGAGGCCCCCTGCCGCCGCCCCCTTACTACAACGTTGAGGGACCATCATCACACGCCCAGCGGACACCACCTGGGCCATCATAGCCAGTACCGCTGCACAAACAGCAGTACCGACTACCAGCAGCAGCAGCAGCTCCTGCCCAACCTGGTCCTGCCGGCCCCGTACCGCCCGTACCTCCGCTCGAACAGAGGTACCGAGAAGCCGTACGTGAAGAGCCTGCCGAACCTGTATCTCTGGTGGACCAGAGGTATGCACCACCAGCAGCAGCAGAGCCTGCCCAAGCTGGTGCAGTCCTTGAGCCAACCGAACGCTCAGTTCCGGACCAAGGAGAACCTTGGCGACTCCAGGAAATTTGGATGCAGCCTGGACCATCCGGCCCCGTGCCGCCCGTACCTCTGCTCGACAAGAGGCAACGTGAAGCCGCACCGGAGAAGCCCGTTGGACCATATGCATCACTGGCGCAGCTAGGGCCTGAAGACCCTCCGCCGCCGCCCCCTTCCTACAACCCAGGAAGAGCCAGTTTTGCGGCCCCATTAAGGGCCAGTTTTGCGGCCCCAAGAAGGGCCAGTTTTGCGGCCCCGAGAAGGGCCAGTTTCGTGACACCGGACCCTGCCGGATCCGCACCACTGCCGGAGCAGTTGTACTCACTGCCGTCTGGACCTTCTGGCCCCGGACCGCCCCTACCCCTGCTTTATCAGAGGGAGCCAGCCGACCAGCAGAGAGCATCTGCCGGATCCGCACCGCTGCCAGAGCAGTGGGATTTGTTGCCACCTGGACCTTCTGGCCCCGGGCCGCCCTCACCCGGGCTCCACCGGACAGCCAGCTCTGCACAGTCAGCCGATCAGCAGAGAGCATCTGCTGGATCCGTACCTCTGCGCGAACAGAGATACCTAGCACTGGCCCAGATGGATGACCAACCACATTCCGCTGTCATAACAGTGGTTTTCCTCATCGGCGCAGCAAAGACGAGCCCGCCCTGCCCCAGCAGTATCACTACCACGTTCGTGATGCTTGTTATCGGCGCAGCGAAGACGAGCCCGTCCTGCCCCAGCAGTATCACTACCACGTCAGTGGTGCTCATTATTGCCGCAGCGAAGACGAGCCCGCCCTGCCCCAGCAGTATCACTACCACATTCGTGATACCTGTTATCGGCGCAGCGAAGACGAGCCCGCCCTGCCCCAGCAATGCCACCATCAAAGAAGTGGCGCTCTTCACACGGGGGGAGCCAATCAACCCCAGCAAAAGGAAAAATTTGCTGGCTGTCATGGACCCCGTGATGCTCCACATCAGCCGACCACACGGCCGAGTCCTGGACGACACCCCCGCCGCAGATGGCCGAGAGAGGACAGCCCGAATCCAGACGAGCCCCGCAGTCTACACCCGACCTGCCGTGAAGCCCGCTGGGATCCTGTCGTTCCCGCCTATGCAGCTTCACCTACTCATCGTTCGACACGTCCTGATGACTAGTGCAGACAAGCAGCACGGGGGGAGTGTAACGGACGTGTTGCTCTCCCTCATTGTTAAATTATAAAATGTCTAGCTATGTACAATGCCCCGGTGCAACCAATAAAGCTTGTGTGCCAAGTTTGCACCGGGAGCCATTCTAGCCTCCTATATTTCTCTATGTTATATGTTATACCCCTGAGAAGGGCCATTTTTTCCTGCTCCAAAGGATCAAAGGATCGTTTCCTGCTCCAAAGGATCGGTTCCTGCTCCGATTTTGTGTATCACAACAAAAAATAACAAGAAATTAAAGTGAGAAATATCATCATTTCATTTCAACATGTCCATATTGCGTGTATAAAGTTAAATAAAATATAATAATAAGATTTTATTATTATATTTTATTATTATATTATATTATTATATTTTCCATATTATAATATAATATATTATAATATGGAAAATATAATAATATAATATAATAATAAAATATAATAATAAAATCTAATAATATAATCTTAAGCAATAAAATTCCATATGATGTTGCTTAGCAACGCTAGCCTCGACGTTTGCTTGTATTTTAGCTCTCTGATTTTTTTTTGTATCAGATAGAAAAGAATTAGCTTTGATCCCTAAACATATAAATATTTGAAGTTATAGTAAACCAGAATGGCAGATTAGATTAGAAAATGATGTAGTATTTTTAAGAAGTAGTATAGCTAGAGTAATTGAATATAAAAATGGAAATAGAAGTAGGAATATTTTGAGATATGTAGATGAAATTGGGAGAAAATTTGGTTATAGCATTGGTAGTAATAATAATGAAAATATAATCAATGATTTATTAGATTTATTAAAACAAAAATTAGGTGTAAAAGCTAGTAGATTAAATATAATTATACGTATAATAAAAGAAATAATAATAGATTATTTCAGAAAAATGAGAAAATATTTTATTCCAAACTTGACGATAAACAGAATATTATTTCGAATAATAATATTCCGTTGCCATCTGAATCAGATATGCGCGATTTTTGGACAAACATTTGGAGTAAAGATATAAAACATAATGAGGCAGGTAACTGGATAGAAAATGAAGAACTCAATTGTTCAGACATTGAACAAATGAGTTTTTCTGATATATCGGTTGAATTGTTAGCCAAAATAATAAAAAATACTCATAATTGGAAAGCCACGGGTTGCGATTGGATACATAATTTTTGGTACAAACGTCTAACTACTTTACATCCTCTTTTTGCAAAAAATCTTTCAAAACTTGTCAGAGAACCTCAAAATTTTCCTAATTTTCTAACTAAGGGCATTACTTATATGTTGCCTAAAAGCGAACATATTAATAATCCCTCTCAATATAGACCCATTACATGTCTACCGACAATATACAAAATTTTAACCTCTTGCTTGACAGATTTAATATATACTCATTTGGATGAAAAAAATATTTTATCTGAACAACAAAAAGGTTGTCGCAGAAAACATATGGGATGTAAAGAACAATTAGTTATTGATTCTGTAATTTTAAAACAAATTCAAAATCAAAAGCGTAATTTACATACTTGTTATATAGATTATCAAAAAGCTTTTGATAGTGGCTAATCAAAATATTAAAAATATATAAAGTTAACCCAATTATAATTAGCTTTTTGAAAAATATTATGTCCTTTTGGAATACAGATTTGCTAGTTAATTTAAAAGGTAAGAAAATAGTAGTACCGGGCATTTCAATAAAAAGAGGGATTTTTCAAGGAGACTCATTGAGCCCTCTTTGGTTTTGCTTAGCATTGAATCCCCTTTCTAAAATGTTAATTAAAAGCAAGTTTGGAATAAAAATTAAGGGTAATACAAGAGAGAGTAGTATAGTTTCACATCTATTATATATGGATGATATAAAATTATTTTCAAATTCTGAATCAAATTTAGAGAAAATGATTAAGGTAGTTAAAATTTTTTCAGATGATATTAAAATGACTTTTGGTTTAGATAAATGTAAAACTATCCATATAGAGAAAGGCAAAATTGTAGATGGAGACGAGGGTATATTTAGAAAATTCAAAATTCAAAGTATGAAAGGGGATGAGGTTTATAAATATTTAGGATACCCGCAATCGAATAGATTAGATCACACCAGTATTAAAAATGATATTAGGATTAAATTTCAAACTAGGATCAGAAATTTTTTAAAATGCAATCTATCTGCTAAAAATTTAGTAAAAGCAATAAATACTTGGGCAATACCTCTACTAACGTACTCATTTGGCATAATTAAATGGTCCAATACAGATTTAGATAGTTTAGAACGATTGATTAGAACTACGTTAACAAAATTTAATTGCCATCATCCAAATTCAGCTATAGAACGAATTAATTTACCTAGAAATTTAGGAGGTAGAGGTGTAGTCAAAATAACATCTTTGAAACACAATCAGGTAGAAATGCTTAGAAATTTTTTCCATAGGAAAGCTAATAGCTCAGAAATGCACAAAATAATTTGCAAGGCAGATAGAAATATTACACCTTTAAATTTATATGACGAGAATGCCAACATTCTTATAAATACTAACCAGGAATTATTAGATTCCTGGTCAAATAAAATTATTCACGCAAAACACTTCAATTATCTCAACCAAACGTATGTTGACAAATTTTCGTCAAACAAATGGTTGAGTATTGGAGAGTTGAGCGCAGAAATAGAAGGATTTATGCTTGCCATTCAAGATAGAGTCATTAATACTAAAAATTATAGAAAGCATATAATCAAAGATATAAATCAAATTGATGATTTATGTAGAAAATGTTTGGCTTTTCCCGAAACTATAGAACATATTATATCGGGATGTTCTATATTAGCGCCTTCCGAGTATACATTTAGGCACAATCAGGTTTTAAAAATAATTCACCAAAGTTTGGTAATTAAACATAACTTGATTGACTGCCGTAATATAGTACCATATTATGAATATGAACCAAATTCATTTTTAGAAAATTAATTTTATAAAATATATTATGATAAAACTATACTAACAGACAGAACAATTAGTCATAATAGACCTGATATAGTTTTACATGACAAAATTAAAAAAAATAACTTATATCATTGATGTAGCTATTCCAAATTCCTGTAATATTCAAAAAACTATTTCTGAAAAAATAAGAAAATACACAGATTTAGGAAATGAGATTAAAAGAATTTGGCATTCTCGGACTATAAAAATATTGCCATTTGTTATTTCTGCCACTGGCATAATACCTAGGAATCTGATTCAAAATTTAAGCATATTAGATTTGTCAAAGAATTTGTATATAAAAATGCAAAAATCAGTAATTTTAAATACATGTAGGATTACAAAGGATTTTTAAATATTTATATTGAGGGATCGGTAGGATTTATAGGTTCAATTAGAAATGCCACAGAGCCGAACCCTCTGATATGAAAATATCTGGAGTCGGTGAATTATATTCCCATTTGGTCTCTAGTAGGTTGACATGTTGTTCTTGTATTTATAATACTTATATAGTGCAATTGCATAGTGCTAACAACCTGGCAGCGGCTACATGGTGTCAGAGTTGCGCTCGGGGACTACGCCCCGTATAGGAACCAGAACCTCGCTGGGCCCGGGTGCCACCAGGAGGACGGCACCACAGGGCGGGCTCCGACCTACCTTGCAGGCGGCTAGCTCGAACCAACGGCAAGCAGGGGAGACCCTCGTCATCAGGGTGGTGTGGTCGCCGGTAGGCTGTTTGGAATGTTTTACATGGGGGGAAATACTGGCCGTGATCACCCTCGAACAATCTCCTCAATAAAAGAACGGTATTTAGGTAAAACAAACAAAATGTATTGTGAGAAAACACAGAAATACAAGGTTAAAAGGCAGTTCCTGGCTAGAATGTCCCTACACGGTAAGTCTCTCAACCTGTCCTCTCTGGGGTCGTCATTGCTCAGGTAAAATCGCGAGGGCAAATAGAACACATTAATTTAAGGGGGCTTACTGCGATGGAGGCGGCAGGTCCAATCCTCGTCCGCAGCAGAGGGGATCTCGTTCCAACAGGAGACTCCAGGTGAAACGCCCCACACACGTAAACATTGTCACTGTACTTTAAATTACGCCTCGGCCTTGTCTGCCGTAGCATCTAGAACACGTATTTGCGTATTAAATTCCCGACGCCATATTGCGTCGCGGATGACTCGGGCCACAAAGGTGCCCTGCGGAGAGAATTTCTCCTTAACAAAACAATCGACTGTTCGCGGAGCGCTCTGCCTAGGGAGTGTGGAGAGTCGGCCGCTTCGCCGACCGTTGCTCGCATTTGGCTCCACTAGCGCGCGCGGCGCGCTTGCGGCGAAAGAGCGAAACTGTAGTCTGTGCAGTGGCGTGGGTGAATAATTAGTAGGGGCTTGTTTGTGCATCGTAACACCTCCCCCCGCGCTCGGAAAAAAAGCGACGTGGCAATGGAGCAATAGGGCAAAAACCCTCTACGTTACCCACGGGAGTTAAAGGAGAGATTGTAGACCAGAGAGAGAGCTGACTAACAACTAAAAACTAGCTTATGCCATGGGCTAGGTACAATGTTGGTCAGGGTAGGGAGGGGGGTACATAAAATATGAGGAACAGGCAGTTATCACAAGGAGGGGTGAAACAACATACATATTTATGCAATTGAAAGAACAAAAACCAGGTTATGAAAATGTGAAACAAAGACAAAAATGTGAAAATGCGAAAACAAGGACAAAAATTATGAAAATGTGACTCTAGGGTTTCATTGGTGTGGAAGCTAAATTTGCGGTGCGTAGATTTGTTTTTTTTTGTTTCGATGGTTTGCGGAAAGTTTCGAAGAATTGCGAAGAAAACGAGGGTTCACAGACTCTAAAGATTACCTTATCACTGTAACCTGACCCATTTGAGATAACACTCAAGAGTACACTAGGGTCTTGTGAAAACACTTGTTTCGTTGAAGACGTCGAAGGTTGCGGAGTGGAGACTGTGGTTGCAGTGCGGAGGACTATGGTTACAGAGGTCACTGAGGAGAAGAAACCAGGGTCTGCAGGCATGCCAGTACGAATCCTAATGTGCCAATATGGTAAGCACGGATCGTGTATAATGGTTATCGAAGCATAATGTAGCTCGGGATAACTTGTGAGGGTGCGCATTCAGCGAATACTGTAGAGTCAAGGTATTAATGCTTTACACATGACATTGTGTGCGTCACTGCGTGACAGAGCAAGAGACGGCAAAACTGGCTTGGTAGCGAGAGCAGGAACAAAACCCAGGGGCTAGCGTGCCCAAAGGTAGTCCAGAGTGTCATTGTATAGTGGGACAACTCGGCTCGCAATGGTGCAATCAGACAACATACATAAGGCGGTATGGATGGTCTGTGCTTTCAGGAACAAATATGTAGAAAATGGCGGCGGGGGACCTCCGTAACCACAGCGAAGGCTGCCAGGAAGTGAAGCTCAGCTCGGCTGCCGATGGGGACATCCTTCTGGGCTTCTTTTTTTTAAATCCGGGAGAAATAATTATTAAAAGAGCAAGATTCTTGACATTTACCTGCCTAGTTTACCTGCCTTTCAGTTCTGTTCTAGCTCCCAGCCAGAGCAGTCGCATTAAAATCGCTCCCGCTATTTCTCATTTTAAAAATACTTCCCGGTGTCCTACAAGTGTAAATTTTGCACCATCAGGTGTGTCTCGCAAAGGGCTACCTGCCCTCTGTTTTTGTTCTATAATTTAAGTGACTTTTCATAACTTTTTTAGTGAAAAAGTGAAAAAAATCAAACTTTTACCGCTAGGGGCGGATGTTTATACATCCCCAAAAACAAATACTCTCATCGTGTAGTTTCTAGTGTCCCCCTTAAAACTATATAACAATCTTTTCGAATAAACGATTTTTTAGTACTTATTTTTTAGTGATTAGTGAAAAAACTGTGTTTTTCCGTAATATCTGTGTTCAAACTTTACATTTCTGCTAAAAAACTAACGTCATTCGACAGACAACAAAATTCTGCGTCGATTGACACCGGGTTCGCCCAGTTCTGTGCTAGTTAAGCGACCTTTTTATCGACTTGCGCAAAAAAACACGTGGCGGAGAGCCAGTTTTTGTTTGGTAGTAGGTACGGCGGCCATCTTGATTCCTTCTGGAACAATCTAGAAGGTTCCATTTGGTTGATGTACTTACCTCCTGCAACTTTTTTCCGATCCCTAAGGCGACTGTGGTGTTTTGAACTTGTGTGGTGACATTCCCCCCCCCCTTCAGCTCAGAACCCCCAACCCCCCCCCCCCCAACCCCCCCCTCAACCCCCCCCCCCCCCCCCCCCCCCCCCCCCCCCCCCCCCCCCCCCAATAAAGTAACAATGGTTTCGGACGTTATTCTTTCTTGCGAGTCGGATGGTGCGGGTCCCGACCTCGAAAAACAGGCAGAACTTTGGAGAAATTCGATCCAAACACAGATCGACGCACTAAACAAATCCCTAACCCTAGGCCCGCGTCCAAAGGGTAAAAGGCGACCGAAAAAGGCGGTTAAGATTACTGACATTGGCACGGACTCAGATTCCGACATGGATACGGAGACTATTAACCCCCTTCCTGGACCCAGTGGGGCCTCAATTGTTGGAATCCTCCCCCCAACACCCATTGCTGGCAATAAAAAGCGCGCGAGAATAAGTGATTCTCCTAATAGCCAACTGACCCTCGCGGAGTCTACCAAAAAGGCTATCCCGGCAATGGAGAAGTGCCAAAAAATTAGAGGCATCGTCACTGATGGGTCGAACAAACTAAATAAGTCTGACAAGGGTGCTCTCAACCGACTCCTTGATGACTTGATGAACGACATAACCCATTTAATGCTAGAAATTAATACTTTATCGACCAGGAGCGCAACAATCGAACAGGTGTTGAACATCCAAGCCTCCATGACACAGAAGCTGGACACGGCCATCAAGGCACGCCCAACCCTGAACTCTGCTCCATTGTCCTACGCTTCAGCAGCGGCTGGCTTGCCCTCCTCCAAGAAGGTGTTGGTGAATGGCTTCGAGCGACCCTTGCCCCCCAAACCGCTCATGGTTCTAGTGTACCCGGAGATTCCCGAGGGGAAAACTTCGGAGGGTACACAGAAAGACTTGGAGAAGCTAATTAACCCTAGGAGCGACGACTTTCAGGTCGTTCGCGTACGAAAGATTAAAGGCGCTGGTATGGCCCTGCAAGCTAAGGGGAAAAAGGACCTTGAAAATATTCTCAAGGCGGGTACCAAGCTGGCAGCAAGTGGGCTTAAACTTGTGAACCCCCTGGGTCGTTTGCCCAAAATCGTAGTGTACAACGTTCCTAAAGGCGATCCCTCTGGTGACCAGGCCCTCTTTGGTGAAATCTACACTAACAACCTGGAGGGACGAACCACGCTATCCCTGGAAGACCACCTCCGCACCATGAGGAGAGTTTCCCTCTTTGGGAAGCGTGATGGTGGTTTTATGAATATGGTCCTGACGTGCCACCCGGCCGCCAGGAAGGTTCTTATTGACAGCGGGCTGTGCTATCTTGGGTGGAACGCTTGTCGGACCCGCGATTACACTGGCGCCACCAGGTGTTTTAAATGCCATTTATACGGCCATATTTCTAAGAGTTGTTCTCAAGAAAAAGAAACCTGCCGCCACTGCGCCGCTGTGGGTCATGGCTTTGAAGATTGCCCCAAGAGGGCACAGCCTGCTGTCTGCGCCACATGTTCGCGCTTTAAGAAGCCGGCGGATCACCCGACGGGTGATAGGGACTGTCCGGCCCAAAAAGCAGCGGTGGAGGCAGCCTTCCGGATGACGGACTATGGCTCCTCATAATCTCCTCTCCCTAGGTCAGGTCAACCTTCAGCGATCCCGGATGGCCACACTGGAAGTACTGAAGGTCATGACTGACCTCAACATCGACATTATGCTTATTCAGGAGCAGTACACCTGGGAAGGTAAGACCCCCATTAATTTTCCGGGTGCGGTACTCGAAGTCGGCCGCTCACCAGAGGCGGGAGTCCTGGTCAACACTTCATTGATCAGTCCCCTCCTTCTGGCTGGTCTTTCTGATGAATACCAAACCTGTGTATGTATTAGATTTGGCGACACTGAGATCTTCTTGATCTCAGTTTACTTTAAATTTGGGAATCCGGTAGGACCCCACATCCTGAGACTGACGCGCGCGCTCAACGCGCTTAAAGGCCATAACATAGTTATCGGAGGTGACTTTAATGCACGCTCACCATTATGGTTCGACACTAGCGACTGTAGAACGGAGCGATCAGACGCCGTTGAGGACCTGATTGCTGCGCAAGGTCTTAGTATCATCAACGAACAGAGTTCCTTTTGTACTTTCTCGAACATACATGGTGAGAGCAACATTGATCTAACTCTCTGCTCTGGATCTGTTGCGACCAGGATTTCAAAGTGGGTAGTCCATGAGTGCGCAATAAATTCGGATCATAGATTGATTACTTATACGGTGGGTGTTAGGAAAACAGAAGCTCCAAGATCCTCCTGGAACTTCAACACCTCTAGGGCGAATTGGGATCACTTTGGGGAATCGCTACGAGATACGTTAAGGGATTTTCACCGCGTAGCTGCTACTGATCCGGATAATTTGGGGAATTTTTTCAATAGGGCGGTTGTATCTGCTGCCAACTCGTCTTTGGGAAGATCAAACCCGAAGACGAATATTAGAACGCCGTGGTGGTCACCTGAGCTGACTTCGCTCAAAGGGGCCTTCAAGAGGGCCTACAGGGCGCTTGGGTTGTCCAGGAGTGGCAGCT
This sequence comes from Limnephilus marmoratus, assembly GCA_917880885.1. Classification (NCBI taxonomy): domain Eukaryota; kingdom Metazoa; phylum Arthropoda; class Insecta; order Trichoptera; family Limnephilidae; genus Limnephilus; species Limnephilus marmoratus. The sequence goes on from OU862908.1 coordinate 42,485,493, forward strand.
ATACGGAGGAGGAGACAGCTGCGCTTCAGGCGAGCTTGAGGTCCGCCAGGTCGGCCTTCAAACGGGCCGTTCTTCGAGCGAAACGAGCTGCTTGGCATAATTGGGTCAAAGATGTGGGTAACGCCAACCCGTGGGAAATCCACAGCGCTATTGAAAAATCCGGGAAAGGATCTGACCGGTATTTGTCTACAGTAATTGGGAAATCAGATGGGAGGAACGCTGAGACTGTGGACGTGGCCTCCACTCTCAAGACACTTCTGGGCGAGTTAGTTCCTTTAGAATCAGTAATTGGGGAGAATGACCACCACAAACAGATTAGAAATCTGTCACGGCTACCACCTAGGGACCTTGCCCAAGAGGATAACTTCATTAGAGTCACTAAAGCGGAAATTGATGTTATAATAAAGGGATTGGTTCCTTATAAGGCACCAGGGCATGATAGGCTCAATGGCGTGATTGCGAAGCAAGTCTGGGTCCACGCCAAGGAAGAGCTCTTCCAGGTGATGGACACTTGCCTGAGGAGGGGAGTCTTCCCCTCCGAGTGGAAGCGTGGCGTGCTCCGGATCATACCAAAGGGGAACGGAAAACCACTGACCGACATTAAGGCGTATCGGCCAATAACCCTCCTCCCTGTACTTGGCAAAATCTTGGAGAAACTGCTACGAGAGCGACTTCGGCAAACCCTGTCACCGGCCAGTGACCTGCAGTTCGGCTTCGTCCCCGGTAGATCTACGGTGCATGCCCTGTCGTATGTGCTTGATTGGGTGAAGGCTTGTCCAAAGAGGTATGTAGTAGCGATCTTCCTCGATATAACTGGTGCCTTCGATCACGCGTGGTGGGCAATGATGCGTACAAAGGTGAAAACCAGGCAGTGCTCCAAACTTCTGTTCCAGTCAATCGACGACTACCTTTCTGATTGCACGATCACGATCAGCTTTGGAGGTTTTTTGATCGAGAGGGAAGCTGACATTGGATGCCCGCAGGGCTCCATTCTCGGACCTGACCTGTGGAATATCAATTTTGACGACTCCTCCAGGTTACCCTTGCCTGAAGGATGCATCTCTGTCGACTACGCTGATGACAAGACGTATTTGGTCGCTGGGGACAGTAGAAAGGAAGTTGAGAACAAAGGCAGTGAAGGTTTGAACATGTTCCTCGATTGGGGTAAGAGAAACAAGATGACATTCGCTCCCCACAAGACCCAGGGCCTCCTGATGAAGGGCTTTCTCAGTAGAGAAAGAAATCCCGTCATCAAAATGGGGGACTCTAGTGTCAAATTTCGTGAAACGGTGAAATACTTAGGCGTCACACTAGATCGATCGTCCTCTTTTCTGGCTCACGTCAAGGATGTATCCGGCAAGGCTCAGGCCCTCTTCTTGAAGCTTAGGAGACTCTCCACAGCTGAGTGGGGTTTGCGTAGCCCAGCCATGCGCACTCTGTACAGATGCGTATATGTGGCGCAAGTTTCGTATGCTGCGTCTGTCTGGGAGCATCGCTTGGGTAACTCGCTTATACTCTTGGCTCTCAAGCGGGGCCAACAAACTCCCTTGTTGGCACTATCCGGGGCGTATAGAACCGTGGCTTCGGACGCTTTGCCTGTTTTGGCTGGCATTTTGCCAATCGATCTGGAAATTAGGGAAGTACTTACTAAGCAGAGGTTAACCAGAGGAACCCCTGCCACTCACCTAGGAGTCACTCTAACTCCGGGCGGGCCGGGGACTCTTCCTGGGCTGCTTCGACAAATGAGAGACCTGTCACTCCAAGAGTGGCAGGCCCGGTGGGATAGATCGAATTTGGGAAGATGGACTTTCTCCTTCTTCCCATCAGTTAAACTCAGAATGGAAGCGGTCTTCCTCAAGTTAGACCACCACATCACTCAATTATTATCTGGCCATGGGGAATTCAGGGCGAGACTTCACACCCTCTCCCTGTCCCCTCACCCCAATTGTGCCTGTGGGAGCACGAACCAGTCGGCTGAGCATATCCTGTGGCAGTGTGAAATAATGACGGATGCCAGAGGTCAAATGCTAGATGGTTTGGACGTACCCATCAGACCAGTGTGGAACACTGATCTGGTTTCGAATAAGACGAATTTCGAGTGCTTGAAGAAGTTTACAAGAATCTGGGTGGAGAGATGGCCTGATCTTAGAGTCGCTGATTAGAAGATTTAGTGACCAGGTGTACTTGTCTCCTGATATCCACGGATTACCCCACATTTACTCTTTCAACCCTATCTGCCTGGTTTTTTTTACATTTTCTGTTTCTTTCTTTTTCTAATTATTTTCTGTTGTTTATTTACACTTACTTGTTATTTACACTTTTACACGGCTTTGTGTTTTTCTTTTTCATTTACAAAACATAATGCGTGAATTGACACGCCTGCGTGCATTATCATTTTATATATATATATTTTTTTTTCCTCTACTCTCTCATGTTTTTGCATTTTTTTAGTTTGTTTATTTTGTTTTCCATGTTCTTTTCAGTTCCTGATAACAACTAGAACAGAACTCCGTTGTTTGTTATGTCTTGTCCACTTCCCCATTAAAGGGGTTGGACTTTGGGCCTTGTCCCTGTCATATTTTTTATAGGTCTACCTTTTTTTGTAACTTACCTCTGTTATCTCCTTCCAGTGCCCGCGCCACCCCCCCTGACATGATAAGGTTAGAGGAAAGATTCAGTGGCATCCGGAGGTTTGTCCGTCCCTCCTCCAGCTACCCGAAGCTCTTTTTCCCTAGGGTCTTCGTATCGTAGTCCATTTACTTCTTCTAGGCACCACCGGATAGCTGGCTAAAGGATGACTCCACTGGGTGCCATGACGTCGGACTAATAACCTTACACATTCTCTGGGGGACTGCCGGGCACAGGATGGTCATGACGGTCATCACTATTTTTTTTCGCCTTTACTAAATGTTATTGCTTTGTTTACAACTTATCATTTTCTTATTTATACGCAGTTGCCTGCAGTCCTGGAGTGTGTGGTCTCCCTCTGATTATTATATAATAACTACTTTTTGGTTTTTTTTTTTTCTTTATTACATTTTTTTATGCTCACTAACCTGTAGATTAGTCCTTTTTGACCATTACAGTACAGACTGTAGGCGATCCTATATTTCCGCCACCTAACAAAGTATGTAGGGGCATTGAAGGTCTAGATTCGTTTTATTAAATGTAGAGTCGTTTATTCAAAAAAATTAGATTCTTGCGAGAACTCCGAAGGGGCGACCATAAGTCGCCTATACCGGGGTGGGACAGTGGTCGGTACTTCAATGCCTAGAGACCAGTGGACAAAAAGGGTTTGGCGAGAAACAAAATGTGTTCAGAAAAAAGAAACGAGGTTTTTTGACGATTGCAGACCCAGAGAGAACGGTAGAGAGTGAGAGATTCCTAACTAGTTTACAATGACATGTTCCGAATGTTATCCTTTGCTAGGATAACCTGGCGTTTGCCGAGAGACAAAACTTGGATGAAAAACAACCGGCCTTTCTTGGCCTATGTTAACATAAGATGGTAACATTTTTTGTAGAATTTCAAAGAACAAGGCAAGAAGTCGTGAACAAGTCACGGCAAAGCAGAGAAACTGATTCATGAATAGAGGTTGTCAAAGAGACAGACGATACGCCAAGTACATACCGTACTTATCCAACATTCATGAATGTGCTTCTATACGACAATGATGAGGATGATGAGACATACGTAGAGATTGAGGGAGAAAGCCTGTTGATAACCGGCCTGTTACCGATTCGAACTCCAAGTGAGGTCGAAATATGGTCAACAACAGATTTTCTACTTCATAACATATACCTGAGAACATGGGGATGGGGAAAGGAAAAGGACAGGAGTTGAGTGACGAAACCTGCTAGAGACTGGACTAATTTCCAATTCAAACTCCATGTGAGAATGAAACATAATCAACCAGCAGATTTCCTAACTCTTTACATTAACCAAAATGGATATATTAAAAAAAGTGAGATGAGCATGAACATGAGAATAGACGAAATACCAAAAGGCTAGTCTTTCGCGTGTATGACGAAAGATTAGGGGTCACTTAAAACTTCTCCTTGATTGTGAGAAAAGATAGACCCTCGCTCCAATTTCACAATCCTGGGATTTCTTTTATTCGCTTCCCAGCCGACGAGTTTGGTGGTTTTGTGCCCATTCGATTAACTACCACGGCACTATGCCCCATAGCTGACATTGAAGCTGACAAGCTAGTCCTTTTGAGATAGTAGATATTCCTGGGCTTCTTTCCTTTAGAGAAAGAAGTGGCAAAACAGGAAGTCCATGGGCATTGTCGTTGAACAATTGCAAAAAGGTTGTGGACTATTTTTTTTTAGTACGCACAAAAGGGTTGATATTATTTCGTTCGCACGAATCATGGTGAGTATTGTAACGTCTTCACGTTTGGTGCACAAATTATATAAGTACACAATTATAAACAAACAAGGCGGTTCTCATGCCAAATTTAATGACACACGACCAAAAGGGGCGGTACTCATGTCCAATTAAAGACACACGACCAAAAGGGGCGGTACTCATGTCCAATTAAAGACACACGACCAACTCAATAACAAGAGCATAAGTGATTATAACGAACTTCTCGTATCATGGTGGATATTTTAAGGATCTCTCCTATGATGGTGGATATTGTGAGGATCTCTCCTGTGGTGGTGGGTGCATTTAAATATAACACAATAAATGATAACAGTATTTGTTTAAACACTGCTCTTAAAGATTTGTTAGATAGACTAACTCCGTAGCCCAAAAGGCGTACGATAGAATAACAGAGAAAATATACGATATAACGTTACTTCACATGTCAACAAGGTGCAGGGCGATGGCAGAGTAAAATTCTGCTTACACCAAGCAAAACAAGACAGCCCTATAGTGGTTTTACATACTGTCGGAGGTAGCAATCTTCATTGAGAAGAACAAAAGGGACCAATTGAGGTTTTACATGCCTTCTGTATAGCTACAAGTGAACCGTGTGATTTGCGATTTTTGGGTCGCAAACACTTTGTTTAAGTGGCAGAACATTGGATGCCTGAAGTTGTAGAACGATGATCAGACCACACGTTGCTGATTTACGTAATGTTACAACTATTTGCGTTCGGGAACCAGGATGACCATGAGGTTTTATTAACCTGTCCCCTAGGACTGAAACGTGTAATACAAGACATACGTGACGTGACAGTAAGGATTTCGCTAAGACACAAAAGACCGGATTGTTCGGTTTTACATACTTTGGTCGAAACGAGTAAGAATAGATTTGTTTATGCAAATCTACAGACCCTTTCTTGGTTTTTTTTTTTTTTAATATATGCAATTTCCAAAATGGATGTGTCAAAATCCAATTTCGGGTAAAAATGAGCACGGGTAGGACGCCATCAATTTTTTAAAGAAAAAAGATTGAAAAACTATATGTACATTAGGGGTGACTGTGTAAGTGACCACACTTTTATACTTGAGACCAATGTTGGGTTTTACATACTCAAGATAATCCAAAAACAAGAAAACAGCAATATTTTACCAGGGTAGGTAGAATGGTAGGTTGCAGGAATAATTAACTGGTTCCGAGTCGGGATTTAACACTTTGGAATTTACAAAATCCGATTCCTAGGAACGACCGCCGAAGGGCAATTGTTAATTATTTTAACCTTTACGAGAAAAAATTGGAAACGGTAAAGAACAGGGGCAATAACAGGCTTGAGTTGGGGTTTTTACACTCTGGATTTACAAAACCCGAACAAACAGAAACCTACGCCGTTGACCGATGTTGATTGCCTTGCAATTATAACGAGAAGCGTGACATTGTTTCCATCACGACATGTTGATAACAAAACAAAAAACAAAAAAATTACATGGCATGAAAAGACGGAGCAAAACAGGCCTGCACATTGCGTAGTGTAGGGGATGAGAAACAACAGTTGGGCTCATGACTTCCCAAGCATTATGACTCGGAGGTGCCTCTGTTCAGAGGTGATCAGTCTCGGAACAGGTGAAAAAAGGAAAAAACAAAAACACAGCACAATGTCGTGAAAGAAAGAAAGTTAGAGCAAAAACAACATATGATAATGCATTTAAAAAGGTTTTTTTTTTAAGAATATATATATATCGTTTTGTCAACGAAAGAGTGGACATGTAATTAACACTTTACACGTCTAATATATGCATATTTATTTATTTACAAACAATGTCTAGAGATCGCTCGGAAGCTGACTCGAGACCTGCCTCACGCTTGAGGACTTGTGCCACAACTCCTCATCTCGGGGTGTAACTCTTGTAAGGTATGCACGCTGCGAGGGGGGTAGTGCATATTCCGGTTTTAATCCCGAAGAACGACTTGGCACAGTTATGTTGGTTGAAGACGCTTGGGCATTCTTCCTGTCTTGGTAAGATTTCAGGAGTGTGCATACTTCGCTTAATTGAGCCAGTGACGTGATTTTCTGTGAGGTGATAATATTCTCGTATTTGTGGAGAAGACCATCAGTTATGACTGGTAGTAGTTCAGCTTCAGGGATCGGGAGAGAAAGTTTGATATTGATGGATTCGGCCCTTTCTATAAACGTTGCCACCGTTTCGTTTACTAACTGTTTAATAGATAGTAAAGACAGTTTTATTCGGTGTTGTGCTTCAGTTTTGCCGAAACTAGAAATTAAAGCTGATCTGAGCTTATTCCAATCCTTGCATTTTAATTTTTGAATGCGGTGCCAAGGGATTAACTCCGGAGAAATGAGTTCTATGAAATTTTTTCGTAGAACGTCAAGCGGGATGCTCTTAATTGATGCTGTTTCTTCGATTCGATCAATGAAATCCATTACATTAGAAACACCGTTATATTTGATTTTCCAAGAGGAAAGATCGTGGACTTTTCCTTGTGCCGCGATGGGTACAATATCTTGTTTCATTTTGACAAGTAGCTCCGGCTCTTTATTTGTCACCGTGACTTCTGTATCCTTGGTGATGGTACATGGATTTTCTTCAATTGTTGATGCAAGGTTTATTTTCTTGACGAACTTTTTGTTGAACAAAAATGCATACGCTCTTAATGCAGATTTCGACTTGTTTTCCAACGAAAGACCTCTGTCTTTTAGAACAGATAGGAGGTTGGCTTTAGATAAACTGTGGACGTTGGGAATAATACCTAAGTCCGATGACATAACCGTTCGGCTGGCTTCCATTGTGGTGTTGTTTTAAAACCGTGCTCCTTGGAGAAGAGAAGAAAGAAAACAAGTTTTCCGAAATTTCCCAAGTCCAGGAATTTTCAAATTTTTGGCCAGGGGTTCCCCTAGGGAAACATGAAATTTAATTTTTGTAGTGCACTTTTGTTCACTTGCCACTAACTGCACTGAAAACTGGGAAAACTTCCAAAATGGCACTTCCCAATAAAATGAAAAAAGAACACTAATTTTCCGAGGAGAAAATCACTTAAATGCGGCTATTATTTGAGCACACCACTAGTTTATTTCATTTAAACAACACTTTTTAATGAAGCACTGTTATTTGACGTTTGATAATCACAACTGTTACTTTGACGTTTGATAATCACAACTGTCACCTTGACGTTTGATGATCACTTATTTTGTAGAAAAACAGAAAAAAGAACTTAATGTACCTGTATAAGCACTGGGAAAAAGGTAAGTTATTAATTAGACAGCATTATGGATTTATGAAAGAGGCAACTTGAAATTGCTTGGGCCAATTGAGTGATGTACTGGAAGGTTCCCGCTAGAGGCTACCTTTGTTATATAACATAGGAACTCCTTTTTGCTGCGTCAACGAATGATGTGTACAGACGATGTGCTTATAGAGGCACTATTGTTGTATTCCGTAATTATTTTAGTTGCGAAAACAAACAAAACAAGAATTTCCAAGCAATACATACGAGAATGTTTGATTCATATCTCTGCGTATCAGTGATTTACAAGTTCTACCGCAGGGCGGCAGTAACACACCAACTGCGCACGAATTCTGCGCACAGGGCAATTATGCTCCAAACGGCTAGCTTCCGCCGTGTGTAAAAAAACGTTGGAGATTTCGCGCGCACGCAATGCTTCTGGAATGTTTGAAAATGGCGGGCGGCGCAAATTATGATGCAATGTTGATACAATTTTCGACAGGGGTTTTTATGAATTTTGTAGCTTCCGCACGTAATAGGTACAATATTTTGAACCATAATAGTTAGTATTACAGAATAACATAATTTACAATAATAGAATATCGATGGATATTCCGTAAGTACATGCTAGAAGCCACAAAATTTGCCATTAAAGAGATTTCTTATAGCTCGAGAATCTTGCTCGAGGTCATCACAGTGCCAGTTAGGGTAAAAAATCCAAAAAAAGCCTCCACGTTATAGCGTCAGTGCTAACACAACGTGGGGGAAAAGATGGGGAGAAAAAAAATGCCCCAGAGTTGGCGCGCCAGTGCTAACAACCTGGCAGCGGCTACATGGTGTCAGAGTTGCGCTCGGGGACTACGCCCCGTATAGGAACCAGAACCTCGCTGGGCCCGGGTGCCACCAGGAGGGCGGCACCACAGGGCGGGCTCCGACCTACCTTGCAGGCGGCTAGCTCGAACCAACGGCAAGCAGGGGAGACCCTCGTCATCAGGGTGGTGTGGTCGCCGGTAGGCTGTTTGGAATGTTTTACATGGGGGGAAATACTGGCCGTGATCACCCTCGAACAATTTCCTCAATAAAAGAACGGTATTTAGGTAAAACAAACAAAATGTATTGTGAGAAAACACAGAAATACAAGGTTAAAAGGCAGTTCCTGGCTAGAATGTCCCTACACGGTAAGTCTCTCAACCTGTCCTCTCTGGGGTCGTCATTACTCAGGTAAAATCGCGAGGGCAAATAGAACACATTAATTTAAGGGGGCTTACTGCGATGGAGGCGGCAGGTCCAATCCTCGTCCGCAGCAGAGGGGATCTCGTTCCAACAGGAGACTCCAGGTGAAACGTCCTACACACGTAAACATTGTCACTGTACTTTAAATTACGCCTCGGCCTTGTCTGCCGTAGCATCTAGAACACGCATTTGCGTATTAAATTCCCGACGCCATATTGCGTCGCGGATAACTCGGGCCACAAAGGTGCCCTGCGGAGAGAATTTCTCCTTAACAAAACAATCGACTGTTCGCGGAGCGCTCTGCCTAGGGAGTGTGGAGAGTCGGCCGCTTCGCCGACCGTTGCTCGCATTTGGCTCCACTAGCGCACGCGGCGCGCTTGCGGCGAAAGAGCGAAACTGTAGTCTGTGCAGTGGCGTGGGTGAATAATTAGTAGGGGCTTATTTGTGCATCGTAACAATAGCGTGGGTTGACTAGATGATCATTTGGGGAAGTGTGTGAAAGGGTTTAGTTTTTCCTTCTTTTTTTCCTTTTTTTTTTTTTGGGGAAAATTTAACCCGGACATTTAAATCTGGTGCATAAATTTTTAACCTCAAATTTGTACCTTGCACTTCCATTTCCCCTGTGTTCTGTGTTGAGCGAACAAACACAAACGTATCTATGGTATCAACGGCTTACGAAAGACGCTTACACTGATTATTACTGACTGTAAAATAACAAATCTAATAGAAATTAATTATAGGTACATTTAAGGGATATGATAAGGTTTGCTGACGATATTGCATTGGTTGCTGAAAGCGAAGAAGAACTGCAAGAGGCCTTAACAACCATGCAAAGCATTCTCCAAAATAACTATAACATGAAGATAAATAAAGACAAAACAAAGCTGCTGACTGTAGGCCGAACGCAACATCAGATGCGAATAGAGATGTCAGGAGTTCCACTAAAGAACGCCAAGGAGTTTGTCTATCTCGGGAGCAAAATAACATGGGACGGTCGGTCTAAGAGCGATGTCGACAGCCGTATACACCAGGCTAGGCTTGCTTTCAATAAAAGGTCGAAAATAATTGAATCAAATAATATAGACCTAAAGCTGAGAATACTCCTCATCAAGACCTATGTATGGAGTATCTTGATGTACGGCTGCGAAACATGGTGCCTATCCAAAAGAGATAAACGGAGACTAGAGGCTTTTGAGATGTGGTCCTATAGAAAACTATTAGGAATTTCCTGGAGAGACCACATTACAAATGAGGAGGTTCTCCAAAGAATCGAAGGAGGAAGGCACCTGCTCAGGACCTTGTCCGAAAGGCGTGCAAGATGGATCGGCCATGTAATACGACAAGAAGGCCTCTTGCATTCCATAATGGAGGGTATGACCGAGGGGACAAACTCTAGGGGACGCCCACGCCGAGAGTACCTGGAGGACCTGCTGGTGGACGTGCGCTGCTTATCATATGCAGACCTCAAAAGAGCCGCACAAGACAGGGAAGAATGGAAGAGGAAACTAAAGGAAATTGCTGCAAACCAATCCCAGGATTGAAACCAGAGAGAGAGACATTTAAGGAACTTCAACTGTCAAAACAACGATGAAACTGTTAACAAGTTGCAACCTTGCAAACCGTGCGATGTTTATGCTAATGGAATTTTGAATTTACTGAAGATTTCATAAGAAAATGGTCTTTAACCACATTCTCCTAGAGACTTAAATCGTGCAAAAGCACTTTGAAAGGCGCCGTCGGTTTGTTTGTTCTGTTGAATAAAAGTACGGCGCTGTGATTAGTTAATGAATTTGGATCGCACTCATTCGTCGTAAAAGACAGTAAAAGATATATGGAAAAATAGATCTTACGTTTAAACTAAATATATGGAATTTGTAAAAAAATTCTGTAACTGACTATAAATTCGTAAATCGTTGAATTTCGTTGAATTAAAACCAGATACGTGCGCAGTCTGTATCCTTGGAAAGTGTTGCTAGAGCGTAATAATTATTTCGTACTATGGGTAATTTTTAAACGATTCAGGGAATATTATAACAAATTTTTAATACAATATTTATTTTCTCACGGCGCCCCTTCGGAGTTGGCGCCAGGTTTTTTGCACGTTTTTGAACGTATGGCAGATCCGGCGCTGGATTTAGACTCAATATTTAACTTTAAATCTTCAATGTTCTTATCAATTTTGTATAATGACTGATACAATCTGTCGAGTCCCTCCCCTTCTTTGGTAGTTGGTGCCTTGTATTCCTGGATCATGGCTTCAATGTTGTTCAACATTTCACACATTGCCTCAGTTAGGGAGGTTTGACAAGATGTTAGATGTTAATGTTAATGTCTTATTAAAAATACATCTTATTAAAAATACATCTAACAAGATGTTAGATGTTAATGTCTTATTAAAATTTTTCATTAAATTTTTTGCATTTTTCAACCTCTCCTCTGGAGTTAGGGAAGTCATTTTAAATTATTTACTTTTATTTATTAAAAAAAAAATATTATTTTAATTTTTATAACTATCACCATCTATTGGGCAATAGTTGTATTAAAATATATTCTTTTGCAAATTACGCATGCATTGCCATCTGTTGATCAGTAGAGCAACTTAATTAATTTTATTACTGTATGTAGGTATTTACTGCCCTCTATTGAAAGGTAGCATAAATATACCATATGTAGGTAAACCATACAAGTTGTTCAAAATCACAGTTATTTGATTTTATAAAATCAGTTTCTCTTATGAAAATGGTTCAGTACGTACATAATATTAGCTCCAGAATTACCGCAGCATAGTGATGCACTGCTACACCAGTTTTTAACGATCAAAATAATTTTTTTGCGTTTTATTCCACTATTTTTACGGAGTAAAATTAAACTTGACGTCTGGCACTAACTATTGTTGTTGTGGGTATCTTACTGGGGTGACCCCAAATTTGATCCCCGGACAATTGATCTTTTTTTAAAATTTTTTTATTTTTTAATTTTTTTTTTATTAAGGAGAAAATATAGATACAGACGTCAATTGACAAGAATATACAAAACAATTAATAGAGAATTCGCCTGCATCCAAACTATTTCTCACGAATTAACATTAACAGCAGATAAATTTTACCTTTAAATACGGAAAAGACGTATATACGTAAGTAAATATTATTTTACAAATAGAGAGATGAAAAAAATACGCAATATCCTTATAAAAGTTTACAAATTGTTTTTGGAAAAATTTTGATGGTAAGACCAAAAACATATATAGATAAAAAATAATGTCATACAGAAATTTAAAAAAAAGAAAGGTAGTTAAAATTATAAACCAAGCAATGTCTAAGTTATTGTACTTTGTAGGAAAACAGCCTTCAATTTTCTACTAAAAGTACTGCGTGTATCAAAAAAATAAGTCGGAATCCTTGAGGTTTTGATTTTGATTAAACGATTCGCACATTCTTCTGATTGGATCCCTGACACCAGCATTTGTACGCGTCCGGCTAATGTGGAATAAGTCGTTTACTTTACTTTACGTTTAGTTACTCTGGGTGGTATTTTGAAGTTTATTAGTTTCAGTAGGTCAGGACAGTCGATAACGTTATTGCAGATTTTATAAAGCGTCATGAGGTCAATGTATGTTCGCCGGTTAGTTAGAGTGGAGACGTTATAATTCGAGAGCATATTTATGTACCCCCGTTTAAGTGCGCTCATTCTGTAATTGAGGTATTGCAGAAATTTCTTTTGAATATTTTCAATGTTGTCTTTATAGAACCGTAAAGTGGTGTCCATATGGAGGTGCAGTATTCAAGTTGAGGACGGACCAGCGTGTAGTACAGTAGAAGATAAGTTTCAGGTTTTCGAAATTCGCGGCTGTTTCTGATGACAAATCCTAGCATGCGGTAAGCTTTATTCACAATATTCTCAATGTGCGCATCGAAATGGAGTTTAGAATCAAAAAGTACGCCTAGATCTTTTATACAGTAAACGCACTCGAGTAAATAGTTATCAATACAATAATTGTGTATAATAGCGTTGTGATTTTTAGTGAAGCTTATTTGTTTACATTTGTTGTAACTTTTGTTTTCATTGCAAAATGCTTCAAACCTTACTAAGTCGCTTTGGATGAGCAGACAATCGTTTAAATTCCTAACAATGGCAAATATTTTTATCATATCAATTGATGATATTTACTATAAAATTTACTGCATTATTTACCAATTTCAAAAGTAAAATCAACTTCAAAAATACCCTTAATAATAAGTTGGAATGAATATCAAACGAATTTATACACAGTGTCTATTTTTTGTACTTATACGTTGGTACACACAGCAAGTATGTAGAGAAGCAGACCTTTTCTTGATGTATTTGAATAACATAATGAAAATATGTTTTATACTTTTGTTATTCGGCGGTACATCCTCTCTGCACATCCCTTCGGGGTCTCTAAGTTATATTTTGTGTAATAAGGTAAACCATATTTTCTCTAAACCGACTGCACATTATATGTAAGTATGTAATGGAATTCTTACTATTGATATTACAGGCCACCTTACCTACGGCATAAAATTTGTTTTTTTTTCCGTCGTTCACAAAAGGCGACTGGGGGCGGTAGGTTGTTCGGTTAAAATATACCTAATGCAAATAATAGAGGTATGAAGCAGCAAAATATAAAGATAACACTGAAAAAAGAAAGTTAATATATTAATCTCGACATAAAAGCTCTCTTGAATGTATCGATTGTATGTATTTTCTTGGTATATCGACATAATGCCACCGACGATCGGCGTCGTATTTAACGTCGTCGAAAGTTCGAACAATGAAGTCGTATTATTTAACATACAATCTGTAACATTCTCGAAGGAGCTTTAATCACACCTTGAATAAACAATTATCGTAGTACTTCGTATTTGTCGTTCCTCGTTATAAGAGACTCCCACGCTTTAAACTAAATCTACTTACACCAATCCACGTGCTTTATTCTCAGAAGAATTACAATTGAAGTGCATTTTGATCAACTAGAGACAATTTGACTAGTAAAATTTTAACATTTATTTGTTACGTGGTATCTTTAAAAATATATATTTTCAACTTTATTTTGTTTTTGGAAAAACAACGTGTTTTGTTAACATTGGCATATTAGCAAGTAATGAAGGCTTATTAGAGCTCATTAGTTTATAGCGGCCCTGAGTAAAATTAACGCCTATTAAAAAATGTATCATTATTTTAAGCGACGTAATAATTAATTTTCGTCATGCCTATTTTGCTTCTTTCAATATTTATTTATTTAAAAACAGAAACAAACAGTACATTTGTTACATAGGAAAAAAAATCAATTAAAAGTATATTTCATGGTGGGTACCTATTATGTGTTTCATTATAGTGTCTTATTTATGGTATGCAGATTAAGTAAATACCGGGTGATGTGTGTAGTGGGAAGGTGTGAGAGCGTGTGTGAGTATGTGTGTATGTATGTATGAATGCGCATTGAACAATTTATATTATTGACATGATGCTCATTTTAAATTTGAGCAGTGAATCGGAGAAAGTATCGGTGTTAGAATTTAGACCAATATTATTGAACGTATGAAGACCACGATTGATTGGCGAATTAGTTGCTGCATTTGTCTTGTAATTAAGCGTGTGGAATAGTTCTGTATGGCGTGTACGTCTTAATGGTATGTTAAAATTAACTAGGGAAAGAAGTTCGGTACAGTCAGTGTTATTATTTAAAATTTTGTGTATAAACGTCAAATCAGCTATTGCTCGCCTTTGTTGCGAAGTTTGAAATGTGCATTCAAAGTTATTGTTGAATTTGAAGGTAAGATATTTTATAAATTGTTTTGAATATGTTCTATGCTCTCTATGTATACTTTGTACTGCAGGTTCCAAATTGGCGAGGCATATTCCAGTGTACTTCTGACTAATGCAAAATATAATATTACTACTGTACGCATGTTACTGAACACTTTACTTATACGAACAAAACCAAGCATTTTATATTACCTGTAAACGATTGAGTCGATGTGCTTATTAAATATAAGTTTGCTATCAAGGTAAACACCAAGATCTTTACATTCCGTTTTAGAGATGACAGGTTCATTGTGAGTGAATAATAGTACTTAATTACACGTTTATTTCTGGCGAATGTCATAGTGTGACATTTGGAAACATTGATATCTAAACAGATAACTTTGCAATACTTGCAAAGTTAATATGATACGATACGTATCTATACAAATATAATCTAATTGTTTTCATTATTATGTTGGATGTTAGCTGTAAAATAAGGGAGAGTAAACTGATCTTTTATATATGGCAAAAATCTGAATGCTGAATCAGCAAATACTGCACAACTTTAGTTACATAGAGATCTCTTTAATAAAAATAATATCCCACCATCAAATATTATCATAAGAAATAGTTGCATTGGTGGACTAACTGTACATAAAGCAACTAACAACAGCTGAAATACAACAGCACAGCATCACATAATGGAATAAAATAATTTAATCAATTTCCCTTTGACATACAAACAGAAAAAAATACGACAATTATAAAAAAAACAAATAATAGTCATCATATAATTTTTATCCTTCGATACATTATGATTTGCTTATTATGTTATTATGTACATCTCATCTACATTGTTTAATACTTTTATATATTATCTTATAAAATTATCTCATCTTTCTTATGTATATGTTGTCTTCTTTATTGTCACCTAAAAAAGTAAAAAATAATTATTTTATCATTGAAGAAAACAATAATAATCTAAACAAAAATATGAAAGATAACAAGACACAGAAAAACAGAAAAAGATAATGGTCGCAACTGGGACTCCAAAGCAGACCTCTCGTCTAATCGGGACGTGCGCGTTACCCAATTTCGCTATTGCCACCTGCTGTCAAACCGTCATATTTGGCCATCTCACATTTAAAATTTTAGAATTAAAAATATTATCTTCAACTAGCCCGCCTATAGCAAATGAATGGAACCAGTGCAAACAATACACAGGACATTGTAAATCTTTTTTCGGACTTCTTCAAAAATGTACATGATGAAGAAACCCCAGATGATAAAATACCTGAATTCAAATTTAGCAAGACTACACACTTAACAATTGCCATATCACGCAAAAATGTTGCGAACAGAAATTACTTTCCTTAGACACTGCCAAATCCGCTGGCCCAGGCAACATTCCACCAATATTCCTCAAAAAATGCTCTAATACATTATCTAAACCGCTCACATTATTATTCAACCATCTCTTGTCCCTTGGACACTTTCCAGACCGCTGGAAACCTAGCTTTATTACACCTATCTACAAAAAAGGAGACGACACAAATATAGCCAATTATCGCCCCATTTGTATACAGTCAGTACTACCCAAGCTTTTTGAATCACTGTTTCTTGATAATATCTATCCCAAATTAAAAAAAATTAATTGACCAAAAACAGCACGGTTTTATCAAAGGTAGATCTACCGCAACTAACTTAACAATATTTCAAAACTTCATAATACAATCTTTTGCAGAAAATAAACAAGTCGACTGCATATATACAGACTTTTCGAAGGCATTTGACAAAGTATCCCATAAACTACTAATCCAAAAACTATGTGCTCTAGCAATAAGGGATAACATGCTAAAATGGTTTACTAGCTATTTATTAAATCGTAAACTGTTCGTCAAAATAAAATCTTGGATCTCGAAAGCTTTCTGGGCTACTAGTGGCCTACCGCAAGGTAGTCACCTTGGCCCGGTTTTGTTCCTCATTTTCATCAATGATATAACCAATTGCTTCAATGATGTCGAGGTACTGCTCTTTGCTGATGACATCAAGCTGTACAAGAAAATAATTATTATTATTAATCTAATTATAATTTTATTATTAATCTAATTATTATTTTGAATTTGGCATTCTCGGACTATAAAAATATTACCATTTGTTATTTCGGCCACTGGCATAATACCTAGGAATCTGATTCAAAATTTAAGCATATTAGATTTGTCAAAGAATTTGTATATAAAAATGCAAAAAGCAGTAATTTTAAATACATGTAGGATTACAAAAGATTTTTTAAATATTTATATTGAGGGATCAGTAGGATTTATAGGTTCAATTAGAAATGCCACAGAGCCGAACCCTCTGATATGAAAATATCTGGAGTCGGTGAATTATATTCCCATTTGGTCTCTAGTAGGTTGACATGTTGTTCTTGTATTGTTTTGTATTTATAATACTTATATAGTGCAATTGCATAACATGGATTCACTAGATGATCATTTGGGGAAGTGTATGAAAGGGTTTAGTTTTTCCTTCTTTTTTTTTTTTTTTTTTTTGGGGGGAAAATTTAACCCGGACATTTAAATCTGGTGCGTAAAAAAAAATATATGTGGTATTAAGTATTATTATATATTATATAGTTATATATGTTATAGTTTATTCTAATTTGTCTATACTTGTTTGTCATTTATTTTTCTTTATATTGACATATCCTGATGAAGATAACATTGTTATCGAAACATGTACATATTGTGTATAATATAGTGGTTTAAACAAAGTGATATGTTATTCATTATATAATTAATGATGCCACAAAGTAATTTTGCGAAGTTTGAAGAAATATTAGTAAGTTTAAAGATTGGTGCGTTCAAAATAATTTATTTTTAAATGTAGAAAAGTGTAAAACCTTGACTTTCGTCAGAAATAAAAATCCTGTTTTATTCGAATATTCCATCAACAACACAGCTTTAGAAAGAGTCACGGAAATGAGAGATCTTGGAATTATTTTGGATGAAAAACTAAGTTTCGCCAATCATATCCACCAAATTATGAACAAAGGTATGAAAACACTAGGCTTCGTATTAAGAACAACTAAAACTTTACTTCCATAGAAGCCATTAAACTATTATATGTATAATAATGAAATAATTTTACTTTGTATAAACCACTTATTTGATGTGCAAATCTGACCGGTTTCGGAACAAACGTTCCTTCGTCAGGAAATTAGTAAACTGTCAAATTAGTATAAGCTTTCCCTGACGAAGGAACGTTTGTTCCGAAACCGGTCGGATTTGCACATCAAATAAGTGGTTTATACAAAGTAAAATTATTTCATTATTCTATAATGGATAACCACAAAGTAATAGCTACATTCAAAAATATATTATATGTATCTCTAGTTAGAATCCAAATTGAATATAACTCGGGAGTTTGGTCTCCATCTTACAAAATTCACGTTAATAATATTGAGCGAATACAAAAAAAATTTCTGCGTTTTATAAATTTTAAATTAAGTATCCCACTAGAAGACTTAAAATATAATCTATTACTAAATATTCTAAAAATACATACACTGGAAGACAGACGTAAAATAAACGACTTAACATTTTTATACAAAATACTTAACTCTAAATTCAACTATTGCGAACTCCTACAACTCATAAACTTACGAATACCGACAGTAACCACGCGACAAAATACATTATTCTACTGCAGCATTCACAAGCGGAACTACATTGCCCACTCTCCTATACAACGATTTAACACCATGGGGAATCAGTACTTAGGTGATATCGACATATTTAACATCAACTTGGCGAATTTTGTGGATCTTGTAAAAAACTTATTCCAAAACTATTCCTAAACATATCTGTATTTTTGTAAACTTATTAAATCGCTATATTTTTTTTGTATTTTTGTGACTTGTGTGCATTTTTGATCTAATTTTATTTTTATTATTTCTTTATCTGTTGAAAATTCATCTGTCATGAAATAATTGTACTACCAAACATGTAAAAGCCCTCTGGGCGTTGAATAAATAAATAAACTCTCTTTCCATATTACGGGCAACTACCCTTTTCATTGGAAACAATCATTCTAAGAATTGGTTTGTAACCTGGATAGCGTCTTATGGAACTATTGAATTTTTTTATAAAAGTCGAAAAAAACTCTTTTTATATCTTTTAAAGGTTATTCCCATCAATGTAATATATAATATGTAATATAGAGAGGTCTGGGCTCGAGTCCCAGTTGCGACCATTGTCTTTTTCTGTGTCTTGTTCTCTTTCATATTTTCGTTTAGATTATTATTGTTATCTTCTTCTTCAATGATATATTACATTGATGGAAATAACCTTCAAAAGTTATTAAAAGAGATTTTTCGTTTAAAAATTTGAATTATTATTTTACAGGTCAAGTAGTTGATGTATATAATTATCCTTTCCCAAGCACAAGATTCTGCTTTTTTAGGAGAGTGTATGTCATATTACGTAAATCAACATTATTATGTTGTAATAAAATTTATGGAGAAAAAAAAATCACAGTGGGTAAGCTCCGTCATCATGAAATATGCCCAACTTATCTCCCGTTCTGGATTCTGCAGATCATCGCAATTATTTACTGATCGTAGCTGGGCACAGAAGGCCCTGGAAAAAATCCCTCAGGGCCTATGTCATCTTTAAGGATGCCGTGTGAAGGGTCTTTTTAGAGAAAGGAAGGAGAAGACGTTCTGGTAAGGAAAAAGGAATAAGGGTGGGTAAGAATCTGGGGTTCTATGCGTCCAGATGAGTGACGGACGCATGAATCCATCCCTCCCACTGCGATGCACGGCGATAGGTCCGCTTGGAGAAATCAAAAGGTCTCACTCAATAAGTCTCTCCCGATCCGGCCCGTCACGCAGCAAACGTATCCGCCGTCAAGATCTAGACAAACCTCACCCCATGAATCCGGGCACCTCTGCTAAGTCACCGAAATAAGCTAATCACTCGGGGTGACCTATGGCAGGAGTGTTGGTTATCTAATAAATGGTTCTCATACCCGCCTCCGTAATGTGAGAATTTGACAATCTACCAACAGAACTAAAAATCGGCCATCAATCAAAAATAATGAATTATTGTCTTCTTATTAACAATTAATAATGTAGGTGAGTACCTACACCAACTATATCTAAAGTTAAATATTAAACCAATAATAATATATTTTTTACATTAGCTCCACACAGGAGGCCCTGAGGAAAATAATTTCCCTCCTATGTGGAGAGTTTTTTAAGGAAAGGAAGGAGAGGAAGTTCTGGAAAGGAAATATGTAAGAGAGGTGGGTAGGAATCTGGGGTGTCCACGGACGTATGCATTCATCCCTCCAACTGCGGTGCAAGGCGACGAACCGAGAGATTTTGGCTGGAGAATAAAGATCTCCCTCAATCAGTCATCCAGACAGACGCCCATCCCATATCGGCCGCCAAGACCTGGACGAACATCACCTCATGAACCCGGGCACTCCTGCTAAGTTATCAAACATAGCGAAACATGTGGGATGACCTAGAAGTGTTGGTTATCTAAAAAATGGTTCACGAGGCAATGGTACCCATACCCGCCTCTCAAATTATACTATGGTAGGTACTTATTCGATATTTATTATAAAACAGAAACTTGAGAAAAGAGTCGGCAAAATACATATAGACGGTGTGTCGAGAAATGGCACTGCAGATACCTTCTGAATAATTCTCAAAGAAATCCCAGGACGATATTAAACGCTCATCCATAAGACAGGTACAATATTTCGATTTTCATCTAAGAAACTGCAAACTCTCAATAATACGTTGACCCAAAGAAGACTATCTGAAGAGTTACTTGTTACATGATATAATATTATATATCTTAAATAATACACCTTCAGGTGGAAAAGATAAAAAAAAAACAATTATTGTCCGCCACTATTGTTTTATGGTTGATATTAGAAATTAGTTGCTTTATTAAGTAGTAACTTCACGTGAAATATCACTTAAAAATTACGTACGTTATTAACGAACTTAAAACTCAATTAGTATTAATTGGTGATAGTTGTTTGTAACCAAAGATATATAAAATATATGTAATATATCATAAGATATATTATATAAATATATTATTACAGATATTAAAATATATTTCAATATCTTTGTATGTGACCGTGTGATAATGAAAGTATCGTCTAACGTGGAAAGCACACTTAATTCAAGAAATTAATATTAACAGTCATAAAATAATAATAAATACATATTTCTTCTTTTCAAGCGACGTACACGAAGGTTTGTTTATTTATTTATTGATTGAAACATCTAGTGTTAGTAATCATTATAATTATTATATAAATAGCTTTGGGATATGGGTACATGGATATTTAATCGAGTTAAAAAATGTTCACAGCGTGCGTAACTCGAGGTTCAGTTGTTAATAGTGGAGACGCTAAATAATAGAGTGAAATAACAAAAACAACCAGAAAAACGTTATATATTATGCAATGTTTGTAGTTCTATTTAGAGAATTAATATTTATTTTTCGTGATTACACAATTTTTAGTTCAAGTAGGTACTACTGTTTACCACGAAATGTCAATTAGTATAGTCGATCATATTTCAAATATGCGAGATTGTTTATAGCTATTTATTTACATTCTATAACACCGTACAATCAACACATGGATTGAAAAAAATAATATCATAAATAAATCAAAATGAAATGTTGTGACTCCTTAGAGATAAAAAAAATCGATTGCAGTTTTACCCAAACAATCTCAACTAATACTTGAAAAGTGAGGTCGTAATCAAAGCGACCAATGAGTGCAGACCTATCGGAATTTCCGTTTCATAACTCAACCAAGAGGAGCCTTTAAAAATGACATCATAATCAATGCGGACAATGAGCGCAGTTGATGCGTCGCAAGTGTAGTAATCGTAATTTCCGTTTCATCCGAAATCCGAATCGCAGCGGGGCTATAGAAGTTTCACTTCAAAAACTTCTTAAAGAGAGATATTCGTTAGATCAGGTATGCTATCAAGGAGTTTTCACTTTTGCAATACAAAGGTGAAAATGATACTATTCAACGCATTCTGCACATTGCTGTATTCGTCAGAACTGTGGGTGGATCATACTGCATCCCAAGCTAAAAGTCACTTACAATAATGCTTATCGCCAACTAATCCGCCTTTACAGAAATACTGGAGCGCTATGGAAATGTTCTAGGAGGGACGAGTGCACTCTTTCAGGGGACTTCTCCACCACCGCGTGTGGGAAGCTTATGGTGCAGACTACGCCAATCGAATAATACAATCGTCACTGCAATGATTGCCTGGATGGAGTCCCCCTGATGGCCCTCTGAAAATAGGGGAATATATTTTTTCTTCTCTGCTTTTATTTTATGACTATGTATTGTATTAATTGTTTTTGTGTTTAATTCGTAGAACTCCATTTTAATTTTTAGAAATTTAATAAAAATTATATTTGATAATGTTATTATCGAGTTCTGCAAGTTTTTTGGTTAGTGTTTTAGTTACAGCTGTTTCGACTTGTAAGGTCATTTTCAAACTGTGGTGAAGCCACGTACGGACGACTTATTTATAAGATTTTAAATGTCAATTTTTAAAGGTGTCTAAGTTGATTTATTACCGGTTAAACCAATTTGTAGAGACACTAATTGAGAGAGTGCTAATGTGGGATTCGGAGTATTTCCCTTTGGTTTGCCTTGCACTTTAAATTTAAAACATGCGTTTACTAGATAAAATAACAGTCTTTCAAAATCAATTTATAATTTTTTGTGGAAAAGAGTCAATAGAGTC
Organism: Limnephilus marmoratus; assembly: GCA_917880885.1. Taxonomy (NCBI): domain Eukaryota; kingdom Metazoa; phylum Arthropoda; class Insecta; order Trichoptera; family Limnephilidae; genus Limnephilus; species Limnephilus marmoratus. Next base: position 42,507,914 of record OU862908.1, read on the forward strand.
AAAAATTGGATTTAAAATGACATATTTCCGGTTTTCTCTGGTTGTACCCTCTTAATGTGAATACTGCTTAATGTGAATAATTGTCTGTTATTATTGTAACTTCGCGTTACCCTCCGTCTGCGTCTGTTTAGATACTAGCATTATATTATAAACACTGCGCGCTTCAGTAACGCATAGGCCAACCAAATAAGGTAAGTTTTCCCTGCCAATAACCCACAAAAGTAACTTATATCTCCATTCGACCTAAGTGCTTCTAGTCTTCCAATAGAGGCACGCGTCACCCATCACCAATAGACGAACTGTTCCGCTAAACATATCCATAAATAATATACTGTAGATATAATGCCGATCCTTCGGTCTTTCATATTCCACAAGGCGGATACGGTCGCGCCGCTGAGAGCTCCGTTATAACCTCTCTCTCTGCTACATGTTTATATGGCGAGGAAGAGGGAGAAGTTACAACCGAGCTAAGGGCGGTATGCGAATATGCAAGTCTGTAGAAGTTATCCCCGCTAGAGTGGCAACGTGTGTCGGTTTACAGATGGAAATCGCATTTTCTAGTTTTACGGCACTTCGGTAAATGGGAGGGGGATGGGGATGCTACCCACAATATAAAATTATATTTATATGGCGGGACCCTGGGGTGGGTTGTGGGTTCTAGGATTTTATAACTGCAGAGGTGATAAATCAAGGATTACAAATGTGTTACTTCATTCTCTTTGGATTTATTTTTATGATTTTAAAACTACGCTTTTTTATTTTTTATTCTAGTTTATTTATTAAGCACCCGCTAAACTGCCAATGCAGTTTGTGAGCAGGTCAGTTTAACAACCTATTATATAAAAATGAATCGCTGAATGTGTTGCTAAGCACATAACTTTCGGATGAGTGCACCAAATTGGATAATTATTTTTTTTGTGTGTTCGTTATTGTCAGGACAAGGTTTTTATAAAACTTTCGGTGAGCTCTGGCATTATGAAATTTGTATAAAAAATTGCTATTGGTGGCACGCGAGGTTTGAAAACTGAATGTATGGTAAACGGGAGGGAGGGAGAGATGGGGGAGGGGAGGGGGAGGAGGGGAAGGAGGGGAGAGGGAAGAGGGGGAGGGGGAGGGGGAGGGGAAGGGGATAGGGGGGAGGTGGGAGGGAGGGCGGTCAGAGGTGGAGGGGGGAGGAGGGGGGGGGGAGGGGGGAGGTGAAGGAGGCGGAGTGGGAACCCCCCTTACACCATGCGAGCGAAGCCGCGGGAAAAGGCTAGCATTAATATAAAACTAAAGAAACCACAATACAGAAAAGTAACTACAGTAGGTATAAAGGCACAATATACGCAGACAGACAGATGTAATACGGGCAAATTACTCGTAGTCATATTTATACATAAGATAACAAATAATATCAATATAAAAAGTCTTGATGTATTCGCCTTTCAAAAAAATTTTTTTTTGAGATCGGTGATGCAATTTGATTCGATTTTTATGTTCATTCGCGTCCTATTAATATGGTAGGGACAAGATAAGTGAATGTCCGTTACCCGTACTTATTTATAATTTTCGGAATGGACAAACCCTCATTTTTACTAAATCTAGTATAATGTGCATGATCTATTTTTTCTTTCGACAATACGTTTTGACAAATTTTTTCAAACCATAACCATAAACCATAACAATTTTAACCCTCAACAGGTAATTTATTAACTGACTCGTATAATATTTTTATGTCTCTTTTTTAGGCATAAATATTTTTGCTACCAAGAGTTTTGTCACAGAGTTTTGAATTGTTTGAATGTGACCTATATTTGTCTTGCACAAGTTTCCCCAAGACGTTAATCCGTATCTGATGGTAGATTCCGCTAGTTACAAATAGATTATTTACGTACTTATAGGCATAAAATATTTGATTTTGTAAATTCGCCCCGCACTAGCTCGTAGGTGTTTGCAAATGTTGCTTATGTGAGAATCTCATTTTATATGCGTATTTATTTACGCCCTAGTGGGCTTTTACAAATATAGATAATAATAGTTAGGCAGGTACGTAGTACACAATTATAATGATTAAATTAATAGTAAAAAATAAAATAAATAAAAATAAAAATCATATATTTCATTAAAGTAATTATAAATACTTCGTTTTATAACTAATACAGAATCTGCAAACATGTCTACAATATTTCCAAATTTATTGCCAAAATGATGTAATCTATTTATAGGTGCATGAGCCTACAAGTTTGTTTTAAAATTGTCACAGAAGAAGGTAGCACTTTGCCTCGTATTTCTGGTCGGTACGTAAAATTTTATTTTGGTGAGAATTTCAGAGTTGTCAATGCAATTATTAATGATTTTACTTAATAGTACAAGGTCAGAGATGATCCTCCTATCTGAAAACGTAATTAAGTTGAGTTGTTTCATCAAAAGGACATAGTTAATATTTTGAATTGGAATATTCAGCTTAAAGTTAATAAATCTTAGAAATTTGTGCTGTACCCTTTCTATATTGTCAGAATGTATTTTATACAATGGGGACCAAATGGGGAATTATACTCTACCTGACTTCTTACTAAAGAAGTGTACAATATTTTTAAATATTCTAGTGACTTAAAATCACTTGCTGTTCTGCATATAAAACCAAGCATTTTCATAGCTCCATTTGTTATTTCATTTACGTGCAGAGTAAATGTTCATTTTTCATTCTAAGTCCCTGATCTGAGCGACTGGTGTCAATATTACATTATTTAAAGAGTATTCATAAGTTACATGATTTTGGATTTTATGAAAACGAATAACTTGACGCTTTTGAATATTAAGAAATAGCCAGTTGATCACACACCAATGAAAAAACTTATCTAAATTAGATTGTAAAATATGGCAATCCTCTATACTACGTATCATTTTATATGTTTTTAAATCATCAGCGAAGAGTAAAACTTGTACACCTTTAAATATACTAACAATGTCATTTATAAATAATAAAAAAATAATTGGTCCGAGGTGGGATCCTTGGGGAACCCCACTTGTGGCTTCGAAGATGTAAGATTCTACAAAATGTATTTTAACCCAAAGCTTTCTTTTACTAAGACAACTGTTAAACCAGTTCAATAAGGTTCCTTTAATGCCCAACATATTTAGTTTATGTACAAGAATATGTCGCCCAACTTTATCAAAAGCTTTGGAAAAATCAGTGTATGTAGAATGCTTAAGGACAAGGGAATCAGTTATATAATTTTCATAAATGATTAAGTTACTTAAAGTATTTCTACCTGTGATAAAACCGTGCTGATTGGGAACAATTATATAATTGATTTGTTTTTTAAAGACTTCTAGGACTAATGATTCAAAGAGTTTGGGAATAGCGGACAATATACAGATTGGTCTGTAGTTTGATACATCGCTTTTATCACCCTTTTTGTGAATAGGCGTTAAAAAGCTTTTTTTCCACTGATCCGGAAAACACCCTGATGCTAAAGACTTGTTAAATAATATGAATAATATTTTACAGTTATCCCCAAATATACATACGTTTCTACAAGTTAAATGGTTCCGCATTTGCAGGACTGTGAAGTATTGTGTATACACTCAAATGTATTCGACTTTATTATAGGCTTGATGATATATTTGACATGTGGATATCTTATATAAATTAATTTAGTTTTTTTGGAATTTATTATAAGGCATGTAAGTTCACATACAGAACTTCAAATTTATTCATGAAAGATCGGCGTGTTTTTGACCACCTGTACGGTTTTTTTAGATCTTCTTTAAATTTATAGATTTAGAAACATTCTGGATTTAAAAAAAATTAAAATCTTGCAATGTTCGATTAAAAATTATCGTGGTTTAGAAAAACAGACGAGAACTGCTACCCATTCATAAAATAATTTCAATAAAAAACATCTTTGAAAATATGAGCCAACGAACAAAACGGGTTAGCATTTTAACAGCAATTAGTGGATACAAAAGTAAGCCATATTAACATTTCCAGACAGTGGTCTCTAGAGTCTTACATCATATCGCTGAGCGCTCCGTTGTAACCTTTCTTTCTGTTTACATGCGTCGTTTATGTGAACAGAGGGAGAGGTGACAAGCTGTTTTTCCTTCGTCATCTCCCCCCAAATACTGGAACGTATCTTCTTAGTTTATTCATCTCTGGGATCGGAGCTTTGTGGAAACGGCCGCCATTCACGGAGTGTCATCAAATTTATGTCAATGGATGCTGAAAACATGAATCCTCCTGCGAGGAGTCATATTTTATACCGCCTCCACGAAATTTTAAATGTTTTACATCTTGTCATGCTTCTTGTCAATTTTGGATTCGCATGGCTTGGAGTAAGTATATCAGACTGGCTCGTGTATCGGGGCTCTATTTAAGTCCGAGTAAATCCGTCTTCCAAGAAACTGGACGAATGAATTTGGGAACCACCTCTGGGCAGGAACACAATACTTGATAAACCTAGTTGGTTGTGCAAAGGAGAGTGGTCCGTTTGATTAACAATCCATTTTTAACAGATCTATTGCCACTTCTAATGCAAAAATGCAACATGGGAATGCATAGTCTGTTCTACAGGCGTTTTAATGGAGCCTTCTCTAAGGAGCTAGCAGCATTGATCCCCGGTGCATCAGTGCACGTGAGTGAAACGCGACGGACATGAGCAGAACACCCGTTCACAGTTGATGTTGGCTTCATAAATCGACTCGTGTGTGGAACGAGCTTCCTTTTCAATACCCGCATTAATAAATCCCTTTCTACAGCCCCTCCCTTAACCTGCCTCACAAAGCTGCTCAACAGGGTGGCTACGTAGTTCCCCTGCCATACACACAGAAGCACTCTTGTGAGGTGTCACATAAAAAAATAAAAACATGTAAACATGTTTTGTTATTTGTTTTTGGGGTGTTATGCCGTGTTGCGCTACTTCCTTCTTTAGCCAACGTTTCGGACAGCGTTGCAGTGTTCATCATCAGGGCAGATCCGGCAGATCCGGTAGATGTATTCACACTGCAACGCTGTCCGAAACGTTGTCTAAAGAAGGAGGTAGCGCAACACGGTATAACACCCCCAAAACAAATAACGAAAATACTTTTGGCCGTGAAAATCTTAAAACATCTAAATATGTTGTAGATTTTGAGCTCGTCAACATGATAATATGTTTTCTTCGAAGCACCTTTGGGCTCTCCCTTTTTACATAAATAGTGGATTAAAACACGACGTTAAGTCGTTACTAAAATTTCCTAATTCGTGAGAGATTCGTTGCGGTAGAATGGAACAGGCCATACGTCTGATGATCGCAACCCTCCCCGTCATAAAACTTTACGGGACTGCGAGCGAATGTCACACAGGGGAGCAATTATCACATTCCACAGTGCCGAGCCTGCTTCACCTTCTATCCCTGAAGCCCGGCCAGTGAAAAAACTCAGAGAACTAGTAAACAAACTAGTGACAGTGACTTTCCCGGTTCACGTCTAGTCACCTAATGCTACCTTAGTATTCCTGATAACCCTGAAGTTGATAATCGAAATTACTTAAAAAAATCGTCAACAGACTAGTGCACTTGCCTGGTTAACCAATACCACAACCTTTTGTGACCATTGAAAAAACAATGCTACGCTTCAAACATAGCCAGAGAAATAACTTAGTCAAAGTGACTCTCAACAAAGCCTCGTCTCTTTCACTTCTAAATTTGTCATACTCTGCTACCATCGGAAAACCCCTCCCATGCTTCAAACATAGCCAGAGAAATTTAGTCAAAGTGACTCACCGAAATGCTCCGTCTCTTTCACTTCTAAATTTGTTACTACCATCGGAAAACCCCTGCCACGCTTCAAACATAACCAGAGAAATAACTCAATAGAGAAATAACAAAGTCACTCACCGAAATTTTTTTTATTTTATTTTTTTATTAATTATTGAGTTAGTTTATACTACATGAATATAAACTAATAAGCACAATGTAACATTTCATTTGATAAAATTAAATATTTTTACAGTAAGCATAACATTTCTTTTTAAATACGTTCATTCTTTCTTCATTCTTCATACTTTCAGGCATTTCATCATACATCTTTAGTCCTCTGTACATTAGGCTGTTCTGTGTTTTTGATTTCTTCATTTGTGGCAATCGAACTCTGTTTATATTTCTTGTTTCGTAATTATGAATGTCTCTATTAAAAACGATTTCATCCTTAAAGTATTTTGGCATTTGGTTTTTCATAATTTTATGCACAAAAATTAACACGTTAAATAGTAGTCTCTTTTTATTGGAATCCAATTTAGTTCCTCTCTCATTTGATTAATCCTTGCGTATTTGCCTTTTCCCAGTATACATCTCATAGCTTTGTTTTGTATAACTTCTAGTTTGTTCAAACTTCCTTCATTGGCCAAACATAACATTGTAGAGCAGTAGTCCAAATGTGGAGCAACGATAGTTTTATAAATGAGCTCCGTAGTGTTTCTATTTAATTTACGTCTTAGTCTTCTAAGAAAATTTACCTTTTTTGATACCTTTTTTAGCACATATTCAAAGTTTGCTGTGAAAGTCAGTATTGAGTCGAGCATTACACCCAGGTATTTGATTTCATTTACTTTTCCAATTTTTTCACCATTGATTGACAAATTTAACCCTGTGTTATAAATGCTCCGTCTCTTTCACTTCTAAACATGCATTCTGCTAGGATCGCAGTACCACGTTAACTACCTATCCCTGAAGCCTATCTAGAGACATAACCAAAGGAAATAGTAAAAAAACCGAAGTAGATGTTCCACCGAACCTTGTCTAATTCACGTCTACCATCACCTACTGTCCTGGAAAAATTCCTGCAAGGTTTATAGCATTTCCTACGATTCATGGGATTCTTGTTCACTTCGGATAATGCTAATATTTGTTTAAATTAATAATAATTTGTTGAGTACTTTATGGACAAGAAAATACGGTGTATGGTAATGTTGACTTCCATAATTAACCACTAATCATAATTAGATTATGTAAGTCAAGTGTAATATCGATCAACATGAAATACGACCTGTAATTAGTTAATTAGGTACCTGTCTATAATGTTACATTACATACCTATATATTAGTAGAATATCAGGAATCCTTAGATTACAGAAATGCATCACAGGACAGGAGTATCTAAGGATTATTATAAAATAAATGTTTGAAAATTACAATACGGAATATTTTGCTGCTAATATTTTGCTGATGACAATAACTTACATTACTTAATAACGATCCTAAAAGAAGCTGATAAAATATTTCCACAAATACCACTGAGTAATAAATTTCAGAAAATATTTTCTGAACGCCAGTAGTGACATTTTACGTAAACCTTAATAGTTAAGTACGACGTCAGACCATTAAAAGTTCTCCTTTTAAGAAAAAACTTGTAGACACTTCAGAAACAAATAATATGGCGTAAAAATGACAATAGTTAGCAATTAAAATAGTAAATCAAATTAAACTTTGTAGGTATTTGTTTTTTTAACTGTGATGAAGACAATCTTTTGTACTAAAAACACACATAAAACGCTGCTTTCAGAAAGCAAGAAAATCCCAGGAATCTTTGTCTAGCTAATGACAGCCTCTAAAAGCGGTAGCCATTGTTGCCGTAGCAAGTTATTACCAACCGTGGCGTTTTTAGTGTTTGTCATGAGTTTAAAAAAACCTTTGGGTGCTTTTTACTACCCATCTGAGCAGGATAAAGAGATACCTGAAATATATTCTTATATCTGTTACGATACCCACCTATCTACTTTATTCAACAACGATTAATTTAAAAATAGTAGTTCAGTGAACTCGTATCTATATATGTATATGTGCTACTGTAAGAGCCCGTAAATGGGTAAATTTTGGGATTTACTGGAAAATCTTTTACAGTAACATATAGATAATTAGGTTTAATACCAACTCAGAATCAAGTCAACTCAACACCTCTTTGAAAAGTCATTAAAAGCTATGAAAAAAAACCCTAACCGATAGTGAGTTCTGATGTCGTGAAATTATTTCCTACACCATTCGTCTGATTGCGATGAATCTTTGGTGAGTTGTTGTGAGCACCCCTGCGAGGTTTTCCATAAATACTGCTGAGCTTATTATAAAATTCGAAATTTGAAAATTAAAAATTGCAATAGGCGGCACGCGAGCTGTTTGAAAACTGAATGTACTGGGACTGAATGCATAGAACGCGGGAGGGGGGTTCACGGGACGGGGAAAGCTGGATAGGGGAGTGGGGAGATGGAAGACGGAGAAGGCGGATTGGGAACGCGTAAGGCGAAGGGGCGTGAGAGGGAATTGGTTGGGGAAGGGGAGGCGGAAATCTTTAATTCCTGGAAAACCTTTGTATTTAATAAAAGGTAGTTTAATTCGTGTGATTTTTCAAAACTCTTCGTCCATAAAATGTGCCATCAATATTCTCAAAGCTTGCTACTATCTATTATTAAATATCTTAACTAGCTGCGGAGCTTAAATACTCATTTTTATCAGACGATAGACGGCTAGATCCCGAGGTAGGAATTTAAAATTTTCCAAGATTAATTTTATTTATGTAGGGGAAGGTTTTAATATCACGATCTATTTTTAAATCTGATTCTCTTATACACATAATATAGTAGCGCAGGCCCATGAAAAATCACGAAATATTATAATTATAGGGATTTGTAAAGCTGAAGCATTTATATGAAAAAAAATATTTGCCTTACTGCTTTTGATCTTACTGCTTTTCAACTAAATAACTAACTAACCATCACGCCGTTTCCCCGCAGGGGTAGGCAGAGAGGACGGACCGCCAAATAACTCGGTCTTGGCACACACTATTTGCCTCACTCACATTCATACATCGACTCATACATAGTCTTCTATTATTCTGACTTTTGACATGGCCCAACTCAAGTATCTGATTCACTTGATCGTGCCATGTCGTCCTCGGGCGTCCCCGACTTCTTCTTCCATTCAAAAAATATAGCACCGCTTGTGAAAAGGACATTCATTCCAAGAATATATACAAATATGTATATGAACAGACCGCTAAAGTATGTTCATTGGACCTAGTTCAGTGAAACCACGCGCATTGTCTAAGGATGGGTTATTTCACAGAATTTGAACAATTCATAAATTTCAAAGATCATAATTCAAGTTCTGCGAAAGTCGTATTTATGTTCTGTTACTATCCAACCAATCAGAATAATACTAACAGTCTTTGAATAGAACTTTCACGGAACCTGAAATTTAATGAATTGTTCAAATTCTTTTAAATCACCCCTTATAAAGAATTATTAATTCATAAAATAATGTTGTTTTCCATTTTAACGCTTCTCTGATATGGTAAGTTGTCTCAATAGTGGCAGTTCCAATTTTGTAAAAAAAAATCAACTTGAATAATGATACGCATTACAAAGGAATATTTCACATTACTAATTACCCACGCACCAAAAACCGAAATAAGTTTGTTTAATTATAATGTCACAAAATACGGTTCTCCTTATTTATAATCTAAATACGATTCTCTTATAAACAAAACAAATGATGTCACCAAGCAAAGTTTTCCTTACAAATACTTACACGAAAAACTCTACGACTCGAGGTAAGTGGTCAATTCGCTCGTTTTATTTCCCCCGCGGACTTGAGAATTCTCGCTAAAGTGTCTTATACTTTTGAGGTAGGTAGTTGGGAACTAATAGAAAATACTTCTCAGTTAAATTAAGTGGTATCTTTAAGTGCATCCGTCCACGAATTAAATTTAAAAAAGATCAGAAAAATTGTAAACGTACTTATACTTTTGGAGCTTGCAATAATTCAACATTTAAAATTAAAAAAAAAAAAAAAATTCTTGCACAAAAATACAGAATATACAAAAGGTATAGCTTATAGATACATCCTATTTCTTCCAGCTAACTAAAAAAATACATATCATTTCATTACATATCATCATTATCATTATCATCATCATTATCATTACATAGTATAAAATGAAGTCGCTCAAAATGTATGTGCGCGTTAATCTTTTAAACTACGCAACGGATTTTCATACGGTTTTCACCAATAGATAGAGTGATTGAAGAGGAATGTTTATATGTATAATACATGTAAATTATATAAGAGAAAAGCCGAGAAATTCAGAGAAAAAATATTTTTGTGCGATTTAAAACGGCTGGCGGGCCGTACTATAGTCACTTTTAAAATTCGTTCTACGGAAGAAATTGGAAAATAGATGTCCTAGAGTAAGTAGGTATTTGATTTTCCCTTTTCAAATATTCAGTGTTGCATTGCAAGCATTGTATAATTAGTGGCGATCGCTAACTATATTATTATATAAATAAAAAAATTGATTAAAGAGGAAGGTTTATATCTATAATACATGCTTATTATAGTAGAGAAAAGCCGAGAAATTCAAATATTCAATTCAGGCAGCGGGCAGCGGGCAGCTGGCAAGCGGGTGGTGTGGATTTTATAAAGGTTGGGTAATGGCGTTGTGTTTCGTTAGCCACAGCAACGTGTGGCCGGGTCTGCTAGTTATATTATAAAACCCAACAATTAAATGTTATATTATGCAAATAAAAACAAAGGTATTTAATTTATGTAAAAGGTATTCATTTATGGCTTTAAAAGAAATGTTTTTAGTGATGATTTAAATTTGAGTATATCTTTTTTTTGTTTAATGTTACGTGGAAGGTTGTTACTTTTTATATACTTTAATGGCCATGTAGTAGGGTCCTATTTTAGCTACCTTTTCCTGAAAATGAGACAGTGATTTTTTTAAATTCCTATAAGAATTAGAAACAGAAGTAGGTAAATGACAGCGTAATTATTTACACAGTTAACGCAATTTCTCAACATCACCTCCCTCGATTATTTAATTACTTATTTCCCCTCACCAGATCCGCTATCGCGTTTTGGACCTTTAATGTCTCGCCGGATTTGCATAACAATTAAAATTTCCCAGACCGTAATATTTATTTTCTCGAATAAGACTGACATTTTAGTTTAACATTTTTATGAACACTATTACAGCAAGGCGGTTAAATGAAATTCTGTCGTGACTTACGGTGGTTCGGGGAGGGGAGCATCATTTAATACGTCAAGGGGTATTTATAACCGCAAAGATAATATAAAATTCACAGGCACCTTCAGTTGCGCCAGGGAGCGTCTTAAGTATTCCGGAGAATTTATGAGGACGTGCATTCCGGATGAGAGAGCAAAGAACTGAATAATCACATCAACATCAAATGATTTTTGTCGCTTTGAATTTAATAACGCGGGCGAGTGGCTTCCCGATCTTGATTAGAGAGTTGAATTAGATTTATCTTTGAACGTTTATTCTGGAATCCATAAGCTAGTTGGCTAGTAAGTGACATTAGGTTATTCTCAGGAAAAGGTATTCGGATTGGTAATGCTTAATCAAGATTCGTAATGATAACATAAACTCAATAAAAAATCAGGAGAAAGAAAAAATCAGAAAAATATAATGGCTTTTCGGGTCACAGCTCTAACCACTGAGCTATGGTGTCCCTATCCGATTCGGTCATTTTTAACTGTTTCAACTTTAAAATTTAACTGGGCCGGAAAGCCGAAGGTCGTGAATTGCCAATATATTTTTCTGATTTTTCTGTCTCCAAATTTTCGACTGAGTTTCTCTGATATTGTCATAATTTAATTAAATGTTGCAATTTGAGGTTTTACTCATACAAAATAAAAATAAATATTCATCCTGGATTTGCAGAAAAGTCAATAGATTTTTTTTTTTGCATTAACTCCACACAGGAGGCCTTGAGGAAAATAATTTCCCTCAGGGCCTATGTCATCTGGGATGCTGTGTGGAGGGTCTTTTTGAGGAGAGGAAGAAATGAACATTGGTCTTGAAGAGACCTATGTTGTAGGAAGGAGGAAACACAGAGGCCGGCAAATCATTCCACAGCCGAGCTGTTGAACATAAGAACGAGTCGAAGAAACTACCCGTTCTCATGTGACAAATGTCGACCGTGTACAAATGTTGGGCACGCGTTTGGCGTGTTTCCCGACTATGCACCGGTGCCGAAGGGATCAATGATGCTAGTTCCTCGGAGCATCTTCCATTGTAATACAGGTAGAACAAGGATAGCATTCCCACTCGACGCCTGTGCTCTAAAGATTGAAATCCGTCTGTTAAGATGGGAGAATCAATCAAATGGACCGCCCGTTTCTGCACAGAGTCGAGGGTATTTTTCAGGTATTTTGGAGCTCCAGATCAGAGGTGGCTGCCAAATTCAACCGTGGGGCGCACTTGCGATTTGTACAGGGTTAGCAGTTGTGCACTATTAAAGTATCTGCGGGCCCTATACAGTACGCCCAGTTTCTGTGAGACTAACTTTACTCTGACTTCGATGGAGCCCCCATACCTGAGCTGGTCTCTTAGGGTTACATCAAGCATATCAATGGAGGGCCTGTTCGGAAGATGGCTTCCGTTGAAAGAGACTAGATTAATTAATTAATTAATATAGATGTCGTATATTAAAAATAAAATGGACAAAATTTATCCAGACATCTAGAAATTTATCTAGATAGGATATAATTCGGGTTTGAATCTGGCAATCAAAGATAGCAGCCAAAAACAATGCGTTAAGAAAATGAAGATAATGTTGATAGTTTTTAGTCGAAGTATGGTACAGTCAAATATGACCGAATCAGATAAGGACACGTTTGGTAGAGTTGCGCCCCGGCAAGGCGAAGGTCCTGGTTCGAGTCCCAGATGTGACCGATCTTTTTCTGGTTTTTCTCTTTTCAGATATTCTATTGAGTTTCGCTAATATTGTCTTCATTTAATTAAACATTACTATAGGTTAGTTAAACTTGTAACTTCTTGCCTTTTAAAAGAAATTATTATCAATACGTTTACTTTTACAATACAACTAAATAGAAGAGCTTCACCATAAAGTGGAATAGTTTTGTGCTGATACAGAAAAAGCACTCTAACAATAAATCGTGTCATTAACATTGCACACTTTTTTCTCTTTCGAATTTCCAAGTGTCAAAGAAACAATTTTCAGCTCGCAACATGATTTCCATAATTAATAATGGTTAGGTAAAAAATTAGACAAAACACAATTTCGTTTGACCATTTCTTTATTGTTCGATAAAAAGAAAAGAGGGGCCGGTTCATAAATTCATTAAATTTTAATGCATTTTTTAGGTAGGTACCTATAACTTTTATTTTACTTGCGCCGCATACCCCCTCACCTTTCTCCTGTCCTTATTCGTACCAATTCCAATAGCTGTTTCTCACTCTATACAGATATAATTACAAACACATTATATTATATTGATTTATAATGTATATTTATGTAAATTATTATGCTTTCGTTATATCTATAATATAAAAATGAATCGCTGAATGTGTTGCTAAGCGCATAACTTTCGAACGACTGCACCAAATTGGATAATTCTTTTTTTGTATGTTCGTTATTGTCAGGAGAAGGTTTTTATAAAACTTCCGGTGAGCTCTGGCATTATGAAATTTGTATATAAAAATTGTTGTTGGTGGCACGCGAGGATGCGGCTATTGCTATGGAAAGCGGGAGGGAGGGGGGAGGGGAACCTATGAGGGGGGAGGGGGACCTGGTAGGGGGGAGGGGAACTCGGGAGGGGGGTTCGCGGGACGGTGGAAGGGGGGGGGGAGTGGAGTGGGGAGAGAGAAGGTGGAGGTGACGGAGTGGAAACGCGAGAGGGGAAGAGGACGCAGGAGAAGGTGGGGAGGCGGAAGGGGAACTGGACGAATGGGGAAGGACACTCAGGGAGAAACAATTTCTTTATTAAATGGCATAGCAACGCATGCCGGGGACCAGCTAGTTACCTATATTTTTGATATGAAAACTTTCTTAGCATCGTTGTGATTTGAAACTCGATGTAATGAAAAATAGCGACACTAAAAAGAGATAAACACTTACATCTATAGGATTTAGCCTGCGAGAGACTGACATAGACTAACCGGTCGCCTCTTTGTGCGGTGCTTCGTAGCCTCTCCAAGTGAAAACTTCTTTAGCTGAGTTGAGATTTGAAACTCGATGAAACGGAAGCGAGCGACATTAAAAAGAGACAAACACATTCATCCGTAGGATTTAACCTGCGAAAGAAAGAGATAGAAATAAATTATTTATTTATTTCACGGTTACTTGCTCAAATTTAATACGAAAAATCCATGGTCCCACACAGGTCTCCTTTAGTCTAGTGGTATAAAGCGCATTACGAATCTTAGGGGCCAGACATTCGACGACCAAGGATCGAATCCTATTAAATGAAATTTAAAAAAATATATACATTTTTGGAAAATCAATATCCAATCTTCAAACCATTCCAAAACGAAAAACACAAAAGAAAGCGACATCTAGCGACTCCAAAGAAGAAAACACAAACACTAATAAGATGACTAAACGTGTAGGAAAAGGTGCACTGGAATTCGACGACAAAAATGGAAAAAATGTTCCTTCACATTGATAAAAAAAATGCTTCGTAGCCTACCTACTCTTGTCTACTTAGTTTTCTGAAGGTTTCACTTCTACCGCGTGTGAATTGGATTCCTGATTTTTAAAAATATTTTTTACATTGTGTTACGTTTTTTTTCCTTTTCATTTTATGAGTAATAATTTACATTCATTACTTTAGATATGATTTTAGAATTTCACGGCCAAAAGTATTTTTTTTATTTGTTTTTGGGGTGTTATGCCGTCTTGCGTTTCCTTCTCCTTTAGCCAACGTTGGCTAAAGGAAGAGGTAGCGCAACACGTCATACTCATAACAAACTGTGATGTATTGCATTAATCACCAGTGCAAATAAAAAAATATTGTAGCCTACCCCTTTAATTTAAAAAGAAAATACCAATTACTTATAAAACGGACACACTTGCGACATCTATCGGATCAAAGTAAATTGAATTCTTGTTGACAGTAGGGACCTATAAATTAAACAGATTGAGATGAATTTTGGTAAAAAGATCACAGATGGTATTAAAAATCGTCACGAGACAGGGAAAGACCCTTTCTTAGGCTCGAAAATAAATAGTTGAAACCAACAGCCAATCAGGTAGAAGCAGAAAGCTATAAATAATTGATCAAACCAATCACAAAGCGGGGGGCGTATTCAGATTTTGAACAAAGAGATGGACTTTGAACTAGGCAATTAATCAGAGATTTATGGAAAAAAATATCGTCATCAACCGAAAGATCAATACACTATAATGTAAACAGGGTCTCACGCCCGGTGCATCGGGTACGATGACCCTAGATGTAAGATAAACAATCAGTGCAATCAAGGTATTGACAACCGCCGTTAACGAGCAAATTAATCCATATTATGTTGGAAAAACTATGCGAGAAAATAACAAGAAAATTTTAATAAGAGGAAAATTAAGGAAAAGACGTGCAAAACATAAGCAAAGCTACTGTAGGGATATTCAGTTGTATAACGAGTACGTGGAGAGCAAAAGGAGGCCAGATTCGGAAAGAAACGTACGTTTGATATTTAAAAGGAAGAAAAACGCTGTAAATTAGGAATGTCACCTTTAGATGAAGCAATAGAGTCAAGGAAAACGATTTGAAAAGATAATCTAATGAAAAATATGGACGTTTAAATGGAAGTGTTTATTGAACAATATAAGACTTCGACTTTATTTTGCATTTTTCAGACGAGTTTAAAAAGATAACGTTATATATTTGAAATAGGGTGGTCATTCTAGTCACATTGCATTGGATAAAGTAAACAAAAAGGGTTGTTTTACGTCAATTGTTTGAGGAGAATTCTATGAGAGATAGGACAGACTGCAAGAAAAAATGAAACATTATTTGAGTTGACGACCTCACACGTTTTTTTTTTTTTTTTTTTTTTTTTACATTAACTCCACACAGGAGGCCCTGAGGAAAATAATTTCCCTCAGGGCCTATGTCATCTGGGATGCTGTGTGGAGGGTCTTTTTGAGGAGAGGAAGGAATGAACATTGGTCTTGAAGAGACCCATGTTGTAGGAAGGAGGAAACACAGAGGCCGGCAAATCATTCCACAGCCGAGCTGTTGAACACAAGAACGAGTCGAAGAAACGACCCGTTCTCATGTGACAAATGTCAACCGTGTACAAATGTTGGGCACGCGTTTGGCGTGTTTCCCGACTATGCACCGGTGCCGAAGGGATCAATGATGCTAGTTCCTCGGAGCATCTTCCATTGTAATACCGGTAGAACAAGGATAGCATTCCCACCCGACGCCTGTGCTCTAAAGATTGCAATCCGTCTGTTAAGATGGGAGAATCTATCAAACGGACCGCCCGTTTCTGCACAGAATCGAGGGTATTTTTCAGGTATTTTGGAGCTCCAGACCAGAGATGGCTGCCAAATTCAACCGTGGGGCGTACTTGTGATTTGTACAAGGTTAGCAGTTGTGTACTATTAAAGTATCTGCGGGCCCTGTACAGTACGCCCAGTTTTTGGGAGGCTAGCTTTACTCTGGCTTCGATGGAGCCCCCATACCTGAGCTGATCACTTAGGGTTACACCAAGCATATCAATGGAGGGCCTGTTCGGAAGATTGCTTCCGTTGAAAGAGACTAGATTTTCATTTCGGTCCCTTTTGGACGTAATCAGACAAGATTGGGTCTTTGAAACATTAAATTCAACGAAATTATTTTTATCCCAAGAGAAAACACTCTCGAGGTAGCCGTCCATTCTTTGCTTCAAAGCCCTACGAGCTGTTGGAGTTTGTGAGCCCTTTGGGGGCTTGTCAAACAAAAAGCTATCATGAACTGTACTGTCATCCGCATAACAGTGAATTGGTGCACATGACAAAAGGTCGTTGATGTGCAACAAAAACAAAGTTGGAGACAGAACCGATCCCTGCGGGACGCCAGCATTTATCGAGTGTGAGGAAGAGGTGAAACCATCGACTACCGTCTGAATCGACCTCCCCCTCAAGAAGTCGGCAATCCACGTACACAAGGATGCGGGAAGTCCGTAAGAAAGCAGTTTGTTGACAAGTCCTCGGTGCCAAACCCGGTCAAAGGCCTTGGAGATGTCCAGTGCAACCGTTTGGGTCTCACCGAAACGTTCCAGGCATCGTCCCCAAACATGCGTCACATACGCGAGAAGATCACCGCACGAGCGGTTCCGCCAGAATCCGTATTGACGGTCGTTGATAATTTTGTTCTTCTCGAGGTATGTGAGCAGTTTGTCGTTGATCACACGTTCCATCACCTTAGACAGAACTGATGTGATCGCTATGGGGCGGTAGTTGGCCGGGTTGGAGCGGTCACCCTTCTTTGGAATAGGATGGATAACCGCTTTTTTCCAACCAGAGGGCACAGAGCCAGTCTTCAGGGACAGTTTAAAAAGCTTCGTCAAAATTGGAGCTAATTCTGCAGCGCACCTCTGCAATACCAGGGCAGGTATTCCGTCAGGCCCACTAGCTTTATTAACATCAAGCCCTCGTAAAACATGGAGTACTTCCCGATACCGGATCCTCAGCATTTTCATATGAAAACCGCAGTGAGGAACCGACGTCGGGACCGCACCTTGGTCATCGAGGGTTGAGTTATCCGCAAACATTTTACCTAGTAAGTTAGCCTTTTCGGTGGCGGTGTTTGCTAGTGAGCCGTCAGGTCTGGTAAGAGGTGGCAGACTGGATTTGCAGAAATTGCGACCTATTGAGCCCGCAAGTGACCAGAATTGCCTGCTGCCATGCGGGCATGCAGTCAGCTTTCTGCTGATCTGCTTGTCGTGCTCGAATTTTGACCTATTTATGATTCTCTTGGTTTCCTTTGCCATTTTGTTGTAAGCTGTTCTGTCTTCGGATGTTCTAGATGTGTTGTAGGCTCGGTAAGCCGCGTTTTTTCGTCGCACTGCTTCAGCGCATTGTCGACTGAACCACGGCTTTGAGCCTACACCAGTTTCCTTAACAGTAGATTTGATGAAGCCATCCATCGCGGATGTGATGACTTCACCAATTTCCTGGGCACATCTTGAGGGATCCGAAGTCCGAAAACAGACAGCTGACCACGGAAAAGCATTAAAATGTGCCCGCAGACCGAACCAATCTGCTGACCTATAGTGCCACACTTTTCTCTTCAGCCTCTCGTTTGGTGGTCTGAAGTTTACAGGGATTGATGTCGTCACCAGGCAGTGGTCGGACGATCCTAAAGGCGCTGTGACTTCAATCCTGTAACCGTGTGGCACAGTAGTTAAAAATAGGTCTAACAGATTGGAACGGTGAGTCTGGACATCAGGAACCCTTGTAGGCTCCTGAACCATTTGCTCCAATCCGTAGCAAAGGGCAAAGGATTCCGCTTGGCGTCCAGCCGACTCTGTTGATCCTGAGAACTTCAACCAAGGTTCGTTATGAACATTGAAGTCCCCCAAGACCACAAACTCTGCCGTAGGGTAGCGGGGCAAGAGGTCATCAATAGTGTCGCTTAAGTGTTTGAAGAGCTCGGACGTGTCTGATTCGCTCAGGTTCGGTGAGCGGTATAAACACGCGTAGAATCTTACCGTACTGGCAAGATTGACGCGTACCCACATTACGTCGAATCTGGAGTTTTCCAGATTCAACAGTCGCACACAGTTGACGTCAGCTCGACTATAGAGACAGACACCTCCTTTAGGTCTGAACTTGCCTGCGAGGGTGAAGCCCGGGCAGTCCAGATAGGAGGTGTCTACAGGCTCAGCTATCTGAGTTTCAGACAGGAAGAGTAGGTTTGGGCGTTGAGAAAAAAGGTGGTGGTGGACAGAGTTTAAATTGGTGTGCAGGCCGCGAATGTTGGTGTAATTCACCAACAGTTTTGGCCCGCACCGGGGACGCCTACGTCTCGCCGCTGTAATGACGTTAATTATTGTAGGTTGCAAGTTCATGATTTTAATTGTTGGTTTTTTGTTTTTTTGATATGAGAGGAAGGAAGGTCTGGGAGGGAAAAGGTATAAGGGGTGGATAGGATGCTGGGGTTCAGAGTTTCCAGGAGTGACGGACGTATGTATCCAACCCACCCACTGCGGTGCAAGGCGATGGGCAGGGAGAGTCCGGCTGGAGAGGTCGCCCAATGCGCCCCAAACGCTACTGCTGGGTCCCCTCCGGTCACGAACCGGCACAACAGCAGCGGCGGGGTTTTTGCACTCGTTGATGGGGCAGCCCACCCTCAGTCGTGAGCCTGAGGGTCGGGCCCCTGTACTACCGAGCAGCCCGGACAGCGGTAACCGGTTGTAAAGGGTCTCCCTCAACCAGCATCTCCCAATCCGGCCCGCCACGCAGAAGGTGGGCCGACGCACCCGCCATCAAGACCTGGACAAACATTACCCCAAGAACCCGGGCACCCCTGCTAAGTCACCAAACGTAGCGAACCACTTGGGGTGACCTGTGGCAGAGGTGTTGGTCATCCAATAAATGGTTCCCAGGGCGGCGGTACCCATACCCGCCTACCAAATTAAATTAAACACGTGATTTTGTTGTTCAAACAATAAGAAAACGAACATGGTATTAGGCGATTAAACCCATTTTAATGGCTTTTAGGACGATAAAAATTATCATTGGTCATATGGGCAGTTTATATTAACTAAAAACCATTATATTTTATTACCCTCGAATAAAAGCTGAGTTATTGATCAACACCTCGAAAACCCAGACATAAACAGACGTCAAATTTTAAATTAATGTGGATTTAGGGGAGAAAGGGACGGAATTTGGAGGATGAACCATAGAACGTAATAAAAATGACAGGAATTTAAGGGCCGAAGTGGAAGTTTCTCCTATGAAAAATGTGAAAAATAACATAAAAAGTAGTAGTATATAGAAAATGAAATTTTCTAGGAGGTGACATACATCGAAGGCGAAACGGGGGGTAGTAAAAAAGAAAATAAAAATAATTAAAAGATGATTCCGTAAGGAAAACTCATGAAAATTCAGAAGTATCGATGAAAACAATAAATTTGGCTTGGAATGTAACTAATCATATAATTGTGGAAAGTTACATGAGAATGAATGAGGAAAATCAAAGAAAGAACATCGTGGATAAAAGGAAAATAAGAGAAAATAGGAAAATTCGAGTCTACGACATAAGTAGAGACGATGCAGCTTAAAATTGAATTGATCCACATAGGTGGCATGAAGATATGGAAGAATTTAGTAAAAAGAAAATTGGAAAATGCATATTAAAAGTTTTGGCATGAGTTTGTTCATGTTCTGGTAGCGATAAACAAAATTGAGAATTATATACAGTTTATCGAAGACGGACCTTTTACGAATTGAGAAAAAAAAAGAACTTAAAAATTATGAAATTCAAGCTAATTTTGTATGACCAACAGACAAAGGAATGAGGGGCATTTTGACGTAATATCGCCGGTCCGATCCTGGAAAAATGTTTAAACGAGATAGGGCATGAACAAAGTCATGAAAGGTGGACCTAACGACAGTTAAACAAAAATGACAGAATCGATATATGAAATCTCGAGTTGTTAGAGATTAAATTCGTGGATCAAAGATAGCTTAGATAGGCCATTCTAATCCTGGGAAGGGTATATAGGCTAGGACATGGGGCATTTTCGAGATCAATCGTCGGATTATCAAACGTGGAAGTTACGTGACGTGACGTTTAAAGTGGTTATTAATTGAAAAATTTTCGAAGTGTTATAAATTTTATGACTCTGAAATAATTGGAGTCAAGTCAATAGAAGTGATTGTGGACTTAGGAAAATTTCATATTCAAGCCAGTGTCTTTAAAAAAAAATTAAGTTTGCAGTTCAAGTCAGTGAAAATAAAAATAAAGTTTACGTTCTATTTATTTGTGAAAAGCTAAAAGTGCTGTGATTTTGTTTAGTGAAAAATTCGGTTTTCATAATCAATAAACATTGTATTTTTGGGACTTAAAAATTTCGTGAAAATCAAAAATCAATGAAATAGATGAATAAAGTGATGTGATAATTGAATACAAATAAGTTATAATTAAATACGTGTGTCCAGTTTAAACGGAAAGAGTTCTATTAAATATCAAATATTTAAATTAATTATTTAAAAAACAGTGCAAATTGGAAAGAGATAATAGATAAATAAGTACATCCAGTTAAACGGAAAAGTTCAACGAAAATCTTTAATTAAATTGAGTGTTTTAAATAAAGTATCAGTCTTTTATTAATTTAAAAAAATAGTGTAGTCGAAATAATTTTGTGCTATAGTCAAAGTGTAGTTGATGTAGCAGGATAAAATAAATAAAAAAACAGTGTTTAATAATAATTTCCGATTTAATTAAATGGATAAAATTTTACCTCAGAATAATTCGGCTGAATAATTTACAATTGGGCGGCACATTCCTACCACAAAGTGTTAATCTATTATTAGATTCAAAAAATTTGAAAAGAAAATTAAATAAAAATAAAAATGAATGATAATGCATAATAATATTTTATTGCTAAATGAAAGTAACGATTTACCATTTCGGAATTAATCGTGAAGAAACTATCATTAAAAAGTTATTTAATCAACGGGTTTTGAAATAAAATGCAGTTAGAACGATAAACATCATTTAATTTAGATAGATTAAACGGGAATAAAATAAAATTGAAGTCGGAAAAATTTTATTTGAATTTAGTTGATAACATAGGAGTAGGTATTAGGTAAGGAAACATAACAAGGTTTTCCCGTGTAGCACCCGGATGGAAAGAGACCTTTTGGGGTAAGTTACATAAAGTATAAATATTTTCTAGGTTCCAAGGTGAGAGCGGCATGCAGCAGACAGTTGGTATTTGAATTAATTTTATAACAAAGTATTACTTGCTTAATATGTGATATGTACCTATATTGAAATATTATATATAAAGTATGTATATTTATATATATATATATTTATATTTATCCCAAGAAAATTTTAATCAAAAAGAAACACACTTAAA
Organism: Limnephilus marmoratus; assembly: GCA_917880885.1. Taxonomy (NCBI): domain Eukaryota; kingdom Metazoa; phylum Arthropoda; class Insecta; order Trichoptera; family Limnephilidae; genus Limnephilus; species Limnephilus marmoratus. The sequence goes on from OU862908.1 coordinate 42,529,775, forward strand.
TAAAGGTAAAAGGTATCGATTACTAATACCTACTTAGACCGCACTATGCTACTTAAAAAATAGTTGTGTGCTAGAAAAATTTTCAAGTTCATATTTGTTACTTATTTTATTAATATATGTACTATTATAATTTCAGCTAATATAAAATGATAAAAAAATGAGTTATGATATTAGAATTTATTTCAATTATAATATAATTGTATATATCAGTATATTTATTTATTGAGGCAAAATATATATGTATATGTATATGTATGTAAATTATAACTACATTTATTTGGGATCAGGTTAAGACATTTGCGAAAAAGAAATTACCATTATTAAATTCAAAAGGAAAAAAAATTTGAACCATATAAGCTCGCGTTCAAGGATGTTCCAAAAGTAAACAAATGTCACTCGTTGAATCTAGGTCACGAAGTCAGCGGGAATGTTTACATAATTGAAATTGTTTATAAAACAACTCGGTCATGGGGGCACTGGGTCAGATGCTTTTAAAGGAAGATGTACCTGGGTCTTTAATAGGTGGTTGACAGGTATTAGTATTATAGTAAGTTAGGTTATTATATAGGTTATAATATATTTATTAGGTAGTTGACGGGTATTAGTATAAATATTAACTTTAGAATGGGACAAAGCCATGAAATTGCGCAATTATAGAAAAGTTTTAACACAATCTTTAATTTGAACATGAAGAGATAAATTTTGAACTGAACAGTTGAAAGAAAACAGATTTATTATAGCTAGACAAACAATAGGTACAACAAACATTTGGAAAATCACGGGATAGTCAAATAAAAGAGTATTGAAGAATTACATGGAATATTCGAGGAAAAATTTATAGAACGATTACTCTCGTAAGTATCAATCATTTACATGAAACAGTTGACAAATCACGGGTTAGTTTAGGAGTGTATTGAAGAATTACATGGAATATTCGAGGAGAAAATTACAGAACAATTACTCTCGTAAGTATCAATCATTTACATGAAACAGTTGACAAATCACGGGATAGTCAAATAGAAGAGTATTGAAGAATTACAAGGAAGATTCTAGTAAAATTTTGTGGAGTAATTACTTTCATAGACATCAATCATCTACAAGAAGCAGTTGAAAAATCACGGGATAGCCTAATAAAAAGTATCAATCAGTTACATGAGACAACTGAAAAATCACGGGATAGTAAAAATTTTACCAAAAGTTGAACCTTGGGGGAAAATTTAGAAAACAGTTCAACAATAGGAGGCAGTGGTCGCTCCTTAAAAAAAACAAGGACCATTAACCAAACACATAATAGAGATGGCAATCTCTTAAATAAAATTGTCAACCAAACAAATCAAAAAGCTTGGAATTTTCGGCACTCCAGAACAAACCGAGATAATTTCTTAATCTATTAGTATTTATTAATATCACCCACTTTTAATATGTATATATTCGGTTACCAAACTTAGAATTTCGCAGAATTCTATGCGAGGGATCCGAGCTCGGGATTTGAGACTAGCTAGCCTCAAAATTGCGAGTTATAATCCTACCCAAACGTATGTTTACATATATATCTTTCTATGTACTGTACATTGGATGATGTGGACCCGCTTACAACTAGCGTTTTAGACTCGACAGAGTTACTCTCACATCATTTCTTGTACGTGGAGGGAGGATTCACGACCCGTAACTCTGCAAAACACCGTGAGTATATGATTGCATATAGGACGAAACCGGTTCGCCCTAAGTAAATAGTAGACCTTGGAGGAGTAGGAATTTGGGGGTATCTGGGCTCGGATGACGACCTGAAGGCAGTGCATGATGGCAAAAGGAAGGACGGTTAGGACGCGATAACTTAGGTATCAATTAACCGATCCGCGCCAGAAGATTGTGCGAATTTCTAGTAAGAATCTGATCACCTGGTTTACTTGTAGGAGGATAGGAGCCAAATTTTCGGCAGACAAAGGGTATTCTGAGTTCGTCTAATATGCAATCTATTAATTACATTAACCTACTAAACCCACCTTTATATGTACCTTATAGCAGCTGAATCGGATAGGAGAAATGACAAGCAGATACAAAACAATCATAATCAAATTTACTAACAATTAACCATTTGAGTCATACTTAATTATTTGTTCAATTAAACATGCGTAATTCGATTAGTACAGGTTATTTACGAGTTCGTTAGGATGTATGGAAACATAATAAGCGACGGAGGAAAGTTAGCTCATTTAGAGAAATTATTTAAAGTTAGATTTGCGAGGGAGAGACCAGTACAGTTTGAAACTCAACGCTCTGTTTAGAATCAAAGGGTTGCCACAAAATGAAAGTAATTAAAGTCCCATATCATAAATCAAAAAAATTACACAACGTTTGATGGAGTTTAATTACAACATAAATACGAAAATATTTACGTTCAAGGTCGTAATTAACGTATTAATTAGTTAAGTATACATATCTCTAAAGGTATGTAGTACAAGGAAGCTTTAAGTAGCTTTCTGTAGTTATCAAAGAAAATAAGGGTCCAATTTTCATGAAGGCTTGTGTGACGTAGGGGAGGAATTTTCCATCCCTACTACACACATGCAAAGCCTTAAAATTTAAATATCGATCAGAGCCAAAAGAAAAGTTCAAGAAAACTTGAAGGGATGAAAGAGTTCCAAAAATATTTAATATCAAGTTAAAAGAGGTAAAAAGAGAATTATTACAACCCCAAAAACAAATAACAAAAATTCATTACTTTAAATCAACTTTTCTGAAAAAACTAACAATTGGTGTGTTCTGTCAATCTCTTCCGTATATTATATTAATTAGTATATTATACTGTTTATGCTTCTTAAATAAACACATAAAAAAAAACATTCTCGGGTTACGAATAACCTGACAATATTTGAAAATCTCCTCGTACCTGCACACTAAGCGGAAAACTTGCTTGTGTCATGAGGGAGGACTTGGCCAGTTGCGGAATTGAACTCACGATGTAATTGATGGAAAACGTTTTACGTTTTACATTAATTACATAATAAGCCATAATTATAGTATACAAGGTGTTAAATAATTTGAATTACATTAACCAGTGATTATTTGGAGTAAAAAATGTAAATGAAATTGAAATGATGTTTTTTTTTCTTCATTTTTTCTTCTTTATCAAACAAAAAAACGGTTTGTGCTTGTTGTCAGTAGATACTCAGCCGAGTAACCGCCCAACCCTTCCCCTCTAATTGGCCAAAACCTACTGATTATTTAGGTTTTTAGTTGAAAACATCTTACCCACCCTTTATACCCTTTTCCTTCACAGAACTTCTTCTTCCTCCTTTCCTAAGAAGACCATCCACACATCATCCCCAAAGATGACATAGGCCCTGTAAGGAATTATTTTCCTCAGAGCCTCCTAGAAGCTAATATAAAACAACATAGATATCTACTGTCGATTTCATATAGTACAATGTAATATGTAACCAGTAATAAAAGCAATATTTTTTTATCTTCCATCCGGAAATTCTGAAAAGTCCTGTTGTAACATAATATAGTTTAGTAGTTGGAAGCCTGTAATGACGGGGAAATAAGAATTTTACCCACGTAACAAGGCCAGGCAACCTTAAAAAATCTTTGTTCGAAAAAAAAGGTTTTCAATTCGATATTAATAAATTCCTAAATAATATCCGGACCCTTTAATATCTTATAATTCCCAGCAAAATTTCGTCTTGAAATCAACTACTCAACCACAATGCCGTTGTGCCTTTCAATGAAAATAATGTTCACCAGTCCGTGTGACGAACCTTTATACATCGTCCTAATAAAAATAAATTTGAAAATTGATTTTATATCCAGTTTACTTTCTGGTGCTCGAAGGAAAGTCTTTATTTTATTTGTTCCTAAATTTAATTCAGTATCATACTAAGCTAAGTACCCACGAACGTTCATGTTCGACAGTTTGCTTGATTGAACATGTTGACTTGGAACTATGCTCAGAGTTGCGTCCACATGCTCGAGCGGCTCAGATGTCTATGGTCAAATGAAAGTGGTTCATTTATGGCTAAATGTCAAATCTGCTGACTTCGTATACCACAAGCACGCCTCTTCACTATGTAAATTAATAAAATTTTCAATAAAATCGCGGGGATAACTTCGAATATCCATTTTCGTTCTCCAATGACAAGGACAACGAGTAAATCGGACTCAAGACGGGCGACTAACATGTTTCATTCGTTGTCTACAGGTTGCGACATGCTCGACGGAATTTCTGTCGAACATAACCTACATTGAGACATGTTCGAATGAGCGTAAAACCATCGAACGTGAACGGCCGTGGGCACTTAGCACTACATCTATTAAATAAAGAGGGTTTAAAGTTACATCTCATCGAAATAAGGAATGAAACATGATTGCATTGCACATTTAAAGTGGGACATAATTTTTACGAACCACATTGCTAAAAATTAACTGAATAGTTTCTAGAATTGAATAAGCAGGCACTCTTATCAACCGTTCTCTTCCGTTTCTTATACCTCTCCCCTACACATTTAAGCTTCATAACAATCCTGAAATAGGGGTGCCAGAGTACTATATAGTCCAGTAAAGGAAGGAGTTGTAGAGTGCGTGAGCAGGAACCTAAGCGATTCTTTCAGGACTTGTTTAGGGTGCTTAGGGTGTGAACATACTAAAAGTCCTGACGTCTAGGTGGTGAGCTAGGGGGGGGAGGGGGGGGGGAGGTCCCGATTTTCGGGTTTCCGTTTATATCTCAAAAACGGTGCATCGCAGAGGAAAACTTTTTTAGAATAAAAAAAAAGCTCATAAAATTATCTACAACTTTTATTCTATACGTAATTTTGGAAATCCCAACCGTTTTTGAGTTATACGCTCCACAAATGTCAATATTTTCGAAAAAAATCATTTTACCTCACATTTTTCATCAAACATTCCTTCATATCGTCTAAAATATTCATCCAAGAAAGAAATTCATTTGAAAGAAGTTGTAAATAATTTAATTACCTTTTAGAATATATATACATATGTAAATAAACCTCCAACCAGTAAATATTTACAGCAATTTTAAGTTTTTTCGTAAAATGTCATTTTCAGAAAAAGCTGTTTTTTCTTACCAAATTATTAAGACGGGTTTTTTCTTCATCGGAAATTCCTTATTAATTTTTGCACGCAAGACAGCAGGTAAGTTGTTCTCGAGCAGATGATTAGTGGAATTCATTTTATAATCATTATTATTGTGATGGGTGATTAGGTTAGTCGTCGGAGATGCTACAATAACGTGAATGAATGCGATAGTGGGCTTGACATTCTCAGACATCAAGTTGTCCCGCAAACTTCGGGCATTCCCAATGTCTTCTGTCAGCTCGTCGATAAAAAATCACGATGAAAAGGTTGCAGTTGAATGAAACTGGGATGCGAAAGACAACTAAATCTGTTCTGTATAGCTTATTCGAGCCTACCAAAAAACTGTTCTACTGTCTCAGATGAACATTGTTGTGGACGGAGGATTTCTACTACACAGAGTAATTTGACAAAAAGATGCCTCTGTTGCCGCAATTTGTGATCGTTATATCACCTATGTCTATCACCACTATCCTGGAATGACTCGCACTGTGGTATTTGATGGGTGAGCAAACCCATCCAATAGTACGAAATCATAAGAATAGATGCGACGATACATACTGAGAAGGTCAGCCGACATCAATTTGACATGGATCAAATCAATGCCCGTTAAACAGGAAGATTTTTTATCCAATCCTACCAACAAAAGTAACTTCATTTCCTTACTACAGACAAAGTTTCGGGAGAATGGGATACAGACTCTTCAGGCCACCGATGATGCTGATGTCCTTATCGTGAAGATTGCTGTGGAATTATCCTTTCACAACTCTGTGGCTGTCTTTGGTGAGAATGTGGACCTCACTGTCCTTTTGATTGCTTCCACTCCTCCCACCTAAGATATTCTGCTGCTGAAACCCGGACGAGGAAAAACCAAAACAATGGCACTGTCCACCCAAGAGATGCAGCATCGTGGATTTGAATACATCATATTTTTACATTCATTTACCGGATGCGATACAACGTCTGCAACTTTCAGGAGAAGCAAGTTGGGCTTTTCAAAATTGTATTTGGAGTCAAAAATGATCAAGCAAGCGGCAATGATCTTTTACAACCCCTCCTCCACTCACGACGAGGTTGAAGAGGCTGGAAATAAATGCTTCCTGAAATGGTATGCGGCGTCAAAAAGACAGACCTCCCTTAACCAGTACCGCTTCCAGTCGTTCACAATGTCCGTGGCAAATATGAAGCCTGATATCAGCTCCCTCCCTCCAATAGAGAGTGCAGCTAAACAGCATTCCCGGCGGACATACCACCTAGTTCAGCAGTGGCTCGGAATTGAGCTGCCCCCTGAAGAATGGGGGTGGAAACACGAAGGAGACACCCTGGTGCCAATTACAATAGAAGATCCTCCAGCACCGGAGGTCCTTCTGAAAATGATATTTTGCCGCTGCACCAAGGATTGTGCAATTGGCAAATATGGATGCCGAAAAGCAATGCTGACCTGTTCTGCAGCATGCCTTCACTGCCAAGGGAGATGCTTCAATAGCGTGCCTGTTGCCGAGGACGACGATGAAGCCGACGATGAAGACGACGTAGAGCCCTTTCAGCAAGAACCATCCACTACTGAGAATGATGATGCCATGGATGAACAACGCTTGCCAGGACCCTCACGTCCAAAGAGGATATGATAACGTGAATCCATATAAAGTTGAGAGTGTAACATGATGTTATTGAGAACAGTGCCAAGGGAAATGGGGCCAACTCATACTCAAAGAATTTCATCAAATCCTCATCTGATCGTTTGCTTAACACATCCGCTGAAACAGCAATGTTGGGTCAACTGCAACCTTTTCATCGTGATTTTTTATCGACGAGCTGACAGAAGACATTGGGAATGCCCGAAGTTTGCGGGACAACTTGATGTCTGAGAATGTCAAGCCCACTATCGCATTCATTGCCTTTTCTACCAACTCGAACAGCATCGTAGCACGTTATTGTAGCATCTCCGACGACTAACCTAATCACCCATCACAATAATAATGATTATAAAATGAATTCCACTAATCATCTGCTCGAGAACAACTTACCTGCTGTCTTGCGTGCAAAAATTAATAAGGAATTTCCGATGAAGAAAAAACCCGTCTTAATAATTTGGTAAGAAAAAACAGCTTTTTCTGAAAATGACATTTTACGAAAAAACTTAAAATTGCTGTAAATATTTACTGGTTGGAGGTTTATTTACATATGTATATATATTCTAAAAGGTAATTAAATTATTTACAACTTCTTTCAAATAAATTTCTTTCTTGGATGAATATTTTAGACGATATGAAGGAATGTTTGATGAAAAATGTGAGGTAAAATGATTTTTTTCGAAAATATTGACATTTGTGGAGCGTATAACTCAAAAACGGTTGGGATTTCCAAAATTACGTATAGAATAAAAGTTGTAGATAATTTTATGAGCTTTTTTTTTATTCTAAAAAAGTTTTCCTCTGCGATGCACCGTTTTTGAGATATAAACGGAAACCCGAAAATCGGGACCTCCCCCCCCCCCCTCCCCCCCCTAGCTCACCACCTAGACGTCAGGACTTTTAGTATGTTCACACCCTAAGCACCCTAAACAAGTCCTGAAAGAATCGCTTAGGTTCCTGCTCACGCACTCTACACCTCCTTTTGGACCATTCGTTTACTGGACTAATAGGTTCCGGGCAGTTACTGTGAGCGCCTGTGCGCTTCTTTTTGCCTTTTTTTCTATCCCATAGCCATAATAAAATATGTATTACTTAACGTCAATATTATGTAATATGATGAAGCATGTTGTAGAAATAGAATCTCTCTCTCTCTACCATCTACGTAGTTTTTATATCTGTATTTGTGGGTACCTACTAGATAAAAACGCACTGTTTTGCCTTAATTCGTAAAACCTTTCCCAGCATCCAGGCTTTTAATTAGACCTACTTCAGCTTGTGCAGAAGAAATGATAAAATTATTTTACTATTCTTTTACCAACAAAACGTTGAACCAGCAATTATGGAACGAATTTCCTGTCTATTCTAGCACTGATGCATTACTATAGACTTTTCAATGCTTACCTATTATAGATGTATGGATAATTTTCTATTGGGAAAAGAATTCTTTGTAATCCAAATTATATCTTCTCTCCTTTGTTCGTACTGGAAATATTGATTAGGAAAGCGTGGATAGACTCCCAACACACTTTATTCTCAAAGCCGATCAATCGATATTCCTTTGAAGCGAGTTAATAATACCTTACGTAACGCAGTACCGCAAGTCTACCGCGGCCGACTTCGGCGGTTTTATGAAATACCGTATTTCTAAATGTCAAACATTTCGAATGAGGCATTTTTAGATGAGATAATTTATGTAGCCAACTAGGTTAGAAGCCAAATATTGGCGATGGGGATCAATACAATAGGCTGAACAAGGGATAATGGATTAATGAATTGCTCGATCATACTTTCAACTAACCTTACCCAATGTCTCAAAATAAAACGTTTAAAGGTTATTAACCGATAACCCGTAATAAATCTAGTATTCCCGAATCACGTTGTTAAAAAACCTAGGTTCTTACTTCAAAATATTTTAATAACGTTATTGGAAAGAAATGCGGTAGGTTCTAATAATAAAGGCAGAATATATAAGAAGAAGCTTTCAAACGGCTTTTTTGATTCTACTCTTTCCGTCTGGGATTTCTAGCATGCCATTATTTTCAGATCCCAAAGTATTTTCCATCATGAGTCATGGACCTTTGAAATATTCACAAATCTAATTGAAAAACACACAAGACCCAATATTGATGTTAAACATTTTCAATCAAGAAAAGAGTAACTGATTATTTTAATTCTTGGAAAAAAAGTCGACGGCAGCACGTCAATCTGTATTCCTTTTTTGGATTGGGAACTTTTTTGTCATTATCTTTTAGAACTATTCAGCGGAATACTAAAAGGCTGAAGATGAACTGTTTTCAATCTAAACCAAGAATTTCTTATAATTGAAAGTATTGAAATATGAAAGATAAAAATGACACGAAGTTTGTTAATAAAGGAATTATTTCCCATAATACTTTATCAGGTTGTTATTAGTAATCGACAAGTTGGTTAAATAGGTTGCCGGCTATGAAGTCTTCAAGTATTAAGTTTTTTCCTTTGTGTAATTAAATCCACTAGTTATAAAAGGTACTTGTTCTTCATACATGTGCGCTAGTTGCTCCACTTTGCTTTTTGATGCGAATTTCTTACGAAATATTGAAAACCGAGTATTAATTACCCGTTAAATTTCGTGTGTATATTAAATAATGTTTTATAGTGAACATCGTCGAGTTTGTCAAATAAGTTAGGAATTTCCTACCTTCCTTTTAATCATTTTCAATGAATTTTCTTTCTCAAGCTCCGGTGAATATAAGTTTTCACAATGTTAATAAAAGCTTGGAATCTAATCATAATACAGAAGAGGTAAAATATTCGTTCTTCCACGATAATTTTATAAGTTTTATTTTAGTTTATTAACCCTTAAATTTGTTTACTTACAATTCCCAAACGATGGTGGAATTTCTCATGGAATTTCGAAATGTTTTCGAGGTATGTTTTAAATTACATAAAAATAAACGCTCTTTTGGAAACTAGATAAAATAAACTTTCAGTTGTTTGCATTTGAAATAAACATTTTTATTTCAAATCGTACACGAAAAACGGTTTACAAAAACTAATTTTTATAACTTTGTGAAAATTCGGTTTAGAAAACAAATTACCTTTGTTTAGGAAATTGGTAATGTTATTTTAAATATTGGGATGATGAGGAACTTATACTGATAAGGATTCTCTTGAATAATTACGTGCGTAGACGAGTATAAAACTTATATTTACACAAATGATATGCCGTCTCGCTCTTGTAGAGATCAGGTTGACCACAAAAACCATTCTCACAGGTAAGAAAACTGAAACATAACTTTTTATGCCACCTATAAAATAAAAATAACATATGTAAATGACTTAATTTTCACCTTTCAACGGAAAAATCCTGGCAATTTACAATTTTTAGGATCTTATCCAAGAAATCAAGTAGAAATATTTGACTCAAATTAAGAAGAATCATTACTTCTCTTTCTAAAGGCGAAACATCACATTTCTTCGCATTATATAAAAAAAGGATCTAATTCTTTTATTCTTAACTATACGATCTGTTCCTAATACAATGCGTGTGATTAATTATAACCTTCCAATGCTTGAAGGGTTTATACACAACAGAAATAAGGTTAACAAAAAAATATTACAAAGAAATAACAAAGTATAAATACCAACCGTATAATAACGCTGTACAACAATATGGTTGAACATTTGTAACTACTTAATTATACTGATTTTCAGTGAGCTGAAATTTAATCTCGGAAAAATGTTTATTTCGGTACACAAGTGTCGTTTTAATGAAAAATGTGGGTGGACAAGGTGGAACAAATGGAACTCCCTTCATATAGCTTACTAATAGTGGATAATCTCACTCCAAAAGTTCAGCTTCCTATTATAGCCAGGAATAAATCATTATTTTTTCAACAAAAAATGATTAAGAGGAAATCGATGTTTAGTATTCCCCATTTTTCTCCCCCAAAACTGGACAGATTTTTAAAATTATTTTTACTAACTGTATTAGAAGAAAATATTCGACGCCTGTAAGTTTTCCTTTTTTGAAAAATACATTGTTTAGTTTGTGTACTGAACGTCTGTTGATGACTTTCAAACCAACCAATTTTAACAATTTTGAGGGTCCTAACTCCGATAAGAGGCAACTTATCAAAAAAAGCAAAACCTACCGACACGCTAGTAGTCGGTATCTATTTAAATTCAAAAATATTTGCTCTAGAGTTCAGAAAGAAAATTGGGCAAAACGTTTTTATGGACAAATCGCCGTCCGGTTTCCTCTTAATGACTCTTTTTTTTTACTATTTAATTACTTTTTTTTAAACTTTCCTTTGAAATCGATTTTCATTTTCTATTCTATTTTATGCAATCGTAAGACCATCTACTTTGTATGAGTACACCCCTTACTAACACTAATTTGTCCGCAAATTTGATGATCATATAAATTGAACCCTCATGATTGTAAAAAATTTATATTCTTTGTTAACATTTTTTCGCCATTTTAAATAAAATAAATTAAAACATAATGCGGGAAGTCCAATATTAATAGGGGCTAGTTTGGGAATGTGAGAGGTAATTTTCAGATGGTAGTTGTCCCGTGGACAGTTTTCCTCGCGGAACAATTATTACGGTCGTGAAAATATACATCGACGTGTAACTAAATAAAATAACAAATTTAGTTTTTATTTTAAAAGTTCAACTCTTAAGGGCCCGCAACCCGGATTTGTACCGATTTATTACATATTTCCCTTAAACACGATAAGTTTTAAAGCTCTTAAAAAAATATATGTTATTCTTGAAGAAAATATCTAGACTTTGCCCGCGTCGAAATGCAAATTATATAAAATTCCCACGATAGAAAAAAATCGCGAAGTATGCTCCAAAAATTTTTATTAACACGTTTGTTTCAGTTATTTTACAAGTTATATGTATGAAAAATTCACAGTGTTTCTTTAAATGCTGTTTAAGATAATGCCCGCAAGATTTTTGCTCTATTTTAAACGAGTCGTGTTTTATTAAACAATTTCGCAATTTTCGCATCGATTTTGTCGCTCTAAATGTTAGCGCTCTCCTCTAACATTCGTAATTTCATATCTCTCCATCTTCTTCCTTTCGGGCCCGGTTGCAGAGCCTATGATAAACATACCTAAGCTTTAGATGAAAACATTAATAAAATCTAACTAATTAATTGGAAAAACACACAGGAAAGAACAAGTGCCGTCTGGACATGAATCCGGATTTCCCGCTAGCCGTGCTGGCGTGTTCTCTATTACACCACGTCACCTCTCATCAAAACTTACTGTATAATGAAAATTAATAATATTGGTTCAATCATTAAATATTCACTTATTTTTTTAATTATTTATGTCTGTTTCGATCATTCATATTTCATGTGTGTAATTATTTATTTATAAGAACTTACGGGAACATTTATTATGAGTTACAGTACTAAACGTGTCGTGTAGAAATAGCCGTGGACTTTGAATACTCGAAAATGATTAATCGCAGTGGAATTCTTCCCTCCGGGCAGGGGTGCCAGTTGGCGAATCACGGCAATCACGGCACGCAACTCGGATGGGATGGCCGCGGCCGGGGGGAGATTTCCGATGTGAAAAAGGAATTATTACAGCTACCTAGCAATGTTAGTATTTATCAATTAATCTAACCGTCACGCGATGCTTACATTACAGAATGCCGACAGGATTTTTTTTAGGATTATCGCTTTGATCTCATGATCATGTTTTATGTACGACTGATCTTTGAGTGTTTTGTTGGTTTAAATATTACAGAAGCGTCACGTTTAAAATAACAAAGGTTAAGTGTATGCTATTTATGGTTGTTTTATCAATTTTGATAATAATGTGTTTTACTTATTTTTGTTAGGCGTGCATGCCACACGGAATTCCGTGGCAAAGAAGAACAGGGATTTTTAGCAGTTTTAACAAGACATAGCATTTTTAACAAGACATTGAATGCAATGTATATCGAAGGCATGATTTGGAAGACCATTGTATAATAAAATAATATTTAATGAAATAAAGACAATATTAGCGAAACTTAATCGAAAATCTGGAAACTGAAAAAGCAGTAAAATATATTTGCACCTCTGTGAGTTTCGCTAATATTGTCTTCATTTAATTAAATATTATAATTTGAAGTTTTACTCATAAAGTTAAAAATAAATAAAATAATAATTATTTATTCCAGAAGACAGGCAGGGCTGGAGGGGACTCACAGATCACTGTGCAGGCAGAAAATATACAGGTTCATACTTACCTGGGAGGTCACATGAGATTTATATTTTTATTTATATCTTTATAATAACTCAAAATAAAGACACACCAGAGATGTGTTCGCCTGATGAATCAGCATCTAGAGTGCAATAATATTGAAAGAAAACAATGTTTATAGACGGAAGTATGATTAAGCGAAAGAAAAAATACAAGTCGGATATCGAGGGCAGTTTGTCCCACTATTATGGCGGGCAGTCTCGGCGAGAATCAGCGTTAGCGAGCGTGGTATGCAGGGCTTTGGAGGGAACCCACCACTGTCTCAATAGCTGTGTGAGGAAACTGACTGTTGAACCTCCCCAGCCACACACGTCAGGACATTTTTTATTGTAAAAATGAAACTACATTTATTTTTAAAATAATTCTAGACCCTTCAATGTTTCAACATTCATGGTTTATAGTATTTAAGAAAAATATAAGGACATATTCATTTATCGTAACTCTAGTAAAATATAGATACACTAGAGATGTGTTCGCCCGATGGTTCAGCATCTAGAGTGAAATAATAAAGAAAGATAAGAATATTTACAGATGTACTAAAACAAAAGAAAATATACAAGTCCGATATCGAGGGCAGTTTATCCCACTATCACAGGGCAGTCCCGGCGAGATGGAGCGTGGCGAGCGGCCTGGCCGCAACGAGCCCGAGTGCTCGCGTCCTTTAGCCGGTTTCCCGAGAGTACCCTTGAAGAAGTAAATGGAATGGTGGTTTAGGTATGCAGGGCTAATGCATTGCCATAAGGTTTTCTGGCGTCCAACTGTGGAAATAGGCCTCTCTCTACTGTTAGCCCAGGCAACGAAGACCAAAAAATGCTAAATAGGGGAAATAATTCATGTAGAAGCCAATTTTGGCACAGTTGTAGGGGAAGGTGTCCTTAACAAAATACTAAAAGTACTGGGGGGTGGGGGTGGAGCTAAGGGGGAGGGGGGGGGGGGGTTTAAAGGTCCCTTTTTCAGTTTTTCGTTAATAACTCGAAAACTACTGCGTCTAGGGAAAAAGTGTTCAGGTATTAAATTATCTGAATCAACTTTGTTTTGTTTCTTTCGAGCGGAGGAGAAGCGAAGGAGGCTCACAAAAACTTCTGTTGACATCAACTTTCACGAAAAAACGACCATCACCATTCAACAAGAGCATTTTCTTGCTAATGAAAGAAACAGAACAAGGTTGATTCACTTGCTCAGCGAGAAAATGCCAGCAGCCGGGATTTTTTTTATTTTTTTTTATTAGTATCTATAGCAAAATTTGTACATAATGTTTTTATAAATTATATTATATTAAGGTATTATAAAGTTTTTTTTTTTCACAGTCCTCCTCACTAGGGTTTCCTGTTCTGAGGCGGCCTGTAGTTTTTCCACATTTGTATTTAGTATCCAGTTGTCTTTACATGGTCTTCAGTATGTTTGATAGTTCATTTTCACTTTGTTCTCTCAACCATATTTTTACTTTTGTTTTAAATTTATTTATTTCTGTTATTTCTTTTGTTTGAGTTGGTAGAGCGTTGTATAGTTTTGTCGCATTGAATTTCATATTTCTTTGTCCAAAAGATGTTTTCAAACTGTCTGTAGCTAGAATATTTTGGTTTATTGCCCTGGTTGTGTATCTATGTTGGACAGTGGAGTATTCTGATATGTTTTTTTTAATTTTAAATAAAATATTTTTTGCATAAAGTTTTTGTATGTTGTAGACTTGAATGCTTTGAAACAATTCTTCTGTCGGAGTTCTAACCGGTAATTTCAAAATTGTCTTTAGTACTCCTTTTTGGGCTATATTGAGCCGGTCCATGTGAGTGCTCAAGGCAGATCCCCATCCAGTTATCCCGTACTCTATTTGTGATTGACATAATGCGTAGTACACTTTCTTAATGTCGTTTATGTTGAGTATGTTACGGATGGCTCTAAAGAAGTAAATGTACTAGATTAAAACAACTGTTGCTGCAGGGGATGCTGATAGCACTATTGTGAGGTGTAGGTTGGATGAGCTGCTCTATATGCAAATGTAGCAATAGTTGGGGAGGATGTGGACTTGTTAGTTCTCCTCATTGGATTGGCACCACCATCAATCAATATATATTTCATGAAGCCGGGCCGTGGGAATGTGGAGACCAAATTGTTTTCAGTGCGACAACTTCAACAGCTTCCAATCGCCAAAACGATTCTCCTTCTCTATAGCTTCTTCGGATGCGACACCACCTCGGCGATATATGGAAAGAGTAAAGTGGGAATCGCTAAGCTCTTCACAGAAAATCCTGGCCTCACCCAAGATATTTCACCAATATTCTCTGATCCCTCAGCATCACCTGAGAATATTGAACAGGCTGGCGAGAAACTTTTTTTGGCTGTATACAAAGCGCCTGCTCATCAAGACAACCTAAACAAACATCGGTACTCGGCATTTTTGAAAGCGTCAATGAAGCCCTAATTAGACATGGCCACTCTTCCTCCCACCAGAGGAGCTTCAAAGCAACACTCGCTCAGAGTATATCTACAGGTAATTAAATCCAGTTACATATAGTTTTAAATACTGCTTTCTTATTACAAATATTAATTTGCGATGAATGCTTACCTTGGTCTCATTACTTTTTTACAGATACAACAGTGGCTAGGCAACCCCCTACCACCCATCCAATGAGGTTGGGTCAAGGGAGAAGATGGGATCCTTAACCCAGTTAACACGAACAACCCCGTGGCACCCATTTCCATTTTGAACACGATCTTTTGCCGATGCACGACTGGGTGTGGGATGCGCTGCGGTTGCCGCAAAGCAGGGATTGTCTGCTCCGGTGCCTGCGGCTGCCTCGGCTCATGTATGAACGGAGCCCCCGTCGAAGACAGCATTGATGACGATGAAAGTTTAGATTTCGACGAAATTTAATGTTCAAGGTACATCCTTAATCACTAATTACTTGATTTTTTAACAATAAGCATTTCATTTTTACCGACAAACATTTCATTTTTAAAAATTAAAACAGTTTTTTTTTAATTTTACATTTTCCCCCTCCCTATCTCCTTAAGCATTGATCCTAACAAAAAAATTATAGAACCTTTTTTGTAGAGAATTTTATGTAGATAATTTAATACCTGAACATTTTTTCCCTAGGCATAGTAGTTTTCGAGTTATAATGAAAAACTGAAAAAAGGGACCTTTAAACCCCCCCCCCCTCCCCCTTAGCTCCACCCCCACCCCCCAGTACTTTAAGTATTTTGTTAAGGACACCTTCCCCTACAACTGTGCCAAAATTGGCTTCTAAATGAATTATTTCCCCTATTTTTCCTTCGTTGCCTGGGCTATGTTTCTATTTCACTCATATGCGGCAGCAGCCTTTAGTTTTCTTTAGTTCGTCGGCCCATTTTATATCATCCATGATGTTAAAAAATCAAACACTCACCTGTTATTGTAACGGTAACACCAGCAAATAATTTATGATTTGTGGAGTAAGTAGAACATTTTGAATGCTCTTAAGTACTTCATCATTTACATTTATATTTAGCCGCTTAAACTAAAGAGAGATTGGATTCTTTGGTAAAATAAATATCGCGTAATAGATCCAAAATAGCGTGTTTTCCGAAGAAGAAAGCATACAATTTATTACTAATACTACAATGTGGTTTATGTTTAATTACTCCTATATAAAGAGGGATAGATGTATATAATGCTTAATGGATCTAAGAAAATATAGTTTCCGAAGAAGAATGCTTACAATTTATTACTTACACTACAATGTGGTTTATGGTTAATTACTCCTACATAAAGAAGGATAGATGTATATAATGCTTAATGGATCTAAGAAAATATAGTTTCCGAAGAAGAAAGCATACAATTTATTACTTACACTACAATGTGGTTTATGGTTAATTACTCCTATACAAAGAGGGATAGATGTATATAATGCTTAATGGATCTAAGAAAATATAGTTTCCGAAGAAGAAAGCATACAATTTATTACTCTAGTATCAATCTAATCTTAATTGCTTTTCCGATTGGTGTTTTAAAAATAAATTAACTCTTAATGTAAAAATGTGTCAAGTTATGAGATTCCACAGGAAAAAAAACCAATGTTGTTCACTTACTTTCTCAATGATCACACCTTATTATCTGTTGTTGAAATAAGAGATCTTGGAATTACCTTCGATACTAAATTAAAATTTATTAAACATACTCGTATTAATCATGTAAGCAGTAAGGCAATGCAAATGTTGGGTTTTATTTGAAGAATTTCAAAGGATTTAAAAAAAATTAAAACAGTCAAACTACTTAACACTTCTCTCGTTAGAAGCCAACTAGAATTTAACTCCACCATTTGGAAACCGTATTACAGTACACACGAAAATTCCCTTGAACGTGAGCAACATAAATTCTTACGTCACATTAATTTTAAATTGGGAATATCCATTGAAAACATTAATTACTTCCCCCTGCTACGTCTACTGGGACTTGATACATTAAAAGAAAGACGAATTTGTTCTGGCTTATTTTATTTATTTAAAATTGTTAATAACTTGTTGAACTCCCCTAAACTTCTTTCGTGAATATGTTTCCATGTACCGAGTAGACCAGTTCGTCACAAATTACCTTACCATTGTAACAATACAGAATCTAATGCTGAATTATATTGCATAGTAAATCGCCAACATATTTATACTTGGTAATAAATATGTTGTTGATGATGTGATAAATATTGAAAGATTATCAACATACAAACATTATTTAATTAAAGCTGTTTGTCAGCGCTTCGCAGTTGGACTATAATCAAATATACTATGAATATTATATTATTCATCAATGTTTTCTTATGGATTTTTTAAATTTATTTTTATTACCTACTTTACGGATATAAAGAAACTATTACGTACTTTACGTAGTAACTTTTTTAGTTCGAAACATCTTGTACACATGTATATGAGAATTTCTTTTTCTTCATATTTGTATTTATAATAGCTTACTATTTCTACTTTATGACGTCACTTCAATGTGTACTTTCTATTTTTTTGTCATATGAATGTTTGTTTTCCTAACCTTATATATTCTGTATTCATTTTAAATTGTTGACTTCCTACGTAAAAGCCGTTAATCGGCGTTAATTCATAACAAATAAATAAATGTGGTTTGTGCTCAATTACGACCAAACCAAAGGTTAAATTAGTTTTTTTTTAAATGGGCAATTCACCCTAAAAAGAGTGCTTTGTCTTCGGTTAAATAAATAATGCAAAGTAGATCCAAGAACACTTAGTTTCCGGAGAAGAAAGCAAACAATTTATGACTTTAATCTTCCAGAACAATGTTAAGAGTTTTATCTATCCACATACGAGAGTCCCGTATTCCATCCCATATCTGCCATCGGTTTGTTCGAAGTTGCAATAGGCGTGCACTGTGCAGGCCACAGGCTATGTTTAAACTGTGCAATGAAGTCTGGTCAATTCGAGGGGAAAGTTTGCGCTATTCGCAGTCAGACTTGTGTTAATACTTAATGCTTCTTCCGCTTCGTTTCAGTGGATCAGGGCTACCAGTGATGGTTAAAATAATAAATTCTTTCGAGCGATATATAATTGATGAAAAAAAACACATAAAATTTTATATGAAGTAAATAAACAAGTGTATTAAAAAATGTGAAACTATTGACATGCTGCTAACCATTTACAACATCAACTACTGTAAGAACGGCGGCATGTTTATTACATGCACTGAAAATAAAAGAGTTATGCATTTTTGAATGTTACATATGCACAACCGAAATTACGAGTATATTTTTGACTACTCGGAGGAAAGAGCAGTTAGTTATGTAATGTATATTGTTTTATTGGTTCACAGTTGATGTCGCCAATATGGGAGGGACTCATTTGAGGCATTTTGGCAGGCAGCTCGTTCTATGCAAAGTTCATGTTGTATTTTTATTTATAAAAATAACGCTACCCATTTATACAATCCTTTTCTTAACCGGATTTGCAATATAGTTCACCGACCATGGTTCATATAGTTCGTTATGGTTTACTCAACCGAGTTGCTATATAGTTTCTCTGACTGTACTGTATAGGCAAGTCAACTTTCGTGTGTTTGTCACAATAAAAAATGATCGCTAATTTTATATTTGATGTACAAAAACGATACTAAAAATATTGTGGTCAGAAGATTACTTAATAAGAAATAAAAATTATAAAATGGTTTGAGAAAAGCGAAAGCAACCTTTATCCTTTTAAGGGTCTACGATAAAACGTCAACGTGCCATCGGCTGAGAGGCAGGAAAGAACCCGTGACGATTGGGCACTGATTGTCAAAAAGCGGAATGACCACCGAGGGTATTATTCCGCCCTGAGGGAGGCTGTTTCGTCCGTCAACCCTTATTCGCCGCCGGCCGCACGAGAGCCTCTCGCTGCTCACGTCCGAGACGTACAAGTAATAAACTGTCTGCTTCGTTTTATTGGGTTAAAAGTTGTGTAAGACAAAACTATAACCCGGAGCGTACTGCACTGTCCCGGCCGCGGTGCGCGGTGGAGAGACTCGGATAATCTGAAACTTTCATACTGATGCACTTGGCTCGACTCGAATACGCGATACGCGGCGCGGGCGGGTCGTTCTCTTGATACGCTTTCTTTTGATATTTGAGAGCCTCGGCTTATTCTAAACTTTTTGAAAGAAAACAATTTTATAAACACACCGAACTGTAGTCATAATCTGTTTCTACGGAAATGCTAACTTTTGACTTCTGACTTAAAATGAACACTGCACAACTGCACATGTGTATTAAGTTTTTATTTACTTATTTTGTTCATTATGTAATTATACTCGAGATGCACTGAGATTTACATCGAATTTAAAAAAATATATATTTGTCTTCTTTTTCTCGTGTGGTGTTTAATAGGCAAGATTCCAGATCCGGAACACTTGAACTTCAAAAGCCTATGCTTGGCCAGCCTTACATGGTGGCGGTTTTATCCGGTGGATCGGTAGCGTATTTACAATCCCTACCGCGTTTCAGTCGCGCTACCGACTGAAACGCGGTAGGGATTGTAATGCATAAATCACCTTACAAACACTACCTCGTTTCATTGCTCTATCTGTTTCTCTGAGGGTGACGACCGTTATTATAGAGGGGTTAGCAAAGAGGATGGACCGTGTTTTTTTTAACTAACAAATTTTTTTTAACATTAAAAATTTATTTCTTAGGTCGTCACCCTGAGTAAAAAAAATGCTTTTTTTTACTCAGGGTGACGACCGTAATTATAGAAGGGTAAGCAGAGAGGATGAACCGCGTTTTTTTAAGTTAAAAAAACGCGCGTTTTTTTCCTTAAAAAAACTGAAACCAGGTAGTGTTTGTAAGGTGATTTATGCATTGCAATCCCTACCGGGTTTCAGTCAGTAGCGCGACTGAAACGCGGTAGTGTTTGTAAGGCGATTTATGCATTACAATCCCTACCGCGTTTCAGTCGGTAGCGCGACTAAAACGCGGTAGGGATTGTAAATACGCGGCCCGGTAGTAAGCGCTCACAAAGAAGAAGAAGAGGAGATATGTTAATACGAATGATAGACGGAGCGCGCTAATATTAAAAAAACGATAATATTTAAACGAAAATTGGGAATATGTTTAATAAAACACGACTCGTTGAAAATGGAGTGAAAATCTCACGAGAAAAGTCTTAGCATTTATAGAAACACTACGATTTTTTTTCACACATATCTACTAGTAAAACTTGTAAAATAACAGAAAAACATGTTTATAATAATTTTCGGAGCATATGAGTACTTTGCGATTTTTTTCTTCCGAGGGAATTTCATATAATTACCGTTTCGGCGTGGCATATAATATATGCCACGTACATACATATTATTAATATATTATATTATTATGTAGATATTATCTTAAAAAACAACATATATTTTTTTAGAAACTTGAAAACTTAAAGTGCACAAGAGAAATATGTCATAAAACGCCAGAAATGCGGAATGCCGCTTCTTAATATACGATCAGTTAACTAGTTGTTTCCGACTGATAATAGCATACTTACACATTCCAACACTTATCTTATTTTTAGAGTACCATCTTCGTGATATATAACTCTAATGGCCCTGTATTGTTGTGATTTAAATAATTGTAGTAATAGCAGTTAAAAGTGTAAGGTAGCATTGCTTGCCATTTGCCATCATAAACATATATTTGTCTATATTTTTGGAATACGAAGTACGAGTATATACTGCAATTAAAATTGTTTGAAACCATGTCTGAAAGATTTATATAATAATAATAATGCTTTCGGAATAATCCGCTTGGCGAAATTTTGCCGAAAAAGCCAATTTGTGATAAATATTGAAAGATTATCAACATACAAACATTATTTAATTAAAGCTGTTTGTCAGCGCTTCGCAGTTGGACTATAATCAAATATACTATGAATATTATATTATTCATCAATGTTTTCTTATGGATTTTTTAAATTTATTTTTATTACCTACTTTACGGATATAAAGAATTTTTTTTTATTTTTTTTACGTTAACTCCACGCAGGAGGCCCTGAGGAAAATAATTTCCCTCAGGGCCTATGTCATCTGGGATGCTGTGTGGAGGGTCTTTTTGAGGAGAGGAAGGAATGAACATTGGTCTTGAAGAGACCCATGTTGTAGGAAGGAGGAAACACAGAGGCCGGCAAATCAAAATTACGTACTTTACGTAGTAACTTTTTTAGTTCGAAACATCTTGTATACATGTATATGAGAATTTCTTTTTCTTCATATTTGTATTTATAATAGCTTACTATTTCTACTTTATGACGTCACTTCAATGTGTACTTTCTATTTTTTTGTCATATGAATGTTTGTTTCTTAACCTTATATATTCTGTATTCATTTCAAATTGTTGACTTCCTATGTAAGAAGGAAAGAAAGGAGAGGAGAGTTCTGGGAAGGAAAAGGGTTTAAGGGGTGGGTAGGATGGGGGTTCAGTGTGTCCTGGTCATCCACCTCCAAGACCTAGACAAACCTCACCCCATGAACCCGGGCACCCCTGCTAAATCACCAAACGTAGCGAACTACTTGGGGTGACCTATGGCAGAGGTGTTGGTTATCCAATAAAGGTTCCCGGGGCGGCGGTACCCATTCCCGCCTCCCAAATTGAGAGTTGTTTCTGACTGATAATAGCATACTTACACATTCCAATACTTGTCTTATTTTTAGAGTACCATCTTCGTGATATATAACAATATAACTCTAGTGGCCCTGTATTGTAGTGATTTAAATAATTGTTGTAACAGCAGTTAAAAGTGTAAGGTAGCATTGCTTGCCATTTGCCATCATAAACATATATTTATCTATATTTTTGGAATACGAAGTTCGAGTATATACTGCAATTAAAATTGTTTGAAACCATGTCTGAAAGATTTATATAATAATAATAATGCTTTTGGAATAATCCGCTTGGCCAAATTTTGCCGAAAAAGCCAATTTGGGCGTACATAAATAGAATGCGTTGAAGTTATTAGATACACGTGCAATTATTAACCTGCTTCAGAGGGGATAAATCCTCTGCCGGAGGGACATAATACTCTGTTTACACGAAATACCAACTACTGGGCTAATTTTTTCCAATACTGCATCAAAATAAATACGGACTAAATTAAACGAAAATGTTTGAGTTTATATTTCAGTACCTATATTCAGTATATTCCCTTTGATAAAAGTTGTAAACGGAGTCATTTTAATGAATTCAAAGTTATATTAATCAAAAGCCTTTTTTATGATTTAAGAAGATTATTCCCATCAATGTAATATATCATTGAAGAATATAATAACACTTATAAACGCACTTATCACCACACACATCTAAACGAAAATATGAGAGAGAACAAGACACAGAAAAATATAAAAATAAAATGGTCGCAACTGGGACTCATATTCCGCCATTGCCACCTTCTGTAAAACCGTCATATTTGTCAATCTCATATTTCGAATTTTAGAATTAACAATATTATCTTCAATTTTTTATAAGACAAACTCTTTTTTTTAATAACTTTTGAAGGTTATTCCCATACTTGACCGTCGACTATTTTTTTTCTCCATATTACACTTGTAGCGACACATCATTATTATCATCGCCATCAAAAGAACATACGAGAAACATCTAATATTCGCGCCCATCGGCAAACCTACTTGCCTAGGTACCTTCGTACCTATACTGGCCGCGATGTACTTTCTCGCCGGCCGTGCCAGCCCGACGATAATAATATCGCCCCGCCTAGAAAGGTCTCGAGACAGCACCGTACAATATCTGTACGGCGCCGAATATTCTCGTAAGCTGTCGAAGTGGCTCGTATTACCTACCGCGAGGTAGTTACTCTACCGCGGCTATATAAGCAGCCGATCGCTCGCCCGCTGCAGTTCAGTCCAGTTCAGTCTCACACTTACAGTCGGCCAATATCTCAACATGTAACAAGTGCTCCTGCATGGCACACATCCAGGGCAGCTTCCCGAGGTCCATCACCACGTCTCAGCTACAAGGCCCATCGTGTCTTCAGCTCCTGAGAACAGCTACATCCCGCGACTTATAAGGATTGACGCACCTTCAGCCAAGGGATCAGCTCACCACTTCATGGCACCCCGAAGCCCACCGTGCTTCGCTGCCATGGAACGCGCTCCGCCTCGCCAGGACTACCTGCTGGTGGCTCAGCTCACCGAGCCACACACCGTTTACCTCCGCGACTTAAAGCGTCGAGCAACGGCCTGGAAGATAGGTCATCTCCACCGACAAGGTGTCGAGCAACTCGCTGACCTTCACCACACCATCTCCAACTCCGTACGCCTGCAGCATCATCTATGGCACTCCGCATTACATCTTGTTACCGACCACCGACCATCTGCTACGTAGCTCCAATAAACGACTGACTCGCTACTTCGACATGACGACTTTCATTTCTGTCTCCCGCTCCCTCACACTTCTTCTACTTAAACTTCCCTTTTTATTGGAAACAATCTTTCTAAGAACTGGTTTGTAACCTAGATAGAATCTCGGAAAAATATATCCGATTTTATTTTATATGGAACATCTATACATATTAAAACCAAAGTATGTTTTTTTCTGTCTTACGTATGTGAGATGTTATTCGTCACTAAACCATTCAACCGATTGCGATGAAACTTTGGGGATTTGATGTACTCATGCCCGTGATGGTTTCAATATACCTACAATAGTGAGTTCTGGCATCGTGAAATTATGCATTGCTAACCGTTCATTCGTTTGTGATGAAATTTGGGATTTGATGTGTGCATGCCCGTGATGGTTTATATATATATGTAGTGAGTTCTGGCATTATGAAATTATGCGTTGCTATTGCGATGAAACTTTGGAGATTTAATGTGTTCATGCCCGCGATGGTTTCTATATATAATAGCGAGCTATGACGTCATGAAAAAGCGTTACTAAACCGTTCATCCGATTGCAAGGAAAGGAAGGTGAGTTGTTGTGAGCACGCCCGCGAAGGTTCCTATATACATATATTGGTGAGCTTTGAAATTATTAAATTTGTATAAAAAATGCAATAAAATGGCACGCGAGCTGTTTGAAAACTGAATGTAAAGGGACTGAATTTATTGAATGGGGGAGGGGGGAGGGGAACTCGGGGGAGGGGTTCGTGGGACGTGGGAGGTCGAAAAAAGTAAGAGTTCTCATTGGAAAAGATGGTTAAGGCGTTTGTCCTAGTCCTAGTGGGTTCGAGTCCTAGTTGCGACCGTTACCTTTTTATTTTTCCGTGTCTTGTTCTTTTTTCTTGATTTATAAGTATTATCTTCCTCAATTATATTTTACATTGATGGGTATAACCTTTCAAAGTTATAACAAGAGTAGTTCCGATAAAAATTGTACAACAATTGGTTTTAAACAAAATGACGTCACAGTAGTTGTCAACCTTATAATGTAATTCTGCAATCTTGGCTGGATTGAAGTCCATCGACATCCTACAAAAAATATATGGATATTCTTGCATTTAAAGAAATCAACGTTTGTGGGCGTAATTTAAAAGATTGAAGGGGTTGGTTAAGGGTTTGAATATGTAGAGCTAATGGGCAGTGAAAGAGTATAATGGGAATGTTGACGCGCAAATTGACGGGCACGCCCTAGGGAGTCATGGCCTCATCAATTGAATTAATATAAAATCACATTTAATATCTGCATTAGTCCCAAAATGTAATATCTTTGTGCCACGTCACTTATGCCATATTTTTGGCAAAATTAAAAATGGTGTTCAACCTCTCGCGAATACGGGTACTAAGTCTGTCATCTCATAAATTCCAGTACTAAAAATAATCTCTGATAAAATATTCAGTAAGTACACACATAATCAAACATCATTAATGTTCCTAATCTAAACCCTTGGAAATTAATTCTGATTAGAAAGGGTTAATTGAATGACTTGTACGAATAAAGTTTTATTACTATCCTGGGGCGAGGATAATTTGTTAGCCCACTATACCTGCACAATTATCTAAAGTAAGTATGTAAGGTTTCGCTACGGTTCCTATGGACTATGTGTCCCACAAATGTTCTCAAACTCGCCCGGAGTGTTTTGAGACAATCGATCCAAACTAACCAAATATTCCCCCTGCCTTATTTGATTAACTTTTAACTTTGCCACCTCGATTGCTGAATTGGTTAAGTTACAAGTGGTTATAATTAATCGACAAACCTACCCAAAATATATAATTACGTAATAAATGCTTTGTTTCAGAGAATCAGAGTCGAAACTCTGGGCATACGTCTAGAGGTCGCAGGTGTGATGAATGCCAACCTTCAACCTACGAGAAGCCTACAAGGAATTTTTTTTTGGGTATTTATGTAGAGAAAATCGTACATTCGGCGACATCTGTCCGAGCAGTTGGGAGCTATTACAGAGATATGCTTAAAGACGGGAGCGAGGGAACCCCCATATCATAGCTATCTCGAGGACAAAGGAAGTTTAAATTCTACCAATAAGAGAGTGGACTTTGATCATTTTGGGCGGCCTTGAATTCTTTCCCACAGGAACGAAAGTTCAACGAACGGAATTGTAAACAGAACTAAAGACAAAGAGTTGAAGGATTATTGACCCGGGTCATGTTTATTTAAGGCGCGATCGAGAACTGGGGGTTTTGGACACCTAACGTTTCAAATGGAAACAAGAAAATCTTAGGCGGAAATGTTGAAAATAAATAAATGAAAAATCATCGATAAGGGCACGGAAACGTAACATGAATGGTCCCAGGGGTCGATTTAATTAAAACCGATCTGGAATGATCACAAAAAACGGGTAGGATCTCGGAAATTTTCACAAACTGAATATAATAACCTGAAAAAGTGGGAAAATCTATTGATATGGAAATGGAATGGTGAAACGAAGTTATTAGAGCCAAATATCTCAAAAGAAAACTGATTGGAACTACTTAAATTGACTTTAATAAGTACCGATATAAGGATTACTCTGATCTGACAACACTATTCACGATAAACAGGATATTGAAAATATTGCATATCAAAGGCCACGGTACATTTTGGTCACTCTACAATTAAATCAAATCACAGGAAAAGATGCTTAACGTAGCCTGACACTGGGAAATGCGTGTGAACCGTCGAAGGAATCGCTAACCGTTTGACTAGAGAAAAAAGGTTGGCTATCACTTTGTTGATATGACTTTATCCAAATAAAATTATAGAACATGATTTCAAGCAATTAAGGGTATCATTAACACGAAACGACCTAAACAAAATTATACAAGTTAAATACGAATATTTACTCTAAAATAAAAACATTACTTTTATGGTGTAGGCATTAAAAAATGAATTACGAGCAAGTACATGAAATTTTTAATATAAATACCTGTCAATGAGAAAATTTATGTGATTTTTTACGAGAGAGAGACACTAAACTAATTTGGTTCTAAGACATGAGATAGGGGATTAACAGAGATTTGACAAAAGGTCATATACGGAAGAACCGAATTTGGTCCTTTTCCTATGAAAGTCTGGGCGATCAGGAGTGATTTTTCTATGAAAGGAGAGCTCTAAAAAGTCTTTAAAAGACCATGGTTTGATAAAGAAGGGGAATTCGTTGGGAGATTGGGGGAGAGTTCGGACGAAAAACAACGGGAAGTGCGGGATCGTGGTCGTGGTCGTGGAAGACTACTAGTAAAGTTGAAATGTCTACAAGTGTTTGCAAAAATAGTAAATTCAGTGTTTTATTTTCCTCTTAAAATTGAGAAATAAAAGTCCGATAAAGTGCTTTAAAATAATACTTCGTGAAAGTTCGGGTGTTTTATAATGAAAGTGTTTAAAGTCAGTAAATAAGAATTAAATGACATTCGGGGTTCTTTCTTACAACTTATATTTAGTGGTTTTATAACATTTAACAAAAATCCAGTGTCTTAAAATAAATCAAATTACCGGATAGAAGAAAATATAACACGCGATTTTAAAATTAACTATAGGTGATATAATAATTAAAACTTTAACTTTACTTTAAATAACATGACATAGGTAAAATAAATAACAATAACGAATTGTTCGAGTCACGTTTAAACTACAGTGGTTCAATAATTAGCGGTTAAAAATCCTTTGTGAATTGAATAACGAAATTGTAATAAACAGTAGTGATAATAATTCGTACACTTGGAAAACGTGCGTATCTACGGTTATTAATTCTAAAGTGATATTAAAATATTGAGAATAAATAATAATTTACCTAATTCCGGACAATAAAATTAAACATCTGACTTGTTATTTGATGAATCACCTCTCGAAGGCGAATGAAATAAACCATTAGTTAATACAAGGTTGAGGAACTAAGCGAAATACCGAAGTGAATCTTAAATAGACAGATATTTGAAGAGTTTTCCATCAGTCTTTTCTCAAAAAGGGCCGATAGGAATCCATTAGCTAGGAATCGAAAAAAAGGAAAACCTCGATCACAATGTCGAATTTATGAAAGTCCCGACTGGAAAAATTTGTAATCGATCGAAGGCGGTAAGATAAAACCAATTATTAATTATTTTCAGAGACAAAGAAGAAAGGGACGAGCGTGCATCACCAATAAATCAATCGGAGCTTTGGAGTTTATACTAACACACTGCAACTAATTAAAAGATTATGTTATTTTCCACGCAGGATAACAATGCCCACCAGCTCGAAAGCAAGCCAACCAGGAAATATCTACTCTGAGTTAGGCTACATATGTAGGTTTTTGCTTCAGTTAGGTAAATACGCTAATTTATTATAACTCATATAAAACGAATCGAGGCGAGTAGGACGTAATAAATGACTATCGTGGAAGCTCTTTATTCTATATTTCGTGTGAGGGAGTATACATGCGTCTCAAAATTAGGTCAAACAAACAAATACCTACGTATAAATTAGGTTATACAAGTACTTGTTTTAGTTAGGTAGGTCTATTGTTTACATAAGCGCGTATAAGGATAGGCGACATATGATATCAGTTTGATTCGTAACCGAAATACCTATATTTCTCAGAACTATGTAGGTCAAGCAAACTATACCTTAGTTGAAGCTAGGTCATCCAGATACCTCTTAGGTTAGCAAAGTACCTACTTAAACGACCAATGTTTGGGCAAAGCTAGCACAAGTAAAATATAAAAGAATTAGTTAACCAATGAATTGTGTTTCAAAAGGACAATGACCGTAGAAATAAACAATCTCCAAAGTAGGTCAGTATACCGAAGGTCGTCTGTGTGAAGAGTAAACAAACAAACCATAAAAATGATGTACCTATTTAATATCGGTCTTTCGTTCATCGGAGTTAATTAACTATTGGCACAGTTTAATTAGGTATTACAAGATGTGATAGGGGTGTGCCTCTTAATCATTCTAGGTAATTACATTGGCGTACTTGAATAATAATAATAATAATAAGACGAGGGAAAATAATTAACGACAACACATAAATTAAATAAACAAATAACCATGAGAAATGAAATACGTAACGCAAAATCAATAGAAATAGCAAATTGATAGGTATAGCTAATACCTTCCGAATCCTTTCACCGACGAGATTAGGGTATGTTATATGACCTTCGATTGTGTATCTAAAATTTCGATTAGAGTTCAATGACACGGTCACCTAAATTCCATCAACGAATAAACAAAACAAAAGCACAAAAGTCAAGGGGCAGGTTTATCAATCATAGCTTACGACGGAAACTCCGCCCAATATGTGAAAGAAAAATCGACGTTAAATTCACTCAATTCTAAACAACTGATTATACTAGAGCAATCGCCAATAGGTAGCATTGATTCCGCGCGCAAAATTTCGCAAAGTAAAGTACTGCGACTAGCTTCAAACTCAAAGAGAGCTCATCACAATTATTCAGGAGGTCATTAATTCAATGACAACTTGACTTATCTCGTTTTAAATCTTTCTTATAGCAAGTAGGTATCCAAGAACCCATAAATACCCATAATCCTAAAACCTAATACACGAGGAGCTAGTGACCTCATTTAAAAAACACTGGTGTTCAAATACTCATACAGTCCTGAATCCTAACTTGTCTTCGAATGTAAGCTTCAAGGCTTCTGTATGTAGGTATGAGCCATCTGGAAATGTAAGTGTCAACCTTTCTCGAACGGACGGCTTTGATCTTGTGGCGGTATTGTCGAGGTGGGCATGCGGGGAAGAGGAAGGACGTATGCGGACAGTACGCTGACGCGGCATTAAAGCCACAGGCTATTTGCATACCGTGAGTCTTGTCGAACCTGAAAGCAAACATAAGGTTCACGAGGTGAGTTTTATGTCAGCTAGTCAGAGGTGGAGTGTAACGCTGGGTCGGTCACGTGGGAGGAAGGATCTGCCCGTCACAAGCTTACGCCACATTCAACGGATAGAGGCATGATAAGGGAAGACATGAAATACCCCTTCTAGACTCAGTTGAGTTAAATTCAATCCGGAGGAGTCGGAAGTCGGAGTAAGACAGAAAAACGGCATGAAGACTTGGTATTCTCCCTGCTGGCGTGAAGGGCCCCTTTCATAGCATGAGACGCTCGTCGAAGAGAGTAAAACTCGGATCTAAGGACAAGCCTAGCAAACGTACTGGGAGAATTCGAGTTTGTAATTGTTGTTCATCGGTTTTCACTTGGTTAGCGGAGGAGCCGACTTTTCAGCAAACATATTATCCCCCTCCCCATATCCATCCATCCTTACTATTTCAACAGTTTTGCGAATACTAACAAATAACACTAACTATGTATACAAAACATTATGTTAGGGGAAGCTGCAGACAAGAACTCCAATTGAGAAAACCGGACTCTCGAATACGAACATTCTACACTGGTAAGGTAAGGTTTTTTTATTTCTTGAAATGATGTAATTTATTAACTGTTGTTTATGTTATCGATGTATCAGCGGTGATAGGAAGAATTAAATAAACACACTAAATTCCTACGGAAATCAAATAGACACAAGGTCTAAGGCGGGGTTAGTTTATCAAACTCGGTAAAAGATACTCAAATAATAATAATAATGTGATTTTGGCTGCTTCTCGTTCCTTTATCGGCTGCGCCAAATGTGATGACCGTGGCCGGTATCAACATTTCTTTCTGGACTCCTTTGTATGGATCCAGATTCCTCTATATTTTGCTCTCAGTTCAGGGAGATTGAACAATAAATACTCGTAGGTAGACTTAGCGAGTTTATTCCGATTTAATTTCCTCTACATCTATAGGTAAATCTCTGTTATTTTTAAATAAACTTAGAATTTGAGTATCAAAGTCATTCTCTACGTGAACTGGTTCCTCGACAGGAACCCGAGACAAATAGTCCGAACAGTTCAATGCTGATTTCACGTACTGTACTTTGTAATTGAACGACGACAGAATTACCCCATAACGTTGAAGTCTGTTACACGCTAATACTGGGATACCTTTCTTATCACCAAAAATTCTACATAATGGTTCATTATCTATTTCTAAAATGAATTCCCTTCCATAAATATACTCAAAAAAATTTTTTAACGCAAACACTATAGCTGTTGCTTCTAAATTCAAAATTGAATATTTCTTTTCTGCTTCAGTTAATTTTCGAGAAACAAAAGAAATCGGTCTCTGTAAATTATTATCATAACAATGTAAAAGCGTCGCTCCTAAACCTTTTGTTGAGGCATTTGTAACAATCTTCAATGTTACATCCGGATCATAATGAGCTAGCACTCTATCATCACATAAAATTGACTTAATTTTATTAAAAGCTTCCAAGCAATCTTGATTAAACTCAAAATGTGTATTTTTCCTCAATAAATTATGTAACGGATCTAGAAGTACAGACATGTTAGGTACAAATGACCTGTAAAAGTTCACTAACCCCAAAAAACTTCGTAATTCCGTAATGTCTGTAGGTTGCGATACCTTACTAATCGCGATAGTTTTGTCTTTCAATGGTTTAATTCCTTCCTTTGAAACTTCAAACCCTAGAAAAGTTACTGATGATGCCTTAAAAATACACTTGTGAATATTTACACTAAATCCACAATCTTTTAATCTATTAAACACTGCTGTTAAATTCTCATTATGTTCTTCTTCCGAATCTCCTGTTACCACAATATCATCTAAAAATACCGCTGTTTTTTTCAAACCTTGCAAGCATGAAGCTATCGTTTTACAAAAAATAGCTGGTGCGCTATTAATCCCAAACACTAATCTCGTGAATTTAAACAATCCTAAATGAGTAGATATAGTTGTGAAAACCTGACTTTCCTCATCTAGTTCTAATTGTAGGTACGCTTGCCTCAAGTCAATCTTGGAAAAAATTATTCCACCCGCCATTTGAGAAAATAACCATTCTATCCGTGGCATCGGATATTTATCTACCACTAGCTGTGGATTTATTGTTGCCTTATAATCACCGCAAATCCTTATTTCGCCGTTAGTTTTTACTATGGGAACGATTGGAGACGCAAACTTACTATAGTTTACCGGAACTAAAATACCTTCCGATTGTAACCGGCCCAATTCCGCTTCAACCTTTGCTTTTAAGGCAAACGGTATATTTCTCGGATTGCAGAATTTCGGTTCCGCATTCTCTTTTAATTTCAAATGCACTTTATATTTATTGAATTTACCCAGTTTCTCCGAAAAAACCTCCGGGAATTTCCGAATTAAATTATCAATTACACTAGTATTATTCTCAACCATATTGTGAGAAACATTTTCACTTCCCTCCTGGGATAAAGTAGATTGTAAGCCCGTAAATCCAATATTAAACTTTTTAATGAAATCACGCCCTAGAACCATAATTGTTCCCTGTTTTACTACGCAAAATTCTAACATTTCCCTATAACCGTTAAAATCAACTGTTAATAAGATACAACCCAATAAATTTAACTTACAGTTAGCGTAACCCATTAAGGTTAAATCCTTTGGTTTTAACATCAAATGTTTGAAATGTTTAACATAATCTTCGTCCGTTAAAATCGAAATTGCCGCCCCTGTGTCCAATAAACCGTTTAGATCCACATTATTCACTAAAACTTTGCACAATATTGGTTCACAATATACTGCGTTTATCCGCAACATGTTTTTATGTTCCTGCGTATTTACGAACACTGAAGAAATGTTATTATATTTTAAACCGCGACATATCTTCCCAATATGCCCTTTTACTCTGCATTTATAACAAAACACGTCTTTAAATTTACAGTTTACTGAATCGTGATAATTCCCGCAATGTTTACACTTTGTTCGGTCCGCTGACCTCGCTCTGTACGATGTAACATTCTTGTCCGAAGTTCTAAAAAAATGTTTACCTACCGAATTTTGTTTTTGTGACAAATTGTTCGATGTATTTTTTAATTTATTTACTAAATCAACACTTTCCGTTTTAATTTGCTTATTCATTACCTCGAACGAATCCATAGCAATAGCACATTCTATAACCTTTTTTAATGAAAAGTTTTCAGCCTCTACAAATAATTTCTCCTTAATACGCCCCACTCGAAGACCGGTGACAAAAACATCTTTTAAATTATATTCAAGTCTGTCCTCGAATTTGCAAAATCTAACGAGATTTCTTAACCGTGCTATATAATCATTAACCGATTCTGAACTTTTTATAATTGAGGTAAATTTAAATGGTAAAATTATGTTTTGGAAAAGGCATTTTGATCAGTTGTCTAAATTATGTGTGTCATGGGAAAAGAAACACAGCAATCCTTATGTCGCGTCTGAGACGAAGAGACTGTCGTATGATGAATACGATGTCTCCAGCTTTGGCCTGGATGACAGTCTAATGGGTTTTTCTCCTTCTCATTCCAGCCCCAGTGATCCAGTGGCGTCAACGTCGGGAAATTGGAAGGACCGACTACGACCACGAACACACAGATGAGTCAATGAAGGCAGCACTCAGCTCTCGACTCAACATGAATTACTTACATTGTAAATATTGGAATATTTTATGTATTGTAAAAAATTATCAGTTCATGTTGTGTAACTGTCTTCGGATTTAAGTGTGGAGGGATGTGGTGAACGTATGTCTTGCGGTATGAAAGAGACATGCGTGTATGAGTGAGACAGCATGAGGAACGTATAAAAGGGTGTGATTGCTGTCTACCGTCCTCTTTGCATTTACGCTTCCTACGAAGCACACCTGTACACAATCTCGGAATAAACATAAATAGTCTACCCACTATTATTATTGGCAACCTCACCCTGTACGGAGATCACCATCCCCAGAAGATCTGGATCCATACAACGGAGTCCAGGTGGTAATGTAGATAACCGGCCACGGTCATCACATTTGGCGCAGCCTATAAAGGAAGAAGATTTACGCAGCAGCCAAAATCACATTTGGCAGCAAACATCACGAGATTGAGGCTACAGTGGACAATAGGTGATCAGGCAGCATCAGGCCAGATCACATTCAGGAAGAGCAAGAGCAGCAGAAATTGGCATCCGAGGAATAGCAAGGCGCTGGATAGGTTTATTCAGTGCCGAGAACCTGGAGGAGCATACACGTAAGGCGTGGATGGAGAAGTCCGGGTCTTCAGGAGAAGATCAGAGACCAGGTGCAGACCTCACGGAAGGCGTGCCGGCGCATTAGAAGGACGACCAGGGTTCAGGAGCCAGGAGACGGTCCGCGGAAGGGCGAGATCGGAGCAGCAGCATCAAGTCAACAGAGTCGTGAGTTGAGTGCTGTTTGTAAAATTTTCTGCTTTTATTGATTGTATCTGTGTGAAGATGGAAGGGGGAGAACTGCCCAGGTTTTGTCATTTGAGGGACAAACTGGAGACGTTCGTGTTGCAATACGAACAGTTCATCCTCGTCAATGATGACAAGTTAAATTCGGTAGAAAAAAAGAGAGCGGTTTTAATATCTCATTTACACACAGAGACAATAGATTTATTGATTGATTTGTGTTTTCCTAAAAAAATTACAGATATTACGGTCGAAAATTTATTGTTATTACTAGAGAATCATGTAGGTATCAAACGAAATGTTTTCAAAGAGCGCGAAATTTTTTTTGCTACGAAACAAAAAAGTTCAGAATCGGTTAATGATTATATAGCACGGTTAAGAAATCTCGTTAGATTTTGCAAATTCGAGGACAGACTTGAATATAATTTAAAAGATGTTTTTGTCACCGGTCTTCGAGTGGGGCGTATTAAGGAGAAATTATTTGTAGAGGCTGAAAACTTTTCATTAAAAAAGGTTATAGAATGTGCTATTGCTATGGATTCGTTCGAGGTAATGAATAAGCAAATTAAAACGGAAAGTGTTGATTTAGTAAATAAATTTAAAAATACATCGAACAATTTGTCACAAAAACAAAATTCGGTAGGTAAACATTTTTTTAGAACTTCGGACAAGAATGTTACATCGTACAGAGCGAGGTCAGCGGACCGAACAAAGTGTAAACATTGCGGGAATTATCACGATTCAGTAAACTGTAAATTTAAAGACGTGTTTTGTTATAAATGCAGAGTGAAAGGGCATATTGGGAAGATATGTCGCGGTTTAAAATATAATAACATTTCTTCAGTGTTCGTAAATACGCAGGAACATAAAAACATGTTGCGGATAAACGCAGTATATTGTGAACCAATATTGTGCAAAGTTTTAGTGAATAATGTGGAACTAAACGGTTTATTGGACACAGGGGCGGCAATTTCGATTTTAACGGACGAAGATTATGTTAAACATTTCAAACATTTGATGTTAAAACCAAAGGATTTAACCTTAATGGGTTACGCTAACTGTAAGTTAAATTTATTGGGTTGTATCTTATTAACAGTTGATTTTAACGGTTATAGGGAAATGTTAGAATTTTGCGTAGTAAAACATGGAACAATTACGGTTCTAGGGCGTGATTTCATTAAAAAGTTTAATATTGGATTTACGGGCTTACAATCTACTTTATCCCAGGAGGGAAGTGAAAATGTTTCTCACAATATGGTTGAGAATAATACTAGTGTAATTGATAATTTAATTCGGAAATTCCCGGAGGTTTTTTCGGAGAAACTGGGTAAATTCAATAAATATAAAGTGCATTTGAAATTAAAAGAGAATGCGGAACCGAAATTCTGCAATCCGAGAAATATACCGTTTGCCTTAAAAGCAAAGGTTGAATCGGAATTGGGCCGGTTACAATCGGAAGGTATTTCAGTTCCGGTAAACTATAGTAAGTTTGCGTCACCAATCGTTCCAATAGAAAAAAATAATGGGGAAATAAATGAACAATCAATTTCAGCCCAGGAGGGTAGTGAAATTTTTTCTCATAGTGTTTTTGAGAATGATAGAAGTGATTTACAATCAATTTCAGCCCAGGAGGGTAGTGAAATTTTTTCTCATAGTGTTTTTGAGAATGATAGAAGTGATTTACAATCAATTTCATCCCAGGAGGGTAGTGAAATTTTTTCTCATAGTGGTTTTGATGATGATAGAAGTGATTTACAATCAATTTCATCCCAGGAGGGTAGTGAAATTTTTTCTCATAGTGTATTACGAGAGTGGTAGAAGTAAAGTGAATAAAAAAATTCGAAAATTCCAGGAGGTTTTTTCGGAGAAAGCGGGTAGTTTTAATAAAAGTAAAGTGCAATTAGAATTAATTGGGAATGAGGAACCAGTTCACGTAGAGAATGACTTGGATACTCAAATTCTAAGTTTATTTAAAAATAACAGAGATTTACCTATAACGGAAGAAATATGGAGTAGGGTGCATATTAATTATGCGGGCCCAATTGCAAATAAATATTTTCTTGTAATTATTGACTCAACCTCAAAATGGTTAGACTGTGTAGAAGTAAAGTCTCCAAATTCGTATAACACTATTAAAATATTAAAGGGTTTATTTAGTTATTTCGGGAGTGTACAGACAATAGTTTCAGATAATGGAGCCGCTTTCATGTCAGCGGACTTCAAAGAGTTTTGTGAGATGAATAACATCAAACATTTAACTACTCCGGTAAATCATCCACAATCAAATGGTCTAGCAGAAAACGCGGTTCGAACGTGTAAAAATTTAAAAAAAAAAATGATGATAAGAAATAAGTTTCAGTCAGGTTATGAGGAAAAATTAGGAAATTTTTTAATTGATTACAGAAATGCACCACACTGTACAACTGGCTTAGAACCTGCAGTTGTAATGTTTGGAAGGAAACTGAGGTCAAACTTAAACAGTTTTGTACCGAGAGGGGGGAGAGATAAGGATAATAGAATTAAGAAAGAAACAAAAATTAAAATGTCTAAATGTCAGGAAAATCAAAAATATTATTATAAAAGAAATAATAAAGAATCGGTGGGTTTTTCGATTAATCAAAAGGTAATGGTTAGAGATTTCAGAGACCAAAACAATGATAAATGGGTACCAGGGAAAGTGTATAAACAATTAGGAAAAAAACTTTATATAATTGAGGTAAATTTAAATGGTAAAATTATGTTTTGGAAAAGGCATTTTGATCAGTTGTCTAAATTATGTGTGTCATGGGAAAAGAAACACAGCAATCCTTATGTCGCGTCTGAGACGAAGAGACTGTCGTATGATGAATACGATGTCTCCAGCTTTGGCCTGGATGACAGTCTAATGGGTTTTTCTCCTTCTCATTCCAGCCCCAGTGATCCAGTGGCGTCAACGTCGGGAAATTGGAAGGACCGACTACGACCACGAACACACAGATGAGTCAATGAAGGCAGCACTCAGCTCTCGACTCAACATGAATTACTTACATTGTAAATATTGGAATATTTTATGTATTGTAAAAAATTATCAGTTCATGTTGTGTAACTGTCTTCGGATTTAAGTGTGGAGGGATGTGGTGAACGTATGTCTTGCGGTATGAAAGAGACATGCGTGTATGAGTGAGACAGCATGAGGAACGTATAAAAGGGTGTGATTGCTGTCTACCGTCCTCTTTGCATTTACGCTTCCTACGAAGCACACCTGTACACAATCTCGGAATAAACATAAATAGTCTACCCACTATTATTATTGGCAACCTCACCCTGTACGGAGATCACCATCCCCAGAAGATCTGGATCCATACAACGGAGTCCAGGTGGTAATGTAGATAACCGGCCACGGTCATCACACTAAAGTGTATTTCAAATACACAAATCTAAAAGGTAATTTTATCTAGTTTTCATAAATGGTATTTGTTTTTACGACACCTTCAAAAATAAGAAATATATAGAACATTCAAAATACTATGGAAAAATTACAAATATCGTTCGAACATCAATGGTTAAAACAGAGATAAAGTACCCTCTCAGGCCGCGGAAACCATGTGTATTTCTTTCAAAGAACAAATTTTTAATTAGTAATGTTTTCACATCCGCGGCCGTTTGTCAATTGAATAAAATTTTCACTGGGTTTTTTAGTAAGGCTGTTATATTTGCTACACAATAACACATCCAGTCAACTGAAATGTTTTTTTTTATTTAAAATATAAATCGAACGTTCATTTACTTCAAAAATATGTCGCGAAAGGTGGTAAGTTAAAGTAAGTAAAGTAAGTAAGTACAATTAAATAACATGTGTTCACAATAAATTATGCCCTCAGCGTGCGAACTCTATCTAAATTTCTTTAAATAGACAATATACAGTGTTAATTTCAAGCGACCTCTTGCGTAAGTATGGCCCTGTATTCATTCATTTTTACAGCTGCATCGCGTTCATTGGTCAAAACTTTGTACCTACATATATTTTCGTATCGGTGATCAATGAACCGGTGAATGCAATTTTAGCCATAAGTTGTTGTGGTGGTTTCAAACCACTTCTGGTTTGTCTAGTTTGTAGTTTTACTGATTGTAGAAATGTATTATAAGTTTGTACAGCGCCCTAGGGGTGATTTTTCACAAAAACGGCGCTGTATAAATCATCAAAATATTATTATTACTATTATTATGCAAATTGCACAGATTTTCTGGCAACAGAGTTTTCATCTTCATTTCCAATCATGAACTTCAAAATATGCAATGAATGCTAAGTACTTGACCGGACAATGACTGAGTTGGTATAGCGTCTGGGTTTAACCCAGTCATCGTGAGTTTGATTCCTCGGCTGGCTAGATTCTGCATCATGACAAAGCATTTTCGGCCTGCCATTACGATAGTAAGAGTTTTCCAAATATTTTCAGATTTTCGTAACCTGGAAATGTACATCTTTTTTTACATTATTGTTCATTCCACGGTTCTTAATTATTGTTCAATAAAATAAAAGATTTCGAAACAAGTAACTCGGACAAAGCCAAGTATTAACAACTACTAGTACCAACTAAAATTATTTAGACGGTTAAATTACAGCATTAACCATTTTAACCGTGTGTGCAAGCTTCACATCGATGGGGGAAATTTATGTGTTAAATTATTTCGGCTCTGGCGTGTAAGGTCCGACAGTAACTAAACATTCGTTCACCGCAGGGGAGTGGAAATGAATGACCGCACAGACCAGGCCACGGGAAGATCACACGTCATCAACCGTCACCGCCCCCGCCCGTCACCGCCGCCCAACACCTCCCGCATTGCCCGCCCGGCGAACACCGCCCGCGCTACCGGCTACCGTGCGGTCGACGCTCGCCCTGTATACTCCCTGTGTACGCCACGGCTAGTGTTCTGAAATTACAGGAATTTAAAGCGATCAAACTGCGTTACCCTCATTAAGAGTTTACGCGATGAATTAGTCTGTATTTAATTATTTGTAGTGCATGCTGCGCTCACAAGTAAAAATAGCCAGGATTCTGAAGTTTTATTTTAATTATGTGGAAATAACTTATATAACGTTATTTCCTAACATACACGATATTAATAACTTATTTTAATTTTGTTCACTAAAGCCCGTCTACTTGTTTAGGAATAAATACATCCCAAAACACGTAATCGCGTTATACTTTCATAAGACCAAAAACGTCCCGAGCGACCTTACATTTTAAAAGCTATATATCTCTCTTTCTCTCATGCAAACATATGTATTTTTTCTTTTAACCAGAAAAAGAACAAAATAATGCTTCTTATTGTCTTTGAAATATGAAAGCTATGTTGTATAGATATTTTACAATCTCGATCCAAAGTGACGGTTTTAGAATTTTCGCGCCAAACTGAGTCTTCTGGATTGTGAGGTGCGAATATATTGGACCAAGCAGACGGGTTGATTGAACAGTTTTTTCAGTAATTTATTTTTACGATATCAGGCTAGAGGAAAGGGGATTGTAATCGAGAATAGTCGTCTAATTTGCATTCTAATTCAAAGTGTAAAGAGCTCTGTACGACTTTAACGAATGTAACTTTGAATATGTAGATTGTCTGCAAGTAACCTCACCACAATTTGATTCGTAAGGCGAAACTGCTGTCACGCGTAATAATTAATACACCGCAAAACTTGTTTGCAATGTTCAGTTTTTTTTAAATAAATTAAATATAAAACTTTAAAAATATTATGAAAATTTTTACCCTCTAAGCTACTGCAAGTAGCTTGTCAGCAGTTAAACAATTAATAATTTATTTTTTTAAATAATTTTATTTATCTTAAAAAATGGAACATGTTACAGTGTTGCTTTTCCTCCATTAAAAGCATTTGCTTGTGGATGGAGGAGCTTGTGGATACATTTTAAATATGTACAATTTATACAGTCAGGTGTTTCACATAATATGTACACAGATTCACAGTTAATATACATACACCGTTAAAACCCAGTTTAATCATATCGCAATCAAGATCCTTTAACTAAAAGATAAAATCATCCACATGTATTCAGTAATAAGTAAAATAGGTATAATTTTTAGTGTGACATTCATGTGGTGATGAGGGAAGCAGCAATTTTCCCGTTGGTGATTTCTCTAAAATGTTTTTTAATGGAGTTCAACAATTGTACTTTGTCATTAATGCTTCTGATTTCTACTGAATATATATATGAAACAAAATAATCATAAAATAAACACAAAATAATCATTAAACAAACACAAAATAATGAGATAAAATTTCGAGTTAAATTTTAAATATTTATTTTTACTAATTCGACTTTGTAACCTGTGTAATGGTCCGCCACCCTTGGCTTTTGACACCAATTGTGATGAACCCTACCTAGCTGATTTACTTTTCTAAGCTTCTACCTCGTAGTTTAAATCTCGTAGCTCCTGTCTCGTAGCCACGCTCATAATTCTACCCTTATGTCCTACTGATCACACCACTAGGTATGATGGCCTGACTCAACCCTCCTTTCGGTTTATTTCTACCTCAGGCTCGTGATTTCTAAACCCCTATACCTTATAATCTCGCTAAACCTACCCTATCTTCTTAAATCCCTGCGATTTTCTCACAGTAATCAAGATTTAAGATTTTAGTTCACATTATTTCTATAATCTGCGTTGTGTATTTTTTTGTTTTAGATTTTACATCTGTTTGCATACTTAATATGCACACATATGTAGAGAAGATAATGTATTACGTGTGGTAACCCATAGATTCTTTTAGAGAAAGGGTGAGAATCTTCCGATTTATTAATTATTATTATTTGAGTATCTTTTACCGAGTTTGATAAACTAACCCCGCCTTAGACCTTGTGTCTATTTGATTTCCGTAGGAATTTAGTGTGTTTATTTAATTCTTCCTATCACCGCTGATACATCGATAACATAAACAACAGTTAATAAATTACATCATTTCAAGAAATAAAAAAACCTTACCTTACCAGTGTAGAATGTTCGTATTCGAGAGTCCGGTTTTCTCAATTGGAGTTCTTGTCTGCAGCTTCCCCTAACATAATGTTTTGTATACATAGTTAGTGTTATTTGTTAGTATTCGCAAAACTGTTGAAATAGTAAGGATGGATGGATATGGGGAGGGGGATAATATGTTTGCTGAAAAGTCGGCTCCTCCGCTAACCAAGTGAAAACCGATGAACAACAATTACAAACTCGAATTCTCCCAGTACGTTTGCTAGGCTTGTCCTTAGATCCGAGTTTTACTCTCTTCGACGAGCGTCTCATGCTATGAAAGGGGCCCTTCACGCCAGCAGGGAGAATACCAAGTCTTCATGCCGTTTTTCTGTCTTACTCCGACTTCCGACTCCTCCGGATTGAATTTAACTCAACTGAGTCTAGAAGGGGTATTTCATGTCTTCCCTTATCATGCCTCTATCCGTTGAATGTGGCGTAAGCTTGTGACGGGCAGATCCTTCCTCCCACGTGACCGACCCAGCGTTACACTCCACCTCTGACTAGCTGACATAAAACTCACCTCGTGAACCTTATGTTTGCTTTCAGGTTCGACAAGACTCACGGTATGCAAATAACCTGTGGCTTTAATGCCGCGTCAGCGTACTGTCCGCATACGTCCTTCCTCTTCCCCGCATGCCCACCTCGACAATACCGCCACAAGATCAAAGCCGTCCGTTCGAGAAAGGTTGACACTTACATTTCCAGATGGCTCATACCTACATACAGAAGCCTTGAAGCTTACATTCGAAGACAAGTTAGGATTCAGGACTGATTCAGGCGCAGCCTATAAAGGAAGAAGATTTACGCAGCAGCCAAAATCACATTTGGCAGCAAACATCACGAGATTGAGGCTACAGTGGACAATAGGTGATCAGGCAGCATCAGGCCAGATCACATTCAGGAAGAGCAAGAGCAGCAGAAATTGGCATCCGAGGAATAGCAAGGCGCTGGATAGGTTTATTCAGTGCCGAGAACCTGGAGGAGCATACACGTAAGGCGTGGATGGAGAAGTCCGGGTCTTCAGGAGAAGATCAGAGACCAGGTGCAGACCTCACGGAAGGCGTGCCGGCGCATTAGAAGGACGACCAGGGTTCAGGAGCCAGGAGACGGTCCGCGGAAGGGCGAGATCGGAGCAGCAGCATCAAGTCAACAGAGTCGTGAGTTGAGTGCTGTTTGTAAAATTTTCTGCTTTTATTGATTGTATCTGTGTGAAGATGGAAGGGGGAGAACTGCCCAGGTTTTGTCATTTGAGGGACAAACTGGAGACGTTCGTGTTGCAATACGAACAGTTCATCCTCGTCAATGATGACAAGTTAAATTCGGTAGAAAAAAAGAGAGCGGTTTTAATATCTCATTTACACACAGAGACAATAGATTTATTGATTGATTTGTGTTTTCCTAAAAAAATTACAGATATTACGGTCGAAAATTTATTGTTATTACTAGAGAATCATGTAGGTATCAAACGAAATGTTTTCAAAGAGCGCGAAATTTTTTTTGCTACGAAACAAAAAAGTTCAGAATCGGTTAATGATTATATAGCACGGTTAAGAAATCTCGTTAGATTTTGCAAATTCGAGGACAGACTTGAATATAATTTAAAAGATGTTTTTGTCACCGGTCTTCGAGTGGGGCGTATTAAGGAGAAATTATTTGTAGAGGCTGAAAACTTTTCATTAAAAAAGGTTATAGAATGTGCTATTGCTATGGATTCATTCGAGGTAATGAATAAGCAAATTAAAACGGAAAGTGTTGATTTAGTAAATAAATTTAAAAATACATCGAACAATTTGTCACAAAAACAAAATTCGGTAGGTAAACATTTTTTTAGAACTTCGGACAAGAATGTTACATCGTACAGAGCGAGGTCAGCGGACCGAACAAAGTGTAAACATTGCGGGAATTATCACGATTCAGTAAACTGTAAATTTAAAGACGT
This sequence comes from Limnephilus marmoratus, assembly GCA_917880885.1. Lineage (NCBI taxonomy): Eukaryota > Metazoa > Arthropoda > Insecta > Trichoptera > Limnephilidae > Limnephilus > Limnephilus marmoratus. The sequence goes on from OU862908.1 coordinate 42,572,841, forward strand.
GTTTTGTTATAAATGCAGAGTGAAAGGGCATATTGGGAAGATATGTCGCGGTTTAAAATATAATAACATTTCTTCAGTGTTCGTAAATACGCAGGAACATAAAAACATGTTGCGGATAAACGCAGTATATTGTGAACCAATATTGTGCAAAGTTTTAGTGAATAATGTGGAACTAAACGGTTTATTGGACACAGGGGCGGCAATTTCGATTTTAACGGACGAAGATTATGTTAAACATTTCAAACATTTGATGTTAAAACCAAAGGATTTAACCTTAATGGGTTACGCTAACTGTAAGTTAAATTTATTGGGTTGTATCTTATTAACAGTTGATTTTAACGGTTATAGGGAAATGTTAGAATTTTGCGTAGTAAAACATGGAACAATTACGGTTCTAGGGCGTGATTTCATTAAAAAGTTTAATATTGGATTTACGGGCTTACAATCTACTTTATCCCAGGAGGGAAGTGAAAATGTTTCTCACAATATGGTTGAGAATAATACTAGTGTAATTGATAATTTAATTCGGAAATTCCCGGAGGTTTTTTCGGAGAAACTGGGTAAATTCAATAAATATAAAGTGCATTTGAAATTAAAAGAGAATGCGGAACCGAAATTCTGCAATCCGAGAAATATACCGTTTGCCTTAAAAGCAAAGGTTGAATCGGAATTGGGCCGGTTACAATCGGAAGGTATTTCAGTTCCGGTAAACTATAATAAGTTTGCGTCACCAATCGTTCCAATAGAAAAAAATAATGGGGAAATAAATGAACAATCAATTTCAGCCCAGGAGGGTAGTGAAATTTTTTCTCATAGTGTTTTTGAGAATGATAGAAGTGATTTACAATCAATTTCAGCCCAGGAGGGTAGTGAAATTTTTTCTCATAGTGTTTTTGAGAATGATAGAAGTGATTTACAATCAATTTCATCCCAGGAGGGTAGTGAAATTTTTTCTCATAGTGTATTTGAGAGTGGTAGAAGTAAAGTGAATAAAAAAATTCGAAAATTCCAGGAGGTTTTTTCGGAGAAAGCGGGTAGTTTTAATAAAAGTAAAGTGCAATTAGAATTAATTGGGAATGAGGAACCAGTTCACGTAGAGAATGACTTGGATACTCAAATTCTAAGTTTATTTAAAAATAACAGAGATTTACCTATAACGGAAGAAATATGGAGTAGGGTGCATATTAATTATGCGGGCCCAATTGCAAATAAATATTTTCTTGTAATTATTGACTCAACCTCAAAATGGTTAGACTGTGTAGAAGTAAAGTCTCCAAATTCGTATAACACTATTAAAATATTAAAGGGTTTATTTAGTTATTTCGGGAGTGTACAGACAATAGTTTCAGATAATGGAGCCGCTTTCATGTCAGCGGACTTCAAAGAGTTTTGTGAGATGAATAACATCAAACATTTAACTACTCCGGTAAATCATCCACAATCAAATGGTCTAGCAGAAAACGCGGTTCGAACGTGTAAAAATTTAAAAAAAAAAATGATGATAAGAAATAAGTTTCAGTCAGGTTATGAGGAAAAATTAGGAAATTTTTTAATTGATTACAGAAATGCACCACACTGTACAACTGGCTTAGAACCTGCAGTTGTAATGTTTGGAAGGAAACTAAGGTCAAACTTAAACAGTTTTGTACCGAGAGGGGGGAGAGATAAGGATAATAGAATTAAGAAAGAAACAAAAATTAAAATGTCTAAATGTCAGGAAAATCAAAAATATTATTATAAAAGAAATAATAAAGAATCGGTGGGTTTTTCGATTAATCAAAAGGTAATGGTTAGAGATTTCAGAGACCAAAACAATGATAAATGGGTACCAGGGAAAGTGTATAAACAATTAGGGAAAAAACTTTATATAATTGAGGTAAATTTAAATGGTAAAATTATGTTTTGGAAAAGGCATTTTGATCAGTTGTCTAAATTATGTGTGTCATGGGGAAAGAAACACAGCAATCCTTATGTCGCGTCTTGGCCTGGATGACAGTCTAATGGGTTTTTCTCCTTCTCATTCCAGCCCCAGTGATCCAGTGGCGTCAACGTCGGGAAATTGGAAGGACCGACTACGACCACGAACACACAGATGAGTCAATGAAGGCAGCACTCAGCTCTCGACTCAACATGAATTACTTACATTGTAAATATTGGAATATTTTATGTATTGTAAAAAATTATCAGTTCATGTTGTGTAACTGTCTTCGGATTTAAGTGTGGAGGGATGTGGTGAACGTATGTCTTGCGGTATGAAAGAGACATGCGTGTATGAGTGAGACAGCATGAGGAACGTATAAAAGGGTGTGATTGCTGTCTACCGTCCTCTTTGCATTTACGCTTCCTACGAAGCACACCTGTACACAATCTCGGAATAAACATAAATAGTCTACCCACTATTATTATTGGCAACCTCACCCTGTACGGAGATCACCATCCCCAGAAGATCTGGATCCATACAACGGAGTCCAGGTGGTAATGTAGATAACCGGCCACGGTCATCACATTTGGCACAATTCACAATGTTCTATATATTTCTTATTTTTGAAGGTGTCGTAAAAACAAATACCATTTATGAAAACTAGATAAAATTACCTTTTAGATTTGTGTATTTGAAATACACTTTAGCTTTCAAAAACTGCCATATTTTAAGATTCAAACTCGGAAAAAAATGGAAAAAAATTTCCTCCCACAACATTTTTGACCAAAATGTAGAGAAATTTAAATAAAATCAAAATTTAAAAAACACAGTCCTTTTATGTAATAAATTTGGAAGGAAACTATCACCTCACTTTTTCATCGTGTATACAATAAAAAAATAATAAAAAATTTAAAAGTTTTGTTTATTGCCAAAAAAATAACTTAGAAATAATACTGACTTTTAAAACAGATTTATTGCATCTCTAAAGACGTTAATTTCTTTTTATACGTTTACGAACACATGTATTAGATATTAATATTATAAAAAATTATCACTTTTAAGGAATTCTCTTAAAATAAAGATCTTAAAATGTTAATTTTATCTTTTATGTAACCTATAAAACAGTATTCTGACAGTTCAACTTTGAAAGTACGGCGTTTGTACAATAACTTGATTAAACTTATGTAAACCACACAAATAATACGGTATATATATTAATTATATGAATAGAACAGTTATTTCGTCACTACAATAGAAATTATTAAGTAAAATCACAACATCTAACAAAATTAAACACATAAACACACCTGGGCTTGGTTTTCAAGCTGTGTGTTCATCGCGGGCCATTGATGCACACGCGCGCCAATAATGCTCCTGGCGGAGAATAATTAAAACAACATTTTTTCCTACTAAATTATAACCATTTGCGACGTTGTCAGATCTTTAAGCATTTTAACAGCGTGAGCACGCAAGAAACGTTATTGGTAATAAAACGTGATTTAGTGTATACAAGGGATAATTATGTTATTGCAATAACACAGTTAATTGGTCGCGCTGTGGTTTTTTTTTAGTATATATAACTTATATCTTTAATCAGTCGATCCTAATTCCTAAAATACCTACTAAAAACATAAACACTAATTTCATCATCAGCGAATCGACACGAATCAGAAATAAAAAGTAGACGAATAAGGCAGACCGCAAACATCAGGTTTTTCCATCCGATTGTCTGATCAGACAAAAATCGATTGGACGCGTAAAGGCGTGGCCTATTTTCATCACCGCCGCGCCGGCCGTCCAATCCTGTCCGACAACGGGCGTGGCCCCGGTATTATAACCAATCCGGTTTTCGAATCGTTTTTTCTGATCAGACAATTGGATGGAAAAACCTGATGTGTGCGGCCAGCCCAAGAGTCTCAGAATCCATCAACGTTTACTTATTAAAATTATACCTACTTATTGTTAATAAAAAGCGATCAACAGAACCTCCTCCAAAACTCAATTCAATAAAACCAGAATTTCACTGATTTGCTTTCGAACGATTACGAATATTTTCTTGTGGAAGGAATAACAGTCAGTAAAGGAACAGGTTAGATTCATCTGAAACATCATAAGTATGCCATAAAAGATCCATTGTATTTGCTTATTTACTGGTGGGAATAAATACAAGTTTCAAGAACAATATTCCCGTCGGATTTTATTATATTGGATATTATTCTTCTGTATATGTTTTGTGTCTGACTTGGGGTTATTTGTTCAGCCTCGGAAAACATTCCCTATTTAAGGTATTTTAAGAAGAGGCATCTTTATTTGATAACTGGTGTTGTTTAACTTCTGTTAACGGTATTACACAATAGCCATTTTATGGGTACACAAATTAAACGATTTGCTTATATAACAAAATTTACAAAGTCATGTAAAGCTGAGATGTCAATATGGTAAATTAAATAACTCATTAAGCAAAACTGAGACTTCAGAATTCTGAATCCCTCAGGGTACTGTCATAGGACCAACTTTGTTATTAATTCTCTTAATATAACGATTATAATCTTAAATGATTATAAGCTAATTGATTGATGATATAAGCTTAAGCTTATTATAAGCTTAAATGATTATAAGCGATTATAAGCTAAAATGTTATGTGTGGTCGGTCTTGCTCTATGGATGTGAAACATGTACCTTGAAAGTAAATACCATGAACAGGTTAGAGGCTTTTGAAATGTGGCTTCACCGGAGAATGCTCAAGGTCCCACGGACCGACGTGATCACCAACATAGAAATTCTAAGGCGGGCTAGAGCAGATAGAGAACTGCTTACATGAATAAAAATCAGGAAAAAATCATATCTGGGTCATATACTTCGAGGGGAGAAGTATCACTTGCCCCATTTAATGTCTTCAATGTCTTGGCTGCGTACGAGAGTGGACCGGCATTAGAAGTGTGGAGGAGCTATTCCGGGCAGCGCAAGACAGAGAGACATTTTCAAGAGTGATCGCCAACGTCGGGGGGACCTGATACGGCACACAAAGAAGAAGATAATCTTAATAACATATGTTATATACCACGTGGCAAACTTATATTATTCGCTGATGATTCCGCAATACTATTTTATAATAGTATTTGGAATAAGCTTAATAATGCAACCAATACATAGAGGTTATTAAAAAGTGGTGATTACTATCTATTTTATCAAATGTTAACATTATTTTCTTTATTAAACACAGAAAAACTATGGTAATTTCTTTCACCCTTCAAGAAGATCTTGAAGAGTGAAAAGAATATAAAATATAACGACACATGACAAAAAACTAATAATTGCCAAACTGTTGAATAGACTACTGTTTTTTTTACATGAGCTCCACACAGGAGGCCCCGAGGAAAATAATTTCACTCAGGGCCTATGTCATCTTTGGGGATGCTGTGTGGAGGTTTTTTTTAAGGAAAGGAGATGAGAGTTCTGGGAAGGAAAAGGGTTTAAGGGGTGGGTAGGAATCTGGGGTTCAGTATGTCCTAGTCATCCTCCTCCAAGACCTAGACAAACCTCACCCCATGAACCCATGCATCTCACTTGCATGGATTTCATAACGACTTGGAAAAAATCGTGTGGATAGATTGTTTACTAAGATTACGAAAATGTGAAATATGAAAATTTTTTAGAAATGTACTGACTGTTTTTTTTTTAAATAAATAAATCCATTATTTAGGCCAGTGACGTCAGTACATGAAAATGTCCCGTCTCCGAAAATGTTCCTATTAATTTTGTAAAATTCCACACTGATTTATTTTTTTTATATGGCAACACTTTGATTTCAGGCAAATTTTGGAATTTAACATTTAATATTCACTAGATTTATCATTTGTTCTCTGCGAACTTATCATTTGGTTTGACTTTTTGACAGATGGTATGAGGAGAACCCCGTAGCCCCGTACAATTTACGCTGTCTGTACGTGTTTTAGAGGTATAAAGGTAGTGGTGCTGATTTTAACAAAATCAAATTTTATAATATTCTTAATATTATTATAATTTACAAGTACAAGTATACTACATTGGATTTAGTAAGATAGATTTTGAACATTATAATGATTTATGATCAATAAGATGAAACAAGGAAAAAAATATTTATGAGATGTAATATTTTTGGTATGCCTCGTTATTCTGCTGTGCTCTTTCTTGTGGAAAACTTTGTTTTTTTTTAACGATTTTCGGCTATGTAATTATCGTTTTTTCACACCTATAATATTATGTCCTGTCTTTCCGGTTTATAAAAAAATGGTCTGAATTTTCGGATTCAAATTTACAAAAAATCGCCAGGGGTTCAAAAATATGATTAAAAAAAAAAATTCAGAAAGTCTTAAAAATTAAAAAAAAAAACGCAAGTGGCCTATTGCCTGAATGTGCTAAACTAAATCAAAAGTCAAATGTAAAATAGCTTAGAATAATAATAGAGAGTAAAATAAAATGTAAAGACCACATTAACCATATCTAGAGCGATTGCGTAAGCTTATGCACATCTTCTACAACTTGCGGAATTTAATTGTTAAAAAAAATAATTAAGTTGGTATATTATACTTCATTATTTAGTACTATTGCTCTTTTGGACTTATTGGTTAGGCAGGGGCATATAAAGCCTCCCCACCACCATCAATTACAATCCAAAAAACACTCATTAAAATCATTCCAAATATTGTTTTTTATTCTCGAAAAATAGAAAATATTCCAGAATTATATGTTCCCCGCAGTTACGAAATTACACAAATAAAATGCCATTCTCTAAATCTACAAAGAATATTATTAATATTCTTATTATATATAAAAATAATTTATTTATTTATTTATTTATTTATTGTTGTTATACGCCCGTGGGGGCTTTTACATAGATTAGAAAATAATATTAAAGATATCTAGGATAACACATACGTAGAATTTATACCAAAAGTTATAAAAGTGAAAAAACTTTTAAGAATATACAAGTAGTTTTTAAAGAAAAAAAACCACTTGTATAATCTTGTGAAAACCCGTGAAATATTTTAAACAATGTAATATTTAACAATAACATAGAACAAAATATAATATAAACATTACAATAACAAATCAAATCGTTAAATATATTATACCCATGTTACAATAATTTTAGGATTCAACAAAGTGTTGGTTTAAATTGCATTTTAGAATGTAAAGGGAATCAGCAAATACATCTACAATACCACCAAACTTGTTGCCTAAATAATGATAAATAGAACATATAATATCGGGATGTTCTATATTAGCGCCGTCCGAGTATACATTTAGGCACAATCAGGTTTTAAAAATAATTCACCAAAGTTTGGTAATTAAACATAACTTGATTGATTGCCGTAATGTAGTACCATATTATGAATACGAACCAAATGCATTTATAGAAAATGAATTTTATAAAATATATTATGATAAAACTATACTAACAGACAGAACAATTAGTCATAATAGACCTGATATAGTTTTACATGACAACATCAAAAAAAAAAAAAACTTATATCATTGATGTAGCTATTACAAATTCCTGTAATATTCAAAAAACTGTTTCTGAAAAAATTAGAAAATTCACAGATTTAGGAAATGAGATTAAAAGAATTTGGCATTCTCGGACTATAAAAATATAACCATTTGTTATTTCGGCCACTGGCATAATACCTAGGATTAAAAATTTAAGCATATTAGATTTATCAAAGAATTTGTATATAAAAATGCAAAAATCAGTAATTTTAAATACATGTAGGATTACAAAAGATTTTTTAAATATTTATATTGAGGGATCAGTAGGATTTATAGGTTCAATTAGAAATGCCACAGAGCCGAACCCTCTGATATGAAAATATCTGGAGTCGGTGAATTATATTCCCATTTGGTCTCTAGTAGGTTGACATGTTGTTCTTGTATTATTTTGTATTTATAATACTTATATAGTGCAATTGCATAGCGTGGGTTGACTAGATGATCATTTGGGGAAGTGTGTGAAAGGGTTTAGTTTTTTCTGTGGGGAAAATTTAACCCGGACATTTAAATCTGGCGCGTAAAATTCTTATATATTAATAATACTATAATTAATATAACATTAAAAAAATATTTCCCGTTGGAATCGGTTAGCGATAGATACAGAACAAAGTAATTAATATCCATACCATTGAGAACAACAATGGCTCAACATCATTATCATTTCCTCGGTGTAAAATAGTTCAATAATCTAACAACAAACTAATACCAAAAGAACAAATCAAGTACGAACAATTTAAACAAGTAAAAAAGGTATACCCTCTAAAAATCTTGCATTTATTTTCATAATGCGATTCATTGAAATATTTTGCTATCCGTCTTATATTTCATTTACAATAATTTATCGTTACATTAATAAACTATTTTATCAGCTTTCGAAACATTACTATTTATTGCATTCTGTCACTGGAAAGGTATATGCGTTTATCGTCCAATGTAATCATTCAGAATTGTACAACCTAATTCTTACAACATTGCTTTTTTTATTTTATAACTTTTAGAAATTTTAGAACCAACACAGAGTTGCACACAATACACCAACCTATTATCACAAATCCTCTTAAGTAAATTTTTAAAAACTAACATATTTCTACTATAGTTATATTCTTAGTTTTATTTCTATCCCTTCTATTTTTTAAGTTTTGCAATTATCATGTTATTTAAGTTCATTACTTAAAGTTTGTAATAAACTTTTAGTTTCGTGTTTATATTTGTGTAAAGCATGTTCTTTCAAGTTAATTACTTTTGAATAGTTTAATAAATATCATGTTTTTTTAAGTTCAGTATTATTATTTTGCTTTAAGCTTATTATTTAGGTACTTCTAATATTTACAATTTTAAATATTACTACCCCCCAATTCAAACACGAGAAATCATTTCTATATTGAGTTGGGCAGTTTAAAAAAAAAACGGAGAAAACCACGGACATAGGAATATATTTGGATGTCTATGGAGAAAACCCATTTTATTTAGCATCGAACTCTCTGAATGTTTATATATGTATAATGTAATCTGTATGTATGTTAATAAATAAATCATTTCACTTTTGTAGATACTGATTTGCGAATTACGTATCTTTGAGGTTTGTTAACTTCATCAACGATGACAAAGCATGTTTAAAAATGATTTATTATTTCCCCTTAAGATCATTTCGATCACAATCGTGTGTGTAATTTGCAAAATATCTAAAGTTTTGACACAGTCAAAACAAATGTGAATCTTCTTTGTTGCTTTGAGTGATGGTAAATTGTAAGAGGCAATTTATTAGTCTTTTTTAAATAGTTACTAGTCCATTCCAATAATATTACGTACTTATCTACTTAAAAATATTTTTTTCTTTCTTTTTTTGTTTGTTTGTTTGAATTACGTACCTAGTCAATTTGATAGGCAGGTATGGGTACCGCAACCCCGGAAACCATTGGATAACCAACACCTAAAAATAAATAAAACCTCTGCCATAGGTCACACCAAATGGTTCGCTACCTTTGGTAACTTAGCAGGGGTGCCCAGGTTCATGGGATGAGGTTTATCCAGGTATTGGCGGCGAATGCCTTTCAACAGGCTGCGTGGCGGGCCGGATCGTGCGGGATTGGTTGAGGGAGGCCTTTTGACTTTTCCGGGGGCATTCTTTCGACCCATCGCCTTGCACCGCAGTTGAAGGGATGGATTCATACGTCCGTCACTCCTGGACACACTGACCTCCAGATTCCAACCCACCCCTCATACCTTTTTCTTCCCAGAACTTTCTATCCTTCCCTCCCTCCACACAGCATCTCCTAATATGACATAGGCCCTGAGAGAAATTATTTTCCTCAGGGCCTATGTCATATTTTTAATATTAGCTCCACACAGGAGATGTGTGGAGCTAATATTAAAAAAAAAATTGAAACAAGTTTTCTATGTAAAATAACCCCTTTCTTAAATATTACAACTTACAACGCGACGTGTTTAAAAATGTTTTTCTTGTGAACAGATTATGGGCATGAAAACCATGACTCAAAGAATGAAAGATACTCCCAGCGTTGTTCTGGTAAGAGACCACCAATCAAAATTGAAATTTAGCTGAAAATTGCTTTGGTTTCATTTAGACCACTTCTGAATAGCTGAGTACTTCAGAACCTTGCGATTTCACTTTTTCTTTCCCATCCCCAAAGTTCCCCGCTAAATGAAAATTCCACGGGCAGAAAAAACTCGTGCGTTGTCAAAGAAAAAACAAACAATGATATATTTTATCGCTAATTTAGAACGGAAGGGTTCACGAAGCTCAGGTGTATTTTACTCGGAATGCAAACCTCGAGTGTTATACAATATTATTTATGATTCTCTGGCAGTCAAGTACATCGTGATGTTGTCGCATTGGGTTCGGATATTCGGATACACTGTGCCGGAAAAAACTAAAATAATTATTGAACCTTTAAAAGTGGGACGGCGCTTAATCATACCTATAACTTAAAAACACACGAATGGCACGTGATTGTTTCGTGAGACATGGATAAAGAGACTGGACATATAAGTTTAGTGTAAAATTGTTTTCATATTTTTTATTTAATTATTAGCATTTCGTTGCCATGAACGCCACCCAGCTCGAATGATTTATTCAGTATACCACAATGTAAGTCTAATTATGCGACAAATTCATTAATGGAGACGTAGAAATTTTCAACTATACCTTGAAAACATATAAAATCATCAGGCTCGATACAAAAATTAAACAAAGAATCATTTTAGATACTTATATTTACTGTTTTCATTGTTATTTTTGTTTCTTTTGATATTGTTCACATTATCATCGATATATACAGCCATCAATTATAATATTAAATATCCATTTTCTTTTTTTCTCTCTTCTTATTTTTTCTATTCTTTTTCTTATCTATTATTTGTTACATATATAATATGTTGAAAGGTTTAATTTCTTTCTATTAATTTATAAATAAAACACTTGTGTTGCGATGTTTTTTAACAAAGAAACGATATTTATGTTTATTTATATCACTTTCCTTTGAATGGTTTCTTCTAATAAAAACTCATATTTTAAAATCAAATAATAGAAAAACAAAACAAGTGACAATTGATGATTGCATTCTATGTAACTGACATTACAGGATTCAAATTTAAATGGAATATATTTTTTTTACATATATATTGAAAAAATTCTCCAATTTTCTTACTCTTCCTAAAAAAAATGATAAATTGTTGTTTACATACTTTTCTCCGCCTTTTTAATATGAGCTTAGCTCTAAAAAAGGCGTAACGAATTGCGTAATGTACTTTCAAAAGAAAAAAAACTTTATTGAATGTATAATAACATGTAATTTGTACAATCATATTTAATTAAAAAAATATTCATCAACCGACGAGTTTTTTAAATTTGTTTTTTACATAAGCTTCACACAGGAGGCCCTGAGGAAAAAGATTTCCCTCAGCGCCTATGTCATCTTTCGGGATCCTGTGTGGAGGTTTTTTTAAGAGAAGGAGAGGAGAGTTCTGGGAAGGAAAAGGGTTTTAAGGGGTGGGTAGGAATCTGGGGTCCAGTGTGTCCTGGTCATCCGCCTCCAAGACCTAGACAAACCCCATGAACCCGGGCATACCTGTTAAATCACCAAACGTAGCGAACCACTTGGGGTGACCTATGGCAGAGGTGTTGGTTATCCAATAAAGGTTCCCGGGGCAACGGTACCCATTCCCTATGTATAAAATTGTACCTATGTATAATTATTTGTTTGTATATTTAGATAATCATTAGAAATTATTTGGTTTATTTTGTATTGATTTTGCGAGTACAATGTAATTATCCTATAAATAACGATTCCTAAAACACTAAATAATAACAATAATGTAAAGACACTGCTTTACAACCGTCACTGCTTTATGGTTGTAAAGCAGTGACGAAGAAAAAAAAAAAAGTTGTACTGTAGAAATTGAAAAAAAGCCTTTCTTTACAAAATCACCTAGAACGCATTTTTAGTTGAATTAGGTGTAGTCACATTTAAACTGACTTAATTTTTGATAGGTTAGGTTAAATTAGGACATTAGAATAGCGCTAAAACACTATATTTACAAATATTGAAGCTAAAAGAGCTTTCCGGTTAATCGATTAACACTTTAACCATGGCTAGAATTCGGAGGTCGCGGATTCAAATCTCGGGTGCAAGTAAATTTAATTTAATTAAATAAAATTTAAATAAACGCCGATTCAAATCTCGCACGCAAGTAAACTTTATTTACTTAAATAAAACAATTACTTTTTTTAACCACGATTTTTTTTAATACCGACCTTTTTCGTTTAGCTCAAGCATCATCAGGGTATAAATTAAATTGATCAAAAATGCATTGCGTGAGCTTTTATAATACATACTGAAAGAGACAAAACATAAAACGAAGGAAAAGTGAGAAATACTGAAATTAACTTGCATAGTAATAGAGTGAAAGAGATACCGAAGAGAAACCGGTCGGTATTAATGTCGTGGTTATAAATAAAGTAATTGTTTTATTTCATTAAATATGTGAAATCACAAGGTAACTGCTTTCTACCAAAATATAATTAAATTTGATGAATTTGTGATTTCTCAATTAATTTGTGGCGACGCATTATCTTTCGCCATCAAAAGAAGATACGAGAAACATCTCCTTATATTCGCGCGGCGCCGGCAAACCTACTTGCTACTAGGTACCTACCTACATATGCCGCTCATGATGTACATTCTCGCCTGCCGTGCCGGCTGGACGATAATAATATCGCCACCGCCTAGAAAGGTCTGGAGTTTATAAGCCGCCTGAATATTCGGCACCGGGTATGATCGAGTACCTTCCAGTGTGCACATTGCCGGCGAATGGAACATTACTCCCACCGGTCGCGCTAGCATATATAAAGCAACTAAACTCGGCGCTAGCTTAGTCAGTATCAGTTCAACAGTCGGTCAATATCTCAACAAGTAACAAATCGCACAAGTGCTCCTGCATGGCACACATCCAGGGCAGCTTCCCCTTACCGAGGTCCACCACCACGTCTCAGCTACAAGGCCCATCGTGTCTTCAGCTCCTGAGAACAGCTCCATCCCGCGACTTATAAGGTTTGACGCACCTTCAGTCCAGGGATCAGCTCACCACTTCATGGCACCCCGAAGCCCCACCGTGCTTCGCTGCCATGGAAACACGCTCCGCCTCGCCAGGACTACCTGCTGGTGGCTCAGCTCACCGAGCCACTCACCGTTCATCTCCGCGATTCAAAGCGTCGAGCAACGGCCTGGAAGATAGGTTATCTCCACCGCCATGGTGTCGAGCAACTTTCTGCCTTCACTGCCTTCACCGCACCATCTCCATCACACCGCAAGCCTGCAGCTTTTCATCTACGGCACTCTGCCTTACATCTTGTTAACGCTTTACCGACCTCGCTACGTAGCCCAATAAACGACTGACTCATTACATCGACTTGACGCCTTTTGTTTCTCGTTCTGTCTCCCGCTCCCTCAAATTAATTAAAAAATACATAAAGTAGACACATTTGCAGCACGTTGCAGAGTGGTACCTCGTAGTGATACCTACTTTCACTGTCACCCTGATGAAAGATCACCATTCAGAATCGGAACGTTGCTTGAAATGGCTTTAGGCATGTTTACAGACCGGATCTGACAGATATTTCCCCAACTTCCTCTTCCTCTCCTCTCTACTTACACATACCCCAATTTTATTATGGTTGCTATAGTCTCACTGGTTCCAGACGGTTAGGAGTTCGCAAGTAAATAATTTTGTAGTAAAGAGCAAAATTAAAAAAAACGAGTGTGGTTTAGACCACACGACTGAAATAAAACTTCACTAACTTATATCTCCCTCTGAGCTACCGTTCGCCTCGCCCGATCACACTTTTCATAACGCTCTCATCACGCATTCACTAGCTTACTCCCCAAGTCAAGCGTGCGTAAAGAAGTTTTACCTCAAAAAAGACTACAGATATGTACTTATTCAAGCCTTCCATTAATATTCGACGATTGCTTGATACTTGTTCCCGCTGGTTCCTATTCGACACACGCCGACGAAGCTCATGATAAATTCGAAAACATTTTCGTATAAAACACCATCCAATTTTTGGCATGTGATCCCTATCGCAGCCTCCATTGGATCTCCTCTCGCTGTAGCGAAGTTTCCGGGTCTCGCAGTGAGCGGCTAAAAACACTGCCGCCAATTACCAGTATTGGCAGGTCCCGTTTCAATTATCTGTCTACTCCGCTTTTAGTTGCGCAGTAATTGAGTGTGACGTTTGTTGGCTAATTTGTTTCATCTACATGTTTGATCCGAGCACTTTTTTGTACTATATACCAGTTGGATGGATTTTATCAAAACACTCCGAAAAACCATTCGCTCAAAAGCATATATTTAATCTAATGCATAGTGTTAATTTTTCCGTTTCACGGTTTGGCCTTCCAATCTTGAATTCAAAAGAAGTGACCTTATTACCACTGACATTACCGCTAGGTTCTATTAAAGTCTGGATTACCATAGTTCCTCCAAAGCTGGGCGTAGATACTGGACCTCTGGGTTTTGCTACACCAGTGCATAATTCTCAAGTTATCTCCGGTCTGGAGCCCTAGAAATCTGAAAAATTCCACGAATTTCGTATCAGCCCGAGAGATTATCGTATCTTAACAGACAGATGACTGACTACCTGTGAAACACGGACGAAAGCTGCCGGTATTTCAATGGAATGTGTGTGAATAATTAGCCTTACTGGCCCCCTTGGTGTCTGTAACAGGGAATCAGACCAAATACCAACGTACACGGACGTAGCTATAGCTTTGACAAGGGGGGGGGGTCCCCAAAGTAAAAAAAAAAACAGAGCTCTAACGCCAATTAAATCTATCATTTAAAAATTAAGCATAGCCTGCGACTATAACACGCTAGAATGGTCGCAGGTAATCTATAACATACGAGTATAACTTAGGTTACTTTTAGTAGGCGCCTTTAAATAAAAAGTTATATGTAATGTATTTAAGTATTGCAATATTTATTTAAAAGTAACAAAGTTGAAACTTTAAAGTAATAAATTTGGTCTTCTACGTTTTATTGCTAACTGATTAAAAATTTCGTCGGAATCAAGTTGCACGGCCAGATCTTTTTTTATATGCGGTTTTCAGTAATGTGTTGTGGCAAGCTTCCCGTAACATTTTAGTGTATGTTTCATTCCGATCGGTTCATAAATTAAAAAGTTATGTTAAGAATAAGAATTTTCAACTAAAAATTAAGTCTACGCGAACAAAGTCGCGGGCACTAGCTAGTTGTTAAATATAATTATATTTCTTTCTGTTAAAAGGAGAAATGGTTTTATAACACTTAGGTACATTTCGCATATACACTGAAATTACCATTTGTCAAATATTTTATACTCACGGCAACACATTTGTTTACAAAAATTCTCTGGGAATAAAAATAAGAGCATGACAAAAGTTTTTAGAGCGTCTGTTTTAGGCGCGGTGCATGTAATTTTTTTTCTGTTGGACAAGTAAGATGGATATGAATGGGGGGGGGGGGGGGGTCCGGACCCCCAACACCCCCCCCTTATATACGTCCGTGCCTATGTACCCAGACTTATTTTCAGTTGATATTTGCCACTTGAGCACCGTTCTTTTTTTCCCCAATACCAGAAAGTTTTTCAAGACCCAGGAGTGAACTCCTCCTTCTCGTTATACCGAATGTCCGCATTGTATGTCAATCAGTGAGAAACAGTTGGGGTGCAGGCGAATTCTCAAGTTATTGTTCATAATATTGTTTTGTTAATTATTGTCTGTATCTGTGTTTTCTCCTTAAAAAAAAAAAAAAAAATAAACTGTTGTCTATGTAATCTTATGCACAAGACATTTTTCAAAGACCCAGTTAATACCAGGGTCTGCTGTGAGGAGAAGTACTCGTATGTGAGAGAACAAGGGATATAAATAGCAAAGCTATTCTGATCAGTATCTTTACTTGCCGGCGTAAATTGTAGCACTGGGATATATGCATACTAAATTTTTAGTAAATGCTCCTTGATAAGCTGTGAAAAGCGTGTTCCTCTCTTTTTAAGTGTAAGTTAGAAAAACTATATTCTGCCTAAAATAAGCACTTTGGAAAATCAATGTTATCGTAAAATCGTCTAATTCAGTGGTTCCCAAACTCTTTTTACCCACGGACCCCTTTCCCAAACTGTTATGACCCACGGACCCCCCGTGGTGGATAGCACAACGGAGGAGGCGGAATGGGATAGGGTGGGGAGCAAATTTACCACAACGGAGGAGGCGAAATGGGATATGGGGTGAAACGGGGTAGGATGGGACCCCGTTCCACCCCATATCCCATTTCGCCCCCTCCGTTATGGTAAATTCGCCGTCCCACCCTATCCCACTATGCCCCTCCTCTGACGAATCTTCCATATGAATCAAAATGTGTCAAAACCTTGCCGCGGACCCCCTGACGTCATTCAGGGACCCCCAAATCAATTTTTATTTTCCACTGAATGATCCTGGGGACCCCTGGGGGTCCGTACGGACTACTTTGGGAGCCACTGGTCTAGTTTAAAAAATAATAACACAATGATACTTGGCGCTCATACCTTTATTTATCCAAATCGAAAAATATTAACATTTTTATAAAAATAATAATAAAAATAATAATTCTTTATTACAGGATGTGGGGAGGATAGTGCAATCCCACACGTCCCAAATAGTTATTCATATTTATATATTTACACAGTAAAGAAACAAGAACATAAATAGAATGAACATTTATATCTTATTTCTTTTGCCTAGTTTTTTTTTTTATTTTACTCTGTCGGTATTCTCGTGGAAGCAATAAATAAAAAAGCAGCTCGTACTACCGAAGAAAATGCGATTTCATTTCTTAGCATAATTTTCAGACACGGTCCTGTGTTCTAGGAAAAGCCACTTCTACGTTAAAAGTCATTCAAAAGATACTTCTGGAATAAATCAAGAGGTTGGAAGTAAATTTTTTAACTATTCCGTTTATTCTTTGAAAACCTTTTAAGTGTAAGTTTTGCGTAGCATTTTTAAAAAATATCTGAAAAATAAACATCTGCGATTATTAACTACCATAAAAAAAATTTGTATATGTTTGAGTACAAGCTAAATTCTGAATAATGGAATTACTCCCCGGCAAATACGAGATTTGTTTTGTAGGTACAGAAATGGGTAAACAAAACCTACAATGTGTGCTGTACATTGTAGACAGATAAATATAAAGATATTATTACATGTTCTTCAAATTAAATAGAAATCCCGAGGGGTTGGTCTTCTTCTACTTTTTTTTAAATGCGAAATAAAGGTAATCTTTCATCTCGTGTTTCCCGGGACTGGTATATGTTTCTGAAATTCTGAAAACAAGGACATTATATTAATTCGTCGGTAATAAAAACCCGTTATTCAGGGAAATTATGTTATTACGATAAAAACATATTTATGGAAACTCATGGTTAAATAGTTTAAGTTAAGTCAGGTTAAGGACTATTTAAAAAATTTTAACTTTTAATGACTTTTCAAAGGAGCGTTGAAATGAAACTTTTGTGAGTTGGCATGGAATCGACCGCTATGCATTAGGGTGTGTCAATTATTTCTACTTTTGAATTCAGAAACGCCCGGGGTCTCAAAAGTTGCGTCTTGCAAAGAAAATGAGAACTGCATTTAAATTTATTTGTTTAAAAATGGTTATTAGTCCGTTAAAATGCATTGAAAATCAGAAAACAAACCTGAAACCATTTTTTTTTTAATTTTGAATAATTTTTTTTTTCAGTAATCTAACCTTTTAACGTTTGTTTATTATTAAAAAATGCATACAACTGACAAAAATGAAAAAAAGTTCAACTTTATGAATACAAGTAAGTCAACAAAAATAAATAACAAATAAAATAAATAAAAACAATAACATACGTTTAAACACCATTCATACTAACTACGGTAAGCAATCAATTAGTTACGAGGGGGGCAATTTATATAATTGCCTTCCAGATGATATCAAAAACGAAAAAAGTGTGTGCAAATTCAAAAAAAAATTGTTCATGTTTATTCACAAAAAACAAAGTAGTGATAGTGAATAATATCGTATGGTAATATAATATCATGTAAATGTTAGTATTGCAATCTAATGTAATCTAAGGTTATGAAATGTAAAAACCATGTAATGTAAAAACTATGTAATACAATGTAAAAAGTACATAATTCAATATTCTAGTTAAGTAAGTGAAAATGTTATTTTCTTTTTTACTGGAATAAAAAACTTATGAAAAAAAAGAGGACATAAGAAACAAAAAAAAAGTAAAAAAAAAAAAAAACAAGAATTCTGATTTTATCCAGAAAAATTGTTATTTTCTCCTTTTATTTTGTTAACCAACACATCACATATGTTTAAAAAAATATATTTTTTTGGTTCTTTGTACCGCAGTTATGTAATGAAAAATAAGTTTGGTACAAAATATAAAATATGAACCCTTTGTTTTATTTTTTTTCCAAATCACGAAATCTATTTTTTTTTAAACTTCCGGCCATTTTAGCGGGCTAATAGTGAACAATAATTTCATTTATTTTTACGTTTTCGAATATCTACAGATCATACGAAACTTTTGAGACCCCGGGCGTTTAAATATAAGGCCATTTTTTTCTCTCTATGGAGAGCGACACACTCTACTATGCATGTCCGAATACTGCTCATCCGGCGTCCTTTGTTTATATTAAAAATATTTCTAATGTACCTTATATGCACCGAACTAATGTAAAACAAATCACCATATCTAGATTACTTTAAACATTGTTTTCATAAAATAAGTAAATATGATATAATCTTCATTCCAATAAATATTATAATATAAATTAATAAAGCACATTCTCCTACCTGCATAACTAATAATAATATTTTGTCCCTTTTTTCCTGTATCTTTTATGATTGTGTCTCTAATTACTTATAAAAGGGCCTTTTTTTAATTTAACACAATTACTTGGAAAACACCAAAAATTCATTAACGCATTTAGAAACAATTCGACTTATAACCTCTGAAATCTAAGTGGTTGTAAATATTGCACGTCTAAATATTAAAATGTATTTTTTAAACTTGCATGGAAAAAGATATTCTTGCAAACTTAATGTCCTTGAAGTCTTCTTAGGAGGTATTGAAGAACATTTCAGTCAGACATCCTTAGATCTGCAATATTACACTAATTAACGTTGCAGCGTTCTAAACGTCTGCGAAAGAAATAAATGTTAGCGGAACATGTTCTTGCTTGTCTCACCTGCCTGCCCTGTCATTTACTTGATTTCATGTCATTAATTAATTAATAAACTAATTAAACTTGAAACATGAGGTAAATTATAAAAAAAAACATCATAAAATCAGAACTAACTAACCATCACGCCGTTTCCCCGCAGGGGCAGGCAGAGAGGACGGACCGCCAAACAACTCGATCTTGGTACACATTCCTTGCCTCGTTCAAATTCATATATCGTCTCATACATGCTCTTCTATTATTCCGACTCTTCACATGGCCGACTCAAGTATCTAATTCACTTGGTCGTGCCATGTCTTCCTCGGGCGTCCCCGACTTCTTCTACCATTCACATTTGCGTCATATATTCTCCTTACACTCCTTTCCTCGTTCATTCGCTCTACATGCCCAAACCATCTGAGCGTCCCTTTCAAGGCATCAAAATAAACATGACGGAGTGGTAGACCCACTATTTATCGCCCTGGTGAAAACCGCCATTTAGAATCGAAACCATGCTTAAAATGGCTTTAATCGGGTTTGAATTAGATCTGCTTAGCAAGGTACACCTCACCTTCCCCTTCCACATCCCCTTCCACTTCACACTACCTTCAGCTTCACAGCATACCCCAGATAAGGAAGCCATAGCCTCACTTGCTCCACATAATTCGCAATTTGTTAGGCGGGAATAGGTACAGCCGCTATGGGTACCATTTATTGGATAACCAACATCTCAACATGAGACTGGTTGAGGGAGACATTTTAATCTCTCCAGCAGGACTTTCTCGGAATATTGCCTTATCGTAATGGAAGGGATGGATCACTCGTCAGACGTCACTCCTGCACGTACTGACCCCCAGATTTCTACCCACCCCTCGTATCTTTTTCTATTCCAGAACTTCCTCTCCTCCCTTCCCTAACACCACACAGCATCCTCAAAGCATCGCCAAAGATGACATAAGTCCTGAGGGGGGTTTTTTCCTCAGTTTTTGCCTCCTGTATGGAGCTAATTTAAAAAAAGCAAGAGCAGTTGGGACTCTTTACTCGGATAAAAAATAATATTGTATTTTAAGGAAAATACTAATAATAAAATAAAAATAAAATACTAAAGTCACTAATAATTGGGAAACCACCATATTATCTGCGTATTAACGTTTAGTAATATCGATTTTAATTTACCCACTCTAAACATAAGCAGTGTTTTGCAATGAGCTTGAGCGGGGAGATAGTAGAACATCCCTATTTAAATGACGTAATACGACCATTCGTACGTTCGCACAGTGATAAGAGCTATGTGTTTACCCAAAGAAGCTGTTATTAGAGAAATCTGTATTACGACCGTCGTCGTGAGCGTAAATTGAGTACCACTCAGCGGTTGATGAGCTCTCTGCTACTTAAATGCAATGAGCCTTGTAAATGAGCCTTTTAAAGTAAATAGTATCGTGGAATACTGATTCATAAAGACTCCAGGAATATAGTACACGGAATACTGATTCAAAAAGATCCTAGGAATATAGTACAAGTGAAACAGTTTGAAATTATAATGCGAAGTAAGCAACCAGTGATTAACTCGGTTGCAACACATCATTTCAAATTGATTTTTAATTCAAATTAGAACAAATGGAATACTACATTCTTCTGTTGATAAATATACTACGGCCAAGCTTATTTTTGAAACCAAATAGGAAGTGAGAGAGTCTGGACGTTTGTTTCGACGAGAGAAAACATATACTTCGGTGAAATCGCCATTGACCTGTGAGCTTATACTTCGGTTAGTTTTATTTATTTATTTATTAATTTTCGGGAAATCGACAGTTTATTTTTATTTCAGTTTGTACATAGTATTAAATAGCCAAAATAAAACCAATTACGGATTTCCTCCTTGTGACTTTACTTCTACTGAGACAGCATAATAAGAATAAGTAAGTTAATTTTATAAAAAAGGAATATTAATCCAAAATTATACAAAACTCAATACTATAAACAATTTTTTTAATATAAAAATGAAAAATTACAAAACAAAAAATCTATCAATACATTGGTAGCCATGAAGAGAAGTTGTACATATAAATCAAATCATAACAGAAATATAAACAATAAAAACATAACATTATTCAAGAACCATCAGAGAAATACTCTTTTATCGACCTTTTATATTCAGTAAGTTTGCAATTGAAAATGTCAACATTGGATAATGAGCTATTATAACTATTGCATAGTCTGTTCAGGCAAGAATTCTGCTTACAGTTTGTCTTGCATTGATCCACCCTGAACAGGACAGAAGAGCGTGTTGAACGTTTTGGGTTTATTCCGTTCAATTTGAATTGACGCCCCCCTTGTAGTAATTTTCACATCGTGATAATCTTTTTAAATGCATTTAATTTTATTTAAAACACGACAAGCTATCGATTTA
Source organism: Limnephilus marmoratus (assembly GCA_917880885.1). Classification (NCBI taxonomy): domain Eukaryota; kingdom Metazoa; phylum Arthropoda; class Insecta; order Trichoptera; family Limnephilidae; genus Limnephilus; species Limnephilus marmoratus. Next base: position 42,594,436 of record OU862908.1, read on the forward strand.
TTTTATTAGTTTCTAACTATTTAGTTTCTTTTTTAGGCTAAAAACGACCCTGAGTTTTTATTATTATTTTATTTGTGAACTAGCTGACCCGGCCACGCGTTGCTGTGGCTAATAAAACACTTTGTAAAATCCAACCTTTGTAACCACCTCCTTCTTTGAGTTTATCGCGAAGAGACAGACAGATGCCGCGGAGGACTTTAATTTATAATACATAGAGATGGTGTGAAAGATTATAATAATGTGAATGAAATGCTTGGGGTAACTAACGTATTTAAGTAAATACGGATTAATACTGTATCCGTCTAAATAACTTTCCAATTATCCCATTGTACGTGACTATTTTTTTATAAGATAGACAAATCTTTGACAAATTACATACCTAACCTTCCTCACGAAACGTAATGGATCTGGTGGTGGGACCAATTGTGCAATTTTACTTTACCACCAGCACAACATAATCCAGGTGATTCGCCGTTGTATTTTAACGCTTTACAACATTGATTGTTATTTCCCCGATTATCACGGAATTGTCGGCACAATAATCTACTTCCGGATCGAAGTGGAATGCTACTCGTTCCAGGTTCACGGTTGTGAGGTAGCTCATCGCCCATTTGATTGACTTCCACGACCTATGTCAGCTCGTCTTTTCCTTGGCATATTAAAACGGTAAATAAAGTTCTCACTCACTGACAGACTGATCCTAGAAGATTTTAAACAGTAACAGAATGACAGGTAACGTTTGAAGTTTGAAATATGACAATCAGAATTCTTTTATTTTTTGCATTCCAATTTTGGATTACGTTGTGTTTTTGAAAGTAGGTAGAACAGTAAAACTGTTTATATGTGAAAATGAAATTGTTGTTTTTACTGTCTTTCTCACAATTTTTCGATATTATCTCACCGTTGTAACCTTCCCTGGACTACGACAAACATTTCAAAACCAAAATCACCTAAATCGGCCTAGTCGCTCTCGAGTTTAAGCGAGACAAACGAACAGCAATTGATAATAATAATAAGATAAGAAGATATAATGTGTATAGTAAGCTATCCGTAAAAGATAGATATATGCCTTCGCGGAATTTTTTGTAGATCTATAAAAGAGGAATATCCCACCATTAATTGTTTTGTTATATCCCAAAAGGATTAAGCAGCGTTTTCGATGAAAGCTACCAGTCGGCTGGACTTTTTTCCGACACTTCTAACAATTATCGTTATGTTTCAACCAATTTACATAAATCCTTGACAAATTACATACCTAAACCTTCCTCACGAAACACTCTATCTATTGGTGAAAACCGCATGAAAATCCGTTCAGTAGTTTTCGAATTTATCGCGAACAGACAGACAGACAGACAGACAGGGGGAATTTACTTTATAATATGTAGAGATTAGAGTCTCATGTTCTGGTTTCGTTATTATTGATTAATATAATTTAATGTCTTATTAAATGTTGTTTTATTATTAAGCTTCATATTGACCCCAAGTGTTGTACTCATTTCCTCAGCGTTAACGTGTTTAGTATTTTTATTAACCGTTATACATGGGACACAGATTCATAAAGACCTAGGAATTACTGCGAAATGGGTTTTCATTATTCGGAAAGAAAACAAACAATACTTTTTTATGAAATAACAATAAAATTCCAACAAATATAATGTCTCAACATAAGCCTAACTAAATGTAGATAGGTATTGTAAATATTTATTTAGGGATACGCAATACTGTATAATCAATATTTTAAATTTTTTTATTTTTACATTAGCTCCACACAGGAGATACCGAGGAAAACAATTTCCCTGGGGGCCAATGTCATCTTTGAGGATGCTGTGTGGAGGGTTTTTTAAGGGAAAGGAAGGAGAAGAAGATATGGGAAGGAAAAAGGTATGAGGGTGGGTAGGAATCTGAAGGTCAGTATGGCCAGGAGTGACGGACGTATGAATCTATTCCTCACACTGCGGTGCAATGCGAAGGGGCGGGAGAATCCGGCTGAAGAGGTCAAAAGACCTCCGTTAATCAGTCTCCTCTGATCCAGCCCGCCACTCAGTGGTTGGGCAAACGTATCCGCCATCAAGACCTAGACAAACCTCATCCCATGAACCCGGGCACACTTGCTAAGTCACCAAACGTAGCACACCACTTGGGGTGACCTGTGGCAGGGGTGTTGGTTGTCCAATAAGTGGTTCCCGGGGCGGCGGTACCCATACCCGCCTCCCAAATTGAGTAAAATAAAGTTTCTCCATTAAGACATTATTTAAAAAATCACTTTAAATAAAGTACTTTTCTGATTACAATTATATGATAATAAAATGTTGGGAGACGTTTTTCAGAATATAATATTTAAATAAACATACATGCAACGAAATATAATGAACTTTGTAATTCAATTGGAATTTTTATCCACTTTAAAGAACCTCCAATGTGAGCCATATTTTGCAAACAGCTCAAGAGCCCGCAACCCGAATTTCTACCGATTTCTTACATATCTCTAAGTAAGTTTTAAAGGTCTTAAAAAAATATACGTTATTCTTGAAGATAATATCTGGACATTGCCCGCGCCGAAACGCAAATTATATAAAATTCCCTCGGTAGAAAAAAATCGCAAAGTATGCTCCAAACATTATTATAAACACGTTTTTTTCAGTTTCATGACTCGACTCATTTAAAATAGAGCAAAAATTTCGTGGGCATTATCTTAAACAGCATTTAAAGAAACACTGAATTTTTTCATACATATAACTTGTAAAATAACTGAAAAAACGTGTTTATAATAATTTTTGGAGCATACTTTGCGATTTTTTTCTATCGAGGGAATTTTATATAATTTGCGTTTCGGCGCGGGCAAAATCTAGATATTATCATCAAGAATAGCAGATAAGAGCTTTAAAACTTACCGTGTTTAAGGGAAATATGTAATAAATCGGTAGAAATCCGGGTTGGGGGCTCATAAGAATTTGTATATAATGTACTTCTATAGATTCATAATTCATGGAAGTTTGCGGATCTCACACAGCGGATAATAACAAACATATATATAGCGAGTTTAAAAGCGACTCTGCAAACAATATTAAAGCGTGATTTATTGCAATAGATAAACGCACTGCTAATAGAAACACAGGTGGGACGGACAATTGTTTTAAAATCTTTCCGTATTTCGTATCTATTTAACAGATAAACGCCGGAACAAATGGCTTTTGGCCGTTTACCAGTATGGATATAAAACATCGATTTTACGGAGAAAAATAGAACATTCGCTTTTTATGAATCGATTCAGTGGAATTTAATGGAATTATTTATGTTTTGTCGTTTATTTTTGTCTCCTCTTTTTTAATAAACAATGGACTTTGATACCGGTAAAGTGGCCCGTGGCAATATTGGATAACCACCTACGTACGAATCGGGAGTGGCTCATATGATATTTAGATCGATATTATATTATCATGATATAATGTGCACATAATGCCAAGTTCTTTTTAGCAGTTACATGTCTTAGGTATTATAGTTGTGGGCATTTAAATGATTACCTTATACGACATATTTAAGATGCTCTACACGTTTAACTTTGTAGGCGACAAAAGAGAATCCAACTAACTGTTTTTTTTAACTATCTTTGACTATTTTTTCCTATCAAGTATCTTGTATGAAAAGTTTTTAGGTATTTTATTCTGATACTGCTTGATTCACTCCTTATTACCCAACGAAAGATATCCACATTATCTAACCTTGTCTTGTGAATTCGTCACGTAAGCACCCTTTCAAGAAATTAGGCTTTGAATGATTACTTACCTGAGATACGTAATGCTAATAACGTTCCAACATTTATATGACATCCCGTATGTACAATTAGTTTAACGTTCCAAAATGCCTTGGAATCGTGTTCTTATTTACACAAAAAAATGTTACCTCTTTAATCAGCAATTCGTCCGCCCGCAATCCGGGCCTTAATGCTTACAAAGGCATCTCCCTGTGTGCCAAGAAATAAGATTATTGGAAGAAGGGAATAGGAGAAGATACTCGAATATGCCCCCGCTTTTGTCCCATGGACCGGTGAATACTGACGGTGCATTTTCGATGGAGTGCTTTATGGGATGAATTTTCCAATATTGCCGCTAAGCGGCGAAGCGGATGTTCGGAATGATGAATTCACACGTAAATATTGCAAAATGTTCTTTGTTCATCACGCAGAGGTTAGACACGGACAAGTTGTGATATTAGCAGTAGGCGTGATAAACATAATGCTATGAATGCTGGTAGCGTGCAGTTACACTCATTCTTTGTCACGCTATTGGGTACGTTATAAAAACTATATTAAATATTGAATAAAAGCGGAGCTTCGAATACAATATTTTATCAGTAAGATGGATGGAACCCGCCGTACAAAGTATACATAGATAGCATAGAATATATTCAAAACAAATTTATAAAATATCTTAATCGCTCATCAAGCACAAGAACTAGCTTCTTCTTTGGTGAGATTGCAATGTTTAAATAATTTCTGTACCGCTATGTAATTTCCATAACTCCACTGTACAATTATATAACTATATTAAATAAAAAAAAAAAAAAAAAAAAAAAAATCTTAACTTCAAATTCAACAATCACTTTGAAATTCTCAAGACTTACACATGTATTTGTATGCCCCAAACTAAACACGTCTTTTGCCCAACACCATTATACACACCAAGGAAAATACTTCTTTAATAACCTTTCAGTAGAAATCAGAAGCATTAATGACAAAGTACAATTGTTGAACTCCATCAAAAAGCATTTTAGAGAAATCACCAACGGGAAAATTGCTGTTTCCCCCATCACCACATGAATGTCACACTAAAAATTATACCTATTTTACTTTTTACTGAATACATGTGGATGATTTTATCTTTTAGTTAAAAGGTCTTGATTGCGATATGGTTAAACTGTGTTTTAACGGTATATTAACAGTATATTAACTGTGAATCTGTACATATGTGAAACACCTGACAGTATAAATTGCAAATATTTAAAATGTAAACTTTTCCTCCATCCACAAGCAAATGCTTTTAATGGAGGAAAACTAACATTGTAACATGTTCCATTTTTTTTTAAATAAGTACTAAAATAAAAAATAAATAAATAAAAATGCACATTTCAAACTTTGCATCAAAGGAAAACAATAGCTGATTTGACATTTATACACAAAATTTTAAATAATGACATCGACTGTACGGAATCTTCTACTTCTTTCCCTAGTTAATTTTAACTTACCCTTATGACGTACACGCCGTACAGAACTATTCCACACGCTTAATTACAAGACAATTGCAGCAAATAATTTGTCAATCAATCGTGCTCTTCATAATATGTTCAATAATATTTGTCTAAATTTTAACATCGACATTTTCTCCTATTCACTGCCCAAATTTAAAAAGAACATCATGTCAATAATATAAATTGTTCAATGCGCATACATACATACATGCTCACACACACATACACACACCTTCCCACTACGCACTTCACCCGGTAATTTAATATACATACCATAAATAGTAGAAACAAAGAAACATATCATAGGTACACACCATGAAATATGTATACTTAATAATTGTGAATTGTTTTCACCACTGTAAATAATGTACTGTTTGTTTCTGTTTATAAATAAAAGAAAATAAAAAATGATAATGTTTATAAACAGTTGTAAAAACATTTTTATTATTTTACAGTTATGATACATTATTATTTTTAAAGTGATATGCTTTCCATGATAATAAAAAAATCCTGTCGCTATATTCTTTACCATGAGCCGCACTCCACTCATACTGATGATCATCAAAAAAGTTGCTGGCTAAACAAAACATGATCGTAATGAATTTTCAGCACGACGAATTCCAATTATTACATATTCATATTGGCCTGTTTCGCATTGTGGCTTACCTACTCAGACTACCCTTCACTTTTCACTCAACGACACAAAAGAGTAACAAGTAATGCCGGGAGCCTGGAAGGGATGAATTGTCATGACAAGTGATATTGGTACCTGAGTATATAAAGATTACGTTTTAGCCCTTCATTCCATATTTTCAAAATTCTTTGTTTTGAAACCTGAAAACACACTCTCAACTTTTCATACTATTTATTTTTTTGATCATTTCGCCTCTTCTATCTTCTTCTTCTATCTATTCTATATAAATAGAAATGAATCGCCGAAATGCATGTACGCGCATAACTTCCGAACGACTGCAACCAATTGGATATTTTTTTTGTGTTCGTTAATGTCAGGACAAAGTTTGTATAAAACTACTGGTGAGCTCTGGCATTATGAAATTTGTATAAAAAAATTTGCAAAGGTGGCACGCGAGCCGTTTGAAAACTGAATGTATCGTGACTGAATATACGGAATGCGAGAGGGGGGGGGGGGGGGGGTGGAGGGAGGGGGGGGGGGGGATGCCGGGTACCAGCTTGTTATTTTATAATTCACGAACATTTGAGTGATTTCGGTCTTCTGTAAACCGAAAGAAAGTTCGACTGGTCGAAGCCATGATTTATAAATATGTTTAAGTTGAGAACATGTTTAAATATTTAAATTTATAAATACGTTTAAGATACGATTTTAGATTTTCACGGCAAAAAGTATTTTTGTTTTTGGGATATTATGCCGTGTTGCGCTACCTCCTTCTTTAGCCAACGTTTCGGACAGCGTTACAGTGTCCATCATCAGGGCAGATGTGATCTCTCAATTCATATTGTTAAATCGGTTGAAGAGCTCCTCCCCCTAGACTGTCACCACCCCGCTCTAAGCATAATTATCATGACGAATAACTCACCAGACAACACAACTATTCTGCCTAACCTTACTTATAATTTTTCCAAAGCTGACTATCCTAATATGAACCAATATCTTGAAAACGAAGACTGATCATTTCTTCACCACAACAATAATATTAACTACACTCTTGAAATAATTTACACAATTATTAAGAGGGCCATTGAAAATGTACCATTTTCACACTTCAAAGAAGCGAAGTTCCCGAAATGATTCAGCGGCGAGCTAATTAACCCAGTTTAAAGCATCCAACTCCCTTATCCAAATCCAACTCCCTTTAAATGATCCAATCCATAAAATATATTTCACAACTACAGAACTCAATACACAAAACTTTTTCACCCATGTTAACTCCCTTAGAGTCACACATCTGCCCTGATGATGGACACTGTAACGCTATCCGAAACGTTGGCTAAAGAAGGAAGTAGCGCAACACGGCATAATATCCCAAAACTAATAAAAAAAAGGTTTAAATATGCTTGATAATTGAGATAAAATGTGCTACCTACCACATACGATTTGCCTTTTTATAAATACTACTGTAACATTTCTTTAAAAAAATATTTCAAAGGATTTGTATGAACTTTAAAACAGTTCCCACCTTAAAATATACTTTCAAAGTTAACCTGTAAAAAATAAATTAAGGAATCGATTCAGTTTCAGCGAACAATATTTTTTTGCTTGTAATCGAACATAATATGAAATTGATAAAAAAGCTAAATTAAGCGAGTTAAGTTACATTAAAAAACCAATAAAAAATATCCATAAGGTAATTTGAAGAAGAAACTTGATTTATTAATTGATACAGCCCTTTTTAATTTTATTAATTTCAAGTACAGTTTTTAGGCCCAGTTTGAAGGCAAAAAATAGCTTTATAATCTCCGGCCAAAGTGATTTAGGAATATTCGGGGCACGTTGTTCAAGTCACATGATTGAGGGCGATGTCACCTTCAAGAATTCCCTTAAACATATATTTAACATTATTTATAGTAAGTGGAATTTAAATATGCACGGGAACCTTGGTTGGAAATTCACCTAAAAGTAGATTTAAATCACTTTTTAAAACACCTGTCATTTTGAAATTTATTGTGAGAAAGAAAAACTTTTACGTCGAAGTAAAGAATTTGTTTGTCGCGGCATATTGAATTCCACATTTCGTCTTGAATATTTGGGTACATATCTGTAAATTCAATATAAAATGAGTCTAAGGTTCCGTATACACACAAGAGCAGAACTGTCGAGCCGGACCACGAATTATGGGAAAGGAACGAAGCAACCGCAAACTTGCAGTTCGCAAATGTATACGTGCCAACAGATCCGATTCTCGCCATCTGAATTATTCTGACGAAAAACCATTGACTTCTTAAATATCAAGCAGATAATCAGTTTGTGTGTCTTAGGGCGGGTTGTTTAAAAAAAATTTTGAACAATTTAGCAAACATTTTAATAACTTCACATATTTCATGAATTGTTCACATTTTTTGAAACAACCCATCCTTAAACGTTGATCTTTGGCATCAAGAAAATTGCAAAGCTTTTATTTTTTTAATTTTACCCAAAAGCTTCCAGCTTTGAATAGGACATGCATCAGAATATCTTTTTTTTGTTTCCTAGGAATACGAAAAGAGAGTGTTGACCCACTGGCAAAACCGGATATCAAAGACTGGTAAATTTAATTTTTAGTTTAAATTTATCTTAATTTTAAGTGTTTTTTCGTCACCAACATTGCATATATTTTTTTCAAAATGTATTATGTATAAATTCTTATATTATAAAATGGGGGCCTCAGCACGGATAAGTCGCCCAGTGAGGCCAACATTACTGGATTGTAGATTGTACTATGAAGTGTATCAATAAAAAAAAAATTTATTCACAAAATAATTTGCAAGGCAGATAGAAACATTACATCTTTAAATTTATATGACGAGGTTGCCAACAGTCTTATAATTTAATAATTCCTGGTCAAATAAAATTATTCACGCAAAACACTTCAATTATCTCAACAAAACGTATGTTGACAAACTTTCGTCAAAAAAATGGTTGAGGATTGGAGAGTTGAGCGCAGAAATAGTAGGATTTATGCTTGCCATTCAAGATAGAGTCATTAATACAAAAAATACAGGAAGCATATAATCAAAGATATAAATCAAATTGATGATTTATGTAGAAAATGTTTGGCTTTTCCGGAAACCATAGAACATATATATTGGGATGTTCTGTATTAACGCCGTCCGAGTATACATTTAGGCACAATTAGGTTTTAAAAATAATTCACCAAAGTTTGGTAATTAAACATAAGTTGATTGACTGTCATAATATAGTACCATATTATGAATATGAACCAAATTCATTTTCAGAAAATGAATTTTATAAAATATATTATTTAGTGTGATAAAACTATACTAACAGAACAATTAGCCATAGTAGACCGTAAAATTATAGTTTTACATGACAAAATTTAAAAAAAAAACTTAGATCATTGATGTCGCTATTCCAAATTCCTGTAATATTCAGAAAACTGTTTTGAAAAAAATAAGAAAATATACAGATTTAGGAAATGAGATTTAAAGAATTTGGCATTCTCAGACTAAAAAAAATATTACCTTTTGTTATTTCGGCTACTGGCATTATACCTAGCTCTCTCCTTCAAAATTTAGGCATATTAGATTTGTCAAAGAATTTATATATAAAATTGCAAAAATCAGTCATCTTCTATCTAAATAAAAATGAATCACCGAAATGTATGTACGCGCATTCCGAACGACTGCACCAAATTGGATAATTCTTTTTTTGTGTTTGTTATTGTCAGGACAAGGTTTATATAAAACTACTGATGAGCTCTAGCATTATGAAATTTGTATAAAGAAATTGCAATAGGTGGTACGCGAGCTATTTGAAAATTGAATGTACCGGGACTGAAAGCATGGAATGCGGGAGGGGGGAGGGGAACTCGAATAGGGGGTTCGCGGGAGGGGAACTCGGTAGGGGGGTTCGCGGGAAGGGCGGGAGTGGTGTGGGGAGAAGGAGGGTGGAGGAGGCGGAGTGAGAACGCAAGAGGGAAGGAGATGCGGGAGAGGAAGGGGAGGCGGAAGGGGAATGAGATGATTGGGAAAGGACACGCAGGGAGAGACAATTTCTTTATTAAATGGCATAGCAATTCATGCCGGGAACCAGCTAGTTTTAAATAAATGTAGGATTACAAAAGATTTTTTAAGTATTTATATTGAGGGATCAGTAGGATTTATAGGTCTAATTAGGAGTTCCACCGAGCCGATCCCTCTGATATGAAAATATCTGGAGTGGGTGAATTATTTTCCCATTTGGTCTCTTGTTGGCTGGCATGTTGTTCTTGTATTATTTTGTATTTATTATACTTATATAGGGCAATTGCATAGGTGATTTGACTAGATGATCATTTGTGGAAAAGTGTGTGAAAGGGTTTAGTCTTTCCTGTGGAGAAGATTTAACCCGGACATAAAATCTTAGTGGCCATAAATATATCGACATGCGAGCTTATGGGATAGGTAATACTAATAATAATAACACGAGGTAGTTTTTTTCAAATTTAGTCATACACCACACTTCCACGGGTAACTAATAAAATACGAGTAATTGCTGCATAATTGTTAATTACTGTGAATTGTTGAAACTTATTTGCATTAATGTAGGTACCTGCGAGGCAAACTCGAAGCAAATACACTTTTAAACGTGACAATAGCTTCAAAACTAATTATTCTATTTATTTTCCAGTTCTATCGCCTTGCGAATAAACATTTGATATATAGACTTGTTTAGATGGATTAAATCATATATTAGCAATCGTAATCAAGTTATCTCAATAAATGGAGCTTTATCCAAAATAATCAACGTAACCTCAGGTGTCCCTCAGGGTTCTCACCTTGGTCCGCTCTTCTTTAATTTATACTTAAATGACATAGGCTCATATTTCCAACACTCTAAATTTTTAATGTTTGCAGATGATATGAAAATTTATAAAACGGTTCGCTCTCTATCTGACTGTAAAGAGCTACAAAGTGACTTAGATAGGCTCTGCAACTATTGCACAGCTAACTACTTAGACCTCAATGTTTCTAAATGCCACACAATGTCCTTTACCAGAAACAAGCATATAATTAACTTTCCATATTCACTCTGGGATGAATCCGTGATTAAAAAATGAATGTAAGGACCTTGGAGTATATTTATAAAGTAGACTTATATTTAATACGCACATTGATTCAATCACTGATAGATCTTACAAAATGTTGGGTTTCATACTACGTTTGAGCATATTATTTAAAAATCCACATACTCTAGTAATGCTTTACTCCTCACTAGCAGAAGTACACTGGAATGAGCATCGCCTGTCTGGTATCCCAAATACACCCAATACGTCAATAATGTAGAGCGCATACAAAATAAATTTATTAAGTATCTCGGTTATAAATACAACAATAAATATATATGCACTCTCCAATCCCTGAAATCCAGGCGAACGGTAGCTGACATGACATTTCTCCATAAAATAAAACATAATGGAATAGACTGCCCCGAACTTCTATCCCAAATAAATTTTAACATCCCATCTAAAAGAACTCGCCACACCAACATTTTTTTCACAACCAGTAATAAATAATGCGAACGTTGCCGCCAACTTCCCCATTTCCCGCATCCTTCAAAGATTCAACTCAATTAAAAAAATCACAAATATCGATATATTTTTTGATTCCCTCCCTCTATTTAAGAAAAACATTTCTAGCACACCGAATTCGCACACATAACACATACATCCACAATCCACACACATCCACACACACCTCTCCTTCAATAATTTACTAACTTAATTTAGGTAAAATGTATAATTTATCACATAAAAACATAAGTATATAACAGCGACATGTCATTGGTACCAATTATTGTGTTAAATTCTGAAACTTTGGAACTATTTTCTACTATGTAATTGTTTACTGTTTGTTTCTGCAAAAAAAAAAAAAAAAATATATATGGTGTTGACAATTTTGCAAGTTTCAAAAAGCCACTAACTTCAATTTCTACCTTCTGATTTATTGTTCTTTTCTTCTTATAAAATCTTCTCCTTTAATATTTGATACCTTACGTAAGTATTTCGTATCTTTATTTTTTGTTTTATTGGTAGTAACACACATAATAATAATAAATAATTGTGTTAATACACCCACATTCTTGCTTTTATACATTACACACCGGTTTATATCAGGGATGGTCCGATGCTCTGTAGAGAACCCGCTTATACAGTGTGGGTGTAAACTGTGCGCCTTAAGTTTAAGTTTAGAACGGAATTCAATACATCCTTTGTGTGGAAGCACTATGAAATAATGCAATACATGTCTTATTATCTAAATTGCATAAAATATTTTTTGGTATAACTATATTATTTATCTTGTTATATTTATACACAGTAATCATTCGTAAAATTTTGCTTGGATTTTAGATATATATATTCCGATTGCGATGAAACTTCAGGGATGTGATGATAACAGTGAGCTGTAGCATCATGAAATTTTTCCAATTTTATTCATCTGATTGTGATGAAACTTTTTTATAAAACTTGATTTATAAATAGTGATGAGCTCTGGCGTTATGACAAACTATTCATCGATTGCGATGAATCTTTAGCGAGTTGTTGTGAGCACGCCCGCGAAGGTTCTATGTATGGTGGTGAGCTCTGGCATTATGAAATTTGTATAAAAAAATACAATACGAGCTCTTTGAAACTGAATGTATATCGCTGGAGGGGAGTACGCGAGAGAAGGAAGCGGGAGAGGGCAGTCGGAGTAGGGGTGAGGGAAGACGGAGAAGGTGGAGTGGGAACGCGTGGGGGGAAGGGGACGCGGGAGTGGAACGAGACGAATGGAAAGGACACGCAGGGAGAAACATTTTTTTATTAAGTGGCATTGCAACGCATGCTGGGAACTCGGTGGCAAATAATAAATAAATAATATTATAATTTTTTTTATTTTTTTATTTTTATTTTTTTTATTAGGTGTGTCAACAGTGATTTACATCAAAGCTTTCACAGATACAATTACACTAAACATGGTTGATGCTATCACTAATTAAAGACAAACACAACATTGATAATATAATACTTACATATACATTACATTCATTCACACAAACACATTACAAAATAATAATTAACAAGTTTTACAAGGAACAAGTTTTTGGAATAATGAGTTTATAGGTTCATAAGTTTATAGAACAACGTAATAGGGAGCTTTAAAGATTGTTAAGAGCTGATTTGAAGTTGGCCAATGTTGACATTGTCAAATTAATCGAATGTTTTTTATAAGCTTCATTGAAATTACGGCACATTCTCGATAAAGCTGAGTCATACCCCAGCTTAGTTCGATATTTTTAAATATTTAACGGAACATAAATATTTATATAATATATTAATAAAATAATAATAAATAATTTGAACATAATATATTTATCGACGTGATCGAGACGGGCAGCGAGGGGGAGGGGTTCTTCTCGCTGTTCGTAAACCGCTTGCTTCAATGCGCCTAAAGGAATTAGAAACAAATGGAGAACATCTATGGGTAAAGATTTTTAAAAATAACTTTACCGTACTTATATGTGTAACTTATTTTTATTGCACAGACGATGGTGAAAATAGACGCAACTTCTATGAACATTTAGATACCAATTCGAATTTATTATTGAATAAAAATATTATTATAGTGGGTGATTTTAACCTGCATAATAAACCTGAAGATATTTTAAATGATTTCCAATATTTTTGTTGCTCAAATGGATTAACACAGCATAGTGAAGTGTTTAACAGTTATGACAATATGCTGGACCTCGTCCTAAGTAACCTTTCCGTATGTGAAGTGACGAGAAGCGAGGAGCCGTTCGTCAAAGAAGATCGTCATCATCCAACACTGGCCATCATGGCGAGTCTCGCACGAGCCACGCGTACACGACGTAACGGTCACAACAATCCCCACGCCTGCACTCGCCCGACATCGTCTGCACAAACTACCAACTGCTACTCACAATATAACTTTAAGCGTGCTGATATAAAATTGTGTCAAAACATTCTGTCACATTTTGACTGGACATTTCTTAAAAGCATACAATCTGTTGATGTTGCGGTAGATTATTTTTATAATGTTTTGGCAAGTGTTTTTGATTTATGTGTACCAATTAAGAAATCAATAAATGTGAGTGTAACCTACCCGATATGGTTCACAAAATCAATTATTGACAAAATAAAAAGCAAGGAAGCGCATCGCAGGAGGTATAGATTGCACAAGAAGCAATCTGATTACTTGTTGTTTTCTGCGGTGCGATCCGAGCTCAAAAAAGATATTGCCGTAACTAAACAGCAATATTTAAAAAGAATTCAGGACGGGATTAAAGGCGATGTCAAACATTTCTGGGATTTCATAAAATCACAGAAAGCAAACTCCAGGTCGCATAATGGCCTGAAGAGTGGAGACGAATTTATAACAGATTCAGAATCTATTTGTCAGATGTTCGCAGACTACTTTCGGTCTGTATATGATAGTAAAACCCCGGATCTCAGTACGGAATTTACGAAAACAGAAATTCCGTGGAACTTAGGTGACATATCTCTTGGATTAACTAATCCGAAAGAGATAGAAGCCTACATTCGTAAGCTGAAGACAGACAAGGCTATAGGACCGGATGGAATTCCTTCCAGTATTATCATTAGCATAGCACCAATGATAAGTGAAGCCCTCTGTTATATATTTAACTCTAGTATTTTGACTTCTACGTTCCCCCAAATGTGGAAACTGACCCGAGTCAGTCCTATTTTCAAGGCTGGAGATAAGACAGACGTCAAAAACTACAGACCGGTAGCCGTATTATCAGCGCTGCCCAAACTTTTTGAAAAATTGATTTGTGATAAATTAAGTCACCAGATTGCGCCATTCATTGGTGAAAATCAACACGGTTTCCTTCCAAAGAAATCAACAATCACAAATCTTCTTAATTTTTCGCGGTTGGTAGCCACAAGTTTAGACTCGAGGCACCAAACAGATGTAGTTTACACCGACTTTGCCAAAGCATTTGACCGTGTTAACCATGATATACTTTTGAGGAAAATGTTTAAAATAGGCTTCGATCTACCAACACTGAACTTTTTCTCATCGTATTTAAAATCCAGAAGCCAATTTGTTTCGATAAATGGATATAATTCAAAAAAATTCCAAGCGCAATCTGGAATTCCTCAAGGGTCTAACCTCGGACCTATGTTGTTTCTAATACTTATAGATGACATCCAAAACTGTGTTAAGAACGGCAAATGTCTACTATTTGCTGATGACCTTAAAATTATGATGGAAATAAGCTGCCAACAAGATTGCTTTAAAATGCAAACTGATCTAGATGCATTATGTGAATGGTCGTTGGCAAACAAATTAGATTTTAATACAAAGAAATGTGTCACAATGTCCTTCACTCGTTGTAAAAACATTATAGTTTACGATTATAAAATAAAAGGCGAAACGTTATCACGTGTAAAATCCGTAAAGGATCTCGGTGTCGTCTTTGATCCCGAACTGACACTCTCTTGCCATATATCGCAGCTCACTCAGTCTTGCTACAAACTTCTTGGGTTCATCATCAGGACTTGTAAGCAGTTTGATAACCAAGAAGCTATGCTAGCGTTATTTAAAGGCATACTGAGAAGCAAGTTGGAGTACGCGAGCGATGTTTGGGCACCGTACCACCAGAAGTACATTGATATGTTAGAGCAAATCCAGAAGAAATTCCTCAGGTATGTTTATATGCGGAAGCATGGAACCTATCCAAGGTTCATGCACCATATTGACTTACTTGAGGAAACTGATTCTGTGAGTCTAGAAACTAGACGGAAAGCAAGTCTTGCTATTTTGTCTTTCAAAATTTGGAACAATTTCATCGATAGCCCATTTCTCTTGGGATGCTATGATTTATATGTACCAGACCACTACAGCCGAAGTCGACATCATGACTTATTTAAAGTACCGAACGGCAGAACAGACGTCTTGGCAAAGCATAGCATGACGAGGGGAGTGGTGCTGTTAAATGAAATTGCAAACCATTTGGATGTAAGTGACTGTTCTTTATATGCCTTAAAAATATTATTGAAGAGTCACTTGCCTAAATGCTGATAGGGTAACTAAATTGTACTGTAATTGGAATTATTCTGTTGTACAATAATAATAAAAAAAAAAAAAAAAAAATAAAATAAAAAATAATTTACCAGTCGTGAACCAATTCTAGGAACATTGAACCTAATTTGATGAAGTAGAAATGGACAGTTTATTAAACCATTTACAATTTTGAATAGAAAATTTAGATCTGTATTTAGTCTTCTCTGTTCAAGGGTGCGTACATTGTAGAATTTTAGTCTATCAGTGTAGTGAGGAAGTGATCGAGCTCGCCTATCGGAATACGCCAGGTGGTACATAAAATGTTTTTGAACCTAATTCTAGGAAGGTACTATAATCAATATATAATATCAAAACTTTGAAAATAAATATAATGTAGAAATTTGAACTGGAGAATATATGCTAGAACCCACCTTGTACTTGAGCCTAGTATTTGGATCACGCACGAAGATCTCCAGGAAAATAAAATATATGAGAACCTCCTCCACAGCGAATCTTTCAATAGGTACTCTGAGTATGTGATAACATTTCCACAAACATAATATCACTAACCCTTCTCCGAAATATCTCATTTGAAAAATGCTGTACACATTTCTGTTATTAGGCAAGGGTAATTTACGAAGATCAATATCTAGGCCTTTAATGAAAAATGGCAGATTTTCCATTATTGTGGGGTGTAATTTAATTTAAAATAGTAGCGTATTCGTTGTTTTAAGTAATAGATTTCCATTTTTTTTTTTTTACATTAACTCCACACAGGAGGCCCTGAGGAAAATAATTTCCCTCAGGGCCTATGTCATCTGGGATGCTGTGTGGAGGGTCTTTTTGAGGAGAGGAAGGAATGAACATTGGTCTTGAAGAGACCCATGTTGTAGGAAGGAGGAAACACAGAGGCCGGCAAATCATTCCACAGCCGAGCTGTTGAACACAAGAACGAGTCGAAGAAACGACCCGTTCTCATGTGACAAATGTCAACCGTGTACAAATGTTGGGCACGCGTTAGGCGTGTTTCCCCATCAATGATGCTAGTTCCTCGGAGCATCTTCCATTGTAATACCGGTAGAACAAGGATAGCATTCCCATCCGACGCCTGTGCTCTAAAGATTGCAATCCGTCTGTTAAGATGGGAGAATCTATCAAACGGACCGCCCGTTTCTGCACAGAGTCGAGGGTATTTTTCAGGTATTTTGGAGCTCCAGACCAGAGATGGCTGCCAAATTCAACCGTGGGGCGTACTTGTGATTTGTACAGGGTTAGCAGTTGTGTACTATTAAAGTATCTGCGGGCCCTGTACAGTACGCCCAGTTTTTGGGAGGCTAGCTATGATATATCATGGCTAACATGATATATCTGGAATCAGATATATCATGTTTTCGCACTTCGAGTTTTATACTCGTAGGAACTGCAAAAAATAAATAAAACTTGCATCGTTCTTATTTTCCCAGAAAACAAACACATAAATATATATCTACTTTTCGATTATCGTAATTGTACAGTGCAAAAACTGTTAAGGCACTCGATCACCGACGGAAAAGCAATATTTTATTTTAGTATCCGCTTACACCAAAAAAATACAAGAGCTAAACCAATAATATTCTGTAAAATCGGAGTTTATAAAATCTCTCCAGGTACTCGTACCTATTGCATCCATGTGCATATTGCTATTGCATAGTAATCCCACTTGTCGGAGCCAGAAGCTCCAATGTGAAACGAAACGTTAAAAACAATACGTGTAAAGGAGCTGTGTAAATTCAGTATTTCGTTATTTTCAATCATTCTTTTATTTAACCCACATTACAATTATTTATGTAAAATATTCTACGGAGATGCCTATTATGCTCGTTTTCTTTATTCGGTATAAACAGATTGATGAGGCTCGCATCCTGGTAGAAACGTTAACAGAATATAAACCCAAGGAGAAACATGGAAGCTTCTTATCTCTACTCCTCCTATCGGAAATGGAGCGTGACGGTATAAAACAGGAATTTATGTTGATCTTATTGGGAAAAAGAATTAAAGCAATAAAATAGTTTTGCTGGCAGTAATCTGACCATCAAAATTCTCCGAGGGTTTTGGGAGCTCATTCAAGGATGGAAGGACGTGTCCTTTGGAAAAATGGATAAACGCTTTACGTGGGAGCTCAAAATGTTAATGAAACGTTAGAATTACATTAGTATTCAAGCAAAACCTTGGCTGGGATAAACATTCCTTCGAGCTGTGTTTGAGGTAATTACAAGACTCGGGTCGGCTCGCAAGTACCCGAGTGGGTTCAAGTGGGTTGGAACCCTCCCGGGTCATAGAGACGCATTTTAACATCGGATCTGAAAGTGTTCAAATGATCCACTGCGCGCTTTTAGGCTTTTGGGAATCGAAGAATTCCCTAAATAATTAGCGTTACAGCTTTTAAATTCCTTTACGGATACTTTATGGATGTTGTTTTTTAAACCTGTTTTAAATAGGCATCAGAAAGAATTCTTTGTTTATAAGCATATCATACAGATCCTTTTGATCCTCCCTTTTTTAACTCATTTACCAACTGAATATATTTTTTAGATTGTTTAATCATTTATATTTTAACCCCCCATATACACAAGCCCTGCTTATTAATGGGGGTAAATCAAATACATATATTATGTAATTAATTACTGTATAAAATTTATTGTAATTTATGTATCTTTTTGGGAATTAAAAAAAATATATATGTACATATTTGCAGCTTTCAGGTCTGAATTTTGACGATCGTGAATTAATTAAATGAACCATGTTTATTGTCTGCAGGATATTAAAACCGAAAAAATCTTAAAATGATATTCGAACAATGTGAAAACATTAATGTGTAGAATAAATTAAATTGATTAATTGTAAATAGACAGAAAAATTAAAACTTGCACGCATTTGCGTGACAGTTTTCGAGAAGACCAATAAACGAAGCCGCAATGTCAATATCCAACTCTAGTGGCCAACTTGATCAATAATTACTACCAACATTCATCTATTATTCTCCGTTTAATAAATAGGACTAGAGGCAGTCGGCTGAATTGAGTTCCCTTTAAAGAAACATTTTAGTTTCCAACATGATACAGTGTTTCCAACACATATAACTACTACTGGTAAAATAGAAGCGGCTTTAGAATTTTCATGGCACAAAGCTCTGAAATTCCGCAAGATCGATTGATCAATCTAAACATGAAATGGTTCGATTTTATTTCTAAAGATTTGGGTGGCGGTATTATTAGAGTTCGCGTAAAAATACCCAAAATGTCCTCATTTTACTTTTTGTTGTTTGTATGCTTACTTATTTATCTTGCGGTTTTTAAATTATATCGTTAATTTGATAACGGTTGTAAAATTTAATTTTCGTTTGTTCTTCTTGAGAACTTTCCTCGTTGGTAAGAATCGTCCACTCCGCGCTGTGTGAGGATCTGCGTGGACGCCTGAGATACTTGGTCAATCCAACACATTGGTTAATATTAATTAAATATTTTATTGTACCCACAAGAATTTTTGTTATCGCTGTCAATATTCTTTAAAAAAAAATAATTTTTAAATCCCCCAATGACGTTGCTTAGGAAAATGTTACTTTTATTACACCATACCGTTGAATGTTTTCATTTGCCAAATTTCATAAAAAAAATACTACACGACTTCGAAAACTCCGGTTAATACCAAATCCATTCAACAATGTTCATTCCCAGTCATTCTCCAGTTACCAGTCACTTTTTATTTGGATAATTCATATCAATATTTATCGTGCAAAACTTTGTTTTATCTTGTCAGTTTGTCAGCCTACACGTATCCATGAAAATCCATCATGTACAAAATATAAAACCTTTAAGTTTCTATGCTCTCCTTAAAAATAAACGTTGTGTGACATTTGCTGTTGTAATTAAAAATAGTTGATCTGAAAATATACTGGTTGACGTAGGTAAATACATATGCGCCTTATAGTAATTTCCCACGCGTAGTCGATAGGAAGTTTAGTTGTATAATATATCAAGAAGCATTAACAACGTACAAACGAATGCTTTATGTTCCACAAAGTTTGATAACCACGTAGCTCCACGGTTTAGATCTTCCATTATGTGACTTAACGGTGGCCACAATAGGTTTCGCGGATGTTGTATAAACATTAGCGTGCACTGTTAAACTGGTTGAATACCATTGTTATGGTGGGAATATTCGGCTACTTTATACAGGTAATTATCCCCCAGCGTGCCATAAGTAAGGAACTACTCATTTACGTCGGATGTGCACGGAAACTGGGGAATCTGGAGTCATGCCTTCGGTGATGAAACTTTATGTAATACAGTAGCGTGTTAGTTAGGCGTGGGAACCAGGTACCTTGTAACTTCTGTTCTATCTCGATCCACGGATGCGGTAAATTATGAAGGTGAAAAAATGCAACCAATCAAACGAAATTTTAGCAGCGTATAGTCAAAGCGCAAATGGCCACACAGAAACGCTTTGGTAATGTTTAAATTTTTGTTTTAATTTAACTTCTGCAAACTATTAGAGCTTCAAAAAGCTTAATGCTCCATGCTTAAAGATCCAAACTTAAAATAACAGGTTAAAAGCTACAACCTTTTTGCGGTTTCTTAGACTTGTTTTTTTTGGCCCCGAGGAAAATAATTTCTCTCAGGACCTATGTCATCTGTTGACGCAACTATGTATACCTATCTATATACTTTGTTCCATTTATCTACCCATCCTTTGTTTACCACAATTACCTGTCCCTACTGACAATATTACCTACCGTTCAACAATAAAATCAATATGTCAGTCAGTCTGTTAAAATAAGCTGTGCAACGAACATCATTATTCTCTCAGTTTTATATAACATCGACCAGTTTATGGAAGCTTGTGCAGTGAGTGATTTAGTGCTCCCTCAGATCCATAATATTGAGCAGAACATCAACCATAAGGGGTAAGTTAGTTTCCTTCTCCATTCATCTGTTTACCATTCCCCATAGTTGTGTCAAAGTATTCACAAACATAACATTTTTTTTAATATATTGATACAGTCCACTCCACGTGTCGCCTTTGCGATACCATTATTTGGTCCATTACGAGCCTGGAATAATCTAGAAAACATTAAATTCATTACATTCTATAATTATTGTTGCCGTATACATTGGCTGTTTTCTGTGTTAAATACATAATATTTCACTAAACAAGAATTAATTTAAGATGGCAGATAAGAAGATTGCCGTATTGAAAACTCGAAGGGATCGTTTTTTAGCTAGGATACAAATAACGCACCAATTAATACCTTTTATAAACACGGATGAAAAAAAAAGGGAAACGTTTTTAAGCCGGTATGAAAAGGTTTTGGAATGGCTCGGAGAGGTAGAGTCATTACATAATGATATGGAAAATTTATTAATTGAATCGGACAAGGCAAGTGATTGTAAGGAGATAGCAACAATCTCTGAACAATTAGATATAATGGTCTTTGAAATTTCATCTGCAAAAAGACAGCAAAATTCAAACATTAAATCAGAACCAATTTCTGCAAATAGTATTGGCAACTTAAAATTACCCGCGATTCAAATAACACCATTTGATTCCAATGTAAAAAATTGGCATACCTTCCATGCATTGTTCGAAAATCTAGTACATAATAATAATATGTATACAGATATAGAGAAATTTCATCATTTAATTTTGTTACTGAAGGGAACTGCATTGAATTTGGTTAAATCGTTACCATTAATTGCTGAGAATTACCCAATAGCTTGGAATATTCTGCTGCAAAAGTATGAAGATAGTAGATTATTATTTACTTTTTATGTAGACGAAATGATGAATTTTAAACCATTACCTAATGAATCGATAAATGGATTAACACATATCTTAAACACTTTTCAAGAAAATTTATCTGCTTTGAATGCAATGAAACATGAAAATATATTTAGTAAGTTTGTTGCCCACATAATCTTACGATGTTTGGATGAAGACACCAGACGACAATTCGAAACGTCACTTACACGAACACAATTACCGGAGACATCTCAATTATTTGAATTTTTACACAATCAGATTAGAATTCTCGAAGCGTCTAACCCACTTACTGCAAACATAGCTAAACCAAAGACGGCGGTTGCGCGAAAATCTTTATTGGCAGCGAATTCTAGCTCTGAAATGTGCGCTATATGCAAGGAAGCTCACTCAATTTATAAATGTGAAAAATTTCTTGAAATGTCTCCCCTTGAAAGGAAAAATCGCATAAAACATTTAAATCGATGTTTTAATTGTTTAAAGTTTCATCGATTTGGAGATTGTCAATCACAATCTAGTTGTAAAATTTGTAACAAGCGGCACCATTCTATGTTGCATTTTGAAACACCCTCTACGGGTGAAAAGGTGACCACGTCATTGACTACCGTCACAAGGTCAAACGAAAATGTGAGCAACGCACCAAATGTGCTCTTGGGTACAGCGATTGTTCACATGCAAAATAAATTTGGCGCCTACGTTCCTGTACGTATCATCGTAGATAATGGAAGTCAAGTCTCCATTATCACGCAGAGCTGTGCCAAGAGGCTAGGCTTATCTATAAGGAAATATAAGACTCCGCTAAATGGATTAGGACATACGGCTGTTAACTCATGCACAGGTATAACCTCATGTGTTATCAAACCTGTCAAACAGCGAGCACCTATGTTATCTGCGACACCCATAGTAATTCAGGAAATTACTTCATGGATGCCATCTGTCACACTTGATAAAGATGTTAAATCGCGATTTTTCAATTTATCGTTAGCAGATCCAAGTTTTGATCAGCCGGGTCAAATAGATTTTCTACTCGGCGCCGATTTATATCCCAACATTTTGGATGATCAATCACATATCGTTCGTGGAAACCCTAGTGCTTTAAATACAGTCTTTGGATATATTATTCTTGGAAAGGTTGGATGTCAATCGATCGATTCATCGCCAACGTCACTTTTGACACTGTCCGACATGTCATTAAATGATACAATGAAAAATTTCTGGGAAATTGAAGAGGCTCCCGTCGTTTCTGATTTAAACCCCGACAACACCAAGGCGGAAGAAATGTTTCAGAAGGAGCATTACAGACAGACGGATGGGAGATATGTGGTTCCGATTCTGTTAAAATCGGACAGTCCTCCACCGCAAAATACTTACAACTTGGCCGAATCGCGAATGCGTAAGCTGGAAAAACGTTTTGATAGGGATGCGACGTTGGCGACTAGTTATAGGGATTTTCTTCATGAATATGAAAGTCTTAGTCACATGAAACGCGTAGCACCCAACTCTGGGGCAAATTATCTTCCCCATCATGCGGTAATCAATGGAAAAGGTAAAATTCGCGTTGTCTTTGATGGGTCTGCGAAGGCCTCCGATATGTCATTAAATGACATGCTATATAGCGGTCCAAAACTACAAACAGAAATACCATACATGATATTAAATTTTAGATTTCATAAATTTGTATTTACTGCTGACATTTGTAAAATGTACCGGCAAATTTTAATTATTCCCAATCATCGTAAATATCAGCACATCCTTTGGCACGACTCCCCGAGTGAACCAATGAAAGATTACGAACTTCAAACCATAACCTACGGTTTAACGTCCTCCCCATTTTTGGCCATTTCGACTTTACGTCAATTGGCTAGGGATGAGAGGGAAAGCTATCCTGCCGCTTCAAGGGCGCTGTTAGAGAATTTTTATGTTGATGACTTGGCGACTGGGGCAGATTCCATTGAATCTGCTCGACACCTCAAAGAAGAAATTGTAGCCATTTTAAAATCGGCCAAACTGGAACTCAGCAAGTGGGCAAGCAATTGTTCAGAATTACTTGAGCATGATTCTGAATGTCAACAACAACAGTTGAATTTTAACAAAACTCAATCGAATGTTAAAATATTAGGTGTTTTTTGGAATCCCGAAGAGGATTATTTTTCTTATCACATTTCGATACCCAATTCGGCAGTATGTTCGAAGCGGAATATATTATCAACCCTTGCTCGGATATACAATCCGCTAGGGTGGTTGTCTCCTGTGATCTTCACTGCAAAACGGATTATCCAAGAACTTTGGAAATTGAACGTGGACTGGGACACTGAAGTACCACTCCACATCATGTCCACGTGGAACAACTTTGTGGAACAACTTCCATTGCTACAACAGTTACGAATTCCACGATATTACCATACGAATCTAGATAGTCATTGTATCCTCGTAGGATTTTGCGATGCATCACAACTGGGTTATGCAGCCGTGACATATTTAGTTGTTCAAATCCATAATTCTAGCTACTTGCTGATGGCCAAATCCAAGGTTGCACCTTTAAAGTCATTAACAATCCCTAGATTAGAGTTGTGTGCAGCCGTGCTGCTTTCAAAACTTATAAAATATATATTGTCGTCAGTACATTTTGCCGCGCAAATTGAAAAGGTTATCCTCTTCACTGACTCGACAATTGTCTTATCTTGGCTTCAAACGCCGCCACATTTATTAAAATCTTTCGTCGCAAACCGTGTTGTTCAGATCCTTGATAACACGCCAAAAGCAATTTGGAAGCATGTTATTTCAGAGGATAACAGTGCTGACTATGGGTCCCGAGGTACCCTTCCTGCTCATTTTGTAGAACATCTATCATGGCTTTCGGGTCCATCGTGGCTCCGTAATCCAGTTGAGGATTGGCCTTCGGCGAGGCTACCGTTTATTCCAGCAAGCGAATTGCCAGAAATTCAACCCCCTAAACCTACAGTTTTTAATGTCGAATTAAAATCATCTTCCATCATAGCGAAGTATTCTTCATTATCAAAATTAAAGAAAGTCATTGCATGGATCCTTAGGTTCAAAACAAATTGTCTTTCTAATGTTTCCAAAATGGCGAAACAGAGCATCAATCATGCGGCACTCACTCTTCAAGAACTGGACAACGCATTCATGAAGATTATAAAACTCGAACAGCAGGCTTGTTTTCACAACGATATTATTCTGTTAAGCTCTGACGAAATGTGTTCTTCCGGCCTTCAAAAACTGAAACCTTTTATTGACCCTCACGGTTTCCAGGGTGGGCGGTCGGCTAACAAATTCTGCACTCCCATCCGATAGTAAGCATCCCATTTTACTTCCTAAGTCTAGTCATTTGACCGGGTTGTTAATTGATTACTATCACCGTGCTTATCTTCACGTCGGACCGCGTACTCTCCAATTTCTTATTCAACGCAAATACTGGATTATGTCCGGTCGTACCGTCATTCGATCTCAGTTATCAAAATGTGTCACATGCCACAAGTTTCGGGCCACTGCACATTCACCTATGATGGCGGATCTGCCGTCCTCTCGTGTTCAACCTAGTCGTCCCTTTTCTCGTGTAGGGGTCGATTTTGGTGGACCTTTTATGCTGAAGGATCATAAAAGCAAAAACCACTAAGGCTTATTTATGTCTTTTTGTCTGCATGGCCACCAAAGCCTTGCATCTTGAGGTCGTGTCAGACCTCTCCACGGATGCCTTTATCGCATCCCTAACCCGATTCATAAATCGACGGGGTTTGTGTTCCGAAGTCTTCAGTGACCGCGGCACAAATTTTGTAGGAACAAAGCGATACCTAACTGGAGTATTTAAATATTTCTATTCTTCACCACAACGTGAAGTAATTTCGGACTATCTTGCCCAAAAGGAAATCCTGTGGACATTTAATCCTCCCGCCAGTCCACACTTTGGTGGACTGTGGGAATCCGGAATTAAATCCGTCAAGCATCATTTGGTTCGAGTAGTGGGTGATACTTCCCTAACATTTGAGGAGTTTGCCACACTTCTAACTACCATTGAAGCTATTCTAAATTCACGCCCCCTTTGCCCCTTGTCGGTTGATCCAGACAACGTCGACGCCCTTACACCCGGCCATTTTCTGATAGGAGGATTCCTCTTAGGACTTCCCGAATATGACCTGTCCGCTACTGGATCAAATCGTTTAAGTCGTTGGCAACACATACAAAAGATGTCTCAACACTTTTGGCGACGTTGGAATGTGGAGTATCTTAATACTCTACAACAACGTGCAAAATGGTTGAGAGACAGACCCAATTTAGAGATCGGTCAACTCGTGCTAGTAAAGGATGAACGTCTTCCCCCCATGCGCTGGGCTTTAGGGCGAATTGTTGCCGTACATCCGGGTAAAGATAATATCGTTCGCGTTGCAACTATTAAAACCACTAAAGGTATATTTGTCCGCCCAGCGATTAAGCTTTGCCCTTTGCCTATAGAATAAGTCATCTGTTAATTCAATACTCAGCATTTTTTTTATCATAGAGCTATCTATTACTTATATTTTATGTTTTTTGTTTTCCTTTTGTTTCCTTTGATAAATACACAGAAGACAGCTGGTGTGCTTACGTCTCACAATAATTTTTTTTTAATAATTTTCCTTATAATTTTTGTTTAATAACATAGTATTCAAGCTACTTTTTGTTATTATTGGTATTATTTTTTATTTTTTTTTATTGTTAATTTTGTTCCAAAATTAGGTGGGCGGAAAATGTTGACGCAACTATGTATACCTATCTATATACCTTGTTCCATTTATCTACCCATCCTTTGTTTACCACAATTACCTGTCCCTACTGACAATATTACCTACCGTTCAACAATAAAATCAATATGTCAGTCAGTCTGTTAAAATAAGCTGTGCAACGAACATCATTATTCTCTCAGTTTTATATAACATCGACCAGTTTATGGAAGCTTGTGCAGTGAGTGATTTAGTGCTCCCTCAGATCCATAATATTGAGCAGAACATCAACCATAAGGGGTAAGTCAGTTTCCTTCTCCATTCATCTGTTTACCATTCCCCATAGTTGTGTCAAAGTATTCACAAACATAACATTTTTTTAAATATATTGATACAGTCCACTCCACGTGTCGCCTTTGCGATACCATCATCTTTGGGGATGCTACGCGGAAGGTCTTTTTTGGAAAGGAAGAGGAAGTTCTGGCAAGGAAAGGGTATAAGGGTACGAATTTGGGGGTCAGTGTGTCCAAGAGTGACGGGCGTATGAATCTATCCCTCCCACAGCGGTGCAAGACGATATTTCGAGAGACTACGGCTGGAGACGTCAAATGGACTCCCTCAACCATTCTCTCTCGTTCCGGCCTACCATGCAGCTGCTGGGCAGGCGTATTCACCGCCAAGACCTGGACAAACCTCACCCCATGAACTCGGGCGCCCTTTTTTTTTTTTTTACAGTAAATACCGCACAAGAATCTCAACTGCTCCCGTCTGGAGCCAGTGAGACTATGGCATCCCCAATTGGGGCATGTTGTGAGGCTGAAGGTAGTGGGGAGGGGAAGGAGGTAGGGAAGAGGAAGGTTGGGAAGTACCTGGCTATTCAGATCTGGTCACTAAACATGGCTAAAGCCATTTTCAAGCAACGTTTCAATTCTGAATGGTGGTCTTACACCAGGGCGATATTGATAGTATCTTCTACTCTGGAACATGCCGCAAATATACTATATATTATTTTAAATGAATTAATTGTGAAATAACACAAATTAATCAAATAAAATTTATTGGCGCATGCCGGGTTTGAACCCGCGACCTCCGGATTGTGAGTCAAGAGTCTTATCCACTGGACTACGTAGGTCGTAGTCTTACTTACGTCCTTAATAAGTCACCAAACGTAGCGAACCACTTGGGGTGACCTGTGGCAGAGGTGTTGGTTATCCAATAAATGGTTACCGGAGCGGCGGTACCCATTGAAAAATTGTTTAAATAGCGTAAAGTTTGGGAGGCGGGAATGGGTACCACCGCCCCGGAATCTTTATTGGATAACCAACACCTCCGCCATAGGTCACCCCAAGTGGTTCGCTACGTTTGGTGATTTAGCAGGGGTGCCCGGGTTCATGGGGTGAAGTTTGGCCAGGTCTTGGAGGCGGATGACCAGGACACACTGAACCCCAGATTCCTACCCACCCCTTAAATCCTTTTGCTTCCCAGAACTCTCCTCTCCTTCCTTTCCTTAAAACCCCATCCACACAGCATCCCCAAAGATTACATAAGCCCTAAGGGACATTATTTTCTTCAGGGCCTTCTCTGTGGAGCTCATGTAAAAAAAATGTTAAAAAATAAGCGTGAAATTCAATGCCTAAAATTCCAATTCCAACCAAAAGCTCCAAACTTCGAGCATAAAAGCTCTAATCTCTCTTTTTCCAGTTTCTCTGATTGGTTTAAAATTCTTACATGTTAGTTACTCAATAAACCGGTGACTCTTTTCAAATTTAATACATAAATTAAAGATACATGAATTAAAGATACATAAACTAAAGATACATAAATTAAGGATACATAAATTAAAGATACATAAATTAAAGATACATAAATTAAGAAACAAAGTCACAAATGTTAAATAAACTTTTTTAATTCGCTACTTTTAGTCTCTGAGCGAAAGTTCTTGGTTTAGCCCAGCCACGAAGTTCAAAATTACTTACCACACGACTTTCCACAATAATATGCATATCACATCTGATGGTTTCTTCGTTGTGGCCGTAACAGATGGTGGCACTTACCTCGAGGATCCAGACTCTAGAGTCTAGAGCAAGCACTCGAATGGCGTTCGAATGCCTTTATATACCCCAGACAGCCATTCGTTGGCAAAACTTATCTAACGTAGGGGATGCTCTGATCAATAAGGGGCGGTATCGCAGCTGACCCTGACCCTTAATATAATACTTATCCCGAAGTGGATACATTTGTCGCCTGAGTTGTGTAAACTGTAGGAAATTTCACGCGAATTTATAATTATATCGATCTTCGATCAGAATAATAATAATAACAATGTGTTTTTTTAAAATCACATCGAATTTCTTCTTAAGAAGAATATACGACGCGAATGTGAATGGTAGAAGAAGTCGGGGGCGCCCGAGGAAGACATGGCACGATCAAGTGAATCAAATACTTGAGTCGGGCCATGTCAAAAGTCAGAATAATAGAAGAGAATGTATGAGACGATGTATGAATGTGACTGAGGCAAAGAGTGTGTGCTAAGACCGAGTTGTTTGGCGGTCCGTCCTCTCTGCCTACCCCTGCGGGGAAACGGCGTGATGGTTAGTTAGTTAGTTACATCGAATTTCAAATTCATGGCCATTCTACAAACAGAATCCTTATAAGGAACTCTGAATGATTTCGTGGTTAGTGCACTTTACATATTTACGGATATTGCGGATTGTAAAGAAACGATAGAAAAAAACTATATTAATGATCTATACACTGAATTACGATTTAATATATTATAATAAAACAAATATGAAACTTTATTCCACTTACTTTTATTCGACCGTAACCGGTTTCAGCTCGTTAAAGCCATCTTCAGACTGGTACAAATATTTCTTAGTCTACGGTTTATATACACAACATATGGGGTGGTCTAGGATTTTAATCAATTATAGTAATTATATGTGTTGCTAAGTCGTTTTAGTCTATCGAATTTCTAAATATTTTGGTAATTCCAGTAAGCTAATTACATTGGGTTTGCAGCTCACTTCAATGAAAATAGCTTACTGGAATTACCAAAATATTTAGAAATTCGATAGACTAAAACGACTTAGCAACACATATAATTACTATAATTGATTAAAATCCTAGACCACCCCTCTCCCCCTCCCCAATATGTTGTGTATATAAACCGTAGACTAAGAAATATTTGTACCAGTCTGAAGATGGCTTTAACGAGCTGAAAACGGTTACGGTCGAATAAAATTAAGTGGAATAAAGTTTTATATTTGTTTTATTATAATATATTATAATGGAATTCCACCATGAATTATCAATCTCGAAAATAGAAATATTAAGAATTACGATTTGTTAGAATTATATATTACAGTACAAAAGAGGTTTACGCGTATCTACCCTTGTTCTTAACAGGAATGCTTGATTTCAACCCCTTAAAAGCACGCCGCAAAATATTTTTAGGAAAACATTTTTTAAAGTTAACCTTCGGAACTATTACTTAATCCATCTATGTTGAAAGAGGTTAACTTACGTGTAAATATTCTGAGTAATTCCCCTGTGAAAAGCTGTCATTCAGGAACGAAACATTGCTTGGAATAGCTTTAACGGTATATAGTGACCAGATCTGAATAGTCAGGTTCTTCTCAATCTTCTTCTTACCAATCTCCTTCCCTCGACTCTTTTCAGATTCATAACACACCCCAATTAAGTATTCCATAGTCCCACTGGCACCTGATATTTGGGACTCTTGTTTAGTATTCACATAAAAAAAACGGTGACCGGCCAACTCAGAATGAAACCAATTCAGAACCACTTCAGAAAGGTCATTAAGAGTGATGATAAAAAATAGTTAAATAGGTTAAGTTAGGTTAGGGTTACCGGATATTTTATGATCATTTTTTTCATGGCTTTTAATGACTTTTCGAAGAGGTGATGAGTTGACTTGATTCTGAGTTGGCATGGAATCAAAAAAACAGCTCAACAGCATCCAACAATTAATGTTGGTTATCTGAAATAAGGTTCTATAGGAATAATATCTTTGTAGGGATGTGACTTTGACTTTTTAATATTCTTTAAAAAGTCACATCCCTCACATCCCTAAAGAGATATACCTAGTATTACCCTCCTGCCGTTAAACTGTATGAAATATACACACTTTTCAATCAACTCGCAAGTCACCGATTGTAAATTTTGATACAAATTTAATAACGCCAGAGATCTGTAGAAACCTTCACAGGCGTGCGCACAATAACTAACTAAAGTTTCATCGCAATCGGGTGAATGGTTTGGAAAATAATTCCAGTAATATCACCAAAACTTACCATTGTACATATATATATAAACCATCCTGGGCATGCGCACAACCAATCAGGAAAGTTTCATCGCAATCGGACTTAGGAACGGGCCTAGGAACGCATAAGGGACAAACGAAGAAACATTATTTTTTTTATATATTAAGAAGATAACCCATTTTTCTAATTAAAATAATTTTTTTTCTTCTCATTAAATAGAGTTTTATCTACATATGTTCTTTATAACCACTTATGAATGAAAACATAATTTTTGATACCATATAATAATGGTACCAACCTAATAAAGGGGCTATTCTTTTTATGTTATTTTCAGTTTTATTTTTCTTTACTTTATTATTTCATTGAAAGCTCAGATTATTTTCTGCAATATGTAGGCATGTTCTCAACTTGAAACATATATCTTACTTATTATATACCCACCATTACACGTTTTCAAAGTACCTCCTCTTTATGTTAAGTTATTTGTATATGTTACATAAATATATTTTTTCATCGTCGCAATATTGGCTTTGAATTGAAGAAAAAAATTGAAAAAAAGTCACCGGAGACCCAAATTTTATTTACATTTTACTCCAATGGTTAAAGTAAGTCAAGCTTAACATGCTGTATACATACACTTTTTATAACTAAGTTAGTATTTCAGAAGTGCGCTTGGTGGTAATTTCTTCCAAAGATATCACATTTATATTATATTTAGTAAAAAATCCAAATATATAGTAAACACATGAAATATGCAGTAAATCAATAGAATATGTAGTAAATACACCGAATATGTTGTAAATAAATAGAATGTGTAGTAAATACTTCGATAAACATAAAGTAAATAAATAATATATCTGTGTATCAAAAGTCTGCAATATTTTATATTTTACTAGCTGACCCGACAAAAGTTGTTCTGCCATATAAATTATTTCTAGTGAATATTTTGGTTGTTAAATAAAAAATAACGAATGTATTGTAAGTGTGTGGGGATGGGACAGATGGGATAGATCTATGACAGAAAGAGGAATGGAGCGCTTTAGACGATGACCGCCGATAAAAACAAAAAAACCACCAACTAAAGTAGGAAAATGAAATAAAGAAAATCAATACGAAT
The DNA here is from genome assembly GCA_917880885.1 of Limnephilus marmoratus. Lineage (NCBI taxonomy): Eukaryota > Metazoa > Arthropoda > Insecta > Trichoptera > Limnephilidae > Limnephilus > Limnephilus marmoratus. Next base: position 42,626,298 of record OU862908.1, read on the forward strand.
TTCGAAGAGTGTACGATATTTTTTGTCAGTCCGCGCCGTCTTTAGCCAACACAAATAAGCTCGATGGTTTTCCCACGCGAGAACATGATGCCGAATGAAGTATCAAAATGACGCGACGCTTCTCGTTAATGTCTTGCGCATGTGGGGATGAAAGTTTGATGAGGCGGACTTAGCGCCATCTGTCATTCAACAACATAAATAATTTCGTTCTATTTGAAATACGAAAGACGGTTAAATTGGTTCATACAAAAATACTAAAATTGCGATTAAAAAATGGAGGGTGGGGGTAGGAGGATTAAAATTTGATATTATAGGTATTTTTTGATGCCAATAAAAAAAAACTGTAAAAAAAATAGATTTTTTTTTATAGGGACACCCTAATGACTAGCGGTATTAAATATACTCAAACTCAAACCTACCAAATATACATAAAAAATTAATAAAAATCGGTCAAGCCGTTTCGGAGGAGTGCGACCATAAACACCGTGACACGAGTAAGATTTATTGACTCGCCAACAGAACACATAAAATTATAATTATTATTACATTAATTATCATTTTCAATGTGGTTTTAGCGATAATTCCAATTAAAGGAGAGCACACCATTCATCTCAACCTTCTTAGTTTGACTTTAAGTTGTAATACATAATAATAAATTAAATTCAAACAAGGAAGGAATCGGGATGGGAAAGGACGTGAATGTAGGCGGGTGGAAATGAAGCGGAAATACGATGTAACCTTTTAATTCAAACCTTGCGGTATTTGCGAGAGCACCCTCCAATTTGATCATAGGGCAGCTCGTCCAAAAACCACCATGCTCATATATACTATTATTTAATTTGAAAGATTTTGACTATGTGGGTGACGATTTCAAGAGTTCCCTCTTCATTTTTGGGAGGTTTTCCTCTCCATTTTTGAGTCTCTTTTCCTCTCCATTTTACTATAAATATTTAGTTATTAAGTAAAGTAGTTATATAGTTAAAAAATACGTTATTTCCAATTGAATATTGATGTAAAGTATCTAATCTGCAGCTCGTAAAAACTAGTTTTACTCTAAACTTATTCCCATACTGATTCCCATACGGAAATCATGGAACAAGTTCAATTTTTAATGCCGAATCCTTTTTGAAAGACGACCATAATAACATGGAAACTGGACAAAAAAAATCATTTAAAATGTCCATAAGACTTCTTGGAAAGAATGCAAGCCATACAAAATTTTAATAAAATAAATTAAGCATTTTTAAATAAAAAAATTTTTGCACATAATTTTACGTTTGAGTAATTAAGGAGATTGCAACCCTAGCGACCGCAACCGCTACGCGCGGCGCTGAACGCGTCGCTACGCGTCGGTAGCGGCTGCCCTCGCCCGCCGCGGACGCCGCCGGTGGTCGCGGTGGTGTCACCGGTGTCCCTATTTTCACCGGACGTTTTGCCGAAAAAGATCCCATTTGCGGATTATTAAATTATAAATGTTGGATAATACTATTATTATTTTGAAGTATGAATAAAACAAAATTGCGATGAAACTCAAGTAGGCATGGCTGATAAAATCGGAAGCAGCCGTACGTCAAACCATTTGTTTTCTTTTTGAAAATTGCAAAAAAAATACTGATTTTATGATGTATGGACCTCAGTCACATATAGAAAATTCATCATCTTAAAAAAATCTATTCACTTTGATTGTTTAAAATGACGACGAAGTATCAATGACTGGTTGAAAATGTTTTCTAAAATTTTTTTTATACAATGTAAATTATATTCCGTAAAATATTTTCTGGATGTAAGATATTTTAATCTATTTCGCTTTTAAAAAATAAATAGTAAGACGTGCGGCCTTCGGCGAATGTCATAAAACTTTACGGCCGGTGAGCACGGTAGTACAAAACGATTTGACATTGTTGGATTAAAAGAATCACGAAAATATTGGGAAACATAAAAGCTTGTTTCATGATTCTCTTCCAATAAACAATCTTGACAAAAGCCTTATTAATTTCAAATTAGTGTATGTGTTTGAACATGAACATTGCACGACTAGAAAGATATTCGTAAGATGAAAGCGCCCCATAACTTGCTTTCTCCTCCATAACTATCCGTTCCTGCCGCTCGATCGACCCGTGGTTTATATTATTCATGGAGCCAGTGATTGATGCGGCAAACCAAAAATGGTTGTAAATAGTGTATGCGCTGGCGGTACAGAGGCCAACTTTTAGCGAATAATTGATTAAACCTTCCATAACTATTTATAAACGTAAAATCAGCGAGTTAAGCTATGAGCTTTCTTTCTGAATTTGAAGATTCAAATAAAATTATAAATAACTTGCGAGAACTCGGCATGCCTTGCAATGCCACTCAAAGAAAGTGTTTGTGAAATTCTGTTTATTGATGTCCTTTCGGATACAACAATTTTTTTCCGCCCTGTGCATTCGCGAATAAATCAGAAGGTTTTCCGACCTGTGAGCAGGCAACTTACAGCTGTAAGAAGCGAGGGATTTTTAAATTTATCCCCTGCTTCCCCCTACCTTTACTATGTCTCCTTTGCAATCCCTCCCTCTGTTACTCCCTTTTTTCAAACAACTCGTTCGCCACTTATTTGTAAAACTTTTAAACAATTCTCGTAACGCCTGAGCTCAAATTACATGTATAGAAAAATTCGCTTGTATGCGCATTACAACTCACCAAAATTTCATTACAATCGAATGAATGGTGGAAATAATTTCATTACGCTAGAGCTCACCATTGTACATGGAAATCTTTGAGGGCACGCGCACGACAAATCACCAATGTTTCATTGCAATCGGATGAATGGTGGAAATAATTTCATTACGCTTTTCATCGCCCTTGAGGTGATTTTTCAAGAAAACGGCGCTTTATAATTCAGCCAAATATTATTATTATTAGAACTCACCACTATATATGTAAACCTTTGCGTGCACGCGCACGACAAATTACCAAAGTTTCATTGCAATCCGGTGAATGGTAAGTATATGAAATAATTTTATTATGTTAGAGATCACCTTTATACAGGTTGTCGGGGGGTAAAGTGCATTAACTACGGGAGGTGAATCTATATTATGGTAGGAGAAGAAAAGATTAATAAGTTTTTCTGAAATTCCATCTTTTTTTCCCCATACAAACAGACATACCTACCAAAAATCCTAAGTGTAAGGTAAAAATTACTCTGTAAAGTTGCTGTTAGCTTGCCGGGCGCGATTGTCGCAACGTTGCTTGGTAATAGTAATGCTGCCCGCACACGCCGATCTAATTTTATCTTTTTACCACAAAACTACCCCTTAAAATTCGAATTTCGAAAAAAGTTTTGTATTTCTTTTACTTATAATATCATGTAGAACCACCTCCCGAAGTTAATGCACTTTACCCTCGGATATCCTGTTTATAGAGACCTTTACAGGCATGCGCACGACAAATCACCAAAGTTTCATCGCATTCGGTAAAATGGTTTGAGTACCGCATAAGAGACAAACGAATAAACAAAAAATTGAATGCATTAATTAATTAAATGTAATAACAAACACTTTTTACATCACTATTTGAAAAAAATAGCAAAAACAATAATGTTTTCTTCTTAAGGAAACAAAGTAACTCAAAAATTAATACAGAATAGACAAATAAGTACATACCTTTGGCAAAAGTATTACAATAAGCGGTGATTATTACGTATTATTATTATAAAAATTTATAAATAAATAAGTTAGTTATAAATTAAAATAACGACATCACGAAGCAACCAAGATATTATGAAAAAATATTACGAATTCCGATTTTAAGTAAAAATAACTCGCTACTTAATAAAAGGATATTAATAATATTTATTTGACTATTAACACTTTTTATAATTCCAAAGTTATGTAAGTGTATTTCCATTACATTTGTGTCACATTATATAATATTATTTTATGTTTATCATCACACATATATCGCACATCCCGTAGAGAAGCGTGGTAAGTCAAAAAAGGAAAATTTTCAGGAAAACAATTGATGATTGATGAAACAAGCGGTCCGGTCGAAAAGAGACATTTTAGCGACTAGCGACATCTCGCGGAGGTAGAGTGATCTAACTTAAATACGGTTTTCATGGGGTATAGATAATCATAATCACTTTACTATTCGGAGATAAAAACAAAATTTTATAAATAGAAAATTTTAATTAACGACCCTTTTCCACGGGACGTGCGAAATGTATTTTATGTAATACAAACACAATGGGATAACTTTGATATTAGAAAACATATTAATAGTCAATTAAATATTATTAACATACATTTTTTTAAACAGTCATCTCTTAAATTTATTTTTATAATATTATAATCTTGTTTATTCATCGAATGTGAATTTGTAATTATTTTTTTAAATAGACGCTTGGGATGAAAGAGCCCAAAAATATCCGATACGCTCTGTGTGACTGCTTCCGGAAAGGCATTCTGGGAACCTTTCTAATTAAGCTGTCCCTATTGAAATACAATTAGCATATTTTATTATAGACTACCTATAGTGCCTATTAATAGTCCACAGCTGACCCCGCGGGCGACAACACCAAATACGCGATCAAGTAAGACTGTGAAACTGAGGGTAAAATAAGCATTCAGCGTCTTTTGACTCCAGAGTGCTTTTTTAACCTCGCTTTAATGCGTCATTAGTTCCGATCTTATATATTAGTACTGTTGTGCGTACATTAGGGAGGTTCAGTAGGTATGTGTACTGTCTACATAAACCGATATAAAAAAAATTATAAGAAAAACTCTCTTTTTATATCTTTTGAAGGTTATTCCCATCAATAATATATCATTGAGGTAATATATCACTGAAGAAGAACATAACAATAATAATCTAAACGAAAATATAAAAGGGAACACGACACAGAAAAATAGAAAAAGATAATTGGGACTGGGACAACTGGGACTCGAACCCAGAACCTCTCGTTATACCGGGACGAGCGCGTTTTCCAATTTCGCCATTGCCACCTTCTATCAAACTGTCTAACCGTCAATCTCGTATTTCAAATTTTTAGAATTAACAATATTATTTTCAATAAAATTTACTACCCTATTTATTGGAAACAACCATTCTAAGAATTGGTTTGTAAACTAGCTTCATAAAATAATATAATAATATATCTCGGATAAATATTTCCGATTTTATTTACATGGAACTATTGACTTTTTATGAAAGTCTAAATGAATATTTAATTTTTTATAAGAAAAACTCTCTTGGAATTGGTAAACGCGCACGTCCCGTTAGACGAGAGGTTCTGGGTTCGAGTCCCAGTTGCGACCATTATCTTTTTCTATTTTTCTGTATCTCGTTCTCTTTCATATTTCCGTTTAGATTATTATTTTTTTCTTAAATGATATTTATTAGATTAGATATTAGATAATCAACACCTCTGCCGTAGGTCACCCCCATTGACTCTCTATGTTTGGTGACTTATCAGGGGTGCTCGGGTTCATAAGGTAAAGTTTGTCTAGATCGTGGCGGTGGAAGTGTCCGGATCGAGAGAGACTGGTTGAGGGAGACCTTCTGACCTACGGCCAGTATCTATCGACCCATCCTCCTGCACCGCATTTGGAGGGACGGATTTTTAAGTCAGTCTTCAATCACACATTAATGGATATCAGATTCCTACCCACCATCATACCTTTTCTTTCCACGACCGTCCTCTCCTTCCTTTAGGTACGCGGTATTGTGAAACATTAAAGTAATAATTATTATTAACTACCTGTAAAATACTTACTACGTAAAACGCAATGGGAGCCCATTACATTATACCTAGGTACTGCCTTGTTTTATAATTATGGCAGAACTTCCTGGTTATAGCCAGTTTCATATAGGGGAGGGCACTAGAAGATAGAAGATACTTCAAGATAGATAAAATGGATAAAAGATTTCACAAGTTGTTTGCTTTCAAATAACATTTAATGAGTTCTGGCTACATCTCATACGATAAAAAAATACCTATCTATAATCATTTTTACTGTCTGAAAAATAAAGGTTTGAAAAATATATTGCTTACCCGAACGATAGAAAAATTCCAACAGAAGAAATGTAGGTATTAAACTATTTGGATACGCGCCATAAATATATTTGGATCCATTTGGGCATTAATTTCTTTAAATTAATAATTTATGCTATGAGACCATGAGGGCGCCATCTATGGTTTTTGTATTGTATTGAATTTACCTATGTGACTTGAAATTCAGTATATTCATGCATTTCCTTACCTCTGTGAAGCAGGCAATTACTTCCGACGGGACTGTTAGTGAAAAGCCAACAGATGTCACTCCTAGTCAGTCATTATCAAATAATTCACCCAATAATTGAATTATTGTTGTTACCTAAGATTTGGCACGTATTATTAATAGGCAGATTTATATTTCATTGTTGAAACTTCCTTGCTGTGCGAAACATCTGTTGAGATTATGCAATACCGCCTTGGCAGAAATTGATATTTTTAATGAAAAGAAGTGTCTTTTGTGTTGGACATCGTGCATGAGCTGCATTCTCTGAGTGAGTATTGTTTTGTTTTCACTTTGGATTTTGGAATTGCTGGGTCAACTGTTTTGTGTCACATAGGGAAGAGTTCAATTTTCCTTGATTTACATAGGGTAGTCATTCCCTCGTGTCAGGGGCTATTTACACGCCCCTACACTATTTATAATACTCATTATATAAGTGGTTCAAACAAAGTTGAATTGTTTCATTAATGTATTTATAATAACTTGTTACAATTAAATGTTATGTTTTTATCCGAATGTGCACCGATTTTAGTCATGGAATTGATATGGACAAGGTGAGTTATTTATGAATGATGAAGCATGAAGCATTACTATTTTCTGATGACTGGATTCGGAAGAATCGTCAGCACAAAAAGTTAATAAACAGAAAATAATATATTTTTGAATGAAGCTATAACTTTGTGGTTATCCATTAATGAGTTAAGTAATAAGTATACGCTTGCCCTGAAGAAGGAACGTTCGTTCTGAAACCGGTTGGATTTACTCATTATACAAGTGGTTCAAACAAAGTTGAATTGTTTCATTTCGAAAATAATATACTGAATGTAGGCTGGAAAGTAATGCACACATGCTTGTAAAATACGAACAAAAACAAATAGCAAGATCCGGTAAGAAGTAAATAAACGTACGATTTTTTAGCTTCAAAATAACATATTTGTTTTTCAACATATTCACCGTTAAGGCTAAAGCATTTCTCCTAACATGTAACAAGTTTTTTCATTACGTAACTGAAACATTCTTTCGACATTTCTCGAATCCAGGACTTGACAGCTGCCTTCACCTCATCGTCATCGTCTCAAGTACCTTTGAAGCGTCTCTCGAGTAAAAGAAAAAAAAATCGCAAGGTGAAAGATCGGGGGAGTGAGAAGGGTGTGGAATCGGTTCAAACTTCGGGTTTTGCAGAGGCTCTAATAAGGCTACAATAACGCTGTTTGGTCTCGTCTGTGAAACGGCATGGTACCTATCGTCCACAGATTTTACGGTATCCTTAATTGTTCAACAATGAAGCCGACACGTTCCTTGGATATTCCAAAATGGTTTGTGAAACGCTTTTGAGTGATTCGCCAGTCATTTTGAAACAAATCGTGGACAAGTTTAGATTGTTTATAATCTGTATCAATGATCGGACGTCCGCTACGTGTTTCATCAACAATTATTGCTTTTCCAGGCTCACAATCATGCAATTTTATTACCCATCGATTTAAAGTAGACTTATCAATAGCATCGTATCTTTTAAACAAAGATGAATCTCATCGAATCGAATCTTTTCAGCAGTTAAAAATTACGCAAACAGCTGTTTACCTTGGATTGACATAACACTAAAACACGTCTCCATACTTCCGCTTCTCAAAATACACTGGATGAATTCAACGACTTCAAACTTTCGCGTACGTATAGAGGAGGAACGTCATTTCCATATTCCACGTAGCGCGCTTCTAAAGGTCATTTGGTTCGCGCTGTAGAAGCATGTGTGCATTACTTTTCAGCGTACGCTCGTACATATCAACAGATCAAAGAAAATAAATCTGTATTTATATAGTTGAGATTTACCATAACCCGCCTCAGTGGCCGGCCTGTGTTGAGGCAGTAATTTTGTAAGTCAATTTATAGTACTTATGAACATACCTACAATTGTATAACAATACCTTGGTTGCATTAATAATCATTTAGAATAATAACAACCAGTACATTGGTTTCATTAATAATATTGAATTTGGGGAATACACCGGTAAAGGCCCTATCATTACTTTTAATCCAAATTTTTATGATTTCTTTTCTTTTTTTTTAATCATTTATTATATCTGGAAGAATGTTGTAAAGTCTTGTTGCAAGGTATCTGAAGTTTCATTGACCAAAAGTAGTACCTTTGTGTTATGGGAATTTGTATGTATGTATAGCGAGTATTTAATTTTTTTCATGGTATTTATGTATATTTGTATATATATGAGCGAGGATTATTTTTTCATATATCTGCCAAACGTCAAACACATTCATATTATTAAAGATTAGGTTCGAGTCTGTAAGTAGAGGTAGCCTGAGGATTAATTTTATTATAGTTTTCTGTGCCTTTATGGTTGGGTCTAGTGCAGATGCAGTGCCACCTCCCACGCTACATGTGGGTGTGAAACGTTTCTAAATCAAGGCGACTGGTTGCTACACAAGTATCTGTATATGTTTTTCAAAACAATTTGAAATTATGTATTGGGTTATGGGACTTATATTTGTAGTTTATTCCCCGCATATGCAACGAGCGCAATACGATTATCGACAATAACGAAGATTTAGCACCTGTATGGATTACAGCAACGATGAAAAAAACATAGAGATTTTATTATTACAAAACTGATTTATAAAAACAAAATAATAACAACATTAAACAATTTACCAGCACTTCGATAGCCACTTAACTATGCCTTTATTATTGTGTTTACGTTAGTGAAATTTATCGTCCTGCATCATGATCCGCATCTAACAAATTTATTTGATTAATTGTATTGGTTTTTAAATCGTAGAACTTTGTTTAATTTAAAATAATAATTGTGTTGTTATTAAGTTCTGCAAGTATTTCAGTTTATTATAATTGTGAAAGCTATTTCGGTTTACAAGGCCATTTTCAAACTGTGGGTAAACCACTTTGAAACCACTTATTCATAGGATTCTAAATTTCAATTTTGAAGGTGCCTAAATGATTTATTACCGGTTAAACCGATTTACTGAAATAATTGTGGCACTTATTTTCTTTGGACTTTTGATTTATTTTATTTTATTTTAATTCATTGTTTAGTTAATTTTCACTTTCTGTGTAAGTTCCCTTCATGTTCTGTTGTTATATCATCATAAGCCAGTTGCTTCGTAAAACGGAAATAATAACAGTAGTTTCACAGAATGTGAAAATTAACTTCAAATACTTGATGAATTGTTCTAATTTTTTTAAACAACCCTCATTAATAATTTCTTTCTATAACATTATTTTGGAGGTAAAAACAAACATAAAAGTTATAAACAAAGTTTTTTAGCCTAAAAACTATCAGAATTTTGCATAATATCTTTCTTTCTGATTCTCGGTCAATCCAACTATTTTCAACATGACAACCATCGCTATGATCATATATGGAAATTCCAATTTTTAATTTTTATATGTTTTCGAATAGAAAAAATATCTATATATTGAAATATCGGACGAGGTCAATATAGAGCAAATCCCGGGTAGTAGAGTTTGCGTACATTACAAGAAGAACAGAATTTTACGAGAAAATTACTAAAAACAGATGTAATTATGCCACGAAACTGGTAACAGTTTTTAAAACTATGGTTTACTTCATCTGTAATTATCGGTTTTCTGTGAAATACATTAACGTTCGATTCTTCCGTAATTTAAGAGCACAGCTTAGCATAGATTTCCAGTTATATAATCACCGGATTGCAGTCGTTAGCAGTACGCAGGGAGCTAATCGCATTTGCCTTTTAGTTCAGAGCTGCGAATGGGTAATTAACAAAACTGGATCTACGATCTTCACTGGGTTCTGAGGTTTCTAGTCATTTCGTATTAAATATGCTTTACTAACAATAAATGTACCCGGCTAAAATACTCGTACATATGTATATTGAGGTGGGTCATTTAAAAAAAGTTATTTTTAAATTCTAAGAGGGATAAAAGGGTGCCAAATGGGTTCAAAAACACGTGTTAAAATTTTTTCTAATTTATAATACGGTCTTCTTCCTCCGGATTCACTTCAAAGTTTTGAAAATGTTCATATTAAGGGTATTTTCTAGTGTATATAAAAGTGGCTATGAATTCTTTAACCCTAGATTCATAACCATTCGTCCTACAGACCGCGCAAAACGTAAATTTGTTTCTAGTGTCTCGAATGAAAGGGATAGGATGATGACCTCTCAAGTACCTTCCTAGATCGCTTGTTCATTAGTAACGCGGGTGCTCTTGCCTCGCAGTGACGTCTTGTGTACAAGTTATAGACCTTTGAACGTCTGAGGGACGAATGTTTATGAATAGTGTAACTTATGACGAGACTGCAAGTTATTTTGAAAACATTGTTTTTGATGAGTAGTGGTTATACAGAGTAAAAGTAAGTATATGATATTATTCTATACGAGTTTTATTTATAGTTACATCTTATTTTATCGTTCAAAATGTATTATTGTGTGTATTTTACATCAAATCTTTTTATTTTAATATAGAATGGATGATTGGCAAATTGAGGACTATTTGAATCGTTTATCTGATTCTGGTGATGATGATCCAGTCGGCAAACCATATTTTTTTGGTTTTTTATAAGAAAAACTCTCTTTTATAACTTTTGAAGGTTATTCCCATCAACGTAATATGTCATTGAAGAAGAAGATAACAATAATAATCGAAACGAAAATATGAAAGAGAACACGACACAGAACACAGAAAAAAGACAATGGTCGCAAATGGGAGAAAAGTCAATAGTTCCATATGAATGAATTCTGATACTTTTATCCGAGACGCTATCCAGGACACAAACCAATTCTTAGAATGATTGTTACCAATAAAAAGGGTAGTCGTTGCCCATAATATGGAAAAATAATTAGTTGAAGATAATATTGTTAATTTAAAAATTTTAAATATGAGATTGACTATTAAGACGGCTTGACAGAAGGTAAGCAATAGCGAAATTGGTTAATGCGCACGACCCGGTTAGACGAGAGGTCTGGGTTCGAGTCCCAGTTGCGATCATTGTCTTTTTTCTGTTTTCTGTGTCTTGCCCTCTTTCATATTTTCGTTTAGATTATTATTGTTTTCTTCTTCAATGACATATTTTTTGTAATATTCCATAGCAAATGTATTTATGGAAAAGGTGCCTGAGATTGAGTTTCGCAAAATAATGCCGAAATTTGAGAGTAAGCAGAATTTTGCTGGTATTTGAATACGCTGCCTTGAGATAATTTGAATTATATTCGTATATTTTTAAATAAATAAATCAAAATATTCCCTCTATTACGTGTTTTATTGAAAAATAGTTCTCTTTTAATGGTTTATCTAATATTTTTTTAAGATTTCACAAGGGTGGGTTTTTCTGTAGTATGTGAAATTCAACTAAAAAGTCAATCCGGAGGAAGAAGATGATATCCTATTATTATTGAAAAAATTATATGATTTTATATCTTCATTTAACACCATTTTATCACTTTTAGACAAATCAAAACGAGATTTTTTTTCCCGTACAGTCGTGACTCACCTTAATGTACATACTTCTCAATTTGGGTGGCGGATTTTGCTACCGTGCCGCGGGAGCCATTTATTGGATGATCAAAAACACCTCTGCCACAGGTCACCCCAAGTAGTTCTCCTGCGTTTGGTGACTTAGCAGGGGTGCCCGTGTACCGGGGTGAGGTTTTTCTAGGTCTTGGCGGCCAATGCGTTTGCCCATCTACTGCGTGATGGGTCGGATCGGAAGAGATTGATAGAGGGAGACCTAAACTAGACCTCTCCAGCCGGTGTCTCTCGACCTATCACCTTGCACAGCAGTGGGAGGATGGATACTTCATATACACCTTTCATACCTTTTTCCTTCCCAGTACTTCCTCTACTTCCTTTCCCTTAAAAAGGCCCTCCACACAGCATCCCCAAAGATGACATAGGCCCTGAGGGATTTTTTTTCCCACATAATATCTTTAACTAATGTAAAAAAAACATACTATATTACGTATTATGAGAATTGAACCTCTCATAATATTGACCAGACATCCTACGTGACATTTTTATTTCGAAGAACAACAATTGAATTACGTGTTCATTTTTTATCTGTTTCACCAGAAACTCGACAAGTGTCAAGATTGTATGGAAGCCGCCCTCGCAATTTCCATAGCTTCCTTCTTCGCAAAATATTCATTGTATTTCTTACTTGTGTTGTGGGTAGGTTTCGGTATATCATATAATAATAATAATTGGAGACAACGCTATCTCTGGTGCTATTGTCATAGGCTCCATTGGAATTGGAATCGTTTCCTTTTACAGCGAGTGTTGGCGGCGCGCGGTTAGTACCAGGACAGGCCCGAATTGGTTCAACTGATTCGGCGTTCCATTATCTCATTTGAATTTGTGGAATAATCCACGTAATGGGCGGCACTTTCTCCATGCTAGAATAAAATGTTGATTTAGTTAAGTACCTAGGGCATAGAGGACGTATTTTTCATTGCAAAACTGAGATCTGGAAAGCACTAAAATGTTACGTTCCATAGCTCGACTTAGACAATCAAACCGTAGGATCTCAGACATAACGATAAAAAATCTTTCCTCAGAAAAACCGTGAAAATGGTGATAATGACTTAAGACTCATTGAACGTTAAAATTTAGAGGTAGAATAAGCAATGTAGCAGAGAATAAATGTTCATACAAAAATGCGCGGAGAAATATGAACGCAGCTAAAGTGATTTTCCCAACACAACGGCTGGCATGATAATGAAGTTCAATCTACAGGAACTTCACCAATACGCATTAACATTATTTATTAAAATAATAAAGAATATACATAGTTAAGAAAATAAAAATTATATGATAAAAAATTTAAAAGCACATATTGATGTGACAGCATAAAGCAAAAATAGTAAGCTATTATAAATACAAATATGAAGAAAAAGAAAACTTCACACACATGATTGTATAGAAGATATTATGAACTAAAAAATGACTACGTAATTAAAGTACGTAATAAAAATAAATTTAAAAATTCCAGAAGTAAACATTGATGAAGAATGTAAATATTCAAAGTATATTAGATTATAATCCAACTGAGAAGCGCTGACGAACAGCTTTAATTAAATAATGTTTATATGTTGATAATCTTTCAATATTTATCACACCATCAACAACACATTTATTACCAAGTATATGCAGGCGATTTATAACGGCATATAATTCAGCATTAGATCCTGTATTGTTACAATGGTAAGGTAATTTGTGACAAACTGATTTACTCGGTACTTGAAAACATATTAACGAAAGAAGTTCAGGAGAGTTCAACAAGTTATTAACAATTTTAAATAAATAAAATAAGTCAGAACAAATTCTTCTTTCTTTTAATGTATCAAGTCCCAGTAGATGTAACAGAGAGAAGTAATTAATGTTTTCAATAGATATTCCCAATTTAAAATTAATGTGACAAATTATTGCACGCACATACCAATACGATACAGACAAGTATTCATAATAGTTTTGTAGTACTTAAAGATTGTTTTTCTGTTACATTTACAGCATTTTTAGTCGGTGGGAGGGCGAATTTTTCAGAATATGAAACGTAATGACCATTCCTCCCTGGAGAACAGAACCTGAAACGGAACCCCCCCGGCCAGCCCGGATGTGGAATAGTGGTCACCTCATCGAGTTTCCGCCTAGCTCGCTGAATTTCCGCCCGAACCAAAAACGTCTAAATTCATTTATGGACATTAATTCAAATGACTAGTGTGTTGGTAACCGATGTGTGAGAATTTCAAAATTGAATTTATTCTAGTTTATTTTTATTTTTATAATGAGTATAGTATAAACCAACATGTTTTTTTTTGGTTTGAAGTTATTTATTAATTTATATTATATTATACGCCCATACTGGCTTTTAAAAAAGTTGTGATGAATAAAATTTAAAATTATTTGGTTGAACAGTATTTACGAAATAAAATTATAAAATAGAATCCTTGCAGAAAAATAATAAAGTGGGATGTTATTATAGCCTTTGTGTAGTGCAGCCATACAGGAGTAATACCAATAAGTTAAACGATTTAATTGTAATAACTGAAATTATCATCCAACAGTAAACATTTTAGAATTATTGAATTTTGGATCTACATTTGACCATTTGACCTTACGTTTTCCTTGAACCTGATTTCGCCGTTCGTCACTTATAATATTATTAAATTTTAATTGTTTGTGTTGGGTTTTCTCCAAGACAAAGTAAATAAATAAAAATTAGACGTAAGTTATAAAAATATTTTTTTACTTCGTTCCCGGAGAAAAGTTACTTATTATTAAAAGTTACTTATAGTTAGTATTATCCTAGCGATACACCTCTCTTATTAAAAGGAACGTTGATACGGATGTAGGTACACATCATTTAACACAATACATATATTAAAAAAATGTAATATATATGTAAACACTCCTCCCATAAACACGAGCTCCTAGAGCTCAACTTATGGAGAAATTATATGAATTATTGTTTAACTTTGCGTAATGTTATAATTTGTAATGTTAAAAAAAAAATCTTTGCAATAAATAAAAAAATAAATATATATATATATATATATATATATATATATATATATATATATATATATATATATATATATTTATTTTTTTATTTATTGCAAAGATTTTTTTTTTAACATTACAAATTATAACATTACGCAAAGTTAAACAATAATATATATATATATATTTTACATTACCTTTACACCGGAGGACCCAAGGAAAAAATCTATATAATCTTTAGGGTATTTTTAGGGAAAGGAAGGAGTGTAAGTTCTGGGAAGGAAAAACTATGAGGGGTGGGTGGGAATCTGGGGGTTAATGTGTTCAGGAGTGACAGAGGTATGAATCCATCATTCCCACTGCGGTATAAGGCGATGGGTCGAGAGAGACCGACTGGAGAGATCAAAATGCCTCTCTCTCTCTCTCTCGATCCGCCACGCAGAAGGTGGGCAGATGCACCCGTCGCGTCGCCAAAACCCAGACAAATCTGACGCCATGAACCCGGGAACTCCTTCTAAGTCACCAAATGTAGCGCACCACTTGGGGTGACCTATGTCAGAGATGTTGGCTATCCAATAAATGGTTCCCGGGGCGGCGGTACCCATATCCAAATTAAAAAAGTGTATATATCAAACTATTAGTCAAATGGCTCTCATCAGTGGATGTTTTGAATTTTATTTAAATTAAAAAAGATAACCGCCAACGCAAATTTGTTCATCAGTTGAATAAATAATTATATAATTATGACTAAAAACGTTATAAATTTCCACACAGAAATAATAAAATATCTCTTTCACAGGCTTAAACCCTAGCGTCATTCCAAATTTTTGGGAAGGTCAAATTGAGGTCAACCGTAAAAATGTCGAAGAATCTAGCAGATTTCAATTGTTAAAAAATACTCGCCAAACAGCATTCCCTAAGATGACACAGGGCCCCGTAGATGAGGAAAATTATTTTTCTAAGGGTCTCTTGTGTAGAGCTAATGTAATAAGGTCCCGGATAAAAAAACTCACCCTTTCAAATAATTATTTTGGTAGACTTTGCTTCTAATTTTATTGTTCTAGGAATACCAAATAATAAGTAAAAGCTTTGCCGCGGAATTAAAATTTAAATAGAAAACTTAATAAATAAATTGATGAACCCTATCCTAAAAACTATGAAAACGAATCAAATATTTTTTTATTATCGTAATTATTTGGTAAAATATTTATTTGCGTAACACCCGAAGAGGCATAACTGTGAAAGGGTGAGTTATGGAGTCACAAAATTTGCGTCAATACGATGTGGCTTTTTATAAGCTTTGGTATGTTAACTCGATGGTTTTGGATTCGTCGGTCAGTAAATAATACATTAATATAAAATTGTAAGTTCCATTTCCGTTTCAAGATGGTGGATTTACTTAGTAAAGATTATTTTTTCAATAAAAAATCGTTGTGTTTATTCGGTCTATCTTATTCGCTTTTTTTACAATATTACGGTACCTTCCCGCATGAAGAAAGATTTTTAAAAAAGTTACACAAAAATATGGTTTTTAATTCAGTAGGTATTTAACTATTTACTCGTACTTACAGGTGTTATGATTTCTAAGGAAATTTTTGGTTTTGATTTATTAAGTAAAAAAATAAAATGTTACCTGATTATATGTTGAATAATGTTAGAATCAACAGTACAGTAAATTGTTATCCTACGAGAAACTGCAACGATTTTAGGCTTCCGAAAACAAATTTATCGGGAACACAAAATAATATTTATTATAAATGGTAGGATGGCATAATTGGCCAATATCAAACTGGGTTCCGTAAGGGGAAATCTACAACTGATCAAATCTTTTCACTGAGACAGATACTGGAAAAAACAATAGAATTTAATGTTGATACATACCATCTCTTCATAGATTTTAAGGCTGCCTATGACACGGTAAATAGAGAAAGACTGTACAGAGCCTTAGATGAATTTAATATCCCAAGAAAACTGGTAAACTTAGTAAGGCTCACAATGTCTAATGTTGAGTGCCGAGTCAGAATACAACAGGATCTGTCAGACACCCTAAAGACCTTCAATGGACTAAGACAAGGAGATGCACTTGCCTGCATTTTATTCAATTTAGCGCTGGAAAAGGCCATCCGAAATGCAGGTATACAAACCACAGGCCATATTTTTAACAAGTCTGTTCAGCTCCTTGCTTATGCTGACGATATAGATATCATCGCACGCTCAGAATATGAACTAAAATCGGCGTTTAAAAGCTTAGCTACGTCGGCAAGGAACATGGGATTGGTCATCAACGAGGGGAAGACAAAATATATGCCCGTACATGGACGCCAGAAACCACCAAGTATACAGATAGATAATTATACATTTGAAACTGTCAACGAGTTTGTATATCTCGGTACTATGGTGACAAATGACAACAATGTATCCAGCGAAATCAAAAGAAGAATAGTAGCTGCAAATCGATACTACTTTGGGCTACAGAAGCATATGAAATCTCGCCACCTTACCAGAAGAACTAAAGTCCTGCTTTACAAGACCCTTATACGACCTGTTCTTATGTATGGTTCGGAATGTTGGACAATCAGTAAGGGTGATGAAGGAGCCCTAGAAAGTTTTGAAAGGAAGGTGCTGCGAAGGATTTACGGCCCAGTCTGTGATAATGGAGAATGGCGTATCAGATACAACCAGGAGCTATACGATCTTTACGAGGACCCTAATATCTCCAAGGAAATCAAAACTGGAAGACTCAGGTGGGCTGGACATATCCAGAGAATGAGCGAAGGAGATATCCCAAAGCGAATTATGGATGGTGCACCTGGGGGTCGGAGAAGAGTTGGAAGACCAAAGCTTCGATGGCTGGATGGAGTGGTGAAGGATGCAAGCACCATCGGCATCCGAAACTGGCGCAACGCAGCACAACACCGACAGTCATGGAGGCAGGCTCTGCTGGAGGCCAAGACCCGACCTGGGTTGTAGAGCCACAGATGATGATGATGATGAATGTTAGAATCAACAGTACAGTAAATTGTTATCCTACGAGAAACTGCAACGATTTTAGGCTTCCGAAAACAAATTTATCGGGAACACAAAATAATATTTATTATAAAGGTTTTAAAATGTTCAATGAACTCCCTGTAAATGTTAAGGAGGCTAAAAGTCTTGCAGTTTTTCGTGGATTATGTCTTAATGTTGTAAAGTCCAAATTTTAGTCAGTAGGTAGTAAATAATATTGTAGTAGTCATAGAAAAGATAACATTAGATATAAGATGTCAAATTTTATATCTAAATAAAATATACAATAAAAAATAAAAAAAGTAAAAGAAAAATGTAAGATCATTTTTTGAACGCGAGGTCTACTGTTCACGGAACTACTAGTAAATTTTAAAATAGTTGTCAGAAAATAAAACGTAATCATTTGTTCATTCTATTTTTGAATTGTCTGCGAGAGCGATGCAATTTGTTATTAAAAAAAGCAATTTCATATCAGGTTGGTAGAGAAGCCAATAGGCCACTTGCATCACATTTTTTAAAAAAAATTTTCGGTTTAGGCAAATATTCTAAGACATTCGGTATTTTTATTTTTTTTTTAATCGTATTTTTGAAACCCTGGGGATTTTTTGAAAATTTCAAACCGAAAAATCAGACCATTTTTTATAAACCGGAAAGACGGAACATAATTTTATAGGTGTGAAAAAACGATAATTACATAGCCGAAAATCATTTTTAAAAAAAATAAGTTTTCCACACGAATGGCACAGTAGAATAACGAGGCATACCAAAAATATTACATCTCATAAATATTTTTTTCCTTGATCCATCTTAGTGATCATAAATCATCATAATGTACAGCGTCTATATTACTAAATTCAATGTAATATACTTGAACTTGTAAATTGTAATAATAATAAGAATATTATAAAATTTTATTTTGTTAAAATCAGCACCATAATCATTATACCTCTAAAACATGTACCGACATCATCTTCACGTTCTGAAGAGAACCCCGTACCCATTAATTATACGGGGTTCTCTTCAGAACATCTGTCAAAAAATCAAACCAAATGATAAGTTCGCAGAGAACAAACAATAAATCTAGTGAACGAATTCAAAAATTCGCCTGAAATCAAAGTGATGCCATATAAAAAAATAAATCAGTGTGGAATTTTATCAAATTAATAGGAACATTTTCGGCGACGGGACATTTTCATGTAGTGACGTCACGAGCCCAAATAATGGATTTATTTATTTAAAAATAAAAAAAACTGTACGTTTCTAAAATTTTTTACTAACATTTTCGTAATCTTAGTAAAAAAACTCTATCCACACGATTTTTTCCAAGTCGTTATGAAGTCCATGCAAGTGGCCTATTATATTCTATTTCATTGACAAAATAAACCATTCCGGTATTTTTATACGTGATGACTTATCTTGTTTATTTTATATTGCTGCGTGCTTTAGATTTCCGGAAACGAAATGTTGTTTGACTTATTTAATTAACCAAATCGCTTTCTGTTGTGAAATTACAAACAACAGATGTTTGTGTATTTGATGTTTTGGACAGAACAAAGCAATTTAGTATTATTAATTACGTTCGTACGAAAAAGTCCAAATGCAGACAAATGTTCTTTAACACTCGAAGAGAATTGTTTAGGGATTGAAAAAATTCTGAAACTAGCTTTGGTAATAGGTCAGTTATATCGTCAGTTTTTTTAAAATTCAATTCAGTCTGAATGGTGGTGAAGTACCGCGTTACCCGGAGAGGAATAATTATATTATAACTTTTACTATTTTTTATTTTTATTTTTATATTTTTTTATTACTATGTATTACAGCTTTTACCTAATTATTAACATTTTTACATAATACATTTTGAAAACATTTTTACATATTACATTTTATTATGTTGGGTGTAAGGTAGGTTTGAGAAGGTGAAGCCGTTGATTGGTAATATTGTATGTTTCATTAACACCTCACTAGGAGAACCTGTGCTGGGGTGTTTACGTGTTTATGATTAAGTGTGACAAGTATAAGTATTTATGTGTTGTAGGTTGTAGTAGATTTGTTTTTTTTACATTTTAATGGTTGTTGTACACTGACTGACATGTTTATTTATTTTACATTTTTTATAGTTTGGTTAGGGATTAAAATGTTTTGAATAAAGTGAATATCTGGATTTTTGATCCAGGCTGTGATATGTTTTTTTGAATGTTTGTAGATGTATTTGCAGTTAGTAGTTAGTAGTTGTTTCAGAGTAATGGGCATACAATTAAAAAGTTTAGTTGCATAATACTGAAAGTGTCTTTGCCCGTGTGTATTGTGTGTTATCGGTATATCAGTGTTATATTTGTTGAGGACCTGGTTTTAATTTTGGTTTTTGGTTGAATTGGAATATGGAGTTTGTTTTGGAGGAGGTGTAGGAGAGCAGATTTGCCATAAAGTTGTTTTATTGACATGAATTCTAATGTTTTGTATATTTCGCTTGAATTAAACTCATCTGGCACTTGCAGGATGAGTTTAATAATCACCTTTTGTATCTTTTGAATTGGGTCAATTGCTATATTTGTAGCACTTCCCAGTTTTCCATATGTGGCAATGGATTGACAAAGTGCAAAATATATGGATCTGAGTATTGCTAGTGGAAAAATGTTTTAATTGATTTTATTAGGTGCATGATTCGTTTTAGTTTCTTAGCAATGAAAGTTGTGTGGTCAGTCCAGCGTAAGTACGTATCAATAATAACCCGTAGGTATTTTGTTTGTTTTACCATTTCTATATGCTCGCATTGTCAATTGAATGAATTTTGTTCACAGTCATGCAGAAACAGGTCTATATTTGATGGAGGTTGATCTCTTTGTGTAATAGTATGTGTGATGTATTTTGTTTTGATTGTATTAACGGTAAGAGTATTACTGTTTAGCTATTTTTTGACAATTGACAAACTTTTTTCGGCTATTATGAATGCATCTTTCCATGTGGCTTCTTGACAGAGAAGAACTGTATGGTCAGCGAAGGTCACGATTTTACCTTCAATTTCAATGTCACACAGTTCGTTTATGTAGATGACTAGATGAGGAATAATAAAGGGCCAAGTACACTCTCCTGTGGGACTACGTACGTAATTAAAAGTGGTCACTTATCTTGTTATAAATTTTTACTTGTTGCGTTCGGTCAGACATCAAGCTTTTAATTAAGTCCATTAATGTCAATGTTTTTTAACTTCTTGAAAAGTTTTTCGTGTGAGATTGTGCCGAAGACTTTACATAGGTCTAAATAAATTGAAATAACTTTTTTCTTAGCGTCAAGATAACGTGTAATGAAGTCCGTTACAGTAGCTATTGCATGTTCTGTGCTCCTGTTTTTCCTGAATCCATGTTGGCTCATCGACAATATTTGTTTTGTTAAGCTAGTATTGAAGCTGTTTTTTAATAGTTTTTCCTGAATTTTTGAAACGATATTTAGTAGCGTAATGGGTCTGTAGGTGTAGCTGTAAAAATTGGAATAACAAGACTTTTTTTAGTAAGTTAGGAAAAATCCTTCTTTTAGACTAATTAAGTATGTGAGTGGTTTGAATAGTTGTTGGCTTAATGTTAAGATAGTTTTGGAGTCTACACAATTGGGTCCCGTAGTTGTGTTATTCTTCAGTGATTGAATTATTTTATTGGTGTTTTCTAGTGTAATCTTTTGTAATTTGAAGTGTCTGTGAATATTTTAATTGCTGATGTTAGTGGCAGTATTTATTGTTTGAAATGTTGCTAATAAGAAGCTTTATAACACAGGAACGGTTCCACAGGACCAGAAAGGAAGTAAGGATGAGAGGTAGAGGACCGCCATAGAAATGTCGCAAGGACTTGTGGTTATAGCTTAGGTGACGACGATTTCACTTTGACTGTTAGGAAAATAATTAATCCAATTATTTAATAATTATTTTTCCAACCATACGTTTTTTTAAAAAATATTTCTGGCATTCACCCTTCGAGGTGGTCATTTCAATTATGGAGAGAGGTAAAAGGTGAGTTTGTATAATAATTTTATTTATGTGGGAAAATTTCGTAATTACATGGAAGATTGAAGTCGAGTGAAGACTTAAAAGTTATGATTTGTTTAATGGAATCATTTACATGTCAATTACTTAGCCCCGATTTTTTTTATCTAATTATAGTATTTAATTCAGCAGGACTGGGAGGATGAGGCAAACCCAGTCTGTCATATTATATGCCATACATTATATACATTTATATTTTATTTTTTATATGAGCTCCACTTGGGAGGCCCTGAGGAAAATAATTTCCCTCAGGGCCTATGTCATCTTTAGGAATGCTGTATAGAGGGTTTTTTTAAGGAAAGGAAGGAGAGGAGAGTTCTGGGAAGGAAAAGGGTTTAAGGGATGGGATGGGTAGGAATCTGGGCTTCAGTGTGTCCTAGTCATTCACCTCCAAGACCTAGACAAACCTCACCCCATGAACCCGGGCACCCCTGCTAAATCACCAAACGTAGCGAACCACTTGGGGTGATCTATGGCAGAGGTGTTGGTTTTCCAATAAAGGTTCCCGGGGCGGCGGTACCCATTCCCGCCTCCCAAAGAGATTCATAAAAACGATAACGATTATAATCAAAACGAAAAACATGATAGGTAGGCTCTTATGATAATATAATAAAAAAAACAATACCACAAGTAATTTTAAATTTAAAATTTTATCGCCTCGTTTGTCGTAGTTTTGGTTATTGGCTACAATGGCAACATGGGTTTTTTTCCGTTGCCGCATCTTTTAGAACCGAGATTGGATTTGATTCTACTAGTCATAATTTTGATTTGTATTTAATCGGAATTATGTTGTAAGACCCCATGAATTAATTGTGAAAGTGAATCGTGTGGTAATCACATTGTATCTCAGTATACATTTGGAGAACGCGTTGAGTGTCTCGAACGTAATGTCAAGGTGGGGGCAAGTGTCCGACATTATACTGGTAATCCGAGTAAATCTCAGTAATCTGTGTAATGTAATGTTAAATGAATTGCGGAATGTTGTACTCTCCTGAGTAGATGAAATTGCTTATTGTACGCCGCGGGGCATAAACTAGTTCAATACCTGAGTCGAAATGCGACCCACGCGGAACCTAAGGAATTCCGAATTCCTGTACACGTGAGACATATTGAAGGCTCACCTGGTGTCACCACCTTGCACCTGTCCAGGAACGTCATCCTAGCTGATGATGGATCCCTTGGGCCCGATCTAGGAACCTATCGCATCGCTAACTCTGTAAAAGTCATTTATGGCAGATGGTTTAAATGGTCCATGAGAATGTAACTCTTATAATAATTCTAAATTTTCCTTTGTTTCTGCTGTAATATAATTTAAAGTTACCCAACCAAATATTTTATTTGAACTATTCCTTGAAACCTCTATAAAGGCAGTGCTCTCGGCCTAGAGAGGGAGCATCACCTCCGCCGGAATTTAAAGAGATACGTTATCTTTTCAAGTAAATGGTTGGCGTTCTTTTAATAACAAATCTTTTAATAAAGACTTCCATCCAGCATTTTATACACCTCTCATGTTTTAAATTACCGTCTAGGGCCTAGGAGTTATATATGCTTCATAACTTTTATTTAAACTAAATCCCCACATGTCCCAACTTATTTAATTTAATGGCTGAAGAGCAAGAGGAGAGTTTAGCACCGAGGTAGGTACCTGATGGCTTACTGCCCTAATGAATTGTCGTGCTCTCACATTGCTGGCTGTGAGGAGTTGATGGTTCCAAGAACGTATTTCTTATGTGCCTCAAGTTTCCGCCGCATTTATTTGTCTCGAGATTGGAATTAACATAATGATTATATTTAAGAGTAAGCCTAAAGATTTCTGCTTTGTAGTTAAGATTAAAAAACCATATTACCATACCGACATTACACTTGCCAAATAACAATGGTCTCTTTCTGAAAGTACCTATGTAATACGTCAATGGTAGAAGTGTTGTTGTAGTGACATTCAGATTGATTGAACATATATGTGTTAATAATACATTGTGCGTGGGAGTGTTTGATCAAGAAACCAATTATTTCATTGAATCCCATAGACCATAAGACCTTTGATTACAACTCCTTTGACTATTACTCCCCTAGCTTGACGCTAACCGAACCTCACCGTAGGGTCTACTGACAACGTTACGTCAAGTTATTATTTACTTATTATTATTTGGGTTTTAGAGAAAATTGGGTCTAAAATTATAGAGACCGCACTGAAATTTTCATTAAGTTTGTAGGTGGTTATAACTACTTAACTAGCCAATAAATCTTACCCATAATATTTCACTTGGATACAACATTTTTCACTGCTTCATTATAAATTTTCTTCAACAAGTTAAAAGTTAAACAGCCTGTTTATAAACGTTTGATGTTTGCATTCAAAATGTTTTTTTGCCACTCATCCGTTTATCCTTAGAAACACAAAAACTTATTTTGAACTATTATTGAACGAACCGAGTGTGTGAACTTGTTCACGGTCTTTACGATTCATTCATACTCTTTTAACTTGAATTGAATGTAGTTATGTTAATCCTCGTATAAACTTATGGTTATTTTTAGTTACTCCTACTTCTTATAGGAACCTTCAAACACCCTACAGAGAGGTATATTATGTTGTATTGTTTAAGGGTTGGTGCTTGAGTTCATTTTATTGTTTTATTTCCCTGTGGTGACCTTTTCTACCCCCCTTCTTCGTGTCCTCCATTCTAAGACCGGCCATACACATCTGGCCGGCGGAATCCAACAAATCTTCGTGAAACGACAGGTTTATGAGACCCCCTGCTGGGGCACGAAGGTTATATATTCGGAGGTACAACCTTTGGCAGCGCAGCTATGTACATTCTATACAGCATTCCTTAAACTTTTGAGATTTTTCATCTTTTAGAACAGCAGCCCGGCAGCTTGAAATTATTGCAGAATTCTTGAAAATTTCATCCAGCGGAATAAACTGCCCCATAAAACTGACCACCCTCGAAGTTTCATCCTCGATGGTCAAGGTAAATATGGCTGCAAAATTTTATTGGTAGACGAAACATGTTTAAAAAGGTCGATTATTTATTAACCATATAAAAGTGTACGGCACAACTCTAGAGTGGCGAGCCGTGATTCTTTTCTCCCTTTTTCTTGTTTATTAAGTATTCAGTTATTTTTGCATAACCCAAATAGTTTTTCAACTTTTGAATGGAAAAAATCTTTAAAAATAATCTTCTTCCCAAAGAACTTTTTGCTTATAAAAAGTTTAAGCACGAAAAAAATTCTCATGCTAAAAGAATAACGGCTGAAAACTTTTTGCACAACAAAATTGAAAATAAGTCCAAGACACGCAACTGGAGTTCAGTGAGTAAATGTTTTTGCGAGGTATTAAGTCTGAATCTTTACAGATTTTTAATTATTGAGAACTTCCAAAGGAATGAAATACAATTATGTAATTATTTTACAGTGTTATGGCAATCAAACAAAACAAAGTCATCGACAAGAAAAACTCTTGGTTTTATTAGGTAATGCATTTAAAAAAATCACGATTGTGTTGAAGTAGCAATTTTGCTATGTTCCGTTAATGAGATCTTAAAAAGACGTTATCAACAAGAAGTATTTCTTCGTCTTTCTCTAATACGTGTACGTTTACGAACTTAGCGGGAAATGCGGTGTTGTTATTCTGCCTCAGAGTGAAACAATTTTCAAGCGACACGTTCACAATAGAGCAAGTTATGGAAACGATCTAATAAGTGTAATCAGAGGATAATAAAGACAGGAGTAGTGGGATGCGTGTAATTATTATTTAAATACAAAATACTGTGTGCGGTAAACACGCAACAATATAATACAATATGCATACGTGGAATGCCTAACATAGCCCACTGTAAATAAACATTCATACAATTATTGCGCGTTTTGGGAGAGAGTAGGCTACACGTGTTTTCCAATCCGAAGGGCGAGAACAGGGTTGAATTAATGAAAAATAAAACGAACGAGAACATGCAAAAATGAATCCCACGGGAGCCAAGAATACCGATATGTTCAATGTACATACTTTGTAGGTATAAGGGAAGGTTTTCTTACAAATTTAATTGTGAAATGATCCTTTTTCTAACTATTAAAACAATAGATGATACTCCTCTTCGCTGAAGTTTTTCCCGAAAGACAGTGATACCTACCTATTTACTGGTCATTCGGAATCATTTTGAAATGTTTAAGTCAGGTTAGTTTAGGTTCTTTGGTTAGTTTTCAAGATTGCAGTTATACTTTATCTTCTACGAAAATCGAACTCTTCTTGAGTTCGGATTCCTTCCAACCAGCGCACACCAGATAGACTAGGTCGTTAAATGCACATTATGGTAACTTGTTGCTGGTCGATAATTTACGATTTTCACATATTTTTTATGATGAAAACTCGTGGAACCTTATGGCAGTATTGGTGGAGTAATTGTTTCATAACATCGTTTTACTTCTTTCGACAGATCATTAATATTTTCCCCCATAAACAGGCATAAATATAGGATAGTTGGGGACGTTGGGGTTAATGTCAGTGGGACAATTATAGCAAATCAAATTCCTCCAATCAATGTATAAAAGCTCAATATTTGCAGTTGGAGTTCGGTTGGTTGGTTGTCTTAGTTATAGTTATTTAATATTCAGTAGTGATTTACTTCACCCTTACAAAAAAATAAACGTTTTTGACACGCCCTAAATATCTCAAAAATTAATTTGTAAGTTATGACCGAGAAAATTTTTTGATATTAAACTCATTTATTAAGGAATGTAATGTCATGAATTAACAACAGCAATAAGTTTTACAAACTCTTCGGGTTAACTTTGTGGCATTTGAAACTAAATCTTCTTCTGGTCAAGGAAATTGTTTGTATCAGGCTCCTCTTAACATTTAATAGCCTTCAGGAACATGTTAAGTCATCTAATTCCTTGTGCACTCTTTAAAATACTGCTAAATTATTTATGCTAGCCAAGGATTGCAAACAGTTTTTCATCTTTGTCTTTTCTAAATTAATAGCATAAATTATTATAATTTTTTTTTAATTTTTAAAAAATTTTTTTTTTTTATTATTTATTGAAATATTTATTATAATTACAATTTTACAACAAAATATTTTTTTACAGGTTTTTTTTACTACCCTTCCATTAAAAGCATGTGCTTGTGCATGGAAGGGGAGTGTACATAAATGCTATTAGTTATTAGTTATAAGTTAGTACTTAAATAATTAATTATACGTAAATATATGTGATCTCCAGAATTTATTTGATAATGGTGTGTATTAAAAAAAGAAAGAATGTTATTGAAAACTAAGGATATTTGTAAGATTAATTGACAGTAGTTTTTTATTAAGAATATTTTTAAAATGTCTCTTGACAGAGAGCAGTAATCGGGTTTTATCATTAATGCTTCTGATTTCTTCTGGTAAACGATTGAAAAAAGTTCTTCCCTGGTAAGTATAATGATGCTGTGCAAAAGACGTATTTAGTTTTGGGCATAGAAAAACATGCTTAAGTCGAGTTCTGTTTTCATTTAAAAATGGATATTTATCTTTGTCTTTTTCTTTTATAATTTGAATTAATGAATTTTTAATATATAAATCTTTAAATGTGGGTACTTGAAATTCTTCAAACAGGCCTTCTGTTGGGTAGTATAAGGATTTTTTAAATATAATTTTAATAATTGTTCTTTGTACAATTTCTATTGGAAGAAGGTTACATTTATACGCGGATCCCCAACTAATAATAGCGTATTGTGGATGGATTGAACTAAGGCATAGTAGATTAAATATAGATTTTTTATCGACGGAAAATTTCTAATTCTTAAAAATATATATATTAATTTTCTGATTTTGTTTACTACTTGACATATTTGTTCCTTCCATTTCACATTTTTATCGATATATATTTTTCTTTTCTTCTTAGTCCTTTTAAAATTAATAGCATAATTAATAGCATTTATTGTGTCAAATCAAATTTCAAACATGGTCACCTTTATGTTAACAGTATAATGTAATAGCTTCTTTAAGATTAGTAGGTACCCATTATCTGTAAGAAACATGTACAAATGTAAAAATGTTGTCGTTAACCTTTATTATTTTATGTTATTTTTATTTTAACTTTATAAAATTGTTAACCTCAACAAAGGCTTGAGTTTAAAAATTGAAATGTAAACAATAATACCTACCATGTAAAGAAACAATAAACAAAAAAAACAAGTGTGCAGTTCACACGCGGTAGAAGTGAAACTTTCAGAAAATTAAAGTAGACAAAAGCGGGGAGACCATGAAGCACCGCACAAAGAGGTGACCGATTATTCTATCTCATTTTCTCGCCGGCTTAATCCCATAGATGTATGTGTTAGTCTCTTTTTAGTGTTGCTATTTTCGTGCTAAAGAAATTTCACTTCGAAAATCAGTTTACATTTTTAATAGAATTTTATTTCATTATAATATTATGTCATTTCGGTCTCAATGTTGCCCGTTCGTTACAATTTATAAAAATGAAAGACTGAGGATAAATCTTGCAAGTTGACATTGCAGATGAAATGCGAACAAATTGTTTATCGACATAAAAGGGAAAAAAAGAATCGCAATCGAAAGAATTCTCGCGAAAGTGTAATATTATTATCCCGATTCTAAGAAAATTATTTTGGAATTAGTTCCTTATTGTAATTGAAATATTCAAATGAGAATTTGGATAAAATTTTAATGATGTCTAACGAGGGACAGAAAACGTTCAAGCCACGAACGGCATAATGATAGGGTTGAAACGTAATTTCCCACGGAAATGGTTTGGGCTGGGTACAAAATGACGAAGCAACCTGAATACTCGAATTACCTTCAACAGGGCATCACGAAAGTACTAGGTGTTTTAATAGACTTATTGCTAAAGATACAAAAAAGTATTTCGAAAAATATTTTTTATGTTTATCGTCAAATGAATATTTAATTTCATGAATTTTTTCGCCAAATTACTTGTAGGTAAAATTTATCGATCCGTCGATTTAAGGGGGAGTCTGGTCCAGCCGAACGATTTTTCTATGAGTTTTTCACGAAACTTTTGTTACATATAAAGGTACATTTAACAAGAAAAAAACAATATTGAAAATTTTACTTATATATATAGCGGTCGCAAGACGAGGGTCCGAACAAATCGGTTGGAATGCTGGAGACCTTGGATATTATCTGAAACATGAAATTGACAAAAAAAAATTATAGCATGAATATCTCATGCGCACAAATCTCAAATGGTGGACATAAAATGAAAATTGTCGAAAATAATTTTTCGTAGTCCGAGGATCATCCGCATAAAAATGTAATTTTATTTAATTTAAACTTTGAACGAGAATCGGATGAAAACTCGATGAGCTACGATTCCCGCCAACTTGAAAAACGTGGTTTAGAGAAAAACGCGTTTAAAGTTCTCGCTTGTAACAGGGCCCCTCCGTTTTCCGTTGCCTTGCATCGAATTTGATGCTATAACTTTGAGAATATATTCTCCACACATACAGAATGATTTTTAGGCAAAAAAACGTTTTTAGAGGGGTCTGCGGGGTAAGAGGGTGGGTGTTCCAAATCAGTGCGAAAACTATGTTCAAATTTTCGATACAATCGGTTTGAAGCAATAATTAAAAGTGTCCTCTATTAATTTAATTTAATTTGGTTTTAGGCTCAGTGGATTTTTAAAATGGCTTTAAAATTAAATATAATGCATTTAAATTTATGCGTGAAAAATTTTTTTTCACTTGGAATAATAATATAATAATAATAATAATGATTTATTGTCTTCATTTCTTAATAACAAATAGAGATAATGATATCCTCACTGGGATCTCCCGTGCTGAGGATTTCATTTACATTTTATAATTTAATTATAAGAATAATATGAATTCGACATAACATAATATATCATGTAGTATTTTTTTTTTATAATTATAATTTACTTATTAAATAAGATAGTGTTTTTTTATAATTCAGTTCATTAGATTCGGTTTTAGTCTGTATTTGATTTCAGTATATTTTCTATTTCTGATCTCCCTATATTTAGTATCCAGTTTTTTATTTGAAATTTAAATGTTATAATGTTGAGGTTTTTGAGTGAGAGTGGTATTTTATTGTAGAGTTTAATGCCATAATATAAGAAGCTTTTTTGCCCAAATGTTGTGTTAGCAGTTACTTGTTGGATATGTTTTTGACCATGAGATCTAGTGTTTCTAATGTACGTGTCAGTTGTTATTTCTTGGGTTTTGTACTTATGAATGTAAATGAGTATAGTTTTAGAATATAGTTGTTTAATTGACATTATGTTAAGATTGTTGAAGATTTCGTCAGTGCTAGTTCTTACAGGAACTTTCAGTATAATTTTCATTATGGCTTTTTGAGTTTTAATTAGTGGATTTAGTATGTTTTTATTTGCACTGCCCCATCCGATAATACCGTATTCTAACAGTGATTGGCAGAGAGCCATGTAAATCTTGATTAAGTCTTTTTTAATGAGGACATTCCTGATAGATTTGAAAAAATAACTTAGTTTTTTAATTTTATTATTTAAATAGGTAATGTGTTCGGTCCATTTTAAGTTTTGGTCAATTTTTAGACCCAGATACGTTATATGGTCAACGTTTTCTAATGAGGGATAATTACAATTCTCATTTAAGTGATGCGGGCTATGAATTTTCAAGTTCAGGTTTTCTTCAGAGTTTTTCTTATTTTTTATTTTGAAAGTAATGAATTTGGTTTTATTAGCATTAAGTGTAAGTGAATGGTAGTCTAGCCATTTTTTAATCCTATTAAGTGTGTCTTCTGCTTTCTTAAATGTTTCTGTCCAATTATTCCCATTTATTAGGAGAACAGTATCATCCGCAAAACTGATGATTTCTCCTTCACATTCTACGTGGCATAGGTCATTAATGTAAATAAGGAACAGAATCGGACCCAGAATACTTCCTTGGGGCACCCCGAATTTGACATCAATACACTCACTGGTTATATTGTTAAGTTTCACAGTTTGCTTTCTATTTCCCATGTAACTTTTAAAAAATATCAGTTCATTATCAGCAATCCCTATGTTCTCTAGTTTTTCAAAAAGATGTGTGTGATTTATTGTGTCAAAGGCTTTAGAAAGGTCGAGAAATATGCCAATGCATTTTTTATGTGAGTCTAGAGAATTTTTAATATATTCAATTACTAAGGCTATGGCGTTTGATGTTCCTAGATTTTTTCTGAAACCAAATTGTTTTGGTGATAATAGTTTATTTGATTCTAGGTAGTCGACGAGTTGAGTTTTAACTGTTATTTCTAAGATTTTAGATAATGTGTTTAGAATTGTGATTGGTCTGTAGTTATTGATATCTTTACGATTTCCTGATTTAAAGATTGGTGTAATAAATATAATGTTTATGTAATACTGTGTGATTTTGCCAATCGGAATATTATCGTTAATAATTGCGCTCGTGTAATATTTTTAATGAAAACACTGTAGAACAAATCAAATCAAAATATTTGACTTGTAACTTTGTGTTCAACACACATCCTGTCTGATGAAGATATTTTAATGTAAATATTATGTAGTATTTCTTGTTGTAATTATGTACACGTAATACCTATACTATCATCATCATCATCATCATCTGTGGCTCTACAACCCAGGTCGGGTCTTGGCCTCCAGCAGAGCCTGCCTCCATGACTGTCGGTGTTGTGCTGCATTGCGCCAGTTTCGGATGCCTATGGTGCTTGCATCCTTCACCACTCCATCCAGCCATCGAAGCTTTGGTCTTCCAACTCTTCTCCGACCCCCAGGTGCACCATCCATAATTCGCTTTGGAATATCTCCTTCGCTCCTTCTCTGGATATGTCCAGCCCACCTGAGTCTTCCAGTTTTGATTTCCTTGGAGATATTAGGGTCCTCGTAAAGATCGTATAGCTCCTGGTTGTATCTGATACGCCATTCTCCATTATCACAGACTGGGCCGTAAATCCTTCGCAGCACCTTCTTTTCAAAACTTTCTAGGGCTCCTTCATCACCCTTACTGATTGTCCAGCATTCCGAACCATACATACCTATACTATATCATTGGTAAATACATTATGTATCAGTATAATGAGGAAATCCATAATTGGTTTCTCGGAAGTAAATTGCACACGTTAATTATTATTATCATTAAAACAATCACATCGTTAACTGTTGATTTCTCTGAAATAAATGAGAAAAAATATTGCATTTACTGCAGATTTTAAATGAAGAACCAAGGATTTTTTTAACGTAAAATTTAATATATGTATATAACGTGTGACTTATCCTGCATATACATTTGCGAACATTAACGTGAGCCGAGCCACGAATTATAGCAAAGGAATGAACCAGTTTAAAAAATATTTAAAAAAATAATAATATTAATATTATCAAAACAACGCTTAATGCCGCAGGCGACATTTAGCGTTGTTTTCGGTTGCTTCGTTCCTTTTCCTTTAACTCATGGTCCGGCTCGTTCAGCAGGTTCAGCTCGCGTGTGTATACGCAGCCTTAGGTATGGTAGGTAAGTGGTTTGAACAACTGTACAATTTTGTTTTAAGTATATCAGTTTTCTACGCAGGGTAATCACATAATTGTATTTTAGAGACACATTACTTATGCATGTAAAAATCTGTCAAACGTGTTTTAGTTTGAAAATGTAATAGAAATTGAGTGGATACATCTACAATTTTTGTTAATTTCTTGCTAAGTTCTATTTATACAAGGTGGCGCAAAATTAATCACTCTATCGGAAGATTTTATAATTTTTGAAAATAGAATCTTACGACATTGATATTTTTGACATTTGTGAACTAGACAAATGTAGAATACAAACAGAAAAAAATGGAGCGCTATACTCCGCAAGAGCGTGGAATAATAGTGTCGATATTTTTGACCAATAATCGGTCGGTTGTGTTAGCGCAGCGTGAATTTCGACGTCAATTTCCCCATCGTGTAGCGCCAACTGGGCAAACATTCCGGCGCTTAGCTAATCGACTCGAACAGACTGGAACCACAGGAGACCTTACAGGGCATTGCCGCCACCGGACTGGTCGTTCGGCTGAGAATATCGTGACCGTGGCTGCCGATGTCGCTGAGAAAGAAGAAACATCAACCAGACGACGGGCCACGCAATTGGACATCACCAGACGGACCCTACAGCGAATTTTAATGAAAAACTTACGCATGTTCCCGTACAAAGAGCATCAGTTAATGCCTGATGACCGTCAGTCGCGTGTGAATTACTGTCAAGCCATCATCAATCTCAACAACCAAGAGGACGATTTTGTGTCAAAAGTAATCATGAGTGACGAGGCGCATTTCCACTTAAGCGTCAATAAGCAAAATCTTCGTTTCTGGGGCACTGAAAATCCGCGTGTGATGCACGAAGAGCCATTACACCCACTCAAAGCCAATGTGTGGTGCGGCGTTCATGCGGGGGGAGTTATTGGGCCGTATTTTTTTGAGGACGCCATTGGCAATACGGTCACTGTTACTGGCGAACGCTATAGGGCCATGATAAACGACTTCTTACTGCCGGAGTTAGATGAGCGGGGCTTGGTGAACATGTTGTTTCAACAAGTTGCACGGTTGCACCAACAACATGTTGGTGCAACCGCACACACAGCACGAGCCACAATGGAAATTGTGAAGGAAGCGTTTTCTGGTCGCGTAATCTCCCTTTTTGGCGTATTGGCATGGCCAGCAAGATCGCCCAATTTAACCATTCCAGACTTCTTTCTTTGGGGCTACTTGAAGTCGTGGGTTTATGCCACAACAAGCCTCAGTCAATCGCAGTCCTTAAGAAGAATATTCGACAGCAATGCGAACAGTTATCACCGGAAATCTTGCGGAGTCATGGATAATGCGATAAAACTGGCATAAATGTGTATCAACACTGGCGGCAGCTACCTGACAGATGTCGTCTTTTCCGTTTAACAGAAAAAAATTTAAAGGTCCAAATAAAGATTTCCATCACTCAAAATCTTTTTTTTTATTTAGTAAAAAAGTTATTCAAAAACAAAATTGGGTGATTAATTTTGCGCCAACCTGTACATGCCAAAATTTATGTTACAACTTCGATGTGACAAAAGTAAACTACCGTAAACCATAGGTAACATTAAAACCGCTTGGACCCATTAGCTTAAAAAAACACTTGAAAACAAAACAACACAGCCAGACGTAGATATGTAATGAAGTATGAGGCGTACCTGAGATCTTTTAACTTTACGAAAATATTAATAGGTTGTTTTTTTTAATTTAGAGGTTGGCTTGAAGTAGTTTATTATTGCAAAGAGGTTTACCTTTTAAGAATGTTAATTATAATCATAAAACAGTTATTAGTTAGAGTTGTGTGTTGTGGGTTGTGATGCTAAGTATATTACTTTTATTATAAAATACTTGAAATCATTGTTAATAATGTCTAGTCAAATTGATTTCAAACCCTTGTTTTGTTCTTCTATAAAGTTGGGTGAATAAGTTTGAACAACCTGTTGCCATCTCAGTAGGTTAACTTTTTTTATTAAAAAAAAATCGAGTGATGTTCATAAGCGGTTCAAGTTTGAAGGTTAAAGAAACCTTCACCCACACAATCTTAATCAATAATTGATTAAACACAATCTTAATCTTGAAAAGTGAGCTCATGATCCAAGCGGCCAATGCTCGGCGCGCAGCTTGACATAGCGCTTCGTAGGTAGGTACTGTAGATACAATGGAAAGGTTTCATTCTATCTCATTATCTCACAGGTTAAATCCTGTAGATGAATGTGTTTGTCTCTTTTTAGCGTCACTCGTTTCCGTTTCATCGAGTTTTAAATCACAACATTACTAAAGAAGTTTTCACATCAAAAGAAAAACAAACTTTCCTAAGATACGAACAACCCGGCAACATTTGTAAATCTCCTACCACTACCACGGTAAGCGGAAAATGTCGCTTGTGTCGTGATGGTGGTCTTAGCCAGCCCAGGAATTGAACACACGACGCCGGGTGGGACCCAAACCCGATGCCAACTCAGTCACTGCCCGGACTTTAATTTAAATATGTAAATATTTTTTACTAAATGCACAGTACTGTTGGTATGGTAAGATACAAGTAGCGACGAAATCGCTTTGTATGAAAAGGTATTCGTAGCGAGTAACTCAATTGGCAGCTTAAGAGGAACGTCCGCGCGACCCGTTTCATAAAAATTTTGCGGCGCGCGGTTCAACCGTTTAGCGTTTAACGTACAGCGTTTTTCAATCTTTTTCATGGCACGACCCCCTTATTATGTAAAAAATATTTCGCGACCCCCTACACTGTGCCTGCAATTTACCTTTGACGACTATGGTTCCTGGGGGGGGGGGGGGAGTTGGCTAGAGAAATTGAATGAAATGAAAAAAGAATGCGCAGTGTACACCAACCACCAGGAGGGTGGCTAGAGAATTTCAAGTTGTGAATTTTTCAGGGCAATTTCGCCTGTATAATCATGTTTTGGCATTCTATTTGATTCTGCCAGGAAATCCGTAATCCTGTGAATTCCGTTGCCCACAAAATTCAATAAATTTTTTTCTAATATTTTTCAAAATTCCTCACAATTTCTCTGACAGACCGCTAAATTTTCGGACATGTTAGGGAAATTGCTGTCAAACTAATTCGCCAAACGTCTCCAAGGAATAGTAGGTAGAGCTATCGCCCATTCGTACAACGTACAGGCCGGGCCGATGCCGACTCAAGATTGAGGCGAGCGAGGCCGCGCCGTGCCGACGAATGTGGTTAAAGAGTTAAAGAGCGAGACACAATGAGCGTTGCGGGGTTGTCGAAGGGTACAGAGGTACAGGGCGACGCGGGCTATGACGATTGACGGACGTCGGACGGCGGGAATAACGTGACCCTGTCAATCGGCGATTCGGTGTCATATGTGCGCGTTTGTTTTGTGTTGAACTCACGTATTTGAATTTATTTAAGTGACTTGATAAAAAATTAATTAAAAATGGATAAATTTATAAAAAAGATCAACACAACCGTCAACTTCTAGTTGTAGTGAGCAGCGGCGGCGTAAGGGGGGGGGCGGAGGGGGCGGTCCGCCCCGGGTGCCAAGCACCAAGGGGTGACAACGACAACCCACTTGTACAGATAAAACAATGCGCACAAAATCTCCCGCTGTAAAGATATTTCAATAAATAACTACGTACTCTTGTATCTAGCTACTTACATTATCATATTTTGAAATGCGTCGCAACTATATACATTTTTTTTTCGAATATAATTTCTAATTCCCTTTCTAAAACTGAAGAATCATTTTGAGAAGCTTGTATCAACACTCGAAGAGATGTGTGATCCCAACACCGGCAAAGCAGGCGTTGAAAGAAGAAATTAGCGAAACTCAATCGAAAATCTGGAGACAGAAAAATCAGAAAAGGTTATCGGCACCTCTGGGACTTGAACCCAGGACCTTCTGCTTACATGGCAACAGCTCTACTAACTGAGCTAATTAATAATTTATCCAGACACTATCTATTCTCCGTCCACCTTTAGATCAACTTGGGAGAGTACGAAATTTGGTTCGTATTGCGCATACCCCGCCCCCTTCTTCGGTCCCTTCACCACCGCTGTGTTACTCCGCCCATAGATCAGTCGTTCGTCGGCTGTCGCGCTGTGTGCACGTGACTTGAAATTTTAACCCTTTCAGACCCTGTGATAAAATGGATATTTATTATTACTAATTTTTCTTTATTCATTGCTTTTTATGGTAACACACTTTGCGGATTTTACGACAATGCTTACATTTTACGGCACATGCCCGTGGTATGGTGGTCGATTATTCAAACATCAATGTTTCAGCCAAGTCCTAATTCATTAGATATCACTGTCACTAATTGCAAATAACAAAATAGGAAAGTATGACATTAATAATTATGTCCTTATATTCGAATTGCAACAATATGAACAATGCATATTTATAAAACAATGGTGTTACGTACTGTACTATAAAATTACTGAATGTTGGTGTTAATCAGTTTTATTTTTTTATAGGCCGTAAACAAACCTCAACTCACAATTATTATTATTGATTAATTATTATTTGTAAAAAAAAATATCTCGAGAACATGATATTTCGCAAACATCATAAAAAAATCGGTGATTTCATTCAGCATATTTTCAAAAATTGATAAAATGCAGTGCGTTTATTGGAGAACCATTACAATAATTATTTAAATGAATAAATTGTTAAAACTTTTGATTGCAGGTGGGTGGAAAATAATAATTAAATAATTTAGTTAATTTATTTAAACGCGGGAATCTAATGGGTTAACGCGCATTCAAGCAGCAGACGGGGGGAGGGGTGGAGACATGCGCGGTCACAGGTTGTTCTTATTTTGGACGGAGATTAGATAGCCAAGGGCGGATTTAGGGCCCCCGTCCCCCCCCCCCCCCCCCCCAGACGGTATTTTTGTGTACTGTGGAGATTCCATCACAGTACATACTTAGAAGCTAAAACTGTCTTTTGTAAACATTTAACTTTTCGATTGTTTTGACACTATCATAAACCTTCCTATACATACTTGAACTTGTAGAAATAAACTTGAAATATGATACTTAAGTTTATTTCTAACAGTAATCGTTGATTTTTTGCCTTTCCGCCCATTGTGCCCGCTAAGAAAAAATCCTAACAAATAAGTAATTGTTGATCTTTTTGCCCCTTGTGTCCCCCCCCAGAAAAGAATCCTAACAGTGATTGTTGATTTTTTTGCCCGTCCGTCCCTTGTGCCCCCCCAGAAAAAAATCCTAACAGTAATTGTTGATTTTTTTGCCCGTCCGCCCCTTGTGCCCCCCCCCCCCCCACCAGAAAAAAATCCTAACAGTAATTGTTGATTTTTTAGCCCGTCCGTCCCTTGCGCCCCCCCAGAAAAAAATCCTAACAGTAATTGTTGTTTTTTTTGCCCGTTCGCTCCTTGTGCCCCCCCCCCCAGAAAAAAATCCTGGATCCGCCCTTGTAGATAACAGAAGGCTCTGCGTTTGAGTCCCAGAGGTGCCAATATCCTTTTCTGTCTCCTTAATAAAATCTTATTTAAGGCCCACAATGAGCCAAGCGCGAAAAATAAATTTTTCTATGTTATCAATTGAAAGAGACAAGGAAAACAATCTTGATATTGTGATCGTTTTAGTAAAATGAAGTCTCGTAAGCATGTTTAGTATTTGGTGTTTTATTTTATGTAGGGTGTTCAATACAAAACCGCCCCGGGTGCCAATCTACCCTACGCCGCCACTGGTAGTGAGAGTACTGAAACGAAACCAAAGAAAAAACACCTGTATGACGACAACTATTTAAAATTCGGATTTACTAATATTTTACTTTGGACCCCCTGCGACCCCCTTGTAGAGGCTTCGCGACCCCCCAGGGGGTCGCGACCCACAGGTTGAAAAACACTGCATTAGAACATGTTAGTCGGTAGTCGTTAGTTGATATATGTTTTTGGTTTGCCTCTTGTATTTTTAGACATGTAGAACATTAATTCTATCAGTAGCTTTGTGTGACTGACCACTATCAAATACAACAAGTGACGATCGGTCGTCGCGGTAACGTAGCAGCGATGAAATCGATTGTGTGTTCGATCCACAAATCACAATATTAACTTCAGGTCATAAGATTAAACGTACAAAATTTTTAGTAAATTTTTTGGCATTTACAAAAAATATTTTTAAGGATTGAATCTCGTACTTTTCGTGATGACCCTGTAACACGGCGAAGATGGCAGTGTTGATTGCCTCATTGCCTGAAAGTTTCTCTTTCCATTGTTCACTGATCTACTAAAGTTGACCCTTTCTTCGCTCTATGAAAACAATGTATACGAGGCTGCGAGTAACAGTTCTGAAAGAGAGGTTTTGTTTGTTCGGTAGGAATCTATTGGGTTCCAGCAGTCATTATATTTAGCTGTCAGTGGGAAGAATGATAAATGAACACTTAGGTAACAGAATACTTGGAGTTAAGAATATAAGATTTTAATTACTTGCGTCGTATTTTGTACGAAATAGAAAGCAATTAGAAATTATATAAAATTTCCAACGGCTTTTCGAAAACACCAAACCGAATTTAAATTTCATATTTTTATAGATTTTTTAATAAATTCACAATTTCACAACAATATCGACAGTGGGACTTTAGCAATGTCATAATACTAAGGAAAGACGGGAGGGGAAGGAGATAGGAAGTATGAATTTTTGGGCGGTTACTATACCTGTCAAATACAGCATAGGCTTTTCACCCAACTTTTCAATTTTGAATAATGGTCTCTCCCCAGGGTTATACTGACAGTAATTTAACCTTTGGAACCTAGTGAAAATACCCACATAATAGGGTTGATTCATAAGTAGCTACTATAGTTTATTTAATTTCATCTGTATGAATTTTTCGAATACAACCCGTTCTGGGTTTTCTAGCCCACAACCTTTGGGTACAGAGTGTCAGATTCAATAAATATTCAAGCGTTGAAATATTTCACTAAATAGTCTCGGTGGTAACATTTCTGAGCACACTATTAAAAGAGTAACATACTTACTATTGCTATGTTGAACATCAAGTAATTCATTAATATTATATCGTAATATTATATCTTGAGAGAAGCACTTTTTCACTGCTAGAAAATTTTATTACATTTTCCTAGAAGTTTCAGAGGTTTATTATTATTCCTCAACTTTCAAAGTAAAAGGGAATGAATTTCCTAGAAGTGTGAAAAACATACCAGTTATAACTTGAAAACCATGTTAATTAAGAGTATACATAATGAGTCCATCATAGAATGTCACGTTTAAATACCCGCAGTAGAAAAAAGCTGCACGGAAACGAAATAGTAATTTATTAATTTGTAGGTAGTGTTTTTAAGTGTGTAAAACAAACCAGTTAAAACTTATAAAAACCGAGTTATATTAGATTATATGTATAATGATGTAGATGATATATCCTTATATTTAGAATTAAATGTGTTATTGCGCGAACGAACATCGCGTGACACTATTCTATAAATACACCGAGCATCCGGTGACCGATTACACTCTTGCTAAGCCTCATTCAAACAGGATTAAAAAGCTCACGGAAGTCCTTTTCTTGCCAATGACACTTTCTAAAAAGCTAAACTCTGCTTACTCATTTTGACCAACATGAACGTAGTTAAAATATTGTTCAATTTGACCCCCCGGTTTTTCAGCTAGATATCAAATGAGGCTATAGAGTTAGGAAGATTGTGATATCATTAGCTAGAATAATTATAAATCTGTTAAGCTGAAGTCACAAGGTTCACTCGGATGAAGGTTTACTCGATGAAATGTTCCATTTTCGTTTCATCGAGTGTTCAGACGGTTCCTTCGAAGGAAGAGTTCACTCGACATTCTCGCTACGAAGTCGTCGAGAGTAGTCGCGGCCGCATTGGAATTCGTCCGGCGCTGACGGCCAAGTTCGGGAATATTTATGATTTCAATTGACATTTCCGATAACGTCGAACTAAATTACGAGAAATTGGCGATTCTTGTAAACAGTAAATAAATTTCAGCACCATAAAATGAACATACGGTTAAATAATAACCTGAAAACTGATATCTACCAGTATTTTTGCACCATGAAAATATTTTTATTCCAAAATAGGCCTCGGCTTGCAATAAAATCCATATAAATGGAATATTTATTAACGTATCCAAAAACTAAAAACTGTTTTGGAAAGGTGATGAAATATGCTTTCAAAATTTATTATTAGAAATAACCACGTAATTTTTTAAATAGAATAATTTTAAATGTAAACTTTTAAAAGTTTAAAAAATGGTTCAACTTGCTTTTATTCTAACTAAAAATACTGGTAACAAAAAAATATAAAAACACGCACTTATTTTGTTAGACAAATAAATTATAAACGTTTTTGTCACCTCACTTTTTTGTCGTTTCATATAAAAATAATTCATAAAAAATTCACAATGTTTCATTTTTTTTTTTTCAAATTCGATCAGAAACTTTGGTTCCATAGAAGTGTACATTCGTATTATTTTGTGGTTAATTGTTATATTGAATATATAGAGCATTATTTTCTCTTTCCAATACCGTTTAGATCATATTTTTCACTATGATAGTAAGGGAGAAACAACGATTTCTATGAGACGTGTAGGAGTTATTTCGAATAGCGAACTAAACGGAGCATTTTGACGTTTAAGCCGCTCCGGCTACTCGTCCTCACGCCAGAACATTTCGGCCGACTGATTAGCGAGTGAAAGACTGTTCGCTTGAGTGTTCACACACATCATTCGCGTCACGTGGTGTTAAATTCCGGTTGCGAGTGAACAGTGCCGAAGGAAGCATTCCAACATTGTTGGAATTCTTCATTCGGCACTGTCTCTATTCACTTTCGTGTTCACACGGTTCATTTCGAGGGAAAGAGGCGGAATGAAATCACGAAATGAACGATAAATGAATCATGTGAATGGGCTATATTCCATGCGCGTCTATAAAGCAAAGGTGCAAAGACGCGACCTTGGAAAACCGGTTGCGTGGACACCTCCATCACAATCTGACAGTATATTGAAATATCTTAAGAATATTATTCTAAAAACCCACTTTCCAGAACTATATTTAGTTTTGAGAGTTTATCCCCGCACCGTATTATTATTTTTGCATTTATAAGACAAACACATATTTATAATCACATATTTTAGATACTCACCCTACTCCTCTTGCTTCAAAATTCAGAAGCTGGCCCAAAGATAAATTTACCAATACAGGAAAGGCGTATATTACCAACAGACAGTGTCCAGATGTTTTTAAAATAAATCACAAACGCTAGAGCTAATAATTCTTATCAGAACAGTAGCAGTAGGTTCTCGAAAATCAGCAAAAAAATCCCCATATTCGCCCTTACTTAGCAAAAACTTCCCCTCTAACTCTGAAAAAGCCTGAACGCTTTGTATGAAGCCTTTCGACATAATTTGTTGCCTGGCGGACTTGAAGAAACCTCACCCCGTTTGCGTTGATCCATCGTTTGAAGACGTTTGTTTAATTCTTCAAACTTGGCAAATACACTTTGTAGCGTCATTAAATAAAAAAAAAGTTTATTTAATATTACTAGCTGACCCGACAAACGTTATTCTGCCATATAAACTATTTCTAGTGAATATTTTGGTTGTTAAATAAAAAATAACCAATGTATTGTAAGTGTGTAAATGGGATCCACGACAGAAAGAGGAATGGAGCGCTGTAGACGATGACCGCCGAATAAAACAATAAAAAATACCAACTAAAGTAGGAAAATGAAATAAAGAAAACCAATATGAATTTCGAAGAGCAATTGGGTGTACGATATTTTTTGTCAGTCCGTCTTTAGCCAACACAAATAAGCTCGATGGTTTGCCCACGCGGGAACATGATGCCGAATGAAATACCTAAATGACGCGACGCTTCTCGTGAATGTGTGGATGAAAGTTCGATGAGGCGGACGTAGTGCCATCTGTCATTCAATAACATAAATAATTTCATT
The DNA here is from genome assembly GCA_917880885.1 of Limnephilus marmoratus. Taxonomy (NCBI): domain Eukaryota; kingdom Metazoa; phylum Arthropoda; class Insecta; order Trichoptera; family Limnephilidae; genus Limnephilus; species Limnephilus marmoratus. The sequence goes on from OU862908.1 coordinate 42,668,557, forward strand.
CTGTTTGAAATAGGAAAGACGGTTAAATTTGTTCACAAAAAAATATTGAAATCGCTATTAAAAAATGGGAGGGTGGGGGTAGGAAAGTTAAAATTTGGGGTTATAGGAATTATTTGATGCCAAATTAAAAAAAAATACAAAATAAAAAAATTGTAATAAAAACAGATTTTTTTCTGGATAGGGACACCCTAATCACCTAGCGGTATGAAATGTACTTTAAAACTTATTCTCATACCTACCAAATATACATAAAAAAAAATCATAAAAATCGGTCAAGCCGTTTCGGAGGAGTGCGACCACAAACACCGTGACACGAGATTTTTTTATACATATAAGATTGTCTAGTTTGTTTTTTAGAGAAAATTTTGGTTTAGAATATTATCCAAAATAAAAAAGATAATTTAGAATGTATTCATTACGACCAGGACTGTGGGCTGCCCAATACCAAATCTTATATAATTTCTAAATTTCATAAAAATCTCTCAAATTGGCTCAAAAAATTATCTGGCGTTGTGAAATTCGAAGTCCACGAACCGATATTCAGCGAGCAACGTATTTTCCATCATCACTTATGACTGTTATGAGCTTTAAAACATTACTAATCAATAAGATGCCATTTAAAATAAAATTTTATTCTCGCGATTGTGAAGAAAGTTAAAATCTACTGAGGGAGATTTTAAATTTCTTCAGGAAGCCATGTAATTGAAACACAAAATATAAATAACTACAATTCAATGTCACAGCATGGTTTTGGCGACTCGAATCTCGAATCGAACTGGCCTGCTGTGAAGTAAAACAAGAAATAAGGTAGTTAGGATCTCAGAAGTTCTAGGAATTGCCAGTGGACATTGTTGTATCATTCCCCCAGCGTCTCCCAATTGTCTGTTGATTTTTTGGGCAGTGCCCAGACAGTTATCTCCTCTACTTGCTAACTTTTGCGTTCATTGTTACCCCAATTCCTGATCATTGAACAGTAGTCAGATTTAAGCATTGAACTTATGACCTACATGGAGACTTAGAAGCTATAACTGTGGTAAAGAATTTCACGAAAGCGAGATGTTCTCCCTTTGCCTACCTGCAATTATAGATTTCTCGGCAGCTGCCAATGCCGAACACCGCCACCGGTGGCAATTTTCCGGCTACAAAAAAATGTTTTTACTTATGTGCCATCCAAATATTTCGTTTTTCAAAAATAATGTCATTATTCTCAGTTGTTTAAATTTTATGGAACACTGTCAAAAATTGCAAGCTCGCAAAGCAGGAAAAAATGAATTGTTTTCTTTCGAGTTTTTAGGATTCTCGAAATTCTCAGAACGTTTAGCCCATACCATCTTATTTTCGTAGTCCACTTCAATATGTACCGTAAATGACAGGCTTGTTCATATTATGTCCTTTCAACAACAAAAAACGTAACAGATCCAATGGAAGTAGCATTTTTGGATATCAGGATGAAAAGCCTTTTTTTGGAAGTCGACTACAAGCGTTTCGGGTACGATTTATTTAGAATAAAATTATAATGTTTTTGTTCCTTGGAAAGATGACAGTCAAGGTTTATATTCGAGTAGCTCAGTATTTCCCAAAAACAAATACAATAGGTCAATAGGTATTTGTGGTTGTTATTTATCTTAGTATGAACAGAAGGTAGACCTGGTTACCAAACAAGTGTGTTGTTAATCTACTGTAACTAAGCAAATATTTTAAAAGCATTATACGACAATTGCGGGCTATATATAAATATATAATCTGTCATCCATAATATTCTATTTGTAATCCTTAGAAGGGCTTATCATGGGAACGAAATAATAATAAGTTAATGAGATAAATGCGTACGTTGCCTTTTCCAAGAAAATTTTGCAGAATGTCTACAGTGAGAGACGTATAAGTTGGCGGCGGCGTAAACATGAACTAAAGCTATATCCTTATATTTTAATCTGACAACCACGACTGCTATTGCAATGTCGTAGTTGACGGTGCCCTCCGTTTTAGCCGAATTATACTTACATACATGTATTTCAGTTAGGCCACGAACGCACAGGCAGGTGGCTGGCTTAGCGCCTAGAGCCTGGTGGCTTGCACTCTGGCTACTTGCTAGGATACATGGTGGCCGCACTGAAGGTGGGTCGCTAGGTGCCTTGGTCATTTGCTTGTCGGCACGTTGACGAGATGTCACTTTCAAAAATAGTTCTAAAACTGCTACTTACAGAAAATTCATATTTTAAAATATTCCATTCCACGGTCTTATCCATCATGCTGGGTTCATGACATAAATAAGTCACGGTCAAGCCATGGGGAGTTAAATGTTCTGTATAAACGATGTAGATTTTTAAACAGTGCATTACAAACCAGAGAAATTTTGTTGAATTATTTCAACGGAATTGGATTGATTACCTGGCAGAACAACTCATTGCCTGAAAACATAATCCAACGCCATAACCATAATATATACATTCATAACCATGTATGTTTTTGGATTTTCACGGCCAAAAGTATTTTCGTTATTTGTTTTTGTACGCCGTGTTACGCCATCTCCTTCTTTAGTCAACTTTTCGGGCAGCGTTACAGTGTCCATCATCAGGGCAGATGAGCTGCAACACGGCATAACACCCCAAAAAACAAATAACGAAAATTCATAACCATAACAACACAACACAAGCAACATTTTTCGGCTTTCTGTGGTGGTAGTAGGAGATTTTCAAACATTGTTGGGTTATTCGTAACCCGGGAATGTTTGTCTTTCTTTTAAAAAAAATAAAATAATAATAATAATTAACTTCTCAATGTAAAAAAAAAATCTCATCATAAATAAATCACTTTTCAGTACAAATCATCTTTTTCTACTTCGATTGCTACCTCTTCCTATAGTTTGCATTTATATGGAGCTTTTTTATTAGCTGGTTTCAACATCAAAGACAAGGTTCTCTTTTTAAAACTGATGCAATTAATATTTCATACATTTTTTACTTCTAAAATGCCTCGCGCCTAGTGGCAAAAAACCAACACGTTGGTTTACTTCGATAGACGCTAGGCGAGTGTCTAGGCGCCAAGCGCGCAGTGCGGCCGGTCGCGAAAATTCGAGAACGTTCGTTTTACTAAGCTACTCGCTAGGTGACTCGCTAGGCTCTAGGCGCTAAGCAAGCCGCCAGCCTATGCGGACATGGCCTTACAGTTTTGCTCTTGCCAAACGTCATCCATAATCCTCGTTTAAAAATTAATTGAATTTAGAATTGCAGCGCTCCAAAGTACTGTCATTAGGAAAAGCGAAAATTAAAAAAAAAATGTATATATATGTATAATCAGCGTAATGTTACAAACGTAACATTCGAAACACGCTACGTAGTCAGTTCGAATGAAACAGTCAATGAATTATATGAGTGTAGGTACCGATTTACGAATTTGAAAAATATGGTGTAATGAGTAATGAATCTGAAACAACATTGACATCGAATCTTGAACCATTATACATATGCAAGCATACGTATAATATCAAAAAAGGAGATATTCCAAGACTCTATTTTTAAAGCTTCAACGAAAACACTTATCCACTAAATGAAGTTTCGCTATCTTAAACACAAGTCACTTGTTACTCAATAAGCCCGATAATTAAAAACTTCAAGTTCAAAACCTTTTCGTTATCTGCCTCTCATATCTCGGGAAGTTAAGAACGCCGCGCGCCGTGAGTAAAGTTGTGTTCTGCCAAAGGGTAGTTTGGCATGGTGTGTGTTATAGATTAGTAGGCGAGATAATAACACGCACCTTTGATAAGGGCCCGCCATAGCCGATGGGCGATGGGGATATGTAATAGGGTTTGGGCCATACTGCCGATAGGGTCAGATTGAGTTCAACGTTTTTATGTTTTGTAAAAGATTGAGTGGAAAAGCCTAGATTTTATCTCGCAATGAAGCTCCTATTCTAAGGGTGTTTGAGCTTTATTTATACGTGGGATCAGTGTCACCGAACGTGGCGGGTACAATTATTTTAGGGTGGTGATACGGAATGGGTTTCTACCGTCGTCGCATCGCACGTGGCGATGCGTGAAAGGAAATTGTTTATGTTTATTTTAAATGTGTTATAACCTTGTTATAACTTATGCGAAATGGCTGATTATGACAATAAAAGTATTCGTCTTCCGTAGCTTTTTCCTATCGTAAGTATAATTGGACAATCTTCAACATGCAGGTTGCATCCCGGAACAACTATGTGTGAACTGTACTCGGATTGGTAATTTAGGAATCATTCTCTACAATCAATCGCAAGTTGGTTATAGTCAAGATAATCTTCAATATGCAGGTTTGCATATTGAAGATAATCAATAATTTAGGTATCCCTCACCTAATAAACATTCAACATGCGGGTTGCATCCCGGAACAACTATGTGTGAACTGTACTCGGATTGGTAATTTAGGAATCATTCTCTACAATCAATCGCAAGTTGGTTATAGTCAAGATAATCTTAAATATTCAGGTTTGCATATTGAAGATAATCAATAATTTAGGTATCCCTAACCTAATAAACAATTAATCTTTCGCTTAAATGCTTAAGCAATCTTCTATGTGCTTGTCTCTTGCCGTAACCGAGAGTTTGAAGAAATCTTATTTTGTACCTAGAAATTTTTATCATTCGATGCCGTAAAAAAACAATTTTAAACATCCATCAATCTAGATGACAAAGGACTTTCTTTGAAAAGTCAATACAATTGTGAGTAACTTAAAACTAAAAATAGGACTTCTAACGAATAAAAGTGTCATTTCAAAACCTCTTGTAATTGTTCACGTTCGACACCGCATGAAGGATTATGCTTCCATGTTAGACCATCCTGGCAAAAAGAAAATCGGCAATCGTGACTAATTCTGTAATAAAGAGATCGCGTGCTGACCCAAAGTCAAATAGCTTTTATTTTGATTACAGTCCGGAGCCACGCAACCGCTCACATAAAACATGACATGCTAAGGAAACTGTTCATATTCGTGAAAAATGCAATGGCTAAACGATAAAAAATATCAATCTTTTTCAAAACATTTTTTATTACAATTAACGAAATTATACAAAGTGTTCCGACTGCAATATCGGCTACTGCGGGCGTGGGCGTACTAATCCTCTTGAAATGTATTTATGGAGTTCAATTAATTCTCAAGATAATTCATGAGAAGTCTCATTCATAAACAACTTTATGCAAAGTGGAGAACAATACCAAACTGAAGTAATGCCTCGCAGCTATTTTGTTAATTTTTACGACACAACTTTTGAGTTTAATGTTTGTAAGCTTAAACAACTCTGAAGTTATTATGAAAATCGTGCCTCTTTAATACGGTAATGATAAACTTCAGTCTGATTAGGATGAAGATTATATATAAGGTCATAACACTTCAAAAAATACCAGAAAATTATATAAATCGTCGCTGTAGCATAAGAAGCATTATGTAACATTCAAAGAAAATTCTCATGCTTTATCCACGAGTCTCACGTTTACAGATTTCGTAAACTTGGCAGTTACTTTGAATATAACAATCAAGGAATGTAAATAAACATTCAGAAATCAGTGAGTCGTCCACAGATTGGAATGAAAAAGGACCCTTTGTGTACACGAACAATAAAAATGCTACCACAATCACCCGAATCTCCCATCTTGCTTATCTTAATGATGGACTTTTTAACAGCAACCTGCGGAGGCTTTGTTCGGAATATTTGTCAAAGATTAAATAAATTATTGGAAACATTCCGTTGAAAATACATCTATGAATCAGGTTACTTCCAAACATTAAAAAAATATGGTCATTGTCCCAAAATAGTTAGAAAGGGGCTTTTTTCAGATTAACGAGATTAAGGGGACGTTTCTTCAAATAATACATAAGTTCTTAATACTATTAAAAAAAAGATTAAAAATAAATTACTTAGGTACTCTATCCCACCTTTTTTTCTAATTTCTTTAACAGCATGAATTCAAATATGACCATAAACACGCACTCTTTGATATGAATACATACGAATTTTTATTTCTATCTTCTTTAAAATATTTTATTTTTCAGCTTACTTTAAATTTTTACATTCGTATGTAGTTTTATTATCTCTGAATATATTTTCTTTTCTTTTCCTCTTTCTTATGTTTTATTATCTGTTCCTATAAAAAAAATATTTTTTAGTTCTTGTATGAAATATTTCATGTATGACTACCACAACACGGACAGTATGTATGCTAGTTAAACACAAGCACAACAGCCTAGTATGCTAGTTAAAAAATGACAAAAAACAGTAACTTATAAAAATGTATTGAATAATGATGAAAAAAAAAACTGCAATTATTTTGATTTAATAAATTTGTGAATGACAAACCAAACTAGGCAACGGTTACTCGACTTTTCTGGACGATCTCTCATTTGTATTATTTGAATGTACTTGTGATTGCACAACCTTCCCTCACCCTGGAATAAATTATTTAATCTTATTTTAATTACCATTCATGTTTTTAAAATTAAATTGATATATAGTTTTTTTGTTTCTGATAGGCTAATATATTTCAAGTGTTGAAGAATACGGGATACAAGATACAAGTCTCTGTGTAGAAATGATTCAGTTTGGTTTATGGCAATATTTCATGTCGAACATTGCTTCTGATAACAGTCTAGGTAGGTATTGGAAAGTAGCGATCGCGAAACTTACTTTCCATAAATTTTCCTCAGATCTCGGGAAACTTTCAGGTTTTATTTCAGTTTCAGAACTAACACAAAAGAATCGAATCAAAGTTCAGCTTAAGACCGAGGGAGGCTTTTATTCAAATGGACGATTTTAAAATTAAATTTTATTTTTACAAATTAATCTATTTTATATTTTCTTAACCTTAGAATATACATTTGAGAGGAGTGTCCATTACCCGGAGCTAAAGGCATTTCAGTTATTTAATGAAACTGACGAAAATTAGGTAGAATTGAGATTTTTTTAAATTCAGACCTTGAAACCCGTCTGCTTGGTTCAATATATTCGCACCACATAATCCGTAAGCATGGATTTCGCGTGAAAATTCTGAAACCGTTACTTTGGATCGAGATTGTTAAATATCTATGCAAGATAGCTTTCATATTTCAAAGACAATAAGAAGCATTATTTCTGGTTAAAAGAAAAATACACATGTATGCATAAGAGGAAGAGAGATATACAGCTTTTAAAATGTAAGATCGCTCGGGACATTTTTGGTCTTAAGAAAGTATAACGCAATTACGTGTTTTGGGATGTATTTATTCCTATACAAGCAGACGGGTTAACATTGCTAGTCATTATTTCAATCAATGAGTTGACCATCGACTGTTCTCCCCGGACGATACTGAGAGTATTAAATTTTCTTTCTGAAACACTTATTAAACAAATATTAATTTATTTTTAAAAAGAGACATAATTTACGAAGCTCTACACCTCCATAGTATCAGCGACCTGTAACTAGGGTTGCCATCTCTTAAATTTGGCAACCAGGACAAGACGCGTGAAAACCCCGGATTTTAGGGCCCAGAACCCGGACATGTCTACAGGTATTTTTAAACATAATCAGTGTAATAAAGAACAGTTGAAAATGTCATAAATCATCTTTTATTTATTTTCAAATAAAATTTAGTCATCTTTTATCATCATTTTAAAGGTACCTAACAAAATAGAATCTTATTCTTATTAAAGTTTGTTACAAATTGTTTTACTAAACAGTTTTTTTTATTCTTAAAGTAAAACACAAATTATTAATATACTCTGTTATGAAAACAAAATCTCATTAAAATATTGAGCCTGACAAAATTCAATTAAATTTTTAAACAAAAAACTTAAAAGTCCTGAGACCATTTTAGTATTCAGTCTTACAATTTTTGAGGTAACTCTTGTAACTCGATAATAATTATATCTTAAAATTTTTATCAGCAGCCATTTAAACAATAAAATATCTCTTAACATAATATGAACTAAATTCAGTCTTCTTAAATCTTAAGCAACAAAACTGAAACGTATTAAAGTTTAGACTGTATTGTAAGTTACATTATTATTTTTTTAGTACAAAAGTGTTTTAATTTCAAATTCTAATTTTTTAAGCATAAAATAACCAAAAACTATACTCATTTATATCAGCTTAAAGTTTTAATCAACAGCCATAGTGTAAATTTCTTTGACAATAAAAACAATCATAACTCTACAAAAATGAAAAGAAATTATTGCACTCATAATATCTAGCTATTAAAGCTTTTTCCTCAGCGTCTCGCCTTTTAAACTTTTCGTTTTTTTTAAATTTATCACTCTTACCGATAGCTGATAGATGTTACTTTGTTTGAACAACTTTTATATTTGTTTAAAGCCGACCGGGTTCAGAACGACGGGTCCTTCCTCAGGGCAAACGCATTCGCTTGACTTTAAATTTTAAGACTTTAAATTTTTTTTTAACCCGGACATCAAATGAAACCCCGCCCGGACGCTCCCCGGACGCCCTCTAAACTAGGACAAATCCGGGGAAACCCGGACGGATGGCAACCCTACCTGTAACCCAATGATCCGGAACTACTGAGCTAGTTGAACCAAAATACAAAACTTTAAAATTTTGATGATAAAGGTAGGTAACTTCTGTTACCTGAAATTTTTCCGATACTTAGGGGCTCCAGACCAGAGGTGTCTACCAAACACGACGGTATTGCGCTCTTGGGATTTGTACTGAGTCAATAGTTGCGTTACGCTAGTACTCGTATCTTCCCGGTTTGTACAGGGCGTACAGCTTCTGAGTAGCTGTCTTAACCCTAGATTTAATAGGGCCCCCGTGTCTCGGCTGGTCTTTCAGGGTTATACCGAGTTTATCAATGAAAGTATTTTGGAGAAGATTGCTTTCTTTGAAGGGAAACATATTTTTATTTTGATCCCTTTTTCTCATAATCAAATATGATTGGGCCAATTTAAACTCAACATTTGAAGAGACTTCATGATAATGCGTGAATCACATGGATCGAATAGATGAGCGAGACAGTAAAATGATAATAGGCCGAGAGAGTTGGATGGACGAGTAGGTGTTTAGACGTAATTTTCAATTTGGCACCGACTTAGTCGATCGCGGAAAACGGTAGCGTGAAAGTGGCGAGTGGCGATTACGCAGCGAGTGAATTTTTATACCTGCCGAGTGGGCAAGCGAGTCAGTGCGGGGGTGGGCATTCAGCTTAGTAAGTTGAGTCCGAGTGACTGTCTCGCCCTTTTACTCGGCCGAGCGCTCGGCCGAATATTTACATATATGATGTGTTTACACGCACCGAGTAAGGGTCGACCGAGACAGGTTTTTTGTTCTCGGCCGAGACTGAGAGCCGAGACCGAGAATAGATAACTTGAGAAAAAAAGAAAATTCACTATTTTTGCATAATATAGTATTATGGCTTAATAGTATCGTAGCCGTTAGCTTACTTTAACGAATACGATGCCATAATATGTTGTGATGTAGAGTAATTAAGTATTTCATATGGAAAGAATACGATAGATGGCGGTAAGCATGTAGCTTGCACCATAGCTCGCCAGATGGCATTGGCGTACAAGAAGCAGTCTCGGAGATAGACTTGACGAGCTCCACTGGCAAGGCCGCAGAGATTTACCTACCCCCGAATAGTAAACAGTCGTAGCTATCCAGCTAGGTTATTCCAGTAAATAAACACTTTTATATTCAAAGAACCGTATTTAATAATTACTATCTGCCGAGGAAAGGGCAGACATAACAATTGGCGCAGCCGTATAAGTATAATTGTGTGAAAGTTACGCGTGCGAATAATAATTGGTGCTGGACACGGAGGACTAAGTCACTGCTGGAGTGACTTGCAGTTTTGGCAAGGAATCGGAAGAGATTCTGCTCGAGATTAAGGAGCATTTGGTTCCGTGGCTAAGGGCTGGATAAGAAGATTTTTGTTTTAGGAACAGAAGTGAAATACCGCAAGGAGGCGATCTGGTTGTGGATCATTGGATTAATCAGAAGTTTCAAGGTCAAAACGGATCATTGGGTTAATAGTTTCAAGGACGAATCTGTGGATCATTGGATTAATCAGAAGACAAGGATAAAACCCAGAGGGAGACCAGAAGAGTTCCTGAGATAAGTATTTTTGATTCTTTGAGAGGGATTATTTGTTATTGTTTTCTTGTTGATTTTTCTTTGCCGATTTATTTGTTGGGAGTTATGGAATCGGGTAGAATACCACCGTTTTGCCATCTCTCCGGAGACTGGGGGTTGTTTCGACTTCGGATAGAGCAATTTTTCGTGATCCATGATGACAAAGCGTCTGTGGAGAAAAAACGGGCTTTTTTATTGAATCTCCTAGAATCAGAAACGTTGACCTTACTAATTAATCTGTGTTTTCCAAGTAAAGTAACGGACTTATCTTTTGATAAACTTTTAGCGCTTCTCGACAAACATTGTAACAAAAATCGTTCAGTTTTTAAAGAACGGGAGAATTTTTTTTTAGCGAGGCAACAACAAGGCGAGACGATAAGAGATTTCGCGGTTAGACTTCGTTCTTTAGCAACGTATTGTCAATTCGAAACGAGGCTTGAAAAAACCTCATAGACATGTTTGCAATCGGGTTGTTACCGGGACGCGCGAAGGAGAAAATTTTCATAGAAGGGCAAACGTTGTCGTTTAATGAAATAGAAGGACTTGCAGTTAGTATTTCAACTTTGGATAGTGCTAATACAGTAAAATCAGAAGTAAACCTAGTAAAAAAACGAGTTACTAGCGATGGGTTCAAGCGAGATCAGCGTAGGGAACGATCGACGAGCCCCAAGGGTAGTTTTAACACGAAACCAGCTTATAGGTTAGGATCAAATTCAGGTACGAATTTTAGATCACCCGTGGGTAGTGTTAAAAAAACAGTGTTTTATTTGCAAAAGGAATGATCATCTATCGTTTGATTGTAAATTTCGTAATGCGAAATGTTTTAAATGTAAGGGCGTTGGGCATTTGCAGAAATTCTGCAAGAATAATCCTATAAATCCCATTTTTGAAAATCACAGGGATAGTAAAGTTTTAGTTGCGTCAATTAGTCCGATTACTGCTGAAATTGAAATTAATAACAAGAAGTTTACGGCAATGATTGATTCCGGTTCATCTTTATGTGTGATGCCGGAGGGTATTTTTAAACGACATTTTAGTTCAATAATTTTGTCACAAGACAAGCGGATTATTTCAGGTTATGGAAATAATCGTTTAAAAGTCGTAGGAAAGGCGATTTTTGATGTGAAATTTAAGGGTAGGAACAAAAATATTAATTTTATTGTAGTAATAAAAGGAACAGAATTAATTGTTAATTAATAATTACATGCTAAAAATTTATGTTTACAAATTGTGAAGAAGCAATAAATAAATAAATAAATAAATAAATTGTGGGAAGAGATTTTATGGAATGTTTCGATCTTGGGATAACTTCTCAGGAGACAATTAATTTAGTGACGCCGCAAATGAGGAATGGAGAAAAGTTTATTCAAGATTTCCCGGAAGTGTTTTCGCAAAAGTTGGGAAGATTTAACAAATATAAAGTCCATTTTAAAGTAAACCAGGAATCGGATCCAATTTTTTTCAATGCAAGGCCGGTTCCTTTTTCTATTAAAGGGAAGATCGAATCCGAATTAAGATCGATGGTAGAAAAAGGTATAATCTCCCCGGTTACAAGTAGCGAATTCGCTTCACCGATTGTTCCGGTGGTCAAGAAAAATGGAGATATAAGAATTTGTGTAGATTATAAAAGGAGTCTTAATTTGATTTCCAATTTAGAGAAATATCCGATGCCAAAGATTGAGGAGGTCATACATCAGGTTAGTTCGGGCAAAGTTTTTGCAAAATTAGACCTTAAAGAAGCATATTCACAGTTAGAATTAGCGGATCATTGTAAAAAGTTTACAACTATTAACACACACTTAGGTCTGTTCCAATATAACAGGTTGGTTTTTGGGTTTAAATCGGCTCCGGCCATCTTCGCAAGAACAATATCAAGTTGTTTACAAGGTTTAAAAGGCGTAGCCTTTTACCTAGACGATATTATTATTTCAGGGGTCGATGAACTTGATCTGTATAATAATATTTGCGCGGTCTGCGAGCGGTTGAAAGAATGTGGTCTATGTGTCAATACTAGGAAGTGTCAGTTTTTTGTTAAATCTATAGAATTTTTGGGATACGTTATTTCGGGAAGGGGCATTGAACCGCAAAAAGATAAATTGGAAGCAATTAAGAATGCGCCGTACCCATGCGACGTGCATCAATTGAGGAGTCTTTTGGAATTTTTTAATTTTTATCGGAACTTCATACCGAACATGTCATCAATTTTAGAACCTTTGCATAATCTTTTAAAGAAGAATGCAAAGTTTGAATTTGGGAAGTCATGCATTGACGCAGTAGATAAAGTAAAGTATCTAATGGGTTCTGATAGAATTCTCACTCATTATTTTCCCAACCTTCCTCTTAAGTTATATACAGACGCGAGCAGCGCAGGCCTCGGGGCCGTGTTATTGCACACATTTGCGGACGGTTCAATGAGACCGATCGAATTTGCATCAAGAAGTTTGTCTAGTGCAGAGAAGAAGTACAGTATTCTAGATTTAGAAGCGTTAGCTATTGTGTTTGGTTTGAACAAATTCTTTCAATACCTATTCGGTCGGGAGTTTACTTTATGCGTAGATAATATGCCTTTGATGAGGATTTTAGGGGAACACAAAAATATTCCAGTTTTAGCGGCTAACAGATTGCAGCGTTATGGAATTATATTAGCAGGATTTGCGTATAAGGTAGAATTTGTCAAGTCATGTCATAATCATGCGGATTTTCTATCTTGGCTTCCGGTAGAAAATTCTCAAGAAGAATTTGAAGATGATTATGGATCAGATTTTGTGTGTTATGTAGATAAATGCGAGCACATAGATATCAAGCTCATTTCCACAGCTATAGAGACAGACACGGTTATTCAGGAAGTTTTAACGTGTTTGCGTAAGGGCTGGCCAAAACGAGTTGGTCGAGATGATGTAGTGTGGAGATTCTGGGTTAAGAGAAACGAAATGTCCATAGTCAAGGATTGCCTTTTCTGGCAACATAGAATTGTCATTCCGAGTTCCTTATAAGAACATGTGCTAGAGTTATTACACAGATCTCATTTAGGAATAGTTAAAATGAAGGGCCTAGCAAAAGCTTATTTTTGGTGGCCATCACTGAACAATGACATTGAAAAAATGGTTCTAAAATGTGATGATTGCGCGGCTATGAGGCCGGCACCTTCTAAGAGTCATTTGTCAGTGTGGCCGAACCCTGGGGCAACTTGGAGTAGGGTGCATGTAGACTACTGCGGACCGGTAGCAGGAAAAATGTTTCTTGTAATTTGTGACGCTTTTTCCAAGTGGATCGATTGCTTAGAGGTTCCAAGGGCGGATTCGTTTAACACGATTAAGGAATTGAGAAGAATTTTCTCTAATTTTGGTAACCCTGATTGCATAGTTTCGGATAATGGAACAGCATTTTCTAGTGTAGAGTTTAAAGAATTTCTTAAAGAGAATAACATAGAATTTTTAAATTCACCGGTAAAATTCCCTCAGTGTAATGGACAAGCTGAAAATTCAGTTAGAACGGTAAAAAATTTAAAAAAAAAAATTATGGTTAGGAATAATTTTCCAGTAAATTATGAAAGTAGATTATGTGATTTTCTATCGGATTATCGAAATTCGCCACATTGCACAACGGGATTAGAACCGGCAGTCTTGATGTTTGGTAGGAGACTGAAATAAACTTTCAGTAGTTTACTTCCTAAAACCACTCAGGAAGATGTGTCAGAACAGAGAAAAATAGCTAACGATAATATAAAAAGGAGTCAAGATAATCAAATAAGGAATTATGGGGGCGTAAAAATTAGGAATTTACATGTTGGACAAAAGTGTCTGGTCAAGGACTTCCGTCAGGTGAATAAAGTTGGTTGGGTTAGAGGTATTGTAGAAAGGAAAGTGGGTAAAAAAGTTTATATCGTTAGGATCTGTGGTACTCCGTTGACTTGGAAGAGGCATATTGATCAGTTAAAGAGTTTATCTGTGAAATGGGAAGAGGAGAGTGAAGATAATAACCCACCCACCGCGTCTGAGGTCACGAAATGCGCTTCAGACGAGTTGGGGACCTCAGCTTTGTTGAAGGGGCTAACGTGGAGTTCTCTTGATTTCAGATTACCAGCGGATGATCGAGAGCAAACTACTCAACTAAGACCTTGGGAAGGAAGGCTCCGTTCAAGGCGTTCATAAAGGTCCCTCCCAGAGAAACAGAAATATTTAAGTTGAAATATTTAAAATCATGACTATGTTTGGTTGAATTTAGTGTATAAAATCGTGTATAAATGAAATATTTAAAATCCTATTTTTTTTGTCAAATTGTATAACTTCTTTGAAAAGAACATGTCTTGTATTTATTGTAGCCAGGGCTTGAGGTTAGGTGGGGGAGGGTGTGATGTAGAGTAATTAAGTATTTCATATGGAAAGAATACGATAGATGGCGGTAAGCATGTAGCTTGCACCATAGCTCGCCAGATGGCATTGGCGTACAAGAAGCAGTCTCGGAGATAGACTTGACGAGCTCCACTGGCAAGGCCGCAGAGATTTACCTACCCCCGAATAGTAAACAGTCGTAGCTATCCAGCTAGGTTATTCCAGTAAATAAACACTTTTATATTCAAAGAACCGTATTTAATAATTACTATCTGCCGAGGAAAGGGCAGACATAACAATCTGGTTCTAAATAATAATAATAATAATAACTCCGAATGCTTTGGAGAAAACTTTAAGTTTTTTTTAAAACAACAATTACACACACGATCAACGATCACACGATCAACGTTAAATAATCAAAAAGGTTTAGGAGAATAAGTTTCATACAACCAACAACGAGAATCGCAGAAACCGGAATGAGTTGTTTGACGGTGTTGTCGTGACAACCAGGATTGCAATCCGCTTTGGGATGCCAGTGATAAAAATCCACGTAAATTAATTCTGTCAGTACTTATTCCCACAGTATATTTAAGAATGTAATAATAATTTGTTTTAAATAGTTTTACTTATCAAAATTGAACAACATGATGTTGTAGCACATAAAAAGAAATTTTTCTGCGTTTTCACCCTTCAAAGAGGTTGTATAATTGACCAGCTCTGCTAAAGAGTTGTTCACTTGCTAGACTAGTAGGCGGTGCTGATAGTATGGCGGACTTTCATCAAAATTGACAGCTCTCTCACGCACTGATACCAAGTAGTGACGAATGTGGACGCGCGCGGTAGATTTGAATCCTATTATCCTAGAATGCCGAGACCGAGACCTCGGTCGATCCTTAGTACCGAGCATTGTGATCAGTGGCGACCACCTCTAAGGTGCGGAGGAGCGCCGCACTCCCAAAATTTCTGGTAATCTAAAAATTCCCGAGCGCCAAAAAAAATTAACTTATTTCCGACACGCCTCATCACAGATCACAATAAACACTCGGTTATAAAGCATACATCATAGTACCTATAGGTGCCTGCTGGACTGCGCGCGTAACAAAGCAGATCGTTGTGTGTCCCTATTCAGAGTGGTGGTTAATTTTGAAAATTGATCTCAGGACTTGCAAGAGTTCTTCCATAATTATTTACTGAGCCAAAATCGTAGGAAGGTTGAATGCTTTGCAAATTTTACGAAATTGAGGATGGCGCTCGATAAATTTCCACCACATCGAAAGGAACGGTTCGTTCTGTAGCATGTTAAACGGGGACACGTTTGTGTCATATCATTATCCATATCGTGTCTTTATTTTAATGTCTATTCATCATTCAATATATCATTCAATGTTTTACTCAGCATCGACCAACGACAGTGTAACAACATAAACAATGCGGGCATTTGTTATGACATTATATATTCATTCGAGTTTCGGAGCGTTAGTAAGACTTTCGGATGTGTGATAAACTGAATTTTTTTTCGATTCTCTGGAATCGATTTTCGTGCCAGAGTATCTTCATACAATTTTCTGGATAAGTTTAAATTAAGGAATGAATTGTTATTGAATTTGAATTTACTATCGCGGCGACTTTACAAATACTGATGGATCAATATTTATTTTATAACACTTTTTCTCTTCTTAACAATGTATTGCATGAACCCAGAGACAATGGAGGATCGACCTAATTTACAAATAGGTATGATTTTTTCATAATTGAATTTATTTTAATTAGGTTAGGTAGGTCCAAGTTTTATGGGATATCTCTATGGGATGTGTGGGATTGCATTCACCTCCCCACATCCTAAAATAAACACTTTTATTATTATTATTTTAGCGCACCACCCATTTTTATGAGCACCAGCCGCCACTGACTGTGATGTGTTTACACGTACCGAGCACTCGGCCGAGAGCACTGTCTCGCCCATGTACACAGTCCGTGTGATCCACGCATTACCACTTATTCTGTGGTTCAATACGTACTAAGTTAAGTCATTTGTGTTTTACCACTCTCCGAAGGCTTTCATGCAAAATAATTTAGCACAGATTGAGTACCAACATCAGCTGAAATTCGTGATGTCTTGGTGACTTTGTGAACGCGAGGAAGTACGACCACCGGAAACCGCGTATATCGTCATAATCCTCAATCCACGCATATATGGTCGTTTACTGATAAGCCCATTGTGACCCTGTTGAAGGCCTTGGAGGTTAGAGTGCTACTGTTAGTCACTTGGAATTCGTGTTATTATTTGTTGATATTATTATACCATCCTCGAGGTATGTAAAATGTTTGTCCTTAAATCCCACATTTCATCGCCTTTGACAGGACTGACGTTATTGCTTGTGCGGTATTTATTATCGGGTTGGAGCTTTTATTTTAATTCAAAATAAATTTTATTCCTTAGTTTCGGCAGAAAATTTGATTATGACTTTGAGGGTGTGAAACCACGAATTGCGGTTGCAAATTTCTTGGGTTAATACGGAAGATGCCACATTTTTCGAAACAGTTAACCACGACAGGCAGTAAATATGCCTGCTGGCCGAACCTCTGAAGTGCACTTTGCTCTTTATTAATTTTAAAATTTGTTATTCCTCATTACAAAAACCGCCAAACTGCCGGAGCAGTTCATCAGCAGGTTAATTTGACAATAAACATGTCAATAAAGCATGACAAGAAATTACAATATGAAAAATACACGTAGGATAATAATTAAAGATACAATTAATATGGATTGGTACGGTGAAAAAAATACGCCTTACCTAACGTAACCTATTAAACGAAGTTTTTTTGACACCTTTATTGGCCTTTAAAAGGAGTGATGAAGTTGCCTATTGTTGAGATAACATCCTACAAACAAATGAAACCCACTCCAATTTTATTTTAATATATTTCTTTATTTTAGACATTCAATTTTTACAGTAAATATAAATTATTTTTACATGTTTATTACACAGTAATATATTCATAAAAAAGCTTTTCTTCGACAGAAAGGGACAAGGCTCCTATGTTTGGTGGAGTAGCTCAAATAATAAAATCATATAAGTAATAAACAAAACTTGTTACGAAGTAGTTAATATGTTTTGTTATTTTTTTATAAATTTTGTTTGTTTTATAGAAGTAATATAAATAAAATATTATTTTTTCACATACTTCAATTATTGTTTTATATTTATTTAATTTAACACGTGTAAACTGTCTGAATGAGTGTACAAAATAAGCCAAATAACAGTAATCAAATCGATTTTTAACATGTCTAAAAAAGTTTCCGTTTCGGTTTCGGTTTCGGCAGATTTTCTGATTTTCAATCAATGGATTCTAATATATGTATACTTAGAGGTAATCTCTCTCTCCGATGGTGCTACAGCCCATATCGAGCTTTGGTCTCCCGTACTTAGAGATAATATCAATATATATTTTTTGATCTATTAATCACCTTCTCAATAGTCCAAATGTTTTTTTTTTATTCGATCGGGTGTCATTAATTTATTGGCGTAGATATATATCATCACCAGACAGTTCCAAGAGGCGTTGTAATTTTACCAGTGTGGTACAATGATTTAACCAAGTTGGCTTCAGAAGTAGTTATTCCAATTTGTAGCAAAGGTCAAAAGACTTTGCCTCAGAGACACATGGTGTAGAGGTGTAGAATAAGTTCATCGTGAACATCGAAGTCCTCTTAAATAACAAATTCGGCCGAAGCGAAGTCGGGAAATAGTTTCGTTCAAGTGGCTGAATAGCTCGGATGTGTCTAATTCACTAAGGTTCAGTGAACGATAGACGTAAAACCTTACCGCACCGGCAAGATTAACGCATACCCACATTACGTCGGATCTAGGATTATCCTGATTTGATAGCCCAGTAACTGTAACATAACATAGATCGACTACACTCGTATAGACAGACTCTCCTTTCGGAATTAAATTTGCCAACCAGGCTAAAACCTTGGCAGTCAAGATAGGAAGCGACAAGAGGCTCAGCTATGTGTGTTAAATTATTGAACGGGCGGCTACCTCAAAGCAATACGCGTTGTGACAGATACTGATGGACTTGAATACATTTCTGAATAATTGATGATGAAATCATAGTGTACCACAGTGCGGTTGTGTAATATCTTCATTAGTGACAAATGTGTCCCTACATAAGAGCCAACAACAACAGACCCTGATTTGTTTGTTTCCATTCCGAAATATATATACTATATTATTTCATACCTAGTAAAATAATGATTTATGATTGATGATTTAAATGAAAGAAAGAAATGGACACCCATTAATTAAAATAAGAATTTGAAATTAAAACACTTTTGTACTTTCTTCCACTAATTTATATTTCACCAGGACCGGTTTCATCGTATTACGGACATTTTCAGACTGGTAGTTGAAATTCTTATGCTACGGTATTTATACACTCTTAGGCAGGGGTACACAACATTGTCTCTATATAATGAATATTTCTATTTTGTTAATTTTAAGGTATTATAAGTTATTTTGTTAATTTTAGGTACATACAGGTAATTATAAAGTTTATTATTAAAATTATGAATGATATTTTTACTTCACTTCTTCAAACTTCGCAAAATTACTTTGTGGCATCATTAATTATAATTATATTATTATCTATTTTCTTCGTTTAACGAAGAAAATAGATCGAAAATACATTATGAATAAACAGTTGGAACATAATGCTCAATCACCATTAATATACCCATTACAATTCACTTAGAATTATTTTACTTCGGAGAGCAGTGGGGTAATTTAAGTATGTAATTTAAAAATGTAATAACCCAAATGTACGGAGAACCCAAATAATAATAAATACCATATTGCATCAATATTTGTCAATTAAGCCCTAAGCAACAAGGAGGGAATAACCCAACATTACCAAAATAAAATATCAGTAATCACAAACCTTTTAAATTATATAAATTCATGTATGTATATTCATTTGAAGTAAAAATATCTATTTAATATGTAACATCATTCATAATTTTAATAATAAACTTTATAATTACCTGTATGTACCGAAAATTAACAAAATAATTTATAATACCTTAAAATTAACAAAATAGAAATATTCATTATATAGAGACAATGTTGTGTACCCCTGCCTAAGAGTGTATAAATACCGTAGCATAAGAATTTCAACTACCAGTCTGAAAATGTCCGTAATACGATGAAACCGGTCCTGGTGAAATATAAATTAGTGGAAGAAAGTACAAAAGTGTTTTAATTTCAAATTCTAATACAATGGAATTCCACCACGAATTATCAGTGCAAAAACTAGACTAGTTAAAATAAGAGCAAATATATCTTAAATTTTCATATTAGTCTTAGAATGAGTTATTATTTTTTATGTTTGATTGTACATGAATAAAGATCTTATCAAGTCGAATAAAAACCTTTTAATGTCGTAAAGTACGAATCATTAATTTTATTTAAAAAAAGTGTATAAAATTTTGCTATTTCAAGAATATCAAAAATGTGAAAATAATAGTGTAAAAGGTCACACTTAAGCCCTCCAAGCAAAACTGGCGTGAAGCTATCATTACGCCATGATTTATGTGTATTGTAAGCCCGTTAGACTTGTGGCCGCACTCTTCCTGGTACTATGTATGGTAATTCCACCATATTTTATATTTAATATATACATTCAAGTTGGGGACGCTTTTTGTCTCGGCATCTTGATAACGTGGAAACATTTTCACCTCCAGCAGGCAAGCAGCAAGCAGCAAGCAGCAAGCAGCAAGCAGCAAGCACTCGGAATGCTAATCCCCCGACGCGTGCGCGTTTATAGTTTTAAGCTAAATGAAAAACTTTGGGACTTGTTTTTATGAAAATATTCCCCAGAGAGTTCGGAGCGTCTTGTTCCAAAGCTGTTTTAAGAAGACACGGAATCTTGAATGAAAATTCAAATGACACGTCCCACCTACGTATGTACTTAGTCACAGTATAAGACTTTTCTTCCCGGAATATTAACATTAGACCAACTTAGCCCTATGGGCTCATAAAGTTAACTGTTTGAAATTGAAACACCCAGCGACGGATCTCAGGAATTTTGCCAAAACTTTAAAAAAATGTAGAAGAAGAACTACTCTAGAAAAAGTAAAATCCTCATTTTAAAGCAGAACGAGAAAGAATTAGAAAGGTGAACCATGGTGATGTGATAAATGAATAGCTTTTCTGTTTTCCGTTTAGGTTATAATAATTATTTTTCTTATTTACGCCACGCAAGTGTTAATAATGCATTAGTGTAGGATTACGAATGATAAAAAATGAGAAAGTAATAAAACGAATCAACAAATGCTTTTTAAATTCACAGAAAAGTTAATAAGTACAGGAACCAACAATAAACGGCAAAAATCGAAAAGAAAAATAAATTAAAGGTTTAAAATCAACATGAAAAATAGAGATTAATATCAAACAAAATAATTTCGGTTGTTTGTGGTGTGAAATATTCCTGTGTGATATTATTCACGTTCAACAAACTTTCAAATTTAAAAATTAGCGGTAAATTAGGTACTTATCTTATGTTCTTTAATTCCTACTTCCTATTGTTTATTTAATTTAAATATTTAATTTTAATTTTAATTTTAATTTTAATTTTAATTTTAATTTTAATTTTAATTTTAATTTTAATTTTAATTTTAATTTTAATTTTAATTTTAATTTTAATTTTAATTTTAATTTTAATTTTAATTTTAATTTTAATTTTAATTTTAATTTTAATTTTAATTTTAATTTTAATTTTAATTTTAATTTTAATTTTAATTTTAATTTTAATTTTAATTTTAATTTTAATTTTAATTTTAATTTTAATTTTAATTTTAATTTTAATTTTAATTTTAATTTTAATTTTAATTTTAATTTTAATTTTAATTTTAATTTTAATTTTAATTTTAATTTTAATTTTAATTTTAATTTTAATTTTAATTTTAATTTTAATTTTAATTTTAATTTTAATTTTAATTTTAATTTTAATTTTAATTTTAATTTTAATTTTAATTTTAATTTTAATTTTAATTTTAATTTTAATTTTAATTTTAATTTTAATTTTAATTTTAATTTATGTATGTTTGTTACTCTTTCACACAAAAACTACTGAATGGACTTTAAAAATTCTTTCACTAATAGAAAGCAACATTATTTGCGAGATCTATGGGCTATATATATTGGTATGCTCTGGCGTTATGAAATTATTTATCACTAGCTTTTGCCCCCGGCTTCGCTCGCATAGTATTAGGGGGTACCCACAGCGCCTGCTCCACCTTCCCTATCCCCACTCCAATCCCCCCTCCTCCTCTCCCCCGCCCTTTCTCACCCCTCTACCCCCCCCCCCACCACCCCAAATTCCCCCTCACCCCTCACCCTCCCCGCCACCCTCCGCCCTTCCCAATCCCCCTTCCCCCCACCGACCCTCCGACGTGCCCCCACATCCTACCCCCCCTCACCCCTCCTCCATACCCGTTACATTCATTTTTCAAACAGCTCGCGTGCCACCTATTGCAATTTTTGTATATAAATTTCATAATGCCAGAGCTCTAAGCTATAGGCCTATAGCCTATTCTGATGTATGAGCTATATTATTGTAAAGTTTCATTAAAATCCATTCAGTAGTTTTCGCGTGAAAGAGTAACAAACATACATCCATACAAACTTTCGCCTTTATAATATTAAGTAGGATACGTTTTCTGTCAATAACAAAACCGATTTATTGCAAACGTCAACCAATTGTCGCCTTGGAAACGATGTTTTTTAAAATTATTTTTTAATTAGGCAATTCACCCTAAAAAGAGTGCTTTCTTGGCGTTGTACTTAATAACTATCTCTAAAAATGAATCACCGAAATGTATGTATGCGCATAAACCCAAACGATCGCACCAAATTGTATAATTCTTTTTTTTGTTCGTTATTTTGTCTAAAACTACTGTTGAGTTCTGGCATTATGAAATTTGTATAAAAAATATAATAATGGCACGTGAACAGTTTGAAAACTGAATGTATGGAATGGAATGCGAGAGGTGAGATGGGGGAGTGGGGAGAGGGGAAGGGGGTGTTGGGAAGATTTTGGTGGAGGGAGATAGGGGAAGGGGATTAGGGTGGGGGGAGGGGGTTAGGGGAGAGAGAAGGGGAGGGAAGGAAGGGGAAAGGGGAAGGATGCAGGGGGTGGGGGGAACGGAGTTGATGGGGGGGAGTGGTGAGGGGAGAGGGAATGTGGAGGGGTAGGGGGTGAGGGGAGGGGTGGGTGTAGGGAGAGGGGAACGGGGTTGATGGGGGAGTGGAGTGGAGAGAGGGAAGGTGGAGGAGGCGGAGTGGGGTGGGAGAGGAAGGGAGGGAAGGAAGGGGAAGGGGGAGGGTTGGAGGAAGGTGGGGGGAGGTGGAGTGGGGAGGGTCTGGGGTGGGGGAGGGGTGGATGGAGGGGGAGGGTTGGGTGGATGGGGAGGGTTGAGTGGAGGGGGAGGTTGATTGATGGGGGGGGGGGAGTGAAGTGGGGAGAGGGAAGGTGGAGGAGGCTGAGTGGGAATCCCCTAATATCATGCGAGCGACGCCGCGGGAAAAAAACTAGTAATTATAAAGATGAAAGTTTGTATGGATGTATGTTTGTTACTCTTTCACGCAAAAACTACTGAATGGATTTTAAAAATTCTTTCACTAATAGAAATATACATTATTTGCGAGTACTATAGGCTATACATATTGGTAAGCTCTTGGTTGATGGGGCGAGTGGAGTGGGGCGAGGAAGGTGGAGGAGGCGGAGTGGGAATCCCCTAATACCATGCGAGCGAAGTCGCGGGAAAAAGCTAGTTAATTAATAATTCTACGTTCTTAATTAATAATTATATATCCTAATAAAATGCGTTTTACGATTAAATTTCTAAAAGAAGATTTTTCAAGCTCACGGATTAGAATACGGAATACAAGAAATAAACATTCCAACCGTTTTTTTTTTTAGTAGAAACTATGATGCGTTCACTTTTATTATAAAATTAGAATTTTAGATGACGTGTCCATAAAAATTCTAGATAACTAGCTGGTTCCCGGTATGCGTTGCAAAGCAATATACAAAGTAATAAATTGTTTCTCCCTGCATATCCTTTACCGTGCGTCTCCGTTCCCCTTCCGCATGTGTGTTCATTCGAAAGGTAAATTTCTGACATCCCTCTCCCTTTTTTGTCAACAAAATGTAAAATTAAATTAAAAAGAAAATTGACATTATTTATTTTTGAAAAGCAACGATCCTAAGTTATTTCATTTTTATGTGAATACTGCACAAGTGTCCCAACTGCTCTCAACCATCTTGAGCCAGTGAGACTATGACTTCCCCAATCGGGATACGATGTTAGGCTGAACGTAGTGGGGAGGGGAAAGAGTTGGGGAAGTACCTGGTTTTTCAGATCTAGTTACCAAACACGGCTAAAGTAATTTCAAGCAACGTTTCAATTCTGAATGGTGGTATTACACCAGAGGGTCCTTACAACAGAAACTGAAGATATTATTTTATGAATGCTTTCAGCCCCACAAATTCTGCAATTACGACATCCCATGATTTTTCAGCGGTCAGCGCTAGAACATTACATTGGTGAAAAAAAAAGTACAAATTTTCTAGTTTAATACGGAATAAATCAAAATAACCACGGAATTGTATTTATTTCCAAGCCTATGTAGCCTTTGGAATGGGAAATGAAGTTTTTTTTCGACGAATTGACAAATAACAACTATGGGAGTCTCGTATTGCAATTTTGAACTCGGAAAATTCTCAGCTTTTGGCGCATCTATTTATGAAGTGAAAACTTCTTTATATTAAATGTGATTAGAAACTCGATGAAACTAAAAAGCGACACTAAAAAGAGACAAACACATACATCTATAGGATTTAGTCTGCGAGAGAATGAGATAGTATAGTCGGTCTCCTGTTTGTGCGGTGCTTTGTAGCCTCCCACTCTTGTCTTATTTAATTTCACACACACACTCCCACACTTCTACAATTCAGACGGTAAAAGTAAAACCTTCAAGTAATTGTTTATTTTTTCTTTACATGGTAGGTATTATTGTTTACATTTCTACTTTAAACCTAACTAGGACAAGCCTTCGTTGAGGTTAACAATTTTATAAAATAATCAATATATATTATAAAAGAAAGGTCAGAAAAACGTGCGGACCGCAAAAACTCAGAAACGAGTTCCGGAAATTATGTATATGGTGTGGTCAAAGGAATTATGTATATGGTGTGGTAGATCTGTATCCCCCCTCCAGAACCCGTTTTTATCTAAAGGACGTGCTTTTGAAGATATGAGGGCTGGAAGTTTCGCCCTCTAGAAACTTCAAGAACAGTTTTCCGGAAAGTTCTAGAAGGTTCGATAAAAATCTAGAAATTTCTGGAAGGAGTGGCGGAGTATGTCGGTGAGTCTAGAAGGTTCAGGAAAGTTCTAGAAGGTTTGATAAAGCTGTAGAAAGTTCTGGTACGAGTGGCGGAGTATGTCGGTGAGTCTAGAAGGTTCCGAAAAGTTCTACAAGGTTCGATAAGCTGTAGAAAGTTCTGGAAAAAGTGGCGGAGTATGTCGGTGAGACTAGAAGGCTTCGAAAATTTCTAGAAGGTTCGATAAAGCTCTAGAAAATTCTGGAAGGAGAGATGAAGTGTGTCAGTAATACTAGAAGGTTTCAAAACGTCTGAAAGGTTCCTTAACGCTTTAGGAAGTTATGGAAGGAGAAAATTCTAGAAGCTTTCAGAAACGAGTGGTGGCGTGTGTCGGTGAGTCTAGAAGGTTTGGAAAGTTCTAGAAGTTTGGATAATCTTAATCTTCAATATACATTATTAAAAAAAGTGTACAATGTGCTTGCTGCTAAAATTCAGAGACTCGGATATAAAATAGAAAACTCAGATATCGGTAGTTATATTGTGTGGTAGCCCTCTATTCCCCATCCATGAAGAAAGTTCCCGTTTTTACCTGAAAGGCGTTCTTATGAAGATAAAAGGGCTGGAAATTTCACACCCTTGAAATTTCTAGAACAGTTCAGAATATTCCAGAGTATTCTTGAGCATTGCACTACATTCCAGAATATCCCGGAACATTCTGGAATGTTGTAGAATGTTCTGGAATAGGCTGGAACGTTTGGGAATATACCGGAACATCCCAAATCATTGTGGAACATTCCAGAACACCGAATGTTGTGCAATGTTCTGGAACATTTGAAGTTTTTTTTTGTGTGGGGCTACCCATTTCTATATATATATGTACATATAAAAATCTATTGCTGTGCGTTTGTCTCGCTAAAACTCGAGAACGGCTGGGCCGATTTAGCTGATTTTGTTTTTAAATATTTGTCGTAGTTCAGGGAAGGTTTAAACGGTGGTAAAAACAACAATTTAACAAAATTCCCATACAAACTGTTCTACCTACTTTCCTGTTGATCATTTGACGTTCGTCCCTTCGGTACGGTAGACTCGGGTCCACTCGAATTGAAGAATTGAATTGAACCGGGAGTTTGAAAACTGAATGTATCGGGAATGAATGTATGGAATGCAGGAGGGGAGATGGGAACCCGGGAGGTCGGGGAACTCGGGAGGGGGGTTGGGAACTCGGGAGGGGGATCCGCGAGAGGGGGAAGGCGAATACGGGAGTACGGGGGAGTAGAGTGAGAAGAGGGAAGGTGGAGGAGGAGGAGTGGGAATGCGAGACGGGGAGGGGACGCGGGGGAGGAAGGGGAGGAGGAAGGTAAACGGGACGAATGGGAAAGGACGCGCAGGGAGAAACAATTTCTTTATTAAATGGCATAGCAACGCATGCCGGGTACCAGCTAGTAGGGTATATAAAGCAAGATCCGTCGTGGATCCAGTTCAATCTCACATCAACTCCCTGAGTGAAGCCGCACACCCCAGCCAAAGTATTTAAGTCCCTGAGGTAAATGATTTCCCTCAGGGCCTATGTCGTCTTTGGGAATGCTGTGTGGATGGTTTTTTTGAGGAAAGGAAGGAGAGGAGAGCTCTGGGAAGGAAAAGGGTTTAAGGGGGTTGGTAGGTATCTGGGGTTCAGTGTGTCCTGGTCATCCGCCTCCAATACCTAGACAAGCCTCACCCCATGAACCCGGGCACCCCTGCTAAATCATCAAACATAGCGAACCACTTGGGATGACCTGTGGCAGAGGTGTTGGTTATCCATTCCCGGGGCGGCAGTGCAGTAATGTGGAATTTTCCACAACTAGGATGAAAAGAAAAGAAAATATATGTGGAAAATATTTTAAGACATTAAAAATTTTGGCAATCCTTGGCTAACAAAAACAATTTAACAGTCTTTTTAAAGATGCACAAGGAATTGAATGAATGTTCTGGAAGGCTATTAAATGTAGAGAAGAGCCAGACACAAATAATTTATTTGACAAAAAAAGATTTGGTTTCAATTGACACAAAGTTCAGACCAATAGCCAAACCACGAAGAGTTTGAGTAACATATTGCTATTGTTAATTCATGACCAGTGGCGGCCGCTGCCCTGAAAACGTGGTGGTTCACTGATAATCCGTAACTATAAGATAACGATTACTAATGCTGAAGTCACAAGGTTCACTCGGATGAAGGTTTACTCGATGAAATGTTCCATTCTCGTTTAACCGAGTGTTCAGACGGTTCCTTCGAAGGAAGAGTTCACTCGACATTCTCGCTACGAAGTCGTCGAGAGTAGTCGCGGCCGCATTGGAATTCGTCCGGCGCTGACGGCTAAGTTCGGGAATATTTACGATTTCAATTGACATTTCCGATAACGTCGAACTAAATTACGAGAAATTGGCGATTCTTGTAAACAGTAAATAAATTTCAGCACCATAAAATGAACATATGGTTAAATAATAACCTGAAAACTGATATCTACCAGTATTTTTGCACCATGAAAATATTTTTATTCCAAAATAGGCCTCGGCTTGCAATAAAATCCATATAAATGAAATATTTATTAACGTATCCAAAAACTAAAAACTGTTTTGGAAAGGTGATGAAATATACTTTCAAAATTTATTATTAGAAATAACCACGTAATTTTTTAAATAGAATAATTTTTAATGTAAACTTTTAAAAGTTTAAAAAATGGCTCTACTTGCTTTTATTCTAACTAAAATTACTGGTAACAAAAAAATATAAAAACACACACTTATTTTGTTAGACAAATAAATTATAAACGTTTCTGTCACCTCACTTTTTTGTCGTTTTATATAAAAATAATTCATAAAAAATTCACAATGTTTCATAATTTCTTTTTCAAATTCGATCAGAAACTTTGGTTCCATAGAAGTGTACATTCGTATTATTTTGTGGTTAATTGTTATATTGAATATATAGAGCATTATTTTCTCTTTCCATTACCGTTTAGATCATATTTTTCACTATGATAGTAAGGGAGAAACAACGATTTCTATGAGACGTGTAGGAGTTATTTCGAAAAGCGAACTAAACGGAGCATTTTGACGTTTAAGCCGCTCCGGCTACTCGTCCTCACGACAGAACATTTCGGCCGACTAAATTGCGAGTGAAAGACTGTTCACTTGAGTGTTCACACACATCATTCGCGTCACGTGATGTTAAATTCCGGTTGCGAGTGAACAGTGCCGAAGGAAGCATTCCAACATTGTTGGAATGCTTCATTCGGAACTGTCTCTATTCACTTTCGTGTTCACACGGTTCATTTCGAGGGAAAGAGGCGGAATGAAATCACGAAATGAACGATAAATGAATGGTGTGAATGGGCTATAAGCAACGTTAGGTAAAAATGATCCCACTAATCTTATTTGGAGAGAAGACCTATTTTAAGCTGTTTTCGAAGTGCGAAGACTTCTACATATCGCTTTTTAATTAAAATTTTTATTTTTCGGTACTAAGAAAATAAAAAACACAATACTATTTTTTCGTAAGTAAATCTTCAATTTCAACCCAAAAAACTCTTTTCTTTACAATGTTTACAATGTAGTGTAAGAAGAATATACGACGCAAATGTGAATGGTAGAAGAAGTCGGGGACGCCCGAGGAAGACATGGCACGAGCAAGTGAATCAGATACTTGAGTCGGGCCATGTCGAAAGTCGGAATAATAGAAGAGAATGTACGAGACGATGTATGAATGTGAGTGAGGCAAAGAGTGTGTGCCAAGATCGAGTTATTTGGCGGTCCGTCCTCTCTGCCTACCCCTGTGGGGAAACGGCGTGATGGTTGGTTAGTTAGTTTTATATTTCATTTTAAACAGGATACAAACAGTATTTATAAACAATGTATAAACAGCACGAGGGCAAAATTGTTAAAGTTACCTATGAAAAAATTGTATTCCTTAATGATCTGCGTTTTATAATTTAAAACATCAATCAATAAAAAAGGAAATATATGTAAAATGTAGGTATTGGCTGTACCTTTTGATTAAAAAAAGAATTATTCAGTTTGGTTAAGTATTTTGGCCTTAAATCAGAATTTAAGTTTGTATGATAAAGGCCGCTGGGTGGCACACCAAAATATCTTAATTTTTCGTACATATGGCCGGCGATGCGCGCTGGCGATGTTTGGGATATTCGATACAAAAACATAATTCGTTCCGCTTGCAATTGGCCTGCACACCGGACAGGGTAAATTCGCGCGGAACTTTGAGAATTTGCTCTCCCTAATTCATATTATATTATGCATTATATTGGTAGGTGATATTTTTAATGAAATTCATAGATTTTATATTTTTCGGTAAGATATTATAAACTAATTTTAGACGATATAATTTACCAGTGCTGCACACAAACACACTGTTCAACCAGCCGCCCTTGTTCATGACATTACATTCCTTAAAGAAAATTAGTTAGTTTAATATCTAAAATCTTTCTCGGTCATAACTTACGAATCAGTTTTTGAGGTATTAAGCGGTTCTATATTAATACTTCCCCGGGATCCCCAGCACACGATGTATAGTCAGGAGAGACTGGATTATTGCAAAATAAATAGTTTTATTTTTTCCTTGTCTATTAAATGACTGAGTTCCCTAAAGATATTTAAAGTTCTTGAAGGAAAAAAAACATAATCAAATTTAGCATATTGTTATAGTTTGAAATATTTTATTAATAAAAAAAATATATATATATGGATAAGCTACTTAGAATTATTTACCAACATTTCGATATGATCGTTACATCTAAAAAAACATAAATAGGTTGCAGTAATATGATTACATATGATTACACCCCCGAGTTTTACCCTCGAATATTAAGGCAGTCTCATCAGCAAAACTATCAATGTTATCTGGAATATTCAGACTGTAAATAAATTCCGACTATAAATCGCTTATACAAATTAGAAACAATATAGGCCCAAGCACACTTCCGTGTGGGAATCCAAGGAGTTGATTTACTATTGCTTAACATTTATTTATTTCTACTTGCTGTGTTCTATCACTAACATTAGATCTGAACCCACCCACTGCCGTATTATTAATGCCTAAAGATAATAATTTTTTAAGGAGCAATTCGTGGGAATCAGTATCAGTGGCTTTTGATATGTTCAAAAACACCGCTATAGATTTGGTGCCAAAGTCCTTCGCGATTATAACTTTGGCCAATACCTTTAATAGAGCATCACTAGTACCTTTATTCTCTTTGAAGCCAAATGGATTGTCGGAGAGCATTTTGTATTTTTTAAGAATAAAACTAATCTTGACTTAGACAATCACTGTATTACTTTTGACGGAGTATTGGCAAATATATGGGTCCATAAATGTTAACCTCTAGACTATCTCCATCTTTGAAAAGATGTACAATCTTCGCATTCTTACAACACTGGAGGTTTCCAACCGCATACCCACCCCGGTATAAGTAACTTATGGTTACTCCTTCAGGGCTCTCACAAGGAAGCTAATTTTTTTTATTTGAACGTCTCTACATTTAATTTGAACAAAGCTAGACCCCCAATGTCCCCGCATACGGTGTTAACGAGCAGTATGCAAGTGCTTTATATGTACAGGTTAGTAACTAATAAATATAAATATATACATTACCTCTTTCATTGGGGAAAATCAGAGGGGAAAATAAAATAATTACATGTAGGCGATATGCCTACTCAAACTGTTTAATGTACATAAATAATAACTCAATTTTAACGTTGTTGCTGGTAGGGAGCGAGTGTGTCACAGGTACGCCCGGCAGTCCTGTTGAGAGGTGCATGTTTTCAGGAAAGCCAAGCGCGAGGGTCGGTTTCCGCGCCCCTTAGCCAACTTCTCGGTGATGCATCGACGACACTGCTAACGGATGCGGGTGGCAGAACGCCCAAAGACTCTAAGAAGGATCAGCGCCGGGTTGTCGGAGGCAGGGCGGAGGGTCCCCTTACTCGCGCGAGACATCCTTACGACCCACACCTCCCCCCAGGGGAGGCGCGGGCCATCCATGAGACATCGCTCCGGGTCGTCCTCACTCCGGTGTCCACATGCAGGGACGGGGTCACAAGCCACCCCCAATGGAGGGGATAAGGACGAGACACATTATATGGCTCAGTTCTCGTCTCTGTGACATTGCTATAAAGAAGTGTTCCGCTGCCATGTTACAGGGTATCCAACACCTTGCAGTTACACAACGATTAGAAAAGAAAAACGATAAAAAAAAACAAAAATAATAACTAATAAACCTAAAGAATAACGGAGATAATTTGGGTGCATTCCATACATGAAACCGGTTTTTCAAATTTTGATAAGCCAGGTGGGACCAATAACACGTGTTTACTGCCTCACGAACCCGGAAGCGTTGGAAATGCTCCTCCTCCCATTATAGGAAGTAACAAATAATAACTAATAAACCTAAAGAATAACGAAGGAAATTTGGGTGCATTCCATACATGAAACCGGTTTTTCAAATTTTGATAAGCCAGGTGGGACCAATAACATGTGTTTACTGCCTCACGAACCCGGAAGCGTTGGAAATGCTCCTCCTCCCATTATAGGAAGTAACAAATAATAACTAATAAACCTAAAGAATAACGAAGGAAATTTGGGTGCATTCCATACATGAAACCGGTTTTTCAAATTTTGATCTTACAACAAAAAGAAATATGCCTTTATTAAAACTAATATTAACAATGGTCAAGCCAGCACAGAAACGTACTGTTTAAACACCGTGATACTTGAGCCATCGATACTAAAGGAAAAATACATTTTAAATTCATTTATCCCTTTTATAACGTCTTAAATGTTAGAGCTTTTAAATTCTCGAAAACTGTATAAAATTGTTGACATTACACATTTCGCTAGATTTATTTACAGTGTCGCTGACCAATACCACTGAAGAAATTATTTAAGTGATTAGTAATTATTTGGATTCTCCTCCATTGAGATAATATTCACATCGATTGAAATTTTTTTATGGACACTTGCTCCTTATATATTTATAGCCCCCTTTATAATCTTCTACTGTTATTTGGTATTTCCAATGGCGTTAACCAGTCTCCTTCTGTAATATGCTTGCTATGTATTATAATGTTTATGCACCAGTTTCTATATCTTTTGTAATAATCCAGCTGTTGAAAATTATTTAACTGTTCTAGATATTTGTTGTGCACTTTGTCACTGGTTCTGAGGAGTTTGATAATTTTATCATTTATCCGAGGGTTTAAATACATATCTTTTTGAAATAGGCAATTCACCCTAAAAAGAGTTCTTTGTGAATTTTAAATATTTCGTGACATGTTTTCACTTTGTACAAACGAACTTTTTTTAATACATTTTATAATATTTTATTACAAATTGTAATCAAATATTATGATATAGTTACAAATCTAACGACAAAACTGAGGAAACTCGTCTACTTCTTTAAAAATGTTAGAGATATATTAAATAGAAAACAACTGAAACAAGTTTACTGTGCTCTTATACAATCATCACTTGAATATGGTATTATCAGCTGGGGAAGTGCCGCAAGTACTTGCCTGGAGCCTTTAGTAAAGATTCAAAAACTAATTTTGAAAGTCATTCTTAAAGTCCCGTTGAGAACGAGCACTGGTTTTATTTTTAAGACACTAAATGTTCCTAACCTGCAAAAATTGTATTAAAAAAATATTCTGCTTTATCAATTTAAAAATACACAAATGTTTGAAGAACGAATAAACACTAGAGCCTTAAGAGGGTCAAATGTAAAATCTTTTAACATCCCAGTTTGTCAAACCTCTTATGGGCAAAGAAGTTTTAAATATAATGCAACAAAGCTGTTCAATTCTCTACCTCCTGAAATTAGAAACACGCAATCCAAAAATGCATTTAAAAGTAAAATCATTGATCACCTCAAATAAACATTACCATCACGAGTATTTAATAACATACTTACCTTTAAACCTACTGTGCGTATATATGTAACCATGTACCTACTGCAATCTTCTATATATATGTAACATACTTGAATTGTATATTTAAAGAAAAAAAAAGATTTTATATCAACCTGTCACTTTCATAATATTTTTCATAATATTACTTAAACAAAATCATAGATAAC
Organism: Limnephilus marmoratus; assembly: GCA_917880885.1. Classification (NCBI taxonomy): domain Eukaryota; kingdom Metazoa; phylum Arthropoda; class Insecta; order Trichoptera; family Limnephilidae; genus Limnephilus; species Limnephilus marmoratus. The sequence goes on from OU862908.1 coordinate 42,701,488, forward strand.
CACTCTGTAAATTGCCATCTCAACACAGGCGATTCACACCTAGTGAGATGGGCAATATGTCATTATTATAACCAAATGTAATATGAAAATAATGAAATAAATAAAAAAATAAAATAAATTTTCAGCGGCTAAATTAACATCTTGCAATGGCAGGACTGACAGCCAACGAACGATTCCTCCTTTAATTAGACCTTCAAAAGATGTTTATCTTCGAAGGTTTTAATTTTTCATTGTCTTTTCTATTTTTTTAGTCTCGTAGAACTAGTAAGAGATTATCTTAATAAATATCAGCAATATCGCACCATGATCTGTTATGCCAGAAGTGAAGACCCTTTGGTTCAAATTTAGATTTTACCATAATATGAACGATGCAACTTGAAGTGGTAGAAGAAACTCTTGTAGGTGAAATTATGATTGGCTTCAAACCATGGAAAGCCAAAAGTGAGAGATATTTTTAAGTTTTAATACTGCTTAAATCCAAAGAATTAATATTTATGTCCCCACATAAAATGATTTCCATATTTTATATAGATGTAGAGTCAAGCAGTGCACTCAGTATTTCGGGAAAATTATTTATATGAGCCTGGGACGGAGATCTACAAATAGCGATTAAATACAAGGTAATGATTTTTTTTAAAGAAAGACAAATATTCACGGGCTGTGAATAACCCAACAATGTTTGAAAATCTCCTACTACCACCGCAGAAAGCCAAAAATGTTATTTGTGTTGTGATGGAGGACTTAGCCAGCCGAGGAATTGAACACGTGATGCCCGGGTGGGAGCGCGATGCCCACTCAACCACTGACCGGTCAAAATTAATAAATTTCCTTATCGCAAACTGGAGTTCAAAATTATCTTTGAACTCCAGTTTGCGCTAAGGAAAAACAGTAGGCTTGACTTGACTTGACTTCCGCAATAGTTGTCTAAACATAACTACACCATCGTTTATCAATTAGTTATATTTATTGGCAAACTAGGCATCCAGGAATGTTAAGCATATTAGTCAAATTTTTCAGCTAAGCTTCTATAAAAACTGGTACTTCGGGACGGTGTTCAATACAATCATGCATTGTTGTGGTTTCATCAAAGTTGTTATTTAAACTTCCAATGTTCAAACAAAAGAAAGAAAATTTTGTTTTCAAACTTTTTTGCAAGTTAATGAATCTTTAATAGTTAAATTTGGTTCTGTATTGTCATCCAATCCATCAAATCAATATTTTTCCCAAATCGATTCCATTTTTAATGCTGTATATATTTTAGGTTCCTTTTACTATTTAACTTATATAATATTCAAATGAAGTCATCTCGATATTATACCTTCATCTTCTTTCATTAGAAGAGATCCATTTTATAATCAAACATATTTTAATTTTAATTCTTTTCCCTTCATTTTGGCTTTCCAAAGAAATAAACTAAAATAAGGTGATAATGATTCTCATAGGAATATCAATTTTACACAGTTTGATATCATTATCTTGCTTGCTTATAATTTTAATCTTATTTCTAGACTACTAATGTTTGGGAGAATTTTTTCGGAAGACATATTGTCTTATTGCTGAGGTAATATATTCGCTGAAGTTATTTTGAGTTATTTAATAGTTATGTAGGTTTCACAGTTCTAAGCAAGCCAGTCTAGTTTCTAAATGCTCAATAGTTAAAAATTTGTTGCAAAATAATTTTTTAAGATTTCAACTTTTTAAACGTCATCCAGAGTCTAAGCCAGTATTTACATCATGGTAATTTTGACGAATTTGTTTAAGGAGCTAAACGTCGCAAAATTTATAAAATTGGGAAGACTTCGGTGGCTGGGTCATGTGGAGAGAATGACCGAGCATCAAGCACCAAAGTCCCTACTGAACTCAAGATCAATAGGGCGAAGGAGCCTGGGAAGGCCAAGACTAAGATGGAGCGACAACGTCCTCAAAGACATATCTATATTGGAGCTTCCAAACTGGAGAGAGCTGGCACAAAACCGAGATGAGTGGAGGAAGACTCTTGAGGAGGCCAAGACCCACCAGGGGTTGTAGAGCCAGTAGTGATGATGATGATGAATTTTGACGAATAATTTCTATTGTTTTTTAATTTCAACAATCTTAAATAAATATTCCCGAGTATTTCAGTATATAATATTATTATTTTCTTAAAAAATTAAATCTTCTTCTGGGTTAACAGTTTTCACTTTTTTGACTTTTTTGTTGTGTTTAGATTATCATCTTGTGTTATTTGAATTCATGGTCACCCTGGCAGTAGATTGTTCTTCGGCAGAAACAATACGATATAATACGCATCCTTAGAGTAACAATATATTGTTACTCTGCAAGCAAGCTGCATTGTAGGAAAGATGGCAATCACAAGAGCTTCACTCTCAATTTCACTGTCACTATTTCGCGATGTCAATTATTTGTACTTGAATAATCTCGTTTCAATGTGCAAAATTTATATCAGAGTGAACACTTGGATGAATCTCGTAATGTTTAGGATTGTATTATTTACTAATATACCCAATTGTAGTTTTAAGTGTATCACTTTTACTGTGTGTTATTTTGATTCAGTAATTAGGTTACTCATATATAGGTTTGAATGTACATATTTTTATCAACTATATTGAAAACTAATTTAACTGAGAAAATGATTTGGTAAAAATAGTCTTTAAAACTATCCATTCGTTGGCCCTATTCTTTCTCCCGCTATCTTATCCAATAGTGAAACCCTTCTTCAATAACTAAGTCCGAAGACCCGAATCTCACAAATTTCTACATCGCATATCAAGTCATTCCTTCCTTCCTTCCTCAGTGAGATTTTGCCTGAGGTTATACCTACTTATATTAAAAACGAATTGCGTAATACGAATAATAAAGGCGTAGATATCACCTACGTATGTCTGACAGATGAAGGCTTATTTCAAAGAGACATGTCTGCTTTTATATGTCTTGCCATATCAGTTAAATCATCATAAATTGTTCCGAACGAACATTCATATTCTATTATAATTAATGTGATACGACCTGATAATAATATTTTTGAAAAGGGATAGCGTGACACGAGAACGCAAGCCATAATTAATAGTAATAATTAATTATTGTTTGCGTCACAATACGTGTTTTCAAAGATAAATAATAATGGCAGTTGACACGAATTAAAGCATTTCAAATATTTGAGTTTCACCAACAACAGGCAACAGTGATACATTATTATTACATGAATTTATTTATTTAGAGAATTAATCGACTTTCTTATTGTGTTTCAATTATAGGTAAACTTCATTATTGACAAAATTTATCACCCATTAATATTAAATTTATGTACATACCTTTTGGAAATTATAAAATATTATTATTGATTTGTCGATGTACGTAAGAACCCTCCATGGAACTTTTCAGGTTTTTTAGTTTTTTATTACAAAATACTCTCATTTGACTGTATGCTTGTCTTTTTTCCACGAAAAAAAATGGTTCATAAATCTGAAAGATAATAATTCTTCTTCCAGCTTCCGGCGACTGCTACTGTGGGGATAAAGAGAATCACAAATATTACCTGACCAATAGGCTAAGTCCTCGAGCCGTCCAATGGCCGGATAAGGGTTCTCACCCCTACCACTATTGAGGGCATTTAATATCCACTTTATCCCCTAGAAATGTTAAGTGGGTACAAAAAGGAAGGATAAAACTTTGATCGGAAGCATTACTAAGGGAATGAATATAAATATTGCAAATTCGACAAAGGATTTCTGAATTGACATTTTATGTTAGTGTAAAAGGGAATCGTAGTTTGACTTTCTGTCGGCTGTACATATGTGAAAAGATCATGTTTACTCACAAAGGTTTTCTTTCAGGCACTCGTATAAGATATTATTCGTAAGATTAGCATTTTAGTTTCCTTGGCTTTCGGCATCGATCGGTGGGACGTATTCTTAGGGTGGTTGTAAAGTATATGTTTATGGAGGGAAACAGAGATATCTTATAAATATTATAATTTTATAGATTGGTAAAATACGTCAACAATTTAGAAGCGTTCTGATATGTCGTTTTCATTCTATAGAGATGGAAGTTTGCCAGAATGTAGAGAAATAACTGCGGGAAACGCAGTAGGTAAATATTCCTTTGAATTCAGTCGGTCACGTACACTTTTTAATTGAAAGACTCCCGGTGCGGCGCGCAGTCTAAAATGGTAGTAGCGACTAATATTTAGTGGAACTTTTAATGGTAAAATAAGGATGAATGTGATGCCTTTTATCTGTTCAGAGAATGTAGTGTTTGACCGAGGGAGGGAGGTGAAAGCTTTCATAGAGCGGAGACCTTTGGACTAGAGAATGATACCTAAAGGATCGTAGAAGGGGGGATAGAAGAACTAACTCGACACATAAACTAGTGGAAAGATTTGAAATAGGTCAACGTTGGAGCCGGAAATCACAAATCTAGGAAATAATTGTGTCGAAGAGGCACAGATGAGGACGAAGGCAAATTTCTTCGTTTGGCACTAAATCTACTTTGCTCCGACAGAACTTTCTCATTGTTTTCCCACACTATATCTATTCTGAACACTAAATTATTGAAGTAAAATAAGGAACATTGTATTTAATCGACCCCTTCAATAAAAACTTATAATTAATCTTAACTACCTAGTTGAAGTTTGAAATTACTGGATTAATTAATTGTATTTAAATTAAAAATACCACAATTGCTCAATAATATACACTCTTGCATTTGTTTATAGGTACATACTTGTACCTCAAAAGTTCTCATTAATTTTGAACATTCTCAATTAAGTGAATGCGAAATAAACTAAGATAGCATCAAAGAAATGTTCACCGTTCTAAGTGCTGAAAGTATTATTTTGTTGCTGTAATGTATTTATTTATGTCGGCGCTAACAATTTGAACTATTAATTATAATAATCAGGCCAATGGGAATTCCGAGCATGTTCTGTAAACTCTAGACGAGTTTTAAGTACGTGATAAGCAAACCAAATAGCTGTAATCCCAAACACAGATCAAAATTAGCTGTGCACATTATTTTTGGTAAAAATAAATTAGGTAAGATACAATAATTAATAAAATTGTATTCAGTGACAATTGAATCATAATGGAACAGTTTTAAGTACATTGGCAATATAATTATTATTTTTGCGTGTAAGCTCAATTTTCGTAAAATATCGATCTTTAAAACTTTTCTTAGGCAGGTAGGTAGTATATATTATATATCGTTGCATTAATTCGTAGAATGCGTAACAACCAAATGTCAAATTTTACAGGAGGCACAAAAAACCTCGTAGTGAAAAAAAAATGAAAGACGGGTCATTGTTTTTATTTATGTTCCGAACATATAATATATTTTGAAATTTATTTTCAATCATTTAACTTTTGTAAGTTAAGGCTTTCTATTTCAAATCGGAGTTAGGAAGTTTACGTAAAAACCGAGAATGGAGATACGTATTTTACAAAGATACCTACGTATTTTTCTGCGAACAGTTTTATGAACAACTAGCTGAAGACTTGGGAGATAGGAATTTTACATTAAAAAATAAAACACAACAATATAGAACTACAATATTTATTTTATGAATTACTCAGAAAAATCCTAATTGACTTTTATATTTTGTCTCAGTATGTAAGAATAATAGGATAAACATAATAGTACTTAGTACACAAAGCATAACAGCACAATACTAATAATACGAATAATTTTGAAGTTAAATAATAAGACCTAAAATGGTAAATAAAATAAAGTATGTGGAATTAAGAAGTTTCGAAGTATTCGCGAGTAAAAATGTGCACCATGGTGTTACGCAGTTTCCTAATTTGTGTTTATCTAAAAAAAAATTTTTTTTTTAAATTTGCGAGTTTTACTAGTCGATGCGGGACTAATTTCAACACCAGATGGCATTTAAAATGTGTTTTCGAAAAATTTGGAGTTACGCAATCTACGAATTAATGCGACGATATGTGTGAAATATTAACAATTTGTACCTACCTATATCCATATTCTTGTTTCTCGTGTAAACTTTCGTGGAAATGGTGCAACTCCTCGTTAGTACAATATCCCTCTGTGCTAAATGATAAAATGATGCTTGGAAATTGTAGTTGTTGCACTTGTTCATTCATTAGATCAGTATCCAAATGCTTTTTGCGGAAGGCGAAGCTGTGCCGCCTTTTGACGAACATTGCCGAAGTTGTGCAATAGCGTGGGAGCACAATATTATTCTCAAAGCATTGTTATAAGTGCATCTGCGGCTTATAGCTTATTTATCTTACCAGTGGTTTAAATCCTTGTTCTAATAAACGAGATTTTAAAATGCGAGGTTGTAGTGCTTCTTAAATTAAAAATTGTTTTTCAAATCAGGAAAAAACTCAATCGAATGAATTATTCTCAATCAAAGATATTGATATATAAGGAGATATGCAATGATGTCTGCCCGACTGTCGGCGGAACCACGGTCTAATGATCCTAGTTTGGTTATGATTTTTCGAAAGTGTGCAGTAGTATTGGTTAACAATATAGTTTGAATACGGAAAGATTTCGTTCATGTTTAGTTGATTTTTTGAAGGTGTGCAGCAGTATTGGTTAAAAATATCGGCGACACCAGGAAGCACAGTCCCACCCAGTAAAAACTGCCGGAAAGCCATCTCCTTATATTTCAATATCTTTATTCTCAATGATTCTAAGCTGTCGAATGTCTTAAACCATATTTTTCTCTTTCTCAGATATAATGTAAGGAAATTAAGATGACTAAAAGTAAAACACGATGTCATAAGTAGTAGATGGGAGTTTATTTTACTTTCGACCTAAAGTATATATAACATATTACCTAGATTATGCTATAATTATTTTAAAATAATTTTAATTAGGTGAATCACACTAGTATACATTGAACATTTTTCTGTACAGTACTTTTTAAAATTACGGCTTATATTAAAAGCCGATCGTCAGGGTACAAAGGTTTAACAAATAAAAATCATATATTAGAAAATACCTATTTTAGAACTTAAGTATTGATAAATAAAAACTAATATTCAAAATATAAAATTTCTTGATATGAAACTATTTTCCAAAAGGATGAATCTATATTATGATATGGATTCACATATCGTTGCATTAATTCGTAGAATGCGTAACAACCAAATGTCAAATTTTACAGGAGGCACAAAAAACCTCGTAGTGAAAAAAAATTAAAGACGGGTCATTGTTTTTATTTATGTTCCGAACATATAATATATTTCGAAATTTATTTTCAATTATTTAACTTTTGTAAGTTAAGGCTTTCTATTTCAAATCGGAGTTAGGAAGTTTACGTAAAAACCGAGAATGGAGATACGTATTTTACAAAGATACCTACGTACTTTTCTGCGAACAGTTTTATGAACAACTAGCTGAAGACTTGGGTGATAGGAATTTTACATTAAAAAATTAAAACACAACAATACAGAACTGCGGTATTAATTTTATAAATTACTTCCTAACATCTTAATTGAACTTTATATTTAGTCTCAGTATGTAAGAATAACATGATAAATATAATAGTACTTAGTACACAAAGCATAACAGCACAATACTAATACTAAGAATAATTTTGACGTTAAATAGTAAGACCCTGAAATGGTAAATAAAATAAAGTATGTGGAGTTAAGGAGTTTCGAAGTATTCGCGAGCAAAAATGGCAGCATTGTGTTACGCAGTTTCCTAATTTGTGTTTATCTAAAAAGATATATTTTTTTAAATTTGCGAGTTTTACTAGTCGATGCGGGACTAATTTCAACACCAGATGGCATTTAAAACGTTTTTTCGAAAAATTTGGAGTTACGCAGTTTACGAATTAATGCGACGATATGCACACTAAAATAATTTTGTAATGTTTTCTTACGTTCATAAAAATGTTCGAGAGTAAGTTATCCAAAATCTGTTCTCGGCAATTTGTGACGTTGCTAATTCCAATTTTAATAGAAGGTACAATAAAAACATAAATAATATTATGAGGTTTAACATCACTGTCCAAAATATAATACATACAGTAATTACACACATAATTTCGTTAGGTGATTGCATTACCAAAACAAGCTAAAACAATTGGTTACGTGGATTTTGAGTTATTGAAATAAAGTCAAATTCTTCGACCCTTAACTTGTGAAATCAAAGACACTTAAAATATATTAGGAAAGCTTAACCAATAGACAACTTTTTACAGAAACATTTATAAGAAATTGTGATCCTGCTGCAGAGATTATTTGCGATATTTGTGAGGAAAACGGAACTAATAACGGAACTCTCCGCGTATTGAAAGCAAGATCCTGAATAGAATATTCAGAAGAATATTATCTGCGAAGAAGCTCTCACAAATAGATATCTTTTAGAATTAACTGTTAAAAATCTTTGCAGAAGAAGAAGGCAATGCTAATGAATCTAAACAAAACATGAAACCGAACAAGACACAGAAAAAAAAACCGAGTACAGTTCACACGCGGTGGAAGTACAATAACTTACACCCAAACTCAACCAATAAGAGCCTTGAAAAGTGGGCTCATAATCAAAGTGGCCGATGCGGTAAGGTTTCATTTTACCTCACAATTATCCTACTCCTGATACTCTGCATTCGTCTCATTCTCTCGAAGTTTAGTTTTCTGAAGGTTTCACTTCTACCACGTGTGAACTTTTTATTTTTCTGTCTCTTGTTCTGTTTCATGTTTGGTTTAGATTTATTAGTATTATCTTCTTCTTCAATGATATATTACATTGATGTGTATATAATTCAAAAGTAATCCCAACAAAATCGATGTTAAACATCTATTCATTAGTGACCGACCGAAGGTTCGGTTTCGGTTTTGGTTTCGGCAAAAAAATCTAGTTTCGGCATCAGTTTCGGTTTCGGCAGATTTTCTGTCGAACCTTCGGCCGCACCGAAACTCTGCAAAAGATCTCAATAAATGACAAATTTAGTCTTAAGAATGTTGTGAGTGTAAACGCGATATAAAATAAAATACTCAATTAATGAGATCCTTCCTTTATAAAGTACATAAGTGTTGATTATTGACAAATTTTTGTTTCAAGAAGTAGTTAATTTTTAGTAAGGGGCCATCCATAAATTATGTCACAACTTAAGAGGGAGGGGGGGGGGGGTCAAAATTGCAAAATATGTGACGTCAACGGGGGGGGTCTTACAATGGTGACGATGTGTGACAGAGACCGGGGGGGGGGGGGGGGTCAAAAATCATCATGAAATTCGTGAGACGTAATTTATGGATGGCCCCTTATAAAACACATGTTAAATGTTTGTATAAGTGTAAAAAATAAGCAAAATGTCAGTAAATAATAGATATTTAACATGTCTAATATTACTATTCATATCATATTTTAAAACGTTTTTTTTCTCAAGTCCACATGTTTTTGCTTGTACTGGTAATGCAGACACAAAGCTATGTCCCTATATCAAATAAAAAATAAAAGTGACACAAGTAATTTACAATTTTATGTATGGGTATCATAAGTACCTACGAAGCCAACACACGCTACAAAGGATTAGCGAATTGCAAAAGAATAGTGAAAAAAAATCACGATAAAACGAATGAAACCACAGCCAGATTTGAATGTTCAGCTAAAGCGAGTCACGTGTGTCGGTGGGAGCCGTTAACGAGAGTGTGCGTGACGAGGAGGAGCGGCGCAATCCAAATAATTAAATGTTTGCTGACGACAGAAGCGACGCTCTTTACTGTGGGACAAAAAACATTACAATTAAAAATAAACAAAAGTAATGCCACCCCGCAGGATATGAAAAATTTCATATCGTCATTTCGTTACGTTTCGGTACGTTGTTGATGGCGAAAACGCCCATAAAACAAGTTTATTCTCGTGCTTTTGGGTAAAAATTCATGATGATGCAAAACAGGTAAAGGTATGTTTGGAGAACATTAAATACATATTACAGAAGTATGTATCTTTGGAAATAGGATAATAAATGGTACCTACTGTATACTGTCCATGAAATCTTAATTTTGTGAAAAAAGAAGGTAGGTACCTCATTTCATTAAGTTTTGTATTCTCTGTTGTGACGTGTACCCACTATATATTATTATCATATAAGTACACGTAAATCGGAATAAAGAGATTCTTTCTTTTGTAATGGTGTACTGGAGGGATAATTTTTTTTCAAGTTTAACCCCTTTAACCTTGGCCTTTCCTTTTTAAATTTGATCTACTAAAATAAAGGTACTAACAATAACTATTAACTAAGCAACTAATATAATCTTTTTTTTGGTACTATCAAATAAAAATTACTTCTTCTAATAGTGCAAAATTATTTTGTGGTAACATTTTAAATTCAAATCAATAAATTACGTTGTATTAACCACTTAATTATTTATAAAAACCGACATGTTTCGTCAGCAAAGCTGACTTCCTCAGGGTTTTAACAGAACTAATTTTAAAAATAGACATGTCATAGGTAATAGAGAAAAATAATAGATGTATTTAATAATATATGATGTATTTTAATAATAAAATTTCTAATACAATAAAAAAAAGAATGTACCTAATGAAATTATTCCTGTATTTTATGCAAACAATAGACTTAAAAATTACATAGTAAACAATAAAGAAAGAGATTCAAAAATGAAAAAATCTGTAATTTATAAATTGAAATTTATAAATTAAATAAATTTATAAAGGAAAGAACAGACATTCAAAATATTCTAAATAAATAACATTTCGTACAAGTTCTCACGAAATTATATAATATACAAAAAAAAACAAATACGAGAAACTGCAATTTTGCAATATTAATTATTATCAGTAATTATTAATTATTACTTCTATTATGTAACCGCTATATTCAACTGTCACGAAATGTTAATTTAATTTTATCTAAAAAACAAAGTATGTATGTAAATATTTAATATACCAACATATAATTTATCTTTTTACATACATATATATATATTTGTTTAAATACACACATTTCTTTTGGAACAAACATAATATGTGATTTACTCGCCTCGGAACAGACTTTGTCTAGTGAGGCGGGTAAAAGAAAAGAAAACAATGTAAATAACCATGAAACTAAATAAACGCCCGGGTTGCCGGCACTGAAACTGAAACTGAAAAACTGAACTGAAATGTAATGATTGTGATTTCTTTTATATAGGTAAAACTTCTAGAAACTTTGGAATAAGGATTAAAGAGCATATGAAAGCTTTAAATAATAATAGTTTCTCGGAGTTTGCCAACCATTTAATAGAAACTAGTCATACCTTTAATTTTAACAGAGGAATAGAATTAATAGATTGTAATGTCAATGGCTTTCAGTTGGATAAATTAGAAATTTTAGAGATTAGAAAGAGTGTTAATGCAAATTTAAATATTATTAATAATCAAAAATTGTTTTTAAATGACCCATTATTAAATCTATTCCCCTTTTAAATTTTTAAATTTTTAATTGTTCTATATTGCCCCTCGTCCCTTACACATTATTTTCTTTCAAATTTTATTATTGTTTATGTCTATTATTTTTCTCTATTACCTATGTATGTCTATTTTTAAAATTAGTTCTGTCAAAACCCTGAGGAAGTCAGCTTTGCTGACGAAACATGTCGGTTTTTTTAAATAATTAAGTGGTTAATACAACGTAATTTATTAATTTCAAATTAAAATTGTTGGAAATAAATAATTGTCCTTAATAATTGCACAATAATTGTTTTATTATTATTCATTACATTAGATACATAACAAAATAAAAATTTCCTTTCGAAACATATTGAAAAAAAATATTGGGCGATATTCCGGTTTATTATTATTAGACTTCAAAATTGTGATGTTATGTTTTTTTACTGAATATCTTATTTTCTCTGACCGTCAATTAAAACAAACCTCAAAAATATATTGGACAGAACAAGTCCATTAAAATAACAAGTCTACGTTAAAAAAAACTTTTAAAAGTTTCTCGGCATTGGAAACTAAAAGCACCACGAACCCGTGCATTAAATCAAAATTAATTTGATCTGAACTAATATTTTTTAAATATAACTCTACTTCGAGCGGATTGTATTGCGTTAATGGTTACAATATCTATATATTCTAATCTCTCTAATAACAAAATAAAAACAACGACACTTGAAAAAAAGCGACGCGACGTTTCGAGTTACCAAACTCATAATATTCACACTCTGAGTTTTCTCCGAAGACGTTTCTGACGTTTACTTGACGTTGGTACTCCCAGTCCGGCAAGAACTTTAGTACCAAACTTATTTTATAAACGGTAAACAACGTTCTAAAAATGTTAGTCTTGTAAATTAATCAGCTCGAAAGACAAACTTTATATTCACTTTGTTCTTGTTTAAAGCCTTGACTATTAACCTTGTTCTAGGTATAATAATGGCTGTGTTATTTCTTCTTCTTCAGTGATTAAGTTATATATATAAAATTGTAAATCGGATAGGCAAGCTTGTACCTAACAAATACGTGCAAAGATAAGATGTTTTTGATATCAGCTATTAATAAACCAGTAACAAATGACCTCACGTGGCTAGCATTAAAGACCGAAAATTTTCATGATAACCAAATACAATCTTCATAAATGGTCGAATTTCCATAACAATCAAGCTAGCTTCCAGTTGACACTATCGATTTGAAATATTTAATATCGACTTCAATTATTATACCATAATCTCCGAAGTTCGTAATATTGATTAAGTTTACCAAAAAAGTTCAAAGACAACCATTTTTGGAAGCCCAAGGTGGATTTTCGCACCTCCTACAATCTCAAAGATGATTCGACAATCTCTAAACTAAATGGTCACACATAATATGTATGTACATTTAAAGACCGCAATATTTCTACACTTGGGTAATACAACGTCGTAGGGAACTCTTCAATGGAATTGTACGTACAATTGTAGATATTATGTGAAATGTAAACTCTTCTTCCATCCACAAGCAAATGCTTTTAATGGTAGATCAGTATAAATTACAAGTTGCAAAATTGTAAATCATAGTAAGTATTATAATATGTAGCATTTTTAAGAAAAAATAAATAAAACAATGTTACTAAAAATATACCATTATTAGGAAATAAGGGGCAGAACCGTTTTTGAATAAAATTGTTGTGAAAATCTAGATTTTGCAATCTATTAGTGTGCTGGAGAGCCATGCAACTGTGCATTCTCCAAGAAAATAACAAGCAAAACAAGTTCCGCCAATACAATAAGAAATTGCTCTTACGAAAAAACTTTTTTTTAAATTTTACCCAATTTATCTTCCTTATTAGTTCATTGGGGTAAATACTATTTTACTGCCTCAATCACGGGTTGCACGTCCCTAGTTAAAAGTTATTTCAATAGATATTTGTTATTAAGAACAAGAAATAACACCAATAAATATTTTGAGGGATAAAAAATATGAATGGTATTCGACATATATTACGTAATTTAATTTAATTACCTAGCACGAGAGCCTCTCTGTTATCCGTGAGCGGTGCGGCTCCCGGAAGGTCCGCGTGCGAGGGCCACGGCGCGCTAGCCACACAGCGCGCGCGCACGCCGCCGGGCACGTGCTGTGCTCGCACCGTCAGCGCAAGCCCCAGCGTCGTGCTCTCCAGCCCGTGCTGGTGGTGCGACGCCTCGAACTGTATCAGTGACCGGGGCTCCGTTATCTGTATTGGAAAGGGTTTTATGAATTAATTTACATGACACAATACCGCACATTTTATTGAGTGCATTCGAATCGGAGTTGTGTGCTCGCATGGTCGTCTTTAGCACCAGTGGTATGGCGTGCATTGGGAGATATAGTGTGAAAAGGATTCTTTATGCATTCCATCTTAACCATTTGGTCGATTGCCATTAGCTTTCGGATAAACAAGTCGTTAGTTTAGAATTTGACAATACAAAAAAATAGATTAAAAAAATAACGCGTTCCTTCGTTAGTTACCGATTTTGGTCACCTGCAAAGTAAATAAAACTGTAAAATAAATAAAACTGTAAAGTAAATAACATAACATGTTTCGGGAGTAAAATCATGTTTTACCATGTTTTTTGTAAGCTTTGAGATAAGCATTTAATTAAGAAAACAACGGTGCTCACGCAGATTACCTATATTGCTTTTTTAAAATAGATTTTGTAATTTTTCTTCGAATACTGAGAAATTAATGTGTTTGAAAAAAAAAACTCCATACCAATAAAAACATTATTTTGTTTATTTGCTGTGTTATTAAGTTTAATTTATACAACTCTATAATAAATTAATTAAAAACTAAAAACAAATTGTAAATTCAAGAAGCGAGGGAGAAGAAATTCTCCCACAACTTCAAAGATTTATATTTTCTTTATTTTACAATTAAGTATATCATTAAAATTTCATTTAAAGTTAGATATTATTTTTTATTGACAAAGATAAATGAAATAATTATTTTCATGATCGTAAAGTCAATAAATTTTACTTGTTCTAACTTGCCCCGTCACATAATTCATTAATAATGAAATACGTTTCACTAACTTGCCTTTCGGAGCGATGGCAAAATTGGTACAGAGGGTGGTGAGTTTTCTTTCCGGTTCCGGTCACTCTTACGCTTGCCCGGTTTGGGCGAACTTGTTAGTGGTCACATTTTTATTAATTTTAATACGATTTCTCTCGAATAAAACAAACAGTAGGCGATGACAAAGAGATCATAGTATTTGTCAACAAGTAAATGTGTGGAATAGTTTTGCACACATAATGTTATGTGAATTAAAATGGCAAATGGGTCTCGTCCCGTGTAGGGCGTGTAATAAATAAATTTATTTATTTATTACATGCCCTGATGGGCTTTTACATTATAATTTATAAGTTGAGTAACAAACAATGAAGAAAAGATAATACAATGAGAAAAGAAAAAAACACAATACAATGTAACAACAAAACAATTAATAAAATAAAAATATGTATTATGTAAAAATGATAAGAAGTCTCATATTCAATATAAACAAAAATTGAACAAACTATGTAAATCTATTTGTGCCTAGAATAATAAATGTGATAGAATATACAACATTTATACTGATTAGTTTTAAGATGAAATATATCACCTAGATTAGAATATTTATTTCCGAGACTGTGAAGTCTCAGAATTTTGATAAGCTAGTGTCCTGGTGTTATTGAAGTAGAAGGGTAATAAATATCGACACGATTTTTCGGGAACATGGATATTGATAAATTTAAGTAATTCAGGACAGTCAATTTTGTAATGCAGTATTTTATGTATTAGTATTAAATCTGTGCTTATTCTTCTTTCTGAAAGTTTCAATAGAGACGTTTTATCCAGGAGGTAATTGTAATCAATGTTTACTATAAGGATATGCAATTTATAGTTTATAAACCTTTAACCGCCTTCCCAGTATTTATGTGGTTATTATTAATTAATTTCGGAAACATATTTAAAAACTACAGTCGCTTTGCGCGTTATGGAAGGCGTTTGCCTGATGGCCTATCTAGAAGCTGTCGTGAGGCTTAGCTTTGGCCCTCAAGGACCATCGTCGGCTTCACCAGTCAAAGCAATACAGCGAGGAGGAATCTCTGGCCTCTAACTCCATCGTCAGCCCGCCTGTCGGGGAGGTGTGGAGATGTCCACGGAGGCTTCTCTCATCCCATCATCCGGACGCAGAGTCACGGTTTCATAGCTGAATTTAAAATCAAATTTAGTGGATCCCCTGGTGAGTTTTTTTATATTACAATTATTTGCTCTTCCTACTTCTCAATACCCACCACCATACTATATATAACTTCATAATTTGTAAACCCGTCTGCATATAACGTAATGGAAATCATCCCCCGGAATGTCTTGGAAGCAGTGCCTCGCCCCTAGTGATGAGAGCCTCGTCTCTACTTAGAGTAGCACACAATTCGAGAAATGTACGGCATCCTTTCCAAAGCTAATCTCCGTGAGTCAAAAATTCTGACTAAAACACACTTTTCAATTACCACAACACCTTTTATGACAAATTAGCCCCTGCGCAAATTCTTGTTAATAATTGACACCCTTCCGTAGTTGAATCCAACAAATTGAATTCTCCCTTCGAGGCCAATAACCATAATACGAAAACAATAATAATAAGATAAAAATACACCGTGAATTCGTACTGAGGTTCAAGAACTACATTCGTGAAACCGGGATTTGACCACGCAACCCATGCTAAAAAGTCGTATCTCACTCAAAAGTATATATTTTTGTTGAGCGTTAAAAACCATCTCGTTCGACATAGCTTTAAACTTTAAATAAACCATGAAGGTATAAATGACCAAAAAAAAAATTGGTAAAACCATGCATCTGACAACACTGGATAAACCTTTTTTCTGTTTTCCGTGTACTTAGTGAGCAACGTGTATGTCGTAATATGACACTCGACGGACTGCGTAGCTCCTGAAAGCACTTGGATCATATCATACCCATTGGCCCTATATTTCACGTTGTTAATTAAACTGTAGCCCAGTCCCTAGAATGTTCAAGGGGAGTTACTTGGATCCCAAGGTGTCTGGTTTTTCCTTCCACGAAGACAGGACATTGGAAATTCTTCTTCATCCTCTTCACATGCATGTCCAATAAGTGTCCTGATAATAGACCTGCCACGAGTGTCTCCATCGGTTCCATGACAGTTCATCCTGCGACAATTCATCCTGACAATTCAACCTAACCTAATCTAACCTAACCTAACCTAACCTAACGTAACCTAACCTATAAGTATAAGTATGTCGTATTTTGTTATTCACGCATGCTTCTTCGGAGAGTCGAAATTATTGTTAGTAAAAATATTTTTACAGCGGATTTCCACTGAAGATGCCTTCAGATATAAGTATATCGATTTTGGTTGTACGGCCGTATATCCTCTTTGCATACTTACTTAATAAAAATCTTCTAAATGATCAGGCAGGATGAATTGTCGCCGGATGAATTGTCGCCGGATGAATTGTCGGCGGGATGAACTGTCGGCAGGATGAACTGTCGGCAGGATGAACTGTCGGCCGGATGAACTGTCGCAGGATGAACTGTCGCCGGATGAATTGTCGCAGGACGAATTGTCAGGTCACCGTCTCCATCAGTGTAAAACCTATTAACGTGACTTCTGTACGATTCTGAACATCTAGTAACACCTGGTTTTGCATCATTTCGCGTTTCAAGTTCAGTTCTATAAGAACATGATTTTTATTAATCAATAAGGGTAAATTAAAAAGGGTAAATTAATATGCATTTTGTTACATGAAAAAAATCTTTTTAATTTCAAATATTAGGTATATTCTTCAATTTTGATTTGAATAACCTTTTCTAATAAATAGGATTATAGTATCTTGTGTCTTCTTTCCCATATATATAAATCTCGTGTCACGGTGTTTGTGGTCGTACTCCTCCGAAACGGCTAGACCGATTTTTATGATTTTTTTATGTATATTTGGTAGGCATGAAAATAGGTCGTAAAGCATACTTCATATCGCTAGGTGATTAGGGTGTCCCTATCCAGATTTTTTTTTCTATTTTATTGACAATTTAAATTTTTTTTTAATTTGGCATCAAAAAAACCTATAATTCTAAATTTTCACCCTACAATGAATATGTCCGTTACTTTATTGAGAAAATGAATGTTTGTGTTTTTTAATTTTTATCGGCGGTCTTCAAATTTCAAAAAATTTCAAACAAAAATGTTTACAGCGCTCCATTCCTCTTTCTGTTATAGATCCCACCCCACACACTTACAATAGGTACATTCGTTATTTTTTATTTAACAACCAAACTATTATATTATATTAAAACAAATTTCCACTTTAATTTATTGACCGTAACCGTTTTCAGCCTGTTAAGGCCATCTTCAGACTGGTACAAATGTTTCATTTTATAACCAAAATAATCACTAGAAATAATTTATATGGCAGAACAACATTTGCCGGGTCATATAGTTATTTAATATTTTAATTTAAAAAAAAAACTATATTTACATTAAACGAAATAAATCACATTGAATACACCACTTATTCATCAAAATTATTATTTGTCTATGACTTTTTTTTATTTTTGTTAATTTTATCCCGACAAAGAAACCATCGGTTTTGAAACATGCTGATAATTTAGATTAAATTAATGGTGTATGCAATGTGATTTGTTGTCATTTAATTAAAATGACGAAACAAAGTGAATTTGCAAATAATAAAATAATAATTTGTTTATACGTTCAGGCTCGTGCTGACCCGCACAACATATGATTTAATTACTCGAGGTAATAAAATCATATATTTTAATTACTCGAGGTAATTAAATCATATATTTTATTCCCCTAATATCAATATTATAATATCTTCAAACCGGTGGCGGTGTTGTGAAAAAACAACTTAAATACATGTTGCCAAAGAGTTCTCTTTAAAACCTCTTTAACAAAGAGAACTAAATATTTTTAAGAAGACCTCCGAAGGATTCACCCAAAAAGGTATACGAAAAATAAGAGATTTGAAGTTGCGGCTTCTCCATGTTTGTATTGCGGTAAAGCCGCCGCTTAAGTTGATACAAATAACGTTTCTAAACGGCTTCCTCACTATCTTACATGTTTTACGGTTGAATTGTGGGAAAAATATATATATATTAAACCATTTTTATTCATCTCAGAAATAATAAATGAATTTTTATGATTATCTAATAAACAAAAAAGTGATGTATCAAAAGAAAATAATACTAATAAATTTAAACGAAACATGAAACAGAACATGACACATAAAAAATAAAAAGGTAACGGTTGTAAAAAAGTAAAGGTTGAACGACTCTTTAGAAATCAATGTAAAATTTTAGTAATTAGATAAAATATATGATGTAACATTATACATTAAATCTGTTGTCTTTGACCATAATAATACAAGCCGTAATAATTTACATTTTCATTTAAATATTTTTGATTACTTTAACATATCTGCAAATTGAAAAAAATTCCCCCTATGTGTTTCACCGATTCAGTTTGTTTTCTTGACCATTGTGTATAAAAAAGCGAGTAGATGATATTAAACGATAGAAAACACAAAACGCACTGAAATGATCAATTAAACACAAATCACAATGTTTACAAAATGTTAATGTCGAAGAAGAAGTTTATGAAGTAGAAGTTATTAATCTTCGGCCATTGAAATAAACGGATTGGTACCTGAATACTACACACCGCATAGACACAGATAGAGTAAGGAATCGAGATAACCAGTTCCATTATTTCATACCGCAGACCCATAAATTACAATTATTTCCGAATGCAATGAAGTAAACGGATACGTAAAATGTAAGTTTAAAGCCTTACTTTGTAAATGCTGATCTTTCATAGACATATTTTAAATTTGGCGTCTAGGTGATCTTTCGATTTAAGTAGGACGATTATTATTGGATCAGGAAAAAATACTAATATTATATTTTTTAATGGATTTTTAAAACTGTTCACACAGATGAAGTCGTTGAATAGTCTTTCAGTTCATTTCTACAAGAATTTACATTTAAACGATAATAATTGGAAATAAAAAAATACATAAAATGACTTTATGATGTGAAACGTGTAAAAGCATTGGGTGCTAATCGATTCAAGCTTTGGAATCCCGCAAGGTATAGTGCTTGGACCAATCCTTTTTACCATATATGTAAACGAATTTTTTTTTCAACGTTTAAATGGTCAAATTACATCATACGCCGACGATACAGTATTAATAATAAGTGAAAAGACTTGGGAAAATGTAGAATCAAAGGCCACAGAAGACATCAACACTCTTAAGAATTTTTTCGACACTAATTTACTTTCACTAAATAGTGGAAAGACATTTGTAATTCCATTTGCAATCCATCCAAACGATGCTCCCAAAAATTTTAACATTGTCATACACGATAATACTAAAATTCATAGCCAAAATGATTGCAAATCAAACTGCACAATATTAAAAACAACAAACATAATTAAATATCTCGGAGTAATTATCGATAAAAATCTGAAATGGAAGGAACTAATATGTCAGGTAGTAAACAAAATCAGGAAATTAATATATATATATATATTTTTAAGAATTAGAAATTTTCTGTCGATAAAAAATCTATATTTAATCTACTATGCATTAGTTCAATCCACTTTATAATAGGCTATTATTATTTGGGGATCCGCGTATAAATGTAACCTTCTTCCAATAGAAATAATAAAAATAACAATTATTAAAATTATATTAAAAAAATCCTGGAACTACCCAACAGAACGCCTGTTTGAAGAATATCAAGTACCAAATTTAAAGATTTATATATTAAAAATTCATTAATTCAAATAATAAAAGAAAAAGATAAATATCCATTTTTAAATGAAAACAGAACTCGACTTAAACATGTTTTTCTATGCCCAAAACTAAATACGTCTTTTGCACAGCATCATTATACTTACCAGGGAAGAACTTTGTTCAATCGTCTACCAGAAGAAATCAGAAGCATTAATGATAAAACCCGAATACTGCTCTCTGTCAAGAGACATTTTAAAAATATTCTTAAGAAAAAAACCACTGTCAATTAATCTTACAAATATCCTAAGT
The DNA here is from genome assembly GCA_917880885.1 of Limnephilus marmoratus. NCBI lineage: Eukaryota > Metazoa > Arthropoda > Insecta > Trichoptera > Limnephilidae > Limnephilus > Limnephilus marmoratus. The sequence goes on from OU862908.1 coordinate 42,722,011, forward strand.
TTTTCATAACATTCTTTCTTTTTTTATCAAATACACACCATTATCAAAATAAATACTGCCGCTCACATATATTTATGTACAATGAATTATTTAAGTACTAACTTATGTATAACTAATAACTAATAGCATTTATGTATACTCCCCTTCCATACACAAGCAAGTGCTTTTAATGGAAGGGTAGTAAAAAAAAAACCTGAAATGTAAAATTATCATGTAAATACCATGTAAACCTTATTATTAAAAATAATAAAAAATATATATATAAAAAAAATAAAATATAAGTAAGTGTATACATACATACGCCAACAAAAAAGGGACAACTGAGGGCGTCAGTTGACATGTACATAGTTGTGGTTGATTAATAGTGGTGAGTAATAGTATGGCTCCTAGGCCCCGCAGTGGTATAATTGCTGAAGGCTTGCTTTGGTAGTCATACCAGAGCGCCATGCCACTGGGTTTATGGTTAACCCAGACCTTCAGTTTAGTAGAGATGAGATTTCATTCAATGGAGGTTGGCACTGTTACATGTTTTCTAAAGCTTTGAGTTTTTATATAAGTTGGAGATGAAGGATCAATGAATTTGGGAATGACACTTTAGTGTATTTAAATATTTCTCATACTGAATTAAACTCATTTGTGAACTATTGTTAAAAACTACCTTTGCTACAGAACTACCCTACTGTTTGGATTTTTGCAAAGCGTGATCGCTATGGCCCTCCAGGGAGGCAAGCAAATGCGCACCGAATGGTCGCGGACATCGGCAAGTACGGTCCTGATGGTCGACGATGATATCTCCTTCATCAGCATAATGTTTCTCCATTTGGTGACCCATATCTTGAATGTAGGGCCATGGCCGATGCAATGGCTGGGGTAGGTAGGAAATAACGGAACGAACTAAGTTTATTGACAATGAACATTAAAACCATAAACCGTACTTGGTCGTATGTTTAGAAGACGCTACAAGCGGCGATTATTAGACGCCATTATATGCACTGGCGCGTAAGATGAGTCGCGATGTCTTTTCGGATTGGATCAACGTGAGAATGCGCCGCCATTATTTATTTATTTATTTGTTTTATTTTACGCCCAGAGGGCTTTTACATAAATAAATAAAGGCAGTAACATCATTAACACGAGAAAGAAATAATATAAATAAAATTACAAAAGAAATAAAAAAAGGACATAAATGAAATAAAAATATAAGCAGCAAAAATTTTAAGTACGGTGAGATATAATAACAATGCCATAAAAATACAAACAACAAAAATTTAAAAGTAAGGTGATAAGAGGTTTACAAAATTGCAACATTAACCATGTCTAATGACACCTAAGTATTAGTTTCGTAAAGTGCCAAACCGCTACATCGATGGTACCGCATGTACCTCTGCAAGTTGCAGGAGTTCAATATAAAATGGGTAATCCGTCCAAACTACAACATGAATCTCGCCTATCATTCCATGTTCCAAATCGCAACAGTAGACAGTCACTTACTTTTAATCCCTCTTTACAAGACCAACTCCAAACAGAACTCATTTATCTATAGATCCACAACTTAAATTATTACCACATTGACATCCTTAACTCGACTTTCATGACATAAAACGAAAACTCACTAAGCAACATGACTCAAACTAGAAAGTTTAATCCCTATATATTCCCGCCCTTTGCCTCTTAATCCTAATTCTATGTTCCTCCTCCCCCCTCTCCTTTCATATATTGTAAAAAAAAAAAAATTAATTTAAGAAAACACCCTTAAAATGTCACACTTTATTATTCATTCAGTATCATCAGTGGAAAGTTTATAATTGGCATAATTAACTATCTTACTATTGTTTTATTGTGTAATCTCAGATCTGCTGTCAACTTTCCCTAAAATAAATAAATAACTCCGTCGGATCGACGGATGAATGAAAAAGAATTTAATCCAAAGGATTTTTACTTAATCTAGTGCTTTATTGCACGTAATAAACCAAAACATATTTGACCGGCCCCATGGGCATCGGTCGGCCGGGCGGCGTATTTCCAAAACCTGTTCGGTCGCTGTACATTTTCAATATCAAAATTTAAATATTTAGGAATAAAATTATTACTTTCAAATATACACATTGGAAAGATTGGTTTATCTAGATTTTAGAACAATTTTTGTTTTTACAATGTGATAAAAAATAAACAATATAGAGGTATATTTAAAATGTAAATTGTCGCTACCGCGACTGAACCGGTAGAGGTTTTGGAAATACGCGGCCCGGCGCGGCCCTGCAAGAAGTGATGAGCACGAAACTTAAAAAAAATAATTTACGGTCCAGGTGAATTATAATTTAAACCGCGATTTCTAGGGGTCGGTTGGTTTTATCATTGAAAAAATATTTTGGGTAGGAAAATAATTAATCCTTGCCAATGCTAATTTTTTTAGTAAAAGATGTGATAATTGTTTCCCATAGTTTAGTTCAAAGATCAGAATACCGATTAATGAAATGATGAATGTGTACGAAATTACCAACCGGGACAAATGACAAACCGGCCGAGGTCTCGGGACGTACGCATAAAAACGGGACAATCCCGATTCAACCGCAACGTATGGTTAAGTTTATATAACCGTAGGTTTCGAAGAATATTTGCCGATAAAGTGGGCCCCATCTGCGACAATAACCCAGATTTCCCAATATGTAGGTAGGTACTGGACATTGTTGAAACCCGACATTCGAACCTTTTTATTAATAAAATAGGAAATATCACAATACTATTGGAGAGGATAAATTTAAAAACGGTACAAACCTTTTCGTCGTTAACGTACCAATGGAGCACGGAAGCTGGGAATGATTTTCCTGATGTGCAATTCAAATAGAGGGTCTCCCCCACTTGGTATTCCTTATCAGTCCCCGTGATAAAGGGACCGTCCTTGGGCAGATCTGAAACTCACAAATGTTGTACCTATCTCCCCTAATAACAGGTTATCTTGCATCGCAATAGACTCAATGAAATTTAAGTGAAACTAGGTTGTTTTACTTGTTTATGAAGGAATTGAAAGCGTTGTCCTATGAAAAGTTGGGGTGTTGTGGGCTATTGAGAGTTTTTCGTCTTGGGATGCGTATGCTAGTTCCACGAGAGGTCGTATGTGACGTCATCGTTTTAGTATAATCTGTCTGTTTTGTTTTCACACAAGACATGTGAGAAGGAAGAGGATGACAGTCGATGACGTACATACTCTCACTGGGATTGGTATATGGATTACGTTGCAAGAGAGTTACCTCGACCCATGTGAAATATGTGGAAGGAAGAGTGAATTTGTGTATATTGTTAAGACTTTGATATTATCTAGCTGTAGCGTGCCGTCTTGCGATATAAGATAATGTTAGTTTCTTAGACACACTTACAACTTGTTTCTGTATTTTAAAACAAAAATGAGAGAAAAAAAATATTCACTGAAAATCAATTTAACAAAGAATGTGAATATTTTTCATTCTCTTGCTACGTTCAAAATACATTCTTGGAAAATATGTATTTTAAACTGTATACGCTGTATCCAAGAATTCTAGTTTTTTTTTAAATTAATGACTAATAATAATTAACTTTTGATTGTACTCTAATTGCTATTACATAACTTTATTTATACACGTATTCAGTCTTTCTTCCACATATTTCGCATGGCCGCTCTTGAACCCTCTTAGGCCGGGAATACACATCCGATTTTTCAATACGATTGTCGGTTTCGATGGTCTGATCAGACTATCGAAAGGCGTTCGCCCCGTACATCTGTTGAAACAGTCCATACATTTCCCATCGATTCCGATCCGACTATTGGATCAGATGTCTGAGTCGAAAATCATTTATTACCGATCTGCTTGTCCGAGGGCGCGCGGTTCCTACTTTTGTGTGGAAGTTAAATACACGTCCGATTTTTTCTTCCAGCTCTTCATTTTGCAAATGAGTATTGGAAACTACTTATAACTGCAGTAGAAAAGTTTCAGTGCCTCTATAATGATATTATTATTCAATTTATTAAAAAAATGTTTATTTATTAAACTTCATAATGCCTTCACAGGATGAAACAACCGTGAAGCGCAATAATAATTACACAACAGAACGTGTTTTTATAAATAAACTTTTTTTTAATGATTGGAGACAATATTAGCGAAACTCAACGGAAAATCTGAAACAGAAAAATAAGAAAAAGATAGGTCACATCTGGGACTCGAACCCAGGACTAACTAATGTGTCCCTATCCGAATCGGTCATATTTAACTGTATCATTCTTCGACGAAGAACTACCTACATTATCTTCATTTTCTTAACGCATATTTTTATTGTTTGCTATCATTATGTATTTTTGCAAAATTCAACCAGAACTAAATGCTATTTAGATAGTGGAGCACCCGGCAAGTCATAACACCTGGGTTCGAGTTCCAGATGTAACCGTATCTTTTTCTGTTTCAGATTTTCGTTTGATCTTCGCTTATATATTACAATTTGAGGTTTTACTCATTTAGTTAAAAAAAAAATTGAAAAATAATGTTATTTAGTGCGGAGTTAATATGGAGTTCTATAAATTAAACATGATAACAATAAATATGCAGAAATGCCTACGTAACGTATCGAAGGTTAAAGAAGTAGTACGAAGGAGACGGAAATAAAGGACTTGGCCTGGGTGGAAGTCTGTGAAAAAGTCAATTATATTTTGTGCTGATTGTAGTATTTCACTAGACAGATTGGAAACGACTGAGATCACAAAAAAATTGTCGCAAGAATCGGACGTGTATTTGGCTAGTTTGATCCGATAGTCGTCAGACAATCGGAAATCAAAATCGCATATGTTCTCCCGGCCTAACACTGTAAAAGCATATTCCTGACTTTTGAAAATCTTTTAATAATTCCAAATTATTATTCCTTCTTCATGATGTGGGCATCCGGGTATCAGCAAAACAATTATTTATTTGTTACTTTGCAATGTGTTTTTAGAGACAAGAATGTATGTTTTCAACTTCTTCAATAGTTTCCTGTAATAAGCAAGGCAATGATTTGTATAGTAAAAGTGAAAAAATATAGTTAACTTACAAATAACCTCCATCCTGCCCTCCCCACTCGCTGATGAGAATCCAGGGGCCTCAGCGGAGACCTCACACTTGTAAAGCCCGGAAGACTTGAGAGTAACTCCTTTGATCATGACTTTTTTGTCGTCTGACATGTGATGCTGCAACAAAAATGAACCTTCATTTAAACAGACGTCTGACGCAAAGTAGGCAACGTAACACTGGCTCCACTGTACCCTTGTACAGAACCTACTAATTCTAATTTCTTGAGAATCAACGAGAGAGCTTGCTAAAATTCATTTTGACCCAACTCTTTATTTTACAGTGTTTCTAAATTAATATATGACAGGATAAGGGTTAACAGAACATTTCAACATAAAGCATAAATAATGAGAAGGTATCGGAAAGGTATGGTTGGGTGATAGGTTAGGTGGTTACTCGGCTGAGTGACAAAGAAAAAAAAGTTACCGGTCACAAAAATTTCATTCACCTTTTTTACTCCAAATAATACCAGGAATCAATAGTTAGAGTAAGTCAAGTACGCTACCCGAAAGTTGAATGGACTTCATATTTCGTTCTATAAATTGACAAGGACTTATAGGATAGAAAAGGTCTGAACGCAGCATTAAAAAGAAAGCTCGTTCTGCGGTATGTCGCTTATTAAAAATACGCCTTTTTCAATATTTAACTCAAATATAATATTACACGTCTGATGAAATTTTTTCTCTTTATTATTTACCAATAATTTTACAATCTAAGTGCGTACATTTAAAAAATCAGAGTGCGCAATCACACGAGGTAGAAGTGAAACTAGAAAGTCGCTTACTTTTCTTTTGACTGTTTATTTTAAAGTGGTTTGAAGATTGGATATTGATTTCACAAAAATAAAAACGTTTATTTTTTTTGAATTTCGTAGAATTTGAACCTCCGGTCGCTGGATGTCTGTCTCTCTGGCCGCTGAGACTTGTCGAGCGCCTTACCCGCTTCGCTATGGGAGGTTCGCGGCGAGACGCGAATTTACCGCATTATATTAGAACCGACGACCCATCAATTAATAAATTTTAGTGAAGCACATCCGTTTCATCTGAATTTCAAATCACTAACGGGGCTAAAGAAGTTTCACTTCTAAAACAATTACATAGGTATTAAGTATTGAAACAGCTTGGGGCCAAACTATTTCGCAAAGTCCTTTCATTGTCATTAATCTTTTATTATCCTTTTCCGTCCTGCAGGGCCCTACCTAGGATAAAACAGAAAAATCCAAAAAAAAAAAAATATATACTACATAAATAAATTACTAAAATACAACATTAAGCAAGCTTTAATGCAAGTTTGTACAGGGTGTTAAGGGACATACTTGACTTACCTTAACCAGTGTCATCTAACGTTATTTGGAGTAAAAAATGGAAATAATTTTTTTGTCAAAAAAACATAAACAACTAGTAAGTGTTGGACAGGGTAAGAAGTTGGGGGGTTACTCGACTTAGTGACCAGTTACGATATGCGGAAGATTTTTTTTTATTGAATTTTGAGGGAAAAAATCACCGAAAAAGTCACTGGAAACCAACATTTCATTAATTTTTTTTACTCCAAATAATGTCAAGTAAAGTAAGTCAAGTACGTCCTTTAACAAACACCCTGTATATGAGGCGCTCAGCGGAAGGGTGGCCCAACCCACATCAGCGAAATCATATTGTCATATTGTTACATATTTTTGTCATATCTATGAAGGCATATTGGCCCAACTTTAGTTATCACTGATTTCAAAGGATCTTATTTAAAAAAAATTGGACAACCGTGGCTTCATAGATATGATAACAAATGATGTTTTCGCTGATTACGAATTTTGTGGGTTGGCCCACTCTTCTGCCGAGCGCCTCATATATAACTTCGTATAAATGTAATGTAAGTTTTTTAAGTGAACAGTAAAAGCACGAAGGTTAACAAATAGTTTATAGAAATTTTAATTCTTTTATGTAATTTGACATTCAAATCAAGAATTTAATATAATTTTTTTCACTTTTTTTCTTTAACAGGACCTGTTTTACCCTGCTAATGGCATCCCACACCGTCCACTTTGAACTTAAGGTATTTAGAACATCTAGGTCGGGGATAAAAACATTGATTTTGTGTAATATTGAATATTTTTTAACTGATTTAAATTTTCATTTTGTTAACATTGGAAATTAACATTTTAAGTAGCCGATGATTCAGTTTTTATGTACCTTCCATCTCCAGAAAAACCTGCAGTTAGAAAAGGTTGTAAATTAAATAAAGAAGCATGGACTAAGAAAATGGCAAAAGAAAATATGCGTTTTCGTGCTTGACTTACTTTCTCATGGTCCTGGTTTTAAGTGGCGTTAAATATAATAATTTAAACATAGCATTTTAACACGAATTTCGTGTTTGGCTATAAGGGTTTTGACAATTTGGGAGGCGGGTGTGGGTTACGAACACGTCCGCCATAGGTCACCCCAAGTGGTGCGCTACGTTTGGTGACTTAGCAGGGGTGCCCGGGTTCATAGGGTGAGGTTCCAGATTAGCGTGTGTCAATTATTTCAACTTTTGAATTCAGAAACGCCCGGGGTCTCAAAAGTTGCGTCTTGCAAAGAAAATGATAACTGTATTTAAATTTATTTTTTTAAAAATGGTTATTAGCCCGCTAAAATGCATTGAAAATCAGAAAACAAACCTAAAACCATTTTTTTTTGAATTTTTAATAATTTTTTTTTTCAGTAATCTAACCTTTTAACGTTTGTTTATTATTAAAAAATGCGTATAACTGACAAAAAATGAAAAAAAAGTTCAACTTTATGAATACAAGTAAGTCAACAAGAATTCTGATTTTATCCAAAAAAAGTGTTATTTTCCCCTTTTATTTTTTTTACTAACACTTCACATATGTTTAAAAAAAAATTTTTTTTTGGTTCTTTGTACTGCAGTTATGTAATGAAAAATAAGTTTGGTACAAAATATAAAATATGAACCCTTTGTTCCATTTTTTTTCCAAATCACGAAATCATTTTTTTTTAAACTTCCGGCCATTTTAGCGGGCTAATAGTGAACAATAATTTCATTTTTTTTACGTTTTCGAATAGCTACAGATCATACGAAACTTTTGAGACCACGGGCGTTTAAATATAAGGCCATTTGATTTCTCTCTATGGAGAGCGACACACGCTATTCCAGATATTGGCGGCGTATGCATCTGCCCACCAACTGCGTGGTAGGCCGGATTGGGAGAGACTGGTTGAGGAAGACCTCTCTAGCAGGACTCTCGAAACATCGCCTTACCCGCAATGGTGGGATTGATTCATACGTCATCATTCCTGGTCCCACTGACCCTCAGATACCTACCCACTCCTCATACCTTTTTCCTTCCCACGACTTCCTCTCATTTCTTTCCCTAAAAAGACCCTCCGCACAGCATTCCCAAAGATGAAATAGGCCCTGAGCTAATGTAAAAAAAAAGATTTGAGTTGCGGATATAGGAAAAATATTAGTACATATTTGTTCTAAATAAATTAATAATAAAATTTTGCTTATTACCTGCATTTGATTTACACGATATGTTTTTTTTGTTCAGTCGGTTTTATTATTCGACAGCTCACATGAAGACCGTGCAGGCAAATAATATGTTACAGGGATTCTGAAGTCCGCATTATGATGTGAATAAAACAACAAACATAACATGTTAAAGTCCACCCCCCCAATTACCACAAAGCTTACCCACACCCTCGTTCTGGTCAGCGACTTTCATGAAGTTTGTTTTTGACAGCCCGTTGGATACATTTTGGCTTTTACTATTCCCGTACAAAGCATGAATTTCTCGATAACAAAAATAACACACTGACGAAATAAATTAAAAAGCGGGATTTAGAATTCATTACGAAATTCCTGGAAGTTTAAATTCAGAGTGATGTTTTGGAACTACCTACAGCTAAATATGAGTAGGTACCTAATATTAACGTTTCTACTAAGTTGGGCTTTCAAAAATGCTTAACTCATTGTTAAGGAGATATGATATTATTTCTTCTTCTACGTACCTACATGAAATTTTGAGAAATCGAAACAATAATAATATGTCTCTTTTCAAAAAACATTATTTATACGTATACAATTCGCACTGCGAACTAATCTTTTATTAGAACAATTTATTTTTAGAAAGGAAAGAAATATAATCTAAAACATAATTTTCTGACATTTAAGAGTTAACGTTTTTTGAAAAAATTGAGTTCGTTTTTTATAAAAGAGAAATTAATTCATACTAAAAATAATTTTACTTTAGCTGTATTTTATTATCTAGCCACTGGGGCGTTTTTGCCACATTTTAACCAATTTGCAAACACCCGCAAATGGCCAAAATGATTTTTTTCAAAAGTTTCCGCTCGTTGGAATCTTCGATTAATCACAAAGCAAACATAATTAAAAAAAGCAAAAACCTTTTGAACTGTTTGTTGACATTCCGCGGACAGAAATTATTCGAATTTAAATTTATATCTGCGATTATCAACTAGGCACTAGGCCATAGACAACACACTGAAGCCATATTATTTAAATTTGCGCAAGAAGTTAGTACGAGCTTAATTTTTAAAGTTAATAATAAGCAGAATTTAGGTGTTCATAAATATAATTTAATATAATTTTTTTAAGGTTTTTTATTTTATATTTTTTAATTTCATATTTTTTATTTAACATTTTTCTTGTGTTACATTGTTTTCATTTACGTTCAAGTATTTTAAAACTATTCTACCATGCAAGCATTAGCATGTGGTTGAAAGAGGATTGTACAGTATTTCATTGTAGATATTTAAAATTAATTAATAATACTACGGTTACATGTATTATGTATGCTACATTTAGTAAATTACAGTGAGAAAGTGGAAAAGTATATATTGTAAGTGTGATAAAATTGTAACTATTATGCTATTAGTAGTTATACTTATTTTTTCTATTTCTTTTAAGAATCCTAAAAACATGGTTAAATATTGGTGCATTCAATTGCTCTCCAACACTATAAGCAGTTAATATGTCTTAATATTAAAATTCGGAAATATAATTTTTTGAAAGAGGGTGGGAAATTTCCAAACTGTACTTAAAACTTTCCGAGCTCTAGGCTGAAATTGATTATATATCGGAACGCTCCAGTGCCTAGTCACAGTCAGGCCTAGGATGTAAAAGCAGGAAAGCGACATGAAATCCACTTATCCACTTAAACTGTGTTGAGAAACACCAAAGGTTCTAGAAGTTAGCATTACTATGCATAGATTTTCACTTTGCTCTCATGGCAGGAAACTCTGACACAGACTGACGAAGGCAGATTGTTGAGATGCACAAAGTTTGTTTAGCTCCAGAAGGCTCACACAAAGTACACCTATTGGCCTTTTCATATTCTCTTGTCTTATGCGCTCCCTGTATTTACTTTGAAAACTTGCTCTTGTACCTGCTACAAAAACTATTGTTTAATTCGCTTCGTGCGTAATATATTCTAAAAATCTGCGTGATTTTATTAATAACACATTTTTTGTGAAATTATAATCTTACCTAAATACCTAAGGCAAATATATTTATATTGAATATAGTTCAAGTTCTGGTCTTGACAATATTCAACCCATATTTCTAGATTAAAAAAATAGTCTTTTCAATCCATTAGACATAATCTTTAACAAATCTCTCAAAACAGGCCAATTCCCCAATACCTGAAATCTAGCTAGCTCACTTCTGTGTTCGAAAAGGTTTTAAAATGATGTTTAGAATTACAAACAGTATTCAATCTAGTATTCACAAGATTTTGAAAAAATTTTTTTTGCAAAATATCCCCTAATATAAAACATGTTATTACAAAATCCCAACATGGGTTTGTCTCATCTAGATTTACTCTCACAAATTTTATGGTATATGAAAACAACATAAACACAGCATTGACTAAAAGGAAATAGGTAGACTTCGTCTGTACTGATTTTTCCAAGGTATTCGATAAGGTCTGCCATAAAATACTAATCAATGAGCTCGAAAAATTAGGGATTTATGGGCATGGATGATTAGTTACCTATTTAATAAATTGCTTTTTAATAAGATCAATGACTGTCTATCATGAATTTATTGCTAAGAGCGGTGTCCCACAAGTTTCGCACTTGGTATCGTTATTTATCCGATGCATCAATGAATTTTCCAGCATCTTCTAGTGTAGTAGTTTTACTCTTTGCCGACGAAATGACACTGTTTACGTGTACAATTTCATAATCTTGCAAGAGAACCATGCTAACCATTTCGAAAGGTGTTCTTCAAGTTACTAATTTTCACAAAATTAAACAACCAATAACATATAATTATGTAATTATATAATTTGTGTAAGGTTGACTAAATCTTTGTAATCGAAATCCTTGACCTAGGCATCATTTTTGACCAGAAACTCTGCTTTTTATCTTATATAACTTCGATCGCTAACAGGGCTATGAACGTATTGGGCTTTATAGTAAGGATTTCCAACGATTTTTAAAATATTCACAATTATCATTCAAATTCTAATCACATATCTAGTCAGAAGCATTTGAGAACATGATTACAATTTGCTCACCAGTATTTAAAGATCACGTTAATATCGATGAAAAAGTCTTATGCAAATTTTTGAGTTGTATTAATATTAGACTTGGAATTCCTTCAGAACTAATAGTTCATGATTTTTTAAAATACATTATATGAAATTGTTTAAGTTAAGTGACGAAGAAACATTTTTGAATATATTTTCATACAAAACTGTAAATTTTAGCAGTTACATTGAACTGATATATTTATGTGATTCAGTTTCATGATCATACCATTACGTCAAGGTTCCCTAGTATGATTTATTTTTATACTTATAGTCTCGGGCAACAATTTTGTTATAAATAGATTACAAACCATTGGTAACTTTTATGCTACGACCTCCGTAGTCCAGTGGCTAAGACTCTTGACTCACATTCCGGAGGTCGCGGGTTCGAACCCGGCATGCGCAAATAAATTTTATTTGATTAATTTGTGTTATTTCACAATTAATTCATTTAAAATAATATATAGTATATTTGCGGCATGTTCCAGAGTGGAAGATACTATTAGTATCGCCCTGGTGTAAGACCACCATTCAGAATTGAAACGTTGCTTGAAAATGGCTTTAGCCGTGTTTAGTGACCAGATCTGAATAGCCAGGTACTTCCCAACCTTCCTCTTCCCCACCTCCTTCCCCTCCTCACTACCTTCAGCTTCACAACATACCCCAATTGGGGATGCCATAGTCTCACTGGCTCCAGACGGGAGCAGTTGAGATTCTTGTGCGGTATTCAATGTAAAAAAAAAAAAAAAATGCTAATGTTGCTGATATTTTTATTAAATCTCTACTGAAGCATAAAGCTGTACAAATTTAACACTAGCAACACACACATTATTGAGGTCACTGCGTAACAGGTTTTTGTTTTTGTTTCTTCTTCACTGCTTTCATCAACTTTGTACTAATGTAAATTATTTTTCCTTTGTTTACTTATGTAATCTCATAACTTTTTTGTTCTTTCCATATTGTAGTACAACGACTGTTTAAAAAAAACATTTATGCAAATGGCATTTGCGCCGTGCTCCCGGGAAAGGAAATAAACCCCGGTGGGCGCTAAATTACTTCAGTTGTTCCCTGGCTGGGTACAAGTGCTAGGCTGGATTGTAAGTGGAATAAGTGCAGTTAACTTTACGTAAATTGATAAAATATAAACTTGTAAATAATAATATTAGCTGAATACGGCTGTAGATACAACGTCCAAGTGTGGGGGTTTAATTTTATGGGTAGTATGAACTCGCGGACCGACTTTTCTTTAAATTTTAGCGCCAAGTATGTCAAAATATATTGGTCCAAGAAATCGGGTCTAGCACAATCGACGACAGAGAGAGCTTCTATATTCAAGGTGGAAGCATGAATAGTTATAACTTTGTTCATTTTGTGGGTAGGTTTAGCAGAATAAAAGATAGAGAATTTTTAAGATTATACTGGAGAATGCGACGTATATTGTTGAATATAATACCTGCACAACATAGATTTCATAGCAGGAAATTATAAATGAGTTCACAGAACTTACCCCGAATTGACCTGTTGCTTGAATGTACTCGTATCTAACTACGAGGTTTTCGCAGAGCGAACAACACTAAATGTCAGAAGGAGAGTCGCCTTCTAAGCGAGGAGGCTGCCGGCCTCGAGCGGCCTGGCAATGAGGATGTCGACCCGGCAAGGGTCTTCTTTCAGAGTAGACAGGATTGGAAAGTGCGTTGGAGGATGGCCTAAGGTCCCACTTTAATCTCCAAGCATCCGACGACATCGATAGCAGAGGTCTCAAGGCGGTGATCCATAAGAGGAAACTGATTAGCGGGTACGAACAAGGTCGCGGGAAAACGATAGTGTTCTACGGTCACAAAGTTGAAAACGAGCGTGCAGAAATTGATGTTTTCGTGAAACGGATAAATTGATTTTCGGGGAGACTCTAGGGTGTTCGATGCAAGGCTCGCTCATTGTTAAACGGATGGATTCACTTTCAAATCCCACAAAACCTGCACGCCGTCATTATTAATGACGACTGCGCGCGGATAACCGTCCACAATCCCTTTTGGGTACCCCGATTTAAAAAATACGATCGCTAATCTCCATTCGTTTTCCAAATTTTTATTTCAGATAATCAATATGTATTATAAAAGAAAGTCCAAAAAAACGTGCGGAACCCAAAAACGAATCCCGGTACGATCACGGAAGTTATATGGGGTTATAGATCTCTATCCCCCATAGGGAATAAGGGGCGTGTTTTTGAAGATATGAGGGCTCTCTTGAAAGTTCTAAGAAGATTCTAGAAATTTCAAGATGACTCTAAAAATTTTCGGAAGCTTCTAGAAGATTCGATAAAACTTTGAAAGTTCTGGAAGGAGTGGAGGAGTATTTAAGCAAGTCAAGAAGGTTCCGGAAACTTCTATAAGGTTCTATAAAGTTTTGGAAGGAGCGGCGGAGTACGTAGGTGAGTCTAGAAGGTTCCGAAACATTCTAGAAATTTCGATAAAGCCGTAGAAAGTTCTGGAAGGAGTGGCGGAGTACGTCGGTGAGTCTAGAAGATTCCAAAAAAGTGGCAACATCCTAGATTGCATAACATTCCAGAACACTCCTGAATGTTATGGAATGATCTGGAACATTTTTATGGAACATTTGAAGTGCTTTTTGTATGGGGCTACCCATATGGGGTATATAAAGGAAGATCCGTCGTGGATTCGAACGTCAATTCAATATCACATCAACTCCCTGAGCGAAGCCGGACACCCCAGTCAGAGTATTTGAGAACATTCCACAACGTTCCTGAACATCCCGGAACATTCTATAAAATTGTGGAATGTTTGGGAATCGGGAATCGGGAACATCAATGTGAAACATTCCAGAACCCTCTCAAATGTTGTCCTGAGCGAAGCCAGGTAACCCAGCGAGTAACTTATAAAACATCGCCCTTATGTTTAAATCCCAGAGTGACCAACAGCGCGCAAGAGCAATATAATTATACAGGGTGTCTGGGGTAAAGTGTTCTAACTTTGCGAGGTGATCCTTTATGATGGTAGAAGTAAAAAAAACTTTTTTCGAAATTCATTTCTTTATTACTTACCCACCTAAAAATATTTTTCCATACTAGAAAATTTATTTTTTTACAGAAACATTTCACCCTTTTTGCTAAAAAACTACCTTAAAATGTTGGAATTTCGATCTTTTATAAGAAGTAGAATGCAAGCGGCTTTAAAATATTTTAATACCTGATAAATAATATATATATATTTTTTTTCCTTTATTTTTCCCGATTTTTACATTTGATAAATACAATATTATGAAATTACAAGAGTAATGGGAACCCACTAAGGCACAGCCTGTGCGTGGGTGATATAGTTATAAACATTTTATTATTGTACCTAGAAAGAACAAACAGTTTGCATATAAGGCAAAAATATATTTAATAAACAGTTAAATAAGTGCATAGTGAATATAGTTTGTGAGAAACATATAGTGAATAAAATAAAATAAATAAAGTTTCAACATTTGTTTTGTTAAGCCATAATTGTAACTCTTTTAAGTATCGAGGTAGTTTAGTTGCTAGATACTTGAAATTTTTTCGGTAAAAGATTGAAAGTACGAGGTCCTATAAAACTGCTGTGAGTTTGCATTTGTTTGGTATTCGTTTGGCGGGTTTAAAATACATTATTACTAGCTGACCTGGCGAACTTCGTACCGCCTCACAACCAATAACTGTTGTGTTGATTTATAAGCTGAGGCCTAAACTACACGAGCGGTTCTACCGCCGCGGGAAACCGCCCGATTCTTTACTCGCACGACCGATCAACATTCTCTCGCACGAAATGATGCAATCGCGGGAAACCGCCCGTGTAGTTTGAACGTGGCGGTTACCCGCGGCGGGAGAACCGCTGCATGTGGAGTAGCGTGTGTCGCTCTCCATAGAGAGAAAACAAATGGCCTTATATTTAAACGCCCGGGGTCTCAAAAGTTTCGTATGATCTGTAGCTATTCGAAAACGTAAAAAAAATGAAATTATTGTTCACTATTAGCCCGCTAAAATGGCCGGAAGTTTCGAAAAAAATAGATTTTGTGATTTGGAAAAAAAATAAAACAAAGGGTTCATATTTTATATTTTGTACCAAACCTATTTTTCATTACATAACTGCAGTACAAAAAACATAATTTTTTTTTTTTTTTAAACATATGTGATGTGTTGGTTAAAAAAATAAAAGGGAAAAATAACACTTTTTCTGGATAAAATCAGTATTCTTGTTGCCTTACTTGTATTCATAAAGTTGAACTTTTTTTTCATTTTTGTCATCAATACGCATTTTTTAATAATAAACAAACGTTAAAAGGTTAGATTACTGAAAAAAAATATTAAAAATTAAAAAAAAAATGGTTTTAGGTTTGTTTTCTGATTTTCAATGCATTTTAGCGGGCCAATAACCATTTAAAAAAAAAAAATTAAATGCAGTTCTCATTTTCTTTACAAGACGCAACTTTTGAGACCCCGGGCGTTTCTGAATTCAAAAGTTGAAATAATTGACACACGCTAATGTGGAGGGCGAATTTCTCCCGCCTGTGAACCGCGAGCACCAGCGGCGGGAGAACCGCTCGTGTAGTTTGCGCCATACAACGCTCATAGTAAATTGTGTCTGCTGCGGTTTCCCACGGCGGGAGAACCGCTCGTGTAGTTTGCGCCTTAAATTCAGTTTTAGATTAAAAGTATTTTCCCCCAACTAAAAACTTAGCCTAACTATTTTCCCCCTTCCCCAATATTTCATCAACTTTCCACCCCTCCTCCTTTTTCCCCTTTTCCACCACTTTTTTCACCTAATCTCCCAAAAATCAAAGTATTTTCCCCCAACTAAAAACTTCCCACAACTATTTTTCCCCCTCTCCAACTTTCCTTCCCCCTCCCCGCCTCTTCCCCCCTTCCCCAACTTTTTTCCCCTAATCTCCCAAAATCAAAGTACTTTCCACCAACTAAAAACTTCCCTTAACTATTTTTCCCCCTCTCCAACATTCCTTCCCCCTCCCCGCCTCTTCCCCCCTTCCCCAACTTTTTTCCTCTAATCTCCCAAAATCAAAGTATTTTCCCCAGACTAAAAACTTCCCCCAACTCTTTTTCCCCTCCCCAACTATTCGTCCACTTTTAAAAATTACAAAATGAAGCAATCATAGATGCGCAACTGTCCGTGTTTTGTTTTTGTCAGTATCAGAGATGGCGCTATGTACGGATTTATAATTTTTGTGATTTTCTTACTTCTCCACTTACGGGAATTGCGTTTAATTTTCTTTATATATGTGAGGAAGATTTATTACAATTATTGTGTTTTTCCTTTGGAGGAGTGCAGACATACCTTCATCGTTTGACTCATTTTCTACTATTGACATTTAGTGTGTAAACAAGAGGGGCAATATTATATGTTTAAGAACAAAAGCAAAACAATCAGCGCATTAACATTATGGTTTAGAATTTTCGGAATTCACTCATTATTCAATATTATATTTATCACAATATTGCTGCAGCTTTTTTAAAAGATGAGGAGAATTCGTTCCATACAAAATATATGAAGGAAAGAATTTTCTTAATAACTTTTTTTTCCTGAATTTTTCCGATGTTTTAATAGCCATTCTGTATTCGGGGTGGAGACAAATAAAAAAAATCAAAGATCATAAAAATCGGTCCAGCCGTTCTTGAGTGATAAATGGTGTAACTAACCCGACTTTTTTATATGTTAAGATTTCTAATGTTGATTCTGTTTTCATTTTATTCAAATTTGTTTTATATTACGCTTTTCATCTCATCAGCAACGAAATCCGCATATTTTATTACCTAAAAGTTTTACCTATTAGTATTGCTTATAAGTGTTCCCTATTTTTATTCGAGGGTAGGTACTGCGCGTCGTTTTACCCCTGCGATTTCACTATAATTTTCTTGGTAATTTTTATTTCTACGCATTTGTAACCATTTTTTTTTAATTCTATTAAATTATATACATACAATTCTCCGAGACGTTCATAGTACTGGCACAAACTTTTCTCCTTTTTATGGCGGTGCTTTGTATGTTTTCGGCCGAGTTATTGGAGTTTAAAATTACACCTACAGATACTGAATCTCATTTGGACTGGGTATCTGCATTTTGCCGGAAGCCTCCGAAGTGTACTTCCTTTTAAAAGTACTCGTGTTCTATTACCAGGTCCCGGGTCCGAGTTCTTTGGCGCGGACTGGGTGCTGTTGCGGCTACCGGGATGCACAAATTCGGCCGGAGCCGGACTTCGGATCCGGAACTCGCAGAAAAACTCGAACCCGTACAAGAACCCTAGTGTTGCGAATGGCTCTCCGGTGGAGACATTCTCGTTCCGGCTCCGAGTCCGGCTGCGAGTTCCTGGTTTGGATGCGAGCCCTGGACCGGGTTCACCGGGAGTAGTCGATTTGAAAAATTAGTAGGAGTAGGATCCACTTCCCGTGAAGAACACTAGTTCAAGAGCCCATTCCAGTTGAACCGCTAATTTGGACCCGATTGGCTTCCCACACCTTGCATCGATTTTAAAGACGTTTTCACGTGATACGTCTACGTGTTCTTACGAGTATGAGGTGCAATCATGTACCTCGTATCGAGTTGATATTAATTTTTTTTATAATGATAATATAATTACAATATTGTTTAATATAAATATCGGTATCGAGAAAACCAACGCAAACTTTTCGATTGTTTTATGCTAGTTAAAAACACAAACATTATTTTAAGTGGTTTATTAAAGTTAAATTAATTAGCTGATGTTAAAAACAAATATCCACGCAAATTTTCTGTAATAATTGGATATTAACTCTGATGTAAAGTTATAATTTTCATTAATTAGTTAAAAGTTTTCCGTTATACCTTGTTAATTAATAGTTTTTAGTTCTTTTAGTGTAATTAAAATTTGATAATGTGACCTTCAGCATTATGTTTTCGCGAGAAATAAGAATATTAATTTAATTTTAAATGTAGGTACTTACATCAACTTTGATACCCTCTATCCTGTAGCTGTGCTGAGGCGGAGAGAACTTAGGCATGAACCTGTAGAACTCCTCATTGTCTTTGTACCACTTGACCGAGTACAGGGTGTCCCCCTGCAGCTCGTACTGGCACTCCAGTGGGGCGGACTCTCCGCGCACTCGGTAGCCGGGGACCACTACCTCCAGCACTTGAAGGCATATGGTTTCTGAAAAAAAAAATATTGTTACACAAATGCAATGCTTCAATATTGGATTAAACGTACTACAAAACGAGGAATCAATGCACTCGGAACAAGTTAAATAATTCAAAGTTTTTGTATTAACCTGGCGAGATGGGGGCTGGGTCAAGATTACCCGCGCCTTTTAAGTTTGCCTATAATTTTAAAACTATTTATGCGACGTTGCCGCTTTTCTCAGTTGCTGGAGTTAATGAGTGCCTCGTCAAGTTTCTGGCGCGAAATCAGTCGGGCTTTAGCCGCGTTGTGGGCTACACGTGCCAAAACTTGAAAAAGGTAATTATTACCCATGCCCGTATTCGGTGTAACAATTTTGCAAAAAATTTCTTATACGTGGTTTATATTAATTATTGTTGTTGTTGTTGAATTAGTGTTTTCGAATGTTTTCATAATTGTTTATGTTAGTAGATTCATAAAAGGAACATTTAAATAATTGAAGACTGATAATTGTTATATTTAACTTTGATTTTGCTAGAAGACAAAATTTGTTGATTTTTCAGACATCAAGTTTCAAAGCCTTGTTCCTATGATTTAAAGTTTATTTCTAAGATTTTTTGGTGTTTTATTACATTGATAACAGTAACATAATGCTGGTAACGTCAATATTAATTTCCTTATATAGATACTGAAATGTGTGACATTGTCTATTCCGGTAACGATTACACGGAGGTGGGGACCTCCGTGTAACAATTTTCCACCCCCATCTCGCCGGGTTAAGCCAGTTTTTTTAATTACCGTACGAGTATACGTGTAAGCGTTTGCAATTTCTACTTTCCACATAGTGCAATTTTTTTCAAAACCATATTATTTTTGGTCAGTATTATTGCACAGTATATTTTGACTGTATGTTCAAGTAAGTTATGATTTTTTTTCATTATAGAATACGTGTGCGTAAGTCGAATTAAAAAGACAATCGATTACGAAGTTATAGAAGACCATACATTAATAAAGTCGTTTTGGGTGATAGCTTTATAATACATTTATAATACATACCGATAACGATGATACTTTACTTTTACGTCAACAGAAAAATTTAACAACATGTTAATTAATGCCTTGAAATACAGCGAGAATCGAATCCATACAATTTCACCGCAGAAACCGGAGACGGCAGTTACAAGTGCAATCAGCCCCGGGCCAGAACCAAATGGCGTTCGAAGCTGCTGGAATTTGGTTGCCTTTTGAAAATTGAAATAATAACAACAAAAACAAGAAAAGCACTACGCGTCAAAAAGTGTTATTTTCCTCTGTCGTTATCGATATCTTACTATTCTATTTCTTGAATAGGTAATATACTGTTGGTTACTCTTTTGCTAATGCCGCTGATATTTTTAAAATGCCTCTAAAATCATGAAGCTATACTTACGATTGTTAGTGCACCTTCAATTTAGATGTTTCATGTCGGACGGCTGCAGGGTCGAAGCAGTGCGTTTGTCGTACGGCGCACGGACGGTCATTTGTTTTTATACAAAATGCACCGTGCGGCAACAGTGCGGCGTCGGTACCGAGAACGCTCGACAACAGGACGGCAAAGTCTCAAGCTCCAAGCAAGACGTGAGAGCTGAGAGCTGAGAGCTAACTTCATCGAATTTTCAAGTTTACTGTTTGCTTAAAATGGATGATATAAGAGTGGAAGAATTTATAAATGAAATTGAAATACGCCCTGCTATATGGAACTCCAAAAGCGACAAACAGAGTAATCGCACAGAAACAAAAAATGCTTGGTAAGGTATCTGTGAAAAATTTATAGAAGATTTTAAAAATAAAACTACCGATGAAAAAAACTCAGCAGGTAACTATTTATTTAAATCAAATATTATTATAAAATGAAAAACATATTACTTTGTTTACACCACATTATTTAATAATCAATCTACATGTTTCGATAACAATGTTACCTTTATCAGGAAAGATGTTAATTTAAAAAATAAATGACAAACAAGTAAAGACAATTAAGAATAAATTAGAACATAGACAAACATATTAAAAAGGAGACGCGATTAATTAACAAAATAAATAATTATAATTATTTATAAAAAAATAAATTTAAGAGATAGCTATTTTAAAATAAATAAATTTAAGAGATGGCTATTTTTAAAAAATGTTTGGTTATTTATAATATTTAATTTACTGTTAACGCTTTTTCTAATTTCTAAAACTTCTAAATTATCTAATTGTATGCCCGTAGTGTAAGTATGTAAAATATTAAGATCTTATTAATATCAAAAGAATGACTTGTTTCCAAAATATGGTTGGCAAATTCAGAATAATAATTATTATTTAAACATATTAATGTTCAAAATGAATTTAAAACATCAAACGACCCACGTCTAAACATCACTAGCATACAAACGCACGGCAGTCAGAAACGCTTTCAATTTAGGCGTTTGGTATCGGACTGCTACCGTACTGCAGCGGCACGGCAGCAGCACGGCAGCGGGTTATAACCAGCGGCACAGTAAACGTACGGCAGCAGTCCGACCAAGTCCGACACGAAACGTCTAAATTGAAAGAGCCCTTACACTTTACTTACACACGAAAAAATTGTATAACGGGTTTTTTGCCTTTGCTTTTCTTCTGCGTTGCTTTTATTTACTAATGTTTATTCTTTTTTTCCTTTGTTATGTTTCCTTTTATAATCAGTATAATTTGTTTTCTTTTCTTTCAATATATTATTTTATTTGTGTATGGTACTCGTGTCGTTATTTCTAAATAAATTAAAACTTACAAGTGCTTGAGGTGCTCGCTAGTGAAACCTCTGTTCGTTTTCGCAAAACATCAGTTAATGCTTACATATGAACAAACCCGTAAATTTATTAATTTGACCAGCTTAATAGGTATTTTACAGCAAAACTCAAAACACCCAAATGAATGTAAACTTTCTTTTTTTTCCGGTATCATATAATCGACTATCATTTTTATCGACCAATGTATTCTATCGGGTATCCATCTCTCGAGACTGGCAACGAGACTTCTCGAATTGCTTCTGTATTGTTATAATTTTATAGTATTTATTTTATTTATGTAAAATCGAATATTTTTATGTATGCAGGGGAGACCTGTCCAAAGCCGTATACCTAAGGTTGAAGCTCTGCAGTTTGGTAGATTAAAATTAAATTCGGTTTATAATTCTTATTTTTATAAATGAATTTACTAAGGAACCAAACACAAAAGATGCATGTCAGAAAATCTTAGACACATTGTACGAAAAAAAGACTACTAATATTTCCGAATTTGCCCCGTGGGGTGGGTAAAACCGTATACCTTATAAACATGATGAAAATCCAGGCTTAAAATGGCCTAGGTCTTTTGTCGTAGATAAACTCTTGCCTTGATTGTTCCTGTATTTATTGACACGGTCTTGTAATGCAAATTTAGGCACTCCGTAGATTTCTGCTGCTTTTAAGTATCCTATTGCTCCTTCAAATACGTTTTTGGAAAATTGCTGTCCTATTTTTTCTGTATCCGCCTTGTCCGGTATTTTTCTTTGGTAATTTTTTTTTAAAGTTTCTTTATTCTTTGAATTGTTCGTTACATGAATTGGGGATTTTTCGACCACCATACTAGGCACATACCTGTGTACTGTGTATTACGCGGCATGTTTGTAACGCATGAAAAACAAATAAAAAAAAATCTAATGAAAATATTCCGAGTCAAAATCGTACGCTGGCCGGTTTTAACCCATACGATTGTGCCCCAAGAAAAAAATACGGACTTTATTTCAGAAATGTAAAAAAATGTTATGAAAATCACCCAAAAGTTATACGCAATAAAAGTAAAAATATACATTTTTATAGTATTTGACATTTCACTCACCTGCAAAGTATAAAAACTACTATTCAATTCAATATCCATAAAAATTACATCAGGACACCTTTAAACATTTTGTACTCATATCTCGCCAGCGGGCAGATATGTACCGACAAGTTTCTGCTGATTTGTATTGGTTCCGGAGTCGTACACGGGTCGGAGTGCGGTGCGGGAATATTTAAAGTAATAATGTTTTTTTAGAGTAATACAGTTTTACACCTGGTATACGGTTTTGTACAGGTTTCCCCTACAACGGTTACTACGTTTACATTCTATTATAAACGTAATATTCTGCTATAAAAGTACATTTACATTCTCATATAAACGTATGGCGTTATATTTTCAAATAATAATGATTATGAATAAAGTACCTAATTTTATCGCAATAAATGAATAACTTTTGAATATTGCAATATCTCATGAATGTTACATCAATGTAATATTCCTAAGCATGAAAAAATTATTTGAGGATTATATTGATACTTCTGAAATTGAAATACAAGATCGACAAAAATGACAAACAGGAATCAGGTCAAAATGGCCGAGCGGTTAGAGGCGTTGTTTCGGTAAGACAGAGATCCTGGGTTCGAATTCCAGTTGAGACCATTAATATTTTTAATATTCAGAGTATTTCTCAAAATAAATGTACGTAACGAAAAGGTTGTTACGAAATATTGTTACGAAATAGTCCTAAGATGTAACAAAATAGTAAACATAAAGCTTGTTATATACAATACAAATTTTTTTGATTTATTTTTATTTTTTTGTATTATTTATTTCATTTAAAAAATATTCGTCTTTTCTAAATGTACGTAATTATCTCTTACCTTTTTATTTATTTATTGTACATACTACAAACATACATAAACTCATGACCCAAATTCTTGTTGTACCTATTGTAAAGGGTTTAAAATAAAACAAAGAAGTATTAATCAATGTTTTTTTAATAAAATTATCAGCTTTCCAAATTTAAGTACTTAACACAATATTCAACAAATCCTTAGAAATTAAAGAACAGGCACTGTTTACAACATTTAAAAAGGTATTAATTTGAATCACTATTGAAATAGCTATTTTTAATTTGTGTTTATTTACAATTTGGTTTGTAGCTACTTTTTTAGTACCTACTTTCTTTTCTCTGGGATCTGCTTTATTAAACTTTGTTTTTAAAGAATCTGTAATTGTATTTAGCAAAATTAGCTTTTTTTCACCTTCCCTTTTTCTGCCATGGACACATTTGTTCAAATTTCTTCTAAGAAGCTTTTTGCCTTCCGGCATTGATTTTTGGGGGTATTCTTAAAAAACTTATCCTGTAGCCGGTATTATAAGCAGTGGCGGCTCGTGACTTTTTGTGTGCTAGGGTGCTAATATTTAAAAAATGGCATCATGGATGTTGTCGTATGCGAAAAATATTTTTTTTTTTTCAAAAATCGGTGTTTTGTATGAAGATTTTTCAGGAAATCGGTGCGGCACACCGCCAAACTGAAACTTTCTGAAATTTTTCATACAAAAAACTGATTTAAAAAAAAAAAAAAAATTTTTTTTCGGCTACAACAACTTCATAATGCTATTTTTTTTTAATTTCAGCACTCTAGCACACCCAAAAGTCACGAGCCGCCACTGATTATAGGAGTACATTATAATACATTTTTATTTAAATAAGATTTTATAAAAGCTTGGGGCACCATTAATTCATAAAAATACTTACTTATACTTACAAACACACTTACAATATACTATTCTTAGCCTAAGCATTTAAACAAATATGGACAAATAACGCTGGACTACATGATACATAATTGCTTAAATGTGTTACCTATCGAAATTAAAACATGTACAAATGATAAAACAAATATTATGTTGAAGAATTGACTCACCGAAAGAAATAATTTTTATATCTTCAAAGTAAAAGCACCCATTGACAAACTACTTAAAAGTAGTTTATTGGGACTTTTCTTTTTTTTTGTAAAATATGTTTATTTTCCCTGTCGTATTGTATTACTTTGTCTTTATAATAAATAAAATAAAAATCAGGTAGTAACTGTGTACGCTCAGCTTTACACTATACTTTTTCGTTACGTTACGAAATTTATAATAAAAGTTACGAAATTGTAATAAGAATTAGATAAAATGGGGTCATAAAAAGTCAATGGTTTGATAAAACTTAAAACTGTAAATAGGTAAGCTTAGCAATGTTCGTACCGCACGTATTACAAAAAGATGAGTAAAAAAAGACTAACCGTTTCGTGAAAAAAGGCTATAATATTTCCTGTCTCGAAATTGTAGTCCCACTAAAAAAACACGTTGTTACCGATATTAACAATTAATGTTATGGCGGAGACGTCAGACCAACAACCAACCAGAATGAATCTAGTGTTGCCCTTGTAAAATTTAATGAATGGGTTCAGAAATTACGGTGGAAGTAGAAATAAAACGTAACTAAAGAGAAGTAACTAAAAAGTAAATGACTAAGTCTCAATTTGATTTTTGTGCATAAATTATTAATTGATTATGAAACCCCATAGAAAATTACTTCGTACAAAAACTACAAGTAGTTATGACCCTAAAACTTACAAAAATTCACAAAATGGTGTATATATATTTTTGTATAATTAATTAAAAATGTGTAATTTTCGAACTGTTTCTAGGCAAACTTTATTTTTCCAATGTACACTTTTTTTGAGAAATACTCATCAAATAAAATTATTTAATAATTAAAAAAAAATTGTCGTGTTCTGTTTCATAGATTGTTTTGATTTATTTAGTAGGCATTATCTTTTCTTCAATGTTACATAAACTGCATTAAAAAATTACACATAATCTTCCTTTACAGGTCGGTAATTGTTGAAAGATCTGCATCGCTCCATGCGGTAATTAATCACTTCTGTGGTTTTGATATTCGCAATGTACCCCGATAGTCTTTATTTAAACACCAATTCATCGAGAAAACTGCGAAAACGATCATCACTCTATTTTTAAGGAGAGGTGGAAACTTTCAGTTAGCAACTTTAAAATTACACGAACTAAAGTGATCTCGATTACTACGCTACTTTTTTCTCCAACATTCCAACTACAATAAACGATAACATCAGATCTAATGGTTGAACTAAAATTGGCACCGTATCACTCTTGTTCATAAGAGTTCGACAAAAGTTTTAATGGATCAATAACATAAAACTACGTTTTCTGTTCGAAAAGCAGATTTATACTATTCGGAAAAATAGGTTCTCTGGTTTTAAAGACCATTACGTTTATGGTTCTTGTTGTTTCCTAGTATGTGATGAATTGTAACGGCTCGTATCTGGCTTTACACTCAGAACTTCGCCTTTCGAAGATAGATGAATCCAGATGTACGACCGAAAAAAGAACAATATAGAAGGAAGTCCATTTTTTCCGGAAATATATCATAGTTTTTCGTGAAATATGTTCGAATTCAATAAAGTGAAGGATGAGTATGTTTTGTAACCGAATTTAAGGGTTATAGATTTATTTCACCGTGAAATCGAACAACGGAATTCTAGTTTGATTGGATATGATTTGAGATTTTCACGGCCGTATTATCGTGATTTATTTTTGGTACATTTCAATTTTTATTCAAGAGACCAACTGCTCCCAAACATCTGGAGTCAGTGAACTACGGCATCCCCAATTAGGGAATATGGCGAGGCTGAAGGTAATTGGAAAGGGTAAAAAAATGGAAGGATGATGACAGTAAAGTACCTTGCTATTCAGATCTGGTCACCAAACAAGAAAAAAGACATTTCAGTTTTGATTGATGGTCTTAGTGTAAGATACTGGAAATATCTTCCACTCTGGAACGTAAACCAAATATACCATTTAAATTAATAAATTATGAAATCACACAACTTAATCCAATCAAATTTACTTGTGAACGACGGGTTTGAACCTGCAAGCTCCGGAATGAAAATTGTACTTGGTTGTGCTACCATCTTTTTAGTCAAAGTTTCGGATAGTATATTTATTTTAGTTTGGTAGATTGATTTTTTTTTCAGAATTAATGTTTCGTGGAAGTGTTTTTGAGATATTTTTCTTTCACAAGCTTTTTCATAATTTATCGCGGATATTCTTGAAATTATTTTAATTAACGTAGTTTTTTCCCAGATATTGTAGAAAAATTAAACTATTTTAACAATTTTAATTAAGTTTTAATTCCTGGAGATTTTTTATTTATACTATTAACTATAAAGCTGTAAAAATCTTTGAGTCAGGAAACTTGCGTAGCTTTGACTCCCAGGCTTTCCAAGGTCAACGTAATTATTGTTTTCTGCATCATTAAGACAAATATTTTCCAAATGGTAAAAAAGAAATCACAGTTTTATACATATTGTGCTTATAAGCACGCATGCTTCTCTAAAATAAAATATTCTTACTATTGATTCGAAAACCTTAATAGACGTCAGTACTTTCTGATCAAACTGATTTACGTTGTTAAATAATTTAACAGCTCCATTTCTTGGTATGTGTCGTAATTAAGTTCTAAAGCAGAAGTAAATTAAAATTCCTGAGCGTAATTTGCCGCTGGAGAGACAGGTATTTTTGTTGACTTGGGGAATTTTCCGGAAAAATTCTTTGTGTATAATGGGAACTGTATAGCAGTGGCGCACACTGTCACTTTTTCGATATTCCAGAACAAAAAGGCTTTCATGATTTTTTTACAGTCGAAAATATTGTTTTGTATTTTTTCACAATCCAAACTTTTAAACCGGTTTAATTCGAAAATATCGAAAAATTTCTCAGCACACAACCGCTACGAATCTATATTTAGTTAAAAAATAAAGCGATATAAATTATATGAATGAAAAAGCAATGCAATGGTAGCGCGTTCCTTATTTCTATGTTAATTTCAATTTTTTCTTAATTTCTTGTGTGATCGTGTGATTATGACTTAAAACATGGAATATAAAAATAACGCAACATAGATATTGTAACTATAGTATGTTTTAAATAAACGAATATTATTTTTATAAATGGGCTTTGGATGCTGTAATGGGTATTAAATAAAGAAATATATATAATTCCCACGTAGAAACTGCGATTTTGTACGACTTCCTTATCTACACGAAACGTGCTTTTATATTAAACATGAACAATAAATACGCATGAACAAAATAAAAGTTTCATTCATATTTATTAGGTTTGCCAATCCTTTATACTTAATGGATAACTTTAATTCAATTGTTTTTATTGGTAGATACCCATTTGATAATAAAACTGCGTTTCTTTTTTCCTACTTTTCCAAATTTATATTTAACCCTCATTTATACAACAGACTAGCTTACAGCCTTGGTGGTACGATTGTAGTTTGTACTGCTGAAATAAATAAATTGAAAACCACCAGCCGAAGAGGACAAATTATTGTAATGGAAATATCTCATCGGCTAGATGGCTCGAATGTATCCCGTCTAAACCATATTTGAGGAGAGCGGATACCATTGCGAGTTGTGGGATAATAACGTCGAGTTCCGACTTTTGCAATACATTTATTTTCCAATACGCCCGTCGAATACAATGAGAATTCATTCATATAATCAATGGCCGCCACAGAAATGTACACGAAACTACTGACACAGTTTACCTTTTTATACGATCTTGTTGGTCACTCATTGTATCGGAAGAGAGGATAAGAAAACATAAAAAAATCTTTCATTTTCCTCAATCTATTTTAGATGTGTGGCAGCTTTTTATCGTCTCCTAAACCAAGGACATTTCCCCAAAAAGAGATAGGTAAAAAGAGTAGGTATGTTTTGTTTAGGATTTCGGATATAAAACGTACTGGAATAATAAATGTAAAATATTGGGCAAATGATTGTAAAATGTATCGGTCGAACCGAGATTTTATTTTTAAGGAATGAGGTATTTCGGAAAACATCAAGTAAATCAGTTTGTAACGTATTTTCATCTGTGTATTTCATTTTACCTATTACATAATATTATATTATAAGGTAAGGAAGATTATTTTCAAGTGAAATAATTAATCCCCCAGTTCTCCGACTTTGAGCTTATGGTGTCTACTGATTCATGGTTCAAACTTGTTTGGAGCGTGGGATTTTTTTTTCATTCTAATTATTTTTACAAGGATATTTTCTTTCTGAGCACTTTCCCCCTCAAGACATCCTTTTAATGTTTGTTTCATGGGAAAAACTGTTTCTTTGTAATAATAAACCATTTAAAGAATACGAATTCCATGTGAAGAAAATATTATCTAAATACATAACTATCTTACATTACATAATTCTTAAAATAACTTTAGCGATTAAAATTATTTTCACTTATCTACGTAGATATGTAAAGTATTACAACCTACCACCTTTTCATATTAAAGACAGAATTTTTAGAACGGGATGAATGCATTATTTTTTCCTTTCAATTTTTTTAATTTTTAAAAATCAGAAAGTTATAGGCTGAAATAAAAGAAGACAGAAGAAATAGAGAAAATCATAATTCATGGAAATAGGGAAAATCATAAACCATAAAAGTAGAGAAAATCATAGAAGAGTTTTGATTGAATTTTTTTTTCAGAATATTATTACTTATTTGATTATCAGAGACATACCGATGCTACCCAATTAACAACCGTATTACGTTAAAAAATAGAAGATTTTAGTTACTTACAAATGAATTTAATGCTCGTAGGTCGACAAAAGCGACATAGAATTTAAAACACTGACTTTCCGAGTTAAATTATCCTGCTCAACATCTCGTGAGAAATAATGTTTTAAGCTGTAATATTAAATTTTCTAAATAGGTCAGTGGCTCCGACGGGCATTTATATTACACTGGCTCCTATGTTACTACTTCCATAAGTATCTGGAGAGTCCAAACATTTAAAAGGTGACATACAACGTGTTTATTTTATCTAAAATCCGGATTCTTCTAGCATTAACTTTCGTGTCATATTTTCTCCTTACACCTCGTTCTTCGTTCATTCGCTTTACGTGTTCAAACATCTAAGCGCCACTTACTTAATCTTGGTCGTTACACTTACTGCCTTGCATTCTTTCCGGTTCTAATTTTTTAATAGGATATACTTGGTTTTATGTCGCATAAGTCTGAACTATTTGATATCTACGGCATTCAGTCTATTTCATCCCTTCTTTTCCACACCTGGCTGTCGCACATCAAGGTAAGTGTCAGCATTCCATTGTGGACGGCTACCATCCGTTATTCTGAAAACTTTTATTAGCGACTAACGAAACGGAAGTATTTGATTTTTTATTGTGATTTGACTATAGGATTTGTCATTCAACTGCCGGTGTTCCATGAAAGTAATCCGTACTTTTTTAAATTATCAACAGCGACAACTGGGCTCACCTTGAACACAAAACTCGATTATGTTAAGTAATTATTGCACCAATACTATTTTTAATTTCGACTCCACCGATGTAGTGCTACGCCGATCCACCAGTTTCCACAATCAAATTAATATTCCGAGTTTTTCCGGTCCCTGATCACCTGCCAAAGAGTGGTAGTCGGAAATTTCATTAGAGATATTTTCCCTTCCTCTCATTCCATTGAAACAGAGTGGAATTTTATTTCAAAAAACTTTTCATTTCTGAATATGTATTTTTTCATCACAAATAAAATTTAAAATGAACTAAAGCAAAACATTTTTTTTTTTCAAACTTTATTATGTATTAATATTTATTAATAAACCTTCAGTACCTACCTACTTACGCTAATGTTTTTTACAGAATTTACAAAAATAAGATGTAATAACGGAAATATTTTCATGAAATGAATGAATTAAACAATTTAACTTTGATTGAACCACTTTTATAGTTGAGTAAATCCGACCGGTTTCAGAACAACCGTTCCTTCTTCAGGGAAAATGTATACTGATTTGACAGTTTTGAAATATGAATTGGAACAACGTATTATTATGGTAGGGGTGGAGTCGTTGCTAGATATTAATGAAGAGTGGGTGGGTAGGGGAACTAATCCATGATTGGGCTATAAGACAATATTATTTGTTTGTTGATAAAAGATTCATTATTTTTAAGGGATTTTTTATTTCCAAGGCTTCTAAGTTATCTAAACGTTTTTCTTTGTGATTAATATGAAGAATATTTATCCCCGTATTTTTTTCAAAATTACGGTTATTTTCAATTATATGGTTAGCGAATTCAGAAAAATTATTATTATTAAGACGTTAAATGTTCCTTGATTCTGATTTCAAAATTACGAGTTGTTTTTCCAATATAAAATGAGGGACAATCATTATTACATTTGAGTTTATATATTCCGGAAGAAATATTTTCAATCTAATGAAAAAAACATAATACAATATAAGTAGGTATGAGCCCTCGAGTATGACATTTGATACTTCACGACTTTCAAATACAAAGATTATTGATATTGTAATTTTGATTTCTGTAAAAATTGACTCTGTAAACTAAACTTCTATTTTTAGGGCACCTGAAATAATGTTTCGTAGAATGATAAACAAGTTAAAGGAAGTCGATCTGCCAGAAATATAATGTGATGTTGAAGTACGAACAATTAACTATTTTTTGGGATGGCCTATTACAATTTAACGAAAAAAATTAAATTCGGGTCTGTATATCTCCGGTTTTGTATATTAAATTTTGGTGACTTTTTGCAGATTAATGGTAAAATTCTCACTCAGATTTATTAAATACTAGCTTAAATGAAAGAGTGGTCCAATAGTCACTGTTTTATGAGAATAAAAGTCCCCGGTGATGCCCGGCTTTACACAGAGTTTTAGAAATCAAATATAGACAGTGACCTTCCTTTGCATACAAATCAAATCCACACCACCTGCTTGCCAGCCCGCTCGTCCACCACATACTTTTTCCTTTATGTATTACATATTTCAACCAATTTACACAAAAATTTTACAAATTATACACTTAAACATTCCTCATGAATCACTCTATCTATTGACGAATGAAAATCCGTTCAGTAGTTTTTGAGTTTACCGCGAACAGACAGACAGACAGACGCGGCGGCGGGTTTTAATTTATAATATGTAGAGATAGCTGTAAGTATTTAAGTTCAGTGAATTTTATGTGATTTTGAAATATTTAAAAATAGGTCAATTATTTACAGCTTTTCATCATATCGGGCTGTTATACAATAGTCATTCACTTACTTTTTTTTTTATTTGAGTTCTTTTTTATTTTTTCATTGATATGTATATTTATTGTCATTATGTTTAATTCGTAGAAATTCTTTTTTTTTTCAAATTAAATCAGATTTGCTAATGTTATTTGTACTGTTATAATTTTTTAAGTGATATAGAATTTTAGATTTAATATTGTGACAGTTATTTCAGCGTTTAAGGCCAATATCAAACTGTTAACCTTTAATAAATTGAGATCTCGTAAACTTTTTTAAGAGACAACTTGAATCTTTCTGTCACTAATGCAGAAATTAGACGGTTTATTTTTCGTTCATTTCTGTCTTTCATTCC
Organism: Limnephilus marmoratus; assembly: GCA_917880885.1. Taxonomy (NCBI): domain Eukaryota; kingdom Metazoa; phylum Arthropoda; class Insecta; order Trichoptera; family Limnephilidae; genus Limnephilus; species Limnephilus marmoratus. Next base: position 42,754,094 of record OU862908.1, read on the forward strand.
GCTTCTTTCACTTGATTGAAATGTCTGAAGAAGAAATTAAAGAAAAGTGCCGACCGAATTCATCAGCGAACCGATCCGACAATGTTGTATATTGGCATTCGGCATCGTTCACTAGCGCGCCGAATGAAAGTCGAAAAATGAAGTGAACGCTCGATCATTCCGTATCACATCCTGTACTGAGAGGACGTCATTACGTCATCACGTCACATGCAAAACTTCAAAATGGTGTTGGTTTGGCTAATTTGTTTGCTTTTGTGAACACGTTTCTTAGAAATCGTTGTGTCTCCCTAACTATCTTGATGAGAAATATGACGTAAACGGAAAGAGAAAACAACACACTGTATACTCATATCTAAAAGTTAACCACAAAATAATTACAATGTACATCTTTATGAAAACAAAAGTTTCCGATCGCAATTTGAAAAAAATATGAAACTTTGTGAACTATGCACTTTGCATTACAAAATTGATAAATACATAAAATTAACTACAGAAAATAATACGCAAATATTAGGTAATATGTAAAGAATAGATGCCTACGCATAGTTATAAGTTGGGGTTTACCATAACATGCCTCACTAGGCTAGCCTGTGTTGAGGCGGAATTTGCATGTTAATTTGGTATTATACCCATGAATATAAACTTTCGTATATTAAAATATGTTCACTGAATGGTTTCGTTAAATCAATAACTTCGAATTTGGGCGAGTGTACCGGTAAAGACCCTATCATTACTTTTGATCCAAATTATGTTTGAAATTTTTTTGTGAATCACATTTTTTTTATTTTCCCTGGAAGAATGAATTATTAATCAAATTCAAATATTGAGTTTTGCCTGCGCAAAATTTTTAAAGAAATGTAGATAGTGAGTTTTTCTACCGGCTACATTCTTGAATTCGGCTATTATTGTCGAATGTGCTTGGTGGTTAGATCCAGATGTACAATTTTCAAAACTGATGAAGAAAATGTAAAAATTCAATTTTCAGTCACTTAGTAAGTCTTAACTTTGAACCGTCGCGGTCGACGAGATATATATCCTATCCCATTATTCTTACACAATATGTGAATTGCTTAGCTTCATACATTTATATGAAAAATACTATTATAAGAAACCGGAAAATGTTGACAATACATTAGTGCTCTGTTTGGGATACATACTCCCACACAATCTAGAACCGGGAATTTCAAGGTTGATTGCTCTGCTCTTATTTATTTAATAATTTTTTTTATTTATTTAATATAACGGTACAAAAATTACATGTTTTTATAAATTAAATAAAGTTTTTTTTTCAATAATAAGTTAGTTAATACGTCTTAGTCTACGAACAGAAACAAAGCGGGTTTCGGTTTTCTGATTAGTCGGCGCATGGGTGGCGCAGGCGTGCCGACAAGAATGTTTGTATGTCAACGTATCAGGCCGAACATAGTGAAGGCAGGTTCAGATTTATGTCCGCGCGAGGCGGCGCCGATAAGCTTTACCGGAATGAATTCTTAATTCCTGCTCGCCGGTGACGCTGGCCAGTGAAACTCAATGTTGCCGTGTACTTGTTTTTTGCCAAGTTTTCATGGATTTTGGATCCTTTCAAGATTTGGTGTCCTCTATGGTCACCTACATGGTCATTTCAAAAAACCATGTCGAACATGTCATTAATTAACAAAAGTGTGTACTTTTTAGTGGGATATGATTTTTAGCACGAATCTCACGGAGAAATTCTGAAATCAGGAATGTAGTACAAACTTCAGTTTAGAATTTATTTACCCTTGAAACATTTTCATTTTTGGGACATGGCAATACTGGTGAAGCTTGTTTTGAAGGGAATGTGATATTAAAATGAGCGACCTATTAATTGCCGCTGTTTTCAACAAATCGCCAACCTGGGATAAAATAAATAGATTACATAGCAACCGAAATGTTGTTGACAAGTGCTAGAAAGAAATCAACTGGATAACATTTTAAAATAACCTCAAATGTCACAAGGGAATTCCTTTCAGATATGTACATAACATATTATCATGTCCTCCTGAGGTTTTTTTTCATATTTAAAGATACCAATAACCAAATATCAAATGTTTTATACCTTAATTTCAAGAAAGGATTCTCCAAGAGTTAAAAATCGTCGTCTGTCGAACTCGACATTTCGTAAAAACTAACAGCTGCTGTCAGGTTGCCGAGCAGGTAGCGCAGGTTTTATCTGCGTTCTGTTTGTCCACATCTCAGACAACCGAAAACCGAAACCCGCTTTGTTTTTGTACGAATGGACGCTACAAAATTTTACAAAGGAAAAATAATAGTTATTTTTATTTATTTATAAAAAAAGACTAGATAAATATAACATTCTATAATGTTTCATAATAGAATGTATTAACGAGTTGGTTAATGTTCTGTTTTATCTATTTGTTATTTAGGGATAGGATTCAGAGCTAGGATACCCTTAGTTGAAAAATTCACAACGTTTCCACGTATTTATTATCTCCAGAAAAAAAAACATTTTCTTTTGAATTATACCTACTATTGTTTGATTAAAATTATACCTAGTATTATTTGATCAAAACACAAGGGAAGGAATTAAATAACAGCCAATTGAAGATTTTCATTAATACCCTTGATCGAAATGCTGATTACCATCACTTAACCTTTACCACGTAACTTAATCTGAATACCCGGGCACTGACAACCCTTAAATACCTCACCCCAACTCACGTTCCGAATGTAAGGGGCGAATGGTCAAAACGAGTTTTGGACGGCTGAATATTAAAATAATAGGTTCTCTTTCTCGTATCATCAATTCTCAATTCTCACAGCGTCATACACAGATCGCAGACTTACTAGATCCCGACTTACTTATTCAGGGTGGAATTTGACCTAACCGTTTGCTTGTACTCGGCTCGTGTAATCGTAAAATGTATTTAGGTACGGTGGGATACTTTGCATATTTATTAAGGCTATGCAAAACGCGGTTCAAAAACAAATAAGCCACAGACAAGAGCGTTGTTTATTTAGGGAACAATACAATTAGGCAGAAATTCTGTCTATCCATTGATATTGTCAACTTTAGAACAATGACTTCGTATTTGTACCTACTGGTTTAAAGAATATTATATTTACTATGAATTATAACTATTTTCAAAAGTACGAAAAGTAAGGAAAATGGAAAATAAAATATTATTGTTATTAATTTGTGCGTTAAGTAAATGAAGATAATGTTGGTAGTTCTTAGTCGAAGTATGATACAGTTAAAAGTGACCGAATTAATATGGGTTCCGTAGCTTAATCGGTAGAGCTGTTTCCATGTAAGAAAAGGGTTCTGGGTTCGAGTCCCAGCGGAGCCAATATCTTTTCTGATTTTTCTGTCTCCAGATTTCGATTGAGTTTCGCTAATATTGTCTTCATTAAAAAAAATATTATTGCAACATGAAGTTATTTTTTTTTAAAACTACAGTAAAATTAATTTTATTGCGCTTAGTTAAGTTATTCGATCGTAGATTTAAACGATAATAGTTTTTGTATATTTACAGATGTCGCGGACTGTCGTGATATGTAACAGTTTAGATTTGCAGAATAAATGTGAATCTATAGCAGTATTATATATGCATGTAAGTCTGTGGTAACCAGTATTTTAGTGAACTATTTTTTTTTTTTTTGTAATAAAACGTAAAGCCGAGACGTTATCATGATTTGGTTTATTAGATTGGTTTTCACAATTAAATGGTCAACGTGTATAAATATTCTTTGTTTGAATATTCAAAACAAATACAGATTCAATGGCTTCCTTTATAAAGGATTTTCGTGTACCTAGCCATAAAATCATTATGGAAAATCCGGGTTTATTTGCAATCGAAAATGAACGTTCCAACAAGTTTGAGGAAATATCGTGAATTTCCTAGAATTAGGATTACTACCTAGAAGATTTACAGTTTGTAAGAAACTTGAGCAACTTAAATTTACCTTGAAAATGTAATATTATATGAGTGGACCCATCCATTTCAATGACAAAGGAATAATAATGCCTGGAAATAAAGCTGACAGTAACATCATTTACGAGATTCCCGTGTTCAGGTATCTAATTGTCATTCTCAAACTAAAAATTGCCGCCTGGTTCTTGATTTAATAATAAATACTCGTGTTATAATATTCTTTCGCTGAACGTTTCGTTTTAATTTATATTTTTGATATACGCATCGATTATGAGGTGGAAGGTAACAACGGAGCTAAACCATTTTACCCATTAGGGTGGTGTATACATAATTAATTTTATAGCTTTACAAAACTGTTTTTCCAAAACTGGTTTTAAAGTTGTTGCCAGGAACGTATTATGTACCTACATAAGTCGTATTATGTAAAAAAGAGGCATTTTGTAGAGGTTTGTTCTCCGTGTGACAACAATGTTTCCGAATGAATATTTGACATAAATAGGATTAGTGAACTTTGCCGCATTAAAACTATCCCAGAGAATAAGGCGCCCCAGGTTTATGTAAATGTTATTGTTTTGACATCGTATATTTAATCTTTCAGTAGAAGAAATTTCTTAATATAAGACGGATTAGAGCCCGTTTGTATACTTAGGACTGGGTTACGGCTACAGCCGCTGAAACGGGCGGCTGCTCGACGGACAAAGACCACAATGTCCCGTGGGCAAACAAAAGATTTGCATAACAGAGTGTGCAGCTATTTGCGGTTAGTAACCAGGATGAACTGTTTAGCATTTTGGTTGAATTGTGCGCTGAAATGTTAAAACATCAGATCCTACGCATTGATACAATCAGGGACTCGGATGCCTGTTTAAATTGGTTGAATAGTGATTATATCAAATTTATGGAGATGTAATCAATCCCACAACTTTATGTGGTACTTATTTGTTAACTGGTAACGAGCTTAAGGCTTGGTTTTGGTACCTAACTATGTATATTCGAAGCGATACGGGAGTAGAAACCGAATAACGAAAGCGGGGTACGAGCAAATAATTTTGCACGAAAATTTAGCAATTAGCTCAGCACAACCCGTGAAAAGTGCTAAACAGCAAATTTTAAGGTTTACCAATAATATGGCAGTTAAAAACAAAACTGATAATTTTGCATTATAAAATCGAGCACGTTATAACACATTTGTGCCCTCAACTGAGGGACGCAATTACATGTCGAATGTCTTAATTTAAACTGTTCACGTTATTCTCCTAAGTATAATTTATGCTCTTAACATTAACTTATCAACACTGGTATGATACGAGTACAAAATGAAACATTTTTAGCAGTTTATTTAACAATTTTTAATCTTTTCAAAACCAGCAAAAGCCTACAGGTAAATATGCCAATAATAAGAAAGTTGAGTCCATTTTTAATTTTTTTTTATCAATGTTCACATTAGAACTAGTTTTTTTTAGGTTCGTTTTCATAATTAAATTAATTCTCCAAGTAATTTTTTTTAAGCCCACCAAAACGAGTGGTATCCGAGCGGTAAGAGGCGGTGTGTGTGACGTCATTTGGGTTCTGAAAAACACGTCGCTTTAACATTTTGTAGAGATTTTTTAAATTCTTTAATAAGGAATTCCAGTATTTTTTTAATCAATTTTAACCGTCTGTCAGAATTAATGGTATTTAAAAAAAAATATCAAGATTTCATAGTTAAATTAATTTTTAAAGTTAGAATTTTTGTTTCTCCCGCCTAAACGGCTCCCGCGCAAACGAATTCTATTAACATTTTGTAGAAAACTTGAGCTCGCAGCTAGCGCCACACGCTAGCCAGTGGCGAGAATTAAGATTCCCGCACGAACTAATTCTGACAGTTTCGAAATCAGCTGTTGGTGGGCCGCCATCTTGAGGCAAGCGCAAGCGAGTAGTGAGCAAAGTTGATCACCTTTCATCTTTTCTCGTAGATTGTCCACAATCTGCTAGTTGGCTAGTAATACGATTACGCTGAGCGAGTTTATTACTAACAGAGTGAATTTCCCACCTAGTATCTTGTAAACTCGCTCAATGTCATCAAGAGTTTACTTAAACTAAAAAGACTCACAACAAGATAACAAGCAAAAGTGTTTGGCCTATACCTCTCTCATTCGTAAATAGAAAGAGATGCACCTTAGACATACCGATGATCTTACAAACCGGGTGCAGAAGACGTCGGAATTCTTTCGACCAATCATGAAGCGTTTTTAGTTTACAGCTTTTTAATATTTTTTTAAGAACGTTTAATTAATTCTAAGAATAATAATATAGATATATGTTTATATATTTAGAATCGATATTTTTTTAACCTAGTATCATCATTACATAGTATAAAATGAAGTCGCTCAAAATGTATGTGCGCATAGATCTTTTAAACTACGCAACCGGATTTTCATGCGGTTTTCACCAATAGATAGAGTGATTCAAGAGGAAGGTTTATATGTATAATACATGCTTATTATAGTAGAGAAAAGCCGAGAAATTCAAATAATGAATTCAGGCAGCGGCCAGCGGGCAGCTGGCAAGCGGGTGGTATGGATTTTATAAAGGTTGGGTAATGGCGTTGTATTTCATTAGCCACAGCAACGTGTGGCCGGGTCTGCTATTTTTTTATAAGTCAAAATATTTTACACTCAACATCCCTACTGGTAATTGATTTTTCATAATGCTTTATTTAAACTATTAAAAAATTTTAACGGTTATATTACAACCAGTTTTTAGACTGGTTTGTAGGCAAGTAATCAGTAGAGAAATATTGCTGATTGAATCATTTGCTTGCAACGTAACATCATTAACAAACGCCAACTTCAGCCTTTTGTGATGTGCACAGGTTGAAAAAATTTTAGATGGACATTTCACAAAAATTGCTCTAAAAAGGGGTTAATAGTGATTTTTATGCTCTTAGAATTAAACAATCGAATAAACAAAAATTTTAAAAAACAAAAAAATGCACTAAAAAGTAAAAAAATAATTTCGTATTCTTCTACAACTTCATAATCAACTTACTTTTTCTACTCATCAATATGTATGTACGATTTTTATTTTTGAAGTCGGTGTCAGTCAAGGTAGGTTTATAACTACATACATAGTTATAGGTGAGATGTGCTTGTGTCGCACGAGCGACTCGACGAGGCGAGAGGCGAGAGGGGGCCGCGGCGTGAGGGGAGCTGTCAAGTGAACACGCCGGGCCGGGTGCCTTTGCTGACACCGACTCCAAAAATAACAATCGTACCTACATATTGATGAGTAGAAAAAGTAAGTTGATTATGAAGTTGTAGAAGAATACGAAATTATTATTTTACTTTTTAGTGCGTTTTTTGAAGTCGTTTTTTAGTTTGTTAAAATTTTTGTTTATTTTTTTATTTTTAGTGAATCTGAAGTACACTAACTAATTTGTTTGAATATGGGTAGACCTACTAAACGTGCTGCTCATATGAGACAGACATAATTTGACCATAACGACGTTAGGGTCAAATTAAGAGATTCGGCCGAGTATTGTTAATTTGCACCTAAGAATTGAAGAGTTCCGTTATTTTGTCATGGATCCCATAATCAGAACCTAACCAAACTCTCATCAAACTATCCTTAAAGTACATCCTTTCCAATAAAAAAAGAATCGTCGAAATCGGTTGGCGTGATATTGGGTTATTCGTCCATTTGTCGCGCACATACTTATTGCAAATTCAAGTTTTATATGGTTTTCGCATGGATGCCATTGATGGAACTAGACCAAATTAAAATGGAACCACACGAAAAGCTCCAGCTTTCAAATAAAAAAAGAATAATCAATATCGGTTCACCCAGTCGAAAGTTCTGAGGTAACAAACATAAACAAAAAATAAAAAAATACAGTCGAATTGAGAACCTCCTCCTTTTTGAAGTCGTTTAAAAACAAGCTTTATTTTACTATTAATTTGTAGAACACCTTGGCCTTCCATTAAAAAATGGTTCATATGGGTATGGTAAATAAAAATAAGACAGTTGTTCAAAATTAAGTATCTACACGGCATAAAGTAATTTCTATGTCAACCTTCTCGAATGCAAAGCGATATGCGTGAGCGAGTAAAATTATGATTTCCCCTTAAAAGTAGGCAAATGAGAGGGAATCTATGTCAATCCGGGTGCAAAGCAATGTCATTTTAAAAACGTAAAAGGTTTACGCATATTGAATGAAACCTGAATTCCCGGAAGGTTATAAAATACATTCAATATCGCCCACGAATTTAAGCATTTCGTAGTAAAGCGGGTGCACAAGGAACGGTTTGACGGATGAGTGGGTGCCGGGAGATTGGCTTCCTCGACCAGCGAGGAATTATTAAGTATTTATTTGTAGGTGGCTTCTCTTCGGACCTATTTCGAAATACCCCTTTAAAGGGGTCGACCGGAGATCCCTTAAATTACTTAAAATTATGAATTTATCCTTTGAGACAAGATGTTAACTTAAATGAATGTGACATTATGCCTGAAATCTTAAGTAAAAGTGATTTAAAATAATTTACGGAAAAATTACTAAAAAATCAAGTAATAAACGATTTTTAGCCTGTGAATGTTTGAAATCAGATCTCAAGGGTCAAGTGACTTAAAGATGACATACTGTTTGAAGGCGGTAGAACTATGGGTAACACTAGAACTATAGCAAATTCATCGAAAACGAGTTCATCGAAACAGAGTTCATCGAAAACAAGTTCATAGAAAACCAATTCATCGAAAACCAATTCATCGACTGATCAATTCATCGATACGCCAATCATCGAAAAAAAGGTTAGGTTAGGTTAGGTTAGGTTAGGTTAGGTTTGTCTCCTTGTCCAAAGTTTTATTATCAATTTTTTTATATGTAAATTTATTGTCAACTTTTATTGACCAATGCTTTTTTAACTTCCCGGTCCGCTCGGCATTTCTCTCAAATATCTACAAAATATTTTTTTTCGATGAATTGGCGATTTGCTAAATTGATCATTCGATGAATTGGTTTTCGATATACTCGTTTTCGATAAACTCCTTTTCGATGACCTCGTTTTCGATGAACACTGTTTCGATGAATTTGCTTTTTCGATGAATTGATTTCGATGAACTCGCCGTGAACCGAATTATGGAATCCCTTTTTGGGGATTTTAGTGTGATTGAGGAAAGTAAAAAAGGAAAAGGAAGAAGGTTGGGAAATTTCAGACTTACAATATATGTTATAATATTCTCCTGACGAAGGAAGGGTGCTTCCGAAACCGGTAGAGTGTGTATAAAATAAAAGTGGTCTATAACAAATTTATATGTGTTTTATATTGTAAATTATGGCGAGCCACAAAGTTAATGCTTTTTACAAATACGAAATTTCAGACTGTCCAGATCAGTTCACTAAAGATTTATGCAGTTATTAAAAACTTTTTACATTTTATTCAAAATAATACTTCTTGTTCTTCAAAATACTTCTTTCACTCCGGATCGAGATGCATTCCTCCGGTTTTATAATATGGTGTAAACCGATGTTAACCGATTCTGATTCCGCGATAACTGATTTAATGTCAGATGAATTTTAAACCTTTCAATTTTTAAACCTTCATTTTATGGAAATCAATCGACTCTCAACCATTACACAGCGTGTCCGGGGGTAAAGTGCATTAACTTCGGTAGATGATTCTACATGATGGTATGAGTAAAAAAGATTTACAACTTTTTCCGAAATTCTAACATTGTTTTTCCCATACAAAAAGACGTACCTACTAAAAATCCTTAGTGTGGGGTATGATCTTATTTGCTGAGCGCCCGCCGGGCACGATTGTGGCAATATTGCATGGTTGTGACTGGCCCGTATCATAACAGCGGAAAATAATAAAGCTGGCTTTTTACTACAAAACAACCCTTAGAAGTTGGAATTTCGAGAAAAGTTATTTTTCTTTTTTACTTATCATATCATCTGGAATCACCTCCCGAAGTTAATGCACTTTACCCCCGGACACCCTGTATATTTTAACTATGCCATTTTGAAAACGTAAAGAAAACACATAGAATTTTTTTTTTATAAAATATAGAGTTTGTGATAAAATATAATTTAACTTTAACATTTTTTTATTGAACTCATGCATATTATTTGAGCGACCCCACAGAGAGAGAACCCCCTACGACCGTATTTGGGGTCACGACCCATAGGTTGGGAAACCGTGCAAGCTTTTGTTTGACTAAAAACCTACAGCACTTCAAAACCCACCCCATTTATTTTAATTATGTTAAAACTTTCTCCATGTTGCCTTTTTTGTTCTTGTTTAGTTGTGTTATAAGTAATAACAATCAAAAAGTTGTTAGGCTGAAAATTTGAAGTATTTCCGGAAATCCATAATTGTTTTGGATAATGTAAATAATTTTGTTTCGCGTAAGTTAGCTGTTGATATTAATTGGTTAATAATCGAGCTGAACTAAAATACAAATTACTTAAAAGAAGGAAATAATATTCCAAGATCTTGAATTTTTTGATTGAATACCTTCTTGGAAGATGGATATATATCCTAGGTACCTACATTAGGTCAAAAAGTCTTTTTTTTATGGAATATTGATCAATGTAGCTTTAGGGAGGTGGAATTGTTTTTTGAATACTGCTGAGATTAATATCTGTGGTTGAATTTTTTTATATATATATATATATAATGATCTATATTGTCCAAGATGGTGGACCATCACAAGGTCGAAGTATCATAATATCTGGTTATTATAGCTCTAAACAAAGGGAAAAACGGATATCCAATATTAAAAAATATATTGGAAGAATAATGTGAATAAGGTTAGGAAGAACTTCTGGGAAGAATATGTTAATAGGAAATATGAAATCAACAGTTAAATTGATAATCTAGGAATAATTATATATTTTGTTTTGAAGAGTTTTAATTTTCAATGTACATTTTTTACTTTAAATTTTAAATTTTCTGCTACCGGTTTCGACACATCCGTTTCATTCACTAGCAAACTTAAAACTATATACCTCCCTGGTATTGTGAATGCTAGTCAATAACACGGATGTGTCGAAACTGGCGGTAGAAAATTTCAAGTTTAAAGAAACAATGGTACATTGAAAATTAAAACTCTTCTAAACAAAATGTCTAGAAATTGTTACATAGTTAATGCCCAAGAAAAAAAAAATAATAAAAGTTATATAAACCTAGTTTATGCATTTTAACTGACATTTTTATCATCAGACTTTGTTTTATAATAAAGTGTTGTATCGTGTTTATTTTCAGTATCGTGTCTGTGGTGTAAAATATTCTCAGGAAAAGCATTGCTATTGCATCACATGTATGTAAATGTAACTTACACACCGTTATTCCACCATTTAGCATATAGATATGTTTTAAGATTTTCACGGCCAAAAGCATTTTCGTTATTTGTTTTTGGGGTGTTATGCCGTGTTGCGCTACCTCCTTCTTTAGCCAACGTTTCGGGCATCGTTGCAGTGTCCATCATCATCTCTACCGGACACATCTTCCGGATTTGCCCTGATAACACCCCAAAAACAAATAACGAAAATGTAGCATATACATCATTTTCCCACATAAAGTTGTTATTATTTTTAATATATCCAATTTTTTTTATTATTTTAAATACATATATATATTAGAAAATTATATCTGCGTTGTTATTTTTTTCAATGTATTGAATATAAAGACATGAAACTGTTTGGTTAAACAAAATTGGTTTTTCATTTTTCATAATTGGTTAAGCGTATCAGAAAGTGTATATATATATATTCATAAGATTAAGAAATATTTTAAAACTCAACAATCTAAAAAGAGTATACTATGCACTAATCCAGTCTTTAATTCAATATGGAATAATTGGATGGGGGGGGGGGGGTCATACAACAATATTCTAACCCTTGTCAAAGTGATCCAGAAACTAATCATTAAAGTAATCCTAAAGAAACCCTCCACTTATCCAACAGAAACGCTTTTTGCAGATTTCACGGTGCCTCGAGTTGAGAATATCTTCAAGAAAAATGCAATTATCCAAATTTACAAAGATAATATCATCAAGCTATTTGAAACTCACCAATCAAAAAGATATGAAGACAACATCAAAACACCAAAATTTAATACCAAACTAATGCAAAACAATTATATCTATTTAGGAATAAAGTTTTTCAACAACCTTCCCATTGAAATAAAAAAAACCAAAGACATCAATAAACTGAAACTCAAACTGAAGCTACACTTCATCAAGAATAATTAACTAAATAATTACCTGTTTTCTCCTTCTTTCTATTTATTTTTAATACATATTCATCTCTATTTTATTTAGATTTTTCGAACTTCTCCTAAGTGCACAATATCTTAGTATGTAAACGTATCCTATGTATATACACCTACACATATAGATGATCCAGAAGTCTCAATCTATCCTATTATATACTTAATTATTACATAATGTTGTTCTATTTCAGTTATAGTTAGTGTAACTCGCTCATCAAGCACAAGAACTAGCTTCTTCTTTGGTGAGATTGCAATGTTTAAATAATTTCTGTACCGCTATGTAATTTCTATAACTCCACTGTATAATTATATAACTATATTAAATAAAAAAAAAAAAAAATATAGATCGTTCTCCCGGGGAGGTATTCGATTACCAATTATTAGTTCCTAGGAACGGGATCGGTGCTTATAATAAAAATCGATTTATTATATAAATTAATATCGGAGTGTAAAATTAGAAAACACTAAAATCTTCCGATTTTATTTTAGGAAGATAAAAAAGACAACCAAATCTATCTTATCGATTTGTTGGTTTAAGAGAAAAGCCGCCGATGCTGCTATTACCGAGTTACTTAGGGCAGGGAAATGTTTTTAAAACAACGATTCAAAATAAACGATCAAATAAGAAATTCGAATAATAAACGATCACTTGATTATGGTAAGTTTCCACACATGCGTACACCAAATACATTTCTATAATAAAATAAATTTCTATAATAATATTAATATATTATAATGGCAGTACGTCAATACGTCATTATATTAATCAAATGTAATATTAAAATAATAAAATAAATATAAAATGCAAATTTCATCACTTCTATACCCTGAAAGGTGATGGAAAAGAAGATTAATGACAAATTGCTCAACTCGAGAATAAGAATAATTTAAGCGATCTCGTCGATTTGGTCGAAACGAATCGTGTGGCATTTTGGGGATGGTTGAGCGTTATGGTCAAACGCAAACCGTCGGCTGGGATATCACCAAAGCCTTTGATAAGGTCTAGCACCGGGAAGTTGCCATCACATGGGATCCATCCAACCCTGCTTAGTTGGGTTGCGGACTTTCTCAAGGAAATACCAATTCAGATCGTAGTTCAGGCTCTTCTTCCTCTCCGCACCAAATTAGTGAAGGGGTGCCACAAGGATCTGTAAGTTTCGACGCTGTTTTGGTTGCACATCAACATTCTAGTTGAATGTGCACCAATTGTGCGCACGCTAATGACAGCACCGTTCACGAGGGTTATTTTTTGGATAAGCTCTCTTCCGCGTAAGACGTCCGAACAACTCGGGAAATAATAAGAAAAAAAGTTGACCACCACCTCGAGAAAGTTCGTGCCTGGGGTAAGCCAAACCTGATCAGTTTTGTTGTCTGAGAAATAAAAGAGTTTTTGATTTCGGCAAAGTGGGAGATCAGTGACTGTTTTATGAAATTTAATGGGAGCACCCTTCCCAATAAAAACTTGATCGAAATGCTTTAGAGTAAGTTTCTAAGATCAAGTATCGGGGCTCCATAGAAGCCTAGTAAATATGGATTCCAAGGACCCGGGCGTCTTGTAAAGGGGTAGTAGATTATTCAATAGTGACAAGCTGCTAACCCTGTGTAAATCCTAACCCTAGAAGGTCAATCTAGGTCACTTTTACCTATACGCAAACAAATATCTGTTTTCTATTCCGCACACTTCTTTCTGATTGATCGAACCAACTTAGTACCCGCCAAGAGTTCACAGGAGACGCGGTCCTTGGTGAGTCCATTCGTATTGGAGTTATCATGCTGTTGCAGGTCAACTTGACCTACATATGTTTAGGCTTTTTGTGATTTGATGATGTGTGTGAAAAGTGTTTACGAAGAAAAAATAATCATATAAAACTGTTTAATTGTTATAAAACATTTATTGGTTAGTAGAAAAAAGAAAATTTTGTTTAGTTTTTAAAATTTTTATATTTTTAGTTTAAAATAAGCAAACCAAAAGGATCTCATTTTATACCAAATTTTTGGTATTACTTGGTGATAGTTATTTTTTCAAAGTCTAATAAATAAATATTATTCTAATTATGCGTTTTGTTTATTTCCTAAATAGTTAATACGAATAAATAATGCAAAAAAATAACAAATTACACAGAATAAACTATAATAATAATAATAATTGGACAATTTATAGAGCACCGTTTTTGTGAAAAATCACCTCAACGGCGCTTTACAATTTATCATTAATCTTAGGGTCTATCTAATTTTATTATTTACAAAAAGATACAGAAACACACTTACCTGCAGGACACTTCCGATAAAACACACTTTATTAAAAAGTTTATGCTTGGGGAAGATACGAATTTGCGCGTGGAGGACATTATATTCAAAACACTAGACATTGCATGACTTTACCCTTGCTACCCTCATCACTGTTGGTTCTACATTTATATTTATAAGAAGATTAATGGCAAAGTTGAGTTAATGTTTATTTTGAAAGTCTGGAGAATTTTAAGAATTTGCTGTATTCTTACACACAAGGTTTTATTTTTTTTAAACTTATGGATACGACTGTTTGAAAAGATGAGTCTTAAGTTTAGCTCTAAATTCCGCTGAATCTGTGATCATTCTTAACTCGTGTGGCAGTCCATTCCAGGCTTTAGGTCCTGACACTTCGAAAGCACGATCACCGAATTTAGTATCTGGTGTGCGCTTTGGTTCCTTCAACCTTCCGATCGCTGATGTTGCTGCTGACCTGAGGGTTGATTGTCGAGAGTTGGAATTTTCTGGAATGCACATTTCCGATAAATAAGTCGGAGCCATTCCGTTGAGGGACTTGAATACCATCCAGCAGAGCTTAAACTGGATTCTCTCGGGACACTTGAGCCAGTGAAGATTTTTGAGATGCTCAGAAATATGGGTATATTTAGATACGCCGGTGGTGAGTCTTGCCGCAGCGTTGAACACAGATTGTAATTTGTTGATTTGATACTTTGGGAGACTAGCATATATTCCGTTGCAATAATCTAGACGTGAAACCACATACGAATTGACTAGTAATTTAGTTAACTATGTTACAAGAGTATTTATTCATGTAGGTAAATTTGACCTATGATTAAGCTACTAGGGTTAAGTACGTCCAATAATTAAATTTGTGAGCTTCCTCTCGACTGGAGCCCCAAAATGCTTGATAAACCCACCGTATAACTAATATACCACACAACGTAGGCATGCTGAATCTATTCTACAAGTATTTCAATGGAACCAGCTCGAAAAAGCTAGCAGCTTTGATCCCCTGTGCACCAGTACACGCAGATACATGAAAGTCGCCAAATATGAGCGGAACACAGTTGATGTTGGCTTCACGAGAACGGGTCGTTTCTTCGATTAGTTTTGGGTAAGTCAGCGCGCGTATGGAAAGAGCTAGCGGCATCTCTTTTTCCTCGTTCATATAATTAGGGCATCTTGAAGACCCACAATAATAAATACTTTCCTACAGCCCCTACTTTAATCCACAATCAATTTATTTTAGAGAAAATCAACGTGTAAGATTTCAACTAAATGGATAAAATGCAATGGTAAGTTTTGGAAACGAAAATAAAAATAATTATGTATGGCTTGCTATACAAGTATTGCAAAAATAGATGTTAAAAAAAGTACGTTATCGACTTACTGTGCATTCATATAGCGATAACTTTATGCAGCGGGTGAACAAAATCTCAAAATTATATCCGTGGTATGAAATAATTGCAGCTTTAATAAAAAAGCACTTTTTTAATCTTTTAAAGTTAACACGAGAGTCGCAACTGCTACAGTCCAGATCCAGTGATACTATGGCATCCCCTCTGGGGTACGATATAAGGCTGTAGGTAAAGGGAGGGTAGAAGATGGGAAAGAGGAAGGTGGGGTTGTTCCTGGCTTTTCAGACCTGGTCGGCAAACACGGGTAAAGGCATTTCAAACCACGTTTCAATTCTGAATAGTGGTAACACCAGGGCGAAACTGAGAGTTTTTTTTTTATAGTGATACCTCACAAGAGCCTCAGCTGCTCCCGTCTGGAGCCAGTGAGACTATGGCATTCCCAATTGGGGTATGTTGTGAGGCTGAAGGTAGTGGGGAGGGGAAGGAGATAGGGAAGAGGAAGGTGGGGAAGTACCTGGCTATTCAGATCTGGTCACCAAATACGGCTAATGCCATTTCAAGTAACGTTTCAATTCTGAATGGTGGTCTTACACCAGGGCGATACTGAAGGTATCTTCCACTCTGGAACGTGCCGCAAATATACTATATAGTATCTTCCACTCAGGAAAGTGCCGCAAACATAGGTACCATACGTTATTTTAAATTAATTAAATGTAAAATAATACGAATTAATAAAATGAAATTTATTTGCGCTCGCCGGGAATTGAACCCGCGACATTCGGATTGCCAGCCGAGAGCCTCACCCCTCGACCACGGAGGCCGTCAAAAAATCATTCATTGATATAATGTAGTTAAAACTTTACAGCTGATATACTGCACCATAAACAATCCTGTCAGAATCTGTCTGAAAATTTCCAATCCATTTATAAATCTGATTTCAGCATAACTCAACAAATATTCATGAATGAATTACACAACAATAATCAAAACAAAAGTTAATATAACCCCATTGCGGACGTTTTGCAATCGGGCGGATGGAATTCGATTCTCACAGCCGATTCCGACTCATATCCTTTTCAGAATAATTCGAGTTATGCCTCATAAATAGGTCAGTACTGTACACCGTAGAGTCCATTACTGATTCCATATCAATAAAGTAATGGTAGGTATTTGTTTTCAAAATCTTAATCAAATTCTGTTTCGATTAATTAACAATAAAAGTGTTTATATTTTGAAATTATTATTGTTTTAATTTAAAATTAAGATAAAAATAATTATTTTTATTTATTAAATTCATTTTATGTTTATGTCTTTCTGTCCCTTTTCATGTAATAAGTTTACGCAAAAAGCTTCACATTAAAAATGGGCTTTTATTCATACTAAAAATTACAGAAATATCATAAAATATTACATTAAGCAAAGAATTATAATAAATGTTCACTCACCTTGAATTATGGCAATTATTATAGCAGACGATATCCATTTAAGACCTCTCATTGTAAGTTTTCAACTCACATTAAACTTAAAAAATAATGTACATCCAGAAACACATTTTCAAAGTAAATGATCACAAATATAAACTTAAAATAAAACCATTTTTTAATAAATGCACTAATTTTTGTTGTGAATGTTTTATTGTATGATGCCAATGTTCTTGGTTAAAATGTTTTTAATGAAATTAACAATTGGACAAAAGTTTTTAATTGAATCCCTTATAACGTTTATTTTGTATTTATTTTTTAAATAACAAGCGCGCGTAACGTAACAAATGTACGTGCGTATTATGATGAGGGTGCGTAGCACGTCCGCAGCGCTGGCGTAACGCGGTTTGTAGCGAGAAGTCGGCGCGTAACTGGCGCGGTTCATAGTAGAGAAGTCGGGAGTCGGAGCCGAGTTGCGCACTGAAGTGCTCCTCCACGCCGCCAGAGTGTTTTATTGCGGAAACTATGGCAACAGGCGGAATGATGCAAAGGACCCCGTCCCGGTTACATCCCGCCCGCTCTAAATGCCGACTTTCTTACAAATCCATTATTTATTACTGCAGCATGCAGCTAGTCGATTTACCGCTAGGACAATTCAATTCCGGCCGAATTGTGGGAGCCAGGAGCCAAGTCTGGATAATACATATCTTACTAGATAAAGCAATTTGGATGCATTTCAAAATTCATACCGGTTTTCAGTTTCAATGTAAAATTAGAGACAATTTTGAGCAAAGAATATTCAACGGTTTCTACTCCGTTTGGCAAAAGAGTTGAGCGGAAAACTTCAGTCATTCTTCAAAATAATAACATCAACCGCTCAAAATAATAACATTTTTCTTGCATACTTATATATCTTCATGTAATGTTAATTAAAATCGCACATATCTTAGTTGATAGCCCTGATCTTTTTTGATGCCTGTCATTCCATATTCCAAATCGCAACAGCACACATTCGGTTACTTTCATCTCCCTCTATGCAAGACCAATTCCAAACAGAACTCATTTTATCTACACATCCACAAATTCATATAACGTAAATTATACTACATTGACATTTTAACTCGACTATACGGAACATAGAATGAAAATTCATTACACAACAAAATTCAAACTACAACATTCAATCTACCTTCCTATCTATTCCCGTCCTGTGTCCCTTTATCCTATTCCCCCAATCAACCCACACTTCTATCAGTGCTGGAAAGTTCAGAATTGGTGTAATTAATCAGCCGCTACCCGAATTTCTACCGATTTCTTACATATCTCTCTTAAACATTTGAAGTTTTAAGCTCTTAAAAAAATATATGTTATTTTTGAAGATAATATCTAGACCCGTTCCACGCCGAAACGCAAATTATATTAAATTCCCTCGACAGATAAAAATCGCAAAGTATGCTCCGAAAATTATTATAACACGCTTGTTTCAGTTATTTTACTAGTTGTAGTTGTGAAAAAATTCACAATGTTTCTTTAAATGATACTTCCACGAGATTTTTGCTCTATTTTAAATGTGTCGTGTTTTATTAAATATTTTCACAATTTTCGCATCGATTTTATCGCTTTAAATAGCACGCTCCTCTAAAATTCGTAATTACATATCTCTCCATCTTCTTATTTTTGAGCGCGGATTATAATATGCACTTATGTTAATTTTCCTAAAAATAAATATAAATAAAATATTCTTAACCACTCGGACCAATAACCTTTTTTTAACGAAAATAGTGTTACCATAAATATGATGTATGAGACGTACCCGACTTATTAAACAAGTTTTTATAATTCTATCATAAGTGTAAAAAAAATCAGCTTTGCAGCGCAGGGCTTTTCTTCTTGAGAATTATTTTATTATTTATCTATTTAAGTTTTTAGTCCAGCAGGACTGGGAGGGTAGTGCAATCCCAGTCTGCCATATTACATAAACTATAGTATAATATATTTTAAAGAGCAAATAAAAATCTAAAAGAAATAAAATATGGTAGCGTATTAGGTTAGGTACCTAACGAAAACAAAAAAAAAAACAAAAAATGAATATAAAATTCGAACATAAATAATAATAATAAAAATTAATCACAAAATTAAAAACAAAAATTAAACAAAAATTAAACAGAGATTAAATTTAAAAAAAGAAATATTAGTTTTTTTTTTATCGTCCATCAGGGTTTTTTTTATCGTCCATTATGTTTTATGAATTTAAAAGCTTCCGTTTTTAAAATACCAAAGATTTCTATAACCATAGATTACCATAAATATGATGTATGAGAGGTACCCGACTTATTAAACAAGTTTTTATAATTCTATCATAAGTGTAAAAAAAAAATCAGCTGTGCAGCGCAGGGCTTTTCTTCTTGAGAATTATGTTTTATGTAATTTAAAAGCTTCCGTTTTGTAAAATACCAAAGATTTCTTGGTTTAATTTTATTTAACTTTACGAATGAAAAATCAAAAGCGGCCCAAAACTGCAAGTAGGTAAATATTTTTATATCTTCTTTATTTTAGAATGATAAAAATCGTCAGCAATCATACGTTTGGCCTTGGAGATGTTTTGTTTTTGAGATTTTTTTTTGCGTTCTATAATTGTTTTTATTAAAAAATACCATTTTAGAAAAGATAAATGGATTTGTGACATCACCGACTGCAAAGTTAATAATGTCAAGCTATATAAACTCTACCCCTAGCGGCCCGCGAATAAATTGAAAATCGATAAATTGGCCCTTATAAAAAGGTTGTTTTTACTGGACTAGACAAACTTTAATAAAAATAACAAAAACTTGTATATAACTTGCATCCACCGGTTCGTCGATCACTAAAACAAAACCATATTGTACAGTGCATTTGACCATTGAACGTGATGCTGCGTTAGAGCCTACGTTAGAATTTTATTATTTACTAGCTGGTTCCCGGCATGCGTTACTATGCCATTTAATAAAGAATTTTTTTCTCCCTGCGTGTCCTTTCCCATTCGTCCCGTTCACTTTCCGCCTCCCCTTCCTCCTCCGCGTCCCTTTCCCCTCTCGCGTTTCCACTCCGTCTCCACCACCTTCCCTTTCCCCACTCCACTCCCCCCTTTCCCAAATCCCGCGAACCTCCCTCCCGAGTTCTCCCCCCCCCCCTCTCAGGTTCACCAACCCCCTCCCGGTTTTCCCTTCCCCCCACCCGCATTCCATACATTCACTCCCGGTACATTCAGTTTTCAAACCGCTCGCGTGCCACCTATTGCAATTTTTTTATACAAATTTCATAATGCCATAGCTCACTAGCAGTTTTATAAAAACCTTGTCCTGACAATAACGAACACAAAAAAATAATGATAAAGTGTCAATTCTTAATAATAATAATAGACGTAAGATTTATTATTTAATACTTCGTGATAAGCGTGCTTTTTTGTCTTTTTTAGAAGATATTTTTTGACCTGCCCACGCTCTCATCATGTCATCTCAACGTCCCCTAGTTTTCTTCAACGCCCACTAGTTTTCCCTGGGTCTTCTACAGCCTCCCTGAATGTCTCAAAAGCCCACAAGGGGGCGTTATCGCCCAACGTTGAGAACCTATGCTATACAGAATAATACTTACCTGAACAACCATACTTACCAGTAAAATCTAATTAAGAACGTAATAAATTTGTACCTATGTTATGTCCTTAAAACTTTCCTGCTAATCTGCAAATGTTAAATTGAGACAAATAATGTGAACAGCCGCACATTAAGTCTGCACCGAACCTGTACCGCACTCCTCTGTAGCGCACACATCTCCCGGGTTCATCGCCAGTATCCCTCTACCTCAAATTAGACAATTTCACCGCAGCATCCCTTGATTATCCGAGGGGATTTGTCCAGAGGAAGGAGCGGGCCCCCCGCGGAGCCGGTGATTAAAACATTTCTCAGGCTACGGCAGAACAATAATGCTCTTACCGCACCTGTGTTACGGCGGAAGTTACGTATGGTAAGGAATGCCTCTCCTGTGTTCATTAAAATATTTTTAAAATTCTATTTTTTATGTTTTGGTAAATAAAGCATTGTAAAAAATATCACACTCCTTTCCTCCAAACGACACTGGTTTTGTCTACAGAACAGTAAACTCAATGTACGTTTATAAGTATATAAGATAATAAATTGTCAACGATAGGTTTTTCTTTTCGGTTTCTTATATTTTTGCCAGCTATTTTACTGAAAGAAAACAATTTGTATCACATGGAATATTCTTATCAAAATAATTTCTGGTTTTCTCAGGATTACCTCAAGGCTCTAATTTGGGACCAGTCTTCTTTTTGATTTTTATTAATGATATAACGGAAATTATTCTGCATTCCAGGTCACTTCTTTTCGCTGATGATCTAAAACTTTTCTTGGAAATACAAACTATAGGGGACTGCATTCGACTCCAATCAGACATTGATAGAATTGTTGACTGGAGTAAACGGAATCAGATTGAATTCAAAATCTCTAAACGTTTCATTTTTTCTTTCACTAGAGCGCATCATACCTGGTTTTACCGGTATACTATGAGGGCTCTAAATTTGAAACGTGTCTCCACTACGAAAGATCTTGGTATTTTGTTTGATAGTAGGTTAACTTTTCATACTCATATCACAATGACATGTAGTACTTCACTGAAAATGTTGGGTTTCGTCCTACGCACTGCGAGAAACTTCAGAGACACCCGGGTTCTCACAGTACTATACAATGCTTTGGTTAGGAGTAGGCTTGGGAGTGGGTCGGTGGTTTGGAGCCCACACCAAGTGAAGTATTCCCTCATGTTGGAGAGGGTTCAGAATAAATTTCTGAGATTTCTTTACATGAGGAAGTATGGCTACTATCCGTGGCTCTACCCTACCCACTTTCTCTTGGGCATGCTTGGTATGAACCTTCTACGGGTCAGAAGGGATGCGCTCATTGTAACACAATTCTTCAGACTGATTCGTGGAAGGTTCGAAAACTCGGCTATCATGGAGAGCATTAGTTTCTATGTTCCCGATGGTTATCTCCGTCATCGACAACATAGACTGTTTTATCTCCCGGTTTGCAGAACTAACTTGCCAATGGTTATGCCAGTCGGGAGAGCTGTCTTGTTGTTAAATAGAATCACTTCGAACATCGATATGTTTAATATCAATGAAGCACAATTCAGACAACAAGCTTTGTTGTTGTTAGTATGATTGTGCTTCATTGAAATATAAATTACTTAAACCTGTTTAAATTTTAAATTTTAATACTCTTTTGAAATGCATTGAAATTTTATTTTGTAATGTTTTAAAATGAATAAACAATTGAATTGAATTGAAGATTTCCAAGTAATGCATGGTTTATTTTTTCCATGCTCAAATTTATTCTAGTAAGTCAAATTTATTTTCAGATATCAATTAACCACTCGAGCGACAGCGCGATTTTTAACTTTTTCGTCGGATTATTTTGAAATATTTTCCGCCGTAATTAAAAAAATCACACCTCCCAATAATATGGAAATTTAATAAGGAAAAATTGAAAAAATAAATTTATGCTTCTAGGGAAAATCTACCTAAAACTGGCAGCAAAGCAATCCGAGGTATTTTAAATGTTGTCATATTGTGGCAAAAAGCGCTCCAGTGGTTAAGAGAAATAAAGTTAACAAAATAATAATCCCTTACACACTTATGCGTAGGTATGCTGCAAGTGGTTCATAATGGTGTGAGCAAAGATCTTTTTAACGTTTGTCGACTTATATTTAAAAAAATATATATTTTGTATAAAAAAAATGTAAGACATGTGTAATATTTGTGAAACGTATATAGAAAATAAAAACTTTTTCTTACGAACGCCTAGAAAATAATTTTATTGGCGACAATGATGAATTTAAGTTGGTTTATTTTAAATAGAATTCAATAAAACGATATTTTCCTAATTTCTCAAGTCATTTTATTCTAAAGAATAATAAGTCCGAGTACCGCGTCCCGTATAATTCCAAGATTCGATGATTTTGGATCACACAATAGATGGTGTTATTGATTTTAAAAAGTAAGCCTTCATTGTGAATTTATTCTATAGAGATTCCCGCAATAGAGGGAGGAACCCCGTTGATACAAGTCACATTTTTATGATCGGAATTAATTACTTTTTATTATTCTCTTATCCTGAAGAAGAAAACATTGTTTTTGAAACATGTCGATAATGTTAATAATATATTGGTGTTTACAAAGTTATTTGTTTTCTTTAAATCAAAATGATGCCACAAAGCGTATTTGCGAAGTTTGAAGAAGGAATTAATTACGTTTATGCGTCTTTCGAGAATTTTGAACATCTTAATATATAAAAAAGTCGGGTTAGTTAAACCATTTATAACTCAAGAACGGCTGGACCGATTTTTATGATTTTTGATTTGTTGGAATTTCTCTCCGTCTCAAATAGCAGAATATCTATTAAAATAACGGAAAAACCCACGAAAAAAAATTGTGAAGAAAATCCTTTTCTTCATACATTTTGTATGGAACGAATTCTCATCTTTTGAAAGAGCTTCAGCAATATTGTGATACATATAATATTGAACAGCGAGTGAATTCAAAAATTCAAAAACGTCAAATGTCAAAGTCAATGTTTTGCTTTTGTTCATAAACATATATTATAATGCTGCCTCTCTTTCTTACACACTAAATGTCAATGAGACAAATGGTGAACGTATGTCTGCACCTCTCCAAAGAAAAAGTACAATCTTACTAATATTATAAACGCGAAAGTTTGTATGGATGTATGTGTGTTTGTTACCCTTTCACACAAAAACTACTGAATGGATTTTAGTGAAACTTTGAAATAGTATAGCTCATACATCAGAATAACATATAGGCTATATATGATGGTAAGCTCTGGCGTTATGAAATTTATATAAATGAAAATGTGTGTATTTCGTATATTTTAGCGGCAGGAAAGAAAGGCGGGGGAAGGGGAAGGGGGGAAGTGGGGTTCGCGGAGAGGGAAGAGACGAGGGAGGGGGAATGCGGGGAAGGTGGAAGGGAACGGGGACGCACGGGAAAGGACATGCAGTGAGAATCATTTTATTTTTTTGAATGGCATTGCATCGCATGCCGGGGACCAGCTAGTATTCCAATAAAAAAATGACTCCCATCTGGAAAAGGAAATAGATAAAAATGATTATATTAACAAATTTATAAAAAGGTGTGGTAGTCAGGTGGTAGTTCTGACTTATATTACTTTACACTTTATACAACTGTGATATACATAATATGTTATCATCTTGTTACAAATTAATGCGTGATACGAGTATTATAATATCTACTAGTGCCTACCAAAGAATGGGAATCTCTGTGTTCAGTGTCCCCTTGCAATTCTCGCAAGAAAGGATTGACAAGAACTAGAACCAATGTTTCTAAAATAATTCAAAGCCCACAATTCACATGCCTGAAAGTTCACCGCGGGGAACATTCACCGCAAACAATTCATCGCGAAAAGCAGAATTAAAATGAATGTTCGAATGGTGCTGTACTAGTCCCATCAATGACGTGACGTCATCGTTCTAGTATCTTCTGTATCCTTCGTTGTCAAAACCCGAGAGAAGGAAGACGACGAACGTCGATGACGTAAGTGCTTGTTGGGACTTGTTTAAGGAGCGTTTGAATAATTGATACATTTTTATACTTATTATATAAAAATTATTAATAACTTACAATAAGAATTTCAACCTAACCTCACCAATCCAGAGGATTTAAAATAATTTTCCCCGTGGTGAAATTCCCATAGTGAATTATGCGCGGTGAATTTTCAGCCGTGAATCTTTCGGATACCAAAGCAAATATCTCTAAACTATGGGATTCAAGTTACCACAAATAATCGCTGGAATCCATTGAGTACATTGGGTAGGGGAACTAATAATTAGATCCGGGACTTTGAATGAAAGTTAAACCAAATATGATATTCTATCTCTCGTCCCCTTCTTGTTGTCCCACCCCTCTTACCTTAATTCACACTTATTTGCTTCTCGAGGGATATTCTTTACTCCGCGGTGTTGTTCGTGGGCACACAAATCTTAAAAACACTTTAAGAACAGAACAAAAGCGAACAAAAGTTGAGATTAACAATGCAGCACAGAACGATATTACGGCAGAAGAAAGAGAAAGGGCCAACCCTCGCGTAATTTGTAATGGAAAAGATTTTAAAGAAGAATTCTAAAAAAAATTTGATATTAAAACATTTACTTAAATAACACCGTGAAAGTACGGTAAACAGCCAGCATAAAATAAAAAAAAACGTATTTCACGTGAGAAAAGTTATGTTTTCGGCATTGTATTGCTTTTCATTTGGATATATTTTGTGATCTTGGAATACAGCAAAGAATGTTACAAATAGTCAAAGCAGCACACTGTTCAAAGTTTCCATTAGATCACCCGTGTTAGTCCTGCCTACGGCCACACGCAAAACTTTATGATATGTCTGGAATTTTTAATTTCAAATATTATTTTAAAATTTTTGCTAGCACAACAAAAAAAATATTTTTCGGAAAATGGCATATTTTCGTACGTATTATACTCAAAACGAGCAAATAATATAAGGAGTTCGGGTGGTGTGCGTTTCAAATAAGACCTGTCAACATTGATGCTGACTTAATTTTCAAATAACTAGTGTTTTGTTCAAGTTACCTTTACGAAAGTTAGGTACCTTGAAAGAACAGGGGCTAAGAAGTAAGAAGAGACAAGAATAGCCAAAGCGTGCCGAAGGGGTCGCCGAAGGGAGGAGTGGGGGGGGGGATGCAAGAAGAGTCAAGATTCACTATAAGAGACAAGAATAGACTAGAAAATATTAAAAATATTCAAGAAGAGACAAACCGAGCCAACAAGTGGCGATAAAATGCAAGACGAGGCAAGAGGAGTCGAGAAGATGTAAAAAGAGACAAGAAAAGACAAAAAGCGGTAAAAAGAGCCGAGAAGAGCTGAGAAGATCCAAGAAAAGGCCTAAAAAAATGAGAAGAAACATGATGAGACGAGAAGATCCAATGAGAAGCAAGAAGAGATAAGTAACAAAAGGATTCAAGAAGATACAAGAAGAGACGAGAAGTTCCAAGTAGAAGTCAGAAGAGACAAATAACAACAAGAGTCAAGAAGATATGAGAAGATCAAAGAAGGGGCACGATGAGTCAAAAATAGCCAGAAATAGACAAGAAGACCAAACAAGAAAAACTTACGAATAAATTGATTAAAATGTATATAACGTATTGCCTATTAATTGAAATACCTTAGTACATTTAAATTTATTTGACATTCAATGTGTATGTCCTACTAGTGAGTAGTGAGTCAAATAAATTGTTTAATAACCAATATCTCAATCCGAAAATCTGAAATTCGGAAAAAACGGGTTGTTAGGTGCGTCCCTGGTAGTCACGCGAATTTGCAACGTATTTCAAACCGAAGTTGTTCTGTTGAGAGAAGTTAATACCATTGTTGCTCGAAATGAAAGTAATTAGATCATTTGTTGAATTGATTATTGATTAATTAAATCGATTCTTTGTGTGCCTTTGTTCCGTCTGTAATAAACAATAAACCTAAGACGAAAAGGGGCTCATTGTTTTCAGCAAAGGCAGTCAATTTGCCAAATTACTTTATCAGAAAGGTTGTTAAAGCAAAGTGCTTCTACCGATAACAATGTTAAAACCGCTTTAGATAATTTATGGTTGTTGGTTTTGGGAAACGAAAAAAATGTTAGAATTAATAAACTTGTTCAAAGTATTTGATACAATAAAAAATGTTTATATGTTTATTTTTATTAAAAAAAACACTATTATTAGTTTGAATCCCTTTCTTTAAACTTTTGTTGAACCCTTCTTAAACTTTTACAAAATTTGTGTTAAATATGACTAAGAAAATTTATAAACTTTTACCTGCGAACAACGCCGGAAGGAATGTTTTGAGAATGTAGAAGTGAGAAGGGGAAGTTGGAGAATTCCTAGCTAATTAGAACTGTTCATTGAATCTATCACAAGTCTACGTCAAGCAACATTATGATGCTAAACTTGACACTGCTTACTTGTAAAGGCTAGGCTAATCTTGGACAAAAAACGGTACCAGACACGAGCCGTACCAATAAAAGTTTTTTTTAAATTTAGCACAACATTTATATAGGATAAATAGTTATTTATCACAATAAAAACTCATAAATTTGTTGTAGACCACCTTTATTTTATAACCACTCTACCGGTTTCAGAAGCACCCTTCCTTCGTCAGGAGAATATTATAACTAAACTATGATACAGAATGTTGACAGATATACAAATTTTAGGTGTTTGGGTGGGAGGTAAGCAAAATTGTAATTGCGGGATTTCCAGAAAGAACAGAGCGGTTAATTGGAAAAATATTTAAAATGGGACTGAAAGATAAATTAATTTGGCTATTCAAAATACTAGCATTATTATTTAGGGATTTTCTGATTTCTAGTGCTTCTAAATTATCTAATTTTTTGCTTTTATTGTTACGGTGAAGAATTTTAATCCCTGTGTCCTTATTAAAAGTGTGATCTGTGGAAATTAGGTGATTAGCAAACTCTGAAAAATTATTATTATTTAAGCATCTCAAACGTTCGGTGATTCTGATATTTATATTTCTAGTTGTCTTACCTATGTAGAACGAAGGACAATCATTGCAACATAGTTGCTAAATGCCTGAATGGCTTAATTTATGATCTCCATCTTTAGTGTTTTTAAGTAATTTACCTAAATTATTATCAGTATAGAACACGTAAATTATTATCATATTGTATAAACGAGACAGGTCATTTATCACATCATTATCTAAATTAGAGGAGTTTAAAATATCTATAATAATTTCTTTGCAATCACTAGTTGGGACATTTGGGAACAAATTAACAACATCAAAGGAAATAAATTTGGCATTATTGGGAATAACCAAGTCCTTAACTGCAATTATCAGTTCAAAAGTGTTCTTGATTGTATACTTCGGGGAAAACACATTAATATTATTAAATACATTAGTTATGTGTGACGCTATTTAGAAATTCGGGGAAGCCCAACATGATACGAGTTATTTATCAGTTGTGAAAATTTTAAAACACGTTTATTAGAAAGGGTATTAAAAGATAATTCCCAGAAGTATTAAATAAATACATAACACCTTTTGATTCTATGCCCCAGGCAGGAAAATGAAATTGCTTATCTGCTCGAGATAGAATTTCGAAATTTGAAATTGTTTGATTGAGTTGAGTAATTGATTGCGTTGATGATTGAGTAATAAAAAATCGAGTTTACTTTGAGGCATATGGACACGCCCATAACACATTTCTATCGGTTTATCAGTGATGTCAAAGAACAGCTTTAATTGAACCAAACCAGAGAAATCTTCTTCCAAGATTTTCTGCTTCTAAAGAGGGTTTCTTTTCGTTGAAAAATCCTTTGAATCAGCAGTGAGGCGAAGCAATTTATCTGTTTTCCGATGAGCGATTCGTTATAGCCCCTGAACTAGTGCCTCTCAGAAATATATTATGTCAACATTGTTATAATGGGGAAGATAAATGTAGCTTTCTTTTTATTATAAGCTATATGTCGGGTATATTCTTATACGTACGATTATTTCAACTTTTTGACTAAATAAAAAAAATTGCAGCTATGTAATATGGATGTACGAGCAGGTACCGATATATTTTTTTTTGATTTTGCATGAAATATTTACACGTGATAAAACGTGTAAAAAATCAACATTTTTATATAATGCTCCATTTCCGTTTATTTGATGTTTAGCAACATTGCGTGTCGTTCTCCAGTTAAGTTACACATTTTTGCGTTGATTTTACCTATTCAAATATAATGGTTTAAAGCCATTAAAAATCATGGTATTTTTCTATTACGTTCTTGCAACGAAATAAGCAGTAAAATAACTAAAAAAATTATTGCTGAAAAATATCATCATAAAATTATTTTTTACCCGAGTTAATGATAAAAAAAACATGGTAAAGTAACATCATTCAAAAAAGTCTTCATATGCTCCGACTCAGTGAACGATGGAAAACCTTTTTGGGCTTACGGTAGTGGGGGTGTGGAAGGAGAAACGCAGGAGGAAGGTTGGATAGTACCGACACGACTGTTCAGATCTACACCCCTAACATAGCCAAATATCTTTAAAGTAATGAACTTTCAGATTATGACTGGTGGTCTCTGAGTACCCTGAGCAAGTTTTTTTCCTATGGCGAGTTCTAAATATATTATTTATCAACTTTGCACCGTAAAAAAATTAACAAATTTGATTTTCTAACCCACAGCATTTATTTCTAGTTCCAGAACCAATGAGATAAGCGCCCAGAATAAATGTCGACAAATTGAAAAAAAAAAAACAACTAATAAAAAGCTTTTCACCATACCTACATTAATACTACACGACTACATTTTGAAAATCCCGTACTGGTTTGTGGGAATTCTAACGGAATTTTACGTTGAAATAGAGCCAATATTTCGTAAACGTTTTTTTGTTATTTCGAATATATTATGAATGTTATATTTATATTTTTAAAATGGTTACATTTTTGATAATAATATTATAAAAAAATACATCGAAAACATAATCTAATATGTATTTTAAAAAGATTCTGATAAAAAATAAGACCGTAACAAACATAGATTATAGGGAGCCCTGCCATTCATACTTTATCGGACATTTGTGCACCATTGCCTAGCAGCGGAAAACGCTCTCTCTGCTTCCACACTAGAGCAGAGAGAGCTTTTTTTAAGAAGGTACGTGCATCTAAAGGTATCCCCCTTAAATACCTCCGTTCTCAAAAAAGGACACCTCTTTCTTCAACATTTTTGCAATGGTACTAGTAGCACACAAGCTGCTAAACGGGCACATTTGTAATCCTGATGTCCTGGAAAGGATTTCACTTTATGTCCCCGATAACTTCACCAGAGCAAGGCAACACAGACTTTTTACTTTTCCTAGAGGCAGGACCAACCTACCAATGGTTATGCCTCTGGGGAGAATGACCTCACTATTAAACCTTTCTTCTGAAATTGACATTTTTCGATCGAACTTCAATCATTTCAAGAGCGAAATAAAGGTATTCTTTAGTTTACACTTTTAACTAAAAATTGTGAAATGTAATTGGATGTACATGTTAACTGTTTTTCACAATAAATAAATAAATAAACATTGATTACAAGTCTTGAAGTTTCCGCATCTTTTCAGCATTTTTTTTCAATTCCACAATTCCGCAAATCCCGCAAATCCGCGGGTCAAATATTGCTGAAATCCCGAGGGATTGCAAACTTTATGTGCCACCATACATACTTACCCATACATGCCACACATATCCCGATTGGGATGCCTTAGTCTCACTGGCTCCAGATGGTTGGGAGCAGTAGGGACTCTTGTGTATTGACACTAAAAGAATCTTATTAAGTAAAATTGTTTAAAATATATGTCCCAAATTGAGGTATAGGCAAAGTGTTGTTATAATTCCGCCTTCATCTCAAACTACGAATGTGACAAAAGGATACGCTACAATGGAGCCTCAACGGAAGGACCACATGGGTATACCGCACGGTCCCATGCTAAGAAAAAGTGTCCCGTGCTTGCAATATGCGCAGAGGTATATCGCATGTGCGGGCAAGCAGGGGCAGTGATTAGTTTACCCATTAGGGGGCGTTGCGCGCCGCCCACACCTCACACGAGCCTGAAAAGGCCTCACCCTCTTAAGGCCGTGTACAATTTTGCAGGGAGCTCTGCAAAGATTGCAAATGCCAAGGAAAGTTAGGACTCTATGTTAAAAGGAACACCAACAGTAATTTCATAATGTGTATTTAAAAAAGAGAGTTTATAAACATAACATCCCATGCTGAGTTTTCTAATATAGAAAAAGATAAAAATAAATACTAAAATAATGTTGTACATCCTACATTAACCTAGTTGAGCGTGGGATAAAAGAAAATATAAAGGCGCTCTGGGCTTACTCTAAATCAGGCATGCATAACCTGCCGCCCGATTGAAAATTTTTTGAGGTCCAAAATTAAGTTTTCGCTTTCTTTGTTTTGGATTTTGGTACTCATACAAAAAATAAAAAAAAATAGTTTCGTTAATTTTTCACATTTATATAACATTTTTTGAAATAAGAACTTTGTTGTAATTAGACCTCTACAGTCTACACTTAATCGAATCCCACATCAAATACTTCTAGGTGGAATGTTCCTCAATACAACCAATTTAATATTAGGGCAGGTTATTTCACAGAATTTTAACAATTCGTCACATTTCCAAGCTAGTTTTCAAGTTCCGTGAGAGTTCCATTGAAGTTCTGTTTATATTTCTCTTCTGTGAAACAACTAACGCTTAATGACATAATAACAGATTTCGAACAGAACTTTAACTTTTGAATTTGCTGAATTGTTCTAATTCTTTGAAACAACCCGTGCTTGGTAAACTTAACGCAAGCATAGAAATCAAGTCTTGTTTGAAAAGAATAACGTTAATGGTCAAGGCCCAGGATAACGTCAATGTGCCCCCTCTGTTTGTAAGATATTGTTCTAATGCGTTGATTAAGTCACTTTTTAATATATGTACGCTAGCGAGTACCCGGCATTCATTGAAAAGCACTTAAAGAAAAAAATCCATTACCGCTACTACGTCTCCCTTGCAATCCCTACCTGTGCCCCGCTCTCGTTCCCCATCTCTCCGTCCCCGTTCCCCTCCGTTCCCCGTTCCCTTTCCTCCTTCCTCACCCTCTCCCGCGACCTCCCGGGTCGCGAACCCGACCCCTCCAGCGTTCCCCTTCCATCCTCCCCGCATTCCCCCTTCTCACACCTTTCTGTCTTCCCCGCCCCTTTCTTACTCCTCTCCCTTTTGCTAAATTATTTGAAATGCACACACTTTTCAAGTTGTCCGTGAGAGAAGCACGGTTTTTTAAATTTACCTCCTGCTATTGACTAACTCTGTTATGTTTCCTTTGCAATCCCTCACTCTCCTCCTATCTCGTCCTCCACCCCTCCCCTACGTGTTTTCCTATGCTTCCCCGTTCCCGCCCCTATTCCTCTCCCGCATCCCATTCCACTCCCATTCTCCGGCTACCTTCCCCGACTTCTCTCACCGCGCCCCCCCGTCCCGCTAATGGATAGCCCCGCGTATTTAGTGGGATGTAATTTCGTAACGCCAGAGCTTACCATTATATATTATAGAAAACTTCGCGGGTGCGCGCACAACAAATCCACCAAAGTTTCATCGTAATCGGATGGATGGTATGGAAACGCAAACGGGACAAACATGGAAATATTCATTTTTATTATAAAGGTAATGAATCATCATTGTCTATTGGAACTTTCCCAGATTTGTGGAAAATTGCACATATAATTCCAATATATAAATCTGATGATCAATCTTTTGTAAATAACTATCGACCAATTAGCATTTTATCATGTTTTTATAAAATTGTTTTTACAAACACATTAAATGTATAATCTATGTTTTTATATTGATTCACTTTAAACCTCAATTATGCATTAATCAACGTGGATTTGTTCCTAACAGATCCACTAATTCCAATTTTCTGGATTTTTGTGGTCACGTTTATGATGCTTATATTGAAATAACTAAAGTAGGTGCAAATTAAAGAGACTTTCAAAGAGCATTCGATAAAGTTAACCGTTATTTTACTACATTACCATTTATTACACTAGGAAAGCTTGATCATATAAGTATTCACGGTGATTTATTTATGTGGCTTAAATCTTATTTAGAAAACAGAACACAGCATTTAGTAGGTACTTATAAATGGGCATGAGTCACCTCCCAAGTATTTTGATGAAGCTCTTGTATCTTTATCTATACATTTGTATATGTTGATGTGCTCTTCGAAAACACTACTGAGATATCAACTACGACCATTTTTTTATTGCTGGCAACCCGAGTCTTTATTGATATTAAATGTAATATGATACCCATGCGTGCATAGATGTAATCTGTCTTAAATATTATAAAAAAGTAGAATTTCATAAAAAATAAATACGTAAAAGTACATAAAAATATAAAAAAACCCTGTAAAAACAGATCAAAATAAAAACAGCCTAAAAATGATGACCAAGAAATAAGTGTTTAAATTTAAAAAGATTAAGAGATTATTAACGAATTAAACCTCAATTATAATGTTTAAACATTGAAGGCAATTTTATCGACTCTTAAATGAAAATTTGAAACAGAAATGCATATAGATAGCAGCCAACAAAAATATGCGTTAAGAAAATGAAGATAATGTTGGTAGTTTTGAAGGGGTTGGCGTCAAATTAGTTCAGTGGTTAGAGAAGAGCCCCGGCAAGGCTATGGTCCTGGTTTCAATTCCTAAATATTCTGTTCTATCTAACCTAAATTTTTCAGTTTCAAATTTTCCTCGGCGCTAAAATTATCGTCAATGATTAGAGATTGTGTATTTTGAATAGCGGTTTGTTTTTATAAATACACAATCAACATAATAATGGATTGAGAAAGATGAATCAGTTACTTAAATTTTCAATTATTTAACGCAATCTGTTCCCCGAATTCACAAAACTTCTTGATTGATAAAATACATTTCATAATTTTACAAGAAATATTTTAAGACGACCTTGGAGAAAATAGATTGATTTAAAATGACTGTCTTTGAATATTTCAAAATATTTACTTCTAAAATCTACAATATCATCTAGTAAATCACCGCCCTCAGGCAACTTTATTTCACATGGGAAGTATAATAGGTGTGTTAAATCGTACAATCAGAGTAAAATTAATTAGTGACAAAAACGACATAACATAAAAGCACCGGATGATGATTACAGGGGAATAAAATTGTATGAGTAGTTACAAAAACATAAAATTAAGAAGTGTATTTTATTTTATGGATTATGAAATAACAATTATAAAATATTTCTCTATAAGATTATCTAATACACTCCCTCTTGCAATAAAAACCATAAAAAAATAACCGACTTCAAAATAAACATTAAGACATGGATTATGGACACGGGGTGGAAGAATATAGATTCAATTTTGCAACCTAACAAAGATTAATGTTTGTTTTGTGCTTTATAATTTTCGTCTTGTAATAATTTAACGTAGGTATTGACTTATATTTGAAACACGAAAACATGTACAATGTCACCTTAGAACGGGGTACCCCTGAAAACACACATTTTTCTCTAAAAAATTGTAAAACAAAGGAAAAAAAATACAATGACAATAAATGGTAAAGTGATATGATATTTTTTTGTGAAATTATTGTTCAATCTGTTCCTGCTCATAAATCCTGTGATTCTATACACATTAATCCTATTTACTATTTCTTGTAGCGGAACTCGAAAAACACTTATTTTTTTGATTCCCTGTCCGTGTAGCTTTAGTGAGGGTCAACCAATGATAATAGAATCTTCGTTAATTATTGGAGCTGAATAGCTAAGAAGATGTCCACTACCCACCTTTCCCTCACTTTTCTCCCTTTATTAATCATCTTCCTTAGATCTCACAACGCTATACAAAGGGGAGTGCTAAAGATCCAGTCTTTGGGCAGTTGGAACTCAAATGACAACATTGATGATAAATAATACTGTAATATTCCGATAAAGGAATTTAAAATTGCGAGCCTTTTAACTAGTCAAACCTGTAGAAGCGGAAAAGGTACATAATAATATTACGAGTATTACGCCTCCCAGGTGCCTTCTAACTGGTGTTCTGGTTTTTTCCCTGTGGACCTGCCTTTATAATCTTGTAGCAACAGTTCACCTGCGGTTCAGTTGCAAACCTTTTTAGATCTTATCATAAACTATGATTTAATAAGGCGCATATTAAGACACGTACGTCTTACACGAGCGTTTTATAATTTTATATGCAAGGTAATGTTACGTTTTGCATAAATTTCATTTTTCCAGGAAAGTTTGCATTATATTGTGTGTGCTCGTTGTTTTTTTAATCTGATTCTTGCTGTTTTAGTACAAAACAAGACGTTGTTACACATTCATTTTACACGCGTTGAAGCAAGATACTTTTTTACTCGTGGAAGCAAGCGGGATTTATATTTCAACATTGGTCTATTTGTTTTGTGACGCTTCGTATAAATATAGGCTTAGGTATTCGTTTTTCGCTTTAAGGGTCGTCAAACTTCGAAAAAAAAAACTACAATGAAATTCGAGGTGACGCGCGACAGCTGGTCGTCAAAGGCCTGTAGCTTTTTGTGATAAAAAAATGTCACTCATTTTTTTACGCGTCTGTGATGATGGATTTGAACAGTGTTTATGAAAGGTAGGTATGCAGATAGAATGCAGTGTCGCATAACGGATCAAAGAGCTTTATTTTTTGCTTTTAGATAAATATGTTTAAAGCTAACGTTATTTTATTGTTCTTTTAGCTTTCATTACTTTCGGATATAATCTATCTATCTATATATATATCTATCTATCTATATATCTGTATATATATAAATAAAAATGAATCGCCGAAATGTATATACGCGCATAACTTCCGAACGACCGCACCAAATCGGATAATTCTTTTTTTTGTGTGTTCCTTATTGTCAGGACAAGGTTTGTATGAAACTACTGGTGAGCTCTGGCATTATGAAATTGGTATAAAAAATTACAATAGGTGGCACGCGAGCTGTTTGAAAACTGAATGTATGGAATGCGGGAGGTGGGAGGGTGGAGAGGGATTTGCAGGACGGGAGAAGGGGGAGAGTGGAGTGGGGAGAGGAAAGGTGGAAGAGACGGAGTGTGAACGTTGAACGTGAACAAGAGGGGTAAGGGACGCGGGAGAGGAAGGGGAGGAGGAAGAGGAAGGGGAACGGGACGAATGGGAAAGGACACGCAGGGAGAAACAATTTCTTTATTAAATGGCATAGCAACGCATGCCGGGAACCAGCTAGTATTTAAATATAAATATTAATAATAATATTTCAATTAAGTATATATGCATACATATATTTTGTTTTACAATAACTCTATTCAGAACGCCCTGAGTGATGTTTTTTTCCCTATATGCCTATATATGTCATCTTTGGCATGCTGAATGGAGAATGGAGATGTTATATTTCTGTGTTAAGAGGTTTTTAAACTCTTTTCCTGGGAACTGAATGACGGTTTTTTGTGAACAATTTTATTTTTGGAACACAGCTTTAAACCTATTTCACTGAAAATGAAATAGATTTGTTTATTTTGATGCATAAGTTTCTTGGTTAGTTGCCACTTTTCTATGAAATTCCACAATAGAGAAATCCACTCCAATTTTTTTAAATTTTTTTTAATGAATAATGACCTTCTAACTTAAATAACTGTATATTTATTTTTATAGTTAGTTTTAATAGTTAAAATAATTGTCAAAGTTTTAATTTTTCAAGATCCCCCGAAATCCACCGTATGTGTAGTGAATCGTGTGACGTCATCACACGATTATAAGTTATTTTTATTTTCAACAGGTGTTCATTTTGTATGACAGTTATTATGATACTATTCGATAAGTTAAAACATTATTTAGGTGGAATTATTTATTTATTATATTATATTTATTACATTTTTCTTCATTATTACGGGAGAGTGGTATGAAAATCGTTTGAAATTATAATGTTTTTAGCTTTTAAAATCAATATTATCGAAAACGAAGCATCACCTGCACAATTGCAGGCAAATAAAATGCGGCGCTGATCAGCTGATTGATGACGGCCATTTTGGATTTCGAAATTCGCAAAGCTGGCCGTGGAGTAGGTAGCATTATGATTTACTCGTAGCATATTATACGATTTTTTCGTACAGCTTAAAGTTTTTCAATATTTTAAATAATAGAGATACCTCTATTTTCGATACTGAATTATTTATTCCTAAATAATGTTTCAATAAACACAACAATTAAATCTCTATAAACAGTATGTAAATAAACGAATAAGATGAAACGTTGTTAATACGATGGCTTGTGTCATACCTACATTCCCATACAATGACTTTACGGTGTTCAGTGGCGTCACCACTAAACATTTCAATAATACCAACCTGACGGCGTGTTTCTAAGACCCGATTAAAAATGAACTTGTTAATAATTTTTTAAAAAACTCTGCGTTTAATATTATTAAATAAAACTTATGTATTCAGAATCAGCGTTTATTGGTCTATATCAGAGGTTCCCAAACTTATTTTTCTCGTAGACCCCTTTCAAAATTTTACTGATTTGGGTGGACCCCCCTTTTTTTACATGAGCTCCACACAGGAGGCCCTGAGGAAAATAATTTCCCTCAGGGCCTATGTCATCTTTGGGGATGCTGTGTGGAGGGTCTTTTTAAAGAAAGGAAGGAGAGGAGAGTTCTGGGAAGGAAAAGGGTTTAAGGGATGGGTAGGAATCTGGGGTTCAGTGTGTCCTGGTCATCTGCCTACAAGACCTAGACAACCCTGCTGCTACATTTCTACCATATTCCCAAAACTGATCAAAAATGTGAAGATTAGATCTAACGATGGAATTTTGCGTCGCGGTTGAGTTCCAATCCTAATTTCGGAGTGGTATAGATAAAATGAAAAATAAGGTATTTTCTTGTATTCTATTTATTAAAATAATGTATTACAGACTTAGGGGGAAATACATGTAGATGGCTCAAATGTTTTATTACATAAATTGTTAGTATAACTATTTAAGAAAATGTTCCCAAAGTTTTAAATAAAAATTTCAATTCGTTCCGGTATTACGAGGGTGTTTGTGCCGAACCGCGTGGTAAACTTGAAACTCATTTTTCTCGAAACTACTTTTTTGGAATTTGTGTGCACTCTAGCTCAGAAAGTTTTTAATCAAACATTTTAAAAATGTGCAGATACCTTATTTATACAATTACGCTCTATGTGAACCGAAATTCATAGTAATATCATTGTCAAAAGTATTTTTTAATTGCAAGAAAATGTTAAAAAAAATTGGCAAAATTTCAAAGTTTCCTGTTTACGCACCTGTAAAAAATTTAATTTCCATTTTTTTGAGAAAAGTCAGGTTTACGTAGAAGAGGCACGTGTTATTAAATTAAATTCAAAACCCTATTGATTTGAGATGAAAATTGTGGCCTTCAAAATGCACACAAAATCTATGTCTGATAATGACGTTCGCAGCTGATAATTTTCATGTTTTCCGAGGAAATGCTTCGAAAAATTTACAATATATTTTTAAATAGATGTTTAAAATGACCTCAAAGTTTCAATACATGATACACATTTCTTCCATGAAAAAAAAATTCATGAAAATCATTAAAAAAAACCTAGTCCTGCATTTCCCACCTTAATAGAATTAAATATCGAATATGCAAGTTTTTACAAGTAACAGTCGCTGACCTTCAAAAAATCACTACTCACAAAAATTAAGGGAGGTTTTAAAAAAAGGAAATTATTGCTAAATATTAAGGCTATCTGATTCATAAGCCGGGCTAACTGAAAAAAATATTTCAAGCCCGTGTACCAAAAAAATAGCAAAAAATTAGGATTGCATGAGAACCGTAGCTACTAAAAAAAAATTGCCAAAAATATGAAAATTGTAATCTTAAAGCTTGAAATTGCTTTCTAATTCTAATACCAAAGTCTCAATACAACAATTTTTCACCGAAATACAGCCTGTCAACAACCACCGAAAAAATTGGATTTTTTTTGCTCCCTAATCTGCCTAAATTGATTGTTAAAGTCAAGCCAACATTTTTGTTCTTTACTATCGAAACCAGATAAATTTTCGTGGACCCCCACATACAACTTGTGGACCCCTATTTCTCTATCACGCCTACGTAGACCCCCGTTGAGTCTCCCATGGACCCCTGGAGGTCCACCTGGACCACTTTGGGAATCACTGGTCAATATGAACATATTTTTTTAAAGCCATAATATTTTTCACTGGAGTTCCTTATTGTGACCTACAAAGGGTTATTAAAAACCAAAACCCTTAGCAAAAGTACAATTTACGATGCAGTTAATAATCCACTTCCCATATCAATTTAAAAGATACTTTTATTTTAGCCTTATTTTATAGATTTTAAAACATGATTTATTCTTTCTCCCAATCATACCGTAGCATTGAAATGACCATGTTGTTCATAATAATTAATTTAGAATAAAAGCATTTTGACATATAAAATCTATGAAAAGAGATTTTACAACTATGATAGCAAAATAATTGAAAAGGCAGCACAACAGTAAAAAAACACTAAATAGCTGCAATTCCTCGTCATTGTCACAAATAATGTAATCATTTTATACCAGACTCACAAATTTATTCACAAATGTTAAAAAATATCCATAATAGCAAATGGTCCCTAGCTAGTAACCGTTTGCCTTCCCATTGGGTTCAAAGGTTCGAACAAATGTTTTCGCACTGTTTGATAAATGGAGTAATTGTTTGACGCGTACTTGGCTACACGTTTTTACCGATCACACAAACGTAACAGATTTATCAAAAGCGTTATCTCTTTCCGACGGCCCTTTGAAGCGTGGAATCACATTCACATTTATGGAAATAAACAATCACACCAAGAGTTATAGTAATTGGTCATGTAGTGCGACAGCCATGATAATAATTGGTGTAATTAGCAATGACAATTTGATTGGGCGGTGTCAGTGCCGGCCCACCGTGACAGGTGTGTAATTAAGGTGCCCTCTCTTGGCCGGATCGCAAGCACAACTCGTCGGTTAGCGGCGCCATCCACAGATGTCACTTGATTACCGCATTAACTTAATTAACGTATTCATTGATAAGTATTTCCTGTAATTGTATGGGCGGGATCTCGGCTATGTGAGCTGGGTGGGGGGCTGGACTAGGGGGAAACGTTCAAAGCGGAAAGTTTAATAATGAAAATGAATTGTTATTGAACGGATTTTATAAAAATCATCGCTGCTCGTGGTAATATGATTGGCTCATATTTTCATTAATCAATTAGTTGGAAGATTGATTGCACAGTTTTACAGGTGGATAGATAATGAGTAACAAATTAATGCACGTCCACTAAACTTGTATTGTATTGATGGAATCCTTATAATGAATGCATTTTATGACTAAAATAAACCAGATAATTTTTTTGAAATTTTTTTTTTTATTATTTCATAAATGATTAAATGTTACATTATTGGCCATTTTTGACTACCATACTAGGCTATTGCCCGTGTTGTGGTAGTCATACATGTAATATAATTTTATATAAACAGATAATAAAATATAAGAAGAGAAAAGAAAAAAATAACATATTTAGGGATAAATAAAACTAAAAACAGATAAAAATATAAGAATTGCAAGTTATCTAAGAAATAAAGAAAATTTAAAGAAGATGAAATAAACATTGGTGAGCATTATTCTTCTTGAAATCAAAATAGAAATAAAATTTGGTAAGTAATCTTCTGCACGAGAGTACATGTTTGTAGTCATTTTTGATATTCGTTCTATGAAAGAAATTGGAAAATTTAAAAAAAAAAAAAAAAAAAAACTAAAATAAACAGGAGATAGTATTAAATGTTAAAAACGAATCAAAAAGAGGGCAAAGAGTTGCGATCTGGAACCGGAGACAGTGTTAACAGGTTAACTGGTTCCGAAATATGATAGTGTTATTAGTTATTAGTATTGTATTAGAGTATTTTTTATTTGCTTCATGCTAGGTTGCGGAATCTTGCAGTGAGTTTATTTATTTATTTTTAATAATTATTATTTTTTTACAATAGCTCCACTCAGAAGGTCTTGAGGAAAAAAAAATCCCTCAGAGCCTATGACATATTTGGGGGTTCTGTGTGGAGGGTATTTTTAGGGAAAGGAAGAAGATGAAGTCATGGGAGGGAAAAAGGTATGAAGGGTGGGTAGAAATCTGGGTATTAATGTGTCCAGGAGTGATGGACGTATGAATATATCCCTCCCACTGCGTTGTAAGGCGGTTGGGTCGAGAGAGTCCGGCTGGAGAGGTTTAGGTTAGGTCTCCCTCAACCAGTGTCTCCGGATCCAGTCCGCCATGCATTAGGTGGGCAAACGCATTCGCCGCAAAACATTGCGAACCACTTGGGGTGACCCACGGCAGGGGTGTTGTTTATCCAATAAACGGTTCCCGGGGCGGCGTTACCCATACCCGCCACCCAGAGATGTTCGCATTCAGCCCTTTTACCTCCTAATAGCCGTGCCAATATTGCCGTACCAATATTGAAGGTTGACGCATTCGGAGAATCGAATACTCTTGGCTGTTAGTGTCAACAATGCAGTGTTTAGTTTTGATGCAAATACAATATTAATTACAATATTATGTACAATATTACAATATTACATTGAAAATTAAAATGCATTATTTTCCGCCAGCCGTGATGCAAAAAGTTTCCTTTTATAGTGATTAAGGCGAATCTAAAGTTTTTTTCTAAAAATTATTCGTAATAACCATGGACACTAATCCCGAAAATTTACCAATTTTTATTATTAATTTTTGTATTTCACAATTTGAATTTTTATTTTTATTTCTTCTTTTTCTTAAAATATGAATATTTTTTCTTTTTATTTCTCACTTACATTTAAGTATTTCTTAATTTTTATTTAATATGTTTAATCATCTGTTATAATAAAATAGTATTTATTAAATCGTATTTAAAATATTAAATGTACGACTACCACAACACGGGCATTAGCCTAGTGTGGTAGACAAAAAAAAACAAAATTTTTCTAACTAATAAAAATTTTATGAAAAAAAAAAAAAACAATAATAATACGTTACATATCATTAATTAACAGTTTTAAATTACTCAGTAGAGAAATATTCATGGGACTAACAGGGGAGCTAGTCCATTTACTTAAGCTATGTATTTAGAAATAATAAAGTGTTTGAGATCGAGTATTTAGGAATAATACTGATTATAGGTAGTATGCACATGAAGTTACAGAGATGGAAAAGAATACTTTTAAACTTATTCCAAAATATTACAATAAATAAAAATACATGTAATAATAGCAACAGAATATCAGCAGAATATTAGAAACAGGATATATCTGAAAATCATCGATAGAATAAGTCAACCTGTTTTTAATTCGTAAAAAATTTACGTAATTAAAAAAAAAAATTTAACATAGTTTTTCTCACTTTTTATTAAATCAGGTAAATCGTTAAATAGCTTAGGGCCTACATATTCATAACGGTGTTGTGTAGCTGTCGTGTTGCATCTAGGTACATATATGTCCCAGATGTTTTAAGTATGTTTCTTGATATTAAATATTATTCACGCTCTTCAATAAACCGTTTAATGTTTTGTTTTTATGAATTTGCTAAGAGGCATAACATTTTTGGTTCACGAAGAGTTCATCGAAAACGAATTCATCGAAAATCAATTCATCGAAAATCAATTCATCGAAAGCAAATTCATCGAAAATCAATTCATCGAAAACCAATTCATCGACTAATCAATTCATCGAATCGCCAATTCATCAAAAAAATATATTTGCCATCGAAAAATTATAATGCCGAGCGGACCGAGAAGTTAAAAAAGCATTGGTCAACCTAAACTAACCTAACTTACTCTATTTAACCAATTTTTAAATATTTTTTATCATCACTCTTAATGATCTTTCTGAGTTGTTTATGAGTTGGTTTCATTATGAGTTGTCTGGTCACCGTTCCTTAGATATCCCTTTTTTGCAGTATAAGACAATCGGAAATCGAAGAGATAACCTATAAATTTTACATTGTCACTACGAAACTGACAGTTGCTTAACACATTTAACTCAGTTAAAGAGAACTTTTTGGGTATTTAATTTTGACAGCTCTAATATCTACAAAAAAATGTTTTTCGATGAATTGGCGATTAGATGAATTGATCATTCGATGAATTGATTTTCGTTGAATTGATTTTCGATGAACTTGTTTTCGATGAATTTGCTTTCGATGAATGGATTTTCGATGAACTCGTTTTCGATGAATTTGCTTTCGAAGAATTGATTTTCGATAAACTCGTCGGTTACCTAAGTAATTACATGTGTACAGTGTGCAGATTTGTTTACCTTAATTTCGGCGGCTTCTGAATTAGTGAACTATGGGTCTATTATATTATCTAAGGATTCAACATCCATCATTTTCCATTTAATATAAATGATATAAATATTTTTAAAGGCCTATAAATATGTCTTAGGTGAGTTCTGAACGAAAAAATCTATAACTTTAGATGAATATTCCTTATATCTGTAATAATCCAAATTTATTCTTCTTGGATATCTTAAGATCTTTCTTCAACACAGCACACAAGTCAGTTTTCTTTGTTCTCGGTGTTTGACTACTTGCATGACTTTTCCCCTACTTTCCGCTGAGGGGAAGGCAACATACTACAGACTCCACGGGTAAGAGGCTTGCAGGCACCTGAGGACATGTTAGATGGACCAGAACAACTGCTGTACCGAGTGTACAGAGTATGGCCCCGCTTCACTCTTCTTAAATTACCCGATTTGCGTTTATCCCCCACCAGCTCTCTTGAGAGATGAAGTGCCTGAGTACACGACGTAAATAAAATATTGTTCACCGCAAAGACTCGAAGTTTTACATTGTGTATAAATCTCTACATTACAAAAATGTGATATCAAAACGAATGATTAATTAAGAACCATTTTTTATGTTTCCAACTCCGGCAGTGGTTTATTATACGAACCGTTGTTCGAGGTTTATGGACCTATTTTTCAGAGGCGCGTTTTAAAACTCGTATTTGTCTTAATTCTGGTTGGAATTGTGATTTCGTACACATAAAATATAACATACACGTGAAATCTTGTAAAATATATTATCTTGATTTGCTTTTTGCAATGTGGAATAAACTATGGAAAAACATAATTTGCGTTTTTTGTGCACACTTTATTCGAGTACATTTTAATCTCGTAGAAGATAACTTAAGCTGTGAGCATTTCATTTTTGGTAAATTTAATACAATCTTTTGTTGTTTAATTTGATTTTTAATTGTATTATCTAGACCTAGAGGAAGATTGAAGTTATTTAACAGAAAATTATTTAACAAAAGTATGCGTAAAATTATAGGACGTAGGATGTGGTTAAAAGATATGTTACTGTAAAAATTAAATATAGTACGTGCATTTAAATCAACGTGCAGGATGTTTTTTGCTACGCTTATTGCTTATGTTATGCGGACAACTTCTTTTTTATACTTTTACATTTATTTTTGTGTCAAAAAGTGGAACGGTTTTATAAATGATTTGACCATGAAACAAAATGTTTTTTTTTTAATTAGTTTTAGTTTTGTTTTAGGATCTTGCTAAAAAGGATAAGAATATGTTAAACGTGGTTTGAAAAAACACAACGGAGTAATAAGTATAAAGTGAATGATTTTGCCAAGGCTGTTGTCTCGATATTTTTTAGCAATATTACTTGCCTCTCACACTTTACTACAATCATCTAAAAAAATATTTATTGTAATTTTTTTGTTGCGTAATACATTAAAAACAGT
The DNA here is from genome assembly GCA_917880885.1 of Limnephilus marmoratus. NCBI lineage: Eukaryota > Metazoa > Arthropoda > Insecta > Trichoptera > Limnephilidae > Limnephilus > Limnephilus marmoratus. The sequence goes on from OU862908.1 coordinate 42,798,727, forward strand.
AAACAAAAGCTTTGCAACAAATGGTGATCCTTATATGAGCGAGCAGAGATTATATCCGGAATCCGATCAGAATGTTTTGCATACAACGAAGTTATTGCTAACGAGACGATCAGGAAACATATTTTTCAAAAGCCGGAGGGTTATACTTAAATGTCAATATGGAAATCCGTATTTTTTGTGAATGTGTATAATTACATCCACATTGAAACTAGTATGACCTTAAAATTAAACAGAAAGTCTAATCTTTTCAAAGAGAGTTAACTGAACATTTCACATGTTATGGCTTCCTTGTGCCTTGTACCCTTGAGAGTTAATAACAGCGGTAAATCTGAATATCGGGTGTAAAATGAGAAAGGCGTCTTCAATGGGAATAGAGGGCTTGTCCCTGGAGCTTTTCGTTCATCTCACAATAAAAAACGTGTGATTTCAGAGTCAAAAAGCTTTCAGCCATTCCTGAAATAAGATAATGTGTATTACAGAAAATCCTTTCTAGATGATATATATGCTGGAACACGCGCCCGGATGAGAGAATCTATATGAAACCAAACGCTCATCCTTCATTGCATACTCCCTGAGGATTCCGAGAGTGTTGAGATATCTTTTTATTTTTGCTTATTTTCCAATATTGGATTTATCGCGGTACATAATAAAAATATTCCTCATAGAATTTCGTTCTTTTTGAGCATACACATTTTAAATGGAATGATTTACCACTTAGGCGATTTTTAAATTTTATTTATATAGGGTGTTAATAATAATAATAACGTAGTATGTACATAGGGCAGTTTTGTGTTATTTCCTTTCAAGTGCGCTTAATTATAATAAATTTAAAGGTATTCCTATGGTTTTCCTTACGAGTCCTTACAAAATTTGATTAAATAATGTGAAATAAAGAATATACAGTACACACAAAGAATAACATTAACAACAGTGCTGTTTTGGCACAGGACAACAGAGAATGATACATCATTAAAACTACAATAAATTCATTAAATCATTGAATGAATTATCAATATAATCATTAAACAATATTTGATGAAATAATTTATTTCTATTTTTTATTTTTTATTTATTAATCTTAAGTTAGCTCACATCTTCATGTGTGCTAATATTTTATAAAGATATAAACATTTACATTGGTTGTCAAACATAATCATTCTTTAAATATTACACACAAATAAAGACATTAATAATAAGGAACTCCAGTGAAAAATATTATGGCTTTAAAAAAATATGTTCATATAGACCAATAAACGCTGATTCTGAATATATAACTTTTATTTCACAATATTAAACGCAGAGTTTTTAAAAAATTAGTAAAAAGTCAATTTTTAAACCTCTCCTCGAAACACAGTGTCAAGTTGGCATTACTGAAATGGTGAATCGTGACGTCACGCGTCACACTCACCCACTGTCACCTGGTGATCGCGTGTATTGTATTGTCAGTATTATTGTATTGACATTTGAATATGCAATTCAACATTTCGTGTTTTTGGTTTATTTTTATACTGTTTATAGAGATTTAGATAAATAATAGTTATTGTGTTTGTTGAAACATAATTTAGGCCCTCAACAATTTACGAAAAGGGCTATATTTGCGGACAATCTGGAATAAATTTTGCCTATTTGAGGTTAAAGTCGACACAAAATACGATGTCATGTATTTGCAATGAAAGAGATGATTTGTTTTTATATTGCACTTTGATTAAATACAATAACAGTAGCGGTGAAATGTGGACATTTTACCAATGTTTTTCTATATTAACAGCAGTCAATCTTGAATAAAAAACGAATTCTCACACCGAAATGTCATAGTATTCATTGGCCATCATTCCACCATTTTAAAACAGGGATGAACTGCCCAAAAACAATATTTCCCTAGATTTTGAAGTGAAATTTCCCTAGAATTTCACATTTACGCAATTACCTACGTAGCCACCTTTTTGTGTAACACTAATCCTGTTATATGTTAATTAATATGATTGATTAATTGGAAAGATATCGGAACTTGGTAAATATACTAATAATACTGTGCTTTTCCAAATAAAACACTCTTTGCTACGTGAAGTAATGATTTAAAAGTACGAATACACTCACCACTGAATTAGAAACTGAATTCCAAATAAAAAAAAACACTTTGCAATATAAAAATCAACCGCAATCACCGAAAAAACGGAACTTAAAACATAAATAATTTTTTTTTCAGAGGTCTCATTTATCTTTTTAGATACATAGGGAACGTACCCATACTACGTGACAAACTTTTTGCACTTTTTAACCCCCCCCCACCGTGACCAAAAACCTAAGCAACCCACCGCTCATTTGTACCAAGCGTGGTATTTTGAAGACCCCCCCCCCCGAACGTGTCACGTAGTATGGGTACGTTCTCTAATATCATTTTGAGTTGTCAGTGTTAAAAATAACATTGCATGTAAGTACATGAACAATAATTAAGATTCATAGGAATCCCAACAAATATATATACGTATATATATAATACCAGTAATATTGTCATATGTAATAAAAATTTTGCCAGAGTTCGAAATTTCCCTAGATTTTGTCCTGATTTCCCTTATCCCTAAAAAATATTTTTCTCCCCTAGATCTAGGGAAATTTCCCTCGACATAACATCACTGATTCAATATGACAACTTGAAGGTAAATAAACTATCGGTGGGTGAAGACCATATCACCATATTACAATCTACCATAGATATGGTGCTTTTCTGATGGTCTAGAAAAATTAAAACTTTGACAATTATTTTAACTATTAAAACTAACTATAAAAATAAAAATAAAAATGCAGTTATTTAAGTTTGAAGGTCTTTATTCATTAAAAAAAATAAAAAAAATTGGACTGGAGTTCTCTATTGAGGTAGACATATTTTCGTAATTCTTTTTTAAACTTATTTATATTTTCTATCTCAGTAATTTCATTCGGGATGTTGTTATACCGTTGGACGGCCTGGTACATCAGAGATTTCTGGGTGCTTGATTTTTTTCTTGTCGGCAGTCTTATTTGCTTTGAATTTCTTGTCCCGTGACCGTGTGTTTCGTTATTATAATGTATTTTTCTTTTTAGTTCCTTAGACATCATCCCCATGTTAATTTTATGTAAAAAAATAAGTACATTCAAATACACAGTTTGCTTCACCGTCAACATATTTAGCTCTTTTAGCGTGTCTCGTATTCGTGTGTATATGTTGCGCTTAAGTATTATTCGCATTGCTTTATTTTGCAGTACTTGCATTTTTTTCATTTTCTCTTCATTGCAGAGAAAAAGAATACTTGAACAGTAATTAAAATGTGGTGATATAATTGTATTATATATTATCTGGCATGTTTCTTTATTTACTTTGTTTCTGATTCTACCAAGAAATGATATTTTTTTTGCAATTTTTTTAATTGTGTAATCTGCATTTTTTGAGAAGTTCAATTTTGAGTCTATGATGACACCAAGATATTTAATTTCTTCCACTTTTTTTATGATTTCTCCATTTATAGAAACCTTTGGTTCACCATGCTTATTTGTTCTACCTATATGCATGTATTTTGTCTTATTTACATTTAGTTTCAATTTATTTAATTTGAGCCATTTTGACAAAGTTTCTAAGTCACTATTTATCTTTTTGATTGCTTTCTCATAATTATCTTCTGCAATATAAATCAGTGCGTCATCTGCAAACAGTCTTATTTTGCAATGTTTCAGTATTTTTACCATATCATTTATGTAGAGTATAAACAATATCGGACCCAATACCGATCCTTGCGGTACCCCCAGCATATTTTCAATCGGTTTTGATACATTGTTTCTTATCTTTGTTGTTTGTTGTCTGTTGCTTAAATAATTTTTAAACCATTCCAATTCTTTCCCTTTTATTCCACATTTTTTTAATTTTTTAATAACTCTTTTTCTATCTATTGTTTCAAAAGCTCTTTGAAAATCTAAAAACACCGCAACAGTATACAAGTTTTTATCTATATCTTCCTTCCAATCATCAATCACTAAATTTAACGCTGTTTCACAAGAATTATTGTTCCTAAATCCAGATTGTTCATCACAAAGGATGCTATTATTTTCCAAGTATTCTTCAAGTTGAGATTTAATTATGTATTCCATCACTTGTTCATATTTTGGTAACATATTTACAGGTCGAAAGTCTTCACATTTTTTTGAATTCGAAATCTTTGGAATCGGTATCACCATAGACGTTTTCCATGATTCGGGAAACTTCCCTGTTTCTAAAGATTCGTTTATTAAACTAAGAAACTGTTCTCCTATTACAGGTAGTGCATCTTTTAATATTTGAATTGTGATCCCATCTTGGCTGGGCTTTGATTTGATGTTGGACGGTATTCTTTGGAGTTTCTGGCCGTCTATTTTATTGAACTTGAATTCGCAAGTTTTATCTTCAAAATTGAAAATTTCATCTTCTTTTATTATCGGGATATTTTTGTTAATTTCTTCTATACTTGTCACAAAATATTTATTAAACTTATCGGCAATGTTCTTCTCGTCAGCCAATTCTTTTGGGAATATGATATCTTTTTCCACATCTTCACATTTATTTTTTATAAGTGACTTAAGTGTTTTCCACATTTTCGTTGGATCTTCCCTTTCCTGCTCAATTTTTTTGATGAAATATTCATTTTTTGTATCCTTTATCAGTTTTGAGTACTTGTTTCGAATTGATTTAAATTTATTCCAATGTTCGTTATCCTTTGTAATTTTTGCTATTTTATAAGAAGTATCTCGTTCATATTGCATTTGTCTTAGTTTTTTAGAATACCATTGATTATTGGTTTTAATTAATATACTTTGTTCAGGCATTATTTTATTTATTGCATCATTCATATTGGTTACTATAGTTTCGGCTTTTTCGTGAAAATCTAAGTTATTTACATCTTTCCAATCTTGAATTAATAATTCCTGAATCATTTTGCTCTTATCGTATCTTTTCAGATTAGAAATAATGTGAAACAAAGAATAAACAGTATATATAAAGCAAACAGTAACAAAGCGTTAACAGACATACTTGACTAACTGACTAATTTTGAGTAAAATATGTAAATGAAATATTGGTCTCCGGTGACATTTTTTTATGTGTTTTTGTTTGTTTTCTATTAAAATATATTTTTTTTAAATCAGTATGTATTGGACAAATAGGAGCGTGGTGAGAAATTGTTTGAAAACTCGGCTGAGCATTTTTTTATTGATTTAAAAAAAAAAAATGTAAAATAATAAATCTAAAAGGTCACCGGAGGCCAAAATTTCATTTACATTTTTTACTCCAAATAATTTCGGGAGCCACTGGATAATAAAGTAAGTTCAGTACGTCCCTTAATACTCTGTATTTTGGATGCTAACATAATCTCTCGGCTTGGAATTTTAACGGCAAAAATGTGATTTTATTAATGAATTTTAAAGGAAAACTGTTTTAAAATCCGTCCAAAATAATATAATGTAATTATAAACCACTAAAAAATGACTTGCCTTAAAGAGAGTTACCGGTATTAAAGTTCCAAGAACTCTCCAGTGGATAGTGAATAGCGCATGTCGAGGGATTCTCAGAAAAAGCTCTACAGTTGGGTTTAGAGAATCATCGTCCTTCTGACGGAGTGGTTATTCGGACATATCAGCAATTCAGCATGTATGATATCCAGTTAAAGTTAATTCCGAAAAAAAACATCTGACACAAAAATTGTATATGATGATAATTTAACCACTGTCTTCTTTATTCTCAACAAAAAAATATTTTTCTTTCATTGCATACCTAATGCTGTATCTGATAATTCACAACTGAATTTAGAGATTGGTACCTACCTCTTCAGCAATGTCACCATAACCGCTGCCTGAGGTTACATCTTCCAAAGTCTACTCTGATATTGATATCTTAACTGTGGTTAATTATTACTAATCCGGGTAACCAAATATCTGTCTCTTAACTTTTAAAGTATTTCTTACTTTAATTTACAATATCTATATCTTTAATGATTTTTGAGATTTTTTATTTTATCAATTTTTTCAGAACCCTATTTGATTGTGTTTTTGACTATATCAAATAAAGTTTTAACTTTCTCAAGAATCTTCTAATTTCAAAATACGGCTTCTCCGGTGTCTACTTCTGAAACTAAAATAAGTTTTCTCAAAGGTTTCTTAGTATTTATTGTAGATTATACCTTGATTTAGATATTTATTTTTGTCTTGGGTATCGATTTGAGTTTGACATCCAAATTCTTAAGAGCAGTTTTGAAAGTTTTCATTTAGTAAAATTTTAGATTAAAATCCAGCGGTAGCGTCTACTGCGTAGAATATAGCGCCAATCCCAATAAAAACAATCCCCGAAAATATTTGCCACTATATTTTTTTTAAAAGTACCTACTATTTTTTAGTGGTACATCTTTGTTAATTTCATGAGAATTTTGTATTTCAATGACCCTTCCATGGAATAATAAACAAATGAATTATCATATACACACCCCTTTACTTAACAAATCGCCGTGGAAATCGAATAAAATCATTATTTTTTACATCACGAAAGGATTAGAACTATTTTTGAATCACAATAAAAAAAATAATAATTAGAAACCTCTAATAATAAAAATAATTGGATAATTTGAAGAGCTCCGTTTTTGTGAAAAATCACCCCAAGGGCGCTGTACAATGTATTAAGAATTCTTAGTTTCTATCTAATTTAACTATTTTTATATACTTTATATGGCTCTTTGCTGATGAAAGATTAACATTTCACTGTAATAAGAACATTCTGAAAATGCTTAAGTAATCTCGCTGTAAAATAACTCTCATTATTTTCTACCGTGCAAATCAAATAACATATTCAATTTTATAAGAAAAACTCTCTTTTTATAACTTTTGACGGTTAATGACCATCAATGTAATATATCATTAAAGAAGAAGATAATAATAATAATCTAAACGAAAATATGAAAGAGAACAAGACACAGAAAAACAGAAAAGATAATGGTCGCAATTGGAACTCGAACCCAGAACCTCTCGTCTATCCGGGACGTGCGTTTACCAATTCCACCACTGCGCCCTACTGTCAAAACGTCGGAATTGGTAAACGCACGTCCCGGATAGACGAGAGGTTCTGGGTTATGATTGTTTCCAATAAAAAGGGTGGTTGCCTATGACATGGAAAATAAATTAGTTGAAGATAATATTGTTAATTCTAAAATTTTAAATCGGCTTTTATGACGGTTTGACAGTAGGGCGCAATGGCGGAATTGGTAAACGCACGTCCCTGTCCCTGCCGACGAAAGGTTCTGGGTTCGAGTCCCAATTGCGACCATTATCATTTTCTGTATCTTGTTCTCTTTCATGTTTTCGTTTAGATTATTATTATTATTATCTTCTTCTTCAATGATAAACAACATATGTTTACATATACCTCTTTTACTGTTTTTGCATTTTCAGTGAAATTGTAATGTTTGCTGCACCATTTTTTTTATAACGTTATGTTTGTATTTTTGTAGAAGTAAAGTGGTTTAAGGTTAATGGAATAACTACGTTTTATTGAAGTATTAGTTCTACATTGTTTCGCGAAATATAATTAATATTGTTGAAGCACAATCGACCTCTGCATCTCTGAAGTACAAACAATGAACCTGAATCGATCAGCTTTTTAGAGGTGAAAACCAGACAGACATAATGAGAGTAATTTATTTAATTGTATGCGATCAATTGGTGGAGTAAAACATTACCATAACAATAGACGAAAACGGAGAGTGATTAATATTGTTGTATATAAAATACCTCATAAAATTAAAGTATTTTTTAACAAATTAAGAGCTAATCTAGATTTCCACTGATCGGGGCTATTGGAATGATTGGAATGGCATTGTTTACTTGTTACTAAAAACTTTATTTAAAACCGCAATTTGTTTAAATACCTGAAGCGCCGCATCCCGAATTTTTACCGATTTCTTACATATCTCCCTTAAAGTTTTTAAGCTCTTTATATAGATTTTTTTTTAAAGATAATATATAGACATTCCCCATGCCGAAACGCAAATTATATGTAAATTCCCTCGATAGAAAAAAATCGCTAAGTTTGCTTTGAAAATTATTATAAACACGGTTATTTCACTTATTTTAGAAGTCATATGTATGAAAAAATTAACAATGTTTCTTTAAATGCTATTTTAGACGCTCCCTGTGAGATTTTTGCTCTTTTTTAAATGAGTCATGTTTTATTAAACATTTTCGCTTCAATTTTATCGTTTTAATTATTAGCGCGCTCTCTCCAACATTCGTAATTACAAATCTCTCCATCTTCTTCTTTTTGAGTGGTTAAACGGCGCCTTAATTATACCGTAATATTTTGCATATCACTAGTATCCTCGGGGTAAACCAATCGGTATTAAAAAAAAAAAAAAAAAAACGTGGTCATAAAGTAATTGTTTTATTTCATTAAATATGCCAAAACGGAAAGTGATTGCTTTCTATCAAAATATATATATTTTCAATTTTCCTGTCAATTTCGGTCTTCCCAGTTATAAATAATATTACTAAAGCAAAATATGATTTAACTTTCCCCCGTCCAAGATACCTTTTTATTTGACTTTGAAATTTACCTAGAATTTACCACTAGAAAGGTTGTCTGAAACGGTTCCATGACAGTTCATCCTGCGACAATTCATCCGGCGACAGTTCATCCTGCGACAGTTCATCCGGCCGACAGTTCATCCTGCCGACAGTTCATCCTGCCGGCAGTTCATCCCGCCGACAATTCATCCGGCGACAATTCATCTTGACAATTCAACCTAACCTAACCTAACCTAACCTAACCTAACCTAACCTATTCTAACCTAACCTAACCTAACCTAACCTAACCTAAAAGTATAAGTATATCGTATTTTGTTATTCACGCATGCTTCTTCGGAGAGTCGAAATTATTGTTAGTAAAAATATTTTTACAGCGGATTTTCACTCAAGATGCCTTCAGATATAAGTATATCGATTGTGGTTGTACGGCCGTATATCCTCTTTGCATACTTACTTAATAAAAATCTTCTAAATGATCAGGCAGGATGAATTGTCGCCGGATGAATTGTCGGCGGGATGAACTGTCGGCAGGATGAACTGTCGGCAGGATGAACTGTCGGCCGGATGAACTGTCGCAGGATGAACTGTCGCCGGATGAATTGTCGCAGGACGAATTGTCGGGTCACCGTCTGAAACATGACTTAAAACTCTAAACTAAACTAATTTCATGATTCTGTGTGGTGGTTTCTGATATGAACTGCGTGTAAGAAAAATAATCTCATCAATATAATTTTCATTTGGACATCATTAAACATTTAGACTGCATTTCCCGGATCTTACCAGTTCTGTCATAAAGCTTATTAAATATATCAAAGTATATTAAAGATTTATTTTTAAAACTACTCATTTGCACGTACAAGATTACTTAATATTTAAGACCGTTTGGTCAAGTATTATTACTCTTGAACCCAGCTTATTTACGACGTCCAATAGGAAATACGCATTAGATGCGCCCTTCTCGAAGAGGGACCGGTGAAACAATCCTCTTTGAGAGATTTTTACGTTTCCTCATATCCTCCCGAGTCCTCCGTGAAAGGAACAAAGCTCTGCTCGGGGATAGGTAAGAAGCGCGTATAGAAAACGTATAATTCATTACAGTCACGCGTGCCGACTCCGCCTGGGATATTGTTTCCCGTATTAGATAAATCAGCCCTCAGCGCGGCTTGGCAGATCCATCCACCTCATTGTCGGCAGAAGGCCTCATCTTTTCTTTTCGCCAGTTCTTATAAATGGAAACCAGCGTGTTTCATTTTGTTATTCGCTTATTTGAAAGAAGAAAAAAAATGACAAAGGCAAAAGTAAAATAATCTTCAATCATTCATTGGTTCTTACTCTTCTCGGAAGACACTCAGTTTTTGTATCACCCTGTTAGTGGATAGTAAATAAAAAGGTTTGTAGGGGCGTGTAAATAGCCCCTGACACGAGGGAATGACTACCCTATGTAAATTAACGAAAATTGTATTCTTCCCTATGTGACACAAAAACAGTTGACCCAGCAATTTCAAAATCCAAAGTGAAAACAAAACAATACTCACTCAGAGAATGCAGCTCATCCACGATGTCCAACACAAAAGACACTTCTTTTCATTAAAAATATCAAGGCGGTATTGCATAATCTTAACAGATGTTTCGCTTAGCAAGGAAGTTTCAACAATGAATAAATTTGCATATTAATAATACGTGCCAAAAATCTTGTACAACAATAATTCAATTATTGGGTGAATTATTCGATAATGACTGACTAGGAGAGACATCTCTTGGCTTTGACTCACACTCCCGTCGGAAGTAATTGCCTGATTCACAGAGGTAAGGAAATGCATGAATATACTGAATCTCAAGTCACATAGGTAAATTCAATACAATACAAAAACCATAGATGGCGCCCTGATGGTCTCAGAGCATATTTATGGCGCGTATCCAAGGTTATATCTTGTATTATAATAATTAAACACCGGGGTGTGGTGAGATCCAGTGGAAACAGTTAATGGGTTAGGGTTAATGGCTTAACGTTAGATCAGATCATTTGATTGTCGACCTATTTAAGAAACCACAATAGGCCTCTTGCATGGTTTTCATAATGAATGGAAAAAATCGTGTGGATAGATTTTTCTACTAAGATTAGGAATTTTTTTTTAAGAAATTCGTAGTTTTTTTTTAAATAAATAAATCCGTTTTTTGGGCTCGTGACGTCACTATATGAAAATGTTCCGTCTCCGATAATATTCGGTTAATTATATTAAAATTCCACAATGCGTTTTTTTATGCGGCAAATTTTTGAATTTGACACTAAAAATTCATTAGCTTTGTTTGTTACGTGCGAACTTATGTTGGTTTGACGTTTTGACAGATGTTATAAAGTGAACATCGTACAGATAGGCCTACTTTCCGTAGCGGCTGTCTTAGGAGCGTAATGGTAATGGTGCTGATTTAATTTTTATTTTATTTTATTTTTATTTATTTGGGAGACCAACAGTTTACATTAACAACAAAGTATATAATAATTGAGTACAATAATTGAACCATTTACAGGTTTCCACATGAGTATTGTATACAAGTGTGTAGTGAATTCAGAGATATTTTCTAATAAAAAATTACATTTCAAGAGACGAGTTATTTAGGTGGGAATAGGAAAGGGCTACCCCTTTCCTATTCCCACCTAAATAATGTTGGGGGTGGGGATCGGTTAAGTTGAGGTGTAGTAATAAAAATATGCGTGACCAAAAAATTAAAAGAGAAAAAAAAGGAAGTTTATAGAGTGGTGGTTGTATCAGAGAGTATCTATAAGTATTGTTATTGTAGAGTATCGAGAGAGTGTCTGTGTGATTTTAAGGAGTGTGGTGCAGAGTTAAAAATGTCAAATTGTGTAAAACTTTATGTCCGGGTAAAATCTTCTCCACAGGAAAAACTAAACCTTTCCACACATGATCATCTAGTCAAATGACCACAAATGATTATCTAGTCAATCCCCGCTATGCAAGTGTGCTACATAAGTATAAAAAATACAAAATAATTTGTAATATATTATTATTATTATAATTTACAAGTACAGATTTATAACAAGTAGGTATAATTTAAATCACAATATTTGGATAATATCAAACAAGGGGCACAAGATCAAGTTATATGTTTAAGAACAAGAATATTTGGCTGTTCAAAACGATCTCTAAGCAAAAACAGACCAACTAAATATATTTTATGTGAACCTTCGTCATACTTGTTTACAGTTTCATATTATTGATAAACCTTCCCCTTTAATTAATTTTAATCATTATTCATAACCTGGTTTTATTGTAAAATATTTAGAATTAACATTATAATGATTAATGATCAATAAGATGGATCAAGGAAAAAAATATTTATGAGATCTAATATTTTTTGTGTGCTTCGTTATTGCCATTCGTGTAGAATACGTCATTTTTTATTTACCTAAATGATTTTCGGCTATGTAATTATTGTTTTTTCGCACCCGTAAAATTATGTCCTGTCTTTCCGGTTTATAAAAACGGTCCGATTTTACGGATTGACAGTTTAAAAAAATCGCCAGGGTTTCTAAAATACGATTTAAAAAAATACGAAATATCTGAAAAATATTTGCCTACACCGGATTTTTTTAAAAATGTGATGCAAGTGGCCTATTCAGAACATGTACAGTTGCTTAAAACGTTAATGACCTAAGTCCTTTAAGTGACCAGATCTTAATATATACGAGTTATATAAATGATGTAACATGACAATTTTTTTTATAATTTAAAAAAAATTAGAATTACAATTCCTTATTGCCTTCTTCAAAGTAGTTGGACAAAATTTTGAGGACCACACAGCATTGGAGACGGTGTTTCCAATCTTCATACTTTGAAGTGCTGGAACTTAGATACTAGAATCGATTTCATCTTGTCGGTTTATTTTTTAATGATCTATTCAAGAAAGGAAAAGTCCTTTTGATCAGGCGAAAGGTTTTTCAGAAGTAATCAAACCATTAACGGTCATGTGAATACTTTTTCCCGATCCGTATGACCAATCACTGACTTTGTTCTATAGACGGGAAAACGCAAGATCTAGACAAACCTGCCTTAAACCACCTGAAAACCTGGACGCTTGAAAAAACATTGTCTCCATAGACCTTTTGAAGCTTTACAAAAGTTTTCGTCTTATTCTCACTCACCCATGTTCATATCGCACTAGAAGAAATCGGCTCACACAAATAAATAACCACTACGGACCACCGAGTTACTGTAGTGAGAATTTCCGAAGTACTGACGGCGAGTCAAATATTGGCATGCCTCCTCATCAATACGGAAAACCATCAGTGTTGTCATATCGAACGCTATGCTACAGTCTCTACATTATTTACACACCTAGAGGTACTTTTCCTTTCCCCATCTCCTTCAGCGCAATATTTCCTTCAGTCTCTAAATATTCTCTTATTTTGTATTTCATTCCTATTTGGATACTCTGTATCTTTGTACTGCTGTTTTGAATGCAGCCAATATATTTGAGAATTAACGAAAAATGTATAACACGTCAAATAAAATAGTCAGTACTTGGATTACCATGCTAATTCTGCAATTCTGCTACACCTTATAACCTGAAAATATTTGAAAATCTCCTACCACCACAGTAAGCGGAAAATGTCGCTTGTGTTGTGATGGAAGACTTAGCCAGCCGAGGAATCGAACGCGCGACACCTGGGTGGGACCCAAACGCGAAGCCACTGACTAGAACATAATTGATCTAGAGGGCGACCGGACAACTTAACAAAGTGACACTTCATCACTTCTTCGAAAAGTCATTAAAAGTGATATAAATAAGTTACGTCAGGTTAGGTTATGGGCTAATGTTTTGTCATCACGCCTTTGTGATACGCCGCTTTGTTGAGTAGTCACGTAATCGAAATTGAGTATGCCCCCTCTACATCGTGGATACTTTGTATACGAGTACTGTTCTTACCACTGGCACAGCCCTACAGAAGTCATCGGTTCTTAAAGACTTTCTGATATAAACCTTCACACTTCATCATAATTTTCCCTTACAGGGGTCCCATTGATGTGCCTTGCGTAACGCCGCCCGGACCCGGTACCAGCAGAGCCTACCTATAAAAATAATACAATGTTGGGTTGAAATATTCGGTACACCTCTCCGTAAGAGGGCGCCTTTGTTCGATACAAAGGTCCCGTGTTTGTACACGGCCCACGACAATGGGGGACGGCCATTCGGAATTCTAAGTAGAAAATCTCTCTTAGTTTTACGCGACAGCCGAGAGCTCTCGTGGGGAATGAATGGAAATATTCCCAGCCTCTCGGGGCGACAACAATGATTAATTTCATGGGATTTCGAATGCAGGGCAGTGAAATATTTATACTTTGTATTGTTGCCGGTATGCCGAGAGAAATATTGACTAAAAATACAAGAGAAAATATTGACGACAATATATTTCGCACCCATTGAAATACATAACGTAATTGGCGTATGGCTTGGAATACACGAAACCCTCATGGAAGGTATTTCATTAGTTGTTTATTATTTATTATATTAATGTCTGATTAAATTCCCTTAACAAATACATACATCCAAGGAAGAACCTGGAATGCCATCGATGATTGAGCCTATGTTCTGGTTTAATTAAGAGGAACGTTCGCGTGGCCTGTTTCGGCACGTTTCATACACATGTTAATTTTTGATTTGAGATCAAAATACCCCAACCAGACTGAAAAATTATTTTTGAAATCAAAAGTTAAATCAAATATCTAGTACGGATATGAGCTACTTTATTTATTTTTGCTTTAAATTTTGAGATAGATTTTGGAGGTAACTTGATTTAAACGATTAATTTAACTATATAATTAAATTTCAAAAAAAAAAAAAAATCTTTTTGAAAATTCGTTTTTGGGGTGTAATTTTAATGTATATACGTCAATTTTTTGTACCAACATAAAAAGGTAATTTGTAATTTAAATTTGAAATCAAAAGTTAAATCAAATATCTAGTACGGATATGAGCTACTTTATTTATGTTTGCTTTAAATTTTGAGATAGATTTTGGAGGTAACTTGATTTAAACTATTATTTAACTATATAATTAAATTTCTAAAAAAAAAAAAAAATCTTTTTGAAAATTAGTTTTTGGGGTGTAATTTTAATGTATATACGACAATTTGTTGTACCAACATAAAAAGGTAATTTGTAATTTAAATTTTGCGTAATTTGTAATTTAAACAGTACGCACAGTCAAGCGGGCGCTAGTATCTAGTACCTATGCGTCGAGTCGAGTCCGAAGTGGCCGACCGGTCGCGTTTCGCGTTTCGCGTTATATGCTATAAGGAAGAAAGGAGAGCGGTCGCACGTTTGTTCGCAGAAATATCTCAAATTTCGAGCCTAAAAATTATCCAAATTAATTTTTTAGGTTATATTTCTAAGAGCAATGACACTTTTATGTTGAGAACGCATTAATTATTTTTTGTGAACACAAAGAATTGTCAATTTTTTCTTGGTATGTTTCTGGAATAACTGGTGGGGACTGTCCCCATGGTCCCCTTATGGGGAACCGCCACTGCCTAGGAATGTGCCTTTTATTTTGAGATTACAGGTTACAAAACAGTTATTTTTGAAGCAAATCACGTCGGTGTATATCGTATTTGGTCGCAACGCGTGTGTTCCTTATGCAACAATTTCTGATCTTTGGTTCAATGCAAAGCTTCGTTCTTAATTTACAGCCTACCTAGATTTTTCGTATCAAAAATGAGCCTAGGAAAAGTCAGTCCAAAAAATCAGTGTATATCAAAATGGATTTTTTTCTTCCAGAAGAAAGACAAACCATCCTGAACTACGAATAATCTGAGAATAAATTAAATATATTCTTAGGTTATTCATTCATAATTAAAAACAGAAAATGTTGCTTGATAGAGTACTTGGCCAGTCGAGGAATTGAGCACATGACTCCTGGGTGGAAACCCGTCGCATTTGTCAATTCCACCACCGACCTTAATGTTTAGTGAGCATGTAAATAGTCTGATACTTTCCCAAAATTGGAGATGCGTCTGTCCAAACTGACTCCAGGTAGTTTAGACTCTTATGTGCCACATAAAAAAAAATATCTTCGAAGATAGAGGTGAGTGCCATAATATGAAAAAGTCAGTGGAAATAAAGAACAGACAGAATCAATTATCGGTTATTACCTGATTTTCTTGCCCAAGAACAAGTTTTATGATCATGTGTAAAATAATTATCATGCTCATCTCTCAGAAAACCAAGGGTGGTATTTGAAACAAATATCCTTTGAATAACTCGTGCACAGTTTTCAGGTTATGAAACCTTAGCTGATAATTCAGCAAAGGACCTTTTACCAGACGACCTAATTGAGGGCTAGCCTTGTATTAATTCCATGGCGGGACACATTCAGTATTAGTAAATAATAGAAAGCTTTGAGTCAAATTGCTGGCTTTAGAAATTATTACTCTAGAAGTATAATCTTTTTGTTGATATTGATTTTTTTTATAATACCGGGTTAACCGAGCTTTATTTTTTCTGGTTGATTATATTTGGAACAAATATTTCATACCCTCAATTAGTCCCCACATATTTTCAATGTACTCGTATACAAGTCCAAATCGCACCCATAATGTACTAACGCTGTATGGTTTCAGAAGTATTATGAAATAAATTTCTTGGAAATTCACTCTTCGTTCTAACACTGAACACTTTCAAAGTGATATTAATGGAGATACATGTATCACTTTTTCGCTCTTAAAATATTATTATTTATATTAAAATATAAACCTTTTTTCAATTAATTCTTAAATGGGTTCTAAGGTAAGGTTTTTTTCCACCACTTTCTAGACATTATACAATCAATTTGGCTGTGATAAATGAATTCTTGTGGCAATACAGTTTATTTGGGAATTAATATTTAAAATCTGAATTCTACGTTAAAAAAGGAATTTCGGAGAGTGTACACGATTAGTCTACAATACAATGGTACAGCTGTAGTATATTTTAGGGATAATCTCCATGCGTTTGTTTTTAAAGTATACCTCCGAGTATTTTCCAATGCGATATGCTATTTATATTTTAATGGGTACGAGATTAGTACGCACCTCTTATTTCTAAAATAACTCAGCTTAGATATTCCATTTTTTTTTTTAAATTTAAAAAATTATATTTAATTATTTTTTATTTCTTTTATTAATTGAATAATATATTATTATTATAAAAAAGAAATAAAAATTAAAATGGAGTTCTACAAATTAAACTTGATAACAATAAATTAGATTTTCCAGACAAAAAATTGTTAAAATCTCATGCTATATTCAATGCTTCGATTCATGCTAAATGGAAACAGCAAAATCTAGTGTAGAGTTAATGCCGCAATTAATTAATCGTATCCCTCGAACTCCGTTAGTTTTATTGACTCCATTATAAATTTCAATGGTCTCTTTGAGCGAGGACTGCGTGACTTTGTAATAACTAATCATGAAAGCAAATAATCAAAATACTTCCTAGTATTTCAAGTTCGTTGAATCGCTGCGTTCTCATACAAATATTAGAAAAGGTTGCCTTTCAACATCATACAGACGTCGCAGGTAATGTAACATCAATGTAACATCGTGTGAATCGTGTAGCGATGTTGTGTACTCGACTACGTACGCGAATGAGCATTCATGATCGAATTTTAAATCAAATATCGATAAGGGGATATATGCATAAAATATTAAATATCTTTCAAAAACGTTTGTAAAAAAATATACATCATGAAAAATTCAACTAAAAAATTCAGAGTAGAAATGATATCTAAACTGCAATTTGGTAATTTTTACATCTTAGTCGGTAGGTACAACAGCAACCTGAATTTTATTGAAAATAATCTTTATAGAAAATATTGTAAATATAATATATGACCTGTAATCATTTAGCAAGCATTCACGACGTAAAATAATGTTTAGTTTGTTTTATTATTTATTATTATAATAAAACAAATTTATTATTATAATAAATAAAACAAACGGTCGGTCGAGACAAACCTTCTGGAATAGACAGATTTTATTTTAAATTCTATGGGTGGTAAAAATCAAGTAGACTCTATCTATACGGATTTTTCAAAAGCCTTTGATAAAATTAACATTGAACTGCTTCTGAAGAAACTGTTAAAAATCGGGATTAATGGTGACCTTCTCAGATGGATGAAATCATATGTAACAAACAGAAGTCAAGCAGTTAGAGCTAAGGGTTTCTCCTCGCGTTTTTACAATATACCTTCAGGAATCCCGCAACGATCACATCTTGGACCTCTTTTGTTTATTTTATATATCAATGATATAGGTAAATGCTTTAAAAATTCCAAATTCCAAATTTTTGCTGATGACACTAAAATTTACAAAAAAATCACTAATATTAATGACAGCGAACAACCAACTGTTCCTTAACCTGGAAAAATGTAACACAATATCATTCACCAAAAGCATAAACCCCCTAATATTCCCTTACAAAATCAATGACGTAGAGATAAAAAGATGTTGTGAAGTGAGAGACTTAGGAATAATAATGGACTCCGGAATGTCTTTCCGAGCACATACAAATTCCCTCTGTGACAGGGCGTACAAACTTCTAGGATTCATCATAAGAGTGACCAAACTATTTCGGTCACCACACGTAATCAAAATACTGTACGTCTCTTTTGTTCGCTCAATATTAGAATTCGGATCAGTCATATGGAATCCCCAATACAAAGTTAATATTGAAAGGTTAGTATTTCTGCTATCGTGGTACGAGAGCACAACAGTATGGAGTTGACAGGAAAACACTTATTTTTTTTTTCTTCTTCTTCACAATTTATTCAATGCAACAAATATATTTATTACAAGAGGGTCCACGACCACACCACACTGACAAATATCGAAGTCTCTACTTCGATCTCTCTCTGGTCAGTTTTCCAGTACTGAACCGTAGGTATTACTCGTACCTACCAGCTTCAGTACAATTACACAATTGAAGGCACACAGCGTGTACCTTCTCGGTTCACTCTACTAGCGAGACTAACTCTCTGTTCTAAAAATCACCATATTTAAAGAAAAAAAATACAAAGGTGAGACAGCATATTTAAGCTGCTTCCACCACGGGATTTTAAAATCCCGCAATAAAACAATTGCCCGAGAGTCGGCAAAAAGGGCCACCAATAAAATTAAGTACATCATACAATACTGAAATGGAGAAATGGTGGACTAACATTAAAAATTCCCAGATCTCAAATTCTTAAATTTAACCCCCAATAAAACAATAAAATTACTTTTAAAAGGTTGCCAAAATGGGCACACCAATATAGATACATTTTAAACCTAAGAGATTAAGTTCCTTTAGTGTGGGTCATAAAATAACCGTCAGAAAACCCTTTCTATGGGTTCTATGTATTTGCAATGTACAGGTATACATAACTACTTAAAAATAAACAATTTAAGGAATAAACAATTTCTTACAAATCGGTAAAGCAATGTATCTACATAATTACCAGCCATTAAAACTACTTCGAGGGTCGGACCTTCTTTGGAAAAACCGAGGGATAATATTTTGTTTACATATTTTAGGCGATTTTTCGTTTACACGAATCTTACGAACTAATTATTATTCTACATATAATTAAATAAAAGAAATCGCATTCTGGAACAAACATACCCCCTCCCGTGAATTTACTTCACTAAATAGGTAAAGAATGCGATTTTTGTATTTTTAATACCGCTACCTTAGTGGCGGGTCTACGAAAGGTACCATGGTTTGTTTGAATGTCTACTACACGGACTTGTTTGTCGGTCCCGGGGTATACTTTTACAACAATGCCCTTTGGCCAGGTATTCCGGGGCAATGTGTTATCACATATGATAGCTACATCGCCTACTTTTATAGGTGGCACCACGTCATGCCATTTTGAACGTTTTACCAACGTAGGTAAATATTCTTTCACCCATCGTGACCAAAATTGGTCGGCGAAAAATTGCGCAATACGCCACTGCTTTTTTAGGCATAAATCTCCCTGATCAAAAGCTCCTACGATTGGATTGTCATACTTATAACCTAACAAGAAATGATTTGGCGTCAGGCTTTCAAAATCTTTGCTATCGAGTGAAACGTGTGTGAGCGGTCTACTATTTACAATGTTTTCGGCTTCTAAAAGCAATGTGTGCAAAGTGTCTGGACGCGGTGCTTGCTCATGTAATATGGCGTAAAACGTACTTTTAATAGATTTCACCAGACTTTCCCCGGAGCCTCCGTGGTGAGGAGACGCTGGAGGATTAAACTTCCAGTTTATTTTTCTTACTGACATTTCGTCATTTATTTTCTCTTGATTTAGACGTGACAGTGAATCTGATAACACCTTATCAGCCCCTCTGAGGTTTGTTCCATTATCACTCCAAATGGTTAGCGGGTAACCACGTCTAGCTACGAAACGTCGGATTGCGAGTATGGCAGAATCCGTTGTTAGTGAATCAGCGATTTCAATGTGAACGGCTCTTGTTGACATACACGTGAACAGTACACCATATCTTTTTTCGTTTCTTCTCCCTATTGTCACTTTCATGGGTCCAAAGTAATCCATGCCTGTATGTGTGAAAGGACGTATATGATGTTGTAACCTTTCCATAGGTAAACATCCCATTAGCGGTGCCTGTGGTTGGGCTTTCTTATTTTTACAAGTTTGACACATATAATGTATTTTCCTAATAGACTGACGCGCATTAAGTATCCAGTACTTTTGCCTTATCGCATTTAAAACGTGCTCAACTCCACCGTGGCTAGATTTTTCGTGAAATTGGGTAATTAATAAATGCGCTAACCTATCTTTATTGTCGAGGATTATAGGAAAGACTGTACTTAATTGTACGTCCTCGATTGCTTCAATTCTACCTTGTATACGCAATATACCATGTACATCTAAATAGGCACTTAATTGTCTCAGTCTGCTATCTTTTGGCAATATTTCCTTTTTCGTTAAAATCATAATTTCCCTATTAAAGGTTCTTTTCTGAGACTCCTTTATAAGGAATCGTTCGGCAGCAATTAAATCCTCAGCGGTAAGTGAATTATTTTCTAGGGGTTTGCGTCTACATTTACTGATGAATTTAAAAACGTACGCTGTAGCTCTTAACAAACGTGAATATTTCGAGAATTTATATGGATCTATGAAACATGCCGCCGATGTTGTAATTAAAATAGCCGATGGTTTTAATTCTAATAATTCTTTGTTTATATTATCGTTACGGTTTGCCACATTCTCTTGTGGCCATACTTCTGGAGGTGATTTGAGAAATTCGGGACCAGAAAACCATCGTCCCTGTGACGTTAAGTCTATCATATTCGTATCTCTTGTAGCCTCATCTGCTATATTTTCTTTAGTGGGAAGCCACCGCCAGCATTCTGAACCAACTGTTTCTTCCAACTCGCCTAGCCTGTGCGAAACAAAAGGTTTAAAGTTCCTTGAATCAGATTTTAACCAGCACATAACAGTTTTCGAGTCTGTCCAAAAATGTTTCGAGTTAAAGGTGAGCGTATGTTCACCTATAATACTTTTATATAATCTACTTCCCAAAAGGGCCGCTTGCAATTCTAAGCGCGGAATTGACATCGGCTTGATTGGGGTTACACGGGTTTTGCTAGCAATGAAATTTACGAAAACCTGACCACTGGAGTTTTTAACACGACTATAAGCTACACAACACATCGCCTTTTCGCTTGCATCACAGAAAATGTGAAGTTGCCTTTCTACAGCCTTTACATGTGCATCCTTACATAAGATCTCATAATATCTAGGAATTTGAACGTTACTTATTGTTTTTAATTCCTCCAGCCACAGGAGCCATTCACTAAAATTACGATCATTTAATTTATTATCCCAATCTGTTCCAGACCTCCATACATTTTGTAATAATATTTTGGATCGAACTGTCAGGGGTGCTAAGAATCCGGGCGGATCGAAAACTGTCATAATAACTTTCAACATCTGCCTTTTCGTGGGTCTTTGCTTTCCCGAAATTATATCCCGGGGAATTTTTTTGAAACTGAGATCGAATGACAATGTATCCGAGTTCGGATCCCACTGCAAGCCTAATGTTCTCTGCATGTTAATCTCGCTTTGTTCGAAACAAACCACGTCCTTTGACCGGTGGGCTACGGGAACGTGTTCTAGCGCCTCTGGCGCATTACTTGCCCAGCTGGTGATATTGAATCCACCTTGGGCGTGTATATACATAATATCCTTTATCAATTTCTTCGCGTTATCTAATGAATCTACACTGTCTAAATAGTCGTCCATATAATGTTTTGTTTTAATTGCTTCGACGGCCTGGGGGTACTGCGATAAAAATTGCTCAGCATTTTTATTTTTTACAAATTGCGCCGAACAAGGTGATGATTTGGCGCCAAATATCATTGACTTCATGACGTACACTGATGGAGCTACCTTACGATCTTTTCCTCTCCATAAAAACAACTGAAAAGGTGTATCGTCATCTATAATTCTGATTTGCAAAAACATTTCCTGTATATCCGCTGTGAACGCAATTTCGTATTGTCTAAATTTAAATATCATTCCTAATAGTGAATTATACAGATCCGGTCCCGTTAAAAGTCTATCATTTAGACTAACTCCTTTTGATTTTGCCGCTGCATCAAACACAACCCGAAGCTTTCCTGGCTTATTCGGGTTGTAAACGGCAAAATGCGGTAAATAGAATTTATCCGAGCTATCCGGATACCTATCACTTATATCGATTTTCTTTGCAAATCCTTTCGCTATATAGTGATCTATTTTCTTGCAGTAGGCTTTCGAGAAATCATTATCTCTATCCATTCTCTTCTCTAATGTCAACAACCTATTTGCTGCCATTTGATAACTATCGGGAAAATATCTCTCCTCTTCCTTCCACAGTAACCCTGTCTCCCAATTACTCCCCTGACTATTAAGTTTTGTCGTGTTTTCTAATAGGGAATAAGCGCGTCTATCATCCTTGCATACCTTCGGGTTTACTACTCCCATGTCATCTAATTTGAAGCTTTCTTTGATTAGTTGATGTAACTCGTTGTTTTCATCTTCCCTAATATGAAAATTAAATTCATTACTTCCTGTTTTTGTAATGTGACCTAGCGCCACCCACCCTAGTTTAGTATACGATAAGGAAACCTTGTTTTTGTCTCCCTTGACTATGTTTCTGGAAATGATTAATTCCCAGTTATTTTGGCCTATCAGCATTTGAGGTTTAACATTATTTTCAAAGTAAGGAGCGTTCTTTAAGTGTTTATTGTTCGAAATATAAGAATTAGACAAAGCTATTTGAGCTGGAATTTGTAAGTCCCGAACGGTTCGGGCTCTGGCAACATACGAATTTACTTCTTGTTTGCCTTTTATTTTGACTTCGATTGACATTGAACCCGTGTTATTAGAGTTCATGTCATTGACCCCGTGCAATGAGAGGTCACTAACTGGTCCAGACAAACCGATTTTTTCCGCTACTTCTTGGTCTAACAGAGTGACGGTTGACCCGTCGTCTAACAACGCATGAATGTCAATACTTCCTAGTGGCCCGTACACCGTAATTGGAATCACTTTTAAGAGAACTTGACTATTTTCCCAAGTGTTTGTGACGATTTCATTAGTTTCCACCCGATTATGGTTTATTAATAAGTCATGGTATTTCTTGTTTGGCGACTTGAAATTGAATTTACAGTTAATACGGGAATGTCCGTGCCCTAAGCACTTAAAGCACATATTATTAAATTTTGCTATTTCCCATCTTTGGGTTGTTGAGATATTTTTAAATTTCTCACATTGCCAAATCTGGTGGTCTCCGTTGCAAACACAGCACGGTGACTTGTCTCTATTAGTTGTGTGATTTATTAGGAATTTTTTAGACGTGTCGTATGGACGTTCGAATTGGAAATTTTTGGGAGCATAAGGCCTATTATAATTTTGCTTATTTTGGTATTGATTTGATTGCCGTGGATGATAATTATTACTATTCGGTTTAAAATTGTTATTGGAAAAGAATTTAGTTTCGTTATTTGTTTTAGAATTGAGGCTTATTCCTGAGTCACGTAAATTTATCACAATTTCTTCCAGCCAAAGTGATAAATAGCATAGTATTGGCTGTGTTGTGTTTCGCCTATCCTTGTCTGCAAGCCACAATGTTCGAAGGGTAACAGGTAATTTAGTTACTAAAGTTGACAACAAATCCGGATTGTGCAAATGTCCGATATTTTTAAAGGATTTTAACATTGAAATCAAATTTTTAACTTTGCATGAAAAACGAATAATGGCGTCTGAACCGGTATTTTCGTCTAATTTACTTAAACCTTTGATCTCACCAATAGTTTTTTGGATGATGTGATCTGTGTTACCGAAAATATTTTCTAACGTGATCATAATTTCCTTGACATTGCAAGGAGATAGTAGGAGGTAAGAAACCGCTTCACGCGCCTCCCCTTTTAACGCCTTTTGTAACCTATATAAATTCTCGCTATCTGATACTTTTAAGAAGTCCGTGGTATGTTGGAATATCGATTTAAATGCTATCCATTCAATTGGATTGCCGTGAAACGGGGGAAGATCATTAACTTTTGGCCTGGTATTATATAGAGACATTGCCTTACCAATTGATTCCGCGAGACGGTCTTCAGTTATTTCAGGCGCCGTTCTCTGGAATCGGCCGTGCGGCTCAGGACGCTGCTGCCCGTCGCGTTGCTCTGCTGCACCGAGTGGCTGTTCCCAACAGCTACTGCCTGGCTGCGGATGCTGCATCGACTGCAGCGGGAAAGATTGCCCTATCAAGGGCATCTGATGTGATGATCCTTTGGGCGATGGTACCTCGTACCCCCCACCATGTTGTTGCTCCATCCGCCGTTCCAAGTGCAGCGGAATATCCTGCTCTACCCGATCCTGTGATGGGAGAGACTGCCCTGCCAAGGGCTCCTGGTGTGAAGTTCCTGCGGTCGGCTGTACTGAGAACCGCCCATCACGGAGCAGTTCCTGTTGCTGCCCATCGTTGTCACCAATTTCTGACAATGATCCGTGTATCGACTGGTCCACCCAGTCATGGACTCGATCTTCCAGAGTCCGTCGGGAAGTCCTTGACGCAACTTCCAGCGACATAGCTGCATGCTCCTCCTCTGCTTCCAGGACCGCCATTTCAGCAGCCATCTTTGCCTTTGCTTGAGCCGTCATTGCCTTTGCTTCAGCCATCTCTGCTTCAGCCATCTCTGCTTGGAGGCGAGCCTTTTGTCTGGTGATGCGCACCTTGGTATCTGCTGCTTTCAATTGTGCCTCTGACCAGCTGCTGCTGGACCCCGCCTTGCTGCCGCAGATGGATGTCGTCTTTGATTGTCGTCCCGCTTCCATGATGTCTGTACTCTCGATCCGGCTCGAAGGACCATATATTTCTGCTATCGTGGTACGAGAGCACAACAGTATGGAGTTGACAGGAAAACACTTATTTTTTTTTTCTTCTTCTTCACAATTTATTCAATGCAACAAATATATTTATTACAAGAGGGTCCACGACCACACCACACTGACAAATATCGAAGTCTCTACTTCGATCTCTCTCTGGTCAGTTTTCCAGTACTGAACCGTAGGTATTACTCGTACCTACCAGCTTCAGTACAATTACACAATTGAAGGCACACAGCGTGTACCTTCTCGGTTCACTCTACTAGCGAGACTAACTCTCTGTTCTAAAAATCACCATATTTAAAGAAAAAAAATACAAAGGTGAGACAGCATATTTAAGCTGCTTCCACCACGGGATTTTAAAATCCCGCAATAAAACAATTGCCCGAGAGTCGGCAAAAAGGGCCACCAATAAAATTAAGTACATCATACAATACTGAAATGGAGAAATGGTGGACTAACATTAAAAATTCCCAGATCTCAAATTCTTAAATTTAACCCCCAATAAAACAATAAAATTACTTTTAAAAGGTTGCCAAAATGGGCACACCAATATAGATACATTTTAAACCTAAGAGATTAAGTTCCTTTAGTGTGGGTCATAAAATAACCGTCAGAAAACCCTTTCTATGGGTTCTATGTATTTGCAATGTACAGGTATACATAACTACTTAAAAATAAACAATTTAAGGAATAAACAATTTCTTACAAATCGGTAAAGCAATGTATCTACATAATTACCAGCCATTAAAACTACTTCGAGGGTCGGACCTTCTTTGGAAAAACCGAGGGATAATATTTTGTTTACATATTTTAGGCGATTTTTCGTTTACACGAATCTTACGAACTAATTATTATTCTACATATAATTAAATAAAAGAAATCGCATTCTGGAACAAACAGTTAGACAGAATTCAAAAAAAGATATTGAAACACCTAGACTTTAAATCCTTTCGAACATCAGAAAACCTAAAAGACTCATTAACATTCCATAATTTATCAACCTTAGAAGATAGAAGAAATATATCCGACCAGAAATTTTTATTCAAAATCATTAACAACGTTGTTGACAACAACTATCTTCTAGAACACATTAATTTCAACTGTCCAATAAGAAACACAAGGTTAAACTAACTATTCCACATCCCACACTCAAAAACAAATTACACACAACATTCATTTCTTCGAAGGACGTGCACAAAATACAATGATATCTTTTACGACGCTGATATTTTCCATTTGTCCTCAGGTCAATTTATTAAATTCATAATGGAAAAAATGAAAGCAAATTGTTAATTACGAACTCTCCACCCCTGCTCCATGTTATTTTTTCTTTCATTCTCATTATGTTGGTTTTCCTTCTTTTTATACATAATAATAATAATATTTAGATGATTTACATATCCCACACGCTTTAAATTTTGTTTACATGATTTGTATATATATATATATATTTCTTTTTTTCTACCACTTTACGTTTTCTTTAATGTTTTAATCTATGTTTTTATATATATTATAAATTTTAGTGGAAACTTCGCTGGTTAATGCAACCATGTAATATGCTATTTCTTATTAAAATATGTATAACTGTTTATTTCCTAAATAAACTAAAAAAAAAATAAAAAAAATAAAAAATTATTATGCCCATCATGAACTAATGATAAAATATTAAAAAAATTAAAGATTTAGGTGAAAAAACATTTCAAGAAGTAAAATTTTCGTATTAAATTAACTGTTGTAAAATGTAATCACGTATATCATGACATAAATTGTCTGTCATAATGAGTGACATTCTTGATACATAAATCTTACTTAAAACAAGAAAGTTTTTAATGCAAACATTAAATGGTTTCAGAAGTTAAAAACAACGAGGTTTTAAATATGAAGTGTCTAGTAAGAAAAGATTATTCAAAATAATAAAACTAAAACGTAACTGCCACGTATTTCTCTTTCTTTGGTACAATTACAATTTTAACTCTTATTACAACTGGCTACTGGCTAAAAGTTATTAATGATTATTATCTATCTCATATGTAACTGTTTCATCGACAACAACCATAAACGTTGATTCGATATAAACAGTGATTCCTGGCATTATTTGGAGTAAAAAATGTCATCGGTGACATTTTCGAAGTATTTTTTTAATCAATTTTCTTTTTCTTTCAAGGAATTCTTCAACATGTCGTCACTGGGCAATCAGCCGAGTAACCACCCAACCAATACCTACTGTTTTTTTATGTTTTTAGTTGAAAAAAAATATGTCATCGGAAACTAAAATTTCATTTATATTTTTTACTACAAATAATATGAGATTTGGATGGTTATTAATTCAGATGGTAAAAGAAAGTCAAGTACATCCCTTAACACACTGTACCGGAAGAATATAAATAAGTAGGTATAATCTTTCCGTAAACAACCTCTGTGAGTAAATACCTACCTAAAACAAATAACATGGTAGTACGTTAAATGCAAAAAAACGCGTGCGTTCCTGAAGGTACATGTGTAAATACTACAAAACAAGCTTTTCACAATAGAGAACTCCAGTCCACTTTTTAAATTTTTTTTAATGAATAAAGACTTTCAAACTAAAATAACTGCATTTTTATTTTTATTATTTTACTAAGTTGTAATAGTTAAAATAATTGTCAAAGTTTTAATTTTTCAAGACCCCCTGAAAACCACCGTATCTACGGTGGATTGTGTGACTCATCACCCACCGATAGTTTTATTTACTTTCAAGTTGTCATTTTGAATCAGTGATGTTATGTCTAGGGAAATTTCCCTAGATCTAGGGGAGAAAAATATTTTTTAGGGAAAAGGGAAATCAGGACAAAATCTAGGGAAATTTAGAACTCTGGCAATTTTTTTATATTTGTATATATATATATATAAATAATACCAGTAATATTGTCATATGTAACAAAAAATTTTCCAGAGTTCGAAATTTCCCTAGATTTTTTCCTGATTTCCCTTTTCCTTAAAAAATATTTTTATATATATATATATATATAAGTATATATATTTTTTGGAATTCTCATGAATCTTAATTATTGTTCATGTGCTTACATGCAGTGTTATTTATAACACTGACAACTCAAAATGATATTATGTATCTAAAAAGATAAATGGGATCTAATTTAATTTATGTTTTAAGTTCCGTTTTTTCGATGATTGCGGTTGATTTTTATTTTGCAAAGAGTTTTTTTTTATTTGGAATTCAGTTTCTAATTCAGTGGTGAGTGTATTCGTACTATTAAATTATTATTTCACGTAGCAAAAAGTGTTTTATTTGGAAAAGCACAGTATTATAAGTACATTTACCAAGTTCCGATATCTTTCAAATTAATTAATCATATTAATTAATATCTAACAGGATTAGTGTCACACAATCAGGTGGCTACGTAGATAATTGCGTAAATGTGAAATTCTAGGAAAATTTCACCTCGAAATCTAGGGAAATATTTTTTTTGGGCAGAACATCTCTGTTTTGAATGGAAGAATTAATGGCGGAATGACTAGGAAGACTTTTAAGTGTGAGAAGTCGAAGCATTTTTTATTCAAGATTAACTGCTTTTAATATAGAAAAAAACATTGGTCAAATGTCCACATCTCACCGCTACTGTTATTGTATTTTACCGAAGTGCAATATAAAAACAATAAATCATCTTTTTCATTGCTAATACAAATTTGTGTTCAGGCGTGACTTTGTACATTGTTTTATGTATAACACATACAGAAACACTGGTATTTATAATACACTGATCGTGACGATTGTGCAATAAAAAGCCTTTGATACTAAAATCAATTCGAAAATACGATCGATGTATCGTAAACTAAATGTCAAATATGACCTATTATGACTATATTTACGACTATATTTAACCTCAATTATAGGCCTTTTCCGTCATCACTTTAATTGTTGAGGGCCTAAATAATGTTTCCAATAAACACAACAACTATTATTTATCTAAATCTCTTTAACATTATGAAAATAACCCAAAACACGAAATGTTGAATGGCGTACGTGTCTTACGTGGCATAAGATTTCAAATTTCAACACGCTATCACCAGGTGAATAGTTAGTGACGTGACCACTAACCATTTCAGTAATGCCAACTTGACACTGTGTTTTGACGAGAGGTTTAAAAATGGCCTTTTTAATATTTTTTTAAAATCTCTGCGTTTAATATTATTAAATGAAACTTATATATTCAGAATCAGCGTTTATTGGTCTACATGAACATATTTTTTAAAGCCATAATATTTTTCACTGGAGTTCCTTATTATAACTATTTCTGGTGAGAGCTTACAAATTCACGAATAAGCCGATTATAAGAATTATCGTTAAGTAGGAATACGCATAGTGGATCTAAGCAGTGGCGTAGCTAGCATGGGTGGTACCCGGGGCGGATGTCACCACCCGGGGCATGGTGTCACCCCCCCCCCCCCCTATTAAAGTTGACAAAATTATAAAATTGGTCCATCCTGGGTAGGGGGGGGGAGGGGAGAGCCTAAAAAGACCTAGACACAAAATTTGGGGCACTCCACGGGGAACATATGAAAAACATAACAGACCGTGTTTATGTACACAATAGTTTGGTTACAATATCCTTCGTAAGTTTTTTTCCATGGTCGAGTATCACCCCCCTATCGGTCGAGTGTCACCCCCGGAGCGGACCCCCCCCCCCTACCCTCGCTACGCCACTGGATCTAAGTGAAGTTTTTCATTAAACTGAACATTAAATAGCGTTCACATGTTTGACGGCGTTTTGCCTCACTTTTTTTTGTGGCCAACAGCCATACTGATGCATGTATTCACAAGACACATGCTATGTAGCATGAAATGTGTTAAAATGTGTTAAAACGGGATACATTTGCGGTATTTATTGCTGGAATTAGGATTACAACATAGCAGAATAAATAGACGCCGTATGCCGGCCGCAAGGAATATCCTTCTAAAGCGATGCGCAAAATTTGGGGCTACTTGTTTCACAAGATCATAAGATATCAATGTCTTTCTTCATGTTTCCGAGGAAGAATACCAGCATTGAAAGTAAAACTGACTAATACCACTTTAACGTCGTTGGATGAAAATTATTGATCTTGAAAACGCGTGCTAAGAAATAAATATACTACTATGAGCACTCTTCTCGTATTCAATTCAAAAAACTTTTTTAATATCCATTATACTTTTAAACATTACAAAAATCATACTTCGAATAACACGAAAATAAAATTAATTAGTTAATAACCTGGGTTTGCGAATGCCGGATTCTTAATCCGCAATCCCAGAGTCCGGAGTCAAGAAGCTAACAGCTCTGCCACGGTGGTCGTCGAATTAAGTAGTTTACTACGGTTTTCTGATGGTGACGTTACTTAAGAGCGTTTAACCAGCCAGCGGACGAAAATCCACATTTCGTCGAAAGTTGATCTCACGATCGTGAAGGGCGGTTACAATGAGAAAGATTAATTATTCTCCGTACCAGCTTTTTTTTAATTTTAACTCAATATCGAATTTGTTTCAATTCAAATTAGCTTTAATTTATACGCCAATTATTATGGCTAATGGCCTCCGACAACACGTTGGTGACCGCAGCCTTCCAGCACCAAGCTCCACTCCTGAGTGAGCGATGGGCCCGAGCGCACTCAAGATCACGCCCTGCATAATAATTGATTATTTATTTTTGTTATTATTAATTTTGATTATAAATATTTATTTTTATTTTTATTTTCTATTTATGTTCTTGTTTCTTTACTGTGTAAATATATAAATATGTATAACTATATGGGACGTGTGGGATTGCACTATCCTCCTCACATCCTGCAATAAAGATTATTATTATTATTATTATTATTATTATACCTTCATCCAAAAATGCTGACAGGCGTGATGATAAAGCTATTAAAATAATGTACTTTTTGTAGTTATTTTTGATTATAAGTATTTGTCATTTTTCAATAATGTCTTAATTTAATAAGAATGTTAAAAAAATCTGAAATATATTAGTTTGTAAGTGCGCAAATAAATACACAATGGACCAATTTTCGTCAAGAAACACATGTACGTAGATATTTTTTTAATGATTTTATTGAAACTAAAATTAAAATTCTAAAACATGCGTTTGCTAGATAATGTATTGATTTATTTTACTGCATGATTTATTATTTGAAATGGGTGTGGTATAATACAAAATCTTTTTTGAAAATTTAACAAATCTGTCAACGACCTATGAAATAACCTTGTTATACTAAAAATTAAAAAAAAAAATCAAAATTTATTACATGCGAATGCTAGATAAAAGAACAATCTTTCGAAATCCATTTATAATTTTTTGTGGAAAAGAGTCAATACGTCTAAAATCTGATTTTAAAATGACATATTTCTGGTTTTCTCTGGTAATGCCCTCTACGTCCTGAGAATGGCGTCCCAGGAAAGTTTGAAATTATTTTTTTTTTTTAAATAGAGTTTCTTTCTGCTAGAGTTATTTTTATACGTTTGAATGGGACCAGCCAATTTTCGCGCACGAGAATTAATTAATTTATGCAATTAGGCCGATTTAACGACCCAACTGAATTTGTTTCTAATCAGCAGTCGATTGTCAGTGCAACCGACGCAACGAGAATTCACCTTTTATTCATTACGGAGCAGCCATGCGCTCATCCCGCCCGGCAACTCTCTCTGTACTTGCTACTTGCTACTCGGGGAACTAGATTCAGGGAGGTTTTTCAATCTAACCCCCTTTTTTGTTTTTTTTTTGTTATGGTTTTTTTTTCGTTTTTTTTTACATAAGCTCCACACAGAAGGTGCCGAGGAAAGTAATTTCCCTCAGGCCTGTGTCATCTTAGGGGATGCCGCGTATAGGATTTTTGAAGTGAAATTTTTTTAGCCTCGTTAGTAATTTGAAATTTGGTGAAACGAAAATGCATCGCTAAAATTTATTATATGACCGGTCCTCGGTTCTAATATAATGTGGTAAATTCACAAATCTACGCGAGCGTCCGGTAGCGCAGCGGTATAACGCGTCGCAAATATCAGCGACTAGAGAAATCCAGCGAACCGATGTTCGAATGCTACGAAATCCAAACAAAATAAACATTTTTATTTTTGTAAATCAATATCCAATCTTCGAACCACTTTAAAATAAAGAGGCAAAAGAAAAGAAAGCGATATCTAGCGACATTCTGGTTTCACTTTTACCGCGTGTGAATGCACTCTGATTTTTTTTAAAGAAAAGGAAGAATATGAAGATCTGGGAAAGAAAAAGATACTAGGGGTGGGTAGAAATCTGGGGGTCAGTGTACCGGGAGAGTCCGGCTGGAGAGGTAAAAAAAATAAGAAGATCTCCCTCAACCAGTCTCTCCAAATCCGACTCGCCACGTAAGCCGTCAAGACTTCGATAATCCTTACCCCCATGAACGCGGGCACCCCTGCTAAGTTACCAAACGTAGCAAATCACTTGGGTGACCTATGGCAGAGCACATAAATAAATAAATAAATTTTAAAAAACCTTTTTTGGAATAACTTGTTTTTTTATCAGGATCAATAATAAAAACATGGCGCCTTCAGTTCCATCTTTTGACGGCCTGCATAGTCAAGTCGTTTGCGTTTTAAAAGCCCGAAACACATGCTTCTCCGGAACATTATATTTTTGTGTTTTAAGTATTGTGATCTCAACTCATCCTTGGCTGCAGTTGAAATTCTGAACTATCGTACATAACACCGGGCTTATACATCGCCACCGCAGCCGAGTTCCGCCTCCGTCCGCTTGCCGCCCCGCAGCGCGCAGGAGGCAATCACAAACGTGAGAAATATGTCCCGCGGTTCCCCGCACACTGTACGTAAGATACAGAGTGGCGGTATAACTGGTGCCGGTTCCGTGTTGTTATACCCGATTCCTACACATTCGGGGAACGTTTCTTATTAAACGTTTGAAATGTTAGCGAATTCCCAGCGATTCGAGGAATGAATCTTATTAAACAACTTCCATAATATTTTTGGAACGCACCTTTTAAATAGTTTCTACACACATATTTTTTTAAATATCAGCTTCGCACATGAGGAAATGTATATTTTCTTTGGGGCTATTATGTATTGAAGAAAGAGCCTTGAAGATTCCACCCACATTACGGGAAGGACGAAATCCATTAGCCGGAATTTCAGTCTACAGACGAGCTGTTAAACGCAAAATTAGTAGTCCAAACGACCTATTCTCGTAGTTTAAACATCAACCGTGAACTAATTTGAATCTCTTGACTGTGTACTGGTGCTAAAGATTTCACAGTTCTACTTTTTCAGAGCATCTTTTATTAAAATACCGGTGAAATTAACACAGATTTCGGACTTACCCGATATTCTAAATTTAACATTGCGTCTTTTATTAAAATTCAAGACACCTTAAAATAAAATCTTCTAAATATATAACTTAACAATTTCAGGAAGCTACTCAAAACTTAATTATGAATTATAAAGCCAAGTAAATGAATGGAAGTGAAGAGAAAGGGGAAATACCGTTCAGACGGGAGCTCCGAAATACATCTAGATGTAAGTACTCTATAATAAAGTTTACAAATCAAGAGTTGTCGAGTCATTTATGAAGAAAAATCGATTAACCACGATACTTTTACTTCATGTTTACTGTTCGACAAAACTATTAAAATATATCACATATTTGTAAAAGCCGCTACAGGCGGTTATTAATATAAATAAATGAATAGATATTTACCGTACTCAATCGGATCATTCGTGCAGGAAAAAATAACCAGAGACCAAAATTTTGCTTTTTTTTAATTACAAAATATTTTTTTCCATAATGAAGGTATCCTAGCCAAAGTTATCATCATCCATGGAAATAACCATTCGTCTTTATCTGTGTTATTATTTCGAACTTTGTCTGACCTTCAAATCACGTGAAATAATATTCGTATGGGAACGGTAACGAAAAAAATCAAAGTAACGTACAAAAGGCTATGCAACATATTATCAAACAACCTCACGCTGAAAATTGATCAAAAGTAGGTAAAGTGGTTAGCACTGTAACCGAAATAAGTACCTATTATAATCGAATTTTCAATTTTTTTTAACCCAAAACCGTAAAAAATACCTTCTCTGCAGAAACCTCTAAAGAAACCTCGCAAAACAGAAACCTCTGGCCTTCGTTAGTTCTTTAAGAATAACTGTGAGATCTTCACCATGGTTAAGTGCAATCGACGTCTGAAGAATTAGACTGGACGATTTAGCTTTGGTCTACATATCAAAATTGGTTTATGATATTCATACCATAGCTTCACTTAGTTTAGCTTGTAGTACGCTGCTCGTTAAATCGATAAAAAACATTTGTGGTTCGAGTAAGTTAAGCGATCATAATTATTATTTACATTGTAAGCTCGAGCGGGCAAATCGAGGCTGATTCAGTCAGTAATAGTTCTTTGAATTCAAAGTGATTTAAACTGAAATCCGTTTGCGTTCAACAACAATCCAGTTTAAACAGTAATAGTCGGAATGAAATGTAAATCATTTACCAAACGTTTCAAATAATAAATCAAGAATAACAAAAAATACGTAAAAAATTGAATATTGAAATTGTATCGGAGTTTAATTCGGAATTTAATAGAAAATAAACTTGTATTGGAGTTCAATTCACCACATTTAAACAATTCATTTTGAGAGGTACTTTAAAATTCTGAATTTCAATCATGCGTCTGATAACTGTGACGCCTTTCTAAGGAATTTGCTAAATGTGGTAATGTTATTGACATACCTTTCGTTCGTGGTACATTTATGGATGTCTTATAAGCAAATACAAAACGAATGTTGTTTCGTAATATATTCATATTATTTTATGTCAATTGTAATTAATGATAAAAAAGCACTATTTTTCCTTTTAAATACCAACTGATAGCACTGAATGTATTTTCTTGTTCATTATATTATGTCTTATATTGTTGAGACACCATATATCACAATTATAGCTCCAATATGATTTAAATCAAATATACAAAAGTGTCCCACAAAAAAATACACAATTTTATTACTGACCCATTTTATTCATATTTTCATACAAAACATATTTTTAAAACCGTTTTATTAATCGTGTTTAAAAGTTTGATAAAAATCATTTAATGGTTACAAGTTACA
Source organism: Limnephilus marmoratus (assembly GCA_917880885.1). Taxonomy (NCBI): domain Eukaryota; kingdom Metazoa; phylum Arthropoda; class Insecta; order Trichoptera; family Limnephilidae; genus Limnephilus; species Limnephilus marmoratus. Next base: position 42,833,849 of record OU862908.1, read on the forward strand.
AGAATGCAATCACAATGAAATGTTTTTAATTCAAGTTACGTTTTAGAATAGTATCTTTGTTAAAATTGATAAAATTCACAAACGATTCTGTTTTTTTTTTATATTATCAATACGAACATCTGCGTGATATTTTATGCTGGCGAACAATGTTTTAAATTATTTTCAGGAACCGGACTCCAACATCCTTCCGCCCTTTGCACGAAGTAAAAAATGCTTTTAACGCAAATTTCCTGAAAGTCTTTGTCCGGGCATTCTTCTGTTTTTCTTCAACATTTATATTATAAAGTTTTCGTTGTGGAATATTAAAAACTTTGACTCACTGTTAGTGAGTTGTTGCAAAAATGTTTACTGTACCTTTGTACGTTCTTTTTCTTATTTAAAATACTTTATTTTTCAGATTTAAAGGTGTTGAAATTCTATTAACAGAACAGCATTGAAACTAGCAAACGCATTCTCCAGGATTACTTGTCTGAAATACTTTTTTCAAACAATAATTTCAGTTCTCTTACGAGATTCCCGAAAGAGTCTGAAAGGGAGAGAATTTTAGGTTGGAGTTCGTTAAATTGTTCATAATTTAAATAACTTTCCCTACTTTATGAAAGACGACAGGTGATTTATTATGGTGAAATCAATTACTTGCTTTCCGAGCTCCCCTAGAGCTAGAGCAATCGAAGCTCCACTAGTAAATCCATAATTTCCCTATCAGATTTCTTTTTCTGAAGCTATACATGCTTCAGTCATTGAGTTCATTCAATATGATATTGTTTTTCTGGGTTTCCTGAAAGGTATGTTATGTTTTCTCGAAACTGAGAACCTCTCCCGTTTTAAATTGTGCCATCATGAATGTGAGATAACTTCTCTCAGTGGGAAGTTGAGTTGACACATATCACTAAAGAGTATAGTTATTGCCAAGGTATATAATATATATATATATACCTTAGAATAATTTTTTTCTTTAATATAAGTTATTAACAACTATAATATACACATTGAAAACAAAACGGTGATCACACAGGAAAACCAGAAAAAATATACATTCATTCTCTCAACTCATTGTAACCTATCTTCCAGAAGGTGATTGTTCAGGATCTCAACTTCCGCTCCCTGACAGAGCAATCCGGCGTGGTAATACCAGATTCCAAAGGGAAGTGTGGCTGGAGTAACTCTTCAATAATAACTCCAGCTCTTGAATAATTGGTCTTTATTGAAACAATAAAAGACCCGTAGGGTAGCTCATGTACGGTGAGCCCAATGATGCTATCTCTCTCCGCGGTTTTATAACCCACATGAAGTGAAAACCTGGCAGCAGACGTTTTGCCAAAAACGACCCGCCCAAGACGGATGGTAACAAGAGAAGAAGGAATTAAAAAATCCGTGGCAATACGAAATCGCCCTGGCAATTGCCAACACAAAAAAATGTTGCCACAACCATTAGGGTGACAATTACAAATATGAATATTTCAGTACCTGAAATCTTAACATATTCCCGCCCAAAACGAGTATTAAGGAATAGTCGTTTTTCATAAAATAATATACATATTAGAAGAGATTGCAACATTGGTACTCAGAATTTACCCAACGAGTTCACATACAAAAATAAACAATATTCAATATATGGATATCAAAATAATAACAAAAAACTTATAACTAAGTATATAACCCTATGTCAGACTTGACATTAAAAAATGAAAGTTTAATAACGTAGAACCTTCTGGTGCGCTGCACCCACTTATGTGAAAATGGTTTAACACTTGGCACTGATGAGCCTGACGGCACTTTGATTTACACATCACATCACTTTTAGCGTTGTAATTGGTTCTTAATCCAGGTTGGAGGAAGCATCCTCCATGGGAAGTAGACAGAGCTGTGTCACGGCTCTTTTGGTGACACCTCTGGCCGTCCTCAAGGAGACGACGCGGACGCGTCCGTCTTGGCCAGGGTGGATCTCCGTCACTCGCGCCATCCTCCAGTACTGCGGAGGTAGCTGGTTGTCTTTGATGATGACCATGTCACCAGGCTGTAAACTGCGTTGACGTCCTTCTTGCCATTTGACTCGGTTCTGCAATTCTGCTAGGTATTCCCGGCTCCATCTGTGCCAAAAAGATTGAACAACGGTAGACATCTTTTGGTAAATATTAAGCCTGTTTGTAAGCAGATGATGGTTATCAAGCTCAGGCAATGCTAACAGGTTGTCGCCAATAAGGAAGTGTGACGGAGTGAGGGCGTTTAAGTCATTTGGATCTGATGTTAATGGAGTCAGAGGACGGGAATTTAAACAAGCCTCAATCTGTATTAGTATGGTATTCATGCCTTCGTATGTCAAAACAGTTGACCGCATTGCTTTTTTTAAATGCAACTTGGTCATTTTAACTGCACTTTCCCAAAGTCCCCCGTGATGCGGTGAGCGGGGAGGTAAGAAACTCCAGCTAATATTCTGCTGGGCCAAAAAATTATGGATTTCTTTATCAGATGCCTTCAAAAAATCAAATAGTTCAGTAAGTTCCCTATAACTACCTGTAAAGTTAGTTCCATTATCAGTAAAGAGTCGTGAGGGTTTACCCCTCCTAGCTATAAATCTTTTTAATGCATTCATAAATGCCATTGAAGTTAAATTAGTCACTAATTCTAGGTGAATTGCCTTCGTTGAAAAACAAATAAATAAACATATGTAAGATTTTACACTCTTAGCATTTCTGGTTAAACCAGACTTAATTAAAATTGGACCTGCAAAATCTATGCCGGTTACATAAAATGGTCTTTGGATTCGGAATCGGTCAGCAGGAAGGTCACCCATGAGCTGGCGACATTCGCGCGGACGGACTCGGAAACATACAATACATTTATGCAGTGCTCGCTTCACTGCGTTTTTACCATATATTGGCCAAAAACGTAAACGCAGTAATGCGAGCAGAGCATTACATCCTAAATGTAAATTCTCATAATGCAGATGGGTTATTATTAAGTCAGTCAACTTATGATTTTGTGGTAACAAAATTGGATGTTTTTGAGAGGCTGAGGTAATATCGGATTGTGATAGTCGACCTCCAACACACAACAACCCATCCTGCATAAAAAGATTTAGTGCCTTTACTTTGCTCTGCCTAGATACAAATCTTCCATTACTCACAGACGCTATTTCATCATGAAATGCGAATCGCTGAGCGTTCAAAATCAATACATGCATGGCATGTTCCAGTTCGATTACAGAAAGCTCGTCGACCCGCATTGGTCTTCGTTTAGAACAGTTTTGTATGAAACGTAACATATAAGCAACTACGCGCCTCAGTCGTCTTAATGAAGAATAATTATTAAATATTTCCCAATCGACAGGACTACTAGTAACCAAAACTATCCTCGCCATTTCTGGCAACTCCGTGGGAGTATCAAATGTAGAACGTGGCCACTTATCCTCGTCGGACGTGAGCCATGGTGGTCCTGACCACCATAATGAAGATGTTTTCAACTGCTGAGATGTTATTCCTCTGGAAATTATGTCAGCTGGGTTTTCAGTTGAACAAATGTGACGCCATATAGCGCCATCACCTTCACGTTGTATTTCTGATACGCGGTTAGCAACAAAAGTAGTCCAACGGTACGGTTCTCCTGCAATCCAAGCCAATGTTATTGACGAATCACACCACAAAGTGGTGTCAACAGTTACTTGGAGAGCTGCCGTCACCCGCTTCATTAATTTAACTAATAATTGTGCTCCACATAACTCAAGACGTGGTAACGATAAATTTTTTAGTGGGGCTACACGAGATTTAGCGCATATTAACTGTGATTGGTGAATGCCGTGTTCATCGGTAGATCTTAAATACAGACAAGCGCCATATGCTACTTGAGATGCATCGCAAAAACCGTGTAAGCTAAAAGATTTTTTATTAAAGCAGAAAATTTTCCTCGGTACCCGAATATGATTTGCTTTACTGAGACTCAGCGTGTAAATCTGCCAGGCCAATAAAAGGTCATTGGGTAGCTTGTCATCCCAGGATGTTTTTAGCTTCCACAATCTTTGCATAATTATCTTACCGACAATGATTACTGGGCCTACCAGTCCTAAAGGGTCAAACACTTTTGAAATTAATGATAAAACTTGACGTTTTGTTACTTCTAACTTTGAGTCTATGCTTTCTACCTGATAGGTAAACTCATCAAGTTTGGTGTCCCATATTAATCCGAGAATCTTAGCTTCATTGGATTCATTTGGCAATAATTCTAAATTATCTTTAGAATCATTAATCGAGGGCGCATTAGACCTCCATTTTCTAATCTCCATGCCTGCTGTAGCAAGCGCATTAATGATTTGTGATTTAAGCAAGTGACAAGTATCAATGGAGTCACTACCAGAAAGAAAATCATCTACATAAAAAATTTCCTTAAGGGATTTACTAGCTAATGGATGAGTAAATGAAACGTCATTACCTAGCTGATGCAGACAACGTATTGCTAAATAAGGCGAAGGAGCCAAACCATATGTCACCGTGTTTAGCGTATAGTGTTTCGAACAATCCTCCGCATCCCTTCTCCATAATATACGTTGGTAATTTCTGTGTTCCGGGTTGATATTAATTTGGCGGTACATCTTTGCAATATCTGCCGTGACTGCATATTGAGGTTTTCTGAAAAATACCAAGTGGCAAAATATATCATTTTGAATGGTGGGCCCAATCATTAGAGCGCGATTCAAAGAAATCCCTCGAGCGGGTTTAGCCGACCCGTCAAAAACAACACGAAAGTTGTGCTTGATTCTTTAAATACAGCGTGATGTGGTAAATAATAAGTAGTTTCATCATGTATTGGCGGTTCACATTCAGTCATGTGACCTAACGCAAGATACTCATCAATAAATTCCGTATTGTATAGTATTGTTCCTTTAAACTAGGTTGTCTTAAGAATTTCCTTTCCATTGACACTAATCTACTTTTAGCAATACTAAATGAATCTCCTAATTGAGATAGGTTAGATTTAAATGGTAAGTTCACTACAAATCTACCATTTGCATCGCGTTTATGCGTGCCTTCGAAAATCTTTTCACATTCACTATCTTCCAGAGAGTGATGCTTACTATTTTCAATTTCTTCAACCTTCCAAAACCTTTCTATTTGATTCTGCAAAGAATTTAATGAAATATGACAAACTTTAACTGGCCTCGTATTTTGACGCCTCTGTACAGCTCCTGATATTATCCAGCCTAGCTCCGTTCGATGCAATGTAGGTTTATCCTTTCCTAACTGTATCTGATCCGTACGAACCACCTGCCAGAATATCTCTGCTCCGATCAGCATATCAATAGAAGCTGGCTGGTAAAACTGCGGATCAGCTAACTGGATACCGTCTGGAATGTTCAACATTTATGGGTTAATCAAGGTCTGCGGAAATCTCATCTAATACCAAACAAGATATTTCATCCCGGTATTGAGAACATAATGATTTAAATTTAATGTCAACTGTTTCCTTTACATGAATTAAATTATTATGCAAACCTGAAACAGGTATATTCAACTTTGTACAATGCAAATTTAATCTTTTACAAGTATCCTTTGTAATAAAATTAGACATTGAACCCGAATCCAAAAGTGCGCGTATTTTGTGTGTTCCACCATACGCGTCTTCTATTTTTACTATTACGGTAGATAGTAAAATTTCCCGCCCGTTCATGTCACTATGACATGCTAAATTTACTGGTGCCTCCGACTGACCCTTGCCAGTTGAAGTACCCGCTTGAACATTATCAGTATTGATATGTAACAGAGTGTGATGTTTTCGATCACAAACACTGCATTTTTCCTTCCACCTGCACAACTTTGAAAGGTGCCCCGGTTTTAAGCAGTTATAACATAAATTGTTCTCTGAAACGAACTTTCTTCGTGCCGCTGGTTCTTTGTTAACAAATATTTTGCAAGAATAAATGAAATGACTGTCATTACACAGCATACAATTAACGTTGCTCGACGCTAACGTAACCTTGTTTGTAGAATTCCTTTCCTTAAAATTAAAAAACTTTGCTTTTGATACAACTGGTTCCGATTTCTGTTGCATTCCACCAATATCACCTTGGATAGTTTCCAGGATCTGAGACCTTTGTGAAATAAAATTGCTAAACTGCACGAACGTAGGATAAACTTCGTCGCATTCTAATGATTCCCAAAGGCTACGTGTGTGATTATCTAACTTTGAGGTTAGAATATGAATAATTAATGTATCCCAATGTTCGGTTGGTAGCTTTAAGTTGCGTAAAGCTCTCAAATGAATGTTTGCTTGATCAATTAAATTCCGTAATTCATGATGATTCTGTCGTTTTAACGGTGTAAAACTAAATAAGAAATTCAAATGTCTATTTGCTATAAGTCGGACATTTTCGTATCTCGAAATAAGCATTGTCCAAGCTGCACTATAATTATCCCCGGTTATTTCTAGAGAACTAATCAAATCAAGTGCCTCTCCGGACACATAACTAATAAGGTAATGAAATTTCTGAACATTATTTAATTTACTGTTATCATGAATTAAGGCAATGAACGAATTTTTAAAAGTCAACCATTTATGGTTGTCACCTGAAAACACTGGTATAGAGATTGGTGGTAAATTTACTGATATATTTGGGACATTTTCAATCTTCTTAAATTTTGATAACATTTCCTGTCCTAATGCAATTACATTAAAATATGTACCTTCAAAATTATCCCTCGCGTCATTATCTTCTGATTTGTTCAATAAATCAATCTCCAGCTGAATTTTGGAGAATTCTATCAGAGAAGGTTTAATGGCGTCCAACCTCGATGACAATACGCCAGGTGTAATATCATTTTCGTTGCTTAAATAGGTTTCGAATCTCGTTAATGAACCTTTCAAAACCCCGCGCCGTTTAATCAACTTGTCGAGTTCCATTTTTTACAAACGAAATAACACTAACTTGATTTAAAAACTGAATACACAATACACAACGCGGCAGTTTGACGTAAACAATAATGAATAATACCATAAATATACTAACCCCAATATACTATAGATCATAGAGAAACCAATCACAATACTATGGCATACAAAGACGAAGCTTGAAAACGCGTGGCTAGAAATGTAGGTAGGCAGAAGCGAAGTTATTCAGCAGACTGAATACAACAATAAAAATTATTATCACCAACAAAATTTATGCTATATTGAAAGCATCTGATTATGAACACCCGAATATAATTCGATATAATCAATACGAAATAATGTGGCATCTACACAGATTTTTAGCTTTTTAAATGCAATTTGAAAGGACAATGAAAGGAAGGCTACAACCTGATTTGCTGTGCATGCGAGCGTCGTGATGAGGCTCGCTTGATCAATCCAATGATGGTGATGAGGACGCCGACTGGACCACTCCCGATGATGATGAGGCCTGACTGGGCCACTCCAAATAATGATCTTCCGTCTCAAATGGATCAATCCAAATAATGATCACCCAGCTTGAATGAATCAATCCAATAATGATCACCCGGCTCGAATGATCAATGTTCAGGATCTCAACTTCCGCTCTCCTGACAGAGCAATCCGGCGTGGTAATACCAGATTCCAAAGGGAAGTGTGGCTGGAGTAACTCTTCAATAATAACTCCAGCTCTTGAATAATTGGTCTTTATTGAAACAATAAAAGACCCGTAGGGTAGCTCATGTACGGTGAGCCCAATGATGCTATCTCTCTCCGCGGTTTTATAACCCACATGAAGTGAAAACCTGGCAGCAGACGTTTTGCCAAAAACGACCCGCCCAAGACGGATGGTAACAAGAGAAGAAGGAATTAAAAAATCCGTCGCAATACGAAATCGCCCTGGCAATTGCCAACACAAAAAAATGTTGCCACAACCATTAGGGTGACAATCACAAATATTAATATTTCAGTACCTGAAATCTTAACAGTGATATAAAGTAATAACCACTCCACCAGCAATGAAATGTGCAATATTGTATGGAGACAGTAACGGTTATTCTTGACGTAGAGACATACTATAATATTATATATCATTGACTTAGTTCAAATTGTACCAGTGTGAAGATGCCTGTTGTGAAACGGGTCCGTTCAAAAATAAATAATGGAAGAAAGTTATAAAAGGTTTTAACAAATGTTTTGATTTGAGCGTTGAGGGATGGTTGAGGGTATTTAAACAGTCACCGGTTCCAGTCTTAATCCTTCTTTCGTCAGGACAAAATATGCATAATTATTATAAAATTTTTCATAATTATCACAAAATACATTTTAGATTTTCACGGCCAAAAATATTCTCGTTATTTGTTTTTGGGGTGTTATGCCTTGTTGCACTACCTCCTTTAGCCAACGTTTCGGACAGCGTCACAGTGCACAGCGTTACAGCGTTATGTGCACATATCTGCCCTCATGATGGACGCTGTAACGCTGTCCGAAACGTTGGCTAAAGAGGGAGGTAGCGCAACACGGCATAACACCCCAAAAACAACTAACGAAAATAAAAAAAAATGTATTATTGTGACTTATGTGATTTTTGATTTATTTTTTGTTGTTGATAAAAATTACAATTTTTAACGTCATACAGATATAGTATCTATACACAAGTAAGCAATGTTGTTTTTAGTAATCCCATTGTTGTATTTTCATAGCTACTTTAATAATAGTAACATAACATTTTCCTTTATCATTTATGACATTTTTAATAAGTTATTATTATTTTCTTTGTATAGTGTTTTGTTTGCGGAGCTCGGCAGTAATTTAATCCATAATGCCTGTTGAGAATCTTTTACAATAATCACTCGAGATGATTCGGTTAAAAGAAAAGAATGGGAATAAAAAAACAGAAACAAAAAAACAAGAGAACAGATTTATCTCTACACGCATCGTTTCTAGATAATGATAACAAATAAGTCAAGCACAAGGAAAGATAAATCTTAATCTTCTGTATTTTCCTTCTGTCTGTTTTAGTACCTTCAGGCTTTCAGTCAACATAGTGTGTATAGAGCCTCCACCTGAAGCCTGCCTGGGACGCCCGCCCGACTGGTGATAAGTTACCCCGCGTCAAGTTAGTATTAGGGGATACTTTTATCATACGAGATTATGTTGAGGGACGCAGGAGGGTACAGTCGTCAACTTTATGATTGAACACGACACAATTTTTATGGGAATTACCCTACCAAATCTGACGTTTGTAACATAGAAAAAAATTACCTTTTATTTTCGCACCTATTTGTTATCCGACTTTGATATTTTTATTTTTGTGAAGAACATTTTTGTGAGGAACACGTAAATTAATAAACTACAATTACCAATAAGGACTTGTTTATAGTTTTAATTTATACTCTACTGGCTGGTACCCGGCATGCGTTGCAATGCCATTCAAAGAAATCCGCTTGTCCTTCCCCGCCTTCCCCCTCCCTCGTCTGTTCCCTTTCCGCGAACCCCACCTTCCCCCTGCCTTTTACTCCCTGCCGCTAAAATATATGAAATACTCACATTTTCATTACACCAATTTCATCACGCCAGAGCTTACCATTATATACAGCCTATGTTATTCACTGATAATGTAGATTTCTATTGGTGAAAGAATGTTTGAAATCGGTTTAGTGGTTTAGGCGTGAAAGCGTAACAAAAAACACACACACTTTCGCATTATTAGTATGGATGGATGTGCGTAAAGAAAATGCTCCAGGAAGACATACAACAACCAAGGGTTGGTATAACGGAAGAGTATACATGAGACGAGCTATATTCATAAAAATGTAGCGAGGAGTTTGCGCTAAGAGGTGTGTGTCCATGTGTGTATTCCATCCTTTCTGCCTACCCCTGTGGACTTACGATGTGATGGTTAGTGCATAAGAAGTTAAATATGTTTATTGTTTAGCTTATATTTTGGACAGCCTAGTACCCACACTTCGTCATTATGGCAAATTTTAAACAGATGATCGATAGAAAAAAAGCATAAGATAATTTTCTGGTGAATGTATTATTAAAATGAGGTATTCGTACACCATTTGTACAAGCATAATTAGTGAATTTCGTGGAATAAACGAGTCAAGGTTGTGTTTTTATATCTTAAGGAAACCTTCAAAATATGTATATTTTAATAATTGAAAGCAGTCAAAGCACAATTCGTACAAATAGCAGGTTATTCATCGAAACAATGGTAAGCGCTAATACGGCGTTTCTCAAAGCAAAGATTATCCATTGGCAAATAGAAGTAAAACGCGCCTACATGAATCATCATTACGTCGTCATAATTAGAGAAAATAAACGTCGGCAAAGCCTTTATAAGGTCGTGTAACGGAGGGGTATGAAATTTCTGTGCAAATACTTGTAAATTATTCAGGGTCGCCCATGTCAACCTACAACTTTCCCGAAAGCATTACACAAGCAATGTATCATATTCGCATGAGAATTTTCACAAGTTTCCCGTGTCACGAGGGTGGCAACGGGCGTGGTGTTGCCTTGCTAGCGAGTATGTTTTTGTCACATTACTGGCTCCTCGGGACTGAATAAATCATGGTTAAGTTAAAACAACATGTAGCAACACTAATGTCTACGTGACAACACACTTGGCTCGAAAATTCATCTTAATACAGCGCAGCAAATTTTGGCCCTCACTACGTGCTAATTATATTTTAAAGTTACAAATTAACTCAGGGTTTTGTAGTGTTATGCGTGGCGGAATGGAATAATAATATTAAATAATCCATAAGCCTCCGCATTTTTAAGCACAGATTATGGAAATCACACTTCATTTCAACAATTAATTCAGGAAACAACTATTTACGTAAACACAATAGATATTAGGTTCTTAGTTTAGGTAAACTAAATAATTTATGCGTATTTGGTTTGAAATAAAACTTTGCAAAATTCAAATCCATACAAAAAAATGGCGATAAGGGAGTTGTTTTATATGGGATATTTTTAATTTTGTTTGAATGAAAATCGAATTTTAATGCATATTTTTCCGTCTATCCCGACTGAAACCGATATTTTGTTTGGTAATTAAGTTTAAAAGTATTTTCGTTATTAGTTTTTGGGGTGTTATGCCGTGTTGCGCTACCTCGTTCTTTAGCCAACGTTTCGAACATCGTTGCAGTATCCATCATCAGGGCAGATCCGGCAGATCTTGTAGATGTGTTCCGGATCTGCCCTGATGATGGACACTGCAACGATGTCCGAAACGTTGGCTAAAGAAGGAGGCAGCGCAACACGGCATAACACCCCAAAAACAAATAACGAAAATACTTTTGGCCGTGAAAATCTTAAATCGTATCAAGTATAAAAGTAGTTTACTTTTCAAAATCTGTGCCTATTAAAAGTGTAGCGGCATTGTTTTTTACATGAGCTCCACACAGGAGGCCAAGAGGAAAATAATTTCCCTCAGGGCCTAAGTCATCTTTGAGGATGCTGTGTGGAGGGTTTTTAAAGGAAAGGAAAAAGAGGAGAGTTCTGGGAAGGAAAAGGGTTTAAGGGGTGGGTAGGAATATGGGGTTCAGTGTGTCCAGGTCATCCGCCTCCAAGACCTGGACAAACCTCACCCATGAACCCGGGGACCCCAGCTAAATCACCAAACGTAGCGAACCACTTGGGGTAACCTGCGGCAGTGGTGTTAGGTTATCCAATAAAGGTTCCCGGGGCGGCGGTACCCATTCCCGCCTCCCAAATTGTGAAGGCTTATAAATTATTTTCCAAAAAAATAATTCACTAGGTTCGATTATGTTATTCATAATTAACTAAATGAACGCTGCTGGGAAATAAGACCAGCCGAGATGAAATGCCTATTTTTTTCAGTTATTAGGAATAAATGTTAGGTAGGAAATCTTATTTATTTTATTTTTTGCTTTCTTTTCATTTGTTTGGTCGAACGTTATCTCTGATTGGCGTTATATATGAAAGTTTGAGCAGCGTAATGTTTTTTTCACATTCTGATTGCTGAAAGTATTTCTTTAGCCTTTGCCATTATTATTTAAAAAAAAAAAAAAAAATACATTCCTTACAATAAAAGAAAATGGACGGTTTTCATGACGAAAAATTTTTTTTTCACATTCTGATTGCTGAAAGTATTTCTTTAGCCTTTAAGCCATTATTATTTAAAAAAATTAAAATACCTTCCTTACAATAAAAAAAAATGGACGGTTTTCATAACGAAAACTTCTAACGTCTAGTTCAGAGTAGTCCACTCATGATGTGTGTGAGGCTAATATTGATTTTGTCATCAATGATAATATGTAATTAATTTATTTATTTATTTATTTAATTTACGCCCAGAGGGCTTTTACATAAATGTATAAAGACAGTACAATTTTAATGTAAGAAAGAAAAATATAATATAAATAAAAGTTACAATAGAAAACAAAAATACAAACATGAAATAAAAGTAACAAAAATTTAAAAGTACAGTGAGAAATAAAAACAATAAAGTTGCTATAAAAAATAAAAAAAATACATGCATGATATAAGTATAAAAGGAACAAAAATTGTAAAGTAAGGTCATCAGATGTGTTTCAAAATTTACAACAATAATCATGAATAACAAACACCTAAGTACTTATTGGTCACTCATAGCGTGAAACCGCTATATTTATGTAGATGGTAGGTTCGTGAGTTGCAGGAGTTCAAAACTTTTCAATTTGAATTTCAATTAATTATAAAGTCGATGAAGTAAATTTACAAAAAAATCCTTAGTGAGCATTTAAATTATAGATAAATGATTTTATTATTTCATGTTTATAGTGTATCAGTGACATATTCCATATATCTATGTGCGAATACATATTACCCAAGTTTTGAATTCTATATAGTGGTATATGGAATTGTGCCCTAGTCGTAGTATTGCCAGAATAAAAGGGTAGTACTGACCTTGTATTTCTGGCTGGCACATTAAAATTTATGAGCGCCAAGAATTCAGGGCTGTCAATTGTATTATGCAAGATTTTATATAAAAATACTAGATCGGAAACAGTTCTTCTGTCACACAAATTTAATAGATTAGATAATTGCAGTAGATAGTGTAATTTAACTGTTCTTTTGGTATTTTTAGTTTATAATTTAAAAAGCTTAGGAATTTTTTTTGTACTCTTTCTATTGTTTGAGAATGCACGTCATAGTGGGGAGACCAGACAGTTGAGTTATATTCAACCTGACTCCTCACTAGTGATGTGTACAGAAGTTTTAAGGTTTTAATGTCTTTGAAATGTTTAGCCACTCTTAGTACAAAACCTAACATTTTTAAACCCTTCTTTGAGATATTTTCAATGTGTGGTATGAAGCTAAGTTTGGTATCGAAAGTAACACCTAAGTCATTAATTTCAGAAACAGATTCGAGAATGAAGTTATTGATTGTGTAATTGAAAAAAATTGGATTTTTTATTTTATAAAATCTCATAGTTATACATTTATTAACATTAAGGTATAGCTTGTTATCGCTACACCACTCAACTAATTTTGACAAGTTTGCTGAGAGAATATAACAGTCATCCAGGCTACGAATTGCTTTAAAAAGTTTCAAATCATCTGCGAACATAAGTACGTCGATGTCTTTAAATATATTACAAATGTCGTTTACAAAAAAGATAAATAATACAGGTCCGAGGTGGGAACCTTGCGGAACACCACTGGATGCAAAAAAATCATACGATGATTCCCCATTTAGTTTAACACTAAGTTTTCGGTTTGAAAGATAGCTTATAAACCAAAGCAACATATTACCACGAACTCCAGCTTTAAACAGTTTTTCTACAAGAATGGCGTGAGAAACCTTATCGAACGCCTTGCTGAAGTCAGTGTAAATTGAGTCAACTTGGAGCTTCTTCGCCATTGCATCGGAAATGAAATTTTGATATAAAATGTGGTTAGTTAGTGTTGACTTACCGGCCATAAAACCATGCTGTTCAGGACATATATTATATTTAAATGAGCTAGTTATTTTATCCAAAATCAGCTTCTCAAACAGTTTTGGAATTGTTGATAGTATGCATATAGGTCTATAATTAGTTACTTCGTTTTTATCCCCTTTTTTGAAAATAGGTGTTATATAACTATGTTTCCAGAGATCAGGAAAATTACCTTTTGACAAAGAACGATTAAAGAGTGTGTATAGGGGATAAGCAAGAACGGCGACACACTGCTGCAAGATTAAAGGTGGAATGTTATCAGGACCGGCATTTTTATTGGGATCTAGAAGTTTAATTTGTTTTATAATTTCGTTTAGTTCGATGTGCACATGTGACAAGTTTATATTGAAACTGGGAGTATAGTTAGGTAAGGAGAACTGATTGGGTTGACTTTTATCGTAAACGTAATAAAACTGTTTCGGAAAAAATAAGAAAATACACAGATTTAGGAAAAGAGATTAAAAGAATTTGGCATTCTCAGACTATAAAAATATTATCATTTGTTATTTCGGCTACTGGCATAATACCTAGGCCTCTCATTCAAAATTTAGGCATATTAGATTTGTCAAAGAATTTATATATAAAAATGCAAAAATCAGTCATTTTAAATACTTGTAGAATTACAAAAGATTTTTTAAATATTTATATTGTGGGATCAGTAGGGTTTATAGGTTCAATTAAAAAAAATTTTACGCACTTTAAAGAATTCATGAGTTCTAACACTACATTTTAATTATTAATTTTTGCATTTCAAAATTTTAATTTCCATTTGTATTTCTATTTTACTTTAAAATGTTGTTATTTTTTTCTCTTAGTTTTTCACTAAATTTATATATGTTTTTAATTTTGATTTATATAATTATATGTTTTAATTTATACAGAACACTTGAGTTCTTAACATTTAATTTTTATTATTAATTTTTGTATTTCAAAATTTGAATTTGAATTTTCATTTTTACTTTTCTTTAAAATATGGTCTTTTTTTTTCTCTTTAGTTTTAAGTATTTCTTAATATTTTTTGAAATGTTAAAATATTAAATGTACGACTACCACAACACGGGCTTAGCCTAGTGTGGTAGCCAAAAAAAACCCAAATATCTGTTACTAAAAAAAATATATGAAATAAAAAAATAAAAAAATAAAAAAAAAAATTAAAAAAAATTGGGAGTTCCACAAAGCCGAACCCTCTGATATGAAAATATCTGGAGTCGGTGAATTTTTTTCCCGTTTGGTCTCTGGTAGGTTGACATGTTGTATAATCTTCAAATTTTGCAAATTCACTTTGTGGCACTATTTTATTAATGAAATAATTAAAAACGCTTTGTTTTTACATGTTAAAAAATCAACATGTTTCGAGAACGATGTTCTCTTCACCAGGCGTAGTACATATAATGTCCTGATGAAGAGAATATGTTGATTTTTTAAATAAAGATTATCGTGGTAAAAACAAAGTGTTTTTAATTATTTCATTAATAATATTGTGCCAGATCACAGAGAGAAGAATTTTCAGAGATGCCCAAGAGGGTGAATAACGGCGAGGGAAACGGGAATGCACGAGTGGGATGAAGGCCACAATGTTGTGGTTGATTTAGAAATAAATCCGATAGTCCAGTCTAGACTCTTGATCTAGATCAGTGATTCCCAACTTGGGTGTTATCGCCCACCAGTGGGCGATTTAACCCGCTGGGGTGAGTTAAAAGTGCTTTGGGGGCGATTTTAAAGATTGGAGCAAAATATGCTTAATAAATGGGCAACGGGCCCAAAAAGGTTAGGAACTTATCTAGATGCACATCAAAGCAGCAAAAGCGATTATTTTCTGAAAATACCATTAAAATAGTTTAGTAAAAAGGACGCATTTTTTTCAAATAATGGTGAATTTATTCGATGTTATTTTCTTATTGAGAAAGAAAAATCTAAAGTTGTAAACGATTACACTTAAACCTGCTTTCTGTTTTCTACTTAACAGACATAAAATTTTGACTGTATTATGACACTGTACTCTTCCACAGGAATATGATTATTATACTCATGTTCTATATGTTCATGTACGATTATTATTATGTTCATACTCATATAGATTCGAAAGGATTTACTACTTTATTCATCTCTTCCTTCACCTATATAATGCTCTCTTTATGATATTAACCCTCAATCTTAATCATCTTTCTGTTTGAATTGTATAAATCAGTATGTATCTTACCTTAAATGTTCTTATGTTGTAATTAAATATTCTTTTGTATGATACTCATTTATGTACCTCTACGCCTGTCTCAACACAGGTATACCCTAGTGAGACAGGCATCGAATAATGTAATACAAACATTCTTTTTATAGATAAATAAATAAATAAATAAATAATTATTTAAGCATCTTAAATGTTCTGTGATTCTAATGTTTACATTTCTAGTTGTTTTACCTATGTAGAACGAAGGGCAATCATTGCAACATAGTTGGTAAATGCCTGAGTGGATTAATTTATGATCTCTATCTTTAGTGTTTTTTAGTAATTTACCTAAATTGTTATCAGTATAGAACGCGGGTTTAATGTGGGCAGGCAAGTTTTTTGTACTAAGTGAGGAAAAGTTGGATATATATAAAATTCTGCGCCATTGAACGGGATTTATTATTATTTTCAGGTGTACCAAATAAAAATGTATTATTTGAAATGAGTTTAAGTTTCTTATTTAGGATTTTATCAATTAAATTTGTGGAATAACCATTATTTAGAGCAATTTGTTTAATTTTTGAAAGTTCAATCGCGAAATTAACAGATGATAGAGGGATTTTTACTAGCCGGTGCACCATTGAATGATAATGGTGCAAGGAAGGGTGTTTAAAAAAAAAAAAAGAATTTGACTGACCTAAAACGGGAATCCTCCTAGTTGGGCAGTCAAAACATTTCATAAATTATGTATATAAGTGTATAATCTTGTACTAAATAAAGAAAAATAAATAAATACTGTTCATAATCACCTGCAAGTATATTAGTGCGCGCGCAAAGAATTTAAAGAAAATCGCCGTTTGAACCCATAGACATTTTTTTCACCTATTGTAACACGCTTTATTTCAGCAAATAATTGGAATACTATATTATGTTTTACTTGCGTTCAGGTCTATTTATTATTAGTCTGCTTGAGAAGTAGGTACTGTTTGGGATACATGACACATACAAAAAATAGTTCAAATTTAAGGTGTCGCAAAGTAAATCAGTTGGTAACCCAGTGTACGCCATTATCTCCCGTCCATGGATATCTAAATTAAAATTAAACTGATCACGGGGCCCAAGACTGATATTTGTATTGATATTTGTATGGAGCTAACGATTTTGCTATTCCTCCACAAGAGGCAAAGAGTTAGCCATTACGTTGTATCGCGGCCTTTAATTTATTCATTATGGTAATCTTGTGCCGCCCATTTCCTGCTCAAGATAATCGTTTTGGTCATACAAGTCCACATTTAGAGCCATAAATTGGGGAAACCTCCATTTGCCCACGCCCGGTACGAATCATTAACAGCCCCTTTATCAGCTTTGTGAGGGAAATCCTAAAGATTGGGGATCATTAGAAATATAATTCACCATTAATGAAACTTACCACAATTTTACTGCAATAAAGGCGCCGACGTAATTTCAACCTTGTACCTTGAGTATTTTGAGTATTTACAAACTTGTACCTATTATTTATTCTCTTAAATTCAGGGAGTTGAAATAAAATATTTAAGATATAAAATATTTAAGCGTGATGTTTTTTAGAAAAAAATCAAAGTTCTCTTAATAAAATAACGTGTACTATGAGTATTGTAAATCCAATCCAGCACCGCCCGAGTTTCAACACCTTTTTTTGGAAAACTTTTTGAGTACATTAAAAATGGGTATTACATAGATGACTTGATGGCACAGGAACTAAATTAGTTCAGTTAAACATTAAATGTTTAATGTGTAAATGAAATCCTCAGAACAGAATGTTCTAGTGAGGATGTCATTATCTCTACTTGTCACAAAAAAGTAAGATAGTAAAACATTTATTTTTATTATTACTAAATTTCAAAGCCCTAGTTATGATTGAGTCGAATACGGTATGAAATACGCAGATAGATTTATGTATGTTCTTGTGAAGGTCCTTCCGGTTTATTTACTTTTCACGGTCTCCATAAAACAATTGTGCACTAATATATTACAGAGTTTCTACAACGGGCTTCTAAGGTGTCAAAGTCAAGCATTCCAGTTAAGAACAAGGTTGGACATGGAAATAGATAGTATTTATATTTCTTAATTTGGTAACGCATATACCTTTTTTTAAACTTTCTCTTTCGAGGATGCGGCTATGTTCAGAAGGGGCCTAACAATGGAGGTATACTCCAGCATGCTACGAACAAGTGCTTCATTTCTTCGTATTGCGATTCCATTAGTAAATGTTCTTACATTACGGAGAACAAATCCAAGCATCTTTTTGGCGCGGGAGAATATGTAAGAAATGTTTTTCTGCGTGTCACCTTAGCTCTGACCATATAGTAACAAAAAACAAGGCAATTCGTAATTGCAGTCGACTTTACACGCTCAGACATTTTACCCCGGAACGCGCAACGTCTGCATAGACTGCTGCTGGGGTTGCAACAGAATACGGTAGTTGTTCAGCTCAAATCTAATTGGGGTCATTACGTAAAAGAATCAGTGTAGTTTGATATTTTGTGCAAGGTTCGTTAATCCCAGTTATTGAGAATACTGAAATGTGCTGGGGAAAACTCCAAAACAAGATCAGATTACAAGTTGCTTTATTTATGTTATCGTAAAGTTTACAACGAATATTTAATTGAACCAAACGTCCATTCTATAGGTAGCTATAAGTTATTCTGATGCTGGGCGCTTTAGAAAAAAAAACAATTGAAACGATTCGTAACTGTCCTGACAATGTGGTGGTTCACTGACAATCCGTACTTTTGACAAAAATATTAAGCAATCGGCTTCGGTTCTAATCTTGTAACGCGCGCCGGGTCATGGCTTCGTTGAATTAAAAAAAGTGGTGGTCGACTTATTTACAATCGTTAAACTTTGACAGAAATAGCATAATCTCGGATCCGTGTGACACTTGAAATCGGTTAATATTTCGTAGGTACATATCTACAGCTCGACGCGCTTTCAATGTATGAGAATTTACAAACAAAAACATAATTTGGTCCGCACGCTAAAGGCTTGCACTCAGTGAGATTAAAATCGCTCTCCCTGAATCTCGTGGCTTTATCATGGCAAAATAATATTTTTAAATTAGTTTCAAAGATTTTTTAGTATTCAATAAGAAATATTAGGCATTACAATTTACCAGTGATGCACACAAATACGCTAACTTGCCACCGCCCTCGATCGCGATGCCCCTGAACACATTCTTTTTCATAATACCAAGCAGAAATGAATAATATTATTACTATGCCGAAACAACACTTTAAGCTAGTATTGTGAAATACAGCTCCATCAGCCTTCTTAATTATTTTTCTTGGCAATTACAAGCTGACATATCTTCACTCATAATCATCACGCAATTTAATAATTAGACACGAAATGAACAGCGGTAGCTACCGCCTGGCTGGTTAGGTACACACTACACACCCGTCGCTATCAAAAGATTGATCGCGGCGAACGTTTCTTTTCCGTTCATAAATACAAACAAAATGATAATACAGGCCCTGGAAGACAGAAGAACAGCTTACCTGAGAACTGGTAAAATACCTGCCGTGGGAAGCCGGGTGATTCGACACAATTTCCACATGCCAAAACAATAAACCCTTCGGTTTTTTCGACAAAAAATAATTTTCGACGAGATAAACTCTGATCGAAATATGGACCTATAGATAAACCAACAACACTAAAAGGGCGGGAGATTTTGATAATATTATTGTTAAGGCTTTGAAGATTTTTTAACAGATAATTGGTTTTGCGAAATGAAAGACATGGTCCAAGGATTATAATTTTTTGAAGTGACCACTTTTTATGGGCATCTTTTCTCACAAATTAGAAAACAAACTGAAATAACTTCGTAATGAAACCCAATATCTTGACATGTATGTCAGGGGCCATCCATAAATTACGTCACACCTTAAGGGGGGGGGGGGGGGTCAAAATTGAAAAATGTGTGACGTCAACAATGGTGACGTTTTGTGACAGGTCGGGGGAGGGGGGGGGGGGGTCAAAAATAGGGGGCGTAATTTATGGATGGCCCCTGACACAAATTAAATTTGATAAAATATTTTTTTTGTTATTGGTTTATTAAATGTTATTATTTATTAATATACAATTTGATTAGTCATTTTACCATCAAAAATCTCGTTAAATTCGCCAAATCGTGTTTTTTTAAATCTTAATTTGTACGCATTATAAATATTTGATTATTTTTTCTTAAATCATCCATAATATCACAAGCGGCATCATGATATTTAATGGTACCTAAGCGTTAATGTAAAAATGGGGCAATAATGTTGAATTCTTTCTCAGTAAAGGTAAATATTTTTCTCGCCGTTAGCAGTGCGGCTAAGGAGGGCAAAAGCTAATCACCATTAGTTAGGCTGTTTTTTAATTTCGCGGGAGGCCTCCAAGCGAGTGAGAGTTTCTATAAAAAAGGCGTCGAGTTCCAGAAAACTTGGCATCCGGACATAATCTACGGACTGTGTTTTTATTCGCAGAGAACCCTTCACGTCCGTCTGTGTTGCGGGCTTTTTTTCGGTAAATCATTTAGGCTAAGCCCACAGAATCGTTCGCGTCACGCTGGGAAACGTCATAAAAATAAAATGGAAGTTTACGTGCTGCGTCGTTGTTTTCTCTTTGCTTCGTTTCCTTTATTTTATACGGATGGACCGCAAGACGGCGCTACGTCATGCCCCAGACACCAGACACCCGACAGTCACCCGGACACCCAACTCCCAGACACGTGAAGAGTATGACTCGGGGAATTTCTAAATTTGGGCAAAATGTGTAATTCATCATTTTAGTCATTTTAGATTTATATTGAATAGCTGATTTTGTCCATGTTTGGTTTTCATTTCTTCAGATCTACGTATAATAATATTTTCTCAACACAAATTCAATATATAATTTTGTTTTCGTTTCGATGATCGATGGTTTTCCGAGTCCCAAGTTTAGTAAGAACACGTTTTGGTAAAATCCCCCAAAAAACTGTCCAACTCCATTTTCTGGTAATTTTGTAGGTAGGTACCAAAACACCCTGTGTATTTAATTTTGTATTATTTTATTGCGTTGTTTATAGTTGAATTTTATCCGCATCTCTCCCCTTTCCCGGAGTGCTGAGTCAAAATGCAGTATACTTGAAGTATGTAAGACGCGGATTAACACTCCGATAAGCGCAAGGTCTGGCCAGACCCTTTCTATTTTAAAAGTTGCGTAACATTTTTCTGGAACGACGGTTTCACGACATTCTCAAAGTTGATGCCGCAGACGCAATGGGCGCAGAAGCAACTCGTTTTTGTATACTTCGTAGTATATTTTTTTGTAGAAATACTGGGAGATCTGTGCAGACTTAACAAATATACATGCATTATTGTTACTACGTGTTTTCAAGACATTTGTTTTGTCGCATATGAAATTGAATTGACTAAACTGATACAATAGGCCACTTGCATCACATTTTTAAAATTTTTTTTTCGGTTTAGGCAAATATTCTAAGACATTCTGTATTTTTTTAAATTTTTTAATCGTATTTTTGAAACCCTGGGGATTTTTTGAAAATTTCAATCCGAAATATCAGACCATTTTTTATAAACCGGAAATACGGGACATAATATTATAGGTGTGAAAAAACGATAATTACATAGCCGAAAATCATTTTAAAAAAAAGAACGTTTTCCACACGAATGGCACAGGAGAATAACGAGGCATACCAAAAATATTACATCTCATAAATATTTTTTTCCTTGATCCATCTTGTTGATCATAAATCATTATATTGTACAGCGTATATATTACTAAATTCAATGTAATATACTTGTGCTTGTAAATTATAATAATAATAAGAATATTATAAAATTTTATTTTGTTAAAATAAGCACCATAATCATTATACCTCTAAAACACGAAACAACATCTTCTTCACATTCTGAAGAGAACCCCGTACATCTAAAATGTACGGGGTTCTCTTCAGAACATCTGTCAAAAAGTGAAATCAAATGATAAGTTCGCAGAGAACAAACAATAAATCTAGTGAACGAATTCAAAAATTCGCCTGAAATCAAAGTGATGCCATATAAAAAATATAAATCAGTGTGGAATTTTTTAAAATTAATAGGAACATTTTCGGAGACGGGACATTTTAATGTAGTGACGTCATGAGCCCAAATAATGGATTTATTTATTTAAAAATAAAAACAACTATACATTTCTAAACAATTTTACTAACATTTTCTTAATCTTATTAAAAAGATCTATCCACATGATTTTTTCCAAGTCGTTATGAAATCCATGCAAGTGGCCTATTGAAGACTAAAAAAATAATATGTTCGTTCGCAGTCGCGCTCGCTCATCCACCAATCCAAAGGTATGCGCATACCAGCAGTTTTGAGCTTTGGCTGTTGTCTATATTCTGGTAAGCATTTAAAATATACACACATATCTCACAGACACCAAATACTAAACATATTTTTTTGTATTCATGAATTATGAGTATTTATGAGGTCTGCATAGACCTTCTTGCACCACTTACCACCTCCTGGATATTGCTCATCGAAGGGTTAACCTATGCTAACTGTAGTTATACGCGTGCTGATTTTAAGTCAAATGTTGAATTGAAACTATATAATATAATTATAGCTTTCAGGCCATCCCATCAGCTTGTTGCTTCTTTGTTCAGAGGCCTCATGATATTTACCAATAACATGACTCATTTTTGCTGTTAGCGATATTATTGATTAAAATCATTTTTAGAAAATAGTTTTATTAATTTCCATACTCCACTTACTTCTTAATATGCACTAATTATTGAAAGAACAACTTTGTTTAAGCATAATTACTCCAAAAAACAACTAACGATAGAAAAAGATGCATTCGATTCCCAATGAGTATGCTGTTAAAATGAATACAACAAAGTGATATTTATAAAGTTCGATATCATGTTTTATTTTGGTATAAATCATCCTTAGTGGGCATACATTAATTACGTGAGCAGTTTTTCTTCCAATCTAGACCCCCCCCTCCCCCTTGGTGAGATAAATTTGGGCCACTTCGTATATTCTTTTCAAGTAACGTGAGATTTTGCTGGACCCTCCCCCCTCCTTTGAGCTCACGTAATTTATGTATGCCCCCTTTTTTGTTTGTTTTTTAAGAAAAACAAACAGGTTACGAATGACCTGAAAATATTTGAAAATATCCTACTACCACCACAGTAAGCGGAAAATATTCCTTATCCTATTATTATTATGGAATTGAATATACGACGCTTTGGAGGGACCAAAGGCGATGCCAACTCGGCCATTGACTGGTATTTTAATGATCTATTAATCTGTGCGTATTTGGATTGATTCGTATGTCGATTTGGATTTGGATGGATTTCGACTTCTTACTAATAAGAAAATATAAAAGAAAAATTTATTCGGCTTTTTGAAGTTTTAACCAAATACGAATTTATGTGAAGTTTTTCGATTTCCCCCGACGTAATTTAAAAAAAAATATTTAAAAAAAAAATAATGCAGTGTCAACTGCAAAAATAAGAAGGTTTCACCATTTAAGTTTAATGACAGATATCGTTCGTCGACAGATGGAGTGGCCGCAGTATGGACCCTCGAGTAACTCAATATATTTACTTTATTTTTACATAATAGGTTTTGACTAGTTTTGTTAGTACTTTTTAAAAATTAAACCCAACATATTATCCTACTTTATCTTAAACATAAAGTATTCCAGAGAGAGTTCTTACGTGAAGTCATCGTTCTGTTATCATCTGTCTTTTTCCTTTTCATACGGGAATTTAACAAGAGTAAAGTTTTCGGAAGGCCAGTTATAATAGTGCAGCTCCTTAAATTTCTACAGAGGTCACGTTTAAGATTGATCAATGAAGGATGCGCACTGCATTTGGGTTTATAGCCCGTTTCACGTGCCAATTCCGGCGGGAGTGTAAGGGAAACGCGGAGGTATTTTCTTTTAAAGAGTTTCAGAATCGTAAAGTAGGTTTCGATATTGAGCCATTAATCTCGGTAAGAACGTGTGATCTTGGTAAGGAATACAGCATATCTTGATCTCATACGTAACCTAAGCAAGCATGGGGTGAGGATTCAACAAAATATTTGACGCTTGCTCAGTTTTTATTGATGCCTTGATTCGAAAGAGTTTCTAAGAGATTCACATCAACAGTTATCTATTCAATATTCAGATGGGTTTTATACGACAAACTTCGAATTTTGTGTGAAGTGTTAATCATTAAATAAACAATTGTATTCTGTTTTAGTTATATTTGCCATGTCAGAGTTAATCTTAAAACGTATTTTTAAGGTTAAAGGAATACTGATAAAAGGATTTTAAAATCAATCTATCACAGTTTATATTTCGAAAAATATTTCCAGTCAATGCCAAAACATTCAAGGGAATATTTGATTCAAGATGTTCGTTCATTTAAGAGGGTGATTTAATTGCTCGTTGAGTTGCGGTCGTTTACCGTGTTTCCTTTAGTTGGAAAAAAAGATAACGTGTAAGAGACTCGTGTTCAGATTTTAGTTTGGAACGGTTTTTTTCTGAACAGTTGTCAAAAACGCTGCACAAATGCATCGCCTGCAGCATTTTTATACCTAAATGATCGTGCAAGATATCTCGCACGTGCGAAATTGGTACTCGTTTGTTGAATTTTTCGTGTCATTACATACTAAAGTTGTCGCCTCATTTGGATGATCACTGCGGTTTGCGTCTTCACAGCTCTTTCGACCATGTTTGAAATCAGTCACGTTTGAACTGTGCTAATCAAAGGCAAAGAGTCTTCCGAAAAAGCGTTCAACTTGTCAAACTGTTTTATTCTGAAATGCGAATTTCGCTATTAAAAAATAAAATGTGCACCTATTTCACAAACCTCAAATTTAAATATTTCAGCAAAAATTTTAAAACTCCATCATTTTCACGAGCTATTAATCAAATACAACGTGTGATTCGCGAATGATTTATTGACATTTTTTTAATTTTTAATTCGCGACTAGTCAAGAACTAAAAAATTGCAGCTACTACTGCCATTTATCCGTCGTTGCTGATACATACTTATCAATTCACCCTTGTAATTTGTTATAAACATTTCTATAAAGGAAACAACCATCAGCAAAACAAGGAAAAATCGCGCACTCAAAGAATCCCCATATATTTATTATAAATTAAAGTCCTCCGCCGCGACCGCGATAAACTCAAAAACTACTGAACGGATTTTCATGCGGATTTCACTAATGGATAGAGTGATTCATGAATAATTTATTAATCATTAATCATTATTAATTTGCTTAAAATATATAATATATAAAGGAGAATGTCTGTATGTGGTGGACGAGCGGGCTGGCAAGCGGGCGGTGTGGATTTGATTTGTGTGTTTGCTACAGTTTTATGCCTAGGTTGATGAAATTTTGCACATGTGACCTTCAAAACAACAGGAAGGTGACTGTTTACACTTGATTTCGAAAATTCTGTGAAAAGCCCGGGCATCGCCGGGGACTTCAGTTAGTATAGTAAAAAAAACATATTTTGTGTGAAAGGTTTAATTAAGTAGGCACTATTTGAATATTACGTAAATATACCTAAGCCAGTCTTTTTCATACTTTTTTAGTATTTTTTTTTATATTTACACATTTTCAAGGAGTTCCTAATAACTTTTAGTTCTTTTTTTCACCGACATTAGATTATTTCGATCAATTGTATTTTTATCACGTTTCTCTAAACTACTAAACTATTTATTATATATCTACTGTTAGCATTGCCACTACTTGCGGCCATTTGCTAAACCCTACACCTGTAAAGGACACGCAATACACGGCCGACGACTAGCTCAGAGTCGGCGCAAGCAAGGTTCCTCCTAAAAACAGGGCGAGTGCCTGTGGTTCGCTTGGCAATTCCTCCTCCGCCTCCTTTCCTCACAATCCCCGGGTCTCCTTCCTCAATCAGAACACAGTTTTAGCACTTAAAGGGTTTATTCGTAAAAACAGAACAGGGTGGTACACGAAACACATGGTTAACTACACTGCTAGCCTAACGAGAATTTTCTCCTCTCTCTCTACACGTTTAGTGAAGTTAGAAGTAGTTCATAGCACACGGTGTGGGAGGTGAGTAGATTGGTACTCACATAACGGGAGATGCGGAGTCAGCCGTCTGGCTAGGTACTGGGCACAAAGCACAATTCAAATAATACATCGTGAAGTTAGTTCACGGAGAGCGACTAGCGCGAATCACGGGGAACACAGTTGTTCTGCCGAAGGCCGGCGAAGGAATGGAAGCGGGGAGCCGCTCGGCGCTTGGCTACCGGCGCCGCGCGGTGTGGGGAGAGGGGGGCGGAGGGCCCGTGCAAGGGGTCAATTCGCTATTAGCTCGCACGGGAAACAATTCCGTAACGTAACACTTCCCCCCTCGCCGCAAAAAAGGCGACGTGGTAATGGAGCAGTAGGGCTAAGAAATCCTCTTACCCTTCTAGCACTTGTGCCAAAAAAAAAAAAAAAAAAAATCCAAGAGAAAGGGGAGAGAGAGAGAGAGAGAAAAAGAAAAAGTTGCTAGCTACAAAATACTAGAAACAAAAACAAAAGAGAAAAAAAACATGGTGAACAAAGAATTATACATGAATGTACATGAAAGAGCAGTGGCATACATAAATATAAACAAGGACCTGCTGGAGAAAGGTACAAGGGTTATGCAGTGATAGAAAAAAAATGACTCTAAATTGTATCATTGGTCTGTGAGCTAAGTTTGCGTAGCGTGGTTTGCGTAGGATGTTTGGGGTGTTTGAACGTTGCACTGAAGTTATAAGGTTACTTTGTCACAGTAACCTGGCCCGTTTGAGATTACACTCAAGGAACACTAGGGCCTTAAAGAAAACACGAAGAAGAGAACGCAGGATGAGGCTTTTTGGTGGTGGAGAGGGTTCTACCTGTCACAGAGGTCAAAAAGGTAGCTGCTTCCGGATCCTGTGGGTGGGCCAGTATGACATCATTGAGGTACTGGAGAGTGGAATTGTAATTGGTGGTTGGTCCTTTATAGAGGAGGTGGTTTGTGTGCATGACAGCCGTTGTTGTGATGGTGGTTGGTACACTGGTTAGTATACAGTGGGATTTTTGTGTGAACAATCGTTGGTATTGTTATTTGCGCAAAGGCACAGGAGCATTGGCATGATGGCAACAGAGCATTTGCAAGGTGCAGCTGGAACATTTGCAAGATGCAGCAGGAACATTTGTACAATGGCAACAGGAACATTTGCGAGATGCCGCAGGAACATTTGCACGATGGCAACCGGAACATTTGTACAATGGCAACAGGAACATTTGCGAGATGCCGCAGGAACATTTGCACGATGGCAACCGGAACATTTGCAAGATGCAGCAGGAACATTTGTACAATGGCAACAGGAACATGAACCAACCTAGAGCTGACGTGCTCGGGTTTGTTTGAGTGATGGTTTGGTGATGATACAATTCGCAACTACACGCACGACTCACACTAGGTTATGTTAGGTGTGGTCGGGTGCTTTTGGTACGCAGGGTTTGAAGGCATGGGACCTCCGTGACGGTAGTGAAGGCAGCATGAAGAGAGGCGCAGGTGTAGATAGGGTGAAGAGCTGCTGGTCTTCTTATTAATCCGGCGAAAAAATTATTATTAGAACAAAATTCTTGAAGTTTACCTGCCTGGTAGACCAATGATGAAAAGGTTTGGAGAGAAACAAGGTGTGCATGTTGAGAAAGATTGGATTAGTTTGACGTGTAGAGAGAGAGAGAGAGACGGAGAGAGAGTTAACTAAGTGTAACTACAGACTTATACATATTACAAAGGTACGTATTCAAGGAAGGTTCTGTTTAACCCATTTAGTTTTTTTTAAACTAAATACATTTCCAAGAACACGTAGGTAAGGGTTTGTACGTATGACAAAATGCCCCCTTTCGAAAGAAGTTGGTCTTCCATGACCTATGCTCACGTCTATACGGTAGCATTTTTTCTACTTTCGAAGAACAAAAACATTGAGTACAAATAAGTTATGAAAAGTGGGAAAGGAGTAGGAAGTTGAAAGGATCCGTGTATGAAGGTTGTCCCATTTGACAAACGAAACGCCAAGTGCGTAACGCATATATCCCCATTCACGGATAATTTCGAGGAAGGGAAAGGGTGACAATTGGGAGTAACAAGACAAAACATTATACATTATAAAGTTTAAACAATTGCTGATTGAAGAACGAGACGAGCGACTGTGAAGAGGGAGGTGTCGGCGTAAAACGTGGGAAAAGATTAGAGGAAAAAAAAAAAAATATTGCCCCAAAATTGTGCGCCAGTGTTAGCACCAAAACGCAAAAAAATGCACCACGTTGGGCCCAGTGTTAGCACAACGTGGGGGAAAAGATGAGGAGGAAAGAAAAAAAAATTGCCCCTTAGTTGGGAACGCCAGTGTTAGCATTGCCACTACTTGCGGCCATTTGCTAAACCCTACACCTGTAAAGGACACGCAATACACGGCCGACGACTAGCTCAGAGTCGGCGCAAGCAAGGTTCCTCCTAAAAACAGGGCGAGTGCCTGTGGTTCGCTTGGCAATTCCTCTTCCGCCTCCTTTCCTCACAATCCCCGGGTCTCCTTCCTCAATCAGAACACAGTTTTAGCACTTAAAGGGTTTATTCGTAAAAACAGAACAGGGTGGTACACGAAACACATGGTTAACTACACTGCTAGCCTAACGAGAATTTTCTCCTCTCTCTCTACACGTTTAGTGAAGTTAGAAGTAGTTCATAGCACACGGTGTGGGAGGTGAGTAGATTGGTACTCACATAACGGGAGATGCGGAGTCAGCCGTCTGGCTAGGTACTGGGCACAAAGCACAATTCAAATAATACATCGTGAAGTTAGTTCACGGAGAGCGACTAGCGCGAATCGCGGGGAACACAGTTGTTCTGCCGAAGGCCGGCGAAGGAATGGAAGCAGGGAGCCGCTCGGCGCTTGGCTACCGGCGCCGCGCGGTGTGGGGAGAGGGGGGCGGAGGGCCTGTGCAAGGGGTCAATTCGCTATTAGCTCGCACGGGAAACAATTCCGTAACGTAACACTACAAAATTAATAAATAAATAAAAAAAACTTTAGTTCAGGGGTCCTAGCATGGGTGATCGATAAGGATTGATAGGATACCTTTCAATAACTTCTCATAGTTACCTAGGACCGCAACTGTAGATCGTTAACGTACAGACAACATGTCGCGTCGCCTTAGTTCATATTTGTCCGACAGACCATTAGAAAATTTTACAGGAGGTTAAGGTTTTCTTTCATTATTTAAATGAAACATTATGATAGGTGTTTAAGAAAAATCTATTTCCGTAAAGGAAAAGGTCTCATTAGATATTAGATAATTTTTTAAACTTTATTTTTAATTCTAAAGTGGAGATTGAACAAAACTAAAATAGTCTATTGGACAAATAAGAAGTGAGGTGACGAACAGTTGACGTCGAATACATGAACTGTTACTTATTCGTTAGCGATCTGCAATCATGCTAGTGAGCGATGAGAAGTTTCCGAAAATTATCCTATCAATCCTTATCGATCGCCCTTGCTAGGACCCCAGGCACAGTTTCAGTTTGAAATCGTTTCGCCATTGTTATTTTAAAAGTATGGTGCTAAACGGAATTCGCGCTAATTTATTGACGGAAGTAATTGATTGGCCAGATGAATTTCGTGAAGCGTCGCTCAAATTCAAATAAATTGTCGATGAAGATGTTCAGTCTTTATTGTGCAAAATCACATCCAGCTTTCCTGGTAATCGTGGCAGGTGCATTGTTCATGATATCATATTATTGTATAGATACCTGAAGGTAATATGTAACAGCGTTTTACTTTGATTATCCTTGATTGCTTTGTATTCTGAATCGTTTATTATAAAACCTCGAGGCTATGAGTATTTCACGTTGACGTTGTTTGTTCATAACCACATTATGAAAGCTTAATTAATAATTAACGTGACATTCTAGTCTAGATTCTAGATAATTCCCGTGAAACTACATATTTGGTTAATATAAAAAAAAAAACTCTACGAGGTAGATTTTAAATAATATAAGGTTTCTGTAACTTTTCCTTTCATTTTTCGTAGTATTAATGCATGAAGGACCGATTTCTGTCTGGCTGGTTTATTTTTGGTGCGATAGTTTTAAAGCTTAAAATAAATTAAACATCTCTTTTCCAGGTCAACACCACTTTAACCTTTCAATTCCAATAATACAATCATCGAACAGTATTAATAGCCTTGCATCTGCAAGTGCTGCCATCTATATTATGAATATGCAAAAAATATACTTTTGTAATTCGGTTTTGAATTCAAAAATTCGTCAAAGGATGGCACCACTTACGTTAGCAGGTCGCACGAGGACGTGTCCCTCTAAGTATAAGTACTACGGATTTGTACAATTTGAGTGTCTCCATGGAAAGATTGACGGTAATAGTTAGAGTTGTGAATAATAGTATCACGCGGCTATGTATGACATATGACTTTGTCTGTCGCGGTTACTTTGTCCCGGTGACTAGCTGTCACTGGATCACAGTGGATCCGAGGAATCGGCCATTTTTGGAACCAGTTCCTATCGGATTTATAAAATGGTCACCAACACTCAAACTGGGCGAAGCCGAACCAAAAGCCGCCCGCAGGAATAGCAGCAAAAACCCGCGAAGCGGAGTTTTAACTGCTGGTATTAATTATTATTACTTTTTTATGATTTCGAATACCGACAAATACGAGGTAGGGTTGCTGCTATTTTCAATTCCGTACAATTAATTAATTACATTAAAGCATCGTTATTGGCTACTTGGTCTCTCTGCAGTTTCGTATTTTCGCCAAAGTTACGGCCAACGATCGAAGAATCCGACCTAAGCCCGGGTGTATGGCTGGCCTGTAAGTGACAAGTGATGTACAAAGTTAATTCTCGTTACCGAAACCATTTCACACTAAAAAGCTTCAACTCTAAAAGAAAAACAAAGATTTTAAAAAAGTAAAAGCAGTTTATTCGAAAACAAATTCAAAAGTGTACGTCATTTATCGAAAACTTTAACGATTTATTATTAACTTAAAAATTTTCTTATTAAGCTAATGTTTTTGTGCGTTTTTTTTTAATAATTGTATTAATGTTAGTTCAATTAAATGCATTAGAAGGGTTGAACAAAAGTAAAGAAAGGTATTTATGATTTTTAAAATAGTTAATTTCTCTTTTATTTTCGTACTAGCATAGGGACACAATTAATAATAACGCTTCTCTTAATTTTTTTTGGTATTCTCTCCTAATTAACCAAATTGATAAGAATTTATTCATGTTTTTTTCTTCTGATATTACAAGCAATATTAAACCGGACTATCCACACAGATTCACAGTCAACATTTTCTCAATGATACTTTTCGATGTCAGAGTCCCAACAGAATATTAATCTAAACTCTAATATAATATTATGTACCTACATTACATCTGTTACTTAAATACCATATTACTGGTTACATATGTAGATAGTAAGCTTATACGCTTATGATAAAGTAACCCATTTGCCGGATTCATCTTCCACACTCGGGGCGTGAAATAGCTGAGACTGTTTGAAATGCGGTAAGGAAATATATGTTGGTACTAATTTCCGGACTGGGGTAAAAAAATGAGCGAATATCTAGGGCGAAGGGAAAAGCGCAAAATCACAACCTCGATGTACTAAATTTACTGCAAGTCAAGTTATTTAACTCAAAACACCCCACTCAAGTCTCGTGTGACGCAAACGCCGTCTAACTACTAAATTATTATAATCCTTGACCTATTTCTATCGCGCTATTTTAATGAAATATTGCGTCAAAGACGCTTCCAAAGTTAGAAAATAACTTTAAACTTAAATGATCTTACAAGAGGTTGCAGACGAACACACCGCACTTCATAGCTTCGAAATCTTTATGACTGGCACCAGTGCAGTTTCGGGATGATTCGGGCTGCAGTCTGAAGGGTGCAGATTAACTCTATGACAACTAATTTCCGATACCAGAATGAGGGCACCAGGAGAATATCTTATATATTATGATATATGTATACAAAATTATACTTTGGTATCAAATTCTAAAGGAGAGTTATCTGTAATGAGACGTGTTGCTAACTTGAGATACCGCATTACTTAATTCTCAGTACTGCAAACTTCCAACGCGTTGCTAAATTAGGATTCAGTCGTACCCCTAGCAATATGTTAACTTCAGTTGGCGTCTTTTCGCCAGGCGAATTCCGTTCAGTGACGGATGCATCTTGTAGTTCGTTGATTTCGTTGCACTTAAACACTTGACTGGTTGTGTTTATACGAATGAAGCTCATCTCTACCTTTGTTCAACTGTAAAAACTCGAATGTTATCCGGCATAAAATTCATTAATGAAATAATGTTTAAATGAGGTGACATATTATATTTATTTATTTATTTAATTTCAACGGTATACATATACCATAAGAACTGTTTACATGTCACAAAATCAAAAATAATAATGTAGAAATAATAAAAAAAAAAGTTTAACGGATAATTGTAGCATTTGAATGAGAAATGATACCAGAGAGACAATTACATACGAAAATCTATAGTACAAATAGAATTAATATTGACCGAAAAGATTTGATAGCATAGCTTGTACCTACCTTCCGTGCAGTTAAATAGATCTGCCACATCTGTATATCTATTACTAACATCATGTATCCTAGGTACAAGGGAGTGTTTCGTATACTCAGTCCTATTATTGTTACATTTAAATAGGATTTTAGATCGAGTGGTTCTCGTGGGAATATGAAATTCAACGAGTTTAGTTAAAGTAGTCTATGCTACCATTTACAATTTTGAACATAAATATTAAGTCGGATATAATTCTTCGACCTGAGAGTCTTAATAAATTTAATTCTTTCATCAAGTAATTGTAGTTTATGTTTTCAATGGGAATACCGAGTTTAAAATTAATATGTCTTAGAAATTTATGTTGAATTTTTTCGATTGAATCTGAATGTATTTTAAAATGGGGGGACCAGATCGAGGAGTTATATTCGACTTGACTCCGTACTAAGGATGCATACAAATTTTTTTTGTGTTGAAATATTCCTAAAACCTCTGGAATTTCAAAGAATGAAGCCAAGCATTTTCATTCCTTTATTACCGATTGTGTTTATATGGGATATAAAGTTTAATTTAGAGTCGAAAATTATGTCCATGTCGTTAATTTCTTCGACAAAAGTAAGGGTAGAGTTATTAAGTACATACAGATGAATAATTCGTTGACTTATTCGGTAAAATCTTATTGCATGACACTTATTTATGTTCAGAAAAAGTTTGTTAACAGAACACCAATTAATTAACTTGTGTAAATTATTCTGTGGACAGATACAATCTTCAACGTTTTTAATTATTTTAAATATTTTCAAATCATCTGCAAAAATCAACACATTTACATCTTTATCAAATATATCAACAATATCGTTTATAAACAGAAGAAACAAAAATTGGGCCTAAATGAGATCCTTGTGGTACACCACTGGTGGCTATAAATTGATTGGAAAGGAACAAATTAATTTTAACAAGTAGTACTCTATCAGATAGATAGCTTGCGAACCAGTCTAAAAGTTTTCCATTAATACCTAGCTTACGTAGCTTAACCAGTAGAATTTTATGGCAAAATCTGTCGAAGGCCTTGATGAAATCCGTATATATAGAATCGACTTGAGTTCTGTTAGCTAATGCGTTTGATATATAGTTTTCATATAACGAACGATTTGTTAGAGTTGATCTGCCCGACAAAAATCCTTGTTGATTCGGAACAATGAGATGGTTAATACATGGGGAAATTTGATCAACCAATAATTTTTCAAAGAGTTTCGGGATCACAGATAGCTTACATATTGGTCTATAGTTAGTGATATCACTTTTATTTCCCTTTTTTAATATAGGTGTCAACCTGTGTCGAGGGGTTGATTAAACAATAAACAAATTGGCTCAGCCAGTGAAGAAATGCAATTAATAAGGATATTGGGATACACATTGTCAGGTCCGGCCTTCTTGTTTTTGTCCAGGCATTTAATTTTAGTTTTAACGTCGTTTATATTGATGTGAACAGTAGGGGATATGTATGCTCTCATTAAGGGAAGGAGGTGGTACATAATTGTCTGGGTCAATTATAATAATTAAATTATAATAATTAATTTATTTTTATGTGAATACCACAAAAGAGTCCCAACTGCTCCCGTCTAGAGCCTGTAAGACAATGGCATCCACAATTGGATATGTTGTGAGAGATGGGGGAGAGGAAGGTTATTAATTAAATGAATAAAATACACAATAATGTTATCAATGTTGTGTTTGTCTTTAATTAGAAATAATATCAAACATGTTCAGTGTAATTGCATTTGTAACCGCTTTGATGTGAATCACTCTTGACAATCTTAATAAAAAAAATTTAAAAAAACTAACTGGCTATTTAGATCTGCTCATCTGACACGGCTAAAGCCATTTCAAGCAAGTTACAATTATGGATGGTGATCTTGCATGAGAGACTGAGAGTCTTCCACTCTAGAACGAGCCGTAAATTCATTAATAATTGTGAAATGACAGAAATTAATCAAATAAAATATATTTGCGCACGCCGGAATTTGAACCTGCGATATTCGGATTCGATTACCGCTCGACCAGGGAGGCCATCATATGTGTACGGATTCACGAATAAAGTAGATAAAGCAGGTAATATAATATAGGTACATTTTTTTAATATTCGTATTTATTAGTTACATATTATATTAAATGTATATTCTATAAATCAGCTACATTAAAGACGAAATTTGAAAAATTGCGGCATTGACAAAATAAACCTGTTTAAGAATCGCGTAAAAGGATAAATATAATATAATATACTTACGTAAAACAAAAGAAACATCATTAGCATATTAGAACTCAAGAGTTAACGTAGTATTATGCTAAAGAGAATATTTCAGCATATCTTACAAAAGATTTTATTTTCATTTGAAAGATGCGAATAAAGTACCTATCTACATCTTATATTTCGTGAAAAAATATTTTTTAAATCGACATAAGAACAGTGCTACACATAATTTTTTTTTTTTTATTGGTGCCCTTTTTTACTCATTTAAAGTACGCTCTAGCGTGTTTAAATCGCACTTTATGGAACGCGCGTTTTTTAAAGTTACCATGGCAACATCAACAAATCAACAAAATGTGAAGTCATGTCAACTTTTAACTATAAATCTGACAGGAATATTTTAAACGTCAAATAAAACATTACAAATGTTTCAAAAATTTTATTCAAAGTTTACATTCTTTTTTACATCGTTTACATTCTAATTATTTAAATGGATGTGAAAAGAGCAGTTCGTATTATTTGAAATATATCTACCTCCGTTTTTTAAATCGGAGGAAATGCTGTTCAAATTAATAGTATTCTCGGAAGTCAATGAGGCTGCACTTCCATTAATGGCAGTTCCAATAATGTTTGAAACATTATTCTTATTGCTAATGCTCTCTTCCACGTAACCAGTCGCCACAGCTGCCGATTTCCATCCTACTTGTCATTGGATTTGATCACACAATAACTAGTAAAAACTGTGATGTCAACTATTAATCTTATGTGACAGATTGCAAATTAATGTTTGTGTTTTTCATTTCCATGACAACAAGATATTGTGATGTCACATCACGAATTCATTAATAGTTCTTATTTCCAAATTTTTAATAATAATATCAATATTTATGTTTTCAAAGTGTACCAATGAAAAAAAAATAACGTAAAGTATTCGTGGATAACTGGTCTTTAAAACAATTTTTAAAATAGTATCGCTACGGCTACGCCGTCGTGCTCGAAAAATCGCGCGTGTTTTAAAGACCTGTTTATCCACTTATATTTTAATATACTATTAAATTACAAAAAAATGTCATCAAGTTTCATTCTTGTGTATGTATTTACTCACCTTTTTCATTAATTAAAAAATGTTTCAAAACATTTTTAAATGCTTCAGTATTTTTTACCTATTATTCTTGTAATGGTTAAGCACACTCAATTTCGGCTGCCTTTCAAGTGGATTTTTGTGTTAAAAAATCGTAAATCTAATAAAATATTCATAAGAGAACACCTAAAATTATTTTTACCTTAAACACACAAGGCTGCCTAAGCAAATGTTTGAACACACAATCTACCAGGCAGTGAAATGTCTTTGTTGACCCAGTAGAAAATAATAATGCTGTTGGTTGTTTTACGACGAGCAGAAATTGTTGAAAAAGTCAACAAAGTGGAGGAAAAATAAAAATTAACATAATTATTATTGGCGTAAGAGCCGGGGCTTTCGTGGAAAACAACTCAAAAATCTTGTTTAAGGTTTTTCAAGTGGAGTTAGCGATTTTATCT
The DNA here is from genome assembly GCA_917880885.1 of Limnephilus marmoratus. Classification (NCBI taxonomy): domain Eukaryota; kingdom Metazoa; phylum Arthropoda; class Insecta; order Trichoptera; family Limnephilidae; genus Limnephilus; species Limnephilus marmoratus. The sequence continues at coordinate 42,870,290 of OU862908.1, forward strand.
AATGTTATGTGCGTTTACTCTAAACTAGTATCCCTGTTATGAACGCCTGATTTCTTTTTTCAACTTGAAATTTGTAGAAGGTTTTAATTAAATTTTAGTTTCCTCCGTGGCTTAGGGTAAGGCTCTTGACTCGCAATCAGATAGTCGCGGGATCGAATCCCGGCGTGCGCAAATATATGGTAATTGTTCGGAACAAACGTCAACGGTTAATACGCACTTTTTGTTGATAAAACTCTTAGATTCTTCCTAATTACCATAAAAGACAACTATTTGCATTGGGGGAGGTTGAAAATGTTACATTTTTAATTTTATTTACGTAAATTGAAAATTTGCTTTCACACTGTCAAATCACTCTGTTTGCAGTTCGGAACAAACGTCAACGGTTAATACGCACTTTTTTTTGATAAAACTTTTAAAATTAAGATAATATACACAAGCCCGCTACACAAACCCTGCTTTGCCAGACAAACCACTCAAAAACGTAGGCTGTTTTTTAAAGTAAAGATAACATACACAATCCCGTTACATAACCGTTGACGTTTGTTCCGAATATTTACCAAATATATTTTATTTGATTAATTTGTGTTATTTCACAATTAATTCATTAAAAACAATATATAGTATATTTGCGGCACGTTCCAGAGTGCAAAATACTCACGGTATCATTTTGGTATAAGACCACCATTCAGAATTGAAACGTTAATTGAAATGGCTTTAGCCATATTTGGTGACCAGATCTGAATAGCCAGGTACTTGTCCACCTTCCCCTTCTCATCTCCTTCCTCTCCCAACTTCCTTCAGCCTCATAACATACCCTAATTGGGGATGCAATAGTCTCACTGGCTCCAGAGGGGAGCAGCTGGGACTCTTGCTCTTGTGAGGTATTCACGTAAAAAAAAATTAAATCATTTTATCGGATATTTACTTTCATTAATTTTCATTTTATATTTACTCGTATAACACTAGCCTTTTAATTAACGGTTAAATAGGTATCTGAAATCAATACAATCAATCTCGAAATTTATTAAAATACTCCACCTAACCGCTCGATAAACCATTTTCGTAGTCCATTAATGTATTAAAGATTACGTATTTTTTTATATATACAATGACGGCCTCCGTAGTCAAGGGGTATTACTCTCGACTAGCGATCCGGAGGTCGCGTGTTCAAATCTGCGCAATACAATACAATTTAATCATTTAAAATTATAAATATGCGGTGAAAGATACTCTCAGTATCGCGCTGGTGTAAGACCACCATTCAGAATTGAAACGTTGCTTGAAATGGCTTTCGCCGTGTTTGGTGACCAGCCAGGTAGTTTCTCACTTTCCTCTTTCCCACCTCCTTCCCTTCCCCGCTATTTAGCCTCACAACATACCCCAATTGGGGATAGCTTAAGTTGGCTCCTGGTTGGAAGCAGTTGGGACTCTTGCGGTATTCAAGTAAAAATAAAATACATATATTTCCACGGCCACCACCAGCAGGTATTAAATAAATTGTGTTGCTAAAATTCTTATCTACATAATTGTAGAGATAATTGATTGAAAGGAAAAAAAATAACGAATGCAAGTATCGATGTTATTGCCTTTTCAAGATATTTTTGATCTCAGTAACTAGAAAAGCAACCTTCCTTCCGTGGAATAAATTTCAGTAATGAAACCTTCCGCAATAAAAACCATCGCTTTGAAATAAACCGATATCAGAATATACCAAGATTTTCCCCCGGCGAATGAAGCGTAATATCACAGAAATTGAATTCAAAATATAATGAAGCAAAGGAAAGGACTTAAAGAGAAAGAACTTTAACCAAAGGTGCAGGTAATTTTTGAAATTAACGCTAAAATGATTGGCGGCCTGGACATTTCCATAATACAATATAAAATTAAATAGTTTCCTATTAACAATATCGTCACTGAATTTTGTATTTGAGCAAAATATCATTTTTAGAAAGGTACAGAATATTTTTGTGACTTAAAAAATTTATGATTATTATTTTTTTAATTTGACGTGACGACAAACTATATAATTGACTTTCACCGTGGTAGATTCTCTCTTCGTCCTGGTGGAAGACCACCACTCCGAATAAAAACGTACTTAAAATGGCTCTAGACATATTTGGTGACCAGATCCAAATAGCCAGGTACTCCTCAACATTATTCTTCCCTGTCTCCGTCCTTTACCACTACCGTCGCGCGTCAGTCAAAAATATATCTACACAACATATCCCAATTGAAGACGTCATTGGAGGTTTTCCATCACTTACCCGCTCTGGTATAAGTAACAAATGGTTACTCCTTCAAGGCTCTCGCAAGGACTCTAATTTTTTTGAAAGAACGAATCTACATTTAGTTTAGAACTGATCTAGACTTCGAATGTCCCTGCATGCATTGTTAGTGAGCAGTATGCAAGTGCTTACATAATAAACTTGATACAAAGGTGTTAGTAAAACATATATAATGGCATGAAAATATGATAGAAAGTAAGTCGAAGGACAGCAGCTCGCGGGGGATTGTGCATTGCGTGTGCTGCAAGTACCTGCAAGAAAGGGATAAAAGAAAAGACAAGCATGGTTAGGCAAGAAGTCTCTCTGCAGTTAAGAGCGTTCCCTCTCTCGTCGTCTGGCAGTACCAGCAAGAATGTGTGTGGCAGTCAGTCAAACCATAACGAGACAGGGCATCCGTGCCCTTAGCCAATTCCTCGGTTGTACCTTGAAGAAAGTAGCGGGAAGTAGGGGCAAAAAGCCCGAAGACACTAATGACTAAAGCGTCGAGTTTATTAGCAGATTGAAGACGTCAGAGTCCCATTGGCGTAGTTGAGTCACGATTAGTTAGGACTCTTCTGTGGTATTCACACGTCATCTGCAACATTGCCTGAAAAACAATATATATTTGCATACTATTAAAAGCTCAGAAAGCCGCAATGGTAAAAATACTAAAAAATTCTCAGTGATAAAAATTCAAAAAGTATATTCAATACATATACTAATTTCCTTTACAAAAACGTTAATATATTTAAGCCTCACAAAATACTAGAATAAGACAGGCACACTAACTATATTTATACCTAAAACAAACACATCCTTCAGACAAAAAAAAATGCAGATACCAGGCCACTTAGCCACACAATTCTCTTCCAGAACAATTTAGAACACACTTACAAAATACAACAAACGATATAACCATGGCTACAATCCTCAGTTATAATATTGTTACTTTACTTATAAGACAAATTTATTTTGGTAAAAACTATGGCGAAGTCCACTTAGTATTTTGCTTATAAATGTTTCTCTTTCTTATATACGATTCCATGGCAGTTGATCCCCGACAGTTGCCCCCCCTGAGCATACTTATATACAGTATGTAATCGGTTTAAAGAAAATACAGTAAACCTACTAACACAAAATATATAGTGTCCCGAAGGGGTGTGTAGAGACGATAATAACTCCGAATAACTAATATGCATCAAATATAAAACTACTTATCTTTATACTTCATACACCATAAGTACAAAAATCGACATGTAAATTAATTCGTTTGATATCCATCCAACTTAGTATTAAATGTATGTTTGAAGTTGGTTTTAGATTTGAAATTAGTAAATAATGCGCCAAAAATATAATTTTATAATGATTATAATTTCGAGGGATCCAACTATCGAGGACTAACTGTCGGGTTACCCTTTCATAACTGAGTGTCCTGTTGTTATTATTACGTAATTTACGTTGTCCTCCACAGCAAGGTTATCATATTATACTAAAGAGGCAGGTGAACAGGTGATTAATTATTCTTATGCGTTTATTACATAATTTTCCTAAAATTGACAATTGGCCTAATATAAAACAAAATACGAAAATAAATGTTAAAACGAGGAATATTGCAATGTACTCGAATCGTTAACCATTAATTTATAATATTAGCACAGACCCGTGAAAAATCGCGTCGTGTTGTCAAATAAAAAACATTTTTGTTTCCATACAAAAAAAGTATTTAAAACAAAAATTTATTAAAAAAAAACATATTCCCGCTGCTGAGAATCGAACCCTAATTAACTCCTTACAATGCTGCATACATCTATGCTGACCATTACACTACCAACATAAGAACGGTGGCATTAATTTATTAATGTACTGAAGATGTAAGAAAGATATATGTTTAATTTTAGAATATTACGTGCATCACAACTGAAAGTATATTAATTAAAAACAGTTAGGAAAACTCTGAGTTTTGCTTCCGGCATGTTGTTTTAATGTCGCGTCTATAATTTTTCTGAAATGCAATTTCTATTCGTTTCAGTGATCCACAAAATATTTAAAAATCGAAAAAGCTCACCGCTCTCAGTTGCACACGGCACAAAGTATGAAAATACGGTATGCAAGAAGAATAAGATCTTTGTCAGCGTGTAATGAAGTCACGTAATGTGATACGGCTCTCTCAGGTGAAAACGTTTTGCCATCAAAATATTATCATATTTTATCCACAGCTACAAAACCCAGGCGAATATTGTATATGTTTCAAGATACAATTTCCAATAAGAAGTATATTGCGTTACTGAAATTGAGAAATTGAAGCAGGTAGTCAATAAAATGCTAATTTTATAATATAAAATTGTAAGCGTCTTGTTGGTTAACAATGTACGTTTTTATTCAAAGGAAAGAGTTCTTTTGCGGGGATATTTCAACATTTTCCAAATCCAATTCATAATTTCAGAGAAAAGAGAGTTCAAAGAAATAGAAATATAACATAAAATGCTGGGTATTTATTTTTACTTTATTCTTTAATTGGATTTTCTTATATTGTTAGATATAAATAATACACAATCGTTTCTTTTATACGCAAGACTTAAGAATAAAGTCACTAAATGATGGAAAATATGATTGAGATTGAAATATTCAGAATAGTCTTTCTTCGTTGCCGAGGTAGCAAGAAAATGAAAATTAAATTTTATATCATTTTAGTAATTCTGATAATCTGATGGACGACTTTATTTAAATGGTAAGCTTAGGTTGTAGTTGGCGGTTAATTACATTTAAATCGTTTGTGTTAGAAAAACACAACGAAAATTAAAAATAAACGTTTGAAAGAAGCAGGAAAAAGTTGGTAGATTGTACTCCCGGACAGCGGAACGTCCCTAGTTGATCTTCCGATTGCATGTTTTATGTGCTTCTTTAAAATACGTAGCAAAAGATTATTTCCTAGCTAAAATATTTCCTTATTTTAGTGTCGTCAAGAACATCTAATATATAAAATTCTCGTGTCACGGTGTTTGTTACCATACTCCTCCGAAACGGCTGGACCAATTTTGATGAAATTTTGTGTGCTTATCTGGTAGGTCTGAGAATCGACCAACATCTATTTTTCATACCCCTAAAAGTAAAGGGTGTTCCACTCCGAAGAAAATTATTTTCCCCATACATTTTGTATGGAACGAATTCTCCTATTTTGAAAGGACTGCAGCAATATTGTAAGGGGTATAATATTGAACTGTGAACCGGGAAAGGGAGGAGGTGGCGGGGGGAGGGGGGAGGGAGGAGGGGGAAGGAGGGGGGAGGGTGGAGGGGGGAGGGGGAGGGGAGAGGGGGGGGAGGGAGGAGGGGAGTGGGGGGAGGGGGAGGGGGGAGGGGGAGGGGGAGGGGGGGGTGGGGGGAAAGGAACTCAGGAAGGGGGGTTAGCGGGACGGGGGAAGGGGAGAAGTGGAGTGGGGAGAGGGAGAGGGAACGCGAGAGGGGAAAGGATACGCAGGGAGAAACAATTTAGATCAATTCAGCTAATAAGTTGACAACAGTTTTTGATTCTGAGGCGGTACGAAGTTCTCCGGATCAGCTAGTATTCTGTAAAAATAATACTTGAAAAAAGAGATTTTTTTCTAATATAGAAAACTGTCACTAGCGTGACGTAACACTATGATTAAATAACATTGTAAGGTATTGTTGAAAGTAACGGCACATATCGAATAAGTTTGTGTTGCGATATTCGTAAATAAGATATCTTTATTGGTTCGCCGCAGAAACAAATGTCATAATTTTCCAAGTTAAGCATTCAGGCGAAATAAACTTTCAGCATTTCATATATCACCATTCCGTTCCCCTCTCCGGAGACGAATAAAATTTTATATCTCGTGTATGATAAAAGTTTGGAGGTGCGATTTAAAATGGCGAGTACCTACTTGAAATGAATGTTTGAACCCTCTGATGACTCGAAGCTAAAAAATAATAGACTTTAACTTGTTTCAAAATATGGCAAGGGTTTTTATATACCTACTTAGTTTGGTTTTCATTAAAAAACTACTTATTACCCTTGATAAATTATGGATTGTTACTTGAATTGCAAAGATGGAACTGATAAATTTCGTTTCTGTGAATTAGAAATATATCACGTATTATGAATATAGAACAGAAATAATTGTCTTTTAATGTAATATTATACTAAACGAGTTCTAAAAGAATTTCAGATTTTGAGCTAATTTTTAAAAAACACGAAGATTGAAAGGTATTTTAAAATATTGGATTTTATTCGTGAATTTTTACAAAAATCTTTCCACAATGTCAATACCAAATACATCACGGGAAAAAGGTTTAACTCATTTATTTCATCTGCAAATTAATAAAATGTATGTGGCTGTGTATTTATTGTTACTTTTTCTATAAGTTGGATTTTCCTTATATGATAGATTTAAATAATACACAATGGTTACTTTAAAAACACAAGTCTTATCTCTTAACCCCTCAGGCCTCCACTATGTTTCGTCAGAGATTAAAACAAGTTTTTGAAAGGTGATAAAATACGCTTTCAAGTTTTATAAAAAAACATATAATTTTAGTTAAATATAAAAATTTTGCAATAAAACAAAAATAGGTTTAAAAATGCCTAACCTTATGTTTTTTCTAACTAAAATTACTGATAACGAAAAAAATTAAATAAACACGTGCATATTTTATTAGACAAATGTATTAGGATCCGTGTCAAAATAATTATGAAAAAACCTCGAAAGGTTCATACATTTTTTTCCAAATTGCGATCCGCGGCTTTGGTTTCCCAAAGGTGTAGATTTTACTTCTGTTGTAGTTAAATTTTGAAATGAATATAAAGCGTGATATTTTCTCTTTCTAACATCGTTGATACCATATTTCTCACTATGACAGTGAGGGAGACACAGCGAATTCCATGAGACCTATTAGAGTTGTTCCGAAAAGCGAACTTAAGTCACCAGACGAAGGAAATTATGATTGAGATCAAAAGAATGGCTAAGTGTGGAACCATAATTTGAAATAAAAAGGTGTAACTCCACAATCAAAATACATTAAAGTAATATGTGCTCTGTAAACTGTAATTGTAACTGGAAACAATATTATATTTTTATTAGTTATAAGTTATAACTGTAGAGAAGAGTTATTTGTGTCGTAAAATTCTATCGTCTTATTGGTGACAGTAAAAATTCATTTTAGGATTTATAGGAAGATTACATAATTGTATTATAAACGGTTGGCTTATAATTGGGCAATGTAAGATTATTAAATATTTACTTAATTTAAAATTAATATTATTGAAAAAAATCTGGGTAAATTAAAAAAATATATATTAATATTTATTCTTGATAAGCAAAATAATGAAATGAAATAGCGCTGTATTGAATGTTTCGTAATATGTGTTTAATTATTTCTAGTTAAATGAGTGAAAATGTAATTTTCTTTTTTACTGGAATAAAAAAATCCCTTTGTTCTAATGAAATGTTGATCTAATTTTGAAAAAAAAAAAACCTTGACTCACTATCACATATATTCAATTAGGGTCAGTTGGTTCACAGAACTTGAACAATTCATCAAAATGTTATTATTAAAGTTCTGTGAGGCAACCGGCTCATAATGGAATAATAAACTCCAATAGAACTTTCACATTTATATTTCTGTTTAAATATTAACTTGGAAATTGTTTTACTTTTGTTAAACAACTGTCTCTGAAAAATATTCGAAGAAAACTGTAGGAACCTACTCGGACAATGAATACATTTTATCGAACACGTATTCTCTTGTAAATAACGATATAATGCTCGTTTTGACTTATACGGGACATTCGAAATTTAAAAATCGGACCAAGCAACCATTGACCCAACACACTTAAGTCCCCCTCTGTTCCTGGCCCCACACACATCAAGTATTTTATTAGAGGCCCCACACATAGCCCAGTCCGCCGCCGCGCTATGTATTATGCACCGAGGGTTTCTTTATGCGCCTCTGCTGGCCACACATCCTCGGAGGCACTCCTGCAACCAACCCCCTTACAAGTCTTTGGAATATAGTCACGTCGCGCGTCGGTTAATCCGATACTACATTTCATACTTTAAAGTATAAAGCAACAAGGTGGTTTTAAATAGAATGGATGTAAGGGATGACTCTTTTCAGAAGAATTATATTATTTCTCAACAATCCGACATCAACAAAATTATTCGGTTTCACACCTGCTCTTATCCGAAACTGCATATAATATACTATGTAATATAATAATATATTCTTCTAACACAGCAAACTTATTTTGTGGCACCATTTTGATTTAAATAATAATATATGTATTCAAATTCAAAACAAATTCCTCAAATGTCTTTGTTACAAAGTCATATCTAAGATTTAATAATTATGCAAAGGCAGCTTCATACTTTAAAATTGATTCATTGAGTGTACGAAGGCATCATATGGATGCAATATTCCTGTATAAATTAGTTAACAATAATATTCAATGCCCAGAGTTGCTAAATAAAATTCAATTTAATGTACCTGCGCGTACAACACGCTCTTCTGTCCTGTTCAGGGTGGATCAATGCAAGATTAACTGTAAGCAGAATTCTTGTCTGAACAAAATATGCAATAGTTACAATAGCGTATTATCCAAGGTGGACATTTTCAATTCCGAACTTACCAAAATAAGGGTTACATAAAATAATTTTTCTCTGATGTTTTTTGAATATGGCTATGTTTCTATCGTTTATACTTATAATTCTGTTAGTAATATTTTTATGATTTATGTAAATTTTAGTTTTATATACTTAATCTTTAGTTTCTCATACTCCTTTTAATCAGAGGTAAAGTCACAAGAAGGAAATCCATAATTGGTTTTATTTTGGCTATACAAACATGTACAAACTGAAAAAATGTAAACTGTCAATTTCCCGAAAATAAATAAAATAAATAAATAATACTTATATGTAATAATATAATAATTTACAAAACATCACGATTGATTTAAAAGAAATATAAGTGAAAGTTTTTCTTTAAAAATCCTATGGTATTTATAAAAATCAAACTCCGGAATGTTTATTTGATTTCTAGTAAATTAATCTGGTACAAAATATCATAGTTTAAAGTGCAAAGCAAAAGGGTTGTTATAATTTAAAGGAACTTGTGGGAGGACACTTTAAAAAAAACCAATCCAACAATAATCAACCCCAGAACGTTTATTTCTATTCACATTGGTTATTAGAAGCCATTTTCAAAGTTTAATGGGTAAAGCAATAAAATTGTTACAACTGTAAATATCTCTTGAAAAAACGACTTTTTTTAACCAGAACTCCGAAAAAAATCACGTTGTTTTACGATCCTGGCACAATTCGTGTTATTCATAGTAACAATGTAATTTTAAATTCAAGCGAAAAACTTTAAATAGTAAATACATCGTTTATATTTTCAACAATCTAATGATGAAATAATTATTTGAATATAACTGTGTGTTTCTTGCTGGAAGGGAGTAATACTTAAAACTTTTATCGGCGCAAAAAACTGTTATTAATCATTTCAGAAAACCGCTACGATTATTTATTTGGATACTCTCCTTTTTGTGCATTAAATGTTTTATGTTGTATTTTCTTAACTAGCCAACATTTGAAAACTTAATTTCTGTCTCTTTTTAGTTTAATGTCGGTTTTTCAAAGAAAAGGTTTATTTTTTTGTGTTTTCAATTACGTTAACTTTGTAACTGAAAAAAGGCGTTCCTACGGTACACATTCACGAACAATAAAATAAAGCAATGTCTGAAAGCAAAAAGCCTTAAATACGCATTTGGAAAACACTTAGGGCCGCCCTTAAGTCAGCCGCATTCCCTAAACAATATCTCCCCTGAAATATGCATGTCCGTTTTGGGCCACCTACTTCTTGCGGCGCTACTGCTGCGGGGACCGGATGAGAAACACTAGCTTTTGCCTCATGCTTTTCATATTTTACAAAAGAATAAATACAGAATAATCTAATAATCTTTCTTCGCAAGTAAAAACATTTACTTAGTAACTATAACTCGAACCCAGGATCTCTATTCTTCAATGATATATTACATTGATAGGAATAACTTTCAAAAATAAAAAAGTTATATTAAAAGAGAGTTATTCTAATAAAAATCGAACATTCATTTTGGCTTTCAGAAAAAGTTCTAAGATGTCTCGTACAAATAAAATCGGATGTGTTTTTCGGAGATATTATTAACTAGGTTACAAACCAGTTCTTTCAAAATTGTGATCATTTATAAAGGTAGCTGCTAAAAATATGGAAAAAAAATAGTAGAAAAAAACGTTGTTAATTCTGAATTTAAAATATGAGATTAAAAACAAATTACTTTAAAATAAGAGGTCTCAATGGCAGAGTTGGCTGCATTGTTTTGGTTAAACGAGAGATCTTGCGTTCGAGTTCGAGTTGCGACCGTTACGTTTTAATTTTTCCGTGTCTTGTTCTTTTTCATATTTTCGTTTAGATATATTATTATTTTCTTATTCGGCAATGATATATTACATTGATGGGAATAACCTTAAAAAAGTTATTATAAAATAGAGAGTTATTCTAATAAAAATTACATATAAGTATCTACTTACGTTTCATTTCAACGTGGGAGACACTTCTGCAACTCTGTGATGAACTTTCTGAGGCTGGTGATATTCTGGAAACTATCATGCTTTACGTCCCCTTTAACATCACCAGAACTTGGTAGCGAAGGTTTTATATTTTTCCAAGAGGCAGAACCAATCTTTCGATGATCGTGCCTTTGGGGAGAATGGCCACACTCTTAAACAACCTTTCTTCTGCGGACGACATTTTTCCGTTTAACTTCAGCGACATAATTTACAATTAGTTTTATTAATTATAAATTTTGTTAATGTAATTGAATTGAATTTCACAAAAAAACAAATAAAAATATCAACATTGATGATAAACACTTTCAATGTAAGTGTCATTAGTATCTAGTTTAACAGATAGACTTGAATTTGCCTTGTAGTTACTTCTAAAACCTCCCTTTTCCGCTTTTCCTTCTCGCCCTCACCACAACTTCATCCCGGATAACAAAGCCTCCTCATTGTGGGTAACATTGTCCCATTGAATCTGGAGAATGAGATATTTCTGTGTGGTATTTTGTGCAAGCAACTTAATTATCCAAGGTAATATCGCGTTCTCACGTTTAATTAAAATCATTTTGATCATATTATGATCGGTGTAAGTGTAAACATTACATCATTATCACAAAAATATTATTATATTCGAATGTTGATAAATATCACAACCACAAATTATTTGGCAACATTCCAATTAGTACGATCGGTAGTTCATAAGGCAAACTTCTCTAGGATTATTTAAATACATATTCTGGGTAGGTAATATTTAATCTAAGTTAATAAAATAATTTGGCTTTGGCATATTGAACATTGCGGTGAAATAAGCCTGACTTCCTCTCTGAACAAACAAGGGGTTTGTTCTTGCGCACATATTTAATTCAGGCCTTCTATGCGCGGGAAGCCACCACCCCAAGTTATTTACAGCGGACGCCCCAAAAGCTTTCCAAGGTGAGAGAACCTCATTGAAAATACATTATACTGTCTGAGTCACTCCCAAAACCAGGCATTTGCATGAATTTATTTCTCCATTATATTTTTAGGCCAACAAAATAAACATTTGGTTAATACCAGGCATCGTTACACCTACTTTTATACACTTAATTTTCTATTACGCCAAAAAAATTAAAAGTGGGTAAAGGCATTATGTTTTTTCGTAATTTTTTTCAGCGTAAAATCGAGGTGTTTGAATTATTTTAACCAAGATGAGTAGCATTGAGCTAAGTGTTTTATGATTGTACATTTATGTGTTTTTGGAAAAAAATCTGCCAAATGAATTTTGTGATGGTGATTTAAAACAAGGCCTCACTTTTTTACTCACAACTATAAAGCGGACCACGCACAAAACTTTTGATTGAAGATAATAATATGTATTTTGAAGTGTTAATTATTACTTTTCATGATTTATAAATTAAGGCAGAAAGTAATGAACGCGATAAATCTTGTTGAATTTTGACAAACACGCTGGATAATATTGCGACTAACTGTAAAACAATTAAAGATAATGAACAAGAGGAAGGAATTAGTAAACTTGACAGTGACGCGAATTCAACGTGCTAAAGAGACATATCTTGTTACAAATGTCAAAACTTTTAAATTATCTTTTCTAAATTTGGGGTAATCTTGTTCGAGCACTTGATGAAGGCACACTTAATTGTTCGTGAAAAAGTTTAAAAAAATCACGACTGCTATTATTTCTACTCCACTAACATATGACGCTAACGTGACGTTTGGTAAGGATACATCTTATTATCGCAATAATAAATATTAAAAAAGTTAGGATTTTTTAAAAATAGTTTATTATACGACAGTACAGGGTCAACAGGAACCTATGTACTTAAAACAGACAAACCGGGGGACCTCTTCATATAAACATTCAATTTTTGCAGAATATGATGTCAGGTTTACCCTCCGTGCACCAGGTGACTAAAAATCTCGTCACAAACTAGTTGGGGTGTGACATACCCCAACATATAAAAGTGATAAAATTATCATATTTACGTTTTTCGGCGGAATTAAACATTTGGTATTTATAAATACACAGTAATAATTAGGTTTAAGTAAAACTCATACTAAAAAGTATGTATTAAAACATTTTTTATTATAAAATAACAAAAAAACACAACCTCTATAATCTTCGTAACTTGACAATTACAATTTACTCATATACGAATTTTAAATGGCACTTTTAATTATCACAATCGTTTTCATTTAACAAACTACACTGCATTTTCTAATAAATTAAACATAGGAAAGATATATTTATATATGAGGTGGGGTGTGTGATACCCATAAGTACTTTAGGGGCGTGTAACTCACTTGGCGATCGCCACCGGACTGACTTAGCAATACTGATCGGAACGGCAATGTCGCAATTCCAGCTATTGAGAATTTGAACATCGGCACTATCACAGTTTTGAAATTATTGCTATTTTTGAAGAACTGAGATCTGTCACACCCCACCTGGTGAACGGAGGGTTAAATTGAAGAAATTGATTTGAAACACATTAAAGAAACGTCAGTAAAAAGATTATATTATATGTATAATAGCCGAATCAAGATATTATTTTTTTGTCAAAATATAACTTTCTGTAAGAAACCTGTGGATTTGTTTGCTTTCCAATTGGAAGGTAGTTACACATTACTCAAACATAAAAAAAGTGCCATGAAATGCCTCTCTTTTACACACAAATGGGCAAAAAGTATTTTAATTGATTTTACTTGACATAATTTAAAGTAAGCCCCTGACTTTTAAACCCGAGGTACAATTCAGTTTTTAACTTATTTCGTCACGTTTAAATCTCACGATGAAAAAGTATCAGATTTGCAATCTTGCGGTCATTTCACATAGTTTAAAATTAGATCGTTATACTTTTATATTAAATATCGTAATCTTATAAATTTTAATTGAATAAATCAGAAACATCTTACACGGGGAAAAGTCTAAAGTCCATAATATCATTTGATCAGTTGAACCAAATTAATCTTTTCTTATCCAGACGAAACATCAGGAATTCAGCATTTTCAATACATATTAGGTATATATTGAAATAATCATGTAGATATTTTAATATTATTTTTTATATTATTTATAATTATAGAAACGGAATGCTGAGTCAACAAGTGTTATAAAAACACTAAATTATTTAATTAGAAGTATTATTTAAATTTCTGAAAAAAAAATCATATTCCACATTCGAATTATTTTTTCCGATACAACTTCCCACTTTTTAGTTGGTTCAAATAAATTATCACTTTTTATCCGTACATCGTAGGTTTGATTATTTCACAAAAAAATATATTCACTTATATTCACTTAGACTTTCGATTATCTAAAAATAGTATATTTATAACTATACTTAAATGTCTATTTAAAGTGATTAAATTAATAAATAAAACTAACAAATGGGGTCTTTCGTTCAACGTGTATCAGTCAAAAGATTATTTTCGGACAAATAAAATGTAATGTGGGTGGGTTGTGGTTGGATGACAACGGGAATAGGGTAACTCACACGTGTTTCACATGTCCAGTTTCCATGGAGATGTGCGAGTCGTGACATGACAATAGACTTTGCAGAAACAGCGGTGTGATTGATTACTCTGCGCGTTTGTATCGCCCTCATTACTGTAAGTGATTCCCTCTCCAGGGTCAAACAATCACGTCCCTCTGAAAAAAGGAAAAACGGATTAGATTTGCAGATTTAATCTCAGTAATAACGGATAATGGTTTCCCTTGTCTTACTCCATCCGTGTGGATTAAATCCCAGGAGAGATGTAGATGGGGTTTATTTTGTCTTTAATCACACAAAGTTACGTATTGCAAAGCCTGATCGTAAGTACTTTTAATAAGCAGATCTACGTATAAAGCAGCTCGTTTTACAATCAATCGAGTCTCGCTGGAGTTTTGTTTACAGAGTTAAGCGCAGTAGTTGTTGTGAGTACTTCTAAGTTACTGCATAAGTTTAATAGATACTGTGAATTTCATATTAATCGCGGAAGTTAGATGGTAGGGGGTGCATTGTTTATTCGTGCTATTTAAAGTTAAGGCCCATTAACCAGCGGTCGAGAATTTAAATTTCGTCGAATATGGTCTCGCGATCGTACCCTTGTACAGGGCGGTAACGAAGAGAAAGATTGATTATTCTACTTAGCACAATAATGATTTCATTTTAATCGAAATTTGCTTTCGTAATTACCCACATTCAAAGTAGCAATAAAGAAGCTCAAAGGTAATGATAAAATTTTTGTACTTTTT
Source organism: Limnephilus marmoratus (assembly GCA_917880885.1). Classification (NCBI taxonomy): domain Eukaryota; kingdom Metazoa; phylum Arthropoda; class Insecta; order Trichoptera; family Limnephilidae; genus Limnephilus; species Limnephilus marmoratus. The sequence continues at coordinate 42,885,400 of OU862908.1, forward strand.
GTAAGTAGTTTTGAATTGTGTTATTACAAATTTTCGGTTTTTTGATAATGTAGTATAAAGATAATTTATTGATTTATCGACCGGCCAGTGGCTGAGCTGGAATCGCGTTTGGGTCCCACCCAGGCGTCGCGTGTTCGATTCCTCAGCTGGCTAAGTCCTCCATCACGACACAAGCAACATTTTCCGCATACTGTTTTAAATATGGTCAGGTTATTCGCAACCCGGGAATATTTGCCTTACTATCATTATTTTTTGTACTGTATGATTAGTTTGTTGCCTAATACAACATTTTGTTTGAAAATTTAACAAATCTGCCAACGACCAACCATATAACCTTATTATAATAGACATATTTTGTATTTCAAAATTTTAAACATGGCTGTACTAGATATAACAATAATCTTTTGAAAAAAAATTTTTTGAGAAAGGTTATGTACTCATAAGTAGGTTATTCCCTCTTTACATTATGATAATAACAAAGTTCTTATGAAATCTCGACAGGTGCTTTTAAATACAAATCATTGTGAAATAAGGTGTTGCCGAAGAGATGTTGTATGTATTTTTTATGAATAATGTAGCAGATACGTAACGAAAGAAAATCAATAAAACAACCTTTATTGTACAGTAATAGCACGATTTAAAACCGATCCAAAAACAACCCGCCTGTTTAAATAAAATTAGTTGAGTGAACGAGGACGTTGTACAGATGCAATCTTCATTAAAAATTTCTAAACAAGGTTCATTTCGGTGACCCGACAATTAATGCCCCGGTAGTTGGCCCCCCGAAATTATAATTACTATAACATGAATTGTATAATTACTATAATAATTTTTTTGAGAATTATTTACCAATTTCAATCCAAAATCAACTGTAAAAATACCTAATAAGTTCGTTTGAATATCAAACGTACAGTGTCAATTTTTTGTTCTTTTTCGCTGGTATTTATGATATACTAGCTGGTACCCGGCATGCATTCTCCCGGCGTGTCCTTTCCCATTCGTCCCGTTCCCCTTCCGCCTCCCCTTCCTCTCTCGCGTCCCCTTCCCCTCTTGCGTTCCCACTCCGCCTCCTCCACCTTCTCTCTCCCCACTCCACTCCCCCTCTTACAACATCCCGCAAACCCCTCTTCCGAGTTCCCTTCCTCTCTCCCCCATCCCGCTTCCATACATTCAGTCCCAATTCATTCAGTTTTCAAACTGCTCGCGTGCCACCTATTGCAAATTTCATAAAGCCAGAGCTCATCAATAGTTTCATGCAAACTTTGACAATAACTAACACAAAAAAAAATCCAATTTGGTGCAGTCGTTCGGAAGTTATGCGCGTACATACATTTCGGCGATTCATGTGATAAATATTAACTACGACGCCTGAAATAAAATTTCCCGCAAATTATCAACTTCGTTTCCACGACAACGATTTGTTTTGATTTTCTTCTTACGTTAGCAACTTTGTTAGGGACAGAAAACGTACGCTAAATATAGTATATTAATATTTATAATTTCATAACGCCAGAGCTTACCATTATATCCAACCTATTTTACTGGCGGTTTAGGCGTGAAAGCGTAACAAACAAACACACTCACTTCCGCATTTATATATATTTTTTATTAGGTTTGTCAACAGTGATTCACGTCAAAGTGCTTGCAAATAAAATATAATATTAGCACAGATAGACAAAGTAGTTTTATTGATGCATTTGAATAAAAATACGATTTATACTTTCGTTATTATATATGCTTTATATTTTCCCTAAACCGACTGCATAACGGGGGACCAAATGCCGTGGGATCGCATATTCGAAGAATTCAAAGTTCCAACATTTAAAAACTTATTTGCGAAAAATTCAAACATACAAATTATAAAAGAAAAAGATAAATTCTCATTCATAACTGAAAATCGTACAAGACTTACACATGTATTTGTATGCCCCAAACTAAACACGTCTTTTGCCCAACACCATTATATACACCAAGGAAAATACTTCTTTAATAAACTTCCAGTAGAAATCAGAAGCATTAATGACAAAATACAATTGTTGAACTCCATCAAAAAGAATTTTAGAGAAATTACAAACAGGAAAATTGCTGCTTCCCCCATCACCACATGAATGTCACACTAAAAATTATACCTATTTTACTTCTTACTGAATACATGTAGATGATTTTATCTTTTAGTTAAAGGGTCTTGATTGCGATATGATTAAACTGTGTTTTAACGGTATATTAACAGGATATTAAATGTGAATCTGTACATTATGTGAAACACCTGATTGTGCAAATTGTACATATTTAAAATGTAAACTCTTCCTCCATCCACAAGCAAATGCTTTTAATGGAGGAAAAGTAACATTGTAACGTGTTCCATTTTTTAAGATAAGTACTAAAATAAAATTTTAAAAATATATTTAAAAAAAAATCAAATGTGCATTTCGATGCAGGTGGCTGTGTGCTCTACGCTCTTATCCTATTCAATCCGAAGCATTGTAATCCAAATTCCAAACAAAATATTTGCCTAATAATATGTTGATATCCGATGTGGATGCTTTTTAATATTATCTTGGACAAATTAAGGCTAAATCTCAGATTTGAATATGTAATAATGTCGATGAAATGGAAAGTTAAAGCTTTTTAAAAAAAATTAATATTTCAGGTTTAGGTATCATCAGAATTAACGTTTTCTTAAAGTAAACTAAATACATAATTATCTACTTTTTAAGGGTGCATTGTTTTATGTAAGAGATTTTATCATAAAAAAGTAATTACCACTTTTGAAGAAGAATAAAAGTGAACAAGATGTTGAAAAGCTGACTTTGCTTCATGGTTGGAGGAAGCAGTTTTACCCTTGGACATTCTTCATTCTGTAAAAAATTACAAAGTAGCGATATCAGTATATCTCGGAGTTTCTCAAACTTTCAATTGCTTTTATTTTGCATAATGGAGAATAATGGAAAAAGTTTCTGTTCAATGAAAGATGACACAAAGACCAACTTTTGATTAGAAAATTGAGAAAAAGTTAATGGTAGGTTAATCAGATTGCCAACAGTCGATAGATTATTATGAAATTGAATTTGACGAACTAATTAACCGCCTTAATCTTTTATTTCAATATCAACATAAAAGATCTTTAGAAATTTACTTCTAAGAATAAAATATGATTTAAGGAAAAGAAGAATGTGGGTAGGTACCTACTTCCACGCGGTTTTCTTTGCCTTAAGTGCTGAATACAGGATGTTAAGGGAGGTACTTGACTTACTTTAACCAGTGATTCCTGACTTATCTGGAGTAAAATTTAGTTTTGGTCTCCGGTGACATTTTTTATGTTTTTTTTTCTAAAAAAACATACAAAAATTGTAGGTATTGGACAGTTGGGGGCGGGCTAAGTGGTTGTTGCGGATGAAATGCGGAAGAAATTTTTTTATGTTTAATTTTGAAAAAAAAAAATTGAAAAAAAAGTCATCAAAAAAGTCACCGGAGACAAAAATTTCATTTACATTTTTACTCCGAATAATGTCTGAAATCACTGGTTACAGTAAGTCAAGTATGTTCCTTAACACCCTATATCGTTACTTTGGTTGGACTTCACTTTACCTTGTCTGAGATATGAGGTATCAAAGTTTGCACAGACGATTTCTCACAACTATTTATCGATTTCTGATTTTGAGGTTAAATCTTGTGTAATGTCGTTTCAATTTAATATATTTTATATGAAAATGTTTCAATAGGACATATATTTATCATTTAATAACATCCTTTAATGCGCAGATAGAACCATATGTAATCTGGTGGGTGAACGGCTACCACGCCGAGACTAAGCGTCACAGAGAGTGCAGCGTGGTGGGCATTTGGCGTGGGGGAACCAGGCTACACGCCAGTGTTGCCGGATTGCGCGTAAAATCATTACCTTATTTTACGGATAACCCTCGCAGATTATGAAAAATCGTCTTTGCAAACTTTGACACCTCAGAAGATTGTAAGGCAAAGTTAGAACCCTATCCAACTAAAGTGACAAACTATACTGTGTCTCGTAAAAATGATCAACGGAAATGTACGGGGAGCGATATCCTGAAAAAGGCCGAGCGGAAAAAACCCTTGCTATTTTATAGCGTAGTCTGATATTACCTTAAAACAGTGACGCACACGATCAGGTTATCTCCAAATTAAACTGCAGGTAACGGTCGTTTTCCATTGTTTTTTTTTGTAAAAAATCTGAAATTTTCAATAAGAAGTAGGTAATTTTTTTCAAGGCAGGTAAAATTCTTAGCATAAAACGCAGGTACTTCATGGATATGGTAATACTCGTAATTGAAAAAAGCTAAAATATTTTTTATCCCCAGGGACTTTCCAGGGCAATATAAAATAATAACCCAGAAAATGACAATCGCCCACTCAACCTCAACTCATTTTTAGAACATATTGTGACTCTTTTTCTTCTTTTGTATTATTTTATTTTATTTATATATTTTAATAGTCTTCGTATAATTTAAGTTTATGCAGGTTTTCATTTTGTCTTTTACGGAATAAGTTAGTTCAGCTTATTGGGAGTCTATTATGTTATGAAAGAGGTCCGTCTGATTGACAATCCGTTGTTTGCAGACTGATTCTGATCATGCTAAGTCTTTTCTACAGGTATTTCAATGGAGCCCGCTCGAAGGAGCACGTACGTGAAACTCGATGGACACGAGCAGAAAACACGTTCACTGTTGATGTCGGCTTCATGAGAATGGATCGTTTCTCCAACTCGTTTTTGCGTAAGTCGGCTGGCACGGGGAACGAACTACGGGAATCCGTATTTCCTCCTTAATGTAATTCGGAACTCTTTAAGACCCGCATCAATAAATCCCTTCATACAGACCCTACCTTATCCCATCTCACACACAATGCTGCTCACTAGGCTTGTTGAAAAAGTATCGATATATCGATATTTTTTATTCAATATATCGATATTTTTAGCCGATATATTTTGATCCGATATATCGATACAAAATATCCAATATCGAAAATTGTATCAAAAACGATATTTTTTTAAATTTATGTAACTAAAGTCACTAGAATCCAAAACCGTATAGGAACGAACTCATGACATCTGGCGGTTGAAATTTTAACTATTAATAGCTTATAAATCTATTGTCTTTGCATTAGTATTTGTGATCACTAATACTATCTCATATGTGTTGGTACATACATAGAAATGTATGCAATTTTTCGCCATTTTTTTTCTAAGCCACTCCTATGTGTTGGTTTCCAATTGTTTATGATTATTGGCTATGCCTTGTTCCAAACACGAAGTCCTTTTTGACAGAAAAATACGTCAATAGAATGTTACTGAGACGCATACAACCTTTGAATGCGTCTCAGTTTACATACAAGTTAGAAGATAGCTTTTTAGTTATGATATTTTTGTAATTATTACCTAATAAAAATACCTTCATTTTATTGAGATTTTTGTGCATTAAAATAATGCACATTGTGTATAAAAATTACCATTGATAATATTGAGCTCCATACACTATTATTTTAAAAACGCAAAATCTTTTGAAAATTTTACCGATATATCGAAACATCGATATTTTTTCCTCGATGTATCGACGTCGATATTGATTTTTTTTTTTTTTTTTTAAAAAAGAAAGACAAACATTCCCGGGTTACGAATAACCCAACAATGTTTGAAAATCTCTTACTACCACCACAGAAAGCCGAAAATGTTGCTTGTGTTGTGATGGAGGACTTAGCCAGCCGAGGAATCGAACACGCGACGCTCGGGTGGGACCCAAGCGCTATGCCCACTCAACCACCGACCAGTTGTTTTAATAAATATCGATACATCGATATATCGATTTTTTTTTTCACTTTCGACATCCCTACTGCTCACCAAGATTGAGATAAAGTACCCATATCTTTACTTACACCGTGTCTCAAATTGAGAGGAGGGCATGGGTACAGTCGCCGCGGGAACTATTTATTTGTTAACCAACACCCTACCTTCAACCTCACAACATACCCCGATTGGGGATGCCGAAGGCTCACTGGCTCCGAATAGGGGTGCCCGGGTTCATGGGGTGAAGTTTGTCCACCTACTACCCGTAGTAGGCCGGACCGCGAGTGAGGGAGTCCTCTCTCCAGCCGAACTCTCTCGATAGTGGGAGGGAAGGATTCATACGTCCGTCACTGATTATGGACGTGGACATATCGACCTCAAGATTCCTATTATATTTATATACAAAATTACCATCAAGCCGTCAATCTTTCCATATCCGGAAAGATAAGACATATTCACAAATTCGTAGCAGTTATACCTAGAGGGGAGACGTCCCCATCCGACCTGCTGACGGAAATAGCGACATCTTGTGATGAATTCAGTAGCTTTGTGTAAAATTCCACGTACACAGATGATGTTATTTGTGGCGCGACGCGTATGGCGTGGCGTCAGACATGCACTTGAGGCTGGGTTCTGAAATTCAACCATGTAAACGTTACCGTATTAATATACTGTTCGATAATTGTTTTCGCTAAAAATAATGTGCATACTACCTATAATTATAAATTATTGTTCGCTTTTATGATTTTCGGAAACAAGGTTGGTTTATTTAGCTGTTCATATAACGGCGCCTTTTACGTCAATCAATCAAAAGGAAAACTGATTTTCTTGCGGATAAAACATTAAGCCAGTTTTAAATTTCTATGAAAATCATGCAGCAAATATTTAGACACGAAATTTTTGGTAGCGTTTTTATCGACATCGTACAATTTGTTTGTTTTCAGTCGCTCTATGTATTAATAATACGACAAAGATGTATGTGTGCGAGCAAACAAAGCGATTTTTGAAACCCTTTTAATTTATGACAGAATCGTACAGAAGTCTGTGATGTGTTTAAGGGTGTGTCATTTTATAATAGAGCAAAGAAAATAATAATACCGTGTGTATATTTTTATAATGAACAACATTAAAAAATATGTATTTCGAAACGTCACAAAATAAGTACCTTCTTTAACATAGTGTTATGTGGAGAATACTAAAAATGATAATAAAAAACTTCTTTATTTGGCCAATTTTTTTTACTATCATTTTAGGTGATTGTCAAAAGAATTCATATTATACTCTTTCATAGATGTCACGCATATAATTATTTTATGGTTATGCTTTTTACAAGTTATGTTTTAAAATATTATGAATAATTAATTGTTTGCGCCCGTACGAACGCGATATGAATATGAATATGTATAAAAATCATAAATTCAATTTGGGAGGCGGGAATGGGTACCGCCGCCCCGGGAACCTTTATTGGATAACCAACACCTCTGCCACAGGTCACCCCAAGTGGTTCGCTACATTTGGTGATTTAGCAGGGGTGCCCGGGTCCATGGGGTGAGGTTTGTCTAGGTTTTGGAGGCGGATGACCTGGACACACCGAACCCCATATTCCTACCCACCCCTTAAACCCTTTTCCTTCCCAGAACTCTCCTCTCCTTCCTTTCCTTTAAACACAGCATCCCCAAATAGGGCATAGGCCCTGAGGAAAATTATTTTCCTCTGGGCGTCCTGTGTGGAGCTCATGTAAAAAAAAAAAAAAATAGTTAAGTCAATAAACAAACTCAAATCTTTCAAGAAAGGCTAACAAATACAACACTGGATTAAATCACCGATGCAGATTCGAGTTTTTTTTATTGACAAAACTAATTATTCATAATTATATTGCATTCGTACGGGCGCAAACCATTAATTTTATTCACAATATTTTAAAGCATAATTTGTAAGAAGCGTTTTTGCGTAAAATAATTATTCGTGCGCCATCTATGAGAGAGTAGAATTTGAATTCTTTTGACAATTAATTGAATTGTATGTATAGTGATGTTTTTTTTTTACAAATCGATTGTCTGTCACGCTTGCTGTTCATATAGCTACGTTGGTCGTATTGTAAATCATGTTTTTGCATTTTGAAGTGAAAATTTCTGATAAAATGAAAAATAACGACACTAAAAAGAGACAAACACATATTTAGGATACACGGATTTAGCGTGCGAGAGAATGAGATAGTATAATCGGTCTTCTCTTTGTACGGTGCTTCGTAGTCTATCGGTCTCCCCTTTGTGGAGTAGTTCGAAGCCTTCTTACTTTTGTCTACTTTAGTTTTCTAAAAGTTTCATTTCTACCGCGTGTAAATTGCGCACTCTGATTTTTCAAAAATATTATGTGCCTCTAATTATTTAATGAGCATTGTCACATCCTTTATTGCTGATCATAATTTATTCCAGGAGCAAATATCACATACCCGCCCTGTATCTTACATACGTTTATTTATACAGTATTTATATTGTTTATGTTTATTCTTACATTTATTGATTATTTATTCTCATTAACTACCATGGCATGGATAACACAATTGATGTGTGTTTTGTGTGGATGCGGATATCGAAGGACCTTGAATGTGTTTTCAGATGTATGATAGACCACTGCACAAGTAAAAATGAATGTACATAAAGGGAAAGGAAGGAAGGGATTTACTGTGGAACCTTGTGGTACTTCTCTTCTCTCATGGGTGGCCTTTGTTCATACACTTGTATAATTATTATTTGCGGTATTTACTGTGATATGCGGGTAGAGAATGCGGGAGCGGAAAATTGTATGCTTCAACGGCGAGTTTCGATAGACGACACTGATTTGTTATGGTAACGAAATAACAGGTTCATAGGGATGGATCAGGATGGGTAAAAGGAAAATGATAGGGATGGGTAGGTAAGGTACATGTGACAATCAAGCTACAAGCACAGAGTCTATGATATGTGTTGATGTATGTAGGTAAGTGTAGCTATGATTATGTAAACGCCCAACCAACAATATTATACTATTTAAGTTTATTATTTACGCAGGTACATGAAATTAATATAATATTTTATTTCTTTAACAACTATAAAAACAGTAATGGCGCTAATCCTCAATTAAAGAGAAAACAAGAGAATTGATCTCTTTACCGAGTAAAATAGATTTTTTAAAGTTAAAAAATTAATTATATAGCTATATATTTTTATATATAGCTGTAAGAACAATAATGTATGTGTAAATCCATAAAATATAATATGTACATTGAATATTGTTGTGTCTGCCCTTTCCTCGGCAGATATTAATTATTAATAAAGGTTCTTTTATATAAAATGTGTTTATTACTTGAATAACCTAGCTGGATAGCTACGACTGTTTACTATTCGGTGATAGGTAAATCTCTGGGCTCTTGCCTGGGGAGCTCGTAAAGTCTATGTCTGATACTGCTTCTTGTACGCCAATGCCATCTGGCGAGCTATGGCGCAAGCTAAATGCTTACCGCCATCTATCGTATTCTTTCCATATGAAATACTTAATTACTCTACATTACACCCTCCCCGACCTAATCTCAAGCCCTGGCTACAATAAATACAAGTCATGTTCTTTTCAAAAGAAGCTATACAATTGACAAAAATGGGATTTTAAATATTTCATTTTTACACGATTTTATACACTTAATTCAACCAAACATAGTCATGATTTTAAATATTTCATTTTAAGTACTTCTGTTTCTCTGGGAGGGACCTCTATGAACGCTTTGAACGGAGCCTCAGTCAGAACGGAGCCAAGGTCTTAGTTGAGTAGTTTGCTCTCGATCATCCGCTGGTAATCTGAAATCAAGAGAACTCCACGTTAGCCCCTTCAACAAAGCTGAGGTCCCCAACTCGTCTGAAGCCCATTTCGTGACCTCAGACGCGGTGGGTGGGTTATTATCTTCACTCTCCTCTTCCCATTTCACAGATAAACTCTTTAACTGATCAATATGCCTCTTCCAAGTCAACGGAGTACCACAGATCCTAACGATATAAACTTTTTTACCCACTTTCCTTTCTACAATACCTCTAACCCAACAAACTTTATTCACCTGACGGAAGTCCTTGACCAGACATTTTTGTCCAACATGTAAATTCCTAATTTTTACGCCCCCATAATTCCTTATTTGATTATCTTGACTCCTTTTGATATTATCGTTAGCTATTTTTCTCTGTTCTGACACATCTTCCTGAGTGGTTTTAGGAATTAAACTACTGAAAGTTGATTTCAGTCTCCTACCAAACATCAAGACTGCCGGTTCTAATCCCGTGGTGCAATGTGGCGAATTTCGATAATCAGATAGAAAATCACATAATCTACTTCCATAATTTACTGGAAAATTATTCCTAACCATAATTTTTTTTAAAAAATTTTTTACCATTTTAACCGAATTTTCAGCTTGTCCATCACACTGAGGGAATTTGACCGGTGAATTTAAAAATTCTATGTTATTCTCTTTAAGAAATTCTTTAAACTCTACACTAGAAAATGCTGTTCCATTATCCGAAACTAGGCAATCAGGGTTACCAAAATTAGAGAAAATTCTTCTCAATTCCTTAATCGTGTTAAACGAATCCGCCCTTGGGACCTCTAAGCAGTCGATCCACTTGGAAAAAGCGTCACAAATTACAAGAAACATTTTTCCTGCTAATGGTCCACAGTAGTCTACGTGCACCCTACTCCAAGTTGACCCAGGGTTCGGCCACACTGACAAGTGACTCTTAGGAGGTGCCGGCCTCATTGCCGGGCAATCATTACATTTTAGAACCATTTTTTCAATGTCATTGTTCAGTGATGGCCACCAAAAATAAGCTTTTGCTAGGCCCTTCATTTTAACTATTCCTAAATGAGATCTGTGTAATAACTCTAGCACTTGTTCTTGTAAGGAACTCGGAATGACAATTCTATGTTGCCAGAAAAGGCAATCCTTGACTATGGACATTTCGTTTCTCTTAACCCAGAATCTCCACAGTACATCGTCTCGACCAACTCGTTTTGGCCAGCCCTTACGCAAACACGTTAAAACTTCCTGAATAACCGTGTCTGTCTCTGTAGCTGTGGAAATGAGCTTGATATCTATGTGCTCGCATTTATCTACATAACACACAAAATCTGATCCATAATCATCTTCAAATTCTTCTTGAGAATTTTCTACCGGAAGCCGAGATAGAAAATCCGCATGATTATGACATGACTTAACAAATTCTACCTTATACGCAAATCCTGCTAATATAATTCCATAACGCTGCAATCTGTTAGCCGCTAAAACCGGAATGTTTTTGTGTTCACCTAAAATCCTCATCAAGGGCATATTATCTACGCATAAAGTAAACTCCCGACCGAATAGGTATTGAAAAAATTTGTTCAGACCAAACACAATAGCTAACGCTTCTAAATCTAGAATACTGTATTTCTTTTCTGCACTAGACAAACTTCTTGATGCAAATTCGATCGGTCTCATTGAACCGTCCGCAAATGTGTGTAATAACACGGCTCCGAGGCCTGCGCTGCTCGCGTCTGTATATAACTTAAGAGGAAGGTTGGAAAAATAATGAGTGAGAATTCTATCAGAACCCATTAGATACTTTACTTTATCTACTGCGTCAATGCATGATTTCCCAAATTCAAACTTCGCATTCTTCTTTAAAAGATTATGCAAAGGTTCTAAAATTGATGACATGTTCGGTATGAAGTTCCGATAAAAATTAAAAAAATCCCAATAGACTTCTCAATTGATGCACGTCGGAAGGGTACGGCGCATTCTTAATTGCTTCCAATTTATCTTTTTGAGGTTCAATGCCCCTTCCCGAAATAACGTATCCCAAAAATTCTATAGATTTAACAAAAAACTGACACTTCCCAGTATTGACACATAAACCACATTCTTTCAACCGCTTGCAGACCGCGCCAATATTATTATACAGATCAAGTTCATCGACCCCTGAAATAATAATATCGTCTAGGTAAAAGGCTACGCCTTTTAATCCTTGTAAACAACTTGATATTGTTCTTGCGAAGATGGCCGGAGCCGATTTAAAACCAAAAACCAACCTGTTATATTGGAACAGACCTAAATGGGTGTTAATAGTTGTAAACTTTTTACAATGATCCGCTAATTCTAACTGTGAATATGCTTCTTTAAGGTCTAATTTTGCAAAAAACTTTGCCCGAACTAACCTTATGTATGACCTCCTCAATCTTTGGCATCGGATATTTCTCTAAATTGGAAATCAAATTAAGACTCCTTTTATAATCTACACAAATTGACCACCACCGGAACAATCGGTGAAGCGAACTCGCTACTTGTAACCGGGGAGATTATACCTTTTTCTACCATCGACCTTAATTCGGATTCGATCTTCCCTTTAATAGAAAAAGGAACCGGCCTTGCATTGAAAAAAATTGGATCCGATTCCTGGTTTACTTAAAAATAGACTTTATATTTGTTAAATCTTCCCAACTTTTGCGAAAACACTTCCGGGTAATCTTGAAAAAACTTTTCTCCATTCCTCATTTGAGGCGTCACGAAATTAATTGTCTCCTGAGAAGTTATCCCAAGATCGAAACATTCCATAAAGTCTCTACCCACAATTAATTCTGTCCCTTTTATTACTACAATAAAATTAATATTTTTGTTCCTACCCTTAAATTTCACATCAAAAATCGCCTTTCCTACGACTTTTAAACGATTATTTCCATAACCTGAAATAATTCGCTTGTCTTGTGACAATATGATTGAACTAAAATGTCGTTTAAAAATACCCTCCGGCATCACACATAAAGATGAACCGGAATCAATCATTGCCGTAAACTTCTTGTTATTAATTTCAATTTCAGCAGTGATCGGACTAATTGACGCAACTAAAACTTTACTCTCCCTGTGATTTTCAAAAATGGGATTTATTGGATTATTCTTGCAAAATTTCTGTAAATGCCCAACGCCCTTACATTTAAAACATTTCGCATTACGAAATTTACAATCAAACGATAGATGATCATTCCTTTTGCAAATAAAACACTGTTTTTTAACATTACCCGAGGGTGATCTAAAATTCGTACCTGAATTTGATCCTAACCTATATGCTGGTTTCCTGTTAAAACTACCATTGGGGCTCGTCGATCGTTCCCTACGCTGATCTCGCTTGAACCCATCGCTAGTAACTCGTTTTTTTTACCAGGTTTACTTCTGATTTAACTGTATTAGCACTATCCAAAGTTGACATACTAACTGCAAGTCCTTCTATTTCATTAAACGATAACATTTGCCCTTCCACAAAAATTTTCTCTTTCGCGCGCCCCGGTAACAACCCGATTGCAATCATGTCTATAAGATTTTTTTCAAGCCTCGTTTCGAATTGACAATACGTTGCTAAAGAACGAATTCTAACCGCGAAATCTCTTATCGTCTCGCCTTGTTGTTGTCTCGCTAAAAAAAAATTCTCCCGTTCTTTAAAAACTGGACGATTTTTGTTACAATGTTTGTCGAGAAGCGCTAAAAGTTTATCAAAAGATAAGTCCGTTACTTTACTTGGAAAACACAGATTAATTAGTAAGGTTAACGTTTCTGATTCTAGGAAATTCAATAAAAAAACCCGTTTTTTCTCCACAGACGCTTTGTCATCATGGATCACGAAAAATTGCTCTATCCGAAGTCGAAACAATCCCCAGTCTCCGGAGAGATGGCAAAACGGTGGTATTCTACCCGATTCCATAACTCCCAACAGATAGATCGGCAAAAACAATAAAAAAAAAATAAAAAAAAATAACAAATAATCCCTCTCAAAGAAGCAAAAGAACTTATCTCAGGAACTCTTCTGGTCTCCCTCTGGGTTTTATCCTTGTCTTCTGATTAATCCAATAGTCTCGTCGTCATGGAGTTTTCATTTAAACAAGCTAATATGTCGTCCTACAAAAAGTTTTAAAAACCGTTATCTACATTGTGCTTTTCATACAAAAACTAATTGTATCATATTAAAAAAGTGATTTGTATTCCGATTATTTAATAATCACAGTGAGAAAAGATCTATTATAATAGTAAAATAAAAAACAAAATCTTATTTAGTATGACAAGTGACATTTGAAACCATAAAAAACAAAATTCCTAGAACAAAAAATTTAAATTTAATTACAACGTGTTGCTACTTACATTATTTCCAGTTTTCTTATTATCTTTTGATCGTTACCTACTTTAAAAATATCTACAATGATTACTTGTGAAGGATGCTAGGTTAAGGCTAATGATAACGAAATAATGAATTGCTTTCAATGCTCGCTGAGCTATCATTTCCAATGTGTAGGAACTTCAAAAGATAAGTTCTTGAAACAACCAAAGAAATACAAAGAATCATGGAAATGTCCAGATTGTAAAGTGAAACAGAGATCTACTGGAAAAAATGCGGAAACACCTTCTCGTCCCAGTTCTTCCACTCCAAAGCGTGTAGCCATAAGTGATCAATCACAACTAATGATGACTCATATTGATCATAAATTAGATGAAGTGTTAAAAAATCTAAAAAATGAGCTTTTTATTTACCTAAAATCACAAATAGTTGAAGAATTAGGGAGCATCAAGACCAAGCTAAATCATTTTGATGAACTTAAAACATCACTTGAATTCTTTTCGGCAGAATACGACCGACTTAATAATATTTGCAAAATGAATGAAGCAGAAATTAAAAAACTCAATGCTGCCAATGTTTGTCTACAACAGAACCAAGAGATGCTTATCGCTAAAATAAATGACATAGAACAGTGTAATAAGAATTGCAACGTAGAGATCCAGATGGTACCTGAAAAAAAGGAAGAATTTATCAAGACTTCAGTGTTAAATTTATGTTCCGCAGTCAACTACCCACTAAAAGATGAAGACATTAAGTCCTGCTACAGAACTCCTAATCATCCAAACGCTGTTCAAGGTTCTCGACCTAAAAATATTATTCTGGCCCTATCCAGCCCTCGTATACGGGATGAACTTCTTACAGCGGTGAAGGAATTTAATCGAAAGAATTCTGAAAATAAATTAAATCGCCAACATCTTGGATTCCAGGACTCTTCCCCAATTTTCGTGTGCGAACATCTCTCTCCGCATAATAAGGATGTATACGCAGCTGCAAGACGAACTGCTAAAGATCTTCGATTCAAGTACGTGTGGGTAAAAGATAACACATCTTCACCACTGTTTATAAAAAACAAAGAATCACTCCTCAAACTTTACTAACATCACTTCATATCATATCATATACTTACACAAATAATACTAACCAACATGGCTGATTACATGGAATACATAGACTCGGACAACCAACACTACTGTGTAAGTACAAATGATCTTAATATATGGACGAACATCACAAAAGAAAAAAATAGATTCAAAATATTGCACCAAAACATTAGATCGATTAATAAAAATTTTGATGAATTTACAATATACCTTCAACAGCTTAATAATAATTTTGATATCATTGTGCTGACAGAATGCTGGTTAAATGACAAATATATACCTAAAACAATTAAAAACTATAACACACACCACACAAAGAAACACAAAAATCAAAATGATGGTATAGTTATATATATCAATGATAAAATAAACACAATCGTACAAGAAATACACAGCATAGACTCCAACGGCTTACAAATAACATTTGATAAAGAAACGTGTGTTCTTGCAATGTATAGATCTCCATCCAAAAACAACATTACAAATTTCCTAAATACACTTAACAATACATTAAATGATCTCAACCAATACAAAAATATCATCATCGTTGGAGACCTAAACATAAATACTTTACAAAACGGACACCCACAAAACATAGAATACCTAACAATACTGGCACAACATGGATTGGAGCCAACGATAAATGTCCCAACACGAGTTACACACAATACAAAAAGTTGTATAGATCATATAATGATCAAAACAAAACTAAAAACCAAAACCGTAGTACTTGAAAGCACAATTACAGATCACTACATGAATATGATAGCAATTGACATCGAAAAACCAAAACCTAATCAACAAAAAATATTTACAAAAAAAAATATTTGACTACTCAAACTTAAAAGAAAAACTCCAAAAAATGGACTGGAGTACAATTTACCAAATAGAAAATGCTGAAGAAGCCTGGGATAGATTTACAGCTGTGTTAACGCAAGAAATAAATAATAACACTATTTTAAAACAAATAAAACTTACACACAAAACAAAAAAAATTAAACTATGGATAACAAAGGGAATATTAAAATGTATTCGTAAACGAGACAAAATTCACAAACAAGTTAAACACACGCCGTATGACATAGAACAACTTAATTACTATAAAAGATATAGAAACATCTGCACGAAAGTTATTAGAGTAGCAAAGGAGTTACACTATAGAGAAAAAATTAAAAAAGAAAACAATAACCCAAAGCAAATATGGAAATTATTAAAAGAAATTACATACACACAAAAATACAAACAAAAATATGCTATCGAACATCTAAATATTAATTCAAAAAAAATAGATGCTAATACAAATACAGAAACTATAGCAAATCATGTGAATAACTTCTTTGCAAATGTAGGAAAAAAATTAGCGAACCATAATATACATAACACAAACACACTAACACAAACAAATACATCAAACAATACACAATCGACACAACACAGATTTATAATTAAAAAAACTTCGGAAGAGGAAATTGAAAAAATAAGAAACTCTTTAAAAAACCGAATTGCACCTGGATTAGATGACATAACAACGGATTGCATTAAGATAATAAAAAATGAAATAATAAAACCTATAACACACTTAATCAACCTTAGTATAACAAACACATGCTTTCCTAGTTCTCTTAAAAAAGGACTGGTTATCCCTATTTATAAATCCGGAGACCAAATGGAAATAACTAACTATAGACCAATCACATTATTAAACTCGCTGTCAAAGATTTTCGAAAAAGTTTTAAAAAATCAAATCATTAAATACCTGGAAGAAAACAAATTAATCTCTGATAAACAATATGGATTTAGAGAAAAAAGAGGCACAAAAGAAGCTTTGGCACGTACCATAGATTACATACACAACAACTTAGATCAAGGATACAAATGCATAGCGATATATCTAGATTTAGCTAAAGCCTTTGATTCAATCTGCCACAATACGCTTTTTAAAAAATTAGAAAACATGGGTATCAAAGACAAGGAACTCGAACTACTAAAAAGTTATATGGGTAATAGAACACAACAAGTCAAAATTAACAACCATATTAGCAATCCACTTCCGATAACATACGGAGTTCCACAAGGAAGCATTCTAGGGCCCGTTCTTTTCACTATTTACATAAATGAACTTTGCAGCATGGAAATAAACGGCGAAATAGTTAGTTATGCAGACGACACAGTTTTACTCTTTAAATCTAAGGATTGGAATAATGTATTTAACATAGCAAATTTAGAAATCACTAGAGTAAAAACATGGCTAGACTCAAACATACTTACACTAAACATATCGAAAACAAAATTTACAACTTACAGTATAAACAGCACGGGACAACCAAAAAACAACACAAACACCATAAAAATACATGAATGTTTAAATAACAACATCTGCAATTGCCCTTCTCTAGAAAAAACAGAACAGATAAAGTATCTAGGAATCGTAATTGACCATAACCTAAAATGGACACATCATATCAAACAAATCACAAATAAACTTCTTAAAACAATACACATTTTCCTAAACATAAGGAACATATATAAAATAAAACAAATGAAAACAATATATTTTGCACTTTGTCAATCAATAATAGAATATGGAATAATTGTCTGGGGAGGAGCAACAAAATCAGCTATCGTTCACTTAGAAATCGCACAGAAAACGATCTTAAAGGTAATTCTTAAAAAACATAGACTAACTGATACAGACCAAATATTCAACATTTGTAACGTACTAGATATACGCCAATTATACGTTAAAACTTTACTAAACTACATTTTCGACCAAAAAAACAAATTTCAACAATCTCAAAATATCACTAACAGACCAATAAGACAATCGTACAAAAATAACATAAAAACTCCGACAGTGAATACAAGCTTTGGAAAAAGGCACTATAAATATCATGCTATAAAAGCATTCAACAATCTTACCCTTGAAAATAAAATAGAAGAAAACAAAAATAAATTCATACTCAAAATTAAAAATTGGATTAAAGAACAAAAAAGACAATATTTCCAAAATCTCATTACATAAACAGAATAAAACACATACATGTAACACACAAAAAAAAATCACATCATTTAAAAAAAAAAAACATTTTACCTAAATTATAAATTTTTATTTTTAATTTAATTTTAGCATTCTTTTTTTCTTTTTTTTATGCAGCATTATTTTAATATTATTTTTAAAGTAATATGTATTAATTTTTATTTTATAAAATGGAGGCCTCAGCACAGGTGAGCTACCCAGTGAGGCCGACATTGCTGAATTGTATTAAAAATGTTAGATATTATGACAAATAAATAAATAAATAAATGATTCGTCCTTGAAACGATTAACCCAATGATCCGTTTTGACCTTGAAACCAATCCAATGATCCACAACCAGATCGCCTCCATGCGGTATTTTACTTCTGTTCCTAGAACAAAAAATCTTCTTATCCAGCCCGTAGCCACGTAAACAAATGCTCCTTAATCCCGAGCAGAATCTCTTCCGATTCCTTTGCCAAAACTGCAAGTCACTCCAGCAGTGACTTAGTCATCCGTGTCCAGCACCAATTATTATTCGTACGCGTAACTTCCACACAATTATACTTTTACGGCTGCGCCAGTTGTTCTGTCTGCCCTTTCCTCGGCAGATATTAATTATTAATAAAGGTTCTTTTATATAAAATGTGTTTATTACTTGAATAACCTAGCTGGATAGCTACGACTGTTTACTATTCGGTGATAGGTAAATCTCTGGGTTCTTGCCTGGGGAGCTCGTAAAGTCTATGTCTGATACTGCTTCTTGTACGCCAATGCCATCTGGCGAGCTATGGCGCAAGCTAAATGCTTACCGCCATCTATCGTATTCTTTCCATATGAAATACTTAATTACTCTACATTACAATTGAATATGTATAAGAAAGGATTAGTCATGCGTTTTGCCATTAGGGTAGAAATATTTCTCCTATTATAACAATAAAGTGGTAGAAATATCTAAAACGTGACGTTTACTTATATAGTGAAGTTTAGTTAGTTAGCTAACCTGGAGTGGAAAAAAATCCAAGCAATAATGGCTTTGTAGCAAACTCAAGGAGCGGTAGACGATCTGCTAATTGATATAATTTGATTATTCAAATACCTCTCCAGGAATTTGTACTGAATATCGTCAAAGGAAATACCTAAACACAACTGACATAATTATATTATAATTTTTGTCGAGTATTGTCTTTAACCTTTAGGACTTTGACATTTTAGCAACAGCTATGCTTTTTATAAAACGACAGTTGAAAATAGAAATATATGCTTTAATTTACATCATTTTTGGCATTGCGAATTGTACTAGGGACAGTAAAAAACAATGCCTCCTATTTTTTTCTCCTTTAATTGTCGAGATATAAAAATGCAATTGTATGGGTTAAAAACTACACTATTGACGATTAATTTGTTATTTTTCAATAAAATCTCCATCCATTTTCATAGCGTTGGTCTATCTTTTAATAAGGGTATGTATCACAGTGTTGTAAAAAACGGTCACATACAGAACCATCGCCAACATAGCATTCCCCGCCGATAACACAGTTTTGAATTTTTTTGTCCATGGTGAGTTTGTGTGATGCCATTCCATTAACAGCCTCTTTGATTCAGGTTAAAAAAATGAACCCATCATCACAATATTTTTCCAGAAACCAAGCAAGTGTTATTTTTCTTGTTTCTTTATGCTGGCCGGTTAACTTTCTTGGTACACACCTTGCATAAACTTTCGTTAAATAATCAGCTGTCGAATAATCGTCATCGCACCGCTTTTACTGAGGGAGAGAATGCGACATCTGTAGTTATCTGGGGTCACCACGAATGATGTCTTCAACTCGCTCAATGTTGCGTGCGGTCTCTGCAATCAACGGTCTAGCGCTCCGCTTTTCGCCAGCCAGCGGTGTTTGTCCTTCAGCTTCGTTACAGTGACGAACCCATCGTCTAGCAGTGCAAACGTCCACTGTTGCATCACGGTACACATTTTTCAGTCTTTCATGAATGCGATGGGCGTTTCACCTTCTACAGTAAAGTAAGTAAAGAATCAATCACAGAACGCTGTCTAATACGAACATCGATGTCGGTCATTTTACAAGGGACTGCAGTGCTGCCACCTGTTGATGCAGACAAGTTGCTGCTGCAGCAGATTGTAGGAAAAGGTATAAGGAATTGCACCAAATTAAAAATTTTCACTTAACTAACTTTCTTTAAATACAAAAAATTAGGAGGCATTACTTTTTGACTGCCCCTTGTATATTCAGGAATATGTGCTTTCGAACTTCAAATAAAGAATTCGACCGCAATTCTGTTTCAATGTAAATATTTTTTGTAATTTTGAATTTTATTGACATTTGACCTTTGATTTTGACATATGCCAACTGCATGATCCAACTGCAGTTGTATTTTAGATGTAGTATTGTTTTCCGCAGATACGGAAATGTATTATTTAAATGCCAATCATTGTGAAAACATTTAGAACAACATTTAAACGAGGGAAATATTTTTACGCCACTGCGGTTAATTTTAGTGTATATGGAAATGGATAACTGAAATGGATTATCCAAACGGGAAGTTTAAATTACTGAACAAAATGTTTTACCTGTTACTTCGTACTTCGTACTTTGTACCCTGTTGATATAACATAAATCGCGATCAAAACGTTATCCAGTAAAAGTGGATTTTGCTAACTTAATGAACCTTAACCTCAATTTAACGTTAACCGAAGTTAATGTTAAATTGAGAATTAGTAAAATATTACTAGTTCTCATATTTTAATAAATTGCTTGATAGTTAAGCTTCCGAGAAACCATAAAAAATCCCAATCGTATATTAGAAGTTCAGAAATCTTTGTCGTGACTTTTTATTTCGCATAAAATTTTTGATACTACGAAGAAAAATATAATTTGCTGAATTGAAAGGAAGTTTAAACTTTAAATTTATTAATAAATCACAAATCGGAAGTTTAAATTTATTAATAAATCACAAAAAAGAAAATACGAATTAAGAGGGATTTACAAAACGTCGCCACAGTTCTTGTGTGTTCAATAGACCATTTCAGTTTTTGTTCAATCTCCACTGTGAAATTAAAAATTAAGTATAAAAAATAATAGTTAATCACTTACCTCAGAAATATTTAAACTAATGAGACCTTTACCTTTACGAAAATAGCTTTATCTTAAACACCTATCATAATGTTTCATTGAAATAATGAAAGAAAACGTTCTCCTCCTGTAAAATTTTCTAATGGTCTATTGAACATACAAGAACTAAGTCGACGAAAAGTACACTCAAGGAAAGAGTAGTAATAAATTTTAATAATAGTCTCGTAAATTTTTTTTCTATTCAAAACACACATGTTTTATTTAATGAAACCAGTCAATATGTATATCAAGATGTTCGGAATCTAAGGCAACATTTGAAAATAAAATAAGCGAGTATTTGTCAACCGAGTTTGGTTTTTAATGATAAGACTCTTTTGAATAAAAAAACGTATTTTTAATTTGGTCCTAAAAAATTTGTTTCAACTTTCGCGGGATAAGCCAATTGACAAATTGAGTGATTCATTAATTTAAATACGGCTTAACGTTTATCATTTTTTCAGTTCTACTACCTAGAAAGCATAGCGAAATCGACATATTTTTTAGATAAATGACCTTTTTAAAAATACGTTAATAATTGAAGTGATTTACTTACTATTAATGAATTTTTAAAGAATAGATGCATTTCTTCCATATTCATGAATGAACGTTGTAGAACTTATCTTATTTCTAAAATTGGAATCTGTGTCTGAAGCAGGAAAACTTTTACACGAAGATATCTGGCCATCATTATATTCGCGTAGCTCTTTTTATTTTATTTCTTGCTACATTGCAATTCCGGTGAGTTATAAAATTCATTTTGAGACGGGTGAAATTTACGAATCGTAAGTTCGAGGTAATGTAATTTTACATGTTTTAAGAGAAATCAAAAATATAAATTTGACACACATAGTGCAGTAAAAAATAAGAAAAGTAGGTAATTAATGTAGAAATAGATACCAACGAAAAGAAAAGAAAAATAAACAAAGTTATTTTACAAGTACAAACCGAAGAAGAAATTAAAAAAAAAAACTTAATTTTATCGAAAAACAAAAAAAATATTGTTTTAAGTGTATAAGGTGTAGCAGTTCCTACGCTATGATGGCATTATTTAATTTACCATAACACGTTCTTACCTTACATTTAGGCACCCTCCGTGTTATTACGTTACAAAGGCAGTGAATATAAATATGCTAAAAAAATAAAGTAGCCAGACCGGTAAAAGAAAATGTTATTACATTATAAGAAGCCGAATAGTGACAAAAGATACAGATAAAAGCAGTTCTAATAATATTAATATAATACGATAATGACGAAAAGAGGAAATAAAAACATTTGTTTTATTAACAAAGCAGTAAACCAGTTGAAGAAAAGATTATCACAATATTATAAAGTATCCGAGAAAAAATAAGATTTTATATAAACGCTTATATTTATGTAAAGATTTTATATGAATATTATATAGGTAAAGCACATATTATATGCTTGTTGTACTAGATGTTTGTACATAAACTAAATATAATAGGAAGCTGGCCACAATGACACGCCAATGGAGTTTGGTACGTCAGTGGATTTTGGAATGCCACTGGTCTTTTAAATGAATTTATTACTTTGACAAAAAATGCTTCTAGGTATAATGGCAAAAACTGATTTGAGTACTGGATTAAAATAAATATTTTTCACTTTGGAGACTGTGGGAGACTGGGGTTTTTAGGATTTTAGGTTACTGGGATACTGGGAGAGGTAAACTGAATCTAAGACTGATTAAAACACTTGAAAAGAGGTTTGAACTTGGAGACTTTTGGTATCTTGAGTGTTGTTTCTTCTTGGCTGATAGTTTTGAACTGACTTCCTACCGGTTTGACTTCTATTTTTCTAGGGCAAACTCAGGTCGGACTTTTGGGGGACAGAACCTCCTAAATTTTTCTAAGGTGCTTGTTTTAGGTAATTTTCCTGGTCGCTACGATTGGAAGTCAGCTGTGTTAACATTATGTGTAATAGTTCATGCCAAGACTTTACCAACTCAGGATACCAAAGCCTCACATCATTTTTATTGTGTTTACAAGAAAAGGTACAAGTTTACATATGTGATATAAGGTACAATTTTAAACAGTAAATATTTTTCTTAAAGTGCAACAATCACTGATAGACGTCAGTTTTTGGGTTGTTTTTGTAGCATATACTCATTTTTAGGTGATGATCTTTATTTCTTGATCCAAATGATTCCCAATTTCTCGAAATTGAGCTCCAAATTTTTCGGAACATGAATTCGCTGTCGTAAATATTTACGATTCAGATTTTTCGTTTGTTCAGAATTGACCAATAGTGGCTCGGCTAGTCGCATGGTGGGGGTGATGTAAATAGTCAGCCATTTCCTTGGCGTTGATCATTGCTGTCTGGAGTCCCTTGTGGAAGCATTAGGTGGTTATTCAGATGTGTTTGCCAGTCCAATGAGGCTGCTGCATCTATTCATTATCAATTTCATTTATGTTTTCAATTGATTAGTTAGTTAAAGGACATAATAGCGTTGTAGATATCAGACACCAAATGCACATTATTCCGCTAGCCAATAGCAGCTCTCAGATTGTCTAGGGCGGTACGTGCTAGCGGCATGGTACTATGTGGGAGGGTAAATTCCATTCTTGAATTTCCAGGGTTGTCATACGCTTTCGTGCACTCGTTCGATGCACACGGATTTCTATGACACGTTCGATATACTTGTGTTAATGTATTATATACATTAACACAAGCATATTCCATTGAGCTAATTGTATTTTAGTATTTGAAATTTCTTGGTAAATTAAACCATTTGAAGCTCGCAACGTCATGCGTCATTTCAATCATGAGCATATCTCTGTTATCTGTCTGAAAATAAGATATCTCGCCATATTTTTTGGTAAATTTCATGTTTTTTTTCTGTAAGATTTATTTCTCGGACGAATTAAATGTCATGGACATGATTAAAATCAAATATAATAAAGTATCGTATGTAGAATGAACCGATTCGAAAGCAGTGACTTCAACACGAATTATTAGTTTATATTTGTGTTCTTACATCTTCTTTTTTCTTTATTTAACACTTTTCTATTTTCATAACCAATGAGGTTTCATTCTTACATTCTCCTGTTAACATTACATTCTCTTGTTAATTTTATGCTAATGCCACTTCCTTATTTAGCTTTCAATATACCTTGAAATGTATAAAGTATTCCGAGTTGAATGATTTTTTCATTGAACCATTCCCACCGTCAAATATCAATCACCAGACTTCTTATCGCATCTCACTTTCCAGTCACGTACCTCCACGTACCCCTCTCTGCATCCCTCCCTTCTGAAGCCGACGATTTACTCATCTATGCGATCTTTTCCTGCCGCCCTTAAATTATCGCCTTAAAAAATACATTTTTGAACTATCAGAAATATGATTAAAATTTACAAATACAATTGAAACGGTTAGCAAGAGATGAAATTTGAACAGATATTTCTGTTTGGAGTTTCAAAGTCAACGTCTCTCTTTGTGGAGAAAACGTCTCTTTTTTTGTCACAAGATGTGGTTATTTGAAATATCTGTAAAGAAATAATGGCAGAGCCTAACAGCGTTTGTACCATATTTTCAATTACGTAAGTATGTTTTTATTGGTCTCTCTGGAAGCCGTTGAAACAGCGTGCATACCACAAATCAAGGAAATAAGATTTTAGTTGCGGATCCCTATTAAAGAAATGAAAGGTTTAGGTTGAAGGAAGAGGGTAAAAGGAAGAATAAACGGAAGCTAGTGCTTGGGAAATACCTACCGGGCTATTCAGATCTAAATACGCTTGATTCTGACTAGCAGTTACCTCGCCATAGCTATATCGAGAGAATATTCCTTCAGGGACAAGGGGCAAAACGCCTACTGAAAAGTCAGTAATTTTAATTCTGATTATCCAAAGAAATTATTTGAAAACATCTTTGACTCTGTGCAGAAACGGGCGATCCGTTTGATGGATTCCTCTATTTTAACAAGCGGGTAGAGCACAGGCGTCATCTCCATATGGTGTCCCTGTTCTGCCGGTAATACAATGGAAGATGCTCCAAGCAACTAGCATCATTGATCCCTTCGGCACCGGTGCATAGTCGAGATTTGTCTCATGAAAACGGGACGCTTGTACGAATCGATCTTGCGTTTAAAAGCTCGGCTGTGGAATGATTTTCCGGTCTCTGTGATTCCACCCTCCAACAACATGTAGAGAATTTCCTCCCTCCTACATCATGTTTACCCCCTTCCTCTCCTTAAAAAGACTCTTCACACAGCATCTTCAAAGATGACGTAGGCCCTTTTCGTAGGCGCGTAGGAAAATTGTTTTCCTCAGGAGTGTGTGGAGTTAAAATAATAATTATTATTATTATCCACACCAGGTTACACACCTGTGATATCTGGGTTCTCCAAGGTTTTTACAGCTTTCACATAGATGTCAAAGGGGTAGCTAAATCAGGACTGGGTATAAGAGTTGTGCAGACTAATGCGAAAAAACCATTCTTAAAAAAATTTCGAAAAATTATTGTTGTGATTTTTAACCGCAGTAAGAGGTTTATATTTACTAAGTTAACCTGGTACACCAAACTTTGTATTATTCAGAAGGAGGATTCCCGAATAATCCCATTTAAAGATTAAGGTTTTCAAGCAAACCTTGATACAGGCCGTACTAGCCGGATATCCTATTACATAATCTCGGTACTCGCAGCAGAATCCGATGGGTTTGGAGACAGTTTAATTTAATTTATCTCCGACTAATTAGCCACAACAAAGGCAAGGAAAACACCGATCCAATAATACGGCGACATGCTATTCTGGTGGAAATCATAGTGTTTATTCTAAGCCGGCGAGTACGTTGGCATCCTGAGACCTCATTGAAGTTAAGTTAAGATGTTTTTTTTTTAGTTATATTGATTTTTTTTGATGATCGTAATAGGTAACTTCAGAGTGCAAACGTTGAAATTAATAGTACCAAAGGAACTTAAGTTTAATTGACTGCTCTTGATTAATGCGAAATTGTAAATTAGGTACACATCTGCACTACTTACATTGACTATACTTAGATTTGAAAAAATCCAATTGGTTTTGAAACTCGGAGTGCTATAAACAAGAAAAAATTCCATCCACTGAAGCCGTAACCAGAATGGCAATGTCTAGAACTACAACTATTCTTTTATACAACTATTTAGGGCAGACGCGAGACTTTAGTCACGGTGACAGTTTGCGGGCATAAAAACCCATTACGCCCTTTGTACCCAGAGATACTCGATAGCATCATGACTGTAATGCAATCACTAATCTTTAAAGTGGGTTTCGGTACACCGTGCTACATGAATGTCTCAAATTATACTGAATTTCACCAGTGCCTCCTCATGGAGGCACTGCTGAAATGCAAATCTTAAACGTTAAACGAGTAGCAGAAGTGAAAGCTACTGGCGTAGCATGCTACCTGCATTGGCAGTAGCGTACAAATGACGTCAAACCCGCGTCGACGTGTCGCGTCGTGTACGAACACTAAACTCGAGTCGCTTGTAAATATCTCCGTGTACGAATGGCCGAACGGTTTATGGAAGTGCGCTTATGCGGTGCGACACTCGGGAGATATTTGGAATTTGTATGAAATTTAGAATAGTTTGCAACTGTCATTTGCAGGCGCCCTTAAAGACGTCGATGACAGACTCCAAAGACAGCCATTTTCTCGCGCGCGTTGGACCACAAATTACTTTTTTACAATATTTTTTTGAACTTACAACAAAAAGAATGCCATGCCGGTATTTAAAAAAAACACGACACCAATTTCACAAAATTAATGATTGCCTTAATATTACTAATATTTCTCCCGAAGTAGGTACGTTGTTTGTCGTTTGACTTGAAACATTTCCTGAAAATTTATTCACAGTCACTCCAGACTAAAGACTGGAGGACAAACAATAAAAAAGTGTTCACTTAGTGGAGTAAACAAAATCGAGACGAGTGATGTAACTAATTTAAGAACAGTGTTCCGGCTACGGAGTTGTTTTCGATTCAGCTTGTATAGAGGGTACAGTTACTTAAACGATCAAAGCAGGAAACAATAAAATTGAGAAGAAAATCTTTACGCCTGTAAAATAACAGTTGAAAACTTTGCTCTGGCAAACCGTAAATAATACAATTTGCGAAGGTGCGGACAAAACGCATAAATTAACTTAGTGTATTACATGGTTTAGGTACCTACCAAGCGTTTGAAATATCCATAACGTGTGTTGGCGCTCTCGAAGCTTGCCGGTTGCATTTCTATCGTTCTTAGCTTTATTTTGAAAATATTAAGGAAGTCCTTGTCTTTTCGTCGTGAAAACATCATAAAATAACTGAAATAATATTTTATGTTGAGTGTATAAAATCAAAATAATTTTAAATGTCGCAGTTTACCGGTTAATTTAGTTTTTAATAAAATAACACATATTTTATTTTCAAGTTCGTACGCTGTTTCGTAAAATTCACCACGGTTGCATCGAATGGTCAGAGGGATACACAAAATCAACACATGTGCATAGCGCATGTGGCTGGACCTTCGGACCCAAAAGCTAGTTTCGAGTGTCTAGCTCTAGTGCAGTGATTTACGATGTTTGTTTTGTGATGCAATGCATCCTGTAAACACTAATATTGTTTACAATCGGGCAGAATTGTTAAGTTTTAAAAATAAAAGTGTATTGTTGAACCCTTTCATTGCCGCAAAAGTAACTTTATATAACCTAGTGCGTGACCCGAATGTAAAAACAACCGGGTATCGAGGTTGCCGTGGTGGACAAAACAATAAAAAATATGTACGCACGAAGGTACAACAAACTAATACGGATTGTGATAATAGTGACACAGTGTCAGAACAGGGAATTCAAGTGGTAATACCTACTGATAAACGAAGCAGCCTAGTTTCTGAAGCCCTTCGTGATAATTGCCCCAACTTGAAAGTGATACGAACAGAACGACATGCCAATTTTAGAAGCAGGCGGCTTGCCGTGGGTTCCTGGAACGCACGATCTCTTAACAACAAGTTAGAGGATGTGGATGAGGTTTTCAAAGATCGTAAGCTCTACATACTCACCGTGACTGAAAGCTGGCACGAAAACAGCGAGTCGTATGCGATCAAGAAACTACAAGCCCTAGGGTACACTGTTCTGGAGGAGGCTCGACCTAGAGCTACGGAACACTCTAAAAATGTGAATCACGGAGGTGTTGTGATTATAGCCCGACAAGGACTGCGGCTTACCAAGGTGGCAAACGGTACATTCAGTACATTTGAGTACATTGGGTGCCGTGTTTCTTCTGCGGGATCATCATTTACGCTGTTAACGCTGTACCGTCCTGGTTCTAAACCGATCTGTGTGGATTTTTTTAGGGAGTTGTCGTGTTTTTTGGAATGGGCAGTGGGTCTATCCGAAACTCTTATCATCACAGGTGATATTAATATTCACCTTGAGCGTGAGACGTCACCCAATACTGTTAAATTCATTGACTTACTGGATAGCTTTGGACTCCGTCAATGGGTCGACGTACCAACTCATGACGCTGGTGGAATATTAGACATTTTTATATCCAGGTGTAAGGGCCCACCACTAATAGCCAAAGTTAATGATATAGGTTTGTCGGATCATCGTCTTGTCCGCACTGAAATCGATTTCAACCCTCCTAAAGTTCCATATAGGACAATAGAATCGAGGGAATGGCGTAAATTCGATTTCGACAATTTCTTTGATGAACTTAAAAATTCTACTTTATGCGTAGAAAGTAACTGGGGAATTAAGACACCGACAGAACTCATCGAGGAGTATAACAAAATCTTATCAGGTTTACTGAATAAATATGCTCCAACCACCTCGAAAATACGTAAAGTTCGAAAATCTGATGGCTGGTTCGATGAAGAGTGTCGGAGTCAAAAGAGGCTTATGCGGAAACTAGAGAGGTCATACCGAAAAAACCCTGACGTTACTCCACGAGACGAGTGGATTAATGCTCAAACAGAGTACAGGGCGAGATTAAGTGAAAAAAGATCTGAATACTGGGTCAATAAAATTGACTCTGAGCGGAAAAATCCACGACGTCTCTGGAACTCCGTTAAAACTGTCATTGCTAATAATACCGTGCAAACCTCTACAGACATTACTCCGCAGGCCTTTTCTAAGTTTTTCTATGAAAAAATAGAATCCATACGCGCCTCCACATCTTCTGCCCCCCCACCAATATTTACAGCCAATTCCAAATGTTCCCTGTCATCATTTAAACCTACAACGCTAGAAGAAGTAGGAAGGTTAATTTTAAGTTCGCCTAATAAACAATGTGTTCTTGACCCTATCCCAACTTGGCTCCTCAAGAAATGTAGCGACGTGTTGGCTCCCTTCCTGGTTCACGTGTTTAATAAGTCCTTAAGTACAGGTGACTTCCCAGAACCACTTAAGTCTGCAGTAGTCACTCCAATCATTAAAAAACCGCAGCTTGATGCCGACAATTTGGGTAACTACCGACCTGTGTCAAATCTGCCTTTCTTAGCGAAACTACTTGAAAAAATTGTTGCTTCCCAAATAACTTCCCACTTAAACGTGAACAAATTATTTACTGATCATCAATCCGCATATCGCAAGTTCCACTCAACAGAAACCGGATTACTTCGTGTCCTGTCAGACATAACTCTTGCCATAGAATCAGGTAAGTTAGCCCTTCTTTCGCTTTTAGATATGAACGCCGCATTTGACACCATTGACCACAACTTCCTTATTAAGAGACTAGAAGTAACATTTGGTTTACAGTCTAACATAAAAAAATGGCTAAAATCTTATCTATGCAATCGCTCTCAAGCGGTAAAAGTTGGAAACAAACAGTCCAACTTCACGAAACTCTCTTCAGGGGTACCTCAGGGATCCGTTTTGGGTCCACTTCTTTTCATTCTTTTTACAAATGATGTCGCAAAAATTATCGAGTCATTTGGTCTCTTATCTCACTGTTATGCTGACGATCAGCAAGTATACTTTTACTGCACACCAGATGAGATCAACGGTCTTAAAATTCGCACAACTGATTGTCTAGAAGCGATCAGTCTTTGGATGTCCTCGAACAAACTTAAGTTGAATCCCACAAAGACCGAGTTTCTCTGGGCAGCCACGAAAAGACGCCAACATTTAATAGACTACTCACCAATTTCTATTTCCGGCAGCGACGTAATTGCAAAAACAACCGTCAAACTTCTAGGTGTTTATCTGGATTCAGACCTTTCGCTAAAAAGTCAGGTAAATAGGACCGTCAGTACTGGTTTCTTCTATCTTAGACAACTTAAATCAGTTCGTAGGAACCTCTCAACAGAGGCAACTAAGCTTCTTGTGAACTCATACATAGTATCACGTCTTGATTACTGTAATGGCATTTATGCAAGACTTCCTAAATGCCAAACTGATAAACTACAATCAGTGTTCAACGCCGCAGCACGGCTTATTACTGGGGTACCCAAGTTTTCGCACATTTCGGAACACCTTCGAAATCTTCACTGGCTGAAGTGTCCTGAACGGATCCAATACAAGTTATGCTGGATGGTGTTTAAAGCTCTCAACGAAATGGCTCCACCCTATATCTCTGAACTGTGCATTCCGGAAAATATTGGTCTAAGACATTCAACTCTTAGATCAGCGACATCATCTGCAATCGGAAGGTTGAAAGAACCTAAGCGAAATCCGAACACTAACTTTGGTGATCGTGCTTTCGAAGTATCCGGCCCTGAGGCTTGGAATAAACTTCCTATGGAATTAAGATGTATAACCAGTCCAACAGAATTTAAATCCAAACTTAAAACTCACCTATTTAAACACTCATTTCCATAAATTCGCTATTTCATTCAAACATTGCTATCCAATCTGTTGTTGAGCGATGAATTATCTTATTGCAGTTGAGATCGACGATTAAATTCATTCATTCATTTAAGATACCTATGCTTTCCTTTAAAAACTGTTAACCCATTACAATCATTTTCACAACCGTGTTATAAAATTGTAATATTATGTACGAACTTCCTTCTTCTTCTGGCGCTAACAATATTAATATTAAAATACGGTATAAAATAATTTGTAAAATGTGTAGAATAAAATATCTATGTATGTATACATGTATATATAATATCCTCAAACTGCTTCGACTCTCTTTCTCTGTCTGTACCTATATTTGTAGAGTTTTGTTGATCACTTGGTAATATTAGATACCTGGCAAAACTAAAAATATTTATTGTTGTATGTAAATACCTATTTTAATTGTAAATCTCTAATTTTAAGTCACGGTTGCAAATATTTGTATGTCACCAGTTTTAAGTCAGTAGTAATAAGTCTTAGTTGTAAGTCACTAGCTACATATAAGTCTTAAATGTAGGTTCCTAGTTATAAGTTTGAATCCTAGTTGTAAGCCTATCGTATTCATTTTATTTTATTGTATGCTTATTATATGTACAGCGCCCTTGAGATGATTTTTCATGAAAACGGCGCTTTATAAATCAGCCAAATATTATTATTATTATTATTATTATAACAGATCCACTATACGCTATGGAATTTCAAGTGAATAATTTTTTTACGGAAGATTGATTTTTTTTAATAAACCGGTCATTGAATTCACACCTCCACAGGTATGATTATTTTATTTCGCATGATGACATTTTTGAAACTCATTTAAAACACATGATATTATGAGTGCATATAATTTGTCGCTCTAAGATACCAGAACGGTGATATCACGGTTACCTCGCTGGAACTAGTATATCTCGTATTGAAAATTTTTTTAGGGTGGCAAAGAACTTGTTTTTTTGCAATATTCTTAAACGTTTTATTAAATGTTTCTGTAAATGGATGAAAATAATTGTTATTAAAGTCTACATTAGTGAGGCATTTAGTAAAATGTATTAGAATCAGGCAAAAAACCAGTTTCTTGGCTCTCCAAAAACATTTCTCAAATAATATGAGATACGCCTGTTTGCATTGAGAGCGACGAAGTGATGCGATATAAAATAGTGCACATTTAAAAATACTTTTTTTCGGTTGTACCTCTGTCTGTAACTACATTTCAATGAACTTTTGTTTTAAATTGAATTTGAATTGATATTGATATGTATGAAAAAATGTTGAATCTGTAGATATAAGATGTAAATTTTAAATTTAAAAAAATGTATAATGTAACTAAAATATAAGCACCTGTTGACAAGCCAATTCAATTGGCTTAGCAGGACTTGTTTGTGGATTATATGTATTATCTATTCTTTCAATTTAAAAAAAAAATCATTTAAAAAATTAGAAGTTTCTGTTAGGAAAGTTTAGACAAGTGGCAAAGTACCTACCCATTATATAAAATTAAAAAAAAAAATTGTTGCCATTTTTAAAATAAGAACCGATAATCACCTTTGCTGTAAGAGAATTCCGACTATCACCATATCTGTAAGTTTTATAATATACTAGCTGACCCGACGAACTTCGTACCGCCTCAGAATCAATAACTGTTAAATTAAATTAAGTATTTTAATTAAGTTAAAAATTACACAATGAAGCAATTATCGATGCCCAACTTTCCATGTTTTGTTTTTGTCAGTATCAGAGATTGCGTTTTGTATGAATTTATATTTTTTGTGATTTTCTTACTTTTCCACTTACTTACGGGAATTTTTGAAAGTAAGCGGGTACGGGTGCCGCCGCCCCGGGAACCATTTATTGGATAACCAACACCTCTGCTATAGGTCACCCCAAGCGGTTCGCTACGTTTGGTGATTTAGCAAGGGTGACTTTTGTGCGGGTTTTGGCGGCGGATGCGTTTGCCCACCTGCTGCGTGGCGGGCCGGATCGAGAGAGACTGGTTGAGGGAGGCCTTTTGACCTTTCCAGCCGGATTCTCTCGACCAATGGGTCGAAAGAGTCCGGCTGGAAAGGTCAAGGTAAAAGGTCAATTCCGCTCAAGGCAATGGTCTTGCACCGCAGTTGGAGGGATGGATTCACTCCCGGATACAATGACCTCCAGATTCCTACCCACCCCTCATGCCTTTTTCCTTCCCACTTTTTTACTCAACAGAGGTACTAGGTGGTACCACCCAACGATTGTCAATGTCAATGTCTACGTTACTGAATATTTTTAATGAATGATTGTCCGCCATTATCGGTATTTCTTCGACGATATATTGCATATCCTTCAACATGTGTGACCGTATCGTTGGTGAAATCTTTAATAAAGCCCTTTGTACAATTTCCGTCTACCATGCAAGGCGATGAACGATTCAAATTACCGCATGGACCGTGAATCATGTTTGTAGTAACAATATCAAACAGTAATTGATTAGTAAAAAATTTAAAATTAGAGAAAAGAGGCCGGCTTCGTTCTCATCGGGTCAGAAGTGACACCGGTTTGAATTACTAATATCACTTTTAAAAAATAGGGGTTAATGGTAGAAGGGTGAAAATTTAGGGCTGCATGTATTTTTTAATGCCTCACCATAAAAAAAAATAAAAAATTTGTCCAAAAAAAATAAAATAAAAATTCGGAGTGGAACACCCTTTACTTTTAGGGGTATGAAAAATAGATGTTGGTCGATTCTCAGACCTACCAGATAAGCACACAAAATTTCATCAAAATTGGTCCAGCCGTTTTGGAGGAGTACAAACACCGTGACACGAGAATTTTATATATTAGATTTAGATGAAAACGAGACATGGAACAATTTTTTTTCCACTTTTTACCCCCAATTAGTCCAATTTTACCAACGCTATATATATATATAGCAGAACTACCGGAAACTACCTACTCCAGTCCCCTGTAATAAAAGTTTTCCACTAGAAAACTTTTCAACGAGATATTAGTACGCATTAACCCGTGATTTTTTCCGGGTCTGCGCTTAAATAAAATAATGGTAAAAGGATTTTGATTACCCGCAAGAGCGAAACGTTATATAAATTAAAAATTTAGTATTAAGGGACTTTTTCAGCTGGTGTCGAGACCACTCATTGTGGTAAAAGGGGGATGGAAAGTGTTTCCTGTTATTTGGTGGCATTTTAAGTTCTGAAACAAGAAGTAGCAGGTAGGGGTGGGGGTGGGGAATCTCCACGGTGTATTTGCCGGGTGCTTTGAACCGCCGCGCTCGGGATCATGTTGGTTTAGGCTGCCGAGGTTGACTTTAGGTTGAGTTTTAATGAGTTTTAACTAACCATTAATTTCATCTCCAAAATGAAATCGTCAATGTGAATTCTTCATATTTTGGCGGCGCTTTCGGAATGGTTTATTTTGAGTATGTTTGCTAGGAGCGTCCGAATTTACAAAGGCGTAGAAGGACAAATATATTCACAAGTAAAATGAAAGTACGTACGAGTGAATTAAGTATAAACGGTTGTCATAAAAAAGTGCTTAATCGAAAGTTGAAATGTTTGAAAGCTAGAATATAAGGAAATGATCCAAGATATCTACTTGAGCTTGAAGGCATCGTAAGATTTCGTGGGTTGCTAAACGCGGTTTCATGCCAACTGAGAATAAAGTCAACTCAACACATCTGAAAAGTCATTAGAAGCAATGAAAAAAATAATTATAAAAGAGCTTATAACCTTAACCTGACTTAACCTATTTAACCAATTGTTTATAATTCCTTTTATAATACAACCCCACTAAAACGGCTCTACTGGTCGTAAGATATGGTCAAGGACCAAAAAATATTCCTCCAGCTACCCTGAATGGTGTGAACCTGCAGGTGACTGAAGGAACTAAATACCTTGGACACATAATCACCAGTAATCTGATGGACGATGACGACATCGATAGGCAAAGAAGAGCTCTCAGTGTAAAAGCAAACATGCTCAGTAGAAGATTCCGCCTTTGCAGTACTGCTGTAAAAAGGACGCTCTTCCTTTCCTTCTGCGCAACACTGTATACGTGTGAACTCTGGGCAAACTACAAGAAGAGTAGTATAGAAAGACTTCGGGTTCAGTATAACAACGCCTTCCGCATAATGTTTGGTCTCCCCAGATATTGCAGCGCTTCCCGGATGTTCACGGAGGGGCGAGTTCCTGGCTTTGCAGCCCTTATTAGATCCAGGGTGGCAGGAATGAGGGAAAGGATAACCAGCTCTGGAAACATCCTCGTCATGGAAGCCCGCCTCAGTCCATCATCCAGTATTGATGCACACTGGAGAAAAATACTGGCTCCTTACGTGCTCACAGAATCCTGAAAGCTTAATATTTAAGAAAATGAAATCCTGAAAGCTTAATATAATTAATATTATTATTTCTTTTGTTTTCCTTTTACTACTATTAGCTTATTATCTTTTTTTATTTCGTGCACATTCATATCCACCTTCTTTTTCTTTTTTTCCTTTCAAATACTTTGTACATATATGTGTATATTATACCCAAATTTAATGTGTGGGATTGCACTCTCCTCCCCACATACTGGAATAAACACTTATATATTTATTATTTATTTATTATTTATTTTAATCATTTATAATGACTTTTATGAGGTGGTTCTGAGTTGGTTTCATTCTGACTTGTCCGGTCACCGCTAAACCCTACTATGTATGTAGAATATTTACTATATGATGAACGGGTGCTCCTGTAGAAAGAGAGTGGAAGGAGTTTGTGGATGAGTCGATTAAACCGGGGTTGGTGGATAGCCATTTAGCATGTTTTTCATGACATTTCCTTTTTTGCTTTCTGCAGTTTGAATTGAATAACATGGCTTTTTCTTAAAGTTATTATTAATATCCATTCCATATTTTAATGTGAAAATAGCATAAACCAAGAAAACATCAATGAAAAAACACATTTTGTAGTTATTAGTAAGTAGATATGCACTTAATCAGAACTGTTCATTTTTTTTATTTAGTCCTAAATTTGAATGTCGTTGTTTTATTGGTCAATAGTATAGATTATTAGTCAATAAATAGCATATTTATTAGTTTTATTGCTATTTATTAGTCAATAAATAGCAATAAAACTAGGTACTTTCAAAAGATGGTTATGTTTAGATATTTTATTCAGAGGGTTTGACAGTTTACACTCCTTGCCACGTCTGTAAACTGGAAGGGTGTGTTGTGGAGGTTTTCCATAATAACTCTTTATTAACGCGAGTTATAACATTACGTTACAATAAGTTAGCACAGACTTAATAATTATCTCGTTTAGGGGAAAAGCAGGCGGACGGAACGAACGTTGAAACCGGAATCGTTTTGAATCGTCATGCAATAGACCGGAGAGCGGTGCTCGGTGATACCAGTCTGTAAAATAGAATTTGCATTATATTTTTAAGGTAGTTCGTTGCTCGGATACAGTACTGTCATATGTGAATTTATAAAGACTGTTTATTTTTTATTTTATTTTATTTTTATTGCGTTATACGCAATAAAAATAAATGGCCTGTTTGGCTCTAATAGAGCCTCTTTCATTTTTAATCGGCAAAACAGTTGTACTTTGAATAGTATACGAATTAACGGAGTCTATATTTTACCTTTATATCGACAAAACACAAAAAAAAAGTTTTATAGAAATACATCGTCTTTAGATTTTAAAAGTGCATATTGTCTATGTAAAAATAATGTTGTATAATAACCATGGAAAAAAAGGCATCATTTCCAAGTGCGCCTTGAGCATGATATATGTTAGAAAACCAATTCACTTCCTCAAAATCCCCACCGCAACATGTTCCGCGATGGAAGCCAGACTGTGTTCCAAAAGCTCGCCTGCGCGAGACAAATTTTATTAATGCTAACGATACCCATTACGCTGATAATCATCCTATAAACTGTAGTTGCGCCATCAATAGTGACAGAGTTTGGCTCAAGAAGCCGGTTATCTCAAGTCTTTGTGTTTATTAGATTGGTCGCCAGCCAAGGAGCCTCGTTATTAGCGGGAGTACCCTCAGCGCGGTCTTTGCTACAAGTATCCATAAAGACTACAAAATCTGGTGTGCTTGTTCACGTGTACTATTAAATTGATTAGGATTTTTATTTAGAAACGGAAATGATTATATGTTACTTGGTTAAAAGCTGTACTTTTATTAAATATGAATATCACCGTGCGTCCACAAATATTCAGATGTTATTAAATTCTGATTTACAGAGTGACTGGGACTTGGACGCAGTTAATTATAGGACGTAATGGAGATGGCGTGTACATTGTACATAGGTACAAGCATAAAATTTTCACCCGAAATATATTACATGAGATCTCACCTAAAAAGCAGCAAGTTTCGAAACCAACATGTATTGCCTATTGATGTTAGGGGCTCGCAACCCGGATTTGTACCGATTTATTACATATTTTCCTTAAACACGGTAAGTTTTAAAGCTCTTAAAAAATATATGTTATTCTTGAAGATAATATCTAGACTTTGCCCGTGCCGAAACGCAAATTATATAAAATTCCCTCGATAGAAAAAAATCGCAAAGTATGCTCGAAAAACTATTATTAACAAGTTTATTTCAGTTATTTTACAAGTTGTATGTATGAAAAAAATCACAGTGTTTCTTTAAATGCTGTTTAAGATAATGCCGGCGAGATTTTTGCTCTATTTTAAACGAGTCGTGTTTTATTAAACATTTTCGCAATTTTCGCATCGATTATGTCGCTGTAAATGTTAGCGCTCTCCTCTAACATTCGTAATTTCGTATCTCTCCATCTTCTTCTTTTCGGGCCCGGTTGCAGAGCCTTAACTAAAACTTTGAGAAAGCTGCTGACGAAAAAACTTATATAGTTGTTGATGATTTAAAAAGCATGTGAAAAAACATCCGCCAGGCAAGCGGAGATTCCAGGATAAAATTGCCAATCAATAACTTTGTTATCAGCATCGCCCTTGAAAGATAACAATTAAGAATTAAAAGGTTGTTTAAAATGGCTTTAGCATATTTTTAAGTCTATTTTAAAAGTTTGGTGAACAGATCTGAATTGGCAAGTTCTCGCGCACATTCCTCTTACCCATCTCTTTCTCATCCCTAATACCTTCAGTCTCCAATAGTCAGTCAATATATCCCAATTGGAGGTGTCATAGTCTCATTGGCTCCAGACGGTTGGGAGCAGTTAGGACTCTTGTATTGTATTTACATTTTTAAAAAATCTGTGATTTTTTATAGTGCATGTCACTCAAATATTAATTCAGTATTTTAAATTAATTTCACAGCATTGCTATTTTAAGAATGCCTACAAGGGATTTTCCGGCATAATAAAGATTGGTAAGAACAAATTATGTATGATTAAGAATAATTCTTGAAGCAATAGAAACTGACGACAAACTTAAGATAAGTTAAACATACAGCCATAGGAATGAAAACCGTGTGCGGTTAGTTTTGTTTTACATAGCCTTTATGCCGAATTACAGGATTAAAACGAAGTGTCAAAATTTGACGTTGGTGCCAGGTGATTTATAGAAAGACAAGAAGGTATTTTGGTTCTTGCCATGATAGGAATAGGGATCACTATTGGATGATGTTGAATGCAATCGGGAAGATATGACGATTCTACGAGTAAAATTATTCGGCAAACTTTCCGTCGGTAGAAGATTTAAAATATTGGGGTAAATGGCTGTGAGCGCGCATAAATAATGTGTATTTAAGAGCGATGTTAAACAAACACGAAGAGTTCGCTACTATCGATGAAAATGCCTAATTGAAAACTGGAAGGACGAAACCCGAACAATAAAAACCGAACTCCGCAAATAACTAAGAAGGAAAACAAGATGACAAGTAGTCAAACCAGTTTTTAAATAAAGATTTGATTTACGGAAATTCTGCTGAACTTAAATTAAATTTCAATTAGATTTTACAACATTTCAAACATCCCATGTTATTACCTCAAACATTTAATTTAAGTACACATGCATAATATTCTAGCAGCCTGATGACTAAAGCGAAAAACAATTCGATTTTCCGCATTTATTATCTTACAAAACGCGACATATTGTACTAAAAAAGGCATCGAACTTATACAATTTTTGCATGTGCTGGTTGTGGTGTATGTTGACATAATTTAAATGCATTGTTAATTATATAATGAATAACATATCACTTTGTTTAAACCACTATATTATACACAATATCTACATGTTTCGATAACAATGTTATCTTCATCAGGATATGTCAATATAAAGAAAAATAAATGATAATCACGTATAGACAAATTAGAATAAACTATAACATAGACAAAATATTAAAAAGTAGAGGTGATTAATTTAATTACTTACAAATATACTTGCTTCTCATTTATTTTTCTTTATATTGACATATCTTGATTAAGATAACATTGTTATTGAAACATGTAGATATTGTGTATAATATAGTGGTTTAAACAAAGTGATATGTTATTCATTATATAATTAATGATGCCACAAAGTAATTTTGCGAAGTTTGAAGAAGCATTGTTAATTATTTACTTTCACTCCACCTCCACAATATTAATTAAGACAGGTATATTTAATTTAGAAAACTTTGGTAACTGGTGCAGGGCCAACAATTTATAGTATTGAGTATGGTTTAGAGTTTAGACAGTTTTTGTTTTTAACGGAACAACTTTTGAGACCAATGACGTATCCAAATAAAAAAAAAACGGTTTGACAAAAAGGCTTAGGACACAAAAAATAAATTTTTTTCACACGGCAAAAGTGGCAGTCTTTTGGACGGCCGACTTTTTTGCGATCCCCTACTCCGTACTCGTATGCCGCCGTAGCCACCGTGCACAGCAAATAAAATCTGTCTCGACATTTATTAGGTTTTGTCACTGCCAGCCGTATAGGAAAAATACCGCGCCATCTCACTGTGGAGCATAGGTACGTCATATATATTAAAATGGAAGTATTCAGGAGCGACGTTAGTTTTACCGACGTTGTTGTCAGTTAGTTCATTACTTGTGTAGTAAGCACGTGCGCTGTGGAGTATATTGGGCAGAAAAATCTCTGCAATTTCTGTGGTGGCTCAACATGGCATAACCTTAATAATTTGTATTTAACAAATCGATGCCATCGCCGATTGACCCATTTAAATATTTTGGTGATATTAAACCATCTCATTTGGAACTGTTGAATCTAGAGAGGGTGTTAAGGGTCTTTAAGGGTTAAGATGCTTTAACCAGTGGTTCCTGACATTATTTGAAGTAAAATATGTTTACAAAATTTCGGTCTTCGGTGACTTTTTTAATGTCTTTTTTTCAACTTAAAACACAACAAAATGAACTGGTAGCGTTGGGTGAAGGGTTAAGCGGTTAATATGTGGAAGAAAAAAATGTTTTTTATAAAAGAAAAAAAAATGAAAAGGACATCAATAAAAGGACCAAAATTTAGTTTACGTTATTTTCTCCAAACAATGTCCGGAGTCACTGGTTAAAGTAAATCAAGTACATCCGAGATCAAAATTTCATTAAATTTTTCACACAAATCGTCATAAAAGTGTTTTCATAATTAAAGTTTTCATTTCAGTTTTAAAACTGTTAAATGAACTGATACATTTTTATCTGATATTATTTGTTCAAAAGACATTCAATTGGTGAAAACGGCACGGAACATCAGATTGTGGGCATTATTTCAATTATTATTGTTTGACGACCATATCCTAAAGATCAGTTACCATCTTGAGTAGTCATAAAATAGAGCTAGCTGGAAAGAAAGAGATTTCTCACAAAGTGAGTCAGCGAATACTAAAAATTTATATAAAATATT
The DNA here is from genome assembly GCA_917880885.1 of Limnephilus marmoratus. Taxonomy (NCBI): domain Eukaryota; kingdom Metazoa; phylum Arthropoda; class Insecta; order Trichoptera; family Limnephilidae; genus Limnephilus; species Limnephilus marmoratus. Next base: position 42,926,229 of record OU862908.1, read on the forward strand.
TAAAAAAACATGAAAATTTTAAGGCGCGGGCTTTAGGCCTCGGGTCCATTTTGGCGGAGGATTAAAATATTTTTCCTTCGCAATAAAATCCAAATAAATGCAATATTTCTGAACGCATCCGAAAACTAAAAACTGTTTTTGAAAGGGGATGAGATACGCTTTCAAATTTTATAATTTAAAATAAACACAAATAATTTTTGTAATAAGTAATATAATTTTGATGTAAAATTTTTTAATGCAAACTTAAAAGATTTTTAACTCACGTTTTTTTCTAACTAAAATTACTGATAACGAAAAAAAATAAGAACACACACATATTTTATTAGAAAAATGTATTATAAACACTATAGTCAATTCACTTTGTGTCGTTTCATGTAAAAATATAAAAAAATTCCCAAAGTTAATTTTTTTTTAAAAAGTGTGTAATTTAATTATTTAGCGAATAAGTTTTAATATAAGTTATTTTAATAAGTTAACGTAGTGTTTTTTTTATTTCTTACACCACTTAGATCATATTTATAAAGATTATTGTAATATGATAGTAAGAGATGTTCCGAAAACCGAACAAATTAGCCTGAGGGGTTAAGTACCCACATATTACTATTCAGTTCAGCAAGAATTTGATGGCCATTCGCCGGTTTTATTAGCTTTAGCGTTTTTTCCCATTTTAATGGGACGAGCGGTATTTAATCATCTCAACAGCGGAGAGTATGCAAATACATGCAGATGAATGCTAATCAATGGTGAGGAAGGGGTACATTAGGAAGCTAATAAAGGTGTATTAATGTGCTTACTTTTAAACACCAGAACGGCATTCTACTTCGAAAATGAAAATATAATTTAAGCATTCAAAAATAAAAAAATAACAATTTTCCGCTTGGTTAATGGTAGTGCTTTATAATCGGCAAAAATATTGCTGTATTATTCAGAAACATAAATTGAAGTATTTGATAACGGTTTTGGATACTTTATTTATCAATGCTTCTTCTACAGCTTTTTAACCCCCTTTATAGTTTGAATCAAATCAAACGATCAATTTGAAAAACTCATTTACTTTTGCTACAATTTAAATGATTAGAATAGATCTAAAGAAAATGTTTACTTTCCTCAGAAGAAATTTCCTCAGAATTTTGGATTTTATTTATTTTTTAATTCAAATTATCTCTTCTTCTGCTTATTAGAAGCAAAAAATTATATTGAGAGTTTTATTCATATGCTTAATAAAGGATTCCAAAATCCACAACCAAGAAAAAATATAACTCCTTGATTCTTGAGTTAATAATAACATTTAAATTAATATAATATATATAATATAATTATTATACTTATCAAGGAAGACTTATTTTCAACCGATTACCGGATGAAATTAGAAAAATTAATGATAAAATCCAATTAATAAACACTGTAAAAAAATATTTTAAAGATAATCTCAAAAAAAAAAAACAGTTTCCGACTAATCTAATCTACTTATAACTCAGTTTCCACGTGATACTCCATTCTTCAAATAAGTTAAATTTTGTATTGTTTTTAGCAACTAATTACAATAATTCTGGACACATTATCCAAACAGTAAAATTGTTTTGATAGTAGATAAATACTTATAATTACATATCACCGAACTTACAACTTATTGTTTTTTACATTCACATTGTAATTTAAGAACTTAAATATAGCATTAAAAAATGTACACTACTCTTCCAGACACAAGCTAACGCTTCCATGGAAGAGTGGTATTAACATATTTGAATATGAACATGTAAGCAAATTAATACATCATCTAAATGTACATTATATTTTATATGCTATAATCAATAAACGTTTGATATAAATAAAAAATAAAAAATAAAAAAAAATTTAATATTATTTATTCAATTAATATTTTTAATTAATATAAAAATGTAGTCATTTTAAATACATGTAGAACAACGAAAGTATTTTTAAATATTTATATTGAGGGATCAGTAGGATTTATCGGTCCATAAGTTAGTTCTATCGACCCGAACCCTTTGATATGAAAATATCTGGAGTCGGTAAATTATTTTCCCATTTGGTCTCTGGTAGGTTGACATGAGTGCACTTGCATTGCGTGAGTTGACAAGATGATCATTTGTGGAAAAGTGTGTAGAAGGGTTTAGTTTTTCCTGTGAAAATAATTAAAATATATTACGTGTCCGGTGTTAATAGTGTACATTGTTTTATAAATAACTTAAGTTCAAAATGCATAAAATAGAAAAACAATACTTATGAACAGTTAGTAATATTTAAAGAACAGAAAAAAAGAGATTTATAGTTATACTTGAGGTTTCTCATAACTCGCCTCATTAGGTTAGCCTGTGTTGAGTCACTAATTTTGTAAGTTAATTTGTAATAATAAGAACATACATATTTAAGAAAAAATTTAGTTACCCACGTAAAAACGAATTGATATCATCGAAGAAGAAGATAATTCGAATAAACCTAAACAAAACATGAAACAGAAAAAGTCACTGAAAAATGAAAAAGGTAACAGTCGCAACTGGAAATCAAACCCAGGATCTCTCGTCTTACCGGGACGGCGCGGCGCTCACTCGGCCATTGGAACCTATTTTTTTTACATATTTTTTCAATACCATATTTTAAATTCAGAATTAACAATATATCATCTTCATACACTTTTTTATGAATGCTGCTATCTTTTTAAATGTTTTAAAATTTTCTCGCTGGATCCAACGAGATAAATTAATTAATAACATTTGAAGAATTGTAATTTCAAATGATGAATTCGGACAATATCCAGGTATATTATTAAATTTAATAAAAAAAATTAATCAAAACAAAGATCTAATATTTTATCAGGATTGCTATTTCACAAAAAATAAATGCTTTTTTAAAATAATTTTGTAAGTCTTCAACTTGTACGTTGTTCATTATGACCAATAGGTTTAATCTACTTTTGATATATTAATTATCATCTCGACGAATTGCTTTAGTTACATCCATTCTGAATAGATTCTTAGATCCCAGCCGCTGCTCTTTCAAAATTCCTACCTGCATTGGTATTCAAAGTGCATCGCACAATGCACTTGAAGTCGTAACAATTGACACACTGCATTATGCTCTTCCATTCTTTGCATTACATCAAGTGCACGTTTTCTCAGGCGCGGTGGAAAGCAATTCTATGAATACAAACGTCTTTTCCCGGTTTCTGATGTGCACACTGTATTAATGAACCAACACTCAAAAGCTTAAAATAATAGAGAACAGACTAAAAATAACCAAAAACCTCTATACTAATTATCATTTTATTTACCAATTCCTGGAATTCATCGCCTTGCGAATAAACATTTGTCATCTTGTAGATACATTTAGTGTTAACAATTTTGCAAGTTTCAAAAGGCTCTAATTTGCTAATAATTAACATTTACTATTTTTATTAAATCTTCTCTCATTCGAAACCTTACGAGTAAATAACATTCCTCTTATACTTTTGAATGTAGCTATAACTTTGTGGTTATCCATTAAAGATAAATGAAACAATTTAACTTTGTTTGAACCACTTTTATATTTGAGTAAATCCGACCGGTTTCAGAACGACCGTTCCTTCTTCAGTGCAAATGTATACTGATTTGACAGTTTTGAAATATGGATGGGAACAATGTATTATTATGGTAGGGGTGGAGTCGTTTTTTTTTGTATTTTTTTGTTTTTAGAATTCAATTTTTCTGCTCAATGTTGCAAAAATCTCCCTTCGATCTCCCCCGATTCGCTGGAACACACACAAATAATTGTACGCGGATACCTACTAACTAACTTTTATACATTATACCTACTGTGTTTTATGTCAGGTCTTATTATTTAACTTCTTTGTATATATATATATTTTTTGCTAAAATGTATTAGTTTTTAATGGCACAACTCTTAAAATTTTATTTTTTTAAATCTCTGCCATGACATTCCACGCCTTATTGGTTTGTAACGCACATAATAAATATTGTATTCATATATTTTTATCACTAATTATTTTCTCTGTTTATCATTTAATTTTTTAATTTTATTATTTTGCTTTTACTTAACTGTTTTGCATGACCGATATTTGCATGTGTTATTTTTATTAAATTGTGAAATTATTAACCCCGATACAGGCGAACCCTAGTGGGGTTAATAATTACATGCTAAAAATATATGTATATAAATTGTGAAGAAGCAATAAATAAATAAAAAAATAAATATGCTCACACTTGCTTTTCTATGTTAAACTTTCTTTTACTTACTATTTCATCCTATTATATTTAAAATCATCGTACAAGTATTTAGCTAATTTGCACAAAATTTTATTATATACATATGCAATAATGCTGTTTTCTTACAATTACTACAATGATAAATGCATTTACCTTGTTTTTCTTAAATAATGTAATCAAATGTAAACTTTTCATGTAAAGCCCACTAGGGCGTTAATAAATAATGAATAAATAAATTTAAAAATAAATAATCTATTGTTCAAAGTTATGTTACTCTCTGGTGGAAAACAATCATACAAAAATGTAATACACTTCTGTACAAAGTGAAATGAGTGCTTTCGATTTTCCATTCACTTCTTTCAACAAAGTAAATAAAAACAATATCAGATTATAGATTTGGCAAAGAAAGAAGCAGATGTAATCGGCTAACGAACTTGACATTTTGCACACAATACACTTTTAAAAAAGTCTCGATTGAAGGGAAGGTACTTTGTATGACTTATTTGTTTTATTTACCATTGCAGTACACGTACATAAATACATGAAATTGGATAAAGAAGAATATTACGAGAAACGTGATTTACATTCGTCCTGCTCGATAAGATGAGCGAGCAAGAACTCATTTTTTTAAATATTTATTTTCAGATTAACTGGAAAAGTATGTCATGGTTAACTTTGTAGATGATTTTGTTTAAATAAGAATTAACAAACGAACCTATTTAAAAAAAAACTATTCTATTCTTCGCATATGTCTTAATTTTCTTTTATTTTGTATCCTGATAAAGAAACTTTTGTAACGAGACAGGTTATATTATGTTTTATTAAAATAGTCATTACAATAAACACAATTACTTTCAATTTTTAAAGTATGTTACAGTTACATATGCTTGAAGGGAACAGGGTCGAATTAGCTCAGTTGGTGGAGTAGAGTCCCGGCAACGTTAAGGTCCTGGTTTTAATTCTTAGATGTGACTGTCTCTTTTTCTGATTTTTTTGTTTGAAATTTTCGTTTGAGAGTCGCTAATATTGTCTTAAATGTTTAAATATTTCAATTGGAGGTTTCACGGAATATTGACAATTTTAACAATTATTGAAGACGTATACATTCAATATTGAACATTGCCGCAAGTCGGCAAAGTCTAGATATGAATTACCCAGTTTGTGTAAACGTGTTATGAGAAAACTTACATAAAGCAGGGTATTAAATGCACCAGGTTTTGGAACAAGTCATTGAATTCAAAAGTACAACATGTGCAATGTGCATGCAGTTCGATTAGTTTCAATAGAAAATCTATTCAGAAGTATAATATTATTTTGAATGGAATCACCTGACTTCTTCAAATTTAGCAAATTCACTTTGTGGCACCATCACCTGAGTTTAAGTTTTCAGGAAACCTTTGATGCTGACTATTGAATTTTTGTCAAATACCTGATCAATAGTCGAATTCAATTGTTTGGAATGTTTTAACCATTCAAGACATTTACAACATTTTTAGAAATTGGAGAAATGTATTTTTGTTTTTGTTTGTTGTTTCAACCCAAGATATTGGTTTCAACACAAGAATGCTTTCATTAAAAAAATCTAGTTGGTGCATTTATGATAAATTATTATCACTGTATCGTTTTATGAAGTCATAATCAAAATTTTGTGAAGCCGCATTTACAATTGCCTGATTTTTTTTAAATGATGAGTTTTGATCAAGTTTATAAGTTTCAATAAGTCATGGGTTGTTTCCCAAAACCTCTTAAAATAGCTGACGTAACTCCATTTCTAAAAAAAATTGGACGATGAAGATCTTTCAAATTAACAAACCCTTTCAAATCTTCCATTTATATCAAAAATCTTAGAAAAAATCACTGCTTCACAGATATATTACATTATGTGCAAACATTTTTAAGTCACTTAAAATCAAATTAAATGTATATAAATACAACTGTACAACTAAATATCATTCTGCAAATGAAAGGTTCAATTCAGTGGAAACTGGGTTACTGCGTGTTTCGTAGGATATAACTCTTGCTATCGAACCGGGTAAATTGGCATTTCTTTCAGTCTGAGACACAAGCACCACTTTTGACTCGATTAACCATCTTTTTTTTCTTATTAATTGAAGAATCTGATTAGTAGAGTCCTTTGGTTTAAACTGTGGCGTTAAGAACTTGCTGACAACATAGTTTGGCAATCGCTTGCAAGTCGTGAAGGTGGAATATATGTAAGTCTCCCCAAATATCAAATCGATAAATTAAAATCCGTTTTCAGCTCCGCGGAAAGACTTATCACCGGCACAGCGTATCTAAATATTACCACATTTTAGAACCTCCCAAAAATCTTCACTGGCTCAAACGTCCTGAAAGAATCCAGTTCAAGCTCGTCTGGTATTATATTAACTTAACGGAATGGCTCAGGCTTACTTATCGCAAATGTTTATTCCAGAAAATTTCAATACTTGACAGTCAACCCTTAGATCAGCCGCGTCATCAGCTATCGGAAGGTTGATGCAGTTAGTGTGCTTTCGGAGTGTCAGGACTTAAGGCCTGGAATGGACTGCCATATGCTTTAATAATGATCACAGACTCGACAGAATTTAGAGCTAAACTTAAAACTCACTTGTTTAGAGAGTCGTATCTGTCAGAAACCACCACTTTCATAGCCCGCGATATTGTTAATAACTAAATGTGTAAAAAATGTAAGCAACTTAAAGTCATTTAATAAAAATTCTACAGTCTTAAAGAGTCCTACATTCGTCGTTCAGTCATTATTATTATTATATGGTCTATAATTTTTATCAAAAAATCGTCATTCTACTATAAAGAGCTAACGGCTGTAGTGTTTACTGAACTCGAACAACACCAATGCATTCTGTAGAACTTTCCGCATCGGTCTTAATTCCTCCATCCAGGTTACAGCAGTCGGTTGGTAACCCAGTGAATTCCTCAGGTCAGCATTTTATTTATTTATTTTATTTTATTTCTATATATTACAATATTTACCTAATTATTAACATTTTTACATAATGTGTTTAGCAATTTAATTATATTGGGTGTAAGGTAGGTTTGTGAAGGTGAAACTGTGGATGGGTAATTTTGTATGTTTCGTGAACACCTCACTAGGAGAACCTGTGCTGAGGTGTTTATGTGTTTATGATTAAGTGTGATAAGTATTTATGCGTTGTAGTAGAAAGTTTTTTTAATTTAAAAAAAAATATATATATATATATTTTTTTTAAAGTTTAAGATAGATAATCTTAATATATAAAACAAAGTCGGGTTAGTTACACTATTTATAACTCGAGAACAGCTGAACCGATTTTGATGATCTTTGATTTGTTGGATTTTTTTCCGCCTCGGATAACATAATAACTATTAAAACATCGCAAAAATTCACGAAAAATAAAGTTATGACGAAAATTCATTTCCTCATACATTTAATATGGGACGAATTTTCATCTTTTGAAAGAGCTGCAGGAATATTGTGGTAGGTAGGTATAATATTGAGGTTTGCTTGAATTCCAAAAATTAAAAACGTCAAATGTCAATGTGCTGATTGTTTTTATTTTGTACTTAAACATATAATGCTGCCTCTCTTTCTTACACTCTAAATGTCAACAGTCGTAAATGGGACAAATGGTGAACGTATGTCTGCACAACTCCAGGAAAACAGTCACTTCTTTTCAAAACATTCAAGGCGCACTGTGACGTGGGGTACCTATTGCAATTCGGTGAAGTCAATCAAATACATCTGCAAATTTGTCACAAAAGTCAGCGATATGGCGGTTTTTGGCGTTAAAACTACAAATAAAAAACGATGAAATCACACGCTATCAAGTTTGTGAGCTACAATGAGGCGATTTGGCGTATATTCTCATTCCCCATTCATGAACGACATTTCATGTTGTATATTTTGTTGTATATTTGGCGATGCATCTGGAGAATGATCAACGAGTTTATTTCATTACATCGATTGTTGCCAAACGTGCTGAAACACCTCCAGCAACAACATTGACCAGTTTCTTTTCGATTTACCAATGCGATCTGTTTGACCGGACGTTGCTCTATTCTGAGATGCCACGTTATTACATTTTGTCGAACGCTTTGTTGAAGAGATTTCCACGTCGGAAGCACGGCGATGTGGTTACTGATCATCCGGTTGTGCGTTCTACTGATGCTCTTGGTCGCATTTACACAGTTCATGTAAAAAGTAACGAATGCTTCTACTTTTGGTTGTTGCTGGTGAATGTTCGTGGGCCGACATCGTTTAAATCACAAGTCAATGGTGTAGTATGCCCAACAATTCGTGTTGCATGTCAGCAGATCAATTTGCTTGAAAACGATACTCATTGGGACATGACAATCACTGAAGCAATTATTTCTGCATCTCCAGTCTGATACGCACATTATTTGCTATCATTATTTCGACATGATTCCCATCGAATCCACGTGAAATATGGAAAAAGTACAAAGATGACATGTCAGAAGATATTTTACATCGAATTCGTGTCAGTTCAGGGAATCCTGATCTCGAGGTGAATGAGGATGTACATAAACAGGCATTGTTTTTGATCGAAGACATATGTTACCTCATGTGCGGCAGTTTGTTAGTCAAGTTAGGAATAACAACGCCAGATCGACGCTTCATGAATGCAATGAAACTTGCAATGAATGATGCTTTCAATCAAGAATTGGTACGTGAACGTGAATATGATCAACCAATGAACCAATCAGTTTGAACGAATGTACCACTGTTGTACCCCCAACAGAAGGAAGTGCACTATACGTTAACGAAGGCTGTTGATGATGGAAATGGTGGCTTATTTTTCCTCAATGCGCCCGGTGGAACTGCGAAGATATCTAACGACAACAAAACGAAAAATGTTAGATATCACAATGTGCTTCAATGAAGGGAATCGACCCAAATGCAACCCATCCAGTAAATAGTTTTAACAGAAAGTAGTACAATACTGCCACGTGAATCATTTCGATTCGCTTTAATAAAGCTAATGTCTTGCTGCCACGTGAATTACATTTCTTAATTCATTTTGAGTATTAATTTTAACTTAAAAAAAATTAAATTAATTCAGCTAATAAGTTAACACAACAGTTATTGATTCTTAGGCGGTACGAAGTTCACCGGGTCAGCTAGTATTAAGATATATATTAAAAAATTAGAAAAATATATATGTAAATAATATAAACATACATATATTTACACATACAAATACATACACGTACATGCACACACATATATATATAAATACATACATATACATAGATGTACATACATTACAATACATACATATACAAATTGTAAATGTATGTATAGTTGGTGAATACTTGAAAAACTACTTAATTATTAAGTTTATTTAATTTTATAGTTTTGTTATGTTTGGTTAGGGATTATAATGTTTTGTATAAAGTTAATATCTTGATTTTTAATCCAGGCAGTGATATGTTTTTTGTGAATGTTTGTAGATGTATTTGCATATAGTGTTTGTTTCAAAGTAGTGGGCATACAATTAAAAAGTTTGGTTGCATAATAATGAAAGTGTCTTTGTCCATGTGTGGTGTGTGTTATCGGTGTGTTCAGTATTTTATTTGTTGAGGACTTGGTTTTTATTATAGTCTCCGGTTGAATGGGAATTAGTAGTTTGTTTTGGAGTAGGTGCAGTATAACAGATTTGGCACAAAGTTGTCTTATTGACATGACTTCTAATATTTGGCAGATTTCATTTATTTTTTGTAGATTTTTGTAGCATTTGTTAACCTCCTCAAATAATAGATCATGTATGAAAACGTATAAAGTGATGTTTAATAACAATATTGGTAGCGTTGAAAATTAAACGTACCCCCTTCCCAATAAGACATAAGGATTCCCGGTAACCGCCTGCAATGAAGACAAAAAGTGATTAATTTTGTAAAATGTGAATCGATTATCCTTTCCAATGAATTACAAACCTTTCTTCATATTTTTTCACTTCACTGTGCAGATTTGAACTGATTTTGAAAAAAAACACGGAAAACTAAGGTGTACAGATTGTATTTACCAAGCAAGTAAACAGTTAAACTGAAGTAAGAACATACAATAATGACGCGAATAATTTTACTACGCCCTTAATAGGAATCCTTCGTACTTTTGTCAAATTCCGCCTTTCCTTCGTTAATGGCCTATTTAAATGAAGGAGCAGTCGAGCTGTAATTCTGAATCTACGTTTATCGAATTACGCAGCCAATTTCGTGAAAGACGATGGTCGTGCTCGCCGAAAGTCGGTCGGCTCGAGCGTCTCAAACTTACGGATACACCGCCATTACAAGCCCGGGACAATGCGTTAAGTTGCCCGAAACTGGGGAATAGCCCCCTAGGCGATACGGCACGATACGGATAACACTCTAATTCTAGTAAGGAAAATCAGCAACCGATGAAAAAAGGAATTCCCACACAGAACACATTTTTTGGCCCTATGAAATGTATTTTTCCTTTTAATTTTGTTATTTTGTTTTGTCTTTTAACTGTGCATGGACTTAGTAATCAGCTCTTTTAATTCGTAATCTAGGAATACACATTTTAGGGAAGTAAAATGTGGCAATTTGTCAAACATTTCCGAAAAATGCCAATTCGAAGAAAAAAATAAATTTTGTTTCCGAATAAGTTTCATTGGGTGGTGTTTTTTTCCTGGTTTCACAGCTACAGCAACTAAATAAGTCTCATAATATTAGGTCCTTACATATGAAATTGGCATTTTGCCGTACTGGCAACTTTGATCTCAAATATCTTATCTTTGGTTAGGAATTCCAAAATCAAATTTATACAGCTATTTACTCATGTATTTGTGTTTCGAAAATTATAATTCATTTGTTTTTTCCTTAATTGTTTTTTTTTCTTTGCGTCACTTAGTTTACAAAATGGAAAACTTGAAATATTACGTTATTTACCAGTACGAGTTCCACCGTGGCACCAGTGCTGCAGAAATGGCTCGAAGGATTAATGATGTGTATGGCGACGGTGCCGCAAAAGAAAACACAGTGCGTTTTTGGTTCCAACGTTTTCGATCTGGAAATTTCGACTTCATTCTTGATAATGAAGAATTGAAGGCTATTGTGGAAGCGGATCCATCGCAAACCACGTCCGAGTTAGCTGCAGGCTGCGGTGTTAGTGATAAAACTGTTTTAATCCACTTGAAGCAAATTGGGAAGGTGAAAAAGCTTGAAAGGTGGGTACCTCACGAATTGGGTGAAGCAAATCAACAAACGCGCGTTAGAACGCTAGATCACACACTGCACAACATACGGCTACCAAAATAGAGAAGCTTCAATTGGAATGTCTAAGACATCCACCGTACTCTCCGGACCTTGATCCAATAGATTACCATTTTTTTCGAAATTTGGATAACTTCTTGCAAGGGAAAAAATTCAACTCCGATGGGGCAGTCAAAACCGCCTTCAAAGATTTTATTGATTCCCGTCCGAATGGTTTTTTTAATAAAGGGATCGATGAACTACCTATGAGATGGCAAAAGTGCATAGATAGCAATGGTACATACTTTGATTAAATAAAAATATTATATTAAAAAAAATCGACTTTATGTTCCTCCCATACAAAACGCCAATTTCATATGTAAGGACCTAATATATGCGTTTTATCACAACGAACAGAGTTTTCGAGTTAGTAGTAATTATATAAACTAGCAAAGTTCAATGGTGACTTAAGTTTTATTATACGTTCCTACTGATTGATTCTGTGCATCTGCTATTAGACAAAAATGTGGTTGTCTTAACACATGATTTCAAGGGTGACCTTATAAAGAGGTGGTGTCACATACAATACCGCTTTACAATTTCCCAGTCGTATTTGTGTGAAATTGAATTTTGAGTAAGATTAATAATCGCTATTTTAATTAAGCCATCATTTGGGAGCTATTCCATCTGAAAAGTAGGTATTGAATAATTTCCGCCAGCCCCCGTCTTATAAATTATTTACATAATATTCAATTTACATATTTTTGCTTTCAACTTGAAATTGAAGAAATGGGATAAAAGAATGCAAATCTTATTGATGATCGGAAATGCCTTATTCAGGAGCATTCAAAGGCATGTAAATTTTTAAACAGAAAAATTCTTTGTGAGGCGGGTACAGAAAGAATCCTATTTTGTATTGGTGTTATAGTACAAATAATATACGAGCGATCAAAAGCGGTGTTATTAGGTACAGATTCATATTTAAATTCTTCTTCTCTCGTGGGGTGTTGAATGCCTGGGCGGTAAAGATATGAGTTAGGGTTCCCAGGAATTGGAGTTCAGAATTGCAATGCCACGAAGTTAGTGTTTCCGTGGCTGGGAAATAATAATTCCTAAGTTTGACTACATAATGTTGTGATATGGCAATCTCAAGTTTGAGAACATTGTGAGGCTGAAGGAAGTGAGGGAGAAATGAAATGTTTGGATGTATTTGGACACTTAGGATTGGTTAGTAATCAGAGATGCGACATTATCAATCTGCTTTCAATTCTAAATGGTGGGATCTCTGTCGAAAGGCGATACTAAAGGTAAACATTTCAAAATATGAACAATAAAAGAGAGATGGTGATCTGATAATATATTTGGTAGACTTTGGTACACGTTTGAGCCAGCTGCACAAGCGATGTCATTTTTAAAACTCGCGAAAGTGGTGCTTATTACGACGATTGGCGCTTGATTTCAATTTAAAAAATATATATTCGTTATTCGTTCCAACAGACATTAACCCTTTCTTTAATTGAAATGAACAGAAGATTATGTTTCATAACAACAAATCCAAGAAAATAAAAAAGTAGGCTCGAAAAAAAATGTAGAAAATAAACTTTTTTTTTTCATTTCATATTTTTTCATAAACCATTGGCTCCATAAAATAGTTTTACATTCTACATCCGACACAGAAAGTCAAATTAGAAATGTAGAACACATACAACAGAAAAGGGTGATAGGAAATACAGAACACTAGAATGTCATGGGGGGCAGTTTTGCAAAACTGTCTGTAAATGACGTTAAAAATGTCAACGGTCAAAGCATGAGAGTCAAACAGTTGAGTTGCTCCGTTGATGGGCGCGTTCCGATAGGCAGAAGTTATCGCTTTTGGGGCATAAAAAAGTAAATGGGATCTCCCACGAGTACACTTACATAGTAGAAGTTTGGAACTGGGTAATGTAACCCCTTTTAACATAGGTGGATTGCGTGTAGATCCAGAGATTATCCTTAAAAAAATGTTTACCAAAAAACATTTTTCGAAGATATTGAAAACAAGTAATCGTATAAAGAAAAATGACAGATACAGAAATTGATAGTATGTGCCTTTAATCTCTTATATAATATACAGGAAACTCAGGAACCTCTTTTTATTTTTTTTATCTCGAGGTTAATATCTATGGTTCCGCTCAGAAGCGGTTCAAATTATGAAGCCATTCTCTAAGATGTTGCAAACAAATGCTTTGTTTGTTACTTGTAATATAAAATGACAGTCTAATTGTAACCGCGTCGCGTCGTTATGAATTTTCCCCTTGACCATAAACTTCTCCGTGCATTGTTAAAAATTATGTTTCTTAAGTATTGAAAATTATTTTGTACAGTATAGTTTTATTGGGTTGACAATCAATGGCCTTAAATCAACATTCAAAGCACGACAGATCGAGCTATTCGACGATGCAGCGCCAAATTTCCTTCGGGAAAAGGTGAGCGAATCAAATCTCAGAAGTGGAAGTCCCTGTTTCAGACGGCGCTGATCAACGAGTAAAGTCTCTTTGTCACAATGTTTCATCCAATAATACCTTTTTATTTTAGCAGAAAATAGACACTTTAAAAAATGTAGAATTAAATAATATGTTCTTTCGTAGAAATGTAATTGAGGAATACGACCAATTCACCCAACAAAAACAATTCGCTGATTTAAAAATCTAAACGATTCTTTTTCCAATTCATTTGTATTTTTGCACTTCCTATTGGTTAAAGGTTTTTATTCTTAATCACAAATCTTAGAATTGTTTTTTTTAACACTCTAAGCTCATGCACAACTTTATTTAAACGAATTTTATGAGAACCCCCTTTCCGAATCCCCTTACAATAAAAACACATTCATTTGACAACCTTTATAAATAAGTAAATGAAAAATAATGAATACCTTTCATGAAATTTAGATCACGAAAAAACCGTTATTATTTTTAGATTATTCTCCCCAACCAAATTATTCATTTAATTTTTCTGAAATCATAAAAATTCATTTAGGCCGCTGAATCCATTTGAGAGAAAAATGATGACCTCTATAGACCAAGCTTGCCTACCTTCGACGAGTAAAATTTTCCAATTATTCGCGGACAAAGTGTGAAAGCTCCGACGAATGAAGTGATCTGCAATGCGGGCGGGCCTGCACTTAGTATTATCATATCGAGTGCGGTAGAAACAAATAATATCTCGATCTGCATTTACTTTTAAAATATTCTCCAAGAATTTCCATATTGAATTGAATAATTTTGTTTATCTCTGAAGTACGCTTCATCCAGTCGCCGTCTGCTTTTGAAGGTAAAAATACAGTCTCATGGTTTGGAAGACAAAAAATAACATATTATGCAAATTTTAAACAAATATAAAAAATTTCACCTGTTTACGACGTTATTTGAGCATTGATTTAAAAATTTCAAGTAAATGTGACTTTTTTATTTTCAATCAAATTCAAACTATTGATTGTTATTTGTGGATATTCCTCTCTCCCCTTGCCCTTTTTTAAGCATCACTAATTCAGGTACGAGTGCTTGTAATTATTTTTGTGGAACCTACATTTTAATAAACGCAGTAGATTTGACTAGCAAATAAAATCTACACTAAACTTTCCTCACGAGCCATATAACTACTGGACTCTTGCATGCATAATATTATTTTGTTGACCAAAATTCACAAGGTGTTCTTTTCATTCAACTCTCCTGATCCATTAACATCACTCCAATGACCCCTTATTTGCATATTATTAGAATATTCCTTTCTATATGGATATATGTACGTATGTGTTAAAAGAATCCATAAAAATACCACAAAAAATATAATTATTTCTTTAATAGCTCTCAATGAAACTTCGAATCATATTCGTAACATGACTTAATGAAATTATCATCAAACACTGTGTCTACTTCTGTATGAGGGTTAGGCAAGATGCATCCTTTAAGTCTAACTTGATTACGTCATCTGGGATTTGACTCTTACTTTAAGTCTAAATTGATGACTCTTGCTTTGAATTTATCTTGATTACGTCGTCTGTGAGCTGACTCTTACTTTAACTCTAATTTGATTACATCGTCTGTGATCTGACTAGCTTGATTAAGTCGTTACTTGAAAAGCCGGTATTGATTTGTGAAAAGAATTATGTACAAAATAATATTAAAACCGTTCGTTTAAAGTAGTGACGCCGTGAGCTATAAAACACGGACATGTTTTATAGCCAATTTTATTACGCAAACCTATGCGTATTTTACATTCCGCATTACAATGTGGTTAGGTTTGGCTTACCAATCTGCATACGGATTGCTCGCAATGGAGTTGGAACCCAGGATTGGGTTCTCCAATATGATTCGGACAAATTTACGTTATTCAGGCAAGCTCTGGAATGCAAATTCCAACCGTTGGAATAGTGATTGACCGCCTTTCTTGAGTACCTATTTGACAGTTGTTAGACACTAGATGTAGAATAGAAGAATCGATGAAATATCTAGAACAAAAGGATGTTGTATGTTATTTATATTTAAGTTTGACTACCCTGTTCTCAAACATTCTGAAACGCTTATAAATGGAAAAATCTCGTTATGAACGGGACAACTACTATTCGATTTAGATAATAATCAACTCTTACGTTAAAGTTACGGTATTTACTAACGGTTCAAAGTAAGCGATGCAAACATCCTCAAATAAAAGACTTAAATATGTAAATAGATATTTTCTAAATAATTATTTTGCTATCGTAGAAGGCAATCTGTTATACTGTTATTAATTAAAAAAAAAATTAAGCAACCCCCGACACTAAAAAGAGCTGATGACCTTGAAACGCCTGAACAGATTTTCATGAATTATAGCTGAGAACCATCTCGATCACGTCACCTTTCAAATAAAAAAACCGCATCACAATCGGCCACAGACAGACACACAGAAAGTTAAACTTATAACACCGCTCCTTGCGTCAGGGGTTCAAAATAATAATTTTGGATGTGACTCTAGAACATTTTATTAGAATTTAATTGTTATTTTTAACATTTGAAGTGTTTATAATATTTAAATGGAAAATTATACAGTATTGTCTTTTTCAAAGTTAGAATTATTTTATTTTTCCGTGCGATTTCACGGGTCTGTGCGAGTATTTCATTAAAATACAATTTAGTAGCTGTGGGGTAAATTTAACATTAAGATTTCTCTCCTTTAAAATCCTTTATGCATTTTATTTTCCATATACATACAAGAATACTTACAAAACATAATAAAGCATATAAAAACACAAAAATTGCGAAAAAAACAGAGAAACTTCGTAATATTTTGATAAATAAAGCAAATGCAGGGGCTGAAGAAGGGTATTTATTTATCTGGTGGTAGGTACCTACGCAGTCTGCTGCTTTTTTAACAAAGTGGTAAATTTTCAAACTTAGATCGTAGACCTTTTTGCTGGAACAAAGGCAAGCAGTAGAAATATTCCCTTTGCGTAGCAAATATTTTAGGAAGGTATTGTATTATTAAATAATAAATAAAGACGGAACAACGAGCGGGCATTATTAGGATAACAATAGAAACGGAGGGTGAAAAAATACAAATATATCACTTGTAGTACGAGTATATTCGAGGGTGGGCTGATTTATATGAGAAATGGTCAGATGGAGTGCGTGCTCCAGCCCATCAGAGTATTCAGTGTCTTTGCTCGACCGCATCACGGAACTCGACGACTTGGAAATTAATATATTGTCAGGAAGGAATTTTAAATTAAAGGAAACTAACTAACAATGGTGTAATGGGGATTTTCACAAACTATGAATACCGTAAAAGTGTGTGGAAGATTTAAATTTTGATAAATAATCCACAAGCCGCCACATGCCGCTACACTTTTAATAGATTTTGACAGGTAAACCAGATTTAAAACATAATTGCCAAAAGAAACACCGGTTTCAGTCGGGATAAACGGAAAAATATGCTTTAAAATTCGGTTTTCATTCAAAGTTACAAATTTCCATTGCCGCCATTTTTTTTGTGTGGATTTGACATTTGCGAAGTTTCATTTCAAACCAAATACGCTTGAATTACTTAGTACACCTAAACTAAGAACCTAAAAACCTATTTTATGTACGTAAATAGTTTTTTCTTGTAGTAATTGTTGAAATGAAGTTTGATTTCCATAATCCGTGCTTAAAAATGCGGCGGCTAATAAATTATTTAATAAAATTTGTTTTTCTGAAAAAAAATCGTTGTACTAAAAATGTGAAATTCAAATATTTTTATTAATAATTATTGATTTTGAAAAAAAATCACACATTCCTAAACGGTTCCAATTGGCTTTATCACATTGAAACCGTTATCACATAGAAACCGTTATCACATAAAAACCGTTATCACGTAGAAACCGTTATCACATAGTAACCGTTATCACTTAGAAACCGCCACTAGCTGGTGAGACATCAATATTGACCGGCATGACGTCAACGCCACTGAATTTACGAATAAAAACGAACATGTCGTTTTGGCAACAAATCTAAGATGGCACATTTTAAATCTTGGAAGAAAATGTGTTCGTCAATATTAAAATAAAATAAAAATACCGTTAACATGGTAATTTAAAAAAAAAATTTTAGAGATTAAAAAAACTGTGAAATTACCCTTTTGCCCTTACATTTTTCCTTCATAAACATATTATCTTTCAAATTCAAATTTAAAAATATTAATTTAATAAAATTGACGTTGATGACCTAGTTCTGTCCTGTAGTAAAATAATTGATTCATACACATTCTTACATCAATAATAGGTAGGTATCTGAACGATTCATTTGATCGACTGTCCATGCCTTTCCTCATAAATTATGAAGCTCTGCTCTATCCAAAGGCTCTATCTCAATATTTATTAGTAAATCAAGCTTATTGTATTATTGCGCAGATGTACTAACCTATAAGCAATCTTCCAGAGGAAAACTTTAAAAAAATAACTTTTCACGATTTATTTGCATCGCTGTTTCAAAGTTATTTACGAAAAAACCTGCGTCCGACAGAAAAAAGAAAGTGTTATGTTTGGTTGGTGAAAGTTAATTTTATAAAAGGGTGATGAAGGGATGGCGAACGGAGATTGAAAGCCAACAATAACAGGCCCGGTAGACGTCGAGTTCCTCGCGAAGCGGAAATATTGTTACAAAAAATAACCAAATGGGCAAGCGATGCGGTGAATATTTTCGCGAAATGAAACATTGTTATGAATTCGTAGCGCATCACGTCATTCGAACCCCTTTCTGAGAGCAAACAAATATATACAAGCTATTTCTGGATTATGTATAGGCGTATTCCCTTATTACCTTTCGTTCACACGAACACGTAAATCGTGTTAGTATGTAATATCACCCACACAAATAGTAATAAGTTCTACGAAAGGGTTTGTTTCGGACCTTTTAATATGATTATTCGAGAAAATATTTCTGGACATTACTACAATGTTTAAAAAGGTCGCGATTATGTGCATTTTTGTCTCTGCGATAAAATAAATGATCTGCGAATAGCGAATCTGAGATCGCAGATCATTTATTAAAAAAATATCATAATTTTGACAAAAACCATTGACTTAAAATATTACATAAGGGTTATACGGCATCACAGATAAATAATTTAGTGATTTTAGAAGTTAGGAAAAATGTAAATAATAAAGCAGTCATAATTAATAAGCAGCAAATTTTTATAAACCCTCTTTTGAACCTTTTCCCACTTAACCGGTCTTCACCTGCTAATGACCTTGAAATCCCTAATTTTAATAAACTTCCCCCACTCTTACCCCTTCTCCTCCCTTCTACCCTTTCCTCCCATACGTGATCTATGTTTAATTTTTAAGTTTAGTATACATTTGATCCTGATGATGTGAGCATCGTTCACGAAACATGTTGATTGTATATAAATAAAAGTGATGTAAACAAAGTTATTTGTCTTTTCATTAAAATGAAGTTAATTGTATACACCAAATAAAAAGTCTCCATAGTTTTAGTACCCTTGAGGCACAGAATAGGAGAGAAATTAAAAAATTTAATCCATAATAACAGATACAAATTAATATTGGAATGACTACGTAATGGGATTTAATACCATAAATACAATGCAGGCTTTTCTGTGGCGTAAGGGGCTATTTTCAGGTTTAATTTGGGTTACGATTAGCATTATTTGTCCTCTACTAAATCGCCAGTAAATTTATTTTGCATTTTCCGCTCTTCGGTACTTAATTGATTATTAAATAATGCTTAATATTAATCGGAAATTTATGTTGTAAATATCAATGGATCAATCGTAAGCAGAATTTTTTTGATGACTGGAGGAATACCACAATTGCTATTTTGTTGATTTGGGTCGATTTTTTACAACATAATGGAGAAATTAATTTAAATAAATTGTATACAGACAGAATCATAATAGGTATTTTTAGTGGTAAAAAAACCTTCGTGAAAGCTTTGAATATTCATAATAAGGAGACATACGAGTAAACAATCGAACCATTTTTGTTAAGACATTTATTTAGACGGCACGCATGGGTTTTCGCCAAAAAAAAATCAACCAATTTAAAAAAAAGTAAATGTCAAAAGAACCCGTTGACAAACTGATATCAATCAGTTTAACGGGATTTAATTTAAAAATGTAAAAAAAACTTTAAATAAATAAAAAATGAATTTTATTAATAAAAAAAAAGTTCATTCGGCCATTTTTTTTAAATCCATTAAATCATTTACCAATCACGCGTATTACGATTACGAAAATTCAAATAATGTCATAGATCAGGACTTTCCAACCAGGGGGGGCGTAGAGAAATGTCAAGGGGGCGTAATAGGTATGTATTTATTTACGAAAAAAAATCTATTTAACGATTAACTAAGCGATTTGACCATAGCTCTAGCAAAGACTGAACCGAGAATCGATCAACTGGTACAGAGCATGCAAGCTCAAGTATCTCATTAGTACTTTAAAAGTTTTTATTTATTTGTTCTGAAATTACTTTGAAAGTTGTTAGACTAACTAATCTAATTATAAAAATATAATATAAATAAATAAAAAATAATAAAAGAATAATATGTATAATTAAAAGAAAACTAAGAAACATAAATGAAAAAGAAATTAATGATTAAAAGTGTATCTACTCTTCTATTAAAGATCCATAATAAATAAATATATTGTATCTGGTACGTTTTAGGTTTTTGGTGTATTATGCCGTGTTGCGCTACCTCCTTCTTTAGCCAACGTTTCAGACAGCGTTGCAGTGTCCATCATCAGGGCAGATCCGGTAGTGTGTAGATGTAGACACCATCTGGATCTGCCCTGATGATGGACACTGCAACGCTATCCGGAACGTTGGCTAAAGAAGGAGGTAGCGCAACACAGCATAACACCCAAAAACGAATAACAAAAAATATTGTATCTGTATTGTACCTATTTGAAATTCAAATAAATAATTTAGTTAATATAAAAAAATGTGTTTCTTATTTTTGTTGAAACTTAATTAAGGGGGTAATGAAAATATTTTGTTTTGGTTCGGGGAGGCTCGGCTAAAAAAAGGTTGGGAACCCTGTCTTAGATGATTAGATAGATGACTAAATAAACCAGATAAAATGTCGATTATAAATTATTACGACTTAAAGAAATTATTCTCGTACCCATACTTTCTAACCCAGTTCACCAGGCGTATGTTTGCCCATATTAAGATTTATAATACACTGTAAATTTACGGTAAATAATAGAATTTCCGGGTATACGTGGTACTTAGGTATCAAATTTCTAGTGTCCGACCGAAATAGGACTTTCTACCGAAACCGAAACCGAAACCGTTTCTTCGGTATCTGTCTCAGTTTTGGCCGAAACCAAAACTTTTTAGACATGACGTGTTAATTATCTGCTGTTGACTGAAATTTGGTTTATTTTTTACACTTATACAGACACAATAATTGAAGTATGTGTGTTTGGTTCTGAAAGAGTTTTTTAAAAACTTAATCCATATTCCCCAAGTCCTTCATCAATCATGTATTCCTTTCTCTTCTTCCTTTCCTCAAAAGTCTCTACCAGGAAAAGAAGAAAATGTTCCTACCTACATGTGGAAAAATTAAACAATATTGCCACCCAAGTTTAAATTACCTACTTGGGCAGTTGGAATTTCGTAGTGACATTGGTCACGACTCGCTATTCGAAATATCGCAAATAATCGCAAAAATTCATTTTTTATGAAATCAAAGTGTCGTTGCTTAAAACCTGGTGTTGTGCCGGTATATTGGGAAGCTGCCAGTACCAGGATCGATCCTGAAACGGTGCAGGAAGCCGTCAAAGGTAAGAGACTATTCCTTCATAGCCTATTTCCTATGATCGATATTTCAAAACACAATCAATGGTCTTTTACTCATCAAAAAAAAGGATTTACAGTCACATCATCTCGTGTTGCGGCATCGGCCGTCACAATGTGAAAAAATATATATCAAACAGTATTAATAGGCTTGCGTCTGCGTATTTGAATTTCAGAACCCAGATACGAGTGCATCTCGGACGCCACCCATACGCGCCGTGCCACAAATAACATCTGTGTATGTGGAATTTCACACAAAGCTAGTGTTATAATTCGGTTTCAAATTAAAAAATTCGACACAATATGTCACTACTTCCGTCAGCAGTTCGCATATGGATATTTCCCCCTATTGATTGACGGCAATACTTGACGAAGTTATTATAAATTACAAATAACGTCATTGCATTTCGCGTTTACTTTGTCACGGTTACTTTGTCCGGTTACTTTGTCACTGTTACTTTTTCACCGTTACTTTGTCACTGTTACTTTGATCCGAGGAACTGGCTATTTCAGGAACCAGTTCCTATCGGATCTAACACTCAAACCGGGTGAAGCCGAATTAAAAGCCGCCCGCAGGGCCTAGCAGCAAAAACCCTTTTTAATATTATCTACTGCTATAAAACAAATAAAAATTAACATTGACATTAACATTAATGTTAACCACTTCTTGGAACAAAAATTTGACGATAATCAACACTTACGTACATTATAAAGGAAGGACCAAATGAATTGAGTAATTTAATTTTAATTACTTTTACAGACACACCATTCTTATAACACGTGTTAAATGAAATAAAATAACGTGAATTGAAGTATGTAAGAAAAAACATCATTACTTTTTTTTGTATTACTGCTATAAAGCTAACAAAAACTTTCAATTTGGGAGGCGGGAATGGGTACCGCCGCCCCGGAAACCTTTATTGGATAACCAACACCTCTGCCATAGGTCACCCCAAGTGGTTCGCTACGTTTGGTGATTATGCAGGAGTGTCCGGGTTCATGGGGTGAGGTTTGTCTAGGTCTTGGAGGCGGATGACCAGGACACACTGAACCCCAGATTCCTACCCACCCCTTATTCCCTCTTCCTTCCCAGAACTCTCCCCTCCTTCCTTTCCTTAAAAAAACCCTCCACACAGCATCCCCAAAGATGACATAGGCCCTGAGGGAAATTATTTTCCTCAGGGCCTCCTGTGTGGAGCTCACGTAAAAAAAAAAAAAACTATTAAAATTAACAAACATTTTATCTAGGTACTTCTTGGAACAAAAATTTGTCAATAATCAACACTTACAGTATAAAAGGACCTCATTAATTAAGGATTTCACGGAATTGTGTTCACAATCACAACAATCACACACTCTTCAGACTAAATTTAACACTTATTGAGATCTTTTGCAGAGTTTCGGTTCGGCCGAAGGTTCGGCAGATTTTCGGCCGAAAACGAAACTGATGTCGAATCTAGATTTTCTTGCGAAACTTGCCGAAACCGAACCTTCTGAATGTAGCTATAACTTTGTGGTTATCCATTACCTATACATAAATGAAACAATGTTACTTTGTTTGAACCGCGGGTATATTTGAGTAAAGCCGACACGTTTGCCCTGAAGAAGGAACGGTCGTTCCGAAACCGGTCGGCTTTACTCAAATATACAAGTGGTTCAAACATAGTAACATTGTTTCATTTACCAATTTCTTTACTTATGAAGAGCATCTTTAACATTATTTGTAATACCTGGAATCATATTTTACACAATATTTGTACCCACTGCAGATATCTTGTCAGCAGGAGCTTAGTTCAAGAATATTATATAAAAGGAAAATAAAATAACCATGATCGTTAAAGTAGCAGCACTATAAACACACTTTTTTAAATATCCCCACACATAACACACAATCGAGGGCCATCGTATATGAAGACAACACATGAAAGAGGATTATAATACTTACTTACCTAAGTTACTTCCCAAAAGCCAAGACTTCAATATCATTACAATATTGATATGAACTTTATAATTATATTTAACCACAAAATTAACGCTATCTGTGAACAGTAGTGAGAATTTTGCCATAGAGCACTTTTTTCGTATGAAAACTTATTAAATATATATTTTTTAAATTTATTTACTAACGGCCAATTTCGAGGGTTTTTACATGTTTGGTAGTACAATTAATTCATGACCGATAATTTTGAAACAGAAAAAGAAATAAAAAAAATAAAATTAGATAAAAAATGAAGGTCATAAAATTACAAAAAAATACAGACATGTTATATATTTTTAGCAGATCCACAAAACTCGCCAAGTTGATATTAAATATATAAACATCACTTAAGTACCTACTGATTTCCCATAGTGTGAAATCGTTGTATCGGAGAGTGGGCAATGTAGTTCAGCTTATGACTGCTGCAGTAGAATAGTGTATTTTGTCGCGTTGTTACTGTGGGTATTCGTAAGTTTGGTGAGTTGTAGGAGTTGTATTTTGAATAAGAAGGTTAAGTCGTATTTTACGCTTGTTTTATAATGTGTGTATTTTTAGAAAATTTAATAAAAAAGATATATTTTAAGTCTTCTAGTGGGATATTTAATTTAAAATTTATAAAACAAAGACATTTTTTATGTATTCGCTCAATGTTATTAATGTGAATTTTATAAGATGGGATTGTTCTTAAAACGAAGCGTTTTGTGTTTTCATACCTTTGTTCACAATTTGGTGAATATGATTGGAGAAACTTAGTTTTTCATCCAAAATAATTCCAAGATCTCTTATTTCCGTGACTATCTCTAAAGCTGTGTTATTGATGGAATATTCGAATAAAACAGGATTTTCATTTCTGAAGAAAGTCAAGGTTTTTGTATTTTTCTACATTTTCTTTTTTTTATCTTTATTTTTTTTTTAAGCGACCGTATAAAATCTTTCTATAAGTATACAAAATAATGGTTATGTTCGGTAAAGATATTGTATTTCTTAGCCCTCCTCACAGGGGTTCCTGTGCCGAGGCAAACAAAAATTGTTTATTTATAGTTTATTTGTCTTCTATGTCGTTTTTAGTGTCTTCATTAGAGTGTTTTCGTTGACCTCTTTCAGCCATATTTTTATTCTTGATTTGTACCTAGGTACTCATTAATTTTTTTATTAGTTTTATGTCTTGGGGACTAACATTATGGGTTTAGTTGCAAAATAAGTGTAGTTTCTTTGTCCGAATGTGGTTTTATAACTTGGAATGTTTTTTGTCATTTTTATTCGAAATTTATTTTAAAATACATTATTTTGAACACACCAATCTTTAAACTTACAAACATTTGACTGTAGTATTTGGAATGATTTATATCAGTTTATAAATATTAATGGTATGGTGATTCGTTCACTGTAGGTACATATTTATTTTAAAACATAAGGACTGTCATTCCTTCTTATGTGTGTATAGTTTATTGTGTGTAATGTACAAAAGAAAAAGGTAGTCCAACATGGCACGATAATCCAAAAATTGACCACGATAAGCGCATGGCTGATGTTGTGAATGCAATTACAAGAATGGGATTCGATTGCAGGTTTCTCGTTGTACCTGGCTTATGAGCAAAATTAAGATAAGATAAAATAGGACATATTAGAAATACTGTAATATCAAACTAAACCGCAGAATGAACTATTGCAATATTAAACTAAACAGACGTTAGACATTTGTCAGTGAGAAAAATCCACAATTGATTTCAGTCAGATTCTCTGCGCACTTTCTCGCAGAACACACAAAGGATGTTTTATCATTCTTCACCCGTGGTGAGTCAACGTTATCACTTCACGTTTCACAATCCTCAGAAGATGCGTAAAGGACGTGCGGACCGTTGATGACGACGCCAAAACCAATTGAAATACATTTTCACAGGGCCGTAGCCAGAGTTGAATTTAAGGTAGGGCAGCGGTTATTACAGATAGGGCCCAAGTAAAAATGTAACTTGATCTGATCTGAGGGGAGGGGAGGAGGGGGGGATGGCCCGCCCTCTTGAGGTCGGCAAAATTTCACAATGAATATTAATAATATCTTGAAAAAATTTTAACCATTTCGTTTCTTATTTTTGTTGCACCTACGATTCAGACCGATTGAAATGGGCACGGAATTTTTCATTACTTATTCTGTGACAAAACTGGGAAATCCCCTTTCTTTAAATGCATGTATAATAATATCAACTTGATCACTGCAGCGACTGGCAACACCGTCTGGGTCGAATTTTGTTTTGCGCTTGAATTGTATATGACTCATATTCAGTGAGAATGCGATGCGCGACAATTCTAAGAAAGTTTCATGTATCATCATGTGTTCCTAGTACAAAAGGAATAGGAAAACTTTTCTTGTTCTGAGTGTAATATCTGAGCTAAAGCAGAGGACTCGCGTGCAGATTAACTCTTAGATTAAAACCAATTTCATGTTCCCAAAATTCCAGTAGCGGATTTACGGAGTAGTCCATTTTGAAGAAAACCTTTCTAATATTTCGAGTTGAGTTAAAATATTTGTTTCAAACCATTCTTAAAATTTCATAATTCGTAATACTACGTATTATACAAGAGTTATACTTATTAAAGCTGAGGACACGCAAGCAGATTCACCCTTAATTTAAAACCAGTTTTGTAATCAGAATGTAAATTTCCAGTTGTAGATTCATCTGCTGACAAATTTTGAAGGAAAACATTCTCTTATTTGAAGTGCAGTTAAAAAATTCTAGTTGCAGACTGTGGTGCTGCCAGAATAAAGAAAAACTAATTTCATCTGAGTGAGGCGACTCAGATGAAATTAGTTTTTCTTTATTCTGAGTCGCCCCAAACAGATTTAACTTAAACCAGTTTTGGGTTCAGATTGTAAAATTCCAGTTCTGGATTCACCTGCTGACACATTTCGAAGGAAAATATTCTCTTATTCATAGTGCATTGGAGGTTATCCATCACACACCCGCCCGGTGTAAGTAACGGTTACTACTTCAGGGCTCTCACAAAGACTCTAGACTAGACCCCCATTGTCCTTGCATATGTTGTTAGCGAGCAGTATGAAAGTGCTTGAATTGCTGACACTGATGACAAACCGTTTAGTATGGAGAAAGCCCGAAGATATCGGTCTAGGGATTGGTTTACTTATGACTCCACCGTTTAATAGCATTTCGAAACTGTTTGGGAATTTCCCGTAAGCAGTGATAGCAATATAATTAATAAATTACCATGTACCTTGTAGACCGACTCGACTCAAAACACCTTTTCATTGTGACAATACTATGACGAACGCAGAACAAAACTCAACCATAAATCGCTTGCATATTTTAGGCAATGAATATGCTAATATCGATCACGCCGCCGGTAATCTGGCATCATACAAAAGATGCGTTAAACTAAATTTGTTTGCTAGTACCACGTAAATATAATAGATCATGTAAACATAATATGCCTACCAGTACTTAACTCTAAAACTATAAATGCACAAGAAATCATAGGTACTTGTACAATTTATCATATCGGTTAACATAATCCAGTATTTATTACTTTTTATATTTTATTTTTAAATCTTTGTAGGTATTTTACATTTTATTGTTTTATTTCTCTCTTTAAATTTTTATTTTAACTTTTACCTAATAATTTATAGTTTGTATTTTAATACTTTATACTTTATATTTTATACTATTCACTTTATAATTCACTTTTATACACTACTTATTACCTTACTTTTTACCTTTTTTCTTAAATTTTACCAACATTATACTGTTATTCTTCATGTTGTTATAATATTATAAGTATGTTAATTATGTTAATGGCACGTGTTGTGCCGTTTATGTGTAAATAAATAAATAAATAAATAAATACGCGCACAGCCTCCCACCACTTACTTCAATGCCATCTATGGGCAGAATAAAGAATTAGTATGATATGATTCCTTGGTAAATTAAAAGCTATTTAGTTATATGTCGCTACGCTACACTTATAGGTAGTATTTTTTTCAATCACATCAAACTATGAACAAACAGTGTTTCTGGTATATTGTCATAGTCGATGGTATTTCTTAAGGTAGGGCATAGGTATTTTAAGGTAGGGCATTGCCCCATAATGCCCCCCCTAGCTACGGCTCTGCTCTGTCAGTTTGATTTGGTTCAAAAATATTCTCACTTTTTGTGCACTGTTCACTAAAAGCTAACCAATAATAGATTTTTTATCATTTGTATAAGGATTGCTTGCGGCTCATTAATAAACTACTTCAATAATAAAACAGTATGTCAGAAGCGCAGACTGAAAGATCAAGGATTGGAGGAAATCAGAAACGACTTCTCAGTCAATCTTTCCGGGTTGAAAATTTCCCCAGGGAAGGTGGTGTGCTTCCACGCTTGTTCTGAAGAGCGGGTTCTGTACATTAATTTACGGGAATATTTCTACCATTGTTTAAAAAAGATTACATTCACAAGATACCTAACCTTAGATATTCTTATTTGGAAATGCATGGAAAATATCATATGTTTGCTAAGAATATTCGACGTTTGGTGCTAGCAGAACATCAAGGAATTTTTAATCGTTTTCTTAAGTTTTAATACAGCACAATTCACAAAATTCACAATTTGGAGGTACGCAGTATTTATTTAGGTGTTAGGCAATATATTTTCAATATAATTTCATTTTATTTTTATTAAGGGTTGTTCAGACACGGCTATAAACCGCGAGCAGATATCTGTTGAACCGAGAGCGCCCATGTTTTGTACCGTTCAAACGATGCTATCAAATATTTCTTCCTATGGTAGGAGAGGGGGTCAGATGAATTAGGAAGCACAGGGAGGGGGCTGCATACCTTTTCGTATATCGCCTCAGAAGCGGTTACGGCGTAAGATGTGTATTGTATATGGTTGATCCGCGCTTAAACCACTTGTGACAGTGTGAACGGTCTGAAGGGATTGTATGGAGAGCGTCATTTGGCGATGATCTTTTATATTTTATAGCCGTGTCTGAACATCTCTTTAATGTAGGTATTATTTTTATTTTTCTATATTTGTAAAAATTAAAATATGCTTGCTTGGGTGTATATGAGTATATGAGATGTCTATGAGTTGTTAAACCATTCATCCGATTGCTATGAAAGTTTGGGGATTTGTTGTGTTTGACGCGATGGTTTTTAATATACAATAATGAGCTCTGGTGTCATGAAATTATGCGTTGCTAAACCGTTCATCACGCCCGTTCATCATCCGTAAGCATGCCCGCGAAGGTTGTTTCTATATATACTGGTGATCTCTGGCATAATGAATGTTGTGAAAAAAAAAATGTAAAGGTGTAACGCGAGCTGTTTGAAAACTGAATGTACCGGGACTGAATGCATGGTACGCGAGATGGGGGAGGGAAACTCGAAAGGGGAGTTCACGGGACGGGGAAAACAGGAGAGGGGAGTGGGGAGAGGAAAGGCGGAGAAGGTGGAGTCGGGACACGTGAGCGGAGGGGGACGCGGGAGAAAAAGGGGAGGCGGAAGCGAAACGGGACGAATGGGAAAGAATACGCAGGGAGAAACAATTATTTATTAACAATTATTGATTAAACAAACATTTATTTATTAAGTGGTATAGCAACGCATGCCGGGAACTCGTTAGTTTATTTATTAAAACTGTCGTAAATATAATAATTCTGGTCTTGCGATGGGTTCTATCGTAAATTACGATTTAGGCTGGTCCTCCATTAAATATATTTACTTGTGGATGGAAGAGGACAGAGCATACTTAGAAAATTATACCAGTTTGAGAATGCACGGTAAATGCTTAATTTTGCGAAATTGTTTACAATTATGTTCGAATTAATTGTTTAAACTAATTAAAACATTTTTAAACTATTTCTACATTATTATAGAAAAACTATTTAAAAAAATGGCGTTCCCATTCAAGAAATATTATGAGGTCGTATGTACATAGATCTGTTACCTCACCCATTTCCTTACATACATGAAACAAAGTAAACATGTCGTAATCACGATTATTAAATTAAAAGGCATAAATATTTATGTGTTTAGTATGAGATAAGAGTCCATCGCAGGATTATTTGTATAATTTTCTGGACGAAATAGGGGAAGCTGTATTTTTGTTAAAGATTTCTTTATATTTTTATGATTGAGTTCAATATTTGTATAATATTATTAATGTTTCCGATTTCTTCCGGTAATTTAATACATAAACATTTTTATTGTTGAGTATAATGGTTCGGAAAAATAAGAGTTCAGTTTAAGGCAGCGATTCCTAACGGGAATGGTACCGCCCCCTCCTGTGGTGGGGGCGTTGGTGAGGTCCAAGGGGGCGGTAGTGGCCTCGAGGGAATTGGTGGGGGTCAGAGGATTTAGAAAAAAATCCCAATGAATTCAAATAAAAAAGTCGTAGGTACATAATTGCAAGAATTTTGGATATAAACGGTTCAATTGGTGATTAGGTATTATCACTACAGAATTTTTTGTTTGTTTTGATAATATTTTTCCAAAAACCTTTAAAAGATTGTATAAATATCTAGAGAAAAGAGTTTTTTTTTAATTTAGAAAGACAGCATTCCCTGGTTTCAAATAATCTCAGAATGAAGAAAATTTACCCACTTCTATTAGCGGAATTGTCGCTTACGCACTGATGGAGAACTAAACCAGATGCACGAATCCCCAACGCAAGTGTGATAACTCGTAACTACCACATTGCCAACCAGTTCATCGTGATACTGCAAAACGCGTCGTGGTGTTCTTGTGAGCTTCTCCGTACTAACGTCATGTTCAAAATGGTAAAAATAAATCACACTTATAGGGATTCTCCGTTCAGTCAACCTATTCTTCAAAAAATATATTGATTTAAAAAAAAAAAATATATATATATATATATTTTTTTTTTTTGTGTATTACAGACTGTGTCCATTTACAATACACATGTAACATTAACTACATATATATGATACAAATAACAAGTTATAGATTTTTAGCATTAACATGCCTCTTGAATTCTTCAAGGCTACTATTAAAAATATCGACAGTCTTGGAGGCGTTGTTTAACAGCGCCATACCTCGTGTCATGCTATGTCGAGCCAGTACGTCCGTTCTGCCACGTGGGATACAAAGCAGATCATGGTGACGTCCCTGGCTGTAGTTATTCGGTACGAACAACTTATAGCATTCCAGAAGGTATGGGCTATCTATTAAATTATTAATAATTTTGTACGCCGTTACTGCAAGGGCCCCACTCCTCCTCGAGTGGAGACTTTGGTAGCGCGTTTCGGCAAGCAAATCTTCGTGATGCATGAATCGCGGGTACTCTCCGTGCATTCTCAAATACATGTATCTCAAAAACTTTATATATATATACATATTTAATATTTTATATATATATACATATATATATTTATATACATATTTAAAAAATATAAAATATACGGCTGTCGGCAAGGTGTGTAGAAAATGTATTTAAGAGGGCATTACCAGAGAAAACCGGAAATACGTCATTTTCAAAAAAGTTTTTAGACGAATCGACTCTTTTCCACAAAAAATTAAAAATGGATTTCGAAAAATTGTTCTTTTATCTAGCATTCGTATGTAATAAATTTTGAGAAAATTTTTTAATTTTTAGTATAATAAGGTTATTCCATAGGTCGTTGGCAGATTTGTTTAATTTTCAAAAAAGTTTTTGTATTATACCACACCCATTTCATATAATTTAATCATGCAGTAAAATAAATCAATACATTATCTAGCCAACGTATGTTTTAGAATTTTAATTTTAGTTTCAATAAAATCATTAAAAAATATGTACGTACATGTGTTTCTTGGCGAAAATTGGTCCGTTTGTGTATTTATTTGCGCACTTACAAACTAATATATTTCAGATTTTTTCAACATTCTTATTAAATTTAGACATTATTGAAAAATGATAAATACTTTGTAAGCGGACCTAAATGGGGGTCCCTATATTCTGCCGACAGACTAGCTCAGGTTTTAGTCAGCAGAGCGGGAGAGGCCCTCACCACCAGGGTGGTAGGATCTGTGAGGCGTGTGTGGGTCTTTCCTGAAATAAAGCTCAAATTTCTACGGGCTGGGAGAAGGCAGTGAAACCAGTAATCAGGGTAAACAACGGTTATATTGGGTAAAACACCTGCGTAGACACAATATCACAATAATGCATACATAGTAATTCAGGGTAGCAACAACAGTTATATCTAAAAAGGAGGAATCTGTCTCTATAATCTCTCTGGAAGGGCTATTTATCTCCGCGGTGAATTTACTGCGAACACACGCAAATAAGGGGGAAAACAGCTTGGGTACTTACAGTGAGCGTTTGGACTCCTGTATCTTCCGTGTCGGGAAAGAGTTCGGCCATTCTTGGTGTCGCAGTGTAACACTTAGCAAAACACGTTCCATTGTTTTCCGCGTGGAAACTTCTAGAATGAGCGCGGAACGGTCCCCACGCCATGCGTGCTTACTAGACCAGGAGCTACGGGTAAGTGGCGGTTGGTGGCTCGCTGCCGACGGTGGCTTGTTTGGGTTCCGCCGCCGGTAGCGCGCCGGGAAGCTAGCGGAGAGGGGGCGAAACTGTAGTTTGCGCAGTGGCGTGCTCTACAACTTGGGAGGAGGGGGCCGAGTAATTTGCAGGGGCGTATTTGTGTATCGTAACAACTTATAATAAAAAAATAACTACAAAAAGTACATTATTTTAATAGTTTTATCATCACGCCTTTCAGCATTTTTGGATGAAGGTATAAATTAAAGCTAATTTGAATTGAAATAAATTCGATATTGAGTTTTAATTTAAAAAAGCTGGTACGGAGAATAATTAATCTTTCTCATTGTAACCGCCCTGCACGATCGTAAGAACAACTTTCGACGAAATATGGATTTTCGTCCGCTGGCTGGTTAAACGCTCTTAACAAGGTTTGCTGATCTTGGGGGTTGAGCGACTAGACAGTATAAACGTATAAAAATTAATAATATTATTATAAATATTGTGTTACGGTCAATATAAAACAAGGTAAAAGGTAAACGCCTCATGCCCCATCTAAAATCTCATGTTGAACCACCTACCAAATAATTATTAGACCTTTTTTCACATTAACTCCCACATAGGAGGACCTGAGGAAAAAAAATCCCCTCAGGGCCTATGTCATTTTCGGGGAGTGACGGAGTATGAATCCAACCCTCCCACTGCGATGCAAGGCGATGTTCCGAGAGAGTACGGCTGTAGAAGTCAAAGGGACTCCCCCGAGCATTCTCTCCCGATCCGGCCTGCCAGGCAACTGGTGGGCAGACGCATCCACCGCCAAGATCCATCAAACGGAGCAAACCACTTCGATTGACCTATTGAAGAGGTGCTGGTTATCCAATATATGGTTGCCGGGTCGGCGGTACCCATACCCGCTTCCCAATTTGAACCACAGTGAATATATTGCCCTAATATAACAGAATCATATTTGATACATATTTACTGATTGTTTTCGTAGCTTGAAGCAATGACGTTATATAAATAGACTTGCCATAGTCTCACAAACTCAAGATATAATGTGGCAATTAATCAAAACTCTTTTGTTTTCAGCGATTTTCAATAATTTCCTTATTCAAAAGTTATTCGTGTATGATAAAGATAGACGCTTAAAAGAATATGTGCATATGGACGAAACAAAAGATAGAACGCGGACGGCATTTTCGTATTCAAAATTCAAAAGTTCCGTCGAATACTGTCTTAAGGCCGACTAAAGTAGGAGGCCTGGGCACCAGTCGAATTTTGAGGTGTCAAATAGCTATAATGAACAAAGATAGTTTGCAAATGGCGTTGATTGTTATTGTATTTGTTGTTTCTGCTGATTTGTATGTTGTTTTATCGCAGGCAAGTAAATAAAGAATCATTAGATTATTATTATAAAAACTAAATTTTACTTAGCGACGGCATGGCATCGACTTTGTAATTTGGCTGTTGCGCATCCAGACCTGTACTTTAGTAGGCCTTGAGTTCCCTAATGACGCATAAAATCTTTGGGCGGAAAGCAATTGTATAATTTTTATAATCGATAATAATAAGTAATTTGCATGTATTTACAAATGAAATGTTATTCCTTCGCTTTTACTACTGTTTACCGTGTAATGGAAACATTTTCTCATCACACAGGAGGGAATTTTGGCGCTTTTTAATGCAATTTACTTATTCGTAGGACACGACCTTACTCGACGCGTGGCAGTTTAGTACTAAAGTACTAGAAATCGAGTACTCTACAATTGTCTTGTTGTTGGCTTCCCATTTTGAGATTTCTACCCCGCGTCTAAAGTATGTAACGTTTTTGGCTTGAAGTCCATTTTCCGATGGGAAATTTGAATTTACCCCAATACAAGTTATAAAAAGTATCGAGTACATTAGTGCTCAATACGACGAAATTATAAAAAAATTGGATTTGAATAACAACCAAAATAAATCAATTCAAAATGAACTTGAAAATATCAAAAAAGAGCAAATGGAAAAAAATGCTACAATTAAAAAAATGGAACAAAGACTAGATGAAATTGAATTTAAATCTAATCTCAACAATCTAGAAATTGCAGGAATTCCACAAAAAAATGGTGAACAGCTGGTGGAAATTATTAAAATAGTCGCATCTGCAGCTGGAATGCAAATTAAACACGCTGATATAAGCAATGTTACCAGAACTATAGACCGAAGACTTAATGCTCCGCCAAAAATTCTCGTAACATTTACGGATATTAAACAAAAAGATATCCTTCTATCAAAAAAAAGAGAACTAGACCATGATATACTAAAGGATCTGACAAATGAAAAAATTTACATTTGAGAAGTAATTAGTCCCTACAAAAAAGAGTTGCTATGGAAAACAAAACAAATTGCAAAAAATAAAAAATATGAATTTGTTTGGATAAAAAATGGGAAAATAATGGTTCGTAAAGGTCATGATCAAAAAATTCTGTACATAAATCATCTGGACGACCTCGATAAATTAATATAAAAAATCACTTACTTGAATACGCCAAACTAAATTACTGAGAACATGGATAATGAAACAATAACTACAAACAATCCGGATGAACTGTCAACTCTTAAAAACAATTATAACATATTAAATAAAAATATACGAAGTATCAACAAAAATTTTGATGAACTTCAAATACTAATTAAGAATCTAAAAATAAATCTAGATATAATTATCCTCACTGAATGCTGGATAACGGATAAATATTCACCCTTGCATATTAATAATTACACCTCATATGCAACCAATTTGAATTACACAAAAAATGATGGTGTGATAGCGTACATTAAAGATGACATTAAAACTGAAGTCGAAGAAATAAAATTCCCAAATGCAAACTGTTTGAAAATCAAAGTGGGTGATGAAACCACGATATTAGCTCTGTACCGATCACCAGCTATAACTAATATTAATCAGTTTCTTGAAACGCTTTCTAATGAACTCAATCTTCTAAAAAACACAAAAAATGTCTTCCTTATCGGAGATATAAATATTGACATATTGGAAAACGGTCATCCCAATAGAACTGATTATCTACAAACACTGGCCTCCCATGGACTCAAAAGTATGATAAATAAACCTACGCGTGTAACCAATGACAGCAAATCTTGCATCGATCACATGTTCAGTAAGACTATTAAATCAACCAAATCTATCATATTCACCTCTACTATAACCGACCACTATACAACAATTTTATCTATTACAAAAAAGAAAATACAAAGATCGCAGCCGTACCCAATTACCGTGCAAAAGAAAGAAACCAAATGGAATGATGTAAAACAACAGTTACTCAATACAAACTGGATAAGCCTACTGGAGAACCTTGATGCAAACAATGCCTGGAGTAAATTCATTGAATATATAGCATTCACCATCATGTCAAATACCAAATCAATAGAAAAAAAGATTTCGCATAAAAACCAACATCTTAAACCATGGATAACTCAAAGCGTTATAAATTGCATTAGAAAAAGAGATGAATTACATAGGAAAGTTAAATTGAATCATTGTGATATTTTTATACAACGATACTATAAAAGGTACAGAAATATTTGCAAAAATGTTATACGAAATGTCAAAGAAAATTATTATAAGAAGAAAATAGACGAATGTAACAATGACCCGCGCAAATTATGGAAGATCATTAATGAAATTACAAATGCAAAATCATCCCAGTACAAGAACATGGAGGAATTAACAATTGAAAATACCCAAATCTCTTTTGCAAAGCATCCGGACAAAATTCTCGAATATGTTAATGAATTCTTTACTAATATAGGGTCACAATTAGCAAAGAAAATCAGACAACCAAAAACTAGCATTCTACCAGAAGAAAAGGAAAATATGAACCAGATAGAAAAATTAAAGTTAACTGAAGTAACCAATACTGAAATCAGTAACGCAATTGCATCCCTTAATATTAATAAATCATCGGGAAATGATGTAATCTCAAATAAAACAATAAAACAACTACAAAAAGAACTGACCTTCCCATTGACATACTTGGTCAATCTGTCTATATCTACAAATGTGTTCCCTTCATGTCTTAAAAAAGCTACAGTTGTACCCATACATAAAAGTGGTAACAAAAAGGATGTATATAATTACCGACCCATAAGTCTCTTAAGCTCCTTTTCAAAAATCTTGGAAACTGTAATGAAGAAGCAAATTGTTCAATTTCTTGAACAAAACAAATTATTATCACCATCCCAATATGGTTTTAGAGAAAATCTGAGCACCAATGATGCCATAGAAAATCTAACAAGCATGGCCATAAAAAACATAGATGATGGGAAAAAATGTTTAGCTTTATTCATAGATCTTCAAAAAGCTTTTGACACAATAGACCATAAAATATTACTAACTAAACTAAAAAAAATTGGAATGGCCGAATCAACAATTAACTTATTGGAGTCGTATATAACAGGGCGAGAACAACAAGTACAAATTGGCAAACAAAAGAGCAAACCTCTATCTTTAAACTATGGCGTCCCTCAAGGGAGTGTACTGGGACCGATTCTGTTCATTATCTACATCAACGACTTAACTAACCTTACCATTAAAGGAAACATAATCAGTTTTGCTGATGATACTGTTTTATTATTTCAAGAAGAAAATTGGACGGATACATTTAAGGAGGCTGAAAAGGGGCTTAGTGCACTTCAAAATTGGCTTAAAATCAACTCGCTTACCCTTAATATAAGCAAAACAAAATATATAACATTTTCAATGAACTCAAGGGGCCAACCAATAAAATCACTAGAACTAAAATTACATGAATGCCATGGAAATAATACACAATGTTACTGCCCTGTTATCGAAAAAACACAAAACATTAAATATCTCGGAGTAATAATTGACGAAAACCTTAGA
This sequence comes from Limnephilus marmoratus, assembly GCA_917880885.1. Classification (NCBI taxonomy): domain Eukaryota; kingdom Metazoa; phylum Arthropoda; class Insecta; order Trichoptera; family Limnephilidae; genus Limnephilus; species Limnephilus marmoratus. Next base: position 42,963,355 of record OU862908.1, read on the forward strand.
TGGGACCTACACATCAAAGGTATTACGGAAAAACTCACTAGCCTTATATATTTTTTTAAAAATTTAAGAAATGTGTTAAATAAAAAGGATATGAAAAAGGTCTACTACGCGTTATGTCATTCTCGAATTGAATATGGAATCATAGGATGGGGATCTGCTACACAAACGTACCTACAAAACCTGAATACGATTCAAAAAGGAATCATAAAGACCATATTGAAAGTACCAATTAAAACGCCCTCAATTGAAATTTTCAATAACTTTGACGTACCAAATGTACAGCAAATATATGCCAAAAATATATTATTGAAGCTCTTCAAAAATAATGAATCCTCTACTAGACCGTGTATGCATAACACTAGATCGAATAAAAATGATATAAAAAATATTCCAAGTTACAAAACCACATTTGGACAAAGAAACTATACATACTTTGCAACAAAACTTCATAACATACTTCCCCAAGACATAAAACTAATAAAAAATCCAATTGAATACAAATCAAGAATAAAAATATGGCTTAAAGAGGTCAATGAGAAAACCCTAGCGAAGACGCTAAAAACGACATAGAAGACAAATGAACTATATTTAAATAACTTTAGTCCGCCTCGGCACAGGACCCCCTAGTGAGGAGGACTAAGAAATACAATATTTTATTCTTAATTTTACCATTATATTTTGTATGTAAAATTTTTTATATAGTCGCTATAATAAAAAAAAAAAAAAAAAAAGTTGAGTCAAGCTACTCCGAATTTATTTGTAATACTTTGGTAATATTAAACTTATTATTATTAAAACTAGAGCTCAGAATAAAAGGGAATTTAAAAAAAATTGGAACTGATAAATATTAAATCTTATCAGACAAGTGATAAAGTTGGCACTAAAGTTATTTTAATATACTAATTAATCATATTAATTCTATATTTGAAATGTATTACTTTTGCTTACATTTCCGCCAGATCTAAACTTTTTACAGATCTAAATTTGAATAATGTTTTTTAAAGTTCACTAACAGTGACTTTTCGAATGGTAAATTTCTGATCGTCTCTAATGTTTGTGATAAGCACACATCCTGAGACAAACAATTTAAAAAAATTATTTTAGATTAAAACCACTGGAGCGATCATGCGAAATAAATAAATTTGCTTCGATTGCTTGAGATTTCCCAGGTGGCCATTTTTTAAATTTTTCGTCAACATTAAAAAAATCATACCTTCGAATTTTGACATGGAGACAAAAAAAATATTATTGTGCTCTATAGCCAATAAAATAACCTGTATTTTACCGCTTATCTCATAATTATAGAATTTATGAAAAAAATATAAAAAAATCGTAAAGTTTATAATTGCGCGAATCCTGGGTGTTTTTTACTTGAAACTGCCGAGAGGGATACTTATTCGGGTCAACATGGAATATTTTCGATTTATGTATGTTGTCTGTGGTATACTTGATAATTAAAGGTGTATATCTATGGAAAAGAGACTTAATTTTATACGTAAACCGCTGTTCAAAAATTCGGCGGGAAAAAAATATTTAAAAAATTTATTTTTAACATTGTTCTAAAATAGTCTACGAAGTTCGGATTTGCATCATCTATGGTCATAATAGATAAAGCATTTCAATAGCTTCGTGTTAAAATAAACGGCTGGCCCAGGAAATGTTTTAAATAATTACAATAAATGTTTTACGAATGGTATGAAAATGTGGTCCATTTTTGGACCGAAATCAATCGCAGAAAAATAAAAGTGGTCCATTTTTCGACCGAAATCGCTCCAGTGTCCTACAATTTTATAACATCGCGTAATCTTTCACGGGTTTGCGCTAGTAATAATTACCTATTGTCTTTAGAGAAAACAATCATTCAAGCCGCGCCGCGGTCGGATAGTAAAACTGATAAATAATATTCCTAAGCTAGATCGGAAATATATTTAAGAATTTCAGCGATTTAAAAAAATATATAGTTCAATTTTCTGTGCAATTTTTTTGCACTAACCCACTCCCAATTGAGTGTGTTGTTTTGTGTTATAGAAAATAAGCTTTCGTTAGCGTAATTTCGTTCGTGCAACAAAGGCGTGCGAATATATTATTCTGCACGCGTGGATTGGCTCACCGGGTACCGGGTACCGGTAGTGGTGGTCCGCGGGGCAGTCATGCGAAGTGTGACCGTAATTATTGGCACACCATGTACAACGGCTGTTTGGCTGACGGAAGTACCCTTTAAAAGGGTATGTGGTGGATTTTGTCGATATCGATTATTTAACCTAGGTTAATGTAGGCAAAGTACGAAATGTAATAAAATCGAAAATAGAACCTGGATCTACCCTTTTTGTACTGCTTTTGTTGGTCAATGGAATAATTTATTTGTTTATTGTTATCAAGTTTAATTTGTAGAACTCCATTTTAATTTTTATTTTTTTATTATATAATCAATAATATTATTATTAAATTAATAAAAACAGTTTATTTTTAAACAAGTTCTGCTGTGTAATTATTGTTACGCGTGACAGCTGTTTCATAATTGTAATTATTGTTACGCGTGAGAGCAGTTTGATAATGCCTTCAGAAGGCGAAACAGCTGTCACGCGTAACAATAATTACACAGCAGAACTTGTTTAAAAATAAACTGTTTTTATTAATTTAATAATAATATTATTGATTATATAATAAAAAAATAAAAATTTATTTGTTGGTAAAAAGCACTTACTCTGTGGCTGACCTTAATTATAATATAAACCCAGAATAAAGTGATTTAAAACATTTTTTTTGTTCGTACGATGCCGATACTTTGTGATGTGACATTATAATTTAAAATAAAACAATAACTTTGTAAACACATTTTTATTTTTTGGGTTTCGCTACATCCGTAGCTTCTTCAGGGCAGTACAATACTTTACTTAAGTTTAACTGTTTATTTACATGAAAGTGAATTTTCTTTCTTAAGCGGGAACCGACTAAAAATTGGACTTTTATTTGGTTGTTAATTACTTTGCTATATATGTTTTAGTCTTTCCTTAGCAATAGTGCTTCTAAGTTAACATACCATCGACATGTCTTTTCCATAAAAGTACATTATTTTATAATGGTGATTGACGGTTACAAATATTATTCTCTAAATTGTTCATGAATATGTCTACGATAAGGGGAGATGTAGGCGCTCCCATGGCCAATCCCTATTTTTGAAATGTACTTTTATTTATTTATTCTACGAAACAAACAGCAGTTTTATACAGGATGTTAGAAAAGGAAGCGATTAAAAATGAGGTAAACCAAAACAGTTTCTTACGCTAATGGTTATTATGATATAATACAAAATTTTAAATGGTTATAACCATTACATGAAAATTAAATTAACAAAAATATATAAATGTAAGTATATTAGAAGGAAGAAGGAATAGGAAAGGGCAAGAGGCAGAGGAAGATGGGATGGGGACAGGAGATGTGGATCATGCTGTACCTTTTCTATAGCTGTGCATTAATTTAATTCACATTTGTGGTCGTACGCTTGACTTCGTATCGGTATTTCACAAGAGTATTATTAAGAATATCGATATTGTTAAATTGCGTGTTATATTGTGCGCATATGCGGGGGATTGGAGAATTTTTTCTAAGGTTGGTTCTGTACGCGGGCAAATGAAAAAAATGGTTTAGTTTGGTTGGTCTTGCAGGTATGTGAATTCTTAAATAATTTACGAGTTCAGGAGAGTCCAGGCCGTTATTCAGAATTTTGTATAAAAATATTTGATCAGATATTAATCTACGCGTTTGAAGTGGAGTAAAGTTGTGAAATTTTAAGGATTCGGTGTTATTTGAATTAAATTACTCTTAAAATTTAAATAAATTTTAAAATTTAATTAAATTTTAAAATTTAATTAAATTTTAAGATTAATTTGAATTTATAATTTATGTGTTTAAAAAATTTGTTTTGCACACTTTCGATTCTGTCAATATGGCATTGGTAGAACGGTGCCCAAATTAGTTTGCAGTATTCTAAGTGGGGGCGGATATACGTGGTGTAAAGGGAATACATAGTTTTAATATTGCGAAAAGGTTTAGATATGCGAATTATAAATCCCAATATCTTATTTGCTTTGTTGATTACTTCGTTAATATGTTTGATAAAATTTAGTTTTACATCTAGTACTACCCCAAGGTCACGGATTGATTCTATTTCATTATTACGTGTATCATGAAAGTTATAATTAAAAGAAATTTTATTTTTGTTACGCGTAAAAGATAATTTGTTGCACTTAGAAATGTTTATGATTGATTTGTTTAATTTACAGTATGCAAAAAGACGATTTAGGTCTTCTTGAAGTTTATGCAATCATTGATAGATTTGATTACTAAGTATATTTTTTGTCATCTGCATATGCAAGGTAGTTAGCATGTAAAAAACATTTATAATTTTTTTTTTTTTTTTTTTTTGAGTCATAATAAATACCTCTCTAGAAATAGTATAAATATATCGTCTGTATGTGGCATGACCACAGTTTGATAATGCCTTCAGAAGGCGAAACAGCTGTCACGCGTAACAATAATTACACAGCAGAATTTGTTTAAAAATAAACTGTTTTTATTAATTTAATAATAATATTATTGATTATATAATAAAAAAATAAAAATTAAAATGGAGTTCTACAAATTAAACTTGATAACAATAAATAACATTTATAAATATCAAATATATATACATTAAACAATAATGGTCCCAGGTGAGAACCTTGCGGTACGCCAGAGAGCACAGTAAAAATCTAGACTTAGTTCCCTCAACAATAACATTACTTGTAACAGCTGTCAAATTTTTGCTCTTCCTCTATTTTTTATTAAAATAATAAAATTGCAATCAATTTAATAAGTTATAATTATAAAAATATTACATTACGTAACTATGACTACGCGATCAAACTCTAAGTCCGGCAGTAACCTCAATACGGAACTTCTACAACTTTTAGACAACAAGTTTGAAGACTTCAAAACTCATTTTCTAGAGAAAACATTTGAAGAGTTTAAAAACAATATAGTCGAAGTCATAAAAAATGAATTCAAAGAGGAAATTAATCAGCTCAAAAAAAAAGTGTTCCAATTGGAAAAACAAATTGAAATAAACGACCAATTTAATCGCTCCAATAACGTTATAGTAAGTGGTATTCGAAACCAAAAACGAAAATGTGTACGACATCCTCTCCAAGATAGGCGCCACAGCAGGATGCAATATAACCCGACAAGAAGTGGATTTCGCTAGCAGGATTGCCCCCAGGACAAACCGTGATGCAAAAAATGGAAGACCGAGGAACATTGTTGTCAAATTAACTCGCAGGTACCTTAAGGATGAACTCATAAGTGCTATAAGAAAGAGGAAAGGAATGCTTGCTTCCGAATTACAGCTTCCTGGAACCAGTAAAATATATATTAACGACCATCTAACCTCAAAAAACCAACTTTTGCTGAAGCAATGTCGCGATATAAGAATGGCTGGTAAAATTCGCTATTGCTGGGTTCGAAATGGTAAAATTTTCACTCGTATAAGCGATTCAACCCCCATAATTCTTATTAATGACCAAGAAGATGTCAACAAACTCTCAACATTGAAGTCCACCCAAAATTCACCTACCAGGTCTGCCGTCCCTTTATGAATTTAAATTCATTAAAATTATTAAAAAACTTCCCACATACAAGTTACTTAAGAGTTAACCTTTTGGAATGTTGGAATCATCTTTATTATATTCACAATATCTCCATTGTAGTAATTAAAGAATCATTAGAGTATTTCAATTATCACAAAAAACTGTTGCTAACTTTTGAACTTAATTATTCTTTAAAACAACAACAAAATATTTATTATATGCACGATTTCTCCACTGTAATAATTATTAACGAATTGCTAGAGTGTTTCAAATATCACAAAAACCGGTTGCTAACTTTTGAACAAAATTATACTTTAAAACTTTCTCATTATCCTCATGTACTATCACAATCTATTAAATATAAAACACAATCGCAACCTATTACAAATAATTGCACAATGATAACATACTTTTATGTAACAAATGTATGCTTAGTATCTTGTTTACTATTCAAAAACCTATTTCTGTCAACATTAATGACAACTGACACCATAGACAAAATCATATACCACAAACAAACCAAAACTAATGATGTTCATAATTGCCCCCTTTCAAAGCATAATTACTTACTTTTCAATAATTTATTTTACAAAAAAATGTATTTAATAATGCTTATTATATTATACTTTCAAAATGGATTCTAACAAAACGGCAATAACATTTTATTATCAAAATGTACGTGGTTTAAAAAGCAAATTAAACGATCTATACTGCGAAGTGCTCAGTTGCAATTATGATTTAATTTGTTTTACAGAAACATGGCTAGATTCCACAATCTATGACCATGAAATAGTAGATGATCGTTATAATATATATAGACGCGATAGGGACATATCGAGTTCTCTTAAAAAATCAGGTGGTGGTGTTCTAATAGCCATTAAGAAAGAAATGACATCTTTTTTAGTCTCAGCACCCAGCTCAAAATCTACAGAAGATTTATGGATTAAATTTAAATTACATGAAACATCCAGACAATCCATTAACCTATGTTTGGCGTATTTGCCTCCAGATATACTAACTGAAAATCTCGCAGATTTTTTCGAAAAGTGTCAAACGACATATAATAACTTTTCATCAGAAGATATAACAATAATAATGGGCGATTTTAATGTGCCATCTATTCAATACTCACCAACTGTCAATGTAACGCACACCAGACCAGTCTTACAAAATAGCCAGAAATCAATATCTCTACTAGACTTTCAAAATTTGACCGGACTTAAGCAATTCAATTACGTCTCTAACAACATAGGTCGAATTTTAGATTTAGTGTTTTCCAATCATAACCTCAACATTCAAATTGCTTCACATGTGCTATCCAAAATTGACTATTATCATCCTCCCATTGAATTTGATTTTTTAATGTCCAAATACAGACCCCTACCCACCAATCCAGATCACATCAAATATAACTTCCTTTGTAGAACCCTAACTGATTTTAAGTCCTTGGATTGCATGAAAACACTCTACATTTCATTAGTTAGATGTCAAGTTGAATATAATTCACCTATTTGGTCCCCTTTCTATAAAGTACACTCTAACAAAATAGAACGAGTTCAACACAAATTTCTTAGGTACTTAAATTTCAAACTCAAAATTCCAATAGAAAACATTAATTATTTAAGTTTAATGAATCGACTAAATTTAATTACGCTGTCTGACAGAAGAATCATTTCAGACCTAATTTTATTGTACAGAATTATGAACAACCTAATTGACAGTCCTGCCATCGTTTCTACTATTAAACTTCTTGTACCGACAAGGAATACTAGACAAAATATAACATTCTTTTGCAACACATACACAACTAACTATCAATCACACTCACTTACCAATAGGATGCATTATTTAGGCAACAAGTTTGGTGGTATTGTAGATGTATTTGCTGATTCCCTTTACATTCTAAAATGCAATTTAAACCAACACTTTGTTGAATCCTACAAATTATTGTAACAAGGGTATAATATATTTAACGATTTGATTTGTTATTGTAATGTTTATATTATATTTTGTTGTATGTTATTGTTAAATATTACATTGTTTAAAATATTTCACGGGTTTTCACAAGATTATACAAGTGGTTTTTTTTTCTTTAAAAACTACTTGTATATTCTTAAAAGTTTTTTCACTTTTATAACTTTTGGTATAAATTCTATGTATGTGTTATCCTAGATATCTTAAATATTATTTTCTAATCTATGTAAAAGCCCCCACGGGCGTATAACAACAATAAATAAATAACTTCAAAAAAACGGATTACATTAAATGCAATGAAATGTTGTCACTTAATAACTGGGACGATCTTAATACCCTGAATTGTAATGACTCCCTACTACATTTTTATAACTTGTTATGGCTATCAATTGAAAAACACACTCCGCGCTTAAGAATCAGGAATAATAAGTTTCCAATTTGGTTTAGCAGTGTTCTCATCCACCAACTCAGAGAAAAAGAAAAGTTTAGAAAGAAATGGAAAAAATACAAAAATCAATGTGACTATGACAGTTTTTCTATCTTGAGGGCTAGAGTAAAAGTATCCATACGTACATGCCTTAAAGCCTATGTAGATTCAGTAGAAAATTCTCTCCCTAACAGTATCAAAAATCTTTCAACTCTCATTAATTCGAAAAGAATTTCAAATTCTCTCCCCAAAATCATGCATCTCCACGACAAATCAGCAACAAATGGAGAAGATACGTGTGAGCTGTTATCTACTTACTTCTCTTCTGTTTTTACCCCACCATCCAATTCTAAGAGTGACTCTAAACTTTCATCCCCACTCTATAATTATCCACTGTCTCATATCAATATAACGTTAGACGAGGTCAAAGCAAAATTAAACACTGTTGATATCAATAAGGGTTCCGGCCCAGATGGAATTCCTCCACTATTTATTCGAAATTGTGCAGATCAGCTTGCAACACCATTACACAAAATATTCATCAAAAGTCTGAACGATGGGGTATTTCCGGATCTGTGGAAGGTTGCACACGTAATTCCAATCCACAAATCTGGCAGTAAAAATGATGTAACTAACTACCGTCCTATCAGCCTTTTATCTTGTTTTGGCAAAATATTCGAGTCCATTGTATATAAAACCATTTTTAACCATGTAACACATATACTTAGTCCTTTCCAATATGGATTTGTAGCTAAAAGATCCACAAATACTAATTTACTCGAATATATGGACTTTCTGTGTAAATCGATAAATAATAAAACACAAGTAGATGCCGTGTACACCGACTTCAGTAAGGCCTTTGACAAAGTTAGTCACTCTATCTTAATTAATAAACTCGATAAAATCGGCATTCACGGAAACCTGCTTCGTTGGTTAGAATCATATTTATCACATAGAAGTCAATTAGTTACTATTAACGGATTTAACTCTTCCCGAATATTAGTTACGTCGGGCGTACCACAAGGATCTCACCTTGGACCCTTACTTTTCTTAATCTTTATTAACGACCTTACACATAAACTCCGCTGTAATTTTTCTCTATATGCTGATGACCTCAAATTATATAAAGAAATTAAATCTATGAAAGATTGTGAACTCTTACAACAAGACCTTAACACAATATCTACCTGGTGTGTTGACAATGAAATGGAACTGAATATTGCTAAGTGCAAAGTTATAAACTTCACCAAGAACACCAACAAAATTCTATATTCATATAGCATATGTGGTCACAATCTCGAAACAGTTGAATTAATAAAAGATTTAGGAATTATATTTGACAACAAACTGACATTCAATCAGCACATTGAATATATTGTGAGTAAATCAAATAAATTACTAGGTTTTATTGTAAGATCAACCAAACTGTTTAAGAATTCTAATAGCCTAATAATTCTATTCAATTCCTTAATCCGAAGTGTTCTTGAGTACGGGTCAACAGTCTGGAATCCACATTATATTACACAGGTATCTAGACTCGAATCAGTCCAAAGAAAATTTACACGGATTTTGTCTTACCGATCAGGTGTCCACCATCTTTTAGACGGGTATGAACAAAGACTTACTTATTTCAAATTAGAGAGTCTAGAAAAGACGAAACATAAATGACCTCTTAATGCTCTATAAAATTGTGAATAATCGTGTAGACAGTAACTTAGTCAACCAAATTAAGTTATACGCCAGGCCCAAATCTACAAGAACCCTTAACATATTTTGGACTGAAATTTTTACAAATAATACTGGATATTTTAATCCTATATCTAGAATGTCTCGGTCATACAACGATCTTGTCAAAATACACAGTTCCATAGATATTTTTGCAAATAATATAACATATTTCAAAAAATATCTCCACAATTTGTGCACTTAAAAAAAAAAAAAAAAGTTACATTAGATACTTTTCAGTAAATACTTTATAAATATTGTATACTTGTTGTTATTATGTATTTCAATTTTGTATTTAAGTTTTCAACTTATGTATAAATAATACTTGCGTTGTTTTTCAAGAGTTTGCTTCTGTGAAAATGCATATGTGAATAATGCAGACACATTAATCTAGGGATACTTATATTTGTATTTTAATTTATTATATACTACCCACAAAAATGTTATATAAATATCCTGTTTGTGTCTCAAATAAATAAATAAATAAATAAACTGATACGCACTGTAGTCTTTTCTGCAGATATGAAGTTAGCCACCTAAGTAAGTCACCATGGATTCCTAATTGGTATAATTTTTTAATGAGGATAGAGTGGTTAACTTTATCGAAAGCTTTCGAGTAATCTGTGAAGATGATATCTACTTGGTGTCCATTATCCATATTGCTTGTTAAGTATTCAGTAAAGTTGACTAAGTTTGTTAGTACTGACCTTTTTTGTAAAAAACCATGTTTTTGATTTTGTATGCTGCGGAAAATAGTTATATAAATTAGATCGTACACAATACGCTCAAACAGTTTGCTAAATACTGTGAGTATTGAGATTGGGCGATAACTTACTGTTACTTTTTGAACCAGTTTTATGGATGGGGATTATAATGGCTTCTTTGAATTTTGTGTGAAATATTCCTTTTTTTAAAGACATGTTAAATAAGTTAGTTAAAGGATATGCAAGATTTTTGGCACATTTTGAGATAAAATATGGCGAGATACCATCACTGCCCGCACGTTTAGTAACATCCAATGTATTCAAGTATTTATTGACCAATGAGTTGTTTATTTGTACGTTCCCGATCGGGTTATCATTATTAACGCAGGTAAAATTATTTATATGACTGGGATCATCCGTGCCCTCATCGCTTACGTAAGTAGATTGGAAGTGTTTACAGAACAGTTGGCACACTTGATGAGCACCGGTGCCTGACTCGTCTTTTAGGTTCCTGATTTGTGGTATGCCATTTGTCCTATTTTTGTTTTTAGCGTAATTCCAGAGACTTTTATTGTTAGATGGAATACTAGACTCAACTGAATTTATATATTGGGTGTAACAATGTTTCTGTAAATGTTTTTGTTGTATGCGTTTGATAGAAAACTCTATATAATCTACTGGATTATTATTTGATTTCCATTTTTTGTGTAGTATTTGTTTCTCTTTTATAATTTTGATTAGGGGAGGTGAGTACCAGTTGGGAAATTTTTTCTTTTTGATGAAACGTTTAGGGACAAACTGATTAATGGTATTATTTAAGATGTCATAAAAAGTATAAATTGCTTCGTCAACGTCAGCATTATCGTGAGTAAAAGACCAGTGTGTTTTAGACAGGTGTTGGTTAATTAAATCATTTTATGGAAAAGATATGTCTATTCTGTGCTTGATTAGGAACCGAAAACCAACATAGTTACTTCGTGCTACTAATAAATTCCTTCCATAAACAAATTGGACAGAGTTACGAACGCTGATGTTCTGGTTCAGATGAATAAAGAAAAATAAGTTATTAAAACAATAAAAATCCGAAAAATTCAATATCTAGGACATATGATGAGACATCCAGAGCAGTACGAGATCTTGCATTTCATAATGCAGGGAAAGATTGCCGGAAGACGGGGCCCTGGAAGAAAGAGGACATCATGTCTGAAAAACCTGAGACAGTGGTTTGGCCAGTCTACTGTAGACCTGTTACGGGTCGCAGTAAACAAAGTCCGCATAGCCAACATGATAGCCAACGTCCGTTGAACGGACATGGCACGAGAAGAAGAAGATAAACAAATTAAATTCACAATAGACATTCTACCAATAGAACTTTTTAGATTTCACATTATCAATCATTAATAATAAAATTGAATTTGAAATCTGCCATAAACCAACGTTCACTGATGTAACCATCCACAATTCCTCTAACCACCCCATCTCCCACAAACATCCCACTTTCCATTCTATGATCCATAGACTGGTTACGGTCCCTTTATCAAATACCAACTTCACGACTATCTACGACCAAACAAATCGCAATAAGTAACGGTTACCATTCAAACATAGTCAACAACGTTCCAAATAAACATAAAAATAAATTATTCATAAACAAATTTTTATTCACAATACAAAAAACACATAAATTTGTTTAAGACCACTTTTATTTTAAAACACTCTACCGGTTTCAGAAGCACCTTTCCTTGGTCAGGAGAATATTATAACTAAACTATGATACAAAATGTTAGGTGTTTGAGTGGGAGGTGAGCAAAGGGGTGGGGGTAATTGTGGGATTTCCGGAAAGAACAGAGCGGTTAATTGGAAAAATATTTAGAATGGGACTGAAAGATAAATTAATTTGGTTATTCAAAATACCAGCATTATTATTTAGGGATTTTCTGATTTCTAGTGCTTCTAAATTATCTAATTTTTTTGCTTTTATTGTTACGGTGAAGAATTTTAACCCCTGTGTCCTTATTAAAAGTATGATCTGTGGAAATTAGGTGATTAGCAAACTCTGAAAAATTATTATTATTTAAGCATCTTAAATGTTCTGTGATTCTCATTTCTAGTTGTTTTACCTATGTAGAACGAAGGACAATCATTGCAACATACTTGGTAAATGCCTGCGTGGCTTAATTTATTATCTCTATCTTTAGTATTTTTTAGTAATTTACCTAAATTGTTATCAGTACAGAACGCGGGTTTATTGTGGGCAGGCAAGTTTTTTGTATTAAGTGAGGAAAAGTTGGATATATATAAAATTCTGCGCCATTGAACGGGATTTATTATTTTATTATTATTTTCAGGTGTACCAAATAAAAATGTATTAGTTGAAATGAGTTTAAGTTTCTTATTCAAGATTTTATCAATTAAATTTGTGGAATAACCATTATTTAGAGCAATTTGTTTAATATTTGAAAGTTCAATCGCGAAATTAACAGACGATAGAGAGATTTTTACTAACCGGTGCACCATTGAATGATAAGCAGAATGTTTATGAGAAGCCGGATGATTTGACATGTTATGTAAAATATTGATAGCAAAGTAATTAACGACCAAATAAATCCAAATAAAAGTCCAAGGTGGTTACCCATATACCCATTGCCAAAGAACATTCACTTTCCAATTCTCCGTCTATCCTAACTCCTACTACTTCCTTCACTGGAGGAGCTCATTTTTTCCAAGCCACTGTGAAAACAGAATACATTATTTATAACACACGTAACTAAACTTGAGTAGAGTATTATACTGCTCTGAAGATGCTACTGATGTAGCGAAAAGTGGTCGGCATAAAATATATAAAAAATAAAAGTGGTGTTGACGAAGTTACTGTTTTATTTTAGATTTAAAACGAATTTATGCGTTTATATTATAATATACGTATATTTATATTCACACTCCCGGCCCCTAGGTACTATGTACGTCCAGTAATTTTACTGTAGGTACTTCAAAAATGAAACTAAAACTTATTGAGATACCACTAATAAGTTTGTTAAGGTAGAGTTTCGAGCAGAGCGACAGAATTGTGCACTTCGCAAACGTATGGGAGCATATTCGAATACAGTTATATAAATGCTTCATTAAAAAACAGTCCTCACAGCGTACCCATAGATGATAATATAGGCTTTGAGGGAAATTATTTTCCATTGGGCCTCCTGTGTGGGGTTAATGTAAATAAAATAGCAAATATACTATTTGTAAGCGGCAAGCCATCCAGTTGCTACGGTTTCCGAATATGCATTTCATTTTCGGCATATCTTGGCAGTTAAAGTTGCACCCTCGCTTTACTACAGCTGACCTGCATATAATTAGATCAACCGCGAGTAGGAGAATTTTGGTCAAGATTTGCCTGGAATTCGCTGTAATTGCTTACAATTTCGTCTTAAACTTCAAGGGTGAAGTGAATTCATCTTAACCAAGATCGTAAGTTCTAATAACTAATTAAAAGAATGGCAGATTGACTTCTTACGTTGGCACTTAGAACTAGAGATATTATATACATGATTTTTTTATAAATACTTCCCTATTAGCTTGTATTTATTTATTCGGAATAAATTGTGTTCCGTTGTAAAAAAAACGTTTTATTCCACTCGATGAGCTTATAAGAAATGCTCTCCTTCCTTGAAAAGTATTTTAAGGGTAGAGGACACAAAACATATTTACTCACTCGTACAACACGGGTTACATCCTTCGATTCTTATTCTAATACATTCTCATCACAGGATTTCAAATATTATGTGGATCCCGAGCTTTTCATTAGCGTCTCATGTGCGTAAGTAGTATTAAATATTACTAGCAGTAAAAAACCCGCTCCGCAGGTTTTTGCTGCTAGGCCCTGCGGGCGGCTTTTGGTTCAACTTCGCCAAGTTAGTGTTAGTGACCATTTTATAAATCCAATAGGAACAGGTTCCAAAAATAGCCCGTTCCTGTGATCCACTGTTATCCAGTGATAGCTAGTCACCGGGATAAAGTAACCGGGACGGGCAATGACTTCATACGTAATATATAGCTGCTTGATACAACTAAGGTATTATTGTCAACCTTTCCATATTCGGAGAGGAACTACAAATTCACAAATTCGCAGTTCTTATACCTAGGGGGGCGGAACATCCCTATGCTTCTTGCTAACGGAAGTGGCGACATATTTTGACAAATTCTTGAATTCGAAACCGAATTACAATGGTGGTATTGTTTAAAATTTCACGTACACAGATGTTATTTTTGGCGCGGCGCGTATGGCTTGGCGTGAGACATGCACTTCATGCCGGGTTCCGAAATTTAACGACGCAGACGGTAACCTATTAATACTGTTCGATAGTGGGATTACTTTGGACATGTTATAGTTTTACATGATAAACTTTTTATTTCAATGCAAGTACTTAAAATCTTTCGTTAGACATAACTCAATTAGGTCGAAGTATGATTTAAATTGTCGTTGAGGCGGAATTCCCTCGTGCGCCTTTTCCAGTTTTATATTGCCTGTAACTGCCCATTTTCCCCCAAAATAAATGTGTTTTGTGCCTAAATAAGACTATTAAGATCAATTATTTTTTAATGTTATTCTACGTTATAAGCACAATTCAGAGATTTAATGATCTGGAGTCATGCGATCGAGCAGTTAATTAAAATCACCAACCATTTTTCAATTCGACACATAAAACGACTGATTACAATGGAGAAAGGTAAAAAACAAAGGGCTTTTCATTTAATATGAATACCGACGCTGGAGGTATAATAATTTCAAATTTTGGTAGATAATCCCAGAATATTACTCCGAATTTGACAAATATATCTAAAAACTTAAATTGAAAAGCTATTTGTTTATGATGAAATTATCCAAAATTAAATATCCTTCGTTTTATTTATTGACCTATATATCTACATAAAGCATTTAAGATAATAATGATAAAATTAGATAAAATAAATTAATTAACAGTAGCCAATGCTACTGTAATACTTTTCCCACTGTAAAACTTTGGGTAATGAAAAAGATACACGGTACAATTTATTTCGGTTTCAAAATTTTTGTTCGAGTAGCCAACCCATGCCAAGCAACAGATTAAATGACGAAAAAATTTAAAGGAAAAAACGAGTACCGTTCTGACCAACACTACAAGGATTAAAACCTCAAATGTACTGATCATTCCGATATTGAATACATTTTTTGACCAAAAATTCCATAAATTCCATGCAACAAAATTTCAAAAATTTCAAAATGATATACTAAAATATTGCTTAGTGTGGTGTCTTCTATCGGGTAGTAATAACATCTATTAATGTTACAATGTTTATTGGTTGCCAGGTTAATATGGAGAGAGCGCTCAATAGCGGGTACATCCCTTTTATACTTCCCATACTCGCTATCTCGCTCTCATGCCGTCACCCTCATACACATACGTCACACCCCCACACTTAAAACCTAATTACATAAATATCTCATACTCAAATTTATACAATGCAAATATTTAAATATCTCAATCCAGTAAGTATATGTAATTATTCTTGATCTTCACGTGTAGCGTGGGCGTTGACCTCGAGGGCGTAACCTCCCCTCCCATGGTGTAGGTGACCTGCAAAAATTAGAGGAATTAAGAAATTTGGTCATGTCCACATCCGAGAGTGGACCCAGGTCCAGCAAATCATCAGCCCTGTCACACTCCCCCCACCTAACCTTCCTCTCTGAAATCTGATCATGGTGGCGTTTCCAAATTTGTCCCGTAGACATAATTTTAACTAAATAAATCCTATTCCCCAATCTTTTAAAATTTTTTCCTAAAATCCATTTATTATCATTACTTCTTAAATCCCTGGTTAAAACTTTAGAACCAACCTCAAAGTACTTTTTAAATTTTCTTCCTCTATAATACTTTTTCTCTTTATGCTGGCTCAATAACATTTTGTTTTTTAACGTGTTGTCAATTCCTTTAAAACCTTGACTCTCAACATTATCCACTATTGGAATAATCGTATTAAAAATTGATCTAATCTTCCTACCCAACATTAATGTACTAGGCTCAATGCCCGTAGACATTGAAGGCGTATTTCTAATATCAACTAAAAATGTCAAAAGTTTATCTTCAAAATCAGTAGGAAATTTATTATTTACCATAATTTTTTTCAAAAAATTCTTCACTGTTTTAACCCCATTTTCAGCTAAACCGTTAGAAGCAGGATGCTGTACAGCTGAAGTCAATGATTCTATATTATAATTACGACAAAATTCCTTAAAAACTGACGATGTGAAAGCTGTACCATTGTCACTTACAATTTGTTCCGGGATTCCGAACATAGAAAATAATCTTTTCAAAACTTTTATTGTACAAAACGAATCTACCTTATTCACAATATGACAGTCTATCCATTTTGTAGTTGCATCAACAATTATTAAAAAATTATGACCTCCCAACGGCCCCATGAAGTCGATATGCAATCTACTCCAGATTAACCCATTGATTGGCCAAGGTGCCAACTCAACTTTACATGGAGTAGGTAAACATTCCATGCATCAAGCACACTGTTTCACAGTTGCTTCTATATCATTGTTCATTCCGAGCCAAAAAAAAAATAATTTCGAGCAAGACTTTTCGATTTTACAATGCCTAAATGTGATTGATGTAAAAAATTCAATATAATTTCCCTTAATTCCCTTGGAACTACAAATTTATTATTATAAAATGAACATGAATTATAAGTCGATAATTTATCCCTAAAATACCAGAATTTCAATAAATCATCCTTTAAGAACTTTTTATCCGGCCAACCATTTGCTGTGAACTCGATAATGCTCGCTATATTTACATCATTAATCGAAAACTGTTTCATCGTTTCCGCATTTAATGTTGTTTCTGATTCGATTATGTTCACAAACTCTGACTCAACCGTATTCACGTTTAAAGTATCAATATAATTTAAAAAATAATCGCTAGCATCAATATCGTCGCTACACACATCAAAATTATCCTTATTATTAATCGGCATTCGTGATAAGAAATCCGCTTTGTTATCACCTGACTTAATATGCTCTATACTATAGTCAAAAGTCTGGAGTATTAGGGCGTACCTCTGCAGACGGTTAGCGGCCAGCACAGGTACTTGCTTATCCGTGTTCAAAATGTGTACTAACGATTTATTGTCGCAAGCCAAAACAAATTTATTGCCGTATAAATACTGAAAGAATTTCTTCAACCCAAAAATTATAGCACACGCTTCCTTATCTAAAATAGAGTACTTTAATTCTGTTTCTGACAATAATCGGCTAGCAAATGCGATAGGTCTCTCTAAACCATTATCATATACATGGCAAATCACCGCTGCTAACGCTTTTTCAGATGCGTCTGAAATAAGTTTAATTGGTAAATTAGGATCAAAATGCACTAAAATATTATCTGACGTCAGCAGTTTCTTAACTCGCTCAAACGCAATATTACATTCCTCAGACCACACATACTTTACTCCCCTTTTTAACAAGTTATACACAGGAGACAAAATACCTGAAATATTGTGAACAAAAGTTCTATAATAAGAAATAACCCCGAGTAAACTCCTAAGTTCCGAAACATTCCTCGGCATTGCCATTTGAGTAATCGCACAGATTTTATTTTCTAAAGGCATAACTCCTTTCCGCAAAATTCTAAAACCTAAATATTCTATCTCAGTTTCTAGAAAAGAACACTTATTTTCATTAATAGTTAAACCACAATCACTTAACTTGCTAAGTACAGATTCACAAATAGAAAATAATTCCTCTTCAGAATTTCCAAACAACAAAATATCATCTAGAAATATACGAACGTTACGAAGTCTACCTACTACCGCCTGAATAACTTGCATAAATATAGCCGGGCTTGTGGTCAAACCGAAAGGCAATACTTTATACCTGAATAAACCTACATGCGTACTTATCACACATAATTTTCTCGACTTCTCGTTTAACGAAATCTGACCAAAAGCATTACGCAAATCTATTTTCGCAAAAAATTTCGCACCATTTAAAGATGAAATTAAATCTTCTATACGAGGCAATGGATATTTCAACTTCGCTAACATAGGGTTTAATGTGGTTTTAAAATTGGTACAAATTCTAATTGAACCGTCTTTCTTTTTTACAACAACAATCGGACTAGCCATATCACTTATTTCTACCTTCTCAATTATATCTTCACGTAACATCTTATTTAATTCCTCCTCTACCTTTCCACGTAAACCTAAAGGTAACGGTCTTGGATTTACAAACTTTGGCCTGAACTCCGAAATAACTTCGATGTTAGCTTCATAACCTATAAGCCTACCCGATTTTTCTGAAAACACATGAGCATATTTTTTCTTTAAACTATCACGAAAATTTAATTGATTATCACAACTAGTCTCACTGGTATTTACCGAATTTATTCCACTTAATCCGATACCGAAAACTTGTAAAAAATTTCTACCAACAATCGTAGAATTACCGTTTTTAATTATTATAAACTGCGTATCTACACTTTTATTTAAAAATAACACACTTAAATTAACTTTACCTACAATATTTAACCGTTTTCCGTCATATCCTGACAATTGAATATCGCATCTTTCCAATTCATAAGAAACAAAATCTTTTAAATACACTTCATATGGAATTGCATTAATTTCTGCACCGGTGTCAACAATCGCTCGCAGAACAGTGTTACCAATAATGAGATCTACGAATATCGGTTCCAGCCCCGTGCCGTCATGCAACATAAAAACCGAATTTAATCGTTTATTCTTATTACCTACATAAATTTTACTGTTTTTACACACATTACTAGGATGACCCGATTTATTGCATCGATTACACAGCCTCAATTCAAAATTGCACGACAAACTCAGTCCTCGCAACCTAGCAGCGTAATCTTTAATAGATTCGTTAGCTAGCTGTTTACACTTATAAAATAACTCAAGCGACTCGAAAATATTTTGAATAGGTTTGCAATGTGAATCAAATAATTTACATAAATCATCAAAAGAACAAACAGAAACCTTTTTAGGGAAACAAATCACATAATAAAGAGAAAGTTTCTTCGGTGAGGCAACTCAGCAAAAATGCTCTTTTGCGTTCTTGTGACTCAACAATGTCATCATGTAAAATGAGGACCTGATCCAGTCGTTCCTTGAACAATGACCAGTTTCCCGTTCTGTAACAGAACGTCCCCAAATTTTTACAAACACCCTCCATTGGGGGAAGAGCTGAAACAAAATAATCAAGACTACTTATCTCAGCACTTCCAAGAAGGCTACACTCCGAGGTCCACGTTCCACGTTCCACGTTCCACGTTCCATGCGCACGCCACCCAGAGCCGTAGATCACCGTCCCCGTCTGGCTCCGTCTCCCGACAGCTGCGGATCCAATCCCTTCTCCGAGGTCTTCCTTCCCAGACTGCAGCGACGGAAACCACGTCCCGGTTTCCGGCTAATCCACACGATGATGACCTTGATCTTGACCCGATCCTTGATCCTTGTACCCCGTTACACGGTGTACCCTTGTGTATCCTTGACACGATCCTGTACCCCGTTACACGGTGTACTCAACGACAATAATCTTGCAAATTGCCGTACCCACACACGCGTATACTTGCGTGTGGCTGCTCCAATTTCTTCTTAACGCGATCGCTCCTGCGATCGGCCAATTTCCTGACAATCCTTCAGATGCCGATGGAATCTACCGCGTAGATTCTTCCAATATTTACGTAAAATAAAACTACCGGCTGCGCCAACTGTGGTGTCTTCTATCGGGTAGTAATAACATCTATTAATGTTACAATGTTTATTGGTTGCCAGGTTAATATGGAGAGAGCGCTCAATAGCGGGTACATCCCTTTTATACTTCCCATACTCGCTATCTCGCTCTCATGCCGTCACCCTCATACACATACGTCACACTTAGTAAAAACGAACTTTAAACGACAACACGATAACATTAATTTAAATAACATAATGACTATGGGTAAGCAATCCATTGGTTACGAGGGGGGCGATTTGTATAATTTCCTTCCAGACAACATTAAAAAGAAAAAGTTTTGGTACATTTAAATTTTTATGTTTAATCAACAAAATAATTATTTATTTATGATGTATTTATGTGTAATGTAACGTAAAACGTATTTATTTTCGTTATTTCTAGTTAAATAAGTGAAAATGTTATTTTTCTTATTTCTGTACTAAAAACTTTAAAAAAGATGAAGAAATCATTTTAATATGAAGTAACACGAACACAGCCTACAGTCAACAAATACGAAGGTGTGGAAATCAATAAACATGAAGATGAGGAAATTAACAAACGTAGTCAATAAACATGAAGCTGAGGAAATCATGGCGTAACACGTCAACCACCTCGGAACAGGAATCCCTTGGACTGAAAAAACTTTGCAAATATTATTTTTTCTAATTTTTGACGGCAAGTGCCAAAGGAGCTGATGTCAAGTGAAGTCTCTGCCAAATGTAAAAACAATGTCCCCGGTTTGATACTATGCTTGGAATCGTCTAAACAATTTGCTGAAATTTGTTGTGGTAATTCTCGAATCAGGGTGCAATAAGAATAGAAAATAAGTTTAAAAGCCCAAAAGAAATTTTGAAATTTTGTACGGAGTTGAAATTTTTTTTTGTATTAGAATAAAATACACCAAGATTAGGTGAAAATTCTATTCATAAGTGCCGATTGTTTGAACAGTCACAGAAAAAATACAATGTGTCTGTTCTTCTCCTGTTTTTTCTTTTTTTAAAGTACTTAAGGAGAATGCTGATGCATTTGCATCCGCACGGTAACATTTATTTTTGTTTATGAAGCGACGCTAATCAAGGTTTTAATGTCATTAACCCCTCAGGCTAATTTGTTTGGTTTTCGGAATAACTCAAACAGGTCACTTGGAAATCGTTGTGTCTCCCTTACTGTCATGGTTAGAAATATGATCTAAATGGCGTTAGAAAGAGAAAACTTCACGCTTCATACTCATTTTGAAAAATGAACCGCAAAATAATTAAAATGTACGCCTTTATGCATACAAAGTTTTCGACCGCAATTTAAAAAAAAATGTTTATTTTTAAAAAGAATTATTTTTACACGAAACGAAAAAAAAAAGAAAAGTAAATTGAAAATAACGTTTTTAATACAATTTCATAGTAAAACATGTGTGTGTGTGTGATTTTTTTTTGTCAGTAATTTGAGTCAGAAAATAGTTAGGTGAGCGATTTTCAAAACTTTTTATGTTTAAAAACATCAATTTTTTTATATAATCGTTATGTATTTATTTCGAATTATAGAATTTTAAAACGTATTTCATTACCTTTCGAAAACAATTTTAATTTTTTCAGATGCATTCAGATATATTCCATTTATTTGTAATTTAATGCAAAGGTGAGGCCTGATGGGTAAAGTTATTTTAATTATACTCGTACATTTTAGATAAAAAATAACATGAAATGCTTAATAAAAGTATACACGTGCTTTCCGCCACAGTTGTTCAAACAACCCAATAACAACTGTCAAGGCTATTTCACAAAGCAGATTTACGAACATTTAATGGGATCATATTATCCCAAAAGGTCAAAGAGGAAAGTTGGTTTGAATTTTTGGAGCGATATAATATAAACTTATTGTTAATTTTTCCTGACTAAAGTTGATGCGCGTGAAATTGAAACAATTTGTTTGTAAATCGGTGAAATTTTCGGCCGACATGTTGTTCTTGTTTATATTATTATTTGAACGAAAATAGCGAAAAAGGGTGTTGAAGGTTTTTTGAAATTGTTTTTGCGTCTAAACTTTCTGTAACATTTTAAAATTAAATCCAATTTGAGACTGATGTCTACTTTCACTGATCATGCGAGTGATCGCCATTTTTAAATTTGACTCAAATTCACAAACTTGGCTTCACCAAAATGGCTGGACATAGGTGTCTCCTTGTGGAATTTGCTAAGTTCACTAAATTTTGAACTGTCACTGAGGCATCTGGGTATTGCTTGAAAATTGTAGTCAAAATGATTACTTTATTTGTAAATTTTGGGAGGCGGGTACGGGTACCGCCCGTCGGGTGGCGCATTTCCAAAACCCATACCGCTTCAGTCGCGGTAGCGACAATTTACATTTTCAATACCAAAATTTTAATATTTAGAAATAAAATGATTAATTTCTAATTTACACACTGGAAAGATTATTTTATCTAGATTTAAGAACAATTTTTGTTTCTGCAAAGTGGTAAAAAATTAACAATATAGAGGTGCTTTAAAATGTAAATTGTCGCTTTCGCGACTGAACCGATATGGGTTTTTGGAATACGCCCGGGTATTGCATTGAGTAATCAATACATCTTCCATAGGCCACCCCAAGTGATTCGCTATGTTTGGTGACTTAGCAGGGGTGCCCGGATGCATCTGACTACAAACTGCGTGGCAAGCCGGATCAGGAGGGACTGGTTGAGGGAGATCTTTTGTCCTCTCCAGCAGGACTCTCTCGGAATATTGCATTGCACCGCAGTGGTAAGGTAGATACATACGTCCGTCAGTCTTGGACACACCGATCCCAGATTCTTACCCACCCCTCATACCTTTTTACTTTCCAGAACTTCCTCTCCTTACGTTTCCTTCAAATACCCTTCTCACAGAATCCTCAAAGATGACATAGGCCCTGAGGGGAATTAATTTTCTCAGGGCCTCCTGTGTGAAGCTAATTTAAAAAAAAAATAAAAACACCTCTGCCACAGGTCACCCCAGATTTTCTAACTTAGCAGGGGTGGCCGGGTTCGTGGTCTCCAAGTCAGGCGGAAAATGCATTTGCCCACCAACTGCATAGCGGGCAGGATTGGGAGAGACCAGTTGAGGTAGAATCTTTCACCTCTCCAGCAGTAAAACCTCGACCATCACATTGCACCGCAGTAGGAGAGATGAATTTATACCTCTGTCACTTCCGGATACACTGACCATCAGATTCATATCCACCCCTAATACCCTTTTCCTTTCCAGATCATTCATTCCTCAATTTACTTAAACGACCCTCCGCGCAGCATCCCTAAGGACAATTTAGGTCCTGAGAGAAATTATTTTTCACCGAGCCAGCTGAGTGGACGATAAATAAAATTTGTGCAATTAAAAAACTTCCAAAGCCGTAATTCAGCCATAATCCTTTGCTAAGACTTCGTCTCATTTATACTAACTTACTATCCATCAATGTTACTATATTAATATCTCTAAGCTCGATAAAAGCTTTTAAAAATCCGTCAATATTTTATTTCCTCAACCACAATTAATTATGTATGTTCGTAAATGTTAACGTGAGCCCTTTTCAAATTTACCTTATTGAAAAATGTTTCACATGAATGGTTTATTTCTGTAAAATCTTAATACCTCCTGACCAAGATACAACCACAAACATGTAGATGTATAGGCATATAGACGAAATACAAAAGATACCTTAAACCTAATCTAAAGAACTTGTATTCTAAGAAGATGAAATGAAGCGAGCTCCAAACGTATTTCAGAGATTGTTTTATTCGATGGTGATGTGAGAACCCGAGCCTCTTTGATACATTTCTAAACCCTTTTACCCAAAGAATCATGATGTGAAGCCATCTACTTTATGAGGGAAGGAATTTTTCAATATCATTTACGAAGAATTCTTTGTCACGTTTGGTGCCTTATACAAATTCTGATCACTTCGAGAGAAGGTGGAGTATATTATTTTGAAGTTGGAAAGAAAAATGGCCTTTTGAAACATGGACTGTGAAAAATGCGTACATAGCAATGAACAAATAGATTCATCCTACCTTTATATTCACTTGCATGGAATTTTAATAACTTTCAAACAGAAGGTGTTCGCATTTCACATATCCAAGAGATTTTTTGTTGTTGACACTACGCAGTCATAGAGCCTTGCAAATTACCTTCCCGCAAAAATGAAATTTTTCATTCAAAATGTTTTTAAGATCACGTTGCTAGATG
Organism: Limnephilus marmoratus; assembly: GCA_917880885.1. Taxonomy (NCBI): domain Eukaryota; kingdom Metazoa; phylum Arthropoda; class Insecta; order Trichoptera; family Limnephilidae; genus Limnephilus; species Limnephilus marmoratus. The sequence goes on from OU862908.1 coordinate 42,987,795, forward strand.
AAAAAAATTGCAATTTTACTTTTATTTTTTTTTGTAGCATTTCATTAATATTGTATTGTACCTATTTATACATTTTTAGAACAAACCAATTTAATATAATATTAATAATACTTTTTTATTTTTATCAAATTGCATTTGGGGATTGGCGTATTGCTTTATATGCAAAAAGCCATGCTTTCATTTAATCAGAATTCTGTTTGTAAATTCAATATGCTTGTATTTCCTGGATGCATGGCTCATCAATGAGATTAACAAATAAACGTAAATGTATATGGACAGCCAAATAGCATTAATATATATTTTTTAATTTTATCACCCGGCTTTGTGTTAAAAAATCATTTTGCTAATGGTAGAAATACTAACTGAAAATGGAACCAAAATTGGTAATAATTTTATTTTAGTCAATAATAATTGTTAACATCCAGTTTTTGTTATTTTTTTTTTTTTTTACATTAACTCCACACAGGAGGCCCTGAGGAAAATAATTTCCCTCAGGGTCTATGTCATCTGGGATGCTGTGTGGAGGGTCTTTTTGAGGAGAGGAAGGAATGAACATTGGTCTTGAAGAGACCCATGTTGTAGGAAGGAGGAAACACAGAGGCCGGCAAATCATTCCACAGCCGAGCTGTTGAACACAAGAACGAGTCGAAGAAACGACCCGTTCTCATGTGACATATGTCAACTGTGTACAAATGTTGGGCACGCGTTTGGCGTGTTTCCCGACTATGCACCGGTGCCGAAAAGATCAATGATGCTAGTTCCTCGGAGCATCTTCCATTGTAATACCGGTAGAACAAGGATAGCATTCCCACCCGACGCCTGTGCTCTAAAGATTGCAATCCGTCTGTTAAGATGGGAGAATCTATCAAACGGACCGCCCGTTTCTGCACAGAGTCGAGGGTATTTTTCAGGTATTTTGGAGCTCCAGACCAGAGGTGGCTGCCAAATTCAACCCTGGGACGCACTTGCGATTTGTACAGGGTTAGCAGTTGTGTACTATTAAAGTATCCGCGGGCCCTGTACAGTACGCCCAGTTTTTGGGAGGCTAACTTTACTCTGGCTAACTGTTAACTTGTGTTTCACGGTTAACTATTGCATTATTATACTTTTGTTCCAAATACAAACTCTACGTAAAACGCAGGCACACTAAAGCAAAGTAATCTGCAAAGTGTTTGGTAAATAAGTAAACACGGATATCAAGAAATGCTTATAAAAGAAGCCTGTCGTGAGGGCTTTTGAGAAACTGTGTTTCTGTGATACTTAGGTATCAAAGGAAATAATAGTCACCGCAGAAACAAATCTTCCCTTTGAAGGAGAAGATTTTGAAGCGTTTTTTTAAAGGTAGTTTACTTAATGAAATTTCCGGTTCTAAAAAGTGTGCATGATTTCAGGCAAATATCATACATCTTTGATATTTTTGAATTAACATCGAGAAGCCTTAGACGGGAAAACTGGTAGGTATGATAATACGAAATACAGCGCGGTGTTCGTGAATAATCATATAATGTTAAGCTGTTATAATTTTGTACATCCTATCAGAAAACTTCAAAGCTTTCATCAAAGTTGCGTGCGGTCTGGTTGCCAGTATCAAAACGTTTCGCCTTCGATAATTTATTATTATGCGCAACAGACACAATTCGAAAGTTTGTAATCCAGTTGCCAGTTGCCGGGCTTGGCAGGCTTACAGGCACCGCCACGACCAGGCTGGGGCCTGTACTGCAAAGAGATTCGTGTAAAGCAAAAAACAACCTTTCATCCCTCGTAAATACTGCTACACCCTCCTCTCTCCATAAAAACTCCGGGGGATAATCCTTCCTTTCAGCGCGGATTTCACACTATTTATTTTTTGTGTTCCCGCAAACTTTATCAAGGGTGGATGTAATTGGTTAACGAGCAGGGGAAGCTTATAAACTTTGGGCGAGGTGTTGCCCGAACTGAGCTGTGACTTGAGCGCCTATTTTTCCCGTAATTTATTTCGAGAGTTTATGCCGGGATTTAACAACTTTGTCTTGTTTAGTGGTCGAGGCGAGGAGACTTTGATTGAAAAGTTTAAAACGAGTTGACAAACGATTACCGTTTTAGTTGCTTTTAAATAAATTCTTAATTTTTAACCGAGTAACGTAATCCCTGGGAGCTTTGTTTCGTACGACATTCAAATGATTTTAGGGAAAATGTTGAGCGCTTGTAGATTGCTTTTTAAATATTTTTGAGAGCGAAACTTACGAGTTACAAGTTTTTGCACACAAAAGAAGTCATGCGGCGGCTAACGCGATTAACAATATCGTACAAAATATTATTAAACAATGGAAACTTGGAAACACGTAATAATTTGTTTTTTGGCCTGCGGCACAAAAAATATTTTTTAAATGCTAAAAATTTAAATGAATTTTTGTCCTTCAATGTGGGGAATGTAAATAATTCATTTGCAAAGTATAATATTAAATTTGTATATTGTCGTCAAAATTAACGATTAAACAAGAAGCATAAAGGTACATTTATTTAGTACAACAACCTTAGCTATTAGTTCTGTCAACAGTAGTACCTAATCACTTTTTTTTAGAAATTTAATTAAAATTAAATTTGATAATGTTATTATCGAGTTACAAAAGTTTCGACTTGTAAGGTCAATTTCAAAACTCAAATGACCTTACAAGTCGAAACAGCTGTAACTAAAACACTAACCAAAAAACTTGCAGAACTCGATAATAACATTATCGAATTTAATTTTAATAAAATTTCTAAAAATTAAAATGGAGTTCTACGAATTAAACACAAAAACAATTAATAATGAAACGGTATAGGTTTTGGAAATACGCTTCCAATAAGTCGATATTTTCAAATAAAAAAAATTTATAATTTATCGAAAGAAAAATAACAATCCCGTTGATTTTAGATACCATAGATACTGAAAACATGCGATTAATAAAGTAAAAATAAACACGACGATTTCACCTTGGAAAATAATATTTTCTTATATTATAAATTATATGTAGATATTGAAAAAATGCGATTAGTAAAATAAAAATAAACACGACGATTTCACTTTGGAAAAAAATATTTTCTTAACCATTAAAACGGCCACCGTCTTGGAACGGAAAAGGAGAGTACAAACAAATTTACTGACAGACAGAAATGCAAAATGGTCGAGTTAAAACATGATTTCGGTACACCAATAAAATTCTTAACGAATAAGGTAGAAATGCGCAAAAGTACGAATATTTTTTCAAAATATGTTAAATAATACCTACTAATTAAGAAATATTCATTGGGGTAACGAATAACTTGAAATAATTTGAAAATCCCCAATCGTTATAAGGGTAAGACGTGGTTTATGGAATGATGGAGGACTTAGCCAGCCAAAGGATTGAACTCATGACACCTGGGGCGACGCATTTGCCAACTCAGCCAATGAAGTTTTCTTGTAAATCTTCACGAGAAAACACTTTTCTAAATCGGAAAAAAAGGACTTAAAAGGAAAACATCCACATCACCGTAATAATTTTCTTCATTCAAATAATTACATATTACCTATAGCTTTGACACCAAATTAAGCAGATGCCTACCGATTGAACCTCCTTGGGTCTGCCTTTTCCAAACCAAAAGTTTATTGACTATTAACATTTTTGTTATTTGTTTTTGGGGTGTTACGCCGTGTTGCGCTACCTTCTTCTTAAGCTAACGTTTCGGACATCGTTGCAGAGTCTATCATCAGGGCAGATCCGGTAGATGTGTAATTTTTAGTGGTGAAGTGTGTGCTTATTTACTTCGAAGCGAAACCGTGTCGCCAGCTCCACTAACTTTCACCGGTACAAAATAACCGTGATAAGCAGTGGCGTCATTGCCGCGGAACGGAATAGAAAGTTCACTAAATCGTGGTATTTATGCTAGCCAGGGGCAAGTCCGTTTGCGAGTTGCCGACGGAAGTGGCTCCATCTCGTAACGAATTCTAAAAATTAGAAATCATAATGGTAAGAATTTTAGAATTAGAATCTATTAACATAGTCGTTAAGATAACTAGTTTGGCTCCTCTATACTCATTGCAGTAGTCGGAAGAATAAATAGCTGGCCACGAAACGGTTGCCAGGTGTGGTCAAGTCAGGACGTGTAGCGGCCATCCGTATTCCATTACTACGAGGGAGTGATGTATTGAGGGCTACGATGCTACGGGCTACGGTGCAACGAGTTACGGGATATAAGTGCCACAGGTTCCGGTGCTACGGAAAGCGCAGTCTGGTGGAGGGCGATGTTGCCCGCTGAAGAATTGAGACGCAACATGCAGTAGGCGATATAGGTTACATCGAAAGCTTTAATTAATTCTTATTATGCCACTAAAAGATATCGAATAACCTATTTTATGGTACGAATGGAAACAAAAAAACTTTTAAGAAACGAAATTGTGATAATTGCGTTGCCATGTCTTGTTTTTGTTTTTATTTTCAAATGATTGAAAAAAAAACTGAAATCTTTTGGGTTATTTACTTGATGTAGTTAATATTTAGTAGTTAATAGTTCCCCTATTTCTCACCTGTATTACACGTTTCCGGTCATCGTGTGTATAATTGTATTAGTACGTAATTGGAAGAAAGTCAACATGCAAACAATTCAGTAACATAGAAGCAATGACCGCCATGTTCAACGGAGTGGTCAGAAGCAAGCTGGAGTACACTAGTACTGTCTGGTTACCTTATCAACTTAAATATATAAATATGATTGAACAAATTCAAAAAAAATTCCTAAGGTATGTTTACATGCGATCATACGGAATATATCCGAAATTCATGCATCACGTGGAACTGCTAAAGGAGACAAATTATCAAAGCCTGGAGACCAGGCGTAATGCCGGACTCATGGTATTCGAATTAAAGTTAATAAAAAAACCTTATTAATTGCCCATATCTCCTGTCATGCTGTGGCTTATTCGTTCCTGACAAATACTGTCGAACTCGTAGCCATGACCTATTCTACATACCGCAGGGTCGGACAGATGTCATGGCTCAACACAGCATGACAAGAGGCATGACATTGCTTAATGCCCTACCAGCGGATATAGATGTGTTTGACATCACCATACCATCTTTAAAAAAAACTATGTACATGTATTGTTAGTTGTATAAAATTGTACCATAATTTGATTAACCTGTCTGTTGTACAATAAAAAAAAAAAAAAAAAAAAAAAAAAAAAAAAGTCATTAAAATATATTTTTTTAATTGTCTTAGCATATTTCAAATGATATTCCGGCCTTCCTAAAAATAGATTGAGCTGTAAATATACAACATATTTTCAATTACGAGTAGGTACATTAATTGAAATTGTCGAAGTTAAGCGATCGACAATAACATTTATAATCTTGTATTTTCATATAAAATTGTAAATTATTGGTTGGATAAACCTGCTGTTTTAATATTGATTTGCTTTCTTGAACCTACCATTAGATCAACATTTCTTAGTATGTATATTGTGATAAATATACTGCGGTCTTGGGCTACAATTCTTTATAAATAGATTACATGTCACTGGTAACTTTTATGCCTCTACTGAAGTACATTTTATAAATGCTCGAATCACCGCCTTTTCGAATGATCTAGGTATTAAGCTTTTGAATCAACCAGACGACAATTTTCATATCACGGGAGACTTTAACCTACCCGATATTACCTGGACTCTTCCTGTGGGCGAGGTTAACCTGATTCCTTACAACTACACCTCTACAATAAGCTCAACATTATCGACAATATTAATTACTGTAACTTCCACCAATATAATGGTGTTCAAAATACGTCAGGAAGAATTCTTGACCTCGTTCTCTGTAATTTGTCGGTACGCGTTGTATCACCGTAAGTCCATCATTATCACTGCTGAGTTCGTTGAACCCCCGGTCATAAAGGAAAACTCAATTAAACGGCCTTCATTCCACGAGGCTAATTATGATGATACAAGAGACAGCCTGGTACAAGTAGTTTGGAACATACGAGTGCTTAATTTAACCGATTCTTTTATATTAATAATAATTTCATCTTGGATGAGGTTCCATTGAGGCGTACTGGTAAACATTCCTACCCCCCGTGGTATAGCTCATCATTAATAAAACTTATTCGTGAAAAGCAGAAATTTCACAGATTATATACTACCCATAAGAACCCTTCCGATTACATTACTTTTTCTAGGCTACGCACCAGACAGATAAAAATGGCAAAGAAGTGTCACGAAGACTTTATTAATAATACTAGAGAATATCGTCAAAGATCTCAAGGCATTCTGGTCATATGTGAAATCAAAAAAACTATCAGCATTTGTTTCTAGCGTATTACATCTTATTGATTTAACAGCCGAGGATGGCCAGGCAGTCTGCGATTTATTTGCTAATTATTATCATTCAGTCTACGAACCGTCTGACTCTTTAGGGACTTTCTGCGATTATTCGATGGCTCGATTCCAGCAAGGGAGCTGGGTCAGATGGTATTCCACCACTGTTCATTACCGAGTGCGCAAATTATTTGTCACTTTCGCTATCAATATTTTTTAATATATCGCTCAAGATGTACACTTCCAGATATATGGAAAAGAGTCTACATCACACCAATTCATAAATCGGGAACTAAGTCTGAAGCAGATAATTACAGACCCATTTACCAGTTTTGCATTTTTTCAAAGGTGTTCGATCGCAAAGAATTCGATCAATGAATTTCAGCAAGGATTTTTTGCAGGTCGCTATGTTGCTACAAATCTTATAATATTTATAAATTTCTTCTCTGCCTTCATGGATAAACGTGTTCAAGTCGATACAATCTATACCGACTAAAGCAAAGCCTTAGACAAGATCAACCACAGCGCCCTTCTCTTGAAAACTTGCCAATCATCGTATTCATGGAGATCTCCTTCGTTGGTTATCTTCATACTTAACAAACTGATCTTAGACTGTGACAGTGGAGGATTTTTCCTCAATCTGGTAAATCAACCACTTCCGGTATACTTCAGGAGTCCATTTTGGGTCCTTTTCTTTTCTCCATCTATATAAATGATATTACGACGTATTTCGCAATGCTCAAATATTACTATTTGCTGACGATTATGTAGATGTACCTTCCTATAAGCTCCCCGAACTGTTCTGTGCATTTACAAGCAGATCTTGACCGACTGTTTGACGGATTACTCTCTCAAAAATAAGCTTTTTATCGATATTTCTAAACGTTGCAATGTCACATTTAGATGTAACCGTGTGAAAATACTGCATGATTATACCGATTCGATATAGCAGACGAAATGCCCTTTTCTACATTGATTGATGCAACAACAATTCCAATCAAATTGAATTTATGCAAAGAACATGTAACTACTATAATAATAAATTTGTGAATATAGACACACGTGCTGACATATTCACTGCGAATAACACATGTTCATGACGATTAAATTAATTGTACCTAATATTTTTGTATCACTCGCATGGCAATTTTCCCTTATCCCTCTCCTCCCCTTACCCGTCCTAATCCTAATACCTATTTCGCAGTCTATTTAAGTATAGTTACAATCACATTTATTTTATTGTTGTGTATTATAGGTTTATCATTTGTTCAATTTATGTTTGTACCTGTTATTATTTTTTTTAGATTGCTACTGAGCTCTGTTTTTTTTTTATGTTCTGGTTTATATTCGGTTAGTTTTATGTTTCAAAATACCTCTCTGTGAACATTAACAATTGGTTTGTTTTTTTTTGTCATCCTCTTATGTATATTATATTACTATATGTTCCTTAAATAAAGCTGTACTAATTAAACATTTTGGCATTTAAGCAGTACATATTTTAACGAGGTTACTGATAAACATGTTTTGCTGTTGTCTTGGTTTCTGTTTCTTCTTAACTTTCATTAATTTGTTACTAATGTATCTATATTCTTTTCCTTTGTTATGTTTACTTATGAAATCTAAAAATGTTTCTTTTCTTTATTCTTTGTACACTGTACCATGTTTAAAAAATGTATATCGCACTTTTGCCGTAAACTATGTTAGTATACGTATGTAAAATATGTTGTGGTTAAAAATAATTATAATTGACTTAAAATTCCAAACAGACATATCTGTATTACTGAGGTAGATTTCGAAAGATATAACGGCGATAATTTTATTCACTAACCACAATTAATTATTCGTCTGTTGTATTTCACACAGCGAAAACTTATTTCAAATTAAACACTGCACTCGGCCATGTATTTAGGTCCCTTTACTGCGGTGAAATGTGTTTAGAAAGGGGAGACTGAGGCAGCTTTAAAACAATTGTGCCATTCAGGAAACAATGCTTATGATCTATGATCTCGACTTGAGCCAGGGAAATTTATTATATTGCGTTGCCTAATTAAATAGACGACATTAAGCTCGGCTTCTGCTCGCGAGCTGCCTTTATGAGCGCAGCTGGCCGTCTAGAATACATAGCTGTTTGTGTCTGCAAATTAAAATCAAACTATGATACTTATTAAATCTTGTATCCGTTTTTACAGCGATAATATCATGATTGCGCAGAAAATAATATTTTAACTTGGGTTCTTGTTTATCAGTGAATGACATCAATATGAAAAATGGTTTAATTTTACAATAGATATAGTAATAGTTTAACACATAAGGAGAGAATTCCGTTAAAATTTTACTTATTTTCGAAAGTATTTATTATTATAGACCCGTGGAAAAACACAAGATAGTCTGAATTCTTAAGTATCAGTTGCAATTTTGAAAATAACAGTTAAAAAAAAAATTCTTCGAATGTTATTTTACAGGTAGGTACTTAATTTATACCTTGCCTGAATTGCTTATCACAATCGGTTCCAACTTTGAAAATCACACTTAAATTCAAAACAAATTCTCGTATATTTGACCAAAGTTACGTCGAAGACAGACTACATAAATTATTATTTTTATTAAGATGTATTCTTTTAAAGTAAATGAAAACAAATCACTTTGCACACACCACTTTTTAATAAAAATTATCGACAATTTTTAATTTTTTTTTTTTTTTTTTACATTAACTCCACTCAGGAGGCCCTGAGGAAAATAATTTCCCTCAGGGCCTACGTCATCTGGGATGCTGTGTAGAGGGTCTTTTTGAGGAGAGGAAGGAATGAACATTGGTCTTGAAGAGACCCATGTTGTAGGAAGGAGGAAACACAGAGGCCGGCAAATCATTCCACAGCCGAGCAGTTGAACACAAGAACGAGTCGAAGAAACGACCCGTTCTCATGTGACTTGTTGGGCACGCGTTTGGCGTGTTTCCCGACTATGTACCGGTGCCGAAGGGATCAATGATGCTGGTTCCTCGGAGCATCTTCCGTTGCATTTCCCGACTATGCACCGGTGGCGAAGGGATCAATGATGCTCGTTCCTCGGAGCATCTTCCATTGCATTTCCTGACTATGCACCGGTGCCGAAGGGATCAATGATGATAGTTCCTCGGAGTATCTTCCATTGCATTTCCCGACTATGCACCGGTGCCGAAGGGGTCAATGATGATAGTTCCTCGGAGCATCTTCCATTGCATTTCCCGACTATGCACCGGTGCCGAAGGGATCAATGATGCTAGTTCCTCGGAGTATCTTCCATTGTAATACAACAGTAAATAAATTTAAATTTTATCCTGACGAAGAAACCATCGCATCGGCATTGAAGCATGTTGATAATTTTATTAAGTTAGTGGTATTCACAAAGTGATTTGATTTGTTTGAATTAATTAAAGTGACACCACAAGGATCGATGCCGCAGATGTCAAGTGCGTATTTTTTGATCTCATTCACTAGTTCAAATTTCTTTCCGGCTAAACTGGTGACATTCCATGTGCCGATCCTCAGCTTTGATGCTTTAGGTTTGTTCATGGTGCCGAGAAATGCCGAGCTCAGCATCAAGACAAAGATGGCATTGTTTAAAACGGTATACCGCCCGACGCTCACTTACGGCCACCAGACATGGATGCTAAATGAACGATCACGATCTAGAGTCCAAGCTACCGAAATGAGGTACTTGAGAGGAGTGGCAGGGGTTACGAAATGGGATCATATAAGAAACTCGACGATCCGAGATGATCTAAAAACATTGAACCACTGTTACTCTTCATGAAAAATCGCAACTGAGGTGGCTTGGACATGTACTAAGAATGTCTGATGACCGAAATCCGAGGAAGATACTGAGTGCGATTCCAGAGGGTAACCGTCCTGTGGGCCGCCCCAGACACAGTTGGGCGAGGCAACTCCAGAAACTGTGTGAGGAGAGGATGGGTCTACCATGGACAGAGGCCGAACAATCAGCACAAGACAGGGACTAATGGAGGAGCCTTGTCGATGCAATGGGTCCCCGACCTGAATAGGTTAAGGGGAAAAAGATGATGATGATGACACTACAAAGAGAATTTGTAGTCCGAACCCAATGATTTGGACCACTCGCAAGCCAAAAGAAAAATATTATATTACTTTGTCCAAACTGGTCAAAAGGTTTTTAAATGCACAGGAAAATGATTTGTGGAAGAAAAAAAATAACTTTTTCTTTTTAAACTTTAAGGCAAGCGGTTAAACCAGTTGATTCAGTTTTTCTTCATATTTCAAAGTTTAAAGGTAATCGCAAAAGATTTTTTAAGCATTGGGAACTTGATTTTTAACGATAAATGTTGTGATGTAGTAAAATTTTCGTCTCAGTTAAGTTATCCCCGGTGGCTATTAGTCCATTGTAAGTTGTCCATGTTCGTTATGTAGTGGATTTTAATTAAAAAGTACCTAGGTTTACTTTACATAGTTACAAAAAATGTTATCATTATCGTAAGGTAAGTCCTTTATTTCAATATTAATTAAATATTCTTTATTTTTGAAATCCACCCAAGCATGTCTGAGCCCTTTGTAGATGTGGTGGGGTGTGGGGTAGCACAGACATTAATTAATAGAATAATGACCAGATGGTGCGCATTCGGTATGTAGATGTCTTTATGAGGAGACTTTTAGACAAATAACTCTTTGAGAACACAAAGCCACAAATTACTTCACTTGCAACTAACTAAGCTGTTGAACATTTCAGACTTTCGTGATATAATGTAGGCATCACCTTTGCAACTTGCGTAATTCCTTGAGGTACACGTTGGTGTTATTATATTTGTTTCCTCATTCGTACCTTATTTCGTGAAAAAATTATATTTTAATTAATTATTGAAACTTTTCAGAAAATGCTTTTAATTTTTTATTTATGTGAATATCGCACACAGAGTTTTGACTGCTCCCTACCGCCTGGAGCCAGTGAGACTATGAGACTATGATATACCAATTGGGGTACGTTTAGAGACTAAAGGTATTTGGGAAGGGAAGATGAGGGCGCTGAAGTACCTGGCTATTCAGATCTAGTCACCAAACACGGCTAAATCCATTTCAAACAACATTCAAATGGTGGTCTTACACTAGGGCGATACTGAGAGTATCTTCCACTCTGGAATGGTCGCCTGGAGCCAGTGAGACTATGATACACCAATTGAGGTACGTTGAGAGACTGAAGGTAGTGGGGAAGAGAAGATGAGGGCGGGAAGTACCTGGCTATTCAGATCTAGTCACCAACACGGCTAAAGCCATTTCAAACAACATTTCAATTGGTGTTCTTATACCAGGGCGTTACTGAGAGTATCCTCCACTCTGGAATGGTCGCTTGGAACCAGTGAGACTATGAGACTCTGATACACCAATTGGGGTAGGTTGAGAGACTGACGGTAGTTTTTTTTATTTTTTTTTTTTTATTATTGAGTTAGTTTATACTACATGAATATAAACTAATAAGCACAATGTAACATTTCATTTGGTAAATTAAAATATTTTTACAGTAAGCATAACATTTCTTTTTAAATACATTCATTCTTTCTTCATTCTTCATACCTTCAGGCATTTCATCATACATCTTTAGTCCTCTGTACATTAGGCAGTTCTGTGATTTTGATTTCTTCATTTGTGGCAATCGAACTCTGTTTATATTTCTTGTTTCGTTATTATGAATGTCTCTATTAAAAACAATTTCATCCTTAAAGTATTTTGGCATTTGGTTTTTCATAATTTTATGCACAAAAATTAACACATTAAATAGTAGTCTCCTTTTTATTGAAATCCAATTTAGATCCTCTCTCATTTGATTAATCCTTGCGTATTTGCCTTTCGCCAGTATACATCTCATAGCTTTGTTTTGTATAACTTCTAGTTTGTTAAAATTTCCTTCATTGGCCAAATATAACATCGTAGAGCAGTAGTCCAAATGTGGAGCAATGATAGTTTTATAAATGAGCTCCGTGTATTTCTATTTAATTTACGTCTTAGTCTTCTAAGAAAATTTACCATTTTTAGCACATATTCAAAGTTTGCTGTGAAAGTCAGTTTTGAGTCGAGTATTACACCCAGGTATTTGATTTCATTTACTTTTTCAATTTTTTCACCATTAAGTGTCAAATTTAACACTGTGTACGTGTTTTATTGCCTATTTCCATATATTTTGTTTTGTTTACGTTCAGTTTCAACTTGTTTAATTTCAGTCATTTTGCTATATTTTGTAGGTCTTCGTTTATTTCGTTAATTGCTTCTATGTAATCTTCACACGAAATATAGATTAAGGTATCATCTGCAAATAGTTTAATTTTGCAATGTTTAATAAAATTACGATAATAACTAATCATACCTAATAAACTTCTTAAATTATTTAAATCACTAGGTGCTGGTGCATTTAAAATGGCTTCTTTATTCCGTACACACGGTTGAATCCCTTGTTCACTTATTTTATAACCTAAAAACTCAATAACTTTTAAATTGAATTCACACTTGTCACTATTCACTGTTAGATTACAATGTTTCAACCTTTCTAACACGACACATACGTTTTTCTCTAAATCGTCTTCGTCTTCCCCTATCACGATAATATCATCCAAATAAAACGTCATGTTCTGTAATCCTGACAAACAATTTGCCATTGCCTTTGCAAATATAGCTGGCGCGGGAGATAACCCGTACACTAACCGCTTATACTGAAACAATCCTAAATGGGTATTGATTGTTGTAAAACGCCTACACTCCTTTTTTAAAACAAATTGACTATACGCCGATTTAAGATCGATTTTTGCAAAAACTTTCCCACCATTTACTTTCGTTAATAGCTCCTCTATCCTAGGTAATGGATATTTGTCAACTAATAACTGATTATTCACTGTCGATTTATAATCACCACATAATCTAATACTACCGTTTTTCTTAATTACTGGAACAATTGGACTTGCAAACTCACTAAACTGGACTTGTTCTATAATACCGTCTGACAGTAAACTATCTAACTCCCTTTCGACTTTTTCTTTCAAAGCGAACGGCATAACTCTGTGATTACGAAATATCGGAATAGCGGTCTCTTTTAAAGTTAAATTCACTTCGTACTTATTAAATTTTCCTAGTTTATCCGTAAAAACTTCCGGGAATTCTTTTACTAATCGCTGCTTCAAAGTATTCTGTTTTATACTGTTTACGATTCCGTTAATCCCGACGTTAAAAAGATTCATAAAATCACGCCCCACTATCGATAACGAAGCACTTGTGACAACAACAAATTTCAAATTGTGACACTGACCGTTAAATTCCACTTGTGGCGTAATTGTACCTACCACTTTCACGAGCGTATTGTCAAAACCCCGTAGACTAATGTCTTCGTGCACTAGCTTGATTCTACTGAATTTACTGAAATAACACTCCTTGGAAATTACGCAACAAGATGCTCCAGAATCTACCATGAATTTACTCTTGATCCCGTCTAGTGAAACTTCAATAAAAAATGGTTCGACACTATTAACTTCACCCAACTTTGTGTCCGACAACAAAGTATTCACACTCTTACGTGTTGAGGAACGCTTGCACTGTTTTGCGAGATGACCCTTCGTACTGCAAATTTTACATAAATAATTTTTATATCTACATTCCGTCGCGATGTGATTATTGTGACCACAAACGGTACAATTTTGTTTCACAGCGTTCGCTGGCGACTGTGACCGTGCCCTGTTGCTATGCCCGAAACGCTTCACGTCTCTGTCTTTCACACGCGAATTATTAAAAGAGAGTCGACCGGCCTTGAGCTGTACATTAGCGTAAACCGTATTATCAACTCGGGACTGCGCTTGAGTTGAAGCTACGAGGTCAATGCACTCGGCGACTTGTAAACATTTTTCGAACGAGTATAATTCACCCTCGAGAAATAATTTTTCCCTTACCTTTCCTGGTTTACAACCTAAAACAAAGAAATCCCTTAAATTTACTGATAAACTATTCCCAAATTTGCAATTAGTAGAAAGAGACTTTAACCGCACTGCAAACTCACGGATTGATTCGTCATTTCTTTGTTTAGCACTGTAAAACTTAGATCTCTCTTCAAAAAAACATTTCGTTGAACAACAATACTCATCAAGTTTAGATATCAAATCTTCTAACTTAATATCTGTTACCTTTTTAGGAATGCACAAATTAACCAATAAGGAAAAACAATCATCTTTCAATGCATTCAGGAAAATAGCCCTTTTTTTATCATCCGATGCAAACTTTTCATCATTCACGAGGAGAAATTGTCCGAGGCGGACCTTGAAGTTCTCCCAGTTCCCGTCACGCAAACTGAAGGACTCCAATCCTCGAGACTCCATGTTCCCAATGCCCAGAAGGTACCCAAATAGAGAGAAAGAAAACAGAAAAAACAAAAACTTCCCAATGAGGCTTCTTCTTCTGCCGTCTGCTCCCTGGACCCTGCTCCGGAAACTGCTCCTTGACCCTGTGAATTGATGGCTCCTTCCAGACCCGTCACACAGTAACACCGATGGCTACCCCAGATCACTCCTGCGACCTGGATCTCCGATCCTTGACCCTCAGAGATGTCGATTGACGCTGGACCTCCCGTGCTTCCCCCTTCCGAAAAGCTGGCTGGCTCCAGTGTCTTCTTGCACTTCACTCCTTGCAGTGAAGTGTTGGAATAATTTCGGTCCGGCCTTTCTTACCGACCCGAAATAATAATGTTACCGCGTATTTTTGCCAAATTTTTGTGCCAAATTTTTTTTGCGCGTCGATTCTTTTCGCGATATTTCTGCCGTATTGTGCAGAATCGTGTACCGTAGGCTGCGCCACTGTTAAATACAGACTCGAGTGTAGGCTTGGTTATTTATTAATAAAGCGCGTATTGGCGATATGGATATTTATTATAATAATGGCTATGAATACGTCCTATCTAATGTGCTGACGGTAGGAAAAAGAGAGTGAGGAGAGGCCTGCATCTCCTTTTATATGCGGGATCACCTGTCTCGCTCTTGTATGGCCGGAAACAGGTGTGCCACCCTAAAACCTCTCTCACAGTTTTGATAATATCATTTATGTAAATTATAAATAGAATTGGACCTACTACCGACCCTTGCGGAACACCAAGGTTGTTTTCTATCGGTTCTGATTCTGAGCTTTCAACTTTCATTACCTGTTTTCTTTTCTGGAGATATTCTTTGAATAGATTCAGAGCTACGTCAGAAAGACCTATGTCTTCTAGTTTTTCCAATAGTATTTTCCTTTCTATCGTTTCAAATGCTCTCATGAAATCTAAGAATGCTGCAATGGTAATTTTTTTTGTCTGTTTCTTTATTCCATGTATTAATCACTATGTTTATCGCCGCTTCGCAAGAGTTGTTGTTTCGGAATCCTGATTGCTCCTCACATAATATGTTATGTTTTTCCAAATATTCAAAGAGTTGTTTTTTTATTACAATTTCTAGTACCTTTTCGTATTTTGGTAACACATTTATTGGTGTAAATTCTTCACATTTTCTGGTATTAACAACTTTCGGAATCGGGATCACAGTAGATGTTTTCCATGTGTTTGGAAATTTTCCACTTCTTAATGATTCATTTATTATATCCAGTAGATGAGGTCCTATCACTGGCATTGCAATCTCTCAAAGTAGTGGGGAAGGGAAGATGAGGGCGGGGAAGTACCTGGCTATTCAGATCTAGTCACCGAACACGGCTAAATTCATTTCAAACAACATTTGAATTCTGAATGGTGGTCTTACACCAGGGCGATACTGAGAGTATCCTCCACTCTGGAATTGTATTGGTTATCCAATAAATGGTTCCCAGGGTGGCGGTACCCGTTTACGGTCGCATATTACTTTAGAATGTGTTTCTGGAATCAACTATTGTTTATCGCATAAAACCTACTACTATTTATATGGAATGGAGTAACTTCCAAGAATTCATTTCGTTGAAAACATTTGTAACATTTCGCTACACAAATAATACATTATCTTTGGTACACCTATTTACTAAGTTGTTGTATTTAACACAAACTAACTCCTCGGTCAAAGTTTATTAACTCGCTTTATGGTCCCTACCCCCAACCTGGATTTTTCAAATACAAGAAACAAACTCACCAACAAGTGGTATACTACCACACAGTCAATCTACCCTCTCATGTAAACCTTCCCCCATCCTAGACTTAATTTTGTAATGAAATTCGGACAGGTAAGTACTTATTATTATAATTTCCCATCAATTTGAATGCATTCAATTTACTATTTACTATATGCATTAAAGGAAAGCAAATGGTTTACTTCGGCAGATACATTATGGGAGGAAAAAACTGAAATAAGATAAATTGAAATTGTCAATATCTCGTATTTGAATGAGTTTGTATGAGGTACTCAAATACTGAAATGAGGTGATGAGGTGTCCCACCTCATTTGAGGTGAGGTGTGAGAATATTTTCGTTTACGGGGGAGAAGGAGCCCCCCCCCCTCCTTCTCGCCGTCGTTAGAGAAATTCAGGTAACGTGATTTATAGCTCTTAACATTAGCTCCACAGGGGAGGCCCTGAGGAAAATAATTCCCCTCAGAGCCTATGTCATCTTTGGGGATGCTGTGACCGTATTAATCCATCCCTCCAGTGGTGCAAGGCGATGCTCCGAGAGAATAAGGCCGGAGAAGTCAAAGTGACTCTCTCAACCACTCTGGATATGGCTTTCCATGCAGCTGGTAAGCAGACGCATCCGCCGCTAAGAACTGGATAAACTTCACCCCATGAACCCAGGCACCCCTGCTAAGTCACCAAATTTAGCGAACCACTTAGGGTGACCTATGGCAGAGGTGTTGACTATATAATAAATGATTCCCGAGGCGGCGGTACCCATACCCGCCTCCCGTGTTTGTTATTTTTGTAATATGAAAAATTGATATAAAAATGCCTACTCCCCCCCCCCTTCCTCCGCCCCTCTCTCACTCCCCCTCCTCTGAAGCCCCCCCCCCCTTTCAGCAACCCCCTCCACCTCATCTCAACTTCCCTCAACCTCCCTCCCTTGGGAGCTATTGGGAGTTTTGCGCGGTATTCATATAATAATAATTTCAAATAAAAAAATATTTAAAAAATATTATTTTTGGGGCAGAATTTTTTTTTTGTGACGCTTTGTGCGGTATTCAAAATATGTGAATGGTTCACCCCATCACCACCTCACGGTTCTAATACAAAAAAAATGTCATACAATATACAAACACCTCATGCCTCACCACCTCATACATTTGTCCCATACAATGTGTGACGTGACATGTAGTTCAATACATCAACCACCTCACGCCTCACCATCTCACACATTTGTCCCATACGGTACGTGACATGACATGTAGTCTAATACACCAACCACCCACACCTCACTTCACATTTGTCCCATACGTGATAACGTGACATGACATGTAGTCCAATACACCAACCACCTTACATTTGTCCCATACATGACAACGTGTAGTCCAATAAACCAACCACCTCACAGCTCACCTAATATTTGTCCCATACGTGACATGACATTTGTAGCAATACAAAGAAAAAGAGTTGGTACAAATACATTTTTTGAGGTGGGGGGACATTTTGAGTGTTTTTGTGGGACATTTGAGGTGCCTCTTGTATGAGGTACTCAAAACTACTTAATATAGCAATGTTTTTTATGTATAGTCTAGCTTTTGCCCCCGGCTTCGCTCGCGTAGTATTAGGGGGGTTTCACTCCGCCTCCACCACCTTCCCTATCCCCACTCCACCCCTCTCCCTCTCCCCCCTCTCCGCTTCATCCCCATCACCACCCTCTCCACCCCTCATCCCCCCTTCTCCCCCCTCCATACACGTTACATTCATTTTCAAACAGCTCGCGTGCCACCTATTAAAGCGTAACAATCAAAACACACAGTTTCGCATTTATAAAAATATTAGTATAGATGAGTACAATTTTAATAATCAAATGGATCTCCATAGTAACCAAAACAAATAACAAAATGACAGTGAACGTCAAATAAATACTTATAGTTACCAAGCAACGCTTTGCTTTTCGTCTGGACAATAAACGTACATATAATAAATAATTTCATAATGCCAGAGCTTATTCTTAACGCCACAGCTTACCAATATGCACAGTAAGGTGGTCCAGGCCTATATAGTAAAATTTTTTTTTTTTTTCAAATATAAATGTAGCCACCCATTTTATTTGTTACACCTATCATTCCTATTATGTGTAAAAAATTTCAGCCCATATCTTATATACAAGGGGGTGCTCATCGAATTAGAAGTTTCTGACAAAAGTTCTGGATTTTAAGCAAAACACTAATTTAAGGTTTATTAATATTACAAGTATTTTAGTCAAATAAGTATAAAACGTATTTAAATTTAAACACAATTTGGTAACAAAGCAATAATTAACATAATGTTAGTCGCAATCTTTCAAAACTATGTTTGTTAACTCCATTTTGAATGTTTCAGTAGAAACGATTTTTCTGTTTTGTTCAACGATGTGAAGTAAAAATTGTTTTTCTTCCTCATTCTTAACACATCTCTCCGCTGTATCATTAGCAACACGCAAATTTTTGACTCAGCTTTTGCCTTGAAGGTAATCAATATTGTTATTTCAAGTCTTAGGAGGTAATTACAAGAAAGAGTCCTTGATATCAAGAACTAAGAGCGTTTTCAACGTTCTTTGTGTTGCAAAAGCTTCTACTGTAACCTCTGAGGCAAGCTTAGCAGAATCACCTCATACTGAACGATTACCGCCATCAGAATTTATTTTTTGAACAATGGACTGTTTCTCAGCATCAGACAGCTTCTAAGAAAACAAGGTAAATGGGACTAGTTCATCTGACAAATACCATAAATGACGCTCTAAGACACCCCTAGCTGCTATACTGATTTCGGAATCAATGCTTCGTACAATTTTAAGCCATTCCAAAGTATTAAGTCATTTACTGGTGCATCTGCTGCCAAAGACGCTTCGATTCAAACTTTGGTGTAGATGATAACTCTCTTGATTAATTTAAATCTTATTACGATCAAGCGCACTGGTAACGTATTGTGTAAATATGTCACTTGTAGACAGCTCAACGCACTACAAACTCATCTTTGGACTTATCCTCTAATATACTAGCATTACTAGAAGTGCTACTGAAGCTGCACTCAAGTTCTAACTCTTGCCTCGAGGATGAAGCATTACTTTCAGCAGCCATTTCTTTCAATTCTTCAGATCTTTGTTTCCGTTTAAGAGAACTTTCTTTGACCTTTTCTAGTTTCTTGTCGATTGAGGTCATAATCATCTTACGTTCTCATCTTGGATCGATGAGAAACGCTCTGTCTTCCGCAATTTTTATCAAATTCAAAGCGCTTGCATGGGCAATATCAAAAAGTTTGTCCAGTTCTTTTTAAAGAAATACTCTCCTTTTTTGTGCTTCAGAATTTTTTCCTCTATTTTTATTCAATAGCAGCCAGTTCTTAAGAAACTTAATCAGTTTTTCAATGCAGTGATTTTGTTGTCTGGTCGGAAAACTAGATTTACTCCATACTTTTATAAGTTCTTGAATATGAACATGCGCAGAATCTTTCACATTTTTGGAATCATTTAATATGTAGTGATAATGGAGTAAAACTTGCCGAAGAGTAGGATGTTGGTTAAGCCTCATCAATGGCTCAATATCTCGAACCCCAAGTAGAAAAATTTCGTATTTTTTTCGAATAGATGAACACATTTTACTACACTGGTTCACTTCACAGTCTACTTAATAAGTATCAAATACTGTTCAAATTTGTCTATAAAACTTTTCAGTAGTTTATTTTAATATTTATTTAATAGTTTAACACACGAAACTGGCCTGTAGCAAAAAGTAAAAATTAAGAATTTTACACAAAAAATTCAAAAACAACACTCGATTGAGCACCCCTTCCTACTTGAGCTATCTCGCTGAAATTTTACTATGTTATTTCTATGAATACGTGTAACAAATTCACGGGGTGGCCAAATGAAAAATAATAAAAAAATTTTGGACCATCTTAATGTACAGCCTATATTACTCGCAAATAACGTAGTTTTCTATTAGTGAAAGAAAACTACGAAAGTCCATTCCATACATCCAAACATCCATACAAACTTTCGCCTTTATAATATTAATAGGATTGTGTCAATTCAATACTAACTCTATTTTTAATTTTAAAGTAAATCGAAGGTCTACTGATGGGCTAAATAAAGGTATATTCTATATTAAGAGTGTTGTACTTGACAAAGCATTCCATACAAATCGCCTGCCTTTTTAACGTACGATAGAAGTGGGGTAATTAAAAGTTCTCTGATTATAAGCGTTAGAGCTATGCAATAGTTTCCAGACTAATTGAACTCTATTTATAAATACCCCAACTTTTAGCAACCGATATCTATTTTACGGGAAAATAGGATCCATTTGTAACAAAGTTTTGATAACAATCCACTTACGATTTTCAGAAGGCTTAATATCGTCATTTTTCATCAAATGATAGAATGATATTTTAAGATGAAAATTTATAAGCGGACAGCAGTTATAATAAATATCTTCTTAAAAAAGCCTTTAGTGCACCAGAGTATTATTTATTGTGCATAACGTAAAGTTAAATACGAATAATCGTTAATGATTTTATTAATTACTGAATATTCAGTGCCTTAGATTAAGTAGTCTGGATAAAATACGAAATTTTTGAACATTTTAAATACTTATATATTACCAGCCTGACTAACTAAATAGTTCACGCTCCAATCTGCTTACTTGTAATGTAAGCATCAATAAATATTCAATAAAATGTATTGCATCAATCAAAATCAGATGAAAATGGTTATTTATTTATTTATAAAGGGAAACAAACAGTACATTAGTTACAAAGGTAAAAAAATGTACAATTAATAAGTCTATTTCATGGTGGGTACCTATTATGTGTTTCATTGTAGTGTCTTATTTGTGGTGTGCATATTAGGGAACTTACCCATACTACGTGGCCAACTTTTTGCAATTTTTAACCCTCCCCCCTCCGGTGACCAAAAACCTATGGCCCCCGCCGCTCATTTGTACCAAGCGTAGTATTTTGAAGACCCCCCCCCCCCGAACAGGTCACGTAGTATGGGTACGTTCCCTTAAGTAATTACCGGGTGACGTGTGTAGTGGGAAAGTGTGTGTGTGTGTGAGGGTGTGTGTGTGTGTGTGAGGGAGGGTGTGTGTGTGTTGAGTACGTGTGTGATATGATGTTCTTTTTAAATTTGGGCAGTGAATCGGAGAAAATGTCGATAATAGAATTTAGACCAATATTATTGAACAAATGAAGAGTTCGATTTATTGGCGAATTTTTTTTTTAAATTGCCGGTAACCCGGGCGTTTATTGAAATAACATTAACATATATAAACAAGTAAGTAATCCGCCCCACTAGACAAGGTCTGTTCTGAGACGGGTACATACAAATGCATACAAATACACACATACACACATATATACGCATGCATGCACATAATCATAAAAACATAAGTATACAGAATCTAGATAAAGTTATTGAAAATTGTTGATGGTTATAGTGGAATGTACACAATGTCATAAAACCAGAAATATAAAAAGAATTATTGAAAATAGTTATGAGAGTTGCTGCATTTGTCTTTTAATTAAGCGTGTGGAATAGTTATGTATATAGGTTATTATCCACTAATCAATGTTCACATCATGCACAAAAAATGATTAAAAAAGGGCAATGATTTTTTATTTATTCGTATCTACATAATTATATACATAGGTCTTAGAAGAAAAACAAAATAAAAAAGTATTCAAAAGACACAAGCAAAATAAAACTGTGTTACAGTTTTGTGGCTAGGAGATAAAAAACATTATAGGTAAAAAAAGTAAATGAAATCAATTGAAAAAAGTCAGAAGCAAAGAAGAAATTTTATTTAAAAAAAATTTAAATTTAAAATAAAAAATTAGAATGACTGCAGCAATTTTTTTATGAAGCATTTTATTTATTTAGTAAATAACAAAGAGTTTAATATTTATAAAGATCCTAAAGTACACGACAAGATATCAGCATCAATACATTTTTCATTATAGTGATTACAAGTTCCCTAAGACTCTTTGAAGCAATTTCGATATGAAACAATGATGATATGAAACAATTTCGATATGACTCTAATATTAATTGATGACAAAAGAACTGGACGGTCAATATGACCACTCAAAGCCTTCTATAAGTATGTCTTATCCGCAATGTTTTTCCTACTTTTTAGAGATATAGTCTTCGATAGAGCTGCCAATACCATAAGAACGCTTGTCTTTTGAAGTACAAAAGATGTACACATTTTATTTGGGAAGCTTATGCGCTTTCATTTATCATTCGATTCGATTAATTTATCATAATAATTATTAGTAATATTTAATTATTATTTTTTATTGATAAACTCATGTTTAATACAAGATTTTTATGCACAGCACAAAGAGTAACAATCATTATAAGTAATAATTATTAGCCTGAAACACTCATCTACATTGAAAAAATCTCCCGAGAAAAGATACTTGCCAGCTTCCTTCTGATAATGATGTAATACGGTTTCGAGCAGTGGCGGCTCGTGACTTTTGGGTGTGCTAGAGTACTGATAATAAAAAAAATGGCATTATTGATGTTGTTGTAGCCGAAAAAAAAAATTTTTTTTTTTTGAAAATCAGTTTTTTGTATGAAAAATTTCAGGAAGTTTCAGTTTGGCGGTGTGCCGCACCGATTTCCTGAAAAATATTCATACAAAATACCGATTTTTGAAAAAAAAAATAATATATGTTTCGCTTACGACTACATCCTTAATGCCATTTTTTTAATATTATCACCCTAGCACACCCAAAAGTCACGAGCCGCCACTGGTTTCGAGTCCCGTCAGCGGCATGTCTCTTTTCTCGAGAGATTTTTTCAATGTAGATGAGTGTTTCAGGCTAATAATTATTATAAGAAGATAACAATAATAATCTAAACGAAAATATGAAAGAGAACAAGACACAGGAAACAGAAAAAAGACAATGGTCGCAACTGGGACTCGAACCCAGACTTATAATAAGTAATATTTACGTTAAATATTTTAAAATATAATAAGCAGTAATTGTTGAATGAAACACTAGTATATATTGAATCATTTGGCGGGTATAAGATAAGCCGCCATAGCTCAATTGGGAGAGCAGCTGACCGGCAATCAGAAGGGCACGGGTTCAAGTCCCGTTGGCGTCATGTATCTTTTCTCGGAAGATTTTTCAATGTGGATGAGTGTTTCAGGCTGATAATTATTGCTTATAATAATTGTTTAAATATTTTATTTTTGGAGCGCAGTCCGATTAAATTTTGATTTGTTAATGATGAATTATTTATTTAATTTAATATTATTATTTAACAATATTACTATTCAAATCGTTGGTCAAAGTTTGTAATCCCTTGGGACTACACTCATGGCGAAATTCACTGCTCTCCACAGAACTTCGCCTGGCATCACCCCTTGGCACATTCAACTACAAAACACATGCTTTTAGTTTTGATATATATTCGCTTTTGATTATTAGCTGTACGGCTAGAACATCCAACGGAATATACAAACGAAGCTGAGAACACTTCATTTACTTTATTTTAACGTGCAATTTTAATGAGTGTTTCTAGTTGAAATTCTAAGTAGTTCCTGATCTTAGTGAGTACCTCTTGATGCATAATATTGATTCACCTACATTACTATAACTCATCACTTTCAATATACCTTCACGTAGACTTAGAAATAATGATCTGCTTTCCCTCAATCAACAATTAACTAATAACGGATAATATTCACCTCTGCCCATAATGTGTAGACTGGTTATAAGTGAAAACCTTTTTTTAGTATAATTGAAGATATTTTATAACCGTGTATTTTGATTTCTAGCTAAAACTTGTCTTGTCACTTCTATTTTCATATGTTTATTTCTGATTTTGTCTTTGGTTTCATTTATCACCCTTTAATCTTTTAATGTACACTTTTTTAATTCGTGTTATTTTATTGTAATTTGTATCTGAGTCCATTAAGACGACACTTTTTCTTCCTTGCGCTGTCCCAACTCATTGCCTAGGTAGGCTATTGGGGTCGGCTCTTCTCGTTCTCAGGTTGTAATATCTTCTGTTCTGAGTATCGCCTTCATCCAGGCCGTTTCTCCGAAGAATTTTGGAACATTGAGTCATCCAGGAGTTCTTTGGTCTTCCTCTGGATGACTGTCGATGAAGCTCCATAGACATTGCCTGCCTCACTCCATTAAGACGATACTATACTCTAAAAAATCTTAACTACATAAGTAAAGAAGCCGTGTATACAAATTACGTGTATTGGACGGATCTACTGTCGAATTTCGAAGAAAGCGTGTAAACAAATATTCGCCCGCGGCACAGCGTATTGCACGGACGTACGGTCGAATTCACTCTAGCAGGCCTGGAGATTCGACCGTTCCGCCGGGTTCATTTTAATTAATTCTGAAGAACTGTTACTAATATTTAAGATATTTCTAAATGATTACCTCCCAAAGTTATTAATTCATAGTTAAAAATAAAATCTGGTACTCACCGCTAACTTTATAGTTGAAAAAACGGGTTATAAAGTTTTAAAATCGTTGTACGTAAAATATATTAATGGTAAGGTATTGTTTTTATTAATCTTAAATATAAATAACTTACATACCCAGGTGTCGCGTCGGTTTGAAAAAAAAAGTTATTATAGTTACGAATTCCCCCGAAATGAATAAAATATGAGTTTTGAGCAAACAAAATTTATTAGGGTTGTGTACCGGAAAAGGTAATATAGAAAACAAAACAGAGCACTATAGTTGAAGCTATATCAATGTAAAAAAAATCATTTCACACTATTGCAGTTATATTAAAATCGTGTTGTGATCAGATTCATTCAATATTTTTTTAAACCGAAATATTTGCAGACAAAAGTGGAGACGTTTAAATATATACCTAAGTGCAGTAACTCAACACCACAGCTGCAGGATTTAGATAATTTACACTATCATCGACCAACCAAAATAACTCACAATTAAATATTAAAATGCCCAGAAGTCAACAAACTGAGTAGTTAGGGCTAATGGCTATGAACAATGTATGCTGCTTGACGAGTCCGAACAGTTGTTGCAGTCGGTTGTGCGGCTGGCGCTGTCAAGCCACTTGTGCTGCCTGAATCGCCAAAGCTATTATTGCCAGCACAAGTTGAGTCGCCGACCCGTTTGGTTGTTAACGTCTTTAATTAAATATGTGAGTTAGCACATTCGTCGCTTGCGGCCGCGCTTAATGAGGATGTTACTGTAATGGTTTCAAGTTGGCGAGATTACATCAATTTGCGTGATAAATCATAGTATGAAAAAATTTTCAACATTTAAATAAACAGTTACATTTTTTGCGCTACTTTTCAAATTGGGAGGCGGGTATAGGTCATTCCAAGTTGTTCGCTACGTTTTGTTAAGAGGTGCCCAGGTTCACGGGGTGAGATTTGTCTAGGTCTTGGCGGCGGATGCATACTGCGTGGCGGGGCGGATCGGGAGAGACTCGTTAAGAGATACCATTTGGCCTCTCTAATAGGACCTGAGAGTAAGGATGTAATTTTAGTTCCATGAGTAGGGCTCTTTCGACCCACCGCCTACATGAGGGATGGATTCACAGCTGTGGGAGGGATGGATTTACATGTCCGTCACTTTTTGAACCACTGACCCCCAGATTCCTATCAGCCTCTCATACTTTTTCCTTCATAGAAATTCCTCTCCTTTCTTTCCTTTAAAAGACCCTCCAAACAGCATTACCAAATACGATACAGGCTTTTATGAAATAATTGATAAAACAAAGCACAGTTAATTGAGATTTCACCCCGATAGATATAAAACTATTTAACCAAAACCACATAAACTGAAGAGATAACATTAACCCCGTCAGAACCCTGAATTAGCAGAGATAAAACATAATATACTTTTATCATATTTGAAGCTAAAAATACGACAGTTTTTAAACAAGAAATTATATTTCAGATACAAAAATCAAAAAGGTAATTTTATCTAATTTCTTTACAGGTATTTGTATTTATGGCATCTTTAAAAATAAGTAATGTACAAGATATTTAAAATACGTTGGAAAAATTCCAAAATTCGTTCAGAGATTATTATTAAAACAAGCAAACACAATAGATGAACGACCCCCTCTGACTGTTAGCTATGTAAATATTTTTCCACGAATAATTTTTTGTTATTTTTTAATCCTAGTAATGTTTTCACATCCACGGTCGTTTATCAACTGAATAAAAGTTTCACTTGTAAATGTTTGCTTTATTTAAAAAAAAAACCTTGGATCCTCGAGCGCCCCCAGGAAATATCTCAAATCCTGCTAGTATTTTGGTGTTTCTTTCCAGTTCCTTGAGGATAAGTCTAAGGTATTGACCTCCACACCACCCAGTCACCTGAGTTTAATATTTAATACATAGATCACTTGGATACCACCATAATTATTTATTTTTTTGGTTTGTCCACCACTAAATATTTTTACAGATGTGCCTACGGTGTGTGAATTAGATTGAGGTAACATGGCAAAACGAGTAGGTAATTTTAAAACTAGTGATGGTCCTTGTAGATTGTAGAGGTTCAAAGAACTGAAAATATTTTATCAAACTTTCTTTATCATGTCTAATCCCACATTCTAATTTTTAAACAAAAAAACAACAAGACATGGTGGGAAAAATATTAAAAACAAACAAAATTGATTAATTTTCTCGGAAACTTAAAATTACTCCAAAACACAAAAAACTTTAATTATTTTCATGCTAAATTCTTATAAAATATTATAATTACGCCGTTTATTTTGTATGACAGCTTAACACTTTATAAACAATATTCATAACTATAAAGCTTGTTGCGGAGAAAGTTCTTATACCATTACGACAAGCAACTAAATGCGAAACGGTGGCTTACCGGGGCGATAGAAAATCCAATAGAACTTTCTTACCCTTGTATCCTAAACTAAATAAATTCTCACAATGTAAAACAGCTCAGAACTTACAGGTTAAACTGAGCTTTTCCTGGCGCACGTGATAAATTAACTCCGTTTAATAAGGCCCCATTTAGCTTTGTAATCTATTATTACTGACACTAAAATCAAATAAGATTCAGTTTGTTTTTATGGTTTAAGCTTAACCCAAAGTTTTGAAACAATAGAAATAAGGCGATATAACGGTATGAGTGTTGGGAGGTTTATATTATATAATATGGTGACTATAAAGTGGAACTAATTAAGTACAAACGGCAGTGTTTTGTATTGTACTCTACTGAAATTTAATTAATTACTTTATTTTTCGATGTATTCCAAAGCGGAAGTATTTTTTTTACGTACCGTACGTATATTTGAAGAAACATAGAAATTGGAATAAAATTGGTCGGTTATTTTGGTTGACGGCCTTTGTGTCTCTTCAAGATCCATTTTCACTCCTTCCTTTCCTCAAAAGTACATGGCGTCATCTAATATGACATAGGACCATAGAAGTTAATGTTAAAAACTGGTATATTTGGCTTTACGTGCTATTTTGTTCATTGGTGTATAGCTTTCCGGCGGTAGCCGTTTTTATATTTTGAAAGAACATTTTCGTGTTTATTCTCGGCCGATTTTTTATCAAAATTTTTCTATACATGTAAGTAAGTTTTGTAAGTATGTGTTGTTGTTTATTATAAAGTTTTTTTGGCATAAAGTGTATGCTTGTCACTATATGTGAAAGGCGCTCCCTGAGACCTAATGTGCTTTCAAATAAAAGTAGCAATAACTTCTGAAATACCAATTGAAGAAATCATTTCAAATAACTGTACCAATTGTTATCAAGCGTCAAATATTATGTTTTATCTCTGAAAATTCAGGGTTCTGATAGGGTTAATGTTATCTCTTTAAATTATGCGGTTTTGGTTAAATAGTTTTATATCTATCGAGGTGAAATCGCAATTAACTGGGCTTTGTTATATCAATTATTTCATAAAATATGTTATCATGAAATTAATATAAATTCAAAGGCATAATTTATAACATCACCATTCAGACAAGAAACACATTGTTACTGTGAATGTTATTGTTCGATAATGTATGTAAACTCTTCTTCCATCCACAAGCAAATGCTTTTAATGGAAGGTAAGTAATATCATAATACGTTCCATTTTTTAAGATACTTAAATAAAAAAAAAATATATAAAAAAAATGTATTGCTTACTTGGAAGTATTGGGGTTTTGATTTTTTTTGTTTTTTTGTTTTTATTTCTTGCTAATGCAATCCCGATAAGTTACAGAACTCATTTTTGGACGGGAGGAATTTACAATTCATAGGTGGGAGAAAATAATTTAAATTTTGCATAGTTATTATATATTAGAAATATAAGTTTTACATACAGTATAAATGAAATATAATACACAAGGTATATAGAAATAAACAATAGAAAACAAATAAAGAAAAAAAAAAGAAACAATATTATAAAAATATGGATAATTACATATCCATGGAAAAGAAAAGGAGAGAAAAGAAAAATACAGAATATATTACAATCTTGTTATCTTAAAGGCATTACTCTGTTTTTTTATTTATTTTCTGGATTCCCTTGTACTGTATATCTTATAGCGTTTGCTGCTAGCAGCGTGTCTGTTTACACAATTTCGTATGGTCTTGTTGGCTGCCTTGTACACTGAAAAAGGGCACGCGTGCTTCGGGCGATCCTTCGAGAGTTTTCGGCCGCTCAGTTGACGTGAAACCGCGGTTTGGGTAGTGGTGTTTGTGGAACGGGCTGTCATTGGTGCTGGACTCAACGTACTTGTGGAATGTGAGATTAAAATAAGTCATTATAAACAGATCGAGATATTTAGCTATGTTTTAGAGATTACTGATGTAAAAATATGTATCGTTAATTCTATACAGGCGCCCTTCAGTATGATCTTTCAATTTTATCACATGTTATCTTTATTATTGACACGTATAGAGAGTTCGCCATCATTTACAGCCGGTACGATTGTTTCGTATTCGGCCACCCCCTGATCTTTTTAGAGTCTCATGTTTAATATAGAATGTTACCCAAGGGCAGGGTTTATATATTTAAAATAAATCATTCATTGTTATCTTACATGAAATTTTCATTACATACCTACCCACTTGCCTTGCTTGCTTTAATCTAAAGATTAGCATACTAATCACATGGATGGATATATGTATTCTTTGGGTGATTACTCATATTTAGTGTGGCCGATGTGGAGGAGGATGTTCAACCTTGGTGGGTATTAATTAAGGTAAAAACATAATGTTACAATCTGGATGCGAATTATATAGTGTGTAGGCAATATAATTCAGAGATTTTATCCCATATTTTATAGTGTGTGTTTGAGGTACGCGAGTTTTATTGCTATTTCGAGTATTGTGTGTGTGGAAATGCTTAACCGCACATTTTCTGTTGCCATGATATTAAAATAGTAAAGGTTCTCCGGAAAGCAACCCTCAAGTTTATAGTTTGAAACACAATAAACTCAACACACCTGAATATTTTTAATATTCACTCAAACACGCATTTGAATTGCTTGCAAAAAGCAAAATCAGTATACATAGGTATATACTAAAGTTGCTGTTCAAAATGTGTTATTTCATGAAATTGCAAGATGAATGCATTCTGAAAATGCAAATTCACGAAAGTCATCTCTTAGATCAGCGACGTCATCAGCTATCGGAAGGTTGAAAGAACCAAAGTGCATACGATACTAAGTTCGTTGGCGTGCTTTCGGAGTGTCAGGCCTAAAGCCAACATCAAACTGCCTCACTATTAGAGACTCGACAGAACTCAGAGCGAAGCTTTATACTCATCGCTTCAGAAAATCATCTTAAAATTACATAACTAACAAAAACTAGCCGGTTAATACCCACCTATCTCCCTTACAGAATATTATTTTTTCATGCATTAGTACTCAAAATCTACTGATATAAAAAAAAAAACACTAGCTTTAAAAGAACCTACAAGAACCCTTAACGTATTTTGGACTGAAATTTTTACGAATAATACTGGATATTTTAATCCTATATCTAGAATGTCTCGGTCATACAACGATCTTGTTAAAATACACAGTTCCATAGATATTTTTGCAAATAATATAACATATTTCAAAAAATATCTCCACAATTTGAGCACTTAAAAAAAAAAAAAAAAAATAATTGTTATATTATTTTTCAGTAAATACTTTATAAATATTGTATACTTGTTATTATTATGTATTTCAATTTTGTATTTAAGTTTTCAAGTTATGTATAAATAATACTTACATTGTTTTTCAAGAGTTCGCTTCTGTGAAAATGCATATGTGATTAATGCAGACACATTAATCTAGGGATACTTATATTTGTATTTTAATTTATTATATACTACCCACAAAAATGTTGTATAAATATCCTGTTTGTGTCTCAAATAAATAAATAAAACCTCTTCACAGTCCGCCACACTATAAATACAGGGTGTTAAGGGACGTACTTGACTTACTTTAACCAGTGATTCCTGACATTATTTCGAGTAAAAAATGCAAACGAAATTTTGGTCTCCGGTGACATTTTATTTTTTTTTCTACAAAAACATAAAAAAATGATACTCGTTGAACAGTTGGAGGCGGGGTTAGCGGTTCGTCGGACACCCGGCTGAGTGACCAGTGACGACATGCAGAAGTTTTTTTTTTTGTTTGATTTTGAAGAAAAAAAAATTGAAAAAAAAGTCGTCAAAAAAAGTCACCGGAGACCAAAATTTCATTAACATTTTTTACTCCAAATAATGTCAGGAATCACTGGTTAAAGTAAGTCAAGTACGTCCCTTAACACCCTGTATGTTAATGTATATAATTAATATTTATTTTTATTTTTAACTTTATGAGTCAAACCTCAAATTTTAATAAATAAAGACAATGTAGAATGAATGAATACAATTTTTTCCAGACACTATCTAGATAGCATTTAGTTCGGGTTTGAATCTTGCAATCATATATAAAGTTAGCAGCCAATAAAATATGCGTTAAGAAAATGAAGATAATGTTGGTAGTTCTTAGTCGAGGTATGATACAGTTAAAAATGACCGAATTGGATAAAGACACCTTAGCGCAGTTGGCAGCACAGCGACACGGAAAGCCGAAGGTCCTGGGTACGTGTCCCAGAGGTGCCAATATCTTTTTCTGATTTTTTCTGTTTCCAGATTTTTGATTGTGTATCGCTAATATTGTCTTCATTTAATTAAATAATCATTTATAGTTCCAGTAAGACGGGTTCAAATCCCGAAGTGCATGAGTAAATCTTATTGGATTAATTTGTGTTTTCACAATTTAATCATTTCGCGGCACTTTCCAGAGTGGAAGATCGTCGCAGTATCACTCTGGTGTAAGATCATTACTCTGAATTAAAACGATGCTTGAAATGGCTTTAGCCGTGTTTGACGACTAGATCAAAATAGTTAGATACTTCCCTACCTTCCTTATCTCCATCTCCTTCTCCTCCCTACTTACCTTCATCCTCATAACGTAACCCAATTGAGAATGTCTCACTGGCTCCAGGCCGTTGGGAGTAGATGGGACTCTTGTGCGGTATTCGCATAAAAAGTATAAAACAAATTAAGTTACTTCCGGTAAGTATATTTCTGTGTGTACGTAATACGAAAAAGCCTAGTAAATAAAGGTTGCCCAACACAAAGGATGGGTTGTTTCATAGAATTTTCAAAGTTAGTTTTCAAATTCGGCGATAGTTCAATTCAAGTTTTTTTTTTTATTTCAGTAATGGTTTTATGCCAGTTATGTGAAACAACTGGTCGATAATGATATAATAACAGATCTGGAATGGATAATTTACACAACTTGAAAAGTGCTTAATCCTTAGAGTTTCATTTATTTAATATTTATCATTTTTAAATTTTGTTTATATGAATACCTAGCAAGAGTCCCAGCTGCTCCCGTCTGGAGCCAGTGAGACTATGGCAGTATGGTATGTTGTGAGGCTGAAGGTAGTGGGGAGGGAAGGAGATGGGGAAGAGGAAGTTGGGGAAGTACCTGGCTATTCAGATCTAGTAACCAAATACGGCTAACGCCATTTCAAGCAACAATTTTTTCTTTGTTTCAATTCTTGTCTTACACCAGGACGATACTGAGAGTATCTTCTGTTCCAGTGGTCTTCAACCTTTTTGAGCCGGCGTACCCCTTGTCTCTCACTACAAAATTGTGGTTCCCTGTACCCTCTATCTATCTTTTTTACACGTGTAATGAAAGACGTGTTTTATTTGTAATTTTTAATACTCTAACTATTACAAGAATTTAACAATCAAGTCACACAAATATAATTAAGCAATGCAATTCTATACAGAGTGTAATAGACATGGGCAGATTTATTCCCAGGAGTGAATCGATTCAGTCTGATTCTCCTTGCCTTTTGAATTGATTCCTTCTATTCATTCCTTTAATTCAATTAATTCAAAAAAAAGAAAAAGATATCTATTATCTAATTCAGAAAACAAAGAAGACATGAGTGGGGAGGGTACGGAGCACCGCACTAAGAGGAGGCCGGCCACGAAGCACGGCACAAAGAAGAAACCGATTAGACCAAATCCTATAGATGTAGGTGTTTGCCTCTTTTTAATGTCGTTATTTTTCGTTTCATCGAGTTTCAAAACACAACGGTGCTAAAGAAGTTTTCACTACCAAAGCACTCTTCCTAGGGTGAATTTGCCTATTTCAATTTTAAAAAAAATTACGAATTAAGTCGTTCTGAAAAATTGTACTACGGGGTTAATGTATTATTTTAACAAAAAAAAATTGACAAGAAAAATTTATTTACATTAGACTAGCAATAAAATCTTAAAATTAAACAGTGTTTTGTTTCACCCCTAAAGTTTTACTAATTTTATTTTATTTATTAAACTTTAAAATGGTTCCACTTCACGTGATCTAATATAAACAAACATTTTATCATTTAAAGACATTATTTTATGACAGCTGACCACAGTCGATTGCCGACGTTCTGTGTCTAAAAGTAGATAGGTACTTGTATTCCAATAGATTTGATACGTACCAAAATATAACGATAATAAATCTTTCACGGATTTCTAGCGAGGTTCGGATTCAAAGTCGGAAGTTTTCAATCAACTATGTAATGAAATTGATGGCTCGGCCAACGGAGAGGAATGAGTAAACCACACGGACAGATTCGCGGCGAGCATTGAGGAATGAATTAGTAACTTTTGACTAGTGTCTTGCCTCTTGCCTCGCAGTGACTTGAAAACTCGCGAGCTGCGGACCTAGCAGAAACTGCGTGTCGGTTCTGTTGGGACTGAGATTGACGAGATCATAGAGACGATGACGTCATAACTGAATGATTTAATTCCTAAGTGAAAAAGACTCCGCGCTCCGGACAGACTATTAACTAGCGACAGACTATTAACTAAAGACGCGACGGGTACAGGACTGGGACGGCGCGGCGGACTATGACAGGATCATGTACTGAATAGAACCAATGTATTAATTCTTGCGTTGTGAAAGAGACTCGGCCAATTCGCGATCGTATTTCGCTTGGGCTGACCACGATGTAGTTGGTACCTACGGGTGTTTTACGAATGGCGCGCGGGAGCGGGATACTTTACGTATTTTGCTCTATTTGCAACATTTAAATATTTACGAATCATTATAATATTTAAATCGTTTACGGTACACATCATTCATTAAAATAATTTAACAGTAAAATAAATGGAAAATAAAAACTTATGGTGCCGTTAAAAATCGTAAAATGCAAGGCCAAAGATGAGGAACAAAGAATCAATTCCTTTTGAAATTGAGAATCAGATCGAGTGTGTCACAAGATTGAATTTATTCATTTAATTCAGTCATTCAATTTTGCCCACGTCTACACTGTCTACAGTGTAACATGACTTCAGGCATTTTAACCAGTGATTCTACATACGTGCCACGTTATTACGTACCCCCAGGGGTGTGCGTACCACGGGTTGAAAACCACTGATTCTACTCTATTCTATTTAATAGAAATAATCGATATCGTTCATTTAACAGAAATAATAGGTACATTTACCAATAAATTTAAGTCTGAAAATGTATACTTCGGTTTGTTCTGAAGCAGTAAAAACGCCTAGAGTTTTCACTGCTTGAGAAAATCATAAACTGAAATACCGCTTCAAAGTTAATGTAAGTGTTGTCTCACGCTTCGCACGCTAAACATAAACGCAGGGAATACTTAGCTTATTACGCGTTAGTTGGGTGGCGAAGGGCTGGCGGGCGATTTAGGAGCGGATCGCCTCCCGTGCCGCTGGTTCGGAGTGGCCGCCCGCGGTAAGTAGACACTGACGAATCACGATCAGACATCGCGTGATGCCTCATCAGGGCTGCCTCCTGACGCCGCCGCGCTGCTGATGAATTGCCGCTCAGCACGCCGCGCCAACGCCGCCCATACATACACACCACGCGCATACAACATCACAGGACTGAACTAAGTTACATAGACGAACGTAACCTGTACGCAAGTTAAATGTTTATTTATTATACCCTTTATAATTACGTATTTTATTATTTTTGCTCTGTTGACCACCATACAACAAAATATGTATATCTTAAACCCACAGGCCTCGATCATATTTTGCAGAGGATCAAACTATTCCCGCTTTCCAATACAATTCAAATAAATGGAATATTTCTGAACATATAAGAAATCTAAAAACCGTGTTTGAAAGGTGATAAAATACACATTAAAATTTAAAAAATCGAAATATACGTATCATTTTGAAGTACATGTATAAAAATTGCATGCAAACATAAAAAAGTTTTAAAAATGGCACACCTTTCATTTTTACGTAGTATACATTTCATTAGACCAATGTATTTTAAAATTTATTGCCACTTTTTTATCGTTCCATGTAAAAATAATTAATGAAAAATTCCCAAAGTTTCGTAATTTTTAAAATATGGTTTAAAAAAGTTGTAAATTTTACTTATTTTGTGGTTAACTTGTGGATTTGAATATGAAGCGTGGTGTTTTCTCTTTCTAACAATGTTTATTTTGGTTTCGCTACAATTATGTCACTAATATTATGTCGTGGAGTCTGGTTATTTTTTACTGTGGAGTAGGTTATTTTTTCCATACGTAGCACATTATAATGCGTATCTTAATAAATAACTGGCGAGATGTACGGATATATCAAAATCAAAATCAAAATCATTTATTGTACAAAATTTACATTTAGTACAAAAGGTATAATTTATAGGTACCTATATCCTATTTCTTCCAGTTAACCTAACATGTTGTACAGATTTGAACACAAATGAAATATAAATATAAAAGTGGTGTAATACAAAGTGAATTTGTTTTAATTTATTATATAAACATAAATATAAAAACAGTTGTACCTATGTGAGGTATTCACTTAATGTGTAATGAAACCTTTTTTTTTTTTTTTACATTAACTCCACACAGGAGGCCCTGAGGAAAATAATTTCCCTCAGGGTCTATGTCATCTGGGATGCTGTGTGGAGGGTCTTTTTGAGGAGAGGAAGGAATGAACATTGGTCTTGAAGAGACCCATGTTGTAGGGAGGAGGAAACACAGAGGCCGGCAAATCATTCCACAGCCGAGCTGTTGAACACAAAAACGAGTCGAATAAACGACCCGTTCTCATGTGACATATGTCAACTGTGTACAAATGTTGGGCACGCGTTTGGCGTGTTTCCCGACTATGCACCGGTGCCGAAGGGATCAATGATGCTAGTTCCTCGGAGCATCTTCCATTGTAATACCGGTAGAACAAGGATAGCATTCCCACCCGACGCCTGTGCTCTAAAGATTGCAATCCGTCTGTTAAGATGGGAGAATCTATCAAACGGACCGCCCGTTTCTGCACAGAGTCGAGGGTATTTTTCAGGTATTTTGGAGCTCCAGACCAGAGGTGGCTGCCAAATTCAACCGTGGGGCGCACTTGCGATTTGTACAGGGTTAGCAGTTGTGTACTATTAAAGTATCTGCGGGCCCTGTACAGTACGCCCAGTTTTTGGGAGGCTAACTTTACTCTGGCTTCGATGGAGCCCCCATACCTGAGCTGGTCACTTAGGGTTACACCAAGCATATCAATGGAGGGCCTGTTCGGAAGATAACTTCCGTTGAAAGAGACTAGATTTTCATTTCGATCCCTTTTAGACGTAATCAGACAAGATTGGGTCTTTGAAACATTAAATTCAACGAGATTATTTTTACCCCAAGAGAAAACACTCTCGAGGTAACCGTCCATTCTTTGCTTCAAAGCCTTACGAGCTGTTGGAGTTTGTGAGCCCTTTGGGGGCTTGTCAAACAAAAAGCTATCATGAACTGTACTGTCATCCGCGTAACAATGAATTGGTGCACATGACAAAAGGTCGTTGATGTGCAACAAAAACAAAGTCGGAGACAGAACCGAACCCTGCGGGACGCCAGCATTTATCGAGTGTGAGGAAGAGGTGAAACCATCGACTACCGTCTGAATCGACCTCTCCCTCAAGAAGTCGGCAATCCACGTACACAAGGATGCGGGAAGTCCGTAAGAATGCAGTTTGTTGACAAGTCCTCGGTGCCAAACCCGGTCAAAGGCCTTGGAGATGTCCAGTGCAATCGTTTGGGTCTCACCGAAACGTTCCAGGCATCGCCCCCAAACATGCGTCACATACGCGAGAAGATCACCGCACGAGCGGTTCCGCCGGAATCCGTATTGACGGTCATAAATAATTTTGTTCTTCTCGAGGTATGTGAGCAGTTTGTCGTTGATCACACGTTCCATCACCTTAGACAGAA
Source organism: Limnephilus marmoratus (assembly GCA_917880885.1). NCBI lineage: Eukaryota > Metazoa > Arthropoda > Insecta > Trichoptera > Limnephilidae > Limnephilus > Limnephilus marmoratus. Next base: position 43,024,958 of record OU862908.1, read on the forward strand.
CTGATGTGATCGCTATGGGGCGGTAGTTGGCCAGGTTGGAGCGGTCACCCGTCTTTGGAATAGGATGGATAACCGCTTTTTTCCAACCAGAGGGCACAGAGCCAGTCTTCAGGGACAGTTTAAAAAGCTTTGTCAAAATTGGAGCTATTTCTGCAGCGCACCTTTGCAGTACCAGGGCAGGTATTCCGTCAGGCCCACTAGCTTTATTAACATCAAGCCCTCGTAAAACATGGAGTACTTCCCGATGCCGAATCCTCAGCTTTTTCATACGAAAACCGCAGTGAGGAACCGACGTCGGGACAGCACCTTGGTCATCGAGGGTTGAGTTATCCGCAAACATTTTACCTAGTAAGTTAGCCTTTTCGGTGGCGGTGTTTGCTAGTGAGCTGTCAGGTCTGGTAAGAGGTGGCAGACTGGATTTGCAGAAATTGCGACCTATTGAGCCCGCAAGCGACCAGAATTGCCTGCTGCCATGCGGGCATGCAGTCAGCTTTCTGCTGATCTGCTGGTCGTGCTCGAATTTTGACCTATTTATGATTCTCTTGGTTTCCTTTGCCATTTTGTTGTAAGCTGTTCTGTCTTCGGATGTTCTAGATGTGTTGTAGGCTCGGTAAGCCGCGTTTTTTCGTCGCACTGCTTCAGCGCATTGTCGACTGAACCACGGCTTTGAGCCTACACCAGTTTCCTTAACAGTAGATTGGATGAAGCCATCCATCGCGGATGTGATGACTTCACCAATTTCCTGGGCACATCTTGAAGGATCCGAAGTCCGAAAACAGACAGCTGACCACGGAAAAGCATTAAAATGTGCCCGCAGACCGAACCAATTTGCTGACCTATAGTGCCACACTTTTCTCTTCAGCCTCTCGTTTGGTGGTCTGAAGTTTACAGGGATTGATGTCGTCACCAGGCAGTGGTCGGACGATCCTAAAGGCGCTGTGACTTCAATCCTGTAACCGTGTGGCACAGTAGTTAAAAATAGGTCTAACAGGTTGGAACGGTGAGTCTGGACATCAGGAACCCTTATAGGCTCCTGAACCATTTGCTCCAATTCGTAGCAAAGGGCAAAGGATTCCGCTTGGCGTCCAGCCGAGTCTGTTGATCCTGAGAACTTCAACCAAGGTTCGTTATGAACATTGAAGTCCCCCAGGACCACAAACTCTGCCGTAGGGTAGCGGGGCAAGAGGTCATCAATAGTGTCGCTTAAATGTTTGAAGAGCTCGGACGTGTCTGATTCGCTAAGGTTCGGTGAGCGCTATAAACACGCGTAGAATCTTACCGTACTGGCAAGATTGACGCGTACCCACATTACGTCGAATCTGGAGTTTTCCAGATTCAACAGTCACACACAGTTGACGTCAGCTCGACTATAGAGACAGACACCTCCTTTAGGTCTGAACTTGCTTGCGAGGGTGAAACCCGGGCAGTCCAGATAGGAGGCGTCTACAGGCTCGGCTATCTGCGTTCAGAAGATCTGCTAGACCTGTTCAGAAGGAATGTTTTTGTATCTTGTATTTGTTTAATATCATGTGGAAGGTTGTTGTATATTTTAATAATTTGCTTAACTGTGACGAGAGTTAGTATACGTGTTAAGAGAACACAATGCTCTAAGTTTTTCCTTTCTTTTTTATTTCATAATATTTTAGTGGTTTTTTCGACTACCACACTAGGCTAATGCTCGTGTTGTGGTCTACTGCTCGTCATATCTATCTATATAATCTATATATCTATATAAATAAAAATGAATCGCTGAAATGTATGTGCGCGTATAACTTCCGAACGACTGCACCAAATTGGATAATTCTTTTTTTGTTGTATTCGTTATGGTCAGGACAAGGTTTGTATAAAACTACTAGTGAGCTCTGGCATTACGAAATTTGTATAAAAAATTGCAATAGGTGGCACACGAGCTGTTTGAAAACTGAATGTACCGGGACTGAATGAATGGAATGCGGGAGGGTGGAACTCGGGAGGAGGGTTCGCAGGACGGGGGAAGCAGGCGAGGGGAGTGGGGAGAGGGAAGGCGGTGTGGGAACGCGAGAGGGGGAAGAGGAAAGGGAGGCGGAAGGGGAACGGGACGAATGGGAAAGGACACGCAGGAAGAAACAATTTCTTTATTAAATGGCAAAGCAACACCGGGGACCAGCTAGTAATTAAATAATCTTCGGTCGAATTTGCCCTAGCAAATAGAATCGACGTAAATGGAGAAGGCATGTACAAGTATCTTCTGCACGCGGCCCGGCGCGGCGCGGCGGTCTTGTTCCGGGCCATTCCATATTGCGGTGTATTTTGGATGTACGATGGACCTGTGGTTGAATTTGCCCTAGCAGTGCTATTTGCAATTACAATGAATCTTTCTGCAATTAGAATGAATCTGATAAACTACTAAATCTCAAATGTTTCTAACTGAATCCCTGAAGGGAAGATACCAATTAATTGTCTGAAAAAATAAAATCTGATGTTCATCGCAAACTTTATAGTTTTAAAGTTTTAAAAATTTTCAAGAATCTGATGACCGAATTCCGAGGAAGATACTGAGTGCGATTCCAGAGGGTAGACGTCCAGTGGGCCGCCCCAGACACAGTTGGGCGAGGCAACTCCAGAAACTGTGTGAGGAGAGGATGGGGCTACCATGGACAGAGGCCGAACAATCAGCACAAGACAGGGACATATGGAGGAGCCTTGTCGATGCAATGGGTCCCCGACCCGAATAGGATAAGGGGAAGTAGATGATGATGATGACAAATTTTCAAACCGCTTTACGTAAAATATTTTAATATTAAGATTCTGTTTTTATTAAAAATAATGGAAATAGCTTACATCCCGTGGGCGTTCATCTTAAAAAAATTCTTATACGCTCGAATTCTTCGGAATAAATTGAAATATGAGCCTCTAGCAAACTCCTATTATTAGAGTCTTGAAGACTAGACTAGAACGAAAATAAACTTTAGAGCTTTTCTATTTTTGCTTATCAACAGAGCATCTTGTCGTAAAATCCCAACACTAATAATATTTTCACTGCTGGACATAGAGTTGCGGGCGTGTTTAGTTTTTAATGCACTAACAAGTCATGCGCATTGCGCATGTGTAATAGATATAATCAGTGGATGTAAAATCGTACTATTTATCAATTAAAATAATGAAAGAATTATAACGTATTAATTATCGTACGCGAGTAGGCACTCTTTTTTTTTAAACTTTTTTTTACTTTTTATTATTAAGTTTGACAGATAGTCTACGGTAAAATTGGTAGGCTCGCGCCGGAAGGAGCGCAGCACGGCGGAAGAGGAGAGAAAGACGTGAACATGGGCTCTCAAACGGGAGTATTTTATTTTGGGAGATTTTAAGAAGGAGGTTTGTTATGTTTGATTTATGACGAATAGTCATTTTTTGTGATGCAGTAGCATCGAGGTGTTTGTGCCGATTAATGTGAAGTTAATGTGATGTTAATTGAAGTCATATTTGGACTCGTATGCATCAAAGCAAATTTGCCGGACAAGGCGGTCCTGATATTGGGGTCAAGGTGACTTGTTACGTTTTGGATTTATCCCGACATGGGTTTTAACGGAGACTGACTGGTTGCGGAGATCTACGGATACGGCTGGAACGTGTAATTTCGGATGCTCCACCCACCAGATGACGGAGTGGTGGTCTGAGACACCAAGGCGCGCGTTTTGTTTAGAGATAGAATTCTCGCTGTTTGGATTGGGCTTTCTGGACGCGGTTGATGTGATCTACACATCTGGATGCTCGAGGGTTTTTCTAAGGAAGGAACCTTGTTCGGACCACGGATAGGAGGATGTCCAAGAAGGTCTTTGTCGCTCGCGGCGCGTCGGATTCGTGGTTAGTTTTTGTGAAGCTCTCTTTCTCTCACCTATTACAACTGTGTCGCTAAAAGTACGAGTATTTGCATGTATGTTTGTATTTTTGTATATTTTTCTATTAATAAGAATTGTTATCTAACATACTAAATCTTTCATTTGAGATGAGCCTTACAATTTCCCACTATCTTGAGAAGGATCGATATTGCTCTGCCTTTATCTACATAAATACACATTACATACTTTTGTTGAATGCACTCATATCCTTTTTTAAGCTTTCAAATGAATCATAGCATACATAGACATCTGCACTTCATACCAACTACTCTTTTGAATATAGATAAGTCGTTACCATTAAGGAAAATCAAATTTTTAAATTAAATAATAGAATTTTATGCGATTATTAGGAGGTCACTTGTTACTTCCATAAATAACTCATTTCAAACTTTCGGCTACAAATATCTCACTTACGTTTAAATAATATATGTTAGCTTTCCCAAGTTTCCGGCTCTGCAGTTCTACAAATTTCCCTCAACATAACAACAGCACAAGCAGTAGACAGCTCATTGTCGGCGGTGTTCCCCATTTCACTGAGGGGTTGGCTCTACACTACACACTACACCCCACCCCATCCCCTTCCCTTCCCCTAAGCCCACACTCACACCCTCCACACGTCCAGACTGCGCAGCTCACCGTACGGCATTAAGCATGATTTGTTGCAGATTATGGGTCTACCTCTTTAATGGAATGGTCGAACAAAGATATCTAGATGGTATCTGAGATACAACATTGTTAGGAACACGAGCTTTCTAATAAAGCCATCGTGCCTTTGGCTCATCCAACAAACCAAATGAAATTAAATCTATTGTTACGCTAATAGGCTTACTAATAAACAAATCATTCGACTAGAAAAGTAAAAGAATAGAAACTAACCCACGAGAATAATACTTAAAAGTTTTAATTCCGAGCAAGAATTGTTCCGCTACAGATGTTTTATTACGGATCATATTATTACTATGAGTGCCTTCATCTGAATTTTATTGTTTGTTTATTTCTTAATGTAAGGACAGAATTCATAATATTGAATTACTGCTTTAAAAAATATATAAATATATTGTGACATTTAAAGGCCAGTTTTTGAGAATTTACTTCATGTGTTATTGCAACTAATATTTTCTTTAATTTGTCGCTCGTCAAGCACGTTTTCTCCAAGAGCTCGTTCTTGACAACCTTTCGTGCAATGCGGCAATGCAATGCTTTATTCTTTTTTCCGCTTGAGATATAAAAAAAAAATAATAATTTGACTGTGCGTCTCGGAAAAACAGAACTTTTATAGGGTTTAAGCACGGCTTGCAATAATATATACATTTTTGGTATGCTTGCAGACCACAACCTTACAACATGCAACGTCAAAAGACGAATTTTCGTTAGATGCTACGTCGCATCACTTCAAGTTAATAACTTTTTCTAACTAAAAATTTATATAATTTTTGAAACGTAATTACCACAAGGTGGTCTTCTTCTTCTTCTGTTTCAGGTGATAAAGTAACTAATACTATCGGAGATTGGCTATCATCAGGGTAGGCTGCTGAATGGTACAATTCAACGAAACTGCACTTGTACTAGTCATGTGGTGTTAGATCTTTAATATCTCTTGCATTAAACATGACCAAGATATTTATTTTTCCTTATTTGTACACCTGTAATTACATCAGAAGTACTTCTTATTGAGAAGTATTTCTCAGTGGTATTGTTTTTGTACCGTGATGTTTGTGAAACGATGAAAATTCATACAGAAATACAATAAATTAATTAATGTTCATAAAATAAGTTCAAAATATATTTATCGTTGAAACCGTAAAAATAGAAATAGAATACGGCTTTAACAAATTATTATCAAACTACCACGGTATAAATCCAAGCAGGATATTAACATAATATAATACGAGTATGTATATTTGAAGAAGTAATGAAATTCACATATCGTTGGCTTGTTTGATGAACAAAGCCTAAGTTGTTTCAATACATTGCTTTTGTTAGCGACCTGTTTCCTCCATGTTTCGCAGAGAATTGGTATTTATCACGGAAGCGCATTAACCAAAAGCGGAACTGCCTTGGTTTGATGACTGATGATTTTTTTAGCTATCTTTTAATTAATTCAACGGCAACCGTGCTTGCATTTCTGTTGTCTATTGATGAAAGCATAAAAATCCCTCACCTTTCGTGTTTGTTGATGTTTCTATGAATATTAATGCGATTTGTAAATACGACGGAATAAAAAGGCATCAATGTTAAAAAGTATTTTTCATTTTAATTTTATTTGCAATAATTAATTATTTTTTTAAAGTATGGTGATTTGAATGTTTCAGGGCTACGTTATAATATATACGATTTTGTTTTGACATTATAACTCGCCAGAAATAATATTTTGGTTAAAAAAACAATGTTAAAAATGAAAATTTGATATGCCAAGTGGATGAATGCCATTGTGTACATCATCCCGAGAAAAAGTTTTTTAAAAACATAATCTTCAACCAGGAGGCCTTGAGAGAAATGATTTCCCTCCCGCATCTTTGGGAATGCTTTGAAAAATGAAAGGAGTGAACTTGGGTCTCGAAGAGATTCATGTCGTAGGAGATTTTATTTTTATTTTTTTATTTTTTATTTATTTGGGAGACCAACAGTTTACATTAATAACAGATTATAATAATTGAGTACAATAATTGAACCATTTACAGGTTTCCACATGAGTATTGAATACAAGTAGTGTAGTGATTCCAGAGATATTTACTAATAAAAAATTACACTTCAAGAGATGAGTTAGTTAGGAAAAATGTATTGTTATGTATAAAAATTGATAAGCAAAGTGTGTCTGTACCAACTTTTTGGGAGGTTTCATCTCTGTTCCCTCTGTTTACCATTGATTATGACGTACCGAAGTAATTTTCTAATAGTCAAATGAATTTAATCGATAAAGGTGATTACAAATTCAAACAGGATCAAATTCAAAACTCGTCATAAAATTAAAGCTGTTATGTCCAACCACGGTAGCTTTTTGAGCACAGACTGAAACAAATAATACATGTATTATATGAGGATGCATAACTGATAGCCCTTACTGGAACTTTAGAATTTTCTAATGCAAAATTTTGAACTTAATGATAAGAATGTCGGTAAAACGGATGATATTATTGTATTTGCCGCTGCAAAAAACTTCATAAAAAAATTGAATATCATCCTTTTTATCGACATATTTATCATTATTTTGCATTAAAAATTCTAAAGTTCCAGTAAGGGCTATCAGTTATGCATCAGTTTATTATTCATTTCAATATATAGGTTATTTTTTAAAAATTCACTGCTACTCTAGACAATAATTTTTTTATGTGTGGGCTCACTAGGATGACACAATTTCGCGAAGGGAAAGCCAAGCTAGCGCAAAACGTGACAATTGGGGTATGTGCGTGCTATTTGAACAACGACGAACACAAATAATGACCCTGTGTTTTTGACTTCCACTGAAGTAACGAAAAGTCTACTAGACCACTACCCGCTTTGTGAGCATGCATTCAGGCTGTAGGATTCTCAGAAAAGCTGAGATGCTGAAATATAAACCAAAACCACCCTGAAAACCTATGACGACCTGATTGGCAGAACGGTAAGCTCTTTTGCTCACATACAGAATGGAAATTAAATTAAAAAAAAATGTAACTACCTATGTATATACTTACACTTCTTTCCAGTATGAAAGTGACTCTCAATATAGGGTAATCGGGGGAACAAGCCTTTAGGGCAAGACGATTAATGGATTGCAGTTCATCAGTCATACGTTGGGTTGCGGTATCTGTAAAGCTAGCATATCACCCCTTATAGGTGTGGACTGTAACAGGTAGACGTGTTTCGACAAGTTTTGTTCAATAAAATATTTTATGTTGTTTTCGACAGATCTTTTTATGTTGTTTTAATGCATCAACGCCCTTTATATGATATATTTTTTAATCTTTATGTATAACCTACTAAAATAAATTCAAACGGAATCAATTTAAAAAATCGCATTGGAATGGGTATCTTCCCCACGCATTTGGGGTAAGATGCGAAATGCTTTTTTACCCTAACATTTTTAAAGTTTAATAATTTGGACGAAAAGTGTACTGGATATTACGTTACTATTAATAAGGAACTCCAGTGAAAAATATTATGGCTTTAAAAAATATGTTTATATAGATGGACCAATAAACGCTGATTCTGAATATATACATTTTATTTAATAATATTAAACGCAGAGTTTTTAAAAAATTATTAAAAAGTCAATTTTTAATCGGATCGTAAAAACATGCCGTCAAGTTGGCATTATTGAAAACTTAGTGGTGACGTCACTGTTCGACGTGTCATGACGTCGCCGTAAAGTCATTGTATGGGGACGTATGATATGACGCAAGCCATCGTATTAATTTATTCGTTTATTTAAATACTGTTTATAGAGATTTAGTTGTTGTGTTTATTGAAACATTATTTATGCTTAAATAATGTTTAAAAAATAAAGGTATCTCTTATTAGTTTATCTCTATTATTGAAAATATTCAAAAACTATTGCACAAAAAAATTGTAATGCTACTTCTAGGGAGAATACTTCGTTGATCAGCTGATTGCCCGATCCTATAGTAATTTTTCAGGAGTGATGACGTCACACGATTCACCATAAATACGGTGGTTTTCGGGGGGTCTTGAAAAATTAAAACTTTGACAATTATTTTAAATATTAAAACTTACTCTAAAAATAAAAATAAAAATGCAGTTATTTAAGTTAGAAGGTTATTTAGTTTTAAGATTATTCATTACAAAAAAAAAATAAAAATTGAACTAGAGTTCTTTATTAAAAGAATGTCTGTACTTAGGTCTCGTTGGAATCTTTTTTCATTGGGCGTCTACCTGATCATGGTGGGAAAGATGGCTTGATGTTTTTGATAATAATTTTGTTTTCGTTTGATTCTACATCAATATAATTTGTACCGGACAAGCAAACTAATTTTATAATTTTTTAACTTAAAGCCTAGTATTGGAACTGCCAAACTCTTGAACTCGGGTATCTTCCTCCTAGTTATCCTACCTCTAGTAAGAACCAACTATCAGAATTGAGACTACGCTAAATGATTTTCATTATGAAATCACCAATTCTCGACTCTCGTGTCCTCGCTATCTTCTCTTTCCTTTCTACAGCTTCTCAACACTTATCAGCATTCCCAAAGTCATTCGAATGGGGATGCTATGGTTCCGCTGCATCGGGCAGACGGAATAATAACTCTCGGTCGGTACACAAAAAAAACAACTGAGTTTAGGTAGTCAACTTTACGATAAGCGAAAAAGGACTTTTGCAGAAATGCATTCGTTTAAAAAATATATGATATCGGGATTTTCACCATCGCCATTCGATCCACAACCGTAAAAGGTGCACACAGACGATAACGCCAACGCTGCTGGATATGAGAGGCATACAGTAAATCTCTGTTTGCTGTCTTCTGACCGAACAAATAGGAAAAAAACCACTAAACCCGCCTTTGAACAAATCTGGCTTACGGATTTGGTACGCCAAAAATATTGTTTGTTTTTGTTTATTTACGTAGAAATTTAAATAATATTGCTTATTTCAGTTGAAAAAAAAATTAATAAATGATTTTTTACACAATGGCAGTTATGTTGTTAAGTCAAAGAGATGTTTTTAGTAGCATGAAATATTTTCTGTTTAATTTGATACAATTAAAGGGTGTGCCTTCCGGATCAACCCGGTTCCATGAAGCGCGTTACGGATTAATCCGAAAGAAAATAAACACACCAAACGTGAGTTTGCTGGGCTACAACATTAATCACCACTGTAATAACATAACATTCATACATGATAGAATTATGAAACCGCTTGAATTTTGAATTTTTTTTTACGTTACGCGTGACCAGATTTCAAAATCCAGTAACTTGTTAACATTCCTTTTCTTTCCTCGTTTCTGAACTGATTTATTGAAAAAAGGTACATGTGACTAAGACTTATGATGAAAAACTTCCATCATTCACTTGCCCGATGGATGCGTTAATCTGGTATCGTATGATATGTGAAGGAGAAAATATTAAATAACTAGCTGGTTCCCGGAATGCGTTGCTATGCCATTTAATAAAGAAGTTGTTTCTCCCTGCGTGTCCTTTCCCATTCGTCCCGTTCCCCTTCCGCCTCACCTTCATCTCCCGCGTCCCCTTCCCCTCTCGCGTTCCCACTCCGCCTCCTCCACCTTCCCTCTCCCCACTCCACTCCACCCCTTCCCCAGTCCCGCGAACCCTCTCCCGAGTTCCCTTCTCCCCTTCCAGGCTCCCCTCCTCCATCTCGGATTCTCCTCCACCCTTCCCGCGACCCCATAACATACCGTGAAATTCCCGTGACATAACACCTGCACAAATTTTTAATTAAAAAAAACAATGCCACCCTTCTCAAGCTAACCGATGAATCACAATTTCGTATCCAATTATTGTCCCAGTCTTCCCCCCTTAACTAGTAGACCTCTATAATAATATGAATGTATATCTCTGCAAGGCATATGCTAAATAAACATAGCTCTCTCGGCATATTACCAAAATGTTCAAGGCTAAATACAAAGATACATGAATTCTGAACAACTATCACCATGTCATCCGCTTAACTGAAACGTGGTTGAACTCCGCAATACTATACGAAGAATTATTTTTAGTGACCCACCGAAGATTCGGTTTCGAGAAGTTTCGGCAAAAAAATCTAGTTTCGGCTAAAAAATCTGCCGAACTTTCGGCCGCACCTAAACTCTGCGTTCGTGAATTATCGCGCCTCGTTCGGCTGACTTCAGCAAAATATCCAATTAATGAGGTCCTTCCTTAAATTTTTGTTCAAAAGAGTGGTTAACATGTTCGATAATTTTTGTTTGTTTTATAGTAGTAATATAAAAAAAATATATTATTTTTTCACACACTTAAATTACTATTTTTTTATTTCATTTAAAACGTGTTATAAGAATGTTGTGATTGAAAACACAATTAAAATTAAAATACTCAATTAACAAGGACCTTCCTTTATAATGTAAGTACTGATTATTGACAAATTTTTGTTCCAAGAAGTAATTTTTAAATATTTTTCGTTTGTTATATAGCAGTAACATAAGAAATGTACACATACACATATATATTAAAAAAAATTCACACACTTCAATTATTGTTTTTTATTTCATATACCACTTGTTAACTGTCTGTATAAGTGTAAAAAATATGTCAAATTCAGTAAACAATAGATTCATAACATGTCTAAAATAGTTTCGGTTTCGGCCGAAACTGTGACAGATACCGATGATTCGGTTTCGGTCGGACACTAATTATTTTAACATTGAAGAAAAAGATAAACTAGATATAAAGGTTTATGGCACCATATATGGGGAATTTTGATTTCTAAAAAAAAATGGTTGATCAGCGAATTTATTTCCATTTTTTATGGTCGTTGATTAAAAAAATGGAAGGTTTTCAACCAGGTTGATAAAAGTGGTTTCGAGAATTACCAATTTCTTAATAAAACATATGGTGAGAGAATTCTTAACAAATGCATCTTTCAGAAAATTATATTTAAAAAAAAAATACAAAAAAAATCACCCTGGGCTGGTGCCTTAATTTTGCACTTAATTAATATTATTTTTCTTTTGTCTCTACTTCATAAAGTAATTTAACTATTTTAACGGCCAAAAGTATTATCGTGATTTATTTTTTGGGGCATTACAGATGTGTCACACGTAGCTATAAAAGATGTAGATTGGCGTATTTCGCTTGCCGTACATTCCCAATGCGAATATATGGCGAGCGATATGCTGAAACAGTCCAAGCTACATATTTTAAACTGTGTGACACCAACCTTATGAGTGCTGCGCTACCTCCTTCTTTAGCCAACGTTTCGGACAGTTTTCCAGAATCTATTATCAGGGTAGATGTGTAATCGAAAATTGTGGTGAAGTATGTGTATATTCGATTCCGTGTTGCGCGCTCCAATCCTCCAAGGACTCCAGTATAATTATTTAATGTTCAACAGTCGAAGCTTGATAAAACATTTTGTAATTGAATTGATGACCTTACTTGTATTTTGCTTCGATCAATTAATTCAATGCGTATTATTTGTAATCGCACTAAATAAAATGTTCCTTATAAACAGAAATAATTTAAGAAATATACTTAACTTAAAAATTCTTAAAAATATATATTACGCACTAGCCCATTCAATAATACAATACGGTATCGTTGCGTGGGGAGGAGCTTACAAAACCTCAATTTTGCCACTGGAAATTACTCAAAGACTAACAATCAAAATTATTACTAGGAAACCATCAGATTATTCAACCTGTCAACTTTTTCAAGACTTTTAAGTCCCACCTCTAAAAAATACATATATAAAAATACGCTGCTTCAAATACACAAAGACTCTTCTAAGAAGTCGCACCACGCCATGGCACGCGTAGAGAGCAATAGGCAAAACACAGTGGGTCGCTTAAGTACGCCATTAATGCATTCCAGTTTTGCACAACACTTCTACACATAAAATGGAGTGTTGTGGTTTAATCAATAGGCAATGGAACTGATGTTGGAACCAGACTATAATAAATTAAAAAATAGACTAAACAATGATATCTTAAATAGTTTGGCTACCTAGAGTCGCATTGGCAATTGATTAAAAATACTTAATTGACAGTTTCTTTTTTTTTATTTCTTTTTTTATATATGAGGGAGCGGGAGACAGAAATGAAAGTCGTCATGTCGAAGTGGTGAGTCAGTCGTTTATTGTGCTACGTAGCGATGGTCGGTGAAGCGGTAACAAGATGTAATGCAGAGTGCCGTGATGATGCTGCAGGCGCACGGAGGTGGAGATGGTGAGGTGAAGGTCAGCGAGTTGCTCGACACCATGGCGGTGGAGATGACCTATATTCCAGGCCGTTGCTCGACGCTTTGAATCGCGGAGATAAACGGTGTGTGGCTCGGTGAGCTGAGCCACCAGCAGGTAGTCCTGGCGAGGCGGAGCGCGTTCCATGGCAGCGAAGCACGGTGGGCTTCGGGGTGCCATGAAGTGGTGAGCTGATCCCCGGACTGAAGGTGACGCAAGCCTTGTAAGTCGCGGGATGTTGCTGTTCTGCGGGGCTGAAGACACGATGGGCCTTGTAGCTGAGACGTGGTGGTGGACCTCGAGGAAGCTGCCCTGGATGCGTAGCGATGCCATGCAGGAGCACTTATGCGGAGATCTGTTACATGCTGAGATGTTGACCGATGATTAATGTGAGACTGAACTGCAGCGGGCGAGCGATCGGCTGCTTATATAGCCGCGGTAGAGTAACTACCTCGCGGTAGGTAATACGAGCCACTTCGGCAGCTGACGAGAATATTCGGCGCCGTACAGATATTGTACGGTGCTGTCTCGAGACCTTTCTAGGCGGGGCGATATTATTATCGTCGGGCTGGCACGGGAGGCGAGAAAGTACGTCGCGGCCAGTACAGGTACGAAGGTACCTAGGCAAGTAGGTTTGCCGATGGGCGCGAATATTACGAGATGTTTCTCGTATGTTCTTTTGATGGCGAAGATAATAATGATGTGTCGCCACACATATATGAATATTATTATTTTTTATCTATGCACGTATATATTGTGTTATAATTTTTAATTTTTATTTTTAATAAACTCCTCTATGTTCTTGCCTTTACACACGAGTAATTTCACTCTCGTAAAGGTTATATATTGTATACATATATGTGTTTTTACAGTTTTTTTAATCTATGTTGCTTGTGTAATTACTCATGATTACGTTACATGTGTATGTATACAAAAACTAATAAAAAATAAAAAAAAACAATAAACAGGCAAACATAAAAAAAATACCATTGTTGATATTCTTTCGGATAACTAACAATTTCCTACCGCGTACCTTCTGAAAGCGAGCACAAACTTGAAACAAAAACATTAAAGGTTTAAATTATTGTGTAGGGTGGCCATTAAACATCTTCAAGACAATTTGCATAATGCAAAGTAAATTATTCGGCGTGAAAGTTCATTGCGGACGACAAGCTCGTTCAGAGGAGAGCATCCCGAGCCATATTCTTTCTCGGACGTAATCCATCCTGGGTCTTGAGAGATCTTCTTTCCGGACTGTTAGCCCGATTGTATCCATGTCTACAGGGATTTAAACAAAACAATTTAATCCCTGTAATGAAAACGAGGAGTCGAATAAGAAGCGGGGAATATTTTAACAATTATTATTCATAAGATAAAGTTAATTTAGTCGGCTCCCCGGCACAGGGAAACTGCTCGGAATTATTTTACAAATCAAATCATAGAGTGTAGGTGGAAGGTTCTGAACTTCTATCAAGCCTATATGTGTGCACATGGTAACCAGTTCTGGAGTAAACGAAAAAGAATTGGCCACTAGCATCACATTTTTTAATTTTTTTTCCGGTTTAGACAAATATTCTAAGGTATTCTGTAATTTTTTTTTTAATCATATTTTTGAAACCCTGGGGATTTTTTGAAAATTTCAATCCGAAAAATCAGACCATTTTTTATAAACCGAAAAGACGGGAGATAATTTTATAGGTGCGAAAAAACGATAATTACATAGCCGAAAATAATTTAAAAAAAAGAATTTTTCCACACGAATGGCACAGGAGAATAACGAGGCATACCAAAAATATTTTTTTTTTTTTTTTTATTATAGCGACTATATAAAAAATTTTACATACAAAATATAATGGTAAAATTAAGAATAAAATATTGTATTTCTTAGTCCTCCTCACTAGGGGGTCCTGTGCCGAGGCGGACTAAAGTTATTTAAATATAGTTCATTTGTCTTCTATGTCGTTTTTAGCGTCTTCGCTAGGGTTTTCTCATTGACCTCTTTAAGCCATATTTTTATTCTTGATTTGTATTCAATTGGATTTTTTATTAGTTTTATGTCTTGGGGAAGTATGTTATGAAGTTTTGTTGCAAAGTATGTATAGTTTCTTTGTCCAAATGTGGTTTTGTAACTTGGAATATTTTTTATATCATTTTTATTCGATCTAGTGTTATGCATACACGGTCTAGTAGAGGATTCATTATTTTTGAAGAGCTTCAATAATATATTTTTGGCATATATTTGCTGTACATTTGGTACGTCAAAGTTATTGAAAATTTCAATTGAAGGCGTTCTAATTGGTACTTTCAATATGGTCTTTATGATTCCTTTTTGAATCGTATTCAGGTTTTGTAGGTACGTTTGTGTAGCAGATCCCCATCCTATGATTCCATATTCAATTCGAGAATGACATAACGCGTAGTAGACCTTTTTCATATCCTTTTTATTTAACACATTTCTTAAATTTTTAAAAAAATATATAAGGCTAGTGAGTTTTTCCGTAATACCTTTGATGTGTAGGTCCCATCTAAGATTTTCGTCAATTATTACTCCGAGATATTTAATGTTTTGTGTTTTTTCGATAACAGGGCAGTAACATTGTGTATTATTTCCATGGCATTCATGTAATTTAAGTTCTAGTGATTTTATTGGTTGGCCCCTTGAGTTCATTGAAAATGTTATATATTTTGTTTTGCTTATATTAAGGGTAAGCGAGTTGATTTTAAGCCAATTTTGAAGTGCACTAAGCCCCTTTTCAGCCTCCTTAAATGTATCCGTCCAATTTTCTTCTTGAAATAATAAAACAGTATCATCAGCAAAACTGATTATGTTTCCTTTAATGGTAAGGTTAGTTAAGTCGTTGATGTAGATAATGAACAGAATCGGTCCCAGTACACTCCCTTGAGGGACGCCATAGTTTAAAGATAGAAGTTTGCTCTTTTGTTTGCCAATTTGTACTTGTTGTTCTCGCCCTGTTATATATGACTCCAATAAGTTCATTGTTGATTCGGCCATTCCAATTTTTTTTAGTTTAGTTAGTAATATTTTATGGTCTATTGTGTCAAAAGCTTTTTGTAGATCTATGAATAAAGCTAAACATTTTTTCCCATCATCTATGTTTTTTATGGCCATGCTTGTTAGATTTTCTATGGCATCATTGGTGCTCAGATTTTCTCTAAAACCATATTGGGATGGTGATAATAATTTGTTTTGTTCAATTATTATTACATCTCATAAATATTTTTTTCCTTGATCCATCTTTTTGATCATAAATCACTATAATGTACAACGTATATATTACTAAATCCAATGTAATATACTTGTACTTGTAAATTATAATAATAATAAGAATATTATAAAATTTGATTTTGTTAAAATCAGCACCATACCCATTATTTTCTTTTTTTAAGAAAGACAAACATTCCCGGGTTACGAATAACCCAACAATGTTTGAAAATCTCCTACTACCACCACAGAAAGCCGAAAATGTTGCTTGTGTTGTGATGGAGGACTTAGCCAGCCGAGGAATCGAACATGCGACGCCCAGGTGGGACCCAAGTGCTATGCCCACTCAACCACTCTTATTATACCTCTAAAACACGTACCGACTTCTAAAATGTACGGGGTTCTCTTCAGAACATCTGTCAAAAAGTCAAACCAAATGAAGTTCGCAGAGAACAAACAATAAATCTAGCGAACGAATTCAAAAATTCACCTGAAATCAAAGTGATGCCATATAAAAAAAGGACATTTTCATGTAGTGACGTCACGAGCCCAAATAATGGATTTATTTATTTAAAAATGAAAAAAACTGTACATTTCTAAAAAAATTAATTAACATTTTCGCAATCTTAAAAAAAAATCTATCCACACGATTTTTTACAAGCCGTTATGAATTCAATGCAAGTGGCCTATTGTATTTGCTAGTAGGTATATTTATTGGTCGAGGAAAATGTAAACATCACGTACCCGAGGATCATACGCATTCGTTGAGTATACTTTCTAACCTTCCACATTCTTTTCTCCTTATCTACCTACTAATTTCAGCTTCACAACCTTATCCAGTAGATGCAAGGTTTTAGTACCTCCGGATGTATAGGAACTCTTGTACTCGTAAATATAAAATGGTTGTTAAAAGTAAAAAAGAGTTTTTTTTCTTAAAGAACACTCTCCTCTCACTCTCTTTCACCTTCCCCAAAAATCAAATATTAACGCCCAACCACAATCATTGTGCCCACAAATCACGAGATTAGGCTGCATCAGATCAAGTATAACATACTCGTAGGTCCTTTTGTGGTTTCTGTTTTGGGTAACTGTGATTTTGTCGTGATCGTTTCGTTTGATAAATTAATCATTCTCACCTGACGGACATATTTTGGATAAAGGCAGCTAGCTACGCATTAAGAGTTAGGGCCTCTGCTCATGGAGAAACTGAAAAGAATTCAGTTAAATTTCAGTTTCTCCATGAGCGGAGGCCCTTAGAGTCTCGCGGCGCAAAATTCAAATACTAAATTTAATTTTATCGAAGGAAGCAAATACTTTGTGGTGTGACATTTTATATTAAATGAAAAAAACATCCTATGTAAAATATCACTTTTGATTTGAATTAATATTTGACAGCCAACCAGGTTTCGCTTAGATCAAGCTTCGTCAGGGCTTATTATATCAACTTTGATTTAATAAGCTGATATAATAAGTTGAAATACGAGTAATAAGCCTTGATGAAGCTTGAGCTAAGCTAAAACTGGTTGGCTGTTAAATATTAATTCAAATAACGTGTGTTTTTTTCATTTAATAGGTACTAAATTTAATGTTAAAAACGACATTTCCTCACAGTTTTAATGAATAATAGCTTTTGTTAAACGTACTACACCGATTATTCATTATTATAACAAAAATACAGTAATATTAATAATGTTCAAACGAATTTTTTTTTTTTACTGTTTTCTTTAATGATGACTTTATTTTGAACACTATTTTTCAGCAATTGTTAATATCTGAAACACAATGCTTTAAAAAGATAGTTTTCATTGGAATGTATCTGAATTAGCGATGTGTCAGTTCAGCTGCAATGGGCTCTTGTACTCGGGTCCTTTGCGGCAAGCGGTTCCTACTCCTACTCCCTTTTAAAATCGACTACTCCAAGAGAACCCGGTCGCGGAGGGCTCGGTCCCAAACCTGAAAGTCGGAGTCGGACCGGGAACCCGAATGCCTCCATCGGCCGGTGTCCCCGTATTCGCGCTCCGCTCAACTCGCGAGTCACGAGTTCTTCTACTAGTACTAGTGAGAAGTGAGTAGTAGGAACCCGAATGCCGCGGCCGGCCGCAGTTTTCGCGCTCCGCTCCATTCGCGAGTCGCGAGTTCTCCTGGTACTAGTGAGCACGGGCGTAGCCAGGTTTTAGTTTCGGAGGGGGTTCAAGAAAGGCAAAATGCGTGACGGGGGGGGGGGGGGGGGGGTATTGTTGGACTTTGTATTTGTGTTGAAAACTTTTATTTTCTATGTACCTACATTGGTTTCTTAATGTTTTTTTGTTTTTAATATAATTATACAGAAAATAAAACTTTTCAAAACAAAATAATAATAAACGTTAGTTGTACATATTAAAACATTTTAAGCAGTCAAATTATTCAAAAAATCACATTTATTGAAGTACGTATTCACCTGACTGTGACACTTATCCTATTATATGTTTATTGAACACTTTTTGCTAAGTGAAATAATAATTTCTAAGTACGTATACACTTACCACTGATTAGAAACGGAAATTAGAAACGGAATTCCAAATAAAAATCACTTTGCAAAATAAAAATCAACCGCAATCACCGAAAAAACGGAACTTGCAAGTTAATTTATTTTTTTTCTTTCGGAGGTTAATTTACAGATACATAATATATTTTGAGATGTCAGTGTTAAAAAATAACACTTTATTAACTCTCCTTATTTTAATATTATTGATGTTGATATTTTAACTTTTCGGGGGGGGGGGGGGTTTGAACCCCCAAACCCCCCCCCCCCCCCTGGCTACGCCCGTGCTAGTGAGTAGTAGGAACCCGAACGCCTCCACCGGCCGGCGTCCGGCTACGGCTCCGGCTCCGTTTGAACTTGTGCGTATCAGTCCGTGCCGCTCGCAAGTCGAGAACAGTAATCGCGCGTTCGAGTTCTTTTGTACGCTCTGGCACCAAGGAACGGCTCCGTATGAACTCGTGCGTCTCGGTCCGAGCGATTCGCGAGTCGGGAGTGGCTCCCGGGACCTGCTCCAAGTACTCAAGTGCTTTTAAAAGGAAGCATGTCTCGGAGGCCTCCGGCAAGTTGCAGAACTTACCAATCTCTAATCTGAATCACTGTGAATTTTCTAGGAAATTACTAGAAAAATTAAAGAATATCTGAATAATATTATAATGACGGTTTTGGTTAAAACTGCATAAGCTTTAAAAACATAAACAAAGAATTTAAGGCTTCGCTCTGCCGGTGTTATTAGAAAAATTGCGGCGGTTTTCTTTCTCCCCTTTTCTGAATGAAAAAAAAAATAATTAAATTTGCGTAAGTTTATAAAAAATATAACAATAATTATTGTGACTCTGTCGTAAAAAATCTTCCCTTATTCCCGTGAGTGAACTGTGTTGCAAAAAACCTTCCCTTATTCCCGTGAGTGGACTGTGTTGTAAAAAACCTTCCCTTATTCCCGTGAGTGGACTGTGTTGTAAAAAACCTTCCCTTATTCCCGTGAGAGGACTGTGTTGTAAAAAACCTTCCCTTATTCCCGTGAGTGGACTGTATTGTAAAAAACCTTCCCTTATTCCCGTGAGTGGACTGTGTTGTAAAAAACCTTCCCTTATTCCCGTGAGTGGACTGTGTTGTAAAAAACCTTTCCTTATTCCCGTGAGTGGACTGTGTTGTAAAAACCTTCCCTTATTCCCGTGAGTTGAAAAAAGTACGTCGGTTTACATGAAAATAGTGGTGATTTTTTACTCGCTCTTAATGGATTCAAAATTTCAACCTTTAGGATACACTTTTTAGCTTTTATTTCAGTCAGTAAATTAAACGAAATCATATTACTAATAATGGCGGGCTACTATAGAATCTACAAAATTGTGCGTGCTATAAAAATAGACAATACAATGTTATTATAATGTATCCTAATATTGGGGATGCCATAGTCCCACTGGGTTCAGATGGTTGGGAGCAGTTATGGTTCTTGCGCGGTACTCATATAAAAAAAACGAGTGTGCTTTAGACACACGACTGAAGTAAAACTTTTTAGCTCCATCTATATGATAGGAAGAGAGAAAGAAATTGTGCGCGCGCACTGCTCTCTCTTGCTCCTACAGTGTGATACAGACAATAGGTCTGCACTGTGTCTTAGATATACGAAACGTAACTGGCTATGAGAGAAAGAGAGAAAGAAAATGTGTGCTCGCACCTCTCTCTCTTGCCCCTACAGTAATATACGAAACTTAACTCTCTCTCTTTCTATCTTCACTAACTTATATCTCCCTCTCAACTGCCGTTCGCCTCTCTTTTCGTAACACCATTACCACGCATTCACCAGCTTACTCCCCAAGTCAAGCGTGCGTAAAGAAGTTTTACTTCAAAACCTTAAAAATTGAAGAAAATCGCACAAAAATTTTCAACGTAGGTATCGTGAATTTGAACATTTCTGTTAACAAATTAATATTTAATATGACAGTGATTTATTTTTAAATATTGACAGATACTAACTGTTCAAAATCGTAAGAAATAAGTAGTCCTTCATCACACTATTTCTCTACGCAAAATTAAATACTGATCTCACCTAACGCTAAAACAAATACATACTCAGTACTTAGTGAATTAACCGAATTGAATCAAACTGTGGTTAGAATCCTGTCACAGTGTGGTTGCGATATATAATTTAGTTTTCATAGCTTCGTTAAAATTACGCACTGAAATACGAGTTGACATTTTATATTTAATTTAATTTCCCATAGTACGCGAAGTTACAAATACAGTGTAATGGATTTTTTTTTAAGTTAACTCCACGCAGGAGGCCCTGAGGAAAATAATTTCCCTCAGGGCCTATGTCATCTGGGATGCTGTGTGGAGGGTCTTTTTGAGGAGAGGAAGGAATGAACATTGGTCTTGAAGAGACCAATATTGTAGGAAGGAGGAAACACAGAGGCCGGCAAATCATTTCACAGCCGAGCTGTTGAACACAAGAACGAGTCGAAGAAACGACCCGTTCTCATGTGGCAAATGTCAACCGTGTACAAATGTTGGGCACGCGTTTGGCGTGTTTCCCGACTATGCACCGGTGCCGAAGGGATTAATGAAGCTAGTTCCTCGGACCATCATTTGTGAAGATTATCCATTTGATTTTTAAAATAAATAAACAAAACATAATTCAATCAAATACTTTCTTGACGAACAACCATCAATCAATAAATGTTTTCAATTTATTAATTTTGATGTCAAAAAAATCACTTCCTACATTTTAATATAATATCAGAGTCAAATATTCAAATATTTCAGACGTCACATCATAAATGAGTGATGTTTGAGCCCCCCATTGATTCATGGGCTCCCACCCTCTAAGGGGGTTGCAGGTACAAATATATTATCCACCTGGATTGAAGGTGATGTTCCGGCAGAGAACTACTAAACCGTATTCATAGCGGTTATGGCTTCTCTCGTTCGCTTCTTATGACTGACGCATCTTCTCAGTAAGATGCATATATTTACTATTAATTTTTTTAAACTTTATGAGTAAAATCTCAAATTATAATATTTAATTAAATGAAGACAATATTAGCGAAACTCAATCGAAATCTGGAGACAGAAAAATCAGAAAAGATATTGGCTCCGCTGGGACTCGAACCCAGAACCCTTTTCTTACATGGAAACAGCTCTACCGATTAAGCTACGGAACCCATATTAATTCATATGGGAATTATTAATATGGGTTCCATAGCTTAATCGGTAGAGCTGTTTCCATGTAAGAAAAGGGTTCTGGGTTCGAGTCCCAGCGGAGCCAATATCTTTTCTGATTTTCCTGTCTCCAGATTTCGATTGAGTTTCGCTAATATTGTCTTCATTTAATTAAATATTATAATTTGAGATTTTACTCATAAAGTTTAAAAAAATTAATAATAAATATTCATCCTAGACTTGCAGAAAAAGTCAATAGATGTCGCGTATTACAAATAAAATGGATAAAAATTTATCCAGACACTATCTAGATTGCATTTAGTTCGAGTTGAATCTTGTAATCATATATAAAGATAGCAGCCAATAATATGTGCGTTAAGTAAATGAAGATAATGTTGGTAGTTCTTAGTCGAAGTATGATACAGTTAAAAGTGACCGAATTAATATGGGTTCCGCAGCTTAATCGGTAGAGCTGTTTCCATGTAAGAAAAGGGTTCTGGGTTCGAGTCCCAGTGGAGCCAATATCTTTTCTGATTTTTCTGTCTCCAGATTTCGATTGAGTTTCGCTAATATTGTCTTCATTTAATTAAACATATATTTACTGCTCAGTTCATTTTTTATTCTTTATTTTATGTTTATTTTTTAATTAACCGTGTTACAAAAGGGGAAAGATCGTGCGCCCTTTTCAGAAGATGGATATCGTGGGTTGAAATGCAGTAAGAGCAATATTTAAATAAAGAATGAATCAAGTACTTTGTTTAAAAACCACTTTATTTTTATTTATATTTGTTGTCCGGTTTTGGTTGACCTCAACCTTTTTCAGGACAATAAACATATAAACTAAATTACAGTACATAGTTAAGATTCTAAGGTAAACACAAAAGAAAGAGAGAGCATTTTATATGCTCTCCTCTCCAATACGCTCTCTCTTTCTTTACCTTAGAATCTTAACTATGTACTGTAATTTAGTTTATATGTTTATTTTCCCGAAGAAGGTTAAGGTCAACCAAAACCAGTCGACATATATAAATAAAAATAAAGTGGTTTTTAAACAAAGTACTTGTTTCATTCTATGTAACGTCAAGCCACAAAGTGTTTGCTTTCTACGATAATATTTAAATACTTTATTTTATTTTTCCTCGCCGATTTAAAAACAGACTGATGTTTTGTATTTAGTAATAAACTGCATGTTGATTAAAAATGCACTAATCATGACGGAAGCTGGATAATGGTCATGTTTTTCTTTCACTTGTAAATTAACGCACTTTCTTATTTTAGCTTTGCTTGGCAGGAAAGCCTTCGCTATCCGATATATTTTTTTTATGAAAATTGAATACTAGTCTCTTTGTAAATGTTCCAACTATTATATATGAATAACATATATGTGAAACAGGTCTGCCTTACAGTCTTATCTTCGTGTATTTTTCGCGGAGAAGAATATTTTATCAGGATGTCACCTGAAACACGGGTAATAAATACTTTTTTTCTTGTGGCACTGGAGATAAGGATATCGTTAGCATTTTTGTAAATTTGGGCCTTACGTATATTTCTAACAAATAAAACATTATAAATGATTTAATTAAATGAAGAGACTGTGAGCGAAACTCAATCGAAAATCTGGAGACAGAAAAATAAGAAAAAGATATTGGCACCTCTGGGACTCGAACCCAGGACCTCTCGCTTTCGGGGGAAAAATCAGAAAAACATATTGGCATGAGAGGTCTTGGGTTCAAGTTCCAGAGGTGCCAACATCTTTTTCTGATTTTTCTGTCTCCAGATTTTCAATTGAGTTTCGCTCACGGTGTCTTCATTTAATTAAATATTACACTTTGTGGTTTTACTTATAAAGTTAAAATAAAATAAATAAATATTATAAATGATCCTCACTCGTCCTCTTACACCTCTATACTGAACTTTAGTAAACATCCTGATGAAGAGATTAGTGTTCCCGAAACATGTAGATTTTCTATCTAATAAAGTGAAGCGAACAAAGTTATTTGACTTTAATTCATTAATAATTATGACATCACAAAGTAAAAATCTACCTTTACCTATGTTTTTTTTTAAATTTATTTTTCGCATTACAAATAGGAATGAATACAAAATCGGCGGGAATTTTGCCTGGTGGCAATAACAGCCAACTCGTTACATTTTAGTGTATCCTTGGTGAGAGATCCCCAATCTAAATCAATGCTTGAAATATCTTTAAAGATTCTTGCGTCTAGGTTGAACAGTGTCCTATTTAATTACGGTTTGGTATTACGCGACTGTTCCCAGTTCCCGAGTCCCAGTCAGGGCGGCACTCCTGGGCGGGGCCCGCTGCTGTGCCTGGAGTGAGTGAGGCCTGAGGAGTGAAGGAAGTCCGGGAGGTAACGCCGCCCTGCCCCTGGTCACGTGCCAGCTCAGCATTGATACTGATGGGCGAATGGTTTCAACGGCCGTGACCCGCATCGCGAGCAGCAAGAAAACTGAAATGCTTCATATCAAGAGTACCGCCGCCAAGATAGTGTTAAGTATTCACAAGATTTAGCCGATTTCGGCAGCTGGTCCCGGATGAAGTGAAAATGATATCATTTTGAGTTATGATATTACGTTTAGAATTTGACATGGATCGCTTCCTTGGGAATTATTTGATGAAGGGGAGCAAAGCAAAAAACCAGTGAAGCAAAGAGTGTGATAATTTTAATAAAAAAAACGGCCTTTTTGTGTACTAATCCAACTTTTTTAATAATATAGGCTTATTATATAAGATTAGAATAAGCTAGCTAAACAAATTGTTTTTATTTTTTAATTTATGTAATGAAAACAAATAACTTTGTTAACACCATTAGGTAATTAATATTATCAACATATTATCATCATTCCTTGACACTTGGTCCGGCGACAATTAATCCTGCGACAGTTGGTCCGTCGACAGTTGGTCCGGCCGATAGTTCGTCCGGCCGACAGTTGATCCTTTGCAAGTAGGTTTAGTCTTATTACTTGAAATGGATTTAGCCGTGTTTGGTGAATAGATATGAATAGTTAGGTACATTTTCTACACTCTAGTGCAAACGTGGCGAACCACTTGGGATGACCTATGGCATGGGTTTTGGTTATCCAATAGATGGTTCCCGGGGCGGCGGTAAACATATCCGCCTCCTAAATAAATACATCGCAAAACACGTAAACACGGTATGCTTTCATAAGACCCAAAACATCCCGAGCGACCTTACATTTTAAAATATATATATCTCTCTTCCTCTCATGCAAAAATATGTATTTTTCTTTTAAATAAGTATTGTCTTTTTATTGTTTTTGAAATATTAAAAGGCTTCTTATTGTCTTTGAAATATGAAAGCTATCTTGCATAGATATTTTACAATCTCGATCCAAAGTGACAGTTTCAGAATTTACGGGTGAAACCGAGGCTTTCGGATTGTGAGGGGCGAATTGATTGAACCAAGCAGACGGGTTAAGTAGATATGCACATATAAGTAGGTATGTATACATATAAGTAAGTATTTTGCGATTCATCAGTATTCATTCAGAATTGAAACGTTACTTGAAATGGCTTTAGTAGTGTTTGGTGACTAGATCTGAATAGCCAAATCTCCTTTCCCTCCCCACTACCTTCAGCATCACACCATACCAAAATTGGGGATGCCATAGTCTCACTGGCTCGAGACGGTTGGGAGCAGTTGGGACTCCTGCGTTATATTCAGATAAAAAAAGTTATTTTATATGCAAGTAGGAATCTTTAGCGGTTTTTTTCTAAGTCGACTGCACGTATAAGTATGTCGTATTTTGTTATTGCCGCATGCTTCTTCGGAGAGTCGAAATTATTAGTAAAAATATTTTTACGGCGGATTTTCACTCAAGATTCGCCTTCAGATATAGTATATCGACTTTGGTTGTACGGCCCTATTTCCTCTGTGCATGCTTACTTGAAGAAAAAATCTTCTAAACTTTCGGTCGGACCAACTGTTGGAAGGATCAACTGTCGGCCAGACCAACTGTCGGCCGGACGAACTGGTGGTTGGACTAATAGTCAGCCGGACCAACTGTCGGCGGACGAACTCTCGCAGGATCAATTTTCGCCGGACCAATTGTCGGGTCACCGTATTAATCATATCCTCACGAAGAAAACATGTGTAGTTTTCGAAACATGTCCGTAATATCATGGACCTCCGTAGTCCAGTGGCTAAGACTCTTGACTCACATTCCGGAGGTCGCGGGTTCGAACCCGGCATGCGCAAATAAATTTTATTTGATTAATTTGTGTTATTTCACAATTAATTCATTTAAAATAATATATAGTATATTTGCGGCATGTTCCAGAGTGGAAGATACTATCAGTATCGCCCTGGTGTAAGACCACCATTCAGAATTGAAACGTTGCTTGAAAATGGCTTTAGCCGTGTTTAGTGACCAGATCTGAATAGCCAGGTACTTCCCAACCTTCCTCTTCCCCACCTCCTTCCCCTCCCCGCTACCTTCAGCCTCACAACATACCCCAATCGGGGATGCCATAGTCTCACTGGCTCCAGACGGGAGCAGTTGAGATTCTTGTGCGGTATTACTGTAAAAAAAAAAAAAAAAAAAATTAATTATATAGTGGTGTGCACAAAGTTATTTGTTATCATCAATAATGACGCCACAAGGTGCATTTGCGAAGTTTGAAGAATAATTTTTTTTTATCTGTGAAGGGCACCCCTTTTTAGATCAATCCCCACCCACAATTTTCACCCCTTTTTAGATCAATATGTACATTTTTTGGATTAATAGAGGTTTGCTTATAGATATATGTGATTTAAACAACTCGAATAACACGTTCAACACATAGAAATATAATTGCCTTAAAACGATGTATTTAGGGTAATTTCCTAAAAATCACACTGGGCGGCGTGATGATTAGCTTAGGCTTGCCTAAAATTTCAGAAAAATATTAAAATACATATATAATATTTAGATAAATTTTAAATAAAGTTTTAAATACCTACTAATTTAAAAAAAAATATGTACCTAACTATGAATAATCATATTATACGAAATTTAAATCAATGATGTGATAACATAATAGAATGGTAGATAATTTAAGTATCGCCCGGTGAAAGAAAACTTTTAAAATACGAAAAATTGCTTGAGATGGCTTTAATCGTGCTTAGTTATTAGATCTGAATAGCGAGGTACCTACTTTTCAACCTCCCGTTTCCCCACCTCCTTTCCTTCCGCTCTATCTTCGACCTCACAACATACCACATACCTAGTCAATTAGGGTAAAACAACAATAATTGAGGATTCCAATGTTCTGCTGGCTCTGAGCAATTGGGACTTTTGAGCGGTATTACCACTTAAAAAACAGAGTGTCATTCACAAAATTGTGAAACTTTGATGATATATTGTGCGCACGCCCGTGAAGGTTTTCGTATAAAAGAGTGAGCTCTGGCTTTATGAAATTTGTATAAATATTTAACAATGGGTTAAGTAGGAGGGAGGGAGGGCGGGAGGGGGAGAGCTCCAGTATTATGATATTCGTATTAGAAATTTACAATAGGTGGCGCGCGGGATGTTTGAAAAATATGTGCAT
Organism: Limnephilus marmoratus; assembly: GCA_917880885.1. Taxonomy (NCBI): domain Eukaryota; kingdom Metazoa; phylum Arthropoda; class Insecta; order Trichoptera; family Limnephilidae; genus Limnephilus; species Limnephilus marmoratus. The sequence continues at coordinate 43,052,174 of OU862908.1, forward strand.
TTCATATAGTTTAGCGGCAGGGAGGGAAAGCGGGACAGGGAGGTTGTGGGGAATTCCTGAGGGGGGAGGGGAATGAAGGACGAGGGGGTTTCCCGGGAAGGTTGGGGGGATGGATGGGGGAAGGCGGAAGGGGAACGCGGGAGGTAGGGAGTGGAACACGAGGTGGGGGATTCGCTGGACACAGGAAATTGGAGAAATATATGATGGTGAACCTGGCATCATGTTATTATTTTCTATACCATTCATCCGAATGTGATGAAACTTTGGTGATTATTAGGCTTCTGTGTATAATAGTGAGCTGTTATGAAATTTGTATACACATTTCAAAATGGATTTAAAGGGAAGGAGAGAAACTGAGAGGGGGAGAGGAAACCGCGACGAGAGATGAAAACGATGGATGAAGGTTTATGGGAGGGGGACAAGAAAGGGAGACAAGGGATAGGGGGGAAGGTGGGGAAATTGTATGGAAAACACTGGAGAAACGAGGGAAGGGAACGGGGGCAGGATCGGAAACGCATGGGAAAAGACACACAGGGAGAAACAATTTATTTCTTTGAGTGGCGTAGCAACGCATGCCACGTACTCGTTAGTATTTAAAAAAAATTGATTTCGTTCTCAATTTTTTTATAAAATAACAAAACTTTCTAATCTTTCGAGGTACACCAAAAGTTTTCACTATCTTCGAATTGGGTTTTTTCGTATTTTCATTAACAAATAGTCTCATTAACCCTGGTAAGATGGTCTACATAAAAATTACTCATGCATGTTAGAATTATTGCTACCTCTTTCTAATTAGTGCGAATCTGTCGCTGTGCTTTTCAGATATCTCAATCGCTGCTTGGACCGTCCGTGGGGCGCGCACGTCGCTGAGGATGGTGTCACCAGTTTTGAGATATAACGACCGCATGAGTCAAAAAGCATAATATTGATATGTTCCAATGCTTTATCTGATTGATTTTTATAAACTATATGTTATTATTAAATGTAATATATCTTAATTATTTAGTACATCAGTCAAAATGGCTGATTATTAGTAAGAAATAAGTGATTTGAGGAAAAATATGCCTAAGTTTTGTTGATTATTGAAGAAGTTTCACTTTTCGTTTTTTTTTTCATTTGACAAATAAATATATATTCACAAATTGTTGTATTTCTTGCGTCATTTGTTTGTGAAAATATAATACCGATTGGTTTATTCAAATCAATTAACAAAATAAAATATTACAGCTAGTTGAAACTCTTGCGTCAATTTACGTATGATTATCTTTACCGATAATCATAATATGATTATCTTGGTAACCGACGAGTTCATTGAAAATCAATTCATCGAAAGAAAATTCATCGAAAACGAGTTCATAGAAACCGAGTTCATCGAAAACGAGTTCATTGAAAATCAATTCATCGAAAACCAAAGATAGTTTGTCGAATTACTGTAGTCTGACTTAAGGGGAACTTTGCTTTAAATTATAAGATATACCTAGACCTTTAAAGATTTTAATGTTTCTGGATTTTAGATACGATTTGGGTAATTATTTGTGAGTAAATGAAAAACAAAAAAATATATATATTTAAGCATATTTATCATACAAATATGATGAAATATAAAATAAAAAATTAAAATTTATAAAAAAAATCTGAATGATATTATGATTATGTAGAGTGGATTGATATGTTTATGTAAAAGAATGACCGGCGAAGGACCTTGATTTTGTGTTACTATCACTGCCTGAAATGATAAAAATACATGTGGCATAGAAAGGAAAGGACTCACCGAAAGGATGCAAGAACATGTAAGCTGGCAATGCCCTCATCTGCTTTCTCTCCCATCCAACAGGCACAAAACAGCAATAGGCGTGAATTGGTTTATTTTATAATACACGACGGAGTTATTTATAATGGCGATTAACCGATAGCGGAAGCGCAATGGCTATATGTTGCGGCGGGAGTTTATTACAGACTGACAAAGATTGGTAAGCTTGAGGGGTAGGCAATTGGGATAGGTAGGAAAAAGGAACTTGCAACAATATTAATACCAATCTCAAGCAGTGACAGTATGTATGCGTGCTATGTAGGTATGTGTATGTGTAGGTATATTGTTACGTTACAAAGTGACAATGTTTTCCTAAAGCTCACTGTTTCCCCATTTTACGCCAGAATAGTTCGTAAATTCCCCGCACCACGCTGAAGCGACCGGCAACCGCGCCGTCCGGCTGGCATTCCTCCGTTTGCCGTGGGCATGACAACAGTGTCCTTAGTAATTGCGCCACGGCGCTGTCCGAGAACCTAAATTCGTGATGTTTTTATAATGTGAATTGTGCACGAGGAGGCTCCCGCCCACTAGTAGCCTGGCTACGGACTACCGCATTTCCTGCTGGCTGAGTGAGTAATGAGAACCCTTGCCTTTTGTGTGCCACGTCCCCCCTTTAAATTCACTAATACGTGTGGAGAGTCGAGAGAGAAGTTCCCCCGTCAGATAGAATTCTAGCCCTAGCAAATACCCATGTGTAGTGTGCCGAGGCTGGCAATTGTAAAACCCTGTCTCTTTCTAAATGAATAAACCCTTTTACGTGCAAAACTGTGTTCTGATTGAAGAAGGAGACCTGGAGATTGTGAGGAAAGGAGGAGGAGGAGGTATTCACCAGCGAACCACAAGCACTCGCCCTGGTTTTAAGAGAACCTTGCTTGCGCCGGCTTCCTGAGCTAGTATTGTTTGGCCTATTAATTGCGTGTCCTTTCCAGGTTTGGTTTAGCAAATGGCCGTATATGCGGTAATGCTAACAATATGTATGGGCGTAACCAAAATCATTTTGATGGGTGTAAAGTAAAAATACAAATTACTTATTTACGGCTGAATAAAAAATAGTCGTTTATATATTAAAATTACTTCCCAAAAATGCATTTTTAAGATTTTTTTATTTTATTTTTCATCGTATTTTTAAAATAAATATGGTAAAATTATAATTTTTTTTTGTTTTACTCACAAATAATTGACTAAGTTCCTCAAAAATCAAGAAACACTCAAATCTTTAATTGCCTATAACTTATAATTTAAAGCAAAAATAAATAAAGTAGCTCACATCCTGACTGCATATTTAATATACCTTTTGATTTCAAAAACAATTTTTCAGTTTGGTTGGGTATTTTGATCTCAAATCCAAATTTAAGATTTGTATGAAACCGGCCGAAATGGGCCGTCAGTCATAGATACCATTTCGTGGAACCAAATTACGCCATTACATACATTAGGGATAACGCTTTTGAAATTCGAATTTTAAAATTATGGTAATTCAATTTGACTTCTGTCTAGTTATGTTGTTTGAATTAATTCACTCTGCGGTGTTGGTTCAATCGTGTTTTTGTCAAGTGAAAAATATCTGTTATTTCAGTTTTATGTCCGCCTTTGTATTTATTTTCATAAGATCACATCACAACGTTACTAATTTTTAACTTACATATTTATCTGTTTTACCAACAATTTCTCTAACTGAGTTCATTTCATGCTGGGAAAATTTACAAATCCAGTTCCCCGTACGTAACTAACTAACTAACGGAGAGACTAAGTAACGGTAGACGGAGAGGAAGGACAAACAACTCGATCTTGGCATACACTCCTTGCCTTGTTCACATTCATACATCGTCTCATACATGCTCTTCTGTTAATCTGACTCTTGACATGGCCCGACTCAAGTATCTGATTCACTTGGTCGTGCCATGTCTTCCTCGGGCGTCCCCGACTTTTTCTACGATTCACATGAGTGCCATATATTCTCCTTATACTCTTTTCCTCGTTCATTCGCTCTACATGCTCAAACCATCTGAGCGTCCCTTTCTTAATCCTACTCATTACGTTTACATTAACCTTGCATTGTTTGCGGATCTCCACGTTTCTCACACGATCGTACATGATTTACCACGTTTCTAGAGATCTCATTTCTACAGCATTCCTTCTACTTTTATCCTTCTTCTGCCAGTTCCATGCCTCACTGCCATACATCAGGGTAGGTATCAGCGCTCTATTATGGACGGCTAGCTTTTCTTCGGACGGTTTTTTGCTGGAGCCAAAGTCGTTCAGTCCTCCGTTAATGGAGTTACCTGCATTTATCCTTCTTTCAATATCTCTATCAGCCTTCCCATCTCTCGTAAACATACTTCCCATAACCCGTGTGTATTTTATTTATATATGGTTTTTTTAATTGTTCCCTATATCAGTATGATTATTAATTTACAATTCGTAGAGCAGTCTGAAAACAACTAGTGAATTAAAATATCTTCAGCTCTTTGTAAACGAAATCTTAAAGTATTTTAAAATAATTGAATTACTTTTTATATGAAATTTTATCATGAATTAAAGATTTCAAAGAAAGATATAATTTTGGCATCCCTTTATATTCTCATTAAAAGTCGACTTAGACAGAGCTCAGATGATTAAAACAACAAAAAAAACCATAAGAAGAAGTACCTAGGTAATCTTTTGGTCAAGAAAATAATAATTGCCATTGCGAAAATTCTATCTGCCCTGTCCAAATAAAAGTTATTTCGCAATGAAATGAAATAATAATAATGACTGTCATTTTTTCCCCGAAAGATATCCGGAAATTCATTATTCTTCTTTTTCCCTTACTTCAGGATTAATTTGTGGCCGGAATGATAATTTGATCTTTCAAAGAGAAACAAAAGACACAGAAGGATCAAAAGGCCTTTATAGAATTTTATTGTCTTTTGATAATAAATAAAATGTATTGTGTTCGCAGGAGAGAAAATAAAGGAGTTTTTATGTGGATTTTCTTATGGCAACACTGTTTTCATTGTATAAAATATTCCAGCATTACTCAAGAAGCCTTTTTCCACTACAGAATGTTACCTGAAAAGGGCTAGCGTAAAATATTCATTGGAAGAATTTACTATATATTTTTTTACTGTTGGCATGCTTCAAAATAATTTTTGCATTGATATGCGCACGTTTATTGAAGTGAAAGTGGACCTCTATCAACATTTTTATTTTTCAGGGTTTTGAAAAGCCCTTCTCCTTCTTTCTCAGATAAATCATTAATCAAGAAAAACCAGCAAGAATATAAATCATCATTCTGCAATGAACGAATAATGCGCATACACCGTGTGCTAGAAAATTAATCATTATTCTAGGATGGACGAATAAATGGATATACCGTGCAGCAAGAAAATTAATCATTATTCTAGGATGAACGAACCAATGGATATACCGTGCAGCAAGATAATAATCATTATTCTAGGATGAATGAACCAATGGATATACCGTGCAGCAAGATAATTAATCATTATTCCAGCATGAACGAACAAATGAATATACCGTGTAGCAAGATAATTAATCATTGTGCTAGGATGAACGAATATACCGTGCAGCAAGATACTTGGACGTTATTAATAGCCTTGCATCTGTACGGTTGAAATTTAAAAACCTGACTTCGAATACATCTCTGACGCCGCACCTTATGCAAAACCATCTTCGTACTTGAAGTTTGTTAAAAAGCTACTTTTGTAATAAAACCGATTTCAAGCAAGTAGCCAATAATGCCAAAAAATGACACCACTTACGTTAACAGCTAGCGCGAGAAACGTCCGCTGGCAGGTGTAAGTAGGTACTATTGGATATGTAATTTCGGAATCTCTCTGGGCATCGAGGGAGATTGATGATAACATGATTATTATTATAACTGGCAGTTGTGAATAATAATACCACGGGTCTATATATTATATATGACGTCATTGCCTGTCTCGGGTTCTTTGTCCCGGTGACTAGTTGTCACTGGATCCAAGGAACTGGCTGTTTTTGGAACCAGTTCCTATATTATTATAAAATGGTCACCCGCACTTACTGGGGGAAGTCGAACCAAAAACCGTCCGCAGGGCTTAGCAGCAAAAACTGCTGGTTAATCATTATTCTAGGATGAACGAATAAATGGAACCGTGCAGCAAGATAACTAATCATTATTCTCATACAAGTGGATATACCGTGCAGCAAAATAATATATTTTTTTATAATAATAATTTATTCCTGAACGTATCCAGGGATAAAGCAACGTATTTCAGATTTGGTAGTTTTTTTTAAATACACAGATCGAAAAAACTCATTAAAGGTTCATGTGGGAGAGGTGGGTTGGAATGGACATGAGTTCATCGGCCGCACATAGAACCGTCATTGGATAAGCAACACCTCAGCAATAGGTCAACCCGTGTCGTTATCTACGTTTGGTGACATGGCAGAGGTGCCCGGGCGTATGCAGGGACACTTGTAGGTCTATCTTCGTTCATATAGTCGTTCTTTCAAAAAAATTAGAATGCTTGCGAGCCTTGAAGGAGTAACCATAAGTTACTTATACCAGGGCTTCCTGTGTGGAGCTAATATAAAAAAAATAATTTTAAACAAATTTTAAATCCTCTCTATGCTTACAACAGTATTTATAAAATTCTTAATCTATCTATCTATCTTCTATCTTCTATCTTCTATCTTCTATCTTCTATCTTCTATCTTCTATCTTCTATCTTCTATCTTCTATCTTCTATCTTCTATCTTCTATCTTCTATCTTCTATCTTCTATCTTCTATCTTCTATCTTCTATCTTCTATCTTCTATCTTCTATCTTCTATCTTCTATCTTCTATCTTCTATCTTCTATCTTCTATCTTCTATCTTCTATCTTCTATCTTCTATCTTCTATCTTCTATCTTCTATCTTCTATCTTCTATCTTCTATCTTCTATCTTCTATCTTCTATCTTCTATCTTCTATCTTCTATCTTCTATCTTCTATCTTCTATCTTCTATCTTCTATCTTCTATCTTCTATCTTCTATCTTCTATCTTCTATCTTCTATCTTCTATCTTCTATCTTCTATCTTCTATCTTCTATCTTCTATCTTCTATCTTCTATCTTCTATCTTCTATCTTCTATCTTCTATCTTCTATCTTCTATCTTCTATCTTCTATCTTCTATCTTCTATCTTCTATCTTCTATCTTCTATCTTCTATCTTCTATCTTCTATCTTCTATCTTCTATCTTCTATCTTCTATCTTCTATCTTCTATCTTCTATCTTCTATCTTCTATCTTCTATCTTCTATCTTCTATCTTCTATCTTCTATCTTCTATCTTCTATCTTCTATCTTCTATCTTCTATCTTCTATCTTCTATCTTCTATCTTCTATCTTCTATCTTCTATCTTCTATCTTCTATCTTCTATCTTCTATCTTCTATCTTCTATCTTCTATCTTCTATCTTCTATCTTCTATCTTCTATCTTCTATCTTCTATCTTCTATCTTCTATCTTCTATCTTCTATCTTCTATCTTCTATCTTCTATCTTCTATCTTCCGTCTTCCGTCTTCCGTCTTCCGTCTTCCGTCTTCCGTCTTCCGTCTTCCGTCTTCCGTCTTCCGTCTTCCGTCTTCCGTCTTCCGTCTTCCGTCTTCCGTCTTCCGTCTTCCGTCTTCCGTCTTCCGTCTTCCGTCTTCCGTCTTCCGTCTTCCGTCTTCCGTCTTCCGTCTTCCGTCTTCCGTCTTCCGTCTTCCGTCTTCCGTCTTCCGTCTTCCGTCTTCCGTCTTCCGTCTTCCGTCTTCCGTCTTCCGTCTTCCGTCTTCCGTCTTCCGTCTTCCGTCTTCCGTCTTCCGTCTTCCGTCTTCCGTCTTCAGTCTTCAGTCTTCAGTCTTCCGTCTTCCGTCTTCCGTCTTCCGTCTTCCGTCTTCCGTCTTCCGTCTTCTATCTTCTATATGAATCGCCGAAATGTATGTATGCGCATAACTTCGGAACTACTGTACCAAATCAGATAATTTTTTGTTGTGTTTGTTATCATCAGAACATTGTTTGTATAAGTTAAAATTTGTATTAAAAAATGCAATAGAGCTATTTGAAAACTGAATATACCGGGACTGAATTTATGGAATGCGGGTGGGGGTAGGGGAACTCCGGAGGGGCGAGGGGAAATCGAGAGGGGGGTTAGCGTGGCGGGGGAAGCGGGAGAGGGGAGTGGAGAGAGGGAAGGCGGAGAAGGCGGAGTGGACGTGTGAGGGCAAAGGGATGCGGAAGGGGAACGGGACGAATGGGAAAGGACACGCAGGGAAAAACAATTTCATTATTAAGTGGCATAGCAATGCACGCCAGGAACTCGCTAGTAATATATATAATGTAATTTTAATAATAATTATTTAGAGTGTTTGACGTCGTTGGATCACAATAAAAATTATTTCCGTAACATATTTTAGTAAGCTAGTTCGAGGAGAAATCATGTTCAATCAAAAGGTTTTCGCAAAATAATCCAAGAACATCCGAAAAAAGTGAAAATCCAATATTTATTTTCAAATAACAGTTGCCAAGTCGGTTAGAGGAAAGTTTGCAATTTATCCCTTTACCTGGAATGAATCAAAACCGAAGTACGCCGAAGGTTGCGAGGGGGATTCGTCAAAAGTTTTATTTTTCGGATGAAAATATCCAATGTTCGATGTTTAGTTTTCGGATGAAAGAATCTTATATTTTATGAAATTTTAAATTTTAGAAATGTTCAATACATTTCAAATTTCATAACTAGACGAGACGTTCGGTACAAAGATATTATTAAATAAAACATTGTTGAATGCTTTATATTATTACAAATTATTATAATTGAATTATCTATTTATTTATCAATCGTTGAGAAAATAAACTGATGACTTTTAAATTTTTTTACATGGTATGAAAGACACAACGAATTATTGATTTCCTAACTAAGTAACTAACTATCACGCCGTGTCTCGGAGTAGTCAGAGAGGACGAACCGCCAAACAACTCAGTCTTGGCCCACATTACTTGCCTAATTCACAATCATACATCGTCTCGTACATATTCTTATTAGTCTGACTTTTTCTGACAGGGTCCGACTCAAGCATCAGAAACTTGACTTCCTCGGCCATCCTCGACTTCTATTATTCACATTTACGCCATATGTTCTCCCCTCTTCGCCCAATTGCTCTATGTACATTCCCAAACCATCTAATGGTCCGTTTCTTAATCTTACTCATTAAGCTTAAATCAGCCAATAAGCTTACCACACGTACATTCATAATTACATAAAAACAAAACAAAAACCATAATACATTTAGAAGAAAACAAAATAAATTCTTTAAAAGCAGCTTTATTCGTAAATTGTTGTACCTACGAGTATATTGTATAATATTATGCTGGTAATATTGTAGACCAAGTTCTCGAATATTTGAGACTGTTGCAATGTTGTGAATAACTAAATAATATAGCAGTTTTATTTCTGGAAAGGCCAATAGGTCAGTGGCTGAGTCGACATCGCGTTTGGGTCCCACCCGGGCGTCGCGTGTTCGATTCATCGGCTGGCTAAATCCTCCATCACTAAACAAGCAACATTTTCCGATTACTGTGGTGGTTGTAGTATCTTTTCAAAATTTGTCAGGTTATTCGTAACCAGGGAATGTTTTTCTATGTTTAAAAAAAAAAAAAAATTCAAAATTCTTTTTGTTGACGATGGTTAAAAGCAACATGTTGAAAATTGACAAAATCTTTTACACTTGTTATTGGCTTATATTACTTAGTGTCATCAGCAAAAAAATACATTTTAACGTCATATAACGACGTATTTTTTGCGGATATTGTTAAACATTAAACCTATTTCCTTCGATTAATATTATCTCTAGATCTATAACATGTTGGTGTTGGATTATGTATCTTTTTAAAGGATTAAAAAATATATTACCTACTTACCACTGTACCCGTACGTTAAATCGTTTTCTATCATATATTATACGATAAAGCAGAATTGAGCTAGCAACAACGAAGCTTTCCATTAAAAATCAGCTTAATTGATGCTATATATGTCGATGTCTGAATTGAATTCATCAATAATTGGTAGAAAATAAATTCAGAGAAAACTGAATACAAATTTACAAACGGAGAGTAATTTAGAATTGTTCCAGAAACTGTATTGGATATTTAGAACCTTTCTCGTGAAATATTTGAGAAACTGTATTTCTCATCTACAATGTGCACATCGTGTGCTTTTGTTACAATAACTTCCCCGCGTACTTTCTTCGACAGTGTACTTCGTAAATTCATTTTCGTGACATAAACCGTCATGACTTTTCACCCATACCCGACTGCGAGGGAAAAGCTGTTCAACTTTATGGATGGTGATATATAAGCCAGCGCTTGGGAAGTAAAAACACAATATTTATGTATTTCCTTTTCAGGGACTTAGTCTTTTGCCGCTTGGGTCGAAAAGCGCCGTCAATTTTTCTTCAAAAGGTTCGCTGGTATTGATAGATTAGGGTAAAATACTCGACACGATCTCCACTAGGAATAAACATAAACCCTTACATAGGTGAAATTGAGCACACTTATCAGAATTTTTTTATTTAGGAAATGACACCATGATTGATTTAAAGAAAACTAATTTTGCTTTTTTTGCAACAAATATCTGAAATTTAAACGCTTCTACTTCCGTTTTTCTTTCCCCCATATCACTAACTTACAATATTAAGCAAGAAATGTGAATGACATTATTAATGCACCTCCCTTCCAATTCCTTTTACTGCCATTATATTCGTCTGCATGGCTTCTATATCATATTTTACTACAGATACTAAACTACTTAATTCAGATATCTTCACCATCAGACAGAAGAGTCACAGCTAATAATAATAATTATTATTTTTAATCCATAATTATTATTAAATCTCCAACCGACAATCCTGAAAAAAAACAGAGCTAATTTGCTAACTATACCTGCCCGGTCATTCCAAGCAAAGTTAACTTTTAAGGTAACAATAAACTCTATACTAAAATCACTTTATTTATAATCATTTCCTATAATTGAATGATTTGCAAATGAATGCGAATGTATGAATAGATATAATTGACATTGCCCTTCTCTTCAGTTCTATTTGTTAACAAGTCACCTTTATTTAAATGTTTTTATTTTGCATAAATATAATGTTTTGTTATTTTAACTTATGACATTGCTATTCTACATTCTTTTTGGTTGCAACCACGGACATATGAATATATCTGAACCTACCCTGTGATAAAAACGTATTATTTCCCCTTCCCATGGAGCCGGCTGGAGCTCCTCCTTGGAACCGGCTCGCTCCATGGGGAGGGGGTAGAGCATCGCTTGAATCTAAATTGTGTGACGTCATCATTCTTGCCGTGACCAGCGCGAAGCTAACATCCATACATTTAACGAAATAACACGCAAAACGGTAGCTTGTGCTATACAATATACCTACATATCAATGTGCACATAGTGAATGTGGGCGGTTCTCCAGTGTGCTCGTCGCTGGTTACAGAGGTAAGTAAATTATGAAACATTTGTAAAAGTGTTTTAACTAAACACGGCAACAAAATATTGCTATGTGTATTGGGGGCGAATATTTTTGGGGCGAGCAATTGGCCTTAGCAAATATGTTATTAACGTTGCAAGCAATTCGTGCTCCCATGTAAAAAGGTCTATTCATTCAAAGCAGATTTTGCTTTTAAGAACTAAATGGTGATATTTTAATGCGAGATGCCTTTTTTATTTATTTATCTATAAAAGGTATGTTTACATTACATTATTCGATGCCTGTCTCACTAGGGTATACCTGTGTTGAGACCGGCGTTTATACTGTTAGATTGATTTTTTAACGAATCACAGTCATCTTCCTCTCTTCGCCCCCCATAGTTTGGTTTTACCCCTTCGTCTGTATCTTCTGGTCTATTGAATTCTGATGTCTATGGTTGCAACACATATTTGTATCATATACCTATGTACTAGTTTTTATCATACTACTTTTTATTTGCATTATCAATTTTATTTTCTTTATTTTTCACTTACTTTAATTTATTTCTTAATTTTTATTTTAGATGTTTAATTATCTGTTTCAATAAAATAGTATTTTTTAAATTCCTATTTAAAATATTAAATGTGCTATGACTACCAATAAAATTTTAGGAAATTAAAAAAAAATCACATTATTTAATGTCAGGTCTTACATAAACCTAGTATATCATTTAAATATTGTTTAACTATTGTATTTTTGTTATTATTATAATACTGATACCCTCCTTTGTACCACTATATCATGTATTACTTGAATGTAAAAGCCATTTTATGGCGTTTAAAGAAATAAATAATATGCGGAAATTGGTGCTTGAGCAATGATTCAACCAGGAGCTTTAGATCACTGTGTTGAATCTTCTGTTACCTTTGCCACAACAATCATGAAGAGCCATGATGTTCTGTTCCATCGACACAGTTTTGGTTAAATGATGGACCAACCTTGGACGTTCTATGGCAATGCCGTATGGAATATTTTTACTTTTATTCTCATGGAACGGGACAATTTATGCGGACCAAGTGTTGACTCAGCTGAATATAATAGAATACTTTCGAGTTAATTGCTTGGCCGATGATTCCGGTGCAATATTCGGAGCACGTGCGGTGAAAAAAATCGCCATTCGTTCCGTGTTTAAAATGTATAAAAATGCCTGCTTAATATGGCGGATCAAAGAACGTAACTTCCACCAATGGGGAATTAAATTCTTAACGGCATTCCAGCCACATTAAAAAAATTCGGCACACTTTCTCGTGAAACCCTAGAAAATTCTTTTTCCAGAATTCTAATGATATAATTTTCTTTTAAGCTTCATAAATAGACATTAACGAGGTTTGGACCATAAAATGTAAAAAACAATTTTTTTCCTTCTACATAAACATTGTAAGATACCGTGACATCATAGTATTTTGTCAAGCTTAAATGGCTTAAGGGGGTGTTCTAGTCTATAAGCACGAATTGTAGGAATTTTTTCAGGTGCAATAAAAAAAATATATGGCCTTCATTTTACCAAATATTTATTAAACATTAAAGAATTCTTTTAAAAAAAAATCAAACGAAAATTTAAAAAAAAATCGTTACAGGGTGTTGAAGTGACGGGTCTCAAAAAAATGGCGCGCCCTGGTTGACACGATTGCAACCCTGCAATTTGAAAAAAAGAAACCAAATTAATTCTCAATTCAAACAAGTGCGGCTATGGCCCGAACTAAGGAAAAGTATAAAGAATTTTTTTTCGCAAAATGGCGGATGTCTGAAATAATTATTATTATATTTCGAATGATATTTTTTACCACTTTTTTGAATTTTCCGAATTTTTTAAAAATAGTGATAATTGGAATTTTGTTATAGTTTTGGTTAGCGACATAGAGTAATGTATAGAAAAGGCTCACACCAAATTTTAACTAAATTGGTTAAGTAGAACTTGAGATATCTTGTCAACCGACGCGAATAAAGCAGTTTGGAGAAACACGCGTTAACACGCGAAAATGGCTATAACTTTTTAAATAATTAGAATTTTGAAAAATACTTTTGAATATCTAAACTATCAAACATGAAGTCAATTTTTTTTTTCTAGACTAGAATACCCCCAGCTTTGTCAAACGAGTTGGCTAGAAAGTGTGATTAGAAGGTGTGAGAAAAGGTGTTAAAACATCACCAAAATTAGACCTTAAAGTAGAATTCATACTACATGGCTAGTACTAGAAAAAGTAAAGTTTTGTAAATATATATAAGTGAGATACTAAGAATTTAGAATATGGATGGGGAGAGGGTGATTCATGGGATGGGGTTTGTCCGGGTCCTGGCGGCGGATGCGTCTGACCACCAGCTGCATGGCAGGCCGGATCGAAAGAATGGTTGAGGGAGTACCTTTGACTTACACCTCAGTGGAAGGGATGGATTCGTACGTCCGTTCGTCACTCCTGGACATACTGACTACCCACCCCTAATACGCTTTTCCTTCCCAAAACATCCTCTCATTCCTTTCCTAAAAAGACCTACTACACAGCATCCCTAAAGATGACACAGGCCCGAGGGGAATTGTTTTCCTCGGGAGCTGGAGCTAATGTAAAACATACATAATATGTATATGGATAATAAAAAATTGTTACGGTCTGCTCAGCAAGAGGATTGAAGCATCACATCATCTTTGACTTAGGTCCGATTTTGAGCGCCCAATAATTTGGCTAGTTTGGAACTTTTTCTTTGGAGTATTTTAATGAAAATATCAGTAGAATCATCACAGATTTCTCATCTGATATTTACACTGAGTACGTAGAAGCCAATGTCAAGATTATATAGTATCACATTAAAAATGTAATCTGCTTAACGGTACGAGCAAATAATAAGCCTTCGTATTGCATTTTCCTTGTATTTCCACAAGCTACGAATAGCAAGGACGAAAGTGGAGAAACCACATATTAATTTATCTTGATAGATGTGTTCATACGTACGAGTACATACCTGTATAGGAACGGTGAGTTTATTTTCCTAGTAAATTGGTAAACATTCCACAAAACCACGATGTATTATACTAGTATTATTATCAGTTATCTAGACTATTTAGCAGGTAGACGTGGAATGAAATGGAAGTGTAATGCCGCGTACGCATATCCTACTTGAGGGCTTTTCATTAAAGTTGTTTGCTTTGATAGGGTGAAATGAAGCTGTTTTAGCAACTAAGTGATATAAAATTATTAGCTTTCATTACTGACTGTGATCGTATTTTGCTCTCTGGTATATTGCATATTATTCTGTACATTTATGATTATTTCATTGCAATGTGTTCATGCGCCTGCTAAATAAAATAAATCACTTTCTAATAAATCATCTGATGTCATTAGACGTATAATTTTATTAACCTTTAGAAAAAGCCTCCACTCCTTCCGGGCTCCTTCTGGACTTGTCATGCAGCCTCTTTGGGGGTTGGCTGCCATCTATCTTTGTCCTTAGTAACTAAGAAGTTTCCATAACTATTGTTTTAGTGACTCTTCAATCAAGGTTCGATTTTGGAGGCGGGTATGGGAACCATATATTGCTATAATTAATACCCCTACCCATGGGCATTTAGCAGGGATGCCCGGATTCATTTGGTGAGGTTTGTCTAGATCTGGTGAGGTTTGTCTAGGATGCGTTTGTCCACCTACTGCAAGGCGGGCTGGATCTAGAGAGATTGGTTGAGGGAGACTTTTTGATATCTCCAGCCCATGGCAGTGTGAGGGGTGAATTTACACGTCCGCACTCCTGGGCATATTGACCCCCAGATTCCTACCCTCTCTCCTACTCTTTATTTCCAGAACTTCCTCTCCTTCATTACAATGAAAAGACCCTCTACGCAGCATCTCCAAAGATGAACTAGGCCATGAGGGATTTTTTTCCAAGGACCTCTTGTGTGGAGCTAGGTTAACTCCTTCCGTTCAAAAAAAAGATTCTCCACACAGTATCCTCAAAGATGACCTAGGCCCTGAGGGATTTTTTCCTCAGGGCCTCCTGTGTGGAGCTAATGTGGCTATCCAGGTAAACCACTTAAAAAATTGCATTAAAATAATGAAATAGTTTTGCCCATTGACTACATAGCTTTATTAGACAAGGGGATCAACTAATGACTAAGGGGACCAAAAATGATTTATTAATATAATTCATCCAATTTCATTAAGCTTAATTGTCAGAGGAGAATTAAAGCACATTTAGATCACGACTTCCGCACTTTCCGCAGTGTTCCCTGTTCCGTTCAAAGACCAAGACCGCATTTAAACATATAGCATTATTATCTTCACTTTACACAGCAAAGGAAGTTCGAATGTTTATTAGCTTTTGGGTAAATACTGACATTCACTTGAGATAGTTTATAATATTTTGCTAGTGGATGTCTTATTAACTCTATAAAAATTTGGCATTTTTTTCAGATGGTCAAAATATTTTCCCTTTACAAAAAAATGCAAATATTTGGAATATTTCTGAGCACATTCAAAAACAAAAAACTTTTTTAGAAAGGTGATAAAAAAAGCTTTCGAATTGAGGGAGCGGGAGACAGAACGAGAAATAAAAGGCGTCAAGTATGAGTCAGTCGTTTATTGGGCTACGTAGCGAGGGTCGGTGAAGCAGTAACCAGATGTATGCAGGGTGCAGTGATGAGATGCTGCAGGCGTACGGATGTGATGGAGATGGTGTGGTGAAGGTCAGCGAGTTGCTCGACACCATGGCGGTGGAGATGACCTATCTTCCAGGCCGTTGCTCGACGTTTTGAATCGCGGAGATGAACGGTGTGTGGCTCGGTAAGCTGAGCCACCAGCAGGTAGTCCTGGCGAGGCGAAGCGTGTTTCCATGGCAGCGAAGCACGGTGGGCTTCGGGGTGCCATGAAGTGGTGAGCTGATCCCTGGACTGAAGGTGACGCAAGCCTTGTAAGTCGCGGGATGGAGCTGTTCTGAGTGAGCTGTAGACACGGTGGGCCTTAGAGCTGAGACGTGGTGATGGACCTCGAGGAAGCTGCTCTGGAGAGAGCGGAGATGCACCGGGCTCTCTTGTGTTTGCTGTTACATGACGAGCTGTTGACCGACTGTTTGTGTGAGACTGGCTGAGCTAGCGCCGAGTTTAGTCGCTTTATATATACCAGCGCGACCGGTGGAGTCATGTTCCATTCGCCGGCAATGTGCACACTGGAAGGTACTGGAACATACGCGGTGCCGAATATTCAGGCGGCTTGTAAACTCTAGACCTTTCTAGGCGATGGCGATATTATTATCGTCATCGGCGCGGCAGGCGGCCAAAGTCCATCCTGCCGTCGTAGGTAGATAGGTAGGTGAGTAGTTTGCCAGGGCCGCGCGAATATAAGGAGATGTTTCTCTATCTTCTTTGTGATGGCGAAAGATAATGCGTCGCCACAGAATTATAGAATCCGAAAAAAAACGTTTTTTTTT
The DNA here is from genome assembly GCA_917880885.1 of Limnephilus marmoratus. Lineage (NCBI taxonomy): Eukaryota > Metazoa > Arthropoda > Insecta > Trichoptera > Limnephilidae > Limnephilus > Limnephilus marmoratus. The sequence continues at coordinate 43,068,929 of OU862908.1, forward strand.
AATTATAAAAATTTTGCACACCGACATAAAAAAGTTTTCAAAAAGGCTTACCTTACTTTTTTTCTAACTAAAGTTACTGATAATGAAAAAAAATATATAAACACATAAATATTTGTTTAGACAAATGTATAACAAACTCATATTGTAACCTCACTTTTTTGTCGCTCTATGTAAAAATAATTTATAAAAAAGTTTCAAATTATTTTCAATTTGCGATTCAAAACTTTGTGTACAAGTACATAAAAGTGTACATTTTTCTTTTTTCGTGGCTATTTTTTAGATTGGAATATTAAGCGTGGTGTTTTTCCTTTCTAACACTGATCAGAACATATTTCTAACTATGATAGTAAGGGAGTTACAGCGTTTTATATGAGACCTATGTGCGTTGGGACAAATATGGTCTCCTCTGATTAAACGGGTAGATACCGCATGCTTTCATTTTTAATGTGATTTTTTCATAAATTTATTTATTGTTATTTTATTTATTAATTTTAAATTCCCTGATGGAATAGTGTTTAAAACAAAAACACAATGTTTAGAATAAAAAAATAAAAAATTGAAAAAGTAAACATTACCTATGTATGGTTGGTACAAATTGAAAATAATATATTATTAAAAAAAGAGAAACCAAATACAAGAAATCAGTTTTTTAAATTGCAGATGCGATAATAATAAAGTGTTGGTTAAATTTATATAAATGGAGGTGAATAATACAAATCAGAAAAGAGGAACATGCGTGTTTACGAACATGTGAAGATAAATAGAAAGAATGTAAAAATATATGCAATAGCTCCTGCGTGATGCTCCTTAATTATAAAAATATCTTTCAGGTGTATCTTAAATACTGCTAAACTTATGTTAAATGTGTCGATATTTGAGGTGAATTTTTTTCCAAGCTTATGAAAGCGAGGAATAGTTGCATGTGATAGTTGGTCCCGGAAATATTGTTGCAGAATAATATTTTTGCATTGTTGCTCGATTTAGTATTTTGAAGTCGATGAGATGCAGAAGTTCGCAACAGTCTAATTCGGAGTGAATTAATTTTAAACAAAAAGTTAAGTATTTTTTCTTCTATTTTCTAGGCCAGGGAATGCATATTAAGCAAATATATAGTAGGCCTTTTAAATAGTAGGTGTACGTGAAGCCATGTGGTATCCTGCGTTGGTGATGTCAAATCATACGGTATGAAGTTTGTTATCATCTGGAGAGGACTTCTCCTACGATACACTCATATGACACATTGCGATAAGTTTGTTGAACAGGGTCAGATTAATTCAAGCCACCTTATTAAGTCATTGGACCTTAACTTATTAAATTGGCCCTCACCACAGAGTTAATTTTGTAGAAAATTCGTTATTTATTTATTTATTTGTAAGAAACAAACAGCTTTTACATAATTACAGTGATAATATACAATATAAAGTGAACTAAAGTCAAGCCACAGAAGTTCCTTATGCTAAAGTTAATTGGCAAAGAAGTTTTATTATCTTAAAATTAATTGTGGGTTATAGGAAGGGTAGAGGAAGAGGAATATAGGAAAAGGATAGGAGATGCTCCTGATACATTCCATACTCTCGTATTAATGATCGATCGTACGCGTATGAGTGGTGAAATGTCAGATATGATTTTCACGGCCAAAAAGTACTAACGTGATTTATTTTTGGGGTAGCTTGCGATGTTACGCTTCCACGTTCTTTAGCCAACGTTTCGGACAGCATTACGGTATCCTTTAGGGCAGATCTCAAAAGGATCTCAGAACACTTTCGATCGTTCAAACGCAGCAATCCTGACAAATCAGCAATTGCCGAGCGTGGATTTGAATCCGGTTATCACGTTAGATTGATTCCCGAAGTCATTGGAAGACCCAGAGTGCACCGAGTACGCTAAATTATGGAAGAAATTGAAATCCACAAAAAACCCATAAACCTATAATGGAGATGACGATACGAGGTTTAGTAGTTCTTATCGTAGCCTTGTGGTGATATTTATACGTATTTTATGTCAGATTACCGACATATTTGATTTTATCATAATTTTGGAGTCAATTTAACTCACATTCTTTATAGAAACCTAATTATTATTAAAAAACCTTATTTTTTTGAAAGTGGAAAAGTTATGACTGTCAGACAAAGGAATCTACATCTACATCTGATAACTGTGTAGGTACGTACGAGTATGTAGCGGGCGGGCACCATCTGGTCACAATCTTGTCAAATTGTCAAATGGGGTTGTGCAGTTCTACCACATCACAAAAGGTTGACACGTGTTCATGACGTGGGTTCAAGAGCATACTTTTGATTTTGGTTCTAGAAAATAAATCATTGTTTTGGTATTAAATCACGTTGTTTCGAGATTCCATGCATACTTTGGAATAAATAATAATGGTCGTGAAAAAACACTAAGCTTATAAAAAAATAGTTGTAATTCGATTCCCCATTTTTTTTTTACATGACCTCCACACAGGAGGCCCAGAGGAAAATAATTTCCCTCAGGGCCTATGTCATCTTTGGGGATGCTGTGTGGAGGTTTTTTTTAAAGGAAAGGAATGAGAGGAGAGTTCTGGGAAGGAAAAGGGTTTAAGGGGTGGGTAGGAATATGGGGTTCAGTGTATCCAGGTCATCCGCCTCCAAGACCTAGACAAACCTCACCCCATGGACCCGGGCACCCCTGCTAAATCACCAAACGTAGCGAACCACTTGGGGTGACCTGTGGCAAAGATGTTGGTTTTCCAATAAAGGTTCCCGGGGCGGCGGTAACCATTCCCGCCTCCCTATACACACATAATTTGTAAACCATATTTTTTTAAATAATAAATTAAAATAAATAAAAAAATTTAACTTTGTTTGAACCACTTATATATTTGAGTAAAGCCGACCGGTTTCGGAACGACCGTTCCTTCTTCAGGGCAAGCGTATACTAATTTGACAGTTTCGAAATATGGATGGGAACAATGTATTATTATGGTGGGGGTGGAGACGTTGCTAGGTATTAATGAAGAGTGTGTGGGTAGGGGAACATATCCATGATTGGGCAATAAGAAATTAATTCATTAATTCAAAAGTATAATAAATTGAAACCTCATTACAGGAGTTTGTCGACAAATAAATCATTACTCACGCAGCTTTTCAATAGATTAACAAGAAACTATTTTATTTGGTTCTGCGATACAAAGCATCGGTTTCCCACCTACGGGCTGCGGGTTTAATCTTTGCTAGCATTGGCGCTACTTGCGGCCAACGCCAAACCCAAAACCTGGAAAGGACATGCAATAAACAAGCCGGCGGCTAGCTCACACAGCCGGCGCGAGCAAGGTTCCTCTTAAACCCAGGGCGAGTGTTTGTGGTTCGCTTGTAAATTCCTACTTCCCTTCCTTTCCTCAAAATCTCCAGGTCTCCTTCCTCAATCAGAACACAGTTGTTATGCACGAAAAAGGGTTTATTCATTTAAAGGTGAACAGGATTATACACAAGCCAGCCTCGGCACTAAACACATGGTTATTTGGCTAACTAAAATGCTATTGTTCTATCAACTCTCTCTCTACGCGTATATAGTGAAGTTAAATGTCAGTTCTTAGCACACATAGGGAAAGCAAGGTTCATTGGTACTCACAAACAGGAGATAGGCAGTCGTCAGACGGGTACTGGTTAGGCGGGAGCTTCTTGAGCACAATGCACAATCAAAGTAAAACATCGCGAGTTCAGTTTACGGGGAGCGCAATCACGGGGACACAGTTGTTATGCCGAAGGTCGGCCGAGGAATGAATGCGGGGAGCCGCTCGGCGCTTGGCTACGGGCGCCGCGCGGCGCGGGGAAAGGGGGGCGGAGGGCATGTGCAAGGGGTCAATTCGCTATTAGCTCGCACGGGAATCAATTCCGTAACGTAACATCTTTTACAAGTTTAGTCCTCCATCATTGCACAAGCAATATTTTTCGCTAATAATTATGAGATTATGAAGTTTTCAAATGTTTTCAGAACTCGGGAATTTTCGATAAAAATGTGGAATGTAGCAATAAATACGTAATAGTTTAAATGAAACAATTTAACTTGAACCACTTTTATATTTGAGTAAATCCGACCGGTTTCAGAACGACCGTTCCTTCTTCAGGGCAAATGTATACTGATTTGACAGTTTTGAAATATGGATGGGAACAGTGTATTATTATGGTAGGGGTGGAGCCGTTGCTAGGTATTAATGAAGAGTGGGTGGGTAGGGGAACATATCCATGATTGGGCCGTAAGACAATATTTTTTGTTTGTTGATAATAGATTCATCATTTTTAAGGGATTTTTTTTATTTCCAAGGCTTCTAAGTTATAATAGTTTTTTTCTCTTATTAACATAATAGTTTACTTAAGCAATTTATTAAGGCTTTCACGTATAAGATCATGCTAATGTAAATTGCATAGAGAATTAATAAAGCTCGTAGTGTGATTTTTATTTCGCCCTTTACAACTTGCGGAAGATTCCTACGGGAAGCAGCGCTCATAAAAGCTGCTCGGCGAGCGGAAGCCGGGCTTAACGTCGTCTATTTAATTAGGCAACGCAATATAATAAATTTCCCGGGCTTTAGTCCAAATCATAGATCATAAGCATTGTTTCCTTGATGGCACAATCGTTTTAATGCCCCTCTAGTCTCCCCTGTTTCAATATATCAAGCCATAATAGTAGAACTAGTAAAATACAAGGCTAAGTAGAGTATTTAATGTTTATATTAGTTTATTATTGTTATGTGCAAATACTGCCGTCATTTGGAATATTTTCTACAGCCTGCGTCATCCACCCAGTTCCGTTGCAAAATATGTAAGCTTCATTGTTTTATCTGTTTTAAGTCAGTAGTAATAAGTCTTAGTCGTAAGTCACCAGCTACATAATATAAGTCTTAGATGTAAGTCACTAGTTATAATTTTAAATCTTAGTTGTAAGCCTCTTAGTTTTGTTAGTAGGCCTCCGTGGTTGAGGGGTAACACTCTCGACTAGCAATCCGAATCTCGCGGGTTCAAATCGCGACGTGCGCAAGTAAATTATATTTTAATGATTTGTGTTATTTCACAATTTAATCATTTAAACTAATATAAGATGTATTGTGACTATGATTTATTAAGATTAGTTTAAGGCACGTTCTAGAGTATAAGATACTCTCAGTATCGCCATGGCAACCATTCAGAATCAAAACATTGCTTGAAATGCCTTTACTGTGGTTACCAAATCTGAATAGCCGGGAACTTCTCCAACTTCATCTTCCCCATCTCCTTCCCCTCCCTCCAATCTCACAACATATCCCAATTGGAGATGCCATAGTCTCACTGGCTCCAGGGGGTTGGGAGCAGTTAGGATTCTTATGCGGATTCACATAAAAATAAAAAGAAAGTATGTCTGAATGTACAGAAAAATATATATAATATAATATTCTCCTGACGAAGGAAGGGTGCTTCCGAAACCGGTAGAGTGTTTTAAAATAAACGTGGTCTTAAACAAATTTATGTGTTTTTTTATTGTGAAAAATATAATAGCTATTAGAGCACTAAATCACTGCTAACCAAATCTCCATTGAAAAGTAAATTAATTATTAAGGGAGTAAATTAATTATTAACACGACATATTAATTTTAACATTAAAATAAAAAAATTTCAACGTAAGCATTATTCTGATAAGATAAAAATTATGGAAAACATGATATTTTTGTCATTACCTACCTATTTGTTATCGAACATTTAACGTGTGTTTTCCACCAAACAATACAGTTGACGTTCTTAAATTAACAAAAAAAAATTTAACTTTATGAGTAAAACTTCAAATTCTAATATTTAATTAAATGAAGACAATATTAGCGAAACTCAATCGAAAACCGGGGACAGAAAAATCAGAAAAAGGTATTGGCACCTCTAGGACTCGAACCTTGGAACTTCTGCTTTTTCTGTATCCGGTTTTCGGTAGAGTTTCGCTAATTTTATCTTCATTTAATTAAATTTTACAATTTGAGGTTTTACTCATAAAGTTAAAAATAAAAATAATAAATATTCATCCTAGACTTGCAGAAAAGCCAATAGATGTGAAAATTTATCCAGACAAGTCTAGATGGCATTTAGTTCGGGTTTGAATCTTGAAATCATATACGTATAAAGATAGCAGCCAATAATATGTGATACAGATAAAAGTGACCGAATTGGATACAGACAACTTAGCTCAGTTGGTAGAGTTTTTGCCATGAAAGCGGAAGGTCCTGGGTTCGAGTCCCAGAGGTGCCAATATCTTTTTCTGATATTTACGAGTATGTCTCCGGTTTTCGATTGAGTTTCGCTAATATTGTCTTCATTTAATTTAAATAAATTTATTTATTATTCAGCGCTAAATAGAATTGAACTTTCTACTTGAATATTCTTTCAATTTGTTAATTGGGTGAGTTCGAGTTCTTCCTCACTCTCTCTCCAGGAACCAAATAAATCCAGTAACATTCAGGTTGGTATGGGATGAGCATTTTCGTAAAAATTGTTCGTCGAACTCATTTTATAAACAATTTAAACAAAACAACCTGCTCTAAATACTTGTAACAGGAAAGCTGTCGTAAGGAATTTGATATTCAAATCGCTTAGTTTTTATTAGAACGTTCTACTTGTTTCCTAGAGCAACTATTAATATTTACGTTTCGTGGAAGGTACGGTATTTTCTGTATCTAGAACCTACTTCTTCCCGGAATATTCTTCAGCGCCAAAGCGATGCTATTAAGTTCTCTAAAGGATTTTTACTTCTTGTTGTAGGTATTTTTGTACGAAACCAATATTACTGTGCACATAATAAATTTTATCAATATTAAATACAATTCACTTCTTCAAAAACAGCAAACTTATTTTGTGGTAACATTTTAATTCGTGTTAACGCACGTTAGTAATTAAATGTATGATTTGTAGTAATTTTATAAACCATCACAACCTGTGATATTACTTAAATAAAAAAATCGTTTTTTTATTTTCATCATTGTTACTAATAATAATTATATTATATATCAAAAGTAACTATTCTCATTATGTTTTTCACAGATTTTTTAAATTTTATTATTTCATTGCAAATAAGGTTTGTTTCTTGTGGTATTTTCTCAACATGAAATATTTTTTATTTATTTTTAATCTACCATTAAACATTTTCAAAGTGCCCCCTTTAGTTAAGTTATTTGCAAATATTATAAATTACGAATGTATATTTTTTTCATTGTTGCAATATCGTAATATTTAAATTTCGAAGCATTTATTTTCGATTTGTTATCTTACTACATATGTCTTTCTCAACTATTTCTAAGGCCTTGTGCGCACTAGCGGCTAGCCGCGTAGGCGGTCAACCGCGCGGCTAGCCGCATTTTTATTTTAGTATGCAACCGCTCATATCCGTACGCACCCAACCGCCGAAAAATTTCATACTAAAATAAAAACGCGGCTAGCCGCGCGGTTGACCGCCTATGCGGCTAGCCGCTAGTGCGCACAAGGCCTTACTGTTTTACAAGCTCGCTTAAGCTGTATTTTCCATGTTGTTGACAAATCTACACTATATTATATTATGTAAAAGCCGAAAGGCGTTAATATTATAAATAAATAAATACTTATATAGGTTTTTATGAACAATAAAAGTGCTTAAATCTAATTCTTTTAATTTCGATATACAATTCAATTTTAAACATTTGGGATTCAGGTATCGGTGCGGCCGCCTCGGGAACCATTAATTGGATAACCAACACCCCTGCCACAGGTCACCCCTAGTGATTCGCTATGTTTGGTGACTTAGCAGGGATGCCCAGGTTCATGGGATGAGGTTTATCTAGACCTTGGCGGCGGATGCATTTGCCCACTTATTGCGTGGCGGGTCAGATTGGGAGAGACCGGTTGAAGGAGATTATACGTCCGTCATTCCTAGAAATATTGACTCCCAATTCCTCCCCTCTCCTCACACCCCATTCTTTCAAGAATTTTTTCTCCTTCCTTTCCCTAAAAATATCCCCCACACAGCATCTCAAAAGATGATATAGGCCGTCAGTCTCCTTTCACCCTTTTTTTCCTCAGGGCCTTCTGTGTGGAACTAATACAAAAAATGATATTCTTACATCACCATAACGGTCAATTTCATCCAAATTTCGTAGTCGTGTCAGCGACCTCTACTTCAGCTTAGTGCCTCCAGGCGTGAAGCGTCCCTATCTGGCGCTACTTTAGCCGAATCTTTCATCGCCTGGATTTTTGTATTTGTTTTCCCAAAAATTGTCTCGGACAACCAATTGGACGTCTTCCCTCTGGGATTATTGCTGATTGAATCCTGCGCGATAGTCATTCTGTTGGCAACCTAAGCACAATATGTCCAAGATGCCTTATCTGAAACAGGGATTTGATGCCCTGCACCGAAAAAAGCGCACTGTTTCGTAACCACTGGAATTTATCACAATGTAACTAATATTGCTTATCTAAATTAAGCTCCCGCAAAATAACCGATTTCAGTACTTTTAAGTAGATAAAATAATAAACAAACCTTACTAGGTTTTGCGAAATGGGTCTAACTCTTTAGACCAGTGGTTTTCAACTTTTTTTTGTCCAGGGACCTCTTTGACATTTATTTGTTCTTACAGGGACCACAAGAATGGTGAACTGTTAATCGTAAAATAATCTTTGATTAAAAAACTCAACTTTCTCGATAATTAAACTTAATAGCAGGTCACGTGCGCTATGAGTACATATTATTATACAATAAAAAATAACATTTTAAATCGAAAAGTACACGTAAATCATTACTAGCTTTCAGTCGATTCCGGAATTGTTTTTAATTACAAGCAAACGCATTGTTCATATAAATAAGTCGCGGAGAAGAGCACAAGGCAGCGCAAGCGATTGCCCGATTTTAGTATATTAGGACATTTCTTTTCTACACTAATAGTCCTCAAAGGAAACAGATTCGAACACGTCCTTGGAATTACTATCATTTTGCAATTCAATGTGCTCTGCTGGGACTTCTTCAGCTCACCTCCATCATTAATACCAAAAGGGTTATGAATGAGCTTTTGGATACCTTTCGATTCGGCTTTGTAGTAAATGAATAAATATTTCGTGGACCACATTTTAGATCACGCGGACCACTTGTGATCCACGGACCACCGGTTGGAAAACACTGCTTTAGACAATACAGAGATAATTGTTGAAATAATAAGATTCTTTAAATCCTTTACAAAATACACGATAGCCCGCCGCTTTTAATGAACCAGTAATGTGTTAAATGTGTTTTGGGCGAAAATGTTTATCCTTAAAATGATGTAAGGATAAAGTTGCCTACCTCAATTGGTCCAGCCGTCATCATCTGTCCTCACGTCCTCACACATCTCCCGAGGATTGTGGGACGTGAAGTGATACCGTCGAGCTCACTACGGGACAAGAATGCTTAAAACTTCGCTCCACTCTAGCCAGAGACAGTGCCGAGATTCTGAAATAAATTCTTTCATATTTTTGTCACTCGTAAATGGTTACCGCTAAACACTTTTGTGATATTTTTTAACATGTCTAAATAGAATTACCTTAATTATTTATTTTTCTGGTAATTCTAAAGATCTATCATTATTAACAAAGTTCATAGCATTTATATCGACTGCAGTTTCGTTCCTCGAAGGGTATGTGTGATAAAACCATTCATGATCGTGCGAAACACATGAAGATCCGCAAAAAATGCAAGATGTAAGCATAATGAGTAAGATAGAGACGCTCAGATGGTTTGGGCATATAAAGCGATTGAACGAAGAAAGGAGGACAAGGAGAATATTAGACGCAAATGTGAATGGTAAAAGAAATCGGGGATGCCCGATGAAGGCATCAAGACCATCAAGTGAATCAGATACTTGGGTCGGGTCACGTTGAGAGTCAGAATAATAGAATAGTAGTATGTACGACGCGATGTATGAATGTGAATGAGGCCAAAAGTGTGTACCAGACAGGTTCAACGCCTCTGCCTGCCCCTGCGGGAAACTAATTAGTAATGATGGTTATTTAATTAGTTAGTTTCGTTAAAGCTGAAGTGAAGGATGTTCAAGAAAAGTGAAGCCTTAGAACTTATAAAGTTCCAAGAAACGATTGTTTGCAAACCGATAATAAAAAAGATTTTTCTGAACTTTGCTTTGGTGTTTAACTGCATTCTTTCAAAATGGATACATTCTAGATTCATACTGAAATAAAATAATTACAAGGCTAGACGTAACATTAAAAAAAAACTATAAATAGATTTCTCATATTTCCATTTATATATTTCCATGGATATAGATTTTATATCCCAGACTTATTAGAGGCCTTTATTTATGTAACTATAAATACTACGTCAGAAACGTTAATGAGTAGAAGAGCACTCCCAGATGCATAACATTTCATTGAGTCATTGGAGAATCTTATATTAAGGCAAATAATTTAGGAAATTACCGTATGGAAACCATTCGTAATGAGAGAAACGTAATGAGTTTGTTTCTTAACTCATTGGGAATAATGTGTTACCATGTTTTTGTAATACATTATAATTAATTAAATAAAATTCTGATTGTTCAAGGATTTTCAAACAAGGCAGAATAGAAAATTCAAGCCTATTTAAAGCGTACAAATAAGCTATTTTAAAATGATGTCAAATTAAAGGCAATATTGAAAGTAATAAGACCAGTCAATAAGTAATGCCTCCTATTTTAATCTACAGGGTGGGGCAGAGTGGAGATACTACTTTCAAAAAATCACTGAAGGCCCCCAGACCGAGCAGAGGAGCAAGGCGGGTGCTGTTAGATCGGGGAAATGATGCCATTTTTTTTCATAATGTTTTGAAAATGATATCGTCTGGCTTGGCGGTCTTGGCGAGCAATACGCATTTTGAGCATTTCAAAGAAGTTTTCGGCCACTCTTCCCAGCATATCTTGCGGAATTCCAGCGATGACGTCCTCAATCGCCTCTTCAGAGCTTCAAGGGTTCGAGGTCGAAGTTTGTTTACCCCAGCTTTGACGTATCCTCACAGAAAAAAGTCACTCGAGGTCAAATCGAGAGAGCAAGGGGGCCGTGGAATATCCCCCGCAAAGAAATCAGGTGACCTGGAAAGAGCTTTTGCAAAATTTCGCATGAACGATGGACAGCATGGGCCATGGCTTCATCATGTTGAAACCAGAAGGCTTCGTTGTCATGTTCCTCGCCGTAATCTTTCATTTTGGGACGCCTTAGGTTCTCCAACATCTCACAATGGTGAGATGAATAACTCAATAACGGTAATGGTAAATCCTTCGTCGCCAGTGCAAAAAATAGCGCCGAGGGATACAGCAGTTACAGTTGCAATGCAAGCATCTCTACGTTTCAAAAAATCTTGTGGGCTCAATTCCCGTGTACGCATTATCTTGTAGGGGTACAGATGACGATCTGAGTGTAAGATTTGCCTTATAATTCTGGACGATATTCCAAGCGCAGCGCTTGTTTCCGTGCTGCTCGGGTTGGAGACTGTTCAATTGACGCTCTTACTACCGCGATGTTTTCAGGTGTTTGCACTCTTTTACGTCACCCAACTGGTATTTTAGGATCTGCAGTTTCTGTCCACCTTACATTACTGATCCATTTCCGAATAGTTTTTGGGATCAGGAACACTATCATCACGATTTAACTCGAATCGGACCCGGAAAGCTCCATGCGTAGCCACAACGCTTTCCCCGTTTTTAAAGAACGTCTCCACAATAAAGCCCCGGTACTTACCTGACCATGGCATGGTCACTTACTAACATAAACGGCATCATTTTCCCGACCTAACGGCACCCGCCCCGCCCCTCTGCTCGGTCTGGGGGACCTTCAGTGATTTTTTGAAACTAGTAACTCCACTCTGCCCCACCCTGTATTTCCTTTAATTGTCAAGAAATAAAAAAAAAACCACAATTACATGGGTTGAAAACCATAGATATATTGACGATTAATTTGTTACTTTTCAATATAATCTCCGTCCATTTCCACAGCTTTGGTCCATCTTAACAAGGGCATGTATCACAGTGTTGTAAAAGCATAGGCAACATTCTCCGTCTATTTCCACAACACCATCGCAATAACTTTCTCCGTCGATCACACAGTTTTGATTTTTTTTTGGCCTTGTGATGCCATTCCATAGACTGCCTCTTTGATTCAAAAATTTATGATGAAAAATTTATGAACTTTGGTTAAAAAAATTAACCCATTTTTCGTCTCCGGTCACAATTTTTTCCAGAAACTAAGAGCTGCAAATGTTTTGAGGCCAATGTTTTCTTTTTTTTTTTTATTCCAGCCGGTTAATTTTCTTGGTACCCACCTTGCAAAAATTTGGTTGAAAAATCAGTTTTCGAATAATCGTCATCACACTGCCTTTACTAAGGGAAAGAATGCGACATCGGTAGTTATCGGGGGTCACCACGAATTAGTGCAGTCGCTGCAATTAACGGCCTGCGCCGCTCCGCTTTTCCTCAGCCAGCGGATGTCCTTCAGCTTTGTTATAACGAACTCATCGTACGACGTCCACTGTTGCATAACGGTACACATTTTTCAGTCTTTCATGAATGTGAATTTTTGCGTTTCACCTTCTATAGTCAAGAATCAATCACAGAACGCTATCTATTACGAACATCGATGTCAGCCATTTTGCAAGCGACTGCAGTACTGCCAAAGTTACTACTGCAGCAAATTATAGAAGAAGGTTTGAGTAATAGCACCAATTTCAAAATTTTCACCTAACTAACTTTATTTAAGTAGAAAAAAATAGGAGGCATTACTTATTGACTGACCCTCGTAGTTTTAATAATGAAATCTTAAATCTGCGCAGGTAATATGGTTCTCGTTTCACCATCATTGAGAAAGTTATAGTTTATTCTATTAGAAATGATGATAGTGAACAGAAAAATAAAATATAACATGAATCAGCCAGACACAGTTTAACTATAACAAATATTGTATTACACACAGCTTTACCACAATTACTATCTACCGGGATCCCATCCGAATTTTCGAGAATATTCGCTTTTGGTGTCTCTAACGAAATGACATTTTACGAAAACTTTTTGTTATTACCGCTTCACAATTAAAGCTCTATAAATGAAACATTTCTGAACGTAGCCGAATAGTAAAAACTGTTTTAGAAAGGTTACAAAATAGGCGTTCAAATTATATTACAAATAACTATTAGCACTTGTAAATATTAAATATTAGAACGCAAACATTAAAAATAGCTAAAAATGACTCACGTGATGTTTTTACGTGAAAACGGTATAGCCCAGTCATTCCGTAGTTAAAAAGGCCTTTAGCTTGCAAAAGGTCATGTAGTAGCGATTTTGATATATGTTGTTAAGATTGGAACTCTATAGAAAAAAAAAAGTTTTCGACCTCGGGAGGGTCGAGCTCGATCCGCCATCTTGGATTGAAGGTCCCAAAATTCGGTTTTTTCTAAATAATTATGAAATGGTTGATTTCACAACCAAGTTGTTCAAGGTGAACTTGAAGAAAACTAAATTACGTACATTTTATGTCGAAAGTTTTTTTTTAAGTCTAATAGGTAACGAGTTACGGTGGCGGAAATGTGAATATTTTTCTAAAAAATGATGAAATTCCCAATTTGTTTTATTTTTCGGGTTATTCATTACATAACTAGCTGTTAAAAACCCGCTCCGTAGGGTTTTACTGCTAGGCCCTGTAGGCAGCTTTTGGTTTGGCTTCGCCCAGTTAATGTTGGTGACCATTTTATACATAATTATATTATATAATATATTTTTTATCATATAATTATAATAATTTTGTTAACTCATTTCCACACTACCATGAGGTAGAGAACATGGCGCATTTTTTATTGTGGTATCCCCTGTAGGTCTACTCCACAGATATACCAGCGATGGTAGATTTCGAAATTATTTTATATATTGGCTATTGCGTAATGACATCTTAATAACACTCTTCATCAATGTCATTTTCTAACTCATTGCCTGTGGTACTGAGATTCTGGGCTTCCATTGATAAAATCTCTTCATCTTCTTCCTCGACATCGATATGAACCTCTGGCGATTTCGGCATGTTTGACCATTACAGCACCCACACACAATAGAACAATTCAATCCAGCTTTCCTGCAGCCACATGCAACGCCGCATCCTTTTTTACAATTACATGAAATAAATTTCAATAAAGTCTCGGGTGCTGGTTTCTTTGTTCTTACTGGAACAAGCCCGTTGGTGCCACGTTTCCAGCCCCAGTTTTCTAGATTTTTTTGGATTCCATACCATTTTTGGACTTGGTGGTACGTCCTAAATGCATGGTACCGTGCAGCGTCGTTCGTTGGTGGCAAAGAGGCAAGATTGAATTTGCTTTTTGTTGTTGACTTTGCGAAACGTTGGTAGCGGACTTCTTCCAAGGTTTCCTTATCCATGTCACCCCTGTACAAAGCAACAAGAAAGCGTGTTCCTGCATCTGCTATGTCTTCTGGTTTTGCATCACGTTGTTTGAAGATTTCTATCATGGCATTGAGTCTTGTGTCGTTCTGTACAAGTGAACAAAATTTTGTTTTTCCTTGGTTGAAGAAGGACGATGTTGTATCGCAGCCACTAAAGGCATGGAGAAACAGAATATTCTCAGCCGCTTCTTTGTATTTCACAATATTCGCGGAATACAGTCTTTCAAAAGTTTTGCCTCTCCCGGGTTCGCGAAGATATATACTACTTTCGGGTGGTGCCAATGCTGTTAGCAGAACTAGGAGATCAACGTCTTCGCCAATAACGAATACAGCGTCAAATGATGAACACAAGGGAATCGCAGTATTGACAATCAACTCATCAGCATCTTCTTCAGCCTGCTTAACTGTAAAATCAGCCTGTATAAATTGCTTTGTAAGCATCGAAATCAGACAGACTTTGTTATTTTCATTGACTAAAAAACGTTCTTGTGAAACTTGAACTGGCATTGTTTCATCGAAAAGAACATCTGCAGACATATGCTTCTTCGATCGGCGAAGTCGTTCTGTGGTTTTTGTATTTTTTTTCACCATCATCTAGCGGATATCCATCGAAAACAATAACTGCATGTGATCCATAGTTATGTCTTACATAGTGAACGTACTTCTCGCAAATTGACCCAAAAAATCATTACCATTCCATACAACTTTATGTAAAAGGTATCCTCCATCTACAACATTAATTTTGCTACCTTCAAGTTGCACGCCTTCTGGAAGTTGTTCAAAAACACCATAAAATGATGATTTCGTACCTTTGCGCATTCCTTCTTCAGAGAAAAGCGACAAAGGAAATGGGGCGAATTCGTATTTAAGGTAATCCTTCAATGCTTCGTCGGATTTCTTCAAAATACACACTCTCTGGAACAACATTAGCGGGTTGATGGAAATAGTTGTTTCGCCGATCTTGATGCTGCTGTTGAATGCCACTAATGGAATAACGTTGTCCTTACGTTTGAATTTAATAGATTCAAAATTTGTATACCTGGTAACCATGTTCTACATCCTCCGACGTCCGATAGACCGAGCGTCCAGGCATCGTCCAGTAACCAGGACTCAATCAGTGTTGCCAAATCAGCTATAGACTAGGAGCCCACTATAACAACGTCAATCAACGTAATCGAGCACACGGATGATGCTATATAAGTATATTGTTTGTGGGAATACGTTAAAATGATATTTTGTAATACGTTCTTACAAAAATTTACCAAGAAAACTTGAGTTTTACAATTTTTTGTCAAAATTGTCTTCTTTCTTCAGCTGTAACTCGTTACCTATTAGACTTACAAAAAAAAACATTGAACATAAAATGTACGTAATTTAGTTTTCTTTAAGTTTGCCTTGAACAACTTGGTTGTAAAATCAAGCATTTCATAATTATTTTGAAAAAACCAAATTTTGGGACCTTCAATCCAAGATGGCGGATCGAGCTCGACCCTCCCGAGGTCGAAAACTTTTTTTTTTCTTTAGAGTCCCAATCTTAACAACATATATCAAAATCGCTACTACATGACCTTTTGTAAGGTAAAACTACGGAATGACTGGGCTAGTACTAAAATCACAGATTATGTAAACAACAATACTTATTCTATTGTATATATGTGTAATAAACACTTTTGTCACCTCACTTTTTTATCATTTCATATAAAAATATTTAATAAAAATTTAAAATGTGGAGCGCGGTGGAGCCGCCGGTAGCAAATTTGCTCGGGTAAATATTTTTGTCAACTACACGACTGACAGCTGATTCCTGTTATGTATTTCCATAAACAACTTGATAGAAATGTACAGCTTGATCTACTATCGACCTTTGACTTTTTGGTTTAGGGATGTAACTAAAACAATAACGGAGTTAGAACGATTTCTATGGAAACACACGCGCTGACTATAAACACGCTTATTGTACTTGACTGCTGTCCTATTTCTAACGCTTATATCTGCTTACGTTGCGGAGGGGTTTGTGCCCTTAATTTATTTTACTTATTGTAAGAACTCAGCATAAAAATATAGAGCATCGTAAGATTATAGAAATTTAATGAATATTCTGTCACTTACGTAAAATAAAATTGCAGTTACGAGGGTCAAAGGGACAAAAATAAATAGTGACAAAACAGAACATCGTACAATAATGGGTTAGGAGTTAGGATGGTTAGATTAGTTTTTTATCACTTTTCTTAAAATTTCTGTGATGGAACTGTTATAAAGACAAAAACCAATTTTTTACGTTCACTGTGAAATTTTTTAACTGTAAAACCAATTTGCGGTCGATATCGAAGTTTTCGGAAGGAGTAATTTGTTAAAATGAGGGTGATCAAGAAACACTTCGGATCGCTTCGGAGTTTCCAACCTCCTTGAGCAGAATGTACCATGTATGTACACGTACAGGGTGTGTTGTAGGGAATGCAGCAATGTTGGGGTTTAACTTAATAATACCATTTGGAATGCACTTGGAATGCTTTGATACCGCACTGTGGTTTCAACAGAACATTTCATACCATTTGCATATCCATACTTCCAAGTAGTCCATACATTCATTTTTACATTCTTCGGCTGGCCTGTAAATAAAAAAATGATCTCTTGAGACTTAATTATTTGTAATACTTTATTGTTTTAACTTTTGCTTTAACCGTAAAAATGTAGACAAGAAATGATTGAAAGTTATTAGTAGGTAATTACTAAACACTGCTATTTCTCAGATATAATATACCTTTCAATGTTGTTTTCTGTTCAAGCGTTCTTCTTATAATGAACATTACTTAATTTCCTACCAAAACCATTGAATTTAAGTAATTAAAAAAAAAAAGTTCATTTATTTCAAAAAAGCACTATTTCTTTGCACCTACCTATTAAATTGGATAACTCGTTATCTCAAAAACGATATATTTTATGAAATATTTATTTATTTTCCAAGCTCAAATATCTTGTAATTTGCATAGTGATGAAAAATTTATGGAAAATGAATGTACATATATATAAAAATATCTATATATTTTCTTAAAGTAATAGGTATGTAGTTAACTAAGCATAGTAATTTTTGAAGTGAAATCTTCTTTAGTACCGTTGTGATTTGAAACTCGATGGAACGGAAACAATCGACACTAAAAAGAGACAAACATATACATCTATAGGATGAAGCCTGCGGGAGAATGAGATAACAATAAAATATTTATTCAATTCACGGGTACTCGGTTCCAATATAATACGATAAATCCAGATTCTCCGCAAGTCTCTTTTAGGATAGTGGTTTAAAGCGCCTGATGAACCTCAGCGGCCAGACATTTAGCGGACCAAGGATTAAAACCTACTAGTGGTCGTCCGAAACAGGACTTTCTACCGAAACCGAAACCGAATTTTCGGTGTCTGTCTCAGTTTCGGCTGAAACCGGAACTTTTTTTAGACGTGTTAAAAATCAATTGTTTACTGTTATTTGGCAAATTAAATAAATTAAAATAAAACTTTATTTGAAGTACGTGAAAAAATAGTATTTTTTTTATGTTACTTCTATAAATCAGTCAAAATTTATAAAAAATAACAAAACATGTTTAACATGTGCTGAATCATGACTATGCACGAGGGTTTTAGAATAACCTTGCGGCTATTCTTTACTAAGACGTTTATGGATTTCGATGTGAAATTATGCCCGACCACCAAACAAGAAAGGTAATTCACAATGTTACGATATACGAAACGCCTCCTCTCAAATTGGAGCACACGCCACTGTACGGACAAAAAGTTTCGCTCCCTCGCCGCAAGTGCGCCGCGCGCTGACGGCGGCGGAACGCCAGCCTCGGTCGGCCGACTAGCGAGCCCGCCATTCTCCTCCCGAGCCCGCTCTGGGCGCACGTGTATCGTGAACCACGCTGCACTGTTCCGGAACATTCCACAACGCCGCTATGGCGGTTGTTATTTTGCCTAGTGACTGGCAGGAATGCCAAGAACGGCTAAATTCCCCTCCACATAACCGAATCTCCAAGAGACCAGCCTGCTGCTGTGAGTACCATGAGCTATTTAACCCCTCTTTATTGCGTGTGTTCCTTGTAAATTCAACGCGAAGATAAATGACCGCCCCCAGAGAGATTTTAGGGCCAAATTCACCCGATTTAGATAGAAATACTGTTGCTACCCTGTACTACTCTGCTTGCATTATTGTATCATTGTGTTTACGAAAGAATACTACCCAATACAACTGTTATTTACCGTAGCCACTTGTTTCACTGTCTCCCCCAGCCCGTAGGATTTGAGCTTATTTCAGGGATGCCACACAAACGCCTCAGAGATCCTACCACCCTGATGATAGTCTCCTCTGCTATGCTGACCATTCTGAGCTAGTCTGTCGGCAGAAGGTAGGCACCTCAGGTAGGTGTACTTAGCAACAATTAAGAGGTACTCACTGCTATTGTGTCTTCTGGCTTGGTTTCAGTTTGGTGGCAGTCACAGATGTGTCCATAAGTGCTCGATAAGATTGTTCTATTTGATTATTAGAACTACGATAAAGTTTGAGTCACGAGTTGATTTACGTAAGAAGTTCACACAAAGCATACGATATAATACGATATGATTTACACTTAATGTAACGATAAGATAAATAACACTTCGGCGTAGAGCGAAATATCACGATACGATGGTGGTTAGCAACCGACTAACGAACTGGCAATATTGCGGTACTTAACACCTTTCTACCGTATAGGTAGGCACCCTTATTGTGCGGAATTCCAAAAATTTGGATTCCTCCGATCCTGTATGACAATCGGAACACAAAACGAATGAAATCCACCAGTGTTATGAAACATGTGCACATCAAACTAGATTTTTTTGACGAAACTTGACGAAACCGAAACCGAACCTTCGATTGGTCACTAAATCCTACTAATCTAAAATCTAAAGATTTTATTTTTGTAAAATCAAAATCCAATCTTCAAACTCCTCCAAAATGAGTAGGTTAAAGAAAACACAAAAGAAAGCGACATCTAGCGACTCCAACGAAGAAAACACAAATTCTTATAAGATGATCAAATGTGAGGAAGAGTTGCACTGGAATTCGTCAAAAATATGGAAAAAATCATCCTTAGTTTTCCCACTCTTGTCTACTTTAGTTTTCTGAAGGTTTCCTTCTACCGCGTATGAATTGCACACTCCGATTTTTTTAAAGTAGGGAGTGAACGTGCGTTTTTTTAAAGTGCGTTGTGGATTTCAAATCATTAAAACTTTAAAATAACGGAATGAAAGGCTGTTTAGTATTTCTACAGTAATGAGCAAAATTATATAATATCTGAACTGGGCCCGGTTACCATAACCTTATTATATTAGTATGGTTAAAATTATATACTTCCACAATGTACGAGTTTCGAATGAAAAAGAGATAGAACGGGGTAGATGTTAGGATACTCTGTACACTTTGTTTGCTTCCAGAAAAGGGTTCGTGTGAAATGATGCGCTACGAATTCATAACAATACTTCATTTTGCAAAAATATTCCCCACATCGCGTGCCTATTTGATTATTTGTTGCAATTTTTTCCACCGCACGGGAAACACGCCGCTCGCAGGGGTTGGTATTGTCGGGTTTCAATTTCCGTTTTCCCATTATTTCACCACCCTATTATACCGTTAGTCTTCAACAAGCAAATTCTGATACAAAATCGATAATCAAAACTTTGTTTTAAACCCTTTTTTAAAACTACTATTTTAATGGTATCAAAAATGCGGCCTGGTCAAAAAACGTATTTTCATTGGTATCTACGAGTAGAGAAAATGCCTAATGTAGGAATGCATAATACGTGATCAATAATTAATTTCATGTTCTGGAAAACCAATTTGTTTAAAATAAGTTTTAATATTTCGTGTAACTAATTAACTTTACATTATATTATAATGAATAAAAGGCAACGAATTAAATAAATAAAAAATATGATGAATGGATAAAAACGATTAAATGAAAATCGCATTGACGTTTCGATTTTTGATAGATACTAACAATATCGGTGTGTTGACCGGCCAGTGGTTGAGTGGGCATAGCGAGTGGATTCCATCCGGACGTCGCGTGTTCAATTCCTTGGCTGGCTAAGTCCTCCATCACAACACAAGCAACATTTTCGGCTTTCTGTGGTAATATTATTGGGTTACTCGTAACCCGGGAATGTTTGTTTATTTAAAAAAAAAATACGTGGTCGAATTCCAATATTTAAATATTCTCCTACACTATATTGTCACAGGAAAGCAACCATTTTTCAGAGTTTTTTTCTGCGTCGATCTATCTGCGTCCCGTGACTCTATAACGATAAATAAGAACTGTACGACGCTACGCAACGTTGGAAAAACTAGCCGTTTTGTAAAAAATACGTTTTTTAACTGATATAGGTACACACCTCAAAATGATGTGAGTTTTATACGTTTGGCAATTACGACAATATTCAATTTTAAAAGAAACACCAAAATCAATTTCACGGAAACATTAAATGTTCGGTTGGTACTTACAGCATTTTCAAAGATTGAATTTAAGTGTTCGCGGCAGTTACTACGTGGTTCAAGTCCCGTTGGCGGCTAGTATCTTTTCTCGGAAGATTTTTTCAATGTAGATGAGGGTTTCAGGCTGATAATTATTGCTTATGTATAATAATTGTTACAATCTATTTGTTTGCTTTCTAATAACACTTGTCAGTACTTTTTAGAATAAGTTTGTGTGTCTACTACAATTTTACGGTTCACGGCGAGTTCATCGAAAATTAATGCATCGAAAGCAAATTCTTCGACAACGAGTTCATCGAAAACGAGTTTATCGAAAACGAGTTCATCGAAAACCAATTCATCGAAAACCAATTCATCGAAAACCAATTCATCGAAAACCAAATCATCGAATGATCAATTTAGCTAATAGCCAATTCATCAAAAAATATTTTGTTGATATTTGAGAGAAATGCCGAGTGGACCGGGAAAAAAGCATTGGTCAATAAGAGTTGATAATAAATTTATATATAAAAAATTGATTATAAAACTTTGGACAATGAGATTTACCTAACCTAACCTAACCTTTTTTTTCTATGAATTGGCGAATCGATGAATTGATCATTCGATGAATTGGTTTTCGATGAATTGGTTTTCGATGAATTGGTTTTCGATGAACTCGTTTTTGATGAACTCGGTTTCGATGAACTCGTTTTCGATGAATTTGCTTTCGATGTATTGATTTTCGATGAACTCGTCAGTTACCAATTATATAGATCACGCGTTATCGTTATTTGTACGATAACCCATGCGTGTTAGAAGAATTAGCACGATGTTCTGTTTTCTTCCTTTGCTTACTTACTGTATTTGTGTTATTAACGAAAGATTTTGAATTTGTTATATCTAATTGTAATAAGTACATATTTGTCTTCTGTGGTATAATAATTTGTACTGTTAACATTTTAAAAGTTTCAAATAAAGATTGTCGATTACATTTACATCGTTTTCATATCAAACATATCTTTTGTGTTGTAAACCAAACAAAAAAAATTACGATCCACATTTACAGCTATTCAAAATTTTAATATTGGTATACATGATAAACTATAGTGCTTACAGCAATTTATGCAGCTGAAATTAAGTTGATTTTCGGTGTTCATACATTTAGCAGAGATGTTTACAACATTTTTGGCGTACACAAAATAAAATGTCAACTGCTGTAAGCGCCAAAAACATGGTCCTTCTTCACTTATGAAAGATTTAAATGTAACCATTTAGTACAACATATTTTTTCAGCGAAGCGTTTTAAAAATGGCATCTCCATAACCACTGGTTTGAGGGTTCGATTTTTTTCATTTTTTTTCTTCGGATTTGAACCCATAAACTTCAGTTCGCTAGTCGAGAGCCTTACTCCTCGTCCATGGAGACCATCAAAGAATATTATTTATATTCAAGAAAATAATTCATTTCAACAAATTCAGTTTTTTACGTTAATCATCGCCACATTGTAAAACTAAATTTTAACGATTTCCCTTTAGCTTCAAGAAATTTCATACACGTGCATACGTTCTATAAATTTTTGAAATTTCTTTATTTATTTGCAACTCCTTAATTTCCGTGATGTTGGCTAGATGTTAAGCAAGGACATACGATATGCTGACGGCTGATGGCCTGGAGCACGCACTCCATCTGACCATTTCTCATATACTCGTAAATCAGCCCACCCTCGAATATACTCGTACTACAAGTGATATATTTGTATTTTTTCACCCTCCGTTTCTATTGTTATCCTAATAATGCCCGCTCGTTGGTCCGTCTTTATTTATTATTTAATAATACAATACCCATAAAATATATGCTACTCAAAGGAAATTAATTCTGCTCACTTGCATTTTTTCCGGCAAAAAGGTCTACTATCCAGGTTTGCAAAGTTAAGAAAATTTATTGAAAAAAAATCAGGGATTGCGTTGGTACAACAAATAAATACTCTCCCTACTTCAGTTTTGCATCACTTCCTTTCTCAAAATTATAAGATATTATTTAACACATTTGTTTAAGGCCTTGGGTCCCTCAGCCCTTGGGCATGTTCTGTCAGAAGCTCAGAATATTTCCGCTTTGCAATAAAATCTAAATGAACGGAATATTTCCGAACGAATCGGAAAACTAATAATTATTTCTGAAAGGTAATGATATATAATCTTTCAAATTTGATTTTTAGAAATAAACATGTAATTTTGAAATTTAATGCAAACACAAAAAAGGTTTAAAAAATGACTCACCTCACGTTTTTTCTAACTTAACTTATCTACTGACGACGAAAAGAAATAAAAAAAATATATAATTGTATTACAAACATTACTGTCACCCCATTTTTGTTGTTTCATTGGAAAATAATTAATACGAATTCACAGTGTAACGTGGTTAATTTTAAGATTTGAATATAAAGCTTTGTTTTTTATGTTTCTAACTCCACTTTTGTCAACTTTCTCACCTTGGTAGTGAGGTAGATAAAACGACTTCGAGCAAGACTTCCAGCATGTCAAAACTGGAAATAAATAAACGAAATATATATACATTATTTTTTTATATATTAATCTTTGAGTGACGTTTTTGGTTCATGGATCTGTCCTCTCTCATGCCCTTCACCACTGAGCCCCGCGCATATCATTACCTTAGGATAGACAGCTCTCCCACATGAGTACAAAGTCTATTTTCGAGGTAATATGGAACCCACTACGTCAATCTATTTTTATTTCATTTTATATGTTTTTTTTCACTTAATTGCCTGTGTTAGAAACTGTGTTGCATTTATTGCTGAAATATGTTAGTAACTTTACCTATTGTCTTTATTTTTATGTTTTAAGCTATTTTTGTTGTTATGCATACAAATTTTAAATGTTTCTATTATATTATAAGATAAGGAATCATTTAATATAAGAATTTTCAGAAACAAAGACGTCATATTTTTGTAGATTTTAATAATTGTTTATGACTCCTTTTACGTAAGTTTTGTTCACCACGTCACTTAAAAGTTAAAAATCGCAAAAAATACTTCTTTTGGTAGTTTATACGCGTACGTCATGCATTATTGGACAAGAGTAGTCAACTATAAATTATCATTTGGAACCTAAACAAATCTAAAAAGATTAATTAAATACATTATTTATCTACATTTATTAATTAAAAAAAATAAAACCACGTTTCATTTAAAAATTAGATATGAATATAATTGGTGTGGAAATACTCTGTGAAATAAGTACACACAGTTTTCCTTCATCTTTTGCAGATGTATTGGTACTAGAATACTAGCTTTGAGGGAATCGTGGCCTTCTGCACAAACACATCTCATTTGTTTCTGTCAAATATCATTTAGCTTAAAAAAAAAACTGAAAAAATAAATTTTATGAAAAAAAGTCTTTTCAAGATGGCCAGGTTATTAAAATGTAGTTATTTTTAATTTATATCAATGGAAATATATTTAAATTCAATTAAATCACTAATTAGTAATAATTTTCGATCAATTAGTCCCGGGAAAGTGATTATTTCCTCCAACGCGTGATGGCATCATGTGATGTCACGTGTTTTGAACATTGTATAGTGTTTTTCATTGAATTTTTAATTTATTTGTTTAGCAAAACAGCGTGCGTCAAAATCTTTTGAAATCAGATGTACTTTGTGAATTTTGAAAATGGGGCAGTTTGTGAAGGAAAGCTTGAGACTTGACAATCTCTATTTGACGAAAACTATAAATCGAGAGTAAAAAATTTTTTTTTAATTTCCTGCGACGGGTGATGAAATCATTTTACGGCACGCCACGCCGTCATGCGGCAAGACGTTAATACTACAGTAATTATTAATACGATATTTAATTTAATGATAACTTTTTGCAATTGTTTTTCACACAAATTGAAGGTATACGCCATTTTGAAAATTTCGGCATTTGGCTTTAAACAACGACCTCTGTTATTTGAAGCCAGCTGGTTCACGGCCTGTGTCAGCCTAGTGTCGAATTTGACGACCGTTATGCTGACGGCTGATCAAATTTTGGCTTAACTGACAATGGATGCACCGAGAATCTCCTCCAAAGCCATATTTTATGTGTTTTTTAAAGCATTGTTTGGGATTTTGTTGCCATTTGAAATTTTGATAAAAAAGCATCCCGAATTGTATTCTGCTTTCAGCATGCGGCCTCACGTTTTCCACTTATAGTGAACCATGGAATGTTTCGATTCATCTATAGAAGATAAATGTGTTTTTAGTTATTGTCTAGTGAGTGTTTATTTTAGTAGTATTATAATTTTTTAAAGGGTCTTCCATTTTGCTAATTCTTGAAGGATCACACCAGCCATAATGCGGAAGTTTTCTACATGCCGTTGAACACCTGATACTACGATTCCCTGTGATCCTTTAATTGTATCATATTTGCATTCAGGAGATTTCGTCAATAATGTCAATTACATGTCAGTGACTAATTTTTAACTTCATGACGTAGTTTACGAGTCTACTTTATGTCGCTCCGAACGCTGCACGCGTTTGTAGAATAACACATTTTATAGTAGAATGAAATCTATCTACCT
The DNA here is from genome assembly GCA_917880885.1 of Limnephilus marmoratus. Lineage (NCBI taxonomy): Eukaryota > Metazoa > Arthropoda > Insecta > Trichoptera > Limnephilidae > Limnephilus > Limnephilus marmoratus. Next base: position 43,094,415 of record OU862908.1, read on the forward strand.
ATCTATCTATGCTATCTATCTTCTATATAAATAAAAATGAATTGCCGAAATGTATGTACGCGCATAACTTCCGAACGACTGCACCAAATTGGATAATTCTTTTTTTTCTGTGTTCGTTATTGTCAGGACAAGGTTTGTATAAAACTACTGGTGAGCTCTGGCATTATAAAATTTGTGTAAAAAAATTGCAATTGGTGGCACGCGAGCTGTTTGAAAGCTGAATGTACCGGGAATGAATGCATGGAACGCGGGAGGAAGACTGTTTCGACCATTCTTTCACCGCAGTGTGAGGGTTGGAAGGTATTCCTGGACATCTCCAGATTCTTACCGATCCATCACACCTTTCCCCTTCCAAGAACTTCATCTCCATCCTTTCTAAAAAGACCCTCCACACACCATCCCCAAAGATGACATAGGTCCAGAGGGGAATTATTTTCCTCATTGACTTCTTCATTGAATTCTACTTTCCTTTGTACGAAATTATCAATAATTATTTACGTATTTTTTTACACATTGACACACAGACAGTGAGATTTTTTTACACCTAGACAAAGTAATAACTACAATAACATAATTTCAAATCTGAAAATTTTTAATTGCGAGCTTAAGGGCCCGTAACCCGGATTTGTACATATTTATTACATATTTCCCTTAAACACGGTAAGTTTGAAAGCTCTTAAAAAATATATGTTATTCTTGAAGATAATATCTAGACTTTGCCTGCGCCGAAACGCAAATTATATAAAATTCCCTCGATAGAAAAAATCGCAAAGTATGCTCTAAAAATTATTATTAACACCATTGTTTCAGTTATTTTAAAAGTTATATGTATGAAAAAATTTACAGTGTTTCTTTGAATGCTGTTTAAGATAAAGCCCGCGAGATTTTTGCTCTATTTTAAACGAGTCGTGTTTTATTAAACATTTTAGCAATTCTCGCATCGATTTTGTCACTGTAAATGTTAGCGCTCTTCTAACATTCGTAATTTCGTATCTCTCCATCTTCTTCTTTTCGGGCCTGGTTGCAGAGCCTTAACAAACACAAAACTCCATAATAGAAAATTTAGTTGACGTTTGGTGAGTAGCTAACTTTTCGGTTTTTAATGTTTACAATTCTGTTATGAACTGTATTTGTTTTATGAAATCCTATCTTCTTATGATTACTAATAATAAACGACAACCGTGACTGAAAAAACATATTTTTCTGAAAAGTTATTATCATGATTAAGTTTTTATTGTTATTGTTTTACATAATTCTGCATTAAACTTACATAATGTTACACCCCGCCTAAAATTCCTAATTTATTTTATTTTGGCTATACTACACATGTACAAAATGATTAAATGTAAACTGTCGAAATTATTAATTTTCCGAAAATAAATTAAAAAATTATTTCGCCATGGGCCAGTTGTTTTACAGTACCTACTTGTATAATAAGAAAACTTAAGTAGGACTTTCGCAAAACTTGAATTTAACTTTGAAATTTGATAAATTCTGTAAAACAACCCGTACTCAATGTATTTTGTATAAGAGAAGAATTCCCAGTACTTGATAATGACTTCACTCTCTTGTTGTGATAATTCTTAACTAAAAAGGGTTTCTGTTTCCGCTTTATTTCATTATTTCGGCACAGTAAATAAACCCACCTGATCAAAGGGGTCATGGTTAAACATAATTTTATGACTAAAAGAAACTGCCTAACTACTTATAATTACCTAAATCGAAACAATTTTCAACGTAGTAATATGTATACACAACGAACTGCTATCAACATAGTTGTACCGCTAAATCCAATTTCTTAGTATTTAAGTACTACTGCCAGACAAGTACCTACTTAAAGACAGTCAATCAAAATTACGTCAGTCGGTATTTGCATTCCAGAGCTAGTCTGAATAACTGATATTGGCGGCAGGTTGGTACTAGCACTCAGTGCCGGGCTAGTACCAGAGTCTGGAGGCATTTCCAATGGCCCATATGCAGATTGGGAATGCCATGCCTAATCACTTTGTAATGCGGAGTGTTTGGGCATTGGAACGCTTCATAAATTTCAATCGGGTGTTTAATTTGGGGCGTTGAGTGAACAGTGGAGTGTCTCACGTAAGCAAACATTAAAGATAACGGGAGATTATGCACCTACCAACATTATTATTAAATTTCTAGAATAAAATGTTTTTGCGATCACGCAATTATTAAGAATTTTGTTTATTGAATAAATTGGTACCTAGGTTTTTTTTTAAGTTCTGAAACAGCTTAAATACTGAAACCCGTGTTCCCAAGACCGTCATTGCTATTTTCTCCCTTTTTTCTCCTTTTCTTGAAAGTCCCTACTTATTATAAGAAGAGGAAGGTGATGCATACCTACTTGGAACACATATACAATATTGCACAATAATCGAAAATTACCCACATTAAATCAGCAGAAAAATCGTCGTGAAATCGATCACACCTTGTTATTGAAATCTCGCTTGAAAGTTCGTAAAATACTCATGAATATACCAAAAAGTGTCAGTAATTGTAACCACCGCTGTGCCATTATCGTAAAAGAGCAGCTACCACCAACATTGGACCAACACATCTTTTGAATCCATCAAAGGTAGGGGCTTTCTCCTTTCAAATGCCAAATCCTGTGATTGACTTTAAAAAACGCCGTCAAATATCATGTCTTATACAAATATAGATTTACAGTCCACATCCCCTCTCGTATCACGATATTGCAATAATTATCTTTTAGTGATTAAAAAAAAAGATAATTTTATCTAACAATAACCGAAATTTGATCTATTTTACTAGTTTTTTATTTATTTCGATAAATCCGTAATAATAATAAGCGATAAGCTTTAAATGTACCTTAATTATTTTTTGCTATCGTTAATCCATCACAACTCATTACGGTATAATAGGATGGGGTGGCACTTACGAAACTCATACACAATAATTAACTTAAATTTAAAGAAATTATTTTTATATCCTCCAATATCTATTCAGTTTTAAAGAATTTAAGGTCGCAAAATTAAATACCCTACTCCTGTACCATTCAGCTTTACAACTGTATAAATAAGACATTCATAATAAAACGCAACAATTCTCAAGGAAAAATACATGTTACCGTTTCCGATATGTAAAATAACTTTGGGTCAACGGATCTGCAAATACCAATAAAAAAACCTTTGTTTGTTAATTTTAAAGAATTCAAAACAAGTCTAAAAGTAGGCACTAAAAATAAAACAAAAAAATAAAATTATTATATATTAAACCAAAAAAACCAACAACGGTAATACAAATCTTCGTAATAAGCACGGACATATGAATATATCTGGACCTGCCCTAAGTGATAAAAACGTATTATTTCCCCCTCCCCATGGAACCGGCTGGAGCTCCTCCTTGGCGCCAGTTCGCCCCATGGGGAGGGGATAGAGCCTCGCTTGAATCTAAAATGTGTGATGACGTCATCGTCATCATACATTTAACGAAATAACACGCTAAAACGCCAAGCTTGTGCTATACAACATACCTACATATCAATGTACACATAGCGAATGTGGGCGGTTCCTTAGTGTGCTCGGCGCTGGTTACAGGGGTAAGTAAATTATGAAACATTTGTAAAAGTGTCTTAACTAAACACGGCAACAAAATATTGCTATGTGAAAACGGGCGAATCTTTTTGGGGTGTACATTTGGCCTACGCAAATATTTTATTAACGTGGCAAGCAATTCGCGCTCCCATGTAAAAAGGTCTATTCATTCAAAGCAGATTTTGCTTTTATGAACTAAATGGTGATATTATAATGCGAGATGCCTATATACTGTCAGATTGATTTTTCAACTAATCACAGTCATCTTCCCCTCTTCGCCCCCCCCCCATAGTTTGGTTTTACCCCTCACCTGTATCTTCTCGTCTATCCATTTGGATGTCTATAAATAAGTAAATAAATAACATGCCCCCCTTCCCCACCCCTCAACACAAGCATTGCTTTTATATCCTAACAGTGCACTCTTTTTAGGGTAAATAGCCATTTAAAAAATATTATTTACTATTTTTATATTACGCATATAAATTATTACCCTGTTATCAATTATTATATGTCTAAATATTTTTTGAAGTATTTTTTTTTGTAAAAAAAAAATATTTGTAGAAATAATTTCCTAACCGGGAGCGCGATTAGGTTTATAAATCCATGATCTTATTTGTCTAACAGTTCTCTCTATTTCTCCCAACCTTACTACCATACCAGATCATTACTTTATGCACTCTTTATTGTTACACGGTATATACTTATCTGAAAGATAATCTTATTAGAGATCCGTTTTTGACTTGAGATTCAGTCTTTGATTAGAAATTCAGTCAATCATTTTTTATTCCGGAGTAAGTTCCCAGGGTCAGATTTGGTTTCCTCCACTGATTGGGGTCACTCGCACTCGGCTCCAGTCCTCCGTACTTCTGTACTTCCTCGGTATCGTCTGCCTGTGGATCGCTTTCACTAGGGCACCCACTTGGTCATAACTTTGGACATCCTAACTACTGGGAAGAGATACATTTTAGTCCTGTATTTTTTATGTAGGTATATATTGTAGGTATCTGTTTTTCTATTGCGGCGTTGATGTTTGGTCTTTCTAACGTGTATTAATATCGTAATATTATTAACATTTAGGTACATTATTCATTTTATACGTCTAGGAAAATGAAATTATAATAAATCAAATAATTGCACGATTTGAATCTTTTTACGGTAATCATCTGTTTCTTTTTGTCCAACAGAAGCATCTTTTTAAATCTCTATGGAAACATAATTGAAATATTAAATTATACTTATACGCGAATACATGAGCTATTATTTGTTTCTACCGCAGTTGATACTATCAAGTGCCCGCCAGCCCGCATTGCAGATCACTTAATTCGTCGGAGCTTTCATTCCTTGTCTGCATATAATTGGAAGTTTTCACTAGACCGGAGGTTCACAGGCTAGGTAAAAAAGTCACCATTTCCGTCTCAAATTATTTCAGCTGCCTAAATTATGTTTTTATCATTACAGATCTTTTATTAAATAAATTGTTTTTACGACATGAACATGCTTATGTTTTTCGTTTTTTGTTTTAGTTTTTGTGTTGCGCTACCTCCTACTTTAGCCAACGTTTCGGACAGCGTTGCAGTGTCCATCATCAGGGCAGATCCGGCATATCCACATCTGCCCTGATGATGGACACTGCAACGCTGTCCGAAACGTTGGCTAAAGTAGGAGGTAGCGCAACACGGCATAACACCCCAAAAATAAATCACGAAAACACTTTTGGCCGTGAAAATCTAAAAAACGTATCTTGCTTATGTTTCCTTACAATTCCGAAGAAAATAAATATTTTTTGTGATCAGATTAATTTTAATCAACAATTTTTAGTATTAGACGCACGTCAAACCCCAAAAAGAATCAAAAATGACGAAGAAAGTCCTTTAATATAAAATTATGAATCCTTACATTACCTTCGAATAAAAACTACGGAAGTCTTCCAAACTTCATTTGACGAAGACAAAACAAACCAAAACAAAAAATTCAGTTCACGGTGTAAACAATAATCGAGCAAATTACTGCTTTCTTTATTTATTTTTTGGTAGTTTTCCTCGCTTGTATTGAATTTTATCATTTCCCATAGTGGGCCGTATCGTCTAGGGGGCGATTCGCAAGTTTCGGATAACTTAACGCATTGTCCCGTGCTTGTAATAGCGTTGTATCCGTAAGTAAAAGTCGCTCGAGCCGACTGATTTTCGGCAAGCACGAACGTTGTCTTTAACGAAATTGGCTACGTAATTCGATAAACGTAGATACAGAGTTACAGTTCGGCTGCTCCTTCATTAAAATAGGCTATTAACAAAGAAAATACACGAGTATAAGGTTCCTGTTGCATGTTAAATTGCGTGCGTCATTATTTAATTTTCTTAGCTCTATTTGCCCATTATTATGCGTTATAAATTTTCTACACTTGGATTAACATAAATTATACATGATCTTTTCAAACACAATATGAGTGATGAGAGCTGGAAAGACAACTGTTGATCATATATAAAAAAGGGGAAGAGGGAAAGCAAACATAATGGTCATGGTACCATAGCTGTTGTAGACATTTAATGATTGTTGTACTGGGAGGGTAGAAATTAAGTCATTAATGCTTTATAAACATGAATTATAATAACTTCTTCAAATTTTGCAAATTCACTTTGTGGCACCATTTTATTAATGAAATAATTAAAAACACTTTGTTTTTACCACGATAATTCTATTTAAAAAGTCGACATGATTCAAGAACGATGTTCTCTTCATCAAGACATTATATGTACTAAAACTAAATGGTCTTTCTATATTTGATAATTTAGTTTTAGTACATATAATGTCTTGATGAAGAGAACATCGTTCTTGAAACATTTCGACTTTTTAAATAAAGATTATCGTGGTAAAAATAAAGCGTTTTTAATTATTTCATTGAATTATAATACTTTCCAGAAAATTGGTGATGAAAACTATGTTAGTTTGGATGAAAAACAGAGCGTAAATCTGGAAACCTCAGTAATGAATTAGTTGTTCGCGACGAGTTGTGATGGTAGATTGGATAACATTTTTTATAGTGCTATTCAAATAGTGTCTGAGACATGCTTTTGAAAAACATCTTATTTATTTTTTCTCAGTACCTTGCTATTACGAGAACTACAAGAGAAAATTGGTGTTATGATATCCTGACGAGGTAACTCGTAATCGTAAGTTACTTCATGCCAATTACCAAAATATGGTGATATGGGTCGTATGGGATACTTACCTAAAAACTTCACACGTAGTCGTCATAACAAGTGGTATTATAGAGCTTTTTTATTTAAAAAAAAACATACATATACAGATTTAGAGTAAAACATATGGTTCTTAAAACTAATTACAATATGTAAATTTCTTTTTAACGAGACTACCCAATTCAAAAGAGAAAAACATTTCTCGTGCTTGAATTTTGGAGAGTGCCATTGTAAAAAGCGAGTAGGTACAGAGAGTATGTTATTACAAGTATGTACTTATATTTAAAAAAATCTATACATGAAGACAAGTCGACATAATGAACTAGAAGTAAATAAGAGTTAAATTCGAATAGGATACAATATAGATAATACAGGCATAGATATCAGAAATAAAAATAATATATATTGAATAATATTTCTAAAAGGGTAGACAATATATAAATATACTTTAAATTGCCATAAGCTTGTTTGCACGACAATGTAATATTACTCGACATACGACTATAATACGACTCGAAAAACATATTAAATGGAAGCTTTTATGGTGTGGGTATTGTAAAAGTGCGTCGTAGTTTCACAATGCGTACAATGAATAGGTATAAAATAAATTTAAAGCAGACGAGTTTCAAACAAACTGTGTTGAACAAACAGTCTTTTTCATTTCATATAACGAGGGCACGTTATTTCGTGACAGATTCAAAACAAAGCTCTCCGAACCCAACCTTGGTAACTTTGCTTGATTACTGGTCACAAAATGGAAACGAAGGTTTCACTCAATTCATGGAATTTGGAGCAGTCGTTTCAGGTTCAACTACTGGGTACAGAACAAAGATACATACTGTTTTATGTAAATTTGAGCCCCGAATAAAATATTTTTACTCTTGAAAACTACCTTCAATTTTATATAAAATTTAATGTTTTTGAAATGCTTTTTCTTTATAGAGTATAATTATAATTCATACAATATTAAACAAAGCTGAAGACTGATCAAATAAAAGGCTTATTATTATTCTTTTATATAATTAAACACATTCATAATTTACTAGCAGTTAAAAACCCGCTCCGCAGGCTTTGGTTGCCAGGCCTTGCGGGCGGCTTTTGGTTCGGCTTCGCCCAGTTAGTGTTGATGACCATTTTATAAATCCAATAGGAACTGGTTCCAAAAGTAGCCCCTTCCTCGGATCCGCTGTCATCCAGTGTAGCTAGTCATCCAAGTGGGACAAAGTAATCGAGACAGGCAATGACGTCATGTTTCATATATAGCCACTTGATACAACTATGTATTACCGTCAATCTTTCCATATCCGGAAAGATACTACATATTCGCAAATTCGTATCAGTTATACCTCCGACACGTCCCCATTCGACCTACTGACGGAAGTGGCGACATCTTGTGACGAATTTTTGAATTCGAAACTGAATTATAACGGTAGCAAAAAAAAAGATTTGTTTAAAATTCCACGTAAACAGATGTTATTTGTGGCGCAGCGCGTATGGCTTGGCGTCAGACATGCACTCGAATTCGGGTTTTGAAATTCAACCACGCAGACGCTCCCGTATTAATAGATACTATTCAATATTGAATTTTTAATGCTTATTTTTTTTTTTTTTCATTAATAAAATTCCTTTATTATTTATTAACAGTTTTTTTTTACATTTTTAAATTAAATCCCGTTAAACTGATTGATATCAGTTTTTGACATTTACTTTTTTTTTAAATTGAGACTGGTACATAAAATATACACATTATTACATTTTGTACATTAAAAAAAAACATGTATTTTGGAAAAAAAAAAATTGCTAATAAAATTTATAAGAAATACAGAACAGAAAATGAAAGAAATAAAAAGAAAAGACAAGAGAAAATAATAATCGAAAAAAACAATAAAACGAATAGCGGAAAAACAGAGATTAGTACAAAAAAGTTCTTTTACTTAACCATTTTTTTAGCGTACATTTCCTTCTGAAACTCAATTCACAGCTTTTTATTGCGTTGGGTAACATGTTGTAAATTATTGGAACAAGGTATTCTAGAGTTCTTTGACCGTATTTATTTAGGTATCTGGGAATTATAAGTCCATCGTTTGCAGTTAGTCTTGTATTATGAACATGAACCACTAGTTTATTATATTCAGATTGAGATGTATGCTGACTCGCAATTTTAAGCCACAATATAGCACGAACAGATAATAAATTTACAGAGTTGTATAGTAACGACTTTGATATATCATGAATTTGTTCGTATTCAGTTTTGTTTATAATAATTTTACCAAAGAATATTGTACGTTTTGCACTGAAAGAAGGTTTGTTTTTGTTGAATGTCCCCATGTGGTTATTCCATATCTTATTAGGGATTCCGCCAATGACAGATATACTAATCTAAGAGTATTTAGTGGAACAAAAAACTTCAGGCTATAAAGTTTGCTCACTATTGCTCTAAGCCGTGTGCAAACTTTTTGTATGTGTATATCCCATTTAAAATTACAATCAATTGTTAAGCCTAGATAATACGTATTTAGAAACTAGTTTTAATGAGCATTACATGAGCATGGTTGTATCACAGAATTTTGTATGCAATTAAAATCATGAGAAACAATTTTAGGAGTTATGGTGATGTTGGCATGAGGGGATCTGACGTGCAAAAGCTTTGTTTTTTTAGCATTGATTATTAAACCTAGGTACATCATGTGACCATTTTTGATGAGTGACAAAGTCTATTTGCAGTAAAGTACTTGCAATTAATAAATCCTCATGTGAAATAACTAATGCAGTGTCATCAGCATAAACATAATGTTTTACATGAGAGAAAATCAATTTCATTGCAGTAACATATATAATATAAAAGGTAGGGCCTAGTATGGACCTTTGTGGTACGCCTGCGTAAATGTTCATTAAATATGACTATGATTTGATAGTTTGATTTGACAGTCAATGTCATATTTCAACATTTCACAAACATTATGTTAATGTCCTTCACTTGCATTAAAAATTAAAAGCGTAACCATTAATATTGTTTTTAGGCGTTCCTCACAGAATGGAAAAAAAAATATTTGTGTAATATGTAGAAAAATTGGAAAAGTTGAAAATAAACTGATTATTAATTAATATCCGTGGCATACCGAAGGTATTTTTTTTTAATAATGATTTCTTGCGCAAATCAAAAAGGTTCTTTGAGACATATTTAAATTTCATTTATTATAAAATAATTCATAATCTGCTATTTCAGTTTTGGTTTCCATTCTTTAGTGGCACGACTGAACTGTACATATTATGTATCGTCGTTCCCCCATAAAAAGGGGGTGGGATTCAATTCATGATCTACCCTGTCCATGCATATTGCCAGGCAAACAAATACCGGAGCGGTCTTCCCGCGATCCACCTGCGCCTCCCCCAACGACATGCGTAGGCCTGAGGCGTAACCACGCGATCTCGATGCCCTTCCGTCCCCCCTCCGGTAACCCGATGCTCATCTTTTCCTCAAGGTCTTCAAAAACTCCCCCTTCTCTCCCAAGTACATTTCTTCGAGGAAAAATCGGGGAGCCGGCTAAAGGGCGCGGACTTCAAGCATCGTCTGCGGTTGGGAGGATAGCTAAACGCATTCTCATTTGGACTGCCCGGTGGTCTATGGAATACTTTCTCTGGCTTTTCTTTTCTTTTTGTATATTTTATTTTCTTTCTGAAACTATAGTAATTACTTACATTATGACATACCTAATCATGTAACTATTTTTTCCTCATAACTTATTTTATTTTCAGAAGGTTTCTTCGACTGATTATAGCCGTTATGTTTCTTTTTCTTTTACTAACACTATTATATCTTTTTTATGTTACCTATTTCAGAAGAATTATTCCACGGGCTGCTACTTCAATTTATCTTTCGTATAATGTTAATGTAAGCACTTGCATACTGCTTACTAACCCCGTATGCATGGACATTGGAGGGTCTAGAGTCGTTCAAATAAATGTAGAGTCTTGACGTGTGCGGTGAAGGAGGAAACCATATATTTCCTTATAACGCCGTTGGGAAAGTGGTGAGGTCCCCTCCAATTTCCTTACAACAGATGAAAGAGCATTTTCTCATAGTGTAGTATAATTAGTTTTCCGTCAAGTTGTAAACATCGTTGGAAAATCCATTTTGCTTCACGAAGAACCCTTATTTATTTATCTTTTTTTTTTTACTTCGACTGATTATAGCCGTTATGTTTCTTTTTCTTTTACTAACACTATTATATCTTTTTTATGTTACCTATTTCAGAAGAATTATTCCACGGGCTGCTACTTCAATTTATCTTTCGTATAATGTTAATGTAAGCACTTGCATACTGCTTACTAACCCCGTATGCATGGACATTGGAGGGTCTAGAGTCGTTCAAATAAATGTAGAGTCTTGACGTGTGCGGTGAAGGAGGAAACCATATATTTCCTTATAACGCCGTTGGGAAAGTGGTGAGGTCCCCTCCAATTTCCTTACAACAGATGAAAGAGCATTTTCTCATAGTGTAGGTATAATTAGTTTTCCGTCAAGTTGTAAACATCGTTGGAAAATCCATTTTGCTTCACGAAGAACCCTTATTTATTTATCTTTTTTTTTTACTTTGAAAAAAGTTTTTAGTGTCTTATCTAGTTTATGATGACTCCATCACCAAAAAGTATTTTACGACAAGTACTATTTAAGCTGTTTGTGGCTTACGATAGTATATGGCAAAATTTGTGCATCGTGGACGCTATCTTATTTTTTACTTTTTTTCATAATTTATCTGACGCAGTGACGGTTTCGCTAAACTTTACAACCTTCAACTTTAGTACCGTTTCTAAAACCCCAACATTTGTTAACAGTTGATATTTGTCACATGAGATTGGGTTGTTTCTGCAACAGCTCGGCTGTGGAACAATTTGCTGGCCTCTGTGTTTCCTCCCGGATCTTCAAGACTTCAATGTTAAAAATAAAAGGAGATTTTCAATTTTTAATAAAATTGAGTTTTGGTATGTGCAAATTATTTTAAAGAGCGCTCGTTTGAATGTGTTTTTGCACACTGATAGTTTATCAAACTGGTTCGCACTAATTTAGAACATCCGCTTGCAGTCCCTTCTTACCTCGTAGTGGTTCTACGATAAAGTGCGCCATCACAAAAGCGCGAACAAAACGCATCTTTTGGAAGCATCGCCATCGGCGCGTACGGGTAGCGATTCAAACTGGTTCGAAACAGTTTAGAACAAACAAATGTAATTCAAATTTGCTCAAATTTTTGAGCAAACCCATCCAAAGAACAACCACAAAATTATCAAAATGGCCCATTTCAGATTAATGTTTTTATTCTGAATTTTGCCAAAAGTATTAAAATAAACTTTTCTTACAGTTCAGTGAATTTAGGATAAACACATCCCTTCAGTAGGTAGTTAATGCTACTCTATCATGCTCTCTGTAAAAGTCATGCTGAGCAAGTGGTGACAGGTTCATCCATCCATCAGAAGTTGATAAAGGAAAGAAAGATAGAGGGCCCTCTTTACAAGTGAATTCTAAAAGTTCGACACGAAACTTGGTGGAATATATTTGGTTGATTTGGTTTCCATTCGCTTTTGTACTTTTTAATTCGAATTATTAAAGCAGGTAGATGAATTTAATCGAATGGATCTATTATTTTATACTTTTTTCCGAAAATATCTTCAAACTTTTACAAAATTTGTAAAAAGGTTCTCTGAGGTAGTTGTTTTTGACTGTACCTACTTATATTGAAAGATAACGCTTCTTCCGCTTTCTTGAGTCTAAGTTTGGGACAGCGTTGCAGCATTCATTCATTATAACTGCAGTAGGCGTAATTCTTCAGCTATTGAGTTGTAAGATTTTAAGCATTATTTTTTATTAAATGCATCTATTGGAATTTAATTTTCTGATTGAATGAATGTAGAAATACAGTGGAATCTTGTGGAATATATACATATTTTTTTAAATAATAAGGTTTTTACATGATAATTTTACACCTCAGGTTTTTTTACTACCCTTCCATTAAAAGCATTTGCTTGGTAATCCCGTCGAGCTGAAACTCGGCAGATAGACTCGTTGATTACAATGCCTTTGGTGGTATTCACGCAAACCTCATCGGACATATTAAATGCATATATCTGAAATTCGATGGCATCACAGCATAGGCGGTGGGGGGTGGGGGGTGGGGGGTGGGGGAATTATTTTTATCAGTTCAAGTATGTACAGGAAGGTTTATGAAAGTGTCAAAACAATAGAAAAATTAAATGTTTAATAAAGACAGTTTTCTGTACTGTGGAGATTCCATCACAGTACAGAAAACTGTCTTTATTAAACATTTAATTTTTCTATTGTTTTGACACTTTCATAAACCTTCCTGTACACCTGGGTCCGCCTTTGCATCACAACGTAGCGTAGATACGTAGCGAGGTTGATTCTGATTACTGGGCAGGAAGGTTAAATCCTCAGTCAAACCAAAAAAAGTTTTAAAAGACATTTTAAAATAGATGTAGGTATTATAGTAAAACATAGTTATAAGAAGGCTTTAATAATATACCCCAATCACAATAATCAATGATAGGCATAATAGTGTTCGTCTGCACGGCTTCAATATCATACTTTACTAGAGATTCCAAACTACTTACTTCATTTATTTAAATAAATGAAGATAATATAAGCGAAACTCAATCGAAAAATCTGGAAACAGAAAAATCAGAAAAACATATTGACACCTCTGGGACTCGAACCCAGGACCTCTTTGCTTTCCGGGCAAACGCGCTAACCACTGCGCCACGGTGTCGATTAAAAATTCGGTCACTTTTAACTGTACCATACTTCGACTAAGAACCACCTACATTATCTTCATTTTCTTTAACGCATATATTATTGGCAACTATATTTATGTATGATTGCAAGATTCAAACCCGAACTAAATGTTCTCTAGATAGTGTCTGGATAAATCTTTATCCATTTTATTTAATATGCGACATTTCAAACAAAGTTAACTATGAAGGTGACAATAATATAATTACTATATTACTCCATTTTAGCCAATTCCTAGAATCCAACGAAATGCGCAAATAGAAGTAAAGTATATTAAACTTGATGTTGACAACTTTTCTAAGAAGTCACCTTTAATAAATTATTTATTTGTATTCTGCTTAAATATAATGTGCATGCTCCACATGAGTTCGTATTCTTTTTTTTGGTTCTAACACATAATTGTATCCTTTAACTAAATACTAGTTGTTACCAAACATACTTAGTTTAATATACATACTTACTTATTTTATTATTATTATAATTACTCTCCTGTGTACCACTGTGTAATCTCATTTATCACTTGATTGTAAAAATGTAAAAGCCATTTTATGGCGTTCAAATAAATAAAACAAAGATTAAAGCAGAGATCTGCTCAAAACTCACAGGGTAAAGTCATTTACTACTATTATTTTAAAATATCAAGTCGGTTTTTTAATAAATACGATGTGTTTACTAGAATTTTCCTTCTTCCATTACAAACCGCAGAACATGTAGGTTCCTTCAGACCGGGAGGATCGGGCCCTTTTTAAAGTAAAATAAACCTCAGTGATTTCAACAGAAAGTTTTTTATTGAAGAGACCTTGAAAATTTAACATCAACGATAGTGTTATTATATTATGCCGTTTTGCGTATGATATTAATATAAAAGGTAATTAGATTCGTCCCCTCATTGAACAGAAAATCTATAGAAGTATGATTTACTCCTACACCGATTTGAAAAAAAATGTATCGCCAATTTACATCGGACCTTTCGAATCCCAGGCTCAATACAGGCTAAGGAATTGATTATTTTAAGGAAGAAACTCGATATTTGAAAAAGTGTGATCTATTTCATCTGAAGTAACGGGACATTGATTTTACTGAGTTCACGGATAAGCCCACAACACACTTCGATTTAACTCTTCCAATACTAATGGCTACAAAATAATGTATTCTGCCTGACGAGTCTGAAAAGTTGGTTTGGGATGGTTGACCAGTGACTAGCAACTTCGCGGTCAATAATCCACTCGAGGGCTGTACCGCTGCTTGAAATGCCAAAGCTTTTATCGCGGGCACCGGTCCATATTGTATCGGTATTTACCCGCCACTGACTGGCTTGTTGGCGACATTCGTTAAATATGTTAGTTAGCACTTTGCCACTGGCAGCCTCGATTAAGGGGGATGTTGCCGTTTATACTATCATAGTAACAGCGAGATTGCGAAATGAATAATAAAAGTATTTACATACCTGCACTAATTTATGTATTCCAAAAAGAAGGCAGATATGTGGTTCCCAGCTGAAAATAATATAAATTTGTTACCTGTTGCCGGGTGAATAGAAATGCGTGATTTTATATTTACAGCCTTACTAAAAAACTTGGTCGATATTTTATTCAATTGATAAACGAATGTGTATGATAAAACCTTACTAATTAAAAACTCATAAAAAATCTTGATGGCCTCCGTGGTCGAGCGGTAAGGCTCTTGACTCACAATTCGAAGGTCGCGGGATCGAATCCCAGCGTGCGCAAATAAATAAAGTTTATTTGATTAATCTGTGTTATTTCACAATTAATTCGTTTACAAAATATATATACTTACAGCCTTACTAAAAAAAAACCACAGCACGCCAGATTACCCGCGTTGCTGCAGCAACATGAATAAAACAAAAATAAACTAAAACACGATAACATTACTAATAAGATTTGTTCTTAAAATGTATTTTATAAGTTTGGCAACAATGTAATTTTTCATACTATACACAATTTAATTGTTTGTTTTCCTACAGAACCGCTAGATGGCAGCGCCTTCGCATTCGTCATTCGCGTTAAAACCGCCAAAAAAAACTCACTTCGCGGGTGTGTGTGAAATTTTACACAAATCTGATCGTAATATCTATTAATATGACTAATTTACTATTACATTCACATAATTGATATATTTACGGTGTTTTTTGTGGTTTTTAATAAGTTTTAGTCAAGTTATAATAACCATAATCATACTTTGAAAATTGAAATGTCAATAAGTATTTTATGTGTAACATGAAAATTCAAATTTACCTCTAAAGTATTTTATTTTATGTGAATTTCATAAAAGTGGTGTTTTTTTTAATATTAATATCTAATACATGTGTACCTAACCCTATCAATGAAATTAACATTTTAAAGTTGCAAGAAATCTGTTAAAAAACGTCGGTATTATTTTTTTAGGTTAGTTTTTTGGCAATAAAAAAACTTTTAAATTTTTTATTTTTTTTTATTGTATGCACGAGGAAAAAGTGAGGTGGCAGTTTCGTTCCAAATTCATTATATAAAACGTCAGTATTTTTTTAATTTTGTTTTTTTATAAATTTCTGTATACTTTCATCAAATATGTTTTGGTGAAAAAAAAAATCCATTTTTTTTCGCGTTTGAATCTTAATATATGGCAGTTTTTAAAAACTAAAGTGTATTTCAATTACACAAATCTAAAAGGTAATTTTATCTAGTTTTCATAAATGGTATTTGTTTTTACGACACCTTCAAAAATAAGAAATATATAGAGCATTCAAAATATTTTGCAAAAATTTCAAATTTCGTTCAAAGATCATTGATAAAACAGAGATAAACTACCCCCTCAGGCCGTGTAAACCAAGTGTATTTTTTTCCATGAACAATTTTTTAATTAGTAATGTTTTCACATCCGCGGCCGTTTGTCAATTGAATAAAATTTTCACTGGGTTTTTTAGTAAGGCTGTTAGTATATATGCGTCACGTTCCAGAGTGGAAGATACTCTCTGTTTCGTTCTTGTGTAAGACCACCATTCAGAATTGAAAAGTTGCTTGAAATGGCTATAGCCGTGTTTGGTGACCAGATCTGAATAGCTAGGTACTTCACCACCTTCCTCTTCCCATTCAATTGGGGATGCCATAGTCTCACTGGCTCCAGATAGGAGCAGCAGGGACTCTCGTGAGGTATTAACATTAAAAAATATGTATGTAAATGTTTGGGCATCGTGTCTGTCCGACATTCAATAAAGAAAGATAAAAAATGTTCATGGAAAGATCTGTTGTATATACTTGTGTTACCATTCATCCGATTGCGATGAAAATTTAGGGATTTGATCTGCGCATGCCCGCGATGGTTTCCATATACATAATAGTGATCTCTGGCGTCATGAAATTATGCGTTGCTAAACCGTTCATCCGATTGCTAGGAAATTTTGGTGAATCGTTGTGAGCACGCCCGCGAAGTTTTCTATATATACTGGTGAGCTCTGGTTTTATGAAATTTGTTTAAAAAAATTGCAATAAGTGGCACGCGAGCTGTTTGAAAACTGAATGTACCGGGACTAAATGTATGAAATTCGAGAGGGGGAAGGAGTGGGGAGAGGGGGGCAAAGAAGGCGGAGTGGGAACGCGTGAGAGGGAGAGGAAGGAGAGGCGGAAGGGGAACAGGACTAATGGAAAAGGAGAAGCAATAAGAAACAATTTCTTTATTAAGTGGCATAGCAAAACATGCCGGGAACTCGCTAGTATATTAATAAACATAAAAATCATATGAAATATTAGATAAAGTGTTTTTTTTGTAACTCTGAAACTCGTAGAAATATTTCAAAACACGAAATATTTGAAACTGGGAAACTTCCCCATTTTTGGTACTAATCAATGAAACTCTTGATTATCATTGCCAACTATCTAAATGTAGCGCTTCATGAAATACCTTATTTTACAAGAAAAAGTTATTACCTCTACAGCTCCTCGCTGCTGCCTGAACAAATTCTCCAATCTCCATGGAATTATTTACACGACGATATTAACATTTATATTCGATGAAAATAATGAAATTCATGTATCGTTTGATGAACACTGGGTAGGTAAGTTGTTTCAAAACACAGCTTTTGATAACTTGGTTCCTCTACGTTTCACCAAGAAGAGATATTTTTTTATGGAATCTCAATAGCTAAAAGTGGAACTCGACTGACTGATGATTTAATAAGCTTCTTCAAACAATTCACCAAGAAACCAATGGATTTAATCGTAATTTTATAGAAATATATGTGTAGAAAAAACAGTAAACTTTATGTAGGTAAGTTTTACTTGAATGAATCCAACCAAGTTGACATAATTACAATAGATATCAATCTATTTAATTATTCTTATTCTTATTCTTATCCTCGCCTTGAGGTTGAGGGGCTTTTACACGTATAATACTTATATTATAATAAATACGACCTCCGTAGTCCAGTGGATAAGACTCTTGACTCACAATCCGGAGGTCGCGGGTTCGAACCCGGCATGCGCAAATAAATTTTATTTGATTAATTTGTGTTATTTCACAATTAATTCATTTAAAATAATATATAGTATATTTGCGGCATGTTAAAGAGTGGAAGATACTATCAGTATGTAAGTTGTAAGTGGTGTAAGACCACCACTCAGAATTGAAACGTTGCTTGAAAATGGCTTTAGCCGTGTTTGGTGACCAGATCTGAATAGCCAGGTACTTCCCAACCTTCCTCTTCCCAACTTCCTTCCCCTCCCCACTACCTTCAGCCTCACAAAATACCCCAATTGGGGATGCCATGGTCTCACTGGCTCCAGACGGGAGCAGTTGAGATTCTTGTGCGGTATTCACTGTAAAAAAAAAAAAATATATATATATATATATATATATATATAATATATATATATATATAATATTTACCAACTACGTAACATCTCTTCTCTACATATTATAAATTAAAGTCCCCCGCGTCGTCTGTCTGTCTGTCTGTTCGCGATAAACTCGAAAATTACATAACGGATTTTCATGCGGTTTTCACCAATAGATAGAGTGTTTAGTGAGGAAGGTTTAAGTACGTAATTTGTCAAGGATTTGTCTAAATTGGTTGAAACATAACGATAATTGTTAGAAGTGTCGGAAAAAGTCAAGCCGCCTGGTAGCTTTCATCGAAAACGCTGCCTAATCCTTTTGGGATATAACAAAACAATGCATGGTGGGATATTACTCTTTTATAGATCTACAAAAATGTCGGCGAAGGCATATATCTATCTTTTACGGATAGCTTGCTATACCCATTCTATCTTCTAAAAAAATGGTCACGTACATTGCGGTACCTAATTAAGTTATTTACACAGATACAGTATTAATCCTTATTAACTTCAATTCGTTAGTTACCCCAAGCATTTCATACACATTATTATAATCTTTCACACCATCTCTACGTATTATAAATAAAAGTCCTTCGCGGCATCTGTCTGTCTCTTGTGTTTTTTAGCCACAGCAACGTGTGTCCGGGTCAGCTAGTAATAAAATTAAAACATCATTGAATTTAAATTGAGATAGTATGCTTTAAAAACTTACAGCAAATAAGGATGAAAATTTTGCAAACAGTTGATTGAACGTTATTTGTTTAATGCTGTGAAAACGCTAACACCATTTTTACATATGTTTACGATTTTAAAAAATCTCAACCAGTTGCACTTATTTATTTTTGACTGGGCCGATTTCATCTAAAATAACAAACGAATTTTGGACATAAAGCTTTTCGCGCTGAATGATAAAAATAAAAATATGTCAACAGTTAAAATATAGGTAAGCTAAAGCGCCTTTGATACTGATTCAATTGTTTCAATAAATTGATTAACCATGGTTATCTTTTCATATTCTCATGTGTAAGCATTCGTCGATTACATTCCGTTTAAAATCCTCACTTTATGTGACATAACTGCAGATGCAGACAAGGGGAAAAGACCCAAAAGAATGGTAAACGTTTCAAAGAGATTATATAAGAAATGGAAACGAGTTTTTCTCCAGAGCTATTCGCTCTTCAGCCATAAAAGGTGCACACACCGGTTTTAGCCGCCAGCGCTGCTAGATGGGGATAGCATAAACTAAATCTTTGTTAATTCCGTCTTCTATCCCAACAAATAGGATAAAAAACCACTGTGCACGCCTTTAAACAAATCCGACTTACGGAATTGATGCACCACAGATATTGAAAACACGATATTCGTCGTAAATTGCATTGGGAAATTAAATAACCCTGTCAGTAAGAAGAAGAAGTGTTTTATCTTAACGATGGGTTTTCTTTTATGCTGTCTGTTAGATCAGTGTTCCGCAAACTTTTTATGTTCACGGTACACCTAACTAATCAAGAAATTTTAATGGTACACCAAAGAAAAAAAAACAAGATAAATTTTGGATAGGATTGGCTAGGCTTATTACGAATAACGGTGAACTTTGAGGTAAAACTACGAAAGCTGCATGTCATCATAATTTAAAAAAACATCCCAGGTTTTGAATGGTTTGTTTGGCAAAGCAGGGTTTGTCTAGCTAATATGGGATATTTTTTTGCAATTAAAAAAGTCAATTAAGTTCGCGACGACACAACCAAACACTAGCATTAACGAATGACTACTAAACAAGCGGGCGCAACGTCGCCGTCGTAATTCGTAATGTTATGTTGTCACGCGCATGCACCCCGATAGCTCGTGCGCAATCACGTGATAATGTAGCAATAGCACCCCACTTATGTAGTGTAGCACACGTGATAATGTAGCGTAGCGGCGTAGCACACGGCCACTTCGCAGCGATCGAGTCCCACTCACGCCACCTCCGGCCGCCGCGTCGCACAGAAAAGTAAAGACCGATTTACAGGAACTTTGTGAGAAGTGACGCGGGACTCGCGGCACACTAACAAATGGCCACGGCACACCAGTGTGCCGCGGAGCACACTTTGCGGAACACTGTGTTAGATAACTAATAATATTTTCTTCTTGGTGCATAATGCTTTCTTGGATACTTTTAACGATTCTCCTCGAGGTGTTCATTTAAAAGGCCTCCAATCTTGACACAGTTGCAAATTGCAACGTTCAAGCATGATTTCTGTACAATGGTTTGGAGTAAACCCGTTGTATATTATTTCCTGTAATTATTATACATTACGCCAGTCACTTATATTTACGAGTCTCTATTGACTGAACTACACAATGCACTACAAAACAAGATAATCTTCTCTAGTGGGACCCAAATTGATATTTTTTACGTATTTTCTTAAATATGTAGCATCTTAGCTAATCTACCTTGTTAAATGTAGGGTAAGGGTCGACCGAGACAGGTTTTCATTCTCGGCCGAGACCGAGAACAGATAAATTGAGAAAAAAATGAAAATGCGCTATTTTTGCAAAATATGGCGTATTCAAGAATGTAATAATAGTTTGTTTTAAATAATTTTAATAATCAATATTGAACAAATTGATGTTGTAACACATAAAAAGTAATTTTTCTGCGTTTTCACCCTTCAAAGGGTGTCGCCTCATATCGTATAATTGACCAGCTCTGCTAAAGAGCTGTTCACTTGCTATACTAGTAGGCGGTGCTGATAAACTTTTTTGCAGCAGGCCTAAGTACTTGATATGGTGACATTATCCTATACCGTACCTACTTACAACGGTCTCGGTTATGGCCCAGAATCTCCGCGATTTTTCACCGAGAACCGAGAAAGGGTTTTCGGTAGAATTTGTAGCCGAGAATGCCGAGACTGAGACCGAGACCAAGATACAGCTAGCGCATTAAAAATTAATATAATAATAACACAGTTACAAGAGGATCATACATCAAAATACGTTAAATGTGTTTTGTTAAAATCAGTATGGTACATGAATATAATGTAGTAGCCGGGGAGATATTAAAAATATCCAAATATGAATTCCTGATGAATCAGCTATTTAATTTTTTTTAATATCAGAATTTTTACAAATGGACTACATTATTATAATGTTACAATATTTTTAATGTTAAATTTCATTACAGAATGTTTTTAAAAAAAGATAAAAAGGCAATTAAAAATTAATAAACACTATCCTTCAACCTCTTTTATTGTTTTAAAAACCCTCATATTTCATAAACAATGCCTATTTAAAACAAGTGAATGAATGGACGAGAGTCGGAAGGGGAGAGGGGGAAGAGGGGGAAGAGGGCGTAAATTACACCAAATTTATACGAAATACAATTCTCGGAATCTTACGCAAATAATATATTAAAAAAGCATGTATTAAAAAATTATACTTAATTTGTATTTTCACCATTAAAATGGTGCCAAAAATTAAGATTGCTAAGTTTGAAGAAAAAATGTTAATATTTCCAGAAAAAGAAACCGTTAATATTTACTAGACAAATTAACTACGTCATTTTCATAAGATGTATCGAATAATCGTGAATTGATATTGACGCGAAAAAGTCTCAGAAGCCCAAACAATGCATTAATTTGGATAAAGTCCACCAATGAATAATTTAATTGGATAGTTTATTTAAATGGGTTTGGTTTGGTTTTGGTATTTAAACAGTGGAATAGAATAATAAAATATTTCTGCCACTTGTTGCCATTATTGTTTACATCACAAGAACAGCTTAAAAATAATATGCGTGAAACTTGAAACCCTAATCTAGATTAGCCGCTCCTTACATAAAATATAAACATAATGTTATTAAAACAATTGATTGGAGGCTTGATTTCGGAGAAATCAGGTTCAAAGGCTTTCGGAAATTAATCTAAGGATACCCGAAAAAAGTGGAACTTCACTATATAGATTTTCAAATAACTGTTGCCAAGTCGGTTAGAGGAAACTTTGCAATTTACCTAAAAAAATCTAATCCAATACGCTGAAGGACGAGAGGGATTCGTAAAAAGTTTTATTTATTGGATTTGATTATTCATTGTTTAGTTTCCAGATGAAATAAATTACCTTTACTCTAAAAAGTTTCAAATGTCTCTTGTACGAGAAATACTGAAGCTTCATAAAAAAAGACGAGATGCTTGAGATATTTTGTCCAATTAATCTCTATACAATGCTTTTTACCATTTGTTTTTACAGAAATTTGCAATCTTTGTTCATCCGAATTAATAATTTTGATGGTAGGTAATCTGAATGATTTATTTTAATTTTTATTTTGAATTTAATGAGTGCAACCTCAAATTGTAATATTTAATTGAATAAAGACAATATTCGCGAAACTCAATCGAATTGAAGCCAGGACATTGCTAACCCAGGGCCTTGGTGAAGCCAGGACCCAGGACAAATGATATGTCCTGAGTTCTAGTCCTAGATGTGATCGTATCTTTTTCTAATTTTTCTGTTTTCAGATTTTCGACTGAATTTCGCTAATATTGTCTTCATTTAATTAAAGATTTATTTTGATATTCTTTTTTTACAGCAGATATTTTTAACAGCAGGCAGTCCGCTTACTTTTAATCTCCCTCTTTGCAAGAGCAACTCCGAACAGAACTCATTTATTTATAAATCCACACATTCATTTTACTTGCATTATTACCACATTGACATTTTTAGGTCGACGTTACGTGATATAAAATGAAAACTCACTAAGCAACACGACTTAAACTAGAAAGTTCAATCGCCTCTTAATCCTAATCTTATGTTCCTCCTCCTCACCCCCAAAACTCACATATTGTAACTACAAAATCAACTGATAAGAAAACACCCTTACAATGTCACACTTTATCGCCCACTATCATCAATGGAAAGTTCATAGTTGGCGTAATTAACTATTTTATTATAATATTATTGTGTAATCTAGGATTTGCTGTCAACTTTCCGTAAAATAAATAAAACTAGCTGGTGCCTGACATGCGTTCCTATGCCATTTAATAAAGAAATTGTTTCTCCCTTGCGTGTCCTTTCCCATTCGTCCCGTTCCTTTTCGCCTCCCCTTCCTTTCCCGCGTCCCCTTCCCCTCTCGCGTCTCCACTCCGCCTTCCCTCTCCCCACTCCCCTCGCCCGCTTCGTCCCACGAATCCCCCCCTCCCGAGTTCCCGTCCCCTCTTCCGAGATAATTCCCTCTCCCTCATTCCATACTTTCAGACCCGGTACATTCAGTTTTCAAATATCTAGATTGCCACCTATTGCTTTTTTTATACAAATTTCATTATGCCAGAGCTCCCCGTTTCTTCATACAAACCTTGTACTGACAATAACGGACACAACAAAAAAAGAATTATCCAATTTGGTGCAGTCGTTCAGAAGTTATGCGCGTACATATATTTCGGCGATTCATTTTTATTTATATAGATAGAAGATAGATAGATAGATAGATAAAAAATTAACATACCTACACCTCTTCTGGACCCGATGTTTTTAATATCAGTATATAAAAATATAGTTGACACAGAAATATTTTAGTAATAATAGTTCAGCAGCTAGTTAAAAGCACCTCTTCAATCGGAAAATAAAAGAAATAACATTTGTTCGGTTTACATTGGTGAAAAATAACTTTAGTGGTTGTCATTCCAGAAACACATATTTGTAATTTTAATGTTTGACCTCAATTGCTTAGCAAACACTATTTTAACGACCAAAATGTCGGTCTTCGTGGGCTTTTGATACAATAACTTCGCTGCGTACTTTCTTCGGCAGAGTAGTTCGTAAATTCATTTTCGTGACATAAACCGTCATTACTTTTCACCCACACTCCGACTGCGATGGAAAAGCTGTACAACTTTATGGATGGTGATATATAAGACGGCGCCCGGGAAGTGAAAACATAATATTGATGTATTTCCTTTTGAGAGAACTTAGTCTTTCGTAGCCCAGCCCGAAAAACGCGGTCATTTTTTCTTCAAAATCTTGGATGATATTTCTGTACCATGGTAAAATAAACTCTCTACAGAGAAAATAGTAAAATGGTAAAATATAATCTCCCTCTTCTAAACACATAGCTCTTCTCCAGAACTATAATCTCTCTCTGCTGAACAAATAGCTCTTCTCCAGAAATAGAAATCTGCTCTAAACAGATCAAAATTATATACTCAAATTAATAAATAACGTTGTATTAACCACTTAATTATATACAAAAACCGATATGTTTCGTCAGCAAAGCTGACTTCCTCAGGGTTTTGACAGAACTAATTTTAAAAATATATTTTTAAATATAAATTATATACTTTTGAATGTAGCTATAACTTTGTGGTTATCCATCATAAATAAATGAAACAATGTAAATTTGTTTATACCACTTATATATTTGAATTAACCACTTATATTTGAATTAACCGATACTACTTTGGGCTACAGAAGCATATGAAATCTCGCCACCTTACCAGAAGAACTAAAGTCCTGCTTTACAAGACCCTTATACGACCTGTTCTTATGTATGGTTCGGAATGCTGGACAATCAGTAAGGGTGATGAAGGAGCCCTAGAAAGTTTTGAAAGGAAGGTGCTGCGAAGGATTTACGGCCCAGTCTGTGATAATGGAGAATGGCGTATCAGATACAACCAGGAGCTATACGATCTTTACGAGGACCCTAATATCTCCAAGGAAATCAAAACTGGAAGACTCAGGTGGGCTGGACATATCCAGAGAATGAGCGAAGGAGATATCCCAAAGCGAATTATGGATGGTGCACCTGGGGGTCGGAGAAGAGTTGGAAGACCAAAGCTTCGATGGCTGGATGGAGTGGTGAAGGATGCAAGCACCATCGGCATCTGAAACTGGCGCTACGCAGCACAACACCGACAGTCATGGAGGCAGGCTCTGCTGGAGGCCAAGACCCGACCTGGGTTGTAGAGCCACAGATGATGATGATGATGATTTGAATTAACCACTTACATATTTAAAGCCGACCGGTTTCGAAACGACCATTCCTTCTTTGTTCCTTATCAACAAACAAAAAATATTGTCTTGCAACCCAATCATGGATATGTTCCCCTACCCACCCACTCTTCATTAACACCTAGCAACGGCTCCACCCCTACTATAATAAATACATTGTTCTCATCCACTATTTTGTAACTGTTAAATCAGTATACTTTTGCCCTGAAGAAGGAATGGTCGTTCCGAAACTGGTCGGCTTAACTCAAATATATAAGTGGTTCAAACAAAGTTACATTGTTTCATTTATATATGATCAAAATTAAATTATTTATGAAGTATAAAAGGCAATTCACTTTTTTGTTCAACCTTTTTGATAAGGGTTTGAATTTTTTTTTTGGTAAAGGGTGTTTAATTGAGACATACTAAAGAATACTAGGATTGTCTGGCAAAATAGATTACTTTTTGAACAATTTTTAGGAAAGTACTTTTTTACCATTTTTTTAAGATTTCTGCGAAGTCTTTTATTAAATAAAGCACGTGCGGTGAAAAAAGAATCATTCCGTATTCTAAATTAATTAAGATGGCTAATAGCCCCTTTGCATTTTTAATAAGGAAAGGTAAATAACGTAACTCGATGGAAAATGGGAATCAATTTCTTAATTCCCCCGCACAATCACATATTTAAATTCGTACAGCCTTACTAATTGAACGACGTAAATCTTTTATACAATTGATAAACAGCGGTGCATGAAAAAAACACTACTAATAGAAATATAAAATAGAAACTGCCTTAAATTAGTCAATGGAAAGATAATATATACTCGTAGGTACGTTTTTTTTACAATACAGCTAACAGGTTTGAATAAACATTAAATTTCTCATCGAATTTCGGAATATTTTGAACGTATTTTAAATGTGCTATATATTTCGTCGTTTTGTAGATATCCTTAAAATAATACCATTTAAAAAAAACTGGATGAAATCTTTTTTTTTGTATTTTGGGTGAAGAAATGCAGTATTCAAAATTGGAATAATTTAATTTCAAAAATAAAAAAAAAACCCACACATATTTTTACTTCAATCGTAGAAAAATTTTAGAAAATACGAAATTTAGAAAATAATATATTCCATTAATTTGGAAAATCTTCAACAAAACTGTGTTTTCATGTTTTTAGAGTAATATAAACATTGATTCAAGATTAATATTTAACTACACATGCATTAGATAATAATGTTATTAAAAACACCACTATCAGAGAACTCTTATTAAATTAACACAGTAACAGTCAGTTAAAAAATAATGTATCCGAAATACCCTTACTTTTTCAAGACCGGAATCTCATGTCAAATGTAATGTTACCAGCTCTTTCGGAGCACAGTGTTAAAGACGTGTTTAGTACAAAATCGAATTCGAGCTTGTCTTTTTTCAATGTGTATCTAAAACACCGTTTAACGACTGGGAAATGTTTTTTTTTTGTAAGGCTGTTAGTATGTTGAATTAAATCTTTAAACCGAATTCTGACGCAATAGTTGTATTGGAGCTTAACTATAATAAAATTATAATTCGGCATTTTCTATTAAATTTTCTTTACATGTACTTTACTTTACTGCAGAGTGCTTATCCACTTATTGAGGGTTGTCTATTGAATTGGCAAGGAAGTGTTCTTAGAAAGTTCTTAGAAAATCACAAGAAAGAAAAAAATAAATATTTAGACCGAATTAAGAAGTTATTAAAAGATTTACTTTAGGTACTAAGCAGACGAAATAAATACACGGTGTCCGGAAACTCGCAGTACAAGCGGAAAACTGGTAAATCTATATCACATTCGGAGTCGATTTGTGATATAACTTTTTTGATTTGAGCTTTCGTTTTCGAGTAAATTGGGTCCGAAGTTGGATTTTTTTTGGTTAAATTTTAAAAAATTGTTCACTAGAGGGTTGATTTCAGCTGTGTAATGTCTTATAAAATGCATCGAAGGGTAAACCGGGCTCAAAAGTTTTTTTTAACCCTTTAGTTGCCGAAAAAATGGAAAATAGAAAAAAAAATATTAAAAGCGAAATACTCAGATCGAAAAAAATAAGTTTTTTGGGTTCTCTACGTGATGTAGATTCACCAGTTTCCCGCTTGTACTACGAGTTTCCGGACACGTTGTATATATTTTTTTGAAATTATCATTTTTTTGAAATTTGGTTTAATATTTTTTGGTAACATGGATTTAGTTTATAGATACATTTTACAAAAACAAGCTGTTTTGTAACCAGTAAATAAAAATATCATTAAACAAAAAAAAATATATGGTTATAATAATAATACACAACTCTGCATTGTATTCCGAAGAGTTAAAAACTCTCTGTGGGATCATACGTAGTTTATGCACTGCAGTAAGTAGGTACATGTATGTATTTACAGTAAATATAAAATATATTTTATTATTATTATAATTTTTTTTTAAAGAAAGGCAAACATTTAGGGGTTACAAATAACCCGAATATATTTGAAAATCTCCTACTACCATCACAGTATGCCGAAAATTTTGCTACAGTCGTGATGTAGGACTTAGCCAGCCTAGGCATAGAACACGGAACGCCTGGGTGGGACCCAAACGCGATGCCCACTCAACACTGACCGGTAGTTATATTTATAATAAATACGGTGCGAAACGGTTAGTTTACCGATGTCTATGTTCTCATCAGTTTGAAACAAGAAGTGAGAATACTCATTCCTAATGCCCACTAGAAAGAAAAAACTTTCTTCTTTACCAGATAATGTCTCAAAATTTTCATGAAAAAATTGAGCGGATGTCGTTCCATGCTGTAAAATAATGCCTTTTATTTTCTGTGGGTTGGACCCATTGTACTGGTCTATTTTTCACAGTGATTAATTTACCCATTTCTATGTTTCTTTTCAAATTCCACTAAAAAATTAAATATTTGGAAGCTCTTCGTCCGCTCTTCCGTCGTCATTAACACACTCGTAGTGCCTCCGTTCACGGAGATACTTACAAGATACTCGATCCTCGTGCGCGTATCATACGCACCGATCGTAAGTACCCCCCGTACGATTTTGCTGCGCCCGTTCACGGCGCTACGCGGTGGCTGTCGGTTTCCAATCAGTATCACGATACCGACAGTGCTGGTCGCACGCGACGCGTCGCATCATTTGTGTCTGATACTTATTCATTTGACGTTTGACAGAAATGAGGTCGGAACATGAAAGTAATATAAGATTTGTTCTGGAAGTGGAAAAAATGCATGTTTATATAATTATACTTTACCAGAATACGTAAGAAAGGATTTAGCGAAGAAGGCATTGATTGATGTTGGAAAAAAAGTCATATGACATCGCTTGACAGCGTGTTAACTCCACGGCTGCACGTGAAAAATGATCAAGTTCAGTATATTTCGGATAGCGCCGTGTACGGAGACTAGCATTAAAAAGTAGTATATCAGCAAGGTACTTGTGGTTTCGTCACAATTACGTAGATTATAAGTATCTCCATGAACGGAGGGCCGTATAGCTGGCGTGGTTCACTGCACCGGGCCAGGCGACACCGACGCGACTTTTCGCCGAGGGACGACGCGCGACGAGCGAGCACTTAGCACCCGTTGCGGATACGGCCAAACGGTGCATGAACAAACATTCATACTTACCTTACGCAACACTGGGGAACGGGCACCGGTCCGTTGTAAAACCGGACTGACGCTCGTTGCCTTCAAAAAGAGCTGTTAATCAAAGGTTTTCTTTCAAACAATAAAGTGCAGGCATCATAATTTGATTTTCGAAGAGCTATATTTTCGTTGAGATAGGTTCGGTTGAAGTTGCTAAGTAAAAAACATTATATACATCATGGCGCCGCATCCGTGCTCAAAAGAAGATGGAGAGATATGTAATTACGAATGTTAGAGGAGCGCGCTAATATTTAAAGCGATATAATCGATACGAAAATTGTGAAAATGTTTAATAAAACACGATTCGTTTAAAATAGAGCAATGCCTATTGTACAGAAGTTAACGTATTAATGCTATCAGAAACCGCATTAAGTCAATATATCATAAATACAAGAAAAAATAACCCAGAATTCCTGGGTTACGAATAACCTAACAATGTTTGAAAATCTCCTACCACCACCACATAAAGCCGAAAATGTTGCTTGTGTTGTGATGGAGGACTTAGCCAGCCGAGGAATCGAACACGCGACGCCCAGGTGAGACCCAAGCGCTATGCCCGCTCAACCATTGACCTGTCTAATATTCATTTTTTTAAATAAATAATTTATTTCTCATGATTTTCATAGATTGTTATACGGGCTGATATTATAACCAGTGAGAAAAAAGTAGATAATAAAAGAAAATTGAAAACAGCTAGGTATAGGTGCATAATAATTTATATAAATTTATTGTGTTTATAACAAAAAAATTCACTCAGGCAAAGCCAGTGCTTGGACAGGTAAGTATACTTGATAAGTTAAAGGCAGTTTAAATTTAAATATTTTATTTATTGTTTTTATTATTTATTTCAGTTGAAAAATATATATTTCTACTTCTCAATCTTTGTAATTCCACTTTGTGGAGTCATTTTTGTATAAACACCACTATTTAATTAAAATTATCACTTTGCAAAAACACCACTATTTTATTAAAATTATAAACATGCTTCGAACATGCTTTAACACGTTGATAATTTTAATTAAATGGTAGTGTTTTTACAAAGTTATTTGTTTTTGTTCAATATATATTTTTCGCTATTAAATTGTGAAATTCAACGCTATTTTGTAAATACGTATTATTAATACATAATTAACAACATAGTAAAATGTAACATAATAAAAAACAATATCACATCTTAAAAATTGTTACACATTACATTATATATTTTTATGTAATATATAATACACATATACACATCTACCGGATCTGCCGGATCTGCCCTGATGATGGACACTGCAACGCTGTCCGAAACGTTAGCTAAAGAAGGAAGTAACGCAATACGGCATAACACCCCAAAAACAAATAACGAAAATATATAATTATACTTCTACATACTATTTCTACGTGTAATATTTTTTTTATTTACATTTAACATACGGGAAGGTAAATTCATATGTATTTATTTTATCTTTTTAAATCATGTCCATTTTATTAAACTATTTAAGTATATGTGTATTTGTCTGACGGCCGGCGTAGTTCAGTGGTAAGACTCTTGACTGGCAATCCGAAGGTCGCGGGATCGAATCCCGGCATGGCAAATAAATTTTGTTTGATTAATTTGTGTTATTTCACAATTTATTCATTTAAAATAATATTGTATATTTGCTGCTCGTTCCAGTGTGGAAGATACTCTCGGTATCGCCCTGGTGCAAGACCACCATTCAGAATTGAAACGTTGCTTGAAATGGCTTTATCCGTGTTTGGTGACCAGATCTAAATAGCCAGTTCCTCACCTTCCTCTTCCTTATCTCCTTCCCCTCCCCACTACCTTCAGCCTCATTACATACCCCATTTGGGGATGCCATAGTCCCACTGGCTCCAGACGGGAGCAGTTGGGACTCTTGTGCGGTATTCATGTAAAAAAAAATGTATTTGTGCATCGCCCCTGAGATGATTTTTAATAAAAAATGCAAGCACGCCCCTGAGATGATTTTTAACAAGTATTGTTAAGTGAGTTTTTACAGTAGACTCTTCATAGTAATAATATTGCAGATAGTAATAAAAAATAAATAGAATTACATATTTATAAATATTATTGGTGGGTTTTACAAAATCAATTTTCTTATAATTATTACCAGCTTGTTGAATGATTCCTTTTCGAAATTACAATATTTATTATAGCAATAATGAGGATTTTTTTTCATGCGGTGATTATGTGTAGGTGTTTGTGTTTGATTATAATATTTAAAACATCAGATTAAAAATACAAAGTTATACGATGATGATCCCTTATTGACAGTATTCAGCAGTCAGTAGTAGTTGTGTGTTCACATGAATCCGCCCCTATTTAGTACACAGGTGTCGAATAGAATTCCAGCTCCAAATTTTGGTACAAGCAAGTTTCAGTCGTACCCGCCAAGAGTCGTTGTAAGTCAACGCTCAATACCAACAAGTTATTTTCTTTGGAAGGCTAAGTAAATAAGTCAAGGGGTAAGAATTGCCCTTTCGATAAAGAAGCTTGACTTTAAACGTCTTTGTCTAAGAGACTTATCGCCATGTGTCATATAAATATCACTAGGGAAATCCTTGTGCCAGGGGGTGACAAACTTCTTACCGTGTGATTTGACATTGCTGTGTATTATAAACGAAGGACACGGAAAGGCTTTGCGAGAATAGTCGTTGCAGTTTGTAAAAAGGGGTAAAGCTTTGTTGTACGCTATTAAATCCTTCCTATTCAAGAGATATAAAAATTGTGTTATTATGTAGATATTTATTTGTTGTGTTTTGAGCAAATTTTTCACTACGCGCTTGCAATGATTACCAAAATAAAAATGCATGGTGTTATAATAGTTTTAGTAGTAGAAACCAAAAACTATTTGTAATGTGCCCCGGGAACCGCATTTGGTGACTTATGGTGGGTGCCCGGGTTTATGGGGGTGAGATTTGATCATGTCTCCGCTATGCGTCTGCCCCAAAGATATTGAAATACAAAAGAGATATGCTATGGTGTCCGCCCGACTGTAGGCGGACTACTACCTAAAAGGAATAGTTTGCATTCGGAAAGAATTTGTTCATATTGTTGATTTTTTGAAGGTCTGCAGTAGTATTGATTAACAATATAGTTTGAATACAGAAAGAATTCGTTCATTTAGTTTAACGTTTATATAATTGGTTTACGAACTTTGGTTGAGTTGGTCTGCCCCAAAGATATTGAAATATAAGAAACGTGCTATCCGCAGTTTTTACTGGGTAGGATTGTGCTTCCTGGTGTCGCCGATATTGTTAACCACTTAACGAATAAACTAAATGAACGAATAAACTAAACGAACGAATTATGTATGGGGGCATACATTAATTTCGTGAGCTCAAAAGGGGGGGGGGGGTCCAGCTAAATCTTACGTTACTTGAAAAGAATTTACGAAGTGGGTCAAAATTATCTCATCAAAGGGGGCGGGGGGATGGGGGGTCTAGATTGGAAGAAAAACTGCTCACGTAATTAATGTATACCCCCTATGGGTATTGTGAACCCCGCACATTTTCAAAAAATCAACTAAATGAACAAATTTAATTCTTTCCGTATAAAAACTATTCCCATTAGGTAGTAGTCCGCCAACAGTCGGGCGGACATCATAGCATATCTCTTTTGTATTTCAATATCTTTGGTCTGCCCGTTAACTAGACGGCGGGCCAGATCGGGAGAGGTCGGTTGAGGGAGATCCTTTAATCTCTCCAGGTGAACTCTCAACCCATCTTCTTTCACATAGTGGGAGTAAGAATTCATGCGTCACTCCTGAACACACAGTCCCTTGACCCCTTCGTATCTTTTCCAGGACTTCCTATCCTTCCTTTTCTTAAAATATCCTCCATACACCATTCCCAATATGACAAAGGACCCGAGGGTAAATATTTTTCCCAAAGTCTCATGCATAGAGTTAATGTTAAAAAGAAGTCCATTTTAGCCTTTGACAGACTACCTGTAAACGTAAAAAATTAAAGCGAAAAATATATATTGAACAAAAACACATAACTTTGTAAAAACACTACCATTTAATTAAAATTATCAACATGTTAAAGCATGTTCGAAGCATGTTTATAATTTTAATAAAATAGTGATGTTTTTGCAAAGTGATAATTTTAATTAAATAGTGGTGTTTTTACAAAAATGACTCCACAAAGTGGAATTACAAAGATTGAGAAGTAGAAATGTATATTTTTCAACTGAAATAAATAATAAAAACAATAAATAAAATAATTAAATTTAAACTGCCTTTAACTTATCAAGTATACTTACCTGTCCAAGCACTGGCTTTGCCTGAGTGAATTTTTTTGTTATAAACACAATATATTTATATAAATTATTATGCACCTATACCTAGCTGTTTTCAATTTTCTTTTATTATCTACTTTTTTCTCACTGGTTATAATATCAGCCCGTATAACAATCTATGAAAATCATGAGAAATAAATTATTTATTTAAAAAAATGAATATTAGACCGGTCAATGGTTGAGCGGGCATAGCGCTTGGGTCTCACCTGGGCGTCGCGTGTTCGATTCCTCGGCTGGCTAAGTCCTCCATCACAACACAAGCAACATTTTCGGCTTTATGTGGTGGTGGTAGGAGATTTTCAAACATTGTTAGGTTATTCGTAACCCAGGAATTCTGGGTTATTTTTTCTTGTATTTATGATATATTGACTTAATGCGGTTTCTGATAGCATTAATACGTTAACCTCTGTACAATAGTCATTTAAGAAGTAATACATCTCTGTACTAAGTACATCTCTGACGCAACGCCTTATGCAAAACCATTTTCGTGCTTGAAGTTTGTTACAAAGGTACAGACGGGTCGCGGAGTGGGTTTTAATTGCTAGTTAATATTATTGGTATCTGATCCTTTTCTCTGTAGTGTTAAACCACAAAAAGACCTCACAAAATTATATTTTAATGTCGATTTATTTATTACACGCCCTGATGGGCTTTTACATTATAATTTATAAGTTGAGTAACAAACAATGAAGAAAATATAATACAATGAGAAAAGAAAATACACAAAACAGTGTAACAACAAAACAAATAATAAAATAAAAATACATATTATGTAAAAATGATAAGAAGTATAATTTAGCGATATTCAATATAAACAAAAATTGAAGAAATTATGTAAATCTCTTTGTGCCTAGAAGAATAAAAGTGATAGAATATACAACGTTTATACTGATTAGTTTTAAGATGAAATATATCACCTAGATTAGAATATTTATTTCCGAGACTGTGAAGTCTCGGAAACGGAGAATTTTGATAAGCTATTGTCCTGGTGTTATTGAAGTAGAAGGGTAATAAATGTCGACATGATTTTTGGGGAACATGGATATTGATAAAATGAAGTAATTCAGAACAGTCAATTTTGTAATGCAGTATTTTATGTAATAGTATTAAATCTGTGCTTATTCTTCTTTCTGAAAGCTTCAATAGAGACGTTTTATCCAGGAGATAATTGTAATCAATGTTTAGTATAGGAATATGCAATTTATAGTTTATAAACCTTAGAAACTTCCGTTGAATCTTTTCAATGTTGTCTGAATGAATGTTGTAAAAGGGAGACCATAACGTAGAGTTATATTCACGTTGGCATCTGACAAGGGTTTTATATAACATAATAAATGTGTCTAAATCATTGAAATCTTTTACAGCTCTCAAAACAAAACCAAGAGTCTTTAGGGCTTTGTTGATAATATTATTAATATGACATACAAAAGTGAGTTTACTGTCGAACATAATGCCTAGATCCATAATTTCACTAACACAATTTAAATTTTCATCATTTAAAGAATACTGAAAAATAATAGGATTATTTATTTTGGCAAAATGAATGAACTGACATTTATTTATATTTAATGCTAGTTTGTTGATAGAGCACCATTAAAAAAGATATATCAAGTTAGTTTGAAGTATAATACAATCATTAATGTGGTTAATCTCTTTATATAGTTTCATGTCATCGGCAAACAGTAGCACATTTATGTCAGTAAATATATCAACAATATCATTTATAAATATAATAAACAAAATGGGCCCTAAATGGGAGCCTTGCGGCACTCCACTTGTTGCTATAAATTTGTAAGACTGTGTGGCATTTATTTTCACACTAAGAATTCTTTTGGACAAATAACTAACAAACTAATTTAATAAGCTACCATAAACTCCAAGTTTCGCCAATTTATTGATTAGTATTTTGTGACACACCTTGTCAAAAGCCTTGCTAAAATCAGTGTATATTGAGTCAACCTGGCACCTGTTGGCTAAAGATTTAGATATGAAGTTTTCGTATATTAGTAAATTGGTCAGTGTAGATTTATTTGAACAAAAGCCATGTTGGTAGGGAGTTATAATTTTTTTTAATGTTTGTGGATATTTTATGGAGGACAATTTTTTCAAAAAGCTTGGGTATCGATGATTGGATACATATTGGTCTATAATTTAACGTCGGTAAAGAGCCAGTTATCATTATTATGGTAAAAGTAAAGTAAAGTAAGGTAAAAGTAAAAGGAAGATAACAATATAATATTTTACATAAATACTAACGCGTTGTTTTACAAATTATAACGAAGTTTCGAAAACAATCCAAAATATAGGTTTCCAATAAGATTCTTTGAAGTATAATATCGAAGTATGTAATGTCGTAATGTCGTGAAATAAAATGTCCTCATAAAAAGCTAAAAACAAATAATGTGAACTTACAGTTGCACATTGTGGATGATATTAATGCTTAGCCTTAATATTAATTACGAAAATCGTACAACCAGGTGGTAGTCTAATCTTATCAGCTTTATAACGAAAACCACGATATATTACAAATGATTACACCCATTACTGTTATAATAATATACGTTTCACCGGAGCAGATAGCGCAGACTGAAATTAAGCTCATGCTATGCCACTGGTGCCATTTAGAGCTTTCACTTTTAATGCAGAGTGATGCCTCGCCTCTACTCGTACCTCGGATCCCGCTACGGCCTCTACCCAGCCAGGACCCGGGACACAGTGGCGTGGGATTTCATATAACACACGGTTGAGAATGGCTGCCTTTGAAGAATAACACTCATCTATCAACACAAATGTAAATAAAATGTTAAAGTTTCGTGTTCATTCCATGCTCGGTCGGAGTTATTCTGGAGGCACGGGGTTGAGAATAGCACAGTGGTCGCAGGTTAATCCTAAGCACTTTCCAAACAAATTAGAATTCAAAATAAAATTACTCGCTTTTGTAGAGCAAATGAACACACACTTCTATTATAAACACCGTTATTGGCCGGTTGGTATTTATCAATTATATTATATTTTTGAATTTTATATGTTAACCCTCGGTTTGTCGTGCACAATAAAAAAAATAATAATAGGAAGGATTATTTTTTTTAACTGCTTACGCCGAGTTTTTGCCACACGCAATTTTCAACGATAACCCGTCTGCTTGGTTCAATATATTCGCACCTCACAATCCGGAAGCCTCAGTTTTGCTTAAAAAATCATAAACCTTCACTTTGGATAGAGATTTTAAAATATCTATGCAAGATAGAGTTCATATTTCAAAGACAATAAGAAGCATTATTTCGTTCTCTTTCTGGTTAAAAGAAAAATACACAGGTTTGTATGAGAGGAAGAGAGATAAATAGCTTTTAAAATGTAATGTCGCTCGGGACGTTTTTGGTCTCATGAAAGTAAGTATAACGCGATTACGTGCTTTGGGATGTATTTATTCCTGAACAAGCGGACGGGATAATGCCAAAGCGTCACTGTTCTTAGGCTGCAGTGGACATCAATCTTCCCAAAATTAATATTTTCTTAGACTATGGTATAAATAATAGTTAATTACTATCATATGTGAGGAGAAAAATGAAGAAGTCTAAATTTGCAAATACGATTAAAAAAATAGTGTGCAGTTCACACTAGGTACAAGTGAAACCTACAGAAAACTAAGGTAGACAAGAGTGAGGAGGCTACGAAGCACTGCACAAAGAGAAGACTGATTATTCTATCTCATTTTCTCGCTGGCTAAATCCTATAGATGTATGTGTTTGTCTCTTTTTAGTGCCGCTTTTTCGTTTCATCGAGTTTTAAATCAAAACGGTGCTTAAGAAGTTTTTACTTTGAAATTATATCAAAGCATTGTCCATGCTTTTTTTCATTCATCCGTTGCCGAAGTGCTCATAATGTGTTGCCAACACCAACTTTTATTCGAGTACCACAGCACGAGTACCACAGGCAACTCGTACACCTCTACGTTGATGTTTATCACGCTACAAAAAAGAATGCTTTGTTCTTCTTATGAATGCGTACATTGTGTGGAATTCTTTGTAGGGTGGTTGCTGTTGTATATTTACGAATATTACATTATATCTATAAAGGGAACGAGTATTGAAATCATATGAAATGTAGGTTTGCTTAACATTGTACATAAATTTTAAGAAAGAATACATTTTACACTTAAGTATTAAGCAATTATCAAAGAAATATGAACACTAATTAAGAAATTAATATTCAGTTATTTTATTCGTTGGTTATTATTTTATCTCACATTAAAGATATGATGCGGAGCCTTTTCACAAACTTTAAACCAGTTATTGTGAATTTAGAGGAGCATAAGTGAGAATTCACACGTAGACACTTTTAAAATGTTCCCGATATAGTTTAGAGGTGATCGAACAACTTAGAATGAATTCAACTCAACACATTTGAAAAGTAATTCAAAGTGATATATATGTAAAAAATTGGTTAGCTTATTGCTATATTTATCAAAAAAAAATCAAAGCTTTTGATGCCTTTTCAAAGAGGTGTTGAAATGAATTGATTCTGAGTTATCATGGAACCAGTTTCGAGAATCTCGACCAAATGGAAAATTGTTTAATAAAAAGGAAAAAAAATGCTAATTTATGTGAAGTATTGAAGTGATTCATGAAACAATTTTGTTGTTCGGCTAGAGAAAAAAAATCCCTACAAGTTTGAATGTTTCGATTCCTTGGAAAATAAATCCAACAAAGCAATATTTCTATATCTGGACAGATCGGGGAATGAAACTGACAATAAATAATAAAATATTTTTTGCGATTGGAAAACCGTATTGGTTTAAAAACATGTATTATTTTCCATTCGCTAAATTGGAACATAAATTTATAAAAGTTAATTGAAAAGATTTACCATTAAATCATATATCAGCATCTCTTTCTAGAAGGTATAAAGCAGAAATAAGTTATTACAGCGGAGCTACCAGCGGTTTATGCCGAATTTCAAAATGACATGTTACAGATTAAACATAATATTTAGATTGCGTTTTCTACAACAATGCCAATTCTAAACACAACTAATTAACTAATTGATCATAACACCGCTTATCTGCAAAGATTGGCAGATATTAAGGAACGACCACAACTCAGGTACACACTCTTTATTTCCTTCATTTCAAGACTACAAGTTCATGTTCAAAAACAAAAACTATATCCTTTTACTTGTTCCTCGAAACACCGAGCTTGGTAGCGTTTATTATGTGAAATGAATATAATATTGAATTGAATGGATTCGAGCTCAAGTACCTACGTAGTAGTATTTTATAGACTGTAGATAAAAAGCTTTACAGCACGAAGCATCGACGTACACAGTATCACCAGCATTATCATCTTTGAACTCCTGTCTAGCTCTTTTAATGATTCTAATGCAGCAATTTGTAGTTTTCCTCAGACATTAACTACCTTCTCCACTTCCTTAGCAACAAAATATAATATTATTATACAATAAAGGATACATTGTGAGTGCGTAACTTTCAATTCAGTTTGTAGAAACTTTGCACGAGTGTTACTAATTACTTCCTTAACGAGTTTGATTAAATTTTCATACGTTTCTTATTATGAAGATTTAATAATGCCGAGACGCCCGCGCCGGGTACTCCCAGGGAATTTAACTTACATTACCATTTGGCTCATTCAAACTGAACATAATGTGATACTCTGTTACCTGGATAAATTTAGCATCGAGATTCTTGATTATCAAAATAAATAATAATATCATTTATCAAGTTTCAGTTTCAAATTATTTTTGGGATTGCTGAATAAATATAATAATATCAAGAAGTTTATTTTCCAAATTATTTTTAGGATTTCTGAATAGAAACGTATTAGATGGATTGATGTGTTGCCTGAGACTGGAAAGAAACAATGTTTTTGAAACATTTTCGTTGTGGTCATTTTAATTCCATTACGTTTTCTTCAATAAACTCTTCTATTTCTAGTTAGTTTGTGATATTGAAAGGCTAAATAATGTACTTACTGTAAAGTTTAAAAAAGTACAAAACCAAAATTTCCGTCCAAGGCACCGGAAGCTACTAAATCCAATTGACACCTTTACAGTGATAACATTACAAAAGAGCCTCCAGAGATCAGTTGGCGATTTTGATGGTCGCTGTTAACCATATTTACCTGTTCCATCAAATTTAATTACACTCTCTACTGTGTCTCTATCAGATAATCTACTTCAATCGAAAATTACAGAATCATTAATTGGAGATCATTGAAAAGATAACATTTTATTACATTACGAAAGATATCTACATATTTAAAAAAAGTTCTAGCTTATGCATAGATTCTACTTCATGATTCTATTGTAATGTATTGCACAAAGCAACAGTTTTCAAAGTAAAGCAGAAAGCGTTTCCAAGGCTCTTGAATCCACGTACTTTGTTATAAAAAGTAGGCTTCATTCTACAGTAGCGGAACAAAGTGCTAACAAAGAAACAATCTCTTTTGAAGCAGGTTCGTTTGTCTCTAACCGAAATCTTTTAACGTTAGCTTGATGCAAGGATATTGACATAAATAGTAATACACACTTGGTAACTACATATAACACGTGCCCTACATCATGTACGCTGCTTCGAGATAGGTCAACAAGAAATGATTGATCAAACTGTCAAGTCATTACGCCGCAATTATCAATGCTCTGGCAGTCTGGCGTCATCGCGAACAGAACAAAGTAACGAGGAAAAATATAATATCCAAACCAGTGAACATGGGTTATCGAATCAGGCAAGGAGGAAGCTTATCGGGAATTATATTCAATGTTTATATGTATATTATGAACAGCATGTGCAAAAATTTTAATGCAAAAATTTTGGGATCCGACTTAAGCGATACATTCAGTACGATAGTTTGTTCTAACTAGACCGAAAAGCTTTTTTGTAACTTTCGATACGAACCATCGCTGTGCACAAATACGTTCAAATCGTATTTAAAATGACTTACCTGTATTTATTTGTATAAAGCAATGTTGCACTTTTACTTACTTACATTTGGTTGAGTTTGTTATTTAAAAAAATACTTTTGCCCGAAATTGTTTCGGGTTTCGACGAAATTCACGAGTAACAAAGTCATTAAATGACCATTCCGCGCATCTTGTTTTTTGACAATTTAAAAGTTCCCGTTAAATGCCGATTCCATGTCCGTTTCAGCTTTTAAACAAATTATAATCAGGAGAAGAGGTCAACTGTCATGATGTTAAACTTGTCAGCTTCTTTTTTTTCTTTTTAAAAAGAAAGACAAACATTCCCGGGTTACGAATAAACCAACAATGTTTGAAAATCTCCTACTAACACCACAGAAAGCCGAATATGTTGCTTGTGTTGTGATGGAGGACTTAGTCAGCCGAGGAGTCGAACACGCGATGCCCGGGTGGGACCCAAGCGCTATGCCCACTCAACCACTGACCGGTCGCTTATTACAATTTGATAGAAAGCAGAAACGCTCCTAGAACCGGCGTTTAACGGGGACCTTTATAAGTAAAAAAACAAAATGGCACTTAATGGCTATTTGATGACAATGTAACATTTTAATTTCTGTGAAATAACTGGGCACACAGCTTTGAAATAAAACAGCCTAACTAGCACCAAGTTGGTACTTAAAATATTCTTCAGCCTGGTAAAATAATGTAACTTTCATTTCAGTAAAATATTACTGACTTGTCCCCTTTCCGCACTTGACGGTGGTTTCGGCGACCCTTCTTCAAAATCTTTTTACTTATTACCTTCCAACTAAATTCACGTGTAAAAACTTCTTCTAGAGCCACACTTTCTCAGACTCATTTTCACATTATTTTGTGTAAATACCGTCTACCGAGAAGTGATAATAATTGAATAAAGCAGGAAAAGAAATTATTTTAAATAGCATAACACGATTTAGCGCGGGAAGAGAGGCGAAGTGGGTCCAAATCGCTTTAACTGCTGACTTGCTTCTCAAATACCAAATTGGAATCCGAAAAACGGACATTTTTTCTACTAATGGCGGCGGTTTCAGTTTCACTTAGTCGAGGAAAATAATTAAATACGAACTTTTTAGCTTTATTTCTGTCTCCAGAACGGCCATATCGATGATAACTGAAATAGGTTTAAGAATTCGACTTTGGTAGATCTTTAAATTTAATTTTAACGACAACAGAAAAGATTATAACGACCTCCTAACCTATTTTGCGAAAGAATTCAAAGATATTTTCTTTATAAAACGTCGATTCGGTAGAAGTAATTACAATTAAGATACTTTACCAATAACGTTTATTATTTTTACAGATAAGTTCTGTGCTTCTAAGAAAACGATAAATGAACGAGCTACATAATAGGTTGACAAATGTTTTATCTAGCATTATAAAAAAAAAGAAAAGATACTTGGCATTAAATCCTGCATTTAGTAACTTAAAAGTCTAATAATATTAATATGGCAGTATTTATTTTTTTGTGATCTACGTTTAATAAAAAAACACAAGTATTGGAGGAAACCCGTAGTTATTATAGCAATGGCCTGGCTATCGGAAGATCCCGACGCGATGTTCCGTGTGGTTCAAAACATAATTTTTTTTGATAAATTTTTCTAATTCATGGCATTTGATGATTGTTCGAAATAATAAGCGGTGTTATAATAACCATCACGTCACAAGAAATCTAACATCTCTATTAACACGCAAATCCAGAAAGCTCATCTGAACAGAATCCTCCCAGATCCAGCGATGCCGCGGCCGGATTTCTTACAATAGCCGTATAATTCCATAGTCCCGAATAAGCTGAATAGAGCCGCTGTAGATTTGACTATTATTTTGAGTAAGATCCGCTCCTAAAGCTCCGTCTTAATTCCATCCGGCCAAGGGATGAATGCTCCTTAGGGCAGAGCCAATTAACAACAAACAATTAACCTTTGCATAAGATCTGCATACCATATTGTTTTGGAACTTCCGACGGATCGCAGAGACGGATGGGCTTTGAATGCTTGGGATTTCCATAACTTGATAATGTTACCTCCGTGGAAATTAACTTCCTCATAATTGAGAGGATGATAATTTATGACGGAAAGTTGTAAATTCATGAGCAATTATCCGTTTTAACGTAACCTTGTGATTGAGTAAATAAGTAAACTGAACAAAATTAAACGTACCAATTATTATTATTATTTTGGGAATAATCTTTAAGTGGAACATTTGCGCGGCCCATTTCGGCCCGTTTCATACAAATTTTAATTTTGGATTTGAGATCGAAATACCCAACCAAACCGAAAAATTATTTTTGTAATCAGAAGGTATCAAATATCTAATATCTACGGATGTGAGCTACTTTATTTATTTTTGCTTTAAATTATAAGATACAGAACATTTAAGATTTTAACGTTTCATGATTTTAGAGACGACTTGGGCAATAATTATTTGTGAGTATATAAAAAACATTTAAGAAACTTTTTTTATTTATTGTATAAATGTGATAAAATATAAAATAAAACATGGTTAAAAGCGTTTTTTTGGGTAATTTGAGTAATTTTAATATTTAAACCACAAATTTTGATTCCGACTTAAATAGGTAAATTGTAATTTTAATTTACATGCACCAAAATAATTTTTATTTTTATTTTATTTTTCATTATACTTTTATAAAAATGATAATAAAACCATTTTTTTAATGTTTTCATTTACTCACAAATAATTGCCAAAGCTGCCTCTAAAATCATGAAACAATAAAAATTTTAATGGCCCATATCTTATAATTTAAAGCAGAAATAAAAAAAAGTTGCTCGCATCCGTACTAGATATTTGAAATACCGTTTGATTTTAAAAATAATTATTCAGTTTGGTTGAGTATTTGGATCTCAAATCCAAAATAACGATTTGGATGAAACGCTTTAAGTCTTAAGTCCCACAAATGGTAAGCGGCCATGATTTTTGAATCACCGATATGCAATCCTTCATCCTAAAAATTGAAGAAGAAGACATATTTTTCATTTGCTCAATAAAAAAAAACCCTTGATGTCCAAGACAAAACTTGCCACTTTTAAAAATAAAATAGTTTCGTCACGGTATGTGTTCTCAATCCTATAATATTTTTTTATTGTTACCAGTTTGTCGCTGAAAACTACCGTCAGAGTTCAAATTGCTAAGCTGGTGTTAGAAAAGCACTTCTATGCATTCCTGAAACTGGGGAAAGAGAATAACAAAAAATAATGCACTAGGAAAGCACGTTGGTTGAATTCAGTTATAAAGTTTCAAATTATTCACCGAAATTAAGGAAATTGGTTTAAAAAACTGTAAATGAGACTTATTCGGTGTCTGAAACGTGATGATTAGGGTGTGTCAATTTTTTCAACTTTTGAATTCAGAAACGCCCGGGGTCTCAAAAGTTGCGTCTTACAAAGAAAATAAGAACTGCATTTAATTTTTTTTTTTAAATAATTATTAGCCCGCTAAAATGCATTGAAAATCAAAAAACAAACAGAAACATTTAAAAAAAAATAATAATTTTTTTTCAATAACTTAACCTTTTAACGTTTGTTTGTTCTTAAAAAATAGGTATAGCTGTCAAAAATGAAAAAAAAAAAAGTTTATGAATACAAGTAAGTCAATAAGAATACTGATTTTATCCAGAAAAAGTGTCATTTTCCCCCTTTATATTTTTAACGAACATATCACATATGTTTAAAAAAAAATTTTTTTGCGTTCTTTGTACTGCAGTTATGGAATTAAAAATTAAATTTGGCTCAAAATATAAAATATGGATCCTTTGTTTTATTTTTTTTCCAAATCACGATATCTATTTTTTTTTTCAAAACTTCCGGCCATTTTAGTGGGCTAGTAGCGAAAAATAATTTAATTTATTTTTACGTTTTCGAATAGCTACAGATCATACGAAACTTTTGAGACCCCGGGCGTTTAAAAATAAGGCAATTTTGTTCTCTCTATGGAGGGCGACACAAGCTAGTGATGATCTGCGATTCTTAAGTAAATTGTGATTTTGTTGACAAACTGTTTAATGAATTTTGAAAATCATTTTGGTTTTGTTTCAATTGGATCATGAAAAGTTCTGGATGAATTTCTTATTAAAGTTCATCAAGATCACAGACTTGGATAAAAAAACTTTGACTCGCCGCTTAGTACCCACGCATTTGAGTGTAAAATGGATTCCTTTAAATAAACCTCGGGTCATAGATTAATAGATTAATCTTAAAGACTACCTTATTAAAATATGATATCGTCATCCCTTGCGTTATCCGCGCTTTTAGGTACCAGTTCAAATGTTTGATGATTATTTAATAAACCCATTAAAATGCCTCCATTTTATGACAGGGGTCTTGTCGCTGGGAAATTATTTTCATTTCTCTCGTTAGTTTATGTTTTACTCCCCCATCCTCGGGTTTGTTCTCACGTCATAATTAGTGATTTCAATTTGAAATTAAGGGAAGATTTCACAATAGAAATTATTATATTTGTAAGCATTAAACAAGGTTTGACGCGTTCACGCAAATATGTCGCTTTGCAAACACGATAAAACAACATACTATTATAGAGCAAGTTTATTTGTGTAATAATAT
Organism: Limnephilus marmoratus; assembly: GCA_917880885.1. NCBI lineage: Eukaryota > Metazoa > Arthropoda > Insecta > Trichoptera > Limnephilidae > Limnephilus > Limnephilus marmoratus. The sequence goes on from OU862908.1 coordinate 43,139,296, forward strand.
CTAAAAATGGACTAGAATCATAAAAGAGTATAAAACATTTGCAACATCAAATAAAATCTGAATGTGCACCAGAATCCTATAAATTTTGTTTACCTACGTGAACGAGTTTCTGGACTTACACAGTAGGCAAGAATTTTAAAGTTCACAGTTTTTCTGTTTGCTTAGGTTTACTTTACAAACACCATTGAGCGGATTAAAAAAAAACGGAATTTTTAACATAATTATTTTATCTACATTGCAGTGAGCTTTTTCCTCTGACATCTCATGTCCCTTTTATATACTGGCGCGTTAAATATTGATGGTAATATTTATAGTTATTGTTACAGTGTTTTATTTGTAGAACTCCTATATTTATTTTTTATATTTAAAGTAAAATCAATCTCACATACCCGGCACACATTAATAAATTAGATAAATTTGAATCATTGCAAATTTTCACTTCAAGATCTTTAAAAATAACAAAATAATTTTTAATAATGCGGTTTGAATACAGCTTTTCGTACTAAACATAATATACCTTGCCTCAAAAACTCTAAAAGCAGGATTCCTAGACTTCAAAATAGTGGCATCAATATACGAAATAAAATGTGACTACAAAGAATGCAATGGAACTTATATTGGACAAACGCAAATGGTTTTTTACTAGATTAGAGCATATTTATTTGTTTCTCTTCCAAATTCGCTGCCCATCTCGTAGACAAAAATTACGTCCCGCCTGGCAACTGTTTAGTTATATATTTAATATGGAAAACACTGTTATTATTTTATAAAAGACTTTTTATTGAAGACGTGTTTACACCATTGACATTAGTTCCCAGTAGACCACAGATGACAAACATTATAGAAGTAGTTCCTCACTAGTGATGTGCAACATACAATAGTGATGTGACATCCCCTTTCTTTATTTATACAATAAAATACAAGAAAATTTTAATTAAATTAACATTACACATTATACCTATCCGGTGGTTTGACAACTCTACCATATCTGGTAATGTAAGGGTTGTTAATATTATTTTCTCCCACCTGCCTCTCATCTCCAGCTTTTGCCTCTTCAAGTGCCGGATTAGATTGCATGGACAGATGATCATTATTAACGTTTGCATTATATCTCAGTTTTAAGTGAATTCTATTTCGTCTGTACGTGTTACCATAATAATCTTGAATAATAAAGGACCTATTACATTTTAATTTTTCTTTGACCATAGCTGGTAACCAAGTACTTTTGGGATTTTTCTTAAAGTATACATTATCTCCTGTTTGTAATATGGACATGGGTTTTGCATTCACATTATAATATTTGGAATTTTTTGCATTATTTTTTTCAATACACTTTCTGTAATCAGAAAATTTTACAACCTTCTGTTTTAATTTAATTTTAGCTAAGGGAATATTCATTCTCAAAGTTCTCGACATTAATAATTGAGCAGGTGACGGCAAATTAGCTTTGGGTGTGTTTCTATAATGTAATAAAGCTATATAAGGATCTGTATTTGTTGATTTATTTTTGCAGCGTTGTTTTGTGACATTAATATGGTTTTTGCGATTTCTATCGTTTTTCGCAATGACAATGCAAAATCTTGTAGCAGGCGTTGACGAATGTGGTTCAAATTAGTACTCATGTTTGCAATAAATATATCTCTTACCAGAGATTCTCTTAGTTCTCCAAATTCACATTCCAAACTTTTGTTTTCTAGGTCCAGTAGAAAATTGTTGATGTCTTCAGAATTATTTTGTTTTCGTATAAAAAATGAATTCCTTAACATTATTAAGTTTTTATGTGGTGCAAAATAATTGTCAAACTTTTCCTTGACTTGTTTTAGCGTGATCTATTCCATATTCATGTTGAATGACTTGAAAATTTCCATGCCTTTGGAGCCAATGGAATGAAGTAGAATTGCTATTTTTCGTTTTTCTGGGGCTTCTTCCAAACCTGATGCCACCAAATATATTTCATAATTTTGCCACCAATTTTTCCATATTCCATCGTTATTTATGTTATTTGATGATACGTGCAGATTTGACAACGCTTTGGCGCATCCTTCGACATCTTGTTTTTTTTTTTTTTTTACCACTAATTTTTAATGTATTATATTATTAATATTAACAAACCACTTCTGACACCATGTTTAGTTATATATTTAATATGGAAAACACTGTTATTATTTTATAAAAGACTTTTTATTGAAGACGTGTTTACACCATTGACATTAGTTCCCAATAGACCACAGATGACAAACATTATAGAAGTAGTTCCTCACTAGTGATGTGCAACATACAATAGTGATGTGACAGCAACAACGAGTTACTTACCTGTAGAAAGAATGGATATTAGGCACAGGTATTATAAAAAAATGGGAGGAATGCAGATCCGGGCACCACTTTTTTTTGGCAGAAAACCATGTTTTCATCGCGTTTTAAGTTGAGAACTTTAACCTGGAAGGTGAAAAAAAGTGCGGAAAGCAATAAAAAAAAAATTGAATAAGTAATTAATTTTCAATTACGTTAAGAAAAATTTCACTCCACGAACAGATTATGTCAGTACACCCGCCATTTTATAAATAAACCAGTCATACTAACCTAAGAAAAGAAAGTCAGTGTTACCAGCTCTCAAAAATATTTATCCCTATATTATGAATTACAACTATCTCAACGACCGTATTCTTAAACCAAAAGTATGAAAATTCGTAGTCTTAAAAATGCGTAACCTAACCTAACCTAACGCTAGGTTTGTGTAACATGGTTTGTGTCCCTTTATACCGCCTGCTCGCGTCAATTTTAAAAAAACATCCCTGTTTTCAAGTAGTTTAGCGGCTACGCTAGGTTTGTGTAACATGGTTTGTGCCCCTTTATACCGCCTGCTCGCGTCAATTTTAAAAAACATCCCTGTTTTCAAGTAGTTTAGCGGCTACGCTAGGTTTGTGTAACATGGTTTGTGCCCCTTTATACCGCCTGCTCGCGTCAATTTTAAAAAACATCCCTGTTTTCAAGTAGTTTAGCGGCTACGCTAGGTTTGTGTAACATGGTTTGTGCCCCTTTATACCGCCTGCTCGCGTCAATTTTAAAAAACATCCCTGTTTTCAAGTAGTTTAGCGGCTACGCTAGGTTTGTGTAACATGGTTTGTGCCCCTTTATACCGCCTGCTCGCGTCAATTTTAAAAAACATCCCTGTTTTCAAGTAGTTTAGCGGCTACGCTAGGTTTGTGTAACATGGTTTGTGCCCCTTTATACCGCCTGCTCGCGTCAATTTTAAAAAACATCCCTGTTTTCAAGTAGTTTAGCGGCTACGCTAGGTTTGTGTAACATGGTTTGTGTCCCTTTATACTGCCTGCTCGCGTCAATTTTAAAAAACATCCCTGTTTTCAAGTAGTTTAGCGGCTACGCTAGGTTTGTGTAACATGGTTTGTGCCCCTTTATACCGCCTGCTCGCGTCAATTTTAAAAAACATCCCTGTTTTCAAAAACATCAAACAAAAATTTCAAACAAAACAAAAACATCAAACAATTTTTTTTAAACATCCCAGGATTTGAATGGTTTGTCTCCATTCCAGTACCTACGCGCCTTATTATTTATTCCCTACAATCGTATCTAGGCTCTTGTATCAGGTATCCCTACCAACAAATTAGAATCAAATGGCGGACAGTATCTGGTTCATGAAGTGTCATTTCATACATTCTTTAAACGGCTGTAGCTCCCTCAATTTTGCCGAGCGCGCCTTAATTTCTTTTTTATTCAACTTTTCCACACTTTTCTCATCTAGAAAGTGCATTTTTATTAAATTTCCAAGTGGTGCCCGGATCTGCATTTCACCCAAAAAAATATTCAAATATTACATTATTAAATAACAAAAGAAAAATTATCTCTTCCACTCCTTAGAATTTCCAATAAATACAAAATTCCTTGAAATGTACTTACAAAAAATACTTAATTCAGCGATTTACCAAACACTTTTATAATCATTTTCGTAACTGGGGTAACAAATAGCAACTGACTATTATTCAAGTCTAATAAAATAATTAGAACAAACCTGCCAACATCATTAAAAGGGGAAAATAGATTTTAGGTGTATGTACCACCCCCGAAAAAAAATCGGTTATCGTGACTGATTTTCTAATTGAATTGTTTTTTTTCCGAAAAGGGTAATAAATGTTTAAACATAATAAAAATAAAAATTGGGTGGGGTAAGCATATAATTACATTATCACAATGTGGTCTAATCAAGTTAACATTGATAATGGCTTAGTAGGCCGAAACAGCTGTCACAAAAAACTAAGATGTTTGCAGAACGAAAACATTGTTTAATTTGACTAAAATAAAGAGCGATATTTTTATACCATACGAGATACGAGTCAAGTTTTCATCGCCAGCTTATAAATACAGAGTCCGACCGAAACTGGTAGATGTTCGTTGGTTGAAATGTGTGCGGTTGATGGTAGCCATCCTGACTGACAGTTATCCGGCCTAAGCCTCGCCCGTCAGAATTAATTGCCGGGATAATGATGGCAAGAATTGACTATCAGGCTTCGGCGTCACACAGGCCGTGCTCTGAGGGTTCGTTCGGTCATATATTTTATGATTGCTTGCTTTTATTGCGAAAAAATGTAAGGCGAGAATAAAAGATTAATGATAAAATAAGATCGAATAGCTACAATTTAGCAACGGTTGTTCGTTAAATACTAACGTAATATTTTTAAAAATAATGAATTATGTTCCACAGCAAAATTTCACATTTTTGTTTATGACAGTGAAGTATTGATAAAAGTATTTTTAGCCCCCTAAGGGCCGGTTTTATAAACGTCCGTTCGTTACGCTTGATACCATTTTTGGTTTACCGCCACAAATATTTGGTCTACCGCCGGATTTTGCCGTTTTATAAAAGTTTGTTACGTTATCGGTAGTTTAAGTTTCGGTTAATGCTTAACTGACTGATTTTGACCAGTTAAACGGGTAACGATCCGTTTTGTTGCTTGTTGGCGCTCAAATGTTTTTTGACAGCTGTCAGTAGTAGTTGGTTGTTGCCCGACGATCCCTTATTTTAAAGGGACAGTATTATACTATTTGAATTTGTGATAAGGATTATTCATCGAGCAGTGAAAGTGAGGATGGGCGTTTGGCAATGCTTGAAGATGACAAACCATCGTCGCCATCTAATGGCAGTAGCAGTGAAGACGACGCTGCGGGAGGACGGAGACGTCCACGTGTTTGTATGCATAGACCGGATTATTTTAATTATTTTGCGGACATCGATTTTAAAATGAGATTTCGGTTGTCAAAGAGAACCGTGGCTCAAATTTTAAATACAATTGAAGCTCAATTAGTGCCGGCGACACATCGAAACCAGCCAGTTACACCCGCACGACACTACGATTCTACGCTTTGGGATCAATGCTGCAAGCTGCTGGCGAACATAAACTTACATAGTTTTGAAGTATATTTTAGAATTGCGTTAATAATCGTGTTAATAATCGCGTCAGCAAACACTCCAAGCATTTAAAATAACAATCAACTTTGACAGCTAAAGTAATAACCATAGATAAAAACAATATCAGAGACAATAATTTGCCAAAAACATTGCCAGTAAAAAAACTTTAGGACCAAACGTAACCGATGACGGCTAGTAATGCAAATTTGTTTATAGTACGTAAAATAAAATAACGAACAGATAGCGGTCCGTTAACGAAAAACGGTTCGTTACGTAATAGAAATTTGGTACTTCGTTTATAAAACCGGCCCTAAATCACTAAAAAAACTTACTAACTATCAAGCCGTTTCCCAGAGATGGGTGGTCAGAAAGCATTGTCTGTCACAAGTTCTTGCTTTATTCACATGCATATACCGTGTTTACAATCATAGCATCAGTATTTGATTCCATAGAATAGGTGTGGGATGGATTAAATTTAGATCCGTAACAGGAATATTGTGTGACTCCAAAATGCCTATAAAACTGAAAGGAAAGATATACCAGATTATTGTAAGATCCGCAATAATGTATGACTCCGAATGCTGGACTATGTACAACTCCTACACTAGGCAACTTGAAACAGCAGAAATGCGAATGCTTAGATGGTCGGCAGGAGTATCACTAAAAGATAAGATCAAAAGTTCACGCATTCGTGGTAGCCTGGGTGTCACAGACATAAATAGTAAGCTGGAAGAACGACAGTTGAGATGGTATGGACACATACGACAGAGACCACCAGACCACACAGTGAGGCAGGCAATGTCTATGGAGCTTCATCGATTGTCATCCAGAGGAAGACCAAAGAACTCCCGGATGACTCAATGTTCCAAAATTCTTCAGAGAAACGGCATGGATGAAGGCGATACCCAGAAAAGAAGATATTACAACCTGAGAACGAGAAGAGCCGACCCCAACAGCCTACCTAGGCAATGAGTTGGGACAGCCCAAGGAAGAAGAAGAGCATTAGTATTTGATTCCCTTGATTGTTCTTCCTCGAGCAATCCCCGACAATCCCTTTCATGGCATAATATGACGTTATCCTGGTAATAATATGTATATGATTTTAGGTACGTTATATGATTTTAGGATTTATTATTAGAATAACCAAACAATTTTGAAACATTGATACTATTCGCATTTTATACATAACGCTAGTGAGAAGCATTTTAGAATATAACTCTACGATTTGGGCTCCACATTACAATATCCATATTCAAGCGATTGAAAAAGTCCAGCATAGATTCCTTAGGTATATTAATTTTAAATTAGGTATTCCAAGAGAATCCGTGGACTATAATTTGTTACTAAACTGGACTAATCTCGTAAATTTATCAGATCGCATAAAAATCTGTGATCTATTAATATTATATAAAATAATTCACTCGGTCTTGGATACCCCTGATTTAATAGAACTAATACGATTTCATTGCCCTGGTCGCGCTAACAATAGACTGACCCTACCGTTCTACTATAATAACACACATACATTATCACATTATTACTCACCAATCAGTCGATTAAACATTTTGGGAAATGAATATGCTAACATCGGCGACATTTATTTCTTAAAATTAGCGCAATATAAACATGCACTCAAAAATTATTTTTCCATAATGTAACATATACGTAATATGGACATGTTGAAATGAAATGATGATATTTCTCATTGTTCTTTTTTGTTGTGATACACAAAATAATTGTATGTTATTTTTAAGTTTCAGTTTTTAAGTTATTTATTTTTTCCATAATGTAACTTTATATACGCAATATGGACATGTTGAAATGAAATGATGATATTTCTTATTGTTCTTTTTTGTTATTTTTTGTTGTGATACATAAAATAATTGTATGTTATTTTTAAGTTTAAAACTACTATTATGTAATGATATTATTTTTCTTACTTTTGTACTCTATTATATGTTAATTTATAAAAGGCGGTATAGCCGTTTATGTAGGTATTTAAAATAAAAAATAAAATAAAATAAATATTAATAATACTCGTGTATAAAATATGTAGTTATTTTCGGCACCAATAAATAATTTTTCCGTTGATGCTAATACTTTATGTAACGAGTAAATCGAGTGTTGAAATAAAGTTCAACGTATAATTGATTTTTTTTTCTTAAAAATTATTTTTTGAACAATCTTTCAACGGCGTTTTTCACAAATTTCTGAGAAGGTTTTTATTTTTGTAAATGGTTAACATTTTCCTACAGTTTTACTTTATGTTATCATAACTTATTCTCTACCTCCTTCGTTCTAATTTTAAATTTGAATAAATTTACTCGTAAGGGAAATTTTTCGATTCCAAAAGGTTTGTTATTCAATTAGTAAGGGAAAAAAATAACGCTTGAGTTGAAAAGTGTTTTTAATGGTAATATTGTATAACTTACATTTGTTATTATGTTTACATTAGTGAAAAATTTATTTCATATGAAAAACACACACAATTAAAATATTGGTTTTATTGGCTTGACTAAAGTTATGGAGATTTGATTATACTATATATATAAATTTTTCAATAAATGTTGAAGAAGGGACCATTAAACCAAATTGTTTTAATTCGTGTTTCTTACTATGCATATTTTATTAGATTTAACCAAACATCGCATAAAAAAAACTATAATTTATATTTTAAAAAAATTACGTCAGAAAGGCCGCGAATGTTGATATAGCGATTTCTAAGAGGTACTGAAATACGGTTAAAAAAATGGAATAAAATTTAAAAAACTTTAATATTATTTGAGATTTTCATGGCCAAATGCTTTATCGTGATTTACGTTTGGGTTCTTATACCTTGTTGCACTACCTCCTTCTTAAACCAATACAATTTTAGACAATTTTAAAACTATACTATAGTTCCTCCCTAAGTTAGTTTAGAACTGACCTCCGACATGTATTGTATCGTCCATCAACCCATAAATGGGTGGAATAGACTCATCCCTGCATTAACCCGGGTGATGAATCCCCTGAGAAAGCTGTCCCTCGACCCACCGGTGCCTCTCCCGTTGCCATGAGCCTGGCTGAAGCAGGGCCGGACTCAATGTCCTTCCGCCCTGCTTCTGGTGACCCGATGCTCACTCTTTCCGCAGGTTCTTCGGGCATCTTTCCCTATTTTCCCAGTACAGTTCGTCTAGGGCCTATCGGGAAGCCGGATAAGGAGTGCGGAAACCGGGTCTCCCTGCGGTCTGGCTGACCGCCGAGTTCAGTCACAAGTTCATGACTTTGTGTAGGTACTTGCATAATCGATTTAAGGTCTCCTTTATTGTCTCTTACATTATATCTTATAAATTACTATTATTTTCAGATTATGGTGTCTGTGAAATTATACTAACAATGTAAGTACTTCCATACTGCTTGCTAACCACGTATGAAGGGACATCGGTGGGTCTGGAATAATTTGAAAATAATATTCGTTCAGCAAAAAAAATTGTGTCTTGACATGTACGGTGAAGGAGGAAACCATGTTTCCATATAAGGGCGTTGGGAAAGTGGTGGGATCCTCTTCAATTGCCTCATAGTATACTATAGTACCAGCTCGTGGTAGATTGAAGCTAACACAGAATCGCATCAACATACACGTACTTCACCACATTTTTCGATTACACATCTGCACTGATGATGGATACTGTAATGCTGTCCAAAACGTAATAAATTTATTTCAAACGCATAATGTACATGCTTCATGAAATAGGGCTTATTATTAATTGATACACGGGATACACATTTCTTTGCAACATTAATAAAACTGTTTCCTAGCTGGTAAATAATTAGTACAAAAATTGAAGTAGAATTTTTCTGTGTAAATACGGTAGGCATTGTGGATTATGTTCATCCAATTAAAGAAAAATAGTCTTAGATTGTTTTTAAACATATTTGGAATAATATGTTTGTGGCTGCTGCTTCTCATTCTTTTTCATAACTTTATTGTTTTCCACACAACATGACCCACCCTACAGTTCCTTAGTTCTCGAGATCATAAGGACAATTTTCTAAGTCTGGTAGCTATTTCCAGAACCTCTGTGGATAATCTCTGTGGCCAAGTATCTGAGCTGGTTTATATGTCTGAGAAGGCTCGCTTATCGTTTATGAGTGACTCGAGCTAACAGTATAATCCCCTTAGTATTGGCTAAATCTGCTATCTGAAATAAATGCAGAATTTTAGAAAATGAGAAGAAAATATGATTTTTGAATGTAGGTACGATTTATATAATGACACCACCTGCTCGATTATCGTGAGGCGTGTGTGACTAACTTGAACCATGACTGACCCGAAAACATGTCAACCGCACAAATTCTGGCATGGTACAACTCTGTGAAATGTCACGCTTGTTGTAAGAAAGAGCCTTCCTTGTATACAAATAATGTTATGTACTCGTACTCAATTTTTCTTCCTAAAGCTCTCCGTGATATGACATATTGGCAGTTCGTACACAATGCATTATTTGAAATGTTTTGATAAAATGCTTTCACACCGTTTATCAAGTGGAAGACGTGATATTGGATTTTCGCGGCCAAAAGTTTGATCGTGATTATTAATAAAAGAAATGATAAACTGAATGTTAAGGGTAGGTACTTAATCACCAGAGATTTTTGACCATATTTGGAGTAAAAAATGCAATCGAAATTATGGTCTTGTGATGATTTTTTTTCATCTTAAAACATTTAAAAAATCAGTAGGTATTGGACGGAAGTGTTGGGGTGAGATGTCGGGTAGTTATTCGGCTGATTGACCGGTGATGACACGTGGAAGAAAAAGAATTGATTTGTTTTGAAGAAAAATAAAACTCTTGGAAAAATCATTATATTTTTTACTGCAAGTAATTTCAGGAATCACTGGTTAAAGTAAGTCAAATACTTCCACACGATCACGAACATGGTTTTAACACACATACGCCTCAGGGATCTCATTTCTACAGCATTCAGTCTACGTTCATTCTTCGTCTGCCAGTTCCATGCCTCACTGTCATACATCAGGGTAGGTACCAGTACTCCATTATGGACGGCTAGCTTCGCTTCTTTGGAGAGTTTTTTGTTGGCGCCAACGGCGTTCAGCCCTCTATTAATGGAGTTGCCTGAATTTACCCTTCTTTCGTTATCTCTATCAGCCTTCCCATCATTCGTAAACCTGCTTCCTAAGTACACAAGCTCATCCACCTGCTCCAAGAATTCATCATTCACAACTACGTTGCACATTGTTTCCATACTCTCTCTTTCAAATACCATGACTTTAGACTTACTTGCATTCATCATTAACTCATTATTCATACATAATTCGTTCATTCACGTGTAAACCTTCTTATATATCAATAATAATAATTGGATAATTTTTATACCGCCGTTTTTATGAAAAATCACCTCATTTACCTTATAAATAATAATAACCTTGGAGACTCGTTTAACATGAACAAAGTTTTGAATCAGATAAATCACCTAATCATATTTGAATCACTATTGATAATGTACATCAGTAATTGAACACTTGCTACGTCAATTCATGTTTGTAATGGTATTACGTGAATTGACGTAACAAGTAACCATTGAAAGCTTTGTAAGAATTATTGAAAAGAAATTGAAGAAATTATTGAAAAGATTCAAACTACAATTTTTTTCGAGTGCAAACATACACACCAATAATCAAAATAATATGATATAATATGATGATCAATTTCATATTCCATGATCCAAAATTTCTAAAAATATTATATAAATTGAAATTAATAAATAACTTTGTATTAACCACTTAATTATTTACAAAAACAGACATGTTTCGTCAGCAAAGCTGACTTCCTCAGGGTTTTGACAGAACTAATTTTAAAAATAGACATACATAGGTAATAGAGAAAAATAAATGACATAAACAATAATAAAATTTGAAAGAAAATAATGTGTAGGAGACGAGGGGCAATATAGAACAATTAAAAATTTAAAAGGGGAATAGATTTAATAATGGGTCATTTAAAAACAATTTTTGATTATTAATAATATTTAAATTGGCATTAACACTCTTTCTAATCTCTAAAATTTCTAATTTATCCAACTGAATGCCATTGACATTACAATGTATTAATTCTATTCGACTATTAAAATTAAAGTTATGACTAGTTTATATTAAATGGTTGGCAAACTCCGAGAAACTATTATTATTTAAAGCTTTCATATGCTCTTTAATCCTTATTTCAAAGTTTCTCGATGTTTTACCTATATAAAAGAAATCACAATCATTACATTTGAATCCCTATCTTTATTATTTACTATGTAATTTTTAAGTCTATTGTTTGCATAAAATACAGGAATAATTTCATTAGGTACATTCTTTTTTATTAAATTAGAAATTTTATTATTAAAATACATCATTTTCCTCCATTTTTTCTTCTTTATCCTTTTGTACAGGGTAGATGTATGATCTAAGGAAATTATTCTTGTATTTTTTATTAAGAATTTTTTCAATTGCATTGGAATTATAACCATTATTGATTGCAATTTGTTTAATAATATTGAGTTCTTTTGAAAAATTATTAAGAGATAAAAGTACATTAACTAATCTATGAATCATAGAATGGAAAGCTGACATTTTTTGAGAAATTGGATGATTTGAGGTATTATGGATTACAATGTTTGTGTATGTATCTTTGCGAAAAATATTAAATTCAAATTTATTACTAATTATTGAAATATTTAAATCCAAAAAATTTATACTCAAATTTTGTCCAATCTCTACAGTAAATTTTATGTTTTTATGGAATTATATAAATAATTTTAATTATATATATATTTTATTTTTAATGTTATTATATAAATCTTTTAAAAGTGTGAAAAATTGCGGTAGTCTCTTTATGCGATTTCTTCCAGAACTTCAAAACATGTCTCTGTAACATAAATGCGATATTCTTTGATTATTTCGTTAACTTACATATACCCGTGTGGTATACTAACAAAATAAAATTCTTTGTGCATTGTCTGGCATGCAATCAGTCCCATCAATTCAGAATTCCATCCGCCATAATGCATAATAAACTCTGTCATATAATGGATAATGGCTGGAAATGCAGCCCCATTATTTATAAGTTCCATCGTAAATGATAACTCTCTCCCCCCCCCCCCAATAACCAGCCCAACCCCGCTACTGTCCTCCATGCTCCGGCCAGAGGGAGGCATGTCACTTTGCGTGCAGCACTGCATCAGTCTTGACCGCAACTAATGAAGGTTGTACATCAGGGGTTGCAAAGACAATTCATACTGCTAAACTTTACGTTAGGAGGTAGGTAAACCTGACTTGGTTGCCGATGGGTAAAAATCCTTTTAGTTATTTTTAAAAACGTGATAAACACTTATAGCCTTACTAAAAAACCTCGTGAAAATTTTATAATGTAACAACCGCGGATATGAACACTTTACTAATTTAAAAAAAGTTCTTTAAAAGATATATACATGTCTTACACTTCTAGCCAGAGAAGGTAATTAATCTGCTGTATACACCTGTTTTGTTAATAATTTCTGAACGAATTTCGGAATTTTTCCAATGAACTTGTATATTTCTTATTTTTGAACATGTCGTAAAAACAAATACATTTGTAAAAACAAGTTTAAATTACCTTTTAGATTTTTGTATCTGAAATATACTTTCGTGATTAAAAATTGCAATATTTTAAGCTTCAAACATGAAAAAGTTGATAAAAAACCTTAAAAAGATTTTACCTCGAAGGGCGCGAAGCAGTGAAACAAGATGGCCGTTGGCCGCGATTACGCACATCTAGGGACATTCAACGAAACCAATATAATACTCATAAAAAACGTGATATTTTTAATGGTAAAGGTGCAAACATGTCGCTCTTCAGGGATGCAACAAATATACCGTTTAACGATCGTTAAGATGAAGTCATAGTAAATAATGCAAAATCATATGTTTTTGTTTTGAAAATTTGATCGCTTAGAAGTATTGTAGATGCTTCAATTAAATACTGCGTGTAGAACATACCTTGGCCCTTAAAAATATCGGTCATTTTTTTAATAAGTTTTTTAATAAGCCTATAAAAAAATAAAGTATAAGGTCTAAAAAACACACTTTTAAGTCCAAACTCTTCTATTTATAAACCCCTTTTCGGATATGGTTTTATTGTGTAATGTGGCAAATTCAGTTTATTTTATAATAATCGCAAAAAAAGTTGATATTTACACCCAATCTTCCCAAAATTAAATAAAATATGCATTTTCGCGTTGATATTTTACAATACGGCCGCTAGTCGACGAATTCGGTTATTCAAAGTGACCCCTATGGCGTCCACCGAAGAACTACTGTCCAACGCACAGTAGTGAACTAGTGGATCGCCTTAAGGCGTTTTTTGTTTTAGTAATACTGTGATTGTTCGATTGCAATTCAAAGCATTATTTCTCTTTGAACAATACAATATTTTTGAATAGGAGATAACCTCGAATCAGCAAGTATCTTTGTTTACTAAGAATTATGTTTATCGCGGTCGAGTGAATGCTGGATGTAAATACCTTGACGATGAACATTTGCAGACTGTTTAAAACATTAGTTCAAGAAGAAAGAGGAGTCAACACACGTCTAAGTAACCCAAAGTCGACCACACATTATCTCTGAGTTGGTAGCGGTAAAAAAAAAACCCAACAGTGAGCTCTGGCTTAAAGAAATTCCCACTACATTTCAATATGAAGTTATGCGGCGAATAGAGGGCATTGTCTTTTCTATCACTAGCGTTGTAACTTTGAAATTATACGTAGGTATTACTAAATATTAGGTCCTTACATATGAAATTGGCGTTTTGTATGGCAGGAACATAAAGTCGATTTTTTTTTAATATAATATATTTATTTAATCAAAGTATGTACCATTGCTATCTATGCACTTTTGCCGTCTCATAGGTAGTTCATCGATCCCTTTACTAAAAAAACCATTCGGACGGGAATCAATAAAATCTTTGAAGGCGGTTTGGACTGCCCCATCGGAGTTGAATTTTTTCCCTTGCAAGAAGTTAACCAAATTTCAAAAAAAATGATAATCTGTTGGGGCAAGGTCCGGAGAGTACGGTGGATATCTTAGACATTTCAATTGAAGCTCCTCTAATTTGGTAGCCGTCTGTTGTGCAGTGTGTAGTCTAGCGTTCTAACGCGCGTTTGTTGATTTGCTTCACTCAATTCTCACGGTAGCTAACACCGAGCTAGCTGCAGCTAACTCAGACGTGGCTTGCGATGGATCCGCTTCCACAATAGCCTTCAATTCTTCATTATCAAATTCTTCATTATCACTTTGGTCTCCGGCCGTCCACGGGGCTTGTTCTGCAGGTCGAAATTTCCACAACGAAAACTTTGGAACCAAAAACGCACAGTGTTTTCTTTTGCGGCACCGTCGCTATACACATCATTAATCCTTCGAGCTGTTTCTGCAGCACTGGTGCCACGGTGGAACTCGTACTCGTAAATAACGCGATATTTCAAGTGTTCCATTTTGTAAACTAAGTGACGCAAAGAAAAAAAACAATTAAGGAAAAAGCAAATGAATTATTATTTTCAAAACACAAATACATGAGTAAATAGTTGTATAAATTTGAATTTGGAATTCCTAACCAAAGAGAAGATATTTGAGATCAAAGTTGCCAGTACGGCAAAACGCCAATTTCATATGTTATTTATAATAAGTTCCATTGAAATTATACGTAGGTATTACTAAATATTAGGTGCTTACATATGAAATTGGAGTTTTGTATGTAATTCTAATTTTCTAATATTATTTAGTTATCTCTCAGTACAGGTGGTCTTCGAAGGATTTAAAATACGGTTACTCCACTATTAATCATACGATTTCAAAAAGGATTCATTAGTAATGAATTGCCGATACCTATCTTGCACCTTCCATCATTGTGCGACCATAACACTTCTGGAAACTGTATATACATTCAACTTAATGTAAGTCCGAACGCGCCCTGCCTTCCCTGGAAACAGGGCATATTCTTCAATATTACGCCATTATTATTGCCCGTAGCTTATAGTCATATCCGACCACGTTCGAGCGCTCTTCCTTTGTGTTAGTCCTAATTCACCCCTCGTACGGGGTTGATTGATGGATTTATCCCGCTTGCTTATGTACTCCGTGTACAATTGTTTAATCTTTCATTTCGAGTACAATTATTGTCGGTGAACTCGACGTTAAATTTCATATTGCAATTTGTGTGAATTATTACCTCACGTACCGCACGTACAGATATTTTATTTTTATATTTTTATCTATCTATCTATCTATCTATATAAATAAAAATGAATGACTGCACCAAATTGGATAGTTATTTTGGTTGTGTGTTTGTTATTATCAGGACAAGGTTTGTATAAAACTATTCGCGAGCTCTGGCGTTATGAAATTTGTATTAAAAAATTGCAGCAGGTGGCAGCGAGCTGTTTGAAAACTGAATGTATCGGGACTGAATGTATGGAATACGGCAGGGGGGAGGTGGGAGGGGAACTCGGGCAGGGGGTTCGCTGGACGGGGGAATGGGGGGAGTGGAGTAGGAAGAGGGAAAGTGGAGGAATTGGAGTGGAAGGGGACGGAGGAGAGGAAGGGGAGGCGGAAAGGGAACGGGACGAATGGGAAAGGACACGCAGGGAGGAACAATTTCTTTATTAAATGGCATAGCAACGCATGCCGGGAACCAGCTAGTATTTATATATTTTCTAGTGCTTCGGAAAATGGTTTTACGCATATACAACAAATGCTTGGACCACTTCGGCTACATTCTTGAAAGTAATGACCTCAAAATGTTTTATTAACTATTGCGAAAATTAAAAAAAAAAATCATTTCCAATAAATTTCATATCTGGAAATGTTAAATAATGCTACTAATACCTACCCCAAATGGAATGATTGCATTAGAGGGAAGATATTTTATCAACCGATAATATCCTGTCACATTTTCTCGATTGTAATCAAATGTCTCCTGTTTTATAATTTAAGTTTTTTGAAATTATTCAATAATCAATATGCAAGCATCTTCCAGTTATACTTTACTTTAAATTTAACCATATTGTAAAATCTACGGTGTCTTATCATAATATAAAGAACTGAAATAGATTAACAAATCCAACATTTAAAAAATGAAATCAATTAACAATAATATTTTATTTAGTGCGAAGGTGGATGGCGACACCTTCACATTTCCTTTTTCTTCTTGTCTGAGGCTTCTCGCATGTGGTAGCTGCCTCTTGTGTTATTGATACGATTGGTCATACTGTCGCTCCCACCGGTTGTCCTTATACCAACACGAAACAATAATCATCTTCTGGAACCCTCTCCTTTCGAAAGTTGGATATCATCTGGACACTACTCATCCAGCTTAAACCCAGACTCTCTCAGCGGACATCATAACATTTATAAAACACAAAAAGATTAGTCTTATAAATCTCATCAATTTGTCAGAAAGAATACGACGCAGAAGCCAGCAATTAATATACTTCCACCAAAATACAATTACAGACATCAGTTGCCAATGAAGGAACCGGAATAAACAGTTCCCACGCTCATATGACTTCCACCCTTCGCCGCCCGCCCGAGTATTTAACTTCGGAACTACCCAATAATGCGCATTCAGACCCTAACGACTGGGGGCGGGTACACGAGCCCGGCCAGTTGCTACTCCCCACCTGACTCGCCGGAAACAAATATTAGCAAGCGTTCCTGCTTCCTGTGCTCGAAGTCAATTTTAGCTCGGCACATCTCTCTACACGTTTCTGTTGTATTGATGACAAGTTCCATCTGTAGACGGCGGCGCGGCGGTGTGAATTTGCCTGAGCATTAAACCCGCGCAAGAATGTTAGAAGAAGAACTGATCGTTTAATCCTTTATACTCGACATTGATTTTGTTCCACCAGCTCCAACATGGTGTAATAATTCTTTTTGCGGACAATTTTAAAACAGCAGGTTTTTTTTTACTAAAATTTTTGAATCAAGATTGAAAGACATATTCTAGAATCGCACGATACTTTAGTTCTTTTTTTTTTTTTTTAACAACACATGAGAGCTTAATATTACAATAAAAAACAAATAATATTAATATTAATTAAAAAATACTACAAATTTAATTAATCAATTAGATACTTTAACTTAATATTGCATTTAAAAAAAATCAAACAAAAAATTACTTTCTCTAACACTCTTTCCAATTTCTTTCATAGAACGAATATCAAAAATGACTACAAACATGTACTCTCGTACAGAAGATTACTTACCAAATTTTATTTCTATTTTTATTTCAAGATGAATAATGCTCACCAATGTTTATTTCATCTTCTTTAAATTTTCTTTATTTCTTAGATAACTTGCAATTCTTATATTTTTATCTGTTTTTAGTTTTATTTATCCCTAAATATGTTATTTTTTTCTTTTCTCTTCTTATATTTTATTATCTGTTTATATAAAATTATATTACATGTATGACTACCACAACACGGGCAATAGCCTAGTATGGTAGTCAAAAATGGCCAAAAATGTAACATTTTATCATTTATGAAAAAAAAAAAAAAAAAAAAAAAAAAAAAAAAAGGGATGGTTTAATTTTGCTTAGGGCTGCGCCTCACTGCAGGCATCGATGTTACACTTGTAATTATTGCACCGTGCTGTTGTTAACATCTTATCTCCAACTGTACATTATCGTGTTTGTATTCGTGCAAATACTCGATGAATGGATTATTCGTGATTCTATTTTCTATACTTTGATTGTGTATTAGCGAAATAATCCTTGCTCACGTCATGTGTGAAAATATAAAGCGAGATGTGTCGAAAAGGCCAAAAGCCGAAAATATAAACCTAAATAAAATATAAACCGAATCATGATATTGGACTACGCCTCTTAAATGTTTTCAATAAAGTTTATGGATGAACTAATAAATATCAATTTTATTTACAAAAAACAACTAAAACTTAAAAACACACAATTTTGGCATGGAGCTGGTGGAATATAAAAGGCTTGGAGCTGAAAGAGTTAATGTATTACGGCAAAGATTTACAGTGGAAAGAAAAATATATAGGAAAAAGGAAAAGTAAGAAAGAAGAACTATAACAAAATAAGAATAAAAAATGATAAGGAAGAAGAATGATAAAGTAAAATGCAAACTACGAGAAAGAAGAATGATTAAGTAAGCAAATCAGTGCAGGTGTAGATATATTAGTAACTTAAATCAGTATTTTTAATAAATATTATTCAGTGGAAAACATCATTCGTCAAATTTTATGTAGGTGCTTTTCATTACCACCGAAAATATTAGTGCACAAATACCGCAAGTAAATATATAAATATCTGTAAAATTGTAAAACTGTTCTACTATTTATTTGATCATTAAAAACACCGTGCAAATTACCCACACCGTTGCTAGGTGTAATCAATTTCCATATTTAATTGTGGGTTTGTTGCTTTATGAAATTTCAATGGAACCATTGTTGTAAATGTATTATTCAAATTTAACGATAACACGTTGTGCTGTTTTTCAATATAAGAAATTGATTGAATCTCGCCGAGAATAAAAGAACAATCACAGGCTGTTCATTTACTTGTATATAAGTACTAAAAATGCAACGCATTTGAATAAACTAGATAAGCACTCTCCGTTTTTAACTGACAGAATTTTGCAAAGGCAGCAAGACGCCAGCAATAAATTTAAGGAATGTTGATTAGCAAATTTTGAATGCACTGTTTTGAATTGCTTCGTTAGACCACATGTTTTGGCATCTTCTTATATTACGGTGGATAGATTGAGTGTCACAGGCAAGTTTCTGAATATCGGAGCATTGCATATCCACACACATATCTATGGACTGAAGATTATAAAATTCGTCGACACCTTTGACTGTCCTAGAACGGGAGAACTTCCTAGTTGGACAGTCAAAGCTTTCTTATACTGAATGTATTTTATAACAAATAAAATAAATAAATAAAGAAATGAAATAAATAAAACTCACGATGAACAATGAACGATTAAATCTCGCTTTTCTCAAGCTTGCAATTTGTGCACTTGTCCAAGATATGTGTACGCAGAACAGTGGAAAACATTTCATAAAACAAATCGACCATATTGGAGATACGTATGCTGCCACATTATCTCCCCTTGCACCGGTTTCGAACGAAACCACAACATTATCAGCTGAAACGGCTCCTCCGATACTCGCGTTTCCCATACCATTATGCTTATGAAGGATTTATTATGTAATGTGGCAAGATGATTTTCTTTATCTCAGCCACCTAGGAATCGGTAGAACCAAGCGGCCGCCTATCACTATCTCGGTCGCACCGTGCAGTGTAATAATCTCTTTATTGGATTTTTTTTGCTAAAGACCATCTCCTTCTTTTCATCTCTCTGTTGGCGGCCCGCGTTTGAACTGTTGCCTTGCGTGACGTTGTATAATAGATTTCCCTCCTGGAGGATTTTCCAATTTATTTATGATTGAAAATTTGTCTCGCGACTTAACCTCTGCTTAGCGTGCTCGGGGAACTCGCAATAAAAGCTCAACGAGGTGCACTAACAGAGGGTAGCCAGAGGACAGACTTATTTGCGGACAAGCAAATTTATCACTTTAAATTTCTTATCACGTGTGTTTACAAATAATAAAACGATAACATGGAGTTTTTATTTCTTTACGCGGGTATCGGTAAAGATAATAGAAGCAAATGAGGCATGGCATGGAAGCATGCCGAGTGTTGCTGAGACACAACCGAACTAACTAACGAAGCGGCGCGGCGCGTAGACAATGAACGTTATGCTAGGTGTGTAGGTAGAAACAGGGGTGACGCACACCTCTGCATAGATAAGATTTGTGGTTTCATGCTAATATAGGTTCGTGAATCATCATTTTTGAAGTGAAAACTTCTTTAGCACCTTTGTGATTTGACACTCGATGAAACGGAAGCGAGCGATACTAAAAAGATACAAACACAACATCTATAGGAAAGAATGAGATAGAGATGGTGACCGGCCAACTCAGAATGAAACCAACTCAGAAGCACCTCAGAAAGGTCATTAAGAGTGATGAAAAAATTGGTTAAATAGGTTATGCTAGGTTAGGGTTACCGGCGATTTTAAAATTATTTATTCACAGCTTTTAATGACTTTTCTGTGGTGGTTTCATTCTGAGTTGGCATGGAAGCAATAGAACCTGCGAAAGAATGAAATAGCAACTAAATATTTATTTATTTCACGGGTACTCAGTTCCAATATAATACGATAAATGTATAGTGGTATAAAGCGCCTGACGAACCTTTGCGGCCAGACATTCAGCGGACCAAGGATCGAATCTTATGAAAACAAAAAAAAAATTATATTTGTAAAATCAAAATCCAGTCTTCAAACCACTCCCAAATGAGCAGGCAAAGAAAACACAAAAGAAAGCGACATTTAGCGACTACGAAGAAGAAATCACAAATACTAATAAAAATAAACAAATAATGTACTTACATGAAAATGTGCACCGGAATTCGACAACAAAAATGTAGAAAAAAAAAATCATTCTTAACATTGATAAAAAAGTGCTTCGTAGTCTCCCCACTCTTGTTTATTTTAGTTTTCTGAAGGTTTAACTTCTACCGCCTATGAATTGCATGCTCCGATTTTTTCTTTTTTTCACGTCCTTTTCTATCTTCATTTGTTATATTATTTTTGCCAGCTCTATGTTAGTTTATTTGTTTCCGAATAATTGTTGTATTCTACTTTTCGCTTTGTGTATTCTTATAAGAGATATAATTAAGTTTTATAACACAATTGTTGGTAAAAGGTTATTTATTTAAGAAAGTAAGTTCACAGATCACATAATATGGTAAAAATAGTCACAATGTATCAATTCACTAATTAACTGAGCAAGGGATCGGAGGGAACCTTGCCGTTAGGCTTTGGGAACAACAAAACTGACTGTGGTTCTGCTTAGAGGGTCGTACCATAGGACGAAGCGCAACTAAGGCAGCAGTCGGGGGTCTGGTTGGTGCTTTACTTATGGTAGTAGAATACTCCTTAGAGGGTCGTGCCAGAAGACGAAGCGCAACTAAGAGAGCGTACTAGCCAAGAGCGAGCTGCAGACGAACTGACTAATTTAGGGCGCGCAGCCTGTTATATAGCCCATTCCTTGTTGCGGGGTGTGGTTTATGTAGCGGCTCGAGGGTGGGAGATGCGCAGAAGGCGTCGGCGCATCCTGGTTTGCTTAGGGGTGGGTGAGCAGGATGGCGCTGTACGGGGGAAAGAGATGGTGTAGTGGCAAGCGTAAAAACGGCGCGCTACATCCTCCCCCTCTGGATCGAGGAACGTCCCGTCGAAGATCCAGGTCTGTAGTAGCGTGGCGGCTACTTATTCTTCTTTGGTTGACCTCGTTTGCGTAGAGGAATAACCGGAGCGGGCAGCGGTGTCAAGTGCCCGTGGTATGGAGTCAGTGCTGAGGTGTGGTAGGTGCCTAGCGAGACATCTGGTGCTTCCATTGAAGCTATCTCGTAGCTCGTTGGTCCATGTTGCTTCAGGATCAGGTAGGGGCCATCGCGTCGTGGTCCTAATTTTGCGCTGAAGCCTCTTGCGGCTTTGCTAAGAGCGTGGGAGTGGACAAAGACGTGATCTCCGGGCTGGTAATGGGGGTCTTCTCGCTGCTTGTTGTCCACGTAATTCTTTTGTTTGTCTTGTTTCTCATCATTGTGGGTCCTGACAAGGCGTAGGGTATCGGCTAGTTGTAGCAGATGCGGCGTTATTTCGGGGATGAAGTTTTCCGATAAGATAATGCTTCTCAAGTCTCTTCCGACGTCATCGGCTGACCTTAGCTCACGTCCAAATGTGAGATAGGCAGCGGAGTATCCGGTGCTCTGACAGAACGCGGTATTCATGGCGAAGCGTATTGATGGAAGGCTTTCGGCCCATTTTCGGTGTTCTGTGCCAACCAGTATGGCTAGTTGGGTTTGAGGTCTCGATTTTTCCTCTCGACAGGATTGGCCTCTGGGTGGTAGGCTGGTGTGAAGGTGTGCTTGATGTCCAGGCAGTAAGTCATCTGCTGCATCACGGTACTCACGAACTGGGTACCGTTGTCGCTTATCAGTCGGCGTGGGGTCCCGTAGCGTAGGCATACTTCATCAATCAGGACGCGGGCGCAGGTCTCTAAATAGGAAATAGTTCTATCCAGCGTGTGGCCACGTCTTCGATGATGAAGATCCAATTCTTCCCATCCTCGGAAGTTGGGAGTGGTCCGAAAAGGTCGAAGGCTACTGTTTCAAACCTCTGGTTCATTACTGAAGTCTGTAGAAGGCCGGCGGGTTTTAGGTTTGATGGCTTGTATCTCTGGCACTCCAGACAGTGCTTGACGTATTTCTGTATGTAGGTCCGCATATTCTTCCAAAAGTATCGTCTGGCAATTCGTCGAATCGTGCGTTCTACTCCGTAATGCCCAGCAGTAGGGGCATCGTGATAGGCCATGAGTATTTGGTGTTGCTCATGCTCGGGGACGACTAGTTGAGCGTCCTCTTCTTCGATATCGGGTGCATATCGGTACCATACACCGTTTTGCATCAGGTAGCCCTTAGTTGTCGAGTAACTAAGGTCTTCGTTTGGATTGTTGGCTTCAAAACACTCGATAATTTTCTTCAATGCAGTGTCTTTCAATTGTTCTCTGTGGATGTCAGCCGCGTTGCGTACTGGAACGTCGAGGGTTATCGTGCATAGTGCGCAAATAGAGGGTGGGTCTTCAAGTAATGGTGGTCGTGATAGTGTGTCCGCCACCAGGTTTGAGCGTCCAGGTGTGTATTGGATTTTCAGGTTGTAGGGTTGAAGCTGCAGGGCCCATCTTGCAAGGCGACCTGTGGGAGACTTTAACGTCATTAACCACTTCAACGCTTGGTGGTCGGTAACCACGGTGATTGCTGTTCCTTCAATGTATCCTCGGAACTTTGCAACTGCCCATACGACTGCTAGGGCTTCTCGTTCTGTGGTACAATAGTTCCTCTCTGCTGGTAGTAGCAGGCGGCTCGCGTATTCTACAGGATGTTCTTCTAGTCCCTCCCCCTGGACCAAAACTGCTCCAATTGCGTAGCTGCTTGCGTCCGACTTTATGATGAATTCCTTGCTTCCATCGGCTTGTCGTAGTATGGGGGCGCTAGTGAGTAGTGCTTTCAGGGTGTCGAAAGCATTCTGCTGTGGGGATTTCCATTCCCAGGTGGCGTCTTTCTTTATCAAGTCGCTGAGTGGCTTGGCGGTTTTGGCGAACTCGGGTACAAATCGCCTATACCAGGAGCATGTCTGAAGAAATGTCTGTAGCTGTTTGACATTGTTTGGCTCCTTCATTTTAGAGATCGCCTCTCTCTTCTCCGGATTGGTGCTGATTCCTCCGGGGGTTATTACGTGTCCTAGATATTTTATGCTTGGACAGCAGAAGTGGCATTTAACTCGATTTGCAGTGAGATTAAATTCTCGTAGTTTGGTGAACACCTGTTGTAGATCGGCGAGGTGTTTATCGAAGGTGGGCGAAAGTATGATTATATCGTCCAGGTATGCTAGGATATTGACTTCATCTAGCTCGATCTTAAGTCGGTCAATCATGCGCTGGAACGTCCCGGGCGCATTGCGAAGTCCAAATGGCATCTTCAAGAAGCGGTAGAGTCTGAATGGGGTTATAAAGGCCGTCTTGTCACGGTCTTTCTCCAGTATCTTGATCTGCCAGTAGCCAGATCGTAGGTCTACTGTAGACATAAAGTTTGACTGCTTTGCCGAGTGTAGCAGGTCATCCATTCTGGGCAGGGGGTACACGTCTGGTACCGTTATCGCATTGAGAAGGCGAAAATCAATGCAGATGCGCTTGTTTCCGTCTTTTTTGGGCACCATAACCACAGGTGCGGCCCACGGTGAATCTGCTTCTTCTATAATCCCTTGGGTTAACATACTGTTAATCTCGGCGCGGAGTTCTGCTTGGCGGGCTGGCGAGAGCCTGTAAGGGGCTACTGAAATCGGCGGGTGTTGTCCGGTCTCGATTCGGTGCTCAATTTTTGTCGTAGATGACAGGGTGGCTGAGAAGACAGCGGCGTTGTCCCACATCAGGCGGTCCAGCTGGTCCCTCTGGGTAGGTATAAGGTGGGTGGCTTCATCTGGTCGGAGGCTTAGTATTTCGGCGTCCAAGGCACAGAGCTCCACTTCATTTCTGGGTTTTCTTGGGGAGTCATCGAAGAGCCGATAGGAGCGTATCATTACCTCCCTTAGGGCGTCTTCCTCCATCGCGTCCTCGGGAAACAGCTCATTCAGGGCTATCATCTTAGCCCAAATGTTAGTGCGAGGCGGTGTCTGTGAGAGAGGGCTCATGAACGGTGGCACGTAGATCTCACATTCATTGTCCTGTGCTGGTGGGGCGGGCAGACGAACCTTAGGCGGTGTCTGTAGGAGAGGACTCATGAACGGCGGCACGTAGATCTCGCATTCATTGTCCTGTACTGGTGGGGCGGGTAGGCAAACCTTAGGGAGTTTGTGTGCTTTCACTTCTCCTATCTCGCTAGTCTTTTGACGTTGTCGAATACCTCGGTTTGGTGGTATGGCGTCATTTTCCATATGCAGCATATACCGTACTTCGGGGCTGTCCGTGAATGCCCATGCGCGCTGGTGAATGTTTATATCGATCCCCGCGTCTTCGATAAAATCGACGCCTAGGAGTGTTCGATTCTCGTGTCCTCCTGGGAGCACGATGAAGCTGGTGGGTATCTGTCGGCCTCTTAGTGTCAAGGTGGCGGTTATTGTCTCGACCTCCTGACGTTTAGGGACACCATCTGCCAATACGATGTCCATGATGGTTCGCTGGGTTTTGAAATTTTGAGCGATTAGCCGCCGGTGTAGCTCAGCTGATGCTACGCTCAATTTTCCTCCGGTGTCTACGTGAGCAGTGCCCAGGAAGTTTCCAATCCCGATGTATAGTATAGGTCTCGCTCGGGGAAGGCCTATTTCATGTATCGAGCAAAAATCGGCTCGTGGATGAGGGGTGTCTATTCTCCCTTGGCTGCATTGCGGGCACTTGCTTCTTACCACGCCTGGTTTACCGCAACCGTAGCATGCGAACTTCGCATCACTGGGTGTCTCCAGCTTCTTGACTGGAGGAGTATACTTTACGTGCGCTCCTGTATTGTAGCGGGAACGGCACTCCTCGGAACGGTGCCCAAATCTGCGGCAGTTAGTGCAGCGTAGGCGGCCGTCTGTTCGGTTTTCCATCGCGCGTAGTGGGACGGTCTTCGTGCTCTCGTACAGGCTTTCTTCCGCTGCACGGGCTTTTTGTAGTAGTTCGGCGAAGGTATTGATCGCTTCGCGCGGCACTCTGTCTCGTATCCGGATATTCAGTTATCCGAATATTAGGTCTATCTGGACCTTCTCTGGATGGCTGGGCGGTGGTAGCTCCGCGAGTAACATCCGCTGCTTAGCAATGAACACATCGGTTGACGTTAATGCGTCTTGCTTGCATAAAAATATCTCTGTGTACACTTCGTACGCTGGCTTCTTAGGGGCGAAAGCATGCCTGAGGAGGTTCGTTGCGCTCTCCCAGTCTCGTACTTCTCCTTTTATGCCGAGCCACCAAGCGGCGGCGTCTTTCGTAAGCAGCAGTGGTAATCCTTCCAGAGCGCTTGCGTCTTCGATGTTCTCGGCGCACTTGAAGATGGATGCGGCGGCAATAAAACTCTCGACCGCACTCCTGTCTCTGGTACCATCGAAGCGTGCCGTACAGGTGGTGAATGTACCCGTACGTGTTGGTTCCGACTGCATCCGCTTCATGGAGTTCATTAGTTCCGCGAACTGCTCCTGCGTGAAGCAGATGCCAGCACTTTCCTTGGCTTGCGTTGTGAAACGAGGACTTCGACGTGGTAGCGACGAAATTTTGTAGATGCACTGATTTTAATTTTACTTTATGTGTCTGGCCACTAAGTTGGGCGCCAGTTTTATAACACAATTGTTGGTAAAAGGTTATTTATTTAAGAAAGTAAGTTCACAGATCACATAATATGGTAAAAATAGTCACAATGTATCAATTCACTAATTAACTGAGCAAGGGATCGGAGGGAACCTTGCCGTTAGGCTTTGGGAACAACAAAACTGACTGTGGTTCTGCTTAGAGGGTCGTACCATAGGACGAAGCGCAACTAAGGCAGCAGTCGGGGGTCTGGTTGGTGCTTTACTTATGGTAGTAGAATACTCCTAAGAGGGTCGTGCCAGAGGACGAAGCGCAACTAAGAGAGCGTACTAGCCAAGAGCGAGCTGCAGACGAACTGACTAATTTAGGGCGCGCAGCCTGTTATATAGCCCATTCCTTGTTGCGGGGTGTGGTTTATGTAGCGGCTCGAGGGTGGGAGATGCGCAGAAGGCGTCGGCGCATCCTGGTTTGCTTAGGGGTGGGTGAGCAGGATGGCGCTGTACGGGGGAAAGAGATGGTGTAGTGGCAACCGTAAAAACGGCGCGCTACAGTTTTCTATTTATTTATTTCAAATATTTTTACATTTTGATTATTATTTATCTTACATTTTAATTATCGTACATTTCTTAGCTTTTTTGCACGAATTTTTCTCCTTAAAAAAATTGGTAACAAAAAAAATGGTTCTAAAAAAATGTATATGTACCTACCTAATTATAATAAATAAATAAAAGAAGTAACATTTTTGGTGTGTTTTGTTCATTCTTAAGTTTAAAAAACAATTAACAACCCCAACAAAATTACATCCACCCAGGCGTTGTTCGTTCCATTCTTTGGAAGCAAAATTATCCATCATTGCACCAGCAACATTTTGCCATTATAATAATGGTAGTCGAAGTTTTTTTTTAAATATTGTCCCGTTATTAGCCCAGAAAAGTTCATGTAGCTACATATGTATTTCTAATAACCAAAAAAATGAAATAAACCTAACTAAGAACATTTTTTTTGTAAGTATGCGTATTTGCGATTTAAAATTATTACATATCTGGATACGTTTTAAGATTTTCAAGGCCAAAAGAATTTTCGTTTTTTGTTTTTGGGGTGTTATGCCGTGTTGCGCTACCTCCTTGCTATTCGGATCTGCCCTGATGATGGACACTGCAACGTTGTCCAAAACGTTGGCTAAAGAAAGAGGTAGCGCAACACGGAATACCACCCCAAAAACAAATAACGGAAAATGATTACATATTTATTTCATATTTTTACCGAAACATAATTTATTTAATTGTTAATAGTTTAATGATTCTCTGGATGTACTGGTAGTATTATTACTCTTGTTTTTATTGTTTCTACGTAGGTAATTACTATTGTTATTATTGCCTCTATTTATAAAATGACACTCAAATACCATTATCCGTTGAACAAGCATTGTTCTGGTGGGTTGATTTTCTCAGGATTACGCGCTCCAATATTCTGGCTCCAATATCCACCTAACTATAAAATGAGTAAAAACTTTTTTTTATAATATTATTAATTATGAAAAAGTCTAATAATGTGCCTAATTAAATGTCGGAACCATTTATTGGACAACCAACACTCCTGCCACAGGTCACCCTAAGTGGTTCGCCACGTTTGGTGACTTAGCAGGGGTGCCCGGGTTCATGGGATGACGTTTGTCTAGGTCTTGATGGCGGATACGTTTGCCCAACCACTGCGAGGCGGGCTGGATCGGACGAGACTGATTGAGGGAGGCCTTTTGACCTCTCCAGCCGGATTCTCCCAACCCTTCGCCTCACACCGCAGTGTAAGGAATAGATGTATACTTCCGTCACTCCTGCCCACACTGACCCCCAGATTCCTACCCACTCCTCATACCTTTTTCCTTCCCATATCTTCTTCTCCTCCCTTTCCCTTAAAAAAACCCTCCACACAGCATCTTCAAAGATGACGTTGTCCCCTAGGGAAATTATTTTCCTCGGTGCCTCCTGTGTGGAGCTAATGTAAAAAAAAAACACCATCCACACTAACTATGGTAAACAATCCATTAGTTACGAGGGGGGGGGGCAACTTATATGATCGCCTCCCAAATGACATTAAAAATTTAAAAAAATGCGTAAATTTAAAAAAAAATTATTAATTTTCATTCTTGATAAACAAGGTAATGAAATAGAATAGCACTGTATTGTAATATTTAATTGAGTTTTATGTGTGAAGATGTGAAAATGTAATTTTCTTTTTACTGGAAAAAAATAAAAAAAAATAACTAAAAGCATTATCTAATCTTCCTTCAGAATTGGCATAACTGAAACACGAGATACGAGTTGAATGGTTGTCACAGTGAACCCTTTAACTTTAACTATTTTCTGACTGCAACACCATTTCCACCATGAACTGTGAAATATTGCGTTATTTGTCATATTAGAATGGACGTTACATTGTATCTTCTTTGTCATATACTCGTACTATCTACATACAATACTTGCTGAGATTTGTTTTTTTTTTTTTTTAATTTTCCATTGTTTGTTACAAATAAATTCAAAGAATTACATTTACATTATTTACCCTTTATAAAAGCAGTTTCCCGAAAAACTATTTTATATATATACTTATCAAACATTGAAAAAATAACGTTTCTCCAAGACGCTGTTTGCATTCGATATTAACTTGCAAAAGAACCCAAAACTCGCCAAAAAAGAAAAACTTCCGCTACAACAATCAAACAAGGCTCGGTAAATTCGCCATTTCCAAGTAACAAATGCTTTGTGGTTTGTGCAATGAAGGATCAAGCTTGATACTTGATTGACCTGACCTCTGTATAAATTTGGGGGCTGGAGTTCCAACGAGGAACTATTAATCACATTATACTATTAATCAATTCGAAGTCAAACAATACTTGGAAGAACAATCGATTCACCCGAGAATGGAATCAAAGGGATATTTACTGAACCAAATATATTGGACACTAAGCCTTTATTTTCAGTGGAGATGTTTCGCTTATTGCTAAACCTTTGGGAGAGTGGAGGCTGAAGATTTATAAGTTCAATTAGTAAATTACTTTAAGATTTCTTGGAAACTTGAACTAAAGTCAATCTTTTGAAAAAGCACACGGTTATTTTAGAATTCATGGCAAAATCCAACTTTTTATGATAAAATTCTAATAATAACTTTACTTGAAAACGTGGATTTTCTACTCC
This sequence comes from Limnephilus marmoratus, assembly GCA_917880885.1. Classification (NCBI taxonomy): domain Eukaryota; kingdom Metazoa; phylum Arthropoda; class Insecta; order Trichoptera; family Limnephilidae; genus Limnephilus; species Limnephilus marmoratus. The sequence goes on from OU862908.1 coordinate 43,168,841, forward strand.
ACTCCTCAACTCCATCACTCAATTTGTGATTTGTTTTCGTGTACAAAAACCACATCATTCGAAAAGTACAATATTTTTAAATAGCTTTCTTAGGAAAATATAAATTAAATTAATTTTCTTCCAATAAATTTTAACATTTATTACAAATATTAAAAATCTTTTCACGCTTATTGCCTCTTCTCTGCGGGAATGCGTTTGCCGATTGGCTTTTCCGTCTACATTGTTTTCATTTATTAATTTTACTCTTTTAGCTTTTTCTAAACGTAATTTTGCTTTAAAATGTCAATAAAAAATAATTCCACACAAACCTCTCATTGCTTTGTATAAATGTTGTGTAATTAAAATAGTAATTTAATTAATAATGTCAATAAAATACACAGATTTAGGAAATGAGATTAAAAGAATTTGGCATTCTCAGACTATAAAAATATTACCATTTGTTATTTCGGCTACTGGCATTATACCTAGGTCTCTCATTCAACATTTAGGCATATTAGATTTGTCAAAGAATTTATATATAAAAATACAAAAATCAGTCATTTTAAATACGAGTAGGATTACAAAAGATTTTTAAAATATCTATATTGAGGGATCAGTAGGATTTATAGGTTCAATTAGGAATTCCACAGAGCCAAACCCTCTGATATGAAAATATCTGGAGTCGGTGAATTATTTTCCCATTTGGTCTCTGGTAGGTTGACATGTTTAATGTAATACTGTTACAAATGTATTTTAAAAACGCACTGAAATTTTAAATTTTGTAATGTTTTTGAAAGAATAAAATAAATTGAATTGAATTGAATGTTGTTCTTGTATTGTTTTGTATTTATAATACTTATATAGTGCAATTGCATAGCGTGGATTGACTAGATGATCATTTAGGGAAGTGTGTGAAAGGGCTTAGTTTTTCCTTTGGGGAAAATTTAACCCGGACATTTAAATCTGGATAGTAATCATGAAGTAAAGTTATTTAAAATATATAGAACCCTTACAGAAGAATAGTATTATGCCAAAAGTATTATTATGATTCGAATTCGCCACCTTTGGATTGCTACATCAAAACACTAGACAAGATAACCTAATAAATTATACACTAATTCAGTAAATACAGAGCGTGGTAAAAGAAACGTGGGCTATGAGAGTGTACCGTACACGTATACAATATCCTTCCTAACGAAACATATATCTTTAATATCTATTCTTCCTACTTGCCTGAAAACAGAAAATAAAACAAACGTATTTAAGAAAACAACTGTTAAATATTTTGATTAGTGAACAAAATCAAAACGTAAAGTCAGAATTTGAGTTGAGTATGCAGTTAAACATACGTAACCTCCCGGTGTTATTTTATAGCATATTTATATGTATAAAACCCAGAAGCATGTAAATAATATTTGATGTTAAGAGTATGAGGAGCATTCGAATATTGCTTTTGGAGAAGTCTGACTAATGGACGATCAATACATTAATTAGGTAGTAAACCACAATGATACGTAATTTTGATTGCGTACCTAAGTTGTGAAATATGTAAATATAACTTAACTTAATAAATATGAGTCTTATAATTTCAAAACCCGCTATATCCAGTTTTCGACGAAATGATCTGAGCATGATATCTTGTTCACATTTTTGCGAGGAACAAGACTGACCTAAAATTGAGTTTTAAAATCTCCCTTATCACGACGAAAAACCACGATAAAACTGCGAGTGAGAAACAAAAACCGCTATATCATTCAAGAAGTTATTATCAAAACCCGCTATATGGGAATTCAACCAATCATGAGCAGTTATTTTGCCAAGATGGCGGGTGTAGAAACACGCCCCTCAGATCAGTTGAGTTTCAAAAGCCTCTATATTCCATTCAAATCACGATGTGAGTATCAAAATCCGCTATATCCATTTTATTTATCCAAATAACTTAAATATTTCTAGACATATATTGAAAAATGAACACTTTTCGAATGTATATTACTCCAATTCATTATATAAAAATAAAAAAATCAATTTTTTATTTATGCTAGAGATGTGAAATTGAACGACTCATATATACTAGCAGTTAAAAACCCGCTCCGCAGGTTTTTGCTGCGAGGCCCTGCGGGCGGCTTTTACCTCGGCTTCGCCCAGTTTGATTGTGGGTAACCATTTTATAAATCCGAAAGAACTGGTTCCAAAAATAGCCAGTTCCTCGGATCCATTGTGAACTGTGATCCAGTGACTGAGCGACAGCTAGTCACAGGGTTAAAGTAACCGTGACAGGCAATGCCGCAATATGTAATATCACCATGTATAAGATACTTAAATTCTATATATCCGTAGTACTTTTACCTAGGGAAGAAAAGTCCACATGCGAGCTGTTGACGGAAGTAGCGACATCTTGTGTCGAATTCTTGAATTCGAAACCGAATTATAACAGTAGCTTTGTGTGAAATTTCACGTACACAGATGTTATTTGTGGTGCGGCACATACGGGTGGCCTCCAACATGCACTCGTAGTTGGGTTCTGAAATTCAACCACGCAGTCGCAAGCCTATTAATACTGTTTGATGTATATTTTACACATAATTATTTATTTTCAAAAATATGTATTATGTTATTCCTGTTAAAATATATTTCAAGAATGATATGAAAACAGCATCGCTTAGATTTAAATTCAAGTGATTATCAAGCTGCGAGATATCTTTCGGTAATTTAAAACTGAAATTAGTGTTCCCAATTTCCATGATGAGGGTTGAACTTTGTCCGTTGTAAAGCCTTTAAATGGTTCATTGGAAATCGTTCTATTTCCGCTCGCGGGGTTTCATTCGTTTCAGTAACTCGCTAAATTTCTGTCTTTTCGATAACTTACCTAGTTGTGGATTTCAAGCGGTGCGGCAGAACTCAGTACTAGGGGACTTGGGTAATTTTATTGTTTCTAAAATTATTAACCCCAAAGCGTGTAAAGGTTGGATAAGTATTCGTGAGGGTAGCCTTTTAATAGACCCTTAAGTTTTAATTTTGTGTACTGAAATGATTTGAACATAAATTTAATTGATTTTCTTTTCTAAAATTTTATATCTTATTCAGTGAATGAAAAAATATTAAAGACAGACAAAAGTGTTGAAAATGACCACTTTTAAGTATAAGGGCTTCCTGTTTGATAGATTTATCTGCTATTAACACTACAGTTTTTAAGTTTTTAGAGTACAAACGTCAGGAGGGAGTGTTTTTTATTTGTTTAATATTTGTTAACGCCCTAGCGGCTTTTACATGAAAGTTTTCAAATCGGTTACAGTATTAACATACAACATGATAAAAATAGTTGTAGTATTTGAATGAAAATAACAAATTTGTATCTCATAATATTTACAGCAAATTGGTATGATAGTAATATGATGATTAAAATTATAATAATAATATAAGCCTGAAGTAGTAAGTAAAAGAAATTATAATATAGAAAAGTAAGTGTGTGCGTACACGCCAATAATAATAATTTTATGTGTTACAAACCAATAAATAAGAATATATGTAATATAGAATATTAGAGCAGAGATTTAAAAAAATTATAAAGGTTGTACCGATAAAAAACTAACAAACATTTTTCTAAGAAAAGACGACACATCTGCATCTCTACTAATAAAAAACAAAGACTCACTCCTCAAACTATCATCTTCTTCTTCTTCCCAAACATCAACCAATTTGTCTTCTACAAATTAGTTGATCTTCTAAGAACTTAATTCCCTATTTTATTTTTTACCCTTATATATTATAATGTTTAAAATATATTATCAAAATGTAACTGTACTGCGTTCCAAAACCAATATATTTTACTTAAATATTACTAATAATGATTATGATATCATTATGATAACTGAATCATGGCTCGTCGAAAGCATTGCCACTGAGGAACTATTTGATAATCGTTACGTAGTATTTAGACGAGATCGTGTGGACAATAAAAGAGGAGGGGGTGTAATTCTTGCGTTTAAGAAACACCTTACAGTTGTAGAGCGGAAGGATTGGCAATCGACTGCTGAAGACTTATGGGTGACTGTTATAACTAAAAATCTTAAGAGAATCAATTTGTGTTGTGTATACATTCCATGGCACCTAGAGTCAATCACACACGTAACACTTATGAGTTTACGGACAAACTATGTGATCTTCGGGCGCTTCATCATGATGATAATTTTCTTATAGCAGGAGACTTCAATTTACCTCAAATAGACTGGTCTATTAGCAATGAAGATGAAAATAGTATGAAAATCATAAATAGTCATCATTCAGAAATAATTTCCAAAATCTCCGACACTCTTTGCTTTACTGATCTTTCACAATATTGTACTTTTCCAAACAACAGACACAAATTCTTAGATCTTTTTTTTAGTTCTTTCCCTATCATCGTAGCACACACCTCTCAACATCTTATACCAGAATGTAAACATCACAAATCAATTACTATTAATATGAATGTAGAGTTAGAAATTCCCATGGTAAACAACATTAGAACAATTAATCTATTTAAAAAAGTGAATTACGAAATCATAAACAGTATCCTTAATAGTGTTGATTGGGGTGCAGAATTTTTAAACTTATCAACCAATGAAGCTATCAACCGTTTTTATGATATTTTTCATGAAATTATCCAAATTAACGTTCCATCCAAAAAAGTTCAGATCAATAACTCATATCCTTACTGGCTGACACCGACTCCAAAAATAACAATCGTACCTACATATTGATGAGTAGAAAAAGTAAGTTGATTATCAAGTTGTAGAAGAATACGAAATTATTTTTTTACATTTTAGTGCATTTTTTGGAGTCGTTTTTTTGTTTTATTAAAATTTTTGTTTATTTTTTGATTTTTAGTGAATCTGAAGTACCTACACTAACTAATTCGATTAAGATTCGGCCGAGTATCGTAAATTTGCTCTTAAGAATTGGAGAGTTCCGTTACTTTGTCATGGATCCTATAATCAGAACCTAACCAAACTACCCTTGAAGTACATCCTTTCCAATAAAAAAATAATCATCGAAATCGGTTGGCTTGATATTAAGTTATTCGTCCATTTGTCGCGCACATACTTGATGTTAATTTAAGACTTTTATGATTTTCTCATGGATGCCATTGTCAGAACTGGACCAAATTAAAATGAGACCACAAGGGAAGCACCAGCTTTCAAATAAAAAAGAATCGTCAATATCAGTTCACCCAGTCGAAAGTTCTGAGGTAACAAACATAAAAAAAAAAATACAGTCGAATTGAGAACCTCCTCCTTTTCGAAGTCGTTTAAACAAGTTCAGATCAATAACTCATATCCTTACTGGTATAGCCCGGCTTTACTGAAATTAACTAAGGAAAAATACAAAGTATATAAAAAGTGGAAAAAATGGTCTAATCCTTTGGATTATCAAGAATTCTGTGTTCTGCGAACAAGACAAAAAAAGTATCTAATGAATGTCACAGACCATTTATATTAAATGCTGAACTCAAAATATCTCATGACCCAAAAAATTTCTGGTCCTACGTTAAGAATAAAAGAAATAGTTCAGGTTTACCCAATACGATGAAATTATTGAATGCAACTGCTAACAATCCTTTAACTATATGTAACATGTTTTCAAAACACTTTGCCTCTACCTATAATTATAATGTAACTCCCAAGGCATTAACTAATAATCCCCGAGCAGACAACAGTATAAACATTTCCTCTATTTCCGTTCGCAAGGAACAAATAGAAAAAATAATTAATAATATCTCTTGGTCATTGGGTGAAGGATGTGATAAAATACCATCTTATTTTATAAAAATGTGCATTAAGGAAATATCGTTGCCTCTAGTACTACTTTTTCAATTATCTTTGAAAGAAGACGTATTTCCAGATTGATGGAAATGCGCTCTCATTATGCCCGTATTCAAATCCGGGTCTAAGAACGACATCGAGAACTATCGTCCTATATCAAAATTGCCGATCTTTAGTAATATTTTTGAAAAAATGGTTCATGAGCAACTGTATGACTGTGTTCAGTCAGTAATAACTGAAAATCAACACGGCTTCATGAAAAAACGATCAACTGTGTCCAATCTTGCAGTATTCACTGAATTCATTTCAAAATCAATGGATAAAATAATCCAAGAAAATTTATACAGATTTATACAAAGCATTCGACAAAATTGACAATAGTTTACTCTTATCAAAACTATTAGCTTTGGGAATACATGGTGATTTGTACCGATGGCTAGTCTCCTATCTTGACGGACGATCCCAGTTAATAGCAGTGAATGGCTTTAATTCTGAAATTGTCAATGTATCATCAGGTGTCCCCCAAGGGTCTCACCTGGGACCGTTGCTTTTCACTATATTTATCAATGACATTGTAAAATGCTTTAAGCATGCTAAAGTCTTACTCTTTGCTGATGATTTGAAAATATTTCTATCTATCAACTCTATTACTGATTGCTATAAACTTCAAGAAGATCTTAATAGACTTAATAATTATTGTACTGTCAACTATCTCCACATGAATACAGCTAAATGTTAAGTAATAACCTTTACAAAAAACAAAAAAACCATCGAACATGATTATCGTATTACTAACAGCCAAGTGCTTAAAAAAGTCAATCAAATTCGAGACCTCAGTGTTCTCATTGATAACAAACTTCGTTTAAGGCACATATTGATATGATTGTTAAGAAATCCTTGGGCATGTTAGGATTTTTATTCCGCGTTGGAAAGGAGTTCAACAGTATCCAAACACTCAAAATATTATATTACTCCTATGTTCGTAGTCATCTTGAGTATGCCTCTCCTATATAGAATCCTCTCTATAATATATACACAAAACGTATAGAAGCTGTCCAAAGAAAATTTGTACATCACTTGAACTTCAAAAGACATGTGCGTTATTATGACACGGACAGCTCTATAAAACACTATGGACTCAAAACTCTAAAAAGTAGGAGAGATATTACGGATATGACTTACTTACATAAAATCTTGAATGGTCATATTGACTGTCCGGCTCTTTTGTCATCAATTAATATTAGAGTTCCGAGTAAGAAAACTAGGGACAAGTCATTGTTTCATGTCGAAATTGCTTCAACTAGTCTCTGGCAAAATTCTTTCTTATTGAGAACTTGTAATCATTATAACAAAAAATGTATCGATGCTGATATCTTGTCATGTACTTTAAGCTCTTTCAAACATATAATTAATGGAGCCTTATAATAACCAATTCATTACCAAATACTCGTAGATTAATTCACTTTAACAAAACTAAATAATTATTACCTTACTTTTTCTGTTTTTTATTTATATATTTTTTTTTATTTAAAATAATGTAATACGTGTATGGCAATGTGTATATACATACACGTGCGTATATATAATATTTTTCCACTTTAAGTCTGGTGTTTTTTTTTTCATTTTTTTTTGTTGTTTTATAAATGTTTTATAAATATATATATTTTTTTTAAATAGCCATAAAACTGGCACACTATATTTTACTATTTTTTTGTGAGTACTATGTAAAACGTATATGTGTATATACATACACGTGCGTATATATAATATTTTTCCACTTTAAGTCTGGTGTTTTTTTTTTAATATTTTTTTTGTTGTTGTTGTTTTATAAATGTTTTATAAATATTTTTTTCATTTTTTTTTAAATAGCCATAAAACTGGCACACTATATTTTACTATTTTTTGTGAGTACTATCACTTTACTTTAATCTTACTTTCACTTGTTTTTTTTTACTATTAATGTACAATTTTTTTCTCGATCCTACATCTAGTGTTTTTCAGTTTTCATCGTTATTTTTATTTTTTCTACTCTCATTGTTTTTTATCTTATCTTATCTGTATCTTCTATGTATCACACAGTATTAGACAGTATATACCTATAGTCTATGTTTAGATTGTTTATATAGTTCCTATCTCTGTAATATTAGGCAAAAAAAGTTAATAATTATTGACTTTTTATTTATTATTTGGGCATGATGTGAACATTTGTTATTGGGTTGTAACCTAACTATTATAATTTATGGTTTTGTTTAATGCATGTAACGTTATTAACCTGTAAATGTTCCTAATAAAATAAAATAAAAAAATAAAAATAACACAATTTAAAAAATATGTGTAAATAAAATTTAAATATTAAGACCTGATATAAGTGTAATGTATAAAAACATACATGTAGGTGTATGCGTTCAATTATTTGTGTATGTTAAGGTTTAGAATATTAAAAGAAATTTTTTTTTTAAAAGAAGAAAAATTATATATGGTGTCGTGAAACTGCGACTCCACTATAAATTGGCGAAAAGTGCTGCAGAGTAAAGCCTACGCAACCCTCGAAGGATAAGTCCAGAAACTACGTGATTGCTAAGTTATACGGGACGATTAAATAGCATACACTCGCAAAACCTGATGGATAGTCAGTCGATAGTTGAGATCTGTGCTTTTGGAAAATTAGATAAGCCCAGATTGGAAAAAGGAAAATAGGACTCACCGTTGTAGATGGGGCCTCACTGAACTCCAGTTTGTGGTGTACACTTCACAATGTTTAAATTTAAAAATAGTAATATTCTTATAGTAATAGGTTACGATACATGCGCCCTGTCTGAGTAGCAAAGCACACTGTCACCTCTCCAAAGTTGAGTACATTTTCTCTTGCAACAATTTTTCATGGTGACATTTAGGAAGGAAAGATTAGGTAGGTGGGATAACTTCAGGATTTTGACGTATGCTACCCACCAAGTCTGCGAATGCAATACCCAACCAATCCCATATAATAATGCGCGAACAATAAAAGTAAAATTATTTATGTATTTTTTTATTGTTTTATTTTTTTTTTTTTTAGAAGAAAAGTAAATGATTACAATAATAATATGTTACATTATCAGTTTTTATGGTTACCCAATTAGTAGAGAAATATTCTCGGGTCTAATTGGGGAGCTAGTCTATGTACTTATATTTAGAACTGCTTATAGATAATATGTTACAAAAATGAAAATAAAATACTGTAAGATATTACAAAAAATTGTACCATTAGAAAAATACATATAATTATTGAAATATAATATCAACAAAATATTAGCAACAGATTATATCTGAAAATCATCGATACAAATAAGATAATCTGTTGCTTATCTGTAAAAATACAATGCGAGTTTTAAATTATCAGAGCATTAAACCGCTTACTCGTTAATACGGAATACTTTTTATCCAAACAGTTAGATTTAGCTTTATTATTACGAAAAGTGAGTATTTATGTCGGGGGAGACCAAAAAACATGCAAAAAATATGCATTTAACATTTTAATCGTGTTAAAATTAATTCACTCGCGTTTCTTATTCATCGTTTTTATTTTAACATTTCATCAATGCTGCCAATCATAGAAAAAATATTTTTACGTAAAACAAAGTGAATGCATCATTGACAAGTTTGTACCTGTATTTATAACAGTAGAACATGAAAATAAATATATTAAAATAATTACACAAACCCGCTAGACAAACCCCGCTTTGCCAACAAACCATTCAAAACCTGGGATGTTTTTTAAAAGTATGATGATTTGCGAGTTTATTTTAGAGAATTTATTTTATAAGATTGGTACTTCCGACAAATGTCATATTTGATTGTCTATTAGTTAAAAAAGGAACATTCCGTATGATCCGTGCGTCAAACTTCGACATCACGAACGTTCCGTATTATCCGTGAGGTGGACTAACTGCATATTTACCAATGTTAATTATTAGCAGAGAGAATCAAAATAAGTTCTCTTCTGAAACTTATGTTTGTTCTAAACGGTATTTAATGAAATGTGCTCAGAAGTATTAGACATTGATCTTCCCGGCCCTGATGCGAAGTCGGAAGATACCCCAAATGGGTGCGCAGCAAATACTCGTCTCAGAACAGAAACTCTCTGTGGGGCGGGTACAATTTGGGAGGCGGGAATGAGTACTGCTGTTCCAGGCAATATTTATTAGATAACCAACACCTCTGCCACAGGTCTCTCTTCCAAGTGGTTCATTACGTTTGTTGGCTTAGCAGGGGTTCCCGGGTTTATGGGGTGAGGTTTTTCAGGTCTTGGCGGCGAATGATTGATCTGAATACTCTGCATCACAGATTCATACCCACCCCTCATACCTTTTTCCTTTCAAAACTTCCTTTACACAGTTGACATAGGCCCTCCACAAAGATGACATAGGCCCTGAGGGAAATTATTTGTCTCAGCCTTTTGTGTGGAGTCAATGTAGAAAAAGAAACATTATATAACGGCATAAGTTAAAGGTTGCTTACAATAACGCTTATCGCCAACTATTCCGCCTACCGAGATACTGCAGTGCTACGGAAATGTTCCTGGAGAGACGAGTACATAGTTTCCGTGCACTTCTCCGCCACCGCATGGGAAGTTTATGGCGCAGACTGCGCCATTCGAAGAATGCGATCATCACCGCCATGACTGCCTGGATGGAATCTCCCCTGATAACCCTCTGGAGACGGGAGACGATGAAATACCCTCCGTAAACGGCTATTTACATTCATTTTAGTGTTTGATACATACGTAATTTTTTTTTCTCAGTTTCATTTTTTATGCTTATTTGTTTATTTTATTTAATTTATGTGTTGTTATTTAATTTTTACCGTAACTTATTATTTATCTTTTTTTGTTATTTTACATTATGGAATGTATTGCATTGCACTTTCCCTGCATACATTCTGGAATAAACTTATATTATTATTATTATTATTATAACATAATAATAATTCGAAAAAATTAAAATAAATAGTAAGTGGTCCGGTTGCAGGAAATAAAATCTATTTTTCATTCATGTCTCTTGTGCTTGTCCGTGCTCAGATGCTCGTTCGTGGAGCGATTGTCAATGTTTCCTACCTCCTGCAAAATGAATCTTCAAGTCCAAGTTTTCAGCCTACTTTCCATTGAAAAACGCAACATTAGGCACCTTTAAAGATGACATAACATATCCCCAAAGGGTAATAATAAGGGTACCTAATACCAAATCCTCCTGTGTATGTAGTTAGGTAATCGTTCCTACTCGAACATTTAAAAAAAATCTATTAACAGCGTTTAACCAGCCAGCGGACGAAAATCCACATTTCGTCGAAAGTTGTTCTTACGATCGTTCAGGGCGGTTACAATGAGAAAGATAATTATTCTCCGTACCAGCTTTTTTAAATTATAACTCAATATCGAATTTATTTCAATCCAAATTAGCTTTAATTTATACCTTCATCAAAAAATGCTGAAGGCGTGATGATAAAACTATTAAAATAATGTACTTTTTGTAATTATTTTTTGATTATAAGTACCTATTCATCATTTTTCAATAATGACTAAATTTAATAAGAATGTTAAAAAAATCTGAAATATATTAGTTTGTAAGTGCGCAAATAAATACACAAATGGACCAATTTTCGTCAAGAAACACATGTACGTACATATTTTGTAATGATTTTATTGAAACTAAAATTAAAATTCTAAAATGTGTGTTTGCTAGATAATGTATTGATTTATTTTACTGCATGATTATATTATTTGCAATAAGTGTGGTATAATACAAAATCTTTTTTGAAAATTTAATAAATCTCCCAAAGACCTATGGAATAACCTTATTATACTAAAAATTAAAAAAATTTCTCAAAATTTATTACATGCGAATGCTAGATAAAAGAACAATCTTTCGAAATCCATTTATAATTTTTTGTGGAAAAGAGTCAGTACGTCTAAAATCTTTTTTGAAAATGACGTATTTCCGGTTTTCTCTGGTTTTCCCTCTGAAAATTAAAATTATTTGTGGATAATAAATTTCTAGTTGATGTCAAAAGAAAAGCGGAAAATTTAACATAAGCACAAAACTGTCTCATAAAATCATTATCAAATCAATTATCGTCAGAAACATTAATTTCGGTTTTCAAAATGTTCCACGTAATTCTAATTCAATGAACTCAAATTTGCTTTCATTTAAGTGTAATTTTAACTGACTTTTTGAAGATATCAGACAAGTGATATTGCACCTACCTTAATTTCCTACTTATTGTATAATATTTTTAACAGAAAATTATTTTAATTTTCATATTAAAAATTGGAATTCAAACTATTCTGAGATTTTTCACGGATCTGCGCTGGTTTATAATAAAAAATCCAGAGAGACAAATTTATCTGTTTACACTATCCTACAGACTTTCCTAAGATATATAAATACTTGTAATGAAAACCCTTTTCATAAACTTAACACAGATTTCACCGCACGGGCGCAATTTTTCAGATCGCTCAGTCGAACCTCAAACCTTTTCATTAATTATGAGTGGACTGCTGGCGCCATCTTCCTGTCAGCTGCAGAGGCTGCATTGTCGGGCAGGACTAACGAGACGCCATCTGGGACAGAATCCTGACGCAGTTCCGGATTAGGGAACTCTCGGCCGTGAGATCTGTCAAATTATGGGGAACCCCATTATAATTTTTGGGGACCGCGCTGAATGGCGTGAAATGAACTAGAAGCTTTTATTCGCGACCGCAAAATGAAAGTACAAAAAAAGCATTTTCGAACAAGTTTTTTTGCTAACTAACTGCTGTGCCAAAATATTAGTTAACATTCTGTTTTCTGTAGTCTCATTGTAAATGCGTTAATTTGAAACATGTTAATATGTTGACACTACTGTAAATGAATCGTAATTTTTATTGTAAATAAAAAAAAAATTATTTCATATATTTGGACCGTGAATAAACTAATAAATAAATCTCACCATCGATCAGTTATCTTCCAACTTGGTATAAGGCGAATATACCTATACGTTTTTATTCAATTTCAATTATTTCATTGAACGACCGGTTTCCAACCGGTGAACAGTACTGAACAGTGATCCTTCCAAATTGAAAAATGTTACTGCACATAAGTAGTGACTAATAGACAAACTATCTGTGTATTAAAATAATCCCGTGTCCTCAAAGAATTCATATGTATTTCGGCGTCGAAAGTGGACATCGCGGAAGTGCTGAATTACTATTGGGAGAATCTTTTTTAATCACCGTCTTTACCGTTGTTAATTTCTTGGCGTAAGTTATTTTTGAGTATTTTGCCATGGTTTTCCAAGTTGAAGGTATGTTAACCTTTAAGGTTTATAAATATGTATGTACTTTTGAATTATGTGCCTGCTACTGTAAAGCAAAACTTTAGTTTTAATTTAAAGTCGTGTTCGTATTTCCACAAACTTTGAACTACTTTACATAGTTATAGCTCTACTTTACATTGTACTAAATAACATTGCATAACAGTTTAGTACAAAATGCGTCTACGCCGTTCGCTGCACGTTATTAGACGGTCTGCGAAGAAATTATGTGTGTGATTTGGTAATTTTTGACTTTATTTCAGGTCCTGTGATTCTTTATGCGGATGCACTTGTTGAACATTTGGTTAACTAAAACAGGGAATGACGAAGACAGAGCTTGCCACGTTTTACAAGTTTCCCTTAATTTTAACCATTATTAAATCATTTCCTTTTCAAATATCTGTATTATCATAAATTCCTGAATAATGCCAACGAACATCCCATAATACTTGGAGATAATTGTAACGAAAAATGTGACTATTACCGGAATATTATAATATATTATTATGTTTGTTTTTCCCAAGTTTAAGTTTTAACTAATTCTAAAAATCACGATAAACAATTCATTAAATAAATAATGAACTAAATAAATAATTCATTGTTAATTAGGTGACCGGACAACTCAGACTCAACTCAACACTTCCTTTGAAAAGTCATTAGAAGTGAAGAAAAAAATACACAAAAAATTGGAAACAGGTTACGTTGGGTTATGTTCGTTAGTTGTTTTCGGGTGTTATGGCGTGTTGCCCTACCTCCTTCTTTAGCAACGTTTCGGACAGCGTTACGTAGTCCATCATCAGAGCAGATGTGTAGATGTAGATCTGACGATGGACACTGTAACGCTGTCCGAAACGTTGGCTAAAGAAGGAGGTAGCGCAACACGCCACAACACCTCAAAAACAACAAACGAAAATACTTTTGGCCGTGAAAATCTGAAATCATATCTACGATGGGTTAGGATATGGGCTATTTTCAATTTTTTTTCATAGAATTTAATGACTTTTCAGAGAGGTGTTGAGTTAAGATGATTCTGAGTTGTCATGGAAGCTGTGAATTATACATCAAATATCACCTACTGCAATGGTAAATGTATGGGTAACCGTATACAAGCCGTAAAGGTAGGGAAAAACCAATCAAAATATGCAACCCTTTCATCTGGAGTACCCCAGGGGTCTGTTCTGGGCCCACTTCTTTTCATCCTCTTCACAAATGATATCGCTAAAATAATCGAATCATTTGGCCTTCTATCTCACTGCTACGCTGATGACCAACAACTTTACTTTTACTGCTTACCAGAGGAAGTAGACAGTCTAAAAACTCGCATGATTGAGTGTCTAGAAGCAATTACCCGCTGGATGACCTCAAATAGATTAAAACTAAATCCGTCAAAGACTGAGTTTCTTTGGACCGCCACAAGCAGACGTCAGCATAACATTGATAACTCCCCAATAACTATTTCAGGAAGCGACATCACTCCAAAGACTTGTATAAAACTACTGGGTGTCAATCTGGACGCTGATTTTTCCCTTAAAACCCAAGTGAACAGAACCGTAAGCACAGGATTTTTTCAATTAAGGCAAATTAAAGCAGTAAGGAGAAACCTGCCAACAGAGGCGACTAAATTACTAGTCAATTCGTATGTGGTTTCACGTTTAGATTATTGCAACGGAATATATGCAAGTCTTCCAAATATCAAATTAACAAATTACAATCCGTTTTCAACGCTGCGGCAAGACTTATCACCGGCGTATCAAAATATTCCCATATTTCAGAGCATCTCAAAAATCTACACTGGCTTAAATGTCCTGAAAGGATCCAGTTTAAGCTCTGCTGGATGGTATTTAAGTCCCTTAACGGAATGGCTCCGGCTTATTTATCGGAATTGTGTATTCCAGAAATTTCCAATCATCGACAGTCAACCCTGAGGTCAGCAGCGTCATCAGCTATCGGAAGGTTAAAGGAACCAAAGCGCACACCAGATACTAAGTTTGGTGAGCGCGCTTTCGGAGTGTCAGGACCTAAAGCCTGGAACGGACTGCCACATGACTTAAGAATGATCACAGACGCGGCGGAATTTAGAGCTAGACTTAAAACTCACCTTTTCAGACAGTCGTATCCATAAACTCAAAATCTTTCACCTTCACTTTCAATGCCCGCGAAACCGTAAATAACTAACCTGTAAAAACGTAGAAAAAAAAAATAATAAAAAAAAATAAAAAATAAAAAATAAAAAAAAATAAAAATAAAATGTAAGCGTTTGTGAAGGTCATTTCATGAACATTCTCCAGCCCTAAAGATTCCGAAATTCTCCAGTATTTTAAAATAAATATCAACTATACTTTTGCCACTAATCTCCAATAGTCCTAAATTCTCCAGTATTTTAAAATAAATACCTCTACTTTTGCCACTAATCTATTCACAAATGTAATAGGTACTAACAGCGATGAGGGTAGCAAATAATGTAAAATCACGCAATGTCCAATGTGTTAACTGTAATGTCCTCCGCGTGCAAAGCCGTATCTTCTCCAAGCATAAACTTATAATTAAAGTGTGTTTATCGGAAGTGACCTGCCAGGTAAGTATGTTTCTGTATCCATTTGTAAATAGTAAAATCAGTTAGAACCTAAGCATTCATAATAAATTGTACAGCGCCCTTGAGGTGATTTTTCACAAAAACGGCGCTTTATAAATTATCCAATTATTATTATTATTATTAAATACAACTTTTTTATTATAAAGTCTTGCCAAATGTTACACATAAAAATTTAAACAAAACCTGGAAAATAATAGTGAGGAACAATGTAAACTGTTAGAGGGAGAACACAAAACAATTATAATGTTTGTTTTCACAAGGGTACTTTTAATTTGAATAGACAATAATGTTAGTGGCTCCATGCCAACTCAGAATGAAACCAACTCAGAAACACCTCAGAAAGGTCATTAAAAACTATGAAAAAATAATTTTAAAATAGCCTGTAACCCTAAACTAACTTAACCTATTTAAACAATTTTTTTATATTTTTTTATCATCACTCTTAATGACCTTTCTGAGGTGCTTTTGAGTTGGTTTCTGTGATGTAGAGTAATTAAGTATTTCATATGGAAAGAATACGATAGATGGCGGTAAGCATGTAGCTTGCACCATAGCTCGCCAGATGGCATTGGCGTACAAGAAGCAGTCTCGGAGATGGACTTGACGAGCTCCTCTGGCAAGGCCGCAGAGATTTACCTACCCCCGAATAGTAAACAGTCGTAGCTAACCAGCTAGGTTATTCCAGTAAATAAACACTTTTATATTCAAAGAACCGTATTTAATAATTACTATCTGCCGAGGAAAGGGCAGACATAACAATTGGCGCAGCCGTATAAGTATAATTGTGTGAAAGTTACGCGTGCGAAACTGCTGGCGTGACTTGCAGTTTTGGCAAGGAATCGGAAAAGATTCTGCTCGAGATTAAGGAGCATTTGGTTCCGTGGCTACGGGCTGGTTAAGAAGATTTTTGTTTTAGGAACAGAAGTGAAATACCGCAAGGAGGCGATCTGGTTGTGGATCGTTGGATTAATCAGAAGTTTCAAGGTCAAAACGGATCATTGGGTTAATAGTTTCAAGGACGAATCTGTGGATCATTGGATTAATCAGAAGACAAGGATAAAACCCAGAGGGAGACCAGAAGAGTTCCTGAGATAAGTATTTTTGATTCTTTGAGAGGGATTATTTGTTATTGTTTTCTTGTTGATTTTTCTTTGCCGATTTATTTGTTGGGAGTTATGGAATCGGGTAGAATACCACCGTTTTGCCATCTCTCCGGAGACTGGGGGTTGTTTCGACTTCGGATAGAGCAATTTTTCGTGATCCATGATGACAAAGCGTCTGTGGAGAAAAAACGGGCTTTTTTATTGAATCTCCTAGAATCAGAAACGTTGACCTTACTAATTAATCTGTGTTTTCCAAGTAAAGTAACGGACTTATCTTTTGATAAACTTTTAGCGCTTCTCGACAAACATTGTAACAAAAATCGTTCAGTTTTTAAAGAACGGGAGAATTTTTTTTTAGCGAGGCAACAACAAGGCGAGACGATAAGAGATTTCGCGGTTAGACTTCGTTCTTTAGCAACGTATTGTCAATTCGAAACGAGGCTTGAAAAAAACCTCATAGACATGTTTGCAATCAGGTTGTTACCGGGACGCGCGAAGGAGAAAATTTTCGTAGAAGGGCAAACGTTGTCGTTTAATGAAATAGAAGGACTTGCAGTTAGTATGTCAACTTTGGATAGTGCTAATACAGTAAAATCAGAAGTAAACCTAGTAAAAAAACGAGTTACTAGCGATGGGTTCAAGCGAGATCAGCGTAGGGAACGATCGACGAGCCCCAAGGGTAGTTTTAACACAAAACCAGCTTATAGGTTAGGATCAAATTCAGGTACGAATTTTAGATCACCCGTGGGTAGTGTTAAAAAACAGTGTTTTATTTGCAAAAGGAATGATCATCTATCGTTTGATTGTAAATTTCGTAATGCGAAATGTTTTAAATGTAAGGGCGTTGGGCATTTACAGAAATTCTGCAAGAATAATCCTATAAATCCCATTTTTGAAAATCACAGGGATAGTAAAGTTTTAGTTGCGTCAATTAGTCCGATTACTGCTGAAATTGAAATTAATAACAAGAAGTTTACGGCAATGATTGATTCCGGTTCATCTTTATGTGTGATGCCGGAGGGTATTTTTAAACGACATTTTAGTTCAATCATTTTGTCACAAGACAAGCGGATTATTTCAGGTTATGGAAATAATCGTTTAAAAGTCGTAGGAAAGGCGATTTTTGATGTGAAATTTAAGGGTAGGAACAAAAATATTAATTTTATTGTAGTAATAAAAGGAACAGAATTAATTGTGGGAAGAGATTTTATGGAATGTTTCGATCTTGGGATAACTTCTCAGGAGACAATTAATTTAGTGACGCCGCAAATGAGGAATGGAAAAAGGTTTATTCAAGATTACCCGGAAGGTTTTTCTAACTAGTTGGGAAAATTAAAAAAAAAAAAATTTTAAGTTTTTTTTGTTTTTGTATTTTTTTCTTGTGGTTTGTAAATTTTTTAGGTGTCTTTTATAGTGAATAAAGACGCGGGTCCAAATTTTTTTTTCAATGCTAGGCCGATCCTATTAACAATAAAAGTAAGTTGAGTCTGAATTAAAGTCAATAGTAAAAGACGGAATAAATTCTTCGATTAATTAGTGGGGAGTTTGCTTCCCCGAGAGTACCATTAAGTAGGAGGAAGGGTGATATCATTTTGATATTAGAGTTGTTTGTACATGGCGTTACTTAACAACTTCACCGATCATATTTGTTTGTAGAATTTGTTTGTACATGACGATACTTACAAGCTACCCGATCTCGTTCGTATTAGAATTTGTAGTACATGGCGTTACTCACAAATTATGCGTTCATTTTTTTATTTTTATTTTGGAAATTTTAGCTTTTTGTACATGGCGTTACTTAAGTGATAATTTCAAGATACCCGTAGCTTACGTTGGTACATGACGATACCTTCGAGCTTTAGCTATAGGATTGGGGTTGAACAAATTTTTTCGGTTTGGTACGGAAGAGAATGACATTATGGGTAGACATTTTGTCATTGATGAGGATTTTAGGTGAACACAAAAACATTCCGGTTTTGGCGGCTAACAGATTGCAGCGTTATGGCATTATATTAGCAGGATTTGCGTATAAGGTAGAATTTGTTAAGTCATGTCATAATCATGCGGATTTTCTATCTCGGCTTCCGGTAGAAAATTCTCAAGAAGAATTTGAAGATGATTATGGATCAGATTTTGTGTGTTATGTAGATAAATGCGAGCACATAGATATCAAGCTCATTTCCACAGCTATAGAGACAGACACGGTTATTCAGGAAGTTTTAACGTGTTTGCGTAAGGGCTGGCCAAAACGAGTTGGTCGAGATGATGTACTGTGGAGATTCTGGGTTAAGAGAAACGAAATGTCCATAGTCAAGGATTGCCTTTTCTGGCAACATAGAATTGTCATTCCGAGTTCCTTACAAGAACATGTGCTAGAGTTATTACACAGATCTCATTTAGGAATAGTTAAAATAAAGGGCCTAGCAAAAGCTTATTTTTGGTGGCCATCACTGAACAATGACATTGAAAAAATGGTTCTAAAATGTGATGATTGCGCGGCTATGAGGCCGGCACCTTCAAAGAGTCATTTGTCAGTGTGGCCGAACCCTGGGGCAACTTGGAGTAGGGTGCATGTAGACTACTGCGGACCGGTAGCAGGAAAAATGTTTCTTGTAATTTGTGACGCTTTTTCCAAGTGGATCGATTGCTTAGAGGTTCCAAGGGCGGATTCGTTTAACACGATTAAGGAATTGAGAAGAATTTTCTCTAATTTTGGTAACCCTGATTGCATAGTTTCGGATAATGGAACAGCATTTTCTAGTGTAGAGTTTAAAGAATTTCTTAAAGAGAATAACATAGAACTTTTAAATTCACCGGTAAAATTCCCTCAGTGTAATGGACAAGCTGAAAATTCAGTTAGAACGGTAAAAAATTTAAAAAAAAAAATTATGGTTAGGAATAATTTTCCAGTAAATTATGAAAGTAGATTATGTGATTTTCTATCGGATTATCGAAATTCGCCACATTGCACAACGGGATTAGAACCGGCAGTCTTGATGTTTGGTAGGAGACTGAAATCAACTTTCAGTAGTTTAATTCCTAAAACCACTCAGGAAGATGTGTCAGAACAGAGAAAAATAGCTAACGATAATATAAAAAGGAGTCAAGATAATCAAA
Source organism: Limnephilus marmoratus (assembly GCA_917880885.1). NCBI lineage: Eukaryota > Metazoa > Arthropoda > Insecta > Trichoptera > Limnephilidae > Limnephilus > Limnephilus marmoratus. The sequence goes on from OU862908.1 coordinate 43,188,760, forward strand.
TAAGGAATTATGGGGGCGTAAAAATTAGGAATTTACATGTTGGACAGAAGTGTCTGGTCAAGGACTTCCGTCAGGTGAATAAAGTTGGTTGGGTTAGAGGTATTGTAGAAAGGAAAGTGGGTAAAAAAGTTTATATCGCTAGGATCTGTGGTACTCCGTTGACTTGGAAGAGGCATATTGATCAGTTAAAGAGTTTATCTGTGAAATGGGAAGAGGAGAGTGAAGATAATAACCCACCCACCGCGTCTGAGGTCACGAAATGCGCTTCAGACGAGTTGGGGACCTCAGCTTTGTTGAAGGGGCTAACGTGGAGTTCTCTTGATTTCAGATTACCAGCGGATGATCGAGAGCAAACTACTCAACTAAGACCTTGGGAAGGAAGGCTCCGTTCAAGGCGTTCATAAAGGTCCCTCCCAGAGAAACAGAAATATTTAAGTTGAAATATTTAAAATCATGACTATGTTTGGTTGAATTTAGTGTATAAAATCGTGTATAAATGAAATATTTAAAATCCTATTTTTTTTGTCAAATTGTATAACTTCTTTGAAAAGAACATGTCTTGTATTTATTGTAGCCAGGGCTTGAGGTTAGGTGGGGGAGGGTGTGATGTAGAGTAATTAAGTATTTCATATGGAAAGAATACGATAGATGGCGGTAAGCATGTAGCTTGCACCATAGCTCGCCAGATGGCATTGGCGTACAAGAAGCAGTCTCGGAGATGGACTTGACGAGCTCCTCTGGCAAGGCCGCAGAGATTTACCTACCCCCGAATAGTAAACAGTCGTAGCTAACCAGCTAGGTTATTCCAGTAAATAAACACTTTTATATTCAAAGAACCGTATTTAATAATTACTATCTGCCGAGGAAAGGGCAGACATAACAGTTTCATTCTGACTCAGAATTTCTGGGTTGTCCGTTCACCAATGTTAGTATTTATGTACCAAACAAATAGAAATTTAAGTACTTGAGCAATCAAGATGGGAAAAGCGTTGACAAACTACTACCGAGCAAATTAATAGGACTTCTTTGTAATTATGTATCACCAATAAATAAAAAAAGTCCTAAAATACACACATATTATCAGCATTCACCACCCTTTCAAATTACAAATTCTCTTTGAAAAATCAACAACGATCAATGTAACCCAACTTATATTATTTTTACATAGTTAATGCCCAAAAATCTTCTTCTTCGATGATATATTACATTGATGAAAATTACCTTCAAAAGTTATAAAAAGAAAGTTGTTCCAACAAAAATTATAATTATTAATAACGCCCAGTGACTTGACTGCAAATCTGTTATTCTTTTGCCAGTAGCTTAATAATTTTATCCGCACTGCAGCAGTGTCCATTAATTTGTACAGACTTCAGCACTGTCCAGATGATGGACCCGGGAGTCGGGCGTCGGTAGTCAGGCGTCGGCATCGGCGCCGGCAGATAACCGGGAGTCCGCTATGGAAAGACGCGGCGGCGAATATCAAATCAGGCCGCCCATCTCCGTGTTAATTAATTCAGCGGGAAGCCAATTATAATGGTCAATCTGCCACTCGGGGCGCATTGATAAACCGCTGTACTTGATACTATTATATTGACATGAATATTTGGAGATTAGTACGAACTAGTAAACAAATTTAAAGCTATGGTGCTTCAGTCAGCAGTAGAAATGTTTATTATTTGAGTATTTCCCCTTCGGATTTGCAAAAATATCACAAATTATTTGACGACAACCTCCTTGGATTAGGCTTTAAAATGCTTGGTTATGATCACGCGTTCTCATCTCGGTGAGCGCAAAAATTTTATTAGTTTTTTTAATGTGCTATTTCATGTGTAATATTAATTAAATAAAATGTGTAGGTATTTACAGAAACAAAAATCACCCGAAAAAATGGTTTCAGTTGTGTTTAGTGGCCTTCCTTGTATCTTTGATATCTTCCTCTTCCCCATCTCCTTTCCTTATTCACTGCCTTCAGTCACACAACACACTAATAACAACACACCATACCACAGGGATGTGACTGACTCTGGACAGTTGAGACTTTTATGGTGCATTATTCTGGACCAAAATTAAGCTATGAAATATATATTTTTCATAAATAGATTATTTTCTCGGTAAATGTATTAAGAAATTATGTCGAAAATATTTTTTTAATTATAAGTGCGTGTGACGGAGATAAACAGCAACAAGTTTTTTTTTGTAGATTGCATCGAAAAATTCAAATAAAAATAATAAAATACAAGCCCACATGTACCTATGTACTTGTAATGTATGATTGAAAGAGGTTGAATACAAGCGAGAAAGAATGCTTATACTTGATATACGAGTATAAAAGTATGCATGCGTGTTCCGCCCTCTTTTGGTTATTTGTTCGTTCCCCAATAAACACATACGAGATGATACGACACGATTGTACCCCATCCAGGGGCACTCCTGTCCCGGTGAGACCGGTACATCAGGAGGCCCTGATTTGTTAGGACTTGGAACACGTGCTCTGAGGATGGGAAGGAGGTTGGTGTTTAATCGACCATTAAATGGTAACCTAACCTAAATAGATTAGTTCTACTCATGGTGATGGCTCATATGTGTGTCAATCAACGTCAGTGCTCCGAAACCTTTAACTATCAGCTGTATGTGAAGTGCTGCAAACTAAAAATGGCCTGAAGTCTTTTCAAGAAAATAACTAAATACGAGTAATACCCTGTTTGACGATTGCTAAAATACACAAATCAATTAAGCATTATAAGTCAAGCAATCAAAAACCAAACAAGCATCGTTGCATTGGTAGAATCGTGGCACCCCACACTGTGTGTCGTTGTTCAACGGTTGCCATTCTCTAGATCAGTGGTTCCCAACTTTTTTCTGACCCGGGACCACTTGTACGTTTATTTTTTCGACAGGGACCACAAGTGCGGGCACCCGACCGAGTTTCACCCCCAAGACCACAATTCTCTAGCCACCCTCCCCCCCTCATCTCTCCCAGGACGGACCAATTTTTCATGAAGTCGAAATCTGTGTTTTGTCAACTTGGGAAAAGGGGGGGGGGGGGGGATGACACCACGTTGTCCGCCCTATCATCCAACATATGGAGGCCATAGCACAGGTGAGCGAGCTACCCAGTGAGGCCGACATTGCTAAATTGCATCTGAAATGTAAGATATTATATCAAATAATATCCCTCCCAGGTGCCACCCATGCTAGCCTAAGCCACTGCTTGTGGTCAGTGGCGTAGGCTAGCATGGGTAGCACCCGGAACAGATAGCACAACGGGAAGGGCGTCATCGGATAGGGTAGGACGGGTTCTAGCAGAATATTTACCACAAAGGAGGGGGCGGAATGGGACAGGGTGGGACGGGTTCTAGCAGAATATTTACCACAACAGAGGGGGTAGAACGGGTTAGGATGAGATGAGGCGAAACGGAATACTATGATGGCCACTGACCACAAGGTACAATAATGATAAACTGAATATTGTCCAGATTTTTTTTAATCAGACTTCTCGACCAGGGACCGCTCGCGCGCTGGCTCGTTTATTGACCGGCGGACCATCTTCTAGCCTCTTGCGGACCACTGGTTGGGAAACCCTGCTCTAGATCAAGGGTTTGAGAAGCACCCGATGACATAAAGAAAAAACTTCAACAAATTAATAAATTAAAGTGAAAAAGAGGGGTATTTTCTTATTAGTATGAGGTAATTCTTTGCCTTCTGTAATGCTGGCCTTTTGTTGACAGTGACACTTCACACATCACCGCTTAAGATTGTCGAAGACTTACAGTCATAAATATATAATTTTGTATGTTAATTAATTCACAGATAAAGAAATTTTATTATATTTTGAAAGACATTAATGTCATGATTAAATCGATTTCCCTAATACCTGTACAAAATCTCGTACCAGCCGGTAGGATATACATACTACATGAGGCATGTCACAGAAGAATTAAAAATACGTAATTAAATAAACTTTAAAAAATTAACATATATATTATGTTCTTCGTATAATAAAGGCTAAATAATAAAAGCTATTTTTGTATTATTTCTGGTTATCCTTTTCCGGAACAAAAATTAAAGCAAACGTCCCGGCTAATTAGGTATGTAACGTAGGTACTGGAGTTGAAACATTTAAAGTAGTACCATTAGGTCCACCGCGACGAGGGCATATGTTGTTAGCAGTGTAGCGCTATCCGCCATCCTGATAATTGGAGCTTTTCCAGCGATAAAACCCGCCGGAGAAACAATTCCACAAAGGCTTTAATTTCTAAGCACGTAACGTACTGCATACAGAGGACCGGAAAAACTGAGCTTCCTGAACAAAACTTTTACAGTCCTGCGTTTTTTTCAAACGCTTCAGAAAAAGATTTCATCGCCATTCGGCTCGAGCCGTTTTAGCTTTTTTCAATGGACAGTTTAGTTATAAACTAACAGCTGAACAAGTACGATGTCACATTGAAAGTTTCTGCGTCAACAATATTGGTATGATTTTTTTTTAAACATAAAAAGTTGCCAACCCATCGAATCGTGTCGTTATACTAATATTTTCAGTTTTTTTTTTTTAATTTTCGTTGACTTTGTTATTGGGAGCTTTTGCTAACACTTCAGAAAAAATATCTTTGAATCAAGATATTTTTAACACTCATGGGAATAACGCTCATGGAAAATACAGCACACACTTTTATACAACCTGGAAAACTGTGTAAGATATCTCGATGAACGTAAAAAAAAATTGATTTAAATATTTCTATTATTTGTTACCTTTAATTTATTTGTTTGTTACCTTTTACTAATACGATTACTCTTACAACCCATGACAAATAGATTTCAAATTTGTTCGTTTTTTGTATCTAATTATATGTAGAATTTTACATTTTTCAGTTCTTCATTAAATTTTTTCCCGAAAAAAAAACAACGCCTGTTAATTCCAAAAATCTTTTAATTGACCCGACATTCCTGAATCCATATCTTTTCATTTGCCCGGCATATCACTTAAACACAAAATTTTAATATTTGGCGCAAAATTTTTATTTTATATCTATGAACGAAATTTGATGCCGTGCAAACAATGCTTTCAACTTTATTATGACTATGAACTTGAAAAACAAGAAAGTTGACTAAGTAAAACGAACATCGAGAATATTATTTAAATTGTTTTGTTCTAGTTAACAAGAATACTAAATTAGAATATAAAACGGGTTTATTCATGTTATAACCTGTAGCACATAAATAAAAGGTACGTTATTTTACTCCATTTGCTCCGTCAACATATCAAAATATTGCCCCATTGTTAAATAAGTACTTCGTTTCGATTCGCGATCTAAGGTCACATGTAACCTTTTATCTGTGCGCTTAGGTCACATGTAACCTTTTATCCGTACACCCAGGTCACCTGTAGCCCATAATTTATGTTTCACCTGACCAGGCGGGCTGTGGTGGTGGTCAGACGATATTCTCAGGTCATTAAATGTCGGAGATAGAGAACACGGCCAGCATTAACCATTAACCGCTCTAATGTGCTTTATATCTATTGGGGAAATTGTTTTTGGGAACATGCGGGACTAATATTCTGCGGTCATATTTAAAATGGAGCATTTAAGCGTTATCTGAACCGTTTAGGTAATCCATTTAATCCTAAATGGTATACTGAAACATTAAACACTTTTTATGGTCAATGAAAAAACACGCGGTCCTACTGGGATGAAAAAGTGATAACAATAATTGAAATGAATTGTTTTTTAAAATAAAAATATGCGATTTACAAGTTTTTTTAGTGGTTCGCGGATTGCTTTGGTCAGGTTTTACATTTTAATAAGTTACAGTTATTATAGTTTTATTCATAAATGTTTTAATACATTTTCATTTTTCCAGAGCAAGTAAGCAATTTACAAATTGAGAGGCGGGTAAATTGGGAGCTCGCAGTAAAAAATTGTGTTGTAACTAAAAACTTGAAGGGCTTGAAGTGAATATTATGTAACTTTTTTTAATATGTTTATTTAGTTATTAATTGTACAAAAATTTATCTTACTCAAATCTTACTCAGATCAATCAGTTTGATTGTAAGAAATCTCTCATTTTGCCTATTTATTTACTTACAATATGTAAAATGTTCGATATTTTGGTGCGTAATACATATCTAGTAATTACTTAATTTTATTTATTTTATTTTATTTTAAATACATAAACGGCTATACTGCCTTTTATAAATAAACATATAATAGAGTACAAAAGTAAGAAAAATAATATCATTACATTATAGTAGTTTTAAACTTAAAAATAACATACAATTATTTTATGTATCACAACAAAAAATAGCAAAAAAGAACAATGAGAAATATCATCATTTCATTTCAACATGTCCATATTGCGTATATAAAGTTACATTATGGAAAAATAATTTTTGAGTGCATGTTTATATTGCGCTAATTTTAAGAAATAAATGTCGCCGATGTTAGCATATTCATTTCCCAAAATGTGTAATCGACTGATTGGTGAGTAATAATGTGATAATGTATGTGTGTTATTATAGTAGAATGGTAGAGTCAGTCTATTGTTTATCACAGATCACAGATTTTTCTACGATCTGATAAATTTACGAGATTAGTCCAGTTTAATAACAAATTATAGTCCACGGATTCTCTTGGAATACCTAATTTAAAATTAATATACCTAAGGAATCTATGCTGGACTTTTTCAATCATAATATAATACTTAATATTAAAATACTTAACTAATTATTATAATGCTTATTAAAATATTAATTTTATTTTGAACATTGGTTAAAAGATCTAGGTACCTATTCGTTCACAATATTATTTGTTTTCAATATTATTTGTTTGTCATAGATCTAGGTATTTGTATACAATATTTTTGTTTTCATGTTCTACTGAAGTAGAATGATCTAACTTTTTTTTGGATTTTTGAATAGGATGTCTCATTTTTAATATTTTCAGGTAATGCATTTACATTTTGAGATATATTAATAATAAACATTTCTGCTTCTCTATGCCTAGTAGGGTAGTTGTAGTTTACAGGTTTTTTGAATTCTGTATTCCAGAATTCATCTAGCGTTAATTAGTAATCTACCTTACTATGTATAGAGAGCACATTACACAAGAAGAACATTTTTTTATAATCGCCATCACATAATTGAACTTTGGTTTTTGCCTGATATCAATTTTAGGTAACGGATTTGTAGTTGTTCTATTTTACTTAAGAACGTTTTGTATGTTAAACCGTAACTATTTATTCCGTATCCTATTATTGATTCTGCTAATTCGTTGTATATGCAGTATAATATATTTTTATAAACAAAGTTTTTTATGTGGTAAAATTTTTCTAATATGGATCTTAATCTATTACATATATTTTTAATATGAATTATTATTAACTGACTAATTATTTTGAGTTTCTTTATCCATTCAAAATATCAGAAGGATGCGATACTACCACATTGACTGTGAAGTGTTGACCGGAGGGGTGACAGGAAATGAACATAATAGTGTCGACTTTGCAAGCGGTGAGCACGATCATGAGCAGAGTCGATCGATAAATGCTTTATCGATAATGTCGGTAACTTGCCACTATTCCCGAGCATGACTGCAGATCGTCGACGAACAAATACAACGACTAAGTATTCATAATTTATTCCACGTGGACTGTTTCTTTGAACGTTAGTGTCTGCAGTCGTGCTCGGGAATGATGACGAGTTACGGACATTCTCGATAAATCCTTCATCAAGCGACCGTGCTAGATATCTACATGTCATGGGCGCGCTGGCTTGGTGATCCTAGTGTTCAGAAGTTAGAATTGCCGAACCGCCACAACCTAGTACAAAAACTGATAAAATAATGATTGTATGCTTATTGGATGCTATCACTGAAGCGATAGAAGCATTATGGTGATTTACTTTTCGGGTGTCATGCCGTGTTGTGCTGCTTTCTTCTTGTGTCCATCATTAGGATAGATGATGGACACTGCTCTGTCCGAAACGTTGGTTAAAATAAATCACAATAATACTTTTGGCCGTTAAAAACGACCATGTTGTAGGCGTTTCAGTGTCGGCGGATTGTTGCAATTTTCGTTACTTCTCGTGAAATTGTTTATATTACCGAACTTACCTACTTTTATAACAGTTAATCAATTTAAATTACTGGTCTATGTCACAGGAATCGAAAGATCTATCAGTTTTAGGGTACGAATACGTATTGAGGCGTAACATTTCTATATGCGGATGTATCGGTCCATCCTCAAAATACCCTGTAATATTGGCTAAACATTACTAAATAACCCTCTCGGTTCACACTAAATGATTTAAACACAAAATGTCCGCGCGGCGAGGATTTGGGATTTAAACCTCACGACAAACATATCAGTAAGATCGAATCCGCTTATAAATTGATTTAGGCTCCGAATCATGGACGAATATACTATACCTTTTGCAATATAATACAAGTTGAAACAGTAGATAATCTCTATGCCTACTTATTTAAAGTCATTGATAAATAAAACCTATAATAACCCAAATGTTGTTGTAACTTTAGCGTAATATTAATACCAGGACAGTACCTACTACATGGGGTGGCAAGATACGGTCCAGCGGTGGATTGTGAAATTAAAAAATGACTGATAGAAAATTGATAATTTAGGTTAGGTAGGTACTTGAATTTTATGAATTTCTTGCCTGTACATAACTAGACACAGAAACAGTGGCGCGCAACAGAGAAAAGTAAACATGAGTCATTTTTTTACCATTTATTTCCACAACCAAAATTAAACTCACTCTTTTATGTACACTTTTTGTGTGGAAATTTCCAGTCCAGGATTTTGAAAGAGATTCGACTTTAAAAGTATAACCTTACGCCCATGTTATGTGGAGCATCTATATATACTGCATTTTGGCTATAAAGCTCCTGAGCAATTTCTTTCGTCGAGGTACATCTTATGAAATAACACACATTCTTTTCATTGTGGTTTCTTCCCAAGGAATTGACAATGCAACAGTGCTGTAACTGCACAAAATAACACTTCTCTAATTGCAACTTAAAATACAGCATTCTGCTAGAATAACATTACAATTTTTTATGTATATACCGCACCTAACAACTCCCAAAGACCTGGAGCCAGTGAGACTATCTCATCCCGATTAGGGTATTTTGAAGCTAAAGACAGTGAGGAGGGGATGAAGATGGGGAGAGGAAGGTGGGGAAGTTACGATCTGGTTACCAAACATGACTAAGGCCACTTCAAGCAACGTTTCAATTCTGAATAGTGTTCTAGAAGTACTGAGTACTTTCACACCGGAACGTGCCTCAAGTACACATTATATTATTTTATAAGATTAAATTGTAAAAGGACACAATTCAATAAAATAAAATTTACTTTTGCACCGGGATTTGAACCTCCGACCTTCGGATTCATAGTCAAGAGCTTTACCCCTACACTGAAACTCTACTTACCCTCGGCCATCCAAATACACGTTAGTTTTTAACATTAGCTCAACAACTCAACATGTCTATACTTATGTCATCTGTGGGGTTTGCTCTGTGGAGGGTCCTTTTAAGGAAAGGAAGGAGAGGAAGTTAACGTATTTACAGCTATGCATGCCAAGTGCGCGTCTCACGATGTATCAATTTGATTTATCTCCACAAAATAAATTTTGAGAAAAATGACTGTAATTTAATTAAATTTAATAACAATTTTAAATTTTGTTAAATGTTTGATTGAAAATCAATTTGAAATAGTTAAAAAAAAAAATTATCTGGAATTTTATAACAAAACTAGCTGATCCGGTGAACTTCGTACCGCCTCAGAATCAAAAACTGTTGTCAACTTATTAGCTGAATTGATCTAAATTGTTTCTCCCTGCGTATCCCATACCTTGATCTAAATTGTTTCTCCCTGCGTATCCTTTCCCCTCTCGCGTTCCTTCTCCCTCTCCCCACTCCACTTCTCCCCTTCCCCCGTCCCGCTAACCCCCCTTCCTGAGTTCGTTTCCCCCCTCCCCCCTCCCCCCCTTCCCCCTCCCCCCTCCCCCCTTACCCCACCCCCTCCCCTCCCCTCCCCCACCCCCCTCCCCCCTCCCCCCCCCCTTTCCCCTACCCCCCCCTCCCTCCCCCGGTTCACAGTTCAATATTATACCCCTTACAATATTGCTGCAGTTCTTTCAAAATAGGAGAATTCGTTCCATACAAAATGTATGGGGAAAATAATTTTCTTCGGAGTGGAACATCCTTTACTTTTAGGGGTATGAAAAATAGATGTTGGTCGATTCTCAGACCTACCAGATAAGCACACAAAATTTCATCAAAATTGGTCCAGCCGTTTCGGAGGAGTATGGTAACAAACACCGTGACACGAGAATTTTATATATTAGATTATAAACGAATTGTTAACCAAATTTCAAATTGTTACTTCTCTTAGTTTACGACGATAGGAACAAAATTTTACAGTCATTTATCATTAAACTAGCTTTTTGAAGATACAGCATATTGTCATTCCACGGAAGCTTACAAAAAAAAAAAAGTATTTTTTTTTTAATATCGCCTAAGAGTGTTAAGTGTTCCTGGCTATACCTGTACATAGAAACTCTAATTGGGCTGTATTTGATGACGGAAAGTTGAAAGCATGGCTAAAAGGTAAATCAACGCCTACCGTTCGATTTGGAATGTTGGTCTTTTACCCTGATAATACTGAGAGTTTACCAGTCTGGAACGTGCACAAATATAATAAATACCTATACCCAAGTTAAATGAAAATTATTTGTTCATTCCGATGATTCGAAATTCCGTATTCGAACCCGCGACCTATGGATTCGCAGTCGAAAATCTGCTAGACCACAGTGGTCGATAAGTTGGGATTAGTCAGGGCACGCCGCTGTACAGCTGATATAGAAGTGTAGAGCCTTCTAACACACCAGCAAACGGTGACGGTTGTGTGTTCCCATATCTGGCAGAAATTTGTGGTTTGCGCCGGGATTAAAAGCTTAGAGCTGAATGAAAATGCTCGCTAAATCATCAAAACCTAGCCACGCTTCAGCGGCTAAACGTATCTATGTGTGTGTTTCGTGATAGTTTAGTTTAGCGCATTAACCACGTACGTACGTAGGGTAGGTACACCAACCTAGTCAAATGTTATTGTGTTCTGGAGTAGACCCTCGAAAAATCATTGAATATTTGATTTACAATTCTGAAAAAGGAAACTAAAATTATTTTTTTTAGTTTGTTTAATAAACCGTTCCAGCTTTGAAAATGATATTATTAGGAAATTATTATCTTTGATTAGAATGTACGAGTATGCTATGTAGGTAAGTGAATTTGTCAGGTTTACCATGGGTATAATGTGTGTCAAGTGTGGCACGTGTGGATGACGTACATCAAGTGCGTTATGTGCTTCATGATAGTCATTTATGTCATTGGGTTATGTATTATGTGTGCCATTTTTGTCATCCGTGTCATGTTTGATATGTGTCTCCGAAAAAAGCCCCTCCAATAATAAGAATAAATATGGAAAAAGGCTCCTAAACTCTTGTTAAAAATATTTCATACTGGTCTTAATAAAAGTATTCCGATATAATAATGTGGTCTTAATTTCGTTTGACAGTAACGATTAGAAGACTTCATGTCTTTGAATTTAGTAAAGTCTTTATCATTGCCAACTGTGCAAATGATATCAAGGGACGTAAGCGACTAATTAACATGAAAAGTGCGTGCAAGGAATGTTAATATAACATGATTATGTTACAGTAAATCTTACTTAATTTTACCAAGTTTAAATGTGACAATCAGCTACAATCAAGATGTTAAATTATATTATTGTGCTTCAGGAATTATTATAAGAGAATACCATTATATTTCATACATACTATTTTCAACCCACTTTTTTTCCTATATAAATTTTTTCCTAGTTAAAAATTCCTATATAAAGTATTAAATGTATGACTACCACAACACGGGCATTGGCCTAGTGTGGTAGCCAAAAAATCAAAACTCTGCAATAAATAAAATATTATGAAATAAAAAATAAAATAAAATAAAATAAAGTATAACTTTTTATAGAAATTCAAAATTTCAGTGTGATGACCGTTGTCTTGACATAAAAGTTATGGATCCACAAAAACCATAAAAATGGATCAATGGTAAAAACATTTTGGTCTCCCGCAAGAGGCATAGAGCTTATAATTTTATATAAAAAATCCCTATTTTTGGTCATAATAAAAAATATCGCAATTTAATATAATTTGTCACTTGAAAATAAAACCATTAATAGCTTCTATTAGATTTGTCGTTCCCACACCGTTAAAACTAATTTACGAAGAAAAGCTAAATTTCTTTAAATTACCTACGTACTCAATTTTAGACCAAGTGAAAAAAACCCTTGGATTAGAGTAAAAAAACGAACTTTAATTTCCTTATTTTTAGAAAAACTTGACAAAATCTACCAACTTGAAAATTGTTTTATGAGGAAAGATTTTTTCCACATTTATTCCATATAATGAGCCTGTATTTACAGCATTAAATATTTATTTTAGCTATTTTACGATTCTAGAAATAATAATATTATTTCAAAAGAGTTTTATATGTAAAGAGATTTTTCCTTTTTGTCGGCCCACCTCACCAGCAAACAAATTCTTGTAAAAGTATGATATGATCTAAAATAGAATACAGTGGGAAGCATTTTCGATTAGTAGTTTAGATCTTAGGTTGAATCTTAGAAATCGTAATTATTTTTACAAGAATGTAAAATGCCGCTCAGTGGGAGGAGTTAAAGTACTACTAAATTGATGTCATAAACATTTTGCGCTTTTGTCTAGATGCTGTTGAAAAATTCTAGAAAGTTTATCTGTTGAAGAATGAAGTCTTATTTCAAAGAAGGTATTAATTTTTCAACGATGAAAGAGTACAAGTAAAAGGCGTGTACCGTATTATTAATACAAAATGATTTTATGTTTTCCGTTTGCCTACCGACTGATATACGAGCGTGGTACAAATTTATTTTTCCTCGAAGCGATCCCCGGATCCTTACGGGACCATAACGCCGGGTGTTATACGAGCTGTAGGTACACACGGCCTAAGAGGGAATTCCCGCGCCGAGCAGTCTTACGTCCTACCGCGCTCTACTGATGATATTACACATGTGCAAGAATATTCAAGCAAATACCGTAGAAGTGCCTTACTTTGCTCCACCTTTCACTCAATTTCTTTATATAAAAAATTAGGACGTTCAGAGTTCGAACAATTCATTAAATTTGTCTGTGAATGTTCCAACCATTGAAATTTTCAAGTTCTGTGAAAGTTCTAATCATTGAAAGCAATCAAATATAGTTATTTTTCCGTTATGTGAAAGAACTAACTAAAGTAGAACAATAATAATTAACTTAAAAAGAACTCTAACAGAACTCGAAAATTTTCTTTGGAATTAATTTGAAAAATTGTTCGAAATCTGTGAAACATCTTGCACTAAGGGTCTCCGTTTAGAAATTATGTAGGTAACCGAGGAGTGTTGTGTGTTTTATTTTTAAACTTATGTTTTATTTGTTCGTATGAAGCAGATACTCTGTGATGTAACATTATAATTTAAAATGAAACAATAACTTTGTAATCACCACTTTATTTTTTATACCTACTCTATGCCGACCAGGTTTCGCTACAACCGTAGCTTCTTAAGGGCAGTACAATACTCTGCTAATATTAAGATAAATGTGTGTTACAGATATATATTTATGATTTAACAAAATGGGCTGGACTCCTCTAGTGAAGGAGTAAGAAGGCATAAGTGTAGATGAAGAATCGGGAAGGGAACGGGAGAGGACTTTGTTTGATAATCAACACCTCTGCCATAGCCACCACGTTGTTCGATGACTGTTTGTTGACTTAGCAGCGAGTAAGGCTTGTCAAGATCTTGGCGGCTAATGTGTCTGCACACCTGCTGCGTGGCGGGCCGGATCTAGAGAAACTGGTCGAGGAGAGCTCTTGACCTTTCCAGCCAGAACCCCTGGTGATTTTACCCCAATTACGATAATCGTGGAAATTTATAGAATATTTATTTTTTAAGAAATCACAATAATGTTAAAAAATTTATTCAGAAATAACAATATCAACACTAAACACATTTTCTTTTATTATGGGGTAAAGATACCCCCCGAGGAGCAAAGTAAAGTAGCTACTACAGAGATACATATTCGTACTGTATCCTCGCCGGCAGTAAGTCAGGGAGTTCAACAACACACATATATCACCGAGCTCTTATGCTAATGAATAGTCAGCTCGAATGGCGCACACACCTACGCTTGCGGCCTACTCCTAGCCCTTAACCCAGCCCAGCCCAGCCCCGCGGCGTCACTCATCCCCGCGGAGTGGAGGCTGAATCAAAGGTTAAATATTTATGATCATTCGCCAACGTACGGGGGCCATATCTTTCCTAATGACTATTTCAATTTATCATCATATCACCGGTGCGTGTCTCCACAGGCAGTTAATAAACCCATCAAAGGAGAAATGTAACGCGGGAAATGTTTATAATTTCGACGTAAAATGCTTACTTAGCGTAATCCGTATTATTTCAAATAGGCATTTTCAACAAAAGTCCTATCTGCCCGGAGGCAGTTGAACATAGCATTTTGGGGAATTTTATAATACTGGGAAGCAGAAGGGAAATATTTAGATCTGGGTACTTAACATGGCCGATCGATGTAGGTTTTTTTATCGAAAATGTCGGTCATATCAAAAAAAAGTAGGAACCTTTAGTCGTTGAGAACTATTTTTTTCCACGTCACCGAATTTTAAACCCCAACATATATATCCAAAGACATGGAACTTACAGCTTAATAGCGGAAGCATGATTACACCAACACGTGTATCCAAAGTTATTTAATCATCAAAGGAAGTAATATAATCCAGAAAATGTATCTAATTTCTTCATAAAATACTAACTTGGTGTAATCTACGTTAATTCATGGAGGCGTTTGTTTTTGCTTATAGTTGCTATCGGTTTTAATGACCCAAGGGAAAGTTTCACTTTAGTAGAGAAATTTTATCAATGGGCAAAGATAAAACGTGCTATTGCTTCATAGAACTGGAGGTAATCCACCTCTTACCCGCCTTGGTATAAGTAACTGATGGTTACTCCTTCAAGGCTCTCGCAAGATTCTAATTTTTTTTGTTAAACGAAGCTACATTTATTTATTTTGAACGAATCTAGACCTCCAGTGTCCATGCATACGTTGTTAGTAAGCAGTATGCAAGTGCTTAACAGGAAAAACAAAATGCAAAAAATAGGTTAGTAAGACAAACATAATTAAACAGGGCAAAAGAAAAACTCATTCATGAGGCTCCATGAGGCGGCATTGCATCTGTAAAAACCCGCAAGCACCTGCATAAAATAGAGAACATAAGTAATACAATAAATCTCAAATCAATTGGCAAGTACCAACAAAAAATGTGAATGACTTTCGGTCTGATCATAAACTACACTTAGCTTCCGTGTCCCTTAGCCAACCACTCAGTGAAGCCTCAAAGAATGTTAGCTGAATATTTGGGGTAAAATACCCGAAGACTAAAAGAAATTTCAGCGTTGGGTAGTCAGAGGCAGGACAAAGGATAGTCAAGGTCGTCTGATCAAGCCTCAAGCCTGCACATGTCATTGGGGGAGGCGCAGATAGATTTGAGAAGGATCTGCAAAATTAGTAATGTAACTAAAGATGAAGCAGGGACGAGGTCCAGCACACCCCCGTATGGGGATAGGGGAGAAAAAAAAAATATAGAACTAAGTATAGTTTCCCTTTCTGTTGATTCCAGGCTTCTTCCATTAGGGAAATCTCCAAGGAGGATAATTTCAGCCATATTATAACAGCCGGACAAAAAGAACCCAGAAAAGTATCCCAAGATTGGTAAGGTACTGCGAAAATCAAACAATAGATATTTAATAAAAAATCTTTTAAGGATACACGAAGACAAGTAATTTTAGAAACCTCTCCCTTCAAACCTCAAGATTTTAATGCGAGGAATAATAATACTCGGTCTTTATTAAGCAGTAAACTACCCGTTACCTTAGAATTTGAAATTAAAACACGTTTAAATCTTATGATTTTAGGTTTTCACGGCCAAAAATTTTATGGTTATTTCCTTTTGGGGTATTATGCCGTGTTGCGCTACCTCCTCCTTTAGCCAACGTTTCGGACAGCGTTACAGTGTCCATCATCAGGGCAGATGTGTAAATGTTAGAGATGAAATGTGTGCTTAAGTACTTCGAAGCAATACCGTGTTGCCAGCACTAATCCACTGCGGGCTGGCATTACAGTATACTTCAAGATGGTTTTTTGTATTTAGCTTTGGTGTAGCCGTCAATTACCGGATACCAAGAACTATTGAGCTTAGCTCCGTCGTCTCTATTAATGTTAATAGGATTTTTATGAATTTCAATTGCTTCTGTAATTAAGCGTGCTCTATAGGTTTTGGGTCTTCCCAGGACTTCAGGAACAAATCCGAAGTAATGGCCGGTTTCAATTAAATGCTCGGCGATTGCCGATTTGTCAGATGTGGAAGTGATGCGAAAAGAAGATGGTAGCCTAGGACACACCGTGTATAGGAAACCAACTCATACGAATCGGTATCTACATGCTGATTCGCATCACCACCCAGCGCAGAAGAGAGGACTTATCCATACGCTGGTAACCCGAGCGACCAGAATATGTGAAGAAACAAAAATCGGAGCGGAACTTACTAAGCTCACCGATGCACTGGAGCGTAACGGTTACCCGGCAAGGCAGACAAGGCAAATAATAAGAGCCAAATCTACACCAAACGAAGACAGAATTGAACAAGAGCCTAAAGGCTGTGCTTTTCTACCTTATGTTCACAATGTGACAGACAGAATTGCCAGACTGTTGAGGAAAGAAAGCATCAAGACTGTCTTCGGAACCACGACCAAAATACAAGACCTACTGAGGTCTGCAAAGACCAAGTTTCCTCTGGAAACAGATGGAGTATATAAACTCAGCTGTTCCGGATGTGATAAGGTCTATGTTGGCCAGACAGAGCGGACGATCTCCAAAAGGATATCGGAACATTTCCGAGCATGTAAACTTGGCCACCCTGACAAATCGGCAATCGCCGAGCATTTAATTGAAACCGGCCATTACTTCGGATTTGTTCCTGAAGTCCTGGGAAGACCCAAAACCTATAGAGCACGCTTAATTACAGAAGCAATTGAAATTCATAAAAATCCTATTAACATTAATAGAGACGACGGAGCTAAGCTCAATAGTTCTTGGTATCCGGTAATTGACGGCTACACCAAAGCTAAATACAAAAAACCATCTTGAAGTATACTGTAATGCCAGCCCGCAGTGGATTAGTGCTGGCAACACGGTATTGCTTCGAAGTACTTAAGCACACATTTCATCTCTAACATTTACACATCTGCCCTGATGATGGACACTGTAACGCTGTCCGAAACGTTGGCTAAAGGAGGAGGTAGCGCAACACGGCATAATACCCCAAAAGGAAATAACCACGTTTAAATCTTCTTTACAATCTTCTTACATATAAAAATGAATCGCTGAATGTGTTGGTAAGCGCAAATCTCGAGAGCAGGTGAACCGATTTCGCTAATTCTTTTTGTAGAATATTCCTTGAAGTACGATGATGGTTCTTACAGAGAGAAAAATTAAGAAAATTGCGCAGAAAATTGAATAATTTCAGAAAACCTAACGACTACCGCACGTTTGACAGTTCGCGAGTTTGAGAATGACATTTTTAAATCAGGATTCTATTTTTGAAAATCTTTAAGTTGATAAATTTATTTAAAGTAGGTACTCCCCTAATAGTTTAAATCGAATCAAGAATTTTAGATATTTTAAATATGTACCTATGTTAGGTACCAAATTTAACATACATGAAAAATGGAAATTTGAATAAAAATTGTAAAAGGTGGCACGCGGGCTGTTTAAAAACTGAATGTACTGGGATTGAATATATGGAACGCGGGAGGAGGTTTGACGGGACGAGGGAGCGGGAAAGGGAAGAGGGAAGGCGGGGAAGGTGAAAGGGGAACGCGGGAGGGGAAGGGGACATGTGAGGGGGGAGGGGAACTCGGGGTAAGGGTGGGGGGGAGTGGAGTGGGGAGAGAGAAGGTGGAGGTGACGGAGTGGGAACGCGAGAGGGGAAGAGGACGCAGGAGAAGAAGGGGAGACGGAAGGAGAACGGGACGAATTGGAAAGGACACTCAGGGAGAAACAATTTCTTTATTAAATGGCATAGCAACGCATGCCGAGACGAGCTAGTTAAACTTAAACTCCCATTCTGTTTTACTCTGTAAATAAATCACCTTTTGGCATTTTTTGTATCGTTAAAAAAGGTTATTTATTAGGCACTGCCACCCGGGAACCATTTTTTTCTATTCGAGTGAAAAACATTCCCGGATTCCGAATAACCTGACAATATTTGAAATTATCCTACTACCCTCACAGTAAGCGGAAAATGTTGCTTGCATGATAGAGGACTTAGACAGCCGACGGATCGAACACGCGACTCAAACGCGAGTGGTGACCCAAACGCGATGCCAACTCAGCCACTGAACATTTATTAGACAACCAACACCTCTGCTCTAGGTCACTCCAAATGGTTCGTTTAGTGACTACATGTGATGTGATGCCCAGCTTCACGAGGTGAGATTTATCCAGATTTTGGCGGCGGATGTTTTTGCCCATCAACTGCTTGCCGGGCCAGAGGCAGAGGTAACCCTAAAAATGAAATAGTCCATTTCTTTAAAGCTTTCTGGGTGGAATTAATGAAAAAAGTATTATTACTTCATTAATAATTCTGGAAACCAATATTTTCGAAGAAACATAAAGAAAAACAATTTGTTTTAAATCTCTTGAAATTCTTAATATTTTCATTTATTCCGTGAGGCCTCTTTTCAAAACACGAGCAGGTAATATATCAAAAAAAATTAAATCGTTCATATTCCCGGGCACTAATTGCCTGGCTCTTTGGGAGCTTATTCTAAACAACATCGGAATAATCTTTACCAAGAAACAAAACCACTTTCGACAAACTTAAAAACCTTATCAATCTCCGATTATTTTTGGAAGCAGTTCAATTATTATTATTATTATTTGTTATTTGATGGTATAACATATTTTCAGACTTTCTATTATTGAAATATTACGTTTGCTACTTTAGGCATATTGCTGTTGTAGAAAAAGATTACGTAAAGCATGAGCCCGACAAAAGTCTATAAATAACACAGTAATAAAATTATTTCACTTGTCATTACTTCTCACCCTTTTAGCGGTAGGTCACCCTCATCGCCCCAAAGTTAATGTATTTACAACTTTCTTCCCCGTCCTCCGGTCTTATGGAAAATAAAAGTTATTACCCAGAAAAGTCGTATCAAAAATTCGTACGCAAAGTGAGTGCCGGGCTTTTAGCAGTCGTGATTTATGCATCCTACAGCCGGGGAGGCAGGTGGCCGAGAGGGGCGGACCGGGGACCGCCGCGGGGGGAATTATGCCCTGCCGAGGTAAGAAGCTTTCGTAATTAGCGGAAGAAAACTACTTTTTTGATTTTTCCAGTCAGTATCTATAATAAAATAATTATTCAATGCTACAATGGTGTCCTAATATCAAATTTGTGTTTCGATATCACTGCTGAGTTCTTATTTATTTCTGAAGCAGTGAGGGCGTTATAACGCCATATATTATTAATTTATTTTTATTTTTAGAAACATACTTTTAAAAATGCATGCTTCATTGACTTCCTTAAAGCATTTGATAGAGTTAGACACGACAAAATGATTAAAATTCTGAAAACCTCCGGGATAGACGATAAAAATATAAGGATAATAGGTAATCTTTATTGGAACCAGAAAGGAGCAGTAAGAGTAGAGCAATGTCTAACAGACGAAGTAGAAATAAAGAGAGGCATGCGACAGGGTTGTATTCTTTCACCTATGCTGTTCAACTTATATTCAGAAGAAATATTCAATGAAGCTCTGCAAGAAGCTACTCAAGGACTTGTTATAAATGGGAAGATTCTGAACAACCTGCGTTATGCAGATGATACGGTACTTCTAACAAGTAACATTGAGGATTTACAACTTTTGCTGAATCAAGTAGTGAAGACTTGTGAGAATTTTGGGCTAGAACTGAATATAAATAAAACAAAATACATGCTCATAAGTAAAAATAATGTATTGGATGAACATCTTTATATTGCTGGAACAAAACTGGAGAAGGTACAAAGTATTGTATACTTGGGCTGCAATGTAAATGATAGATGGGATCCTTCAGTTGAAATCAAATGCCGCATTGAGCAAGCTCGTGCAACCTTTATCCGCATGAAAAAAATGTTCTGCAGTCATGATCTCAACCTTGGATTACGAATGCGAATGGTCAGATGCTACGTGTTTTCAATATTATTTTATGGAATGGAAGCATGGACGCTTACTGAAGAATTAATTAGGCGACTTGAGGCATTCGAGATGTGGATCTATAGAAGAATACTTAAAATAAGCTGGATGGACAGGGTCACAAATGAAGATGTTATGGTTCGGATGAATAAAGAAAAGGAAGTAATTAAAACCATAAAAATCCGAAAACTTCAATATCTTGGACACGTGATGAGACATCCAGAGAAGTATGAGATCTTGCATCTCATAATGCAGGGAAAGATTGCCGGAAGACGGGGCCCTGGAAGAAGGAGAACCTCATGGCTGAAAAACCTAAGACAGTGGTTTGGCCAGTCTACCGTGGAGCTGTTCCGGGCCGCAGTAAACAAAGTCCGCGTAGCCAACATGATAGCCAACGTCCGTTGAACGGACAAGGCACAAGAAGAAGAAGAAGTTTTAAAATATATTGTAGGTCAAAACTTTCACATGAGCTCGAGAATGTTATTGATTAAAGCCTTAAAAACTATGAAAGCAAAGCATCACAACAGGAATTGAAGTTTACAAAGTAGCCTGATAATTTGATTCGCCCCTGCTCGCGCCGTCCCGGGTGCGTGCGCCGCTCAGCTCGCGGAAATTGAGGCGCTTTTTGTGGGGCTTTTTGCGGCGAGCTTTCACCCAAAATAATTGTTGACTTTTATCGTTTGATAGAGTCGCAAGTGTTTTGGGGCACTTTAGGGCGTTTGGCCGTGCGTTACCTTATCCGCCGTATTATCTACGTCGTGCGGGTGTTGGGGTGGGGAGGTGGCCGCGGGCGGGGAGGGATGATTGGCCGCTTTGGGCTTTGAGATTTTGGACCTGCGTCGTTCTGTCGCCTTTGAGGGCTTTTGACGATTCAAATAAAGGAATCACGGCTTTTGGTTGCAAAACTTAATTGAATTGGTAACCCACATATGAAGAGAAAAAAATATTTGTAACAAATTTATTGTTAAACATTGGCAAAAATTGTATTGGTAAATGGAAAAAAAGTTTAGGGGAAAATATTTTAAAACTTATTGCGAACAACATCTGTCTCACATCAATAGGGAATCGATTACCAATATTTGGCGCCCTTTTATTTTTTTTTACAACTAGAAAATCCATTGAAAAGCCATTGATCCATTGAAACCAAATGAAGAAAAGCCTTTCGGAACTACAAAAAAATTCATACCAATGCGTAAATTGGCTTTTTTCCTATTTTTTTATAAGAAACGTTTATTGTTTACACGAGTACCTAAGTTTAAAAAATTATAATAATTAGGTTTGTAACCCTAATGACCAACGTTCACACTATGCACTGATAATAAATAGAACAAAATTTAATAATTATTACACTAGAAAAACCAAAATAAATTTTCATAGAAAATACAAGAAACATACAGTTATTGTTGATAAGTACAAGTGTTGGAATTGTGCTCACCAACGAAGCGATGTCCGCAGAGAGCGGCGCTCACTGTCGAAATGATTGCAGTGGTTATTGATTGATTATAAATAAATGTTTTTTTTAAATTAAGTTGACAAAAAGGTGATTTTAAATTCTCCATTATTACGTAATAAATAATCCCACATTAAAGCGGCAATCTTAGCTGCAATTTGAATGTTGCGCGATGGATAGTGTGTTCGGCGTCCGACAGCCGACACGACACGAACCGCTAGCCGTGAGCCGCGAGCCGCGAGCCGAGAGCCGCGCGATATAATCATCATCGCCTTGCCGGACTTTAGGTCCTAAAGCGCTCGCGTGTATTAAATTTTGATTAAAATAATTGTTACTTGGGAATCAAGTGAAATGCGGTTATTACAGAGCCCAAGTGCTGTTTCAGACAATTTCCTCAGAAACAAGGGCGGATAACATTGGCGACCTTTTATAATTTATGCCGCAATAGCTTTATTACTCGCAACTTTATTTACTTTCAGCATTTTTCACAAGCTGAAAAGGAATGTCGGAAGAACAAATAAAACTTTGGAGATTTTTTCCTGCTCCGAGGCTCAAGGAAATAATATCTCGCACAAAGTCGACCTCATAAAACAAGATGAATGGTGTTTCCTCAAGCGTGGAAATAATTCAAAGGAGAGTTAATATTGTGAGGTTCAAATAAAATAATAAATAATAGAACCTTTTGAAAAACTTAATACATATTTGTTAATGTTTGAATTTCAATTATCATTTTATAATGATTTTTTTGTAAATAATATTAAAATCTGTATTAATTATGAGATTATAATAATAGATACATCGTTGCCTGTATCATTCCTCTTCGTCGTGGATCCATTGCTTCTATGAGACGCCTTCAGATGTCCATCAAAATATATTATTTTTCTAAATCAACAATACTTTTAAATAAGAGGCTTAATACTACAGATACAAGATTCGCATTCATTATAGCCGACTCGCATCTAAAGAGGAGGTATCTACTTTTATCGTATATGTATATACATACTTCTTTATAAATCCATCGAACTGAAAACTTTTTTCGGTTTTCTTAAAGCTTAGTACCTTTATCCTATTCTAGCTTAAAATATCAATTCTTATTTCTTCAAACACAGCAAACTTATTTTGTAGCACCATTTTAATTCGAAATTAATAGAGTACTTAGTTTTTACCACTTTTATTGTTTTTAAAAACCAACATGTTTCGCGAGCAACGCTCACTTCTTCAGGGTTTACTAAATACTCTAAGATGTTAAAATTCTTTCATTGATGTATTCGGGTAAATAAACAATAAGAATTAATTCGAAATTAATGGAATACTTAGTTTTAACTAATTTAATTGTTTATGAAAACCAACATGTTTCGTGAGCAATGCTCACTTCTTCAGGGTTTACACTCTAATTGAGCGTTGCTCACAAAACATGTTGGTTTTTATAAACAATAAAAGTTGTAAAAACGTTTTACTGCCATATAAATTATTTTTAGTGAATATTTTGGTTGTTAAATAAAAAATAACGAATGTATTGTAAGTGTGTGGGGATGGCATCTATGATAGAAAGAGAAATGGAGTGCTGTAAACGATGACCGCTGATAAAAACAAAAAACATCAACTAAAGTAGGAAAATGAAATAAAGAAAATCAATATGAATTTCGAAGAGCAATTGAGTGTACGATATTTTTTGTCAGTACGTCTTTAGCCAATATAAATAAGCTCGATGGTTTACCCACGCGAGAACATGATTCCGAATGAAATATCAAAATGATGTGACGCTTCTCACGCTTCTCGTGAATGTCTTGCGCATGTGTGGATGAAAGTTCGATGAGGCGGACGTAGCGCCATATGTCATTCAACAACATAAATAAATTCGTTCTGTTTGAAATACGAAAGACAGTTAAATTCGTTCACACAAACATACTAAAATCGCGATTAAAAAATGGGAGGGTGAAGGTGGGAGGGTTAAAATTTAGGGTTATAAAAAAACTACTAAAAAGATTTTTGTCAAAAAATAGATTTTTTTTGGATAGGGACACCCAATCACCTAGCGTCATGAAAAATACTTTAAAATCTATTCTCATATCAACCAAATATACATAAAAAATTTCATAAAAATCGGTCAAGCCGTTTCGGAGGAGTGCGACCACAAACACCGTGACACGAGATTTTTATATATAAGACTAGCTGAACCCGACCACGCTTCGCTGTGGCTTTGTCTGATTTTAATTATTAGAGGATTTAACAAAAATTGTCTAGCAACTGAACATTTTCCAAGAAGACATATTGCTTAATTGAATATCTGCTGTGACTATACTGTAGAGTAGAATATAAGGGAAGAAAAAAAAACATTCGTAAATTTTTTAACATTATTTATTTATTCAGACCTTAAATGCTTTTACAATATCACTTTATTATAGATTAGCACCTATTAGTGTCAGCAATTCTTTGTAGTTGATCATTTCTGCGTTGCAAAACGATATCGCGAGGATGAAATTCTTCTCCAACCATGACAATTCCCACCTCATTAATTGTTGGCGCATTATATCGTCTGACATGGTCACTTGCTGGTGTTTGATCAGCACTAATGATAATTTGATGGCTGTCTGATGGCATGAGATCAATTGCATTTTTGAACAATCGAATTAAATTATTCTTATCATCTAACATTTTTTTCAACTACTCAACAATATTTCTTTTGACTTTATTAGAGATTTGACAGCGTGCATTCAACTGATCATTTTGATCTCCCATGAAATATATTTGTAGAAATTTATGTTGATTGCTGTGAAAAGGAAGTAAAGAACCAGTTTTATGGTAAATTTGTCCCTGAATTTTAAACGTCGGCATAAAATTTTCTTTTATAACTTTAACTCCAAATGAAGTCATCTGAAAACATGAATTGTATTTTCTAATATTTTTGAGAAAATGTTTTGAATCATCAGTAATTCCTTGCCACAAATTTATCAGTTGTGCTATTGGCTGATCAATTTCAGGTAGCTTTACATTGTCGCTCGCACAACACATTCCTTGAGTTTTTCCTTTAAATTTCATCGCTTTGCAGTGTGGACTAACTTTATCCTTTTTACCGATTTGAACAAATTTACATGAGTTATTGTATTGAATATCTGGTTCATATGCAAAAGCAATTCGATGGTACGAAGCATGGTTATTCAAAAGTTGCACTTGCATTCGTCTTCGGCGTTGATTTATTTCTTCTTAACGTTGTTGAGATGAATGTGCTGCTCGTCTTCTTCGCGCTTCTACTCGTAAGCTTTTAAGTCTTTCTTCCCGACGATTCACCAGTTCTTCTGCTCGCCTTTGAATAATTCTAACTCGAACATGTTCATTATCGTCTAAACGTTCTTGATCAGTGCGTTCTTGATCACTGCGTTTGCGTGTCGAGTACGACAGCCTATGTTTGAACGTGAGCGAGGCATCCCTCGAATGGTGATCAACTTTGAAAAAACTTACACATCAATCAACTGGTCACAGTTACACTTTTTTGACCTTGAAAATTTGTCATATATAATTTGATTTGTTAATCTGATTTTTTGTAGGTTTTGCAAAGTTAGGAACTGACATTCAGTACAATTATGAGTAAATTTAAAACGCACACAGAAAACAAATGAGTGAAAATAGTAATACCTATAATTTGTTAGATATTATTCTACTTTTAAATTCGATTAAATTCTTTTAATTCCTAATTGTAGGTATCATAAATTTTTGTAACTTTTAATAAAATTAATAAAATGGCAACACTGTCTAGAACTGTCATTCCGTTTTTTACTATGACAAATTATGAGTCAATTTAAAACGGATAAAATTATCCTTTTCCTTTGGAACTTCCAAATAAAAAGTATGTATAAACGCTCTTCTGCTAAAATGCAATGTTCTGTAAACATTTTCAGTCAATCCATCGATTACTTTCCGAGATTAGCGAACGCAAACATACGGAACCTAAATTTTTACATATATATAGATAGATATAGATTTACCCGAGTACATCAAGGAAAGAACATTAAAATCGTGTTAAAAAACATACATTCTGCACAGGAAGGTACACTGGTACAAGTGAGCAATTTATCAATGGTTTACCTTTATCCCGGGCAGGCTTTGAGATCCCGAATTGCAATCCCTTATCTGTTCACTTCCCGCCTTGGTGGCTCGTTGCTCGCTGCTTCGTGCCTCGGTCGAGTTCAGGCGAGAGGTAACACCCTATCACACCTCGAATCATGGGGTGATAGTTGCCGGGTGATAAATAACGCCAAGCTGTATCTGGGCCCATAAATTTTAAAGCTCTCGTTAAAACGTCCCGCCCTAACTAAACATCTGTATTCATAGTTTGATTATCTATTCACAGAGGCCGCTGGCGGAAGGCCGATGTTCCGAAAGTCAGCGTAATAACTTACTCTGCAGCGGAATTATGACGTTAACGTCACTTAATTCCGTTCCGTAGCCACAACGGTCTGTGAATGGGCATCACTGGAATATAAATGATTACCGGCATTCATTTGGTTTTATGCCTATTCCTCGTAATCAAATTTTGATCAATCGTATTGTACAATCCCAATTATTAGCAACTTGATCTTGTTAAATACATTTAAAATTATTGCAACTTATTGACATAAATTTATGAATCAGTAATCGGTGAAGCGTGAAATCTAATATGCACAATAGAACCGGCTTCCCGTAATTATTTAAATTTATCTCATTTCTCTGACTACTCCACTAATAATAACAATAACGGAATGTAAAAATCTTACCTTGATAGCAAACTTTAATACGCAGATCGACTCAATCGTTCACGGGTCACATAAAATTCCTTGTTTTGTTCTTCGTATAAGTAAAGTGTTTAGTAATCCGCGCACAGCAGTAATGTTATATTTTGCATTAGTCAGAAGCACACTGGAATATGCCTCGCTAATTTGGATAGCATAGAACATATTCAAAAGAAGTTTATAAAATATCTTACCTTCAAATTCAACAATAACTTTGAATGCCTATTTCAAACTTTGCAACTAAGGCGAGCAATGGCTGATTTGACATTTATACACAAAATTTTAAATAATAACATTGACTGTACCGAACTTCTTTCCCTAG
Organism: Limnephilus marmoratus; assembly: GCA_917880885.1. Taxonomy (NCBI): domain Eukaryota; kingdom Metazoa; phylum Arthropoda; class Insecta; order Trichoptera; family Limnephilidae; genus Limnephilus; species Limnephilus marmoratus. Next base: position 43,215,695 of record OU862908.1, read on the forward strand.
TTAATTTTAATATACCATTAAGGCATACACGCCATACAGAACTATTCCACACGCTTAATTTCAAGACATGTGCAGCAACTAATTCGCCAATCAATCGTGCTTTTCATATGTTCAATAATATTGGTCTAAGTTCAAAGATCGACATTTTCTCCGATTCACTGCCCAAATTTAAAAAGAGCATCATGTCAACAATAAAAATGGTTCAATGCGCAAACATACGTACATACATACACACATACTCACACACACACATACACACCTTCCCACTACATACATCACCCGGTAATTACTATGCATACGATAAATAAGACACTACAATGAAACACATGAAAGATACCCACTATGAAATATGCTTATTAATTGTAATTTTTTTCACCTATGTAACTAATGTACTGTTATTAGCGTAGGGAGTGTTGCGAACCCATCGCTCAGGGAGTGGAAAACACAAACCTGCAATAGCCATCCAAGGTGTGAGCTACCGTGCTCACGCTGAATGTCCTGGGGAACAGCGTCACGAACGGTGCCTCCGAGAAACAAGGTCGCATCTTGGAGTATTTAGACCTCACTCCAGCACTCAGGGCTCTGCTGGAGTGGACCTTCTATTTCCCTGGTAACTCGTGGGACAAAAAAATTGGACCATTCTAAAACTAGGGGCCTTTTGGGAACCTAGGAGTGCTGAGGCCACCTCTGTGGATTTCCTTCCTGGGGCCGTAGGAGGAACTAAGAAGAGAAATCGTGGAGAGGTGAGCTGAGGCCACCTCCATGAACTCTTCCCTTGTGGGGCCTTCGAGGAACCAAGGGGAAGGGCACCCTTCCAGCGCGGGGCCTTTGTGGAACCAAGGAGGAGTGAAGTGGAGACATGATGTCCTCTTCCCATGTGGGGCCTTCGAGGAACCATGTAGGAGTGAAGAGGAGAAATGAGGCCATCTTGGTGAACTCTTCCTCTGTGGGGCCTTAAAGGAACCAAGGAGGAGAGATGAAGTTCTCTTCCCTCCTGGGGCCCTCGGGGAGCCAAGGTGGGGTGGACTCTTCCCTTGTAGGGCCTTTAGGGAACCAAGGAGTGGAGAGGAGAGATGAAGCCCTCTTCCGTCGTGGGGCCTTCAGGGAACCAAGGAGGAGTGTAGAGGGGAAATGAGACCTGGGAAGACACATTGTCGGACCAGAAGATACAGCTTCATTTCGAATGACAATCCTGGTGAACTTTACAAAAGGGACTGGATTACTGTCAAAGGAATGAGGTAAAATGGGAGATAGTACAATGGGTCTATGGCCTAAGTGCTCTCGGGAACTATATATTTGTAAACCGTCCCCGATTATATAAAAAAAAATGTACTGTTTGTTTCTGTTTATAAATAAACTAGCTGGTACCCGGCATGCGTTACTATGCCATTCAAAAAAATAAATTAATTCTCCCTGCATGTCCTTTCCCGTGCATCCCCGTTCCCTTCCACCTTCTCCCTCCCTCGTGTCTTCCCCTCCGCAAATCCACCTTACCCTGTCTTTCCTCCCTGCCGCTAAAATATATGAAATACACACATTTTCATTTATATAAATTGCATAACGCCAGAGCTTACCACTATATTCAGCCTATGTTACTCGCTGATAATGTAGCTTTCTATAGGTGAAAGAATTTTTCAAATCGGTTTAGTAGTTTCGGAGCCTATTCAATGTGATTAATTATTATATTATAATAAATAATTACATATTCTGCAGGAAGATATTCAAATTTTCAAACTTCGTTGATTCAATTGGCAATGCAGGAATATTTATTATTAATTTCATGATTGATAGATAATAATCTGAATATATTTCGTTAATTTTGTTATCAAAATCATATTATTAAGTAGGATATTACCGAACAGACGAAATTTCTATTAACCTTCTGTTCATTTCCGGTAGCATTAGTGATTTGTACATAGAGTTGGTGACAGACACTAAACGTTTGTATTGTGCACCTAAAAAAAAAAAAAAAAAAAAATTGTTTTTGTTTTATTACATTTCAGGAAATACTTCATAAATATTGTATGCTTATAATGTATTTCAATTTCTATATTTAAGTTTTTTAAGTTATGTATAAATAATACTTCCATTGTTTTTCATGTGTTTGCATCTGTAAAAATTCAAATGTGATTACTGCAGACACATTAGTCTAGGGATATTTATATTTGTATTTTAATTTATTATATATTATCCACAAAAATGTTTTATAAATATCCTGTTCGTGTCTCAAATAAATAAATAAATAAATAAATATTGTTGGTTTGATTAATGTAGTAAATCCTTAAAATGTATGTCTCTACAGGAAATATACATTGCATATGACAGGTGCTAACCTTTTAACTCAGTGATATTTTTACATAAAATAATAAATTTGTTACCAAAATACTTTTTAAACAAAATTACATACAACAAGGACATTCACATACAAGGGCGTATGATATCAGTCTACCAAAAAACTACAAAGTCAATACGCAAAACAGTTTATTCTACAAAGGGATGAAATATTATTAAAATGCGCTGCCGGAAATTAGAAAATCTACACCAATTATTAGTTAATTCAAAATACAATACAGGAACCACATTAAACAAGAGAAAATGTAATGGTAAGTAAGTTATTATAAATTTGTCATCCATGAACTTAGATGTACCTTAGTTAAAATAAAATTAATAAATAAAAATTATATATTTGACCGGTCAGTGGCAAGGCGTTGCAGTCGGTTGTGAATTCCCCGGCTGAAAGTCGATATCGGTCGTAAGGACGTCCATCACGGCACAAGCAACATTTCCGCTTGGTGGCAGTAGGAAATTTTTAAATATTGTAGGTAATTCATGTATAAATACGATGTGGGAGGCGTGTATGAGTACCGCCTCCGCGGGAACCATTCATAACTAACAATCATCAGCCCGAATCAAACATTGGATATTTGAAAAGGGAAGAGATTTTTTCAAACAACACATAAGAGCTTAAGCTCAGAGTGGAAGATACTCTCAGTATCGCCCAGTACCACCATTCAGAATTAAAACTTTGCTTGAAATGGCTTTTAGCCGTGTTTGGTGACCAGATCTGAATAGCCAGGTACTTCCCCACCTTCCTCTTCCCTATCACATTCCCTCCCCACTACCTTCAGCCTCACAACATACCCCAATTGGGAATGCCATAGACTCACTGGCTCCAGACGAGAGCAGTTGTGACTCTTGTGCGGTATTCATGTAAAAAAAAGAAAAAAAAGCTTAATATTACGATAAAAAAATAAAAATATTAATTATAAATATTATTACAAATTTAATTATTTAATTAATTTAACTTAATATTACATTAAAAAATTAAATAAAATAAAATTACAAACAAAAAATATTACTTTCTCTAACACATCTATTTTCCAATTTCTTTCATAGAACGAATTTCAAAAGTGACTTCAAACATGTACTCTCGTGCAGAAAAATACTTTATTTCAATCTTCTTTAAATTATCTTTTTATTCTTTATTTCTCTTTTAGCTTACTTTTAATTCTTATATTTTTATTTTTATTTGATTAATATTTGTTTTCAGTTTTATTTATCCCTAAACAATAAATATGTTATTTTTTTCTTTCCTCTTCTTATATTTTATTATCTGTTTATATAAAATAATATTTCTTGTACGACTACAACAACACGGGCAATAGCCTACTATGGTTGTTAAAAAATGGCAAAAAATGTAACATGTGAAAAAAAAGGTCACACCAACTTCTTCACTACGTTCGATGACTTAGCAATGGTGCCCGGGCCTAAAGTATGAGGTTTGTCCAGGTTTTATATATGAGGGAGACTATTAATTTGACCTCTCCAACCGGACTCTCTCAATCCAACGCCACGAACCGCACTGGAGGGGTGGATTCATACGTTCCTTCAGGACCATTGGCCACCAGATTCCTACTTCTCATACATTTTTCTTTTCTAGAACTTTCACTCCTTTCTTTACTTAAAAAGAGCCTCCACATGACAACTCTAACGATGATATCAAGGTACAATATTTTCCTCTGTTTGGAGTTAAAGTAATACAAAAAATATAAATAAACCAGCTGGTCAGCAAAAATTTTTGAAATTCACGTATATAATATTTAACCTTTTGATGTTCCGTATAAGACTTGTGGCGGCCACTTGTGCCGAATCAATTGCTCCGCCACTGGACTCTAGCCGAACGCACTGGAAACTATGGCATACCTACCCTCAGCGAGTACCGTAACGTAGTAGAAATAATAATCCGTCACCTACGCGAAAGAGCTAGAACGTCTGGCTGTACCGTTCAAGTGCCCGCAGAAAGTTCGAGCGATACCTCGGCTTTGCGTGAGTTCACCCGGCATTACCTACCGTTCTCGAAACTACTTGCCCGACCGGCAGAGTATATAAGCCAGCACTCGCTCGCTCAGTCTCAGTGAGTCACTACTTTCCATTCATCGGCCGAACAACACAGTCCGAGCAGTGCAGTAACTCTTTACGTGCCTGCGCCGGGCACGGGCCCGCGCAGATAGTAGTGAACAACACATATCCAGTGTGACCCAGGAACATCTTCATAACACCTTCGAGGGCTCCATCTCCAACTACCATCCTCTATCCTGCAACGAGCAGCAACCACAACCGGCAACGCGCCAGCATCCTCATCGCCTCTCAAGGTTCCTTCCTGCGTCACGTGTGTGCTCCGACTCAAAGGACACATAGCCGACGTATTCCGTCAACACGACGTCGATCGACCGCCTGGACCAAGGTCACGTCTACACCGCCACGGTGTAGGGCAACACGCCGGCTTCCTGAAGACCTGTGATCTTCACCGCCGTAGTGTCCTGACCTTCATCTTCACATCATCACGCAGCAGCATCACTACTGGCACCACTGTCACTCCGCTCCGCATCGACCTCCGCTAAGTAGCCACAATAAAGACTGACTCATACATCGACTGACGCCTTTCATTTCTCTCGTCCCGTCTCTACCGAAACGGCCCGCTCCCTCAGACTTTATTAATTTCTGATAAGTTATCCAACATTTGGAGGAAAGCGGAGATTTTAAAAAAGCTTTTGGTAACGTTGTTGTGTAGGTAGGCTTGTTTATTGTTTAGAAAACTAATAGGAATTTTTTTTTTACCCGAAACATGTTTTGTTAAGTGTTATTTAGTTACATCATTTTTTCTAAAGTTATACGCGTATGGAGATATTTTCAAGACATTTTTGACGCGATGTTATTTGAAGTTTTGCGGATGAAAATACTCTGTATGAAAGTATCGCCCTGGTGTAAGTCAACCATTCGGAATTGAAACGTTGCTTGAAATAGCTTTAGCTGTGTTTGGTGACCAGATCTGAAGAGCTAGGTACTTTCCCACCTTCCTCTTCCCCATCTCCTTCCCCTCCTCACTATCTTATCAACTTACCCTTATTGAGGATGCCATAGTCTCACTGGCTCCAGACGGGAGCAGCTGAGACTCTTGAGAAGAATTCTCAAATAAAAAAAAATTAAAAAACCATCAGATTTTTTACGAACACCAAGAAAAAACGCTTGACAAAAATATTTATTTAATCATTTGTCGCACACACAAACGGCGGATTGTGTCCCCGGAGCAATCATGATGTTGTCGAATAAATAGATTTTTAAATAAATTCATTTACGAATAATATTGATGCTGCGTAATTATGTTTCAATAGGAGATATTATGAGCTGCGCATTCATCCACATTAGTAGCCGACAGGTTCATGCGCCGACCACTCTGCCTCGCTAAAATAATGTAGATTTATTAGCATTCCGGGTGAAAATTTATAAATGAAATAATAACGTACATAAAACTACACAGGCCGTAATTACCACTTTGTCATTCTGTTTCCAGTTTGTTTCACCCTTTCTGCCGCTGCATCGCACCGGCCTGTAATGTGCATTGAACGAACAAATGAATGCAAAGCTCTTGAACTGATGAATACCTCACGGAGAGTGACGTATGATGGGATGGACCAAGCTATATCCGCTGGGAAATTACATTTCGACACTATCTTCATGTCAGTCCATTATTCAAAAACTATTACTGCACCCGACTGGGCTGCCCGGATTACAGATGTGGACAAATCGCATTTTACTGATGCGTGCAGTAGAACATATCGGTAGTCATGTGGCAGAAGGACCCATCTACATTTTTTTTCAGTTTTCAAAATTTTTTCTATAAGGTTAAGAAATTAGTATATTATTTCAAAGAATACTAGGGCAAAGAATACTAATACGAGGACGTCAAGACAGAAGAAATAATTTCTTGAAATGCACCTTGACTGAGGAAAAGGACACATCTATCTGTAATCTACAATAAAAGCTGTAAAAGAGCCATCTGCAATCTCTTGAAATATTTTAATGTTATTTAACCATGCTTTATAACAGTGTATTGCTGCCTACAAGCAATCCGCTGAGAAAGAATACCATAGATTCTGATATATGTAGATGAGCCTTAATTGACGGGTGACTAAAAAACATCTCTCCAGTTTTCCTTCGGTAGTCTTATGGCAGAAGGACCCATCTTCAATTTTTTCAGTTTTTAAGTTTTCTTCTTCAAAGGTTTTAAAAAAATTAACTCATCTCTACTGGGGTAAAAGGGTAGGTACATCTATCAGTAATCCACAATAAATTTTCTAAAAGAGCCATCTGCAATCTATTGAAATAGGTGGAAATGTAGCAGAAAAAAGGTTGCTACTTTTGTTATACAAACCGATTCCTATATTTTCTTCTAAAAAAAATAAATTCTTAACCAAAACTGTTATTTATTAAAGAGTCCGGCTTGCAACTGAGAATCGCAGATATTATGACTTCAAGTTGGAAAACGAACGCCTTGGAACACCTGTGAGGTACCATTTAACATTACTTATAAAATAATCAATTATAAAAAGGAATGTGTTATTTTTTTATGGCCACATATGGTATTAGTAAGAAAACAATAGATTATGTGATATGCATAAAAAAACGTATAATTACAATTACCACATCGGATATGCATTAAAGCATACTCTGATAAATATACTCCAAAAAATACACACCTTTTGTGATGAAACAATGTACATGTTTTAGATCATATATGTACATACTTTATACAGATAAGTTTTAAGTTTTTGGGGCGTTATGCCGTGTTGCGCTACCTCCTGCTTTAGCCAATGTTTCGGACATCGTTGCAGTGTCCATCATCAGGGCAGATCCGGCGGATGTGCCGGATCTGCCGGATCTGTCCTGATGATGGACACTGCAACGATGTCCGAAACGTTGACTAAAGAGGGAGGTAGCACAACACGGCATGACACCCCAAAAACATATAACGAAAATACTTTATACATATTATTATAAGATCGTTCCCTCAGTACGAAAGCCATTATTCGAGAAGTTGGTCTTCCAAACAATACCTTAACCCAGATTTAAAAGTGACAAAAATGGTCACTAATTATTTATATGTACTGTTGAATACGTTATCCCTCTGGAGTACGATGAATATCTTATCATGTTTCGCTCTGAATATATATTTTAAGAGCGTTTAACCAGCTCCCCGAAAGTACTGGAGAACTCTGAGAAATGCCTTCTGGTCTCAGGTTTGAGGAAAGGAAAATCCTGATCTATTTCCTTCTCGTGGTGGGGAGTGAGCAACGACCTCGTATCGGCAAATATAGACAGGGACCGAGCGTTGGCCGGAATAAGCTGACCACCAACTTTCGCCCTCCCAGGCGTCTGTTGTCTAGGGCACCCTCTTGTCCTGGAGAAGTAAATAATCTCCAAAGGCGGAAGAACCTTCGAGGTCAACGGCATAGGATGTGGAAAGAAACGGGAAACTACCACATTAAAGGTCCAAGTGGCATCCCAAGAACCAGCAAAACATGAATACCCAATCTCAAGTAAAATTCTCCGGAGGTAAAATAGTCCCCCGTTTGGATCTCCGGGTGGGGACTGCTCGAGATGCTAGAAACACAAAGTCAATAGCGAAACAAAAGTCAAATACAAAGAACCAAATAGCGAGATGGGCAACGTGGAATGTCCGCACATTACTGCAAAACAGCAAACTGGATAATCTGAAAGCTGAGATGCAAAACGTAAATTTGAATGCCCTAGGTATAGCAGAGATGAGATGGCCCAGCTGTGGAGACTTCTGGAGTGGCAACTACAGAATCATCCACACAGGATGCATAAAGGATACACCTGGCCAAGGAGGAGTAGGCGTTGTGCTGTGCAAGGAGTGGGGAAGACGGGTTAAGGGATACGTGCAATATAGCGGAAGAATTATTCTAGTCAAAATAGAAACTAAGCCTGTAGACACTGTAATTATCCAAGTATATATGCCAACATCTAATCATAGCGAAGAAGAAGTGGAGGAGGTATACAGTTCACTAAATAAACTTATATTAGAGATAAAAGCAGGTGAAAATTTGATTCTCCTAGGAGATTGGAATGCTGTTGTAGGAGAAGGACGTGAAGGAACTTGCATTGGGCCCTTTGGGTTGGGTGCAAGAAACGACAGAGGAAACAGATTGACAGAATTCTGCGAAAAACACAAATTAGTGATAGCAAACACTTGTTTCCAACACCACTCAAGACACCGATACACCTGGAAATCCCCTGGAGACAGACAAAGACTGCAAATAGACTATATAATGGTTAGACATAGATTTAAAAACCAAATAAAAGACTGTAGAAGCTATTCCGGACCAGATATAGATAGTGACCATAATATGGTAATGGCCAAAAGTCTTCTAAAACTGAAAAAATTAAAAAAGAGAAAAAATTTCAAATGGGATACAAAACTATTAAAGATAAAAGAGATTTGCGACAGTTTTAGGGAAAAGACGCAAGAGTGCAACCTAATGGAAGAGGAAAACGTGAATGCAATCTGGAAAGTGATAAAGACGAAGATTATAACTACGACAGAGGAAACTATAGGCAAGGAAAAACCCCAAGCACGGAAGGAATGGATAACCGATGAGATCTTAAATATGATAAAGGATAGAAGAGAGCTCAAAAATTATAAAAGAGCCGAATCACAAGAGAAATACAAAGTGCTGAGAAACCAAATAAATAGAGAATCAAGAATAGTCAAAGAAACATTCTATCAGAATAAATGCGATGAGATAAATGACGACCTCAAGAGAGGAAATGTAGAAAGAGCTCACGCTGCGGTGAAAGACTTCTTTGGGATGAGAGTTGGAAAGGGTAATGCAATAGAAGGAGAAGACGGCAAAATACTTTTCGAAAATGACCAAATAGGAGAGAGATGGAAAAGATATCTCTAAATGCTGTACAATGGAAAGGGGAATAATGACAACGAAACATTGATAGAAAGAGAAAATGAGGTAGACGCAGATGATTTGGGAGATCCAATCACTAGAGAAGAGTTTGACCTCGCACTGAAAAATCTCAAAAACGGGAAAGCACCCGGAATCGATGACGTTCCGGCTGAACTAATTAAGCCACCAGGAAAAGGAACTATAGATGCCCTGTTTAAAATGATACAGACAATGTATAAGACTGGAAAGATACCAGAGGATTTCGAGAAATGCCTAATTGTTGCATTACCAAAGAAGGCGGGCACGACGAAATGTGAACAACACAGAACTCTTAGCCTAATATCCTATGCCTCAAAAATATTGACTAATATCATTCTAAAAAGAATCGAACCAAAAGTAGAGAACATCCTTTCCGGAGACCAGTTTGGCTTTAGAAGAGGTGTAGGAACTAGGGAAGCAATATTGTCGCTACGAATACTATTAGAAAAAAGAATAAAAAGAAACCAAAACACATTCATCGCATTCATAGACCTGGAGAAGGCTTTCGACAAAGTAGAATGGAAAAGACTCTTCGAGATTCTGAAGAGAATTGACATCAAATATAGAGATAGACGAATAATCCAGGCGCTATACAAAAATGAGGCCGCTATAATTAAATGTGACAATGATACAAAAGAAGCTAGTATAAGACAAGGGGTGAGACAGGGATGCTCTCTGTCACCTGTTCTTTTTAACGCTTATATACAAAGTGCGATTGATGACTTGAGAGAGAGAATAGTCACAGAAAAGGTGTAAAGATACACGGGCAAAAGGTGGATAAGGTTTGCTGACGATATTGCTTTGGTTGCTGAAAGCGAAGAAGAATTGCAAGAGGCCTTAACAACCATGCAAAGCATTCTTCAAAACAATTACAACATGAAGATAAATAGAGACAAAACAAAGCTGCTGACTGTAGGCCGAACGCAACATCAGATGAGAGTAGAGATGTCAGGAGTTCCACTAAAGAACAACAAGGAGTTTGTTTACCTCGGGAGCAAAATAACATGGAACGGTCGGTCTAAGAGTGAGGTCCACAGCCGTATACACCAGGCTAGGCTTGCTTTCAATAAAAGGTCGAAAATAATAGAATCAAATAATATAGACCTGAAACTGAGAATACTCCTCATCAAGACCTATGTATGTAGTATCTTGATGTACGGCTGCGAAACATTGTGCCTATCCGAAAGAGATAAACGGAGACTAGAAATTTTTGAGATGTGGTCCTATAGAAGACTACTAGGAATTTCCTGGAGAGACCACATCACAAATGAGGAGGTTCTCCAAAGAATCGAAGGAGGAAGGCACCTGCTCAGGACCTTGTCCGAAAGGCGCGCAAGATGGATCGGCCATGCAATAAGACAAGAAGGCCTCTTGCATGCCATAATGGAGGGTATGACCGAGGGGACAAACGCTAGGGGACGCCCACGCCGAGAGTACCTGGAGGACCTGCTGGTGGACGTGCGCTGCTCATCATATGCAGAATTCACAGACAGGGAAGAGTGGAAGAAACGAATAGATGAAATTGCTGCAAACCAATCCCAGGATTGAAACCAGAGAGAGAGAACCAGCCAGCGGACGAAAATCCACATTTCGTCGAAAGTTGTTCTTACGATCGTGCAGGGCGGTTACAACGAGAAAGATTAATTATTCTCCGTACCAGCTTTTAAAAATTATAACTCAATATCATATTTATTTCAATTCAAATTAGCTTTAATTTATACCTTCATCCAAAAATGCCGAAAGGCGTGATGATAAAACTATTAAAATAATGTACTTTTTGTAGTTATTTTTTGATTATAAGTATTTATCATTTTTAAATAATGTCTAAATTTTATAAGAATGTTAAAAAAATCTGAAATATATTAGTTTGTAAGTGCGCAAATAAATACACAAATGGACCAATTTTCGTCAAGAAACACATGTACGTACATATTTTTTAATGATTTTATTGAAACTAAAATTAAAATTCTAAAACATGCGTTTGCTAGATAATGTATTGATTTATTTTACTGCATGATTATATTATTTGAAATGGGTGTGGTATAATACAAAATCTTTTTTGAAAATTTAACAAATCTGCCAACGACCTATGGAATAACCTTATTATACTAAAAATTAAAAAATGTTCTCAAAATTTATTACATGCGAATGCTAGATAAAAGAACAATCTTTCGAAATCCATTTATAATTTTTTGTAGAATAGAGTCAATACGTCTAAAATCGGATTTGAAAATGACATATTTCTGGTTTTCTCTGGTAATGCCCTCTTAAATACCCGTACAATGACATCGGTTACGCTAGTGATAGGTTGAAAATTCGGTAAACGAAAAGATTCTGAAATAAAAATTGTGATGTATACGCATTCCATTGATATTATGTTTGTTTTCAATAAATATTACTTGTTTGAATTAATCATGTTGTCTTTGAAAACTATTTCTTTTTCTTACTCATTTTATATTCATAATATCGTGTTGCAAAATATAAGACGCACTAAAGCACTCGTATTTCTAATGTAAAATAAACATTAGCTACAATGATGTGAATAATAATGTTATCATGGTTTTATTTGACCCATGCATGAAGTGCTTGAGGCAAAACAAGGCAATTAAATAAAATTTTAAAATCCCCGAAAAAAATTGATGGCAAAAGAGCCCATTTGCAATATTTCCACCAAAATCTACATTTCATTCTCCAGCGCCCTTGAGGTAATTTTTCACGAAAACGGCGCTTCCTAAATCAGCCAAATATGTAATAATTAAAACAAAAATATGTATTTTTGAATGCTTAGACAACACGTTAAGGCTTAAGGGCTACATAAATTCGTTTAAAACGAGAAAATTGGCCAAACATGTCGGTCGGAGGACTCAATTGAAATCTTGCTCTCCTGAACAATTTTGAAATTAACAGATGGACCCTTTTGCCATTTGTCTACTAACGTAATCCTCGTTTCTGATTTGGTAATGGATCTTAATCGTATTTGAAATAAATTTCTATATCCAGGAAGTATCAGCGATTGAGCAGGAAATAAAGTATTATTGTAACGTAACGCTCCGTGATGAATCAATGAAACGAATTTTGTTGACGTGAACTCTGAATATAATTCTATTACATATTTTTAATCAGTTGTTGTCATCATTACTTGAATCACACCATAACTCTTATACATGTGTGAGTGAATCTACATGGGTTAGTGAATGTTAATTGCGAACAAATTATAACATAGCTAATTAGAATAGTTGATAAATACCTATTGGAGTGAGAAAGTAAAGTAAAAATTAGATATTGCTCGGTGCATGCGTGCTATGATTTTTCCTTCTTCCTAATACCTAAAATTTATTTTGCTTTGCCTCTGAGTTGTAAAAATATATTGATAAATCGTTTGAAAAGTGGACTTAGACTACGTTTACAGAAGATTTCATGGAATATAGTTACCAACTAGAAAAAACAATTTGTTCAACCCTATTTCAACAGATATTTCCATGAATAAGGAAATGTACGAAAAAATATTTAAAATACATAAATTTCAAACTGAAGCCCCAACGAACTAAACCCTAAATTAAATAGTGCTTTAGTAGTAAGAAACAAACAAAGAGGCTTTTGCAATACAGTTACTGGAGTTTTGAAACAATGTGAATTATCCCATTTTTATTGAAATACATTTTTATTAACTTTTGATGGTCATCACATCGATGTAATTTATCATCGAAGCAGACGATTTTTTTTTTACTTGAGCTCCACACAGGAGACCCAGAGGAAAACAATTTCCCTCAAGGCCTATGTCATCTTAGGGGATGCTGTGTGGAGGGTTTTTTTAAGGAAAGGAAGGAGAGGAGAGTTCTGGGAAGGAAAAGAGTTTAACGGATAGGTAGAAATATGGGGTTCAGTGTGTCCAGGTCATCAGCCTCCATGACCTAGACAAACCTCACCACATGGACCCGGGCACCCCTACTTTTTTTTTTACATTAGCTCCACACAGGAGGCACCGAGGAAAACAATTTCCCTAGGGACCTATGTCATCTTTGAGGATGCTGTGTGGAGGGATTTTTAAGGGAAAGGAAGGAGAAGAAGATATAGGAAGGAAAAAGGTATGAGGGGTAGGTAGGAATCTGGGGGTCAGTGTGGCCAGGAGTGACGGACGTATGAATCTATTCCTCACACTGCGGTGCAAGGTGAAGGGTCGGGAGAATCCGGCTGGAGAGGTCAAAAGGCCTCCCTCAATCAGTCTCCTCCGATCCAGCCCGCCACGCAGTGGTTGGGCAAACGTATCCGCCACCAAGTCCTAGACAAACCTCATCCCATGAACCCGGGCACCCCTGCTAAATCACCAAAGATAAGACTAACCAATTTAAAAAAAAAGCCAAATAGAACAAGACACAGAAAAATTAAAAGGTAACGGTGGCAACGGTGGGACTCGAACCTAGGATCTCCATGAAAAAAAATAATTTGTTAGTTCATTGAAATACGAGATCTACAAAAATGACAGAAAAAATATAGATTCCGAAAGGACAGGAGATTCTGGGTTTGAGTCCCAGTTGTGACCATTACTTTTTTTTTATTTTTCTGTGGCTTGTTCTGTTTCATGTTTCATTTAGATTTATTATGATTATCGTCTTCTTCAATGAAACATGAATTATTAACCGTTATATTATATACTAGCTGACCCGGCCACGCTTTGTTGTGGCTGATAAAACACAACGTCATCTACTGGATGGGTATCTAACCCTTATAACCACCGTCGTCTTCGAGTTTATCGCAAAGAGACAAACAGATGCCGCGGAGGACTTTAATTTATAATACGTAGAGATGGTGTGAAAGATTATAATAATGTGCATGAAATGCTTGGGGTAACTAACGAATTTAAGTTAATAAGAATTAATACTGTATCCGTCTAAATAACTTTTCAATTACCGCAATGTAAGTGACCTTTTTTTAGAAGATAGAATGGGTATAGTAAGCTATCCGTAAAAGATAGATATAAGCCTTCGCGGACTTTTTTGTAGATCTATAAAAGAGGAATATCCTACCATGCTTTGTTTTGTTATGTCCAAAACGGATTGGGCTACGTTTTCGATGAAAGCCACCAGGCGGCTTGACTTTTTCCGACACTTCTAACAATTATCGTTATGTTTCAACCAATTTACACAAATCCTTGACAAATTACATACCTAAACCTTCCTCACAAAACACTCTATCTATTGGTGAAAACCGCATGAAAATCTGTTCAGTAGTTTTCGGGTTTATCGCGAACAGACAGACAGACAGACAGACGACGCGGGGGACTTTAATTTATAATATGTAGAGAAGAGATATGTAGAGAAGAGATTATGTCATTACGCTTTTAATTATTATTTCATAAATTACAAACTAAAATGTTTGCATTTTTGCCCTTTTTTTTTTTTTTTTTTTACAGTGAATACCGCACAAGAATCTCAACTGCTCCCGTCTGGAGCCAGTGAGACTATGGCATCCCCAATTGGGGTATGTTGTGAGGCTGAAGGTAGTGGGGAGGGGAAGGAGGTGGGGAAGAGGAAGGTTGGGAAGTACCTGGCTATTCAGATCTGGTCACTAAACACGGCTAAAGCCATTTTCAAGCAACGTTTCAATTCTGAATGGTGGTCTTACACCAGGGCGATACTAATAGTATCTTCCACTCTGGAACATGCCGCAAATATATTATATATTATTTTAAATGAATTAATTGTGAAATAACACAAATTAATCAAATAAAATTTATTTGCGCATGCCGGGTTCGAACCCGCGACCTCCGGAATGTGAGTCAAGAGTCTTAGCCACTGGACTACGGAAGTAGTTGCCCTGATAAAATGAAACAACGGATAATAAATTTCTATCCTTTAGTTCCTTTTCTCTAGGGTTTCATAAAATTAATTATATTATCGCCTTGGCCATATGACAGAAAACGAAATAATCTGCAAGATATAAGCTTATTAATCGCAAAGGGAGTGTGCGTGTCTCTCAGGAGTTAGTGTTGCGTGCCTGTGCGTACTTTTACCTTAAAACCATGTTTTATAACAGTCTATTGCTGCCTACAAGCAATCCGCTGAGAAAGAATACCATAGATGAGCCTTAATTACACAAGCGACTAAAAAAAACAACTCTCACGTTTTTCTTCATATTTGTGTTCATCAAACTATCTAACTATTTGTGTTCATCAAACTAACAAACCATTATCCATGAAAAAAATTGCAAATGTTTTTATTCGTTTTGTTTATTAGGGTCATTTAATCAATAGCCATAAAAATCTTGAACATGCTTGGTATAGTCTGTCAAATAAGAGTAGAAAATATATGAAGGCGCCACTGTTGATCTGGGCCAGAAGCGCCCACACTTCCATGGTCGACGTTCAGCTTAATGCCACAATGCGAACGATCAGCGGAACCTTAAAATCGACTCCTCTTCCTTGGCTCCCCGTACTTGCAAATATAACCCCGCCAAATATCAGGCGAGAGATTGCAACACTGAGGGAATACAAGAAGGCGCTGCAATAAAGCGAAATACCCTTGCACGATGATGTCGTTTCTCACCCGGCATGCCGCTTAAAGTCTCGAAAACCCTTCTGGACGGAAGGAGAAAGACTCCTTCGAACACCTCTCACCCCAGAAGATAGGTGGAAGCTTGAGTGGCAATCAGCCAACGTCAAAAACGACCATCCCGTGCAAGACCCCACTGAGAGACAGCCTGGGTTCTCATTGCCTCGCAAACTCTGGACTGCCATCAATTGGATAAGGTGCTCCCATAGCCGTTGTGCTTACATTATGCATAGATGGGGCCTTAAAGAGTCGGCGACGTGTGAATGCGGTGCGGTGCAGACCACCCAACATGTGGTCAACGAATGCCCGCTCCATTCATTCCCCGGCGGGATTGATGAGGTCCACAGGGCAACGCCTGAGGCCCTAGACTGGCTCGCAGACCTAGATGTCCCCCTGTGACCCCCCACCATACGAAAGAAGAAGACTGTTGATCAAATGGCAATACTAAACATATAACTCATGGTGTTAAAGTAAAGCTGTGTAACCTACATTTTTATAAAAAATTAAAAAGGCATAATAGTGGAAAAAATATTTTTTCATTGCAGTATAAGATACCCGCCGATCTCAAAATTAGAATTGCGTATAGGTATATTATTATTATACTTTTGCAATTTTGTGTTAACATAATGAAGAATAACTATAATGTAATAAAATATAAAGCAGAGTTTGGAAACTCACGTTATTTAATACTAGATAAAGTACTTAGCGTTGCCTGGGCTTAAGATCATGTCTTTAATTTTAGATCCGAATATATTTAACTCATTCAGATCTAAAAGTAGTGTAACTCAACTGACCATTAGTGATTCTTCCTTTCTATCTATTGTTAAATTCAAATTTATGTTAAATTAAATTAAAGCAAATCGCTTTATAAGTCACCTTTTAATCAAATTTATGTCTTGAAGAAAAAAAGTTTTTTAAAATGTGGTGTACTGTGTTCTATACATTCAGTATCATTGCACTTGAAAAAAATATTTGACTCTTAAATTGGTGTTGCCAGTCTACAAATTTAGTAGTTCCAGTTTTTATATTTTCTACTCTTTTTTGACAGACTATACCGTCGCTGTATAGGAGTACTTAGCACTTAGTAGTCGGATCTTAGTCAGTATGATCAACAGTAAAAAATAGTACCTTCGTCCTACAACATTCTTACCTACTACACATATTTTTGAATCTTCACCTACTTTCACGGTTTATAATTAACACGGTGAAATGTTACCTGGTATCTACTATAAAAAAAGGTTTTACCGAATGTATTATGATTCTGACAGTTGGCATCGCGTTTGGGTCCCGTCCGCGTATTTACAATCCCTACCGCGTTTCAGTCACGTTAAATTTTCAATATCAAAATTTAAATATTTAGAAATAAAATTATTAATTTCTAATATACACATTGGAAAGATTATTTTATATAGATTTTAGAACAATTTTTGTTTTTGCAAAGTGATAAAAAATAATCAATATAGAGGTGTATTTACGATATATGGGAATAAAATTAAAATTTAAATATTTAGAAATAATATTATTAATTTCTAATATACACATCAGAACGATTATTTTATCTAGATTTTAGAACAATTTTTGTTTTTGCAATGTGATAAAAATAACCAATATTGAGGTATACTTAAAACCAAAGATATTAAAATATAAGTAGATGTGCTATCTGCTGTTTTTACTATGTGGGTCTGCGCTTCCGGGTGTCGCCGATATTGTTTACCAATTAACAAATAAACTAAAAGAACAAATAATTAACG
This sequence comes from Limnephilus marmoratus, assembly GCA_917880885.1. Taxonomy (NCBI): domain Eukaryota; kingdom Metazoa; phylum Arthropoda; class Insecta; order Trichoptera; family Limnephilidae; genus Limnephilus; species Limnephilus marmoratus. The sequence continues at coordinate 43,233,293 of OU862908.1, forward strand.
AATAAACCAAACGAACGTTAAACTAAATGAACGAATTCTTTCCTTATTCAAAATATATTGTTAACCAATATTAATGCACATTTTCAAAAAATCAACGAAATGTACAAATTCTTTTTGTATGAAAACTACGCTAATTAGCGCGTAGTCCGGCGACAGTTGCGCGGACACCATAGCATATCTGTTCTGTATTTGAATATCTTTGCTTAAAACGTAAATTGTCGTTACCGCGACTGAATCGGTATAGGTTTTGTAAATACGCGTCCCGTCCAGGCGTCATGTGTTCAATTCCTTGACTGGCTAAGTCCTCAATTACGACATAAGCGACATTTTCAGCTTACTGTGATGGCCGTAGGAGATTTTCAAATAATGTTAGGCTATTTGTAATCCGAGGATGTTCGTCTTTCTTTAAAAATATATATTTATTGAAAAAAATTTACGATGCTCGGAAGAAGGCGCTGGCTGTTTTGCTGAAACAGGTTGCCATGTTGTAATTGAAATTGACAAGCAATTGAATTATACGTATTTTAACTAAAAGCGTGATCATTTTTCAAATTAATTTATTTATTTATTGCTTCTTCACAATTCAAATACATTTTTAGTGTGTAATTATTAACCCCACTAGGGTTCGCCTGTATTGCGGTATTAAATTTGATAATTCGGTAAAACAATCTAGAGTATTTTATCTCAATGCCTCCCTGCCATGTCCAACTTAAATTCAAAGAAATCGTCTTATTTATTAAAACCACGTCTAAAGTTATGCTGAGTTAAGAGAACAAGGCAAAATTTTATTCTCCACTGAGAAAATAAAAGTTTTCTTTGGGACTTATTTTTCGGCATTATTCCTGTGATGTTATTAGGTATTCTTTTGGAATACGCACGGATGGATTTGCTTTAACATTTGGAACAAATTACGACAATCTACGATGTATTCGATTACTTCTCACTAACCAGCCATTTTTTGCTAACGTCAAGATGTTGACCTTTAAAAAATATTTACGTATTTTACTAACATATTTTGATTTTATGATAAAATATTCACATCTTTCATTAGTTGTGGTTTAATCACAGGAGAGCTATTTTTGAGCACATGTCAGCCACCCTTCGCGATTTTCCAATGAGGTAAAACTTTAATTAATAATACTTAGGTTCTTCTTTATAATGTATCATGCTCAGTGGTTCCCAAACTCTTTTGGCCCACGGACCTCTTACTCCCCCCCCACCCGTTAAGCGCCGTTAAGTGTTGACAATAAGCAGACAAATCTTCATCTCTATTTTGCAATTTTGGAAGATTTGGAAACTGAAAACATTATTTTTGTCCAAGACTAGGAAAATTAGTTTTTTTTTTTTTTTTTTTTTTTTTTTTTTCAATTTTTTTATTTTTTTTTTTATTATTATTATTTTTTTTTATTAATATTTGTTTCATTTACATTTTCATAATATAACATAATATAGCTTACATATTTTTATACACTCTCCTAAGGAAGCAAATGCTTGTGTTTAGGAGAGGACAACTTGTTAATAACTTAAGAATTACTTAAAAAAAAAGATCCTTATCACAAACTAAAGAGTTTAACTTGTGAAGAGATTTAGACTTAACATATTTTAAAAGTTCATAGGAGTAATTAAACAAGAAATGTATATAGGATGTACATAAAACATTAGGAATAACAGTCAAAAATATATCTAGGAGAAAATTAAAATTATATGGTAATAATACCAAAATAAGATTTTTAATTTTTTTTTTAATTTGTTGTAATTTTTTTCTGTTCGTATATCAGCGGGTAATTGATAAAATAATTTTATTCCTTTATATACATAGTGATTCTGTGCAGTTGTGGTTCGTACGGGAGGTACAGTTAGTCCACCAATAGAAGTATTCCTTATGCTTATATTTTGCAGTGTGGTAATATTTTTATTAAAGATATCTTTGTGTAGCTGAAGTAGTGCTATTTTTTCGTAAAGTTTTGTAAGTGGGGGAACAGGGAATTCTTGGAATACGTTTATTGTTGGGTAGTAATACGATTTTTTTAGGATAATTTTTTTAAGAATTTTTTGTATTGTTTCGAGTGGGAGAAGGGATGATTTTTATGCACCCCCCCAAGCTATGATTCCATATTGTAGTACAGAATGGGCAAGTGCAAAGTAAATTTTTTTTAATATTTTTAATGAGATAGTATTTCTAAGTCTGAAAATATATATATTAGTTTCCTCATTCTGTCTACTGTAGAGTTTATTTGATTTTTCCATTTGATGTTATTGTCAATAATTATTCCGAGATATTTTATTTGTTCTTTACTACTAATATGTATACAATTTGAGTTACAGGGTGCGATTTTAAGTAGGCAATTTCTGTCGTGAACTTTAATATATACATTTATATTTGAAATATTCTCTGTTAGGCTCAGAGGTAGAAAATGAGTTTTTTCAACATTTAAAGAGAGTAAATTTTTATCAAACCATTGTTTAATGATATTTATTGCATTATTTGCTGATATTTCGGCCTCTTTCCAAGAGTTTTCTTCAATCGTTAATACTGTATCATCCGCATAAGATTTTTTATTTTTTTTTATTAGTAATAGAAGGTACATAAATTACAAATAAATTTTATACAGTAATTAATTACATAGTAGATATATTTGATGTACCCCCATAATTAAGCAAGGCTTGTGTGTATGGGGGGTGTTATTGTATTGCTTTTTTTATATCATTCAGTTTAAGTTTTCAGTATAATTTTTATGGTGAGTTTTAAAATTTTTTATATTGGTATTCATTTTTCAAATTTTTTCTGGTAATGAATTAAAAAATTTTGCTCCGAGATATTTATGACTCAATTGTCCAATTTTTTTTTTACATTTTGGAGTGGGAATTATTGATGTTTGTCTAAGACTTCTGTTATTTTTAAATGGTGCAACTTGATTTTTAATATTATCTTTATAAATTTGTAATGTTGCATGATAAAAGTATAATGCACTTAATTTTCTGACCTTAAATTGTTTGAATAAAAGTACTGACGAAAATGAGTAGGGTTTTTTTTAAATTGTTTTTATTATTAGTTTTTGTAATATGTAAATTGTTTGCGTTTGATTTGTATATGTACCGCCCCATCCTATAATGCCGTATTGTATAATTGATTGACAGAAAGCGAAGTATGTGGTTCTAAGTATTTTTTCGTTTAAAATATCTCTTAAACATCTAAATATATATGTTAGTTTCCTTATTCTGTTGTTCAGAATATTTATGTGTGGAGACCATTTTAAACGCTGGTCTATTGTTATGCCCAGGCACTTAATATCAGTTTTGCTTTCTATTTTTGAACATGATATATTACATTTGTGGTTTTCTGTATTTGTCACAGAGTGGATAATTAAGTTTATTTCTTTAGGTGTTTCTTGTTTTTTAATGAAAAATAGCAAATAATAGATTTTTTTAGAATTTAAAGTCAACAGGTTTTTATCAAACCATAATTTTAGTGCATTGATATCTGTATTTGCCATTTTGTTTAATTCAGACCAGGTGTTTGCTTTTAGTAGTAGGACTGTGTCGTCAGCGTAGGAGACAATGTTTCCATATTTAGAAATATTGAATATATCATTGACATATATAATAAATAACAATGGTCCCAAAACTGTACCTTAGGGTATTGAAAAATCGCTATATTTTGAATCGCTGACTTGATTTAGTAATTTTACTTGTTGTGGTCTTTCATGTAAATAACTAGATATCCATGCTAAGACCTTCCCATTAATTCCTATAGATTTTAATTTATTTATTAATTTTTTATGTGATATGCTGTCGAAAGCTTTTTTAAGACTATAAATATTCCGATACATTTTTTATCGGAATCTAGGGCCGTATATAAATAGTTGGTTATTTTTGCTATCGCGTCGTGAGTACTTGTATTTTTTTGAAGCCGAATTGATTATCATTAATTATTTTATTTTCATCTAAGAATATCCAAATTTGTTTTTTTACAATTTTCTCATATATTTTTGATATATTTGATAGAAGGGAAATCAGGCGGTAATTTTGTGGGTCTTTAGGACAGTCTGTTTTATAAATGGGAGTTATAATTGCTCTTTTGTAATTATTGGGAAATTCGCCATTTGCTAGACTTAGGTTTATTATATGTGTTATTGGGAGAATTAAGTATGTTTTCATCGCTTTTATTGTCTTAGCATCTATGTTATCAAAGCCGGGGGCAGAACCTCCTTTTAGTTCTGAAATAGTTCTGTCAATGTCGGCTTCTGTGACTGGCTCAAATTTATTTATTTGACATTGTGTTCTGTGTTGTGGATTTGATATATTGGTCGAATTTATGGATTTTGCTAGGTTTTTTCCAATGTTATTAAAATGGTTATTTAAAATATTACAACTTTTTGAACTTCCTATCATCTTTCCGATGATAGGAAGTTCAAAAAGTTCATTTACATATAATATAAATAGTATTGGGCCCAATACAGTTCCTTGTGGGATTCCAAAATTAATTTTTTCTACATCACTTAATTCGTTGTTTACTTTTACTTGTTGTGTTCTTTGATGTAGATAACTATTTATCCACGATTTAGCTTTATCGGTTATTCCTACATTATTTAGTTTGTTGATTAATTTTGAATGTGAAACACTGTCAAAAGCTTTACGGAGGTCAATGAATATACTTAAGCATTTTTTACCTTTATCCAGTGCTTTATAAATAACTCTAGTTAATTCCGCTATTGCGTCTTGCGTGCTCATTTTTTCTCTGAAACCGTATTGACTGGGGTTAATACATTTTTTATTTTCCACGTAATCTACAATTTGTTTCTTTATAACTCTTTCGTATATTTTAGCTACATTGGATATTAACGATATTGGGCGGTAATTGTTTATTTCTTTCGAATCTCCGGATTTATACACAGGTGTTACAATGGCTTTCTTGTAGTTTGATGGGAATATTCCACTTTTAATGCTTACATTAATTATATGAGTAATTGGTTTAGTTAATGAGTTGGAACATTTTTTTAAGATTTCTGTAGTTACACCATCATATCCAGGTGCAGCACCATTTTTTAGTGATTTTATAATGTTTTCAACAGTTTCCTCCGTAGTCGATTCAAAAACTGATAGATTGTTATTACTTAGTTTATCTTCATGTATATCATCTGGTTGATAATTTTGATTAATTTTGTGTACAAGTTTTTGTCCGACGTTTGTGAAAAAAATATTGAAAATATTTGCACACTTTTTCGATTCGCGGATAGCATTTAATGTGGTTCCATTGTTGTTTATAAAATTTATAATTGATTTATTTTTATTATTTTTATTCATCATTTCGTTTATAGTGTTCCATGTTTTTTAGTGTTATCCTTTGTAAGGATTATTTTTTCTTTATAATATTTTTCTTTCGTATCTTTAATAATTTTTGTGAGTTTGTTTCGAAATATTTTATATTCAGTTTTGATGTGATTATTGTTTGGGTTTTTTGTATGTTTGAATAAAGAGTTTTTCCTTTTTTCCGGATAGATATAATTAGACCTTGCGTAATCCATGGTTTAATTTTCCTTAATTTAGCATTAGTTTGGAGATTAATATTGGTTGTACAGTCAGCGATATTAGTAATTAATGTTTCTTCAAAGTAATTTGCACATATATCAGGGTTTTGGCAATTTAGTATTGATGTCCATGATTCATTACGTAATTTATTATTTAATTTTTGATAGTTCAGTTTAGAAATGATTTTAACATTTTTTCCAGAATCATAAATTTCCGAGTTTTTACATAAATCATAAACAAATATATTCGTATGATGATCTGTTATGTCGTTTTTCCATATGATAGATTTAATTTTTTCTGAATGTTTAATATTACTCCAAATATGATCTAGGCACGATGGTGTTTGTGTTGCAATTTCTCTTGTGAAATTATTTACACATGACATAAAGTTCATTTCATTCATAGCATGTATATAATCCATTTTATTTTGACAGTGATTATTTGGGCCAATATTAATATTCAAGTCACCTATTAAGACACAATTTAAAGTATTCTTATTACAGAGAATTTTTAACTCTTCTATAAATAGTGGTACATTTGAACTGTGTGTTCGATACATTGCGATTATATTAAAGGGCTTATGATTTACATTAAAATTGATTGACAGACAGTTTACGTTACACATGGGTATTTCGGAAACGTTGATATCGGTAAATTTTTCAATAATATATACTACAATTCCACTATTTTTATTAATCTGATAATTTGTAACATATTGCTTGTAGTTTGGAATAATTGGTATATTTATGTTTGAATGTATATGGGCTTCGGATAGTATTATAAAATCTGGTGGTGAACAGAGTGTATTTAGAGATACAAGAAATTCATCCATGTTTGTATTTACACTTCTTATGTTAAGGTGTAAGATTGTAAGTCGATTTTTTATATTTTTATATATTTTACTGCATTATATAGCTGTTTCACATACATATTCTTCTATGTTTAGATTTTTATCGATTTCGTTTAGGTTAAGATTTTTCATTGTGTGTGTTGAAATGTGAAATTTGTTCAAAAAAATTTGTTTGAAATTTAATAGCAGTAAAACCATCATAATTTGTGCTATAGTATCCGTGCTTGACTCAAAATTAAAATAGAAATTTTACATTTTATTTTTTTCTACAGAATTGATTGCATATACAGAAAGTATTTGTGAGTTTAGTAAGTATTTGTTTAGTTGATAATAATCGATAATTTGGTTCATTCTTCGTTTGATAATTATTTTAAAATAATGAGGGTTGTATGCAGTCCATATAATATTTAGGTATACGTAGATTATGCAAATATTGAACAAATAACATTTAAGATGGGAAGGTAATGCGCTAAAAGTATGTGGAGTTATATTGTAACTATAAAATTTATAATGGTGATAGGGCAAGAAATGGGTCAGTAATGTAAATAATATTAATTTTAAGATAATAAATGTATAAATAAAGCTTAGAAACTTAACATTTTTCGGTCTTTGACGCTGGTATGTTGTCACTTCTTTATCTATTTTCTGGTTATAATTTATTAAGTATTGTGTTATCGAGAAAATAATATTATTATTTTTTATCGTCAATATATATATTGACTTACAATTTTTAGTTTTTATAACATTTATGCTTATTTTATGGTTTGTAGACTGAGAGATATCCAGTTTATGAAATGAATTTAACATAAAATGATTAGGTTTTGACGCGCTTAGAAGATAATCAGTTTTACATAGAAAAGATATTGAGAAAGGACATGGAAAGCTTATATAAAAAAAGATATATCTAGTAATCAATTTTTTGTAGCGCTATTGTGAGAATTTTTTTGTAATATTTATAGTTAGTTTTATCGTTCGCATTATGATTGAATGACAGTTTAAATCTATTATTTTGATCGATGCAGTTGGCACAGCTTGGCGAGGTTGCAATATTTACGCAGTCCTTATATTGGTGGGCTAGTCCGCAGTGCGAGCAGGTCGGCGATTCCTTTTTCTCCTTCTGTATGCATGTCCGAAACGTAAGCAGTGGTAACATTAATTACCGGAGTAGCGTCGACAACGGTGATACGTTGGTAACCAATGTTTATTTTTTCTTTGTTTAAAAGAATATTCCTGGTCGTCTTGTCTACTTCGACTATATAGTTTGCGGTATCATTATATTTGTTTTTTATTATTGCCTTTATATTGAATATATTTTTTTATCCATTTCCTGTGTTAGGATTTTGATGTCTTCATTATGTTCTACGACATCGTCAGTAAAATCTTCTTTGGTATAATCATTGTAAATTCCCTTGAAAATCTTCGTCGGTTTTTTCTTTGTTAACTCTTTGCTTTCAATATCCTGATGTCTTTTGAGATTGCTGTTTGTAATTTTGCCGCGTCATTTTTTTGCACATTCGATTATGATCCTGTTGCGGGAAATTTTTTTAATACCTTCGATGTGTATTCCTAGTTCGCTACTTTTGATGTGTCTTTGAATTTTTTCTGTATTTCCGTGGATGTTTCATTATTTTTTGGAGTGATTAAGATGCAGTACTTGTTTTGATAGCTTTTTGTTTTCCAATATCATTATTTTTGGAGTTTTGCCATGGTTGGGGATGATGCGATTTACTTTTCAGGGCAGTTAGTTCACCCACGAGCGATGCCATTTTAACAGCCATTTCAGTTATTGTTTCCAGTATTTCATTAGTTTTGGGAAAAATTTTGGCAAGTTGCTCTTTTGTAAATTTATTATTTGGGTCAGTTACCATTTTCGTAGGAAATTGACCGCATTCTTCGCCTGGTCTGTGTAGGTCAGTGAATCCATTTTGTATTTAGAGTCACACCTGTTTACTTTACACTTAATCAGGCGGTCACTTTGGCGCGGAGCGGAATATGGGCGATTCACTTCACGCTTTGAAAAATTTTATATTACGATTTGTAACTAAATTACACTTGCACAACTAATATAACAACTGCTACTAATAACACAGTGTTTCTTTAGACGTTGTTTATGTATATAAAAATTACTACAGAGAGTTCGTTGTTTGGTAAATATTAATTTTGTGGAGCAAAAATTTTTACGTGTTTACTGTGTCACTAACGTGTTGTCACATGAGTTGTCACATAGTTGTATGCACTTCACTTGGAATATATTATATTTAGTAACTTAACATAACTTCCATATCAATAAAAATGTGTCACAATTTTTTTTATTTTATACTAGCTGGTACCCGGCATGCGTTGCTGTGCGATTTAATAAAGAAATTGTTTCTCCTTGCGCGTCCTTTCCCATTCGTCCCATTCCCCTTCCGCCTCCCCTTCTTCTCCCGCGTCGTTTTCCCCTTTGGCGTTCCCTCTCCGCCTCTTCCGCCTTCCCTCTCCCCACTCCCCTCGCCCGCTTCCCTTGTTCCGTGAACCCCCCTCCCGAGTTCCCCTCCCCACCCCTCCCGCGAACCCCCTTTCCCGAGTTCCCCTCCCGAGTTCCTCTCCCCTCCCCTCTCTTATCCTTCACCCCTCTCCCATCCGCCCCCCCCCCCTCCCGCATTCCATACATTCAGTCCAGGTACATTCAGTTTTCACAGTTCGCGTGGCACCAATTGAAATTTTTTGTACAAATTTCATAATGCCAGAGCTCACCAGTATATACATGTATAGAAACCTTTGCGGGTATGCTCACAACAACTCACAAATTTTCATCGCAATCGGATGAACGGTTAGCAATTCGTGCTAAATTTATTTCGTCAAACTCGCGAACTGTCAAACGTACGAAGTTTTCTGAAATTATTCAATATTCTGCGCTCCGTAAGAATCTTCTACAAATTATTAGAAAACTTAAAAAAAGCTTCAATTCTAGTGGACCCGAGGAATGTCAAATGTTTGACAGGAAAGTTGAGTAGAACAGTTTACATGGTAAAATGAAAATGTTGTTTTTACTATCTTCCTCGCAACTTTTCCAGATTTTCTCACCTTTTAAACCTTTACTGGACTACGACAAACATTTCAAAACCAAAATCAGCTAAATCGGCCCAGCCGTTCTCGAGTTTTAGCGAGACAAACCAACGGCAATTGATATATATATATATATATAGATTAAGCCTTGCGCGGACCCCCTGACGTTGTTCAGGCACCCTCAACTCAATTTTTATTTTCCACGGATGTCCTGAATGATCATGGGGCCCCTGGGGAGTCCGTACAAACCACTTTGGGAACCACTGCTCTAGATTAACAGATTTCGTATGTACACACACCGTTTATGCATAATGGACGTGCAGAAATAATATATAGGTAAAAGAGTAGGTAGTAGTAGTTGATTCGATCATATTCGGGCTAAGCGCCCTTGAGGTGATTTTTCTCGAAAACGGCACTTTATAAATCAGCCAAATATTTAGCTAAATAGCAGCCAAGTAAAATATTATACTATTATTATTTATACGCACCAGATTTAAATGTCCGGGTTAAATTTTCCCCACAGGAAAAACTAAACCCTTTCACACACTTCCCCAAATGATCATCTAGTCAACCCACGCTATGCAATTGCACTATATATATACTATTATTATTAAGTAAAATAAATATTTTTACATGCGAAATTTCAACTGCCAATGAGTACGTGTAATAAATAACGAGTCTCTGAGGTATTATTTTTTTAAGTTAAAAATGTGTTTACAAAAGGTTTTGCGCTTGGTGAAAAGAATACTGGATTTTAAAATATAACCAAATATAACAAAATAATATACTTGTACTTAGGATGTTTCTACCAGACTGAGTGCTTCAGTGGTCACCGCTGACGTGAAAGATGGACGTGCTTTTTTACGTTCCAAAACCCTGCTGATGAAAACACACGAAGGATCCGCGTCCCATTGTGCCTTCAATTATCCTAGGGGTTGTAGATACGTTGGCGGGGCACAGTCGAGGGATGGTCTGTAGTAGTCTAGTGGCATGGCGTGTAAACGCCCAATCGACGGAAAGAATAATGCATGAGTAAACCGCAGACAGACAGTTGGAAATGAGGAGTATTCACCATTCACCTATCCGAATATTCAACCAATGTGCACCCTGGTGGCCGGCTAATGTGCGAACACAAATCAGGGCTGACATGCAACCGCATGTACATAATACACCTCTGTGGGCTATTTTCAATATGTACAGCCTGGATTGAGTTTGTACTCCGATTAAGGGGAACATTAGCTTTAATAATATGTAAACTAGCAGATAAAAAACCGCTTCCGCGTGTTTTTTGCTGCTAGGCACTGCAGGCAGCTTTTTGTTGGGTTTCGCCCAATTTAATAACACCGTGAATTTGCCCTCTTTTTCTGTAGGTTTTTTTATTTTTTTTTTTTATTTATTAGATTATATAATACATTTTGTACATAAAAATTTAAGTAGACCCACAAAGCTGTCATATGACAGCTTGTCTGCAGGTTCTAACAATTTAAACATTCTTAATATAATATCTAAGAAAATATTAGTAAATACATTTATAGTTTTAAGGAAACATTAGAATAGATCACATAGTAATATTAGATAATTTAACTTACAACCATAAATATATAAGATATTTCAATATATCTGCCTAATAACAAGATATGTAGGCAGCTATATTAAGATATTCACAGATACATGGAGTTTTCGTTCATTAACCATAGTTTTATCATTTTAGGACTTACACCCGTATGCATAGTCGGTTCCTCGAGACCTCCTCCACTCGACCTTAGTCGAGGTCACCTCAAAGAAATCTTAAAAACTTCCTTGAAATCAGTATGCTCAGTTACGGCTTCACCCTCCAGTGAGGAACCTCCAGTTATATTTAAATATTTGTAAAGAATATATTAATGGTTCACTTTTTTCAGCTATGGGCTGTCTTCAACAAGCTTCGAGGAGACCTCAAGGTAGATCGCGACGTACCTTGAGTTTGACAGTTCATTACTCGACTCGACTGAGGAATTTTCTCAAGTCGAGGATAGTTTTTTCAGTTCTGCATACCGAATTTATCCTTGAGGTTGAGTCGAGGTTGAGTCGAGTGGAGGAAATCTCGAGGGACCGACTATGCATACGGGGTCTCTCATTTTTTTCAAATTTTATGTTTTTATTGATTTTATTGAAAATCACTGGTATTAGATATTCAAGAGTACGGCTTCCATATTTATTTAATATTCGAGGAGTTTTTAGGCCCTTTCCTTCTCTAAATCTTGTGGTATGTTTGTGTACAAGTAGGTGTTTGTAAGGCCTTCCCCCCATATTATCCATAATAGTAGTGAACCAGTGGAGACCTTTTATTGTAAGTATAGGCTCTCTGAGCCATACAATAGTTTTTTTACACACAATGTAATAGCAATATTACATTGTGTGTAAAAAATGAACTTATTTTATAGGTAGGTACCTATTCCCTTTTCTATCGAAATAAAAACCATTGAAGTAAATACTGTAATATTTGTATTCCGTGTAAAATCGTTAATTTTAAATTCACATATGAAAACTAAATTATTCTAATTAAGAATGCTAATTAAAAGAAATTTACTACCAACGAAAGAGTAATGTACTGCCAATCAGAACTCAATAAATTAAAGAACGCCGCCCAAATTGTGGATTTTGAAATATTAAATTCGAGTTCACCTCCCTCCTAACCTCCCAAACCAAACCAAATCGGTTCAGAGCTCAAAATTTTTTCAAGATGGTCACAGGAAGTTTTTTTTGGGTTAGATGTGAGTCACCTCCCACTTAACCTCCCCTACTCTAATTTGTTAAAACTAGATCGGTTAAATATGAAATCGGTCCTTTTTCAGTAACTAAAGTGAAACCGATTCATTCGAGGGGTTGCTAGAAAATTTCTGAGAAATATTGTTGCTTTTTTACATTTTTTGTAATTTATTTATATTTCTTTAAAGGAAGATAAACACTTCCCGGTTGCGTATTTACAAAACCTATACCGATTCAGTCGCGGTAACGACAATTTACATTTTAAATATACCTCTATATTGGGTATTTTTTATCACATTGCAAAAACCAAAATTGTTCTAAAATCTAGATAAAATAATCTTTCCGATGTGTATATTAGAAATTGATAATTTTATTTCTAAATATTTAAATTTTGACATTGAAAATTTAAAGCGACTGAAACGCGGTAGGGATTGTAAATACGCTTCCCGGTTACGAATAACCCGACAATATTTGAAAATCGCCTACTACCATAAAGGAAAATGATGTTTATGTCGTGATGCAGGATTTGAACGCACAACGCATGGGTGGGACAAAACGCGATACCAACTCAGACACTGACCGGATTTTTTTGATCAATTAATATTTCCAAAGAAACCAGTTTCTAAAATAAGTGGTTCTTCACAGAAATAAGATTGACGGTTCCAGTGACAAAGAAACCGGGACCGGATTACAGACCATCTCTAGCCGAATTCTAAATTCATTCATTTAACAAAGAAATTATATCGCATTTTCGGGAATGTCGATTGTTATACCACCTATATTCAACACATGCCTAATCCATGAGACATTTTACTATCTAAATTTACAATATATATGGTAGCGGGCATATAAGATTTTTCAAAGTCATGGGTTATGTTGTGTACAGGGCCCGCAGATACTTTAATAGTACACAACTGCTAACCCTGTATAAATCACAAGTGCGCCCCACGGTGAAATTTGGAAGCCACCTCTGGTCTGGTGGTCTGGAGCTCCATAATACCTAAAAAATGCCCTGGACTATGTGCAGAAACGGGCGGTCCGTTTGATAAATTATTCCATCTTAACAGACGGATTGCAATTTTTAGAGCACCGGCGTCGGGTGGGAATGCTGTCCTTATTCTACCGATATTTCAATGGAAGGTGCTCCAAGGAACTAGCGTCATTGATCCCTTCGGCACCAGTGCAGAGTCGGGGAACACGCCAAACGCGTGCCCAACATATGTACACGGTTGAAATTTGTCACATGAGAACGGAACGCTTTTTCGGCTCGTTCTTGTGTTCAACAGCTTGGCTGTGGAAGGATTTGCCGGCCTTTGTGTTTCCTCCTTCCTACAACGTGGGTCTCTTCAAGACCAATGTTCATTCCTTCCTCTCATCAAAAAGACCCTCCGCATGGCATCTCAGATGACATAGGCCCTGAGGGAAATTATTTTCCTCAGGGCCTGCCATGTGGAGTTAATGTAAAAAAAAAGTTGTGCCTAATTTCTCTCGATTTTGACAGTAGGCGGAAGCTTATCAGTTATATTTTCGAACCGTCTATAACGGCGGCTGACTGAATTTTGACACACGCGTCAAAAAGATAACAGAAAAATACAATGTAGGTACCTACTCGTATTAGCCGCGGACTTTTTTTACTTGAGAGCAAATAGTACAACAGTACTATTTCGAATTATACAGATGGCGCCATTTCCGTTTATAACAATCCTGAACTGTATAGACATTAAGTTAATGATATTCTGTATCTCTAAAAGTCAAATACACTTATTAGTAAATCAGATGGACGAATACGCATATTTTGATCCAAAGTCAATGGAAGTTATGAACTTGGTAGTATAAATAAAGGAATTTGTTAATTTATAATTTTCGGTTGATTCTATTATTAAATGCTATTTTCGCACCATAAAATTTACGGCGCACATCAAGTTTCTGGTTATATTTTTATTAGATTATTTTAGGGTATTTTACATTTCATTACACAGGAAAATTCCGATTTATTACGCCAAAGGAAAGATTATAATTTATTAAAAAAAAAGAAACAGGGGAATGTACTGGAAATATAAAACTATATCAATTGAGGAGTAATTGCTGTAGGTCAGGCATGCCCAACCTGCGGCCAATTGAAGATGTTTTCGGCCCAAAATTAAGTTTTCGGCTCTCTATGTTTTCGATTTTGGTATTCATACAAAAAAAGAAAAAATATATTCTCGTAAATTTGTCACGTTTTTATAATTTTTCTTAAAATAAGAACGTTCTTGTTGAAGTGTAAGCTTCTTTAGCACCGTTGTGATTGGAAACTCGATGAAAAGGAAGAGAGCGACACTAAAAAGAGACGAACACACACATTTACGGGATGAGAGAATGAGATAGCAATAAAATATTTATTTATTTCACGGGTACAATTCCAATATAATCCGTTAAATCCACGGTCCAAAGAGCAAAAGAGTCCCAACTGCTCCCGTCTGGAGCCAATGAGTTAATGGCATCCCCAATCGGGGTATGTTGTGAGGCCGAAGGTAGTGAGGAGGGGAAGGCGATGGGAAAGAGGAAGGTGGGGTACCAGGCTATTCAGATCTGGCCACAGAAAAGTACCAGGTTATTCAGATAAGTACCCTTCAGAAAAGTACCAGGTTATTCAGATCTGGCCACCAAACACGGCTAAAGCCATTTCAAACAACGTTTCAATTCTGAATGGTGGTCTTACACCAGGACGGTACTGAGAGTATCTTCCACTCTCGAACGAGCCGCATATATACTATATATTATTTTTAATTAGTTCATTGTGAATTAATAAAAATTGAAATTGAAAAACGCGACCTTCGGATTGTGAGTCGAGAGTCTTACCCCTTGATCACGGATGCCGTCAAAATCGGTTACATGCCAACTCAGAATGAAGCCATCTCAGAAACACCTCAGAAAGGTCATTAAATGCTATGAAAAAATAATTTTAAAATAGCCGGTAACCCTAACCTAACTTAACCTATTTACCAGATTTTTAATATATTTTTATCATCACCCTTAATGACTTTTCTGAGGTGCTTCTGATTTGGTTTCATTCTGAGTTGTCCGGTCACCGTCAAAATCTATATCCGATCTTTAAACTAGGTACTCCCAGCTGATCAGGCAAAGAAAACACAAAGAAAGCGACATGTAGCGACTACGAAGATGAAAACACAAATACTAATAAGATTACCAAATATATAGGAAAAGGTGCACTGGAATTTAACGACAAAAATATGGAAAAAATCACCATTCACATTGATAAAAAAAGTGCTTCTTAGTCTCCCTACTATTGTCCACTTTAGTTTTCTGGTGGTTTCACTTCTACTGCGTGTTCATTGGACATTCTGATTTTTTATTAGACCTCGGACTCTCGATGAGGGTTTTGATTTATTGCTTGAAAAGTGCAAGACGCATGGCAGTTTTTTGTTAAGATTTTCACGGGATACTAACTGTATAGTCTCAGCCTATAAATTTTGTGTCTTTCTAACTTTCGAAAAGCATTTGTTGGTGAATAATACAGCTAAATTCACAATTTGAAAAATATTCCCAAAATTTATTCATCCAGTCATAGAGTGTGTCTCGCATGATGATTAAAAAAGTTCAAACGATTTTCTTAAAAATAATTCACTAGAAATTAAAAATCATTTCATTATCTTTGTATGCCACAATGTAATGCTAAAAGAAACCTACAATTCAGCTGTCAGTATTAATTGTTTCTCAGAAAAAAATGAAATAATGCGTTCTAAAGTTATTTTCCTGAAAATTTAAAGTAGGTATATCAGAAACGATAACAACGTCTTTTAAATTCCTCTTGAATACTTCCCGGATCCCGGAAAGTTTTAGACCCAGAAATATAAATCTTGCTTACACATGTGAAAAAATATCTAACTTATCTCTCGTATCGTGCCGGTACCAGCGTCCACACGCGTCCGGGCCGCGTATTTACAAAACCTATACCGATTCAGTCGCGGTAACAACAATTTACATTTTAAATATACCTCTATATTGGTTATTTTTTATCACATTGCAAAAACAAAAATTGTTATAAAATTTAGATAAAATAATCTTTCTGATGTGTATATTAGAAATTAATAATTTTGTTTCTAAATATTTAAATTTTAATATTATTCCCATATATTGTTAATACACCTCTAAATTGATATTTTTTTATCACTTTGCAAAAACAAATATTGTTCTAAAATCTAGATAAAATAATCTTTCCAATGTATATATTAGAAATTAATAATTTTATTTTTAAATATTTAAATTTTGATATTGAAAATTTAAAGCGTCTGAAACTGCGTATTTATGTACAATCCCTACCGCGTTTCAGTCACTTTAAATTTTCAAAATTTAAATATTTAGAAATAAAATTATTAATTTCTAATATACACATCAGAAAGATTATTTTATCTAGATTTTAGAACAATTTTTGTTTTTGCAATGTGAATGAGACGATGTATGAATGTGAGTGAGGCAAAGAGTGTGTGCCAAGACCGAGTTGTTTGGCGGTCCGTCCTCTCTGCCTACCCCTGCGGGGAAACGGCGTGATGGTTAGTTAGTTAAAAAATAACCAATATAGAGGTATATTTAAAATGTAAATTGTCGTTACCGCGACTGAATCGGTATAGGTTTTATAAATACGCGCCCGGGTTCGGGGCCGAAACCGTGCAACCCAGCATCCGCCACAGCACCCAGCACGAGTACACAGTTTGTACCCGAGAACTCTTAGAACTCGAGTTGTTTTAAAAGGAAGCACTCTTCGGAGGCCTCCGATAAAACGCAGAACCTATTTATCGCTAGCTCTCATCACGGTGGGTGCTCTCAGTGCTACTGACCAGAATCAAAAACAATAAATCCCAAAGTTGGGATGGCGAAGTCCCAATTTCTGGAAAGACAGATTTATTCACATAAAAAAGAATATCTTTGGCGATACCGAGATTTGATTTTTTAAAACATATCTACAGTTTTATTCCGAAACTGACGATATTTTGCACAGACGACTTTCACAAGTGGAAAACCGATTTTCAAAACAATTGTCTACTACTGATTTCGATAAACTCTGCGTAAAACCCTGACAACGGTGGGGACTTCGGCTACATGGAATAGGTGTTAAATTATTTATTTATTCTATGTTCGGCCAAAGACTGTTTCCACTGGTTTCCACCAGTTACTTATGGTGCGTATTGGTTACGCCATTTGAGAAAAATTCCAAATGTCTACTGTTTCACACATAGCGCTGTCTCATTTTCACGGGGTTTATGGAGAAAAAAACGTCAAGCATCCATTTTCTATACCAAGATTTCTCATATTTTCTGAATTCTTCGGTAGGTACCAAATTGTACGGTTATATGTATATACAGATATCTGAGTTGCATTGTGTTGCTCTGGGGTGCTGTCGACAATCTGTGAAGAGTGGCACGCGTGCCACGTATTTACCATCTCTGCGCTGTGGACGGATCCAGTCATGCATAAAGAATAAACTCTAGTGAGGAGGTACATATCATTTGTTTGCCCAACGTAAACTTATTGAGGTCTTGCCTCGATTGAATTGAGGCCCCTTAGCAGAACCTCGTGTGCCCAGCGACTGTAACTTTGTATTCAATTAAATGTAAATATTCGATTGTACACAGTATCGGTTAAATTTATTTCTCGGAGTCCCTTGTGAAATGTTATTTTCTTTTGGCTATGAAAATGTTTCATAGAGACGCTTTAATATGAATGTTCTTGTAATCATGCTACATTATGAAATAAATTACATTTTTTACCAACATTAAATGGAAATCCGTTTAAAAAATGTATGATTGGACCCAGCATTCTGAATTTCTGAGAAAATAAAACATACTTCCGTTAAGCACTTTTAGCCTTACTAATAAACATGTTGAAAATTTTATAAATTTGGTAAAAAACTGCATATTTTAAAACCTTACTAATAGAAATGTATAGATGCATAAATTGTACATACAGCCAAAGTGGGATGTTTATCTGTTGAATATATTATCAAAGGTATTTGAAATTTGCTAAAAAACAACACTTCATAAACAAGATAAAAGTTCCTTTTAGATTTTGGTACATGTCGATTATTATTTCTTAATCGGAATATTTTAATTTCGAACATAAAAATTTGATCATATGAAGCGGATACTTTGTGATGCGACATTATTAATTTAAAATAAAATAAAACAATAACTTTGTAAGTTATTGTTTTATTTTATTTTAAATAAAAATTTGAATAAAATCACATGTATTTTTACTCCAAACGTCCAAAATTGTAGGAAAAATATAGGATTTGGATCAATTTGTAGTTTGGTTGACTCGAGTCCCTGGGTACGAAGGCTCAATCTATAATCAAACAAAAAAAATAGTTTTAAAAGACATTTGAAAATAGATGTAGTATTGTATTAAAAATAAATACTTCATTTTCTGAAATTAGTATTTAAATAATATATTTCTTTCAAACTCCTTTTTAAACATTTACTACAGCGCGGCGCCTTAAATAAGCATCACGCTAATTTCATCCGAGAACGCATTCAGCACCTTTCTGAAAATTTTAAATTAAATATAATTTTTCAAGCCAATTTTTAACAAAATATTTAACACCATTGGTGGGGCGAAAACCAGGTCAAGAATGAATTCTGCAAGGAAGGCTCTTTCGAACCATAACGACAAGTGTCTTGTCTGGTGGTTGAAAGAATTAAAATAACTTCAAGGAAAAAAACGTGTTTTTGTTCGGTTCTCTTTGACTTCACATGCTGCTTTGGTGTTAGGCCATCACACGATTAAGCTACATAGATGTCATTCACTACGTACGGCCCTCAGGTAAACGCTATAAAAAAATGTTTGTGCCAAGAATTTGATTGAGTCACGGTCAAACCGTATGCATTTTTCGAACGCGATGGCTTCTTGTGAATTAGGACTTATAATATAAGCTGAGATTACTACCGTTTACCCGTCATGGTCTAGAATGGCCTTTCTGTAGTCTAGTTGGGCTGGTAAAATCGCACCTGAAGGTTCGTGAAAAGTTAATATTTATTTATTTATTTATTTATTTATTTATCTATAAAAGGTATGTTTACATAACATTATTCGATGCCTGTCTCACTAGGGAATACCTGTGTTGAGACAGGCGTAGAGGTACATAAATGAGTATCATACATAATATAGTATCAATTATTTTACGACAAAACTATAAGTGAAAGTGTAAAGTTACAATCAAAAAATATTATTATTTTTGGGGATTTCAATTTTCCATCAGGGAAAAACCCAATTGACGTTTTCGATTACTTTTGTTCTTTTTATAATTTAACACAATTCAACACTGTTTATAACATAAATGCACACATGTTAGACTTAGTATTAAGTAATATAAATTCTAAAAATGCTGTTATCTGCCGCCATGACTCCCCATTAGTCAGAGAGGATATTCATCACCCTTCACTTTCATTCACGTTCGATTACACAACTCAATCACATATACAAACAGACACATTGCCTCCAGACATAAACATGGGTTGGATTTTCCACGAAAGCTCAGATAATACACTTAAGAATGCCTTAGAACAACATCACTGGAATCATTACGATTGCCTTGACGTAAATCTAGCTGTCGAAATGTTTTATGAACAGCTCAATAATATTTTCAACATTTGTTTTAAGAAAAGATCTACACGTATACTCAAAGATATTAGACAATATCCGAAATGGTTTAATGGGGAAATCATTCACCTCATACGAGAAAAAACTAAAATGCACCATCTTTGGAAAAAAACAAAATCCGAACATGCCTTAGCTAACTTTAAAACTTTGCGAAAATCAATCAAACGGTTAATTGGTCAGGCCTACACTGAATTTACACGTGAGGCCGAGAACAGTATAATAACAGACCCAACTCGATTTTGGTCTTACACTAACGATAAACGCCGCGGTTGTGACAAACTTAACCACATGGACTACAAAGACAATAAATACGATGGATCTTCTGAGATCGCCGCAGGTTTCGCACACTATTTTCAATCAGTATTTAGCGACAATATCCCCAAACTTGACATATCTTCTATAGCTTCATCGTCATTTAATTCTTTACCTGTACAAATTCATGAAATTAACGATGACGATATTATTACAGCTTTCCATAAGCTAAAACCTAAATACTCCGTCGGCCCAGATTGTATTCCACCTATAATCCTCAAAAGATATGCAAGTTATTTTATTCAACCTCTGAAACATATTTTTAACCTATCACTTCGCAAAAATATCTTTCCGGAAATGTGGAAACTAACGAAAGTAACGCCTATACACAAAAAAGGAAAAAAGTCAGAAATAGATAATTACAGACCTGTAGCTGTGTTGTCAGCACCCGCAAAACTTTTAGAAACCATCATTTATTCACAGATATATAACCAAACAAAACACGCACTCACCGAAAATCAGCACGGATTTCGTCCCACACTGTCACCTTCAACGAATCTTATGAATCTCACCACCTATATTAATAATTCATTTGAAAATCTTGTACATGTTGATGTGATTTATACAGACTTCGAGAAAGCATTTGATAAAGTCGACCATGATATTTTGTTAAAAAAATTAAGTGACATCGGATTCTCTCAGAATTTCCTCGCTTTTGTGGCTAGCTACTTACGCAATCGTCGTCAGTATGTCAGTTACGGACACCATCTCTCTCACCAATACAAAACTAACTCCGGGATTCCCCAGGGATCGAATCTAGGACCCCTTCTCTTTCTCTTATTCATCAATGACATTGGCAACACCATAAACCACTCAAAATATCTCCTTTTTGCTGACGATATAAAACTTTTCAAAGCAATCAAAAGTTACATCGATTCCATTCTTCTGCAGAACGATCTTGATTCTCTCGTCAAATGGTCGGAACTGAACAACTTACCCTTCAGCATTCAGAAATGCAGTGTCGTTACATTTACAAGATCCAAAGATACATTCCTGTTCCCCTACCACATTAATAAACATAAATTAACACGTAAAAATGAGATTCGAGACCTTGGCGTAATTTTTGAAGCAAATCTCTCTTTCAAATCCCATATATCTGATATTGTCTCCCGTGCCAACAAAATGCTTGGATTTGTTCTTCGTAATTCAAGATCATTTACCAATGGAATCGCAATCCGAAGAACGTATGAAGCACTTGTTCGCAGTATCTTGGAATATAGCTCCATTATTTGGGCCCCTTCTGAGCAAAACCATATTCTCGAAATAGAAAAAGTACAAAAGAGATTCATGCGTTACCTATATATGAGGGAATATATGTACTACCCTTTCCTGTATCCATCCTTATTCTTAGCAGGAATGCTCGATCTTAATACATTAGAAGCCCGCCGAAAAATATTTTTAGGAAAACATTTTTTTAAGATAATCTCTGGAACTATACATAATCCACCTATTTTGAAAGAGATTAATTTATATGTCCCAGACAAGTATACTCGTGGAAGGTCCCATACCCTTTTTTATGCTCCAAAAGCGAGGACTTCTGCCTATCAGAACGCGCCAGTCAACAGAGCGACTGAACTGCTCAACGAGTCTGCATTGACCATTGACATTTTTAACGTAACCTACAGGCAGTTTAACAATTATCTTTTGACGTATGTCACAAAGTAGTGAAACTGACCTTTTAATGTGTTTTGCTATACTTTTTGTCTAATTTGTAATCTTCTCCATAATGTATTGGTGAATAACCGTTTTACGGAGAACATGAAAAAATAAATAAATAAATAAATAAATAAATAAATAAATAATAATATTTAATTACAACATGAGAATATTTAAGGTAAGATACATACTGATTTATACAATTCAAACAGAAAGATGATTAAGATTAAGGGTTAATATCATAAAGAGAGCATTATATAGGTGAAGGAAGAGATGAATAAAGTAGTAAATCCTTTCGAGTCTATATAGGAAGTTATATTATACATATAGGATTTTACTATTTTAAGTTCTTTAATAAGGGTAAGGACATACGTGAGATGGTAATTCTGTCTATTTGTACTCTATTTTACAGATGTTAGCAGTAGTGTGGCGTCCAATACTTATAATCCATTTCTTTAAATCTTGTTTGTATTTGGTCTTTGATTCGGTTTGTCTAATCGTGGCTGGAAGTGTATTGTATAGTTTGCAAGCTATGTATTTAAAGTGTTTTTGTCCAAAGGTGGTTTTAGAAAAGGGAGTTTGGAGAAGTTCTTTATTTTTGGCTCGTGTATTGTGCATCATTTGTGTTGGTTTGTATAGGATTTTGTTGTTTTTATGTAAATAAAGTAAGATGGATTTTGCGTAGAGCTGTTTAATGTCCATAACGTTGATATGCAATGCATATAATATGAAATGCAATTGTCTATTCGTGATCTTAACACATATTTTCAATATTCATATATGGATGGATTATATGTGTACATACTCGGAATGTTTCAAAGAAAACTTATTTTATGCGATGTGATGCACCGTGTTAAGAAAATTGAATTTTCGTGATTATAACATTGATTTATTAATGAAACCATTATGGTCATTATAATTCTTTATGTTTTTTTACCTATTCAGTATTAAAGCATTGAATCATTTGAGATGCTTTTCGGTTTCCCATATTATTAAAAAAAAATGATCGTTTCGCACCAACAAAAAATATTTGTAAGAATTTTGAATATTCAACATTCCAAAAATATAAGGTTCTAAAAAATTGGAAGCCTTAGACAGATTTCGTAAATAAAATTTTTAAAAGCATTGCTTAAATCATTTTTTTTTAAATAATCTTTGATTGGATTTTTATACAATAGCTCTACCCAGGACCAGGAGGCTCTGAGAAAAACCATTTTCCTCGGGGCCCATGTCCATGTCATCCTTGGGGATGCTGTATGGAGGGTCTTTTTAGGGAAAGGAAGGAGAGGAAGTTCTGGGAAGGAAAAAGGTATGAGAGGTTGGTAGGAATTCGGGGGTCATTGCGCCTAGGAAGGACGGACGCATGAATCCATTCCTCTCACTGCGGCGTAATGTGATGGGTCGATAGAGTCCAGCTGGAAAAATCAAAAGGTCTCCCTCAACCAGTCTCATCTGATCCGGCCCACCAGCAGTAGATAGGCAAAGACCTACACAAAAATCAACCTAGGACCTGGGCAGCCCGCTAAGGCACTAAACGTAACGAATAACTTGGGGTGACCTATGGCAGGGGTTTTGGCTATCCAATTAAGGGTTCCCGGGGCGGCGGTATCCATACTTGCCTCTCAAACTTATTAGTAAGATGGAAAAATATTATCACCACATTCAAAGTCAAGCATCGCAAAATGACAATAACACTAAATAACAAGAGTGTAAGTAAGCAGGTATACCTACATATAATCGAACAGAATTGAATAGAAAGAAACCAGTTTGATGAAAACTCGTGACTTGTAAACCCAATAATAAAATTAGCGATGTGAGGCAAGGGAAAGCAAGCAAGTGGAAAAACAAGATTGTAAAATGTACCCATTGAATTGAAATGATTTCAACTCCAAGTAATATTATTATTCTGCCAATGACACGCTTCGCTCTCCACCGCCTCCACTCCACGCACATAATATTACATTTTCACGGTAGTAACATATATTAGTACCAATGTGCTCATACTAGGCTTCATTTCAATGAACATCGACAATGGAAAATAATATCGAAGAAACTTGATTACATAAAACGCCGTTAAGACTAAATCACCGTCAAAATTGTTTTGATATTATGTAAATTTCCCTCGATGTTTTCTATTCCCGGCGGAAGTTTTGTGGAAATTCTTATTAGAAACCATAAAAAAGTACAGCAATTAATGTATTTAACCCGTCTGCTTATTTAGGAATATCCCAAAACAAGTAATCGTGTTATACTTTCATACTTTCGAGATCAAAAACGTCCCGAGCGACCTTACATTTTAAAAGCTATATATCTCTCTTCCTCTTATGCAAACATATGTATTTTTCTTTTAACCAGAAAGAGAACAAAATAATGCTTCTTATTGTCTTTGAAATATGAAAGCTATCTTGCATAGATATTTTACAATCTCGATCCAAAGTGACAGTTTCTGATTTTTCTGGCGAAACTGAGGCTTCCGGATTGTGAGGTGCGAATATATTGAAACAAGCAGACGGGTTAAAAATCGACTGAAATATAAATCAAAATACGTAGGTACGATGTAAGTTATAATTAGTATTTTTTTTATTTAAAAAGAAATAACTAAAATAAAATCACATTGTTATTCACGTTAAAATCGGATTATTTTTAACTTTAAAAAAAAATTCCGCACGACACTCCTAATTGCTACCGACCGTCCGTAGCCAGTGAGACTATGGAATCTTCAATGGAGGTATGTTGTGAGATTCAAGGAGATGGAGACCGGGCTATTCAGATCTAGTCACTAAGCGCAAAGTAATTTCAACAAACGCTTCAATTTTGAATTGTCGTTACTACGGATGTGTTGGAATGCACTGTTCGAGTAATATTTTATAGCAAATAGCTGGAGATAAAATAATACTTATTTCTAGCTTAAACATACTTACGAGCACGTATATTTCATCGAAACTCTTTTTTTCTTCCATTACTTTCATCGGCTGTTCTATGCTTGTTACAGCAAAGTCTAAGAGCATTAGTTTTGCAATCTAACGACATAATTATATTTAATGAAAATAAATCGCTGTGTATATGTCGTAGACCGATCGTAAAATTTGCAGATCATGATGCGCCTCGCCAGATCACGGCGTAGGTATTGTATCAAAATGACGACGCCACGAAGTGAATTTACGTCTATTATACATAAATACGAAAATAATCTGTACTGTAACTAACTAACTAACTAACCATCACGCCGTTTCCCAGCAGGGGTAGGCAGAGAGGACGGACCGCCAAACATCCCGGTCTTGGCACACATTCCTTGCCTCGTTTACATTCATACAACGTCTCATACATTCTCTTCTATTATTCTGATTTTTGACATGGCCCGACTCAAGAATCTGATTCACTTGGTCAAGCAGTGTCTTTCTTGGGCGTCCTCGACTTCTTCTACCATTCACATTTGCGTCATATATTCTCCTTACACTCCTTTCCTCGTTCATTCGCTCTACATGCCCAAACCATCGGAGCGTACCTTTCTTGATCTTACTCATTACGCTTACATCAGCCTTGCATTCTTTGCGGATTTCCACATTTCTCAAACGATCATACGTGGTTTTACCACGCATACGCCTCAGGGATCTCATTTCTATAGCGTTCAGTCTATATCCTTCCTCTGCCAGTTCCATGCCTCACTGCCATACATCTGGGTAAGTACCAGTACTCCATTATGGACGCTAGTTTCGCGTCTTTGAACAGTTTTTTGTTGGTGCCAACTGCGTTCAGTCCTCCATTAATAGAGTTACCTGCATTCACCCTTCTTTCAATATCTCTATCAGCCTTCCCATCTCTCGTAAACATACTTCCCAAATAAACAAACTCATCCATCTGCTCCAAATATTCATCATTCACAACTATATTGCATACTGTTTTCGTACCCTCTCTTTCAAACACAATGACTTTAGACATACTTACATTCATCATTAACTGATTCTTCATACATACTTCGTTCATCCTTGACACGAGAGACTGTAGATCTTCCATACTGTTAGATATCAGCACCGCATCGTCAGCATACAACAGGCAACATACTTCCAGATTACTCAATTTCGCGCCCAATCCCATCTCTTTCAATTCTTGCATGCAATTACCATTTATAGATTGAATAACCATCTGTATTGTAATTTAGATATGTTAGGTGCAATGTATCCCTTGCCGATAGGTATGCCAGCACGGGTATCTATCAAAAATAAAATATATTACAACTGGAGGAACTTCCTGTAAAGAAATGTATTGTAGATACAAAATAAGTTTTTCTACGAGGAAAAATACATACGAGAAAAAATCAGAAATCTTCAGTCAACGAGTCCGCATTTGGCAAGTGACACATTATGTCGCTGTTGGACCCTTGTCCCTGTCCAAGGCTCCTACTTGTTCCCAGTTTATACTTATAGCGTCGTGTGGGCTCCGAGATTTGGCCTTTGTTGTGATGGGAATACATGTGTTTTGAAAAGCAAACGTAATCAATTGTCACCGGCTTGAAATAACGGTAACAGCAGGAAATGGAGCGTAATGGCCTGTTAAAGGCAGAATAGATCTTAGGGACTCTAACCAAATGCTGAATAAACATATCAAAATAGACGGACTTACTTATTATGTACCTGTTAGTTGATATTAAGGGACCACGTTTCACGTATCTATTTTTATTTATCTGAATACCAATTTTTACAATGGTTTTCGTTGTACCTGTCTCAGTGGGAGGATTTCATGTCGAGGCAGACGTGATAGTGTTAAGAATGAAAGTACATTTATGAGAAATCAAATCCATCGTTACGTCTACATAAAGTCCGCATAACGCGCTTTTTTTTTAACAGTGAATACCGCACAAGAATCTCAACTGCTCCCGTCTGGAGCCAGTGAGACTATGGCATCCCCAATTGGGGCATGTTGTGAGGCTGAAGGTAGTGGGGAGGGGAAGGAGGTGGGGAAGAGGAAGGTTGGGAAGTACCTGGCTATTCAGATCTGGTCACCAAACACGGCTAAAGCCATTTTCAAGCAACGTTTCAATTCTGAATGGTGGTCTTACACCACTTACAACTTACATACTGATAGTATCTTCCACTCTTTAACATGCCGCAAATATACTATATATTATTTTAAATGAATTAATTGTGAAATAACACAAATTAATCATATAAAATTTATTTGCGCATGCCGGGTTCGAACCCGCGACCTCCGGATTGTGAGTCAAGAGTCTTACCCACTGGACTACGGAGGTCGTCGGATACTCGCGTCGCGCTACTCGGATCTTCCCATCAACTTTCAAGTATTTATCGAAGTAAGTAATTGCTAGTTCTCGCGGCTCAGCGCGTCATGCGGGCGTCATATGGACAGAACTAATGATTCAACCTACGCGCGGTTGGAAAACTGATCTTTCAGAAATCTATGAAAACGTGATCATCAAGTAAATCTATTAGGTTGAACGAGGTTAAGTCCGAAAGGTAGAAAATGCATTGAAAAGTTCCAGATGAAGCTGAGTTTGTTTCCATGCAAACTGAAAACCAATAATAGGTTTGCAGTCCCACAATGGTGCCTCGCAACCTGGACGCTAAAAAGATTCCTCAAAGTTCTCCAGCCTGGGGTTTCGGTTTACATTTCCAAATGAAACGAACGTAATCTGACCAGATACAATCCCGTTTCCCACTATTCACCCCCGAGAATGTCGCCATTCTGCGCTTCTTGGGCAGGGCCGCATTGGCCAGGCAGGCTACTGTGAAATTTTCTAGAAGGTACATATTCATTTGACCCAGAGTTCTCGGGCTATAATACAACTGTTTCTTTAACAGTTTAATTCGAACACAAAATAAAATTGTATGCTCTTTATTTTCAACTCGTTCCGTGTCGAAACATATTCTCAGTGGCGAAATACCATAGGACGTTATTAATAGGCTTACGTCTGTACGGTTGATATTTAAGAATCCTGCTAAGAATGCATCTCTGACGCCGCGCCATACGCAAAACCGTTTTCGTACGTGGAGTTTATATGCAAATCTACTTTTGTAATTGAACCGAATTAAAGCAGTGCCAAAACACCGTTAACAGCTGGCATGAGGAGCATTCCCTGGCAGGCATAAGTAGTAAGTACTACTTGATTTGTAACTTCGTGAATCTCTCTAGATATGAAGAGATTGACGATAATATGATCATTATTGTAACTAGCAGTTGTGAATAATAATACCACGCGTCTATATATTACATAAGACGTCATCGCGTGTCACGGTTACTTTTTCCCGGTGACTATCTGTCACTGGATCCGAGTGAATCCGAGGAACCTGCTATTTTTGGAAGCAGTTTCTACCAGATTTTTTAAAGTGGTCATCAATACTTCAAGTGGACGAAGCCGAACCAAAAACCACCCGCAGGGCCTGGTAGAAAAATATCGGTGCAACGGTTAAAAATCAAATGCTTCGTTTTTAAGCTATGTTTTTGACTAGAGCCAAATAACCATGTACCTACTTCAAATCATTCCTCTGCCATTTCTCCTTTTCCTTCCCCACTTTCTTCAGCGTCTCTACACAAAAATAGGGATGCCGTTGGATCCAGAGCGATGGAACTCTCATGCGATTTTTTTTTTAAAAAACGTTTAACCAAAATTTACTTAATATTTCATCAGACTTATTTCTATGTATGTACTCGTACAGTCGTACGTGTATAATATATTTATTTAAATATCATCAACACTTACAGCGATGTTTTCCATTACTATTTGCCCTTTTTAAGGCCGATAATCTATCTTTACCTAAATTGGTATAATATGTGTACGATGTGATGTGACAGATTAAAGAGTCACGCAATTTGCGATATTTGCGAGGAGATAAGCTCTCTAAAGGGGAAAATTGTTTAAAAATAGAAGATTAAGAGGCTTGAAGAAAAAGTAAAAAAAAAAAATTGACTTTTTACCATCTTAAATGCTACTACTAAGGATATTTTCTAAATTGAAATTTCTCAGGGCGCGTGTTCATTAAGCCAGAAAAATAAATCCATTGGCCTAAATTGATCTTAAATCCACGCCTGGTAAAGTGTCTCGCTTCATCTGCCATCAGCGTCTCCTTCTAACGTGTAGTGAATTTCCTTGTAAAAACGCTGCAAAGCAATCCCATTAGATTTGTAAGGACCGCCGGGATATTTAAACCGAGATCGTTGGCGGACACTGCGCCGAAACATTTTTTAGTTTGATGCCTAAATGAAGACACATTTCATTCATTAAATTTATTTAGTGGAATCTCAAATCTATTTCCAAATCTCTCCTTTTCTATTTTTACGTTTATAAAGAAATTCAGCGATAATAGATATTAAACAAATGGTGGGTAAAAAGTAAAAAAAAAAACAGTTATTTATAAAACGACCCTTTGGTGAGTTGAAACTTTGAAACACGTCTGAGACCACTGATCAGAATCGAAATAGCGTGCTAAGTTGAGCAAAGCAAATCTGAGCGTAGTTTATTTTAACATTTAAATATTCAGTTTATTCCCTCTTTTATTTCTCCCCCTCACATAATATTCCCCGTTTAGATGTCCCCTATTTTCATTGACACCGAGCAGAGAGACTCTTTGTGGTGTCATATAAAATAAGATTTGGTGCTTGAAAATACTGTCCAATTAAGATGTATATATTTTTGTATAGTAATATAGTGTGGTACAGTTCGTTAAAATAAAGAAAATTATATTCGAAAACATGAAGTTGTTATTTTGCTTTCGTGTTTTTTGTGGAAAACTTGAAATACAAATCTTCCGAGCGACATGTCCGTAAATACCCGCCGTCTTATCCATTCGCGATATTTCGGTAGCGCTCGTGATGATACGTCAACTATTTACCTTTCTCTGAATCACTATTGTTTTAAGTTGGCGCAATGTTGTAAATAAAAAGTAAATAAAAAATGCGTGATTTAATGAACGGCAGAAGTAAATCAATGGTTGACAATGATCCTAAACTAATCTTATCTATTTTATTTATTGTTTTTGTAAAGTACAATCCCATTAAACCGCAATTAAGCAGTTTGTCACCAGGATGTTAATCTTCAATTGCAATTTAATTACACATACATAATATTATTACTACAACTATACAGATTGTCACAATTAGCACACAGACTTAATATAGTCCCACCTATAAGAAGTACATATATAAAAAATACACTGCTTCAAATACACAAAGACTATTCTAAGAAGTCGCACCACGCCATGGTCCGCGTTGAGAGCAATAGGCAAAACACAGTGGGTCGCTTGTGTACGCCGTTAATGCATACCAGTTTTGCACAACACTACTACACGTACAATGGATTGGTGTGGTTTAATCAACTAGCAATAGAGCTGAGATTAGAACCTGACTACAATAAATTCAAAAATAAATTAAACAATAATATCTTAAATAATTTAGCCACTTAGAACCGCATTAACCTTAAATTAACAATACTTTTTCAAAAATTAATTTTATATGTTATTTTTTAATTTTTTACATTATTTATTTTTTTTACACATTTGATTTATGTGAGTACGTAAATATTATGTATGTGTTATAATTTTTAATTTTAATTAATTTAATTTTTTTAATTTAACAAAAATATATATATATATATATATATATTTTCTCTTCCCTTTACACACGAGTAGTTACACTCTTGTAAAGGTTATATATTATATACATATATATGTTTATATATGTTTATAAACCATCTCTATGTAGTATTCATATTTTCAGTATATATACTGAATATCTATTTGTAGAATCGCAATTTTTTATACTACTCGGTAACATGTTTGTTAAATATTTTGGGCACATTATATTCCAGGGTTCGCCGTCCGTACTAATTGTTATATTTTGAAACAAGCATTCCTTCATTATTTGTGAACCTAGTGTCGTGTTCATGTTTCACTTTCCTCTTATATTCAGACTAAGATATATGCTGAGTCAATATTTTGTACCATAATAGGGCCTGCAAAGGTAATATAGTTAAATTCTTATTCAACAATTTTACGTTTCGTCTCAGTGAAGAAATATGTTCTTAAACTGGTAACTAGTAACTAATCATAAACGAGTATCTAACCATAGAATTTTGTAAGTAGTGATTAAATTAGTTTTACAAGTGTGTCCCCAAGTGGTTATGGCATACCGTAAAGTTGATTCTGCGAGTGATAAGTAAATAATTTTTAAAATATTCAAAATGCTCATGGGCTTTTTGAATTCAAATCGTTATGTTATTCGCAACACGTGTTTGAAAAATAAAATTAAAGAAAATTGATTAGAAATCAACTCAGTTGTTTTGACGTGACGATGACGTCTCTCATATAATGTACATTTAATTCTTATTTATTTTATTATCTGATCTATTTTCCCCGAAGTGGATTTAACATTCAGTAACTCACTTAGTATCCACATGTTCAAAGCTTTTCCTAGAGCCTAGAATGTTTTGCTTAAATACATTGACGAGATATATATATAGCAATAGCAAAAGAGATCTTTTTATTAACCTCCCTGCATTTTGCCTATCAATAATCTCTCAACCCTTTGGAGTGCTAATCTTCTCGAATCGACTATCAGCGGACCGCAAACACGAGCCCTCCCCGGTTGAGCCAACTCAGAAGATATGTGAAAATATGTGCATTGATCGTTTGTGGCGTGTCTATTTATTATTATTTCTATAAATTTGTACATACGCGGTTGGAAATCGTGCCATTATGTAATATGTAATATAACTTACCCCCATCTAACGATTCAATATTCTAACCACTCGAGCGCTTTTTGCCATAATATGGCAACATTATAAATCCTAAAAATATTGGATGATCATTTAAACATAGGTGAATTCATTGGCTATACAGCACTTTATTCGGTTTATGTGTCTCCGAATTAAAATTTGGAGGTATGATTTTTTTAATGTGGGCGGAAAATTTTCAAAATGATCACCCCTAAATCTTGAGCAATCCAAGATAAAAGTTTTAAATTGTTCTGTCGCTCAAGTGGCTAAAGAATCTGAAACTTAAAATTTACTATCACTCGCTTGCAATCTCGTGAATAAATGACGTATTAGCACCTGATATATCTCGCATTTACGAAGCTACTTCAGGAATTTACCGAGCACAGCGCCGCTGAAATATGCAGTCGGTTTAGGGTTTTCAAGTTTTCGGTTATAATATGCAGTCGGTTTAGGGTTTTAACAGCGCAGCCGAAATATCCTGAATGGATAGCGATTCGGGTATTTACTAATATGTATAAGACGGCGCAGTGTCCATCTCCTAGCCCCTAGCGATGTTTATTGCAAGTAATTGATAGTTGCTGCCCGAATTGTATTCTGCTCTCCGGTGACGTCACACAATAATGGCGGATCGGATCCTCGCCGATCACCGAACTCTGAACACTGAGCTGGGCCTGAGCACCCTATAAAATACGAGCACAATGGGAAGGAACCTGCCATGTTCGCCGCCTGACGGCAAGATGGAATAAACTGAATTTTCTTTTATATTATTCCGACTGGTCACTTTCTACCACAACTATTTTCTTCTGTTATAAATACTTGCTGACATTTTTTTCCATCTTCCTGAGAACGAAAAATATAATGTGGGCAAGTTTTCGTGAACTAAAAGTCTGACCACTCGTCGTCGTCTGTTTACTTGCAGATTGCTTGTTTCATCATCGTCATTGATTTTTTTAATTCCGATCAAATGGGATGACAGTGATAAGTGACGACATGAGTTTTTATTCAAATCTACAATGAAAGTCATTTGTCGTGTGCATTATTTATTTAGTACGCGGAATCCTGCAAAACTGGCGTATAGCCTGGTTTTCCCTTGTCAAATCCCCACCACGTTGCACCCTCTGTAACGCTTAGTCTCGGCGTGACAACCATTTGCGATGAAGCTTCCACTCGCCGCACCCGCCAGATGTGAGTTAATCTAGTAATTCGTTTTTAAACTTTGCTTCGACGAATCTGAATGATGCCACTGGGATTGTCTCTTTGTCTCTGGGGTCGTGTAGTGTATCCGGGTCTCATCCCCAGTCACAATTGAGTCCAAGAATTCTTCGCCATCGTTATCGTAGCACTCAAGAAATCTGAGGGCTGCTTCAACCCGTTGTTGTTTGTGATATTCTGTGAGCATTTTGGGACTCGCATTGGGCAGACTTTGTGGTCTCCCAAATGTTTTGTCAAAATGTTGTCAATAGTGGTCTTACTGACATCTGGGATTATATCTATATCACAGAGTTCCGAACCGTCACCCGTCGATTTTCAGTCATTGTTTTTTCCACTTCGGCAATTTTTTCATCTGAAATCGATGGCACTCCGGCAAGCTTTTAAATTCTTTGCATCATTTGCGCACGTTTTCGCACTCATACACTGTTTTCCGTACACTTAAAATAGCTGAGAGTGAATTTCTGCCGGGGTTTTGTTCTTCGCACAAAACATCTATTTATAGAGCGTAATTCACACCTGGCGGGTGCGGTGAGCGGAAGCTTCATCGCGAACGGCTGCCACGCCGAGACTAAGTGTTGCAGAGAGTTCAGCTTTGTGGGGATTTGGCGTAGGTAAATCAGGTTACACGCCAATTTTCCCGGATCTTGCTTAAAATTGTTCCTCGCGACCGCAGCACCTTGGAGACCTTATTTTACGGACAGCATTACTTTCTACTTAGTTCTTCCTACCAGATTCTTTATATAAGATTTTCTACTAAACAATATCAAATTATTTTTGAAAAGATTTGAATAAAGTTATTGCAGATATTTTTTCACTTAGCATAAATTATACTAAAAAAAGTATGTATCAACCAGCCTTGTCCAACTGCAAGTCAAGCATCCAGTTGACCCCACAATTGATCCCCTAACAGTTTGCCCCCGAAATTATAATAATATATTTTGTTCATTATTTACCATTTTCGAACCTAAAATTGACATCAAAAATGGGTGTAATAATAAATTGGTATGCATATCTAACAAATTTATTTATTTACATTCTTGTATTTTGTACTACTTATACGCTGGAACATTCGGTAAATATAGACAAGTAGTTTTTACCTTGATACATGAACATGTTTTATACTTTGGTTATTCGGTGGTACATTGTCTCTGCACACCACTTCAGGGATAGGTACTTAGTTATATTATTACTGTTTAAGAAGGTATACCGTTAAACGCTAAACCAACTATATACAGGGTGGCGCAGATGGATCGGGTGGTTTTAAAATACTTGTCAAACTGTCAATTTTAAAGGTATTGGATTGAAATAAAGTGCAAAACGTGTAGTTACAATGGAAGTTTATTAACAAAAAAATTGTAAAGTTAATTTTTAAAAATTACATCCATCAAATGCCCTCCTTCTCGAGCGACGCATTCTTGAAGTCGGGAGAATCTACTGGAGAATCTTCTGGAGAATCTCCTGGAGAATCAGGAGAATCTTCTGAAATCGGGAGAATCTTCTGGACCACTATGATTTTATTTTCAATTCAGGAATTTCAGTTCTTTGTTAAGAATCCTTTGAAGGCTCCGACGTGACATTCCAAGAGCTTGAGCACGATGTCTCGTTGATCGACGTGGGCTCGTAATTACATCGCGTCTCACACGCTCCACGTTCTCAGGCGTTCTTATTGTTCGAGGTCTAGACGTCCATTTTGGAGCACATGAACCAGTAGTGCGGAAATTATGCACCCAACTCAATATTGTGTCTCGCTTAGGAACACTACCGCGAGGTGGGATGTTGAAACGCCGGCGAAAGGCACGCGTCACAGCAACAATTGACTCGTTATTGCGTATAAACTCTTCCACTGCGAAAACACGATGCTCAACGGACCACGTAGCCATCGCGACTGACTGCCAGTCTGCAACTGAAACTTCCCGGCCTCCCCACCACAGCACGAAGACCACCGAACACCTGGCTCCCCCACTCCAGACGTACAGTCCACTTCAAAACCACCCGATCCATCTGCGCCACCCTGTATTTATACAAGCTTGTCGGGGGATCAACTGTCATGGAAGGTTAATATTACTTTTTAAGTTATATACTATTAATAAGTCAGGTACACCTCACACGTCATATGGCTGATAATGTTATGTTTGCGCCAGTTTGAATTTAAATCATTTGTCTATGATAAGAAACTGAATAACTGCTTTGTTCCCTTTCCATTTCCTACCTATAAATTGCCAAAACAAAATAGCTTGTTCGCTTCACTTGTGCCTAAATTATTGTTACACAAAAACTGTGAACCACCTGTGATATACGCAAATTTGTTATTGTATTTGTTCCGCCGGCAGTCGCCACATGTATATGCCCGCCGCACGCGTGTTGAGTGAATACCGTGTCTTTTATTGGAATTGGACCCGCAACTAAGTTCAATTGTTAAGCTTAGTAATTAAGTTTTCCCGCCGCGGCTGTAGAAACCGCCGTGTTTTGTGTATTGTGCATTGTGAACCTTTAGAGACTAAAACCAGTGGCCTAAAGTGGACTATAACCTGAAGCGGACTATATGAAAGTGCAGTTTGGTGAGTTTTTGGCATCCTTTTTTTACCTTTCTTCATTGGGCAGTTATTCGGTGAACTTTATTTATTTAGCATACGCGCTCATCCCGCTTTGCGAACGAATGTGAGGAGAAATTGTCGCAGCCATTTTTTGTACGCCCAACCATGTTATATTATCCGATTAGTTAAAGTAGGTTTATTGAAGACATAATGATGAGCGAACAAAACAATAATCAACATTCAAAATTTGCATTAAAATAAATGACACTAAAATAACGATTAAAATATTATAAGTAAAACGAAAATTGAAACTGAATTAAAAAATTAGAGTGTGTAATTCACACGCGATATAAGTGAAACTAGAAAGTCGCTAGATGTCGCTTTCTTTTCTTTGGTGTGTTTATTTTAAAATGGTTTAAAGATTGGATATTGATTTTAGAAAAAAAAATTTTTTTGGATTTCTTAGGATTCGAACCTCCGTTCGCTTGATGTCTGTCTCTCTGGCCGCTGAAACTCGTCAGGCGGCTTACCCACTGCGTCATCAAAGTCCCGCGCCAAAGCGCGAATTTACCGCATTATATAACCAGGATCTGCCAAATATTAAATTCGTGACGCATTTCCGTTTCATCCGAAATTCAAATCACTAACGGGGATAAAGAAGTTTCACTTCTAAAATCCTCTAAAAAGTTAAAAATGAGATTAACCCTTAGAAGACGGGTAGTATTTTATAAATATTTAAAACCAAACATTATATTGAAAATTATATTTGAAATAATTGACAGGTTTCTTCAATATCAACTTTTTTGCTTTCGAACTTTCATGGACAGGAACAAAATGCATTAAAAATTCTAAAACCTAGCTCTACACCCACACATTGGAGTTCATTTGTAGATGTAGTCATGATTTCACTGCACTGCTATTGTAGTGTGTCGTATCCTAGGGGTTAATAACTTAACCATTGGTACTTTAATCGGAAATGAACATCCTCGAACGAAATAAAAGTGATCGGAAATTAATTAACGAGCGAGAAGAGATACGGAACGAAAGTTCCCGTGGCGCTGCGGAATGAGGCAAAAGTAAGTCTTACATGAAAACAATTAGGAACAGTTTAATGTTATAGCGGGGATAACTTTGTTGGCGTTTCTAAATTTAAATATCTGCCAAGGATAACGGAGGAAATTAATTTATTCCCGTTGCTCGTTTATTATCTCTCTCCTAGATGCACGGGGAAATTATCGCGCTGGTGGGGTTACTGAACCATTTTTATATTAAAAATACCATATTAATTCTACGGTGGCGGCCTCTCGTTTTTTAGAGAAGGGCATTTTAAAATCTCAGAAATTCATTATTTTATCTAGATAAATATTGTACATATATTGTAGTAGGAGATAGGTGCGTACCGGTAGAAGTATTACAGAAAACATTCAAGTACAAAAGGAAAACATATGGTACAAAGGGTTATAATAAGATTTTTCCATTTATCATCATCATTATCATCATTACATAGTATAAAATGAAGTCGCTCAAAATGTATGTGCGCGTTAATCTTTTAAACTACGCAACGGATTTTCGTACGGTTTTCACCAATAGATAGATGATTAAAGAGGAATGTTTATATGTATAATACATGCAAATTATATTAGAGTGAGGGAGCGGGCCGTATCGGTAGAGACGGGGCGAGAGAAATGAAAGGCATGCAGTCGATGTATGAGTCAGTCTTTATTGTGGCTACGTAGCGGAGGTCGAACGGAGCGGAGTGACGGTGGTGCTGCTGTGTGATGATGAGTGAAGAAGGTCAGGACACTACGGCGGAGAAGATCACAGGTCTTCAGGAAGCCGGCGTGTTGTTCTACACCGTGGCGGTGTAGACGTGACCTTGATCCAGGCGGTTTACCGTCGTCGTGTTGACGAAGTATGGCGGCTGTGTGTCCAGTGGGTCGGAGCACACACGTGACGCAGGAAGGAACCTTGAGAGGCGATGAGGATGCTGGATGTTGGCGCGTTGCCGGTTGTGGTTGCTGCTCGTTGCAGGATGATGATTGCCATCTCATGTCGAGATGGTAGTTGGAGAAGTGCCTCGAAGGTGCTATAAAGATGTTCCTGAAGTCACGCTGGATATGGTGTTCACTGTTGACTGCGCGAGGCCTGTGCCCCACGCGGGCAGGTACTTAGTCGCGACACTGCTAGTTCTGTGTTGCTTGCCCGGCCGATGAATGAATACTGAGGTACTGACTGACTGGCTCCGAGCAAGCGAGCGCGGCTTATATACCCGTGGCAAGTAATTAGTCTCGTGGTAGGTAATGCGGTGAATTCACGCAAAGGTGAGAAATCGCTCGAACTTTCTGCGGGCACTTGTTTGGTACAGCCAGACGTTCTAGCTCTTTCGCGTAGGTGGCGGATTATCATTTCTACTACGTTACTGTACTCGCGGGTAGGTAGATGTATCGCTGTAGGTATGTTCTTCCAGCGAATTCTGTGGAGGTCAGTGGCGCTGCGGTAAATTTCGCAGAGCGGGTTAAGTAGCCGCTACAAGAGAAAAGCCGAGAAATTCAAACAAAACATATTTTTGTGCGATTTAAAATGGCTGGCGGGTCGTAGGTGCCATAGTCACTTTTGAAATTCGTTCTACGGAAGGAATTGGAAAATAGATGTCCTAGAGTAAGTAGGTATTTGATTTCCCCTTTTCAAATATCCAGTGTTGCATTATATTTAGTGGCATATAATTAGTGGCGATCGCTTGAATTGCATTACATAGTATAAAATGAAGTCTTTTTTTAAATAAATGAAGACAATGTATGCGAAACTCAATCGAAAATCTGGAAACAGAAAAATCAGAAAAACATATTGACACCTCTGGGACACGAGGTCTCAACCAGTCTCTCCCAGACTGGCCACCACGCAGTAAGAGGGCAGACTCGTTCGCCGCCAAGACCTAGAAAAACCTCACCCTGGGCACCCCTGCCAAGTCACCAAACATAGCGAACCACATGAGATGACCTATGGCAGAGATGTTGGTAATCAAATAAATGGTTCTCGGGGCAGCGGCATAGATACCCGCCTCCTAAATTGTAAGTAGGTTTGAATAACTTGGTCATGAAAATTAAAAAAATTAAATCGAAAGATAATAGTGACTACTTCAAAGAGGGAAGATAATACTAAACCAATTTTTATGAAAGTTTTGAGAGTGTCTAGAACTTAGTTGATTTCCCTTGAATATTAGAAGACCAAATCAAAAACAATTTTCACCAGAGAGTACAATCAAATTGATTTGCTTCATCAAGCCACCATATTTTTTTGTTGAACCCTTTCTAAATAATTATAATTACCGGTATTATTACTGAAACATTAATGTTATTTACCTAAAAGGGTCGGTTAATGTGCTCACTGGTTAAGTTAGTTAACCACACAATCTATTCAAATTTATTCGACGATCCCGAAAATATATTATGGATATTTTGCGCAATTTAGATGTAACCCCTCATGCGTCTATTTGTACTCAAAATTTATGCCCATATATATTGACACTACCGAATTTTCTTAGAAGCGGAATAAAGTGACAAGAACAAGAGGCTCAATCAGTGGCAGATGGTGCTCACGAAATCGGGTAGTGAGCCAAATCAATGTAGGTCAGGTGTGTACCATTCTACCTGGAAGAGTAGATATTTATTTAAGGAAGAAAACCTTTTTCTAGATCAGGTCAATCTTCTGCTGTCTTTGACTGGCATTATTTTTATATAAATGATGTCCATCTTCGATTTTTAGGGACGTTTTTTAACGCTTAACCCTGGTACTGCATGCATCTATCGTAGCAAATTTTGAAATACGGTAGAAATATTTTGAAGTGGATTAAACATTTTCCAGTGCCTACCAATCAATCAAAAGTCACGTGACATGGGATTTTACATTAATTTTGAAAACAATTTTACTAATTCACGATAGCCTTCGTTGTCAAGGGAAGCTCTCGACTAGCAATTCAAAGGTTGGGGGTTCGGAGAAGTAAATTGCATTTCATTGGTTTGTGTTATTTCATATTTTATTAATTTACAATTATACATCATATATTTGCGGTACCTACGAGTTCCAAAAAGAAGATACTCTCAGTATTGCACTTTTTTTCTTTTTTATATTAGCTCCACACAGGAGGCCCTGAGGAAAATAATTTTCCACAGGACCTACGTCATTTTAGGGTATGCTGTGTGGAAGGTCGTTTTAAGGAAGGAAAGGATAGGAAGTTCTGGGAAGGAAAAAGGTATGACGGGTGGGTAGGAATTTGGGTGTATACGGAAGTGACGGACGTATGAATCCATTCCTCCCACTGCGGTGCAAGGCGACGCTGGAAAAGTTAAAAGGCCT
This sequence comes from Limnephilus marmoratus, assembly GCA_917880885.1. Classification (NCBI taxonomy): domain Eukaryota; kingdom Metazoa; phylum Arthropoda; class Insecta; order Trichoptera; family Limnephilidae; genus Limnephilus; species Limnephilus marmoratus. Next base: position 43,272,915 of record OU862908.1, read on the forward strand.
TCCATAACCAGTCTCTCTCGATTCGGCCCGCCACGCAGCAAATGGGCAGACGCATCGCTGCCAAGAACCCGGGCACTCCTGCGGCGGGACCCATACCCGCCTTCCAAATTTTTTCTCTTCTTTTTATTTCTTCAATTTTCTTTCTTTTTTTGTACAAATCATTTTTCTCGTGTTCATACCCATAATAGTTTGACTGTCCTAAAACGGAATAATACCCCTAGTTGGGCAGTCAAAATTTAATAAATTATGTAAATAAAGGTATAATATAGTGCTAAAAAAACAAATAAATAAAAAAAAATAAAAAATTGTAATACTATAATAATTTTAGGTGTAATACCACCATTCAGAATAAATAATGTTGCTTGAAATGGTTTTGACCAAACCATTTGGTGATCAGATCTGTTAATCTAGACTTCCCCTTTCCATCTCCTTTCTCTCCCCACTATCTTCAGCCTCACGACACGTCCCAATTGGGCGTGCCATAGTCTCACTGGCTCCAGAAAGGAGCAATTTGGACTCTTGCGCGGTATTCACATAAAAAAGAATAATTGGAAAATGTATATCGTCCATCAGTTATGTGTTGTCGGAAATATGAATTAAGTATAGAAAGTTATTTATTTAGTTGTTTGAACTAGTATCTATAAAAATGTTAGGTAATATCGTCGTAGCACTAAAACTTTCTAAGAGAATCGAGAAATAGGATCTGACTTAAAATGAAGCCACACAAAATGATGCTAAGTCATACAAAATCATATGTTTTTGTTTTTAAAATTTGATTGAAGTATTACAGATGCTTCAATTAAATACTGCGTGTAGAACATTCCTTGGCCATTAAAACTATTGGTCATTTTTTGTCTTTTAATGAGCCTATAAAAAATAATGTATCAGGTCCATAAAAATCACTTTCAACTCTCCTACTTATAAACCTTTTTTCGGATATGGTTTTATTGTTTAATGTGGCAAATTCAGTTTCTTTTATAATAATCGCAAAAAAATTGAAATTTACGCCCGAACTTCAAAACATAAAATAAAATATGCATTTTCTCATTGTTATTTTTGACATCAATCAATACGGCCCGCACTCTACGAATTTGGATTCTTAAAGTGACCTTAATGCCATGGGCACAAGAACCAAGCACTTGTCACACCCATTTCGAATCAGTTACGCCACGGCCGAAGCGGGTATGGTTCCGCGTTGCTTGGTTCCGTGAAATCGATTTTAAATATCGTTGTTATTACAATAATCCGTTAAAAAGGAGTTAATGAATTTTACAGGCCTTTACGAAATCAACCTGTTAAAAAATTCTCAAATACCTTTTCCAGCCTTTCGAAGAGTTTTTTCTCAAGTATCTTTAAACTCCTCCCATAAAGGGGCGTGAATTCCGATTTCGATTTTTTCTTGGACTATTGGATCGCCTTACAACAAAAAATTCATAACTTTGATGTTCCTGATATTATTATGAATTGACAACTACCAGGCTTACGTTGCTTATTGCCACAGTAGCGTTAGGAGCCAAAAATCTTATATCTCAATCCTATTAGTGAATAAATCGTTTCCAATAAAGGTATCATCATTCAGGAGGCCTCTTGGACTTGGTAATCTGTTACGTGCAGTCTGAAGCAAACATACGTATTTTTGGTAGACAAACGCCTGCTTGATCGACCGCCGAAGCGTCCTTTTCTTTATTTTCTCGTCAGTGTCTTCCTCAAAGCTAGTCTGGTAATAAAAATGTGAATCGCAACCGACAACAATGAGGGAAAAGGTCCACAAAATGGCGTAATAATGTTTTGAGTGAAAGCCTTAAACATCTATAAAATTCTTATGAGATGTTTTATATTTGCGCCATAAAAACATTATTTTCATATAAAAGAGATTGAAGGATATTTATGCTACTTTGAGACCATTTTTATAAGCGTACGGAATTTGGAATATGATTATAATATCCCCGCTGGATAAAAAGTACGGGTTGTATTTAGTTAGATTCATGAGAAAATAATTTGCTTAAGCTAAATTAAAACATACCACGGTGGTCGATAAGTCTGCTGGGTAGGACGCTCGACTGACAGTATTTTCGATTTGGGTGCGACTCCCGCAGTGGGAACCGTATTTCAACTTTAGCCTGAGAAGTAACGTTTATAGCTTAACTTCCAATCAGTATTTTTCTAATGCTCTCTTAAATAAAAAAGCTGAATTTAATGAATGTTGGTACCGTGAAAGATGCGAAGCTTCCTAAATTGGTATTCTGAGTAATTTCTGTTATGAGCAATAGAGCATGTAAGTCACTAGTTATAATTGTAAAATCTTAGTTGTAAGCCAGTAGTATAAGTCACTAGCTATAAGTTTAGTAGGTACCCATAATCTCAATCTGTAAGAAAAACAACAATATTGTTCGTTCAATATCTTGTAATTTGTTAACTTGTATAATTATTGTTAACCTCAACACAGGCTTGTCCTGGTGAGGTAACAAATTGTATTATAAACAACCTGCAGCGTAAAGAAACAATAAATAAATAAGACTTAGATTTAATTCACTAGTTATAATTGTAAATTTTAGTTGTAAGCCAGTAATATAAGTCAATAGCTATAAGTCTTAGATGTCAGACACTAGTTATAATTGTAAATCTTAGTTGGAAGCCAGTAATATTAATTCTTTTATATATTTATTTGCACAGCGCCCTTTAGGGGATTTTTCACAAAAACGGCGCGATATAAATTAGTCAAATATTTTTAAAGGCTTCGGATTTTACGTCTGGGTTAAATCTTTCCCACAGGAAAAACTAAACCCTTTCACAAACTTTTCCACAAATGATCATCTAGTGACTAGATTCTAGTCAACCCACGCTATGCAATTGCACTATATAAGTATTATAAATACAAAACAATACAAGAACAACATGTCAACCTACTAGAGACCAAATGGGAATATAATTCACCGACTCCAGATATTTTCATATCAGAGGGTTCGGCTCAGTGGAACTCCTAATTGGACCTATAAATCCTACTTATCCCTCAATATAAATATTTAAAAAAATCTTTTGTAATCCTACGTATATTTAAAATGACTGTTGCATTTTTAATATAAATTCTTTTAAAAATCTAATATGCCTAAATTTTGAATGAGAGAGCTGGGAATAATGCCAGTAGCCGAAATAACAAATGGTAATGTTTATTATTAATTTTTTTAAACTTTATGAGTAAAATCTCAAATTATAATATTTAATTAAATGAAGACAATATTAGTGAAACTCAATCGAAATCTGGAGACAGAAAGACTCGAGTCCCAGCGGAGCCAATATCTTTTCTGATTTTTCTGTCTCCAGATTTCGATTGAGTTTCGCTAATATTGTCTTCATTTAATTAAATATTATAATTTGAGATTTTACTCATAAAGTTTAAAAAAATTAATAATAAATATTCATCCTAGACTTGCAGAAAAAGTCAATAGATGTCGCGTATTACAAATAAAATGGATAAAAAATTATCCAGACACTATCTAGATTGCATTTAGTTCGAGTTGAATCTTGTAATCATATTTAAAGATAGCAGCCAATAATATGTGCGTTAAGTAAGTGAAGATAATGTTGGTAGTTCTTAGTCGAAGTATGATACAGTTAAAAGTGACCGAATTAATATGGGCTCCGTAGCTTAATCGGTAGAGCTGTTTCCATGTAAGAAAAGGGTTCTGGGTTCGAGTCCCAGCGGAGCCAATATCTTTTCTGATTTTTCTGTCTCCAGATTTCGATTGAGTTTCGCTAATATTGTCTTCATTTAATTAAATGGTAATGTTTTTATAGTCTGAGAATGCCAAATTCTTTTAATCTCATTTCCTAAATCTGTATATTTTCTTTTTTTCAGAAACAGATTTTTGAATATTACAGGAATTTGGAATAGCTACACCAATGACACAAGTTTTTATTCTTATTTTTGTCATGTAAAACTATATTAGGTCTATTATGTCTAATTGTTTTGTCTGTTAGTATAGTTTTATCATAACACATTTTATAAAATTCATTTTCCAAAAATGAATTTGGTTCATATTCATAATATGGTACAATATACGGCAGTCAATCAAGTTATGTTTAATTACCAGACTTTGGTGAATTATTTTTAAAACCTGATTGTGCCTAAATGTATACTCGGATGGCGCTAATACAGAACATCCCGATATAATATGTTCTATAATTTCTTAAAAGCCAAACATTTTCTACATATACCATCAATTTGATTTGTATCTTTATTATATGCTTCCTATAATTTTTAGTATTAATGACTCTATCTTGAATGGCAAGCATAAATCCTTCTATTTATGCGCTCAACTCTCCAATACTCAACCATTTGTTTGACGAAAGTTTGTCAACATTCGTTTGGTTGAGATGATCATAGTGTTTTGCGTGAATTATTTTATTTGACAAGGAATCTAATAATTCCTGGTTAGTATTTATAAGTATGTTGGCATTCTCGTCATATAAATTTAAATGTGTAATGTTTCCATCTGCCTTGCAAATTATTTTGTGCATTTCTGAACTATTAGCTCTCCTATGGAAAAAAATTCTTAGCATTTCTACCTGATTGTGTTTCAAAGATGTTATTTTGACTACACCTCTACATCCTAAATTTCTACGTAAATTAATTCGTTCTATGTATAGCTAAATTTGGATGATGGCAATTAAACTTTGTTAACGTAGTTCTAATTAATCGTTCTAAGCTATCTAAATCTGTATTGGATCATTTAATTATGCCAAATGAGTATGTTAATAGAAATATTCTTCAATTTTCTGATCCAAGTTTGAAATTTAAACCTAATGTCATTTTTAATACTAGTATGATCTAATCTATTCGATTGCGGGTATCCTAAATATTTATAAACCTCATCCCCTTTCATACTTTTAATTTTGATATTTCTAAATATTCACTCGTCTCCATCTACAATTTTGTCTTTCTCTATATGGATCATTATACATTTATCTAAACCAAAAATCATTTTAATTTCAACTGAAAAAATTTTAACTGCCTTAATTATTTTATCTTAATTTGATTCAGAATTCGAAAATTATTATTATTATTGGAATATCGTTACTATCAGCACTAGGAAATTGTTTGGGCAATCAATTCCGACCAGCATATTTTTTCTGCATTTACTCGGAAGTTCGAAGGCAACTGATCTGATTTTAATAAATGGGGAGTGAGTGCAAACGACGCACATAGACATGCGTATAGTCAGTTTAAGCCTTCTAGCATTGATGGTCGTGACTTCTCAATAACAGCATTGTTGGACAACGAATTACTGGAAAAAATTAACGGTAATATCCGCCCTTTACCAGTATTCATAGACGGATCTAGCGGTTAGCATTTTAGCAAATGCTGACTCCCCCCCCTCCTAATTAGCCCACTTAGAGCGGTAATATTTTTTTCCCATCAAACCTACGCCAGGGGTGCCCAACCATCATCTCATTGTGCGAGACAGAAAAAAAATAATTACACCAAAACCCAACTTACACTCAAAACAAAAATATCGCTATGGATACATCTGCAATATAATTCAATAATATTATCCATATATTCTATACTCTAGCCCCTAAAACTCCCTTCTTACATGTCTCACATTCCGTATCCAATTTTCTTATTTTAATGTCATATAATATATTTATAAATAAATCTGAATTGTACTCGCATAATTTAAAAAATAATATTACCCAGCATAACAAGAATAAATTCAAACACTAAACATCACAAAACATATAAAAAAAATGTTAAATCATTCTATCTCCGTAGAACATGAAAGCAAATAATATTGTATACAAATACCCAAATCGAATATTGATCAAATACCTGGAAATTACTATCACCCACTGTATTCGTAATTAGTAGTTTATAATAATTAGTATTGTAAATTTTACACAGTTATTACAATGTAAAACATAAAAGTACAATAGTATTAATTAAATAGGAAAAATGAGAGATTTCTTACAATCAAACTGATTGATCAGTTTTGTAAGATTTTTAAGTAAATATTGTAAAATTAAAAAAACTGAATAAACATACTTAAAAAAAAAAAAAAAAAAATCACCAGCAGTACCACAGGGACATTCCTAGCATGTCGGGTGAAAGAATACTAAAAAGTTTATTTACTGTACAATTTTCTTTCGTGAAATAATAAAAAAAATAAATTAATTAATAAATGCACATAACATTATCATCCACAGGCTAGAGCAAAACATAAACCTTAAAATTAAAGTATTCACCTGTTTCAATACGATACACTTCACCTGTTTCTTAGCGGTATTCAAACCTAACCGTATTTTCAAGCAATATCCTTGAAACGATTTCAATTTCCCGTAATACATTTTTTGCGCGGAAGATATTACATTTCTTACTGTCTTTTCAAATTTAACAATATGCTCGCCGCTACCCGCTAAAGTTTACATACCCCGCTACGCCTCTATTAGAGATGATGTTCCTGCCTTTTATATCGCTTCGTACAACCTGAATAATTCTCAGAAAAAATACAGATATTCTAGATTAGAAAATCACCTGAGTACACAGGAACCCCCGTTTCAACTGTTATAAATAATAACAGTTTAATTCTGCTCGACTATTTTGTTTGATTTATTGCTCAAAGAACATTGTTCGAAGAAGAAACGCCGTGTCACAGAAGCGAGGCATGTAGTTCAGAGTGAAGATCTGGTAACAAACCCTAGACCTGCCGTCCCTGCCGAGCGATTCTATATCTTTTGTGGGATCGTTATCGAGATAACGGACGTGATATCCTGTCAGATTTGTGTGATTTTTATATATTTACTGTCATATATTTTAGTTTAGATCGTTTTAAACACGATTTCCTGAGAGTATGCATGATTGTTTATTTATTTTACGTACGTTGTGCATAGAAAAAGCAAATAAGTCACACAAATCTGACAGGAGATCACGTCCGTTATCTCGATAACGATCCCATAAAAAATATAGAGTCGCTAGGCTGGTGTATGGCCGTGAGTAAGGACACGAAGAAAGTATCGATACTTTGTGGTATCGAGTACTTTTCCTTTCGATACCGGTACTTTTGTACTCGATACTTTAAATTCGATACTTTTACTCAATGAGTACTTTTTGGCAAGTATCGATACCTTAAAAAATTTGTCTAAGCGGCTCATGTTTATGGCAACGCCATCAAGTTCAAGCATAGCAAACCTTTTAAAACATTCCATTGCGTTGGTATAATTACAAACACAAGTAATCTAGTGTGTCATGGAACTAATAGATGGCGCTCGTCGAATTAGCACAGTAAGTAACTGACATAATTTATTTATTTATTTATTTATTTGAGACACAAACAGGATATTTATACAACATTTTTGTGGGTTATATATAATAAATTAGAATACAAATATAAATATCCCTAGACTAATGTGTCTGCATTAATCACATATGCATTTTAACATAAGCAAACTCATGAAAAAACAATGCAAGTATTATTTATACATAACTTGAAAATCTAAATACAAAATTGAAATACACAATAATAACAAGTAGGTATAGTCTGTCAAAAAAGAGTAGAAAATATATGAGGGCGCCACTGTTGATCAAACGGCAATACTAAACACATAACTCATGGTGTTAAAGTAAAGCTGTGTAACCTACATTTTCATAAAAAATTAAAAAGGCATAATAGTGGAAAAAATATTTTTTCATTGCAGTATAGATACCCGCCAATCTCAAAATTAGAATTGAATATAGGTATATTATTATTATACCTTTGAAATTTTGTGTTAACATAATGAAGAATAACTATAATGTAATAAAATATAAAGCACAGTTTAGAAATTGCTCACATTTATTTAATACTAGATAAAGTACTTAGCGTTGCCTGGGCTTTAGATCATGTCTCTAATTTTAGATCTGAATATATTTAACTCATTCAGATCTAAAAGTAGTCTAACTAAACTCACCATTAGTGATTCTTCCTTTCTATCTATTGTTAAATTCAAATTTATGTTAAATTAAATTAAAGCAAATCGCTTTATTAATCACCTTTTAATCAAATTTATGTCATGAAGAAAAAATATTTTTTAAAATGTGGTTACTGTGTTCTACACATTCAGTGTCATTGCACTTCAAAGAAATATTTGACAGTTAAATTGGTGTTGCCAGTCTACAAATTTAGTAGTTCCAGTTTTTATATTTTCTTCTCTATTTTGACAGACTATATACAATATTTATAACGAAGTATTTACTGAAAAGTAATAAAACAACCATTTTTATTTAAGTGCTCAAATTGTGGAGATATTTTTTGAAACATGTTAAACTATTTACAAAAATATCTATGAAACTGTGTATTCATCTTAACAAGATCGTTGTATGATCGAGACATTCTAGACATTGGATTAAAATATCCAGTATTATTCGTAAAAATTTCGGTCCCTTGTAGATTTGGGCCTGGCGTATAACTTGATTTGATTGACTAAGTTACTGTCTACACGATTATTCACAATTTTATAAAGCATTAAGAGGTCATTTATGTTACGTCTTTTAACCAGACTCTCTAATTTGAAATATTTAAGTCTTCGCATTCTTTCTAATCTGCGACTGTGTTTAATTCGCGCTTTGTTTCATAGTTATTTATTTGGCCATCACATTATTGCGGAGTGCGATTGATTGCTTATTGGGCTTGCCGCTTGAACGTATTCGATTTATTCAAGTGTTACACTATTATTCTGTGCTATGTATATTTAAGTCATAATTAGAGGAATGCCGCCTAATAAGAGTGAACTTTGGCAATATTTTGCAACAACGAAGTAAAATACAAGATTTGTTTCAAAACCTTAAAATCATTAATTCTGATCTGGGCAGGGCCGCTGACAGCCAATTTGGGCCCCAAGTCTAGGAGACTATATAGGACCCCCTCCCCACAACATACCGGGGGGGGGGGGGGGGAGAGATACAAATAACAATATCATGCTAACCTGCTACTGCTAGGAATACTATTTCATTACCTTTTCTTATTTTCTAGTATCTTATACCATTATACCAATCATTCGAATTTAGCATAATTATTCAATTTTTTTTTTTAAAGAAAGACAAACATTCCCGGGTTACGAATAACCCAGCAATGTTTAAAAATCTCCTACTACCACCACAGAAAACCGAAAATGTTGCTTGTGTTGTGATGGAGGACTTAGCCAGCCGAGGAATCGAACATGCGACGCCCGTGGGACCCAAGCGCTGTGCCCACTCAACCACTGACCGGTCATAATGGAAATGTTTAAAAAGTTATGGTGAATAGTGAATACTTAAAAGAAAATAATTGTGTTTATTGTTTTAGACTACTGTGTGTGTGTATTTACATATTATTCGTTGTTAATTATATCTTAAGGCTAAATTAAATTATTATGATACCAACACAGATATGTTAGTAATGGAATACTAAAAAAATATACTAAAAACTTCGCAAACTATAAAATAATAGTATAGGCAAATAAAAATTGTCATCTACAATATATTGCTTTTCTACTTTTCTTGTTTGCAAAGCTTTTTATAACATCATCAAAGTGCTTGACAGCTGGGCCTACGGAGCGTGCGGGCCCGGCCCGCGTCCGCTCCGAGTGTCATTGGCTTTTATTAGTAAAAAATCCGGGGCCCGTGAACCCGTCCCGGGCCCCCCTAAGGCCCGGGCCCCAAGTTTCAGACTTGGCCAACGTGCCCTCTCGGCGGCCCTGATCCTGGGGGGAGGTTGATACATGGTTAGCCCGGTCAGAGCTGTAAATCAGGCCCTTTGAAATGTGCTCGATACTTTGAAGTATCGATACTTTTGTTTCAATACCTTTACGAGTGCAATACTTTTTTTCCGATACTACTAATGAGTGCAGTATCGATACTTTCTATTCGATATCGTGTCCCTAACTGCGTGGCATGAACTTGGTGAAGACGGATGAAGATGGACTTGTAGATGGATTATTTCACAGAATTCTAACTGTTCATCAAATTTAAAAATTTAAATTCTGTTCCGTGAAAGTACTATTCAAGTTTTGTTTTTATCCAAGTACTCTGAAATAACCGGCTTATGATGAAATATTAACAACTTTAATAGAACTCTTACAGAACTTGTATCTAAACTTCGAAATTTGATGAATTGTGCCAATTCTGTGAAACAACCCATCCTAAGCGTTTTATAATGAAGACCATTGGGGCCAATCTACTTATGGCAAAACTAAATACATGTATGGCTGTATTATGAATGTGAAGCACCGAAAAGAATGCATAGATAATGCGAAACGAGACATGGTCCGATCAGTCGAAATAAATTATTTAGTAGTCATACTATTTTGAGAGTCAGTTTAATAGAAAAAAGTATATATTATGAGACGATGTGTGCTTGTAAGTTATGTAAGAGTGTATGCCAAGATGGTGATGGTAATCTTATCTTTCCAGTTTTGAGTAGTTGCATGAAATGGCAATTTGGTGTTCGAGTTAGATACATAAGTACCTAATAATACAAAAAATAAATATAAATATTCGTGTTCTTGCTTCAAACACTTATTAATTTGATAATATTTAATATGTGTATTAGTATTTTAATTATTAAAAAGTGTTGTTATTTTCACTTTTATTCAATTCTTGCTAAGAATTTCTTGCTGGGAATGGTGTCCTTGTTCACCGGTATTTCAATGAACGATGCTCTGTGGAACTAGCGTCATTAATTCTTTCTACATTGGTGCACAGTCGGAAAATTATTGTGAATGTTTTTTTACACAAAATGAAAGTTTCGTTTTTAAATAATAGTTTACGTGAAGTATTGGGTTTCGTTGGTGCTTCATTATTCTTATATATTTCTATTTAAATCTCTCTTCTTCAAAAGACTCATTTTAATAACTTGACAAGTATTTAATGTATGTTGTTATTTAATTCAGCGTGATTCGACGACGCATTTTATAAAATTACTCATATTGCTCAATCAGTGTTGCATTCGATTTGAATCCCAATTGAAAAGTTATTTATTAACACATTTGATTTTATATATCGTATATCAATCACTAATGCAAAGCTCGAGAGTGCAGGTTTGAGGTTTTTCAGGGATTTATGTTATAACAATAGTGGTGCTCAATTTGATGGAGGGATTATTAATAATTATAATTGAACGTACGTTTATTTTTATTTGGAATGAGGGTTTTAACGAAAATAATTAAATGACTTTAATTTTATACACTTTTGTGATTCCTCAATGGATTGCTACCCTCTTTTGCCAGAATGAAAACTCTTTTTTTCTTATTAAACATTATAAGAACAAAACGTTTAGTTTTAACCTTTGAAGAAGAATGCATATTTCAAAGCTTCTTATGTCCATAATTGAGGCAAATGAATAAAATAAAGATATACACAGATTTTAAATGACCTACACAGATAATCAAGGCAAAATAAGCAAACTTCAAAACTTCAACCTAGTGCTATATGTATATAGTTAAGATTAACATACAGCGTCTCCGGGGGTATAGTGCATTAAAATCGGGAGGCGATTCTACACAATGTTATAAGTAAAAAAGATGAATAACTGTTTTCAAAATTCCAACTTTTAGGGGTAGATTTGTGGTAAAGAGATAAAATTAGACCAGCGTGTGCGGCTAGCTTTAGTATTTTCCGCTGTTACAATCACAACCATGCAATGTTCCCACAATCGCGCCCGGCAGGCTCTCAGCAAGTAAGATCGTACCTCACACTAAGGATTTTCAGTAGGTACGTCTTTTTGTGTGGAAAAAAAATGTTGGAATTTCGGAAAAAGTTGTGAATCTTTTTTACTCCTACCATCATGTAGAATTACCTCCCGAAGTTAATGCACTTTACCCCCGGACACCCTGTTTATGTACATTAAACAACAATTATATTTTTTATACTAAGGGGAATATTTTTACGAACAACCTCCCAGTTAGATATTAATTTGAGTCACACCTCCAAATGGATATTTTTTTGGGTGATTGTGGAGTTACATTTTGGGAATTATATACAAACTATGAAACTTTAGGGTTCATCAGCATTAGGTATATTTGGGCAAAGAAAACAAATCGTTAAATATGTCGAGCTTGTGTTTTTTTAACGATTATTACAAAATTGGGGGACTATTGATTGGGGGTTTTGCTACGACTGGTTTCCACGCATAGCACGCGCAAGTATAGAGAATTTACCCTCCGGTGAACATATTCTCATGCTAAAAAGAACATTAAGAAAGACTTACGGCATTATAAATTTCCATGTTTTTATGGCCACCTTCAACCTTCATTAATCGATTGCCGTCAAAGCAGCCCGTAATATTTTTTAATCTCCATTAAAATTCATTTTACAAAGGATTTTTCTCACTGCCAAGGAATAGAATTGAAAGGACGTTGTGCATATCACGTTGTGGGGACGTTAACACTCTTTACAATGTGTTTAATATAAAGATAGTACCTTTTTTCATATAAGTACGTCTTTATAAACACATAGGTGTTATCAACACGCCGGGCTTATAACCGTTTTGATAAAACGTGTAAACGCATGAGCTAACAAGAATTTATTTAATGTATGCTATTTTACAAATAAAATTAAATAATTTATATTTGCACCTCGTTCAAGAGAACAATATTCTCTCAGTATAAGCTCTTGTGAGAAAATAATTTACGAAATCCAAAAGTTTATTAAAATGTTTTAAACATGATTTGTGCTTATTGACAAGATCTATATGCACAATTGCATAGCCGGAAACTTTAAAATCGTCATTTTTCCCTTCACTGCTCGCATTTTTTTCAAACAATTCTCTCAAAGTGAATACATCAACAACTCTTGCGAAGCGCGATTTATTTATTTATTTATTAATATCTATATATTACAGTTTTCACCTTATTATTAACATTAATAAATAAATATAGTGTTTGATACATGGAAGAAAGAAACGAGACAAACAAAAATCACCATTGCAGCATTCTTAGATTTCAAAAGAGCATTTTAAACGATAGAAAGGAAAATACTATTGGAAAAACTAGAAGACATAGGCCTTTCAGGGGGCCTTCTCTATCTTTCGGTTTCACAAACCAGCACGTTTGTGGTTTAACCTTCACTAGCGGGCACTGTCAACTAAGCGGACACGGTATATAATTACTGAAATATCTCTGTAAATATACCAAAAATATAGTGCATATTTTAGGTATTCCTCCGCAGTACATTTATGTATTGGATCAAACAATTAAAACATATAAATATTTACTGAGTGTACGGCGCCGGAGCGCGAGGAAGTTTTTAGCACGAAAGGAGGAGGGTTAATACGCGTTTGTGACGAGCTAAACCTGCCGTACGGACGTTATGGAAGATAGAGAGTACGCCCCCTGACGTAGTTCTGAATCTATTCAAAGAATATCTCCAGAAAAGAAAACAGGTAACGAAAGTTGAAAGCTCAGAATCAGAACCGATAGAAAACAACCTTGGTGTTCCGCAAGGGTCGGTATTAGGTCCAATTCTATTTATAATTTACATAAATGATATTATCAAAACTATTGAACATTTCAAAATTAGACTACTTGCAGACGATACCTTAATCTATATTTCGTGTGAAGATCACATAGAAGCAATTAACAAAATAAGAAAACCTACAAAATATAGCAAAATGGCTGAAATTAAACAAGTTGAAACTGAACGTAAACAAAACAAAATATATGGAAATAGGCAATAAAACACGTAACACAGGGTTAAATTTGACAATTAATGGTGAAAAAATTGGAAAAGTAAATGAAATCAAATACCTGGGTGTAATACTCGACTCAAAACTGACTTTCACAGCAAACTTTGAATATGTGCTTAAAAGGTATCAAAAAGGGTAAATTTTCTTAGAAGACTAAGACGTAAATTAAATAGAAACACTACGTAGCTCATTTATAAAACTATCGTTGCTCCACATTGGACCACAGCTCTACGATGTTATATTTGGTCAATGAAGGAAATTTGAACAAACTAGAAGTTATACAAAACAAAGCTATGAGATGTATACTAGGGAAAGGCAAATAAGCAAGGATTAATCAAATGAGAGAGGAGCTAAATTGGATTCCATTAAAAAAGAGACTACTATTCAATGTGTTAATTTTTGTGCATAAAATTATGAAAAACCAAATGCCAAAATACTTTAAGGAAGAAATTGTTTTTTATGGAGACATTCATAATTACAAAATAAGAAACATAAACAGAGTTCGATTGCCTCAAATGAAGAAATCAAAATCACAGAACTGCCATGTACAGAGGACTAAAGATGTATGATGAAATGCCTGAAAGTATGAAGAATGAAGAAAGAATGAAGGTATTTCAAAAGAAATGTTATGCTCACTGTAAAAATATTTAAATTTATCAAATGAAATGTTACAATTGCTTATTAGTTTATATTCATGTAGTATATATACTACATTAATATAAACTAATAAGCAATTGCAACTAACCCAAAAAAAAATAATAAAAAAAAGTCATCCTGACTGATCACCAAAATCAAATTACTGTTTTACTCTGTTTAGTGATCAGATCTGAATGACTAGGTATAAAAACCTTCCTCTTCCCCTCTTCCTTCATGGCATGAGGATTGGAACTTCACTGAAATATTAAAAAAAATATGTAGATAATAGATAATAGATAAGTACATTCTTTACGGGAACTTTCAGGGTTGCCTTTAAAAACCTCGCCAGTTCTGTACCTATACCAACGTTCCGCTCCATAAAATAAATACTTGCATCTGCCTTCATTAATAATATATCCGATGGTCATTGGAAAATATTTTATGGGCCATTGTACAGCGCCGGGAAAAATAACGTTACCGCTATCTCCGGAATAGTATAAACGTAAATAATTGAGCGACTGCCGGCCGGCGAGGGCGTCCGCTGCCGGGCCGTTCCCGCCGCGTCTTAACGAAATAATCCTGAGTGGCGATAATAATAATATGGTGCCCGCTACAAAGAGAGAGATTTGGGAGAACAGAAGAATAAGAAATTGCCACAGATGACTTAAAGAGAGGCTGGGAAAGCGGTGCTAAACATTTTATACTTAAAACTCAAATTTGTTTCATTTTTGTAGATCGCTTCCACGAGTATATTAAATTATTGAAATTACAATGTAATCGAGAATATTCCCTTTGCAAATAGTATTAGGTATATATTTTTCACCCATATTAGATTTTTATTTTTTTTATTATAGCGACTATATAAAAAATTTTACATACAAAATAAATGGTGAAATTAAGTATAAAATATTGTATTTATTAGTCCTCCTCACTAGGGGGTCCTGTGCCGAGGCGGACTAAAGTTATTTAAATATAGTTCATTTGTCTTCTATGTCGTTTTTAGCGTCTTCGCTAGGGTTTTCTCATAACCTCTTTCAGCCATATTTACAATACAACCCGACTCAATACTACCACCATAGTAAGCGGATAATGTTGCTTATGTCGTGATGGAAGAAGATTTAACTCAATTGAGAAATCGAATAAGCGACCCCTGGGTGGAATCCAAACGCGATACCAACTCAGCCACTGACCGGTCACTCAGCAACTGACAGGTTAGCAAAATCAACAAAAATATTTTATGTATCTATTATTATTTTTTTTTACATGAATACCGCCCAAGAGTCCCAACTGCTCCCGCCAGGAGCCAGTGAGACTATGGCATCCCCAATTGGGATATGTTGTAAGGTTGAAGGTAGTGGGGAGGGGAGGGAGATCGGAAAGAAGAAGGCGAGGAAGAAGTACCTGGCTATTCAGATCCGGTCAACAAACACGGCTAAAGCCATTTCAAGCAACGTTTCAATTCTGAATGGTGATCTTACACCAGGTGATACTAGGAGTATCTTCCACTCTGTAACGTGCCGTAAATATACTATATGTTATTTTTAATTAATAAATTGTGATAAACACAAATTAACCAAATAAAATTTATTTGAAACGCTGGGATTCGATCCCACGACCTTCAGATTGCGAGTCAAAAGCCTTTCCGCTGGACTACGCCGGCCGTCGTTATCTCCCAAAACCATTTTCAAAAAGTACGCAATGGCGGCTTCCGTGGTTGAGGGGTAAAAACCCTCGACCTGCAATCCAGAGGACGTGGATTCAAGCCCCGAAATTCTTAAGGGCCCGCAACCCGAATTTCTACCCATTTCTTACATATCTCCTTTAAACACGTTAAGTTTTAAAGCTCAAAATTATTATAAACACGTTTGTTCCAGTTATTTTACAAGTTATATGAATGAAAAAATTCACAGTGTTTTTTTAAATGCTGTTGACATGCCCGCGAGATTTTTACTCTATTTTAAACGAGTCGTGTTTTATTAAACATTTTCGCAATTTTCGCATCGATTTTGTCGCTGTAAATCACTCCTCTAACATTCGTAATTTTCCATCTCTCCATCTTCTTCTTTTCGAGCCCGGTTGCGTGCCCTTAAGTAAACTTTATTTGGATATTTTCGTTTTTTGTTTTTGGGGTGTTATGCCGTGTTGCGCTACCTCCTTCTTTAGCCAACGTTTCGGACAGCGTTGCAGTGTCCATCATCAGGGCAGATACGGTAGATGTGTGATATGGTAGATGTATAACACCCCAAAAACAAACAACGAAAATACTTTTGGCCGTGAAAATCTTTATAATTTGTATTTTTTCAGAATTTATTAATTTAATATCATCAAATCGTGCAAGACAAATATAGGTTACATTCAAACAATTCAAAACTCTTAACCTCTTCGTAAACAAAAGTATTTATGCACAAAGAAGAGACATAAAGTTATTATATGAGTCAGTTAATATATTAGATATTATGGTTTAAAATTGTATGCCAAAACCTTTTGTCGGATTCAATATATGAAGAAAAAGTTGACCATGCACATGGCACTAGATTTAGTAAAAATGAGGGTTTATCCGTTCCGAAAATTATAAATAAATACGGACAACGGACATTCACTTATCTTGTCCCTACCATATTTAATAAGATACCAGTGAACATAAAAATCGAATCAAATTGCACCACCGATTTCAAAAAAAAAAAAAAATGGCTAATGGATCAAAACTTTTTATACTGATATTGTTTGTAATCTTATGTATAAATATGACTAAGAGTAATTTGCCTGTGTTATATCTGTCTATCTGTATATTTTATGGCTTTGTATTGTAGCTATTTAAAAGTTATTCTTCTGTATCTATTTTGTATATTGGGTTTTTTGTTATATTTATGATTTAATGTTATATTAATATTGTTAAATTGACCTGCTAACAAACTGCTTTGGCAGTTTAGCGGGAGCTTAAAATGAAGAATTAAAAAAAAAAAAATTTAAATTGACATATATTTGCAGCATGTTCCAGGGGGTAAGATACTCATAGTATCACCATTCAAAATTAAAACTTTGCTTGAAGTGGCTTTAGCCGAGTTTGGTGACCACGTCCGAATAGCCAGGTACTCCTCTAGCACCCTCTTCCCCATCTCCTCTACCACTACCTTCAGCCTAACAACATACCCTAATTGGGGATGACATATTATTCTCACTGGCTCCAGACGGTTGAAAGTGAGCTCTGTGAAAAATACGATTTTTCTAATTTGGCTCCCAAATCAATTGAATTTTCCCCTTCATTCCAAAGAGAGCAATGCAATAAAAAAAGAGATAATAAGAGAAAGAATTGTGGAATGTATCTCTTAGGCCTCCGAGCCCTTCGAGTAATGGCCCCAGCGGCGGTAATGTGGGGGAGTTCTCCTATCTCCTATCAAGACCATTCGGGGCGATTCACCGCCATATTATTCCTTATTCGCTAAGAATATTTTATTACCCGTTTTCATCATTTTACTGTGGTTATAAGCTGTTTTCACATTACTTTATACACTCAATCATGGTTTAGGTTAACATATGAGTTATTTAAAAAATATCCCTATTTACCTTTTAACACACATTATAAATAACCAGCATAATTTTTTTAAATTAGCTGAACAGAAAAAGTCTGTATCTAAAATTGATAATTGAACTTTGGGAATTAATAAAACCAGTCACCATTTGACAAATGGTAGTGTTCTCATTATTAATTTATTAAGAGGAAGCCACAAGGCAAAAATGTATCGAGGTGTGTCTCGTATCGCCACAAATATAGGTAATTCTTCTTCTTCTTCTTCTTCTTCTTGTGCCCTGTCCGTTCAACGGACGTTGGCTATCATGTTGGCTAGGCGAACTTTGTTTACTGCGGCCCGGAACAGCTCCATGGTAGACTGGCCAAACCACTGTCTCAGGTTTTTCAGCCATGAGGTTCTCCTTCTTCCAGGGCCCCGTCTTCCGGCAATCTTTCCCTGCATTATGAGATGCAGGATCTCATACTTCTCTGTATGTCTCATCACATGTCCCAGTTATTGAAGTTTTCGGATTTTCATAGTTTTAATTACTTCCTTTTCTTTATTCATTCGAACCATAACATCTTCCTTTGAGGCGGCGGTTCGCGCCGCGACAGCGACCGAAGACCGAGGCCAGAGACGGAGGCAGGCGACCGCGACAAGTGTCTCGGTCTCTTCGACACTACTGTGGGTGAAGACCAAAGACCGCGACAGGCTTCGCCTTCAGAGATCAGTATAGCGCAGTCTGTCGATGAACTCAGTTGTGTTGTACTGATAATTTACACATGGAAACCCAAGTAGAGTTACTAATGGAGGAAGAAGAAGACGATGATTTTTACTTATTTTAGGCGATTTTTCGTTCACCTATCACCTATTGTTTGACAATAATATGTTCAGGACTTATTTTAGGCTGAATAAAACACAGTTACAAAAAGACAATGTTTACAAAAGGAAGAATATCATTGAAAATAAATTTAATTTAATTTAATTTTAAAATTAATAATTTATTAATTTTTTAAATTTGTTAATTTAATTAATTAATTTTTTTCGGAATCTAATTGTGCATTGTATATGCTGTCTGATCAGTTCAATCAGTTTCTTACAGTATTAGTCAGAAAAAGCGGTAATTTTTTTACAACAAACACACATACTTTTCAAGCGCGACGCGAGACACTACTTGTCCGGGGCAGCGACCGTCTTGCTGTCTCCCGTCTCCCGTCTCTGTCTCCTGCCTCGGTCGCGCGCACGAACTGGCCCCCATACAAAGCTATAGGACAAGTACTCGATGCGGTCGCCTGTTTGCGTCACTGGTCTGTGTCGCGTGCCGCGGTCGCTCGCGCGAACCGCCGCCTTAACCCTGTCCATCCAGCTTATTTTAAGTATTCTTCTGTAGATTCACATTTCTAATGCCTCAAGTCGCCTAATTAGTTCTTCAGTAAGCGTCCATGTTTCCATTCCGTAAAATAATATCGAAAATACGTAGCATCTGACCATTCGCATTCGTAATCCAAGGTTGAGATCATGACTGCAGAACATTTTTTTCATGCGGTTAAAGGTTGCACGAGCTTGCTCAATGCGGCATTTGATTTCAACTGAAGTATCTTATCTATCATTTACATTGCAGCCCAAGTATACAATACTCTGTATAATATATATAACTCATAGGTAGTAGGCATAAAAATTACGAGGCAAACGGAGTCTAGAAGTTACGATTGCAAGCGCAAAAGTGGTTTGTATTTATTTTTTTTAATAATTTTATTACAAATAAAACAATTTTGTCGCTGGAAACTGTCACACCATAAAACGGTATTTAAAAAAAGCTTTTTTTTATACGCGTTCTTAAAATTTAAGACAAAAAAAAAACATTTTTTAGTAGTTAACACTAGAAAGACCGGGTACTGCTCCATACCTATAAAGACCACGACCGTCACTTTGACGGCTGATCACCTTTTTCAAATTGGGAGGCGGATATGGGTACCGCTGCCCCGGGAACCATTTATTGCATAACCAACACCTCTGCCATAGGACACTCCAAGTGGTTCGCTACGTTTAGTGACTTAGCAGGGGTGTCCGGGTTCATTGGGTGAGGTTTGTCTGAGTCTAGGTGGCGAATACGTTTGCCCACTTACCGCGTATCGGACCGGGTCGGGAGACACTTATTGAGGGGGACACTTATCTTATCCTCTCCAGCAAGACCTTTCTCATCCCGTCGCCTTGCACCGCAGTGGGAGGGATGGATTCAATCGTCCGTCACTCCTGGATACATTAACGAATTTTACCTATTCATCTCTCACACTAATTTCCTTTCGAACTTCCTTACCTTCCTTTCCCTAAAAACACAAATGCACACATAAATGCACACAGCATCCCCAAAGATGACATAGGCTCTAAGGGTTTTTTCCTTGGGGCTTCCTGGAAAAACACATGAGAGTGCAAAATGTTGTAATTTTTGTACAAGCATGTGTTATGTTTGTACAATATCGAATTATTACGTTTTTTATAAAATCGAATGCACTCTCCACAAACGGGTTTCTTACAATTATCACACGTGTCAATTATTTTGTTTTTATTATATTTTTAATAATTTTACACACTCGTTTTTCAGAAGTGTTATTTTCCGGTTTCTTTTCTTTTTCGTTTACATTAGCTCCACAAAAAAGCCCTAAGTAAAATAATTCCCCTCACGATATTTGTCATCTATTGGGATGCTGTGTGGAGGGTACCTATAGAAAAAGGAAGAATAATAGGTTCTGGGAAGGAAATGAGGTGAGAGGTGGGTGGGAAACCGGAGTTCAGTGTGTTCAAGAGTGGAGGACGTATGAATCTGTCCCCACCACTGAGGTGTAAGGCATTGTTCTGAGACTCCTGCTGACGAGGTCTAAATATCACCCTCAACCGTTCTCTGCTGAACTGGCCTGCCACGCAATTGTTTGGCAGAAGCATCCACTGCCAAGATCCGGACGAACCTAACCGCATGAACCCGGGCACCCCTGCTAAGTCACAAAACATAGCAAACTTCTTGGGGTGACCTATAGCAGACGTTTTGGTTATCCAATAAATGATTCTGTCAGTTCTTCAGAAGCTTCACGCAGCTGGATCAACGCTGGTATTTGTATACTCTGTCCTTCTCCAACAAGCCATAAAATAAATTTGGGCGAGAGATATATTTTTTGGGTATTTTTGTAAATGATGTGACAGTGACCAATCAACATACAGATCGAGTTCGAATGGTACACGATACCGAAATAAAAAAGACAGACATAATAGTACTATCATAAACGCGGAGGAATGGGTATGTTGTTAACTTGAGTAAAGAAGGTTGTAAACAAATTCAGCATTATGGCTCAAACCGTCACATTGACGGCGGCGGTCTTTGTAGGTATAAGTCTATATATCTCAAAAAGTAATTAAGACACGTACCTGTTTTTTTCACCATAGTTGTTAAACCATAAATCATGAAATGTAAAAAACAATCACACCAATACAATAATTATTAAGCATTATTTCGTCATTTTACTTCGGGCTGCCGTCAAAATGAATGCTCCGGTCTTTCTAGTGTTAAGCTTATATTTTTTATAAAGCAGTAGTGACAATTTTATTTTAATTTACCTAATGGAAACTGTAGGAAAAGCTTCAATTTATCAAAAACATATTTTTTTATATTTATAATGTAAACCTTATGATTACCTTAACATGGGCATTAGCCTAGTTTGGTAGTCAAAAAAATCATAAAAGTGTACTTTCAAGAATTGTATGAAATAATAAAAAATAAAAAAAAAACCGATTGGTAGTAAAGATTAATCATAAATAGTGATTTAGCATTAAGTTTCGCAACATAATCGTACTAGGAAGTATTTTTTCGATTGTTCTTTGACAAGATATTAAGCTTAACTCTGTACTCTATCTATAGTATTGTAAGCGAAAATAATATATGTGATTTTTAATGGAAATTTCAAAGTCAAATAGTTTAAGACAACATTAGATAGTTGAACAGGAAAAGATTAACAACGAGATTTTCTGCCTTTCTTGGGGCTTGGTTTGTGGCAAAAGTTGTAACCTTATTGTGGGATCCCTACTTCCCAAAATGCTACTTCCCAGTTTCGCCCCAGAGCTATGATTTTCAAAGCAGCATTAAAATATGTACCCAACTGCGAGAATATTTCGTAATACTTGCCATTTTAACTAAAGATTTCTCTTAGGAGTGTCGGAAAAGAAAAAAAAGCCACATTTTTAAGTGCGTACTTCAATCTCTCATTAACTAAGGATCGTAGATAGTATGTATTTTTTGTCGTTTTTGATACAAGAAACGCAAAATATACGAACTGTCCATTAAATTGGATATTGGCCTAACCTTGAATGTGGCGAAAAGTAGACACTACATATAGGCACGTAATTCTACCTAGGCATTTGATAAAACCTCAAGTATTTGAGTCAAGGCATTCCAAACATTTTGAAATCACGATATTAATTTACAAGTTTTATGATATTATGTAATATACACCGTAGGCAGATTATATTTGGAGCAAGATTGATGGTTCAGCGATAAACCACGGGCAAATCTGGAATACCTTAGTTACACCTCATGGATAAAATATTATGCCACCCTGTGAACATTTTATAAACAATCTCACATAATACGGAGCCGAATTTCTCTTCTGTATCGGAAACAATGCATTACGCTTATTTTCGAGATGCGTTGCTTAATAAGATCTAAACGAAACTCAATGGTAAATATTGGGGGGAAGATACAACTTATTGCAATGGAGAAAAATAGTAAAAACTTATAAATCTTTACGACGGATATCATATCCGATGCCACTATGGATGTTAAAGCAAATAACTTTAATTGATAACACAGAAATAGGATATTATGCCGTGTCGCGCCTCCTCCTTCTTTAGCGAAAGTTTCGGAAAGCGTTGCAGTGTCCATACCATCCACCATCTGCCCTGAATGTTGCCACTGTGACGCTGTCGGAAACATTGGCAAATAAGAAAGAAGTGCAATACCGTACATTAAAAATATATCACGATTTAACATAAAAATAAATCACAATTTATAAAAATATAACACAGCTTTTTGTTTTCGCTTGAAATGAAAACATGCTTACGACCGCATCTTAAAATAACGGTACTTTTTTCGTAAAACTAAAAATAAAGGGTAACAATTAATATTAAATTAATATTTGAATATTTTTTTCTAAAAATAAAGCATTAAAATTATTACTGCTTTAATCACATTGGTATAACATTTTCAATGAGCTAAGCTTTCGGGACAGAAAAAATGCAATTATTCAAAAAGACCTGTTTGACCAAATGAAGAACTTAAATAAGAAGAACTTTTAGAAGAACTTAAATAAATTATAAATTAATTTCCCGCTTAACGAAATCAGTCTTGATTTTTTAAAATTAGGTAGCATTCCCCGGATAAGTGAACACGAAGACAAAACACATTGTAATCATGCAATACTCCAGATTGCCTTTTCACGATGAATCCGCAATAAAAGTTAAATGATAAGATACGACCGCAAGAAACTACTCAAGGGAGTCATAGCCAGCCTGCGGACCAATAAAATTATTGTACAATATACAAACAAGTATTTGTACTGGAATTTGTACAATTTAATTAAATTGTGATTTCTTAAATTTATAAACTTCTCGCCTCCAAATTCAACAATAACTTGAGCTTTTTTTGTTTATTTCAGTTTATTTTATTTTATTTTATTTTGTAGAACTCCATTTTTTTTTTAATTAAATCACTAACATCTAAACTGTTCAGGTATCTGTTGATTATTAAATTGTGTATATATGCGTTCCTATTTGGGCTATGGTTATTCAAATAGTTAAAACTATCGACTATGGTGGAATCATTTGTGCGCGTATCATTTACGTAGATGGACTAAAAGAGAATAATTGGCACACTCGATAAGCGCCGGTGCCTGACTCGACTTTAAGGTGCATGATTTGTGGGATGCCATTTGTTTTACTTTTGCTTTTAGCATTAATTTCAAAGTACATAGTTTATAATTTATCATAATATTAGATTCAACGAACTTATGCATTGATTATAGCAATGCTTTTATATTTTTGTTGTGTACGTTTGATTGTTTGTATACTGCTGGATTATTATAGAATTTCTATTTTTAATGTGGTTTTTGTTGCTCTTTAATGACTTTAGATTAGAGGAGCTGAATACCAGTTCGGAAAATTTCTCTTTTTGATGAAACATTTACAGATAAACTGGTTGAAAGTATTGTTAAAAATATTTAAAAAAAACTATCAACTACTGCGTCGACCTCCGAATACTGCTAGCTGAGTAAATGACCAGTGTGTCATCGACAGATGATTAACTCATAATCGGCTTTTTTCAAACCGACAAATTTTGTGAGGTGGAGTGTTGATAATAGACCACTTGCATCACATTTTTTTCGCATTTAGTAACTTTATTATGAACATGGGAAGATCATTTAAGTTTCCGGTCAAATGTTGTTGTTCAGAGGCGTTGGGGATTGGAGAGTTTTTAAATAAAATTTGACTCTTTTGGACTGAAAGTTCAAGACCGTTTAAAGTGAGCCATGACCAAAGTTTCTCCATTATGTGTCTGTTTACAATAATATAAAAGTCTCTGAATATTTATTCTCAATTAAAAAAAAAATGTTGGAAAAAAATACTAAAAACATTATAAAATGGATCATTGCCATTTCTCTTCCAACTGTTTAGAAATTTCGATAAGTCTTTCGACTGTTTTTTTTTATCACATAACATTCAGATATTTCAAAACTCATACCACAATAACTGTGGCATTTTTTATTCAGCCAGTTATAGGTATGCAAGTTCAGCTTTGGATGATACTGAAGCATTTTATTTTATTTTTATTTTTGCAGAAACAAACAGTACATTATTACATAATGGGGAATATTTACAAAGTTATAGAATTAATACAATAATTGGTACCAATGACATGTCGCTGTTATATACTTATATTTTTGTGTGATAAATAATACATACAATAAATAATACACCTAAATTAAGTTAGTAACTTATTGAAGGAGATAATATTTTATTTTATTATTATATTTTCCTTATAATAAGAGCTTGGACGACCGCCCATGGGTTTTATTTAAGTCGTCTTATTACCTCGCCTCATAGATCCTTGCGTGTACCCTCTTGCGATACTAGGCAGATTGCACCGTAAAATGCTTGCATGTCGAGAAGTACCTGACAGTTTTGTAAATTTGCCCGTTTAAAGACTTTACTTATGGTAATATAACTATATTCCTGAACAAGTACCTACCTAAAATGGAATGTAAAAGCTAAGGCCCAATTGTTCCGCAGAAATTAGGGTGCGACAAAGTCGTCAAAGTCATGGCCATTTAGCGCCATTTTGTGTGTTGTCAGTTGCAAAGTTTCCGTTAAATGCTGTTCCTAAGTCCGTTTCAGCTTTTGATGAAATTGTAATCAGAATTTTTCGCTTTAGATTTCGTCATTGTATTATCATGGCATGTTTGACATTGTATCTGATTCACTTAATCATGCCCAAATCATCTGAGGGTTCCTTTCCTAATCTTAGATACTAATTACGCTTACATCAGCCTTGCATTCTTTGCGGATCTACACATTTCTCATATAATCATACATGCTTTTAACATACATACCCCTCAAGGATCTAATTACAGCATTCGGAATATATTAGATTGTCAGTGACTAAAATCAGTTTGGTTTTGAAACATACAAATATTTGATTTACGAATATCATTCTTCAATCAAATTGAACTAGCTGGTGGCCAGTTTAAAGTATTTTTCTCCAAAAGTGATTAATTTTCAGTTTCAAAGGAAAAAGCTTAGTTTAAAGCTTTATTGGAATATTTTTTTCTATCGATTTACGACCCGTTAGTATTTGAGAAAACAGGGTATTATAATCAAAACTTGTTTTTAGTTGATTCACTCAATATTTATGTCGTAGTTTCAAAATACAAAACAATAAAACATATACTGAAAACGTTCAAAGAACAATATGAAAACTTATCGATAAAGTAAAATAAATTAACGAAAAAAAAATTTTAGCACTTTTCCAATAACAACTGTCGTCCTGGTTTACTATCGTTTTCTCTTTAATTTAACTATCATTTGATGACTATCTTCCACTATTTGTTCAGCTTTTATCCGCATCTTACATAACGTCAGGATTTTTTTCCCGCATCCTGATAAATTTCCAACCAGAATAAAACGTTGTAATGTATGTTCTTGAGTTTTCTTATAGAACTGTTTTACACAATGTCGGTGTATTGGTCTAGGATGACCAACATGGTACTACCTAGATCAGAGAAGACCCGTTAGGTTTGCCGAAATTTTGTTCTTTGTCCATAAAAAATTGGCCGATATCTTCGGGTTAAAGTGTTCAATGGTCCGAGGGCAGTATTTCGATGAGTCGGGAGATAAAACGTTAAATCAAGTATAGATAAGGGAAACGTATCATCAAAGAGCGATAGCACAAGGACTTTATCTATTATTTAATCTATACTGCGGTCCTAATGCTTAGGTCGAGAACTGTTAAAGATGTATTTTGGGATTGCTTTTAAAATACCAAACGTTAAATTTATTTTTATTAAAACATACCTTTCTTCTTCAAACTTCGCAAATAAGAGGCGTCATTATTGAATTTTGAAAACAAATAACTTTGTAACCACTACATATTAATATTACAGACATGTTTCAAAAACAATAATTTCTTCGTCAGGAGAAAAGATTAATATTAATATTAATTTCTTAGGTTAGAGATTAATATTGATATGTTAATCTCTAGTCCTGACGAAGAAAACATTGTTTTTGAAACATGTCGATAATGTTAATAATATTATTAAACTATATATATTAATATTACCGGCGTGTTTCAAAAATAATGTTTTCTTCGTCAGGATACGGGATAAGAGATAAATATTAATATTAATCTCTTATCCTGACGAAGAAAACTTTATTTTTAAAACACGTCGGTAATTTTAATATTATCATAACATTTTTTAATATTATATTAATATTAACCTTGCCGACATGCTTCAAAAACAATGTTTTCTTCGTCAGGATAAGAGATTAATATTAATATTGTTACGATACACAAATACGCCACTGCGCAAACTACAGTTTCACTCCCCCGCCGCTAGCTTACCGGCGCGCTACGGGCGGCGGAACCCAAGCAAGCCACCGTCGACAGCGAGCCGCCAACCGCATTCTTCTCCAGCGCCTGGCTTGAGCGCCCGTGTTGTCGTAAACCGTTCCGCACAGTTCCGGAACATTCTGCAAGCCACGATGCAGCGTGTTTTGCATAGTGACTTGCGGGAACTCCAAGAATGGCTATATTCTTTCCCGTCACTGAATCTACAAGAGTTCAGCCCCCAGCTGTGAGTACCTGAACCAATTTAACTCCCCTTATTTGCGTGTGTTCGCAGTAAATTCACCGCGGAGATAAATAGCCCTACTAGAGAGATTATAGAGATAGATTCCTCCTTTTTAGATATAACCGTTGTTGCTACCCTGAATTACTATGTATGCATTATTGTGATATTGTGTTTACGCAGGTGTTTTACCCAATATAACTGATGTTTACCCTGATTACTGGTTTCACTGCCTTCTCCCAGCCCGTAGAAATTTGAGCTTTATTTCAGGAAAGACCCACACACGCCTCACAGATCCTACCACCTTGGTGGTGAGGGCCTCTCCCGCTCTGCTGACTAAAACCTGAGCTAGTCTGTCGGCAGAATGTAGGGACCCCCATTTAGGTCCGCTAATACTGACGTTCCCAACGTGAGGCAATTTTTTTCCTCACCTCCGCCGCTAACACTGGCATTCCGTCTTAGAGGCAATTTTTTTCCTCATTTCCCCACGTGTTGACGCTAGAATGTGGGGCATTTTTTTTCTCTCTTTTCCTCAACCTCCTGAGCTCAAATCTTTACAGGCCGGCGAAGGATAAATGTATTTTTTGTTCCTTTGTCTTCTCAGCTATACTAGTCCAGAATAATACCTAACTATCACTTATTGTAAACAACATTCGTATGTACCTTGTTCCCGCGCATAATAATTCTAGAAGGTTCGTCGATTACGTCATTTCAACGACGCGATGAGTTTTGGCGCGAGAATAACAACATTATCCGGGAATGATCTATTATTACGCAAGCCGTAACTCCAAACATATACCTTCCAGTTATCAGACGGGAATACTGCTTTATAAATAACGAAATGTTGATTTACTGTTCTTTCTCATGAATATAGGTACATTGTGTCTTATTTACACAAGTGAAAAAACAGTGCGTTTAATGTCCGGTCCCAAGGTGTAAATTTGTGCTTATAAAAAAGTGAATCTTTATTTAATCTAAACTAACAAAAGTTGAGAAATCAAAAAACAATAATTGTAATTCCCTTCGTGTTTTTCCAATGGTGATTCGTAAAAAAAAAAAAAAAATACCTAAACGAGGACCGTCGGCTACCTTCTCCACCAATATACGTTTACACCCCGTGTGGTTTTTCTCTCTCAGGAAGTGTGAGTTTCTTTTGAAAAAGTGAAATTCTTCAAATAGTGAACACTTTTAGAAGTGAAATTGTGAAGTTTGCAAAAGTGCTTTGTGAAAACCAAACTAGCTGACCCTACAGGGAAATCTATGGCCAATTTTTTCTTTTCTGCCGAGTGTTTTTGCGTCTCAAAAGTGTTTGTGCTCCTACAAAAGTGGTACTTTTCCGAAAGTGCCTAAGTGAAACCAAGAATATACACCCTAGAAGGAGACCGCTGGCCAAATTTTTCAAAAATTAAAATACTTTGAAGAATTTTAACAAATTTTCAAAAAGTGCTTATTTTAAACACAAAAGAGCAACTTCGTAAGGATCCCCCTTGGCAAAAAATTTTTCAAAATTTTGGACTTAGAAAAATTCAGGAAATTTTTTTTTTTAATAAAGTTCCCTCTTGTTTTTTTATTTTCTCTACTCATCGACCAGGGAAAGAATTTAAGCCGTCACGCCGTCCATCACCTGCACCAATATAAGGTCACTCTGACACGATCCCATACACCATGGAAGTTCCTCAAGTCACGCTGGGTATAATCCCGCACATTTTGACTTCAAGAAAGGAAGAACTACTACAGGCCCTGAGAAATAGAAAGATTTCTCCTAGGAATAAATCCAAAAAATGCCTTACTCTATATGCTTCTTTCTACAACAAAAAATACATCAGGAGGTTGCAATTTCAACCAGAAGTCACCTCGGAAATCATCCCTACCCCCCTCACAGTCTCCGAAGCAAAACCCTTATTGGTGCAAGCCCAGGAACCAACAAAAATATACGATCTGACATCCTGGAAAACGAAATACAACGGACTCACGGATGTGGAGGATTTCATCAACAGAATAGAAGAAACAGCTCAAGTCAGAGGAATTCCCGAAAATATCCTACACAGAAATTTCATAGACCTCATCGCTCCTGAAATGCTTACCTGGCACAGGATACATAAGAGAAAAACAAACTCATGGAAGGAACTCAGGGCGGCACTTTTAACAAGTTTCGGAGAAAAAAAGGCCCAACATAGAATCAGGCTATCCTTACTCGCTATCAAGCAGCACTCCGGAGAGCCTGTCGCTAGATTCACGCAGAGGGCAGAGGCCATCAATATTAAGCTAGCCCAACCCGTCCCTGAAATGGAACTCCTCCCAGTTTTGATCGACGGTCTCCTGCCCAGATACGAAAACATCATCACTTCCCAGAAAATTTCCACGCTGGAGCAACTTAAAGATGTCTGCCAGCTACTGGAGGCATACCAGGATCGAAAGAGGGACGAAAGGTTCCCCAAGGAAAACTTTCACCCCAGCACTTCGTCCGGCATAAAACCAGAGCACAACGAAAAGAAAACCTGCTCTTTTTGCCACAAGGTTGGTCACTCCCAAGCCTCCTGCTTCAAGCAAGCTAAACTTTTATCTTCAAGAGACCCCCATTCTAACAAAAGGCGATCCGTTGATCGTTCTCCAAGAAGAGACGAAGGGAGGAAGTTTGGCAAAAGACCACGCCAAGACAATACTGAGACACCCATCCCGGACCTCAGATTCATCAAACCCCCTACAGATTTCTCCAGACCCCCTCCCAATTGGATAGCCAAGAGGACAAAAAACTAGAACCCAACCCCCCGGGCCATCCTCCCCATAGGCCGAAGGAATGGTCGGAGTGGTTGGAACATGTCAAATTCTTCAAACAGGACTTACCCCTCTCTACAGTTTGCTGCAAACAGGCAATAGACGGTAGACCCTTCGCGCATTTTTCTATAAACAATGTGGTTTTTTCTGGTCTCCTTGACAGCGGCGCGTCTGTCAGCTGTCTGTGCGACAACGCTCACACCTTATTCACAAACTGTGGTTTTAAAATGGAAGAACATTCTTCACATGTCACCACGGCAGACAACACTTCACAACGTGTCATTGGTTCTCTTACCCTGCCGATCAATTGCGACACAAAAACAGTTCGGATCGAATTTCTGGTTGTACCTACAATCTCACAAAAATTTATCCTGGGAGTGGATTTTTGGATGGCTTTCAAAATTGCTCCACAGTTGTTTAACAACCCCTCCGTCCCTCCACAAGTGAACGAAATCCGTACAGTAATACCGTACGAAAATTTGAAACCCCTACAAACAAATCAGTTGGATCAGATGATCAACAAGTTTGAATCAATCTCCTTCGAAAGGCGTGGTTTAGGCTTAACCAACTTAGTAGAACACCACATAAAAACAACAGGCCCCCCAATCAAACAAAGGTATTATAACCTCGCTCCACAAAAATTAAAAATACTAGAAAAAGAATTGGACGATATGTTAAGAATGGGAGTGGTGGTACCCAGCCGCAGTGCATGGACCAACCCCACCTTAATAGTTTCAAAGAAAGACGGCTAGGCCCGTTTCTGCCTCGATAGCAGACGCCTCAACGCATGTACGGTGTCAGACGCCTACCCCCTCCCTTTGGTCAACTCCATCCTCGACAGACTTCGAAACGCTAAATTCATCTCATCTATAGACTTGAGCAAAGCTTTCTGGCAAATACCTTTGGATCCCAGCTCCTGCGAAAAAACTGCCTTCGTAGTGCATGGCAGGGGTATGTTTCACTTTAAAAGGCTACCCTTCGGTTTAAAAAACAGCCCAGCGGAGCTACAAAGGCTCATGGATAAATTGTTTGGCCCAGAGTTCGATAACAACTTATTTTGCTACCTGGATGACTTGATCATCATCAGCGATACTTTTGAAAAACATATACTAATACTAGAAAAGGTTTTTCAACAACTCAAACAAGCCGGTTTGACTATCAACCTAAAGAAATCGGAATTCTGCAAACATCGCCTACGATACTTGGGCTTCATAGTAGATGAAGAAGGCCTAAGAACCGACCCCGCAAAAGTTGCGGCTATGACAAGCTTTCCCCGGCCCACGAATGCAAAAGAGGTAAAAGCTTTCCTCGGACTCACAGGTTACTACAGGAGATTCATTAAAGACTTTTCCACAATCTCGGCACCCGTAATTACCGGCATCCGTAAAGGCGTCAGTAACTTTCGTTGGTCTGATGAAACTGAAGAAGCTTTTATAACCTTAAAAAACGCTCTTCAGACAGCTCCCGTCCTAAACTGTCCGGACTTTGCACTCCCGTTCACCCTCCATACGGACGCCTCAAATGTTGGAATCGGTGGAGTTTTGTCACAAGAATTCCCTGACGGCGAACACCCAGTGGCTTACTTTTCCCGATCCTTAAATAAGCACGAAAAGAATTACGGTATCACCGAGAAAGAGTTACTGGCCGTACTAGAATCTGTTCACCATTTCCGCGGCTACATAGACGGTAGCAAATTCACTGTGATCACTGACCACAGTAGTTTGAAATGGTTAATTTCCCTAAACAATCCCTCCGGCAGGCTCGCTCGCTGGGCCTCACGCCTGTCGCAATACAATTTTGACGTCATACACCGTAAGGGTGCGGACAACACCGTCCCAGACGCCCTTTCAAGAATTAAATTAGCCACTTTAAATACTGGTGCAATTGCAACTACACCATCCACAAAGGATGAATGGTACCTCAAAATTTTTGAGGGTTGCCAAAATAATCAACAAAAATTTCCCAATTTTATTATAAAAGAAGGACAATTATACCGCAATTGTAAAGCCCCTCTATCTATCCTTGAGGACCACTCATGGAAACTTGTTGTTCCCTTCGAAAAGAGAGAACAAATAATTATCGACAACCATAGCGCACCCGGCTCCATACACCCAGGGAATTTCAAGACGTATAAAAAGATTTCCTTGAAATACTACTGGCCCGGCCTCTACAAGCAAGTTCGCAATTATATTTCTAAATGTGAAACATGTAAAGCTTACAAACATAGTACGGCATCTCCCGCCGGTTTAATGGGCAAGCCCAAACGCACTGATAGACCCCTGCAGTCGCTGTCTATGGACCTCATAGGATCTTTTCCCCGAAGCTATGCCGGACATATGCACATACTCAGCGTAGTGGACATTTTCACTAAATTTTGTTGGATCTTCCCTTTAAAAAGAGCCAACGCTACCGCCATCGTCAAACTTCTGGAGAAACATATCTTCATACCATACGGGACACCCAGAACGGTGATAGTTGACAATGGAAAACAGTTCATAGCTCAAGAATTCAAAGACTTCCTTGCTAAATATGGGATCAAGGATATCTATTACAATACCTTGTACACCCACCAAAATAACACCGTTGAACGGTACAATCAAACCATCAACACAGCTTTGGCCATTTTGGTTGACAAGGACCAACGTACTTGGTGCAAAAACTTGGATAAAATCCAAGCCGCCATGAACAACACGGTCAACCTAACCACCGGTTACACCCCCTTTTTTCTAAAACACGGCATGGAACAGGTTGTCCATGGTTCACTACATTGGGACACAAGTTTTCCTACGTCCACCACCCCCACAAATAATCCCACCTCCGATTATGCTCACCGTTTGGAGGAATTGTCTGCCATTTACAGTGAGGTTACCGATGCTCTACTGCTGGCCCACCAAAAAAGCGCGGACAGGTATAACTTACGCAGAAAACATGCCACCTTTAACGTAGGCGATGTCGTCTGGAGAAGGAATAATACCCTTTCCCAAGGAGCTCTGTACTTCTCTGCCAAATTGACCCCCCGTTTTGTCAAGGCTAAGGTCGTAAAGAAAATATCGGACTTAGTCTACTCTTTGTCCGACACCTCTGGCAAACATGTCGGTAATTACCATATTAAGGACATCGTAAAGTCCGGAAGTGAGGAGACAACCGATACACTCCCACTATCGACGGAACCATAAATTAATTCACTAAGTATCACCACCTCCCTCGGTAAACCCAAAAAGTTTTACCTTTTAACTGGCGTATAAAGTGTCAATTACACGACCAGACCCCTATAAATAAAGCAAATCCTTTATTTATACTTGTTTGTAAATAAATGTACAATCATAATAGGTACATCCAAATGTCACGGTTGTATCAATTTCTCTTGTCCCCATCACGGCAAATTGCCAGCATTGTTTCTTTGTATATATATATTTTTTTTTCTTTTTTCTCTCACCTGTTCTGAGACTGATCACCTCGGAGCAGAGACACCTCGAGTCACGATATTCTGGGAGTCATGAACCCGGAATGGCGTTTCTCAACCCCACACTATGCAATGTTCATGTCATGTCACTTGTTTTGTTTCGTTTTTTTTGTTTTTGTTTTTGTTTTGTTTTGTCTATGGCCTCAGTTTCGGCCGCCCTTGTACATTTTTTTTACCTCATTCTCACGTTCATCGTATTTTACCTACCAGGGTAAAACCTTTTTCTTACCTCTTGATTTTCAGCTCACCTTGCAACGGGTTGATTTCACACGGACCTTCTCACCCCGTTTTCATAGAAATAAGTACTGGCGTTTTGAGAGGTGTCATCCCGTTTCATTTATCATCTGTGCAGAGACTCGGCTCGCGGCTAATGTCAGTCAAGAAACCAAACCACGGAAGGAAGGTGCTTACGGCTGTCTGGGGGACCAACCATTGGCGCTTTAGGCTGGGCGCAAATGGACGTTTTCCTTATTCGATTTCCTGATGCGGAATTCCGATTCGGAATTCCGTGAGACTAGCGCAAACGTTCGTTTTTCTTCATTCGGAATGTATACACGTCAGTACAGATAGTGATAGCGTGGTGAACGCACGACGATGGAGGTCGATGATTTATTAGCAATTGCATTTCTGTTAATAATGAAGAAGACAAAATAATGGAATGATGAAAAATAATGAATTAATAATGAAAGTTTCTGCCTCACACATTATCGTGTTGCGATTCTATGCGTAACAAATACAAAGAATACGTCCGATGCACGCGGTGCCGATGCGATACTGAATAGAAATTTCCGAACGTATGCGCCGGCCCAAACAAAATGTATGGAAGCGCTGCGTTCCGCATGACGTCATTAGGTTTTTTCCGTTCGGTTTCTCCGAACGCGCCGGCTTGCATTCGGAACGTACGTACGGAATTTTTTCCGTTCGGAAAAAAACCGAACGTGTGCGTCAGTTAATGTATTTTCTACTGATTCCATGCATTCCGGTCTCCGAATACGGAAAACGAATTCGGAAATCGAATAAGGAAAACGTGCTTGTGCGGCAAGCCTTAGATCGCAACATTATATTCATCATATGTCATCATATCTTCGCATCATGGAAATCGTAACGTTATATTATTTTCTTAATTCTCAGGTTACCAGTTTAGTTTTTGTATTCTATAAAAATGCAATGGCGCTCAACACTTGCACACTTGCGTTCTACCCACTTATAACTTATCGTCTAACATACATCAATCTTCGATTGATGATGTACACGGCCCGAGATATTAACTAATAATTTAGAGTCTTCACCTTTTGTTTAATTTACCGATCAAGTCCCTGTTGTTATCACAATAAATACCCTATTATATATCTTGAACTTATCTCTTTCAATTATGGGTTTTAATTATCATGCACCTACCCTTTACTGGAGCTAGCCGCACATAGTAATGAGGAAGGAGTTTATACGTAAGTATCAGGTTTATCAGATATACATTTAAGTATATTTCATTCACTTATTACAGTGGCGACCCACGTGGTTTGAACTAGACAGTAGATCCAGTAGATGTTATTTAGTGGGCTTCATTAATTTCGCGCGATGTATTTGACAGTTATAATATGTTCGCATTCTCCTTTACATTCCGAATATGGTTAAAATACGTTGCTTTATTACATTATCACGGGTTATATTCTTATTATAAGAATATTATTTCAAGTGTTCAAGTTATTTCATGTTCGGGAATTTTATTTGACATTTGAGGTTATTTTGTTGCGATCTAAAATGGTTGGTTGACCTTGACAGTTTGTAAGTACGCCGGGGTTTTTGTTAAATACTTTATTCATGTTTTATCTAATTGTTCATTTCCTTGGTTTGGTTTTTTGTGCTCAACTTAGATTATTGTGTGTTTTGTCCGTGGGTATCTTGTCATTGAGACTGTTACCGAGATATTTCGGGTTCTGTGTGTTTGATCACACTTGTACTGCAAATTGATTTTGTAGGTACATTGGGTTTTGGCAGATGGATTGGAGTTTGTTATGCAATTTTATCGATGTGCTTAACTCGTTGGCTTTACAATTCCCATTACAATGTCGTCTAATTATTTTTTTCGTTTTACAGTAGTCTTGTAGGTAAACTGTGAACATAAAATTTTGTCACATGAATAATGATAACACATGGCTTTTATCAGATGTTTTGGGACAGATGCATTATTTAACCTAGAATGGACTTCACTTTAATATGTAAGTTAACAATACCATTTTATTTTTACTAGATTTCAAAAATAAAAAAATATATTTTTTCAGATTGATAATTCCTTTCAGAACAAGGTTGTTCTATTATTAATGTCGAGTTTTCTCTACATAGAACATGGTTCCTTATTCCTCGAACTTTAGGATTCCATCTCACATTATGAAACGTTTTGCAATTTCCATTATTATCAGTGATGTACAATTTTATTTAGGATGATTTACTTGCTCTTTTCTCTTATTCATTAAGCTTGTAACACATTCACGGAGAGTTATCTCCAGTTTATTTAAATTTAGGGACAAATTTGTTTGTTATGCGACTCAAGTAATAAATTTGTTCTTTAACAAGAATCTTTGTCAGCCTTATGGGCGTATTCCCTTGTG
Source organism: Limnephilus marmoratus (assembly GCA_917880885.1). Lineage (NCBI taxonomy): Eukaryota > Metazoa > Arthropoda > Insecta > Trichoptera > Limnephilidae > Limnephilus > Limnephilus marmoratus. The sequence goes on from OU862908.1 coordinate 43,308,981, forward strand.
TACCATGTTTCAATAATAAATTTTTTTTTTTTCTTTCTCTGAATAACATTCAATTAATAACTTTTCAGCGCGAGTTTTCTGGGTGCGCCGAGTAGATCAAGACGTCCGGTCTGCAGGAGCCGAAAGGTTCGTCGCTGCTTATTCACCGCGGATACAGGGTTTAAATATTCCTTAACTTAATTTGCAGTAGATATGATCTAATTGACAGATTTTGACTTTAGTAGAGTTTATAAATCATTAATTATTTTTTATTATCTCCTTAAGATTGAGTAATTTTGAATATAGATAATTGTGTTCTGCAATTGATAGTTTTCTCAATGAAAATGAAGTTTACATGTGGCACAATGATAAATCTTCATTTTTTGACAAGTTCTATCGGCTTGGGTTTTCTGAGATAATGTTGGTACACTAGTAAATTTTGTTGGGGTCGGATAAGTTCCTTACACATTCCGATGGCAGTTTAAAGGTACACTAAACTGCGATATCATTATGTGATTGGATTTATCTTTTAGTTTTTCGTTTTGAGAGTCAGGCATTAAATGGGAAATCTGAGTGACAGAAGGTCAACTTACTCAAATTGCTTATTCGTGTCGAGATTCTAAGTTTTAATCTTCTTGGGGTTTTACGATTTGAGTCATTTCAATTAGTTTAAGTTTAATTTTATTTAATTTTCTGTTTAAAGAATTTAAAATTACTGGTAATTGCATAACGAGTTGGATTTTTCGAGGACTTTCTTTATTTTCTTTCTTTGGGACTGGGAGTATTATTGCAGTGCTTGCTCACATTATTTTACATTCCTCCTTAGGGCTTTACATGTTTAATAGTGTCGGTTCGTGCTGTGATTATGATTTCTGTTTCATAGGAAGGTTGTTAAATTTGAGACCATGTTTCAATGACATCTGTCGGTAAATTGAGTAACTTATAGGGTTTTGGGTATGAGACTTCGCTATCTCTAAGATTCAAATCAGTATGTAGATAAACTTTCGTGTATTCTGTATTATTATTAATTTTATTGGTTCACGCTTGGTAGAATTTCATCTTGGTAAAAATAATATTGGGTTTTATTCTTTCTGGGATTTTTATTATTATCAAATGTCACCGTAAGAGATTGGATTTACTTTCTAATAAGGTTAAGCGGTTCCTGAAAGTGCAGGTATTTTTCCTATTAAGGGCTATCAGAGATATTCAGCATATAATTTTCGGGATATTTAATTTAATGGTTATTAAGAATGTATGTAACATTTAAAAATTACGCATATTAATCAGAGTATGAGAATTACCGTACGACTCAGGTTGTAGGTTGGCTCAGGATGGCACGAGTTTAGGTTTGCGTCTACGCTATTTCAGATTAGTTCTGATAATTTGACTGTATAATCATCGATTTAATCGTTAAATTTAACATTGTGCAGTGGGGTCGAAGAGGATGTGTTCTCGTAGCCCCAAGACGCTGCAAATATGAATATAATCATAATTGCGGAGCAATTATGTATTTCAGCTGTTAGATAAGTTTGTATTATTTGTCATAGGAAATATAGGTTTGGGCTTGGAGCGCCACCGGACTCAGATACTATATTTCTTCCATAAGCACTTTCAACTTTCAAAGGTTAGTTGTGGTTGATCGTTGAGGGTAGCTTGCGGCTTTTGTATGTGCTGGTTTGTTCTGTGGATTGTGTACTGCGTGTTCTGTTCCTGGTGATAGGAATCGTACAAGTTTTGTTTTACAAAACAAATTTTAGGAGCGTTGCCTCATTTTCAGTGGTAAAACTTATACTGAAATTTTTTTTTTCTGACGTTGCTAGCGTTAGACATTTGTTGAGGTGATATATGATCTCACGGTGATACCCTCTGTGTACGGCAGATTTTTAGGGTTTGGCGTTCCATACAAGTTATGAAATATTTCTTGTCACTGAGTTCGCAAACACGTTTCGATTTATTCGAGGATGGCGTATCGTTCGCCATTTACTTTCATTTCACGTGAGATGAAGAATTCTTTGCGTAAAGGTTTATACTTTACGAGAAGTATACGGTTCATTACATTATTACATAATAATAATCTCTATTGATTAAAGATAATGGAGTGGGTTAATTTTTATTTGTTCCCAAACAATAATTCAGAATTTTCTTTGGATGGTAGAATCTCAGGCACTAACTCTTTTAGAGGATCGCAAGAAGCCTTAAGTATTTAGTAATTCGTTTAATGTTTAGTATTATTTATATATATATATATTTAAAATATTGATTATGAATGTTCACATTTGGTTCAGCATAGATATCATAATTCACATTGACATATGTGGTGTTAATATATTCAAATCTTACAAAAGATACTCTTATGCAGTACAGCGCTGAGCTGGTTTTAAATACATATATATACATATAAAAAAATTATACAATTGTTGTTTAGCAGATATGTATTATATGTTTGTGTTGTGTGAATCGCATTAATATTCCTCCTGAAAATTCTTTAGTAGAATTTTCATGATGAATTTTATTTTTTTTTCTTTTTTCTTCCGGTATAATGAATTATGTTATTTCACTCGGGATGTGAAAATTTCATTATACATTTTATTATGCCTTTGGTATTCATACTAATATTTTAAATCCAAGGTATTAGCATCATCTTTGTTCAGGGTTTTTTTTTGTCAGTGTTTATTTATTGTCTCACAATTTTTTTTTTTTAACTTTTGGGACACAGATTATTTTCTTTTATTGAATGTAATATCACTTATTAATTTTGAAAGGAATTCAAAATCTTTGCCTTTCATTAATGATATCTACAGGTTAATAGATTTTTCATAAATAAATAATTAATAAATATCTATTATCGGGGAATGTGATTTTTAGTGATTTGATAATTCTTTTAGTAAACAAATTAAGAGTTTAATTTTGAGAATTTTATACTCATTCAGAATATTATTGAAATTTTAGTAAGCATTAATTTCTTACTCTTGTTAGTAAATTATTTTGGTGGGTTTTGACATCGTATGGGTATGATTTGAATTTCATAATATTTCACCACGCTCAATTTCAATTTAAAATGCATTTGTTTTGCTTATTTACTTCACCACATTTAACTTCATTAAGGTATACTTTTTATTTAATTGCAAGTGTGTAGGTATCAATTAATTATCACTTCTGTGGTGTTTGACATAGGAAGCTTTTACAGCATATTAAGCTTTATGATAATCATTTTTATAATGGTATGTGCAGATTTTTACTTAGTTTTGGGCAAGCATTATCAATTAGGTTGGTTTTCTGGGTTTTGTTAATTTTTTCTTTTAATATATTATCATCATTTACTCGTAACCTGAGATAGGTAGTATAGTTTAGAGTAGGAACTTCAAGCAACCTGAAGAAAAAGAAGTTTACATTTCACAAAAAATTATGGATGCTGTTATCAAGATTTTGTACCTGAGCTTTCATCTCTACAGTGGGCCATCTTGGGTCATTAGATTTTTTTGAAGAAATCATTATCAGAGAGACGCTGTTTTCAAGACATTGGACCAGAACTTTCATCTCTACAGTGGGCCATCTTGGGTCATTAGATTTTTGAAGAAATCATTATCAGAGAGACGCTGTTTTCAAGACATTGGACCAGAACTTTCATCTCTACAGTGGGCCATCTTGGGTCATTAGATTTTTGAAGAAATCATTATCAGAGAGACGCTGTTTTCAAGACATTGGACCAAGCTTTCATCTCTACAGTGGGCCATCTTGGGTCATTAGATTTTTGATGAAATCATTATCAGAGAGATTCTATCATGATTATTGACGCTGGATTCATGTCATCGTACCAGAGTTTCCATCTCTACCTTGGGCCACTTTGGGTCATCAAGTACTTGAATACATCATTATAGGAGAGATGCTGCATGTATAGTGGAACTTTTCTTGTTCATCACTTTATTTTGACATTATGTCAACAGTATTACAATACCTTCTATCAACCAGGATCCTACCGTCTGAAAATCTTCAAGTTTGGTACTCATCGTCAATCAATCACTCTACGAGCAAGACTCACGAGGCTACAAGTTCTCTCCAGGAGGTGCCAGGTGGACCTCATTATTTCCAGGAGGAAATATTTTTTTCTTTGGCGAAGGGGTAATGCAACGGGTTGATTTCACACGGACCTTCTCACCCCGTTTTCATAGAAATAAGTACTGGCGTTTTGAGAGGTGTCATCCCGTTTCATTTATCATCTGTGCAGAGACTCGGCTCGCGGCTAATGTCAGTCAAGAAACCAAACCACGGAAGGAAGGTGCTTACGGCTGTCTGGGGGACCAACCATTGGCGCTTTAGATCGCAACATTATATTCATCATATGTCATCATATCTTCGCATCATGGAAATCGTAACGTTATATTATTTTCTTAATTCTCAGGTTACCAGTTTAGTTTTTGTATTCTATAAAAATGCAATGGCGCTCAACACTTGCACACTTGCGTTCTACCCACTTATAACTTATCGTCTAACATACATCAATCTTCGATTGATGATGTACACGGCCCGAGATATTAACTAATAATTTAGAGTCTTCACCTTTTGTTTAATTTACCGATCAAGTCCCTGTTGTTATCACAATAAATACCCTATTATATATCTTGAACTTATCTCTTTCAATTATGGGTTTTAATTATCATGCACCTACCCTTTACTGGAGCTAGCCGCACATAGTAATGAGGAAGGAGTTTATACGTAAGTATCAGGTTTATCAGATATACATTTAAGTATATTTCATTCACTTATTACAACCTTGAGTACGTAAAACCCAATAGTGGTCTCAAGCACGAAAGTCAGAAATGGTTACTTCACCTTTTTTCTTGTACATATAAGTCTTTTTCAATTTTTTACTTAAATCAAAAATTGATGGCGTCCTTTTCACCCGTGCTCAATTTTTTTTTTCTCTCCCCAAAATTGGATATTGGCACGTCCATTTTGTAAATTGTATTTAATATAGGTATATATTAAAAAAAACCTACAAGTTGGCTTTTTATAAGTCATACACAAATCCGTTGGCTCGTTCGACTAAAGTATGTAAAACCGAATCACCAGGTCTTTGGTTGCTACAACGAAATCACTGATTTGTTTCTTCTCTACTGTTGCGTCACGTATGTTTTGTATTACACGCTTTAACACGAGACAGGTTAGTAAAACCAAACGGTCATCCTGATTCTCGAATCCAAATAATTGTAATTTTTAACGTAAATCAGCATTGATTTGTTCGATCATCGTTTTGCAATTATCATCTTTTTTTTCTTTTCTAAAAAATGGTTACTCGGACAGTATGTAAAACCCCTCCAGGTCTGTCTCTTTTATTGCTCGGTGTAAGCAGAATATACCCTGCCATCACTTTATGTCATTCTATCGTACGCCCCCGGGCTACGGGGTTAGTTAAATCTAACGAATCTTCATAAACAACATTAAAACGAATGTTGTCATCATTTATTTTGCTGTACTTATGCACAACCTGTACGCGATAGGAGAGATCCTTAAAACATCCACCATCATAGGAGAGATCCTTAAAACATCCGCCACGATACGAGAAGTTCGTTATAATTACTTTATACTCTTAACTAAACGTTATTGAGTTGGTCGTGTGTCTTTTTACATGAGTACCGCCCCTTTTGGTCGTGTGTCATTAAATTTGGCATGAGAACCGCCCCTTTTGGTCGTGTGTTATTAAATTTGGCATGAGAACCGCCTCTTTTTGGTCGTGAATCATTAAATTGTCATGAGAACCACCTTGTTTATAATTATGTGCTTGTATAATCTGTACACGAGACGTGAAGACGTAATAATACTTACCGTGATTCGTGTGAACGACATAATATCGGCCTTGCTATCTTCTTTAAGATGCATTGTATAACACTCTTTGACTTCTGTCTGTAATTGAGCTGTACCTTGTTTATAATTGTGTACTTATATAATTTGTGCACCAAACGTGAAGACGTTACAATACTCACCATGAATCGTGCGAACGAAATAATATCAACCCTTTTTGTGCGCACTACACAAAGTAGTCCACAACCTTTTTGCAAATTGTTCAACGACAATGCCCGTGGACTTCCTGTTTTGCCACTTCTTTCTCTAAAGGAAAGAAGCCCAGGAATATCTACTATCTCAAAAGGACTAGCTTGTCAGCTTCACTGTCAGCTATGGGGCATAGTGCCGTGGGAGTTAATCGAATGGGCACAAAATCCACCAAACTCGTCATCTGGGAAGCGAATAAAAGAAATCCCAGGATTGTAAAATTGGAGCGAGGGTCTATCTTTTCTCACAATCAAGGAGAAGTTTTAAGTGACCCCTAATCTTTCGTCAAATACACGCGAAGGACTAGTCTCTTTGGCGTAATGTGTATTATTTTTCATATCATTTTTTTTCTTATGTAAAGAGTCAGGAAGCATGCTGATGGATTACGTTTCATACTCACATAGAGTTTGAATTGGAAAATAGTCCAGTCCCTAGCAAGTTTCGTCACTCAACTCCCCTCCATCCATTTTCCCCTTCCCTCCCTCATGTTCTCATCATGCATGAAGTGAAAGATCCGTTGTTGTCCATATTTCGCCCTCACTTGGAGTTCGAATCGGTACCTAACCAGGCATAACGGGCCTTCTATTTCACTCTTGTCATATGTTTCATCTGTTCTTCATCCTGGTTTCAATGAGGCAGATTCATGAATATTGGACACGTATGTTATGCACTTGGCGTATCATCTGTCTCTTATCGACAACCTTTATCCATGAATCAGTTTCGCTGCCTTGCCGTGACTCGTTCACGACTTTGTGTCTTGTTGTTTGAAATTCTTCAAAAATGTTACCATTTTATGTTAACATAGGCCATGGAAGGCCGGTTGCTTTTCAACCAAGGTATTTTGTCACCCGGCAAAGCCAGGTTATCCTAACAAAGGATACCTTTGTATTCATTTTCAAAAATGTAATTCTACACTAGCTAGGAATCTCTCTCTCTCTCTCTCTCTTAATCTCTCTGGGTCTCCGGGTTAAAACCTCGTTTGCTATTCTCTGAACACACTTTGTTTCTCTCCAAACTTTTCTTCATTGGTCTCTAGGCAGGTAAACTTCAAGAATTTTGCTTTAATAATAATTCCTCCCGGATTTAAAAAGAAGCCCAGAAGGATGTCTCCATCGGCAGCCAAGCTGAGCTTCACTTCCTAGCAGCCTTCACTGTGGTTACAAAGGTCCCCCGCCGCCATTTTCTACATATTTGTTCCTGAAAGCACAGACCATACCGCCCCTATGTATGTTGTCTTGTTGCGCCATTGCGAGCCGAGTTGTCCCGCTATATATAATGACACTCTGGACTACCTTTGGGCACGCTAGCCCCTGGGTTTTGTTCCTGCTCTCGCTACCAAACCAGTTTTGCCGTCTCTTGCTCTGTCATGCAGTGACGCACACCATGTCATGTGTAAACCATTATTACCTTGACTCTCCAGTATTCGCTGAATGCACACCCTCACAAGTTATTCCGAGCTACATTATGCTTCGATAACCATTATACACGATCCGTGCCCACCATAATGGCACATTAGGATTCGTACTGGCATGTCTGCAGATCCTGGATTCTTCTCCTCAACGACCTTTGTAACCATAGCCCTCCGCACTGCAACCACAGTCTCCACTTCGTAACCTTCGACGTCTACGACAAAAACAAGTGTTTTTTTTCTCCAAGGCCCTAGTGTACTCTTGAGTGTTATCTCAAATGGGTCAGATTACAGTGATAATGTAATCCCTTTAGAGTCTGTGAAATCACGTCTCTTCACAATTCTTCGAAAATCTTCGAACCCCGTCAAAAACACAAACAAATCTACGCACCGCAAATTTAGCTTCCAGACCAATGAAACCCTAGAGTCACATTTTTTGTTCATAATTTTGTCTTTGTTTTCACATTTTCATAACCTTGTTTTTGTTCCTTCAATTGCATAAATATGTATGTTGTTTCACCCCTCCTTGTGATAACTGCCTGTTCCTCATATTTTATGTACCCCCCTCCCTACCCTGACAAACATTGTACCTAGTTTTAAGATGTTAGTCAGCTCTCTCTCTGGTCAACGAATCTCTCTTTCAACTCCCGCGGGTAACGTAGAGGGTTCTTGCCCTATTGCTCCATTGCCACGTCGCCTTTTTTCCGAGCGCGGGGGGAGGTGTTACGATACACAAATACGCCACTGCGCAAACTACAGTTTCACTCCCCCGCCGCTAGCTTACCGGCGCGCTACGGGCGGCGGAACCCAAGCAAGCCACCGTCAACAGCGAGCCGCCAACCGCATTCTTCTCCAGCGCCTGGCTTGAGCGCCCGTGTTGTCGTAAACCGTTCCGCACAGTTCCGGAACATTCTGCAAGCCACGATGCAGCGTGTTTTGCATAGTGACTTGCGGGAACTCCAAGAATGGCTATATTCTTTCCCGTCACTGAATCTACAAGAGTTCAGCCCCCAGCTGTGAGTACCTGAACCAATTTAACTCCCCTTATTTGCGTGTGTTCGCAGTAAATTCACCGCGGAGATAAATAGCCCTACCAGAGAGATTATAGAGATAGATTCCTCCTTTTTAGATATAACCGTTGTTGCTACCCTGAATTACTATGTATGCATTATTGTGATATTGTGTTTACGCAGGTGTTTTACCCAATATAACTGATGTTTACCCTGATTACTGGTTTCACTGCCTTCTCCCAGCCCATAGAAATTTGAGCTTTATTTCAGGAAAGACCCACACACGCCTCACAGAACCTACCACCCTGGTGGTGAGGGCCTCTCCCGCTCTGCTGACTAAAACCTGAGCTAGTCTGTCGGCAGAATGTAGGGACCCCCATTTAGGTCCGCTAACACTATTTATCTCTTATCCTGAAGAAGAAAATACTGTTTTTGAAACATGTCGATAATATTAATAAATAGTGGTGTTGACAAAGTTATTTGTTTTTTTTTTAAAACATACTTTTAATTCATTATTCTAAAATACTATAGATCACGTAAAATAAAATTAAAAGAAAAACACGTGAAATTGCACCTTTTAAGTAGAATAAAGGTGGATAGAAAAATATGTTAGTGATAAATAGACTAAAAAAAAAGTCCCTTTTTTCGGGATTATTTTTGAAGTAAAAACTTATTTAGCACCGTTGTGATGTGAAACTCAATGAAACGAAAAAACGATTCTAAAAAGAGATAAACACATACATCTATATCTATAGGATTAAGCCTGCGAGAAAATGGATAATCGGTCTCCTTTTTGTGCGGTGCTTCGTAGAGTTCCCACTCTTGTCTATTTTAGGTTTCTAATGGTTCCACTTCTATCGCGTGTGAACTGCAAACTCGTAATTTTTTACGTAGATACATTAGATAAATTATAACACATTTATCACTTTCTAATGATACAGATGTATATTATAAAAAAGTGATAAAGGTGTTATAATTTATAAAATATATTTCCACCGCGAATCAAAGGTTACAAAATTAGAAATGACATAAAAGATTATTACTTCGACTCTACATAAAAATTTATTAGAGGTTATTGATTTCCTTTTTATATTAATGGTTATTTTTTTAAATTCTATAATACCTACCAAAGATATTAAAATATCAGAGATGTGCTATCGGCAGTTTTTAATGGGTGGGACTGTGCTTCCTGGTGTCGCCGATATTGTACACCCTCAAAAAATCAACTAAATGAACGAATTCTTTCCGTATTCAAACTCTATCGTTAACCAATATTACTGCACACTTTAAAAAAATAAACTACTTTCCGTAATCAAACTATTCCCATTAAGAAGTAATCCGCCGACAGTCGGGCGGACACCACAGCATATCTCTTGTATTTGAATATCTTTGGTACCTATAGATTTTTTTTTTATTATTTTCATGGCTTATTCCCGAACATGGAATTAATCCGTATTGCACTCGTATATTGCGAAATAATGTGATATCGATTTTTTCGACGGCTAAGTGATCAACCCACCGACTAGTCTATCAACTACCCATAAAATATTATACCGACTTTAACAGTCGATGAACGTTGAAAGCATTATCCCTGTACCAATCGTAAGTCTGTCTTTTCGAAATGGAGAAGAATTTTATATCTCCTGAAATTTCGAATGAAGGGGCAAATTAAATTTTCAGATGCACTCATTTGAAACAAGCACAAACCAATTTGAAATCCTTCTAAACGATCAAATCCACCCGTACACCTGTGTAGTGCATTACGGCTTAAAATTCACGTAATAAGCCCTCCATTAGTTAAGCCACTAAACGAAATGGTTCCCATTTCAATTTTGAACACTGTAAAAGTGTTCAGTTGATAATTAGTTTAAACTCAAATTTATGTTTATAATTACATTTTTGGCTGAACAAATGATACTCAAAAAATTACAGCTTTATGCTATTACTAGCTGGTACCCGGCATGCGTTGGAATTGCATTCAAAGAAATAAATTGATTCTCCCTGCATGTCCTTTCCTGTGCGTTCCCGTTCCCTTCCGGCTTCCTTGCCTTCCCCCACCCTCGTTTCTTCCTCTCTGCGAACCCCACCTTCCCCCTGTCTCCTCCCTGCCGCTAAAATATATGAAATACACACATTTTCATTTATACAAATTTTATAACGCCATTATGTTCAGCCTAAGTTGCTCGCTGTTAATGTAGATTTCTATTGATGAAAGATCTTTTTAAAACCGGTTTAGTGGTTTAGGCGTGAAAGCGTAACAAATAAACACACGCACTTAATATTAGTATAGATAAACTCTTGGAAAAAGGAATGGAGCACTGTAGACTATGACCGCCGATAAAAACAAAAAAAACACCAACTAAAGTAGGAAAATGAAATGACGAAAATCAATATGAATTTCGAAGAGCAATTGAGTGTGCGATATTTTTGTCAGTTCGTCTTTAGCCAACATAAATAAGCTCGATGGTTTGCCCACGCGAGAACATGATGCCGAATGAAATATCAAAATGACGCGATGCTTCTCGTGAATGTATTGCGCATGTGCGGATAAAAAAAAAAAAAAAATTGTCAATTTTTTTTTTTTTTAATTCTGGATAGGGACACCCTAATCGCTTAGCGGTATGAAGTATACTTTAAAACCTATTCTCATACCTACAAATATACATAGAAAATTTCATAAAAATCGGTCAAGCCGTTTCGGAGGAGTGCGACCACAAACACCGTGACACGAGATTTTTATATATAAGATGTTACGTACTCCGAAAATTCTATTCAATGTAATTTCGTAATAAGTATTATAGGTAAACAAAACAGGAAATATAATTTTTTGAAAAAAGGTTTCGCTCTCCATATCACATCAATTAACATTTTGTCCTTTACAGCGTTTCAAATTTCTGTGATCAATATGAATGAAATTACCTGACACCAAAGTACCCGCTAAAATGTATATTCGTAATATAATTATTCTTTGAATTTTCTCTCCTCGCGTTATAGGGGATTACTTCGATTCTATAATTAAATTATTTTCTATAAATATCAATATTTGAAGAAGCTACATAACGGCTTAATTTATTATTAGGTATAGTGATAAAGCTCAAAATATTATTCTCAATAAAGTGCCGCACTTCTATGTCGAAATTGCTTTTAAATAAATGGGGATTTAAGAAAAGATTTTTCATTATTATTTTTTTTAATTTATAAACTAACGTTTAAACAAGATTTTTATGCATAGCACAAAGGGTAACAATTATTATAAGCAATAATTGTCAGCCTGAAACACTCATTTACATTGAAAAATCTTCCGAGAAAAGATACTTGCCGCCAACGGGACTTGAACCCGTGTCCATAATAATTGTTATAATAATTGTTATAATAATCGTGTTATAATAATTGTTACCCTTTGTGCTATGCATAAAAATCTTGTGTAAACGTGAGTTTATAAATTAAAAAAATAATAATTAATATTTGGCAAGTTTAAGTATTTCCCCAATAAATGCATACATAATTTGTCTCGACGCCACCTAGCGAGGGATTTAACACTAACAATGTCTCTCTCGCAAAAATAAAGTCGGTTGTTTTCAGGTGGAAAAAATATAATAAGTAGTAATTGTTGAATGAAACACTAGTATATATTGAATTATTTGGCGGGTATTTGATAAGCCGCCATAGCTCAGTGGTCAGAGCATCCGACCGGCAATCAGAAGGACACGGGTTCAAGTCCCGTTGGCGGCAAGTATCTTTTCTCGGAAGATTTTTCAATGTAAATGAGTGTTTCAGGCTGACAATTATTGCTTATAATAAAAGATTTTTCATTACAGTAATTATTACGACGGGTATACTCGTAGTTTCACTGATACGTTTGGTTTTAAAATACAGGAATTGCTTTTGTGAACCTTAAAACATGTTCGACACTAAATATAGACTTTTTTTACATTGTCATCACACAGAAGGCCCTGAGGAAAATAATTGTCATCTTTGGGGATGCTCCGTGGAGGTATTTTCAGGAAAGGAAGGAGTGGAAATTCTGCGAAGGAAAAGGGTAGGAATCTTGGGTTCAGTGTGTCCAGGAGTGACGTTCGTATTATCGCTCAGTCAAGTCATCCCTCTCACTGCGGTGCAAGGCGATGTTCCAAACCATTCTCTCCCGATTCGGCCTGCCATGCTGCTGGAAAAACCTGATCCCTTGAACCCGGTCACCCCTGCTAAGTCATCAAATGTAGCGAAGCACTTGTTGTGACCTATGGCATAGGATTGATTATCTCAAATTAAAAAGAAGGTATAATAACATATATTATTTACTGAATTTTATAATATTGCTTAAATTTTACTGGTTTTTTTTTCTAGAGCTGTACCTACTATTCTTCTAAACCTTTAAAATGTATTGTGATTTAAATTGCAAACAAAAGCCATTAAGCAAAATATTTTTTTTAATACGGAAGCAACATCATTGCCGAACACATGTATCAAAAACAAGGTGTACGCAGGGGTGTCAAAGATACGGCCCGCGGGCCGCATGCGGCCCTCGGACCCTATCAATACGGCCCGCGAGCCGTATGCGGCACTCAGGTCGGACGCGGTGCGCCGTGCACCGAGCGTGAGCGTAACCTTTTCTCTTACGCCGGCTGGTGGCGCTGGTCTGGTGCACGACTCGTACTCACGACGCCCCCTCCCCCCCGACCCCGCACCACAAGGGTCACAGTTGCCGGTCGCCGGCGCAGTCAGATTTAAGCCTTAGCCTCGAGCGGTCGCGTCGAGTGTTTATATTACTTACGTACTCATAGTTTGTTGTTCATTCAAGTTCTAATATTGGTACGTGGCATAATGTCGCAAAAACGTAAAGTTGATAGTGAGTGCAGAGTTTTTCAGACAAAATGGGAAATCGCATATTTTTTCATGGAATGGAAAGGTAAATCACTTTGTTTGATTTGCAATCAAACAATTGCTGTTTGTAAGGAGTTTAATTTAAAGAGACACTATGATTCGAATCATAAAGGAAAATTTGAAGGTTACACTGAAAATATAAGAATGGACAAACTATTATCTTTAAAATCTAACCTTCACGGCCAACAGTCGATATTCACTAAAGCTAAAACTGAAAGCGAAGACGCCTTAAAATCCAGTTTCATTATTGCATTAGAAATCGCCAAGAGATCAAAACCTTTCACTGATGGTGATTTTATTAAAGAATGTATGTTAAAAGTGGCTGATGTTTCATTACCATCACAAAAATCAACCATTCAAAATATTCCGCTGTCAAGAAACACTGTTGCTTCAAGAATAAGGATTTATCTCAAAATTTGGATTCCCAGCTGAAGGAAAAAATTAAGGAATTTACACACTTTTCGCTGGCTATTGACGAGAGCACTGATATTATTGATACTGCTCAACTTGCTGTCTTTATACGAGGTATTAATAGTAACTTTGAAATATGTGAAGAACTATTGAAGTGCGTTCCATTGAAAGGCACCACTACAGCAAATGATATTTATTCTGCTATTGAGCATTTAATAGTAGAATATGAACTCGGCTGGAATACATTTTGCAGCATAACTACGGATGGCGCTCCTGCCATGGTTGGCAAACATTCGGGTGTTGTGACTAAATTAAAACAGAAAATATCAGAAAATTTTGTGGGAATTCACTGCATCATTCACCAGGAATCACTCGCATCCAAATATTTAAAAATGGACCATGTCATGCAACCGGTAATTAAAATAGTAAATTTTATAAGGAGCAGAGGTCTAAATCACAGGCAGTTCAGGCAATTTTTACAAGATTTGGACGAAAAGTATTCCGATGTACCTTATTTCACGGAAGTTCGTTGGCTCAGTCGAGGGGCAGTTTTGAAAAGATTTTTTGAGTTACGTGACCCTATTCAAGCTTTCATGTTAGAAAAAGGCAAGCCAATTGATTATGACAACGACTGGTGGCTTGATTGTGCATTTTTGGTAGATATGACAAAACACATAAATGACCTCAATATAAAGTTACAGGGTAAAGACTTGATCGTCACTCAAATGTATTCGCATTTACAAGCCTTCGAAACAAAATTAAGACTGTGGAAAATTCATATAAAAAACCAAACACTCGATCATTTCCCTCACGTGAAATCATGTGGCACAGTGAACCAGACAAAATTGGATGAGTATTCTCAACTTTTGCTGAATCTGATCACAGAATTTAACAGTCGTTTTGAAGATTTTCGCAAAATGCATAAAATGGAATTCCCACTTTTCAACAATCCATTTACTTTTCATGCTGCACTGGCACCAATTCATTTGCAAATGGAATTGATAGATCTCCAATGCGACAGCATTGTAAAGGATAAATTTAAGGAAGTTAATGTTACTACATTTTATACACAATATTTCAAGAGTTTGAATAACTATCCAAGTATAAGAAATCATGCGGCACGTATCCTGTGTATGTTTGGTAGTACGTATTTATGCGAGCAGATGTTTTCCGTTATGAAAATAAATAAAAACAAACATCGCTCACGGCTTACGGATGAAAATCTCCAATCGATTCTAAAAGTAACTACGACGAATATGACACCCGACATCAATGAACTTGTCAAAAACAAGAGAAGTCAGGTGTCCGGCTCAAGATAATTTACCTTGTTACCCTTCTTTTTAACTTACTGAATTTATAATAAATAGGTATCTAACTAAATAAAGATTTTAACAATTAAGTATGGGTTTTATTTTTTAAATATTGAGTCCGGCCCGCTTACACACGCCAAATGTTATAAACGGCCCTTAAGAATATCCAGTTTGACACCCCTGGTGTACGGACTAACTTACCAAAATATTTTTCTCAACCATTCGAGGTGGCCCGTTATACGAGTATTTAGGCCGTCGCTGTCGCGGTGACCGTTGTTTCTCTTTTCAACCGCCTATTGAAAATAATAGGATTCTTGATTTTTATTAGTCCAGTAAAGGAAGGAGTTGTAGAGTGCGTGAGCAGGAACCTAAGCGATTCTTTCAGGACTTGTTTAGGGTGCTTAGGGTATGAACATACTAAAAGTCCTGACGTCTAGGTGGTGAGCTAGGGGGGGAGGGGGGGGGGGGAAGGTCCCGATTTTCGGGTTTCCGTTTATATCTCAAAAACGGTGCGTCGCAGAGGAAAACTTTTTTAGAATAAGTAAAAGCTCATAAAATTATCTACAACTTTTATTCTTTACGTAATTTTGGAAATTAAGCCGTTTTTGAGTTATACGCTCCACAAATGTCAATATTTTCTAAAAAAATCATTTTACCTCACATTTTTCATCAAACATTCCTTCATATCGTCTAAAATATTCATCCAAGAAAGAAATTAATTAAAAAAAGTTGTAGATAATTTAATTACCTTTTAGAATATATATACATATCTAAATAAATCTCCAACCAGTAAATATTTACAGCAATTTTAAGTTTTTTCGTAAAATGTCGTCATTTTCAGAAAAAGCGGTTTTTTCTTACCAAAATGTTAAGATGGGTTTTTTCTTCATGGGAAATTCCTTATTAATTTTTGCACGCAAGAAAGCAGGTAAGTTGTTCTCGAACAGATGATTAGCGGAATTAATTTTATAATCATTATTATTGTGATGGGTGATTAGGTTAGTCGTCGGAGATGCTACAATAACGTGCTACGATGCTGTTCGAGTTGGTGAAAAGGCAATGAATGCGATAGTGGGCTTGACATTCTCAGACATTAAGTTGTCCCGCAAAGATCGGGCATTCCCAATGTCTTCTGTCAGCTCGTCGATAAAAATTCACGATGAAAAGGTTGCAGTTGACCCAACATTGCTGTTTCAGCGGATGTGTATAAGCAAACGATCAGATGAGGATTTGATGAAATTTTTTGAGTATGAGTTGGCCCCATTTCCCTTGGCACTATTCTCAATAACATCATGTTACACTCTCAACTTTATATGGATTCACGTTTTCATATCCCCTTTGGACGTGAGGGTCCTGACAAGCGTTGTTCATCCATGGCTTCATCATTCTCAGTGGTGGATGGTTCATGCTGAAAGGGCTCTACGTCGTCTTCATCGTCGCCCTCGGCAACAGGCATGCTATTGAGGCATCTCCCTAGGCAGTGAAGGCACGCTGCGAAACAGGTCAGCATTGCTTTTAGGCATCCACATTTGCCAATTGCACAATCCTTGGTGCAGCGGCAAAATATCATTTTCAAAAGGACCTCCGGTGCTGGAGGATCTTCTGATGTAATTGGCACCAGGGTTTCTCCTTCATGTTTCCACCCCCATTCTTCAGGACGCAGGTCAATCCCGAGCCACTGCTGAACTTGGTGGTATGTCCGCCGGGAATGCTGTTTAGCTGCACTCTCTGTTGGAGGGAGGGAGCTGATGTCAGACTTCATATTTGCCACGGACCTTGTGAACGACTGGAAGCGGTACTGGTTAAGGGAGGTCTGTCTTTTTGGAGCCGCATACCATTTCAGGAAGCATTTATTTCCAGCCTCTTCAACCTCGTCGTGAGTAGAGGAGGGATTGTAAAAGATCATTGCCGCTTGCTTGATCATTTCTGACTCCAAGTACAATTTTGAAAAGCCCACCTTGCTTCTCCTGAAAGTTGCAGACGTTGTATCGCATCCGGTAAATGAATGTAAAAATATGGTGTATTCAAATCCACAATGCTGCATCTCTTGGGTGGACAGTGCCATTGTTTTGGTTTTTCCTCGTCAGGGTTTCAGCAGCAGAATATCTTAGGTGGGAGGAGTGGAAGCAATCAAAAGGACACTGAGGTGAACATCCTCACTAAAGATAGCCACTGAGTTGTGAAAGGATAGTTCCACAGCAGTCTTCACGATAAGGACATCAGCATCATCGGTGGCCTGAAGAATCTGTATCCCGTTCTCCCGAAACTTTGTCTGTAGTAAGGAGATGAAGTTACTTTTGTTGGTAGGATTGGATAAAAAATCTTCCTGTTTAACGGGTATTGATTTGTTCCATGTCAAATTGATGTTGGCTGACCTTCTCAGTCTGTATCGTCGCATCTGTTCTTGTGATTTCGTAATATTGACTGGATTTGCGTACCCATCAAATACCACAGTGCAAGTCATTCCAGGATAGTGGTGGTTGACATAAGCTAAAAAACGATCACAAATTGCGGCAACGGAGGCATCTTTTTGTCAAATTACTCTGTATAGTAGAAATCCTCCCTCCACAACTATGTTCATCTGAGACAGTAGAACAGTTTTTTTGGTAGGCTCGAATAAGCTATACAGAACAGATTTAGTTGTCTTTCGCATCCCACTTTCATTGAACAGTGCCAAGGGAAATGGGGCCAACTCATACTCAAAGAATTTCATCAAATCCTCATCTGATCGTTTGCTTATACACATCCGCTGAAACAGCAATGTTGGGTCAACTGCAACCTTTTCATCATGAATTTTTATCGACGAGCTGACAGAAGACATTGGGAATGCCCGATCTTTGCGGGACAACTTAATGTCTGAGAATGTCAAGCCCACTATCGCATTCATTGCCTTTTCACCAACTCGAACAGCATCGTAGCACGTTATTGTAGCATCTCCGACGACTAACCTAATCACCCATCACAATAATAATGATTATAAAATTAATTCCGCTAATCATCTGTTCGAGAACAACTTACCTGCTTTCTTGCGTGCAAAAATTAATAAGGAATTTCCCATGAAGAAAAAACCCATCTTAACATTTTGGTAAGAAAAAACCGCTTTTTCTGAAAATGGCGACATTTTACGAAAAAACTTAAAATTGCTGTAAATATTTACTGGTTGGAGATTTATTTAGATATGTATATATATTCTAAAAGGTAATTAAATTATCTACAACTTTTTTTAATTAATTTCTTTCTTGGATGAATATTTTAGACGATATGAAGGAATGTTTGATGAAAAATGTGAGGTAAAATGATTTTTTTCGAAAATATTGACATTTGTGGAGCGTATAACTCAAAAACGGCTTGATTTCCAAAATTACGTATAGAATAAAAGTTGTAGATAATTTTATGAGCTTTCACTTATTCTAAAAAGGTTTTCCTCTGCGACGCACCGTTTTTGAAATATAAACGGAAACCCGAAAATCGGGACCTTCCCCCCCCCCCCTCCCCCCCCTAGCTCACCACCTAGACGTCAGGACTTTTAGTATGTTCACACCCTAAGCACCCTAAACAAGTCCTGAAAGAATCGCTTAGGTTCCTGCTCACGCACTCTACACCTCCTTTTGGACCATTCGTTTACTGGACTATATATGTCTCAAAGGTTTCAATATCCATGTCGAATATTAATGATTAATAGTAAACATAAGAATACTATTTGGATGATTTGTACAATCGAGTAATGCAATATTCAACCACAATAGTTTAAGAATACGTTAACAAGAAGCCGAGAAGACATTGGATGAAAAGTTTATAGGTTGTTGATGACGAATGGACCTCTCTACTTAATAATTACATACTTTGAAACTTTAATCAAAAAATTACATGTCATTTATGCAAGATGCATGTGTTCGTACAAACACTTTTAGCCGTAGAAGGAGGTAACTGTATTCCTGATAAAGAGACCATCCGAAAACATGGATCATCATCTCGAAAAAGATTAATTAAAGTAAAAAAAAACGTCTCCATTTGATCCGACTGCACCCATGTAGTTTAGGGCACACAAAAAAATCTAGACGAAAGGATCGATGCTTTTCCGAAAAATATCTTAGGTTTCCAAGAAAGTTCTTGGGAACTCTGAACTAAACTATCTATTTACGTAAAGGTGAAAATTGTTTCGAATGAGCCTTAAAATAAAGCTTCAACATCTTTACATTTCTTCAGTTTCAGCGTATAAAAGTTTTCTGTGATTTTACCGGGGGAATAGCCAGTATCATATAAACATACAAATATAGAAGTGAAGCATAACATTACAGAAAAATACAAAAATATTATCTAAAAACATCATGTAAAAGCTTTTTCGCGATGAGACAAGATATTAAAAAAAATAGTAGTACATACTCGAGTCAAGTAATGGCGTGGAATGTTAGGTCTATCTGGAATTTATGCTAATGATTTAAAAATACATGAATATGTCAGCATATTCATTTAAAAAATTGGCGATGTGCTGTATAATCGGCCATTTTGCGAATTCATCCAGATTAAATAACAAATAGGATGTAAGTAAGTTCCTACATATTAAATACCGAACATAAAAATACTATTATTAAAATCACATAAAAACATTTTTAATTTCATGTGAACACCGTACAAAAAGTCCTATCTACTCCCAACCGTATGTAGCCAGCGAGACCATGGAATCCCAATTGAGGTATGTTGTGAGGCTGAAGGGAGTGGGGCTAAAGCCTTTTCAAACAAGGTTTCGAATCTAAATGGTGGTCTTTCGCCAGGGCTATACTAAGAGTCTATATTCCAGTCTGGAAAGCTCCCGCAAATACGCTGTATATTATTTCTAAATGATTTAATTATTGCGGAACAAGACAAATTAATTAACCTAACAGCTTTTCCCGTCGACCACTGAATCCAATTTTTGATAAATAAATTAATATTCTCAGTGATTTAGAACAGCAAAAAAACAGTATTTTTTTATCATTTATGAGGTAAGCTTTCCATCAGTTAATAATAAATATGAAAAGTCAACTTATAATAAAAAGTCGCTCAAAAAAAAAGATAAAATACAAATATTAATAGTGGACCCAGAGAAAGGTCATACGAGTCATTTTGAAAATCTTCGTCACGAAAAATCTGCGGTCTCACACATCTTGTATGAAAACAAAAAAGACCCAAGATCGACGATGCCACGTTACACCTCTCGCTGGGACTACCATAGTCTAGAAGTAAATGAATATTTAAAACTACGTACATAACTGATGGTGGAAGTGACGTCAGGGACTGAAAAAGTTGCGGGGAAAATCCTGATTGAAAATTCTATGCAAATTTAATTAATTTAATGCACAGCGGTTTTTCTGACTACTGAAGATCACATATACCATGTTTTGCTGGGTGGTACTTTACATAGAACCATATACTGTAAAACTAGTTCATACAATAATAGCACCTAATAACAGCTGATTAGATTGATTAATGATCAGGCACGATTTTGGTGTTGCACCCGTCATTGTTTCTGATGGCTTAGGATTATTGGATTTACGCTCGGTTATAGGTGTAGTATATGTAGTTATAGCCAATTAGTAATTTGATTCAATTGAACAGCCGTATATTAAGGCAATCTAAAATAACCTTTCAATTGCAATTTGTTATTGCGGATTGGTATTTCTCTTTGTTTTTCCAATGATTGAATGTTCGATACAATATCGAACATACCTATATCGAACGTGTTATTTCATATCATGCATTTTTATCGAAGAGGAAATATTCTTCATTTGAACGGCGCGTCCCCGAAATATTGATTTCTCAACACTTTTAATATGAGGTGATTCATGCTCCCAAAAACAGAAATTATTTTGTTGCACGACGTGAAATTGCAACCTGAGATGACTCACGCGGAAATAGAAATTATTGCATGAATTTAAAATATTGTGAAACCGACTGACCTGCCACTATAAAAGGTCTGCGAAGAAAGCAGTTGGCATTCAGTCTTCACCATCAGCGATCGGAATAACATCTCTACACAGTTACTACCTGAAGATCCTCGACATCGAAACGCTGCTCAATTCAAGACATCAGTCTCGCCGTCGACGTCACCGTCGCCAGTCTCGCCATTAAGAGGCCAGTCTCTTTCATCTCAAGAATTAGGAACGACATCACACACCAATCACTGTGTCTGAAATCTCTACAAATCACCTGCCTGAACATCTTCAGACTTGCCGACGATTCAGCGCTTGACTTTGCTGGAATTACCTTCAAGACGCCAGTCTCTCCTTCTCTTGTGCGGGCTTTATTATCCCATACAATACCAATAATGTCTAAGTTTGTGTTGTTAGCCCATCGGCGTCAAACAATGAAACTATAGTCAAACAGAAACTAAGTGAACGGTCAAAGTCCAAAGTCAGTAATAAAATTTACGGGTAAAGCAACTCGAGAAGGTTCACGACTTAAAATTAATTTAACCGGTCGGATTTGCGCATCATACAAGTGGTGTATACAAAGTTGAATTATTTCATTTTTCTATAATGGATAACCACAAAGTAATAGCTACATTCAAAAATATGTTTTTATTATGTTCGGGACTGAATTTAAGTCTGAATAAGGATTGAATGAAAATGCGTAGGTGTTTAAAAATACCTACAAGGTGTCCGGTAACTCGTATTACATATATATTTCGGAATCAAGAAATTTCTTAGACAGTTTTTATCAGATTAATTAATTAATAAAGCTGTGACCAATTTATGAGACATTTAAATTTTAATAGTATTTGATTTTTACCCCCGGCTGGGATTTTACAAATTTATTTTTTTAAAGACAAAAATACCTAAATGTGCACATCAACATAAAACAACATACTTTTTACAATACAATGAACTTGTTACATCGGTAAATTTTTATTTGTGATTAAAAAATATTTATCTTACATTCCAATTACAGAGGGTTCTTGGAGGAATGTCACAAACTGATTTTCAAACCAATTTTTGAAAACTTTGGAATTCATTTCAGAATGGTAATCTGTATTCGACATAACCTTTTTCGTACGGAATATAAATTTACTCCCAGTGATAAAACCCGTCTTTGCTGAACCACAATGCAAAATGATCAGCCGGCTTCCTTTTCCAACTGGCACTTTTAAACCCCCATTGCCCTCACTATTTTGCCAAATGTGTGTAATCGAGTGATTTTGATTCACCCAAGTCTCGTCCAAATAGACTATTTGCCGTTCGTCGCTAGTTCATTTTCATTTTGATTCATTTTTCTCAAAAAGTCTACACGCGCTGTAGCAATGTCTAATCTTCCCATTAAATAATTTCTTCCATCTTTGCGTATTTTGAATTTTAAACCAATATCATGCAAAGTACATCGCAATGACTCATGAGATAAAAAAAATATATTTTATCCACCAGAACTTTGTTAAGATTTGTAAGAGTGGGATATTGTCCATTGTCATAAAAATCCATCACACTGCGACGCACAACATCCTTTTTAAAATCTTCCAATCCCGTTGAGGCCACAAGCCTGCTGCCAATAAATGTATGGATGTCGTCAGTATTAATAATATAATGGTGGAGTGCCTTTAGAGTTTGGGTTTTTCGGAGTTTTGACTGTACGTTAATCCCCGTGTGAAATTTTGGGAGTGCATTTGGTATCTGTTCGAATATAGTAGTTCGGTGAACAGTAGTTGAAGAGGTCACCAATACGATATTGACCAAAGTCGTCATCTATGGTCAGTTATCAATATTTGCGATAACGGTCAATAATTGGTAAGAGATCTTCCGACCGACGATTGATAAATTTTAGCTTGGACCATAGTATCATATAAATTTCGGTTAACAATCAATATATGCATTTATATTGATAATGTCTTTCGTTATGCAAAATTACTGGCTCATTAATGAACGGAGTTGTCTTAACGAAGCTTTAGAATTGAACATAGCCATATTCGCCATCCGTAGACTTAAATAATACAACTAAGACGCAACCAATTTTAGAGGCGGGTATGGGTACCGCTTTGTTTGTTCGCTACGTTTGGTGGCTTGGCAGGGGTAGCCGGTATTATTTACCAGGTCTTGGTGATGGATATGTCTGCCCACCAGCTTCATGGCAGGCCGTATCGGGAGAGAATGGTTGAGGGAGTCACCTTTGACTTCTCCAGCCGTACTCTCTCGGAACATCGCCTTGCACCTTGGGAGAGATGGATTCATACACACCTGGACACACTGACCCTTAGATTCCTACCCACCCCTTATATCCTTTTCCTTCCCAGGACTTCCTCCCCTTCCTTTCCTAAAAAAACCTCCACACAGCTTTCCAAAAGATGACTCCTGTGTGCAGCTGATGTAAAAAAAAAAAATATGCTGTTCGATCTTCGACAAACTAAAGTGATTGAAATATGACTAAAGACCTAGTTAACTAGTTAATTCCCGTTTAGTGTCAAAAAGTAAATGAAGACTGCCAATGCAAGTTAAGGTCAGTATTTCAATTCAACATTGCCAATTTATTAATATTTTTACGTAATTACTTGTCGTTTGAGATTTCGTTGTATCAATTAACATACCTTTGGTTTTGCCATCGTGTATCGATTTCTTGACTTTCATTATACTTACGGCCGTAGGTATATTTTCTCTGCATACCCGTAACGTATATCCTAAACATATAAGCACGTTGGAATTTGGTATTCGGCCGTAAACCCTTACCGCATGCTCCTTCAGAGACTCGACATATTTATATTTTTGTAGAAAGAAACTTCGAATATTTTTATAATTTTATACAGGGTGTTAAGGGAGTACTTGACTAACTTTAACCAGTGATTCCTGACATTATTTGGAGTAAAAAAATGTAAATGAAACAAACAGATGTTTGATCTGTTTGTTCCAGTTTGTTTATTCCCAGGGAAATGTTTAGATTTTGTACTCCCCTATTCCCGAATAGCACGTAGTATGAGGTGACATATTAAGGCTAAGTTTATTTATTCTCAACCACTCAGCTAGATGAGCCAAATCCCTTTCCATGTCCATTTTCATTTCGTTTAAATTAGTATTATGATAGAATAATATTATGTCATCAGCATAAAGTTGAAGTGTACCGTTCACTCCCCATTTTGCGATATCATTTATATAAATTAAAAATAATAATGGCCCGAGAATTGAGCCCTGTGGTACACCACATGTTATATTTCTATGATCACTTGATTCTTTTCTAATAGCAAAATAAGATAAAATAAATAAAATGTTTATATGACCGCGTATGTGTGCGTGATTGCCACCAAAAGTTGACAGAATGCAAGGTCATCAAAAACGAGTCTATTAGCGAAGTGTCAGCTCGATCGACGTGAGGAAGTAGGTTATTTTCCACTTCCAAGTTACCGCTTTATTCAATCAAGTGAAATCCGAATAGACGTACCAGTACTTATTTAAAAACATGCAAAAATACGTAAAAGAAAATATTAAAAAAAGTGTTTGCATAAAAATCCCACGAAGTGTAGTATTAATAATTTTTAATGTATTTCTACGATTTTAGATTGATTTTACATAAAATATTAAGTATTACGCAATGTCTTAGCGTTCCACAAAAAATATTAAGTATGTAAAATGGAGTTACGAGTGAGATAAAATTTAAATAAAAATATAAACGGTAAAATTCGGTCTAGGAGTAAATACTACATTGCATAATAATGACTGTTAAGATTAACAAGAAAAACATTAAAATATCTGTTTCATTGAATTTTAGTCATGATTTACCGGAGTTAATGTTTTGACACAACCTGGTCTCTTCAAAACATGCAAGTTCATTCTTAATTATTCACTTCATTCTTCTTCGTATGTTGATAGCAGGTGTAATTATGTAGCATGTGAATTATCGATAAAGAAGTATAGTTACACCGAAACCAATATGATATTATTATGAGTGTCTGTCAACTCAACTGTCACGTATTTAGAAGGTTGCTAAACCCAGCTTGCGAAAGCTCCCTTGCCGTCAGTCCTTCAACCTGAAGGAGGTTTCATAATATTCCCCATCGCTCTAATGGGGTTCATTCTGGCTAAAATGATCAATTTGATATATGCTAATTATTATTGATGTTTGACCGCTAACGTCGTAGTTACATGCATACGTTGATACAAATTATTTCTAGTAGTTCAGTCAACAGCAGTCCTCGCACCCAAAAAGAATATTTATTATATTATCTTATTTAATAAATCAAAAACATTTTTCAAAAGAGTTGCATGCATGATCCAAATAACAGCATGACACCAAATAGTTTGGTAAATTGCGCGCATTTAGTGTCGTGCGATCTTCATTATTACAGCAACCATGGCACCATCAATATCAAATCGTTTTTCTGCAATGCATGAGGTCATCATCATGAGGGGGCTCCATCGAAACCAGAGTTAAGTAAGCCTCTCAGAAACTGGGCGTACTGTACAGGGCCCCTCAGATACTTTAATAGTACACAACTGCTAACCCTGTACAAATTGCAAGTGCGCTTAACGGTTGAATTTGGCAGCCACCTCTGGTCTGGAGCTCCAAAATACCTAAAAAAAACCCTTGACTCTGTGCAGAAACGGGCGGTCCGTTTGATAGGTTGTCCCATCTTACCAGACGAACTGCAATCTTTAGAGCACAGGCGTCAGGTGGGAATGCTGTCCTTGTTCTACCGGTATTACAATGGAAGATGCTCCGAGGAACTAGCGTCATTGATCCCCTCGGCACCGGTGCATAGTCGGGAAACACGCCAAACACGCGCCCAACATTTGTACACGGTTGACATTAGTCACATGAGAACGGGTCGTTTCTATGACTCGTTCTTGAGTTCAACGGCTCGGCTGTGGAACGATATGCCGGCCTCTGTGTTTCCTCCCTCCTACAACATGGGTCTCTTCAAGACCCGTGTTCACTCCTTCCTTTCCTCAAAAAGACCCTCCACACAGCATCTTCAAAGATGACATAGGCCCTGAAGGAAGTTATTTTCCTTAGGGCCTCCTGTGTGGAGTTAATGTAAAAAAAAAAAAAAATTACCAAACTCTGACACAGTTACAAGGAACACACACGCCCGCTTAGCTGAAATTGTTCTACGATACTAGTTAAATCATGTTTTTGCACTACGCAATTAGTTGCATACTACTAGTGGCGCCATAATTTCGCGCCAGCGCGATTCTAATTTTGTGGCATACAACCAATGCATGCACGGTGAAACTATATGTTTACGCAGTAAAACTAGCAATGCAACTAAGTGAAACTAGCAGTGCAACTAACGTCATGAAACAACTTGTGCGAAACTAAATAATGGGTAATGTAAATTGACTTAAATCTTAATATTATTAAATAGTTACTTAAATATCTACCTACCTAAGTATAAACCACAACGATCGCTTAGAGTTAAAATATTGCATCTCAAATTTTGGTTTAAAATGAGATAATACTGGAATGTACCAGAAGCATCCTAAATTGGATTCCAGCCATGGATTCAAATTTTTCACCTCCTAAACCTACCGTCCCAAACATATAAACATTATAAACTATTAGGTCCGTAGGTTTGAAATTGGCGTTTTGTATGGGAGGAACATAAAGTCGATTTTTTTAAATATAATATATTTATTTAATCAAAGTATGTACTGTTGTTATCTATGCACTTTTGCCATCTCATAGGTAGTTCATCGATCCCTTTAGATAGGTACAAAAAAAACCATTCGGACGGGAATCAATAAAATCTTTGAAGGCGGTTTGGACTGCCCCATCGGAGTTGATTTTTTTCCCTTGCAAGAAGTTATCCAAATTTCTAAAAAAAATGGTAATCTGTTGGGGTCCGGAGAGTACGGTGGATGCCTTAGACATTCCAATTGAAGCTCCTCTAATTTGATAGCCGTCTGTTGTGCAGTGTGTGGTCTAGAGTTCTAACGCGCGTTTGTTGAGAGGTACCCACCTTTCAAGCTTTTTCACCTTCCCAATTTGCTTCAAGTGGATTAAAACCGTTTTATCACTAACACCGCAGCCTGCAGCTAACTCGGACGTGGTTTGCGATGGATCCGCTTCCACAATAGCCTTCAATTCTTCATTATCAACTTTGGTCTACGGCCGTCCACGGGGCTTGTTCTGCAGGTCGAAATTTCCAGAACGAAAACGTTGGAACCAAAAACGCACTGTGTTTTCTTTTGTGGCACAGTCGCCATACACATCATTAAACCTTCCAGCCGTTTCTGCAGCACTGGTGCCACGGCGGAACTCGTACTCGTAAATAACGCGATA
The DNA here is from genome assembly GCA_917880885.1 of Limnephilus marmoratus. Classification (NCBI taxonomy): domain Eukaryota; kingdom Metazoa; phylum Arthropoda; class Insecta; order Trichoptera; family Limnephilidae; genus Limnephilus; species Limnephilus marmoratus. The sequence continues at coordinate 43,336,262 of OU862908.1, forward strand.
TTTCAAGTTTTCCATTTTGTAAACTAAGTGACGCAAAGAAAAAAAAATTAAGGAAAAAACAAATATATTATAGTTTTCGAAACACCAATACATGAGTAAATAGCTGTATAAATTTGAATTTGATATAATATATTAAAAATCGTTCAGGTGCTGTTCAAATGAGCACAGATAGTTTATCTCCTTATCATTAAAATTTTTATTTATGCAAAATAAATTCCATGTCTATGAAATTTGTGATGTAAACTAAACTTTGGAATTTGACTTTCCTAAAACGGGAAATTGGATCTTCTAGTTGGACAGCTTTCTTATAATGTATCCTGTACATAAAAATGTTCAAAAAAAAATGTCAAAATATTGTGCATGCATCATTAATAGAACTGAAAACTTAAGTTAATATAATAAAATATAATGTTTCAAGGTTTGCAAACTTTTGAACACAATTTTCTCAATATTTTGGATTCGTGCTACGAAAGAAATTGGAAAAAAGATGTGCTAGAGATATTAATTTTTTTTTCAAATTTTTTTTATATAATGAAGAATTACGTATTGTTTGAAAAAAATCTCTTCCCCTTTCAAATACAAATATCCAATGTTTTTTATGGGCTTTATAAACGGATTTAGAATTATCTGACTTTATGTCGGTACTTAATGCAGTATATATTTTTGGAACGATGAACCAGAATTTTCGTTGAGCGAATGATGTTTTTTTTAGTTATAGGGACCACACAACCCAGGTTTGGTGAAAAGTTTGCTTGTGAATTATCTAAATCGTTAGTACAAATTGAAGATTTTTATGAAAAAGCAAGTTGATAAAATTATTTTGAGTTCTTAATCTTGGATAAGGCAAGTAAAATAATAACTGATATAATACCTGCCTTTAATTTCGCTCCTTTCTCACCCCAGTTTATTGTGATATTCATTATTGGTCATAATGTACACATTTTTCTATTTGGCGTTATTTTTTTCCGAGCATTTTCTTACAGAGCAGAACTAAACTAAGCTAATTATTAATTATTTCAATTCAGTACCAACGGGAATAGTCGCGTGACTGGTTCTGCAAATATTTTATTATTTTTTGCATTATTTTAATTGGAAAAGCTTCAGCGGTCGCGCGGCGGACAGGTGCCATTTACATCCGACAGTTACCTTGACAATGCATTTACACCACTGAATTATTTTCCTGCAGGTTGTTCGTTCTGGAAACTGGAAATAAAAATACCCAACGGACAGTCTACTAGTGGCTTCATTTAAATAGTAACTTCACCACTAAATGATTTTATTTCTAGCACCGGTCTTGTTATTTACGTAATGTATACATTAAACGCCTTGAGCTTTTGCAGATATTTATATAGGTACATTTATTATTCATATTTCTAACGTTTACAAACTTATCAATTCATACATATAATACATACAAAAACAATAAATACTTAATTATTTAACAAACATAGTCATGTACCTACATATGTATATTGTCTAAACATCACTAGTTCCCATCACTAGGCCGAGGTGGTTGAACGTCCTTCACATTCGATGTCGTGACAAATCGGCAATCAGCGCAATTTTTTTCTTGCCTGGCCAATTCAAATAATGTTTCCAACAAAAAAATATAAATAGATTTTGAAAGATTGTTATTTTATCTAGTAAAGCTACATTTTAAATTTTGAAAAAATATGTTTGTTTTCATTATAATAAGGTTTCAAAATTCAAATTAAAATTTTCAAACAAAATATTGTATTAAACAACAAACAATTCAAATCATATAATAATACAATTAAATCAATAAATTATCTAGGAAAGCTACTTTTCAGAATTCAAAAAATAAATCAATTTTATTTTTAGTTCACATAAAATCATTAAAAAAATTCACGCACTTGACGAAAATACTGATGTTTGTCTTTTTATTTACGATCTTACAAACTAATGTATTTCAGATTCTTTTTATACACTTATTTTTCTTAGACATTATTTTAAAATTATAAATACTTATGATCAAAAATAATTACAATTAATTAATTAGTACATAATTTTATATCACGCATTTTTGCATTTTAATTGCTAACTTGTATGCAGGTATATAATTTGATTGACAGCAAATTTTGAATGAAATAAAATCGATATTTCGTTATAGAATACATCAGAATAATCCATTTTTCTCATCGGAAACACCCGTACCGCAAGGGTACGATCGCAAGACCATCTTTCGACGAAATTTGAATTCTCGGCTGCTGGTAGTGGGCCTTAAAACAGGACTGCACTGCATTTTTGTAAAGTGTGAAAATGCAACATGAAGCTAGATAAATAATGCCGATTTTTGACGATGTTAAGTACAACGACAGTTGAAACAAACTGTATGGATGTAGGCTTCTTATAAAATTTTTATTTATTTGAATTTTATTTTAGTAATTTGTACATTTAAGTTTACAAATTTCTAATTGATTATAATATTTCATATTGCAGTTTTTTTTTTTTTTTTTTTAATTATAATATTTTAAATTCACAAAATTTTTGAAATCACAAAATTTTTTGTTTTTGTTTTATGTAGCTCCTACAATCCATCTTGAACTTTTCAATTGGTGAGGACTTAAGAGTTTCTGGTAGTGTGTTATATAACTTAATTCCTTTGTATAGCAGACTGTTTTGCGTATTCGTTTTGTCCTTTTTGTTTAATCTTATTTCCTTGCAAGTCCTTGTGTAATGTCTGTGAATGTCCTTATTGTATACGATTTTATTTGTGAAGTATTTTGGTAACATGTTGTTTAATATTTTGTGAATAAATATCAACGTGTTCAAGGTCAGTATTTGTTTCACTGTTAACCAATTAAGTTCCTTTAGCATTTTAATTATTTTTGAAAATCTATTTCTTCGGAGTATTATTCGCATTGCTCTGTTTTGGAGAATTTGAAATTTATTCTGTTCTCCTTCATTACAAAGGAAAAGGATACTTGAACAGTAGTTGAAGTGTGGAGCAATAATTGAATTGTAAATGGTGATGGCGGTTTTTCTGGAAATTTTAGGCCGAATTCTTCCCAAAAAAGATATCTTTTTGCCAATTTTCTTGTGGGTATATTCGGCATGTCTATTGAAGTTTAGTTTGGAATCTAATATGACTCCTAAGTATTTCATTTCAGAAACATTTTCAATAATTTCACCATCAATTTTAATTTTGCTTTCACTGGATGTCTTCTTATATCCAATCACCATACATTTTGTTTTTTTTTGTATTTAATTTAAGCTTATTTATTTTTAGCCATGATTGGCATGATTTTTAATTTTAATTTATACAAAACATCTTATAAAATATTGTAACTGTTCGTTTTTCCTATAAAACCAAATAAATGAAAAAAAATCAATGCCTTACGTGGTTATTTTTTCTAAATCCATTTTTTTAAATTTACCAAGCTTTGACTACAGCGTGCATTCAATTTGGAGTCGATCATGTGTTCTGATTTTCAGTTGGATGTTAGAAATGTTTCAATAAACCAGAACGATTTGATCAACCCACAGTTTTCAATTCTATGTGATGTCAAACATTTTAATTTTAACCATTACTTCCGCCTGAACAGATCAAGTGCGTTCATTTTTTCATTCACTCACTTAATTAGCATGAAGTTTTGTGGATTCAATCAAAGTCATCTATTTTTCGTGTCGGAGAATATAATGCTTTATTAGTTAAATTCAGACTAGCCGCACAATGCACCTGAGCCGCTCTCGGCAACTATTCAGTTATTATATTAAATTAACTAACTAACCATCATGCCGTTTCCCCGCAGGGGTAGCAGAGAGGTTGGACCGCCAAACAACTGGGTCTTGGTAAACACTCTTTGCCTCACTCACATTCATACATTGTCTCATTAATACTCTTATTTTATTCTGACTTTTGACATGGCCCAACTCAAGTATCTGATTCACTTGATTCTGCCATGTCTTCGTCGGGCGTCCCCGACTTCTTCTACCATTCACTTTTGCGTCATATATTCTTTTTACATTACTTTCTTCGTCCATTCGCTCTTCATGCCCAAACCATCTGAGGGTCCATCTTACTTATTATGCTTACGTCAACCTTACATCCTTTACGGATATCCACATTCCTCTCATGATCATACATGGTTTTACCACACATACGCCTCAGAGATCCCATTTTAACAGCATTCAGTTTACTTTCATTTTTCCTCTGCCAGTTCTATGCCTCACTGCCATACATCAAGGTAGGTACAGGACCCCATTGTGGACTGCTAGCTTCGCTTCTTTTGACATTTTTTAGCGCCAACGGAATTCAGTTCTCCATTAATGGTGTTAGTTTATAAAAATAAAAATAAAATTAATAAGTTTACTTGTCAAAATATAAAACATCTACACGTATATCTTACCAGAGTCAATATTACGTATCACCAATAGTTAAAACAACACTCATCTACAATTCTTTATTTGCTTGCGGTGAATTTATAAATAAACGATGCGGTATAAAATTACGTAATGTCTGTAATGTAGGTACTCGGTAGTTTCCTTCCAAACTAATAAGTATCTATCTAAAATACCAAAGAACTAATATCTAAGTATACGCTTCTTGTAAAATCGAACGAAAATTGACGGGATGCCATTAACTTGAATGGCCGTCAAGTTCTAATGTTGACACTAACCCATTTAAAGATTTCCGGAATAAGCCCACATAAATCAAACGTTACCCTCCCTTCATTCACCGCAGCCACAAATATAATAAATGGATGTCTTGTTTGTTCAACGCTAAACTTTCCTAAGGAATTAGGTGTCATAATACGAATGAGGAAGAATTTGACTAAGGCTTTAAAAGAGGTTGTAACCAGAGAAAACCAGAAATATGTCATTTTTAAATCAAATTTTAGACGTAATGACTCTTTTCCACAAAATATTATAAATTGATTTCGAAAAATTGTTCTTTTATCTTATAAACGAATTTTTTTTAATTTTGAGAAAAAATGTTTATTTTTAGTATAATAGGTAAGGTTACACCATAGATCCTTTTCAGATTTGTTAAATTTTCAAAAAAGATTTTGTATTATACAACACTTATTTCAAATCATATAATAATGCAGTAAAATAAATGAATACATTATCTGAGAAACGTAAGTTACAGAATTTTAATTTTAGTTTAAATAAAATCATTAAAAAATAGATACGTAGGCACATGTGTTTCTTGACGAAAATTTTTCCGTTGTGTATTTATTTGCGCACTTACAAACTAATATATTATAGATTTTTTTACATTCTTATTTTCTTAGACATTATTGAAAAATGATAAATACTTAAGATAAAAAATAATGACAAAAGGAACATAATTTTAATAGTTTTATCATCACGCCTTTCAGCATTTTTGGATGTAGGTATAAATTAAAGCAAATTTGGAATGAAATAAAATCGATATTGAGTTATAATTTTAAAAAGCTGGTACGGAGAATAATTAATCATTCTCGTTGGAACCGCCCTGTACGATCGTAAGAACATCTTTCGACGAAATTAACTACTACTCTCAGCAAGATAGTAATAAAATAACTAATAATATCATGTAGGTGAGTGACAGAATAGGAACAGAGTTATCTATAGTACAGTTTAGTGGGATTGGAAAGTTTTAAAACTTACAGATACAGCGCGGTATTACGACCTAATTAGATATTTTTATACAAATGTAGAAAGTTAATTTTTATTGAAGTAAAACTTCTTTACGCACGCTTGACTTGGGGAGTAAGCTGGGGAATGCGTGACTAGAGCGTTACGAAAAGCAAGGCAAACGGTATTTGAGAGGGAGCTATAAGTTAGTAAAGATAGAAAGAGAGAGAATTACGTTTCGTATATTACTGTGGGGACATGAGAGAGAGAGGTGCGATCACACATTTTCTTTTCCTCTTTCTCTCATAGCCAGTTACGTTTCGTATATCTAAGACACAATGCAGGCCTATTGTCTGCATCACACTGTGGGAGCAAGAGAGAGCGGTGCGCGCGCACGTTTTCTTTCTCTCTTCCTATCATATAGATGGAGTTAAAGAAGTTTTACTTCAGTTGTATGGACTAAAGCGCACTCGTTTTTTTATGTGTAAGTGATCTTTGCATCGTTCTAAAAGGGCCATTTATATGGGGTTTCAAAAACATACTATGGTCTTAATAATATTTAAATTTAGAATGTGCGATTTGAAGAAAACTTCTTACGTGTCTGAAACCTAATTTACTTTTGAAAAATACAATTTTAGTACCTTCGCACCAATGTTTTAGAATTAGATCAATTATCAAAAAAGAGACTTGTTTTTGTTTTTTTTTTTTTTAATTTACATTATATTTATTAGCTCAAACGCGCAGAAAATTCTGGATATACGACAAATCAGTTCCAATTTTTTAAATGACAAAAATAATTTTCTGTTAAAAAATATTACGTTGTGTGTTATTAGTTACTTCATCGCTTTTCTGAATTCTTCAGACGATCAGCTCCAATTTGTCGAGAGAAAAAATATTATTAAGCCTGCTTTTTAGCCGTTGAAACGGTTTTGTGGAATAATGTTGTATGTTGATCTCAAGACAATATCTAGAACGTAAATGATTTCATTTATTCATATAGTTTTTTTTTGCTTTTTAAGCTCAAATGCGTGAATGACATGTGAACATTCATGTTAGAAGAGCATGTTGCTTTCTGTAAGGTACGAAGAGTAAAAAAAAAATCGTTTTGTGGAATAACGTTGTATGCGAAATTGTTTACATAAACATTATTCCACAAATTCAACGTAAATTCTAGTAAAAAAACCTTATTTTACTTGCCTTTCTAGACGACTTTTCAGTTAAAACTCTTAAGAATTGTATGTTTTATGAATTTTCAACATAAAATGTTATGAAACATAACTGGTTTCGTTTTTTCAATTTTGCTCGGAACTAGAATATTGTTGGATACAACATTCTTTCGGGCAAGAGCTCAATTATGTACAATTTAAAGCATATCCAAGTTCGCTGAACCTGAGTTATATTGAATCAATTTTGCGTAAATAATCATGGCCGGTTGCTTATTTTGACATTTGAATATCTTCCCTTATAGCGAGAGCTCGTACAAACGTCATAACCGTTCATCCTTTTCCGTCTCAGTATTATTTTTATTTATGTATTATTTTATATGCCCATGGGGCTTTTACACTGGGTACATAATGTTTACATTTTTTTACACAAGGATTAGTATACATAGGTTGTTTTAAAATGAAAAATCTAGAAGATACTAAAACGATGACGTCACGTACCACCCTCGCAGGGTCTAGTATAACACACTGTTGTACAGGATCCCGTTGTGCAATACGCTTCACCAGAATGTACTGCATACAAGTTTTGTTAAGCCAATAACAAGTTGAGGGACTTCGAATGCCACTAACTGTAAAACTTCATTACAGTTCTTGAAGATTCATCATCTTGAAACTTCGAAGCAGTTTAGAGAACCGAGGGTAGTTTGTAATACGGTCAAAATAATAAATTCTGTTGCATTAATTACGCGGGTAATTTGTTCTCACTCTTCCGTGCTAAGGGAATAATAAATACACAGCTTAATTTTAGCGATAAATATCACCTACGTGGGGCTCGCCGTCTAATGAGTTATTAGGATCCGGTCGGAAAAACTCAGTGTTCTAGGAAAACTATTATAAATTATCAATGAGCGTTGTATATTGCAAATTATGCAATGAAAATACACTTTTTATTTTGCAAACCTTTCGTTGCTGAGCAGTGAGAAAATTATTATTAATTATAATTCGTGGGGTAATTACTACAACTAGGTAACTCTGAAATCACCATTGTTGGGAAACAATCTGGTAAATTGACTGTTGTATATTTATACTAATAAAATAAATAAAATAAAATAAAATTAGCCTTTATTTCTGAAACTTATAAAACATTTTTCTGATGTTTTTTTTTTTTTTTAATATTATTCTAAATTATCAGGGTTCGGGTAATTATTTTTAGAAACAGCTTGTCTTTCGACATAGGCCTCCTCTAAAGATTTTTATTTTTCTCTATCCTTTGCACATCTGAAGTTCTGTTGTTTATCTTTAAAGGGTCTTGGTCTTTTCCCCCACGAGGACCAGTCGGCTTGGGGGAGGGTGTGTTGTTATTGTTGTTTTGTATTTTTGTTGATGTTCTTGTTTTTAATGTTGTTTTGTATTTTTGTTGATGTTCTTGTTTCCGTTCGCCGATAGTTGATTGCTATTGTTATTTTCCTGTTGGTTGGAATGTAAGAGAATTAGAACGAGCCCTCATCAAGTCAAATGCATTTGTTCTGTTAGTTTTCGTAGAGGATGTCGACTGCTGTTTCTTCGGTTGCGGGTTAGCATACGGGGAGGCAGATGGTTCTCTTTTCTTTTATCATTAAAGCCTGCGCTTTCCTTGACAATGAGTTTATCATACTTTAGGTAGGCTATGTTTCCTTTGTTACATTCTTCATTTAGTTGTGGGAGTAATGCCTTCCTCTTCTCCAAAGTTTCTTGAGTGTAGTCTTCAGAAAAAGACTACATTTATACTAATAAGTATCATTAAATCATGGATTGATCTGTTAGGAACCGTAATACTTATATTTTGTGAAAGGGAAAATGGCTAATTATTTTTTTATGTACCTATTCACAAAAATTAAATGACTAGTTGTTACATAGAAAAATTCAACGAAGGCAACGTAGGCAATTCCACAAATTTTAGTGCTACAATTAGCTAAGTTTAGTTGCCTTATTGAAACTTTGAAAAATACTTAGGTAACTCTATCTGTGGTTACCTAATTATAGAATTAAGTACCGTTTTTCGGGAACTAATAATAAATTAATGATTCCTTTGAGTTACGACTTTTCTGTTTGTAGCATTCAAAGATGAGGAAATAGAGTTTTGCTTTTAGCGTGTAACTCAAAAACACTGATTTCGGACTTACTCAGTTGTAGTTATTATCCCACGAATTGATAAACACTAAAAGTAAATTAATTTTTTTTTGCGAAATAAAACATGCTTTAAAGAATGTATAAATAAGCACAAATATCTTATAATATCTGTGAAAAAAGACGCGTGACTACTGGAAGAAATTACGAGTCACCGGCATTAAGGGAGATATGAGAAGAACAGATGCAGGGGAATAAAAAAATGATTATCATTAAGATGAAGCCATGCAAAATATTGCAAAATCGTACGAAATTTTGTATTTTGGTTTTGAAAATGTAATTGCTTTGAAGTATTATAGATGCTTCAATTATATACTGCTTGTAGAACATAACATCTTGACCCTTAAAAATATCGGTCATTCTTTTTAAAATATGGTCAAGTCTTTTTATAAGCCTAGAAAAAAATAAAGTATAAGGTCTATAAAAAAACCCTTTCAAGTGCAAACTCTCCTACTTTTAAACCCCTTTTCGGATATGGTTTTATGGTATAATGTGGCAAATTCAGTTTGTTTTGTAATAATCGCAAAAAAAAAAAGATTTTTATGCATGAAATTAACAAAAAAAAAATCGTAAGCTTTGGCGATGTTTTTTACAGGAAATTAAAAGAGGCGTTACCCAACTGCAAATTTCACCCTTACGCGATCCGCAGAAGGAATGAAAGTGCGTTGTATTGTCCCAGTCAGTAGCCGCCCGGAATTCGGGCCGCACAAACGTGCTTTGTGCTTTGCTGTTCGCGTCGCTTTGTTCCATAAAAAACTTTCGTTCCGTTGTTGACTATTGATTGGTCAATGCTAAAGTTACTTGCTCCGCCCAATTTTGAATGGGTCCAGGACTAGGGGATCGTCTTAAAGCGTGTTTAATGAACCCACCACTCTAAATGATGCAATGGGCTGTGGGAATGGGGAAGCATATTTATACCAAAGAGAAACCGCTTACGTCATTTTAAAATTTTCAGATTAAATGCAAAACTGAGTTTTTTTGTTTGTCCTTCTTTCACGTCGCAACGGAGTAATCGATTGACCTGTTTTTGAGCTTAGGGATATTTGAAGGACTAGGAAGTGACATAGGCACTTTCCATTATAAAACTTGTCATTCCCATGGGAAATTTCTTTGTGCAGTACTTTCTTCCTACTACCACTCTAGCGAAGCTGCGGGTAATACCTACTATTCCATACATCTATCAGAGAAATTTATCGCACTGATTCAATTATTATGAAAAGTACGTAATATGAACACATATTATATTTAGCAAATTGAACAGGTACCTAAGAGTTGATGGCGTGCAGTTCATCGAGGCTGAAAAGTTGTGCATGCCCAAAGAAAAATGAACGCAAAAATATGTGTTCCGATAAATAACTGATAAAAGTGTTACTTTTACAAAAAAAAGGGTAATTTTTTACATACTCGTTTCAGTTGAAGAAGTAGAAAACGCCAAAACACATTTTTTTAAATATTTCACGAATACTTTTCATGTTTAATTCCATCAATTTAGTTTTTTCACGAGTGAGGGAAAAATTTACCTTGCGATATACGTCTTTCTCTTTGTTATGGTTTGTTTTGCATCAAAGTTGGATTTAAAATCCTTTTATTCTTTGGTGCATAACATTTTCAGTGGGGAAATGGTAGATGTGATAAATACAATCGGAATTCTAGAGTTAAGAGTTTTGAAAAATAATACTAAATACTAACGAGTACCGATAATCCGTTCCATTTGATTTTCACTTAGTGTTTAGGACGTCACAGCCCCGCGGCGCGGCGAGTGTATTCCCGGTCCCTCCTTGCAAGAAATGAAATACCGCTCCCCTCTCCGCCAGTCCCGCGAGAAGCTCCCTGCCCAGTTCCCCTTGCAAGAAATGACATACCGCACCCCTCCTCGTCACAGTCCCGCGAGAAGCTAGCCCGCCGCCGGCCAGAAACCGACCGGCCGTCGTTCCGACAGGCTGCGTACATCGCGGTACGCTCAGTAAATTCCCGCGAGATCGCCGATTTTAATGGCGTTCCAATTAGAGCCGATCTCAATAGTAGTATACGAGGTCGCGGACATGGCCCGCTCCAATTGGAGATCACCGCTTCCTACACCAGTCCACCAGCTGTGAGTTGAACCTCGATTTCCCTCTTAATTAATGTGTCCGCTAGCAATACCCGGTTGAAATGACCACACACCCGGAGAGATTTGAGAGACCCCTTCGTAGGAAATCCTAGCTAGGCATTGTTGTTGATTTGTGACTAATAATTATGTTCTGCTAGATTTTGTAATTGTGTACACCAGACAATACAGATATGTTTCACCCAGCTACCTCTTTCATTTGATGGGATCACGTGGGCGGGCTATGGCAAATTACCTATGCACCCTTTACCCCCCACCCCTAGTTACCTACGACCTTGGCGAGGAGAGGTTTCCTGCCTGCCGACGACATTGAGCTAGCCGAGAGCAAAAGGTAGGTGCTTCCCCCCCCTGGGACTGCTACAGAATGAAGTGGAATCTTAGAAGAGGAAATTAATCAACCTTTCGAGATCCGATCGAGCTGAAACCCAGCAGATAGACTCGTTGTCAATGGCAATGCATTCTACCAACTTTGGTTGTAATCACACACTCACACCCAGGCACATATATGGGACAAACACATTAAAAAAACCTGTTAAAGACTCAGATCAAATGCTGGCAGAATGTACACATTAATTTTTTTCCAATCAATTGAAACCCTTAAAATAATTTATGTGTCACTGGCAGAATTTATTATAAGATATGGATTAACAATATGGGAAAATACTACTGTAACCAATCTGAAACAAGTCCAAGTTGTACAAAACGCTATTGTAAAATTATTAGTCATCCCTAATATTTTCAAACAGAGACATAATACATCGTTGCTGTTTCAGAGTGCAAAAATTTTACCTGTTAAGGCAAAACTATGGCAAAAAATTATAATTTTGCATAATATATTTACCCCGCAGCATAAAGCTAAATTAGAACATAAATACAGCCCTAGATTCATGCGCAACGACGGGTTAATAGTTCCGAAATTTAATAATAAGTACGGACAGAGAACGTTTGACTACAACATACTGAAGATATTTAATTTATTACCTGTCACTATAAAGCAATGTAATTCTATGAATAAGGTTAAATATATGAAAAAAAAATTATATTGATAGGTATGCATGAAAAAATTATAAATTTGTAGATATAAGATGTAAATTATAACTTTTAAAATGTGTATGTAACTAAACTAGAAGCACATGTTGACTGGCTTAGCAGGACTTGTTTTTTGATATGTATTAACTATTCTTTAAATAAAAAAAACAAAAAAAACATGCATTTTTCTAACACTCATTAAAATCAAATTAAAAATGAAATTAAAGCACCTAATAAGCGAAATAAACGTTAACCTTACCAACTCCCGATTTGCACGGTGTAAATCGAGGTTTATTCTGACCACTTAGTAGGAAGGTTCAAACCCCAGTCGATCCAAAAAAATATATTTTTAAAGGCATTTGAAAATATTGTGGGCAGCGGGCTTGTTTCCCATCACTGGGTAGGCAGGTTCAAACTTTAGTCATAGCGCAAAAAAAAAATTTAAGAGACATTTAAAAGCGATTTGAAAATGAACGTACGGTTTCTTTTTTTTATAACAAACTAGCGAGTAACCGGTATGCGTTCGAATGCAAAATAAATAATGTGTTTGTGTTTTAATTCTGTTTATTGAAGTGCTTTTACATACAATATTTTTTTTTTTTCCGTCCGGTGTGTACATGAATAAATCAGATGATTTGTGTCCGTGTGAGACACACGTATTTTACAAATTTAACCCCTGCTATCCCCTACCGCTACTGTATCTCCTTTGCAATCCCTTCCTTTGCCCCTCCCTCGTCCCTCACCACTCCGTCGCCTCTCCTCTGGGTGTCTTTTCTCAATGCGTTCCCGTTCCCACCCCATCTCCTTCCCCTCCAGCATTCTCCTTCCATCCACCTTCCTCCTTACCTCCATCTCTCACGTTATTATCTTTATTTGATAAATATAGTGTAAATTTAATGTCTTTATAGTGAATAATATTATTACAAAAAAGTGTCTTCAATAAGCGATCTAGGAATCACTCTTGATTCTAAATTCATATTTAATGTACATATTAACGACAGTAAGTGAAAATTATTGAAATGTTGGGATTTATTCAAAGAATATGCAAACCTTTCAAAGATCCTCAATCAATTCTAACTCTTTACAATGCCTTAATTAGAAGTAAACTTGAATATGGAAGCACTATCTGGAATCTGACTGATCTAATATGTTTACATAAAATATTCACGGCCACCTTGATACTACATTATGTATTAGCAGTATTGAAATAAATGTCCCCAATTCCCATTGTTTAAGACGCCATAACATTTTTCACATGAATACATTTAAAAATAATATCGTATACTTTAGCCCTCTGACCCAGATGTGTCGACTAAGATAGAGTGTGCTGAAGTGGATATTTTCGTTGATAATTTGTAAGGTTTCAAAAAAAAAGTTCTGGAGCTGTTAAAAAAAAAACTAACTTATTATAATGTGTGAATTGTCTCTCTATGCATGCCTCGCGTATTTCATATGTCTCTTACCACTCATTGTAATGTGTTACTCGAGTGACCTTGTACATAATTCTGTATTTTTATTTATGATGTTTTTGTTTTGTGTAATTGTATGTATCTGTATTTAATTGTATGTAATTGTAGATTTTTATAATTGTAAAATAACTGAGTTTTATAACTGGACGTTCTCACGTAAGTGCGAATATCTGTAAAACCCAGTATAAATAAATAAATATAGTGTAACAACATGTCAATTCTCAAGATACTGGAAGAAGAATTTCTTAATTTGATAATTAACGCTTAGTTACATATTTATGAAAGCCCTTGTGAAAATTATCCATTTATATTGTTAGGTAACATTATATTTTTACAAATAGAATTAGCTTCACCGTCTGCTATTAAATGCCTTCCTAAAATTTAACAGCTTCTTCGTAAGTTTATAAACCTGAAAATAATTTTCATCATAATAGCCACCTACGCAATCGCTGACTTCTCAAAATGATTTTTTCAATAACCTGATCGCTAAAGAATTATTTCGAATTATAAAGTAACAAATTTGACGTTATGAATAATGCACCCTTATTTATGTTGGTATTATAAATTTGTCAAACACTAACATAACACCTTAACAATAGATAGATACGAAACACATGTAAACGTGTGAAACTAAGTAATGTTGATGCATGGAAACTTGATAAGAGGTGTTTAAGAGGGGGCCAAACAAGTAACATAGTACACATTAAATTATGTTCTGAAATGTTCAGATTATCAACTACTGCGAATATTTTAAGACGTACGTGATGGTGATAAGACTACCAGGTTCACAGAAGTTAAGGGAGACGCCGGAGGCTTGCGCGCTCTGCCAATAATGTCTTAAAGGTATTAGTCCCGCCAAAGTTAAACACTAGAGCTACTGCTGAATATTCAACAGTTAAGTGGGAATGAAACGATCAGTAAATTAGTAAATTCAGGTACCTACCCACGCTTATATTTTTCGTTCGAACCGAATTGAAGTTTCACAGAAGATGAATACTTAATTTAATTCATTTCCCTGGAATACGTAATCACAACTAAGTGCCTTTTATTAATATGTGAATAAGTAAATATTATTATTCTTTGTAAAGTTAAGTATTGAGAACAATGAATAATAAAACACATCGATCGTCGTAGGTCTGCAAATTTATCTTGGTTTTTTTTTTTACCGAGCAGTAATATTTGATCACGAAGGTAAACTGTTCCGACGTAGGTATCGGTTTATTTTTTTATAGTTTATTTCGTTTAGCTATATAATTTTTTTACATCTTATATCTAATATGTAGGAGTTAAGGGATGAACTTGACTAACTTTAACCAGTGAATCCTGACATTATTTGGAGTAAAATATGTTATTGAAATTTTTGTCTCCGGTGACATTTTTGATATTATTTTTTTACAAATACATAAAAAATGGTAGCTTTTGGACAGTTGGAGGCGGGGTAAGGGGTTGATTGCCTACTCGGCTTAGTGACCAGTGACGACATGCAGAAGAATTTTTTTTGTTTGATTTTGAAAAAAAAAGTAAAAAAAGTCACCGGAGACAAAAATTTCGGAGAAAAAAACCATCTCTATTCTAAAACTAATTAAATAATATTTTATTATATGCGTACTAAAATTTGGACTTAACAACACTGAGACATAACCCACGAAAAATGACTTTTAGCTTCCTTAATATGTACCGTGAGTTTATTGAACATTTTAAAACCTTTATCTATCTATCTATCCTAATCTTAATTTTTTTTTTTTTTTTTTTTTTTTTTTTTTTTTTTTTTTTTTTTTTACAGTGTATACCGCACAAGAATCTCAACTGCTCCCGTCTGGAGCCAGTGAGACTATGGCATCCCCAATTGGGGTATGTTGTGAGGCTGAAGGTAGTGGGGAGGGGAAGGAGGTGGGGAAGAGGAAGGTTGGGAAGTACCTGGCTATTCAGATCTGGTCACTAAACACGGCTAAAGCCATTTTCAAGCAACGTTTTAATTCTGAATGGTGGTCTTACACCAGGGCGATACTGATAGTATCTTCCACTCTGGAACATGCCGCAAATATACTATATATTATTTTTAAATTAATTATTTGTGAAAACACAAATTAAAATCAAATAAAATTTATTTGCGCATGCCGGGTTCGAACCCGCGACCTCCGGATTGTGAGTCAAGAGTCTTACCCACTGGACTATGGAGGTCGTCAATACTCGTATATCTAAATAAATAAAATTGAATCGCCGAAATGTAGGTACACGCAAAACTTTTGAACGACTGCACCATATTGGTTAATTTTTTATTTTGTGTTCGTTATTGTCAGGACAAAGTTTGTATAAAACTACTGATGAGCTCTGGCTTTAAAAATTTGCAATAGGTGACACGCGAGCCATTTGAAAACTGAATGTACCGGGACTGAACGTATAGAATGCGGAAGGGGGGAAGGGGCAGAGGAACTCGGGTAGGGAGGGGGAACCTAAGAGGGGGGAGGGGAACTCAGGAGGGGGGTTTGCGGGACGGGGGAAGAGGGGGAGTGGAGTGGGTACGCGAGAGGGGAAGGGGACGCGGGAGAGGAAGGGGAGGCAGAAGATTAAATGGAAGAATGGTAAAGGACACGCAGGGAGAAAAAATTTCTTTATTAAATGGCATAGCAACGCACGCCGGGGTAGTAATAAATATTGTTTGTGTTTCCGATAAATTCGTTTTAGAAAACCTAAAATCGTTTTAGTTTCTCATAGGATAGCAGTGAACTGTACTATAAATACTAACATTGTTAACATAATATGTTCTGACAAAATTTTATTTTTTGATTTGTTATTTTTTTCTTCTTATTTTTTATATTGAGATATTTATGTCGTTTAAATTTTGCATGGTTTATAGGTTTATAGTAACTGTACACATTTATTTATTTTACTGTTCTAAAGCTCGGATATTTTCAATCAACCCTTCTTATATTTTATAATGTTACGATGCACGAATAGACCCCTGCAAACTACTCACCTACGCCCCTGCAAATTACTCGGCTGTTTCGATGCACGAATAGACCCCTGCAAATTACTCACCTACGCCCCTGCAAATTACTCGGCTTCCTCTCCGCTAGCTTGCCGCGCGCCAACGGCGGTTGTAGTCAGCCGCCGTCCCGCATTCTGTCCCCGAGCTCGCCTCAAGCGCACGTGTACCGTGAACCGTTCTGCACTGTTCCAGAACATTCCACGAAGCCGCCATGGCGATTGTTATTTCTCCTAGTGACGGGCGGGAATGCCAAGCCCGGTTAAATTCCCTTTCACCACACCGATCTCCAAGCCGCCGGTTGCAGTGAGTACCATGAGCTATTAATCCCACTTTATTGCGTGTGTTCCTTGTAAATTCAACGCGACGATAAATGACCGCCCCCCAGAGAGATTTTAGGGCCAAATGCACCCGAATTAGATAGGATTGTTGATGCTACCCTGTTCTAACCTTGCCTGCATTATGTACCATTGTTGTTTATGAAATAATTCTACCCAATACAACTGCTATTTACCGTAGCCACTTGTTTCACTGTCTCCCTCTGCCCGTAGGATTTGAGCTTATTTCTGGGATGCGCCACAAACGCCTCAGAGATCCTACCACCCTGATAATGGTCTCCCCCGCTCTGCTGACCTTTCTGAGCTAGTCTGTCGGCAGAAGGTAGGCACCTCAGGTAGGTGAACTTAGCAATAAATACAAAGCAAGGAACTTTTCCAATACAGATTGTTTTCATTGAAATCATACAATTATTTGTTTTCACTTTACGGTTTTACATATTACCTTATTGTATCTTTTGTTCCTACGGTATAAAAAATGCTTGCAGAAAACAAGGATTGCTCGGAATAATCAAATGTGTCCTAATGAAAATTAAAGTGTAGACGTGAAAAAAGAAAGGAAAATATTTTAAACAAGAAGACAACAAAAGAAAAATTAGGATGGTGGGAATTGGAAGTGTAAAAAATTTGCGGGTCTGACCAAAACATTTTGAAATACAGTTTTCAGCTTTCCCAAGCAAATAATGCTGCAGTAAAAACTTTCCTTTGACAACTTATCTAAGAGAGAGAAACTAAAATCACTTAAGAAGATATAATGAACCTAAGCCCCTCATTATTTTTTTTCAATGTTCTTAGGAGGTTTCATTCTGGAAAAGCGATTGGATACAGCTAGCTTCAATAAAAATGAACATTTAAACGGTGAGATGCAGCTCATTTATTTCACCGTGTTCAAAACAAGTCTTTACGATTTTATCCTTTTACTGGTGAAAAAACTGATCTTTTCCTAATGGACTATTTGTCTCGTCACAGACCCTTACATTTTCCGATTGCCAATTCTTATGTTAAATTTATTAACATTATATTAATCAACAGAGTTAGTTATTTTCTAGCTAAGCTATTCTTGGGTAATATATCGCATAATAACGTATTGAAATAATATTATTAAATTACAAAAGAAATAATAAATGTTTACATGGGAGTATTGTTGAATAACCACATACGTGTGGCGACACATCATTATTAACTTCGCCATCAAAAGAAGATATGAGAAACATCTCCCAATATCCGCGCGCATCGGCAAACCTACTTGCGTAGGTACCTACCTACCTATACTGGCCGCGACGCACTTTCTCGCCTGCCGCGCCGATAAATAATAATTTCGCCACCGCCTAGAAAGGTATCGAGATAGCACCGTACAATATCTATACGGCGCCGAAGAGTACCGCAAGAGTAGTTACTCGCCGCGGCTATATAAGCAGCCGATCGCTCGCCCGCTGCAGTCAGTCTCACACTAACCGTCGGTCAACAGCTCGTCATGTAACAGATCTCCGCACAAGTGCTCCTGCTGGCATCTACACACATCCAGGGCAGCTTCCCGAGGTCCACCACCACGTCTCAGCTACAAGGCCCATCGTGTCTTCAGCTCCTGAGAACAGCTACATCCCGCGACTTATAAGGTTTGACGCCACCTTCAGCCAAGGGATCAGCTCACCACTTCATGGCACCTATTTTTTTTTTTTTTTTTTTTTTTTTTTTTTTTTTATTTATTTAGGAGAAAATACAGATACAGATATTAATTGGCAAGAATATACAAAACATCAACTAGAGAATTCACCTGCATCCAAACTATTTCTCACGAATTGACTTAAACAGCAGTTAAAAACATATACAAATATTATGTCTTATAAATAGGGGAAAAAATATATAAGTACATAAGAATATTATTTTACAAATAGAGATATGAAATAAATGCGCAATATCCTTATAAGAATTTACAAATTATTTTTGAAACAAAAAAATATAAATATAGATAAACAATGTTATACAGAAATTTAAAAAATATATATATATATATAAACGAATGTATGTCTAAGTTGTTTACTTTGAACTTTGTAGGAAAACAGCCTTCATTTTTCTACTAAAAGTACTGCGTGTATCAAAAAATAAGTCAGAATCCTTGAGCTTTTGATTCTGATTAAGTGATTCGCACATTCTTCTGATTGGGTCCCTGACACCAGCATTTGTACGCGTCCGGCTAATGTGGAATAAGTCGTTAAGCCTTGTTACTCTGGGTGGTACTTTAAAGTTTATTAATTTCAGTAAGTCGGGACAGTCAATAACGTTGTTACAGATTTTATATAGAGTCATGAGATCAAGGTACGTTCGTCGGTTAGATAGCGTGGAGACGTTATAACTCGAAAGCATATTTATGTACCCGCGTTTAGGTGCGCTCATTCTGTAATTGAGGCACTGCAGAAATTTCTTTTGAATACTTTCAATGTTTTCTTTATAGATACCGTAAAGTGGATTCCATATGGAGGTGCAGTATTCAAGTTGAGAACGGACCAGCGTGTAGTAAAGAAGAAGATATGTTTCAGGTTTTCGAAATTCACGGCTGTTTCTGATGACAAATCCTAGCATGCAGTAAGCTTTATTCACAATATTATCAATATGCGCATCGAAATGGAGTTTGGAATCAAAAAGTACGCCTAGATCTCTTATACAGTAAACGCGCTCGAGTAAATAGTTACCAATACAATAATTCTGTATGATGGCGTTATGATTTTTAGTAAAACTTATTTGTTTACATTTGTTGTAACTAAGGTAAATTTTGTTTTCATTGCAGAATGCTTCGAACCTTACTAAGTCGCTTTGGATTAGCAGACAATCGTTTAAATTCCTGACAATGGCAAATATTTTTATGTCATCGGCGTACAAAAGAAATAAACAATGCAAGAAACATTTAGTAACAGTGTTAATAAAGAGTATAAACAACAGCGGACCCAGGATTGACCCCTGTGGCACGCCAGAAGTAACTGGCTCCCATGTAGAAGTGTGTCCTCGCAACGATACGGCTTGTTGTCTTTTTGTTAAATATGAGACAAACCAACGTAGTAAATTTCCTCTAATTCCGTTGTACATAATTTTTTTAATAAGAATAAGGTGGTCAACCTTGTCAAAAGCTTTTTTAAAATCGCAGTATATTGCATCTACCTGGTGGCCTCGATCCATGCTGTTGAATAAGAAGTTTGAGTAAAGAAGTAAATTACTCATGGTAGATTTGCCTTTTACAAACCCATGTTGTTGTTCCGTAATTACGGAGGCAAGCTGGGGATATATATGGTCATGGACAAGTCTTTCCAAGAGTTTAGGGATCGCCGAGAGAATGGATATTGGCCTATAGTTTTCTACTTTTTGCCGTGAGTCGCCCTTGTGGACCGGTATAATATAGGCCAACTTCCACCTATCAGGGAAAACCCCGTCACTCAGGCATTTGTTAAATATTATGGTAAGTGGAACATATAGTGACGAAGCAGCAGATCTGAGGAAAAATGCCGGTATTCCGTCATGACCTGCACCCTTGTTTATATCTAGCGACATTAAACTCGAGAGCACTTCTTGTTCCGTTAATTCAATGGTGTGAATGTGCGCAAGTTCAGAGTCGCAAACGGCTTCAAGTTGGTCGATGTTAATCGTGTCGTTGACAGAGGAGGGTTCGAATGTTGATTTAAAGAATTCAGAGAACATGTTACAAATATCCTGGGCATCGTTAGATTTGCGACCTTCGAAGGACATAGTAGCAGGGTATCCATCAGACGATTTTAATGAGGATATGTATGACCAAAAACTTTTAATATTATTTTGCAACGAACTTTCGATGTTGTCAAAAAATAACTTTCGAGAATCACTAGCCAGTCTTTTGTATGTAGCACGTAAGAAGGAAAATTCACGATAGTCAGAAAGACCTTTATATGTCTTCCATTTGTGCCAGACTTTATCTTTTTTCCGTGATAACCTAATAAGTTCGGGAGTAAACCATATGGGAAATTTGTCATTTCGTCGTGCCAATAATGGAATGGACTTATCAATTATATTATTTATTTTTAAATAGAATCGATCTACTGCTTCTTCGGCTGATAAACTTGCGGTTTCAGATAACCAATCAATACAATTAATGTCATTATTAATCTGAGTATAATCAGCTTTCCTGAAATTGCGCCTACGCTCTTTTTTGTTTTTGATTTTTGGTTGAGTTTCGGATGATATATCAAATTCAAGGGCTGGGTGGTGTCTGTCTTCTGAGAGCAGAGGGTCATTGCTGCGTGTAACATTTGTTTCGCGACTGTAGAATATGAGGTCTAAGTATTTTTCATTATGGTTAGGTATGCAATTATATTGGAGCAAGTTCATCAATGACATTGTTTGCAGCAAAGTTTGCGATGCAGCCGTGTTTGAAGAGGCGAGACCTTGACTGCAGCCTTCGGAAAAAGACCAAGTAAGAGTAGGTTGATTCATATCTCCAAGTACACAAAACATATTATTTGGTTCAGATGAAAATACAGATTCTAGGTTTTTGGAGAAAATATCATAAAACGTTGGTGGCGAGACAGGAGGTATGTATACTGCACATATGATGAGATTGGAAGACCTTACCGGAATAGACACGAAGATTTGTTCGATTTGGCTGGTTTCCCAGTCATCGAGCCGGGATGCTGCGAGCTCCTTGCGCACTGCTACCAGTACACCGCCTCCGTCCATCTTACCAGTAAGAGTACGGTCCCTATCTCGTCGGAACACCGTGTAGCGCGAATCTATTAATTCAGCCGTATTTATACTTGCTACAAGCCATGTTTCAACTAGAACTATAACATCATAGTTATTTGATAAAATATTCATAAGTAGTTTCTGAGTTTTAGTTCTAATACCACCACAGTTCTGGTAATAAACAGATAGAGATGATGATGAGATCATTTCAATAGAGTAATAGTGTATATCGATATATTCCACATTCGCGGGAGCGGTACTTTAAGTAGGACATACAAAGCATCAAAATTATATATGAAACATAGATAACTTATTAGATTAATTAGTATATAATAATAAATCAACAATATAAGATGTGAATGGATATGGTACAGAATGTTGAGAGAAAGCGGGCATCGATAAGACCAGTAACATATTTGTAATAGTAGTAGTCACATCTTTTGAAGATCTCCCTCACGACGAATGGTAAACACCCTAGAGAGATCATCCTTCTTCGCCATGATACTTCCGTTCCTCACCCATGTGTACTTATAGCCGTTAGCTTTTCCGGCGGCACGTGTTTTTGCAAAAAGTATTTTATTTTTTAAGGTCAGGTGCTCGTTAACATAGAAATTTGTGGCGGGAACACCAAGTCCTAGTTGCTCCGTGGTGAGGCCGCGACGAGTCCTTACTGCAGCGATGACGTCATCACGGAGGCGCTTTGTCGAGAGCTGCACGACGATGTTGCGTGGTCGGTTGGAGGGCGAAGAGTGACCGCGAGCGACGCGGTGCACCGACACAATACTGCTACTCGGAAGCGGCACATTGACAGTTGATCCCATTTTGTCCAATAAGGTCATCAGATTCTCACCCTTGACCTCGGGTATGCCGTGAATGTCTATGTTACACCCTCTGCTTCGTTGTTCCATTTCGTCCTGAGCGTCTCGGAGTGATTCGATTTCTTGTCTAAGGTTAACATTTTCCTCCTGGAGAACACTCATTTTATCTTCCAATTTCTTGTTATTAGTTAGTACCATCTCTATATTTTTGATAAGATCGTCATATTTAGAACTGATAAACTCCAGTGATTTTTTTGTTTCTGAGTTCTCCCTTTCTAGTTTTTTGTAAATATTAGTTTCAAATTCATTCATGCCTTTTCTAAAATCTTCTAAAGTCAGCTGCGTTGTGTGTGAGTCAGGAGAGGGCGAAACCGGGATAGCTGCGAACTTCTTAGTTTTGTCCGAGTTGCTGCGGGTAGATGCCATTTCGTCAGCTTAATCTATAATCCTTTTCGTAGTAAGTTTCGGAGTAATGCACTTTCACTGCCTTGCTACTAAAGTAGCATTAGACTTTTGAACTATGATTTGACTTTTGCTGCAGAGTGTAAACTAAGAAAAAATAGCACTTGCACTCGCTTATTTTCAACCAGAAAATGACGAAAGGTGGAGGGATTCTGTCCCTGTACAAACAGCAACTTATTTGAAAAGTTAATAGTTTTTAAAACTTATTATTTTGTTATTTTTTCGGGAGCAAATGTAGCAGACAGCTGTCACTTTGAAGTATTATTGTTGTTGGGGATGCTATTTTTAATTGGATGGTATTTTTAAGAAAGGAAGAAGAGGAAGTTCTGGGAAGGAAAAGGATATAAGGGATTGGTAGGAATCTTAGGGTCAGTGTGTCCAGGAGTGACGGACGTGTGAATACATCCCTCCCTCTCATCTGCAGTGCACGGCGATGTTCCGAAAGAGTATCCCTGGAGAAGTCAAAGGGATTCCCTCAACCATTCTCTCCCAATCTGGTCTGCCATGAAGCTGGTGGGCATCCGCCTCCAAAACCCGGATAAAACTCATCCCATTAGCCCAGGCGCCCCACTAAATCACCAAATGTAGCGGACCATTTGGGGTTACCTATGGCAGAGTTGTTGGTTATCCAATAAATGGTTACCGGGGCGGTTGTATCCATACGCGCCCCCCAAATAGAAAAGTCAGCCTTTACTGCACTGCCACTGTCTTCAAGAAAAGCTTAACGATATTGAAATAATAAAAAGATATGCTACGATGTCCGCGCGACTTTCGGCGGACTACAACCTAATCGGCGTAGTTAGCATACGAAATAATTTGTTCATTTCGTTGATTTTTTTAAGGTGTGCATTAGTATTGATTAACAATATAGTTTGAATACGGAAAAAAATCGTTCATTTAGTTTAACGTTAGTGTACTTTATTCATTAGTTAGTTAGTTTATTCAATAATTCGTAACAATATCTTATATATTCGTTTACTTAGTTTATTCATTAATTGGTAAACAATATCTTATATATTCGTTCACTTAGTTTATTCATTAATTTTTTTATTTTTTTTTATTCTTCATTTTAAGCACCCGCTAAACTGCCAAAGCAGTTTGTCAGCAGGTCAATTTAACAATATTAATATAACATTAAATCACAAATATAACAAGAAACCACAATATACAAAATAGATACAGAAGAATAACTTTTAAATAGCTACAATACAAAGGCATAAAATATACAGATAGACAGATATAACACAGGCAAATTACATTTAGTCATATTTATACATAAGATTACAAACAATATCAGTATAAAAAGTTTTGATCCATTAGCCATTTTTTAATTTTTTTTTTGAAATCGGTGGTGCAATTTGATTCAATTTTTATGTTCACTGGTATTTTATTAAATATGGTAGGGACAAGATAAGTGAATGTCCGTTGTCCGTATTTATTGATAATTTTCGGAACGGATAAACCCTCATTTTTACTAAATCTAGTGCCATGTGCATGGTCAACTTTTTCTTTATATATTGAATCCGACAAAAGGTTTTGGCATACAATTTTAAACCATAATATCCCTCGAACAGGTAATATATTAACTGACTCATATAATTGGTAAACAATATCGGCGACACCCGAAAGCGCAGTCTCCCACCCAGTAAAAACTGCGGATAGCACATTTCTTATATTTCAATATCTTTGGGTAAGACTATCTTAACCTAACCTAACCTAACATGTCCAATGGTCTAACAATGTGATGTTTCTGTCGCAGTCATCGTGACACTCTTCTACCAACATAATATAGTTTTACCAATTAATTCATTTCCAGGGATTATTAACCATTATCGTTATGATATCTTCGCCTTTTGAAAACACGAGATAGTGCTTTTCCCAAGCGATTGTGGACTTGCAATAATTGAAGTTTTTTTGCAAATCAAACATGAAATCTTAGGAACGAGTCCTCAGAGAAGGCGGTCTTATCTTCTGTCACCAAGGTTGTAAATTATTACATTACCTACGATGTAACGACCTCCGTAGCGTAATGGTCTGAGCAATTAACTTTGAGTTGGGTTTAGCGGACTTGATTCCCATCGCTTTAGTCGATTCACATCGCTAAAGTCATGGTGTTTGAAAGAGAGAGTACGAAAACAGTGTGCGATATATTTGTGAATGATGAATACTTGGAACAGGTGGATGAGTTTGTTTATCTGGGTAGTATGTTTACGAGAGATGGGAAGGCTGATAGAGATATAGAAAGAAGGGTAAATGCCGGTAACTCCATTAATGGAGGACTGAATGCTGTTGGCGCTAATAAAAAACTGTCAAAAAAAGCGAAGCTAGCAGTCCACAATGGAGTCCTGGTACCTACCCTGATGTATGGCAGTGAGGCATGGAACTGGCAGAGGAAGGATGAAAGTAAACTGAATGCTGTTGAAATGAGATCCCTGAGACGTATGTGTGGTAAAACCATGTATGATCGTGTTAGAAATGTGGATATCCGCAAAGAATGTAAGGCTGATGTAAGTATAATGAGCAAAATTAAGAAAGGGACCCTCAGATGGTTTGGGCACGTAGAGCGAATGAGCGAAGAAAGTAGTGTAAAAAGAATATATGATGCAAATGTGAATGGTAGAAGAAGTCGAGGACGCCCGAGGAAGACATGGCACGATCAAGTGAATCAGATACTTGAGACGGGCCATGTCAAAAGCCAGAATAATAGAAGAGTATGTATGAGGCGATGTATGAATGTGGGTGAGGCAAAGAGTGTGTGCCAAGACCGAGTTGTTTGGCGGTCCGTCCTCTCTGCCTACCCCTGCGGGGAAACGGCGTGATGGTTAGTTAGTTAGTTAGTTAGATTCCCATCGCAGTGTATGCATATTTTAATGTAGAAATGGAATTGTTTTTCTGGTGGCGCTTTTTGGCACTGAAATTTTGACGGATTTTGAACTGAGTTTGATGGATTTACAAACGTGTAGAACTATTTAAACTGTATTTTGTACAACTCCCTTAAATTTTTTGTTTGTTTATTTTATGTACTTAATAATATTATTAATCAATTTGTAATCACTATTAATCTTAGTTTTACATTTGAAAAGAAATTATAAAAGTCTTAATATTCGTGAAAACAATACGTCACCCTAGTTTACCTTATCGTCAGGTCAAAACAATCGTTTCGGAAAGAAAGCATTCAAAGTTTGAAGTCGATTTTCTACTCACTGGAGCATTATTAATATTTCATAATTATTATTAAGTCCGATATCACATTCTAGACGTTTTATTGTTGCCTACCCCTCAGAATAAAAAGCATTCACTATATACCGTTTTTTTGTTATTTTAATTTTAAAGTATATTAACAAAAACGGACGACGTGACAAAATGGAACTGAAAGTCAGGTTAAAAAAAAGGATTTCAATTAATTGTTTTTATTAAAAATATCATTGTTTAGATCTTAGACTTTTAGAAAAGTCAATAGATGTCACGCATTAAAATAAAAATGGTTGTATTTCAATCTTCCAATCATACATAGCAGTTAATGAAAAAATTGTGTTAAGAAAATGAAGATAAAGTTGGTAGTTCTTAGACGAAGTATGGTATAGTTAAATATTACGGAAGGGGATAGGATCGAATTAGCTCATTGGTAGAGCTAAACTCCGACAAACAAAGCTGAGGACCTGGTTACAAATCTGATTTTTATATTTCACATTTTTCGTTTGAGAATCGTTAATATTGTTTTCAATAATTAAGCGAGTATTTTTTTTTTTGAATTAAGGAAAAACATAAGAAATGCGATGATTTTATAAAATAAACTACTTTTTTATCCTTTTGCTTTAATAATGTAAGTATCCAACTATCACGCCGTTTCTCCGGAAGGGTAGGCAGTTCCGGTTAGACTCCCACTCTAATGCAAATATTTACTTTTAAAATATTGTCATCGTGTTTCCTCCTTCCTACAACATGGGTCTCTTCAAGACCAATGTTCATTCCTTCCTCTCCTCAAAAAGACCCTCCACACAGCATCCCAGATGACATAGGCCCTAAGAGAAATTATTTTCCTCAGGGCCTCCTGTGCGGAGTTAATGTAAAAAAAAAATCAACACTTGTAGTTACGTCGACACTTAACATCACATAACACGTCCACTCTGAACCATCATAGAGCTACCCTTATAAATTTACGATAATTGTAAGTACCTAAAGCACACTTTTTTCTTAATAAAATCATGTAATCTTAATGTAATCAGGTAATCTGGCTTCATACAAAAGATGCGTTAAACTAAATTTGTTTGCTAGTACCACGTAAATACTTCATGTAAACATAATATGCCTACCAGTACTTCTAAAACTATTAATGCACTAGAAATCATAGGTACTTGTAAAATTTATCATATCAGTTAACATAATCCAGGATTTATTACTTTTTATATTTTATATTTAAATCTTTGTAGGTACCTTGAGATAGGTATCTTATTTGTACATTTTATTGTTTTATTTCTCTCTTTAAATTTTTATTTTTACTTTTACCTAATAATTTATAGTTTGTACTTTAATACTTTATATTTTAAACTATTTATAGTTTGTACTTTAATTAATTTAGTTTTGTACTTTAATTTATAGTTTGTACTTAATACTTTATATCTTAAACTATTCACTTTATAATTTACTTTTATATATTATTGTTTTTATACACTACTTATTACCTTACTTTTTACCTTTTTTCTTAAATTTGACTAACATTTATATTGTTATTCTTCATGTTGTTGTACTATTATAAGTATGTCAATTATGTTAATGGCACGATTTGTGCCGTATATGTGTAAATAAATAAATAAATAAATGTGGATAAAATCAAATCATCAAAATGATGATGGACACTGTAACGCTGTCCGAAACGTTGGCTAAAGGAGGAGGTAGCGCAACACGGCATAATACCCCAAAAGGAAATAACCATAATATTGTTAATATAGTTTGCAGGTACATTTTGTAAAAAAAAATTCGCTGTGGTTTATTCAACGTGAAAATCGATTTGGTTAGGTTGGGATACTAACAGAAATGTTATAGTAATCTACTCGTATATATTGGGCTTATCGTTAATCAATTTTCTTGGAGCAATTTAGCTCATGAGTAGGGTTGATCCTATTGAACTAAATCGGTCGTCAATAATAATAATAATTATATATTCATTGGTTCACTAGACTGGTTGGCATGTTCTCATAAATGGTATTATGTGTAAGTAGTAAGTAAGTGTTACCTAGAAGTTTAAAACCGCAAAATACACATTCTGCTACGTTAAGTAAGAAAAATTATTTGAAGGGAGGATCAACTTAAAAAGTAAAAGCGAAAAAACCTATCTAATGATTGCTTTAAAAAAATGTTTTAGATTTTTTTTCTTTTCCATTTTTTCGTTTTTGTATGTTTTTTAGTAAGTTTTTAAGCCACACATGTCAACGGTTAATCCGATCATGTAACTAAATTTTATTAATTAACCAGTCCGAATATTTGACAAAATCTAACACCTACAACAAAAAACTTAAACTTGACAACGGTAATATTAGCCAAATAGGTGATTACCATCCACGACTATTTATTAAAAAATAACAGTTTTTACTTAAGTTTAAGTGGAATATAAACGCTAGAAATATTTCGAATCTCATGCCTGCAAAATTTTAAAATCGAGCGTCTTTTTGCACGAGGCTAGTAAGCGAAAAAGTGTTTTTTTAATTATTTTGTGCATAATTTTATAAGAACGAAAAAAAGTTAGAACATGGAAAACCTCAAAAATAGTCTTAGCAATAAAGGGGTATTTTCTAAAAATTGTTTCTTGTATTACTTCATAGTTCAGTCATGACAAAACATTTTTATGACTGAAATTAATATGATTATCAAATAATAATTTTATTGTAATTCCAATACATAGAAAAGCTAGTAAAAGCTTCGATTTATCCGTAGCATATTTTCTGATGTACATACTGTAAGCCGATTCGTCGTAAAGATTAATCTAAATAGTATCTATATAGGATTTCACGTATATATTCATCGTAAAGATCTACAAAAAAATTATTACATTGCTTTCAAAGTGACGTGGAGACACAATATAATATAATATTTGCGTAAATCTAATGCCATTGGTTGTAGGCACTTTTAGGAGCATGGAAAATAGATAAGTTTTGAGATTTTCACGGCCAAAAGCATTTTCGTTATTTGTTTTTGGGGTGTTATGCCGTGTTGCGCTACCTCCTTCTTTGGCCAACGTTTCGGACATCGTTGCAGTGTCCATCATCAGGGCAGATCACACACATCTACCGGATCTGCCGGATCTGCCCTTAGATGAATGATTGTCGATGCATGAGTTCTGTGATGTCCAGTCCACAAGTAAATATGTGGTATGAGGCTTAAGTTGCTTAAATCGATGATACCAAATTTTGAAAACAATCGGTATTTTTTCCAAAGCAACCATTCATATTTTTAGTCATTGGGTAATTTAATCATTTTAGTTATAATATTTTTTTCGTAACATTTTGAAATATTTATTTATTTATTTGTTTGTTTATTTAGTACAAGATTATACATGTATATACATAATTCATTAATTTTTTTGACTGCCCAACTAGGAGTATTCCCGTTTTAGGCCAGTCAAATTATTATGGGGATGAACAAATGGAACATGATTTGTACAAAAAAGAAATAAAATTGATGAAATAAAAAGAGGAAATAAAAAGAACAGAAAGAATATAAAATAAAATAAAAAAAAGTTTAAAACCTAGTAACTGTTATTTGTTTAGCATAGTTATTAAAATAATATAAATTTAAAAAAGAAAAGGTAAATAGGTACATATAGGTAACTAAGAGAAATTGAGAGGGTTAAAACATTTAGGTAACTTTTGTATGCATTGCATATTATAGTCCTACGTACATGTGTTGTAGAAAAAAAAGAAAGAAAAAGAGAAGAGAAAGAATAAAGTAAAAATGAAATAACCAATTAAAACATAAAATAGCCGTCGGTTGTTTAGCATAGTTGTTGAAATGATAATAAAAATAAATAAAAGTTATATATGTAACACGGTTTACATTATATACTCGTACTTCTTAATTTTTTAATTTAAATCGTTTTTAACTCGTTCCACCACACTGCTTCCAATTTGGGAGACGGTTGTGAGTACCGCCGCCCCAGGAACCATTTATTGGATTACCAACAACTCTGCCATAGGTCTCTCCAAGTGGTTCGCTACGTTGGGTGACATAGCAGAGGTTTCGGGTTCATGGAGTGAGGTTTATCCGGATCTTGGCGGCGGGTGGGTATGCCCACCAACTGCGTGGCAGGCCGGATCGGGATAGAGTAGTTGAGGAAGACCTGTAGACCTTTCCTGCAGGACTCTGCAGTGGGGGGATTGATTCATACGTCCGTCACTCCAGGACACATTTGCTCCCAGATTCCTACCCACCCCTCGTACATTTTTCCTTCCAACGACTTCCTCTCATTCCTTACCCTAAAAAGACCCTCCACACAGCATCCCCAAAAATGACATAGGCCCTGAGGGGAATTATTTTCCTCAGGGCCTCTTATGTGGAGCTAAAATTATTTTTCCATAATGTAACTTTATATACGCAATATGGACATGTTGAAATGAAATGATGATATTTCTCATTGTTCTTTTTTGTAATTTTTTGTTTTGATACACAAAATAATTGTATGTTATTTTTAAGTTTAAAACTACTATTATGTAATGATATTATTTTTCTTACTTTTGTACTCTATTATATATATATTTTTTTTAAATTTATTTATTGCAACATTTATTATAATTACAATTTTACAACAAATATATAATTTTTTTTTTACAGGTATTTTTTTTTTACTACCCTTCCATTTAAAGCATTTGCTTGTGTATGGAAGGGGAGTGTACATAAATGCTATTAGTTATTAGTTATAAGTTAGTACTTAAATAATTAATTGTACATAAATATATGTGAGCTGCAGTATTTGTTTGATAATGGTGTGAATTTTTTAAAAAAAAGAAAGAATGTAATGGAAAACTAAGGATATTTGTAAGATTAATTGACAGTAATTTTTTTCTTAAGAATATTTTTAAAATGTCTCTTGACAGAGAGATATGTTTATTTATAAAAGGCAGTATAGCCATTTATGTATTTAAAATAAAAATAAAATAAAACTGCTGAGACAGGCTGAGGGTCCCTATTGACACTTGACCAAATCAAATTTCCTAATAATTATTTTCATAATAAACAAAACGTACCTCTCGGTTTTCTATGTGTAAAATAAATGGGTATCCTATTTACATCAAAGTTTTTTTTTCTCCTGTTTGTATTTTTTTAACATTCTTTTAAATAATTTCATTGTCAAATTTGGTATTTTCGTAAAATATTTTCATAAATCTAATGCGTTGCTTCAAATACTAAGCAATAAATAAAAATGTAAGATGTAAATGTAAAATTTATACAAAGTGATCTGTTATTTATTTTATAAAAATGTAAGATTTTATCGTAGCAAATGGAAATGAATAATTAGTGCTCTTACAATCGTCAGAAAATGTTTTCTTCCTGACAGGCATCATATTAACCATAATCCTAAGCTACTTGGAAAATGATTTCAAAATACGTCTTTTCATGTTCAAAATGGCATAAACCGTGGTAAGACTAATGTTCTTAACATAATATATCAAGCGCAGTTTAAACTAAAGTACGCTCATTTTACATTCATTCATTGAAACAGAATCAGGTAATGGCACAGAAAGAAGAAGTAATCTAATTTTCGTTACACAAAAGATGTGAGCTTAGGAACCAAGAAATTCAATTATTTGTGTGGAAAGCAATACGACAGTAGTAGGTACTCACAAAACATAAAAAAGGCCTACATTTTCCATGCAAATAATATGCCCAATAAAACGAGCACGTTAGCTTAAAAGTGGTGTTGGTACATTTATATTGGCCAATTTATTTTACGACATTATTGAATAGATAGCTTTTACAGTGCCGTAAATTCCTTTGTTGTAGTTTTTCTACGCAATTTGCCAAAATTCCCGGGGTTTTTTCAATAAAAAGAAAATATCAAAGCTCTCCATTATTGATGATGAAATATTGGTTTTACGCTATTTCAATACTCGAATTTTTGGGCTAAATGTTTGATTTTATTTTATTACATTGGAGGATCTAGCTTATAAAAATTTATGATTTGGGCGCCGATCAATAAAGTGAAACTAGCCAACACAAAACCCCGATAAAAATGCCTTTGCACAATAACATTTTGAAAATATTGTAATTTTCATAAATGAATAAAAACTTGTAATAATAAACACTTAATAGCTATTCCAAATTCCCGTAATATTCAAAAAACTGTTTCTGAAAATATAAGAAAATACACGGATTTGGGAAATGAGATAAAAAGAATTTGGCATTCTCAGACTATAAAAATATTACTATTTGTTATTTCGGCTACTGGCATTATACCTAGGTCTCTCATTCAAAATTTAGGCATATTAGATTTGTCAAAGAATCTATATATAAAAATGAAAAAATCAGTCATTTTAAATACATGTAGGATTACAAAAGATTTTTTAAATACTTATATTGAGGGATCAGTAGGATTTGGTTCCATGACAGTTCATCCTGCGACAATTCATCCGGCGACAGTTCATCCTGCGACAGTTCATCCGGCCGACAGTTCATCCTGCCGACAGTTCATCCTGCCGACAGTTCATCACGCCGACAATTCATCCGGCGACAATTCATCCTGACAATTCAACCTAACCTAACCTAACCTATAAGTATAACCTATAAGTATAAGTATGTCGTATTTTGTTATTCACGCATGCTTCTTCGGAGAGTCGAAATTATTGTTAGTAAAAATATTTTTACAGCGGATTTCCACTCAAGATGCCTTCAGATATAAGTATATCGATTTTGGTTGTACGGCCGTATTGGCCTTTGCATACTTACTTAATAAAAATCTTCTAAATGATCAGGCAGGATGAATTGTCGCCGGATGAATTGTCGGCGGGTTGAACTGTCGGCAGGATGAACTGTCGGCAGGATGAACTGTCGGCCGGATGAACTGTCGCAGGATGAACTGTCGCCGGATGAATTGTCGCAGGACGAATTGTCGCTTCACCGTAGGATTTATAGGTTCAATTGTAGTTCCACAGAGCCGAACCCTCTGATATGAAAATATCTGGAGTCGGTGAATTTTTTTTCCCATTTGGTCTCTGGTAGGTTGACATGTTGTTCTTGTATTGTTTTGTATTTAAAATACTTATATAGTGCAATTGCATAGCGTGGATTGACTAGATGATCATTTGGGAAGTGTGTGAAAGGGTTTAGTTTTTCCTTTGGGGAAAATTTAACCCGGACATTTAAATCTGGTGCGTTTAAAATTGTAGTAATATAGATATTATGCATCATATGACTGAGTAAGTTTTCGTAATTGTATGTACCTATTTGAACCATAACTGAGTTTTTATAACTGGATTGTTCTGAACATCTGTAAAACCCAGTGTAAATAATATTATTAAAATGATTCGCACTGATTTTTTAGGTGAATACCTACTATTAATACGCTCTTTACGTTCAGACTTATATACTTCGGACTCCGGAATGAAAAGCAGTGAACCATGCCTAAATTTTATTAAAGTACTTTATTAATTCTCATTAAATAAATACGATACGTGTAATTTGTATGCACTGATTCAATCCAATGACTGCAGATGACCTTTTCTGTGATACGTCAACAATTGGGTGCGTTTATCTTTTTCAGATCCTTTTGCAAATAATAAATCAAGAAGTTTAATGAATTGCTTCGACCGCAATAAATATTTTCTTTCTGGTTCAATTTTTGCAGATTTTTTATCATTATTTTCTAATACGGGTAAAACTGGATACACATGCTGTGGTGTCCGCCCGACTGTCGGCGGATTACTTTCTAATGGGAATAGTTTGAATACGGAAAGTAGTTGATTTTTTTAAGGTATTAAGGTACTATGTACCAAGTACCTAATAGATCACCCCTTTGGTAGTTCGCTATCTTCGGTGACTTAGCAGAGGTGCCTGGGTTCACGGGGTTCACTCTAGAAATATAAATCGTGAGTGCGTTTGCCCATCTGTTGCATGGCGGGCCGAAACAGGAGAGATTGGTTGAGGGAGACCCATCCTAGATTTCTCCAGCCGGACTCTTTCGGCCGATGGTTTTGCACAGCAATGGGAGGGATAACCTCTTGACCTGGGCACATTGACACCAGTATATATCTGGTTTGTTCCCAGAACTTTCTTTCCTACCTTTCCCTAAAAAGATTTTCCACACAGCGTCTCTTAAGATGACATAGACTCTGATATATTCTTCAGGGCCTCCTGTGTGCAGCCATCGTAACAAAATCAGACGTGCACTTCATTAATTAATTCCTCCACGCACGCTTCCTCTAAGGGACGCATGTACTTTGTTACTAATTGAAATATCTATTTATGTATGGGAAGTCTGTCGAGTGTTGGACGCATATTGAATATTGAAAGGGACCAATGGAAAATCACATTGAAGCAACGATGGTGCCAGGCTCTTAATACCAGCCACAAGCACACACAGATCAGCTGACATTTGCACATAGATATATTTTAAACATGATTTATCATTTCGGGATTCATATTGCGAGGGATGTTGTTAATTAATTCCTTTTCTATTGGAAAATTGAGACCGAAACCAAACAAAAATAATAAAAAAATATCATATTTTTATTTGCTTGAAAATATTGGTTTTGTGAACACGATAACTTAATAATGAAACTGGATCGCATAATTTTTTAATGGAAAATCACATTGAAGCAACGATGGTGCCAGGCTCTTAATACCAGCCACAAGCACACACAGACCAGCTGAGATTTGCACATGGATATATTTAAAACACGTTTGATCATTTCGGGATTCATATGGCGACGGATGTAGTTGATTAATTCCATTTCTATTGGAAAATTGAGACCGAAACCAAACAAAAATAATAAAAAATTATCATATTTTTATATGCTTGAAAATATTGGTTTTATGAACACGATAACTTACTAATAAAACTGGATCGCATCATTTTTCAATGCAGCACTATTTTTCACAATAATATCTCTAATAACTTAGTAAAATCGCATTTGTCAACTTGTAAGCAGTATTACTTAACACTTAACAATAGGTACACCCATTGTAACAGTTTTAAGATGCTCTTCATGAGGTTAAACTGGATCGGTGATTATCCACTGGAGCGATTATGGTCGAAAAATGGACCACTTTTATTTTTCTGCAATCGATAGCGGTTATATAGCAAAATTGGACCACATTTTCCTACCATTCGTAAAACATTTATTGTAATTACTTAAAACATTTCCTTGGCCAGCCATTTATTTTAAAATGAAGCTATTGAAATGCTTTATCTATTATGACCATAGATGTCGCAAATCCAAACTTCGTAGACTATTTTAGAACGAAATTAAAAATAAATTTTTTAAATATTTTTCCCGCCGAATTTCGTTGAGCTATTGCGGTTCAAAATAAGTCTTTTTTTCCGTAGATATGCACCTTTCATTATCAAGTGTACCACAGACAACATACAGAAATCGAAAATATTCTAATATTAATATTCTAAATACTCGAATAAGTACCCTTCACAGCAGTTTCAAAGTTAAAACACCCAGGATTAGTGAGTTTTTTAACCTTAACGATTTTTTTAATATATTTTTTAATAAGTCCTACAAATATGAGATAAACGGTTAAATACAGGTTAATTCATTGGCTATATAGCACTAAAAAGGAAAGAGATAAACGGAGACTAGAGGCTTTTTAGATGTGGTCCTATAGAAGACTATTAAGAATTTCCTGGAGAGACCACATTACAAATGAGGAGGTTCTCCAAAGAATCAAAGGAGGAAAGAATCTGCTCAGGACCTTATCCGAAAGGCGTGCAAGATGGATCGGCCATGTAATACTACAAGAAGGCCTCTTGCATGCCATAATGGAGGGTATGGCCGAGGGGACAAACTCTAGGGGACGCCGACGCCGAGAGTACCAGGAGGACCTGCTGGTGGACGTGCGCTGCTCATCATATGCAGACTTCAAAAGAGCCGCACAAGACAGGGAAGAATGGAAGAGAAGAAAGGGGAAATTGCTGCAAACCAATCCCAGGATTGAAACCAGAGAGAGAGAGAGCTAGCACTATAATAAGTTTTTATGTCTTCATGTTAAAATTCGAAGGTATGATTTTTTTTTATGGTGGCGAAAAATTAAAAAAAAAGGTCTCTGAGAAATCTCGAGCAATCGAGGCAAATTTATTTATTTGGCCTGATCGCTCCAGTGGTATTAAAAAAGTGGACAATAATTAAAGGGATATTTTAATCTATAAAAGTCACGTAAAATGGAATTACACCGTTAAATAAAGCTTTCAAAGTAGAAATAATAAATATTTACTAACTAAACTAACTAACTAACCATCACGCCGTTTCCCCGCAGGGGTAGGCAGAGAGGACGGACCGCCAAACAACTCGGTCTTGGCACACACTCTTTGCCTCACTCACATTCATACATCGTCTCATACATACTCTTCTATTATTCTGACTTTTGACATGGCCCGTCTCAAGTATCTGATTCACTTGATCGTGCCATGTCTTCCTCGGGCGTCCCCGACTTCTTCTACCATTCACATTTGCATCATATATTCTTTTTACACTACTTTCTTCGCTCATTCGCTCTACGTGCCCAAACCATCTGAGGGTCCCTTTCTTAATTTTGCTCATTATACTTACATAAGCCTTACATTCTTTGCGGATATCCACATTTCTAACACGATCATACATGGTTTTACCACACATACGTCTCAGGGATCTCATTTCAACAGCATTCAGTTTACTTTCATCCTTCCTCTGCCAGTTCCATGCCTCACTGCCATACATCAGGGTAGGTACCAGGACTCCATTGTGGACTGCTAGCTTCGCTTTTTTTGACAGTTTTTTATTAGCGCCAACAGCATTCAGTCCTCCATTAATGGAGTTACCGGCATTTACCCTTCTTTCGATATCTCTATCAGCCTTCCCATCTCTCGTAAACATACTACCCAGATAAACAAACTCATCCACCTGCTCCAAGTATTCATCATTCACAAATATATCGCACACTGTTTTCGTACTCTCCCTTTCAAACACCATGACTTTAGACTTACTTACATTCATCATTAACTCATTCTTCATACATACTTTGTTCATCCTAGATACTAGAGACTGTAGATCTTCCATAGTGTTAGAGATCAGCACCGCATCATCAGCATACAACAGGCAACATACTTTCAGACTATTCAATTTCGCGCCCAATCCCACATCTTTCAATTCTTGCATACAATTATCCATGTATAGATTGAATAACCATGGTGACATTACGCAGCCTTGCTTAACACCTTTTGTGATGTCAAACCACCCCGTAAAATCACCGTTCACCCTAACACATGCAACGCTTCCCTCGTACAGAGACGCAATTGCCTGTATGAGATTTGCATTCACTCCATACTTGGACAACACCTTCCATAGCTTTTTCCTGTCGACTCGGTCGTACGCTTTTTGAAGATCTACAAAGGCGCAGAAAAGTTTCTGGTTTTTCGCCAGAAACTTCTCAGTGAGCATACGCAAGGAGAAAATCTGGTCCATGCATCCCCTTCCACTCATAATGGCACCTTGCACATCCCATATTTTATCCTTTGTTTCCGTTCTTACCCTTTCAATCAATATTCTTCCATACAGCTTGCCGACAGAACTTAGCAGGCTAATAGCCCTATGATTCCCACATTCCATGCGTGACCCTTTACCTTTGTACAACGGCATGATTACAGCCCTCCTCCAATCTAATGGCGTGTAACCCTCCTCTAAACATTGATTAAAAAGTTTGCACAACCATGTGAGAATAATATGGCTATCTCCTTTAAAATATTCGGCAGCAATATTGTCGAAACCAACAGCCTTACCATTCTTCATGCATTTAATCGATTTTTTTATTTCATCCATACTGATTTTGATAACATTCACTCCGTCATCGTTCATTCCCGATTCAACGCTGGACTCACTATCACCCGAGTTGCTTTCGAAGACTTCCTCAAAATATTTCATCCATCTTTCTTTTATTTCTTCTTCATTCGTCAACATTCTTCCATCATTCGATTTTATCACTTTCATTCTTCCGTTCTCTGGGCCACTCCGGGACCTTTTGACTTCCTTCCAAAACAGTTTAATGTTTTCTTGGAAGTGTTTTGTCATTTTTATTCCCTCTTCATCTTCCAGGCGTTTCTTTCGTTCTTTCACTCCAACACTTACTCTTTTCTTGCATCCCTTGTATACTTCTTTCGCTCTATCTCTCTCTTCGCTTGAAGCACTGTCAGTCGCTATCAGACGTAACCAAGCTTTCTTTTTCTCTGAGACCAGTGCTTTGATCTCGTCATCCCACCATGCATCGCCTTTCTTCCTACCTTGCTTACTTATTCCACACACGTCTCTAGCAGATTCGCACAGACTAACCTTTATGTGGTTCCATGTTTCGTCTATGCTTAGACCGTCCATTTCTTTCGCATTCAATCTCATTTCTGCACATTTCTCATACTCACTTCTCACATAATCGTTTTGCAGTTTTTCTATTTTGACTCTTGTTGGAGCTGATACCGTTTTCACTTTAGAGCGCCATCCGCGAAAGAGGTTTACTCTTGATACCACCAGAAAGTGGTCAGTTTCAACCTCAGCCCCTCTGAAAACTCTTGTGTCCTTGGTAACGGCTCTCAACCTAGAGTCAATTACTACAAAATCAATTATTGATCTTTCATTTCCTCTTTCCCACGTATATTGGTGGATACCTTTATGATCGAAAAAGGTATTCGATACAAACAGGTTCCACTCTAAACATACTTCAAGTATTCTATTCCCATTTTCATTCGTCCTTTTATCCCCGAACTTACCTAAGGCTGAATCAAATCCGTCACGTCCAATTCCCACCCACCCATTCAAATCGCCCGCCATTATAATCCTTTCATTCAAATTTTTTAATCTCATTACGTCGTTCACACCAGTCCAAAAATCATCTTTCACTTCGTTGCTTTCAGAATTAACAGGAGCGTAGCAAATAACAAGAAACACCCTTGTCAAACCAATTTTGAAACGGATCCACATTATTCTCGGACTTACACATTCATACTGCAACATACATTCAACCATTCTGGGAGACAGTAGCGCTGCAACACCCTGACAAGCCCTCTCCGTATCTGGTCTCCCAGACCAGATGACGAGCCTATCGTTATGCTGCATTGTACCGCTCACTTTTTTCATACTCTCTGTCACACAAAGTACGTCCAAACATTTACTATCCATTGTATCGCATAATTCATTCATCTTTCTGTCCATCCCTCCCCTGATATTCCATGTACCAATTCTACATTGTTCACGTTCCGTCCTCCTCTTTGCGCAACCGAAGGGTTGGCGATGTGATGGGTAGCGAGCCTCATCGACACACTATTTACTAATTTACTATTAGAATTTAGTAAATGTAAATAGTCTTAATGGAAAATAAGTAGTAAGTTTAAATTATGATAGAACTATTCGAGTTAAAAGCCGTGTGAATCCAAATCCTAGGAAGCCGATTATGAAAATTAAACGACTAGTCTTTGGGGATTTTAAGATACCGTTTGCGTCGATTTATTCTAAAAATTATTCCACTCTTTTGAGTTTTTGTAAGTGCAAGTTTCAATTTCGTCCATTATTATCAAAAACCTGTAGAAATCGTACGGGAATCATGGCATTTTATGCCAATTCTTCGACGAAACAGATTTTCAAAAATAATTAAAATGTTAAAGGAACTAAATTGGTTGACCGTGAAACAGATGCTGACCTTGAACACGATGGTATTTATCCACAAAATATTGAACAACACGTTACCAAAATACTTCTCAAATAAAATTGTATAGAATAAAGACATTCACAGATATAACACAAGGACGTGCAAGGAAATTAGGCTACAAAAAAAGGACAAAGCGAATACGCAGAACAGTCTACTGTACAAGGGAATGAAGTTGTATAACACACTACCAGAAACTTTAAAGTCCACACCAATTGGAAAGTTCAAGATGTATTGTAGGAGCTACATAAAACTTGAAAAAATATAGTGAATGTGAAATATTATAATCAATTAGAAATTTGTAAACTTAAATGTACAAATTACTAAAATAAAAAATTATTATTATTATTAATATTTTAAGCATGACACAATGACGGCCTCCGTAGTTGTTTTACTTCGTACTCAATGAATTCATTTAAAATAATACATAGTATATTTGCGTCACTTTCGAGAGTGAGAGATACTCTCAGTATCGCCTAGGTGTAAAACCACCATTCAGAAAATACGCTTTGCTCGATATGGTTTCAGCCGTATTTTGTGACAAGATCTGAATAGACAGTTGCCCACCTTTCTCTTTCCTATCTCCTTCCCATCCTTACTACCTTCAGCCGCACAACATTCAATTCAATTCAATTTATTCTTTTTTAAAACATATAAAATTAAAATTTCAAAGCCTTTTAAAATAGAGAAAATATTAAGATCCAAACAGATTTAAACAATTTATACATCAATGAAGCACAATCAGACTAACCGTAACAAGACTTGTCGTTTGAATTGTGCTTCATTGATGTTAAACATATAGATATTTGAAGTGATTCTATTTAACAACAAGACAGCTCTCCCGACTGGCATAACCATTGGCAAGTTAGTTCTGCAAGCCGGGAGATAAAACAGTCTACGCTGTCGATGATGGAGATAACCATTTTTTTATTTTTTTTTATTTTTTTTTATTCATCATATAACTTTTTATACAGTTTTTACAGGTGATTCGACTACCACGCTAGGCACATGCCCGTATTATAATAATCGAATTATGAATATATATTTATATAAATGTAAGAAATGTTATTGGTTAATATATAGTTCAGTTAGGTACAATGTTTTTGTATGACAACGAATTCTTTAAGGGGTTTCTCAATTAAGTAGATAATATTTATATAATAATAAACATATAAATAAACCCTTCTTATTGTAGGCTGCCGTTTTGCTTAAATAAAATAGGTACATAAATACATGATAAGTAGATAAATAAATGAATGACTCTTCTTGTGGAGATGTTGAAAATAAGTCATCCAAATATAAATATTATTGTGATAATTATCAAAAGTTTTTTTTTTATTTGAATTTAAAAAAATAATAATAATAAAGCAAATTCACTTAATTTGTAGACTTCACGCATTCTTTAAAATATTTCCTCCCGTTTGTAAATAACCAAAGATATTCAAATACAGAAGAGATATGCTATGGTGTCCGCGCAACTGTCGCCTGACTACGCGCTAATTAGCGTAGTTTTCATACAAAAAGAATTTGTTCATTTCGTTGATTTTTTGAAAATGTGCATTAATATTAATTAACAATATATTTTGAATAAGGAAAGAATTCGCTCATTTAGTTTAGCGTTCGTATGGTTTATTCGTTAATTATTTGTTCTTTTAGTTTATTTGTTAATTGGTAAACAATATCGGCGACACTTGGAAGCGCAGACCCACATAGTAAAAATAGCAGATAGCACATCTACTTATATTTTAATATCTTTGTAAATAACCAATCCTGTACACTTATGATATAAAGCTTATCAGTTTTCGATTTCCTAGTATCAATACTCAATGAGTTGAACATTTTGGGGGCAATATAGGAGAACTGTCGCTGTGCGAAAGTTGTTTTAGTTGTAGAAATTATGCATTTTAGGTGTGACGAGTACCGAGTGTGAATTTTTTTTTTTGTGTTTTTTCCATCAAATAAATTTTTTATACTACCTTCAACATCGAAACTAATGCTCTCCATGATAGCCGAGTTTTCAAACATACCCCATTTGGGATGCCATAGCCTCACCGGCTCCAAATTGAAGCAGTTGGGACTCTTTTATGGTATTCACATTTAAAAATAATTACAGAATAGTGAACATTTTAAAAGTGATCAGCTGGTGTAAAAACATTTTTTTTAACACAGATTTATTTACGATTGTTATATTAAATTTCTGTTACGACATAGCAAAAAGACAATAATTGTTTTATGTCGTCAAGCAAGTAAAATTCCAAAGGTTCTCCATTTCGGAAAATCTTTCTCGCAAGGAAACTTAAATCTACATTAAATACCTCGATTTAATTTTTCCGCCCGCTTCACTAAACGCGCCACGGTGAAGGTCTTATTATTCTTTAATTTCCCGTGCAATTATTTTCTTATGCGACCTAAAAACTTTTCAGTTTTTCATTTTTTAACGAGTCCGATTTTATCATTTCAGCGCTGAAATTATACTCTGGAAAATTAAACATGTATTATGAATGCCGGGTACATTTGTTTAATATTACTTATCACAAAAAATAAAAT
This sequence comes from Limnephilus marmoratus, assembly GCA_917880885.1. NCBI lineage: Eukaryota > Metazoa > Arthropoda > Insecta > Trichoptera > Limnephilidae > Limnephilus > Limnephilus marmoratus. The sequence continues at coordinate 43,378,509 of OU862908.1, forward strand.
ATTTAATGCAAACGTTCATATATTCCTGGAACGCATTTAAAATCACTGGATTGCATATCATACGACTTGAATGAAAGTATTTTTATTCAAACGTAGTACTTAAAAAACAATTTTCATAGGAGTGGAAAGAAGGCATAGGTACATCGGCATCTATCACAATTTTTAAATGGTTTGTGTATTTTGTTTTATTCTTTATTTAAGAATCAAACCGTTGAAAATGAAAGTATAAACGTAATAAAAAATTACGTGTTCAAAACCTATTTCTAGAAATGGATTTAGCCGTGTTTGGTGACTAGATATGAATATCCTCCTTCCTCTTCGACATCTCCTTCCCTACCCACCACTTTCAACCTATACAGAATACCACTAGCCTACTCAAATTAGTTTTTGGCCACTGGCTCCAGACGAGAGCAGTTGGGTTTTAGTGCGGTATTAACGAAAAATTCAATTAAATTAATAAATAATGTTTTTTTTTAATATAATCCTACTACAATACACATAAGATATACATAACTTTAAACGAGAAAGAAGATAAAAGAAAATTACAATAATACATATTTTAGAATTCTTGCCTAAAATTACTCTATATATATATATATATATATATATATACAATAAAAATATATATATTATATGCCAACAGTTTGAGTATGAAGTCAGTTTGCGATTGAGAGAAAGAATATATTAATTTTAACCAATGCAATATTAATTAATGGACTTTATTTGCATCATCCTGACTATAGAGGGTCTTTTTGCGATGAGGAAGGAATGAACATTGGTCTTGAAGAGACCCATGTTGTAGAAAGGAGGAAACACAGAGGCCGGTAAATCGTTCCACAGCCGAGCTGTTGAATTCAGGAACGAGTCGAAGAAGCGACCCGTTCTCATGTGACAAATGTCAACCGTGTACAAATGTTGGGCACGCGTTTGGTGTGTTTCCCGACTATGCACCGGTGCCTAAAGGATCAATGACGCTAATTCCTCGGAGCATCATCCATTGTAATACCGGTAGAACAAGGATAGCATTCCCACCCGACGCCTGTGCTCTAAAAATTGCAATCCATCTGTTAAGATGGGAGATCAATCAGATATGATTGGGTTTTTGAAACATTAAATTCAACGAGATTATTTTTATCCCAAGAGAAAACACTCCCGAGGTAACCGTCCATTCTTTGCTTCAAAGCCCTCCGAGCCGTTGACCTTTCCATTACCCTTGAAGTTTATTATTTCTGCAAAAACTGTCCAGAACTTTAAAAAAACAAAATAATATAGACCTACAATGCCATTCAAAAAAAAAATTAATCGTATCGGTGCTGGTTTTCTCGTTTGGGTCGATGAATATCGTGCCGCCAGATAAAGATTATCATAAATTATGTTTTAAGATTCTTAAAATAGAATGCAATAAAATGGTAAAACAAACATTTAAAATTTCATGTTAAACACGAAAAGATAAAAAAAAAGTCGACTCGGATTACAACTCCAAGCACACCATTTTGAATCTTTCAGAGATTTCTCGGAGAAATAATTTCTTGAGAGTCGTATTAAAAATGTAATTTTCATAACATTTTACAATTTAAAGTTATGACGTCACAAAAGCGGTGTGGTTTTATTAGGCCGCTCTATAAGAACATTCTTATGACTAAAATAAAATGTCAACACAATGGAAAAGTTATGACAATATTTCTTTACGTTTTTCGGTGCGTTTTACAGAGTTGGTTATATTATTATGAAGTATCCCGTAACAGATATTCATAAAAAAAAACAAATTAAGACGAAGAACGCTAAGACAGTTTTTAAATTTTTTAAATCATAAATGCTACATTAGGAAAGGAATATTAGACTTTAATGCTTCGTACAAAACCACGTTTGAATTATATGATATGCGTTATAATTAAAAGAATGCATGCAACTAAACAGAATACATTTGAATTACGCTGCCAAAATAAAACCACGTTTTATATTTATGAGTTTTTGTTTACTCTGTGCCACATCCACCGTATTTAATTAAATTTGAAGCAAACTTAAACAGAAAATAAACCTTAAGTAAAAACGTAGATGTGGTTCGCAGTGAGTCCTTGTCCGGTGAGAGCCTACGGTAAAAAAACACTGTAGTAAAGCACAAAAAGCAATGAACTGCCACCTCCAGGGCGAACAAAAGGCTTCAAGGGTCTTCAGACGAGAGGATATTCTGCTTCACAGGTATGGAATCATGACCAATCTCCTTGAGCAATCTACCGCAATTATTATTCCAACGGGCTTTGAATATGCTGGCCTTTCGTATCGCGGTACCTTCTTTACACATCATTAATTTATAATATGAGCTTGCTCGACTTTGATTTTTGGTAGAAAATGCATTCAGAGTACGGGAAATAGAGTAAGTTCCCCTCTAATCTGCTACAACTAAATGAATAATCGTGGGTTTCATTGCCTACAGCCTACATAATTAATTTTTTTTAAGTATTCCATATTATTAACCCTATTTGGAGTACCGCTTTCAGTATTTTTTCTGCGTGAAGATTTGTGAAGAAGTGCGTGCTAAATGTACAGTTTTTTTTTGTTTTCACTACATGAAAATGTCCCGTCTCCGATAATGTTTTATTAATTTTATAAAATTCCATACTGATTTTTTTTTTATATGGTAACACTTTGATTTCAGGCGAATTTTTGAATTTGACATTTAACATTCACTAGATTTATTATTTATTCTCTGTTAACTTATCATTTGGTTTGACGTTTTGACAGATGTTACGAAGAGAACCCCGTACATTTTATACCTTCTGTACCTGGTTTAGAGGTGTAATGGTAATGGTGCTGATTTTAACAAAAGTAAAGTGTTATAATATATTATTATTATTATTATTTACAAGTACAAGTACCTATATTACATTGGATTTAATCATATATTGAACATTATAATGATTATTGATCAATAAGATGGATCATGGAAAAAATATTCATAAGATGTAATATTTTTGGTGTGCCTCGTTATTCTCCTGTGCCATTCGTGTGGAAAACGTTCTAATTTTTTAATGATTTTCGCCTACGTAATTATCGTTTTTCGCACCCATAAAATTATGTCCCGTCTTTCCGGAAATTTTCAAAAAATCGCCAGGGTTCCAAAATTTTAATTTAAATTTGGCGCAAAGGCGCATTTTAGGGATGACGTTATAGCCAGAAATATGAGAATTGTCTAATATTGACTGGCGATTTTTTGTTGCTATCCAGGGAAATTCTGGTTTGAATTCCAATATAATATATATCGAATACATCGTTTCGACTAGGATAAATACATGAGATTAATTGAAGAATTATTGAAAAGTGTTGCTTGAAATGACCTTAGTCATTTGTAGAGACCAGATCGTACAGCAATTATTTTCCAACCTACCTCTGCTTCATCTCCCTTCCCTCCTCACTGCTTTCAATCTCACAACAAGTTACGAAGGATTTACTTTATAAAAGCACCCAAAAAGTATTATGTAATATTTAAATAACAATAATAAATAAGTTAACAAATGATATTAAAATTACAAAGTAAAGTAAAAGTGAACCAAAGAGTTTAAAGTTTAATCCTGCCTGCCTCCCAGTACCGTAGGGCGTAGATGATAAGTAATTATGATAATGTATGTAAATATTTCATGCTCCGTTAGGTTATTAAAATAAACATAAAATGAAAATATTTTAGTAATGTTAATAAATTCTACACTTCTTAATGTTCATAGATCTAAATTTAATTTTCTATATTTCGTGTTTTTTGTTAAATTACATTTCTATTGTACGAGTAATATCTATATATATTATAAAAGAAATGTAATTTAACAAAAAATATAAAGATAGATATATATTATATAAAAAAATCTCGTGTCACGGTGTTTGTGGTCGCACTCCTACGAATCGGCTCAACCGATTTTCATGATTTTTTATGTATATTTGGTAACAGAATAGAATAGAATAGGTCGTAAAGTATATTTATAACCTCCTACCCCCACCCTCCCATTTTTTTAATCGCGATCCTCCCATATTTTAAACGCGATTTTAATATTTTTGTTATAACATATTTAACCGTCGGTCGTTCGTATTTCAAACAGAACGAAATTATTTATGTTTTTTTTATGTTTTTTTTTATTATTATTAAGTTAAATATTTCGCTATCTTAACTTAAATACATAGTTAAATATATAGTACAGTAGTAAGAAGTAATATTTATAATTTTGTTCTAACATTTTGAGTTTAAATACTTTTTTTTTAAAGGTTTTTATATTATTTTCCGTTTTTAGGTTATCTGGAAGGAGATTATATATATTAACTCCCTCGTGACCAATACTGCTCTTGCCACTTTCAGTCTTGACAGTATTTGTGTACAATTTATTGTGTTGTCTAGTATAATGTTCGTGTACTTGTGATGTTTTTATAAATGTTGTGTTTGTGTGTATAAGTCCATTTTGTATTTTGTAGATCAAAAGACATGTGTTATATTCGTACAATGTTCTTATTTTCAAAACGTTCATTTCCTGGTATAGTTTTTTTGTGGGAGTATCTGGGTTATAGTTGAAGAGTTTTTTAATAACTTTGTTCTGTATTATTTGTAAGTCGTTTAAGTACGTAATGTATGTGTTTCCCCATATTTCTATTAAATAATTTAGGTGGGACTGGATTAAGCTAAAGTATAAGCCCCTCTTTACCTCTGTTGGTAGAAGATGAGCAATTCTACCAAATACACCAAATAATGGGATGATTTTTGTTTTTAGTTTTTCTGCGTGTTGTTTAAATGTTAAATGTTTATCAATATATAAGCCCAGGTATTTTTCGCTATCTAGGATATGTAGGTCTCTTTCTTCTATTTGTAATGGTTTATGCGATGGTATTATTCTTTTAGGTGAGCTTAAAATCATGTAACCAGTTTTATTAATATTTATTGTTAATATATTTTTTATTAGCCAATCGTTTAGTACATTAAGATCCGTTTGAGATTGTTCTAATAGACTTTCTAAGTTTTTGCCGAAGTAAAAAATTGCCGTGTCATCTGCGTATAAGAAGATTTCACCATGTAGTTTTAGCTGACAGATGTCATTTATGTATATTTGGAATAGAAGTGGCCCCAGTATTGATCGTTGTGGAACTCCGTAGTTTATACTCTCGAGTTGGACTGTTTTTATCTCCTATGTTAACACATTGTTTTCTGTTGGACAGATAGGATTTTATTAGTTTGATAGCTGGACCGCTTACACCTGTTTTTTTCTATTTTTTTAATCAGTATTTCATGACTTACGGTATCAAAGGCTTTTTGAAGGTCTACGAGAATTGCTATGACATAGTTTTTATTATCTATGCTAGTTCTAAGTTTATTTATAAGATCATTAGTTGCAGAGAGAGTATTAGATTTTTTTCTGAAACCGTATTGTTTGGCATATAGAAATGATTTTTTTTTCAGAAAGTGGTCTAGCCTATCGAATATTAATCTTTCATATATTTTTGATAGAATCGGTAGGACAAAAATGGGCCTATAGTTAGATGTTTGAGTTTTAAAGCTCCCTTTATACAGGGTGTCCGGGGGTAAAGTGCATTAACTTCGGGAGGTAATTCTACATGATATTGTAAGTAAAAAAGATAAATAACTTTTTTCGATATTCCAACTTTTAGGGGTAGTTTTGTGGTAAAAACGTAAAATTTGACCGGCGTGCGCGGCCAGCTTTATTATTTTCCACTGTTACGATACGGGCCAGTCACTACCATTTATTGTTGCCACGATCGCGCTCGGCAGGCTCCCGGCAAGTAAGATCGTACCTCACACTAAGGATTTTTAGTAGGTAGATCTTTTTGTATGGGAAAAAAAATGTTGGAATTTCGAAAAAAGTTATTAATCTTTTTTACTCCTACCATCATGTAGAATCACCTCCCGAAGTTAATGCACTTTACCCCCGGACACCCTGTATATTGGAATAACCCTTGCAATTTTACAACTGTCCGGAAATTGACCTTCTTTCAGGCTCAGGTTAATCAGTTTAGTGAGTGTAGAAGTTAGTAGTGGGGCAAGTTTTTGTACTGTTGTACATTTTAGTTGATCATATACAGCACTCGCGTTTGATTTTAGGGATTTTATAATAGCTAATATTTCGGGTTCAGTTGTGGGTTGTAAGTATATTGATTACTTTAATGTAATTTTATCATCCAGTTTATGGGTGTATTTGTTACATAAAAGATTCTGTAACAAGGTGTGTGCACCCTCTTACACACACTTTATTTATAGTTTCGGTGTGTGGCACCTCTAGTGCTTGATTATTGACATTTGGGCATTGGTAATATTGCGAGCCCTGCAATATTTTTGTATGCAACAGTTGCTGATCCTGGACAAATTCAAATCAGGAGATTTGAAAAGAGAGCTCCTCATTCTTGGAGCAGCCACAGGTGACCTCGGCCACCGTCCCTGTGGCGGCTCGACGTAATCAAAGAGTCATATTCGCCATTATTTTATCAACATGTGAAGATTGATATATATCCGCGCCCATCAGCGGCATCCATCATTGAGGACCATCAGGTCAATGATTAAAATCCTGGATCAGCAGCGGAGTACCGTGGGAGCCCATTATTTCTGCTGGTTAAAAAACACATCCAGCATCTGCGGACGCAGACATGACAAGACCTTCCGACTACACCTGGAGCCAGAGGTGCTCGCATAGATGCGGCCGAAGATCGCCCACCTTGGCCGTCATCAACATAGTCGGCTGGCTGGCAACCGCCCTGGGACGGGACGTCGCTGGGAAACCGCGGGACTGGAGGCCTGATTCGTCGCTCCAGCCTGCCGTTCAGCACATGTCAGCAGCGGAGGGAGCTGACCGCAAATCTCCGAAGGCAGCAAGCAGCATCATGGATCGCCTACGTATGGCATCACCCATTCATCAACTTTAAACGGTACTAACGCTCCATAACATTGCCCATTCAGATTTACCTGCCAGATTTACCATTCAGATTTGCCCATTTAGTCTAGCCCTGATTTTTTAATTGTATCTACTTATAAATAAACTAATTTAACTGTCTCAAAGCAATAATCTCTTTTTATTAAATACCCTATCATACAAAGTATACATAGCCGCCTGTTTAAGGTCCACGCCTGAGATACAAATTCTCCAGAAATAATCTCACTTGTCTCTTGCTCTCCATCTTACATTGGAAGCTTATATATCCATAACATTTTGGCTCCAACGAAATATTTTCATAACATTTTGGCGCCAACGTGCTCTCTATCAAATATTCTCATAACATTTTGGCGCTCCAACGTGTGTTGTGCTCGATTGGCTAATACTTTGTGTGAGAGGGTTATTTTTTAATAATCTCTGAAAAAATAACGTCGATTGATGTGTCAATCATTGTAAAAATATCATATATTATCTTCACAGTTAATCTCAGTTTATTGTAACATTTTTTGTTGGCAATTCTACAATGCTAATTTTCATTAAATCTATCTACCTACTACCTACCTTGCCATCTAAAGTTCAAATTCTGATAAAGTAATATTCAAATTCGACTTCTTACAAATAATAATGTTACATATTTGCTACCTGCTATTCTTTATTATTTTGCAATTTATTTTTCTAATTATCAATTCTGTCGTATTTTCAACAACAATGCATCATGTATTTTACGCAGTCAAAATTAAGAATTATTTTCGACAATAATTTCTTTCATTGTAGGTAGTCAGTAACATTATGGCGCTCAACATAATTTGATATAAATCTTTTCAGATAATATAGTCATAAAATTTTATATTTTATTGCTTGATGGTAAATTTCTTGTCCGACACTATGTCACATTTCAATTGTACCTAAAGATTCCCGCATGGTTTCTTTTGTAAAGATGGATTTTCAATTCATATGTAACAATCATATTGTTGTTTGCGATTATGGCGATTTTATTTCATACATACTATTGGAAAATTTTACGGTTGTGTAAATGCTTTACTATGTATATTAAATAGTGTTTATCTACAGATACGCGTTAAACCTATTGATTTTTTTTTAATTTTCGTGTGCGTCGCTTTATTATCAACTGTCAATTCGCGTACGTTATTTTTAACCTCAAAGAAGTTGATATCAAAGTCATTGTGTGCATTATAAAAAGTCTTAATTTTACACAGGTATTTCAAATTGATTTAATGTCACTAATCTCGCGACTTACATTTCCGAGCAAATTTTCTTGCATTATATTATAATTATTCAGTTTATATTACGCAGTGTAGTTACAAAGGTGAATACCAACTTAAAAATAAAATAAAAATTTGCAATACTATTTTTTCATCGGGTTAATAAAATGTGAAACTTGTCAATATCGTGCAAGAGTTTTTAAAAACTATTCTAGTATATTCAAATATCTTTTATGGTATTATTATTACGAAAAAACACATCCAGCATCTGCGGACGCAGACATGACAAGACCTTCCGACTACACCTGGAGCCAGAGGTGCTCGCATAGATGCGGCCGAAGATCGCCCACCTTGGCCGTCATCAACATAGTCGGCTGGCTGGCAACCGCCTGGGACGGGACGTCGCTGGGAAACCGCGGGACTGGAGGCCTGATTCGTCGCTCCAGCCTGCCGTTCAGCACATGTCAGCAGCGGAGGGAGCTGACCGCAAATCTCCGAAGGCAGCAAGCAGCATCATGGATCGCCTACGTATGGCATCACCCATTCATCAACTTTAAACGGTACTAACGCTCCATAACATTGCCCATTCAGATTTACCTGCCAGATTTACCATTCAGATTTGCCCATTTAGTCTAGCCCTGATTTTTTAATTGTATCTACTTATAAATAAACTAATTTAACTGTCTCAAAGCAATAATCTCTTTTTATTAAATACCCTATCATACAAAGTATACATAGCCGCCTGTTTAAGGTCCACGCCTGAGATACAAATTCTCCAGAAATAATCTCACTTGTCTCTTGCTCTCCATCTTACATTGGAAGCTTATATATCCATAACATTTTGGCTCCAACGAAATATTTTCATAACATATTTGTTGATTATATTATCAGCCAAAGAAGCGCCAATATTACAAAAGTAGTTATTAAAGTATTCGCATATCTTCATGTCGTCTGTGATAATTTCATTACCGTTCTTTAGTTTTGTACATGGTTTACTTTGCGTGTTTGTTTGGTTCTTGATGATGCTGTTTATTACGTTCCAAGTCTTTTTGGTATTATTTTCACATTTTTTAAATAGGCTGCTGTGGTATTGTTTTTTTAAGTTTCGTTTTTTTTATAGTTATGTCGTTACGTATTTTAGTAAATTCTGTTGTTAGTAATAGGTTACAGGGTTGTTTTTTTTAAATTTTTAGGTGCAGTTTATTTCTTTTTTAATCATTTTTAATAAGTCCTTTGTTATCAAATCAGGAAGACAGGTTTTATTTGTTTTTATTGTTATTGAACTGTTGCAATTAATTTTGTTTATCAGATAGTTTACAAAGTTATTGTAGTTCAGTTCCGAGTCCTCATTATTGTTTATAGAAAAGGGGTTTTGTCGGATATCCTCCTCTAGTTTATCATAATCAATTTTTGTATATTTGTAAGAGGATTTTTGCGAGTTTTTTTAGTGTACGTATGAAGTATGTCAAGAATCAGTAGGTTGTGATCAGATATTGAGGTGTCACAGTTGAATGTTGAATGTTGTTGAATGGCAGATGGCGCTATGTCCTCCTCATCGAACTTCCACCCACACCTGCGCAAGTCATTCACGAGAAGCGTTGCGTCAGATTTTGTTTATTTCATGGTCGTACTTTGGGATAAAAAATATATATCACTTTTTTTTCACTTTTCATTTAACTTTTAAGAGATCAAATAATTAATATGTTCGTTCATTTAGTGATATACATTGAATTGAGAAAATTAATGGTTGGTGTTTTAGATTATAGATCCCATCCCCACACGTTTGCTTACTATTTAACAAGCAGAATATTCACTAGAAATAATTTATATGCCAGAACAACGTTTGCCAGGGCAGCTTGTGTAGATATAAAAACATTAAAATATGAATTTTAGACTAGTTTGCATAGTCAATCTAGCGTTCTAATATTCAATAATCGTTATCAAATTCTGTGTATTATCGATAATGCCAATCATAATATGGCTGCGGCTTGATAAATTGAATTGTTAATTATAAAACTAATTTAATTTAATAATTTTCTCACTGTAATTTTAAGCTGGGTATCGTCAAACACAAATTTTAATCACTAGAGCTAATTTTATGCGGACATTATAGCATAATCTCGATTAATTAATTAAATTCTTTTGAAAATTGGCATTATTTTTTCATGACAATTGTTGTTTTTAAATCTTACCTCAAACCCTACTGTCCATGTCAAGCTGTGGGGTATTAACGAAATCTTCTTTGTAAAAATTGTGAAATACTTACTTAAAATTATTATTAACTAGCTGGTTCCCGGCAAGCGTTGCAATGCCATTCAAAGAAAGAAATTGATTCTCCCTGCACGTCCTTTCCCGTGCGTCCCCGTTCCCTTCCACCTTCCCCGCCTTCCCCCTCCCTCGTCTCTTTCCTCTCCGCAAACCCCACCTCCCCCGTTCCCTTTCCTCTGCCTTTCCTCCCTGCCGCTAAAATATATGAAATACAAACATTTTCATTTATACAAATTTCATAACGCCATAGCTTACCATTATATACAGCCTATGTTACTCGCTGATAATGTAGATTTCTATTGGTAAAAGAATTTTTAAAATCGGTTTAGTGGTTTTTGCGTGAAAGAGTAATAAAAACACATGCATTCATATAAACGTTTGCGTTTATAATATTAGTGAGATATGGGTACCTGCCGCTTACCCAAAAAATCCTTATGCCAGTGATTATCGAATAACGCATCGATGTGACATTAGAAATAAATTTTTTGAGTAATATAATCACCATTACCCCATTTTTTTCAAATTCTCCCATTTTTCGATAAAATAAATTTCCTCACTTATTAGAATGAGAACGGGACAGTGCTCCGTTTCACCTCACCTTAATAAAATTCACGAGCTTGACCTCTAGATTATACTTACTGCAATCTTTAAGTGGTAACTTTAGTAAACATATTTTTGGTTGTCCTTCTCTAAACAAAAACCCTCTTTTCTATTAGGCCTTATCAAAAAATACCCCCCCTACGTTCAACATTTCATCTCATTTGAGCCAAAACCCGTCTCCAATCTTCCGTTCATATGTGATAATTGACTAATAATAATAATAATAATAAGCCTGTTTTATTTCTTGTTTTACAGTAGTTGGTAGTTACAATATTACAATAAACTCAAATTTGATTTGTATTAGTAAGTTAGCTTAGATTATGTTAGTAATATAAGTATATGTTTTTTTTTTTTTTTTAAATATTGATGATTTAACAAGAACCCCGGTTTGGGTAAAGGCCTCCTCCAAAGATGTCCATTTTTTCCTGTCTTGTGCTATGGAGTACCAGTTTATGCCAGTTGATCCTTTCTGTAGCAAAGTATAAAAGTGTTGTGTTCTTCTATTTTGTTGCCCTGTCGTCTAACTTCCTAAATTTCCATAATATCTTAGTTAATTTTACTGCATTCTTCCAGTTATATATTCGGTCGTATTATGACAGGGTGTTGACGTTGTATGTTATAATTTTTAATTGACGGCTTAACTTTAAGGTTGAGCTTGAGTTTTGTATCTTTGGAGGGTTTTGGTCATAATCTTCCACGGTGACCAACCGGGTTGGAAGATTTTTTGTGTTTTTTATTGAAGTTTGTTTATTTGTGGTATCGGTGTGAAGAGAGGGGGTTAGTTGCTATGCATTTTTTATTCGTTGTATTTGTATTTGTCAAGAACTTCAACATGTTTGGTTTTTTAGCTCCTACAGTGACACTATTTGACCTTGTTTTTCGAGCCAGACTGTTGTTGTTTATTCTTTTTTGTTTTATTTTCTTGAATATGAATATTTTCAGGGGATATTGAGAGATTTCTCTTATTCGCTGTGTTCCCGATTTTATCCAGTATTATAAGTTTATCGTATTTTATTATGGCAGTGTTTCCTTTTTCTCTCTCAATCTTTATTTGCTCTTGTAATTCTTTTCTTTTATTTAATATATAACGTGGATAGTCTTCTTTTATGCAGTATGTTGTGTCTTTCAGTGTAATTTTTTGTTTAAATATATCGATTTTCAATCCTAGATTAGAAAAAGTGACAACAATTGGTCTAGGTCTTCCATCCTTTTTTCCAATTCTCTTTATTTCTTGTATGTCTCTTCGTTCAATGTTTAAATCAAAGTATTTTTTAATAAATACAACCAAAGTATTATCAAAGTTTAAGTATGATGACTTTTTCTCTTCTATTCCGAAAAATACAATATTTCTTTGTCTTGCTTGTTTTTCCAAGAAATAAAGACGTTTCTCTTGATTTTCGACTTTTATTTGGAGATTGTCATATTTTTCTTCTAATATTCTAAATTTTTCTTCAATGATATTATTTATATTTTGTGTTACTTGTTCTGTGACTTTTTCTCCGCTTTTTTGTATGGTGAGTTTTTGTTCATCTAACTCTTTTTGGATGTGACGAAGAGCATTCATAATTTCCTCCATGATTTGTGAGATGGTTTTTAATTAAATTGTTTACAATTTTATTTAGTACTTGTAGTGTCCTCTAGTGGTCTTTTTCTAAACTATTAATGTCCTCCGAGCGGTATCCTCTGTTGGTTTACTTTGGATTAGTTGGTGTGGCTATCTATAGACGGTGTTTCGTGTTTTATGTGCTGCCTGTAGAACGTAGTACAATTAAGTTTCAACAGATGGCGCTTCAATTAGTTCACTGACAATAAATTGCCGAATCAAGAAGTGCTGATTTAGGTTATTTTCAACTGTTAATTGTAAATAGACCACAAAAGGTTCACTGATATTCATATTTAGTGACTTCCTAACGGGATTTTGTTCGTTTTGGTAATAGTTTTCCGGTAGTTATTGTTCGTTTGTCATAAAAGCTGGTAGCATCACTATTCAATTTATTCACTGTTTATAGGCAATCAAGTTATCATTTCACTGTGACTACATTATATGTTGTAAATCAGTTGTTTATATATCCATTATATTCTATTGCACTGGTTTTTAAGCACTGATTTTATTTTTAAATTAACAAAATCCACGGAGCTAATGTTGAACTTGGTACAGTAGCGCCCTCTCTCCAGTCAGTCCGATAATTGACTATTCAAATAAAATTATTTTATTAATTCATCTTTCCCTTCTCCATAATTTGAAACGATGGTCAAGAATTTAGAACTTAGTTGGTTCCCAATTAGTGGTACGCGTATCCCCAGAGATACGTGAGATTGCTAGATTACGAACACGATAACATTAATATCGCCCAAATGTATTTTGAGTCATTAAATCAACGAAAAAACTCCCACAGAGCATATCTAAAGATGATACAAGCCCAGAGGGAAATTATTTTCCTCAAGGACTCTTTTAAGGAACTAATGCATTTTTTTTAAATCTGCGACTGACAACGTAACACAACCATTTCCCCAGAAATATCGTCCCAATGGAACTGGGTAAACAACCTTTTCCTCAACCATTTCACCTACCATCTACTACCTCTCTGACCCAGAGGAATTAATAGACTCATTATAATAATCTCATTCAACACGAGAATTGCTTCGCAAAGAAAGAACTTGTATAACGTTAACAAAGCATATATTTTTAGTGAGCTGTTACAATGGGAATACCTACTATGTACATGATGTTGTAAATTTTTTTCAAACTGCTTAGCAATGAAAAATTAAAAAAAGAGCTATTGTACAAATTAATATGAATGAGGAATATATATTTTTATTCATCTAAATTTAAAAAATGAAAAAAGTATAAATTTCAATTATAAACGACCGATGTACGTTGGTACACAAATTTGTACTACATAAATTAAAATTTCCATTGAAAAAAATGCCTTTTTTACGATGTTTTAATTTAGTCTTTTATATATCATGATATTTAAATTGTAGATGGTACATGATTCAAATATATCAGAGTATCGTGAAATAAAATCGTGAAAAATTAATTCTTTAATGGCCTATAATTTATAATTTTAAATATAAATAAATAAAGTGTAACATAAAGGTTCCTTAGTACCTTTTTTATATATAGAGCATAAGAAACTCCCTCAGGATGGTGGGAAGGAAAAATACAGTTTTCCCTCCGGTAAGGTTAGTTAGGCTAGGTGAATAAAAGATATTATCTCACAGTAACAAATACTACTATATTTATACATTCTTAAATACAAGGGTGCCCTTCAAGGGACCGGGATTCGTATTCCTAAAAGAAACAAAAACCATACTGAGAATTTAGCTGGAAGAAAGTTAAACATAAAGAAAAGAGCATACCTGCTGACCATGTAGGTATCTATTTAAATTCTATAAATTCTAACTTGACGCGAACGCATATTAACCGGCGACCACGTAGCGTGTGGAGGAAACGAGGTCCATGAGCATGCGGGATCTCCAGGTCAGCAACCAGGAAAGACCCCGAGGAAGGCTCCAGAGGATGGGGACTCCTCACCAGGGAGCAGGATCCAGCATCAGGTCCAGTGTACCGGTTGAACGCACCGGTGATTACTCGGTAGACCCCGAGTACCGCCCCGACCCGGAGATGAGCGCCGGGAGTCCATCTGCCACAAATAGGTACCGCCACGACCGTAGCAGGTCACAAAGCCTTGCCCACGCAAATCTCTCGAACACGCCAGCCGCGATTCCGTAGATAATTCAGAATCAAATTTGAACGCGGCGGTGTGTTAGTCTCGAAAACATGGCGATCTCTCTGTCGCTCCAGAACAATTAAAAATAAAACCCGTTCCACACACGGAACTACTTTCGGCTTGCGGTTAGAATTAATGACAATGGGTCAATACCCTTTATAAGGGTTAATAATTCAATTTGGGAGGCGGGAATGGGTATCGCCACCCCGGGAACCTATTGGATAACCAACACCTCTGCCATAGGTCACCCCAAGTGGTTCGCTACGTTTGGTGATTTAGCAGAGGTGCCCGGGTTCATGTTGTGAGGTTTGTCTAGGTCTTGGAGGCGGATGACCAGGACATACTGAACCCCAGATTCCTACCCACCCCCTTAACCCTTTTCCTTCCCAGAACTCTCCTCTCCTTCCTTTCCTTAAGAAAACCCCTCCACACAGCATCCCCAAAGATGACATAGGCCCTGAGGGAAATTATTTTCTTCAGGGCCTCCTGTGTGGAGCTCATGTAAAAAAAACCGTAAAAGTGATATTATCATATAATGAACACACAAACTTATATTTTAGGCGACCATTCGAATTAACGTCGGGCTCTCTCGTCGGACCACGGAGGAATAAAGAGATAGAAAGTAGGACTACAACATTCACGAGAAACATAGTGATGATGGCGGAAGAGGTGAGAGAAAGGAAGAGAAAAAGAGGGTCGATTGGGAAGTAATTTATTATTAGTTGATTAAGATCTGCCTATCAGAATTCACCATTAGGCAGGGCGACTCAACTGCTTAACGACTGTGCATTGAGCATCGACATCTTTAATGTCACCTACAGAGAATTCAGTAACTATCTCTTGACATACGTCACAACATAGTTAAACTGCCCCCACGTACTTTAAAAAAAAATTGTAATCTTCTCCATAATTTTTTTGTGTATAACTGTTTTATGGAGAACCTGAATAAAATAAATAAAATAAATCTCATCACCAAAAGCTCACCCATCACAAAAAACTAAAGGTATTTGAAATATCGTTTATCTGGAACGAGGAATGAATGTAAGGTAATATTTAATTTCGTGATTGAAATCCAACTTTCTATGTTAATTGAACCTTTGGTCTTTTTCACGAGATTTGTGACAAACTTTTCTTAGTAGATTTTACTTCTGAAAGCTGAATTCGTAGATTCGGGAAACCATCGCAGAACCTAGGCGACCCCTCCGCGGAACCTTAAAGTTCTTCGGGAATAGCGGCATATGTTAACACTTGCAGGTAAATCATTTTAAAGAGGTACATAGAGGTATATATTTTAAGAGCTGTAAATAGGCCCCTTCTGGTAAATAGTGTAGTGTAATGGTAGATTGGACAAGATTATTTGTATAAACACTTACCATTATCTAACAAAAAATATCTGAGCTACGTTATTATCGTGAAATAACATCATGAATAATTAATTCCTTAATGTCCTATAATTTATAATATTAAATGTAAATAAATAAGTAGCACATTTTTTATAGCGATACTTCACAAGAGTCTTAGCTGCTCCCGTCTGGAGCCAGTGAGACTATGGCATCCCCAATTGGGGTATGTTGTTGTAACGTTTCAATTCTGAATGGTAGTCTTACACCAGGGCGATACTGAGAGTATCTTCCCCTCTGGAACGTGACGCAAATATGCCATATTTTATTTTGAATGAATGAATAAATTGTGAAATATCACAAATTAATCACATAAAATTTACTTTCCATGCCGGGATTCGATAGTGGTGTATCGGATGGATAAAACAATAATGTAACTATGAAATAATTTGCCTGTACAGGAACTTTTGAATGTATTTGTCCACACTGACAGCATCTAAAGTTTCAAAAAAGTGTTTGGAGCTAGTTCGGAGCACCCTCCCACAGTCCCTATTTTATCCCACAAATACCCAAAGCTATGGATGCCTAGAATGCCTCTTATCAACTACGTTAAATTTAGACTCGCGATCAAATTAAAAAACCTGTATTTTTCATATTTTGAATTCTCTAGCTTCCTATCCAAAATAAAATTATTATCAAATGAAATTATATTTTGATCCATCTAGCACACTACTACGAAAATGAAGTAAAGTGAAACAAAAGTATTTGATATGCAATCATTTATTCATCATTTTTACAGTATGAACACGCATCTTAATTATAACATGGTTATCATTATCTTTAAGCTCTATTTACAAAAAGTAATCGGTACATTTATAAATAAAAAATTAATAAACGGGATACATGATTTATGTTTATTAAAAAATATGGTGTGAAATTTTTTATTTTTATGAAACAAAATGAATATTTTATCAAGAATGCGGATATCGTGAAAAGGCTTAAATATTTTTTAGTTAAAATTATTCTAAAACAAAAAATTTTAGAAATATGAAACAAATAGGCTTTTAAAGGAGGCGTTTAAACAAATTGCAAAAACTTAAACATGTATTTTTACTTGCAGTACAACATTGAAATTATTTTAAAAAGTGCTAAATGAAGGATGATTCGTAATGATGTTTATAAACAGAAATACTGTAAGTAATCAGTACATAGTTAGAAGCATAAGTCTTTACTTTGATACCTTACTAAGGGACGCCAACATCAATCTGTATTCAAGGATCTAGTTCTAATTGTCGATTTAAATTGCGACTTCACAGGTGTAAATTTATCGACCGTTGAGTGCTTCATAAGCCATGTAAAAAAATCTCGGAATATTTCAACATATGAAAAACTGTTTTATTAAAAAGGTGTAATTATTTCACTACTTACTGAAAAGATTTAAAATGGTGTTCCTATATATTAAAATAGAAAAATCCTCGACAATCTTCTGTTATTATTTTTTTGTGTATTTAATTTATAGAAATCCATTATTTAGTTTGATAATAACATTTTAATCAAATGCAATTTTTGAAGTTCTCTTTCGCCTTCCAAAGCTATGGTTAACGCCCGTGGACCGCGAAAAAGCTACGAAAATCAAGAATACCAATCTTTAAACAATGTTTTTGATTCAAAATAATATAAAACAATTTTTTTTAACTGTTACGCATATTTATAACAAAACTTTTTATACATAAAAATTGACCAGTCATGATTTAAAACACCCTTTTTCGATACTTTTCGCCAGGGGGTCCTTCAAAATAATATTTTTTTCACACTGTTTCGGAATTATTTTATTGACTAACACTTATAAAATTACTGCAAGCTCTGTCAAAATAAATACTTTAATATTTACATACATTATTTAATGTGTTTTTTTTTAACTCATTCCGCTTTTATTCAGCCTAATCGAGTATTTTGAATGAAAATGGCGAATGTTGAAATCAGATGAACAGTCATTATCCATAAGATCTTGCTCTGGGGTCCTGGTCTGCCGGGTGCGGAGCTTTTCACTAAAGAAAAAAAAACAATAAAATTAATTCGCAAAAATATTAAACAACACAACTTTGTTAGAATTACTTCACCAAGTCATACAATACGTAACATGCGTTCTAAAGCAGCAGAAATATTTGAGCTGTAAGCTCTGACGTCAGGATTCTTAATCGAACAATTTTTCTGTCTGGAATTTTTAGTTACTGTTTTCAGCTCAGAAGTTCAATTCCATTTTGAGCAGTAGAGCTATGTAATTCCCTTTGATAATAACCCACGCCTACACGAAACCAGCATGGCAACGCGAAGCACTGTAATATATAAAGTTACCCTCAAAGGAGTGCGGTATTCTCGAAGTAACACATATGTATGTATGTACACCAAGGAAGCCAACTGCTTGTACACTATAGACGCGAGACACTGAAGCGATCTAATGCACTTGTGCTCTAACAGAGGTGCCAACGCAATCACATCAAGTCATAATCGTATCATACAACAATTCGGTACTAAGAACCGCAAGATTCAAGAAATGTAGTACAACAATATTGCCATCGTCAAGCACAGAATTTGTAATTTTAGACAATATGAAAGAGTTAAAAATAACAACATATGTGTATATCTAAACCCACTTATTAAAAATACAAAATTAAACTTAAAATCTTCACTCAAAAGTCAATAGAAGTGTAAAAGGATGCGAGAAAAAATGTTAAGAGCGTTTAACCAGCCAGCGGACGAAAATCCACATTTCGTCGAAAGTTGTTCTTCCGATCGTGCAGGGCGGTTACAATGAGAAAGATTGATTATTCTCCGTACCAGCTTTTTTAAATTATTACTCAATATCGAATGTATTTCAATCCAAATTAGCTTTAATTTATACCTTCATCCAAAAATGCTGAAAGGGGTGATGATAAAACTATTAAAATAGTGTACTTTTTGTAGTTATTTTTTGATTATAAGTATTTATCATTTTTCAATAATGTCTAAATTTAATAAGAATGTTAAAAAAATCTGAAATATATTAGTTTGTAAGTGCGCAAATAAATACACAAATGGACCAATTTTCGTCAAGAAACACATGTACGTACATATTTTTTAATGATTTTATTGAAACTAAAATTAAAATTCTAATACATAACTTTGCTAGATATTGTATTGATTTATTTTACTGCATGATTACATTATTTGAAATGGGTGTGGTATAATACAAAAACTTTTTTGAAAATTTAACAAATCTGCCAACGACCTATGGAATAACCTTATTATACTAAAAATTAAAAAAAATCTAAAAATTTATTACATAACTATGCTAGATAAAAGAACAATCTATCGAAATCCATTTACAATTTTTTGTGGAAAAGAGTCAATACGTCTAAAAACTTTTTTGAAAATCACGTATTTCCGGCTTTCTCTGGTAATGCCCTCTTAAAATGAAATCTAACAAAATATTCAAGAAATGGATTTCCCAACTATTAACAAAGTAAGTACCTACCTAATGAAATAGAAAATAAGATTTTAAGCCTTTTTCAAATATTCACAAAAAAAAATCCAATTTCTTTGCGCCAACATGTAAACCATAATAACTTACTGACAATAACTTTAATGACGAAAAGGTGTACAAAAAACACTAAAACCTTAAAAGACAAAAATAATAACTTCCATAAGTGACAGAAAAACCTAAAAACTTCTGATCGACCCCTATAAATAATTTTTGAGAACACCAAAGTATTTTGAACGGATGGAGAGTGAATGAAGTGGGAATGAAATAACGTACCCAATTCTTATAAATGGTGAGAACATGGAGGGGCAAGAGGCATTATTATCAAGTACGGCCTATAAAAACCCCATAAAAAGCTAACTCTTTCGCTGCTTAACTAAACGCCAAGAGTGCGACCTACATCGTTTGAAAGTAATCTAGTTTACTCTCTTCACATGAAACCTTTCGCTTTTTGACCGTAGATATCCAATAACATCACTCTTTGCCACGTTACTATCCATCTCGCTTACACTTGCACGCTATTTTACTCTCAATTCTACGCGAATTTATAAAACTAGAAGTAGTAGGGCTTCTTCCATGTTTTGACTTGGGTTATTTTGAGTGAAGTTCTGGCGTAAGGAGGCATTGGGTGAAGAACTACTGATCAGTAAAAATAAAGTATTATTTTATAAAAATTTACGTACATCATTCTAATTACTGTGGCGTTGCAGTTTTTGTTAAAAAACTGACTAATATTTTGATGCATATTATGTTAGACTTAGTTACATTCCCCGACTTTATGTATGTCAAACGCAAACTCCTTGAGTTTTTGCTATGACCTCTAAAAATAATTTAGAAAGTATGTTATTTAGCAAAGATGTTCAAATCACTGCACCTATAACATTATTTTATTTGTGAACGACCTAAGAACGAGGGAATTGAGCTCTATTTGGAAACGGAACTTTGGTTACGGAGTGTTATTTATGAGCGTATTCTCGTTCAGAGTCGACGCCAGACCGACTCACATCTGTTCTGAGGTGGATGCATTTGAATACATTATTTCTACATTTTGTATTCTAAGCACTGCGGCAAGGGCCGGGTCAATCAAAAAATTACATCATAGATTCGAAAAATTATTCTGAAATAGTTCGAAATTGCAGTCCTGATTGTCTTGTCAGTGCCATTTTACGTATACTAATCCAAAAACGTCACATAAAATGTGAATTACCTAAGAACAGCGCTTCCTTGTTGTCGATGAGCGGCGCAACCCGCTCCGACAGCGACTCGCGGTCCGCGGTCAATAACGCCGCGGAGAGACGTGCGGTGCAGCGCGCACGCAGGTCCGCGCCCCGCAGGTGCTGCGCGTGCAGCCGCATGCGCAATCCCAGCGTGCTGGTCACCAGACCGTGGCGGTGCGTCATGAGCGTGTAGCGCACGAGCTCCTCGGTGTTTGTGACCTGCGGAATAGGAATTAGCTTAAAAATCAGAAATTTTCATTGTCCCAAAAATGGTGTTTTATTTTTTTTTTTTATTATATAATTAAGATAATCTACCGGAATCAGTACGTAGTGCAAGTGCATTTAGATTCGTATTTTACAAAGTAAATTTTTAAGAGTCTCTTTGGAATTCCTTACAACATGTTCTCAAATAATTAATTTCATAACCAGTCTTGCCCCGTCGGCGTCGTCATATCATTAATAATATTTTTTATACTAATGTGCTATTCAGAACGATGGCAACACTGGCACACAGGGCAGTTGTTTTTTTTTTACCGGTTCTGGTCACTTCTTGTACTTATACGGCATGCACAAATTGTATCAGGGCGACTGGTCACATTAATTAATTAATTTTAGACATGATTTCTCTCTAATAAACAAGAGTGGGTGATGACAACCGTATCATCCAGAAACGTACGGTTTTGACAACAAGATTATGTGTGGATTGTGCACGCAGATGAAGTGTTAATGAAATCATTTCGCCTCGTGTTGTGGAATGCGAAATATTTTTAGCGATCGCAATCTCTGTCATGCGTGTGCTATCTCCTTGTACTATCTGGCTGCCTTGTAGGTTATCATTGGCCTCCAAAAACCATTAACCGCTTCGCCAATCAGAAGAACACTGCATCAGGCCACCCTCTCCTCATCATCAGCTCTCCTGTCGGGACTTCGCCGAGTGGAGGTGCTTACAGTCCCCCGTATCTACTCTAGGTACCATCCGCAAGAAGCAGTGCCTCAACCTATCTGAACGGGAGCCCAGTCTCTGCATTTAATTGCATTTCCTTTTCAAAGGAAACTATTTTCCGTGAGTCATTTTTCTAACAACTAATAAACACACTTTCAATTTCTTCCAAACCTAGTAAGCCCTACTACGCCAAATTCTACTTAAAAAAAACTAATGCCCATACGTGGTTATGTGTAGAAAATGACACCACAACCTACTTCTACGTAACAAACTTGTTTTGGTCTGCACAACTAATATTTAGTTATATAAATACTGTACAAGACCCGTAGGCCTGCAAAAAAACTGTTAACAATAAGCGCCGGTACACAGAGACGCCTGACAATTCCAATGTCTTGATAGAGATGTATTCTCGCTTTGACAGCTGTTGAAGTTCCGTAGTAGATTAAGTATCTGGTTACCGAAGCATCCATGCTGGGTATCTTCCGCCACGCCATCGTGAGATGGAATGCTCTTGCATCGGAGTATGTAGGCTGCGCTGGATGCTGGTTGTGTATTATGTGAGATGGGCTGCGCTCCAGATGATGTATATTCTCGAGTTTGTTATGTATCCAAGAGAACAGAATCCTAGGCTAGGGCGGTCGCAGCCACTCACATCTTGATTGACTCCAGGGTATCGGTCTGCATTCTATTGGGCGTGCTGCAAGTGCATAGCACGCATCTTTAAATGGTGTCATCATTTGATAGACGGGGTCATCATCGGGTAGGTCTGCGTTTAAAGGAGCCCGAGGATGGCCAGGGCTTCGGCGTTATCATCAGGGCAGAGAGATGCAAGGCTCGATGCAAAGGGGCCCCGGGCTAGCAGCCCAGAGCAAGATGATCAGGGGTAGGGCAGCGACATCAAGAGCTTGGTAAGAATCAGCAAGTCCAAAGGAGCCCAGGGATGGCCATGGGGCTTCGGCGTTATCATCAGGGCAGAGAGATGCAAGGTTCGATGCAAGGGGGCCCCGGGCTAGCAGCCCAGAGCAAGATGGTCAGGAGTAGCGCAGCGACTTCAAGGGCTTGGTAAGAATCAGCAAGTCCAAAGGAGCCCAAGGATGGCCATGGGGCTTCGATGTTATCATCTGGGCAGAGAGATGCAAGGCTCGATGCAAGGGGGCCCCGGGCTAGCAGCTCAGAGCAGGATGGCAAGGGGGCCCCGGGCTAGGAGTCCGGAGCAAGATGGTCAGGGCTCAGGCGTCAGCGTTTTGTAGGTATTATCCCATCGGGTGCTTGAGGTGAAAGAGTTGCGTCTTGGAGCCTCGAAAGGTGACGGCGATACTGGCGAGACTGATGTCTTGAATTGAGCAGCGTTTCGATGTCGAGGATCTTCAGGTAGTAACTGTGTAGAGATGTTATTCCGATCGCTGATGGTGAAGACTGAATACCAACTGCTTTCTTCTCAGCCGTTTTATAGGGCCCAGTTCCGTTGGTTTCAAAATATTTTAAATTCTTGTAATGATTTTCACTTCTGCGTGAATCATCCCAGGTTGCAATTTCACGTTGTGTAACAAAATAATTTCTATTTTCGGGAGCATGAATCACCTCACATTATAAGTGTTGCGAAATCAATATTCCGGTGATAAGCCGTTCAAATGAAGAATATTTCCTCTTCGATAAAAATGCATGATATTAAGAGTTTGTCGTGGTTTTATATAACACGTTCGATATAAATACTATTTACACATGCAAAACAAGGATTTTTACAAAGTTTTAGCATAAAATCCGAACGTTACCTTTTCATCATTGATGTACCAATGGAGTATAGAGGCTGGAAAAGATCTCCCTGAAGTGCAGTTCAGGTTGAGAAGATCTCCTACATTGTAAAACTCCCTCTGACCACTAATATGGGGACCATCTCTTGGCAAATCTGGAAAAATGCATGTTTGAAAATGTGATGTAACGTACGAGTACAACCAACCTAATTTATTAATAATATTATCTTCTATAATATATTTAGTTAATAATATAATCTTATATAATATATTTAGTTAATAATATAATCTTATTTCACACATTTAGTTAATAATATAATCTTTTATCATATATTTAGTTAACAATATAATTTTATATCATATATTTAGTTAATGATATAATGTTATATCATATATTTAGTTAATAATATGTGATTCTCACAGACTACTTCCATGCGGCCCTCTCCGCTCGCTGAGGCGAAGCTGGGCGCCTCGGCCGACACTTCGCAGCGGTATATCCCCGAGGATTTCAGGGTCACCGCCTTCAAGGTCACCCGCTTGTCGTCAGATTGTTGGTCCTGCCGAACAACAAAAACATCGTGAGTTAAATAGAGAATTAAATTTTTCCATGTTTGCATTTTCCTATTTAACCTTTCTGGCCAGAACATTTACACCTATATATGTTACATTTATATGAACCATACCAAAGTCTTGAGCTTTCCTCAGGGTTTGTATCTTTTCTATTATTTTTTTTTACATTAGTTCCACACAGGAGGCCCTGAGGAAAACAATTTCACTCGGGGCCTATGTCATATTTTGGGATACTGTGAGGAGGGTCTTTTAAGGGAAAGGAAGGAGAGGAAGATATGAGGGGTAGAGAAAGGCAAAAGTTATGAAGAATGGGTAGGAATCTGAGGGTCAGTGTACCCAGGAGTAACGGACTTATGAATCGGTACAAGGGTCGAGAGAGTCCGGCTGGGGAAGTCAAAAGGTCTCCCTCATCCAGTCTCTCTCGAACCGGCCCGCCACGCTGGTTGAGTAAACGAATCCACCACCAAGACCTAGACAAACCTCACCCATAAACCCTAGCACCCATTCTAAGTCACCAAACGTAGCGAATCACTTGGGGTGACCTATGGCAGGGGTTTTGGTTATCAAATAAATTTTTTTCAAATTGAAAATAATGATGATTATAAATATGAGGTATAACTTTTAATTGAGAGGAACAAGTAAGTTTACTCGTTTCTTGATGAGATCCATGTTGTGGGAAGCAGGGAAGAGAAGGTGTTCTATAGTCGAGCTGTTCAGCAATGAAATGAGCCTGTAGCAATTGAGAAGCGTTTTCCCAAAGAGAAATATCAACCCTAAACTTTTTTTTTTTCTTGAGACGGTTTTAAGTGAATATTTTGCGATTATCTTTTTTTTCCTTTATTTTTTCCCATTATGCATTTCAAAAGAAATTTTTACAGATTTTTTTAAATATATATAACATAACGCAAGATAAACAATTAAAATAACAAGACAAGTAAAATAATGTAAAAGAGTAAAAAATATATATAATACAAAAGTAAAAAGTAGTCTTTAAAGGCACATTCCCTTTGAGAGGGTATAACCAGAGAAAATCAGAAATATGTCACTTTAAAATCAAATTTTAGACGTATTGACTCTTTTCCACAAAAAAATATAAATTGATTTCGAAAGATTGTTCTTTTATCTAGTTAACGCACTTTTTGAATTTCGTGAAAAAATGTTTATTTTTAGTACAATGCCGGCGCCAGACATGAGTTCAAACAAATGATCAAATAAGTATTCACATTTGTATGGCACGGGCATTTTATACTCTTGTCACATATTTGATCACTCAAGTGCGCTTTGCCGTTCATTGTCGGTTTTTTAGCGCACATCAAAGGCATCAAAGTCCAAATGTTTGTGTGCCTGCCACACTGCGCGAAGCCCAGTTGCGAAAGCATGTGAGGGAGCGGGAGACAGAAATGGCGAGAGAAATGAAAGGCGTCAAGTCGAAGTATGAGTCAGTCGTTTATTGGGCTACGTAGCGAGGGTCGGTGAAGCAGTAACCAGATGTATGCAGGGTGCCGTAGATGAGATGCTGCAGGCGTGCGGTGTGATGGAGATGGTGCGGTGAAGGTCAGCGAGTTGCTCGACACCGTGGTGGTGGAGATGACCTATCTTCCAGGCCGTTGCTCGACGCTTTAAGTCGCGGAGGTGAACGGTGTGTGGCTCGGTGAGCTGAGCCACCAGCAGGTAGTCCTGGCGAGGCGGAGCGTGTTTCCATGGCAGCGAAGCACGGTGGGGCTTCGGGGTGCCATGAAGTGGTGAGCTGATCCCTTGGCTGAAGGTGGCGTCAAACCTTATAAGTCGCGGGATGTAGCTGTTCTCAGGAGCCGAAAGCACGATGGGCCTTGTAGCTGAGACGTGGTGATGAACCTCGGGAAGCTGCCCTGGATGTGTAGAGCACTGCAGGAGCACTTGTGCGGAGATCTGTTACGACGAGCTGTTGACCGACGGTTAGTGTGAGACTGACTGAACTAGCGCCGAGTTTAGTCGCTTTATATATACCAGCGCGACCGGTGGAGTAATGTTCCATTCGCCGGCAATGTGCACACCGGAAGGTACTGGAACATCTGCGGTGCCGAATATTCAGGCGGCTTGTAAACTCTAGACCTTTCTAGGCGGTGGCGATATTATCATTCATCGAGATGGTCTCGGCAGGCGAGCAAAGTACATCGCGGGCGGCATATGTAGGTAGGTACCTAGTAGCAAGTAGGTTTGCGGGCGCCGCGCGAATATTAGGAGATGTTCTCGAATCTTCTTTTGATGACGAAGTTTATGATGTGCCGCCACACATGCAAGAGCTTCGCCGTGGAGAGATGTTGTGCGTAAACAACCAAACGAACTAACGATGGAGTGGAATAATGAGAGCATTTTCGAGTTTATAGACTTGATGCAAGGAGAGCCAGATATATGGGATCCGAAAAGTAAAGGGCATAAAAATCGAAATAACATCGAAACAATAAACTGTGTCGTTCAAATCGTTGCGCGTCGTCCGTGTTTTGTGAAGTCTATTTGAAAACTGTGAGCTCAAAGGAGTGATCAAATCTTTGAACACATATCTGGCAGATACAACAATATGTGACCAAATGTGTGAGCAAAGTCTTCAAAGAAGTGATCACTTCTTTGAACTTATGTCTGGCGCCGGCATAATACGTTATCTAGTAAACGCATGTTTCAAAATGTTGATTTTAGTTAAAATAAAAGCATTAAAAAATATATCCGAACACTTATTTGTGACGAAAATTTTTCTATTTTTTTGTCTACGTACGGTCTTACAAATTAATATATTTAACTTTTTATTTACATTTTTATTTTGCTTAGATATTATTGAAAAATGATAAATAATCATGATCAAAAAATAATTACAAAAAGTACACAATTTCAATAATTTTATCATCACCTCTTTCAGCATTTTTGGATGTAGGTATAAATTAAAGCAAATTTGGAATGAAATAAAACCGATATTGAATTATAATTTTAAAAAGCTGGTACGGAGAATAATTAATCTTTCTCATTGGAACCGCCCTGTACGATCGTAAGAACATCTTTCAGCGAAATGTCAATTTTCGGCCGCTGGCTGGTTAAAGGCCCTTAACTGTTAGACACAACGAATAATAAGAAAACTCAATATATTTGTGAAAACCATCTTTATTTAATAAGAAGCTGAAAATTAAAACTTTTGACAAAAGAGCAAAGTTTTTGAGAATAAAATATTTTAACGAATCGAAATCTCATTGCAATTACTGGTAAGTTCCGCAATAAAATTATTGTTTTTAACAAACAGTAATAATTTGGAATTATTTATAATATTAGCATTATTCTCACGGAGAGTAAGAATAAAAATTTTAAAAAATATATTTCGAGTATATATTTTTCTTTGTGAAACGCTTCTCAATCAGAAAAAACTTACGACATATTGCATAAAACAATGCTCCGCTTAGAAATACCAGAAATAAAATTAAAGCTATTTAGCACATTCACAAAAAGAATATTCCACTTTGTGATATTCCGCTCAGAAGCTTGTGGGATGAAATTTCAAGGAATTCTTAGAACGACGATTAGTAGAAGATTTCTCAGAAAATGTACTTTAAAACTAAGAAAGACTTCAATAAAATTTTTTAGAAAGCATTCCTATGTAAAGAAGTGAGAATCATCTTCTTTCAGCAAAAAAATACCAATTGACATATTAACCTGGGAAGAGAAGAATCCAAGACTCCATTAAAAAAATTCTTAATTTTCTTTTTTAAATTCTGAAAACGCATTCAATAAAAAAATCCAAATCCAAATTACAGTGATAAGCCTACAGCAATAAATTAACGTTAAATAAATAAGATAAAAAATATCACAACTTATTATTTTGATACCCACTATGTATATATTTAATTCCATAAAGGCTACTTCAACTTTCGTGTACCTCAATTAAAAACGCAATATTACTAATGTTTTGTAAATACAAAGAATTGAAATCAAAAATTGAATAAGAAAGAAATTTGGAATAGGACTTATAATTTGGAATCGTTTATTGGATAACCAACACGTCTGCCATAGGTCACTCGAAGTGGTTCGCTACGTTTATTGACTTAGTAGGGATGCCCAGGTTCACGGGTGAGTTTTTTTTTTTTAATTGAGGTTTATGTCTAGGTCTTGGCGGTAACGCGTCTGTCATCTTACTGTGCGGCGGGCTGGATCGATATTGGTTGAAGAAGACAATTTGGTTTCTCCAGCAGAAGTAGAGAGTCTCGTTTGCATAGCATAGCTGTGGGAGGGATGTATTCTTACTATTCGAAGGCATCAATAGTCTAGAGGTAAGGCTCTTGACTCGCATTCTGTCGCGGGATCGAATCCCGGCGTGCGCAAATAAATTTTATTTGATTGATTTGTATTATTTCACAATCAATTCTAATCAATTAAGAATAATATATAGTATTTTTGCGGCACGTTCCAGAGTGGAAGATACTTTCAGAATTGCCCTGGTGTAAGACCACCATTGAGAATTGAAATGTTGTTTGAAATGGCTTTAACCGTGTTTGGTGACCAGGAATAGCCAGGTATTTCTCCACCTTCCTCTTCCCCATCTTCTTCCCCTTCCCACTACATTCAGTCTCACAACACTACCCAATTGGGGATGCCATAGTCTCACTGGCTCCAGAGGGAAGCAACCTGGAACTCTTGAGAGGTGTGCACATAAAAAAAGACTGTCACTCTTGGAACAACTGACCCCTAGATTCTAGCCATCCCTCTTGCGTTTTTCCTTCCTAGAACTTTCTCTCTTCCTTCTTTTAAAAGTCTCTCCAGACAGTATCCCCAAAGATGAGGCAGGCCTCAGCAAAAATTATTTTCCTCTGGGCCTCCTCCTGTATTATTGTAAAAAACTATATCTATTATCTTAGTTACAACACTCATTCCTAAGCTCAAACATCTTAATCTCAAAATGACCTACTGATTTATTTAAGGGTAAGATACACCTGGAGAAAATGCTTTCTGTATTGCTGCGTTTTCAATCAAAAATTGATCACGATAAAAACACAGCTTCTTCAGGGTATTTTGAAAGCATTCACCTTTAGGTTATGATGTTTATGTTGTGTAGGTAATATTAAATATTTTAATCAATGTCATATAAGTTTTCTCGGAAACCAAAAAAAATTAACTCCTTATTTTACAATATAAAAAAAAAACTAGGCTTGAAATGGGACAGGGTGGGAGAAGCGAAAGAGGAAGAGCAAGTTGGGAAGTAATACAATCGACGGCAGAAAGGCTAATTGACGTAACCAACATTTTGTCGATTTTCACTTTTTGATGCAATTTTACTTGAAAAAAAAACTGCGTCGATCTGTGTACTCGAAGTTTATATATTATGAAATTTTGAAAGTTTACCCCCTTAAAATACCTACTGTTTTTTGCGGAAGTCCGACCAAAAATTTACGTAAATGATGGAAAATCCGACGTTTTTTAATCAAATGCGGGTTACTCCCTTGAACCCGGTTTTAGTTTTTATTTACTATGAAATTTTATATGGTTACGTCAAATAGCCTTTCTGTGTTTTAGGAAACATTTTCGCTTACGGCAAATGGCTGACTAAAGTTTTAAGTTTTATTTTGTTACATTAATCTTATAAGTTGTGCCGCATCGAAAGTTTTTAGTAACATAATTTTGTAAGTTTAAAAACTTTATTAAAAGTTGAATACTACCACAGATTTGAACACTTTTATTTTGTGGAGAATGTTACACTGTTTTAATCGAAAATGCGTCACGCTCAAACATCGTGTTATTGCATCCTGCTTCGGCGTTCAGTGAGCATCCGACCGATGCAGGGTGAACGTGAAGACGTAAATTCGTGGGTGAATATTTGTGCTCATGGTCATTGTGAATGGTCTCATACGATAGGGGTCGATTAGTAAATGAGAAAAAAGCAGGTCTGCCGACCGGCAGCCTGGAAAACGATGGAATCTTCCGAATCCCGTCCGTTCCACAGTGCTTTCGCGTGCCCCGCTAGCAACGACTAAATCAAATACATGGTTGAATCCAACGAATTACTGTATTCTAGATCACCCCATTGAAGAGTTCTTTGATCGGCCGATCACCAGCCTGGACGTTTTTAATGTACAATTTTTTCAGTTTTTTTTTCAATAATTTTTTTTAAATTTTTTCCTATATGTTTTTTATTATTTTTATTAAATTGTGTTTTTAAAAACTTCGTTTGCCATATTTAAAAAAAAAGTGATGCACATAAAAAAGTAATGATATATAATGATATAATGACGACGCTATTTAAATAGAGCTTAAAAAAACAAAAAAAAATTATGTGCATAACTCTATTTCTGAAAAAATGTCAGTTGCGAGCTATCAACTTATTGCCTTCGATATGAAAAAAACGGTTGTTAAAAGAATATTTTGCCGTACCTCCCATTATAAAAATATTTTTTTAATTTAAATTTGGTTACATCAACAAATTGTAAGCCTGATTCCCTTCGAAGAGGCTTACATCATGGTTTTAGGAGCTACTAGTAACACAAAAGAGGTTACGCCCTTTTGCCTTTCCGTCAATTGATTGCACACCGAGCTTCTTATACTAGATATTGTTGGTTACAGCCAAGCAATCGTAAAATTTTCACAAAAAAGAATAGATGTAACCACCAAAATCATTATTTTTTTTTAAATAATTACATAGAACTAATTATATTGGTAGAAACATATACATTGTAAAAATCAATGAGATAATATGGGTTACCATTACTATTTTCTGATTTTTTGTTTTGTTTTTTCGACTTTACCGAAAGTAGAGGATTTGCTGGTTACGTCAATTAGCCTTTCTGCCGACGACATTTGCACGTTATTCAATATTCCCGTGAATGCATTATTTATTCATTATCATCAAACAGATTCATTCGACAATATAATGCAAATTTATGCTTAGACCGCAAACAGTGATTTCAAATTATATAACCGTTCATATGGCCTAATTATTTAATGCGAATTACGTTTCGAATCAAAGCAAAAAAACGATGCATAATGAAACGTATCTACTTAATTAGCGAGCTTATCAAGTAGGTATTTGGAATTGCGATACGCCAATTTAATAAAAATACTAGATATTTGCATAAATAAGCCTGTAAGCCCTAAAATAATAATTGTCACCGAGATTTCTGCAAAAATTAAAAAAATGTGAATATTAAAAAATATATCCTATGTTACTTATCGGTTACGCATAACTTGTAATTATTTTACTTTCACACATCCGCCTACACCCATTTTTTTAAGTTGAAAAAATAAAGAAGATGGTGGAAATATGTTACTATCAATGTTAACCTTTAATTACAACATTGATAACAATGCCCTTCAGACATTAACACAAATTAAAGACTTAGGCATCACTTTTCAATTAAATCTTTCATTCCACATCTACCGGATCTGCTGGATCTGCCCTGATGATGGACACTACAACGATGTCCGAAACGTTGGCTAAAGAAGGAGGTAGCGCAACACGGCATAACACCCCAAAAACAAATCGAAAATCTTTCATTTGTTAACCGCATAACAGAAATCTCTAATAAGGGCTTAAAAATGTTGGGATTATAACTAGACTAACTAGAAATTTTAACAATATAAAGTGTATTAAACTGTTATATTTTGCCTATGTTAGAAGTCAACTTGAGTACAATTCTTCCGTCGGGAATCCACATTATAGTATACATGTTCAAGCTATTGAAATTCTTACGTTTTCTAAATATTAAAATGGGTATTCCAGCAATTATGTTGAACTACAACACTATTTTAAATGATTTTTGTACAAGACCCGTAAGCTTGCACAAAGACTGTAAACAATAAGTGCCGGTACACATAGACGCCCGACAATTCCAATGTCTTGACAGAGATGTATTCTCGCCTTGACAGCGGTTGAAGTTCAGTAGAGTATCTGGTTACAGAAGCATCCATGCTGGGTATCTTCCGCCACGCATCGTGAGATGGAATGCTCTTGCATCGGAGTATGTAGGCTGCGCTGGACGCTGGTTGTGTATTATGTGAGATGGGCTGCGCTCCAGATGATGTATATTCTCGAGTTTGTTATGTATCTAAGGGAATAAAATCCTAGGCGGGGGCGGTCACAGCAACCCTTAAGTAGGCCGGCTTGTCATTGCATGGCAGTGGGTCGCTTGTATCCTAGGCTAGGGCGCTTGCAGTCAGCATCCAAGGCTGGGGCAGTTGCAGCCACTCACATCTTGATAGGCTCCAGGGTATCGGTCTGCATTCTATTGGACGTGCTGCACGTGGCGTCATGATCAGGTAGGTCTGCGTTCAAAGGAGCCCAAGGATGACCGTGGGGCTTAGACGTTATCATCAGGGCAGAGAGATGCAAGGCTCGATGCAAGAGGGCCCCGGGCTAGCAGCCCGGAGCCAGATGTTCAAGGGTAGCGCAGCAACTTCAAGGGCTTGGTAAGAATCAGCAAGTTCAAAGGAGTCCAAGGATGGCCGGGGCTTCGGCGTTGTCTTCAGGGCTGAGAGATGCAAGGCTCGATGCAAGGGGGCCCCGGGCTAGCAGCCCGGAGCCAGATGTTCAAGGGTAGCGCAGCAACTTCAAGGGCTTGGTAAGAATCAGCAAGTTCAAAGGAGTCCAAGGATGGCCGGGGCTTAGGCGTTGTCTTCAGGGCTGAGAGATGCAAGGCTCGATGCAAAGGGGGGCCCCAGGCTAGCAGCCTGGAGCAAGATGGTCAGAGGTAGTGCAGCGACCTCAAGGGCTGGTAAGAATCAGCAAGTTCAAAGGAGTCCAAGGATGGCCGGGGCTTCGGCGTTGTCTTCAGGGCAGAGAGATGCAAGGCTCGATGCAAGGGGGCCCTGGGCTAGCAGCCCGGAGCAAGGTGGTCAGGGCTCAGGCGTCAACGTTTTGTAGGTATTATCCCATCGGGTGCTTGAGGTGAAAGAGTTGCGTCTTGGAGCTCCGAAAGGGTGACGGCTACGGCGAGACTGATGTCTTGAATTGAGCAGCGTTTCGATGTCGAGGATCTTCAGGTAGTAACTTTGTAGAGATGTTATTCTGATCACTGGTGTTTGAAGACTGAATGCCAACTGCTTTCTTCGCAGACCTTATATAGTGGCAGGTTAGTCGGTTTCACAATATTTTAAATTCATGCAATAATTCCTATTTCCGCGTGAGTCATCTCATGTTGTAATTTCACGTTGTGCAACAAAATAATTTATATTTTTGGGAGCATGAATCACCTCATATTAAAGTGTTGAGAAATCAATATTTCGGGGACGCGCCGTTCAAATGAAGAATATTTCCTCTTTGATAGAAATGCATGATATGAAATAACACGTTCGATATAATTTGAATATGCTCAAATTGTCCGACAGAAGAATTTTCTCTGACTTGGTATTTCTATATAAAATTCTAAATGATTTAGTTGATAGTCCGGTATTGCTAGAATTGATAAGCTTCCGGATTCCACTACGTAATACTAGAAGTCAAGATTTATTTCAGTGTAGAAATTCTGGGACTAACTACCATATGTATTCTTCTTTGCCCAGAGGGAAACAATTATACCAAGTCAGTGGACATCTTCAATTTATGTTTAAACAAATATAAAATATTGTTACTGAGACAGTTCAGTTATGTTCATTGAATGCTTTGTATTTTCTTATTATTCATATGTAATGTAAAAGCTCCGAAAAAGGGCGTTAATCAATAAATAAATAAATTAACTGCTGACGAGTTTTTTTTACGTATACTCTGACGTAGGGCCTGGGCTGCCTGTTACTTCAAATGTTTATATATTAGAGATCCACGAAAATTTTGAAGACCAAATTATTATTTATTGAACAATTTACATATAAAAATAATATCCTTTTTTTTAAGTAAATAACTTCTATTTGACAATTTGAATATCATGTAATAATTTTTGGCAGAAATCAGTCTGTATTATCTGTTTAACTAAATAAAAACAAAGAACTCACTTTTATAATAATATTTAGATAGTGTCTCGAATAAACTATATATATAAAACTTTAGTAAAGTTGTTTATGTTTATTTTGACATAGTAAATATCAACTTAAAAAAAGTCACGTAAGTACACAGAAAGGCCCGCAAAAAATTTTGAAATGAATTTACTTAGAGAAATTTATCTTTAAAAATTTAAAACTTACAGCTCTAGCGTCACTAAATTCGGAGTTACTGGAAGCGGGGTATACGTCACGCGCGGGGAGGGGAGTATTTCGATATTATTATTATTGCTAGGCCGGAGCGGCCCCCAGTCAGCAGTTAAAGGTTAAATTCCATTACCGTTGGAATTTATACATTTTACTTTCATTTTGTTATATTTACGAAAAACGAAACCAGGTGCGTAGTAGTAAAGAACTTTATTGTCATTAAATAGCGATACGGAGAGTATCTTACACTATTGAACGTGCCGCAGATATACTAATTATTAATTTAAATTATTAAAATTGTGAAATAACGCACAATTTAACGCACGGATTTGAACCCGCTTCCTCGGATAGCTAATCGAGAGCCTTGCGTCTCTACCATGGAGGTTGTATTTGATAATAAAACAAGAAGAAAAAAATTCACAATTAAAAATTATCTTTATTTTCAATACTTTTTAAAAACATGACGAGAATACGGGCCTTCGCTCATAGAAAAACCGAAAACTGATTGGCAACTCAATTGACGGCACAACTCAATTTATCAACCTCCTGAACAAAATCGATATTTTTCTGATCTGACATATCGCAAATTACTCGAAAACTTGACAGATCGTGAGGCGACATGGCAACTGAAACGCGCTGACCGCGGCGATCATCACTCTTAGTCGCCGCGTCGCCCTTGACAACTGGTATTTAACAATTTACCTGTGTGCAGACCGCCAATGAAATTCACGTTCGAGTTCCTTTCCTGCGGATGACGATATAGTCGCCAGCGTTTTTTTTCAGTATCTCCTTGAGCGGATGGCCTAAAGCCAACACGATGAAAATTGCCCATG
This sequence comes from Limnephilus marmoratus, assembly GCA_917880885.1. NCBI lineage: Eukaryota > Metazoa > Arthropoda > Insecta > Trichoptera > Limnephilidae > Limnephilus > Limnephilus marmoratus. Next base: position 43,413,541 of record OU862908.1, read on the forward strand.
CGATAAAAAAATATATCATACTTCCGCATAAACCTTTTACAAACTTGTTACACACTGTAGGTATAATATGCCAACAGTGAAAGTAAAATCTTTCGAATAATGTCTGCGTTATAATTTTAATTGGCCTACTGAAAATGGAAGTCTGCTGGTGTGTTGTTCTCGTAAACATACATAAATGTCTCACTTCGGAAAGACTGATTGAGGTAAAAAAGCCATATTTTCACCCGATACCCTCACTTTATCTAATACTAGCTGGTAGCCGGCATGCGTTGCTATGCCATTTAATAAAGAAATTGTTTCTCCCTGCGCGTCCTTTCCCATTCGTCCCGTTCACCTTCCTCCTCCCTTTACTCTACTCCCCCTCCCCTTCCCCCGTCCCGTGAACCCCCCGCCCGAGTTCCCCTCCACCCTCCGGTATTCGCCTCCCTCCTCCCGCGGATCCCCCTCCCGAGTTCTGCTCCCCCCTCCCGAGTTACCCTCCCGGGTTCCCCTATCCTTCTCCCGCGAACCCCCCTCCCGGGTTCCCCTCACTTCTCCCGCGAACTGCCCTCCCGAGTTCCCCTCCCCCCCTTCCCTTCCCTCCCCCCACTCACCCCTCACCCCTCCCGCAATCCATACATTCAGTCCCGGTACATTCAGTTTTCAAACAGTTCGCGTGGCACGTATTGCAATTTTTTATACAAATTTCATAATTCCAGAGCTCACCAGTATATATAGAAAACTTTGCGGGCGGGCTCACAACGACTCACCAAAGTTTCATCGCAATCTCAAGTGGACCCCAGTCTACCGTACGTAGGTAAAACAGTTTATATAGGAAAATGAAATTGTTGTTTTTACTATCTTCCTCGCAATGTTTTCATATTTTCTTTTGTTTAAACCTTTCCTGGACTACGACAAACATTTCAAAAGAAAATTCAGCTAAATCGGCCTAGCCGTTCTCGAGTTTTAGCGAGACAAACGAACAGCAATTGATTTTTATATATATAGACTAGCAGCCTATCTCATGGCAGGAAGCACCTCGATAAGACAGGCATAGAGCATATATACCCCCGATATTATTTTTAAGAGAGAAAAATACGTATTCACAATCATTATGATAGTAAGCTTTCGGAAGAGGTTTTATTTTCCTATGATGTAAATTCAATGAGTAGAATTCCCTGTTCTAAAAATTAATTTGGGCTTTTGCAAATAATGAATGTTTACTGTTATATTTATCATAAAAGAGTAAATTTTATAAACCCACCATATAACAAAATTATATCCCTTCTTATTATAATGAAAACCTCCTACAAATTACACAATAATATATCTAAAGTGTTTCCTCTGCCATAGAACCTTTAGCAAACAGGATATATTTATTAAAGCAAACAACCTACATTGCGGCAGACAGGATATAATTAAGTAAGCAAACTATACCGTAGCAAGTAGGCTACGCAGAGCCGAGGAAGCTTTAGTAAACATGTATTAAATATTTTTTCATTGATGTATTCCTATCAATTAAAAAACACTACAGTTTTATTAATAAACTGCTGTAAATTTTGGTGACCGGCCAACTCAGAACCACCTCCGAATGGTCGTAAAGAGAGATAATAAAATTTTTAAAAAAATTGTTAAATACGTTAGGTTAGGGTTACCGGCTATTTTAAGATTATTTTTTTCGTAGCTTCTAATGACTTTTCAAAGAATTATTCAGTTGACTTGATTCTGAATTGGCATGGAACCGTAAATTTTATACAATTGATGATCAACCGTGTATGTGAAACCCTTACGAACAGAAACGTAAAAATAACTAAACTAGATGAAAAGAGGTATATGTCACCGTAAAAGCCCGAATATTGGTAAATCCTAAGATTTTCCGGTAAATCCTAAGATTTACCAACTCTTAATGGTATAAGTCCGAACCGTTCTATAATCATCGTTCACCAACCTAACCCAACCTTACCTAACCTAACCTTACCTAACCTAACCTAACCTAACCTAACCTAACCTAACCTAACATGTACTAAATTCTAATGGTAAAAGCCCGAAAAAATAGTTTCTTATTTAAATATTATAAACGATTTTTTCGGGCTTTTACCATTAGAATTTAGTACATGTCAGGTTAGGTTGGTGAACGATGATTATAGAACGGTTCGGACTTTGACCATTAAGAGTTGGTAAATCTTAGGATTTACCGGAAAATCTTAGGATTTACCAATATTCGGGCTTTTACAGTAACATATACATTGATTAATGTTTATACAGCCGCAGAGGGTTGTTTATCTGTTGTACAAACGTGTATTTCTAATAGAATTTCGGAGTATTTCCAAGATTATGTGTATGTGCTATATATCTAATCTTTTTGAAGATTTTGAAAATCAAAAACTATTTTATGGAATGTACAAAATTACTACTTCAATGTATGCAAATTGACTTTTTGGCGTCATTTTAATTAAATGAAAACAAATCACTTTTTAAATCACCATTTATTTATTCAATATTATCTACACGAATGGTTTCTTTGCCAGGACAAAGTTAAAAATGAAAAAAAATTGCAAAATAGACAAATAAGTACCTGTAGACGAAAAACATCATAAAGAGTGGTGATTAATTACTTAAAGGTTTCTTAAAAAACATTTATATAAAATAAAATGTAAACATTATTTTAGAATACGTTATTGTTGCATTTACATATTAAAACATTTTGGTGTTATGTATTTACAGAAAAGACGCTCCGTGAGTTCACATCTATATATAAAAAAATCAAAATTTGCTTGCTTAGGGATACATTTATTTATTCATCCTATTCATTTTTTATTTTATTTATTGCAGAAAAACACAATATATATATATTTTTAAGAGATGTCTATGCGTTGCTAAACCATTCATCCGATTACGATGAAACTTTGGAATTTGATTTGTGCGTACCCGCAATGGTATCTATATATAATAGTGAGCTCTGGCGTCATGAAATTTTGCGTCGCTAAACCGTTCATCCGATTGCAATGAAACTTTGGTGAGTTGTGTGAGCACGCCCGCGAAGATTTCTATATATATATATATATATATATATATACTGGTGAGCTCTGGCATTATGAAATTTGTACAAAAAATTGCAGTAGGTGGCACGCGAGCTGTTTAAAAACTGAATGTACCGCGACTGAACGTACGGAAAGTGGGAGGGGAACTCGAGAGGGGGGTTTGCGTGACGGAGAAAGCGGGAGAGGGGAGTGGTGAGAGAAGGCGGAGAATGCGGAATGGGAACGCCTGAGGGGAAGGGGACGAGGGACAGGAAGGAGAGGCGGAAGGGAACGGGATGAATGGGAAAGGACACGCAAGGAGAAACAGTTTCTTTTTTGTGGGATAGCAACGCATTCTGGGAACTCGCTAGTTGCTTATAAAATTAATCTATCCCAGAGAGACTGTAAAACCTACAGCCATTTTCTAACTGTTATTATTATGAAGTAAAAGTGTGTAAAGGTAGCTACACTTCACCCCTTACAATCCATCCTAGCATTTGTACTGACTCATGGCAACTTTTTCCATTTTTTACCATGTTTACTTTAATGATTCCGTTTATATACTTTCTCGTGAATAATGTGTTATATTTTTTTATTATTTTTGAGTATTTTGGAGTGATCATCCCAATATATTTTCTAAAGAAAAATAATATTCGGACTATCTTTGTATAACCTTGATGGAAAAAACACCCACTGACGCCAAACAACAACTTAAAAGCAACAATCATGTTTTCATCGCCCACATACTTCAGAGGCTGATCAGATTAAACTTGCCTTTGACCGCTAATAATTCTTATTTTAATTATTCACAACTTTAAACTCTGAAGGATGGAAATTGGATATTAATATTATCATTTTATCAATAGTTGGTCGGAGTTTTTAATGAAATGTATTGTCTTTTAAAATCATTCATCAAGTTTGCCCTTGCTTCAGTTCTTCCGCGTGTTTATCGGTCGAAATTATAGAAACTTTTATCACATTTTTAGTAGTCTTCGTAGACTTTGACTTCGTACACTTCGACGCCTGTCTCAACACAGGTATGCCCTAGTGAGACAGGCATCGAATAATGTGAGGTAAACATGCCTTATATAGATAAATAAATAAATTAATAAAATAAACTTCCATCCATAAAATGGGCTAGGAGTTAGATCACAATCATTCTAGTAGATCTTTTTGAAGTCCTTTTTCTCAGCACCTTACGGAGATATGGTAAAAATATTCTACATCTCATCGACATTCATAATGTGAATCGGATTCACACACTATTGTCGTCGTTTTACGACGTGTTTTGTCGTTTTGCACTATTTTAATCGAATTTCACCGCGGTAGAGTTTTTTCTACCTCTCTCGGTTCCCTCCGAATCCGTCCCACTCTCATATTACAGTTTTATTCTGTTTGTTGTTTTCTAGATATACGACGAGAAGTTTAGTGTCAACTTCACTTTTCATTGGAAGGGGCAATAAATAGTTATTGTAACAATCTAAATTGGTACTCTTTGCAATTAATGGCATTTTACGTTTTGCGTGTTGTACGCGTGTTTGATTACGTATAGTAAATATCTAGCATACCTACGGTACGATATAATTCGTAAGCATGTTTGTTGAAGTGAAAATTTCTTTAGCATCGTTGTGATTGGAAACCCGATTAAACAAAAAAAGCGGGACTAAAAAGATAGACTAATCGGTCTCCTCTTTGTGCGGTGCTTCATAGCCTGTCCACTCTTGTCTACTTTAGTTTTCTAAAGGTTTCACTTATGCCGCGTGTGAACTTCACACTGATTTTTTTACATGTAGATACCTATCATACCTAGGATAAGATATACTTTGTGAGCATGCTTGTTAGAATTGTTAGCACATGATTTAAAGTCGGACCTGTATTATGTTGTTAGACTTTGAAGTCTTGAACTAGGTTGCGCTTTTTTTCCAATTTAAATCCAATGTTTCGCACACTTGCAGTATGCATCGTCAGAGGAGATCTGATAGAATTGTGTACTTTTTGTGAAACCCTATCAAATACTGTTCCTAACTCATCGTTTCTGTTAATCAATATCTCTATACAGGTAATTAAATAATATTCAAAATATAAAATTGTACATGGCTAAGACGTCACTTCTTGGAAACACTTTCCGAAACCAAATCCGGGTTAAATGGTAGAGTTAAATGTTAACCCGTCACCCCTAATGATTCCAATTTGGTGCTTGTTAATATCAATGACCTTTAAAATTAGGCAAGATCGATAGATGTTAGGCCTTCCCAGTACTTGAGGTTGAAATCTGAAGAAATGGCTAGTGTTTATGAATTTCCCAACCACCACAGTTTTGTCCAAGTACGCATGCCCGTACATATTCCAAGAATCTGGTTACCCCATAAAAAGGGCAATATTGTGTAAATATCTCAAAGCCAAATATAACATTGAATTTTTTATTGAAAATAGCAGCCATGCTTCTATAACATTTTTTATTGCTTTGGAATATTCACGGATAGCAACGAAATACAAAAATCTAAATCTTAACTTGAGTTTAGGTAATGTATGATGTTATCACTAGCATTGAAATGAGTAAATATATACATAACACACACACATAAGTGGTCTGACGATAAACAGTTGACCCAAAGCCAGTACAGCTATAATAGCGTTACCTTTAATTTCCTTACTTTGTATGAAATAGACTTGTTAGATAGAATTTCCAATCGGGGAATGTTGTAAGTCCTAAGGAAGTGCGGGATGTTATAAGTCCCGGGGTGGGGGTACCTACCTTCTGCTCTCGGCTAGCTCATACGCTCGGCAGAACGGGTGGAACTCACAACGCCAGGGTCGTAGGTAGCTAAAAGAGGGGGGGTTGTACATGGTTAAAGGCCAACACTCGTCCACGTGGTTCATCAAATGAAAGAGTCTTCTAGGATGGAACAATACTGTATTGACTGGAATACACAATTACAACAATTGGCGGTAACATCCACATAAATTAACAATCACAAATCAACAATTGGGCCTAGCTGAAAAGTATCCTACGTAAATCTCTCTCTCCATTCTCCCTGGGGGTGATATTACGGTTCGCGTGAGCTAATGAGGGCCCATACAAAAGGAGGGAACTTCGTTACTCACGGCCGTAGACAGCGTCAGGAGGCTGAGAGGTCCAGGATGAGGTCTGCACAGGTAGCAACGGCAGTCCAAGGTCAGCCCGCCACGGGCACAATACAAAGGCACGCGACCGTTTCGGTTTATTACCGTATATGCCGAACCGACGCGGGAATTCCGCGGGAATAATTTGGGTGCGCGTCAAACGCGGGCTGTCGTAACGAGCGCCCGGAGAATTCTGGCGGAGCGCGGAGTTCTCGCAGGAGGCGTGCGGGCAGGGGGAAAGAAGGGGTGAACGAGGGGTACATTCTCCGCGCAGCGGGACTGTGATGTCATACTCCTGTAGAGCGCATCGTAACAACGTAAAATCATTTTATTGAATTTTGATAACTCATACAGTTTTGTAACTGTTCCATGAGGTACGCAGGTTTTCAGAATGAAAATTAATATATAGTTACGAGTATATTTATTTACGCCCTTGGAGCATTTACATCAATCATGTAAGATAGTACCTAATAATAGAAATAGAAACAATGAAATACCAATATTTTTATATCATTATTTTTCTTCCTTTAAACTAATAGAAAGGCAGCAGAATTAAAAAGAAATAACAACAAAAACAATATTAGAATAATAATAATAAAATTTACATCAGAATTTTAGATATTTCTGATGTAAATTTTAGTAAGAAATAAATGAAAATATCAACGGAACTGAATTTATTTCCAAGCCTTTGTGGTCTTTGGATTGCGGAGTTGATAAAAAAGTTAGTTTTCGGCGGATAAACAAAGAACAGCTCTGGAAGTCTCATGTCACGATTTGGTACTCGGAATGTTATTAGTTTTGTTAAGTCAGGTGCGTCAAGTGATCCATCAATTAATTTAAATAAAATAATAATAGTAATTAATATTGGGCTGCAATGTAAATGATAGATGGGATCCTTCAGTTGAAATCAAATGCCGCATTGAGCAAGCTCGTGCAACCTTTATCCGCATGAAAAAAATGTTCTGCAGTCATGATCTCAACCTTGGATTACGAATGCGAATGGTCAGATGCTACGTATTTTCAATATTATTTTATGGAATGGAAGCATGGACGCTTACGGAAGAATTAATTAGGCGACTTGAGGCATTCGAGATGTGGATCTACAGAAGAATACTTAAAATAAGCTGGATGGACAGGGTCACAAATGAAGATGTTATGGTTCGGATGAATAAAGAAAAGGAAGTAATTAAAACCATAAAAATCCGAAAACTTCAATATCTTGGACACGTGATGAGACATCCAGAGAAGTATGAGATCTTGCATCTCATAATGCAGGGAAAGATTGCCGGAAAACGGGGCCCTGGAAGAAGGAGAACCTCATGGCTGAAAAACCTGAGACAGTGGTTTGGCCAGTCTACCGTGGAGCTGTTCCGGGCCGCAGTAAACAAAGTCCGCATAGCCAACATGATAGCCAACGTCCGTTGAACGGACAAGGCACAAGAAAAAGAGAATTAATATTGAGAGTACTTTAAAATAAACCCAATCCCAAAACGTTTAAAATATTGTTAGTCACGTTTGTCGGGCACATTAACTTACAATAGACACTCTATTAAAGGCGAGTATTGGATATAAAGTCCAGAGATATGAATTTCCCTGACCCCTTTTCCCCTCACAATGGCCCGCAGTTTCAAGCGCATTCTTCAGATTCACCTGGAATATTTCCAGCTCACCGAGACACACAATGGCTACAAGGCCAGGCGGCGCTTTCACTCCCCTGCCCGACACCCCTCCGTACCTGCTACTGCTATAAAAGTTTCAGTCGTAACCAAATGTCAACTGCATTCTGTCATCTATTTTCGAGTGCAGTTTCATATTTCAACCCGTGTTCTTCTCAATAACGCCATACTATTGGATGACAGAAAAGAAATTGCGACAAATGAGGGATTCTGTTGAAAGTATTTGGAATAAATATTAAAAGGTTTTTTAATTAAAATATTTTAAGTGAAAGCTTCTGTAGCACCATTGTGAATTGAAACTCGATGAAAAGGAAACGAGCGACACTAAAAAGAGACAAACATGTACATCTATAGAAGCCTGCAAGAGAATAAGATAGCAATAAAATATGTATTTATTTCACGGGTACTCGGATTCAATACAATACGATAAACTCACCCAAGCCCAATCCACCTTTAAACCAATGTTTTGAAAGTCTCAAGCTGAAGAACATCAGCCGCCGGACATTCAGCGGACCGAGGATCGAATCTTACGAAATCCAAAAAAAAAAAATTTGTACAATCAATATCCCATCTTCAAACCACTCCGAAATGAACAGGAAAAGAAAACACAAAAGAAAGCGACATCTAGCGACTCCGAAGAAGAAAACACGAATTACCAAATGTACAGGAAAAGATGCACTGGAATTCGGCGACAAAAATTTGGAAAAAATCATCCTTCACATTGATAAAACAAGTGCTTCGTAGTCTCCCCCTCTTCTCTACTTTAGTTTTCTGGAGGTTTCACTTCTATCGCACATGAATTGCACAATCTGATGTTTTTTTCATATTCCGAACATCGCGCATGAAATAGTTACTTCATATTTTAATTATCTTAAACTGATTGTGACACAGTCGTGCCATTGGGCACGAACATTGTCACCGGGACCTCCAACTGCCTAGAAAGGTTAGCGTGCGTGACCTTACGACCACCTTTCGCATGAACATAATCTTTTTTGATGCAATATAAAATATGCATATTTTCAACCGTTGCACAAAATTTATTCCTCATCGTTTTATCATTTAGATTTTTCCCATCGTTTTAAAGGAATTGATGGAAAATTGTGAAAATACACTATGAGAATTCATAAAATCTGAAAAACAATTTCTGCACACTCTGTTTCACTTTTTGTTGGGTGTACAATCAATCAAAGGCACAGGACGCGCTGCTGTAAACCTCCAAAACCTAAAACCAATTAACTGCATGAACAGCAAACATATGCAAATTGATTTTGTTTACTTTGTAAACATGGATAAATTTTAAACCATATCATTTAATACTACACTTCAAATGTATAACCCAAACTAGTATTACCGGCTTCGTCAGAGTTTTTAAACATGATTTTCTTATGAAGAAATGAACAACACGAAAAAAAAAATTCGACGACTTGAATTTTTTGAGAGTTGAACGAATATTTTGAAAAAGTTGTCTATACAACTATTATATATTCCAAATTATGAACATGACATTGAATTGTCATGACAACTGTGAGTTAAAAAAATTGCGTTGTTCTAAATATTAAATCCAGAAAAAATTGTGTTAATTGCATAATATCAAAACCCGCCGTTCAAAAATGTTAGCTGCCCCAGAGCGTGGAAAGAATACTGTATTGTAAAGATTTACAAGAAGAAGTTTTTTTAGCTATTCGTGGAGTTCAAAGTAGATATTTTTCAGAATAGAAAAAAAAACTATTTAAAATTAGGAAAGAAAATTCCTTATCTAAATTATTTAGCTAAGTACGAGGGCCGTCCGTAAACTAAGGTCTCCAAAGTGTTGCGATCGCAAAACAATTTTACACGCCAAGTACCCACCACGTTGCACTCTCTGCGACACTTAGTCTCGGCATGGCAGCCGTTAGCGATAAAGCGTCCGGTCGCCGCACCCGCCAGGTGCGAATTAAATGATTAACATTTTTGTTTTTAAGCTGAATATAATAATAATCAATATCATTAATTTTTTTAAAGTATTATTTTGCTTTCAAACTCACCTATCTGCCTTTCGTTTCAGATTATACTTTTTCTAAGCAGCGTTATAAATATCATTTAGTTTTGGAAACAGAACACTAAGGACGGGTGTTTCAAAAAATTTGACGGATTCTTCAAATATTTGAAGTTAATTTTCACGTTCTGTGTAAGTTCTATTCAAGTTTTGCGATTGTTTCAGTTTTATGGAGCAACTGGCCTATAATGATATATTAACAGAATTTGAATAGAACTTACACAAACGTGAAAATGAATTTCAAATATTTGATTAATCCGTCAATTTTTTTTAAACAACCCGTTTAAAAGTTATAAAAAAACGTATCCGAAGTGGTTAGAACACATCAGCACTGAGACTATATCTAGTTTGTGATTATTTCAGTTTTACGGAGCAACTGGCCTATAATGATATATTATATTAACAGAACTTGAAGAGAACTTACACAGTACGTGAAAATAAACTTCAAATATTTGATGAATCCGTCAATTTTCTTAAACAACCCGTTTAAAGGTTTAAAAAAACGTATCCGAAGTGATAAGAATACATTAGCACTGAGACTATTTCTTTAAAAAAGAACACGAGTTCCTTTATTCTAATTTCGGTCTACAAAATCTGTTATAATAAATTAGGTAACGTTAAGCAATAGTAAACTTCATACAATAAAGGTATTGTAAAACAGTAGGCATATTTTCACGTCGAGCTGTTCTTGAAATGTGTATATTTCCAGAAATTTAAGAGTAGAATTTTTGTTAATGTCGCCATTCTCAGGAATTCTGGTATTTTGAATTTCTCCTCACTTTCTTTGTCAACTTACTTCGCTCTCCCCTTTTTTTAATTAACGGGAATGAGATTTTAATGAAACAATGACCATTATGTAAAACGTTACGAATTAGGAAAAAGCAACTACCTATGCAAACATCTCCACTATTCAGAATCGAAACGTTGCACAATGCTGAGTTCCCACACAAGGCTAGGAACATATTATAATAAATGACAGAAAATCTTGCTACTAGTTGGATACATGGCATTTTTTAGCAAACACAAATTTTCAGATTTTTTTATTATTTATTTATCTTTATAATGAATCGAGAATTTGAAGACGGAATTGGAAGAATTGGAAGAAGGTGACGATGAACGATATTAAAATAAAAGTTTTCAACTCCACCATGGAATGATCTAAATATTTCTTAACTTCGTCTCTCTAAATTAAAGGCACACAATTATGCGAGCAATTCTGTTTTTTTTTTTTTTTTCTAAGTGTTATCTTAACTATTTAATATTAAAAACACAATTTAAGCGAGTGAAGGGTTGTCGCGCAGAAAGCCTACCGCTTCTGGTTATGGGGCCATACATCTCCCCGTGAGCCAGACAGGTCGGCTTAGTGACTGAAACATATTTTACTTTATTACTTTGAAAAGCTCGCAACAAGGGGCGCTCCGGTGCAAGCTCCTGAAACTATCAAACGGGCACAGCAACTTCTAGTACAAAAATGGGACAACTTTTCAAAACCTGGATTTTTATAACAGGTTATCATCTTTTCAACTGATTTCTAGTTAAAAGTTACCACAAACATGAAAATCGTCGAAAAAAGTGTGTGTGTATGTGTGTAAAAGCATATTAATTTTATCTTGTTTTCATTTGAGATGTGTTTAAAAGATATTATTATTTCAAGGTGAGGGAAAAGATCGATCATGTAAAAATATGTACCATGACCGCCATACTGTTCTGTGCAATCGGAAGGGGCTGTATTATTTAAATTGGGTCTTCAAGGTCACAATAAGTTAATATTAGGTCCTTACATGGGAGGAACATAAAGTCGATTTTTTTTAAATATAATATGTTTATTTTATCAAAGTATGTACCATTGCTATCTATGCACTTTTGCCATCTCGTGGGTAGTTCATCGATCCCTTTACTAAAAAAGCCATTCGGAAGGGAATCAATAAAATCTTTGAAGGCGGTTTGGACTGCCCCATCGGAGTTGAATTTTTTCCCTTGCAAGAAGTTATCCAAATTTCGAAAAAATGGTAATCTGTTGGGGCAAGGTCTGGAGAGTACGGTGGATGTCTTAGACATTCCAATTGAAGCTCCTCTAATTTGGTAGCCGTCTGTTGTGCAGTGTGTGGTCTAGCGTTCTAACGTGCGTTTGTTGATTTGCTTCACTCAATTCGTGAGGTACCCACCTTTCAAGCTTTTTCACCTTCCCAATTTGCTTCAAGTGGATTAAAACAGTTTTATCACTAATACCGCAGCCTGCAGCTAACTCGGACATGGTTTGCGATGGATCCGCTTCCACAATAGCCTTCAATTCTTCATTATCAACTTTGGTCTCCGGCCGTCCACGGGGCTTGTTCTGCAGGTCGAAATTTCCAGAACGAAAACGTTGGAACCAAAAACGCACTGTGTTTTCTTTTGCGGCACATTCGCCATACACATCATTAATCATTCGAGCCGTTTCTGCAGCACTTTTGCCACGGTGGAACTCGTAAATAACGCGATATTTCAAGTTTTCCATTTTGTAAACTAAGTGACGTAAAGAAAAAAAACAATTAAGGAAAAAACAAATGAATTATAATTTTCGAAACACAAATACATGAGTAAATAGCTGTATAAATTTGAATTTGGAATTCCTAACCAAAGAGAAGATATTTGAGATCGAAGTTGCCAGTACGGCAAAACGCCAATTTCGTATGTAAGGACCTAATATTTCTTGGCTTCTTTTTAAGCATTTCGCACAGCTCAATATGTACACAGTCGTATTATAATCAACAAGCTTATCCGAAAATATTGCAACCTAAACGGTCGAGGAAAATAATGATATTTAATCCCTTATCATTTTCTACCACGCATTTTCCGAAAAGATACTTTCTATCTACGATCTATTTATTGGCAAAACGTCGTCTTAGATTAAACTTCATTCATCTCGCATATACAAAACGTCGTCTTAGATTAAACTTCATTCATCTCGCATATACAAAACGTCGTCTTAGATTAAACTTCATTCATCTCGCATATACAAAACGTCGTCTTAGATTAAACTTCATTCATCTCGCATATACAAAATGTCGTCTTAGATTAAACTTCATTCATCTCGCATATACAAAATGTCGTCTTAGATTAAACTTCATTCATCTCGCATATACAAAATGTCGTCTTAGATTAAACTTCATTCATCTAGCATATACAAAATGTCGTCTTAGATTAAACTTCATTCATCTCGCATATACAAAATGTCGTCTTAGATTAAACTTCATTCATCTCGCATATACAAAATGTCGTCTTAGATTAAACTTCATTCATCTAGCATATACAAAATGTCGTCTTAGATTAAACTTCATTCATCTCGCATATACAAAATTCATCCCACAAATACAAAAACACATTTTTGAATGGAATGCTTTATAGGAGAAAGTAATCTAATAATAATCTGTGAACAGTTGCTTAGTTTTTATTTAATAAATCAAAACCAAAATTTCCTCTGAAATCATAAGAATTTTTGTAGGTATTAAATACCCACCCTCTTAATTGAAAACCATCTAATATTTTATGTGAGAACATACATTTTTGATTTCAAATAACAAGGCATTACACGTTGTGTTCAAAGAAACGTCACTATCCCAGATTTCTTTTTTCAAACTTTTTTAAGGCTGGTAGGCACCAAAATATTGAAAAGATCACTCAAAGTTAGCCACCTAGTCAAAGTTAGGCTTGCTGGAATAAAAAATTAGATGCGGCAGATTTTCGGAAACGTAAATCAGTCAACTATTCAGTCAAAGGTAGGACCTCCATAAAGGTAGCCATCTATTATGGGTTGATTGATTGATTGATAATGTGGATGCAGCAAATTTTTGAATTCGGAAACGGAGGCACAAAAAAATTACAGACGGACGAAATGCATTTCGTTTTAGCAAAAACGGTCCCTTTAAAACAGAACTTTCCTATCCTCAGTCAATAAGAAGGCCGAAAGATAACAATCATTAACAGACGACCTCCGTAGTCCAGTGGCTAAGACTCTTGACTCACATTCCGGAGGTCGCGGGTTCGAACCCAGCATGCGCAAATAAATTTTATTTGATTAATTTGTGTTATTTCACAATTAATTCATTTAAAATAATATATAGTATATTTGCGGCATGTTCCAGGGTGGAAGATACTATTAGTATCGCCCTGGTGTAAGACCACCATTCAGAATTGAAACGTTGCTTTAAAATGCCTTTAGCCGTGTTTAGTGACCAAATCTGAATAGCCAGGTACTTCCCAACCTTCCTCTTTCCTACCTCCTTCCCCTCCCCACTACCTTCAGCCTCACAACATACCCCAATTGGGGATGCCATAGTCTCACTGGCTCCAGACGGGAGCAGTTGAGATTCTTGTGCGGTATTCACTGTAAAAAAAAAAAAAAAAAAAATCATGCTGAAACGATCTAATAGATTATAATTTAATGATGAATTTTTTTTTCATCAAAATGATATTTTTTATGTTTCACATAAACAATCTGAGCATTACCTACATGATGTACATCGTTACAGGGAAACAATTCTGAGCAAAATAAAAATATAGGAAGAGGTTCTACCTACCTACCTCAAAGTTGAGAAACTCCAAAAGTTTGTAAAAAGTTATTTACGTTTAAATCAGTGGTAACAGAATCTAACTAGATTTCTTCTAGGAACCAGATAAATCGACGTAGAAAAAACTCTACTTAAAGTACTTAATATAAAAAGTATATTCATAGTTCATAGGTAGTGATCGTCATGGAAATTTTTCTGTCGTGGGGAAAATTTAATATTATTTTTCACTTTTAAATATCAAATCCTACTTAAGTTTTTCTTGTTGCGGCGCGCAGCGGGATTTTTTTTTCTATTTCGAATAATAGTTATGGTCGTTTCTTTAAAACGGAAAATAGTCATCATGAAATTTGCACCGTTACCATTTTTACGGCAACAGAATTTGCAGATCGCAACGTCGTTTCCATTATGAGCTATGGAGCCTCTAAGATGACTAATTTAACTGTCGAAAATATAACAGAAAAAATATTATTCCAGATAAGGATGTTGAAATTCGGGCGAGGACGTTTATGTATATTAATAAAAGCATTTTCTTAAAACCAAAAAATCTCATCAATTTTACTTTGTATTTATTAATTTTTTATCAGTTTGGTGCCAAGAGAACTATCTACAACTAAATATAAGCAAATTTCTAACTATGAGATTTCATAGAATAAAAAATCCAATAATTTATGAGTTCTCCATCAATGATGTAGTGCTAACAGTTGTGACCGAGGTGAATGATTTAGCTGTAAACTTTGATCAAAAACTGAATTTTATAAACCATATTGAAATTACATCAAATAAAGCTTTGAAAATGTTGGGCCTGTAATAAGAATTTGCAGCCAATTTAAAAATATTCAAGCCTGTAAAAATTTGTACATGTCATTGGTTAGGAGTCAAATTGAGTATAACTCGATAAAAAGAATTCAAAATAAATTCTTAATATTTATTAATTTCAGAATGGGTATAACATGGGAATGAGTCAACTATGATTATGTACTATGTCAACTCAATTTATTAAAATTATCTGAACGTATCTTAATTTCTAGTTAATGACCTAATATGTTTATATAAAATCATAAATTCAATAATTGACAGCCCTGAACAATTATACTTGATTTCTTTACATAATAGCAAACCAACATCGAGGCAATATCTAACGTTCCCTTGTGATAACTCCAACACAGAATCACAATCGTATACCCCCATTCGCCGTATACAAATTTTGGTAATGACTATAAAGATGTTGTTGATATATTCAATACACCATTCTCCAAATATAAACAAGTCATTACCCAATTTATATCGAAATAAACAAAAAATTTGACAAAACAAAAAAACGACTTCAAAAAATGCACTTAAAAGTAAAAAAATAGTTTCGTATTCTTCTACAACTTCATAATCAACTTAGTTTTTCTACTCATCAATATGTAGGTACGATTGTTATTTTTGGAGTCGGTATCAGCCAAGGTAGGTTTGTAAATACTTACATAGTTATAGGTGTGATGTGCTTGTATCGCACGTGCGACTTGACGAGGCGAGAGCAGGGCCGCGGCTTGAGGGGAGCTGTCAAGTAAACACGCCGCGCCGGGCCGGGTACCTTTGCTGACACCGACTCCAAAAATAACAATCGTACCTACATATTGATGAGTAGAAAAAGTAAGTCGATTATGAAGTTGTAGAAGAATACGAAATTATTTTTTTACTTTTTAGTGCATTTTTTGAAGTCGTTTTATGTTTTGTTAAAAATTTTGTTTATTTTTTGATTTTTAGTGAATCCGAAGTACACTAATTTGTCTGAATATGGGTAGATCTACTAAACGTGCTGCTCATATGAGACAAACATAATTTGACCATAACGACATTAGGGTCAAATTAAGAGATTCGGCCGAGTTTCGTTAATTTGCTCCTAAGAATTGAAGAGTTCCGTTACTTTGTCATGGATCCGATAATCAGAACCTAACCAAACTCTCATCAATCTATCCTTGAAGTACATCCTTTCCAATAAAAAAAGAATCATTGAAATCGGTTGGCATGATATTGAGTTATTCGTCCATTTGTCGCGCACATACTTTATGCAAATTTAAGACTTATATGGTTTTCTCATGGATGCCATTGTCAGAACTAGACCAAATTAAAATGAGACCACATGGGAAGCACCAGCTTTCAAATAAAAAAAAATCATCAAAATCGGTTGACCCAGTCGAAAGATCTGAGGTAACAAACAAAAAAAAAAAAAAAAAATACAGTCGAATTGAGAACCTCCTTCTTTTTGAAGTCGTTTAAAAACGAAACTTAATACTCCACCATGCAAGATTGAAAAATATAATACTAGGAAAATTACTACACATTGGTAAGATAAGTCGATGCAGAGCTACGTAGTTTGTTTAGTTTAAATTAAATTTGATGTTCTTTTTAAACGACTTCGAAAAGGAGGAGGTTCTCAATTCGACTGTATTTTTTTTTATTTTATTTTATTTTTTTTTTATGTTATATTTTTTTTTTATGTTTGTTACTTCAGAACTTTCGACTGGGTGAACCGATATTGATGATTCTTTTTTTATTTGAAAGCTGGTGCTTCCCGTGTGGTCCCATTTTAATTTGGTCTAGTTCTGACAATGGCATCCATGAGAAAATCATATAAGTCTTAAATTTGCATCAAGTATGTGCGCGACAAATGGACGAATAACTCAATATCATGCCAACCGATTTCAATTTTGTGCATTTTTTGAAGTCGTTTTATGTTTTGTTAAAAATTTTGTTCATTGACTTTGTTTTTGTCTCAGATGTTGTTTTTGATTTTGTCTTCTATTTTGTTTTTGATTTTTTATTTTGCTTTGATTTTGTTGTGTTTATTTAGATGTTCTTTGTAATAAATAAAAAATAACATGTAAAAGCCCAGCCAGGAGTGAAATTCAAAATAAATTTATTAATAAGACTAGTTGAATACTCACATCGACTTTAATCCCCTCTATCGTATAGCTGTGCTGAGGGGGAGAGAACTTGGGCATGAACCTGTAGAACTCCTCATTGTCTTTGTACCACTTGACCGAGTACAGGGTGTCCCCCTGCAGTTCGTACTGGCACTCCAGGCGGGCAGGCTCTCCGCGCACCCTGTAGCCTGGCACGACTAAATCCACGACACTCAGCGAGATGGACTCTGAAAAAAACGAATGCATTTTTAGTTTTCCCGGAAACGGTGCAAATATTTAGTTGAAAATGCAATAATAATGAAGTTTTTTTTGTTATTACTGTTTTATAAACATCTTTTTTATCGAAAGAGTACAAGACTTTCGGAGTACAAGAGTGCCAAGTGTTCGGTTTCAGGAGAATTATGGCATCACCTTTTTGGGTGCAGGTAGGATTCATTTATTTGCATTTTATTGAGAAGCGGAAATATATTGACTATCTGAAAAATATGTCAAATTTCTGAAGGGTTGTAAGAATATCGATAATTTAAAATACACGGTGTCAGGAAACCTGTAGTAGATACAAACGAAAAACTGGTCCAGGGGACCATTGATCGAATAACCAACACCTCTTCCATAGGTCACCCCAAATGGTTCGCTATGTTTGGTGACTTAGCAAGGGTCCCTGGTTCATGGGGTGAGCTTTGTCCGAATCTTGGCGGCAAATTCATCTGCCTACCGTGGCAGGCCAGATAGAGAGAAACTGTTTGTAAAAGACTTTTTGACCTCTCCAACAGGACTCTCTCAGAACATCGCCTTGCACCGCAGTAGGAGGGATAGATTCACTTTTGGACATACTGACCCCCAGATTTCTACCAACCCCTCATATATTTTTGTTTCCCAGTGCTTCCTCTCCTTCCTTTCCTAAAAATACCCTCCACACACCATCTCCAAAGGCGACATAGGCCCTGAAGGGAATTATTTTCTTGGAGTTAATATAAAAAAAATCATCTGGAGTCGATTTTGAGGCATAACTTTTTTTGATGTAAGATTTCATTTTCAAGTAAATCGAAGTTCGAATATATTACGTCAAATTTGAAAAAAAAAAATCGGTCGCAGGTAAATATCAGCTGTTCAATATTCTTGGGGCGAAGGGTCAAAGCGTTAACTCGGCTCTGAGAGTTTTTTAAGAAAAAAAAATTAAAATAAAAATGCTCAGTTCGGAAAAAAGTTTTTTCGGTTCTTCATAAATATGATGAAGATTCATTAGTTTCACTACGATTGGTTGTATTACGAGTCTCCGTTCACCGTTATTGTAAGATGTAGTGAGGAAGAGAAATATTAAACTAATATCTATAACTAAACATGACTAATGACATTGCAAACTTCATTGATTGATGAGATTAACTTCCACTCCGGAACGTGATGCAAATGTGCAACAAAATACGTAAAAATGTATGTTCCGTATTTGTGCTGTAATACGTACGAATTAGACTTCTTATCTTTGGTGTAAAAAAGGATTGTACAAATAAGATGATGCATGATTATTATTATAGCAAGTAAGTAGTGTGTTCAAAGACACAAGCCATCATTTCAGCCTATTCATTCCGAGAAATGGCGTAATGGTAAATTAGGCGGACTATTTGGTGAAGCTGTTTCGGTCGATAGGTGTGTTACTGTGTGTTTACGACGGGAATAAATTCAGGTGAAAGCTTATTAATATGTTCAAACGGATTTTTTTTATAGAGCAATATTATAATATTTACAAGCAATTTGTTAGGGTGGGAAATGAGTGGACGGAAAGGATTTAAGTTGAAGTGGAAATAGGGCAGTCAGCCGGTGGCAGGTGAGAGTGACTTGGAGGTGGCGTTTACAATATCAGTAGACTGCTTGCATTTAGAATGGACGTGTGACTGTTTTATCTATAAATAAAGGCGGGTGGAACGCCGAAGGTTCTATCGTCATTTGAGAGAAGAGTTGGATCATTTTTCCAAGTATTACATTTTTTCATCTTGCATGGTGGAGTATTTAGTTTTGATGTAATCTCGTTTTTTACTTTGTTTTTGCTTTAGATGTTATTTTTGATTATGTCTTCTATTTTGATTTTGTTTTTGATTTTGTTGTGCTTACTTAGATATTCTTTGTAATGAATTTAAAAAAATATCACGTAAAAGCTCAGCCGGGCGGGAAATTCCAAATAAATAAATATTTTACTATAGATTCTCAACTACTTACATATTTTTACTATCAGACTGAAGAAAGATAGCTTTTAATTGTATTATTTTATAAAAAATGATTTTTTTTAAAACAAAACTATTACTAAATCTTTAACTGATAACACTGAAACAGTTAGCTAATTAGCAATACCTAATTGCTTAGTAATTCCAAGCAAGATAACTTTAAAGGAACATTAAACTAAATACAAATTTAATCTATTTAGTGTCTATAAATACTGTTGACAACTTTTCTGATAAGCCCCCTTTGTTTAAATCTTTTTTATTCTAAATAATCCTATTTAAATATTATTTTGTCTGTTATTTTAACATTACTATTATTTTTTAGTATAGTAACAGTAGTTTAGTAACATATAATAATATCCTATACCTAAATGCTTGCTTTTATAATACATACTTTGTTAAATGTTCATTCTTATTTTGTTATTATTGATAATCTTATGTGTACCACTGTATACTTATAATATCATGTACCAATTGAATGTTAAAGCCCTCTATGGCCTTTAAAGAAACAAATCAAAAGATTTCGATCGATTTAGAGCAGGGTTTCCCAACCAGTGGTCCGCGAGAGCTAGAAGATGGTCCGCGATGATCCGCCGGTCAATAAGCGAGCCAGCGCGCGGGCGGTCCCTAGTCGAGAAATCTGAATAAAAAAAATTGGAACAATATTCAGTTTATCATTATTGTACCTTGTGGTCAGTGACTATTACGGTATTCAGTTTCGCCCCACTCCATATTACCCCGTTCTACCCCCTCCGTTATGGTAAATATTCTGCTAGAACCCGTCCCACCCTCAGCATGGGTGGCACGGGTGGCACCTGGGACGGGTAGGGCGGACAACGGCGGGTATCACTCCCCTCCCCTCCCCCCCAATAAAGTTGACAAACACAAATTTAGACTTCATAAAAAATTAGTCCGTCGTGGGGGGGGGAGGGGGGTGGCGGCTAGAGAATTGTGCTCTTGGAAGGGAGAAACTCTGTCGGGTGCCGCCCCCCCTTGCCATTCCACTGCTTGTGGTCCCTGTCGAAAAAATAAACGTACAAGTGGTCCCGGGTCACAAAAAGGTTGGGAACCACTGATTTAGAGGGAAACAAATAATTTTATATAATTACCTAATGTACATACGTATTTGTTATGGTGTAATTCGATGTGTAGATACGTTGTAGCTATAGGTATGACCGCCACACAACTCTGTCACGAAACCACTCTTTGCTTCATTCACATTCGTATATTATCGTATCATACATACATACTATTGTGTTATTTATTTATTTACGAACAAACACATTGGTTACAGTGATGAGAAAATTTACAGATATTAAATAATATTTCATGGCGGGTACCTATGATATGATTATTTGTAGTGACTTATTCGTGATACGTATATTTAGTAATTATCGGGTGATGTGCTTAATGTGTGTATGTGCGGGTATGTATGTAGGAGTTAGAGGTGGTAATCTGTGAAGGGATATGTATGCGCATTGTTGAGTTTATATAATTGACATGGTGCTCTTTTATATTTGGGCAGTGAATCGGGAAAAATGTCGATGTTTGAGTTTAGGCAGATATTAATGAACGTATGAAGAGCACGGTTAATTGGCGAATTAGTTGCTGCATTCATTTTATAATTAACTGTGCGAATAGTGCTGTATGGGGTGTACGTCAAATTAATTGGGAAAAGAAGTTCGGTACAGTCGATTTTATTATTCTGACTCTTGATGACCCGACTTAAATATTTGATTCACTTGATCGTGCCATGTCTTCCTCGAACTTTACTCCTTTCTTCGTTCATCCGCTCTACATTCACAAACCATTAAGCGTCCCTCTCTTACCCTCTCTATCGTTCCTCGTCTCTATCGTCCCTCCATATAATTTTACAGTTTTCCGAATCGCTACATTTTTAGCACAGTTTAATTAACATACGCCTCAGAGAACTAATTTCTATAGAATTCAGAAATGGAAAAAGTTGCTACCATTCTTTACACAATTTAAATTAGGTCCCAAACCCGCAACTCTCTGGATTACTCACTCACGGGGAGCTTACCGCTCTGACGCTTCCCTTATATATAAAAAGAAAAAGATATTTTATGCACCTCTTATTATCCTTAAAACAATATTTTGATCTGTGGAAAATGCCATTCACCATTAAAATATAATTTTAAAATATTAAAGCCTTGAAATCTAGTTAAAGACGTGTTGTATTAAATAAATCACGTTCTTTAATATAGCGTGAAATAGTGATGAAACTAAAACAGACATTTTTACCTTTTAATTAAATGAAGACAATATTAGCGAAACTATCTTTCTATAATATGGCTGTTTAACTTTCATGTGCCTAGTAGAACGGTTCGTCAGAAGGTACCTTATTACCATTGTAACAATTCAGGTACCAATGCAGAAATAAACTCAGTAATGAACCGACTGCACAGTGCAGGGAATAAACATTACATGAACACCAACGGCACTGAATGTCTATCAGCCTATAAAAACATTGTTATTAAATCTGTATACCTATTTATCTTGATAGCTTTGAAATGTTTACAAATTTTTGATATGTATCGAAATTTATATGAATATGCACCCTATACTTTACTCTGTTTGATACGTTTTAAGATTTTCACAACCATAAGCATTTTCGTTATTTGTTTTTGGGGTGTTATGCCGTGTTGCGCTACCGTTGCAGTGTCCATCATTAGGGCAGATCCGACAGATCCGGTAGATCTGGTATATATGACGGCATAAAACCCAAAAAACAAATAACGAAAATTTACTCTGTTGTTTTTATTTTAAATTTTTTGTACTTGGTACTTATTTTAATTGTTTAATTATTATATCTCTTTAATTCTTTGATTATATCAAATGTATTTTTAATTTTATTATATCTAAAAGCCCTAATTAGGCGTGTACAAAAAAATGAATAAATATAATCTAAGATGTGAAAACAGAAAGATCAGAAAAAAATAGGTCACATCTAGGACTCGAACCCAAGACCTACGCCTTACGGGGGCGGAGCTCTACCAACTTATTAATACCAACTTAATATTTAATTAAAATATTACAACTTGGGGTTTTACTCCGTAAAAAATAAAAAAATAAATTATCTTTACGTAATTCCAATTCAAACAATTTGTATGTGTCTATAAACATCGTACACAAGTTCTAGTTAGGTACGCTATACAATGTTTGCAGTGAGCATTTAACATTCCGCAATAAAACCTTTATTTTTCAGTCCTTTGAAAGTTCCTTCCATATTTTTATTTTTTTTTAGCTTCCGTAGCGGCGACATTAACAGTACACCGTTTGATCCTACTCAAAGAATTTAAACCAATTAAATGAATTTGTATTTTGCTTTTCATTGCTTAGCTCGAGAGAAAATGTGTACATACTATTTAATGAAAGGCGCGGCTCTGAGTCCGCTTAAGGGTGAGAAACACTGCGAAGGCACTTTGCCTCACTATAAGCATAAGTGGCAAAGGGTTAAGCAAGGAACATGGAAATTGTGAATTTGCACTCTTATTCATAGTTTTATTTAACCAATAATCTGCCGTTTGAAACAGTAAAGATCCCTGCAAAAAGATTTAGAGGAACTGCTTCTCGAAAGACAAAACAACTAAGGTCCTCAGGCCTCAGGCCTATTTTGTCTAAAGGTCAAAATATTTCCGCTTTGCAATAAAAAAAAATAATTAAAAGAAATTTTTCTGAATGCATCCGAAAACTAAAAACTTTTTTGAAAGGTTATGAAAAACCCTTTAGAATTTGGTTATCTCTACAATTCAACATATTATAAATTAAAGTCCTCCAACGCCTCTGTCTGTATGTATGTCTGATGGCGATTAACTCAAAAACTAATGAACGGATTTTCATGCTTTTTTCACCAGTAGATAGATAGAGTGATTCATGAGGAAGGTTCAAGTATATATTTTTTTCAAGTGTTTGTGTACATTGGTTGAATAATATAATATATAATAGGAGCGTGCTAGCAAGCGGGCGGTGTGGATTTGATTCGTGCACAAATTAATGTCGTTGGTTATAATGGTTGGGTAACCAACCAGTAGTTGGCGTTGGGGTTCGTTTGCCACAGCAACGCGTGGCTGGGTTAGCTAGTTCGAAGAGAACACATAATTTTTTTAATGTAAAAATTTTGAATGAAAACATAAATAAAGTTTAAAGAATGGCTCATCCTACGTTTTCTCTAAATAAAATTACTGATAACGATAAAAAAATAAAAAAACACGCATATATTTTATTAGGGAAATGTATTATAAACGTTGTAGTCAACTCAATTTACTGTCGTTTCATGTGTAAATAATGAATAAAAAATTCCCAAAGTTGCATTTTTTTTCAAATTACGGTGTTTTCTGTTTCTAACACCGTTTAGACAATAATTCTAACCAAAGCAGTAAGAGAGACACAACGATTTCTATAAGAACTACATTTATGAGTTGTTCCGAAAATTGAACAAATTGCCTGAGGCCCCTGGGGGGTTAAACTTCACCCAAGATTGTGTATTGAAATATGAAAAAACGACAAGTTATCTGGCTTAATTGTCAATTTTAATGTATTTTTCAAAGTTCCTTCGCTCATTATAAAAAAAATATAAAATTAATTGTTGGGTTTACCGAAAATGTTGAGATTTAATTTCGCGGCCTTTTTCGTTTCATCAATTTATATTTTGATTTGGTATGAAATCAAAATTTAAAGTAAAATTTTTATTTAATGCAAAAATACCTAACTAAGCTGATAATTTTTTTTTAATCAAAAGCTGTAGCAAATGTCTAGTAGGTAGTTTATTTATGTGGTAGTTTATTTATTAGTGTTTTGACAATTTTTTGTGAGTTGCTGTAGAATACTGAAAGAAAATTTTGACCAACATACTATGTAAACATAATGAAATATAATAGAAAAGCGTTTTTAAGGCCGAAATTTAAAATTAATATGCGATAAATTTGTGTTCCAACGTAAATCGCTCGTAAATTTAAGATATGTTAAATGTTTTTCGTGGTAATTTATATATTTTTTTAAATGTCATTAAATTTACATAATAGATAGGTTAAAATTACGGACATGCGAAAACATGGAAAGGGACGCACTGCTGTTTTTGTTACGGTATGTAAATTTTATGATGTCAGAGCTCACCGTCGCGTCGGAGAGTTAATGATTCTTATAGATCATATTGCTGGTTTTATTATCTAAAAAAAGTTTTAAATACACTTGATTTATGTTAAAAACATAAATTAGTGTGTTGACTTAGCTATTCATTCAAGATATGGTTTTTTAAATAATTGAATTAACATTGACGGATATAACTAACACCGCGTTCATCGTTTTTGAGTTTTCATGGGATAATAATACAAAAATTTACCTGCCTATTTTTTCGTTTATTTATATTTGGGTTACCTTCTGATCAATAAATAAGTTTTGGAATGTCTGGAAGCTAAATTACATTTCAATTTAAGGGTACGTGGGATGCTACTATAAAATATTTTTTTGTACTGATTCAAAATATGCATTTAACATGCACCCAACAAGAAAATCTCTTCCATGTAAGGCTTTTTATAGAAGTTAAAGATATAATATAATATATAATGCTACTTCAAAATTAAAAAAAATAAACTTATAATTCTTTTTTATCCAAACCCTCAGACTAATTGATATTTAACCGATAATTTTCAGATGCATTATATTCTGTTGTTTTTCCGTTGCTATTTTCGTTTTTCACTTATTAATTTATTGTCCAACGTCTAATATTTTAGTTACCGAATATTTTTTTAAATATGTATTGGTAAATAGACTGGCACCTCAGTTAGACTCGAGAATATTTCTCTACTATCCGGGTGATTATAAAATAAAAATTAGTTAATTAAGAATGTTATGTATTATTTTTATCTTATCATCTTTCCAAGAAACTAGAATCATTTACGATTACTTATTTCTACATATTATCAGTTCTATAAGAATCCCAATAAACTAAACTTTAAGAATGAGCTTCTATTTCCAAGAAACCACCATAAGATTCAACTAACGGCAAGTAATTCTTTATTCAATATGAAATTTTTCTTTTAATTTCGTGCAAGAGTTCCTGTTATCTGACGTTTTGTTTTGAAAAAATGGTAAGGTAGGTTATTTAGTATGCTAATGAAAACATTAATTATTGAGAAAAAAATCTAATTACAACTCAAATTGATTAAAATTTGAAGAGAATTTTTTTCAATCTCAAAAATTCCTCAAATTTCAAAAATCTAATTTAAACCTCATTACTCAGTAAACCACGGATTAAATCGGTTAATTTATTTTCTTGTGTCACATCTAATAGAAATATTAAATAAATAATATAATAAAAGAAGAGGCTCTCAATAATTAAATTTAACATTTTCAAATAAAACACAAATATTCCTATTTCTCCCCGAATAAATATTTATTTATTTATTTTTTTTTTACAGTTTTTTAGAGAAAATGTGTCCTTATTGGGGTACCCCGTTCTAAGGACACATTGTACAAGTTTTATTATTTGAATTATAAGTAAATACCTATGCTAGAATATTACCGAGGAAAATTATGAAGTTAGATCTAAAATAAAGTACAAAACAAGCATTATTCTTTGTTTGGTTGCAAAATTGATTCTATTTTCTTCCTTCCTATGTCCATGATCCATATTTTTATGCTTCTTTTGAAGGCGGTTATTTTTTTAATGGATTTCATTGCAAGAGGGAGTAAATTAAATAATTTTATAGAGAAGTATTGCATATTTCTTTGTCCAAAAGTCGTTTTAGTTGTAGGTTGGTAGAATGTACGTTGTAATGTAGATCTTGTGAATCGGCCCGAGTTTGTCTGTGTAAAGTTATCCTGATTTTTGAATGCGTAAATTAGAATATAAATATAAATCATCCATATCTCGAATAGGTTCATAATAACTATTTTCATTTCTATATTCATAATTTAAGAATAAACCCACTTAACTTACACGTTTTCTTACATTTTGTTTTAGATAAAAACCTAGATTTTGGCCTGCAGATAACAACCGGCTTGTGATAGTTGTGACCTCCTTAGTATTCCTAGACCCTGTGGTAAAGGGTTTCCTATCTCTACAAGCCCCCTCAGGGGAGTGTGGAGAGGACGTGTGACGGTGATACATTTAGGTATGTACGTTTGTTTGACTTATTAACCAATTAGCCAACATTCGTCGGCATATTTTGGCATTACTAATTCAGAGGGCATATCCGCTGTGTTCGGCTGCTGTAAGCAATTGATATTGTAATTAAACTAACATTTACCACAATAAAGTGACAATAAAATGTAATGCGAATAATAAAACAAATGCTTCATCGAATAGATCTCAAGCATTTATTGAAAGAGGTCTCTAAATTAAGACTAATAATTAAATGAAAACATTCCGTAAAAGTTTTCGCAAAACTCTTAATTTGACTGTTGACAATTTGATTTTGTTACTTACCTGAATTTAATATGGCAGACGACAATAATTTATTTCTCATTCCGCCAACGATACTTTGCTGCCGACTTCAAATTTTCTTTATTTAGCAAT
The DNA here is from genome assembly GCA_917880885.1 of Limnephilus marmoratus. NCBI lineage: Eukaryota > Metazoa > Arthropoda > Insecta > Trichoptera > Limnephilidae > Limnephilus > Limnephilus marmoratus. Next base: position 43,440,586 of record OU862908.1, read on the forward strand.
TTATTTGCATAGAAGGTAATTGAAAAAGTTACGTAATATGACAAAAGAACTCCAAATTGAATGAGTTTTAAATTAAAAGTAACTTTTCTCAAATTTTCGAAAACTTCTAATCGTATTTATTACCCTTATTCTTTGTGAGTTTTAAGCACGAAATCAATGACATTGGAAAACTTTGAGACGTCGTACTATTATCATATAAAACGTGATCCAGAAGTGAGTTATCAAAAATTGTAAAGACTTATCGAATACATGGTAGTTGTGAATGAAAGTTCTTTCGGTAACAAGGCATTCACATCGATGAACTCTAAATTCGTTTTCAAGGAATTGGCAATACGATGAAAGAATACTCGATATTTACAATATAAGCTCAGATAAACTTTATGGGAAAACTTTTATTATTTTATTGAAAACACGTGAAAAATTTTTGATATGTGCAGATACAAATCCAATATTCCGATTTTAGAATAACTGTTAATGAATACGGATATAGCAACCTCATTTAATAGCCAAATGAAAACCTTTATTGTTAATACAGCAACAGTCACTTATTATCATGGGTAGTCACCTAATGACGGGCAGTTACCCATTTTCAACTTTCAATTAACTTAATTTGACATGTTTTTTTGAGGCAATAATATTTTCAAAATATTCGAAAAGCGTTTTTCATTTATTTGAAACGAGACAATATGAACGTGTTTGTTTGTACGGATTAGATGGATTAGAAACAAGAGCATAATTTTTTCTTCCAAATTGTGTTTTCCCCAAACAATCCCCACTTAAAAATATTTTCACTTCCAAAAACATAGCTAAAAATGGCGGAAATCACTCTAATCTTTTTTATGTGTGGGGGGGAGATTTTAATGTGGAATTATACGTCCGGGCTGACAAAATACCTAAAACGATATTACTCTACGGCTTTTCCAGCGCTTGGAAAAGCTTGAAGCTTTTTTGTCATCCTGGTTGGGTACAATAGATTTTATTTCCTCCACGAGGCGCGCTCCAAAAAGTCATGAAGAATATTTATGGACCACGCGACGGCTCAATTCTAATGTAGAGTAGGATGTGATTTCAAACCAACATAGCCTTGTGAGGCCCATTGTTTAGGTCTTCCATTTTCTCGACTTTTTTAGTAGGATAACATTATTGAGTTTTGCCAAGAATGTATTGTATTCGTATATACTGCTGGAAAATCGCTGTTTGTGTGACTATGTCGGTCCACGCGTTAATTAAATGTGGTATGACTTAGCTAAATTCTACGAGAAAAAAACGAAAGAAATTTCTCAGTCAACTTCTTCTTGAGTCTTTTTCTCAGTGCTGAGGATCGTAACTCACGCTCCAATTTTCAAGGTGGACAAGGCTCCACCACTCCTCACAGTCAGTGAGAGTCATGGACACTAACCGTGGAGTATATAAGAAGTTAATATTTTTTGTGCGTGAGGACCGACTCTTCTGAAGTTTTAATCCGAAAATTTGTTGATTCGTGACAGAGAACATCCAATATCACTTTAATGTATCGAAAAAGCTTTCAAGTTACTTCGCTAGATGTCAGCAGGGAAGTATTTCTCCACTTGGCCGATAGGGGTGCCTGTGTCGCCAGCACCAGCCAGACAAGCTCGCTTAAGCAAAAGAGCAGATCAATTTTACCTCTCGTTTAGATAGGTCGGATTATTGTAAATACATAATCTCAAATAAACCAGATTTTTTTATCGTGAACTTAATATTTATTGAGAAGTCCTCCACAGAATTTGAGTGTTTTGAGTATAAAGACAAACTCAATATTACGATAACTAAAATATGATAAAACTTTTCTGAAAATACATTAAGGTGAAAATTTTGTTTTTTTATAGACAGGAAATCAAAACTTCAAATACAAAAATATGATTGTGAAGTAAGCTAAAAATTAAAACATTCGTCTCAAAAAGAGGTTAGCTTACTTTGAAAAATTATTTTGCTTTATTATTATCACGCTCTTTACCAAGCCCATAAATTATCTTGCGTGACTATAATATTGATTTCATCCACCTTTTTTTCTTTAGTTGGTGTGCAGTAGTATTTTCTAGTTTTTACCACTGATGATTATTCAAAACGGTTATTTTTGGGTATATTACGTAACACTGTGTATTTTCTGTGTAACATCAGAAACTAAACGAAAATTAAACATTTTTGATTTGACGAGTGTCGTTATTTCGGTCGATTGAATGCGAATGTCAATGCTTCCGTGATGCAATAGTTTATGGAATATTACTTGAGTCGGGGATTGCAGTCTCAAATGCTGTCATACCACGTATTGTATATTTGCACATGATTAGGTTCTTCCATGCACACAGGCGAATCCAGACATGGCTTATTTAATTAATTGTGATTAATATTTGACAGGTGAATCATATTTTCTCACGGTCTAGTTTGAATATCTAAATGGATGTTCAGATTGCTACCTCGGAATCATTGGAATTATTGATTTAAAGGGTTAGCAGAATAACAGTTCGTGCTGTATAAACAAGAAAAATGTATCTAATTACTTTACGCATACAAGACGATTAAGTTTAGAAGACCCTACATGAGTTAGTAACTTCAATTCAGATATAATAATTGCCTTACAACCAAAACAAAAAAAAAAGCTGAATATATTAAAAAACACCATTTATCATCTGCATCTGCTTTTGGTCAAATAGCAAGACATGCCCCTGATATTCCGCAACTATTCGTCAATTTTACTTTTTTGAAATTCAGAATTTTGAAATAACATCATCCTCCATAGTTATAGTAAACTAAAGATATTTTCACGCGAGTTGAATCCCATATCATCGCAGCAACATTACCCAGGTAGTAGGTACCTTCATTCTTGCTCGTGTGTCTTTATTTATCACAATGAAGACCAACTCTATAGGGACGCGTATGTCTTATTAGCTACACAGATATGTGGAGTTGTATGGTTCTGAGATACAATGGGGAATCACTCTGACTGGATATCAGAACACATACGTGCTGCTTTTACACGGCAAATCGATGAAAACATGAGCATACAGAATAGAAACAAATTTGAAAGTAAATCAAAGCTAATGCCATATACTCGTATACGTACATCCCAGGATCGAACACATGTAAATTCAAGTTTCCTGTACCCTCACACATTCCAAAAACAAAAATAAAACAGACGCGATTTTGGTACCTAAATGAACTGGATTACATAATTTTAGTTCAGTGTTTTTTCTCCGAGTGGCGAGTCGCGGCGCTGCGGTACATGAGTGCATATTTTTAGTATATACATTTTTACATTGATTCGCGCATCGCAACTCCTACATTTGCCATCATCGCTTTTTAATGGCGTTTCTTCTGTTTCCTAGAACGGAGAGAACAGATCGATCATAATAAAAAACATCGCACATTGCAATATAAAACGATAATATTTCATTAAAATTCTTGTGGAAAAAATTGAATTAAAAGTTTTGTTTAGCACCTCAGGCCTCGACCGGATAATGTCAGGGGGTCAAAATATTTCCGTTTTACAATAAAATTCAAATAAATGGAATATTAAAACGAAAAAACGATAACACGAAAAACTGCTTTCGAGAAGTGATAAAATACGCTTTCAAATTATATAAATTGAAAAAAACATTTTTTTTAAATACAAAATCATAAAAAGGTTTTAACTATGGCTCACCATACCTTTTTTTCTAACTTAAATTACAGATAACGAAAAAAAACACGCATATATCTTATCAGACAATAGTATTATAAACGTTATTGTCATCTCACATTTTTGTCATTCTCAAATTATACACACATCTACCGGATCTGCCGGATCTGCCCTGATGATGAACACTGCAACGATGTCCGAAACGTTGGCTAAAGAATGAGGTAGCGCAACACGACATAACACCCCAAAAACAAATAACGAACATGTAAAATGTATACGTTTATGAATCTAAAGTTTCGCAATATGAAATAAATTTATAAAACTTTTATGAATATAAATTATTATCCCGAAAATTCTTTTGGCCGTGAAAATCTTAAAACGTATCTGACATTTTACATGGTTTCTGGTTAGTTTTTGTATTTGTGGTATTTTTTTCTTTCTAACACTCTTATATTTCTCACTATAATAGTGTATGAGTTTTTTTTTACATGAGCTCCACACAGGAGGCCCTGAGGAAAATAATTTCCCTCAGGGCCTGTGCCATCTTTGGGGATGCTGTGTGGAGGTTTTTTTAAGGAAAAAGGAGAGGAGAGTTTTGGGAAGGAAAAGGGTTTAAGGGGTGGGTGAGAATCTGGGGTTCAGTGTGTCCTGGTCATGCGCCTCCAAGACCTAGACAAACCTCACCCCATGAACCCGGGCACCCCTGCTAAACCACCAAACGTAGCTGGGGTGACCTATGGCAGAGGTGTTGGTTAAAGGTTCCCGGGGCGGCGGTACCCATACCCGCCTCCCAAATTGAAAATTGGGAAAATGAGTTGTTCCGAAAAAAGAACAAATAGACTTTTCCATCGATCTATTGTATCCGTCCTTTCAGTTTAACCTTACTGACCATCCATTCTATCGAGCCTTTTCATCCAACCATCCCATCTATCCATCCATCCTGTTCAACCATTCATCCTGTACAACAATTTACCATATTTTTTTATTTTTTTTTAATAAATAATTGGAGACGGTTTACATATATATAGTTCCCGAGAGCACTTAGGCCATAGACCCATTGTACTATCTTACCTCATTCCTTTGACAGTAACCCAGTCCCTTTTATAAAGTTCACCAGGATTGTCATTCGAAATGAAGCTATATCTTCCCAGGTCTAATTTCCCCTCTTCACTCCTTCTTGGTTCCCTGAAGGCTCCGCGACGGAAGAGGGCTTCATCTCTCCTCTCCACTCCTTAGTTCCCCGAAGGCTCCACGACGAAGAGTCCACCTCCCCTTGGTTTCCTAAAGGCTCCACAAGGGAAGAGTCCACTCCACCTTGGTTCCCCGAGGGCCCCAGGAGGGAAGAGAACTTCATCTCTCCTCCTTGGTTCCTCTAAGGTCCCACAGAGGAAAAGTTCACCAAGATGGCCTCATTTCTCCTACATGGTTCCTCGAAGGTCCCACATGGGAAGAGGACATTATCTCTCCACTTCACTCCCCCTTGGTTCCACAAAGGCCCCGCGCTGGAAGGGTGCCGGGTGCCCTTCCCCTTGGTTCCTTGAAGGCCCCACAAGGGAAGAGTTCATGGAGGTGGCCTCAGCTCACCTCTCCATGGTTTCTCCTCTTAGTTCCTCCTACGGCCCCAAGAAGGAAATCCACAGAGGTGGCCTCAGCATTCCTAGGTTCCCAAAAGGCCCCTAGTTTTCGAATGGTCCAATTTTTTGTCCCACGAGTTACCAGGGAAATAGAAGGTCCACTCCAGCAGAGCCCTGAGTGCTGGCCTCATTTCTCCTCTTCACTCCTACATGGTTCCTCGAAGGCCCCACATGGGAAGAGGACATTATCTCTCCACTTCACTCCTCCTTGGTTCCACAAAGGCCCCGCGCTGGAAGGGTGCCCTTCCCCTAGGTTCCTTGAAGGCCCCACAAGGGAAGAGTTCATGGAGGTGGCCTCAGCTCACTTCTCCACGGTTTCTCCTCTTGGTTCCTCTTACGGCCCCAGGAAGGAAATCCGCAGAGGTGGCCTCAGCATTCCTAGGTTCCCAAAAGGCCCCTAGTTTTCGAATGGTCCAATTTTTTTTGTCCCACGAGTTACCAGGGAAATAGAAGGTCCACTCCAGCAGAGCCCTGAGTGCTGGAGTGAGGTCTAAATACTCCAAGATGCGACCTTGTTTCTCGGAGGCACCGTTCATGACGCTGTTCCCCAGGACATTCAGCCTGAGCACGGTAGCTCACACCTTGGCTTGGGATGGCTATTGCAGGTTTGTGTTTTCCACTCCCTGAGCGATGGGTTCGCCACACTCCCTACGCTAGTACAATTTACCATATCATAAATGCCATTTTACGGTCCTGTCCATCAATCGATCCTATTCACCCATCCATCCTTTCCATCCATCTATTAACTGTGGTATCCATTCTTCCAGTTTATTTTTTTTTTATTTTTTTTTTTTTTTTTTTAAATTGTACAACAGATTTTTATCCAATTACTGTACAATTATCTCATTTTGACAGTCTTAACACCTAGAAAGATGATTATTATACAAAAAAATCTTAAGGCTATCTAAAGAAGAGTTATATATATCTAGTGTTTCCGATATTTCGTTCATCAGCACCATTCCTCTTGTCATGCTATGCTGTGCTAGAACATCTGTTCTGCCGTATGGTATTTTGAACAAGTCGTGTCGACGACTACGGCTGAAATTTTCAGGCACGTATAAGCCATAACATTCCAAGAGGAATGGGCTGTCAATACGGTTATGGATTATGTTAAAACTAAGAATTGCAAGATTTGCATGACGTCTAGTTTCCAAGCTAAATCTATTTGTTGCCTCAAGTAATTCCATATGGTGCATGAATCTCGGGTACGTTCCATGCATCCGCATATAGACATACCTAAGGAATTTTTTTTGAATTTGTTCTAGCATATTAATATATTTCGCTTGGTGCGGAGTCCACACACCACTGGCATACTCCAGCTTACTTCTTATGACTCCATCAAACATGGCTATCATTGCATCTGGGTCATTAAATTGCTTACATATTCTGATGATGAAACCCAGGAGTTTGTAGCAAGCTGGAGTGAGCCGTGATATATGATCCGAGAATGTCAGTTTGGGATCAAAGACGATACCGAGATCTTTAAAGCTGTTGACTCGGCATAATGTTTGCCCTTTAATGTTGTATTCAAAAACTATGGGCTTCTCGGAGCGGGTATATGTCATAGTTACACATTTTTTTATATTGAATTCTAATTTGTTCTTTACTGACCATTCTGCAATAGCATCAAGGTCAGATTGCATTTTTAAGCAGTCATAGTAACAAATTATTTCCATCAAAAGTTTGAGGTCATCTGCAAATAGAAGACATTTGCAATATTTTACACAAACCTGGATGTCATCTATAAGTATAAGGAACAGCAAGGGACCAAGGTTTGAACCTTGGGGAATACCAGACCTGATAACGCCGGGAATTGTTTAGATTCATGTCCATTTATTATTACATATTGACTTCTGGCTTTTAAATAGGACGCGAAGAATATAAGCGTTTGTTGATCGAAACCAAGTTTGTACATTTTAAGTAGTAAAATATCATGATCAACTCGATCAAAAGCCTTGGCAAAATCCGTATACACTACATCTGTTTGGTGTCTCGAGTCCAGTCCGACGGCCACCAATCGCGAAAATGTTAACCAATTTGAAACCGTGGATTTTCTTGGCATGAAACCGTGTTGATTTTCTCCTAGAAATGGCATAATTTGGTGATGTAATTTCTTGTAAATAATCATTTCAAATATTTTTGGTATGGTTGACAGTACAGCTACTGGTCTGTAATTCCTTATATCAGACTTGTCTCCAGCTTTGAAAATTGGGCTTACACGCGTGAGTTTCCAAGAATGAGGGAAACAACCAGTCGATATGCTAAGATTAAATATATAGCTCAGCGGTTTACAAATGGTTTTTGACAAATGAGCAATTATATTAGGGGGTATTCCGTCTGGGCCTGCAGCCTTGTCGAGCTTTAAAGTTCGAGTACAGGAGTCTACTTCCTCTGGACAGGTTAGCTCAAGACCGATTTTGCCAATATTCCAGGGCCTCTCGGTTCGAGTAAAGTCTAGATTTAGTTGAGGAGCTAACTGGCTGTACACTGATTTGAAATAATCGGCAAATTTTTGGCTTACTATTTCGGGATCGGAAAAAGTTTCCGTTCTATCACTTAAGTTAATTTGGGTATATGGATTTGCTTTTTGGGATTTAATAAAATCCCAAAAACATTTGACATCATCTTTGATCCCATACTGAACTTTTTCTAAATACTGGCGCTTCGCAATTGCTATATCTTTTTTAAGCTCGGATCGCATCGCAGAGAATAACAAGTAATCCGATTGATTCTTGTGCAGTTTATATCTTCTGCGATGCGATTCTTTGCTTTTTAATTTATCTATAATTTTTTTAGAGAACCACGCCGGATAATTTACATTTTTACATAATTTTTTCCTAATGGGAACACATATTTCAAAAATACTGAATAATACATTGTTTAAGTACGCAACTGCGTCATTTGCTTCCGATATAGTATGTAGGTAGTTCCAATCAAATTCTGAGAGTATGTCGCATATTAACTGCATATCTGCTCGCTTGAATTGGAACTGATGGTTGGAGGTAGGTAGACGTGCCGGGCGAGTAGCGCTGTTCCGCAGCTGGCGCCGGTTACATTTTGTCCTGGTTAATTTAGTAAGAATAGCTAAGGTCGGATGAAATTTATCTTCGTTGACCAAGGGTTCCTCACATCGACTTACGTCGCAACTAGTCGTGTTACTTAGTACTAAATCAAGTATATTGTCAAAATGATTTTTAATTTCATTTTCTTGTTTGAGGTTATTGGAGTTCAGGAAATATAAGTGCTCTAATATAACCTCTTCGGGTTTGTTATTTAAATTGAAATCCCCAATTATAAGGACGTTCCGGTCTTTTAAAATTCTTGATTGACATTCCTGATCAATATAATCGTAGAAAGTTGTGCGATTCTCCGAGTCATTGGTGCAATAAAAGTATACAACACAAATATAGGCGGTAAATTTATTTTTTGTTACCTTCACCCATATGTGTTCGCCTTCCGTTTCGAGTATTTGCATTCTCTGGGACGTAAGTGTATTCTTAACCGCAATGCACACACCGCCACCGCGTGCATCATTATCTCTGTCTCGCCTGTAAACAGTATAGCGCCTGTCGAACAATTCCGAATCGAAGACATTGGAGCTCAACCATGTTTCGGTCAAGCAGATAATTTCGAAGTTTTGTAGTAGTAAATTTCTCGAAAATTCTTCTGTCTTAGTATTTAGACCTCGGACATTTTGGTAAATTATTTCCAAGCTCGCCATCAGATACTCGTATGTTCCTTATTAGCCGTTTGCAAAAATTTGTATTTACTTACGGCAATACCTGTTGGCCAGACTGATGGGTTAAGAAAAGTTTCTCGATTTTCTTCCGGGACGCCTATTTTAAACGAGCTGTAATTTCCTCGAGCGTTTAATTTCACTATATCAAATTCGGTAGATATTATCGTTTTGAGGTAGTCCTCGATAGCTGGTACCTCCGTTCCTGAGGTAAATCTCCACGCGTGAATGTAAAACTTTCGTGCAACTGCTCGTAAAGTTGAATCTGTTTTTGTTCCTGTAACGATAGGCAGACGTTTACGTGGCTTACGTTTTACTGTCTGCCACTCAGTGTTGTCAATGACTTTGGAAGGATTGTCCTCACTTTTAGGAGAAGAAGTAGAAGGAGACGGGTGGGACTCCTCGTTGACTAAGGTTTTTTCGGATATCTTTGATTTGCCTTTGGTCACCGCCACTTTACTTGGTCCTGCCTTTGCAGAGCTGCCGGTGTTTGCGGGGCCCGGTTCACTGGTTGATGATCCCTGGCTAGGTTCGGTCCGTCTATCCGCTTCGTACCTAAGCGTAATAGCTTCAAGTTGAACGATTTTGGCGCACAATTTGGCAATGGTGCCGCCTTGCTTAGAAATAAGTGAGTTTTGCTCACCGATTGTATTCTGCAGTTTTACAATAATTTCAGCTAGGTACTCCACCTTATCAGTTACATTATTGACAGCTTGGCTGACTGTTTCCCAGGCTTGGGTTGATCTTGTTGCCATGTTTAATGTGGAGCACTGGTTATTACGTCCGTTCGACAAGATGTCACAATGAGAAGTTTTTATTCTAACTATTCATCGTTCTGTCCACCCCTTTCATCCATACATCCATCCTATCAATCCATCCATCCATCCTGTTCAACCATGCATCCTATACAATAATTTACCATATCCTAACTGCCATCCAACCCATTCTTCCGTGTTTTCCATTCATCCACTATATTCACACATCCACCCTTTCCATAGATCTATTAACTATTGTATCCATACTTACAGTTTATTCCAACAATCTATTCTACAAATCTAGTCTCCTTCAACAGAAGCAATCTTCCGAACAGGAGCTCCATCGATAGGCTTGGTATAATTCTGAGTTACCAGCTCAGGTACGAGGCTCCAGCGAAGCCAGAGTTAAGTTAGCCTCTCAAAAACTGGGCGTACTGTACAGGGCCCGCAGATACTTTAATTTAACACTTTAACACAACTGCTAACCCTGAACAAATCGCAAGTGCGCCCCGCTGTTGAAATTGGCAGTCACCTTTGGTCTGGAGCCCCAAAAAAACCCTCGATTCTGTGCAGAAACGGGCGGACCGTTTGATAGATTCTCCAAACTTAACAAACGGATTGCAATATTTAGAGCTCAGGCGTCAGGTGGGAATGCTGTCTTTATTCTACCGGTATTACAATGGAAGATGCTCCGAGGAACTAGCGTCATTGATCCCCTCGGCAACGGTGCGTAGTCGCGAAACATGTCAAACACGCGCCCAACATTTGTACATGGTTGACATTGGTCACATGAGAACGGGTCGTTCCTATGACTCGTTCTTGAGTTCAGCGGCTCGGCTGTGGAACGATTTGCCGGCCTCTGTGTTTCCTCCCTCCTACAACATGTGTTCACTCCTTCCTTTCCTCAAAACTATTCATCCATACTTTCTGTCCCTTTCATCCATCCATTCTATCCATCCATCCATCCTGTTCTTCCATTCACCCTGTACAACAATTTACTATATCCTGACTGCCTTCCGACCCATTATTCCGTCCTGTGCATCCATCCAACCTTTCCAACAACTATTAACTATTGTGTACATTTTATTTTAGTTTATTTTAAATATCCATCAATCCTATCCATCCATCCAACGTATTCAACCACTCGTAGTATACAGCAATTTACCATCCATCCTATCATCGATCTATTAACTATTATGTCCATCCTTCCAGTTTATTTTAACTATCCTTCCATCCTATCCATTCTTTTCATCCATTTATCCCATCTATCCATCCATCCTGTTTAACCGTTCATCCTGTTCAACAATTTACCATATCATATTTATTAATTCTAGACTTACAATTTGTGATGTCCTTACTGGGAAAACCTGTGTTGAGTTATGTATAAAACCATGTCCTTGTGTTATAATAAAACAATACACATTTTCCTAAACCTAAGAAACATAAATATACAAAATAAAACAAATGAAAACAATATATTTTGCACTTTCTCAATCAATAATAGAATATGGGATAATTGCTTGGGGAGGAGCAACAAACTTGGCGATCGATTGAAATCGCGATAGAAATCGCGAAGAAATTAAAAAACATAGACTGACTGTCACAGACTAAATATTCAACAGTTGTGACGTACTAGATATAAGCATTCAATTGTCTAAAGTTGCTTACACACTTGTGTGGTGTGGTGTGTCGTGACTACAAATTAACCAATCATCGTCGTCGCTTGTCGACACGCCACAACCTACAAATATGTCTCTAACCATAATAAATGTATGAAACCGATGTGCTTCTGGCGCGCCACGACACACCACACCACACAAGTGTGTTTACACTTGAAAGTGACGTACTAGATATAAGCATTCAATAGACTGACACTTGAAAATAAAAAAGAGGAAAACAAAAATAAATTCAGACATAAAATTACAAAAAGAACAAGAAAGACAATATCATCTATATATAAGATAAAATAATATAATAATACCCAAAACTAAATACGTCTTTTGCACAACATCATTACACTTACCAGGGAAGAACTTTTTTCAATCGTCTATCAGAAAAAATCAGAAGCATTAATGATAAAACCCGAATACTGCTCTCTATCAAGAGACATTTTAAAAATATTCTTAAGAAAAAAAACTACTGTCAATTAATCTTTAAAATATCCTTAGTTTTCCATAACATTCTTTCTTTTTTTTAAATACACACCATTATCAAAATAAATACTGCAGCTCACATATATTTATGTTCAATGAATTATTTAAGTACTAACTTATAACTAATAACTAATAGCATTTATGTACACTCCCCTTTCATACACAAGCGAATGCTTTTAATGGAAGGGTAGAAAAAAAACCTGAGATGTAATTCATTGCGTATATTTGTTTAATTTTTAAATTTTTTTTTAGATTTTTAAATATATATTTTTTTTTTAAATGGAGGCCTCCATTTTTTTAAGGTGAGTTACCTAGTGAGGCCAACATTACTGGATTACTATTGAAATGTAAAATATTGTATCAAAATAAATAAAATAAATAATATGTTGAAACAATTTTTTAAACTTTTTAAAACCTTTTTATTTTTTAGTGTTACCGGTTTCAGCCTATCACGGCATTTGTATCAGTCATTGTAATTTATTTTAAATTTAAAATTCACTTTAATCATAAAAATCAACTCCTGGTACATTTACGAGTACTTAACACCTAATTCAACATTACCACGGGTTAAAAATAATTATATTGAGTCTAGTTTTGCACTGATAACTCGTGGTGGAATTCCGTTGTATTAGTTCAAATTCTAATAATTAAATTAGTTAATTAGTTCATTCCAGAATAAAGTTCTTAAGCTCTGCATATAAAATATCACGCGATGTTCGCACGAACATGAAATCATTTATTTATAACCAACTATTTGATCCCTTTCAGAGATGATACATTTTGTGACACTCCCTCTACTATTAATAATATAACCTCTTGAGACATCATGCCACTGTGCTTATGGTTCAGAATATCTATAGAATATTCATATTTTTAAATAATTTATAGATGAAAATAGGAAGCTTTTTATCTGAAAGCTTCAGCGAGATGTGTTGGACGTCTAAAAGGCGGGTGAGCCGTACAGGAATAAAGGAAACTGAATTATTTATTCCATCCGCTTGCCTTGCCATAATCAATTCTGTGATATTTTTTATCAACGTAAGTGCATCCTTCAACAACGACTTAGCTCTTAGACGAAAACCACTTATCTTTTAAGAATTTTTTTGTAATATTTTTAACACACTTTACGCCTTTTAAACATGATTAACGTTTTCAAATTAAATATTTCAAATCAGAAGCTCTGGCATAAAAATCGTTTTTAATGCGTACACGGTGTGTTTTTTCATCCATTAGATCTAGAAGTCAATTTAATAATTTGATTAAAAAAAAACCTTTACGTGTGAAAAATAATATCACATTGTAACAAAAGCCAATTGAGGACAAATAAAATTGTGCATAAAATGGATTTTCTATTTATGGAAAGTATTATAATAAATAGTGTTGAGATTATCTTGATCAGAGCAATATATTTTTGCTTCATCTTATTCGGTATTTTATCCAAATATTTATTACAAAATTTAAAGTAATATTTGTAGTCCAAATAGTGGATAACTCGTTAGTTCCTCCATGGGAATAATATTGGGGAACATTATACTAGCTAATCATGAAATATTAAATTCATTCTTAATAAATTAAGTCCTAGCGATGTAAGTCTAGTGACGTAAAATAAGTCATATCCTGACGTAATGACTATTATCTATCTGATTGCCGTAAACAGTACATTTTAATTAGTCAACTTTTGAGACCTCCACTTTTCGTCTGCTTCTCTGTACAACTTAAAGGCTTATCCTCGTTTTCCCGTATGTTCTAGTTCAGAGGGTAAAAGCTTCAGCTTCAGGTCAACAATAATACGTTCGATGGTTCAAAGAATGACTTTCCACACTAAACATGATTAATGAACTGCAATTCTGTGTTCCGTGGAACGTCCTTTCAGAAAATCACAATTTTGGGATTATTATTCCTTCGAAGTGTGAAAATAGCCTTTTCCATTAAATACATTCCTTGGAAAAGTTAGACTTAACTTGGAGTTATTATTGTTCTACCAATAATAAGAATTCCAATATTTTATTTAATTTTTTAAATCAATTCTAACCGAAAGATCAGCATATACTTTTTATTGTTATAATGGATAAAATAAAATAATTTCCAAAGTTTTTTTCGAAATCGTACAAATCTAAGGAAGTCGGTGTAACGTCACCAGTCACAAAAATTATACGTTTTTTTAAAAGGCGGTGTATTTTATTTGGAAGTCAAAACGTTTTTTTATTCTTGATTAATCGCTTTTAATATCGAAGAACTTAGGTAAGATGTTAGCATCTCGTCACTTATGTTATTTTATTCTACCAAAGTGCATAACGCAATTGATAAATAATTTGCCAAGGTTCTAAAAACTGCATTACTACGAAAAAGTAAAATATGACATGATCAAAAACTCAAACAGTCTGAAACTTCCTGTACATAATTTTAAAAAAATATATTTTTATGGCAAACCATGAGTTACCACAAGTAATAAAATGATGTTCTTACTTGCTTTATTCCGCGAAATTCTGCACTTACATACATAGTCCGTCTTTCTACAAAATAAAATCATAATTTCTGTCAACTTCGGGTAGGTTATTTGAAGAGCGATTCTGTATCTTTTGTGGATACGAAATCGATTCCGTACGTAATCGCCTGTCACATTGGTGTGATTGTCTATGTCTTGCAATTGCTTTTTCAACGGTTGATGTGAGTCGAATGTAATGAATGTAAATTATTTTACGTGGGGATTTTAATTGTCCAGGGCTTAAATTATATTTCAATTCCGTCAACACTGTGATTCAACAACAATGAAATCTTTATACAAACAAAACCCGCGTTTCGTCGGCTCAATTTTGAATCTCTATCCTAACAAAAACAGAATGAAATGTTGACATCTTCTACATTTCAGATTTCAGTGCTCAGAATATTTTCATCTTCAGCCAACGTCGCTACAATATTTTAAATTTCTCCATGATTTGACCTTACGTAGGCGACATTTCAGAATTCCATTGATTTTTGTGCGTTTTCCCTTTGCCCAAAAAAGTTTTTCTCCCCTAGATATTTCATCTTGTGCAAAAGATTTTTTAACACATCCATAGTATATCCATTAGTATATCTAGTTAATAACGCTTTCTTGAAAATGAAAAACGCGCAGACCCTTCAAAAATCGCGAAATCTGACGTAACTTGTCAAATTTAACTAAAAGATATTTAAGCAAAGGAAATACACATTTCAAATATAGAAATAACATAATTTTTTCGTTGAATAATATATATTAGGGGAATCCTATGCTTTTCGCTTGTCTGTATTCTTGGCATGACGGTTCTAATTTTGAAAATAACACAATTAAAATAAATATGTTATATTATATTACAGGTAGGGGACTTTATCACGTGAATGATTTATACAGCAGAGCAATTAGACTGCTGCTTTATCATTCTCAATAGGCCACTTGTATCACAATTTTTTTCCGGGTCAGGCAAATATTCTAAGACATTCTGTATTTTTTTTAATCGTATTTTTGAAACCCTGACAATTTTTTGAAAATTTCAATCCGAAAAATCAAACCATTTTTTTTTGAACCGGAAAGACAGGACATAATTTTATGGTTGCGATAAAACAATAATTGCTTAGCCGGAAATCATTTAAAAAAAATAACCCCTTTCACATAAATGGTACAGAAGAATAACGAGGCATACCAAAAATATTACATCTCATAAATATTTTTTTCCTTGATACATCTTATTGATCATAAATCGTTATAATGTTCAACGTCTATATTACTAAATCCAATGTAATATACTTGTACTTGTAAATTATAATAATTATAAGAATATTATAAAATTTGATATTGTTAAAATCAGCACCAATACAATTACACCTCTTAAAAACGTACAGACAGCATACAATGTACGGCCGGCGTAGTCCAGTGGTAAGGTTCTTGACTGGCACTCCGAAGGTCGCGGGATCGATTCCCGGCGTGGCAAATAAATTTTATTTGATTAATTTGTGTTATTTCACAATTATTCACTTAAAAAATAATATAGTATATTTGCTGCACGTTCCAGAGTGGAAGATACTCTCAGTATCACCCTGGTGTGAGACCTCCATTCAGAATTGAAACGTTGATTGAAATGGCTTTAGCCGTGTTTGGTGACCAGATCTGAATAGCCAGGTACTTCCTCACCTTCCTCTTCCCTATCTCCTTCCCCTCCCCACTACCATCAGCCTCACAACATACCCCAATTGGGGATGCCATAGTCCCACTGGCTCCAGACGGGAGCAGTTGGGACTCTTGTGCGGTATTCATGTAAAAAAAAAATGTACGGGGTTCTCTTCATAACATCCGTCAAAAAGTCAAATCAAAGTGTTGCCATATAAAAAAAAAAAAATCAGTGTGGAATTTTACAAAATTAATAGGAACATTTTCGGAGACGGGACATTTATGTAGTGACATCGCGAGCCCAAATAATGGATTTATTTATTTAAAAAATTAAAAAACTGTACATTTCTAAAAAATTTTACTAACATTTTCGTAATTTTACCAAAAATATATATCCACACGATTTTTTCCAAGACGTTACGAAATCATGCAAGTGGCCTAATCTCGTGTATTCTATAACTCTCCTTTATAAGTCACCAGTACTGTGTATGTGTGTATTAGAGTCAAGCTACTCGTTTATATCATTTTAAACTTCGAAAGAACGTTTCCATATTTATATCTATCTTATTTTATTCTAGCTAAACTACCAGCAACTACCAGGGATCCATCAAAATTAAGATTTAAAAAAGGGCATTTAAAAAAAGTTCATCGTATATGTCCCAGTTTGACGTATGTCGAAGGAAGGCAGTGTAGATGCAGGTGTTTGATATCTTTAAGTGATTAAAATTAATTTTTATTACTTTTTATTTATTAGATATTATTTTGTTTAATGGAGGAGTAATATATTTTCTTCAAGACTCTAATATATTTACTCTCCGACAGATCTCCTTCTAATCGTTTTAAATGGAAATATTTCATAATGACTATATTTCTAATATTTCTTTTGTGAAATAGAGGATATAAAAGGACAAAGAAGATTGATTCTCTTTAGAGAAGGTATGCTGTAAAGGCTTTTTCAGTTTCGCAGGATGGATGTCCAACGGATGCTATTCAACGCATTCTGCACATCGCTGTGTATACGTCAGAACTGTGGGTAGATTATACTGCATCCCAATGACATACGATAAAAGTTCCTTAAAATAACTATTAACTATTCCGCCTGCCGAGATGTCGCAGAGCCACGGAAATTCCTGGGAACGGTGCACTCTTTTAGAGCACTTCCCGCCACCGCGCACAAAGGACGGCCAAAGAAATTACGGCACCAAAAATAGGTAAAAGCATTGTCTTCAAACTAATTATAAATATTTTTGAAACGTTCTCCATTAACCAGTTCGCAATCTGCAAAAAAAAATTTTTGTGAACGATCCTCAATGGCCTGCGCATGAGCGCAAAGTTGAGATATTTATTGCGCTGCCAATATTGCTAAATTGCGCCTGGTTCGTTGGCGGAGTAGCTACGCTCGTCCTTTTTTCCCTACTTAAAAATAAAAAGTTTTCAACATGGATATTGAAGCTTCAGGAATGTACTTTAATTTCAAATTATTGTTATGAAACGTAACGTCTTAACGCAATATTGATATAATTTATGTTTTATGAAAAATACAAATTAAAATTTTTGCTTCAACTAGAGTTTAGTAAACAGTTTTACCTAGTTCCACGCCATTATTTTACTGCTTCAAAAAAATACATTATAAGGAATATAAAAACGTTAAATATTTATCCACCCTTTTTCCACATTTCTTTAATCAAGCGCATTCTTTTCAGGTAGTCTTGGCGACCTGCTCTAAAGGAAATGACGATTAAGAGAAAAGAACTACACATTTAAAATGTTAGAAAATTAACAATTTTACAAGTTATCATTATTTAACCGTATAATCATATTTACATATTTTATCTGACTTTATTACTAATTCAAAATACAGAAATAATTCAGTAAGAAATAATTTATATTTTGAACACTACTAACCCGAATGAGTTATTTTTTGAAAGATTTTTTTATGTAGTCTTCTCATACGCATTTCAAATAAAAAATATTTTTGTATGTGCACTGCATGAAAAGCTCATGGCGCAGATTGTACCAATCGAATAATGCAATCATCACTGCTACGATTCCTTGAATGAAGTCCCCCAGATTGCCCTTTGGAGACGGTCAAATATTCTCCACAAACGGCCGCTTACACACATTATTGTGTTTAACATTTTACCATAATATTTTTTGTTCTTTTCTAATTTTTATTTATTTTATGAACCCTTATTATTATTTGTCTAATTTATGTTGTTGTTATGTTGAAATATGTAATGTATTGCATTACACTACATTCTGGAGTAAACTTTACGCACCAGATTTAAATGTCCGGGTTAAATTTTCCCCCCAAAAAAAAAAAAAAAAAAAAAAAGAAGGAAAAACTAAACCCTTTCATACACTTCCCCAAATGATCATCTAGTGAATCCACGTTATGCAATTGCACTATATAAGTATTATAAATACAAAATAATACAAGAACAACATGTCAACCTACTAGAGACCAAATGGGAATATAATTCACCGACTCCAGATATTTTCATATCAGAGGGTTCGGCTCTGTGGCATTTCTAATTGAACCTATAAATCCTACTGATCCCTCAATATAAATATTTAAAAAATCTTTTGTAATCCTACATGTATTTAAAATTACTGCTTTTTGCATTTTTATATACAAATTCTTTGACAAATCTAATATGCTTAAATTTTGAATCAGATTCCTAGGTATTATGCCAGTGGCCGAAATAACAAATGGTAATATTTTTATAGTCCGAGAATGCCAAATTCTTTTAATCTCATTTCCTAAATCTGTGTATTTTCTAATTTTTTCAGAAACAGTTTTTTGAATATTACAGGAATTTGGAATAGCTACATCAATGATATAAGTTATTTTTTTAATTTTGTCATGTAAAACTATATCAGGTCTATTATGACTAATTGTTCTGTCTGTTAGTATAGTTTTATCATAATATATTTTATAAAATTCATTTTCTATAAATGAATTTGGTTCATATTCATAATAAGGTACTACATTACGGCAATCAATCAAGTTATGTTTAATTACCAAACTTTGGTGAATTATTTTTAAAACCTGATTGTGCCTAAATGTATACTCAGAAGGCGCTAATATAGAACATCCCGATATAATATGTTCTATAGTTTCGGGAAAAGCCAAACATTTTCTACATAAATCATCAATTTGATTTATATCTTTGATTATATGCTTTCTATAATTTTTAGTATTAATGACTCTATCTTGAATGGCAAGCATAAATCCTTCTATTTCTGCGCTCAACTCTCCAATACTCAACCATTTGTTTGACGAAAGTTTGTCAACATACGTTTGGTTGAGATAATTGAAGTGTTTTGCGTGAATAATTTTATTTGACCAGGAATCTAATAATTCCTGGTTAGTATTTATAAGAATGTTGGCATTCTCGTCATATAAATTTAAAGGTGTAATATTTCTATCTGCCTTGCAAATTATTTTGTGCATTTCTGAGCTATTAGCTTTCCTATGGAAAAAATTTCTAAGCATTTCTACCTGATTGTGTTTCAAAGATGTTATTTTGACTACACCTCTACCTCCTAAATTTCTAGGTAAATTAATTCGTTCTATAGCTGAATTTGGATGATGGCAATTAAATTTTGTTAACGTAGTTCTAATTAATCGTTCTAAACTATCTAAATCTGTATTGGACCATTTAATTATGCCAAATGAGTACGTTAGTAGAGGTATTGCCCAAGTATTTATTGCTTTTACTAAATTTTTAGCAGATAGATTGCATTTTAAAATTTTTCTGATCCTAGTTTGAAATTTAATCCTAATATCATTTTTAATACTAGTGTGATCTAATCTATTCGATTGCGGGTATCCTAAATATTTATAAACCTCATCCCCTTTCATACTTTGAATTTTGAAATTTCTAAATATACCCTCGTCTCCATCTACAATTTTGCCTTTCTCTATATGGATAGTTTTACATTTATCTAAACCAAAAGTCATTTTAATATCATCTGAAAAAATTTTAACTACCTTAATCATTTTCTCTAAATTTGATTCAGAATTTGAAAATAATTTTATATCATCCATATATAATAGATGTGAAACTATACTACTCTCTCTTGTATTACCCTTAATTTTTATTCCAAACTTGCTTTTAATTAACATTTTAGAAAGGGGATTCAATGCTAAGCAAAACCAAAGAGGGCTCAATGAGTCTCCTTGAAAAATCCCTCTTTTTATTGAAATGCCCGGTACTACTATTTTCTTACCTTTTAAATTAACTAGCAAATCTGTATTCCAAAAGGACATAATATTTTTCAAAAAGCTAATTATAATTGGGTTAACTTTATATATTTTTAATATTTTGATTAGCCACGAGTGCGGGACACTATCAAAAGCTTATTATTATTATTATTATTATTATTATTTAAATTTAAATTTATTCAGATTTCATAATGACGAGCATTATTAAGTTATTTATTGTTATAAAGTTTATTTTGTAGAACTCCATTTTATTTTTTTATTTATTTTATATATTTAATAATATTATTATTCAATGTATAAAAATAGTTTATTATAAACAAGTTCTGCTTCTGCTTCGCAATTATTATTATGCTTTACAGCTATTTCGCCCTCTGAAGGCATTATCAAACTGTAGTTGTTACCACCTACAGACGATTATTTATGTCATTTCTAGACAGGTACTTATGATGACAAAATGAATAGCTTTTTATTTTTATTACCTGTGCCCCTAAACTTCTAAGTAAAATGACTGAAATATTAAAGGTTAAGTTTCCCAATTACCGGATTGTTTAAATTTGACTGAAGGTAGTTAATTATTCTATAAAATAAACCCGTGATTCATCAGGATTTACCTTATAATACAATTGATATTTGAAATTTTATTTATTAATTTATTTTTATTTTATTTATTTATTAATTTTCAACGCCCTGGTGGGCTTTTACATGACAAGTTTATAATACAGAGAGAGTTTTTTTTAATAAAAAAGATAAACTATAAAAAACATAACTAGTAAACATCATAATATGAAAGGTAGGTATACAGATACATTTAAGGAAAGATAGTGCATTACAATAAAAGAGAAAGTTTCTAAGTTGTGAATGGCATAGAAAATAAACTAGTAGGTATGTTAGTAATTACAAAATTTACAGGTGACTGATTAAATGTCATAAATAATACATGACAAAATGCAAGATACATAAAAAGAAAACGTTAACAAGTTTTTACAGAGAGATAGAAATACACAAATATATGCAATAGACCCTACGTGATGCTCCTTAGATATCAAAATATTCTACATAAAAATATTGTTCAGATATTTCTTGAATAACGGTAAACTCGTATTAAATACATCGATATTAGAGGTGTATTTGTTCCCTAGTGTGTGTAGTCGAGAAATTGATGCGTGTGTGTGGTAGTTGGTTAGAGAATTATTGTTGCAGAATAATATGTTTTGCCTTGTCGCTCGAGTTGGTACCTTACAGTCAATGAGATGCAGGAGTTCGCAACAATCTAATTCGGAGTGAATAATTTTAAACAAAAAAGTTAAGTCGTTTATTTTTCTTCTGTTTTCTAAGGAATGCAATTTAAGTGTATTTAGTAAAGATGTGTAGTTAATGTGTTGAATAGGTATGTGTAACTTGAAGTTAATAAATCTTAAAAATTTATGCTGCTCTCCTTCGATATTTCTTATATGAATTTGATAATATGGAGACCAAACTATGGAATCGTATTCCAGCAAGCTGCGTACGAGTGAAATGGTCATCATTGTACTCTTGAATAACCCACGATGACTCGTGTATTTACTTCGTAGCACAGTTAGGTATTTGGACTGGGTTTAAATATATCTAAAAGTGGCGAGCGAATTATATTAGTTTGTTCATTAATTAAAGTTCTTCAAGTACATATTTTTGCTACTTTTTATTATTATTGTGACAGATGTTTTGGCGTTCAAGACCGTTATCGAACTGTTTGTTTTGCTTTGAAGCATAAAGACCCTGACCTCTGATTTTCAGGATTTTTTTATTTGATAGAATATGTAAATGACATGGTTTTTGTACCTTGATGCAAAATTTCATTGATTGCGATCTCATAATCCATTACTCAAATAAAGGCTACTTCAGTACAGGAGTGATATTCGTTTGAGGATGTTATAATCCAGACAAATCTATTACAACTCCGCTTATCCTGGTAAATGGAATTCAGGATTGTGTCTCGGCCAACAGCGTTAATTAAATCATAGGAATACTACAGAAACTACCCTCCGGCGCAAAACTTCCGCTAAAAAAACAGCTGAAAGCAAACCGAATGCAGCGGAACAGTATTCATTGAGGAGGGACTTAATACGTTTTAATACTGTACAAATCTTTACATGAAGCAATTGTAATATTCGAAAATAGGTTCTGTTTTTTACCGGAAAGTGAAAAAAAATTTTTTTTCGAGGTTTTTTACGTATAATACAAAAATGATTAATGTTTATGTAACATTTCTACTAACCTACTATTCGCATTCATAAACGGTTTCAAACAGTTCCAAAACCTCAATTTAAAAACGATCGTTTATTAATAGCGCTAAAAAATAGCGCTTTAAAACCCAGATTCGAAATCAATATCTACGTAAAAAAGCATAATTTATTATTTTTGGATGCTTAATTGCCGGTTCTGGATTTTTTATTTTTTTTTTATTCATTAACATTAAGGGAACGTTGGGTTAGGTTTTTAGTCACCGGGGGGGGGGGGGGGTTAAAAGTTGCAAAAAGTTGGTCACGTAGTATGAGTACGTTCCCTAAACTACTTATGTTGTTTGTCAGCATGTTCACAATGACAACATTTTATGCAAAAACATGGTAAATTTTCAAGCTGTATGATAAATTAACAATTAGATAAAATACAGAACAGTATTAGTATAAACATGTAAATAGCAGTGTAAGCCTTATTTAATAAGCAAGCACAAATTAATGTAATATGAAAAAATGAATAAGTATAATTAATAAATAAGTACATCAATAGTTTCATATATATGAGGTATTACAAAATTTTAAAAATGATATTCCATTTCCTTAGAATGTTAATTATAATTAGGAATACAAAGGCTTCAGTAGGGCATCAATATAAATCATCAATATCTAATAGCCATTTTCTAAGATTATATTTGACTTTATCAGTGAAAGGATTATTATTTTTAATTGTCATTGGTAGTTTATTAAATATTTTGGGTAAAATATAGTTTAGGGTTCTTTCGCCGTATTTTTTGGCACATTTCAGAACCAGCAATCCTTCATTTTGAGTGAATCTTGTATTATATTTATGGTAAACTCTTTCCCTATACAAGGAATCAGACAATATAACATGTTGACTTGCAATATTATAAAACAATAATCCTCTGACAGGTAAAACATTCAGAGACTTGTAAATTAAATAATTTATTGCTTCTATGGCATTTGTATACATATGGATATTTAATTTATTTTTTATATGGATTTGTAAGGGAGTTTTGTAATGTTTGGATATAACTTATATTAGTTTTACCAGAATGTCCCCAAGAAGTAATTCCAAAACGGAGAGTGGATTCAGCCAGAGATACGTAGATTAGTTTTAAAGTACTTATAGGGACCAAATATTTTATTTTCTATATATCCTTTCTATATAACATTAGTAACGTGTACATCTCATTTTATGTAGCAGTCAATAGTAAGACCCAAGAATACATAATTTTTGACAAAGACAACGATTTCACATGAACAGGGCTGTGAAACATTTTTTTATATAAAAAGTCAATTGTGAGTGTATATAATAAAGGAATTACATTATATCTGACATGTGGAGATCTTATATATGCATATTTTTTCTTTTTTGTCATTTATTATGAGACATGCATCACGAGACCATTTAAAAAAAAAATTAAAACAAAAGGAAGGCAATAAAATCATGCTGCATAAGGTTCATTTCCGTAAACAAGTCTTGTGATGTAATGAGTGCCGTATCGTCTGCGTGCACAGAATGTTTTAACGAATGAAAACAATTTACTCGTAATTGAGACGTATACTTATAATATAGTGGGTTGGCCCTAAAATTGACCCCTGCGCATGTTGATATATATTTTCTTTTGTTCAATTTGTCATGAACTTTTGCTCTTATGTATTTGTTGATCAGTTAGTCATTTCTTTAATAAAACTAGTAGCTTACTTCTAATTCCTATTGCATCCATTGTTTATAATCATTTATTTGTATCAATGGTATAATGGAACAAAGCCAACACATGTTTTTTTTTTTTTTTAATTCATAATTTATGAGGTGTAAAAATTCCTGAATTAACATTTCTGTACTTTTTTTCTTTTGAAATCCATACTGGTTGGGATCTAGCAAGGAGAAGGATTCTAAATATTTGTGTTTTATGGAAATGTATTTTTTAAGTATTTTTTCTATGGCTGGCAACTGGTAAAATGCTGACTGACCTATTATTTTGTATTTCTGTATGTTTGCTACCTTTGTAAATTGGTATAATGATAATGATGTTACTTCGAAGTTAATCTGGTATCACGCTTGTGCTTAAATTACATTGATAAAATGAGTATAACTCATGAGTATAACAGGCCCTAAAATTTGAATATCTGTCTTATTGTCAAATAAATTCGAATGTTGTCAATCCCTGGAGACTTTTAATTGTTTATTTTGCTAACAATATTATTGATTTCTTCACAGGCAGCTCTTGGTAGGTACACACTATGTCTGTCGGACAGTCGATACTAAATTTATGAATAATAGAGCTAACACTGTTCGTAAAATATTCAACAAAGTTATTATCTACGGTTTCTTGATTTTTGATGTAATTTTTGTATTTATTATTGTAAATGTGCCGCGAAATCTGCAACTTGGCGAAAAAACACGCCACGTATATTTAAAGTTGTGTGTGTGTGTACACATTTAAGAGGGAATGCGGGCGGCGTTTTTTCCATACAAACGTATTCCCGTTTATCTCTCTGGATTTTGACCCTAGAGTATTTTTAAATAATATAGATATCGACTATTAGCGTGTCGGTACGTTTTGCTTTTTTTGATAATTTACTTTTTATAGAAGTTAGGACCTTCCAAAAATGAATAAAATTGCCTGGTTTAAACGCCGTCAAAAGACATTCAGTATACAAACTAAACAATGTATTTTTAAAAAAGCAGAACGTACCGACATAGAATATTTTCTTCTAATACAGTTAGTGAAAAAAAAATTAAAATCGGTCCAGTTTTGGAGAAGAAAAATGGGGAATACAAAACATCGATTTTGACGATTTTATTTAGGTATTTTCGGCCCGATATGCAGTTGTCCCTTTCGCTCAGTTCCCCTGAGGGGAGCGTGGAGTGGAACAGAAGACATTCGTTACAATACCTATCGACGATATTTCTAAATAACCGGCATAGCTCTTAATAGCATCTCCCACACGCACACTTCGGAGCGACCGAGTCCCGCGCCACTTCAGGCCGCCGCGCAGAAAAGTCTCATGGTGAACTGCGCTGTAAACCTATCGGTCTTTACTTTTCTGCGCGGCGGCATAAAGTGGCGCGGGACGCTCCGTGTGGGAGACGCTATAGAATTCTTACACACTTACAAAACAAGCCAGTTGCCAATACACATGAAGTTCGTACTGACCATACAGAAAAGCACGCACAGGCAATGTTAGATTTTAAACGTTTTGAACAATATGGCCGTTGAAAAAATACATCTCGGACAAATTTACACGAAAAAAGAGAATACTTACTGTTTTCGTAACTTCCTGAGGTTATTGCAGTGTTTCAAGTGAGTCGGTATTCTATGTTTAGAGCCATTAATGAAACATTTTAGCGGCATTTTCAAAATATATACGCTATTAAACGAGGAGCCAAAAAATATACGCTATTAAACGAGGTTTCACTGCCTATCAACGGGAGATCCTAGCCCGGAATAAGTTAAAAGCTATGAAGTGTGTTAGTATTTGGTGTAACATGAAGTATTTATTTAATTGTTATTATCCACAGATAACGATAATAAGAAGACGTACTTCTACAGATGTATGAATCATGTATATATTTTAAATTAAAAATATTGTGTAAAATTATTTTTAATGCGATAATCATAGACTTAAGTTTTAAAAATGGGTTGTATGGTGTTCTTATTTTTCATGGTCGAATGCCTACATCAATTACAAAAAAATAAGCAGATTGAAAAATAAAGGTCCATTTTTGGTAACAAAAAATATCAAGTCTGAAAATGGCACATGAAAGGTAGTATTAAGCCGTTTTAGAGAGCCGTTTTCCAGAAAATAACCATTCTGCCCCTATAACCATATATTTTGTGATTATTTCGTCACAACTACTTTTAGACTTAATGTATTTATTTCATCCTAAGTTCTTTTTGTATCTCCAAAACATTTTTTGAATTTATTGTTAAAAATGTAGACTTACATTTAATAATTTCTTTTTTAACGTTATTTCTGAATATTTTATATTCTAATTCAAAGAATTGATTGGTAGGAGAATTCCTTCCCCTTCTGTATAGTGATTTTTTTTAATGTTTTCTAATATATCAGAAGTTATCCAAGATTTTTTTACGAGGGTTTTTTTGGATTTATAACACGTAACGGTTTTACTTTGTTCATTCAAATCCTTAAAATTATTTATAATTTTACTGTATAACACATTGCAATCATGTTCCTCAAGCAAGGTGTGCTACTTAAAATTATGAAAATTTTTGTCGATTTTGTTTTGAGATAAAATCGAAATTCTTTTCCCGTGTTCTGCAACCTTTTTCCTTGCACTATATTTAATGTTAACTGCAGTTGAAAAAAGCGATCGCGATCAAAGCGCTAAAGTAATATTATTACATACATGAGGAAATAGTACCGCTTTGTTGACACCTGCTAATAAATCGGACAGATATGTGGACTAAACCGGAACGAGTAACTTTAAGTAATAATTCATAATAAAATGAAATTTTTTACACATTTTACATTTTAACTACGCCACCAATTGATAATAACTATTCACCTACACTGTTTACCTATTTTCAAACTTAACTATCGCCAAAAGTTAGCGCAAAGTAAAAGAAAACTATCGAGTATTTTTGTTTGTTTTCTCAGTCCTTAGCGAGAGATAATTATCGAGAATTATTATTAAAAAAGGTAGCTACAACTTTGTCAGTACGAGTATTACCGAAGAGTAAATTTTTACACATTTGAGCGATTTTGTAACAATTGAGTGATTTTGCGTGTTTGAGAAATAAATAAAACTTCGTGCTAGCGTAAGAACGAAAAAGCCAGGGCAAAATTACCTTTATTGAAGGTACGCCTGGATGCATCACGACACCCTGAAAGATTGAAGATTGGGGGTATCCCCACTACCTACTAGTGCCAGTAAGAGATCGTACGTAACGTCTTCTTTCTAGTATTTTCGTTGTCAAATAAGACGCGTAGAAGGATATATAGGACGAACTTCGATGACTTCGGTACGAGCTCTCACTGGGACTATTTTAGTTGTAATTAAACGTTTAACACTCTTATCTTTATTTACAAAGCATTTTAACTTTCCCTCTACATGTGCCATTTCTTATTGCAATGCGAATATATACTCTTACTATCGAACAATGACGTGTGTATATTTGTTATATATGTTTAATAAGTAAGCCACCTGACATGTTAACCCTTTAAGTTATGTGAACAATAATACTGCGGACACAATGAAGAGTTCTGTCAATGCCTTTATATCGTCTGAAGCCTTCCTAACATTTACAACGAAACACGCGTTAGAACTCCCAGGTCAAAGTCAGAAAATCTGGAAAATTTCCATTCGTATTACTTATTTTTCATTTATTTTTTAATGAATTTTTTTAAATGAAAAGTTTTAATCAAACAATAAGTTTGTGATAATTAGCGATAAGTTTGAACTGAGGCGGACTAGTTTTTAATAATACTGATTGTTTAAGAGGGCATTACCAGAGAAAGCCGGAAATACGTCATTTTCAAAAAAGTTTTTAGACGTATTGACTCTTTTCCACAAAAAATTATAAATGGATTTCGAAAGATTGTTCTTTTATCTAGCATTCGTATGTAATAAATTTTTAGGATTTTATTTAATTTTTAGTATAATAAGGTTATTCCATAGGTCGTTGGCAGATTTGTTAAATTTTCAAAAAAGTTTTTGTATTATACAATGTTTGTTTTATGAATATTCTTCTTCAGGATTAAGTGGAAAACCAGAAATATGTCATTTTTAAATAAAATTTTAGACGTATTGACTCTTTTCCAAATAAAATTATAAATTTATTTCCAAAGATTGTAATTTTATTTTATTAACGCATGTTTTATATTTTGAGAAAAAATGTTTATTTTTAGTGTAATAAGGTTACACCATAGGTCGTTGGCAGATTTGTTAAATTTTCAAAAAAGATTTTGTATTATACAACACCCATTTCAAATAATGTAATCATGCAGTAAAATAAATCAATACATTATCTAGCAGAGTTATGTATTAGAATTTTAATTTTAGTTTCAATAAAATCATTAAAAAATATGTACGTACATGTGTTTCTTGACGAAAATTGGTCCATTTGTGTATTTATTTGCGCACTTACAAACTAATATATTTCAGATTTTTTTAACATTCTTATTAAATTTATACATAATTGAAAAATGATAAATACTTATAATCAAAAAATAACTACAAAAAGTACACTATTTTAATAGTTTTATCATCACGCCTTTCACAGCATTTTTGGATGAAGGTATAAATTAAAGCTAATTTGGATTGAAATAAATTCGATATTGAGTTATAATTTAAAAAAGCTGGTACGGAGAATAATTAATCTTTCTCATTGTAACCGCCCTGCACGATCGGAAGAACAACTTTCGACGAAATGTGGATTTTCGTCCGCTGGCTGGTTAAACGCTCTTAACACTGATCTTACGATTTCTGCTATGTTTTGAATGATTTTTTTTTTAAATCGTTCATATTATCCGTTTCCTTTATTGCTGGTGGAATATATAAAAGCTATATTATTATAGAGCTTAGTGGAGTGGTAAATATTTATAGTTCCTTTGTTCAAACGCAGTTTTAAATTTTGGTAAATGAATTCATAATATCATTCTAGTTAGCAAGGTGTCGTGAAAGTGTGACTACTTCGGTTTCTTGTTTCGATGTTTTAGCATTGTTATATTTCCTTCTACTAATAAACGAGTTTTAAATTTTACATAAATATTAAGCAACCAATCACCAAAAATTAATGGTTGCTTACTGATTGTGTAAAATTTAAAACATTTTTATTAGTAAGACCCTTCGTGTATTTGGGACTGTAAAAGATTTAAAGATATCTTTTGTAAACGTCCTTGTGGGAACTTAAAAAAAAAAATTGAATGTCTTTACAATACCCCTATGGGTCTTGGATATTACAGATGGGTTTCAAAATGATTATTATTGAATATAGGTAAAAAAACAGCAGATCTTTTTTTAACTCGTGAGACTTTCTATGAAATGTAATAGGAATCTATAAATAGTGCTGATACCAACCAATTAAAAACAAATTACGGAAAACGATTCAACCTTCAGCGGCGAGACAATTTTTTATTTATACAATTTTAATAAGTCAGGCACGCCTCATGCGTCATACATATGCCTGGTAATGTTATGTTATCGTGAAAACAAGTTTATGGGTCCGAGTGGTTAAATCTAATCATACATAACATGTATACACAAATAAAAAAAAAAAAGGGTTTATTCTGTCAACCGAATAGGTGCCTGACGAATGATAGATACTTTCAGTACTGCCTTGGTGAAAGAGATGGCTTAAACTTGACCAGATATAAAGAGCCACCATCCTCTTTCCCAGCACATTCACCTCCCCACTCTCTTCAGCCACAAAACATACTCCAAATGGGTATGCAATAGTCCCACTGACTCCATACGGTTGGGAGTAGTTGGGACTCAGCAGTGCAGTATTCACAAAAAAAAATCGACGTCGGTTGCAATTCTCAGTTCCCTCCCCCTTTTTTATGCAGTTTGTGTAAGACCGCAGAATGCAGTGACGAAAAAAATTACATTTTGTAAGTTTACTTCTAAAACTAATTACCGACATGAATGTATTCGCATTCCTTTGCCACCGCTTGGATACGCCCGCGTTAAACGATGTTTGCGTTTTTCAAATTATTCCCAATTTAATAGGTTTACAATATTTTAACAAATTACCTACCTACCTAAAAAAAGTACCTAAACAGTACCTACTCATTTTTTTCAATTTTTGAATATTTTAAAATAACTAGCTGACCCCGCAAACATAGTTCTGCCACATAAATTATTTCTGGTGAATATTTGGTTGTTAAATAAAAAATAACGAATGTATTATGTAAGTAGGTACTAACTTATAACTTATAGTAATATGTAAGTAGGTACTAACTTATAACTAATAGCATTTATGTACACTCCCCTTCCATACACAAGCAAATGCTTTTAATGGAAGGGTAGTCAAAAAACCTGAGATGTAATATTATCATGTAAATACCATGTAAACCTTATTATTAAAAATAAAAATAAAATATATATAAAAAAAAATAAAAAAATAAAAAATTGTTAGTATGTGGGGATGGGATTAATGACAGAAAGAGGAATGGAGCGCTGTAGACGATGACCGCCGATAAAAAGAAAAAAAAACAACAACCGTTCATTTTCTCAATTCAATGTATTTCGTTAAAGTAACGGACATATTCGTTGTTTGATCTCTTGAAAGTTGAATGTAAAGTAAAAAAGGTTATACATTATTTTTATCCTAAAGTAGGAAAATGAAATAAATAAAATCAATATTAATTTCGTTCTGCTTAAAATACGAACAACGTTAAATTTGTTCATACAAAAATATGTAATCGCGATTTAAAAATGGGAGAGTGGGGGTAGAAGGGTGAAAATTTTGGGTTATAGGTATTTTGTGAATAAAAAAATACCAAAAAAAATTGTCAAAAAAATAGATTTTTTTTTTTGATTTCATCCTAAGGGGACGTGCACGTATTACTTAACGCAATTTTTGAAGATTCTTGACCCCCCCCTCCCCCCATGTAACGCGCCGTAACGTTTTTCCGTACCACCCCCCCCCCTCCCCCCCTAAACGTTACGTAACGCCCAAGTGACAATTTTTACCTGAAAGTCACAATTAAGTTGCGCAAAGTACTGGAAAGTCGCTTATATACCTTTTTTGTTGTTTTAATCGCGTTTGCGGTAATAAATAAAACAAGAGATTTCGAGAAAGAAAAGGATTGCCAACTTGAAAGATTTTAATTCCCTAGTTTATTTTTTATCTTAATAAAGAAAAACATGTTACGTAACGCGTTGTTCGAACCCCCCCCCCCCCCCCCCCCCCCCTCGTAACGCACAGTTGCAAGACCCCCCCAAGTGCGTTGTTACGTAAATACTTGAACGGCCCCTAATCACCTAGCGGTATGAAATATACTTAACGACCTATTCTTGTACCTACCAAATATGTACATAAAAAATTTCATAAAAATCGGTCGAGCCGTTTTGGAGGAGTGCGACCACAAACACCGTGACACGAGATTTTTATATATATAGGTATTGCAACTATTCATAATTAACGCTTTCCTTCCTTTTTGCCAGTTCGGGTTTAACGTTATAAATAACACTAGCTGATCCGGCGAACTTCGTACCGCCTCAGAATCAAAAACTGTTGTCAACTTATTAGCTGAATTGATCTAAATTGTTTCTCCCTGCGTATACCATACCTTGATCTAAATTGTTTCTCCCTGCGTATCCTTTCCCCTCTCGCGTTCCCTCTCCCTCTCCCCACTCCACTTCTCCCCTTCCCCCGTCCCGCTAACCCCCCTTCCTCAGTTTCTTTCCCCCCTCCCCCCTCCCCCCTCCCTCGGTTCACAGTTCAATATTATACCCCTTACAATATTGCTGCAGTTCTTTCAAAATAGGAGAATTCGTTCCATACAAAATGTATGGGGAAAATAATTTTACCCTACGAACACCCTTTACTTTTAGGGGTATGAAAAATAGATGTTGGTCGATTCTCAGACCTACCAGATAAGCACACAAAATTTCATCAAAATTGGTCCAGCCGTTTCGGAGGAGTATGGTAACAAACACCGTGACACGAGAATTTTATATATTAGATTTTACCAGTTCCGGTTAAATGTTAAAAATAACAACGAAAGGCATCTCGTCGAATTTACCAATTTATATTTGTACTTTAGCTAAAAGCTTTTTAACAGGTTTAATATCCGGCAAACACCTCCAATTATTCGGTCAATTATTTCCAGTTATTTTTTATAGAATTTACTGGGAGGATTAATTATGATCGAGTAGTGGCTGTGAGAATGGGGCTCGAAGAGATTAAGTATTTAGAGAGAATTTGTCAGGTATTTATATTCAGTATCGAATGAGTGAGCATGCAGTGACTATTTAGTAGGGTTTTTGTGATTTTTTCTGGTTATGTCACACAATTTGTAGACTTCCCTTAGCCAGTAAAAATGTGTGACAAACTTGTTTTAGAAAATATTGTGGAGTTAACGAAGAAGTTGGGAAAGCGACGGCAATTTGAAGAGAAATATAAAATAATGTTCCATACGTGAACAAAATGTAATAAAGTAAAAACCAGACAGGGTTTATATGCCTACCTATCTCTTATTCCAGATCTAAGGAACTTATCGTTCTACTTCTCGTGATCTTTCTATGTAAGGTAAAAATTTTTATAATGTTTTTCGAATGCCGTGAGTAAAAGATTTATTTTGTAGGTAGATAAACTTTCAATTTGGGAAGCAGATGCGGGTTTGCTTTTGATTTGGTTTTGATTTTGGTTTGGGATGCAGGAACCATTTATTGGATGACCAAAACCCCTGCAGGGGGTCACCCCAAGTGGTTCGCTACCTTTGGTGACTTATCTGGAATGCCAGGGTCCATGGGATGGACTTTATCTAGGTCTTGGCGGCGGATGCGTTTGCCTACCCACTGCATGGCGGGCCGGATCGGAAAAGACTGTTTGAGTGAGACGTTATGAACTCTCCACCAGGACTCTCTCAAGCCACCGCCTTGCACCGCAGTGTGATGGATGGAATCATAAGTCCGTCACTCCTGGACACATGGACCCCTAGATTCCTACTCCCCTCTCATTCCCTTTTCCTTCCCAAAACATCCTCTCCTTCCCTAAATTCCTCTTCACAACGCATCTCCAAAGATTACCAACTCTAAGGGATTTTTTTTTCCTAAGGGCTTCCTGTGAGGAGCTAACTTAAAAAATGATTTATTTCATCATCATCATCATCATTACATAGTATAAAATGAAGTCGCTCAAAATGTATGTGCGCATAGATCTTTTAAACTACGCTACGATTTTAATGCGGTTTTCACCAATTGATAGAGTGATTCAAGAGGAAGGTTTATATGTATAATACATGGTTATTATAATAGAGAAAAGCCGAGAAATTCAAATATTCAATTCAGGCAGTGGGCAGCGGGCTGGCAGCGGGCAGCTGGCAAGCGGGTGGTCTGGATTTTATAAAGGTTGGGTAATGGCGTTAGCCACAGCAACGTGTGGCCGGGTATGCTAGTATGTAAATAAAGTTGAAATATAATTATATACACACATATTTAACAAAATATTCAGAAAGTGTAGAGTACTATTTATACAGAAATATTTAAATGAAATTCCCAAATAATGACTTTCCTTTTATTTTAATATAATTTTTTGACGCACACATTCACATAAAAATTGCCAATAGGTATGCTATCTGTGTCAAATTATTTTTGCATACCTACCCTACTACCTAATGATAATATTTCTTCATTTTTCGTTAGAAGTGGTGAACTTTTCTAAACCAATTAAAAATGCACGCATGTGACTGATTTTACGCAAAAACAAAAGAATAAAACCTTTTTAAAATGGGATTACCTACTTCAATACAAGCGGTTGGATTACTTTCCGATGTTCTGCCAGTCGAACCTCAAACACACCAATTGCCAATGCATATATTATTCAACTACCAAGTCAACAATAGCACTATGTTAATTATTCCACGTCTTATGTACACGTCTAAGTTGAACTCACCGCGGGAAGAGACAAGTTGGAGGAGGAAACAAAGATAGCAAATCAAAATTATATCATCAACGCAGACCTTATAATAATAATTAAATATATCTAGGTACATGGTGTATTCAAAGTAATAAGGGACGTACTTGACTTACTTTAACCAGTGATTCCTGACATTATTTGGAGTAAAAAATGTAAATGAAATTTTGGTGCCTTTTTTTTCCTGTGTCATTTCGATGTTTTTTTTTATTTGTTTTCAACTAAAAACATTTTAAAACATCATTAGATGTTGGACAATTAGGGTCGAGTGAGGAGTTGGGCGGTTACCCGGTGGAATGACCAGTGAAGGCATGTGGCAGAATGTTTTTTGTTTGATTTTGGACAACAACAAAAAATTGAAAATAAAGTCAGGAATAAAATAATGTCAGGAATCAATGATTACAGCAAGTCTAGTACGTCTATTAACATCCTGTATATCCTGTGTAAGAAGAAATGATTATATATATTGGTCCTTACATATGAAATTGGCGTTTTGTATGGGAGTAACATGAAGTCGATTTTTTTTTTAATATAATATATTTATTTAATCAAAGTACGTACCATTGCTATCTATGCACTTTTGCCATCTCACAGATAGTTCATCGATCCCTTTACTAAAAAAACCATTCGGACGGGAATCAATAAAATCTTTGAAGGCGGTTTGGACTGCCCCATGAGTTGAATTTTTTCCCTTGCAAGAAGTTTTCCAAATTTCGAAAAAAATGGTAGTATTTTGGGGCAAGGTCCGGAGAGTACGATGGATGTCTTAGACATTTCAATTAAAGCTCCTCTAATTTGGTAGCCGTCTGTTGTGCAGTGTGTGGTCTAGCGGTCTAACGCGCGTTTGTTGCGCGCTTCACTCAATTCGTGAGGTACCCACCTTTCAAGCTTTTTCACCTTCCCATTTGCTTCAAGTGTTTTATCACTAACACCGCAGCCTGCAGCTAACTCGGAAGTGGTTTGCGATAGATCCGCTTCCACAATAGCCTTCAATTCTTCATTATCAACTTTGGTCTCCGGCCGTCCACGGGGCTTGTTCTGCAGGTCGAAATTTCTAGAACGAAAACGTTGGAACCAAAAACGCACTCTGTTTTCTTTAGCGGCACATTCGCCATACACATCATTAATCCTTCGAGCCGTTTCTGCAGCACTGGTGCCACGGTGGAACTCAAACTCGTAAATAATGCGATATTTCAATTTTTCCATTTTGTAAACTAAGTGACGCAAAGAAAAAAAACAATTAAGGAAAAAACAAACGAATTATAATTTTCGAAACACAAATACATGAGAAAATAGCTGTATATATTTGAATTTGGAATTCCTAACCAAAGAGAAGATATTTGAAATCAAAGTTGCCAGTACGGCAAAGCGCCAATTTCATATGTAAGGACCTAATATAATCATATTATTTTTTATATTAGATATATATATTATAAAAGACGTTACAAAAAATGAAACAATTTTAGAAGAACGAAATGAAATCGGGAGAGGAAATTTAGGATGGTTTTCAACCACTCGTAAAAGTTGAAAACCGGCAAAAAATGAGAGAACAAATAAGTCACAAACAAAACGATTTACAAAAGTTGTATTAAAAGCTTAAATTAATTAATTAATTAAGTGTCTACAAAGCATAAAATAAATTAGACAGGTGATTTTTAAAAATTAAAACGTCTTTTTCGTACAACTGATAAACAACCATTAATGTGTAGTATATGATTTTTTATCAGTGGTGTAAAATTTAAGAAACATTTATTAATAAGGGGAAAATTTTTTGTGCGTGTGTGTGGAAATGAAGCCGCTTTCAAATTATAAATTCACCCTCAGTATTTTCCATTCATAAAAATAGTTCAGGTCTAAATGGGTTAGTAAAACACAATTGTGATAAGTAAACCGGTAAAAATATCATAGTTACCTTGATAAATTATCAAGAAGAATGCTGTGGTCACCCTCCAACTGAGCATATTGACTTCTATGGAGCACTATTCACAAACATTATTATAATATGTTCTTTTCGAACAACTTTAATTGCCCAGTTAATCATCACATTATTCACGTAATTAGAGCACTGTTGGTCGATTTGATCAGTTTGTTTTTATAAATGTTCATATTACATTGTTTTCAATGCAGAAACATGAGTTAAAT
Organism: Limnephilus marmoratus; assembly: GCA_917880885.1. Lineage (NCBI taxonomy): Eukaryota > Metazoa > Arthropoda > Insecta > Trichoptera > Limnephilidae > Limnephilus > Limnephilus marmoratus. The sequence continues at coordinate 43,476,846 of OU862908.1, forward strand.
GTTATGTGCTCAGATTTAACATGCACTTTTAATGAGTATTTACGTTGATTATTTTAAATGGATCAAACAATAGAATGGTTCAATAAATGATATTATATTTTATTATAAAAATTATAATTAAAACGATAGTCAAGACCTTAACGACATAGAAAAATATAAATCGTTGCTTTATTTAGGCAAAAAAAACATTCCATTAATTAGATTTTTTTAACACTGTAAGTATATTTTATTAATGTTTTTTTACTATTTTTTACTTTTTCATAAGTATATGATTTCAAGGAAAATATTTTTTAACGATTTTTTTAAAATGTTCTGCGCTGCATGTCTTGCTTGTACACAACATTCTCGTATCTTACCAAAGTAACCATAAACGTTACGACTTATTTCTAGCGTCACAGATTAGGCAAGAGAAACATGCGATAACCTCCCCTCACGGAGTTGCATGCACTTATTCATCAAATATGACACGGTGAGGAAGCACGCGTGCTTTGTACTTGATTAACGACTCGCTGCGCTACGCGGAACTACGGTTCACGTTCGTCGCGGGATCCGTTCGCTACGAGGTTGCTCGGGCTACGAGCGCGTAGCACACGGGCGACCGGCCGCTACAGAACGCGGGATATGACTGACCAATGTGAAGTAAACTCGATCTACGAATTTAAAGTACGAAAGGGTTGCGCAACGGAGGCGCGCTATGTGGAATCACATTATTCCGTACACTAACTGGCAACAGGCGAACTCGTTGCTGTTTCGTGCGCTGAAGCCTCCGAGCTTTAGAAATTTCTTTTCAAGTACGATATGTTGCAGTAATTTAAGTGATACTTTCCCGAAGAAAGTTTATGCTGACTAGCTTGAATAACTTAAATTTAAAATATAGGTACATTCGTAAAGTTTTGTTACAACAAAAATAGGTGTTACGGTGAATTTTCTAAGGTACTATTTTATTTTTTCTGAAACTCTTATCATACCGTTTCCACGTACAGCACTTCTTTACCTGGGTCTACCGGTTTCCAGTTCAGTGAATGATGGATATAATTTTTTTTTGCTTAATAAGTAATAATATCATTATGTTGTTGAAAATTTTACTTAAAACCTGCAGTAACTATTTCGGAGATTTTTATTACGTACCTCCTGTTTTTACATGATTTTTTTATGTGTACTTCAAAAATTTTAAAAACAATCAATGAAATTCTAATTAAATAGCACGAATGCTAAGGATAGGATAGTGAGCTCAGGGCAGTAAATGTGACTGCAATGCAACTGCATTGACGTTTCCCCTGCCACGTTTTTTTTTTTCAATTTAAAAACAAAAAAAAAACGGGGCCAAGTCCGCACTACAGGCAGGGTAAACAAATTATTGTACCCTGTTTCTCTCAAAGATCGATTAACGTGCTCCATGTTCCCAGTTGCAGAATATATAAGAATAATAGAAGAAAAGGTAGTACACAGTTTAAAGATAACTACTCATACGAAGTCGATCAATTCACTGACCTGGGCTCCAGTCTCACAGAGAACAATAAGGATCCAGCAGAAATCAGAAGGAGAATCACAGCAGCCAACAAAACATAATTCTCTTTGCTGCCAGTGTTTAAGTCGGTAGCGTCCATAGGAAAACCAAAGTAACCATACATCAGACCATTGTCATAACTGTATTGGCATATGTATGTGAGGTGCTGACACTGACGGCAAAGATGGCTGAAAAGATGGATACTTTTGAAAGAAAAGTGTTGAGAAGAATATGTGAACCCGTGAAAGAGGGGGAACGGAGGTGCATCTGGGACAACAAAGAACTGTATGATATATATCAGGCCCTCAGTATCTTAGCTCATATGAGACCCTTCAGGTTGAGATGGGCTGGTCCCAAAAAAAAATATGACTGGACACCCAGGAGGAAAGAGAAAAGTGAGAAGACCCAGACTGGGGTGGAAAGACGAGGTAAGAAGGGATGCAGCACAGCTACTCTAGGTAACAAACTGGAAGTCAGCCGCTGATGACAGAAGGAGTTGTGGGCGAATGTTGCAGGAGGCCAAAGCTCAATATGGGCTGTAGCTCCATCGGAGAGAGAGAGAGAGAGATGTGCCCAGTTGCATCAAACCGCGGCTCAACTTCCCTGTTATATTCGTCTTGATTTTATCACGCAGCCGAGTAATAAGTTTCGCATAGTAGACTCCATATAACGTAGTTTCTTTTGGTGCGTAATATAGCTTCAGAACCCCCTCACTGTTCCGAAAAATAGAGGTCTTGCGTTTGTTGGTGACACGCTGAGCTTCGAAGTTCCTAGCAGTTGTTTCTCCTTCTCTTACTCAATGCATAGATTCTTATAGAGCCAGTATCATATAGGTGACTCAAACTCACATCCCAAGTTAAAATTCACCCAGATGCACGAGAAGTTTCCACTCGCCGCTATCGACCAAATTAATTTAACATTCAAGGCGTCTAACTCGCCCACACCATTGTTATATTCAAACGGTTATAGAAGATCTCTCCAACCGATCGCTGCACTAATGTTCACATCATCGGCTATCCGTTGAATATAAACACTTGGGCCTGCAAGCACGATTTCCTTAACTATTTCTATGTTTTCTTCAATCCCCTCCGATGTTTTGAGCCTGGGGTGGTTATTATTTTCAATGGACTTTTTTCCGTGTTTATGGCATAATAGTCCAGTAAAGGAAGGGGTTGTAGAGTGCGTGAGCAGGAACCTAAGCGATTCTTTCAGGACTTGTTTAGGGTGCTTAGGGTGTGAACATACTAAAAGTCCTGACGTCTAGGTGGTGAGCTAGGGGGGGGAGGGGGGGGGAAGGTCCCGATTTTCGGTTTTCTATGTATATCTCAAAAACGGTGCGTCGCAGAGGAAAACTTTTTAATAATAAGTAAAAGCTCATAAAATTATCTACAACTTTTATTCTATACGTAATTTTGAAAATCCCAGCCGTTTTTGAGTTATACGCTCCACAAATATCAATATTTTCGAAAAAAATCATTTTACCTCACATTTTTCATCAAACATTCCTTCATATCGTCTAAAATATTCATCCAAGAAAGAAATTTATTTGAAAGAAGTTGTAAATAATTTAATTACCTTTTAGAATATATATACATATATAAGTAAATCTCTAACCAGTAAATATTTACAGCAATTTTAAGTTTTTTCGTAAAATGTCATCATTTTCAGAAAAAGCTGTTTTTTCTTACCAAATTATTAAGACGGGTTTTTTCTTCATGGGAAATTCCTTAGTAATTTTTGCACGCAAGAAAGCAGGTAAGTTGTTCTCGAACAGATGATTAGTGGAATTCATTTTATAATCATTATTATTGTAATGGGTGATTAGGTTAGTCGTCGGAGATGCTACAATAACGTGCTACGATGCTGTTCGAGTTGGTGAAAAGGCAATGAATAAGATAGTGGGCTTGACATTCTCAGACATCAAGTTGTCCCGCAAAGATCGGGCATTTCCAATGTCTTCTGTCAGCTCGTCGATAAAAATTCACGACGAAAAGGTTGCAGTTGACCCAACATTGCTGTTTCAGCGGATGTGTTTAAGCAAACCATCTGATGAGGATTTGATGAAATTCTTTGAGTATGAGTTGGCCCCATTTCCCTTGGCACTGTTCTCAATAACATCATGTTACACTCTCAACTTTATGTGGATTCACGTTTTCATATCCTCTTTGGACGTGAGGGTCCTGGCAAGCGTTGTTCATCCATGGCATCGTCATTCTCAGTGGTGGATGTTCTTGCTGAAAGGGCTCTACGTCGTCTTCATCGTCGTCCTCGGCAACAGGCACGCTATTGAGGCATCTCCCTTGGCAGTGAAGGCACGCTGCAGAACAGGTCAGCATTGCTTTTCGGCATTCACATTTGCCCATTGCACAATCCTTGGTACAGCGGCAAAATATCATTTTCAGAAGGAACACCGGTGCTGGAGGATCTTTTGTTGTAATTGGCGCCAGGGTGTCTCCTTCGTGTTTCCACCCCCATTCTTCAGGGGACAGCTCAATCCCGAGCCACTGCTGAACTTGGTGGTATGTCCGCCGGGAATGCTGTTTAGCTGCACTCTCTATTGGAGGGAGGGAGCTGATGTCAGGCTTCATATTTGCCACGGACCTTGTGAACGATTGGGAGCGGTACTGGTTAAGGGAGGTCTGTCTTTTTGGCGCCGCATACCATTTCAGGAAGCATTTATTTCCAGCCTCTTCAACCTTGTCGTGAGTAGAGGAGGGGTTGTAAAAGATCATTGCCGCTTGCTTGATCATTTCTGACTCCAAGTACAATTTTGAAAAGCCCACCTTGCTTCTCCTGAAAGATGCAGACGTTGTATCGCATCCGGTAAATGAATGTAAAAATATGATGTGTTCAAATCCACGATGCTGCATCTCTTGGGTGGACAGTGCCAATGTTTTGGTTTTCCCTCGTCCGGGTTTCAGCAACAGAATATCTTAGGTGGGAGGAGTGGAAGCAATCAAAAGGACAGTGAGGTCCACATCCTCACCAAAGACAGTCACAGAGTTGTGAAAGGATAGTTCCACAGCAATCTTCACGATAAGGACGTCAGCATCATCGGTGACCTGAAGAGTCTGTATCCCATTCTCCCGAAACTTTGTCTGTAGTAAGGAGATGAAGTTACTTTTGTTGGTAGGATTGGATAAAAAATCTTCTTGTTTAACGGGTATTGATTTGTTCCATGTCAAATTGATGTCTGCTGACCTTCTCAGTCTGTATCGTCGCATCTGTTCTTGTGATTTCGTACTATTGACTGGATTTGCGTACCCATCAAATATCACAGTGCGAGTCATTCCAGGATAGTGGTGGTTGACATAGGTGATATAACGATCACAAATTGCGGCAACGGAGGCATCTTTTTGTCAAATTACTCTGTATAATATAGATAATATGTATAATATGATAGAAATCCTCCGTCCACAACTTTGTTCATCTGAGACAGTAGAACAGTTTTTTTGGTAGGCTCGAATAAGCTATACAGAACAGATTTATTTGTCTTTCGCATCCCACTTTCATTGAACAGTGCCAAGGGAAATGGGGCCAACTCATACTCAAAGAATTTCATCAAATCCTCATCAGATGGTTTGCTTAAACACATCCGCTGAAACAGCAATGTTGGGTCAACTGCAACCTTTTCGTCGTGAATTTTTATCGACGAGCTGACAGAAGACATTGGAAATGCCCGATCTTTGCGGGACAACTTGATGTCTGAGAATGTCAAGCCCACTATCTTATTCATTGCCTTTTCACCAACTCGAACAGCATCGTAGCACGTTATTGTAGCATCTCCGACGACTAACCTAATCACCCATTACAATAATAATGATTATAAAATGAATTCCACTAATCATCTGTTCGAGAACAACTTACCTGCTTTCTTGCGTGCAAAAATTACTAAGGAATTTCCCATGAAGAAAAAACCCGTCTTAATAATTTGGTAAGAAAAAACAGATTTTTCTGAAAATGACGACATTTTACGAAAAAACTTAAAATTGCTGTAAATATTTACTGGTTAGAGATTTACTTATATATGTATATATATTCTAAAAGGTAATTAAATTATTTACAATTTCTTTCAAATAAATTTCTTTCTTGGATGAATATTTTAGACGATATGAAGGAATGTTTGATGAAAAATGTGAGGTAAAATGATTTTTTTCGAAAATATTGACATTTGTGGAGCGTATAACTCAAAAACGGCTGGGATTTTCAAAATTACGTATTGAATAAAAGATGTAGATAATTTTATGAGCTTTTACTTATTATTAAAAAGTTTTCCTCTGCGACGCACCGTTTTTGAGATATACATAGAAAACCGAAAATCGGGACCTTCCCCCCCCCCCCTCCCCCCCCTGCTCACCACCTAGACGTCAGGACTTTTAGTATGTTCACACCCCAAGCATCCTAAACAAGTCCTGAAAGAATCGCTTAGGTTCCTGCTCACGCACTCTACACCTCCTTTTGGACCATTCGTTTACTGGACTATAAGCAGTAAGACTCCCTGGTCATTAATGTCCTTTACGCGTATCCCTTATATAACAAGATATCACTAAGCAGTTATTTTTTCCAGATTTTTTTTTAGTAAGCGATTTTTGAACTGTGGAAGAAGAAGAGATTTTGATAATATAATAAAAGAAACTTTTTGAAATCGGCTGACTTTTACTATCCTGGACTCATACTTCATCGGATACCCAGTAGTTGAAAAGACAGATTGATATGCTTAATTTAATGGGAACTAAAGAAATTCATAAATTTAATAATTGCCTGAATTATAAAATATTTTATGATAGAATTTAACAATGTTTATTCGAGTAGCTTAGATTATTATTTGGAACTATCCTGCGTTATGTTAATTTTATTTATTTTTATTTATTTTCAATTTTTTTAAATTTATTAATATTACTATTTTCTTAAAATGCATTCACAATGCAAAAAAGTGTCTTTAACAGTATAAGTAGTTCAATTATTCTCCCAATAGTGGCCATTACCATTTTTCCTTTTTGATTTTCTAATGGGAAGTGAAAACTGATTTCGAGGGTTAGGAATGAAAAAACATATTCATTTTTGTAAAGATTTCAGAAATCTGGGGCAGGGCGCTTTCAATACCCGAAAATATTCCAACACAAAATAAACTATCCATAAAGTATTTTTTACATTATCCCGTTACCATAAAAAAGACTTCAGCCGCCGCCGCTGCTAGAGAGGATAATAATTTATTAATAAATATAATTTCAATTTTTGTTTTATGAATATTCTACAGGATTAAGAGGGAAACCAGAAATATGTCATTTTTAAATAAAATTTTAGACGTATTGACTCATTTCCACTAAAAATTATAAATTGATTTCAAAAGATTGTTATTTTATCTAGTAAACGCATGTTTTAAATTTTGAGATTTTTTTTTATTTTTAGTATAATAGAGTTATACCACAGGTCGTTGACAGATTTGTTAAATTTTCAAAAAAGATTTTGTATTGTACAACACCCATTTCAAATCATATAATCATGCAGTTAAATAAATCAATACATTATCTGATAAACGCATGTTTCAAAATTTTAATTTTAGTTTAAATAAGATCATTAAAAAATATGTACGTACATGTGTTTCTTGGCGAAAATTTGTCCGTTTGTATATTTATTTGCGCACTTACAAACTAATATATTTCAGATTTTTTTTACATTCTTGTTTGGCTTAAACATTAATGAAAAATGATAAATACTTATGATCAATACATTATTACAAAAAGTACATAATTTTAATAGTTTTATAATCATGCCTTTCAGCATTTTGGATGTATAAATAGGTATAAATTAAAGCAAATTTGGAATGAAAAAAAATCGATATTGAGTTATAATTTTAAAAAGCTGGTACGGAAATAATTCATCTTTCTCATTGGAACCGCCCTGTACGGTCGTAAGAACATCTTTCAATGAAATGTGGCTTTTCGGCCATTGGCTGGTTAAACGCTCTTAAATAGATGTGTTTTGCATAAATTTCTGGCTTTTAAACACGAAACTTAGTTACTCGATGAAATATACAGCTAAGTAAAGCTATAGGTTCGAGACAGAATAATTTTTAATTTATTTTTATAAAGCAATATATGAAATTTGACGACCTCCTAATTTATTTGTATAAAGCAATATAAGAAAATTTGACGACCTCCGTAGTCCAGTGGGTAAGTCTCTTGAATCACAGTCCGTAGGTCGCGGGTTCGAACCCGGCATGCTCAAATAAATTTTATTTGATTAATTTGTATTTTTTCACAATTAATTCATTTAAAATAATATATAGTATATTTGCGGCATGTTCCAGAGTGGAAGATACTATCAGTATCGCCCTGGTGTTAGACCACCATTCAGAATTGAAAAGTTGCTTGAAAATGGCTTTAGTGACCAGATCTGAATAGCCAGGTACTTCCCAACCTTCCTCTTCCCCACCTACTTCCCCTCCCCACTACCTTCAGCCTAACAACATACCCCAATTGGGGATGCCATAGTCTCACTGGCTCCAGACGGGAACAGTTGAGATTCTTGTGCGGTATTCACTGTAAAAAAAAAAAAATAAGAAAAAGCGCCGCAGATAAAAATCATATTCATATTTTTCATGAGAATTTTAACTTAGAACCTTCAACTTGTTTTGGAGGCAAAAATTATATTTATTCTTACACTGAGGCGGTGGCGGTACGGAAAGTAGTTTTAAGAGCAAAGCCTTCATCCTCCATGTTGATCGTGTTGGTGCAATGTGCATTCACTACTTTCCGCTCCAAGTGCACAACTGGCATGAAAGTGGGTAATGCAATTTCATACAACATGGAAGCACACACGAATGCGCATCTCCAAAAGAAACAACTTTCAAAACAAGCCACGTTTTACAATTTGCTCGGTTTTATAATTTCTGAAAAATTTTCAGCGAGCTTTTCGTACTTGACATCGCACGTCCCGAAATTCTTAGAAAATGTATGCATCTTAATTTTGCAATTGAATTAACACAGTGGTATAAAAAATTATAATGTGTGCAACACACATATAATTTCCTGAGTTGTCCCTAAAATTATGAAAAATCGTTTATTTATTATAAATATATGTTTTTAAATAACTACTTACATGCGCACTAAATATCTGCTATACACTTTGATTTAAAATAAAATTTGAGTGCTCTTTATACGCGGGAGAATCGAAACTATACCAAAACAATCTCAACCAATACTTGAAATGTGAGGTCATAATCAAAGCGACCAATTAGCGCAGACCAGCGTAATTTCCGTTGTTACGTAACAGAATCGGCTCCCGAGCGGAAGGTTAAGTGAATCGTCCCCACTACACGTGCCTACCGTTTCCTCTCCCCGCACCGCGCGACCACCCCGCGTCAGGCGCGAAGCGCCGGGCGGCCCGCCGGCCGCCATTCCTTCGCTAGCTCTCGGCCAAGCCACTGTGCCACGCGCGATTTGCGCTGTTTGTGCTCTACGATATTAACTCCGCGATGTATTGTTTGCAATTGTGTTGTGAACGGAATCCAGAAACGATGGCAGACCACGCATCTAGCTATGTGAGTACCAACTCGCTTCCTCCCCCCCACCGTGTGCTTTGAACCGTTTGTAACTTCATTTAAACGCATAGAGAGAGGGAGAAATCCTCGTTAGGTCAGTAGGGTAGTTTAACTTGTGTTTTGTGCCGACACTGGCCGTATGTGTATCACCCTGTTCTGTTTATTGAATAAACCCTTTAAATGCAAATACTGTGTACTGATTGAAGAGGGAGTCCCGGGGATTTTGAGGAGAGGAGGGGAAGGAAGAATTGACCAAGCGAACCACTGGCACTCGCCCTGTTTTTTAGGAGGAATCATGTTCGAGCCGGTTTGAGCTAACCGACGGCTGTTATTGTGTGTGTTTTACAGGAATAGGGCCTGGGGTAGGCCGCAGCAGCAGCGCTCCCAGCACTGGCGTTCCCAACTTAGGGGCAATTTTTTTTCCTCCCTCTTCACAGTCGCTCGCCTCGTTCTTCAATCACCCATTGTTTAAACTGTATAATCTATAATGTTTTGTCTTGTTTTTTTTTCCCAATTTGTCTAGCATTACCATCAAAGAACATCGACGCGAGTGTAACTTCGAATTGCAAATTTAAACTATCGCGGGCACATTCCTTCATTTTCGAGTCGTCACTCGACAAAACATTATCACCGGTATTCCTACGTAAAGTGCTCAACCAAGAAAGTTGCCGTCGTGAATAATATAGTGTTTACAAGTGTCGACCGACTAAATTTGCTAGTTTCAAATACAAGATTAATAGTGGAAATGTACACAAATATTTAAAACAAAGTTATTCAACAATTAAAATCCTGTATATGATAAACCAATTACCCGCTTCGTTTCCCGAAAGTTAATTAACCAGTTTTCATTAATAAACTTATTCCGCAGTGTGCTGGTCTGTATTTGATATCGACATATACTGCGAATAGGGGTCTATTTCGCAAAATACTGGCCTGTATATATAACGGCATATTTTGCAGCTTAAGGGAAACAAGTGGATTAAATTCTTTCTACCTTTTGACAATTGAGCATTTTTCTAATTTTGCCGCCTGTTTCATCATTTAGCTTTTTTTTCTTTCGTAAGAAACAGACGACATAATTTGAAAGACGTTCGGTTCGCGTTGACGTCGTTTCCTCGAGTCAGGCATTACATTACGTATGCACATCTGCATATAACTTGTTATGACAAGAGGAAGTCGGCGGATAAATACCAGTAATGGTGTATGCTCAAATCAGGCTGCAGTATAGCCACGTTAAATAAAGAACAATTCCCCAAGACATTGTTGAATTTTCAAACATACTTCCACGAAAACTTGTATAAAAGAAAAAATATTTCCTTTCCTTTCTAAAGAACCCCCCCTTTTGGAAGGCTAATCGAAATATTCCAAAAAACATGTTCATTTAAGGCGAACCTCGTTTCCGTTTTTTTATTTTTTCTTTTCCGGACTTTTGCTTATTTGCAAACCTTTTTCAAAAACATCGGGATTTTTTCTCAAAATTACGTTTTTTGAGGGAAACCGCTGCTCAAATTTTCTCTCATTCCGGACTTAGGAAAATTTTCAACAAATTTTCAAAACATCTGGATTTTTTCTCAAAATCACGTTTTTCGAGGGGAACCGCTGCCCAATTTTTTTTCTCGTCTATGGACTTTGAAAATTTTCAACAAATTTTCAAAACATCAGGATTTTTTCTCAAAATCACGTTTTTTGAGGGAAACCGCTGCTCAAATTTTCTCTCGTTTCGGACTTAGAAAAATTTTCTACAAATTTTCAAAACATCAGGATTTTTTCTCAAAATCACGTTTTGTAAGGGAAACCGCTGCCCAATTTTTTTTCTCGTCTATGGACTTTGAAAATTTTCAACAAATTTTCAAAACATCTGGATTTTTTCTCAAAATCACGTTTTTTGAGGGAAACCGCTGCTCAAATTTTCTCTCGTTCCGGACTTAGAAAATTTTCTACAAATTTTCAAAACATCAGGATTTTTCCTCAAAATCACGTTTTTCGAGGGGAACCGCTGCCCAAATTTTTTTTCTCGTCTATGGACTTTGAAAATTTTCAACAAATTTTCAAAACATCAGGATTTTTTCCCAAAATCACGTTTTTTGAGGGGAACCGCTGCCCAAATTTTCAAATAAACCAAACACTTATAAAAAACGCGTTTTTTTTTCAAAAACTTTTTGTAAAAATACGTCCCCAGTGGTCAATCTCTGCCCAATTTCTTTCCAATTGCGAGTCTAGTTCTCATTTTTTCCAACATAAGGTCACTCTGATACGATCTTATACACCATGGAAGTTCCTCAAGTCACGCTGGGTATAATCCCACACATTTTTACTTCAAAAAAGGAGGAACTACTACAGGCCCTGAGAAATAGAAAGATTTCTCCTAGGAATAATTCCAAAATGCCTTACTGTGACGGAATCAGTAAATTCCATCACATCAAGTACTCAGGCGTTATCAAATTGGCAAAACTCTTGTCATAAGTGACGTGAGTTACATGTAAATATTAAATGTAAATAATCACCCACATGGGCATTCGTAAGGAAATCCTTACACCCGAAGGCACATTAATGTCAACGGTAGCCTAACTCCTGTACTTTTTTTTGTGCATAATTTTATATGTTCTTTTACATCCTGCGCGCCTTGCCTGCTGTACCACAAGAGCACCTCTTGGGGCACTGTTTTCATGCTTGTATGCATCCTCTTCCTGAAATTGATCACTTCGGGAAAGGGACTCCTTTTTCCTCCTACCATCAACGGTTCCAGAAAACTCTTGCTCCGAGACGTCGTTTTTCCTTTCACAATTCTTGCAGCATCCGCGCGTTTTTTTTCTCACCTCATCGCCTCATCTTGTCATATCACCCCTTTTTTTAATTTTTTGTTTTGTGTCGGGTTTTGTCGTACCAGTACGTCCCTACCCTAATGTTGTAAATATAAAATCATAAGCACAAGTCTGTATAATAACCATTGGTTTCAGACCTTTGCCGCGGGCTCGCTACTATGGTCACAGCACCATATTGTAAGAATGTCGCGACGATTTCTGTTATAATAGGAAATCCTCCCGTTTTTTCTTTCTTTCTTTTCCCCCTTCACCCCATCCTACACATTCATAGTAATGTTGTATATTGGGAATCGTTTCGAATACACCCAATGTACTCACCTATCAGGTCACATTCGCTGGATTCGAGACAATTCAAGAGCAACCTTGTTGCTATTTGTGGTTTTTTCTTCTTTTTCCAAAAATTAGAATGGCGCTCAACCCAATTGCTCTTATTTTTCTAGAATCATATTTTGTCGGATTCAAAAAAAATTTTTTTTTTTGTTGTTATAAAAGTGACAATATGTTTTGTCCCTTCATTAACTTTGTTCCTTGTACATATACAACTTCATTATGAGGTACATATTTTATCATGACATCAGTTTCTTTTGTCCTTTATTGTACCATTATTCTAGTTTGAAGTTTAAAATCTTGGCCAGATCTTCAATAAAATTTGTGTTTATCGCCTTTTGGCAAGTCTTGTAACGTATGCTAATATGAAATTATTAAGCTACAGCAGTGCCGTATTAATTACATCATTGCAAAAACCGCCGTCTGTATTGAATGGGGACCCACATTTTCGAACGTAATTGGGCTACTGTCTTTCAATACTGGGCAAATTTGTTGTAAATCGTTCATTCCTGTCACGTGAGACGTGAAAACGTGACAATATCTACCATCATAGGAGAGATCCTCAAAACATCCGCCATGATACGAGAAGCTCGTTATAATTACTTTATACTCATAACTAAATGTTATTAAGTTGGTCGTGTGTCTTTTGGCATGAGAACCGCTTAATCCGCCGTCTGTATTGAATGGGGACCCACTTTTTCGAACGTAATTGGGCTACTGTCTTTCAATACTGGGCAAATTTGTTGTAAATCGTTCATTCCACCCGCCGTCTGTATTGAATGGGGACCCACATTTTCGAACGTAATTGGGCTACTGTCTTTCAATACTGGGCAAAATTTGTTGTAAATCGTTCATTCCTGTACATGAGACGTGAAGACGTTACAATACTCACCATGAATCGTGCGAACGAAATAATATCTACCCCATGTTTGTGTGACCTACCAAGCGTAGATCACACGCCTTTTATTTTCTGTTATCAGAAAATTATTGCTTTTGCAGCAGAGTACTCATTAACATGCCCGTGGACTTCCTGTCACAAGAACCCAGGAACTATCCACTATCCCTAAAGGACTAATCATACGCTTCACTCATGATTATGGGGCATCGTGTCGTAGGAGTTAAGTTGATGGACACAAAAACACCTAACTCGTTGTCTGGGGGACGAACAAGAAAACCCCCAGGTTTGTGAGATTTGAGCAAGGGTCTGTCATTTCTCGCAAACAAGTAGGAGAATAAAACGACCTTCTAATCTTCTGCCCAATACACGTAGTGGATTAGACTCTTTTTGTCAGTGTATCCCTTTTGTCCCACTCTACCAAATTGTATTGTAATGTGCCAGGAAAGTTGCTGTAGACCTTGTTTCACCTTTCACTCAGAGGTCGAATTTCGGAAATAGCCGAGTCCTCAGCAGTTTTCTTCGTTCAAATGTTCCCAATTGTCACTCTTTCCTTTCCTCGAAATTATCCGTGAATGGGGATATATGCGTTACGCACTTGGCGTTTCGTTTGTCAAATGGGACAACCTTCATTCACGGATCTTTTCAACTTCCTACTCCTTTCCCACTTTTCATAACTTATTTGTACTCAATGTTTTGTTCTTCGAAAGTAGAAAAAATGCTACCGTATAGACGTGAGCATAGGTCATGGAAGACCAACTTCTTTCGAAAAGGGGCATTTTGTCATACGTACAAACCCTTACCTACGTGTTCTTGGAAATGTATTTAGTTTAAAAAAAAAAAAACTAAATGGGTTAAACAGAACCTTCCTTGAATACGTACCTTTGTAATATGTATAAGTCTGTAGTTACACTTAGTTAACTCTCTCTCCGTCTCTCTCTCTCTCTCTACGCGTCAAACAAATCCAATTTTTCTCAACATGCACACCTTGTTTCTCTCCAAACCTTTTCATCATTGGTCTACCAGGCAGGTAAACTTCAAGAATTTTGCTCTAATAATAATCTTTTCGCCGGATTAATAAGAAGACCAGCAGCTCTTCACCCTATCTACACCTGCGCCTCTCTTCATGCTGCCTTCACTACCGTCACGGAGGTCCCATGCCTTCAAACCCTGCGTACCAAAAGCACCCGACCACACCTAACATAACCTAGTGTGAGTCGTGCGTGTAGTTGCGAATTGTATCATCACAAAACCATCACTCAAACAAACCCGAGCACGTCAGCTCTAAGTTGGTTCATGTTCCTGTTGCCATTGTACAAATGTTCCTGCGGCACCTTGCAAATGTTCCTGTTGCCATTGTACAATGTTCCTATTGCCATTGTACAAATGTTCCTGCGGCACCTTGCAAATGTTCCTGTTGCCATTGTACAAATGTTCCTGCGGCACCTTGCAAATGTTCCTGTTGCCATTGTACAAATGTTCCTGCGGCATCTCGCAAATGTTCCTGTTGCCATTGTACAAATGTTCCTGCGGCATCTCGCAAATGTTCCTGTTGCCATTGTACAAATGTTCCTGCTGCATCTTGCAAATGTTCCAGCTGCACCTTGCAAATTGCTCTGTTGCCATCATGCCAATGCTCCTGTGCCCTTGCGCAAACAACAATACCAACGATTGTTCACACAACAATCCCACTGTATACAAACCAGTGTACCAACCACCATCACAACAACGGCTGTCATGCACACAAACCACCTCCTCTATAAAGGACCAACCACCAATTACAATTCCACTCTCCAGTACCTCAATGACGTCATACTGGCCCACCCACAGGATCCGGAAGCAGCTACCTTTTTGACCTCTGTGACAGGTAGAACCCTCTCCACCACCAAGAAGCCTCATCCTGCGTTCTCTTCTTCGTGTTTTCTTTAAGGCCCTAGTGTTCCTTGAGTGTAATCTCAAACGGGCCAGGTTACTGTGACAAAGTAACCGTGTAACTTCAGTGCAACGTCCCAACACCCCAAACATCCTACGCAAACCACGCTACGCAAACATAGCTCACAGACCAATGATACAATTAGAGTCATTTTTTTTCTATCACTGCATAACCCTTGTACCTTTCTCCAACAGGTCCTTGTTTATATTTATGTATGTCACTGCTCTTTCTTGTTCATTCATGTATAATTCCTTGTCCACCATGCTTTTTTTTCTCTTTTGTTTTTGTTTCTACTATTTTGTAGCTAGCAACCTTTTTTTCTCTCTCTCTCCTTTTTTCTCTTAAATTTTTTTTTTGTTTTGTTTTGGCACAAGTGCTAGAAGGGTAAGAGGATTTCTTAGCCCTACTGCTCCATTACCACGTCGCTTTTTTTGCGGCGAGGGGGGAAGTGTTACGTAACAGAATCGGCTCCCGAGCGGAAGGTTAAGTGAATCGTCCCCACTACACGTGCCTACCGTTTCCTCTCCCCGCACCGCGCGACCACCCCGCGTCAGGCGCGAAGCGCCGGGCGGCCCGCCGGCCGCCATTCCTTCGCTAGCTCTCGGCCAAGCCACTGTGCCACGCGCGATTTGCGCTGTTTGTGCTCTACGATATTAACTCCGCGATGTATTGTTTGCAATTGTGTTGTGAACGGAATCCAGAAACGATGGCAGACCACGCATCTAGCTATGTGAGTACCAACTCGCTTCCTCCCCCCCACCGTGTGCTTTGAACCGTTTGTAACTTCATTTAAACGCATAGAGAGAGGGAGAAATCCTCGTTAGGTCAGTAGGGTAGTTTAACTTGTGTTTTGTGCCGACACTGGCCGTATGTGTATCACCCTGTTCTGTTTATTGAATAAACCCTTTAAATGCAAATACTGTGTACTGATTGAAGAGGGAGTCCCGGGGATTTTGAGGAGAGGAGGGGAAGGAAGAATTGACCAAGCGAACCACTGGCACTCGCCCTGTTTTTTAGGAGGAATCATGTTCGAGCCGGTTTGAGCTAACCGACGGCTGTTATTGTGTGTGTTTTACAGGAATAGGGCCTGGGGTAGGCCGCAGCAGCAGCGCCCCCAGCACCGTTTCACATCTCAACCAATACAATCCATTAAAAGTGACATCATAATCAAAACGGCCTATATAACATCATAACGACATCATAAGCAAACGGCCATAATCTAAACTTACGAAAAAAGTTGAAAGGGGGTCAACTTTGCTTGCTACTCGCTAGCATATTAGGCGGATGGCAGGATGGCGGCCCTCGAACAGCTGATTTCGGAACTGTCAAACTACTGCTTGATCAGGATTATTCGTTGTACAATCTGTAAAGAAACCGGCAAATAGCTACTAGCGGTGAGCTAACTGCGAGTATCTCAGTTTTCTACAAAATGTCGACAGAATTAGTTCGCGCGGGAACATTATTTTGGTGACCGGACAACTCAGAATGAAACCAACTCAGAAGCACCTCAGAAAGGTCATTAAGAGTGATAATAAAGAAATATAAGAATATTGGTTAAATAGGTTAAGTTAGGTTAGGGTTACCGGCTATTATAAAATTATTTTTTCATAGCTTTTAATGACCTTTCTGAGGTATTTCTGGGTTGGTTTCATTCTGAATTGGCATGGAACCATTATTTTAGCTCAGCTTTTCGCTAGATAGTTCGCTACTGAGCGAGTAGAACGTTTTATATGTCATAATCACAATCGCACTCGCCGATTTGCCCGATTTTAAACTTACCGGCTAGTAGCTTGTAAACCCGCTCAATGTAATCGAGGCTTTAATTGATTTGAGATTGTCACAGCCAAAAGTATTATCATGATTTATTTTTGACGTGTTATGCCGTATTGCGCTCCCTCTTTAGCCTACGTTTTTCATAGCGTTACATTTTCCATCTGCCCTAATTATGAACGCCAAAGCTTTCCGAAACGTTGAATAAAGACGATGGAAGAACAACACGGCATAAAACACCAAAAATAAATCATGATAATATTTTTTCATATTTATTTACTTAACATGGTATTTGGGTACGTTTTAAGATTTTCACGGCCAAAAGCATTTTCGTTATTTGTTTTTAGGGTGTTACGCCGTGTTGCGCTACCTCCTTCTTTATTTATAGAAATAAATGAGAGCTGTTGTTTCTGTGTCTCAACTAAAAACTCTCGGAAAACGCATAGCGTCATCAAAATCGGAATCTATAATATAGATTCCGATTTTCATGACGATCATTCATAGACGAATGAATGTAAACGATAAAAATTCAAATATTTAATTCATGTAGGGCATTACTTTATTTACACGTATTGCTTTGATTATTCTTGCGACTGCCTAAGATAAGACACACCTTTATTTGTCCCATCACATTTAAATGTTCAGTTAAAATAATAGAAAGTCCTTCCCGGGGGTCAAACGATTTCCTTCTGATCGCCCCTGTGAAAGGCTATCAATTTATATATTTAACTTATTGAACCTTATTGAAAAAACCTAAACACTAAAAACCTAACTTATTCGTGTACAGCTCAGTGGAGGATGAAGAGCTGGTAAGAGATAAGAAAGTTTTAACTCGCTTCCTGAGTTGGGTCGACGATATTATTTTCTAGCCGCTCCCGGAAAACTTTTGATATCTTCTAACTTATTTTCCAAGGATAGGCAGACCTGAAAAAATCATTTTCGCATGCTATCGAAGAAATGACAAAAACACGGCGTGTAAAATATTATAACACCATAACTGGCGCTTTTCATATACCGAGAATGGCCGTGGTAGTAATTTTGACCGATCTTTCTGGAACGGCATTTAATCTCGATTCTGGGCTGTATTTTAGAGTTAAAAATTAATATTAATTGACTTAAAGCAGAGAAATGCGACATGTTAAAATGATGTCGCATTTTCCGTACTAAGATCTAAGATTAATTTCGTTTTAAACTAAAATTATTAATGGGAATAAACTTTATTTTGGTTCATTTGATTATCTTTTGTCTTCGTGTTTTAATTAATGAAGTTTGATGTGAAACTATTCCAAAACAAGGCTAAATATATGTCAACAGGAGTCCCGCAAGGGTCAATTCTTGGCCCAACATTATATTACATAATATTTGTTTCAGCCATAAGTAAAGTATTCATCATTGTTAAACATTATGCATATGCTGATGATACTGCGCTTGTCATATCGTATGGAAGAGTTGCTCATTGTAATAAAACTCATGCAACATTTTTTTCTTTACAGGATTGGTCGCATGATACGGGCGTCAAAAAGAATATACGTTATTAATTCGTTCCAAAAGGTCCGAATATTGGACAAGTAGGATCGACTCAGAGCGTCAAAACCCGCGAAGTTTGTGGAACTCGATAAAGATGGTCGGGGCCGACGTCCGTGCACAAAATACAAGTGACATAGCTCCGGAAATCTTCTCTAATTTTTTTCTCAATAAAATTAAGTCAATACGCGCTCTAACAGCCTCTGCCTCACCACCATCTTTTTTTTATCTTTTACAAAATGCAATAGCGGAAACTTTTCTGCCTTCAAACCTACATCCCTTCAAGAAGTTAGGAAGTTAATACTCAATTCACCGAACAAGCAGTGCTCACTTGACCCTATTCCAACGTGGTTATTAAAGAAGTGCTGCAATGAGATTTCTCCCTTTCTGGTTTGTCTTTTCAATAAGTCACTTAGCACGGGTGATTTCCCAAAACCCCTTAAATCAGCCGTCGTAACTCCATTAATAAAAAAACCGCAATTGGACGCTGAAGATCTTTCAAATTACCGACCGGTTTCAAATCTTCCATTAATATCCAAAATTCTAGAAAAAATCACTGCTTCACAGATAATATGTCACTTAAACTCAAATGAACTGCTGACTAAATATCAATCCGCATATAGAAGGTTTCACTCGACGGAAACTGGATTACTACGTGTTTTGTCGGATATAACGCTTGCTATCGAGTCGGGTAAACTGGCACTCCTTTCAGTCTTAGACATGAGTGCCGCTTTTGACACGATTGACCATGATTTTCTTATTAAACGATTAGAAGAATCCTTTGGTTTAAACTGCGGTGTAAAGGACTGGCTGATATCTTACTTGGTCAACCGCGTACAAGCCGTCAAAGTGGGGAAAAAACAATCAAAATATGCAACCCTTTCATCTGGAGTTCCCCAGGGGTCTGTTCTGGGCCCACTTCTCTTCATCCTCTTCACAAATGATGTCGCTAAAATTATCGAATCATTTGGTCTTCTATCTCACTGCTACGCTGATGACCAGCAAGTTTACTTCTACTGCTTACCAGAAGAAATAGACAGTCTTAAAACTCGCATAACCGAGTGTCTAGAAGCAATCACTCGCTGGATGACCTCAAATAGATTGAAACTGAATCCTGCAAAGACTGAGTTTCTCTGGACAGCCACAAGTAGACGTCTGCGTAACATTGATAACTCCCCAATAACCATTTCAGGAAGTGACATCACTCCAAAGACATGCATAAAACTACTAGGCGTCAATCTGGACGCTGATTTTTCCCTTAAAACTCAAGTGAACAGAACTGTAAGCACGGGGTTCTTTCAATTAAGGCAAATTAAAGCAGTACGGAGAAACTTGACCACAGAGGCAACTAAATTACTAGTCAATTCGTATGTTGTTTCACGTCTAGATTATTGCAACGGAATATATGCTAGTCTCCCAAAATATCAAATCAACAAATTACAATCTGTTTTCAACGCTGCGGCAAGGCTCATCACCGGCGTATCTAAATATTCCCATATTTCTGAGCATCTCAAAAATCTTCACTGGCTCAAGTGCCCCGAGAGAATCCAGTTTAAGCTCTGCTGGATGGTATTCAAGTCTCTTAACGGAATGGCTCCGACTTACTTGTCGGAAATGTGTATTCCAGAAAATTCCAATTCTCGACAATCAACCCTCAGGTCAGCAGCAACATCAGCGATTGGAAGGTTGAAGGAACCAAAGCGCACACCAGATACTAAATTCGGTGAGCGTGCTTTCGGAGTGTCGGGACCTAAAGCCTGGAATGGACTGCCACACGAGTTAAGAATGATCACAGATTCAGCGCAATTTAGAGCTAAACTCAAAACTCATCTTTTCAGACAGTCGTATCAATAAGTTAAAAAAAAACTTTCACCTTCGCCTTCACGGCTCGCAACATTGTAAATAACTAAGTGTGTAAAAGCAAATTCTTAAAATTCTCCAGACTTTAAAAATAAATATTAACTCAACTTTGGCATTAATCTTCTGTTAAATATAAATATGAATGTAAAACTCATGCAATGTCCAGTGTTTTGAATATAATGTCCTCCACGTGCAAAGTCGTATCTTCCCCATAGCATAAGCATAAACTTTCTAATAAAGTGTGTTTTGTCGGAAGTGTCCTGCAGGTAAGTATGATTCTGTATCTATTTGAAAATAATAAAATTAGATAGAGCCTAGGATTTATAATAAATTGTAAAGCGCCCTTGAGGTGATTTTTCACAAAAACGGCGCTATACAAATTATCCAATTATTATTATTATTATTATTAATAAATTTCAAAATAAATTTAAAAAATATTGCATGCACGATCTCCATTTGCCAAATATACCATCACACATATAATAACGTCGCATATATTTGAGTGTGTACACAACATTACACTATCCTATTAATGCAGATGCATTGAACTGGTACAAAAGTATGTACGTTTGTGGATAACTGTAGATACGCATGTGAAATGGAATACTCACATGAGAATATATGCAAAAGTCTACGAGCTATTGCGGGGCAAATTTACAAAATTAAATATTCCACGCCTATAAGTACATTAAAAATAATCTACAGATCCAGAATAACTTCTCGGGGAAACTTGTGCAAGACATAAATATACGTTACATTCAAACAATCCAAAACTCTATATTTAAGCTTTTGGTAAGAAAAAGTAATTATGCAAAAGAAGAGATGAAAATATTTGTATGAGTCCGTTAATATATTACCAATCCGAGAGATATTATGGTTTAAAATTGTATTCTAAAAACTATTTTATGATTCCGTATATAAAAAAGTAGAACACGAAGTAAGAACAAAAAAAGTGTACAAAACAGTTTAGTCAAAATGAAGACATGGATAGAAAATGTGAATCAAATGAATCACCGATGAACTCAAAAAATATGCTGAAAAGATGATTTACACATAACGATTTTTTTTGTATTGGTAATATTGTCTCTAAGCACGTATAAATTAATAATCATTGATTTTATGCATGCAATCTTATGTATGAATATGCCTATGAGTGTGTTTGTTTATGTTGTGTGAACCTTTGAGTGCATGCATGCCTATAAATAAATAAATAAATAAGTGTTTATTCCAGTATGTGGGGAGGAGAGTGCAATCCCACACATTCCATAAGGGTATAATATACACATACATGTACAAAGTATTTGAAAGGAAAAAAAGAAAAAGAAGGTGGATATGAATGTACACGAAACAAAAAAAAGATAATAGGCTAATAGTAGTAAAAGGAAAACAAAATAAATAATAATATTAAGCTTTCAGGATTCTGTGAGCACGTAAGGAGCCAGTATTTTTCTCCAGTGTACATCAATACTGGATGATGGACTGAGGCGGGCTTCCATGACGAGGATGTTTCAAGAGCTGGTTATCCTTTCCCTCATTCCTGCCACCCTGGATCTAATAAGGGCTGCAAAGCCAGGAACTCGCCCCTCCGTGAACATCCGGGAAGCGCTGCAATATCTGGGGAGACCAAACATTATGCGGAAGGCGTTGTTGTACTGAACCCGAAGTCTTTCTATACTACTCTCCTTGTAGTTTGCCCAGAGTTCACACGTATACAGTGTTGGGCAGAAGGAAAAGAAGAGCGTCCTTTTTACAGCAGTACTGCAAAGGCGGAATCTTCTACTGAGCATGTTTGCTTTTACACTGAGAGCTCTTCTTTGCCTATCGATGTCGTCATCGTCCATCAGATTACTGGTGAGTATGTGTCCAAGGTATTTAGTTCCTTCAGTCACCTGCAGGTTCACACCATTCAGGGTAGCTGGTGGAATATTTTTTGGTCCTTGTCCATATCTTACGACCAGTAGAGCCGTTTTAGTGGGGTTGTATTGCATGTTTGTTTCTTCAGCAAACTCTTCGCAGATCTTTAAAAGAATTCGTAGGCCCCTTATGGATAGTGCCATCAATACCATGATACTGTTACGTTATATTTGAAGTTACGAGTATGTTTGAGCCTTAGTTATATTTATCTCTCTGTGTATTTGTGTTTGTAATGTTATCCTTCTATCTCTATTGTTTATATTGTGGTTTCTCGTTGAAGTTGTGATTTAGTGTTATAAATATTGTTAGAAATTGATCTGTCAAATTATTTATTAAAAGAAAATAACTTAGTTTACATCACTTTATTGTTTAAAGTGATGTAAACTAAGTGATAAATATAATAAATAAAGTGATGTAAACTAAGTTATTTTCTTTTAATAAATAAATAATGACATCACAAAGTAACAACCTTTTAGAAGAAGTTTTCTTCGAAAAAATAAAATTGTCAAATTATGTTTATAATAAAGATTTTTTTTAAATGTATTTGAACTGGGCTTATAGAAACATTAGATTGCACTATTTTATTGTGAGAGGGTTAAGTATTGTCTGTACACAATTTCAAGAATTTTTTCTCTTGCAAGGTTTTTATTTGCAATTATCCAATTATGTCTAGACCATATGCATGCTTCATTTCATTTGCTAACGGATGCTTTCAATTGAATAAATTGACTGCAAACCGTAGCTTTATTTACATTGAGTTGTTTACTATGCAAACTGTAGCAAGTGATTGCGTTAAAATGTTACAATCGGTTAAAATACCTGCTGCGATTCGTTTATTACCTATTTTGACATCCTAGTTTACTTGCCAAAGTAAACTCTTATTGTCCTGTCCGAGAGGATGGAATAGATAATTATTTTTTTAAGTGAAACTTCATTAGCCCTGTTGGCGATTCGGAATTCGGATGAAACTGAAATGACGCGTACAGCACCTGCAAAGCATTATACTCCTACTGGTTGAAATATAAAATAGACACGACGCGAGGTCTGTGCTCATTGGCCTGCTCACTGTGCTTTGATTATGACCTCACTTTTCAAGGCTCCTTGTTCTTCATCGTTTGAGATTGTTTTGGTGAAGTTTCGCTTCTACCGCGTGTTAATTGCACTCGATTTTTTTTAACTTCTCGGATCCGAATTTATTTTATTATTATTTATTATGTACACGTACCTCTTGGATTAATTTTGTTGACATTTATGATAAAGACTGAAATAAATTTGTCTACGAGTATAATAAAATTAAATGTGAATATCAGTATAGTTCAAAATATAATTCTATTATATGATATGAAACGATATCTATATTGAAAAAAACGAATCGTTCCATCGAGATACCAATGCAATTAAAAAACTGTCAATGAATGACAATGAGTTTGTTCGCACGCACGAAACGGTGTGCTTGTTGGGCGTATCCTGCTAAATGATGAAAAAATAGTGTTTCACAATGACATACAATATATTTTTTATTTTATTTTGTTTTTTTATTAAATCAAATGATTTTATTAATTTGTGAAAGTAAAATTGTTATTTATTTATTTTGGAATGTGGAGAGATTAGTGTGATCCCATAAAAAATTCCAAATTACTAAAGTAAGTATAAAAGTATGCACATGTGTTGTGCATTTAATAGTAATGATAATAATACTTATATCATTGCATTGATGTAGCTATTCCAAATTCCTGTAATATTCAAAAAACTGTTTCTGAAAAAATAAGAAAATACACAGATTTAGGAAATGATATTAAAAGAATTTGGCATTCTCGGACTATAAAAATATTACCATTTGTTATTTCGGCCACTGGCATAATACCTAGGAATCTGATTCAAAATTTAAGCATATTAGATTTGTCAAAGAATTTGTATATAAAAATGCAAAAATCAGTAATTTTAAATACATGTAGGATTACAAAAGACTTTTTAAATATTTATATTGAGGGATCAGTAGGATTTATAGGTTCAATTAGAAATGCCACAGAGCCGAACCCTCTGATATGAAAATATCTGGAGTCGATGAATTATATTCCCATTTGGTCTCTAGTAGGTTTACATGTTGTTCTTGTATTATTTTGTATTTATAATACTTATATAGTTCAATTGCATAGCGTGGGTTGACTAGATGATCATTTGGGAAAGTGTGTGAAAGGGTTTAGTTTTTCCTGTGGGGAAAATTTAACCCGGACATTTAAATCTGGTGCTTAAAAAAATTGAAGCAAAAATCTATGTTTCTAGGTATGTGAGTTGTCTAAGCATCGCTATTTTAAGCATAGGAAATGTTAGAAACTTTAATAATACCTTTTTTTATTGTTTTTATTTCTTGCTAGAGCAATCCCGATGAGTTACAGAACTCATTTTAGGACAGGAGGAACATACAAATCAGGGGTGGGAGGAAATAGTTAAAATTTTACATAGGAATTTGGATATTAAAATATAAGATTCACATGCAATATATTTATTTATTTATTTTATTTATTTATTTATTTATTTACGCCCTTTTTCGGGGCTTTTACATTTTTTACACACTTTTTTTTAATATAGAAGAAAAATAAAATACAGGTTGAGGAGAATAAACAGCAATGGAAAACAATTCAAGAAAAAGGGAACAAGGTTATACAGATATGGATGATTACAACTTAATGACAACAATAACAACCTTCTTTCCACCCTAGCGAAGGTTTCTGGATTATTACAGCCACATGACAATACATCCAAAAAAAAATTTTTAATCGTTGCAAAAACTCTTACGAAACTGTCAAAAATGTCACAATTTGAGAATGACATTTTGCAAATCATCGATTGTTCAATCCAAATTCAATATTTTGTTTATAAACTCTTTAAATTAATGAATTTACTTGAACTACTCACCTATGATACTAACCAAAATCAAATACTTTGTATCTTATCAAGAATTATAGATATTTTAAATAGGTACCAAATTTGATTGATTGTTGTTCTTATAATATACAAAAATTAACGTTTGTAATATATGACAAATTAAAATTTGTAAAAAAAATTGCAAAGGTGACACGCGAGTTGTTTGAAAATCTGAATGTACCGGGACTGAATATATTGAAGGCGGGAGAAGGGAGGGAATCGCGGGAAGAAGGTTCGCGGGAGAGTGGAGATGGAAGGCGGGGAAGGTGGTGTGGTGGAAGAATGCGTCAGGAGAATGTGACAGGGGAGGGGAAGGGGAAGCGGAAGAGGAACAGGACGAACGGGAAAAGACGCGCAGGGAGAATCAATTTCTTTATTAGTGGCATTGCAACGCATGCCGGGAATTCGCTAGTAAGTACATAAATATATAGAAAACACAATTAAAAAGCTTTGTAAACTATGACGTGTTTTATTGGGCCAATATCTTTATCCGGTTTGCTTTGATGCTGGAATCTGAGTTCCATGATCAGAGCAAAAATAATAGTACTGGTAGTCATATTTATTTAATTTATTATTAAATTATCTGTTTCTTAAATAACTAAAATCCATTGAACGCTATCAAAAGCCAAATCCCTCAATTTATTCACAATAAAATTTATAACGCTTTACGTGTACTTTTAAAGCAAGCACATGAAATTTTACTTGTCAGTGTATTTATCCAATAAAGTTAAACTCAGCAGTAAAAAGGTGCTTACCTTCTCAGATTCCAAAAAATGTTATACATAGTTTTCCATGATTTACCATAATTTAATTCTTAAACTCTAACATATTTCACATTTCACCGGTTTAGATTATAATAATCTAGCCTCCTCGGGTAGTAATCACCAACGATCTACGATAGTATTCTGACCTGATAAAACCTTCTAATAATCGAAACTTGTATAGAGAGAATATATAATTAGAGATTAATCATTACAGAATGCAAACCAATAATTCTTCGTTGTATTTTTTGTTTCGACCCACAAACTGAAGCTTAACCTCAAAACCACAAACCAAAAAAAAAGAAAGTCTTTAAAAAACATATTTTTAATATCAACCCTCAAAATGATTGCTACCCGCAAAACCATAAATCAGAAAAACTGAATTCAAAAAGGACTGGCGGCACGAACCACGAAAGCGTATATTATGTAATAAGTGTTTTCATATTAAAAACTCTCTGCGTTTTAAACTAAAATGTCGCCTTTTTGCGATAATCGTCAATTGCCAAATGTGTCGCGTTAAAAAAGCTCGTGTGCGCGGGTTGTAGGTACCTACCGATTTCCTTGTTGGTTTGTGTAATACGTCAATCGTGAATGCCGGGTTTACGATTCCGCGGCTCTAATTAGGGCCTCGCATGTTACGCCGGTGACTATGTATGTTGTGTGCCATATTTGCAAAGCTTGCCTGGCCGGGAAATTATTTAATAAAAACCGAACTATTTGCTCCCGATTCGAGCACGGCCTTGTCATCTCAAGGACTTAACGTTTTGCGGAAATTTCAATCAATTTATTATTTCAAAAGAAAGCTCATGGTTGTTGCGTGAATTTCTTTTGTAATACGTGGTAGTTTCTTGAACCACGAACTAAATTTACAAAATTTTGACAGGTTTGCAGTATACTACGAGGTTTCTCTACAATTTTTCACCCCACAAAATAGTCGTGTACGAATTAATCACGTGAGTTGTGAAGTTATTTACTCGGATTTCTTTAAAAAAAAAAATTTGTTCGCATAATATCTCACATTTTATCATCAACTCTTACCGTATTCCCAATGAGTTGTAATATATTCATTCCAGGAAGGACAAAATTCAAAATTCCCTTTTTGTACCCAAAAATAGAAATGACTCCCTGTTCAAAGGGTTCCCTATTTCTGACAACTAACGTAGAAAATTAAACGTAATAGATTTAGATAAAAATACACGATTAAAATTCACGAAAAAAGAGCATTGCGACCAAATAGATAAGATTACTATCCTCAAAGAAGAAATTTATAACTTATAATACGGCCTCCGTGGTCGAGGGGTAAAGCTCTTGTCTAACGATTCGGTTGTCGCGTGTTCAAATACATGTTCTGGTTCAAGGCGTGCGCAAGAAAATTTTAATATTTTAATTTGTATTCTATCTCAATCTATACACATAAAAATCTAATGCTGTTCGTTTGTCTCTCTAAAACTCGAGAACGGCTGGGCCAATTTAGCTGATTTTGGTTTAGAAATGTTTTTCGTACTCCAGTGAAGGTTTAAACGGTGGCATAGCAACGCACGCCGCACAGTGGGCGGAATGAAGAAAAAACACGAATTAATTCCTTGCTGACTAAATAGTAATGCAATTTTTTTTTTTATTTTATTAATGAATTATAACTATTTTGAAGTAAAAATTATTAATTTATTCTTCCGTAGAAATTTACAACAACAAAATAATACATTTTAGAGATATACAAAAATCTAGGCAAATAAAACCTATTAAATTTTACAAGAAAAACTCTATTTTTATAACTTTCGAAGGTTATTCGCATCTTGTAATATATCATTGAAGAAGATAATAATAAAAATCTAAACGAAAATATGAAAGAGAACAAGACACAGAAAAATAGACGAGAGGTTTTGGGTTCGAGTCCCAGTTGCGACCATTATCTTTTTTTGTTTTGCTGTTTCTTGTTATCTTTCATATTTTTGTTTAGATTATTAATATTATCTTCTTCAAAAAAAAATATGAATTTTAAATATTAAATATTATATTTCACATCTATGAACACAAAAAGACGGGCAATAATTAGGTACACACATATTTTAATTGAAAAATGGTAGAAAATCAAAAACAAATTTTTAGTAGGCTTAAAGCTTCAGGAGGTAAACAGAACCTTTTTTTAGGAAGTGGTCGCAATATGCAAAATTTATTTCTTATTATCTCGGGAGTTTCTTTTTTGAACTCTGATTGGTTTGCAGTACCTTGTAGATAAAGACCCAGGGTTTTGCCATATAATAGTCTTGCTTTTAGTTTCCTTCGCTGTAGAGCTGAACTGGCACCTACTATGTTGTAGGGAGATTAGAGTCATCATGATATTTTCCATCACTATACCTTTGCTTGTACTTGCTGTGACTACCTAACCATCGCAGCCCCATTTTACATTTGTGCAAACTCACATCTGCTGCTAACTGAAGTTCATCAAGAGTGCGTGACTCTAACAGATCATGCACTTTTTTCTTCCTTGATGTAAAACCACTTTCTTGAAATATTTTTATTAGTCTACCCAAAGATTTGAAGACAACTATCATTTCTTGCAACCACTCTAAATTATGTTTTTTAAACGTCACAATAATAACAACGGCTTTTACTCCATTTCTTCATTGATTGTAGTGAAAAATACTGAACAGTTTTGTAAAATGTAGGGCTTAAAATGTTCGAACCTGCCACCATGTGGTATTTTTGTGTTAGGTAATTAATTAAAAACTTCTTTCATCTCACAGAAGTGGCATTTAATATACCCTGTACATTTAATACCTCGAATAATTCTCTCCGGGGAAAGCTTATAGGCCTTCCTGAAAATAAAAACTTTGTTCAACGGAGGACAAAAGATGATCACAATTTATATATGATATTAAAGGTGAAACTTCCGTCTACAATATGTACATATTCATAAATGGGTAAAAACGATATTTTGTTTCTAAATGCTAATTGAAATAAGCATTTTAACAGTAAAAAAATATAAAAATAGTGGAAAATTAGATGTGAGTTCAAATCTCACACACATGTGATATTGATATATAATTTAGGAAATTAAATAGAAAATACCTTGAAAAATATCAGACAAAAAAAACTTTTGTATATATATCTAAACGTCACTTAATACACAACCGTATGTGCTCACGCGTAGGAGAGAATGGAAAAACGCGATGTCGAACATCAAATTTACGACACACTTTGCGGCCTTGCCAAACTTCCGTCAAGCGCTATGGACATATTTAAATAATCACATAAAGTGCAGAAACTATCGTGCTACACTAAAAAAAATATAAATATTTAAAACAATAACGTTTGCAAAAACCACTTAATTCGCGTTTTTTCTCCATTTCGTCCACTGTGCGCCGGGTACCAGCTAGTTTTCAATAAATATATAATGTAAAACCACCATCCAGAATTGCCATTTTGGAAAACAGATCTGAATAGCCAGGTGCTTCCTCACCCTCCTCTACCCCATCTCCTTGCCCTCTCTACTACATTCAGCCTCACAAGACACCCCGATTGGGGACGCCATAGTCTCACTGGCTCCAGACGGTTGGGGGCAGAAGGGACGGACTCCTGTGTACAAATACGTATAATTACATGAGACGTGTGAGATTGCACTATCCTCCACATCCTGGAATAAAACGTCCTTATTATTAATAAATGTAAAGCTTTGGTAAGGAACCTTAAAAAGAAAAAATTAAATTGATGAAGTCTGGTTTCCTCGGAACATGTATTTAATATTTTTATTATTTCAATCTTCATTCGAACAGTATTCTCATAACCTTTAAAATATTGTAGTTGGGTGCCTATATACGGATAGGTAGCTACAATATTCGCCATGGATACTGAATAATCTTCTTTATGAAAGTGATTCCGAGAATCTAGACGTAAGCTTTATTAGTTTACTAGAACATCCTTTGTAGTAGTTTAACAAGGATTTACGGGAATAAGAAACGGGTAGGATAGGCGGCAGTTAGTTCAACTTGCCAGAATCTGAAACACAAAGTCAACCGCCCGCGCCGGGTACAGGGTACCGGGTACCGGGTGGCTCATCGGGGGAGTTGATTCGGGTAATCCTGCGGTCCAAGATCAAAGCGCGGCTGATCTCGGCAAAGCGGAGCAAAGTGACAGAATGATAGTAATTTGATTCGACAGATTATTCATCGGAATAAACCATATTAACTATTAATAGTAGATCGACGACCTCTGTAGCCGAACAACAAGATCTTTGGCTACAGATCCAGATATCATGGGTTCTTAATACGACGTATAATAGATATTAAAGTAGGTTTTTTCTGGCACTTTGAAAGGTGCTAGGTAGATACTTTATACCAATACTATTACACCAAAATTCAAGAACATTTTTCAAATCAACAGAATTCATTTTTAAATAAATGAAGACAAAATAAGCGAAACTCCATCGAAAATCTGGAAACAGAAAAATCAGAAAAACATATTGACACCTCTGGGACTCGAACCCAGGACCTCTTGCTTTCCGGGCAAACGCGCTAACCACTGAGCATCGACACCGTGGCGCGTTAGCGCGTTTGCCCGGAAAGCAAGAGGTCCTGGGTTCGAGTCCCAGAGGTGTCAATATGTTTTTCTGATTTTTCTGTTTCCAGATTTTCGATGGAGTTTCGCTTATTTTGTCTTCATTTATTTAAATATTACAATTTGAGGTTTTACTCATAAAGTTAAAATAAAAAATAAAAAGAATTCATTTTGTAATTTTTTTATTTATTTTTTTATTATTCTTTATTCATAAAAATATCTTAGGTGTATACAATTATTATAGATTTTTCAACTACCACACAGGCGAGGTATGTACATATATAATTATATAAATGTAGTGATTGCTAGTTCGTCTATTAGTTATTCATTTAGTTATTTTCTCTATTTATTTAACCTAATGTTCAGCATCCAGATGGGTTTTAGGTGATTAGTGTATGATAGTGAGAGACGGTTTTTATATAAAAAAAGATAAGCTTGAAGAAATGAACATTATAAAGATGGTAGGAATAAAAGCTGAAAGTTTTATTTTATTTTGTGAAAATAATGTATAACAATAAGATAGAAAGTTTTTTAAAATGTAGGTGGCGTAGAAATAATAATGTAAGATTTACAGGTGACGGACTGATTGCCTGCGATTATTATATGTCTATTATAATACGTAACAAAGTGCAAGATACAGACATACCAAAAGGCATAAGTTTGTACCTTGTAGACAGACAAAAAGAATATACGAGTATAAATATATGTAATAGCTTCTGTGCGAAGATCCTTAGATATCAAAATATGGTACATAAAAAAATGGTATGGTTCATAAATATTATTCTGGTATTTCTAAAACAATGGTAGACTTGTAGAAATATGTCGATATTTGAGGTTCATTTGTTTCCAAGTGTGAAGGCCAGGAACAAATGCGTGTAAGCGGTAGTTTGTTCCGGGATTATTGTTGTCGAACAATATATTTAAATTAAAATCGTACAGTTAATACTGTGGGTGAAGATATGAATATGCCTTAAATGTTTCAAATGAGTAACCGACGCGACGATGGTTGGCTATAAAAATTGCCCATGTTGTTTGGGCTCTCATCTCGCGCTATCTGCTTTGACGAAGTTTGCCGATAGTCATGCTGATGAAATACAGAATCAAAACGTCACACTTATAATCAAATTTAGTAACCAGTTTTTCCAACCTTCTTCTTTCCTATCTATTTTTTCTCTCCAGTAGTTCAGCCCCATAACATACCCCAAAGTAAGGATTTTTTTTTCTAGTGATTTATTGATATTTCGTTTCTGAAGAGGTCAATCTGAAAATGACATTTCCTGGTAAAAATCGTTTCGTTAAAAAAATCAGATCATGACGCTCAGCTATAGAGTTCATCGTTTAACTTAGATATCTATAAATGCCTAAATGAAATAAATTCTTTTTACTAAATTTTAGCAAAAAAATTACATTTGTCGACGTAATGGGATTAAGTCATGCAATGTACAGCATGCACTGAAAAAAACTGTTTATCCGATCCTCTGGGTAGGTACTTGAAGTTCTATTTAATTAATACTACATATTTAGTCGCCACTCAAAGCCATTTGCTAAATGTCCAATGGGAATATTCAATCGCCACTCGCGAAAACAGTCAACTAAAAGAAAACACCTACTAAGCAAACTCCACAACACAAATACCGTTGGTACCCACATACCATACCCATTTATGTAATCTTTCCTTTGTGTGGATATATTATAAATATATGTAAAAAATCGTGATTACGTCATGAAAACTCGCTCACGAAACGATGATATATTTTTTTAGTTGTAGGGTTGAAATAAAGTAGCTACGTTACATCAAAATCTGTGCCTTTTTATATTTCCACCAAATTACAATGATTAATATCATCATTTTAATGAGATAAACACGTTGACGAGTATCTCGCCGCAGATTAAATTAAACATATGTAATGTATTTATATATAAGAGATGTGTTATCGGCAGTTTTTACTGGGTTTCCTTGTGTCGCTGATATTGTTAACCAATACTACTGGACAGTGGCGGCCGCTGCCCTGATAATCCGTAACTATGAGATAACGATTTTTTTTTTTTTTTTTTTTTTTTTTTTTTTTTTTTTTTTTTTTTTTTTTTTTTTTTTTTCTTCACAGTATTTACCTATTTATTATAATTTTTACATAATATATTTTGAAATTTAGTTATGTTGGGTGTAAGGTAGGTTTGAGAAGGTGAAACTGTGGATGGGTAATTTTGTATGTTTCGTGAACACCTCACTTGGAGAACCTGTGCTGAGGTGTTTACGTGTTTGTGATTAAGTGTGACAAGTATTTATTACTAAGCAACATTAGGTAAAAATGATCCCACTAATCTTATTTGGAGAGAAGATCTATTTTAAGCTGTTTTCGAAGTGCGAAAACTTCTACATATCGCTTTTTAATTAAAATTTTTATTTTTTGGTACTAAGAAAATAAAAACACAATACTATTTTTTCGTAAGTAAATCTTAAATTTCAACCCAAAAAACTCTTTTCTTTACAATGTTTACAATGCAGTGTAAGAAGAATATACGACGCAAATGTGAATGATAGAAGAAGTCGGGGACGCCCGAGGAAGACATGGCACGAGCAAGTGAATCAGATACTTGAGTCGGGCCATGTCGAAAGTCGGAATAATAGAAGAGAATGTACGAGACGATGTATGAATGTGAGTGAGGCAAAGAGTGTGTGCCAAGACCGAGTTATTTGGCGGTCCGTCCTCTCTGCCTACCCCTGTGGGGAAACGGCGTGATGGTTGGTTAGTAGGAATGGACACGTGCCTTCGAATTCACTGCACATGTTCTCAACAATAATAAATGCGGGTATGAGAACTCGGTTAATTATAAATAACTGATTAATCACGGATGGCAATTAAACGACCACGGACTTTTTTTGCCAA
This sequence comes from Limnephilus marmoratus, assembly GCA_917880885.1. Classification (NCBI taxonomy): domain Eukaryota; kingdom Metazoa; phylum Arthropoda; class Insecta; order Trichoptera; family Limnephilidae; genus Limnephilus; species Limnephilus marmoratus. The sequence goes on from OU862908.1 coordinate 43,510,069, forward strand.
GGCTAGGCCTCTGGCCTAGTGGAACGGAACACCTTACATCGTGTCAATGTTATCAACTCGGCAGACTGGAAGGAAAGAGACCTTCGTATGGAGCTGGCGACCTTTATATAGGCACAATCTTCAGCGACCACCGTGAACTGGCTGGCCGAGGCTCCTCAATCTTGGGGAACATTGCGAATATCAAACGTTTTTCGACGCTATATGTGTTGCACATAACAATAGAAACAAAATTGAATGGATTCAGAAAAAAATCATAAAATACCTTTTTTATAAATCTCACAATTGATTCAATAATTTTTTTTTTTTTTACATTAACTCCACACAGGAGGCTCTGAGAAAAATAATTTCCCTCAGGGCCTATGTCATCTGGGATGCTGTGTGGAGGGTCTTTTTGAGGAGAGGAAGGAATGAACATTGGTCTTGAAGAAACCCATGTTGTAGGAAGGAGGAAACACAGAGGCCGGCAAATCATTCCACAGCCGAGCTGTTGAACACAAGAACGAGTCGAAGAAACGACCCGTTCTCATGTGACAAATGTCAACCGTGTACAAATGTTGGGCACGCATTAGGCGTGTTTCCCGACTATGCACCGGTGCCGAAGGGATCAATGATGCTAGTTCCTCGGAGCATCTTCTATTGTAATACCGATAGAACAAGGATAGCATTCCCACCCGACGCCTGTGCTGGGAATGCTATCCTTGTTCTATCGGTATTACAATAGAAGATGCTCCGAGGAACTAGCATCATTGATCCCTTCGGCACCGGTGCATAGTCGGGAAACACGCCTAATGCGTGCCCAACATTTGTACACGGTTGACATTTGTCACATGAGAACGGGTCGTTTCTTCGACTCGTTCTTGTGTTCAACAGCTCGGCTGTGGAATGATTTGCCGGCCTCTGTGTTTCCTCCTTCCTACAACATGGGTTTCTTCAAGACCAATGTTCATTCCTTCCTCTCCTCAAAAAGACCCTCCACACAGCATCCCAGATGACATAGGCCCTGAGGGAAATTATTTTTCTCAGAGCCTCCTGTGTGGAGTTAATGTAAAAAAAAAAAAAATTATTGAATCAATTGTGAGATTTATAAAAAAGGTATTTTATGATTTTTTTCTGAATCCATTCAATTTTGTTTCTATTGTTATGTGCAACACATATAGCGTCGAAAAACGTTTGATATTCGCAATGTTCCCCAAGATTGAGGAGCCTCGGCCAGCCAGTTCACGGTGGTCGCTGAAGATTGTGCCTATATAAAGGTCGCCAGCTCCATACGAAGGTCTCTTTCCTTCCAGTCTGCCGAGTTGATAACATTGACACGATGTAAGGTGTTCCGTTCCACTAGGCCAGAGGCCTAGCCTTGGCAAAAAAAGTCCGTGGTCGTTTAATTGCCATCCGTGATTAATCAGTTATTTATAATTAACCGAGTTCTCATACCCGCATTTATTATTGTTGAGAACATGTGCAGTGAATTCGAAGGCACGTGTCCATTCCTACAACACTGATCCAGAGTTGGTGCAGATCCCAAGTCGCCTGCGCCTAGCTTCCGTCTGGGGACGTTGGAAGCTAGCCCTATTCGCTGTGCAGTCCACGAAAGGTATCTTCATAACCTATATTAGTGTCCGAGCCTAAATTCCAGATTAGAGTCGTTCAAGCCATCTCAGTAACTTAAACAGGCCTTAAAATGTATTTCCCGATTGTGTTCTAAGCTTGTAATGTAAATAAACCCTTGTGTACTATTTCCCGAGCTTCATTGTGTTTCATAACCTACCTACCCGAGTACCGAAGCCAAGACCCTGAGATAAAAGTCCATGCTCGACGATGTCGATGATGATAATTGTACTATTAGGGTACGACCTTCTTACCTAAAACATAGCACTATGTACTGCATACAATGGAGACCACACAGTTGACGCAAACTCTAGATGGCTACGTACATATGCAAAGCATAGTTGTTCGATAATTACACTGTTTGTCAATTCTTTTGTATTTCTTACGATAAAACCAAGCATTATAGCTGCTTTATTTGTTATTTGATTGATATGACATTGATATTATAACTTACTATCGAGTATCGAGAACCACACCTAGATCGCGAATATTGGAGCAGGTCACAATTTTGTTTTCATTTAACAGATATTGATGTATAATTTTTTTGTCGTTTCTTGTGAATATGATGACATTTTGAGCCGTTTAAAAATAACTGGTTATTCTCTCAATATAGGGCTACACTGTTTGAATCATCCTGTAATTTGATACAATCGTTTAGGTCATATGGGTTTGTACAATTGGCGTCATCGACAAATAATTCTAATTTGGAGTATTTTACGACATTCACTGTGTCATTAATACATAAAATAAAAAATAACGGTCCGAGATGACATCCTTGCTGGATGCCTGAGGAAATTTCTTTGAAATCAGATTTGAAACCCTTTATTACTACTGCTTGTAATTGTGATGAACTCGCCGTAATGATAATAATACACCGATGATTTCTAAGGGCGCTCTACAATTTAAAATAATGTCTGAAACACAAGTACCTGCAGGGATGATTTATATATCCGAACAGGGATGAATTTATGGGTTTGCACAGGCGACCCCCGGCGAAGGCCATTCTGAATGCAAGGAAGGGACTTGGTGCCACGTGTGACCGGGACACGTTCTAGCTTTTCTAGTGCAGATAATTAATTACTATTTTGAAGTCCTGAAACTGCGACAAAAAACTAGAAAACATGGAACAGCGTCAGAATTCTTCGAAAATGTGATTAAATCTGACATGTTCGATCATTTAGTTAAGTATATCGCTAAGGATTTAACGAATTTTGAAGAATTTTGAGAAGAAGGTAATAAATAAAAAAAAAAACTGCGGAGCCAAGGGCCACACACGGGACATGAAATTAAGATACAGAGAATCAGGAGAGAGGTTTTGAGAGGACAGTCAGGGAAAGGTCGCGGAAGTGAACGGTCAATCTTGCTCGGATAATTTTAAATAAATACCGTCGGGGAATATACGTTACGGAGAAGACACTCAGGGGAAGATGGTTCTAGCGCTCGGTTGAGATTAGGGAGTATCGTTTGCGAGGGTAGTCGAGATTAATACGCAATAAAGGCAGGTCAAATGATTGGAGTTCGGTTCGCGAAAATAAGGAAATATTAGTTATAAGTAGGGCAGTTAGGAGATATTTTATCCTCGACGCGAGATTTGTGTTTGGCAGATGCAATTTGAAACTAATGATTGCATGAGTTTTGTGTTTTGCGAAAGTGCATGTGGTAATTTAATTGGATTGTGCCATCGTGATTTCGGTAAGTTTATTTACATTTACATATTTGGTGCGGACCTTGCAGAAAAGGGCTTATATTCATTTGGTTCGGAGCGTGTACCTACCCAAGGTCATGCTGAGATGCATTAAAGTGAGGTACGCGTTTGTTTTCGGTTTGGGTCATAAATCTTGAGACTTCCTTCTATTGATGGGATGTGCGGAACCAGAGTGCAATTCACTTGCGGTAGAGGTGAAACCTTCAGAAAACTAAACGTCGGGTGATTGACGAATTTAATACGTTAATTGTGGAGTCTATTCATTCTAATATCATTACCAAGTGCTAATATTAGTTCAATTTTGTTCTACGAAGCACCGCACGAAGAGGAGGTCGATGGGCCACGAAGCACTTCAGAAAGAGGAGGCCGATTAAAGTATCTCTTTCACTAGAGTAATAAACTTTATAGATGTGTTTAGTGTCGCACGTTTCCGTTTCATCTAGTTTCAAATCACAACGGTGTAAAAGAAGTTTCACAAAAATAATAAATTCTATAGATGTGTTTAGTGTCGCACGTTTCCGTTTCATCTAGATTCAAATCACAACGGTGTTAAAGAAGTTTCACAAAAATAATAAATCCTATAGAAGTGTTTAGTGTCGCACGTTTCCGTTTCATCTAGATTCAAATCACAACGGTGTTAAAGAAGTTTCACAAAAATAATAAATCCTATAGATGTGTTTAGTGTCGCACGTTTCCGTTTCATCTAGATTCAAATCACAACGGTGTTAAAGAAGTTTCACAAAAATAATAAATCCTATAGATGTGTTTAGTGTCGCACGTTTCCGTTTCATCTAGATTCAAATCACAACGGTGTTAAAGAAGTTTCACAAAAATAATAAATCCTATAGATGTGTTTAGTGTCGCACGTTTCCGTTTCATCTAGATTCAAATCACAACGGTATTAAAGAAGTTTCACAAAAATAATAAATCTTATAGATGTGTTAGTGTCGCACGTTTCCGTTTCATCTAGATTCAAATCACAACGGTATTAAAGAAGTTTCACAAAAATAATAAATCTTATAGATGTGTTAGTGTCGCTCGTTTCCGTTTCATCTAGTTTCAAATCACAACGGTGCAAAAGAAGTTTTCATTTAAAAAACAGCTGTCAGCATTTTAGGAACCAAAAATTTACAGTTATGCAGTTTACACGCGGTAGAAGTGAAACCTTCAGAAAATCAAAGGAGGCAAGGGTGGGAAGGCTACGAAGCACCACACAAAGAGGAGACCGACTTAATACTTCATTCTCCGGCAGAATAAATCCTATGGAGGCACGTGTTTTCTCTCCGTTTGGCGTCGCTATTTTTCGATCTATCGAGTTAAAAATAACAACGGTGCTAAAGAAGTCTTTTAAGGATGTTTGTTAATTTTAATGGACAAGAGGTAGTTATATATCTTACGATTGCGTTGCGAGACATTACATCGGAAAGACTATGTTGGGGGTTTATTTGGATATAATAAATTACATTACATTAGGAATACTTAGTCTCAAATATACTTTAGAATTTACTCGGTAATTGAAGTTATTTGTTAGGCAAGGTACGTACTAGGTATATCGGTTTGGAAAACAGATGTATTGCATGGTTACTAACAAAATGTATACAATAGAATTCTCATTCTCAAAAACAAAACCCCACACCTTTTACCTTAAACTTTAGGAATCTCAAGAAAACTGTTATGTAGAGGCCTACATAAGCTAGCTTTTGACTTCGTCGAAACGCACACTTGGAAGTATCTTACGATTAGGTATATAGTACTTTACGGTTAGGTATATTTTATTCGAAATTCCCATTCTAGCTCAAATCTTTAGTATTCGCGATTGAACGAGACCGTCAGCGCTCTGCTATTATTATTTAGCAAATTTTCTTCTTTCAAATTTAACCGAACGAGTTACGACGCTGGAGCTGGCGATTGCTGGAGCAATTTTGAGTTAAGCTTCTCTATTCCATGGATGTAGGTTACACTTTATGCAGTTATGGTCAGTGGGCGGAGTGAACGAGATGCCGGTGGGCTACACTATTTCCTAATGAAGGAAAAGAAGTGACGAAATTCGCGTTGGCTTCACTACCCTTTGATTACGCTCGTGGGGAGCTACCTTGTCAGCGGAACGAAGAGAACACGACATACGGAGTTGTTTTAGCAATCGTTCGGCGGCTCTTTGTCGGAAACCGGATAAATTTTCATAATCTTCCCCAAAATTAGAATTAGGGCATCATCCAGCATCAGGTTGGGAATGTACTTTGGACGAAAGAGTAGAGGGGGAAAGTAAGGAATGGACGATATAGAACTGGGTTCACGCCCCGGTGCCATTCATTCCTGGACCCAGCACCCTGGAAGCCGAGCTTGACATTCCTTCCCCGAGCTGATATTTGAGATGAGCTTGGGATATCACCTATCGTAGGGCGGAGGTCCGTGAAGCTACGTGCTACGTGGATACCCACCTCCGTCACGCCTGCTTCCGTCATGCGAGGGGAGGTATTTTCATTCAAATCAAATACCTAACGATGTTCACCGCGGCTGAAGGCAGACGCATGTTTATAACGTGCCTAGGAAAACGTAAGCATCATTTCTACTGGTTCGAGGCGGTGTGCTGGACGGAGAACGGGACTGTTGAGGAGCTGTGTGACTGCAGGGGCGAGGGCCGATGACATCAAAATCCACCTTTACTAAATTCAAACTTCGCGAGATCAGAGGGGGGAGCGGCTCCACCGACCTCCTGACATTGCCGCTTGTCTAATCCACTTCGGTTTAATGTTCATGTTCGATGCTATAGGAGTCCGGAACTCTAGTCATCGACATGCTGAAAGACTTCATCATCATCATCAATTCAGCTTAGAGGATGTCACGACCTAAACCCTCGTGCCACCCACGCATTCCTGAATACTTCCGGACGTCGACTACCACACCATAAATCGAAGCAGATCCTCACATCAAGCGATATGAGATGGCATTTCATCAAACAACAGTAGCAGTATCACCATTATAAATTTAGCGGCGTATTGGTTGAGAACACTCCCATTATCATCCTTCAAACCAGAAACACACATCAAACAACATTAGCAGTATCACCATTATAACGTAGCGGCGTATTGGTTGAGAACACTCCCATTATCATCCTTCAAACCAGAAACACACATCAAACAACATTAGCAGTATCACCATTATAACGTAGCGGCGTATTGGTTGAGAACACTCCCACTATCATCCTTCAAACCAAAAACACACATCAAACCCTTTCCCGACAGGAAGCAAAACATGTCGATTTTACATTCGTCGCTTGCGACCATCAAAATATTCTCTGGAGGTGATGGGATTGGAGGCTGACCGGGCGGTTTTAATTGAACCTCACCAAGTCAGTTGCGGAAATGGAGGAGTCCAATCGAAGCAAGACATATTTTGTTTCATGTCAATCCCTAGTAATCTCCCAAAAATACCTACCAAAACTCAAAACTAACTAACAGACTTCACTTACCACTGTGACTTTAGAATGTAGAATTTGTGCATCCCGGACCTGTTTTGATTGAATTTTGATTGTAAATTCGTAAATAGAGTACAAATGTCAAATTATTTTATAAGTTAGCATCCCGAGGATAGCTGAGGATTCGCCGCATTACACTAAAGGTAGGATCTTCCCAACCCACTGTATAAAGGAATATTTATGTACTAGGTACTAGGGAGGATGACGCGGGTTAATTCAAAAGAAATAGTCATCAACAAACAAGTATAGAACGGACGTTAATAGGGGAGGAAGTTGCACGAATGGTAGAATTAGTTATGTTCAAGTTAGATAGAGTCAGTCATTGTAAATCGAACCCTAGTGAATTGTAACACGCCATACCTAAAAGAACAAAGGGTTTACCACAAACAAATTATTAATTAAACTGGATTAACCATATCAAACCCTTAAAACAAAAAATAACACAACGTTAGGGGGTTAATTACAAGTTGATTAATTGCGAGCATCTTGCCACGTATACCTAAAACGTATTACGTAAAGGGTTGTCGAGGCGCTGCCAAAGGAGCGAAGGGGATAGCGGCTTGAGCGACGGAGATACAAGTCTACGAATATGACTACGAGTACGAATGGGAGGTGAACTACTACGTATAGAGTTAGTTATTCATAAAGCTTTTAAAAACTTTTAATTAATTAGGGGGGGGGGGGGGTAAGAGTATATTTCATTACATAATCTATTGAGGATGTACGAAGTTACCCAATGAAACAAGTTAGCACGAATGCCAACAGACCAAAGTTTCTTCATTAATAATTTTTGATTGATTTTATCAAAAGCTTTGAAAAAATCAGTATACAGAGCATCTACTTGAGTGCGGTTGTCCACGTGATTAACAATAAAATCGATGAATAAAACAAGATTGCTTTCTACGCTTCTGCCTTTTATGAAGACATGTTGTTGTTTTGTTATAAAATGGTTTAGTTGTGAACTTAATTTTTTTTCCATTATTTTACTAAAAATTGATAATTTGCGAAATGGGTCGATAGTTTTTAACATTACTTTTTATCGCCATTTTAGTGGATTGGAGTTATGAAAGCTTTTTTCCAGATATCTGGTACGATGCCTTCAAGCATTGATTTATTAAACATACTCGTAATACAAAGAGGGTTAGCAAGTGTTTTAGCGCAATTTACAATAAAGTAGGATGGAATATTATCATACCCCGCGCTCGTATTTATGTCAAGTGTCCTAATTTCTCGTAATACAATTTCATTTGTAAATTCAATTGAAGTGATGTTTATATTATATGTAGTATTTCTGATGTGGTGAAATTGTTTTCATATTTATATATATATATATATATATGTATACATTGGAAATATTTAGAGAACAAGTTACAGATTTCTTATCCATTTTCTGCTTGTTTACCTTCAAGGTGCATTTTTCTAGGAAGTGATGATCAGCTTTTTTTAGATTTTTAAAGGGATTCCAGAAAATGTAAAAAAAACTTTAATTAGCAGAAATAATAATTGCACGTGAAAAAAAAGGTTTTAATGTGTTTATATCGATTTTGTCATGTTAAAACTGTTAAAACTTCACTCATTTATTTGTTTGATACATAATAAGGGCAAGGAATGGATTGTTTGCTTCGTAATTTGTTTGTGATGGTAATTTGTTTGGAAAGGTTCCTCGTGTTTAATGTATATCATGGCGCTCTTATGACTATAGACGCAGGAGTTCAACTTTAAAAATGAGCATGGTTCGCTTATTCTTCTTCAGTCCTCAAGACTATGTAAATTTAAGTTACATGAACGTGGCGTGCTATTTGGCCTGCATTTTTTCGTTTTTTTTTTTAAAGAAAGACAAACATTCCCGGGTTACAAATAACCCAACAATGTTTGAAAATCTACCACACTACCACTACAGAAAGCCGAAAATAATGCTTGTGTTGTGATGGAGGACTTAGCCAGCCGAGGAATCGAACACCTGACGCTCGGGTGGGACCCAAGCGCTATGCCCACTCAACCACTGACCGGTCGTTGAGTGACATATGTAGATTATTTTATCTGCCACATTCGCCTTTAAATTTTCTCGATAGTTTAAATCTCTAGCAAAGATACCTTAAACTTTAACTTTCTTCGTAGGTCTTTAATTAGGTAATTGTCAATGTCGGGAAATTGCCCTGATGGTGATTGAAGAAATCATATCATCATAAACGTATTTACAGATTCTGGGAATCTTCTGGTTATTAAGAAATCGACCAAACTAAAGGTTTGTTTAATTTTCTGATTTTAGAACTTCAACAGAAAGCTGTAGATATATTTATCAACGATTTTTGCGATTTTTTATTATTTAACCCATTAAAGTTGGACAGTAGTTCTCAAATTCATAAATCATTTACATCAGGTTTTTGCTTTAAAGTATTGATAAAATAATAAATATTTTAAAATGCTTGCAGCATAGGGGGGATTGCTTATCATTTTCCTTTTTTGTTGCGATAAAATTATCATCACTTTTAAATAAAGAAAAAATTTCAATAAAACGTAAAGTAATACACATCAACGTAATATATTTGTTTATTAGAATTCTTGGAACAAACTTGAGGCTTTGAAAGATTATATTATTGATAGCTATGAACATACTTCGCAGTTTATTACATTTTTCCTGCGCCACTTTAGAATATTGCGGCCCCATGGGAAGTAAAAATTCAATTTCTTCAACAATGCGCTACCTGCACCGGGCATAGTTTCATCTCCCAAAAAGTAAAAGGACACTTTTGTGTTATTTTTTATGTGAATACCACACAAGAGTACCAACTGCTCTCGTCCGGAGACAGTCAGACTATGGCATCCACTACTGGGGTATGTTGTGAGGCTGAAGATAGTGAGGAAGGGAAGAAGATGGGAAAGAGGAAGGTGGGGACCTGGTTGTGAGGTGACCTGGCTATCAGATCTGGTCACTAAACACGGCTAAAACTATTTCAAGCAACTTTTCAAGTCTGAATGGTGATCTTACACCAGAGCAATACTCATGGCATATTCCACTCTATAATATTTGTTATTAAATAATTGTGAAAAGCCACAAATCAATCAGATAAAATTTACTTGCCCACGCCGAGATTTGAACCCGCGACCTTCGGTTTGCTAGTCAAGAGTCTTACCCATCCATAGTGGAGGCCGTCACACTGAATGAAGATTGTTGAGATTTTCATGAGACGTGCTAAAAGTGTATTTTTTTAAATAAAATTTGCAATCAAAGTTCACTAAGTATACTTACAGATTAGATAATAAATACTAACGAATCCATTTTTTTTAAATTTATACTATATTTTTTTATTTTTTGTGAATTTAACAACCCTTGTGTATGTTTCAAAAATCCAATTAAGCAAGTGTGCCCTTTTACTTCCGAAGCGATGGTTTTATCTCCATACATATATTATAAGTAGGCCTCAAGTAATACCCCTTTCACTATTCTTTACAGGTTGAGCTTGAGCATATTTTCCAGCTTCTAAGTTTTTCTTTGGAATATGGTATATTAATGAACGACGCTGATTTCTTTTCGGGCACTTTTGTTCCTTGGTTGCGACAAGAGATGTTTAATCATTTTCTTGAAAATGATTAAACAATCCTGAAAAACACTAGCCATTCAGCAAAATGCCGACGGAGGTTTCATGGAAAAAACTCAATTATTAAAAAAAATTGTGAAAATAAAATAAACCACTCGCTCTTTCAATTGTAGGGTATCTGCTTGTTTTCTGGCTATGGCTCTGTATTAGTTATATTTATACATTTTTCTCTTGTCGTATTTGAGATAAGGATAAGGTAACTTGAGATTATTTTTTTTTTTACTAAACTTAATTCATGTAAATGTTTCCTATTGTAAAGATGTGTGTGATAGAATTGAGTAGGGGCGATATAAAATAAATTATGAAATTGCATCAAGGGAATATAAATTTAAAACGAACTAATTGTATTTCACTAGGGTTAGAGTTTAAAGTTCTTTTATTTTATCGGACTATCATTCATTAAATTATATACCTTATTTTTTATATTATTTAAAATACATAAATAAAACAGGTTTAAAAAGAAAACATACGGTTCTTAAAAGTAAGTACAATAAATTAATTTCTTGTTAACGAAACTTCCCCACTCAATAGAGAAAACATTTGAACTTGGAAGTAGTTGCATTATAAAAAAACTAGGCACAGAATAGTATATTAAAATATAAGTGGATAAACAGGTCTTTAAAACATGCGCGATTTTTCGAGCACGACGGCGTAGCAAGTGTTTTAAAGACCAGTTATCCACGAATACTTTACGTTATTTTTTTTTATTGGTACACTTTGAAAACATAAATATTGATATTATTATTAAAAATTTGGAAATAAGAACTATTAATGAATTCGTGATGTGACATCACAATATCTTGTTGTCATGGAAATGAAAAACACAAACATTAATTTGCAATCTGTCACATAAGATTAATAGTTGACATCACAGTTTTTACTAGTTATTGTGTGTTGTAAAATGAGTTCTAACATTGATAATTTAAATACCAAAGCAGAATCGCGGTTAATACCTGAAAATCCAAAGACGTTTATAAAAAAGAATATGAAAGGTTCGTAACATGGATGGAGGAGCAAAACATAGTAGATGTAGATGAACGAGTTGTGCTTGCTTACCTTCAGAAAATGTCAGAACAGTACAAAGCATCGACTATGTGGGCCATACATTTGAAATTGCAATGTCTGTTGAGGATAAATAAAGGGGTTGATTTAAAATCATTTGTGAAAGTGCATGCATTATGAAGGCAATTAGCAAGGATGACGTTGCTAAGAAGGCGTATGTATTCAAAGAAGATGATTTGCGGTTTTTCACGGAAGCACCGGACATTACGTACTTATTTTTGAAGGTGGTAGCCATTTGCGGAATCTTTGGCTCTTGCAGAAGATGTGAATTGTGCGATTTACGCTTATATGATATCAAAGAAGAAGGAAGTGTATTGCTTATTACCATCCGACCATCTAAAAAAGTGAAGGCTCGACATTTTACTGTTGCCGACAGTGGTGCAATTAATTATGTGCGTTTTATGAAGCAATATTTATCATTGCGACCCCAAAATGTAAGTACAGACAGGGTTTTCTTACGGTATGATAAGGGTAAGTGCACCAATCAAGTGGTTGGTATTAACACATTTGGATCATGCCCCTTACAAATCGCACGCTATCTTAAGTTAAACGATCCTGAGAAATATACAGGACATGCGTTTCGACGTACATCCGCTACCATTATGGCAAATAGTGGCATGACAATTGATCAAATCCAACGACAAGTAGGATGGAAATCGGCAGCTGCGGCGACTGGTTACGTGGAAGAGAGCATTAGCAATAAGAAGAATGTTTCAAACATTATTGGAACTGCCATTAATGGAAGTGCAGCCTCATTGACTTCCGAGAATACTATTAATTTGAACAGCATTTCCTCCGATTTAAAAAACGGAGGTATTAATATTTCAAATAATACGAACTGCTCTTTTCACATCCATTTAAATAATTAGAATGTAAACGATGTAAAAAAGAATGTAATCTTTGAATAAAATTTTTGAAACATTTGTAATGTTTTATTTGACGTTTAAAATATTCCTGTCAGATTTATAGTTAAAAGTTGACATTTAGAATTCACATTTTGTTGATTTGTTGATGTTGCCATGGTAACTTTAAAAAACGCGCGTTCCATAAAGTGCGATTTAAACACGCTAGAGCGTACTTTAAATGAGTAAAAAAGGGCACCAATAAAAAAAATTATATTATTTGAAGTAAGAAATAAATTAACTTAAATATAAAATAAGAATTACCAAAATTAGATATTAGGTACAATTTACATAAATCAGGTAAGAATGTAGATGTATAAATAATGTAATTATTACATATTAAAAATAATATTATTACATTTAGTTAATAAGTGGGTGGTAAGTACGTAGAGTTGGTTCAAAACTTTGTTATTTGGAAGAGATGACAATATTGTAAGAGTTGGTACATTATCATAAAAAAACAACAACAAGTGCATTCAAATAAAGTAATATACTTTTATTTCAGTTCGAAAGCTGATCAAATATTTCAAGAGGATATGTTCAAGAATATAATATATTTTTTAATTAATTTACAAGATGAAATTAAAAAAATTAAATACATACTAAAAGGACGTATTATAATTTACACTTGATCAATTAACTAACAGGTACGTGTAATCATAAATATGTAAAAAAAATGCGGTCTATAAATTCAAACATATAATTAGTGTTGGATTGGTCTAGGGGCTGTTTGATTTGGGATTTAAAAGCTTTATAATTTTTTTCAGATTTGATTTTATGTGAGAGGATATTACACCTGTATATTATACAGTTAGTTAGAATCACGACCATAAACTATACGCTTACACGTTTTTGTTCACTATTCTACCGAAAGAAACAATTACTCTAGGGCTCCTACTTGGGCCCAATGTTATTACCTATATTTAGTTATCTATTTTCAAAAATTATTTGACATTTTGAGTGATTTTTTTTACATTAGCTCCATAAAGCAAGACCCTGAAAAAAATCTCTCAGGGCCTACGTCATCTTTCGAGATACTGTGTGAAGGGTATTTTTAGGGAAAGCATGGATGGGAAATTCTGAGAAGGAAAAGGATATTGGAGGTTGCCCACCACTTTCCCACGGCGTTCTAAGGAAACAGATGGTTTCCTCCTTCACCGTACTCGTCAGGACTCTAATTTTTTATTTATAAAGAAGCTACTTTTTATTTAAAATGACTCTAGACCCCCAATGTCCGGGCATACATTGTTAGCAGGCAGTATGCGAGTGCGTACATGTTGTTAGTTATTTATTTCATAGTATCACGTCTCATCTCCGCCACCTGATGTAGCTGAAATAAAAGTTTGTTAATACGCAGAATAAAAATAAAATAAAAAATACATATTATGATGAGATTGTTTAACTTATCCAAAGCAGCTGAGCTACAGTCACCCGGCAGTCCCGCCGAGGATAAGTGGAGCCATCAGTCCAGTCGCAAGCGAGACTCGGTGTCCGTGCCCCTAAGCCGGCTTCCCGGTAGGCCCTCGAAGAAAGTGTTGGGATTAAAGGCAGAAAGACGTGTAGACACTAGGGATAAAAGAGAGCATCGGGTCACCGGAGGCAGGGCGGAAGGGCACCGGTCCGCTACGGTTGGTCTTCTGGCCCGCTTATGGCGACGGGGGAGGCGCGGGCGGGTTATGCAGCGGCTACCTTGGGAGTCATCTTCTCGGTTGTTGCACGGACATAGATCTAGTCCACCCCCTTGATGGGGTGTAGGACAATACAAAAATGAGATGGTAGTTCAGTTCCGGCTCCTTGAATGATACAAGTCAAGACACGAAAAACTTGTCGATATATATCTTAGATTTAGAAAGAGTGCTAGAAAAATGCAAGTTTAGTTAGGATACGCGAAGGTTATTGATAATATCTAGTTAAACAAAAAGGAAAAAATAGGTAATAGACAAATTTTAGATGTTAAAGAGGTTGTTGCAGATAGTACCTAAGAAAACATGATATATATTAATACAAAACATGATACATGAGTAAATAGTTTCAGTATGAATAAGAAAATGTAGTGCGTAATATCCGGGCAGTAGTAGTAGTATAAATATTATAAAAGGGTGACCGTGGAAGCCAGGAGCAATTACACCTGGATCCTAAACACATAATGAAGTTAAAAAATAGGAAAAGGATATGAGGGTTTAAAAGGTCTCCCTCAACCAGTCGCTCCCGAACTGGCGCGCTACGCAGTAGGTGTATTTGCCATATATTGTATCCGCCGCCAAGATCTTGACTAAACCTCAGCCCATGAGAGATAATACCTCACTCCCTGCTAAGTCACCGAATGCAGCAAACCACCTGGGGTGATCTGATCACTGATGGCAGGGGTGTTGGTTATCCGATAAATGGTTCCCACAGCTTAGATGCCATCCACGCTTTGTTATTACGATATTGTCGTTGACTTTATTTAGTTATTGGCATTTTATTTACCCGATGGGTTTAGTCTACATGTTTTTTATTCATAAATGTTTTTTTTTTTAATTTGCCTATCGATGGGAATGTACGCACTCAAGTGTAACAGTATCTATTCTTTATACGACCGATGTTCAAAATGTAATTCCTGAAAGAGGGTTATGGACTTCTGAATAATGTTCAATGAGTCTTTGTTATTGTCAAGTATTTGCTAGAAAAATACAACCTTTAAAAAAATTTTAATCATTTAAATTTTATATTCAGTAACACATCATTTTTACTGGACTTTCTAAGATGGTAGGTAGTTAGCATCATGCTAATTAAATATTAGAAACCAAACGTTGCTTGAAATACCATTCTGGGTAAACAATTACAATCCTTTGAAGGAAATTAGATTTCTATTGATTCTGTTGAAGATCCCTCAGCTTAATTTTTCATTCGACTTCCAACTCCCAAGTCTCTGAACGGATGCGAATCGGTAATTGCTAAAGGTCTGTGAATATAAACAATACGTAATTTATACACTTTGAAGCTCCCAAGACAATTGAACATAAAGGCCATAGTAAATAGAAAGCCTTTGTTAGTTAGAACGTATGGAGACCTCAGCGTAGATAGAATGGAGATAGGTACTAGCACATCACGTGTTAGTTTAACAAGGCAAATACACCGTGTACCCGGTAATAGGCCCTTCTAATTCAAAGATTGA
This sequence comes from Limnephilus marmoratus, assembly GCA_917880885.1. Taxonomy (NCBI): domain Eukaryota; kingdom Metazoa; phylum Arthropoda; class Insecta; order Trichoptera; family Limnephilidae; genus Limnephilus; species Limnephilus marmoratus. Next base: position 43,525,574 of record OU862908.1, read on the forward strand.
CAATACGGATAGATTACGAGAAATGAAATATTCAAATTCCTCAATTATTACTACACAGACAAGCACATATTACTGAGAAAAACATAATTCAAGCAGAAAAGGTTTTAAAAATACCACGTACTTGTTCTCATTCTAAATAATATCAATTATTCATAACTACTAATTTAAATTACGTTTTAACGTTGCGTTGTTGAACGAAAAATAATATATTGAAAAACACGATGTTTTCAAAACTGAAAATAATGTTCATAGGATAGATTTAATTATACGAAAATATTTCCCATGAATATTGGAAGTATATCAGTGGTAATAATACATTTACGTCGAGTAGCCGAATGCTTCATGTGCGATTTCAAGTACATTTTAAAAAAGAACTCAGATTATAATTATTCACGGGAATGTTTGGAAAAAAAATTTAAATAAGAAAAAAAATTTTTTTCTTATTTCAAGAAACAACCAATACCATTCGGTCTTACTTTTAAAAAGTTCAATGGTTTATTTAACCCTACATTACTAAACTCTCCTATGGGTGACTACTAAACATTCGTAAAAATACGATGTAAAAATACGATGTAAAAATAAAACGGGAATAAATAAGATAATCAAAAGCTTTTATTATTTTAGAAGTAATAGTAATATTCTTTGGGTTTAAGGGATCACATAATAATAAAAAATATACATTCTACACAAGTGGGACAAATGTCATGTTATGCGCCCTTCATATGGCTCTTTTGCATTTCAAGCAATTTTTTTTCATTTTTCTTAACTTGGATGGACAGAAGGCACATATTCTTTTTTTTTTTAATTTGGTTCTTGAATTGTTGCCGCTTCAGGAAAGATTCAACAAGCACGATACTTTTTACGAGTTCTTTTATTTCATACATATTAACCCTGGAATACTTAACTATCCTAAACACTAAACTTTCGTAAATTTTACGACACTCTTGCTTTAAATGATTTAGTTGATGGTCCGGTATTGCTTGAATTTATAAGCTTCTGAATTCCACAAGTAATACTATAAGTCAGGATTTATTTCAGTGCAGAAATTCTGGGACAAACTTCCATATGTATTCCTCTTTGCCCAGAATACTAATGGAGGGAAACAATTATACCAAGTCAGTGGACATCTTCAATTTATGTTTAAACAAATATAAAATATTGTTACTGAGACAGTTCAGTTATGTATAATGAATGCTATGTATTTCTTACTATTCACATGTAATGTAAAAGCCCCGAAAAAAGGCGTTAATAAATAAATAAATAAAAAAAATTCAACACACAAACGACACCCTACCACAATGACGGCGCGTGGCACACTGGCGGAATAAATTGGGTAGGTACTGTGAAGCGGGGGGCGCATGAACGACGCAAACATTGTTTTCTTCAGGAATGGCCATTTTGCCGTCGTAATTTTTACGATAGTTTAGTATTCTATGGTTAAATCTCCACAACTAAAAAAAAATCATTCACCTAGAATCTCAGAGGGTAAAAGCTATCCAACTTTCAGAATGTCGGTACTCAACCTCAACTAGTTTTTTTTTCCGTTACAGATATCTCACAAACCCACTGAAAACATGTAGGAATCCTAATTACATATTTATTCATGTAAATGTCCAATACCTTCGTTATTCGCGGCGATGATTGGTAGAATGTGAGGTTGTTATTTAAATACTCCCACATCACATAAAACAAGGCGGTATTATTGTTTGAAGTAATATTATGCGTGATTTTCGGAACTGAATTAATTACATGTAATTATTTTAATGTCATTAATTTTTTAACTAACAATTATTATATGAACATTGACAAATTTTGTAAAAAAGTTCTGTTACGTATATATTAAAATAAAAATGTGTGCAGAAATCTTCCAGAAGTTTTCCGGAAGTTTGCTTGTTTTTCGAAAAAAAAAACATATTTTTAATTTTTACTTTAATGACGACACTCGTTTATTTTTTCACAAGACGGCAGCGTGCATAATTATTTCTCTATTTTGTACCCTTGTTGGAGTCATAAAAAAATGTGAAAATGGTTTCGACATATATTACAAGCGTTAAGGTGAAGCACTACTAAATAATGCAAAATCAAGTGATTTTGTTTTGAAAATTAGATTTCTTCGAAATATTTTAGATGCTTTAATTAATTTCTGCGAGTAGAACACATTTTTGCCTTTGAAACAATCGAGTTTCTTAATTGTATGTTTGTAAGACCAGAAAAAGTATCAGGCCTAAAAATACTGCTATAAAGTTCAAAATCTCTTACTTATGAACTTCTTTTGGGATATGGTTTTATTGTATTTAAAAATGAAAATTAAATTCTTTAGAAAGTTATGGAAAAACATTTAAATATTTGTCCCTGACCTTCGCAAAGTGAAATAAATCACGATTTTGGGTATGTTGTTTAAATAAATTGAACAGGCGGCTGGTGTTATCGCGATCTACATCTAAGGAGCGTTATTGTTAGCTGCCTGATTCCGAATTTTACACGATGTGGTGCATTGCCTTAAAAAAGATTTTAATTTTAATTTTCCGGAGATAAATTCCAAATCTGAGTTCAATCGGCTGTTTTAAAAGATGGGTATTCATAATATTCCATTCAATGCTTCTTAGCAAAGAACATACTACTTATTATAGTCCCTATCTTGTTCGGCAATAGAAACATGGTAATATTTGAATACTCGTATGTTGATGCCACATGAAAAAATCTACTCGGTGCTTCTAAACTTTAAATCATATTTTTACAACTTTTCGCAACATTCACATAAACTCACTGCAGAAAATTCAATAAATTCAAATACTTGTTTTAATTTCAAAAAAATTAAAAATAACTATTGACCTTTTCGTATGTAACACTGCAGCAGAGCGATGGAATTCCAAACATGACGACTTTTCTGAGACTAAAGTAAATGGTGTAGTGGTAAAACAAGGAAAAGGATATGCAAAAAGTAGGCACTTCAAATCTGGTCTAAACATTTCTCAAGGTCTGAAGCTATGCCACGCCACTTTTTGATTGGTTTCATGCCACGTTTTGAAACTGATTGGTGTCATGCCACGTTTTGAAACTGACTGGTGTCATGCCACGTTTTGAAACTTATTGGTGTCGTGCCACGTTTTGAAACTGACTGGTGTCATGCCACGTTTTGAAACTGATTGGTGTCATGCCGAAGCAATCTTCCGAACAGGTCCTCCATTGAAATGCTAAGTTACCAGCTCAGGTATGGAGGCTCCATCGAAGCCAGAGTAAAGTTAGCCTCCCAAAAACTGGGCGTACTGTACAGGGCCCGTAGATACTTTAATAGTACACAACTGCTAACCCTGTACAAATCACAAGTGCGCCCCACGGTTGAATTTGGCAGCCATCTCTGGTCTGGAGCTCCAAAACACCTGAAAAATACCCTCGACTCTGTGCAGAAACGGGCGGTCCGTTTGATAAATTCTCCCATCTTAACAGACGGATTGCAATCTTTAGAGCACAGGCGTCGGGTGGGAATTCTATCCTTGTTCTACCGGTATTACAATGAAAGATGCTCCGAGGAACTAGCATCATTGATCCCTTCGGCACCGGTGCATTGTCGGGAAACACGCCAAACGCGTCCCCAATATTTGTACACGGTTGACATTTATCACATGAGAACGGGTCGTTTCTTCGACTCGTTCCTGTGTTCAACAACTCGGCTGTGGAATGATTTGCGTCCTCTGTGTTTCCTCCTTCCTACAACATGGGTCTCTTCAAGACCAATGTTCATTCCTTCCTCTCCTCAAAAAGACCCTCCACACAGCATCCCAGATGACATAGGCCCTGAGGGAAATTATTTTCCTCAGGGCCTCCTGTGTGGAGTTATTGCAAAAAAAAAGGCCACTTTTTGAAACTGATTGGTGTTATTCATTCCGTCGCGTCATTGGGAGTATCTATCATTTCGTTATGAGTGTGAGGTCCAAAACAAAATATGTTATTTTAAATTAACAATCGACCACTTTCAACAAATAAATTCTTTCCAGTGAATCTCCAAGTGTTTTGTTACACATTCTACTATTTTTAAAGCACGTTAAATATTTTTGTACTTTCTCACACAAATATAAAATTCACGCACAATATATAACCTTCTTATTGAGTCCCTCTCGTGTTGGTAGGAGAAATGCTAATACAACAATTTCTTAAGATATTCAAATTATATCTCTGTTTACCTTTGTATTCCGAATCGTAATAAGATCCGACGAGAAGAGGCCTCTAGTTAACTTCAATCACTTTATGAATAATGCAATTATTCGGCCCCAATTGGCCCAAATATAACGTAATTTTGATATCAAGATGGTTTAAATTGTGCTAATTAATAATAGGGTTCCCATGGATCTTACTTACACGTGGTATAAGATTTAAATCTCTGGAACAGCAGAAATGTGATTCCCGTGGTGTGGCCAGTGTGCGATGTGTGGCCAATTAATTGTTATACTCGTATTATATTATTACAAGTAGAAATTACCAAAATGAGTGCATGGCTAAACTGAGGATGGTGAATAAGATACAATCCCGCTCACTAACAAACGTGTTTTAAAATTTTACACACCTAATTAAAATTTACAGTTGGTAAATTTAAATTATTTATGTAAAATTTTAAATACGTTCATTGGTGATGCTCGTATACAGGGTGTCCAATAAGCCATGAATCAAATGGGGTAATAGGGGAGGTCATTCGCAATCAAAATTACCAAATATGTTGTGGTTCTATTTTTAATCCGATGTTATATCATGTTGATATGTTGATATTGTTGATATCAATTTTAGTATTTATTTATTTGAATAATAAAGAAAAATAAAGTTGTTTTTTTTTAATTAGCTCCATACAGAAGGTCCTAATGAAAATAATTCCCCCAGGGCTTACGTCATCTTTGGAGATGATGTGTAAAGGGCCTTTTTAGAAAAGGAAGGAGAGTATTTTCTGAGAAGAAAAATCGAAAGAGGATTGGGTAGGAATGGGGGGGGTCAGTGAATCCTGCAGTGACGGATGAATGAATTCATCCCTTCCACTGCGGTGCCATGTAATGTTCCGAGAGAGCCTTGCTGGAGAGATCAAAAAATCTCCCTCAATCAGTCTCTCCCGTTCCGGCCTGCCAAATAGTTGAAAGACGAACCCCGCGAACCCAGGCACCCCTGCTAAGTCACCAAACGAAGCGAACCACTTAAGGTGATCTGTAGCAGAGATGTTGGTTATTCAATAAATAGACCCCGGGGCGGCAGTACCTACACTTGCCTACGAAATTTAAAGTAGAGTAGATATAATTGTAGGTACCAACCTAACGAAGTATTACCTAAACTAGGAATAATAAATTAAAATCAATGCAAGTATCGATTTATAATTATAAAATCATTAATTAACATTTGGGAATAATCGAATAATAACAAAATTTAATCATCTCTGTATATGGAGCCCTTGGGCAAACCGCTACATTAAGAGGTAATACCATCGGTGAGAAATCTCGACGGTAGGTATTTTCAAAAATTATCGTTATCGCACCGCGCTCACAAAAGAACTAGCTATAGATGTGTGGGTGAGACCACGTGAGTGTTCTCTCTCCCCCTCTGCGCCTCCTTCCTACCGTCTATCGCGAATCTCATCGCATGCTTAGTCAGAATCGCGCTATAGATGTGTGAGTGAATGCAGGCCTTGTGTGTGTGGGCTACGCGCTTCACCCGTAATAAGCCGAATTATTATTTCTGCCGACCACGCATGTTCCAATCTGCAAACGTGTAGAGACAAGACTAACATTCAATTTCTCTACCCGCTCACAGGAGCGTCCTATGAATATGCTATTATAGCTACTTTATATCGTTGTTGCGCGCACAAAATATCCTGTGGGTATTTTAGAATATTAGGAGAAATAATAAATAAAAAAATAGGGACCCATATTTTTATTTATTTTTATTAATTGTAGAGTTATTTGTGATACCATGTTTGGGTGAAAACAAGTGGGCTTAATATATATTTTTTTAATAAAACCGACAATTTTTTCTTAAATTTTGCATTCAGGATTTTTGTGCGCACTTTTTATGCACATATGATATTTTGTGTAGCAAACGTAGGGCCTCGGGCATATTTTTTCATAAGGTCGAAATATTTCCGCTTTGCAATAAAATCCAAATAAATGGAATATTTCTGATAGTATCCGAAAACTAAAAACTGTTTTTGAAAGGCGATGAAATAAACTTTCGTTTTATAAAGGTGCACAATTACAATATTTTGTGGTTAACTTTTGAATTTGAATATAAAGTTTGATATTTTCTCTTTCTCTTTCGAACACCGTTTAAAACTTATTTCTCAACATAATACTCACAATAGTTATAATAGCGTATTTTCCAATGTGGACATTTTCAATTGCAAACTTACTGAATATAAAAGGTCCATAAAAAGAGTGCTTCTCTAATGGTTCTTGAATAATGTTATGTTTTTATTGTTTATATTTCTGTTATGATTTGATTTATATGTACAACCTCTCTCCATGGCTACCAATGTTTTGATAGATTTTTTGTTTTGTAATTTTTCATTTTATATTAAAAAAAATGTTTTGAGTATACATATATATATTTTTTGTTTTATATAATTTTTGATTCATATTCCTTTTTATAAAATTAATTTACTTATTCTTATTATGCTGTCTCAGTAGAAGTAAAGTCACAAGGAGGAAATCCGTAATTGGTTTTATTTTGGCTATTTAATACTATGTACAAACTGAAATAAATATAAACTGTCGATTTCCCGAAAATTAATAAATAAATAATAGTAAGGGAGACACAAGATCGATATGAGTTGTTCCCAAAGCTAACAAATAGCCGGGGGGGGGGGGGGTTAAATTTGGATTTGTGACCAAAACACCCAAATAAACTGAAAATGTATTTTTTTTATCAAAAGGTAGAGAAAATATCTTGTGTGGATAAATATGTTTTATTTTATTTATTTTTGTTTCAAATTACGAAATATTGGTCTTAAAAAAATTAATTTCGTATGATTTTGGATGCAACTTAATTTTTTGGTAATTTTTTGAGAGTTAAATATAAATTATAAAAAAATATTTTTGCTTTACCTACTGAGTTAATATTGAAGAAATATATATATATATATATTTTTTTTTTAATATTTAATATAGATATATAATTGTTCAATGGAGTTATATAAATTACATATGGTGTACATACATAGGATACGGTTACATACTAAAATATTGTGCACTTGGGAGAAATTCGAAAAATCTAAATAAAATAGAGATGAATATAGATTAATAATAAATAGAAAGAATGAGAAAAACAGGTAATTATTTAGTTAATTATTCCTGATGAAATGTATCTTCGGTTTATATTTTTTTTTATTTCTGTAGTATATGTAGTATATTTTTTTTAAATAATTACCATTAATTACAAGTAATGGTCAGAGTTGCCTCTAATATGATTAAAAAGATGAGTTTGAAAAATGGGATATATTTGTCAGATTATTTAGGAAACCGTGGTGAATCAAATAATAATAATAATAATAATAATATTTGGCTGATTTATAAAGCGCCGTTTTCATGAAAAATCATCTCAAGGGCGCTGTACATATAATAAGCATACAATAAAATAAAATGAATACGATAGGCTTACAACTAGGATTCAAACTTATAACTAGGAACCTACATTTAAGACTTATATGTAGCTAGTGACTTACAACTAAGACTTATTACTACTGACTTAAAACTGGTGACATACAAATATTTGCAACCGTGACTTAAAATTAGAGATTTACAATTAAAATAGGTATTTACATACAACAATAAATATTTTTAGTTTTGCCAGGTATCTAATATTACCAAGTGATCAACAAAACTCTACAGATATAGGTACAGACAGAGAAAGAGAGTCGAAGCAGTTTGAGGATATTATATATACATGTATACATACATAGATATTTTATTCTACACATTTTACAAATTATTTTATACCGTATTTTAATATTAATATTGTTAGCGCCAGAAGAAGAAGGAAGTTCGTACATAATATTACAATTTTATAACACGGTTGTGAAAATGATTGTAATGGGTTAACAGTTTTTAAAGGAAAGCATAGGTATCTTAAATGAATGAATGAATTTAATCGTCGATCTCAACTGCAATAAGATAATTCATCGCTCAACAACAGATTGGATAGCAATGTTTGAATGAAATAGCGAATTTATGGAAATGAGTGTTTAAATAGGTGAGTTTTAAGTTTGGATCTAAATTCTGTTGGACTGGTTATACATCTTAATTCCATAGGAAGTTTATTCCAAGCCTCAGGGCCGGATACTTCGAAAGCACGATCACCAAAGTTAGTGTTCGGATTTCGCTTAGGTTCTTTCAACCTTCCGATTGCAGATGATGTCGCTGATCTAAGAGTTGAATGTCTTAGATCAATATTTTCCGGAATGCACAGTTCAGAGATATAGGGTGGAGCCATTTCGTTGAGAGCTTTAAACACCATCCAGCATAACTTGTATTGGATCCGTTCAGGACACTTCAGCCAGTGAAGATTTCGAAGGTGTTCCGAAATGTGCGAAAACTTGGGTACCCCAGTAATAAGCCGTGCTGCGGCGTTGAACACTGATTGTAGTTTATCAGTTTGGCATTTAGGAAGTCTTGCATAAATGCCATTACAGTAATCAAGACGTGATACTATGTATGAGTTCACAAGAAGCTTAGTTGCCTCTGTTGAGAGGTTCCTACGAACTGATTTAAGTTGTCTTAGATAGAAGAAACCAGTACTGACGGTCCTATTTACCTGACTTTTTAGCGAAAGGTCTGAATCCAGATAAACACCTAGAAGTTTGACGGTTGTTTTTGCAATTACGTCGCTGCCGGAAATAGAAATTGGTGAGTAGTCTATTAAATGTTGGCGTCTTTTCGTGGCTGCCCAGAGAAACTCGGTCTTTGTGGGATTCAACTTAAGTTTGTTCGAGGACATCCAAAGACTGATCGCTTCTAGACAATCAGTTGTGCGAATTTTAAGACCGTTGATCTCATCTGGTGTGCAGTAAAAGTATACTTGCTGATCGTCAGCATAACAGTGAGATAAGAGACCAAATGACTCGATAATTTTTGCGACATCATTTGTAAAAAGAATGAAAAGAAGTGGACCCAAAACGGATCCCTGAGGTACCCCTGAAGAGAGTTTCGTGAAGTTGGACTGTTTGTTTCCAACTTTTACCACTTGAAAGCGATTGCATAGATAAGATTTTAGCCATTTTTTTATGTTAGACTGTAAACCAAATGTTACTTCTAGTCTCTTAATAAGGAAGTTGTGGTCAATGGTGTCAAATGCGGCGCTCATATCTAAAAGCGAAAGAAGGGCTAACTTACCTGATTCTATGGCAAGAGTTATGTCTGACAGGACACGAAGTAATCCGGTTTCTGTTGAGTGGAACTTGCGATATGCGGATTGATGATCAGTAAATAATTTGTTCACGTTTAAGTGGGAAGTTATTTGGGAAGCAACAATTTTTTCAAGTAGTTTCGCTAAGAAAGGCAGATTTGACACAGGTCGGTAGTTACCCAAATTGTCGGCATCAAGCTGCGGTTTTTGTAAAACAAAATAAATGGTGTAAACAAAAAAAAATTGGTCGAAAACCTCACATGGGATATTTTGTGAATGCAACGACGATATGTTCTCAAGAGTTTTGAGAATAAATATATAGATATATTTTTTTTTACGTTATTAATTTATCAAAAAAATAACATTCTTGCATCTATTTTATTATATACTTGATGTGGAAAATAACATAGTTACTATATTAAGCCAAATAATGTACATGCGGATATACAATTGGATATATGCATAATGATAATTATACTAAAAAGGTTTTATTTCTGGGAGTGCAAAAGTCATATAGCTTCATATGTGCTAGAGCTACAAAACTACACTACTTGAATGTTTCTGACCACAAATTTTTAAAAAACTGGCGTAAAAGTACTAATGACGTGTAAGCCCATAGAAGGGTTCTCGAGAAACACAGAAATGCATTGATTGAAATTGCACAAACGAATTGGTTATGGCGACCCAGCTTGAAATGCTGCAAATGGGTCCAATCTTTGTGGCGTCATTTTTAATTAAATGAGAACAAATAACTTGGTAAAAACAGCTTTATGTAATCAATATTATCAACATATTTCGAAAACAGAGTGTTCTTCGTCATGATAAGATTAATATTAAAAGACAAACAAGTATAGGCATATGAGAATTATAGACAAAATAATAAAGGGAGAGGTGATTAATTACTTAAAAATATCACAAAATGCAATTATACAAAATGAAATATAAAAATTATTTTTAAGTTAAATACCCTTATAGTATAGCAAAGTCATCGGAGAAGCTGTGTGGAGGTTATTTTTAATGAAAGGAAGGAGAGGAATTTCTGGGTAAGTAAAAATATGAAATGATGGTGGAGAGAGTCCGGCTGTAGAGATCAAAAGATCTCCCTCTTCCAGTTTCTCCCAATCCGGCCCGCCACGCAGTAAGTGGACAAAATCATCCGCCACCAAAACCCATGCAGACCTCACCCGTGAACCCGGGAACCCATGCTCAGTCACCAAACATAGCGGACCACTTGGGGTGACCAAGTGGCGGGGGTGTTGGTTATCCAATAAATGGTTCCCGGGGCGATGGTACCTATAACGCCTCCCAAATTGAAAATTTATTATAGTACTTGACATAAACAATTTTAATTTTGCACAATTTTAGTATGAAAGCTCGGTCAGTATTGGTATACCGCGATGAGTCACTAAACAGAAAAAAACGAATAAAAATATCTATTACTCGGGCAAGGACAACACTAGTCTACCGATAAAATTCGTTACATCACTACTTCGCTTTATATGTATTTGTCAAAACCCCCGTTCCCCGGCCCCCCCAGGAGAACTGAGCGAAAGGGACACCTGCACGTCGGGCCGAAAATACCTAAATAAAATCTTCGAAATCGATGTTTTGTATTCCCCATTTTTCTTCTCCAAAACTGGACCGATTTTAATTTTTTTTTTCACTAACTGTATTAAAAGAAAATATTCTATGTCGGTACGTTTTGCTTTTTTTCAAAATACATTGTTTAGTTTGTATACTGAACGTTTTTTGACGGCGTTTAAATTAGGCAATTTTATTCATTTTTGGAAGGTCCTAACTTCTATAAGAAGTAAATTATCAAAAAAAACAAAACGTACCGACACGCTAGTGGTCGATATCTATATTATGTAAAAAAAAATTTTGCTCTAAGGTCAAAATCCAGAGAGATAAACGGGGAATACGTTTGTATGGAAAAACGCCGCTAGTATTACCTCTTAAACTCATCAGTGTACTACGCCACACAGTACCTACCTGCTTTTTATACTACACTACACTTTGCTTGACTTTTTCTTGACATTGCGTACCCAACAACTCGTGATTTAAAATTAGGAAATAATAAAGAAAAAATTCAAATATCGCTTTGCTAGCACAAAATTACGAATTTACATTTGGGAGTACAAATACAATTTAATCAGCTCCGTTGGATGCTCTGGCAAAGTTCCGTCACTTAACAGTACCTATGTGCATTATGATTCACTTTTCAGTACACTAAACTACATCTATTAAACTTAACTACAACAACTCATTATTTTAAATTAGGGAAAAATAAAGGAACATGTATACTATTATAGAATTAATTTTGCAAGCGAAAAATCATAAATTTACATATGGGTATAATAAAAAATTTCATCACCTCGGTTGACTGCAAACGACAAAATGCCAGTTGTGATCGTATTGTTTGGACACGTAATGCAGATGGACAGAGCAAAGCGTGTCAAGAGTAAGTGGGCTGACGATAGATTCGGGGTTGTGGCAGAATCAAGGGAATCAAATATTTGCTGGGTGGTTATTGACAAGAAAGGAGAAAACAAAGAAAGAGAAGAAAGGGAACATTAAACGAACACCAAGTTTTTATTGACGGAAATAATCTACAGATGTTTTAGGATTTTCTTGAATTGGAGCAATGTTGTATTAGTAAAGGTTAATAGTCAATAAATTGGTGTGTTGTACGCAAAGAGATATTCAAATACAGAATAGATATGCTATGGTGTCCGCGCAACTGTCGCCTGACTACGCGCTAATTAGCGTAGTTTTCATACAAAAAGAATTTGTTCTTTCGTTGATTTTTTGAAAATGTGCATTAATATTGGTTAACAATATATTTTGAGTAAGGAAAGAATTCGTTCATTTAGTTTAACGTTCGTTTGGTTTATTCGTTAATTATTTGTTCTTTTAGTTTATTTGTTAATTGGTAAACAATATCGGCGACACCCGGAAGCGCAGACCCACATAGTAAAAACAGCAGATAGCACATCTACTTATATTTCTTATATTTCAATATCTTTGGTTGTACGTCATATTTTTTATGGTCTGTAAAGATGTAAAAGAGAACAATTGCTTAAAAATTTCCCACATTAATCAATTTTAAAGTGTTTTACGAGTATGTTTTTGCCCAGTTCGCCTATACAATATTCAGTTAAACCTTTTAACTGAGCCAGGTGAAATATTTTATATTTGGAAAGAGCAACTCTATGTATTATAACATAGTATTTAATTATTTATTTCTTTTTCAAAAGACCTTAGTACCCCATGATGAACGGGACGAGATACATCATTATTATTCTTGCTTTTATAAAGAACTTTATTACAGATAAGTTTTAAGATTTTCACGGCCAGAAGCATTTTCGTTATATGTTTTTGGGGTGTTGTGCCGTGTTGCGCTACCTCCTTCTTTAGCCAACGTTTCGGACATCGTTGCAGTGTCCATCATCAGGGCAGATCCGGCAGATCCGGTAGATGTGACATCTACCGGATCTGCCGGATCTGCCCTGATGATGGACACTGCAACGATGTCCGAAACGTTGGCTAAAGAAGGAGGTAGCGCAACACGGCACAACACCCCAAAAACATATAACGAAAAAAACTTTATTACATGCTATTGATCCTCGTGACTGAATGTAGGTATTTATCGACATTTTCTAGTACCTTCCTATATCCAATGCAAAGCTTAGTTCTGTATTGGAAAGTTATTTTTAAATACAAACAGAAAAAAAACATGCAACAAGAGTAAGTTTTGTGAAATTACCTTTATAAAAGCTTGTGTCCTGTCGCGTACAAAAGATAAATACTCTGATTGGCCTCATTTGATTTAAGTGATTAATGTTACGGCATCCGAACAATATTGAGATGGGAGGAGGGTTTAACTGTAGGTAAGAAAAATAACTCCACATCCCATAATAATAATTTGAGCATTCTTTGTCCATGCCTTCTTACGTAAGTAAATAATCCCCATGGTAAAAGCAAAATAATTTATGAACCCATGTAAATCACAAAGTTTTTTATTTTATTTTTATTTTAGCGACTAGATAAAAAAATTTTACATACAAAATATAATGGTGAAATTAAGTATAAAGTATTGTATTTCTTAGTCCTCCTCACTAGGGGGTCCTGTGCCGAGACGGACTAAATTAGTCCGTCTCGGCACAGGAGAAATAACATTAAATGTTATTTAAATATAGTTAATTTGTCTTCTATGTCGTTTTTAGCGTCTTCGTTAGGGTTTTCTCATTGACCTCTTTAAGCCATATTTTTATTCTTGATTTGTATTCAATTGGATTTTTTATTAGTTTTATGTCTTGGGGAAGGATGTTATGGAGTTTTGTTGCAAAGTATGTATAGTTTCTTTGTCCAAATGTGGTTTTATAACTTGGAATATTTTTTATATCATTTTTATTCGATCTAGTGTTATGCATACACGGTCTAGTAGAGGATTCATTATTTTTGAAGAGCTTCAATAATATATTTTTGGCATATATTTGCTGTACATTTGGTACATCAAAGGTACGTCAAGTTACAGTTAAATACTCATTCCTCCAATATCCACTGGTTTGTTGATAAATGTAACGAGATATTGGTACTGATGTTAAGTAAAGTTGAATTTTCTCACGATCTAATGTAAAAAATGCACTTTCTATTAAAGCAATTCAGGCTGGGAGAATTTCATATTTTGGTTAATACATATTATTACCATAATTTGTGACCTAACAATATACCTGCATTAATTATCACCATTTTTAAATTTTACCATTCAACAATTCTAATTTTCATTGTTATAATTTTATCTCAAAATTATAATATTTTCCTCAGATTGTCCATGTTTAGCTTGGCTATTCGTACCTCATTTTTATTTAATCAATCGCACAAATTACTGAAAATTTTCTGCAACTCGGCTGTCATGTCCCGGCTCGACCGGTCAGTGACTGAGTGGGCATCGCATTTGGGTCCCACCCGGGCGTCGCGTGTTCGATTCCTCGGCTCCTCCATCACGTCACAAGCAACATTTTCCGCCTATTGTGGTGGTAGTATAAGATTTACAAACATTGTTTTTTTAATTTATAAAAAAAAAATATTTAGCAATGAACACACAAAAATAAAATCATCATTTTTATTTTCATTTTTAACTTAATTATTTTTAACTAAATTTTGAGTAAAACCTCAAATTGTAATATTTAATTAAATGTGTACAATATTAGCGAAACCCAATCGAAAATCTGGAAACAGAAAACTTCCTAGACTTGCAGAAAAGTGAACAGATGTCGCATATTAAAAATAAAAATGGTTAAAAATGTATCCAAGACACTATCTAGATAAAATATAGTTCTGGTTTGAATCTTGCAATCATTTATAAAGATAGCAGCCAATAAAATATGCGTTAAGAAAATTAAGATAATGTTGATAGTTCATAGTCGTGTGTGATGCAGTTAAAATGACCGAATCGGTTAAGGACACATCAGCTCAGTTGGTAGAGTTGTGGCCCAGAAAGCCGAAGTTCCTGGGTTCGAGTCCCAGATGTGATCGTATATTTTTCTCATTTTTCTATTTCCAGATTTTCGATTGAGTTTGTCTAATATTGACTTCATTTAATTAATATATAAAATCAATATTCTTCAACCACCCGATAAAACTTTCAACATTTTCATTTATCAAATGAACTGATTATTTGTTAAATGGGCTCTTTAAATAGTAACTTACGGTTTTTGGTTTATTACAAAGCAGAAAACCTTTCGCTTTTGAAAAAGTAGTAGAGTCGCCAATGGTTTAATGGTGCATGAAATTTGCACAGATTTTCTCGCTGAAATTGTAAGAACTTAATTCATTGGTTGTGCCGCAACTATTTTGAACTCCGAACGCTTTTTGCACTTTGTTTAAGAAAACTCAATTAAAGATAAATAAAATAGGACAAAGGTTTCAATTCTTGAAGATTTCCATAAAAAGTTCTAAAACACATGCTAAATCTGATGAAAAAACATTTTTTTTAATTTTTATGATATTCTTGGAGATATGCATAGACGACATAAAAAAGAATGGAAAACTTTAAGGCCTTCAAGGACAGGATCAGCATTCAGATGCAAGAGCATATCAGAGACGAAAATTGTATAACCCATAACAGCATGAATACAACATGCAAATGTTGTATTCTTCAAAGAAGAAAGAAGGAGAAAGTCCTTCACTTTTTCCATTGATTTCAAAAGAGAATGTACTTGTGATAATATATTACGAAATGACAAAAAAAATGTGATAGATATACACAGTTATCTATTGTTCATTGTAATATTGAATTACCGTCGTTAACAATAGTAATTACAAATCAATGTTATCAAAATAATTATTGATGCATTGTTAACGAACTAAAAATAATTTTATTGTTCATCAAAAAATTTTAAATGTATAGCAATATTGATTACATTTGTATGACAAACAATTTATTCGGTTGATTACAAACCCACAGAATAATAATTATTTTTAATTAAATGAAGACAATATTAGCGAAACTCAATCGAAATCTGGAGACAGAAAAATCAGAAAAGATATTGGCTCCGCTGGGACTCGAACCCAGAACCCTTTTCTTACATGGAAACAGCTCTACCGATTAAGCTACGGAGCCCATATTAATTCGGTCACTTTTAACTGTATCATACTTCGACTAAGAACTACCAACATTATCTTCACTTACTTAACGCACATATTATTGGCTGCTATCTGATTTTTCTGTCTCCAGATTTCGATTGAGTTTCGCTAATATTGTCTTCATTTAATTAAATATTATAATTTGTGATTTTACTCATAAAGTTTAAAAAATTAATAATTAATATTCATCCTCGACTTGCAGAAAAAGTCAATAGATGTCGCGTATTACAAATAAAATGGATAAAAAAATTATCCAGACACTATCTAGATTGCATTTAGTTCGAGTTGAATCTTGTAATCATATATAAAGATAGCAGCCAATAATATGTGCGTTAAGTAAGTGAAGATAATGTTGGTAGTTCTTAGTCGAAGTATGATACAGTTAAAAGTGACCGAATTAATATGGGCTCCGTAGCTTAATCGGTAGAGCTGTTTCCATGTAAGAAAAGGGTTCTGGGTTCGAGTCCCAGCGGAGCCAATATCTTTTCTGATTTTTCTGTCTCCAGATTTCGATTGAGTTTCGCTAATATTGTCTTCATTTAATTAAATATTATAATTTGAGATTTTACTCATAAAGTTTAAAAAATTAATAATAAATATTCATCCTCGACTTGCAGAAAAAGTCAATAGATGTCGCGTATTACAAATAAAATGGATAAAAAAATTATCCAGACACTATCTAGATTGCATTTAGTTCGAGTTGAATCTTGTAATCATATATAAAGATAGCAGCCAATAATATGTGCGTTAAGTAAGTGAAGATAATGTTGGTAGTTCTTAGTCGAAGTATGATACAGTTAAAAGTGACCGAATTAATATGGGCTCCGTAGCTTAATCGGTAGAGCTGTTTCCATGTAAGAAAAGGGTTCTGGGTTCGAGTCCCAGCGGAGCCAATATCTTTTCTGATTTTTCTGTCTCCAGATTTCGATTGAGTTTCGCTAATATTGTCTTCATTTAATTAAATATTATAATTTGAGATTTTACTCATAAAGTTTAAAAAATTAATAATAAATAATTATTTTGTCAAAAAGTTGGCTTGAAAGTTATTTAAATGAATATTAAAATCCCACCGGTGTAAATGATTTCAGAAATCAGACCCACATTTCAACATGCATTGTGAATGCTAGATAATGTTACCTAATCATTTATAATGAATAAATAAAAGGAAAAAACAAACAGATCTTAAATTTTCCATTTGCGGTTTAGGTGTGTGGTTATTGTGTAATAGGATCTCCGGTGGACCATTTGTCCCACTACTTAGGGGGAGCATATTTGCCTACCCGTGCAAGTATAGGGTTAATTGCCGTCCGTACGTGACACCATAACAAAACCTAAGATATTTATGAAGGGTAGCCCTCAAGGCAGGTGGTTAGGCCTCACCGCCCCTTCGTTGAAGGGTCGCACTGAATTTTAACTATCTTCTATTCATATTTACCCTAATTAATTGAGCCACTTTGAACCTGGGTACACTACTTTCGACTTCACTGAGAGTAGTCTTCAATTTTAGAAAGGTGTACTCGCGACTTACCTGTGTATAATTAATAAAGAAATAATCGACTATATTCACGGTGACAATTATATAATATAATAAAACGGTGCCGTAAACTGGCGAATCTACATGACATTTATAGTAAATTTTGACGTATTACTGTTATGATTTGCGCTTCTGATTTCGAGTAAATAGAGTCCGAAGTTAGAATTTTTTTAGTGAAATATAAATATTCCGTTAGTACAGGGTTATTATCAGCTGTTTAATGTATTTTAAAGTACGTGGCTCCAATAGTTTTTTAATCTTTTATTTTCCAAAAAAATCGCTTAATCGCATAAAAATAAAAACGTTGAAGAAATATGAAGATTGTGCATTTTCCTTGCTCATTTAATTTTTAATGCGAAGAATATTTCTCGGAAAGCAATGAACGCAAAAAATACTGAAAGAGAATAATAAAATAATAAAAATTTCTCAAAGCATCTTAAATAAATAAATACCATAGGCGTTACCTTTATAAACAAAATTCTAACCGATTTTTTCATGGAATTTAAAAAAATCATTTGATGTTGTTAATACTTCATTGTTGTCTTCTTGACTTCGTATAATTATTTCTGTTTGATTAATTAATAAAACAAAATTGTCAGTTGCTTTTAAAAACAGAAGAGTCCCTCATAATTTATCTGAATTCTCTTGACACGTGAGAAGCTTTTGGCGAATGATTCTGTTCGTGCTTTATTACCGAGATGTATCTTACTTCAAACGATGATAGTAGGTCAAGTAACACGAGGAGCAACAGACGAATCGTCACGAACGAATTGAACGACATCGGGATGATCTTGTGTCGGCAGAACTGGAGTGATTTAATGCAGAGTGAGTCGACGAAGTTCGTGGTCTATCTCGCTTTCATCTCCCTGAAATTCTTTTCTAGTGCTACCATGTCGATTGGTTTCTTCCGAATGAAACGATGTCAAATGGTTTTCAGGCTCCTGAAGTTCTTTAATTCTATGGATACGACCATTTCCACCCAAATGAAGATTGGGGGCATGTATTTCTAGACTTTTAGCGACACTCGAGTATTAAAAAATATGGGTTCGTATTTTATCGAAATTATTTCATAGCGAGGAAATCCGATGAAAAGCATTATGACTTTAATAAAATATTTCCAAAATATCAATGAACACCATTTCCATAAAGAATGTTACATTTTATCGTAAGATTTTTATTTAATTGATCATTCATCAGAAGTTCTAAGAAAAAAAATATTTATGAGTCGTTTTAAAAATACTTTTTTTATATGAATACCGCCACATTACTCAAGGCTGAATGTATTAGGAAGGGAAAGAAAATGCGGAGAGGTAGGATGGGAAGTAACAGTCCACCAAACAGGGCTAAAGCCATTGCAAGCAAAATTTCAATTCTGTATGGTGGTCTTACATCAAAGCATAATGAGATTATCTTCCACTTTGGAACGTACTGCAAATATACTATATTAATATTTTAAATTACTTCATAAATATTGAAAAAAAAAACAAAATAATTCAACTAAATTTACTTGCGCATGATAAGATTTGAAACAGCGGCTTCCAAATTGCCAGTCAAGAGCCATACCCTTCGACCACAGAAGCCGAATTACCAATATGGGTACCTATCTGAACGCTCCGGACGAGTCCTGACGTCATCGTAACGCACCCCACTTGCTACGAAAGTAACTATAATAAGCTACTAAATACCAAACCGTGCTATTGAAATAAACGTATTTAAATCAAGAAGCAGAATTTCCTGATTCTTTATTTTTATTAATAGTTAGCAATTCAAACCGAAAAACAAACAAGAGAAGTAGCAATTTTAAAATTTTCAAAAAATAACTCTCTACATTGTACGAGCAACATCGAATTTGAAATATAACGGGTGAAATGAATTTCAGTTTCAAGAACTTGAATTTCAATTTCGTTAGATTTCAAATAATTTAATAATGGGAAGGTTTGTATTAATGGTACCTCACGGGTGTAATTTAGTGAATCTCTACAATCTTCCTCAAAACAAATATAGACCAGGGCAAAAAATGCCTTGGAATATTCCTAGAACTGGCAAAAGCGTTTGACACAATTCATCATCAAAACCTATTTGATAAACTAAAAAACATCGGAATCACAGGAATAGAACTCAAATTAATTGAAAGCTATATGGGAAATCGCACACAGTATACCTCTATAGAAAACACATGTAGTGACAAGGAACAAGTATCCTACGGAGTACCCCAAGGCAGCGTACTTGGTCCAATCCTATTCCTTATATATATTAATGACCTGTGTCACCTCCAAATAGATGGAGAAATTATAAGTTTTGCTGATGACACTGTGTTACTCTTTAAGGCCAAAGACTGGAAAACATTAACCCAAAAGCAGAACTTGGTTTAAATATTACTAAAAAATGGCTCGACTCTAACTTATTAACTTTAAATATAGATAAAACAAAATTCATAACTTTCAGCATAAATTCGAGAGGCCAACCCTCCAATAACATCCACCTTAAAATACATTCCTATCAATCAACCATTGATATATCAACACAAACTCCATGCGACTGTCCCCTAATTATACAAACGGAAAATATTAAATATCTTGGTATATACTTCGACCGTTATATAAAATGGGATAAACATATAGATTCGGTAATAGGAAAACTAAACAAGTTGATTTACTTTTTTAAAAACTTGAGAAATATTTTAAACATATGTGATATAAAAAATATATACCTCGCACTTGCACAATCCATAATGGAATACGGCATTATTGCCTGGGGCTGTGCCAGTAAAAAATACATTAATACACTGTTTAAAGCTCAGAAAACCCTAATAAAATTAATACTTAAGTTACCAATACTAACACCCACATCAATCATATTCGAAAAATTCCCAGTGATGAAAATTCAAAAGTTACATTTAAAACAAATACTAACTTTCCTTTACAAGAACTTATCCACATTTAACATTTCACAAAACTCTCGCAATACTAGAACAAGACATGCTCTCCAACTACAAATACCAAAAACAAACACATCCTTTGGACAAAAACACTACAGATACCAGGCTATAAAACTATACAATTCTCTTCCTACACAATATAAAACAACTAATATTATTGAATACAAAAAAAACATAAGAAACTGGCTACAATCTTTCTAACTTTTAATTTATAATTTGTGTCGAATTGAAGTCGATTTTATATTTTGATTTTTATTGTTTCTCTTTTTTATATTAGCTATTAACACTCTTTTGTTTTACTATTCACAATTTATAATTTACAATTTAATCTGAAAAATGTCCTCCACAACACAGGTGAACTCCTAGTGTGGAGGACAATATATTATACCTTTGTAATGTAAATGTACTAAGAATAAATAAATAAATAAATAAATAAATGCTCACAGCTTCTTATATATCATGAATATTCCTCTGCTGCTTCTGCAGTTAACTCGTGTAATATTATTTAGATATTTTCAGTATCACATGCCCGTCATGTGAATGTTGGGAATATTTCGTCCGATATTCCAGCGAATTCGCTAACGACCCATCTGTCGCCACACCGCCACCGTGCAGAAGCTTACTTCATTGGAGCGGGCTGTCTCGTTTTGTAGCGTAACGTGTTTTTCCAGTACTTTGCCAAGCTTCCTCTGCAAAAATGCGGAAACCATTGCACTTTCAGATTAGATTAGTCTTTAGCATTTAGCAACAACGTTTTTGTTCGAGTGCTCATCAGTGCAATACCATGTACACAACAGTGGGGTCCGAGATAGTTCCTGCTATTGAAGTAATGTGTGTGCAGTGTAATTGCGTATTCGGCATAATTTTGTTGTAGCTTTTATTTATGATGATTACGCTATAATACACAAAAGCTCGCTTTACTATCCGGCTTTTTCTATTATATTATTGTTTCTTTCATTGAATTACAACCATTATTTTTCATTTCACTTAGAAAAACTGTGACGGGCAATTATTATACATATTTATCGTTCTGAATAAATCTCTTTTTAAAAATAAAACGATAACTTTCTTAAGGGGGTCATCCTACGTGAAGGCTTTGTTTTGCTTTTTTGTAATTTTTTTGGCGAACTAAATAATTTTCACCGCATGTTTATGCATATTTTGACATTGTCACAACCGTCGCTCATTGCCGAAGAACACGGCAACTTAGACTATATATATAGTTGTTCCTGTTATAACACCGCGTATCTTAAGGGCCCGCAACCCGAATTTCTACCGATTTCTTACATGTCTCCATTAAACATTTGAAGTTTTAAAGCTCTTAAAAAAATACATGTTATTTTTGAAGATAATGTCTAGATGCTGCCCGTGCCGAAACGCAAATTATTCCCTTGATAGAAAAAAAATCGCAAAGTATGCTTCAAAAATTATAAAAAACAAGTTTGTTTCTATTATCTTATAAATTATATTTGTGAAAAAATTCAGTGTTTCTTTAAATGATACTTAAGATGCTCCCCGCGAGATTTTTGCTCCATTTTAAACGAGTCGTGTTTTATTAAACATTTTCGCAATTTTCGCATCGATTTTGTCGATGTAAATGTTAGCGCTCTCCTCTAACATTCGTAATTTCGTATCTCTCCATCTTCTTCTTTTCGAGCCCGGTTGCGGAGCCTTAAAAAACCATTTTCGAAATTCTTTTAAAACTTTGCATGCACCATAGTTTGAATCGACAATCGACAAAGTGTTTTACCAATCACATCTCATTTTGTACAATTTTTGGTTATAAAATCATCGGTACTTATCTATGATTAGCAGTAAATGTTTATGCATTTTAATGCTATTACTATTATCAGACGTTATTAATAGGCTTACGTCTGTACGGTGGAAATTTAAGAATTCAGCTAAGTGGAGTTTGTATACAAATCTACTTTTGTTATTGAACCGAATTGAAGCAATGCCAAAAGATGGCGCCACTGACATTAACAGTTTGCGTGATTAGCAAGCCCTGGCAGGCGTAAGTTCTACGGATTTGAGAGTTTGTTTATCTCTCCGGATACGGAGAGATTGACGAAAATATGATTATTATTGTAACTGGAAGTTGTGTCATTTGTGCCAGTTGTGTCTGATTTTTAAAATGGTCATCAACACTCAAACTGGGCGAAGTCAAACCAAAAGCCGACCGCAGGGCCTAGCAGAAAAAACCAGTGGAGCGGTTTTAATCTGCTAGTTCTTGTTTTATTATTTATTTATTTTATTTTATTTGATTTTATTTCATTCTATTTTATTTTATTTTATTTTATTTTATTATTTTTATTTTTTTTTACAGTAACTCCACACAGGAAGCCCTGAGGAAAATAATTTCCCTCAGGGCCTATGTCATCTGGGATGGTGTGTGGAGGGTCTTTTTGAGGAGAGGAAGGAATGAACATTGGTCTTGAAGAGACCCATGTTGTAGGAAGGAGGAAACACAGAGGCCGGCAAATCATTCCATAGCCGAGCTGTTGAACACAAGAACGAGTCGAAGAAAAGACCCGTTCTCATGTGACAAATGTCAACCGTGTACAAATGTTGGGCACGCGTTTGGCGTGTTTCCCGACTATGCACCGGTGCCGAAGGGATCAATGATGCTAGTTCCTCGGAACATCTTCCATTGTAATACCGGTAGAACAAGGATAGCATTCCTACCCGACGCCTGTGCTCTAAAGATTGCAATCCGTCTGTTAAGATGGGAGAATCTATCAAACGGACCGTTCGTTTCTGCACAGAGTCGAGGGTATTTTTCAGGTATTTTGGAGCTCCAGACCAGAGGTGGCTGCCAAATTCAACCGTAGGGCGCACTTGTGATTTGTACAGGGTTAGCAGTTGTGTACTATTAAAGTATCTGCGGGCCCTGTACAGTACGCCCAGTTTTTGGGAGGCTAACTTTACTCTGGTTTCGATGGAGCCCCCGTACCTGAGCTGGTCACTTAGGGTTACACCAAGCATATCAATGGAGGGCCTGTTCGGAAGATTGCTTCCGTTGAAAAAGACTAGATTTAAAGAAAGTTAAATAAAACATTATGTTTTTCTCGCGTAAGAACAACGCGTCTCTCGTTAAGTCTCAGCCTTTTTTGTGTGTTACTACGTATGTTATTTAAAATACCTAACAATGTGTGTTTTAATATACAAAAAAAACTTCTCCAATCCCCCCAAGATCCCTAAATATTAGTTGACCTTTTTTTTTCAAAAATATGCTATTTTTATTTTAAATAATGGTTTTTCATTCCTCGTGAAAACCTGTGTAAAATGACATAAATATGCGGTTTAACGAGTATAAAGTAAGCGACAATATGTATGATATGCATAAAAATTTGTGGTGGAATGCTTGGAGATGTTTATTTATTTAGATCACAAAAAAATCATAAAACAAGCGAAAAAAAGCCTTCACACGGGATGACCCCCTTAATATCACTTTTAATTGTATGCCTATTGCTGACTGATTACCGTAGCTTCTTCAGGGTGATAAAATACTTAATTGTTACATTAGTTAATTAAAAATAAAAGTGATGTTGACAAATTTATTGTTTTGCTTAAAATTACGTCACATCACAAAGAATCCACTTCAAATAAAAATAACTTTCTTTTTCTTGAATTTCTGGATTCAACAGATTACAAAGAAATTTTATAAGGTTGAAAAAATTATGAAATAATGACACTTTTTTTTTATTTATTCATCTATTATTAAGTGTTGCCTGTTTTTCACATAGGTCTTTACTATTTTTGCGCATAGCAGCCGCTTCCCCATTCAAGACATTATGAAACTGTGTCTCGACCACGTACAGTCGACTAATTTTTATTCGTTTTCTTATTACAACACCTTTGTACTTATTGTTACCGGTATTTTCCCGAAATCCTTTCTGAGTTTTTGATTCCTATTAAAAATGATGTTCTCAATCTGATGTAGGTGGTAAGAATAAATGGATTTCTTTCACAGCACAGTTTTCGTGGAAAAATCTCTTGAAAGGCGCTTTACGACTCAATTTATGTAAACTATAACTTTCTGTTGAAAGCAGAGCTATTAAAATTACCTTTATTAGTAATTAAACGTTACAATAAAATTATAAGATTAAATAAGTTATCTATAATATAAAAATGAATCGCTAAATGTGTTGGTAAGCGCAAATCTTGAGATCAGCTGAACCGATTTCGCTAATTCTTTTTTTAGAATATTCCTTGAAGTGCGAGGATGGTTCTTACGGAGAGAAAAATTAAGAAAATTGCGCAGAAAATTGGATAATTTCAGAAAACATGAGCATGTTTGACAGTTCGCGTGTTTGAGAATGACATTTTGCAAAACATTGATTGTTCAATCAGGATATTATTTTTGAAAATCTTTAATAAATTTATTTAAAGTAGGTACTCCCCTAATTGTTTGAATCGAATCAAGAATTTTTTATATTTTAAATAGGTACCTATATTAGGTACCAAATTTAATATACATGAGAATGGAAATTTGAATAAACATTGTAAAAGGTGGCACACGGGCTATTTAATAACTGAATGTACTGGGATTGAATATATGGAACGCGGGAGGATGGTTGACGGGACGAGAGAGCGGGAAAGGGAAGAGGGAAGGCTGGGAAGGTGGAAGGGGAACGCGGGAGGGGAAGGGGACGTGTGAGGGGGGAGGGGGGTTCGTGGGACGGGGGACGGGGGAAGGGGGGGGAGTGGAGTGGGGAGAGGGAAGGTGGAGGTGACGGAATGGGAACGCGAGAGGGTAAGAGGACGCAGGAGAAGAAGGGGAGGCGGAAGGGGAACGGGAAGAACGGGAAAGGACACTCAGGGAAAAACAATTTCTTTATTAAATGGCATAGCAACGCATGCCGGGACCAGCTAGTTCCTAATAAATTTAGTAATCATTCTAGACCTAGAATTTCGAAGAAACAATAAATGTCCCAAATAAACAAAATCAGATATCTTTCACTTTATATAATAGGCACCACCTAAAAAATATATTCGGGTAGAACTTTAAAACTATTAAAATAATGGCAACCATAAAAAATAAATGAAAGTATTTAGTAGGTATTAATTAAATTCTTTAATTTAAAACCTTAAATTGACAGAGTATAAGTAGGACTCAATAGTTAAATTGGCAGTGTTGGTTCCAGTAAGACTAAGGGATCTAGGTTCAATTGCCAGTGACGACTGTTACCTTTTTATTTATTTATTTTTGCAATTTGTTAACACACAAAACTCCTGCCATACATAGGTCACCCCAAGTGGTTCGCTACATTTGGTGACTTAGCAGGGATGCCCGGGTGGATGGGGTGAGGTTTTTCTATGCGGATGCATCTGCCTACCTACTGCGTGGCGGGAGAGCATTGTCGATTGAACCACCGCTATGAGCCCACACCGGTTTTTTTAGTAGTCTATTATATGAAGTCATCTATCTGACGGCCGGCGTTGTCCAGCGGTAAGACTGTTGACTCGCATTCCGAAGGTCGCGGGATCGAATCCCGGGGTGACAAATAAATTTTATTTGATTAATTTGTGTTATTTCACAATTTATTCATTTAAAATAATATATAGTATACTAGCAGACCCAGCCACACGTTGCTGTAGCTAACGAAACACAACGCCATTACCTAACCTTTATAAATTCCACACCACCCGCTTGCCAGCTGCCCGCTGCCCGCTGCCCACTGCCCGCTGCCTGAATTGAATATTTGAACTTTTCGACTTTTCTCTACTATAATAAGCATGTATTATACATATAAACCTTCCTTTTGCATCACTCTATCTTTTGGTGAAAACCGCATAAAAATCCGTTGCGTAGTTTAAAAGATCTATGCGCACATACATTTTGAGCGACTTCATTTTATACTATGTAAAAAAATGATGATTTGCGGCACGTTCCAGCCTGGTGTAAGACAGCCATTCAGAATTGAAACATTGCTTTAAATGGCTTTAGCCGTGTTTGGTGACCAGATCTGAATAGCCAGGTACTTCCCCACCTTCCTCTTCCAATATCCTTCCTCTCCCTACTACCTTCAGCCTCACAACATACCCCAATTGGGGATGCCATAGTCTCACTGGCTCCAGACGGGAGTAGTTGGGACTCTTGTGCGGTATTCATATAAAAATAAAAATAAATCGCAGAACTTATGACTTCACCAATTTCCTGGGCACTTCTAGGAGAATCCGAAGTTCGAAAACAGATGACCACGGGAAAGCGTGAACAGTGAGCGGAGAGTTTATAATACGGCACAGTATATAAATTGGACTTGTATTGATTGTCGTATCGGGCTGCCATTCTTATTATTTCTTCCCACCGTGATTATCCATAAAAAGTATTAATCACTATGAAGCAACTGATGGTAATCTGGACATGTGTGACCACGGGATAAATAAATTAGCATTGATTTTTTTAAGGGAATTGTTGTAATTGTTTCTCCTGATTGTTAAATAAATACATAAAATACAACGTTTTATTTACAACGAGCACAATTTGTTGGTAATCTCATTGTTATGCGGACATATTAATGTGTGTATCCTTAACTGAAATTGGTAAAAAAACTTTATGTGTCATCACCATTTATTTAAAACGCAGTTGATTTTCTAATATTAATGTATAATAAAGTATTCGCGAAGAAGAGAAGCCGTTTCCGAAATATGCTACCGGTTTTCCGTCAAATCTTCGTGGAATGGTGCGCGAGAAACCCTTTGCATTATAATTATTATGGTATAATGTAGACATTACTTTGTTTTAGCTCGCGCAGGGTTGTAGCCATTATCGACAATCTGAGAGTAAGCCATCAAATTGGGAGGCAGGCCAGAGGGGCGATAATCGGGAGAGGGATTACTCGGAAGGGGGTAATTGGGGAGGAGGAGAATAATTGGGATGCGTCGCGTCAATCAAGTCGGGCGATTAGCATCAATGTGCTCTGCCAAATTTCAGGCAGCCGAGTCGAGCCTTCGATAAACGCCTTCCTACGGTACGGCCTTTGTTAATGCGACGCGATATTTCAAAAGCCACTAAGTCGTGTCGATTGATTGCTCTACGGACTACCGAGATTCGGAACTAAATCCGTCTTTCGGGGATTTCCGTGCAGTGCTGCAAAGAGAAACACCCTGATTGGGATGGAATTCAATGAGCCACCTGGACAATGAATTTTATTTTGTCATACGTATAAACGGGAACTCCTAATAATATCTCTTAAAACAGTATTATTGCGTACGTTTAATATGGCTTATGTGTATTTTATTCACTAAAAAGTTACTTCTAGGCTTGTCTTGCAAGAGTTAAGATATTTTTTTTATGTTTGAGATTAATGGTTAAAGAAAACTCTAATTGTACCGTTATGAAGTTTCCACAACAAACTGGGTTTACGTTGATAAATAATCAATCAAAGCTCTTGTTGGGCTTTAAGGGCCTTTAACCCACCAGCGGCCGAAAACCCACATTTCGTCAAAAGACGTTCTTACGACCGTACAGGGCGGTTCCAATGAGAAAGATTAATTATTCTCCGTACCAGCTTTTAAAAGTTATAACTCAATACCGATTTTATTTCATTCCAATTTTGCTGTAATTTATACCTATGTACATCCAAAAATGCTGAAAGGCGTGGTGATAAAACTATTAAAAATATGTACTTTTATAATTATTTTTTGATCATAAGTATTTATCATTTTTCAATAATATCTAAGCAAAAAAGAAATCTTAAAAATATTAATTTGTAAGACCGTAAATAGACAAAATAGAGAAATTTGAAAGAAAATTTAAATTTTGAAACATGCGTTTACTAGATAATGTATTGATTTACAATAATGTATGATTACATGGGATGAAATATAATATGTCTTGTAAAATAAGATCTTTCGTTTGAAAATTTAACAAATCTGCCAACGACCTATAGTATAACCTTATTATATTAAAAATAAACATTTTTTCTCAAAATTTAAAACATGCGTTTACTAGATAAAAGAACAATCTTTCGAAATCAAATTATATTTTTTTTTTGTGGAAAAGAGTTAATACGTCTAAAATTTGATTTAAAAATGACATATTTCCGGTTTTCTCTTAAGCTATTTGACAACACAAGTGTACACTTAATTTCTAGCACTTGCAACAAAAACGGTTCCGCAATGACTACAATAATTAATTACTACTATATGAATTACACCTTCCACAGTATGAATTGTGTTGCTGTAGAAATATCATAGAAAGCATCGAACAATAAACCCTGGCCCTTATTTTTAGTCATAAAAATATTTATATTAATTCCTTTCTTAAGTTAATTCCCTTGTTTCTATTCTTTCCCAGTCTTCGCCTCAGCGCCAGGCAGCGCTCCGATCACAGTGAAAACATTAATTGTGTACCCGAGCATCAATAAAACTTGAAGTATTTAAATTTGCGGAAGTATTTAAATGGCTAATGCCTTAAGAAGCTCTCCCGAAGGTTGTCATCATTAATGAATATGAATGGATTATTAATTGAGAAGGGAGGGAAGATTACACTAAAATATCTCATTTTAAATCAATTCATCATTTAGATTGAAATGACTAGGTTGCCACCGTATTTTACGAAGAAGAGTGCGATTTTGCTTTCATGGAAAATATTTTTTTTTTGTTATTTTTCCACCATTCAATCTTATTATGAAAGAGGAGTTTGTTATCGTATTTCAATATTTAAATACCGTGGGTTTTGATATCACTGCTCTTTTATTACATTCCTTCTATTCCATTCTTTTTATTCAACTCCGTACAGGAGGCCCTGGGGAAAGTAATTCCCCATATGGGGCCTGTGTCATCTTAGGGATGCTATATGGAAGATCTTTTTAGGAAAAGAAGTGACGGACGTATGAATCCATCCCTCCCACTGCGGGGTAAGGCGATGTTCCTAGAGAGTCCTGCTGGAGAGGTAAAAACGTCTCCCCAGACCAGTATCTCCCGAGCCGGCCTGCCACGCAATTGGTGGGCAGACGCATCCGCCGCGCGCAGCCAATACCTGGATAAACCTTACCTCATGCATCTGGGCACCCCTGCTAAGTGATTGGTGACTGCTAAGTCACCAATCGTGGCGAACCATTTGGGGTGATCTATGGCGGACTTAAGTAACTGCTAAGTCACCAATCGTAGGCAGAGGTGTTGGCTACACTGTAAATGGTTCCCGAGGACGCGGATTCTATATTCGTCTTTTAAATTAATTAATTGGGTGCCTTGAATACCTAAGATGAAACAAAAATAGATACCGTTTATGTTGCTTTTTCCATTAACATTTAAGAAAAATGGGAAAAATTGCAAACTTACAATTCATTTTATGTTAACATCTGCATAATAATAATAATTCTCAATAAATAATCCATCTGCATAATCAAAAGAAATGCGATATGAAAAGGAGTTATGGAACTCCTTTCAAAAAACTGCTTTTATTAGATTTTCAATACAAATTGGAAATGCTTTTATGTATGTTTGAATATCTGGAGGTTTCATTGACGCTTTCATTATGCATACAAATTGACAGACAGCCAGCTACAAACGATACCAACATAGATAATATACATTCCTCCGATATCCCCATCTACATACATTAAGGTTGATCAGCATTCTCCGAATTGTCAGTGAATCAATTGAGGCTGGTCCAGCAGAACGAATCCAGCCAGAACTATAATAAAGCTGTTTATTGTGTTCATCACATTTATCGAATTTATTTTAACATCTGAAAATTTATTATATTACCTATATATTATGATGTACTTAGTTTTTTAAGAGCTAAATAATTATTCCATAGAAAATTAAAAACAAAGAATCCAAAATCTTTCATTGAATTCATTTGCGATCCACAAATAGACTTTATTAAATCATTTAAACAATATCTAAAAATAATGTTTTACTTTCGAATTTCTGACAATTTCAAAACTGTTTTATTTTCTCGATTTTCTGGGTCAACGTCATTTCTATCGTTAGCTAAAAGTAATGATTTTTCTATAAAAATAAGAAAGACCACACAAACTCCTCAAAGATGATATAAGCCTGGGGAAATATTTGCCTCAGGGCCTACAGGAGCTAATGTAAAAATTAAAAAAGATCTCTCTCTCTCTCTCCGATGGCGCGAGCCTTGGCCTCCCGTCTTCAACTCCTCTTGTCCTCAGCGGCCGACTTCCAGTTTGTTAACTGGAGAAGCTGTGCTGCATCCCCTCTTACCTCTGGATCTTGCCACTTTTTTCCTTCCACCTGGGTGCCCAGTCATATAATAAAAAAATTAATCATAATTCTTAGTAATTAAATCCTTAACCCTCCGCCCGTCGCGCCTTTTTTGTAACGCGAGGTGTCGCGTGGGGTCGCTTAGGACCCCAAAAATAAATATGATTAAATTGTTGTTGTAGCATACATTTTATAGATTATTTTAACTTAATACATTCAGGTGATAATGCTTGCTTTAAAATAAAAAGAAATGTTAAAAATTAGTTATTTATTTTCAATGCAAGAGCTTAAAAATCAACAAGGAACATTTTTTTGAAATTTTGAATCATATTTTTTAATAGAAAACTTTTAAAAAAAATCTAACCAATTTCCATCACACTCATAACTATTTGAGGTTGATATAGACGTATTATTATTACAACAAAAAAATCAACAAAATACAATAAAAAAAACATATCAACTTGATTTTTCATGGTATTTTGTTGATTTTTTTAGCCTCACGCCGAAACACAAGTCTCACATCGCACATACGCAAACTAAATTTTCTCGGCGCTTGCGTCAAGTATAGTCCCTTTTAGGAAGCTACCTAAAGTAAGAAATCAGTGGGAACATTTAAAATGAACATAATTAGCATTTCTGTAAAACCTGGGCTTTTAAAGACCCCACGCGACGGGTCGGGGGTTAATACATAGTTAAGTAAATTAAAATACGTACATATAAAAAGATATTTTATTTCATTTAATTTACCGGGGGGCTAGAATTCCAATAATCCATGCGCTTGATAGCTGCAAGACGAGTTGTTATCTAGCCTCCTAAGTTAAGTAAATTCTAATGTAAAATCCAAGCTAATTTGTACAGCGCTCTTGAGGCGATTTTTCGCAAAAACAGCGCTATATAAGTTGTCCAAATTTATTATTATTATTATTATTAATAAAAAAAGATCATACGCCACAATTCTTTGTTCCATAACGAGATTTATAGGAAGTGTAAAATCTTAATAAAGTCGACCGGTAAAAAGTTATTAATTGGATTTCTAAATTGAAATACATGTAAGAATCCGTTTTAAGTTAAATTACAACTTTGACGATTTTGTTACATTTTTAAACTATGGTCCAGTTGTTTCGCCAATATTCATGAGTGACAATGTCATCAAAGGCCACTCAGCGCAAATCTGTTTTATCGATACTTGAAAGTTTTCCATTAAATACCTAATTCTTAACAAATTGCGATCAGAGAGAGAAACCGTCACGTTGTTAAGATTGTCAGCTTATTACAATAGAAAGCTGATACGCACCTATAATTGTTTGACAGGGACAGTTCAAATGTCAAAAAACAGGCACTGAATGGCCATTTGATGACAATGTAACATTTAAATTTGTGCGAAACTATGTACTAAAAACCGGCCTAAATGTAAGTTTATCTGTCACAAGGATAGAATACTTTTGTTCAGATTGAACACTTTCTGCAAAATTGCATAAAGTAAGTTTAATGTTGGCTAGCGTCAATCTGCAGAACGTCGTTCAATTAACCTTCTTGGATTATGCATTTGCATATATGTATATATACAAGAACAACCCCCAAGAGACAATCAAGTAAACAGAAGCCCCCTGAAGCCACTGACCAGCAGACCAGTGGCGCAGGGGTGAATTGGCCCAGGGGGCTAACTGGAAAACTGAGTACTTTAATGAAATCTCAAATTTTTACTTTTTCAACTGTTTTCTTTGCCAGTTAAACAATGAAAGTGTTTACAAGAGGGCAAGTTCCTCTAATATCACTAGCGTGACAAAGGCTGGCGACTCATGATGTTTAGAAAGGAGACAAAATTATGTACTGAAATTTTTCACCATTGTAAAGGCGAAAAACTTTCATTGGCATTCATCAAACTATGCGAATCAAAAACTCGATGGGTTTCATCGTAAAGTTTTACATAGATAAATTATGCTGAAAGGCCACTCTTTAACTGTGAATTGATGGCAAATAACATTTTAAAATAGTAACGTTTAAAAAACTTTTGTTAGGAATATATATTAATATTTGACATTTAATAATCTCGGCTAAAAACTTCACGATGGTGACTATTTAACCATGCATAGATGGAATTTGAAAAATTATCCTTCGTTCATAATCTCTTTTCCGGAAAATCTAAATCACTCACTGGTCACCATTGTAGAAACGGACCTTTATCTTAAATCTACTGGGCCAACTATGTAGTCCATCCCTCTGCGCCATGCTTACATCATTGTAAGGTAATCCGGCATCCTCTGAATACAAAACTGTTTCTCTCCAAGGATTTCTATTCCAAAGGATATCTTGGTGATATATATATAGAATACACACTGTTCATCTTTGAACAGCAGCGTATTAATTAATGTTCCTTGAAATGAATGTGTTATTTGGAAGAAAACAAAATGTATGTAGAAACAATGCTTCAGACATAAGTAGGTTAAGTTGACATCAGTCGAATATCATTATAGATTCTGTTCGTCATTATTTTATCAAAATTATAGTGCAGTTCATATAAATACAAAATGCATTCTCGGGTCTTGAGTAATAAAGTCTTGTATAATAACGTTTTATAAAAGTGTCCATTTCACCAGTATTTCTGAAAATAATCGTTTTTTTACGTCTTGTATCGCAGCGCTACTGGAGGATTCAAAATGAACTGCAAATTAATGTAGGATGCGTATAACTGCAAATATAATATCTTTGACAAGCCACAGGTGACTCCGGCCACCGTCCCTCTGACTGGTTGACCCATCACTTCGCCATATTATATTTCAATATGTGGTCGTTTACATCCGCATCCATCAGCGGCTGAAGATTTTCATTGCTTCAATTAAAACCTTGGATTGGCATCAGACTATCATGAGAGTTTACTCTTTATTGGATTATAATTTTTACTCCTGGGACTGGACATCACCAGGAACCGCGGGGCTAGAGCCCAGTCAGTTGCTCCAGTCAGCCGTTGCAGCATCCGTCAGCAGCGAAGAGAGCTGAACGCATATCTCCGAAGGCAACTTAGATTGCCCACACATGGCGTCAACTAACTGGATCAAATCTTCATGGTACTACGACTCCTTTAGTAATTGCCCAATCAGTTTCAAAGTTTGGCCCTCATCATAGTTATAAGATAATTTTATGTGTGCCTCTATGTTCATGTTAATAAATAGACAAATTAAACCGTGTTAAAGTACTTTAATCTTTCATTTGATAATCCCTGCTCCCACCAAGTACTACACACAGCCGCCTGCACAAGGTCCACACCCGAGATACAAATTCTTCAGTTTGAACCTGTATTAGTAGAGCCTTTATCATGTTCTCCATCATTATTCTAACTTCCATCTTTCATTCTATTATACTATTATTATATATGAGGGTAGGCTGAAAAGTAATGCACACATGCTTGTATAGCGCAAAAAATTACCTTTAGAAGCGCGTCAGGTGGAATATGGAAGTGACATTCCTCCTCTATACGTAGGCGAAATGTTGAGGTCGTTGAATTCATCGAGTGTATTTTGAGAAGCCAAAGTATGGAGGCTTGTTTTAGTGTAATGTCAAAGCAAGGTAAATAGCGTGTGTTATCGAATTTTTAACTGCTGAAAAAGTGTCTCTTACTGAGATTCATCATCGTTTAAAGGATGTTTATGGTGACGAAGCTGTTGATAGGTCTACTTTAAATAGATGGATAATAAAGTTTCATGATTGTGGACCTGGAAAAGCAATAGTTGTTGATGAAACACGAAGCGGACGTCCGATCATTGATACAGACGATAAACAATCCAAACTCGTCCACGATTTGATTCAAAATGACCGGCGAATCACTCAAAAGCATATCACAAACCATTTTGAATATCCAAGAAACGTGTCGGCTTCATTGTTGAATAATTAGGATAACGTAAGGATTGTTAATTACGAACCCTCCACCCCTGCTGCATTTTTTTCATTATCATCATGTTGGTTTTCTTGGTTTTGATGGTTTACATATCCCACATGCTTTAATTAGTTTTTTTTTCATTTCTGTTGAATATATATTTTTTTTTCTTTTTTTTTTCTACCACTTTGTTTTCTTTAATGTTTTAATCTATGTTTTTATATATACATATATTATAAATTTTAGCGGAAACTTCGCTGGTTAATGCAACCATGTAATATGTTACTTTCTTATTAAAATATGTATAACTGTTTGTTTCCTCAATAAACTAAAATAAAATAAAAATAACGTACAATCTGACGACGCTGGGTACCATGCCGTTTCATGCACTCCCATCTTTCGCCTTGCGATATTTTTTTTCTACTAAAGAGACACACCTCAAGGGTCATCATTACACTTAGATACGATGAGGTGAAGGCAGTTATTAAGTCCTATATTCGAGATTTTTTGGGAGAAATCCTTCAGCCTTAACGGTGACTATATCGAAAAATAAATATGTGATTTTGAAGTTTAAGAATTGTACTTTAATTTAATTTTAGCCCGATCTTGCTATTTATTTTTATTCGTGTTTTACAAGCATGTGTGCATTTCTTTTCAGCCTACCCTAGTATATATAAGATTGAGAATTAAAAAGGCAAAACATACCGACACGCTTGTGGTCAATATCTATATTCATCATCATCATCTGTGGCTCTACAACCCAGGTCGGGTCTTGGCCTCCAGCAGAGCCTGCCTCCATGACTGTCGGTGTTGTGCTGCGTTGCGCCAGTTTCGGATGCCGATGGTGCTTGCATCCTTCACCACTCCATCCAGCCATCGAAGCTTTGGTCTTCCAACTCTTCTCCGACCCCCAGGTGCACCATCCATAATTCGCTTTGGGATATCTCCTTCGCTCATTCTCTGGATATGTCCAGCCCACCTGAGTCTTCCAGTTTTGATTTCCTTGGAGATATTAGGGTCCTCGTAAAGATCGTATAGCTCCTGGTTGTATCTGATACGCCATTCTCCATTATCACAGACTGGGCCGTAAATCCTTCGCAGCACCTTCCTTTCAAAACTTTCTAGGGCTCCTTCATCACCCTTACTGATTGTCCAGCATTCCGAACCATATATTAGGTATATTAAAAAATATTTAGCGTGGTATCAAAAACCAGAGAGGAAATTGAAGAATTTGACCAGTCAGTGGTTGAGTGGGCATAGCGCTTGGGTCCCACCCGGGCGTCGCGTGTTCGATTCCTCGCTGGCTAAGTCCTCCATCACAACACAAGCAACATTTTCGGCTTTCTGTGGTGGTAGTAGGAGATTTTCAAACTTTGTTGGGTTATTCGTAACCCGGGAATGTTTGTCTTTCTTTTTATGAAAGAATATTAAATGCGTTTGTATGCACAAGACGTCGCCCGGTTGCCTCTTAACACGTAGATACCCTTCTCTCATTACTTAACTTAATCGGCCCAATCTTTGGTCTGATGCAAACAATAGCAAAATACAGGCAAACTGATTGACGAACATTTCAATTGCAACCATAATCATGAGAGCCAGTCTCTAGCTGTTTGGCAGTCTGTAATATGCCTATCATTGTTTAACAATAGGCGCAAACCTTATTGTTACCGTTTCTTGATTACGTCTGCCTGAACTATTGTGATTCACTTAGGAAACTTGAGAACAGAGTCGTCTAAAAAATATTCAAATAGTTTGTTTTTGGAAATGTGTATTAATTCTGCCGGTTTGACCTCGTTAATGATGTTAACGTTCGACCTCACCCTGAAATCTAATGGGCGAACATAGTACCTTATCCAAGTTGTTATTCTTGGAAGAGGAAACCCTCGACCACGTTTTCTTTAACTGTCAAAACCATTCATCTTTCAAGAACATATACCGCCGGCTTATTAAAATCACACACCAGTCCCCCCTTAACATTTCATACCTTTTATCTCTTAACAATTCTCGTGTTCATACGGCTTTATGTAAGTTTATTAACCGGAATGAATTCAATATTTAATTTGTTTTAGTGATCTAAATGAGTCCAATATTTAATTTGTTTTATTATTTTTCCAATAGATTAACCGAATTTTTTTATCCACTTTAACTATTACCGGCACAAAGCACTCTTTTCAGGGTGAATTGCCTAAAACCAAAAAAAAAAATAAGTTGTTATTCTCTGTGAATACATAACTTACTTCGATTAGATCCATTCCCCTCCCTTCCCTTCACCTTCCATCACACCCTAACACGTTATTTTCCAGTTGGATCTTTTGAAGTACAATTATAATACCAAGGAGGAAGCCTACAATAATTTGAGTAATTTCATGATTTTTTTTAATCGTCAAAAGTTCCTCTTGATCTCCAAATAAAATAACATAAAATAAGGTAAAAATTAATGAAAATAAATTATAATCTAATATCACTTAACTTTCCATATTTCTCTAACGTAATCTTACTTATAGGAGGGCTTACAGACATAAGATTTTTTTTATTTTTAAGCATATGTAGTATAGGTGTAGTAGCAATATTTTTAATTTTGTTCTAACTAACATCTTAAGTTTAAATAGTTTTTTTTAAGGTTTTTATATTCTTTTCTGCTGTAAGGTTATCTGGAAGGAGATTATATATGTGAACTCCCTCGTGGCAATAATAAGTGTGTACACATGGGGTAGGAGTGATATCCTTGTTAATATCCAAGTTGTAAATATCCAAGAGGCATTGATCGATTCCGATCAACAGCTGCCTGGAGATATGAAATGCCAAACATGTGTACCGCGTGCAAACCTTTTCGTTTTCATTACTCATTGTCACGCCTCTCTCTCCTTGAAGAAACTCTGTACAGTTCCCCCACAGACGACAAGATAACTGAGGGAAATCTCATGGTCACTTAAATGAGATTAATACACGAATGAAAATAATGCTTTCCGAGTAGCTTTACCACACCGATAACATGCGTAGGTTGTGTTTATATTTCTAAAAAGTCACAATAACCTTGCTTACTTCATTTGAAAATGGACCCATCGTAGATCGCAAGAAGAGTGTCTGAAGGGTACACTTGGACTACAAGTACAGTACACACCAGGCGACTAGGCACCAGCACCAGATTCTACCATTAATTTAAGCAATGCAAGCGGTGCGCGGCGCGTAGCGTTACAGAAGTTTATGGCGCGGAAATGCGTTTGTATAGCCATTCATTTCAACTTTCTGTTCGCTTAGCCCCAAAGCAAATGCCAGAGATTTATCGCTTAAAGTGCTTGTCGGATTATAGAGCCCTCATTTATACTTTATGCTATGTACTTTATTTAATCATTTCTGCGCTCGGAATTTTAAAATTGAAAGCGCATTTTATACGTGCTATGTTCGTGCTTTTTGTTTATTAAATACTTGAACAGCTTTTCTTAATTGAGGAGCTTTAAACAGCACAAATGTGTTTTATTTAACATTTTAGGTATCAGCAATTATTTACAAACGAAAAATGAATTGGTTGGGAGAAAAATAAACTTAATTTTCAATCAGAAAAGATTATTGAAACTAGGGCGAAGCCGGATAGTAATAATAATACCATTATTTGTACAAAATAATTTTTACTCTGTCACACATATAACATGTGAAGGTTAGATAACTAGTATTATCTACCTACTATGGTAAAAAATAAACGCAAGGGAAATTTTCTTTCGAACAATGAATTCATAATAATTATTTGAGCGACCGTGAATACATTTTTTGTTTAAAAATGTGTCTGAATTGTTAATGCGAAATAAAATGGAATTTATGTTTTACCAAACAGAATTGTAGCTTTGCATCATTGGCTGACCTATCACGATATTTCCTACATCACTAAACCTATTATTAAATTTGGCATTCTGTCCACAGTAGAAGAATTTATTGAATTGGTTTACAGTTGGCTGACAATTTTCTCCAGTATTAATTCATGTTTCTTTGTCATGAAAGTTTTCCACCAGCTCACTGAGCCGTGCTAATTAAATGCATCCAGGTAGAATGTGCACAATTTTGTGGATACCCCACCTTCTCTGGTTGACGAAAACATCGGAAATAAATACTAGGTTTGTTTTATTAACCTTCATCCGCTCATGCCTTACTTTCGCGACAACTTGGCCGACAACTAACTTGGCCGTATATGTTTTTTTTTTTAATTTAGAAAACCAAGAGTTATAATATTTTATAATATATGTTAATTAATCAACCAATAATAGATTTTCACTGATTTTATTGGGTTCTGAGTTATTCAACATTGAACGTGCATGTTTCGAAATAATTAGGATTAATGACCCAACATTGCTAGGATATTTTTGGCGAATAAAAACTCTTTTTCCTCCCTATCCTAATATCTACTTCGAGGAGCGTTTTCTTCATCATTGATATACAATATTGTACAGTCAGTCGCCCGACAAGAATAAATAATACATCGTTAGCCTTCACAGCAAAATAGTGTAATTAATTATTATAAAAACTTCTCGTTACAAGCTAGGAAAGACGGAAAAACTGGTAAGAAATACAGAAAAAGGTCTTATACACAATCTAAAAGCGTTGTAAAATTATTAATAATATATTAATATTACTAATAACCTTTTCTAAAATTTCATTATATTATAATGAAATTTTAGAAAAGGTTAGGTTTATTATTTACTTGCATTTCAAGTCGTATCTTGAAAGAATATTTCGTTTCTGCTCGATCGGACGGCGAATCGGTCTTTGCGCGACCCCAGCAGGTGTGTGTACGTAAAAATAAATAATAATTATTATAATTAATCCGTCAACAAGATTTTTTATATGTTAGTTCCATCCGTTAACCGGACAACTCAAAGACCAACACATCCTTTGAAATTTCATAAAAAGTGATAAAAAAAATGTTTTAAAAATTGGTTAAATATGTTACGTTGGGTCAGATTATGGGCTGTTTTTCAAAAAAAATAATTTCATAGCTTCTAAAGGCTTTTCAAAGAGGTGTTTAGTTGGGTTGATTCTGAGTTAGCGTGGAACCGTTCCGTCCATGGGTACCTCACTAATTTATGTCAAGATTATTGATGTTTTGATTTTATTTATGGAGCTTGTAGTAATTAAATTGCTTTCGTATTCCTTTATTATACTGTATATGTCTGGAACACTTGTTTGTAATTTCAGCTTTTGAAATTTTTAAAGGATTAACTTTAATCTTATTCTCTCTTTTTTTATTTTATATTCTGATTTTAAAAGCTAAAATGAAATTTGAAGGTAAATAAATAATTAGTACCCACTCAGAGGGGACGGAGATTATACTTCGCCAGAATTCGTTGTCTTTTTGACATCTTAAAGAAACTTTCTTACATCCTCCAAAGTTTTATGATGAAAATAAAGTAAAAGCATAAACAATTTGCTTGCGGAATGAATTTTCTGTATATCTAATTGCAGCTTGAAAACTCTTAAAGGCGCAATTGGGTACGCTTTTTCCATCTCGAATGCAGGGGTAATAGGGTTATCTGACAACCGAAACTTGCATCGCTTGCAATCTCGTTGAACAAGATCCCGGGTAGCAGGAGTTGTAGGAGATATGTACCCGTAGTACGAGTATAGGTGTAGCCCGTATTAGCCGCACTGGCCCGTGGATTTAATTTGTTCACGTCTCTTACTGGAGCCATTCGTTACACGGGTTTTTCCCTCACCAGGCGTTATCTGGAGACATTAAACTACCCAAGGAGTGCACTTAGGAAACTTAAATAAATCTCCCCTGGCTCCCCCGGCTCGCGCTATCTGCACACCATATTAACTCCCAGTCTCCGGCTCCGTTATGATTCAGGTGAATGACTTTATCTGTCTGGAGGAATTTATATCAATTCCGAGTTCGGGATGCTTTGTGAAGAACACTATTCAATATCATTATTCTGATTCACGATTTGGCGACCCAGTTTACGAGAGAGGAGCTTTAGATGGGTCGAGCGTGGATTTACGAGTATACGGGTGCGCCGTGCGCCACTTAGGACTTGTATCAATCCAACCGATGGATGTAAATGTAAGGGTCACAAGTGCATCATTAAAACTGCCGATCCTTTATAAAATAGAAGAGAGCTTGCCAGTATTGAAAATAAATTATTAAAGGATGGCTGAAAATAATTATTTTTCGTAATATTGTGTACTTAATTTACTATATTTTCAATTTTGGGAGGCGGGTATGGAGTGTGGATACCACTGCCGAACCATTTACTGGATGACTGACACCTCTTCCACATGTCACTCCTCCAAGTGGTTCGCTATGTTTGGTGACTTAGCAAGGGTGCTCGGATTCATGGGGTGAGATTTGACCGGGTCTCGGCGGCGGATCCGTCTGCCTACCAAGTGCATGGCAGGCCGGATAGGGAAAGACTGGTCGAGGCAGACCTTTTAATCTCTCCAGCACGACTCTTTTGGAACATCTTTTTGCCTCGCAGTAGGAGGGTTGGAATCATACGTCGCGTTGGTTACTCCTGGATACACTGCCTCGAGATTCCCTCCCACCTCACTCCTTTTTCCATCCCTAAACATCCACTCCTTTCTTTTCTAAAATGCATACATCATCCCCTCCCCACAGCATCCCCAAAGATGACATAGGCCCTGAGGGGAATTATTTTCCTCGGGGCCTCCATGTGAAGTAAAAAAAATAGAACCATCATAATTGTTCATATATTTTTAATAAGATATCTTTAATAAGAATATGTTTAGTTTTGCAGTACGTACGTATAACTGTTCCTAATCATTTCTCATCAAAACAAGCAATTTTAAAAATGAATCCTTTTAGAAAAAAAAAACATTTTAAACCTGTGTCTAAAATCAGCAATTAGAAAGCTCTGGCTTTTCAGGTAATCCCTGAATCATCATCATCATCTGTGGCTCTACAACCCAGGTCGGGTCTTGGCCTCCAGCAGAGCCTGCCTCCATGACTGACGGTGTTGTGCTGCGTTGCGCCAGTTTCGGATGCCGATGGTGCTTGCATCCTTCACCACTCCATCCAGCCATCGAAGCTTTGGTCTTCCAACTCTTCTCCGACCCCCAGGTGCACCATCCATAATTCGCTTTGGGATATCTCCTTCGCTCATTCTCTGGATATGTCCAGCCCACCTGAGTCTTCCAGTTTTGATTTCCTTGGAGATATTAGGGTCCTCGTAAAGATCGTATAGCTCCTGGTTGTATCTGGTACGCCATTCTCCATTATCACAGACTGGGCCGTAAATCCTTCGCAGCGCCTTCCTTTCAAAACTTTCTAGGGCTCCTTCATCACCTTACTGATCGTCCAGCATTCCGAACCATACATAAGAATACCAATCCCTGAATACTTAGTCTAATAATATTAAAAAATCACTGTAATTTTGAGAAAAGTTAGTTTTCACAGAATTTTTAATAGTAGGTTCAGTTTGAAAATCCCCGCAATTTCTCTAATATTCATATTTTGATGCTGAGGGGAATAATAACCCAACAGGTAACAGTAAGTGACAACGTCACTATCAACAGTTAAATGATATTTTCCTAAAAAGGTTTTTTTTTATAGTAATACTTCACGAGAGTCTTAGCTACTCCCGTCTGGATCCAGTGAGACTATGGCATCCCCAATTGGGGTATGTTGTGAGGCTGAAGGTAGTGGGGAGGGGAAGGAGATGTGGAAGAGGAAGGTCTGGAAGTACCTGGCTATTCAGATCTGGTCACCAATTACGGCTAACACCATTTCAAGCAACGCCCACGCCGGAATTCGATCCCGCGACCTCCGGATTGCGAGTCAAGAGCCTTACCGCTAGACCCCGTGGTTTTAATAAATGCTGGCGACTATTTTCAAAACTTGTATTTAATTTTTTTTTTCACCGCTGTCTGCTTTTTATTCGTTGTATTGTTGTTTTGCTTTAGTTACTAATACTCTCAGGAGTAAGACCACCATTCAAAATTGAAAAGTTGCTTGAAATGACTTAAGCCGAAATTTGTGACTAGATCTGATTAGCCAGGTCCTTCCCCGCCTTCCTTTGCCGCATCTCCTTACCCTCCCCACTTACCTCCAGCCTCTGAAAATATCCCAATTTAGGAAGCCATAGTTTCACTTACTCCTGATGGGAGCAGTTGGGACTCTTGTAAGATATTCACATAAAAAAACCTATACATCGTATCCTACCTTCTGAATTAAAATCACCGACGTACTATATTTTCAATGCTGTGTCAATACTAGCTGGTACCTGGCATGCGTTGCAATGATATTCAAAGAAATCTGCATGACCTTTCCCCCGCGTTCCCGTTCCCTTCCACTTTTCACGCCTTCCCCCTCCCTTGTCTCTTCCCTCTCCGTGAACCCTAACTGCCTCATGCCTTTCCTCCCTGCCGCAAAATTATATGAATTGCACACATTTTTATTTACACAAATTTCATAACGCCAGAGCTAACCATTATATTCAGCTTATGTTACTCGCTAATAATGTAGCTTTCTATTGGTTAAAGAATATTTAAAATCGGATTGGTGGTTTAGGCGTGAAAGCGTAACAAACAAACACACACACTTTCGTATTTATAATATTAGTATGAATGCCGTGTTAAGAGCGTTTAACCAGCCAGCGGACGAAAATCCACATTTCGTCGAAAGTTGTTCTTACGATCGTGCAGGGCGGTTACAATGAGAAAGATTAATTATTCTCCGTAGCAGCTGTTTTAAATTATAACTCAATATCGAATGTATTTCAATCCAAATTAGCTTTAATTTATACCTTCATCCAAAAATGCTGAAAGGCGTGATGATAAAACTATTAACATAATGTACTTTTTGTAATTATTTTTTGATTATAAGAATTATTCATTTTTCAATAATGTCTAAATTTAATAAGAATGTTAAAAAAATCTGAAATATGTTAGTTTGTAAGTGCGCAAATAAATACACAAATGGACCAATTTTCGTCAAGAAACACATGTACGTACATATTTTTTAATGATTTTATTGAAACTAAAATTAAAATTCTAAAACATGCGTTTGCTAGATAATGTATTGATTTATTTTACTGCATGATTATATTATTTGAAATGGGTGCGGTATAATACAAAATCTTTTTTGAAAATTTAATAAATCTCCCAACGACCTATGGAATAACCTTATTATACTTAAAATTTAAAAATTTTCTCAAAATTTATTACATGCGAATGCTAGATAAAAGAACAATCTTTCGAAATCCATTTATAATTTTTTGTGGAAAAGAGTCAATACGTCTAAAATCTTTTTTGAAAATGACGTATTTCCGGTTTTCTCTGGTAATGCCCTCTTAACGATTAGTGCATAATATTCAAGAGATGAAAAAAAGATTATATTACGCATTATAGGTAGACATTTCATATCGTGTAAAAGAGGTAGGGACATAATTTTTGTTCCCAAAGCCTTCAAAGCGTCGAGGACCGCTACTAGGAATCTTCTGTAGCCTTTTATAAGCTTGTTTATCGCTTTCCTGAGTCTCGAGCGCATCCCGGCCGACGCGTTCCTCAACGTCGGCATCGCGTCGGCCGGGGTTGGAATTCGCGCCTCGGCCGGCACCCCTCCCATGCGGCTACTTCGGGGTGGTAATCTATGTAGCGCTCGTAAGCATTATAGTAACATACTTTCAGCCTATACTTGCCATCCTTTCTAAATTGTTTCACAACAACCACGTGTAA
This sequence comes from Limnephilus marmoratus, assembly GCA_917880885.1. Classification (NCBI taxonomy): domain Eukaryota; kingdom Metazoa; phylum Arthropoda; class Insecta; order Trichoptera; family Limnephilidae; genus Limnephilus; species Limnephilus marmoratus. Next base: position 43,569,797 of record OU862908.1, read on the forward strand.
ATTCTTTGTATTTATGATTTATGGACTGCATATTAACAAACGCATTTAATTCATGTTCGCTCTTATGTACAGGGCTTGTTATTCTTGTGATAAACAATAATTCTGTATAATAATATACTTAATTTAGTTTACTTGAATGTTTAAAGGTATAACATATGTTTTCAGAAGAATGTGAACAGAACGATTAAAAATCGTCACATTCTCTCCGTAAAACGGTGTGATTTGTATTGACATTCCAGTAGATAAAATGGCTTAAAATAATAATAATATGTTTTATTTAATAATTTAATAATGGAACAAATAAGTGGATTAGTGTAAATTTTATTCGGATCATTTTAAATATCTTTTTCATGGTTTGGGTTAGGTTTTCAAGAAACTTCTACGACGATGATTTAAGTCAGTTCATTTGTTTTATTAATTAGTTCATTTTCCGATAGTTCCCTAAGCCAAGATTTAATGTCCTCAATGTAGTTTATTTTTATTTTAAATTTCACACCTTTACTGCTAAAAATTCAAAGTTTCTTTGACCAAAGGTAGAGTTACACTTTGGCATATTTAGTATGTGTTTGTTTGGCTCTCGTTATATGAGAACGTGATTTGTCTTTTCTGAATTATTTTTGAAGTGATGTACCAGAATGTTTTTGGTATTGATTTTATGTATATTTGGAACATCAAACTGTTAAAAAATCTCTGTTGTTGACGTTGACCTATCTCCGTTACACATGAGTTGATTTTTTTTCTTTTTAATTGAAAGACAAACATTCCCGGGTTACGAATAAACCGATAATATTTGAAAATCTCCTACTACCACCACAGAAAGCCGAAAATGTTGCTTGAGTCGTGATGGAGGACTTAGCCAGCCGAGGAATCGAACACGGAACGCCTGGATGGGACCCAAACGCGATGCCCATTCAACCACTAGCCTGTCTAAAACATTATTAATAATTTGTGACTGATTTTTTTTAAACTAAAATGAAACGTTATCCTCTAAAACCGCGAACCGCAATACTTCCATCTTTCCAACATGTCCCTTTTCTTGTTACTTCGATTCACTCTGGCAGAAAGACAATTTGTATGGTAATACTTTTGACTACATCTGATTCATCACAGTTCCAAAGATTGCACATTTCCCGTCACGATAAGCGGATATATCAAAAGGATTGTATATGTTCGCTGGATTTTAACACTTATCAAGGGTGAAAAATTGGATTCAAAATTTGATATTCAGAAGTCAATATGTATTAATAAATAAAGTCAATATGTATTAATAATAGAAACTAAGCCTGTAGACACTGTAATTATCCAAGTATATATGCCAACATCTAGTCACAGCGAAGAAGAAGTGGAGGAGGTATACAGTTCACTAGATAAACTTATATTAGAGATAAAAGCAGGTGAAAATCTGATTCTCCTAGGAGATTGGAATGCTGTTGTAGGAGAAGGACGTGAAGGAACTTGCATTGGGCCCTTTGGGCTGGGTGCAAGAAACGACAGAGGAAACAGATTGGCAGAATTCTGCGAAAAACACAAATTAGTGATAGCAAACACTTGTTTCCAACACCACCCAAGACAACGATATACCTGGAAATCCCCTGGAGACAGACAAAGACTGCAAATAGACTATATAATGGTTAGACATAGATTTAAAAACCAAATAAAAGACTGTAGAAGCTATTCCAGTCCAGATATAGATAGTGACCATAATATGGTAATGGCCAAAAGTATTCTAAAACTGAAAAAAATAAAAAAGAGAAAAAATTTCAAATGGGATACAAAAGTATTAAAGATAAAAGAGATCAGCGACAGTTTTAGAGAAAAAACGCAAGAATGCAACCTAATGGAAGAGGAGAACGTGAATGCGATCTGGAAAGTGATAAAGAGGAAGATCATAACTACGGCAGAGGAAACTATAGGCAAGGAAAAACCCCAAGCAAGGAAGGAATGGATAACCGATGAGATCCTAAATATGAAAAAAGATAGAAGAGAGCTCAAAAATGATAAAAGAACTGAATCACAAGAGAAATATAAAGTGCTGAGAAACAGAATAAATAGAGAGTCAAGAATAGCCAAAGAAACATTCTACCAGAATAAATGCGATGAGATAAACGACGACCTCAAGAGAGGAAATATAGAAAGAACTCACGCTGCGGTGAAAGACTTCTTTGGGATGAGAGTTGGAAAGGGTAATGCAATAGAAGGAGAAGACGGCAAAATACTTTTCGAAAATGACCAAATAGGAGAGAGATGGAAAAGATACCTCGAAATGCTGTACAATGGGAAGGGAAATAGTGACAACGAAACATTGATAGAAAGAGAAAATGAGGTAGACGCAGATGATTTGGGAGATCCCATCACTAGAGAAGAGTTTGATCTCGCACTGAAAAACCTCAAAAACGGGAAAGCACCCGGAATCGATGACGTTCCAGCTGAACTAATTAAACCAGCAGGAAAAGGAACTATAGATGCCCTGTTTAAAATGATACAGACAATGTATAAGACTGGAAAGATACCAGAGGATTTCGAGAAATGCCTAATTGTTACATTACCAAAGAAAGCAGGCACGATGAAATGTGAACAACACAGAACTCTTAGCCTAATATCTCATGCCTCAAAAATATTGACTAATATCATTCTAAAAAGAATCGAACCAAAAGTAGAGAACATCCTTTCCGGAGATCAGTATGGCTTTAGAAGAGGTGTAGGAACCAGAGAAGCAATATTGTCGCTACGAATACTACTTGAAAAAAGAATAAAAAGAAACCAAAACACATTCATCGCATTCATAGACCTGGAAAAGGCTTTCGATAAAGTAGAATGGAAAAGACTCTTCGAGATTCTGAAGAGAATTGATATCAAATATAGAGATAGACGAATAATCCAGGCGCTATACGAGAATGAGGCCGCTATAATTAGATGTGACAATGATACAAAAGAAGCCAGTATAAGACAAGGGGTGAGACAGGGATGCTCTCTGTCACCTGTTCTTTTTAACGCTTATATACAAAGTGCGATTGACGACTTGAGAGAGAGAATGAGTCACAGAAAAGGTGTAAAGATACACGGGCAAAAGGTGGATATGATAAGGTTTGCTGACGATATTGCATTGGTTGCTGAAAGCGAAGAAGAACTGCAAGAGGCCTTAACAACCATGCAAAGCATTCTCCAAAATAACTATAACATGAAGATAAATAAAGACAAAACAAAGCTGCTGACTGTAGGCCGAACGCAACATCAGATGCGAATAGAGATGTCAGGAGTTCCACTAAAGAACGCCAAGGAGTTTGTCTATCTCGGGAGCAAAATAACATGGGACGGTCGGTCTAAGAGCGATGTCGACAGCCGTATACACCAGGCTAGGCTTGCTTTCAATAAAAGGTCGAAAATAATTGAATCAAATAATATAGACCTAAAGCTGAGAATACTCCTCATCAAGACCTATGTATGGAGTATCTTGATGTACGGCTGCGAAACATGGTGCCTATCCAAAAGAGATAAACGGAGACTAGAGGCTTTTGAGATGTGGTCCTATAGAAAACTATTAGGAATTTCCTGGAGAGACCACGTTACAAATGAGGAGGTTCTCCAAAGAATCGAAGGAGGAAGGCACCTGCTCAGGACCTTGTCCGAAAGGCATGCAAGATGGATCGGCCATGTAATACGACAAGAAGGCCTCTTGCATTCCATAATGGAGGGTATGACCGAGGGGACAAACTCTAGGGGACGCCCACGCCGAGAGTACCTGGAGGACCTGCTGGTGAACGTGCGCTGCTTATCATATGCAGACCTCAAAAGAGCCGCACAAGACAGGGAAGAATGGAAGAGGAAACTAAAGAAAATTGCTGCAAACCAATCCCAGGATTGAAACCAGAGAGAGAGAAATGGACATGAATCTAAACAATTCCCGGCATTGACGGGTATTCCCCAGGGGTCAAAACTTGGTCCTCTGATGTTCCTCATTCTTATAGACAACATATAGGTCTGTGTAAAATATGGCAGATATCTTCCATTTACGGATGACCTTAAACTTTTGATGGAAATTATATTTTACCAAGATTACTTAAAAATGCAATCTCACATCGATCCTATAGCGGAATGGTCAGAAAATAAAATTAGAGTTTAATATTATACAGTCTGCAACAATGACTTTTACCCGCTCCCAGAAGCCCATAGTTATTTAGTACACCATTAAAGGGCAAACATTATACCGAGTCAATAGCTTTCAAGATACAGTATCGTTGTCTGACAACATATCACAGCTCACTCTAGAATGAAACAAACTCCGGGGACTTATTATCAGAATACCCAAACAGTTTAATGACCCAGATGCAATGATAGCCATGTTCGATGGCGTCATAAGAAGTAAGCAGGAGTATGCTAGTGGTATGTGGACTCCTCACAAAATGTTAAAATACTGGAATAAATCTAGAAAAAAATCCGCGGGTATGTCTATAAGCGGGCCCATGGAACTTATCCGAAGTTCATTCACCACATGAACTTACTTGAGGTAGCAAATAGATTTAGCCTAGAAACTAGACGTTATGCAAATCTTAGTACTTAGATATAATTCACAATTCTATTGGAATACTATGGCTTACACGTGCCTTGAAACTTCAGCCGTAGTCATAATGATATGTTCAAAATACTATACTATAGAGGAATAAATCTGTCGAATGAAATTTCTGAAGCAAAAATAAATTAAATTAAAAATCAAAACAAAATATTTTGTAAATTATATCAAAAACCACTTGTTTCAGAATCGGTGTTTTCAACCACGAAGCTCGTCAAATCTGAAGACTTAGTATATCTTAACAATGTTCAGAATTATAATATTTTGTCGTTTGCAAGCGTCGAAATATTATTTTAGAGTATTCACGTATCCAGGCGTCCGCGTCGCTAGATGGCATTAGCTACCCATTTCATGGAGTGTGGTGTTCCTGCTACGACAATAGCCCCTGAATCGCGTCGTATGCCGTTATGTGTCAGCCGTTATCATTGCTGAGGAAACTCCCCGAGACATTTTACAAATAAAAGGTAATGGTCCATTTTGCAATATCGCTATCGGGGGGACTAGTTGCAAAACCATGTCTTATGGAATCTAAAAATAACACGCTTTTATACATGCGAAAGTAAATATTAAAGTACTTGTCTGGTTAAAGTTTTTCTTTAGAAGACTTCTGTGAACAGTAAACACACGTATTCTCTCTGTTGTATTTAGTAATTTTATTTCTGTACATTATACAGTAATCATTTTACGTAATAAAATAATAAAGTTTGTAATAACGGTGATTTCATGTTTTTATTTTTGATGTGGAGTGTAAGGTAGAATTGTGATACTGTGAATGAAAACTTGTTTCGTGAAAGCTTCACAAGAAAAACCTGTACTGAGGTATTCACGTAGTTGTAATTAAAGGTGATATAAGTATTGATGTGCAGTGGTTAGTTTTGATTTAATGTTTACATTAAAGCAAAACAAAAACAACAGTAAAATTATGAGGACAATCCATTTTCAAACAGTTACAGCAATTAAAAACTCACGAATAGCTTTTTGCGAAAACCTTAAATTTTTTTTTACTTGAATGTATCGTACAGATATAACATAATATAAAATAAAATACGTCGATATAGCACGAAGAAAACTCGGTACCCGAGGCGAACAGTAGCTTTTATCAGATTTTGTTCCAGAATAAACATTTTTTTAAGATTGAACAAAATAATCCCCAAACAGTGTAGGTGTCTCAGTATGGTTTATTTCAATACATTTTTAAATGATTTAGTTTTCTACTTAGGGAACGCACCCATACTACGTGACCAATTTTTTGCAATTTTTAACCCCCCCCGGTGACCAAAATCCTTAGCAAACCGCCGCTCATTTGTACCAAGCGTGACATTTTGAAGACCCCCCCCCCCGAAGAGGTCACGTAGTATGGGTACGTTCCCTTAAATGGCCCAGAAAGTACTGAGATAATAATGTTTACAATTTATATAGCGCCATTTACTGATAAAATCACTTCCTTGGGTAAGTAGGTACTATCTACACACCTCTTCTATATAGCGTCATAAACAGCTGCATAATTATCAATACATTCAAGTTTTACACAGTACATGAATGTGTCAATTTGATCGACCTATGTTTATCAATACTTTTATCGGGGTACGAGTAGGTAATGTATCGTGTTCTACAGAAATGATGTAAGGGTAGGTAACACACTTTACACATTGAATAAACATTCGTGCCAACATTGTTTAATCTACGATCAATCGTGTTTTTGTTCCTAAAATCATTAATTTGGTCACTTGTGGTCGTGATATGCGGTGAAAAGTAAATAAAGTCCGCTAAGCCAATATTTGCTTACACTTTCGATGGAAAATCAATCAACGTAAAACGAATTCGTTGTTCCATATTTCCTTTATGAAGTCTTTAAATTTCATTCGAGGTTAAATCAAACACTTTACAGCGGTATTAGTGCTTTAAATAGGCCATTTGCATGGACTTCATAACGACTTGGAAAAAATCGTGTGGATAGAGTTTTTTACTAAGATTACGAAAATGTTAGTAAAAATTTTTAGAAATGTACAGTTTTTTTATTTTTAAATAAATAAATCCATTATTTGGGCTCGTGACGTCACTACATGAAAATGTCCCGTCGCCGAAAATGTTCCTATTAATTTTATAAAATAACACACTGATTTATTTTTTTATATGGCATCACTATGATTTCAGGCGAATTTTTGAATTCGTTCACTAGATTTATTGTTTGTTCTCTGCGAACTTATCATTTGGTTTGATTTTTTGACAGATGTTCTGAAGAGAACCCCGTACAATTAATGGGTACGGGGTTCTCTTCAGAACGTGAAGAGGATGTCGGTACATGTTTTAGCGGTATAATGATTATGGTGCTGATTTTAACAAAATAAAATTTTATAATATTCTTATTATTATTACAATTTACAAGTTCAAGTATATTACATTGAATTTAATAATATAAACGCTGTACATTATAATGATTTATGATCAATAAGATGGATCAAGGAAAAAAATATTTATGAGATGTAATATTTTTGGTATGCCTCGTTATTCTCCTGTGCCATTCGTGTGGAAAACGTTATTTTTTTTTTTAAATATTTTCGGCTATGTAATTATCGTTTTTTCACACATATAAAATTATGTCCCGTCTTTCCGGTTTATAAAAAATGGTCTGATTTTTCGGATTGAAATTTTCAAAAAATCCCCAGGGTTTCAAAAATACGATTAAAAAAAAAATATATACAGAATGTCTTAGAATATTTGCCTAAACCGGAAAAAAATTTAAAAAAATGTGATGCAAGTGGCCTATTAAAATCTATCATATATCAAGCAGCCATGGAAAATAATTTACCAACCATTTTTAAAATAAGTATTTCTCAATTACTTCCATAGGATAAGTTTCTAATATTTCTATTTTTGAGATTGATAATTCATGGTGGAATTCCATTATAATATATTATAATAAAACAAATATAAAACTTTATTCCACTTAATTTTATTCGACCGTAACCGGTTTCAGCTCGTTAAAGCCATCTTCAGACTGGTACAAATATTTCTTTGTCTACGGTTTATATACACAACATATTGGGGAGGGGGAGGAGAGGGGCAGAATTATTTATTATGGTAGAGACAGTCTATTCTGGAGATTATACGTTACTTCGCCAGACTCTGGACCCTACCAAAGCTCCTCTCAAAAACAGAAAACCTAATTCAATATTGTGAAAAAAACATCTTTTTTTTTAAATTTAACTCGTAATATTGAACTAACTAACTAACTAACTAACCATCACGCCGTTTCCCCGCAGGGGTAGGCAGAGAGGACGGACCGCCAAACAACTCGGTCTTGGCACACACTCTTTGCCTCACTCACATTCATACATCGTCTCATACATTCTCTTCTATTGTTCTGACTTTTGACATGGCCCGACTCAAGTATTTGATTCACTTGATCGTGCCACGTCTTCCTCGGGCGTCCCCGACTTCTTCTACCATTCACTTTCGCGTCGTATATTCTTCTTACACTACTTTCTTCGTTCATTCGTTCTACGTGCCCAAACCATCTGAGGGTCCCTTTCTTAATCTTACTCATTATGCTTACATCAGCCTTACATTCTTTGCGGATATCCACATTTCTCACACGATCATACATTGTTTTACCACACATACGTCTCAGGGATCTCATTTCAACAGCATTCAGCTTACTTTCATCCTTCCTCTGCCAGTTCCATGCCTCACTGCCATACATCAGGGTAGGTACCAGGACTCCATTGTGGACTGCTAGCTTCGCTTCTTTTGACAGTTTTTTATTAGCGCCAACGGCATTCAGTCCACCATTAATGGAGTTACCGGCATTCACCCTTCTTTCAATATCTCTATCAGCCTTCCCATCTCTCGTAAACATACTACCCAGATACACAAACTCATCCACCTGCTCCAAGTATTCATCATTCACAACTATGTTGCATACTGTTTTCGTACTCTCTCTTTCAAACACCATGACTTTAGACTTACTTACATTCATCATTAACTCATTCTTCATACATACTTCATTCATCCTAGATACGAGAGACTGTAGATCTTCCATAGTATTAGAAATCAGCACCGCTTCATCAGCATACAACAGGCAACATACTTTCAGATTACCCAATTTCGCGCCCAATCCCACCTCTTTCAAATCTTGCATACAATTATCCATGTATAGATTGAATAACCATGGTGACATTACGCAGCCTTGCTTGACACCTTTTGTGATGTCAAACCACCCCGTAAAACCACCGTTCACCCTAACACACGCAACGCTTCCCTCGTACAGAGATGCAATTGCCTGTATGAGATTAGTATTCACTCCATACTTGGACAACACCTTCCATAACTTTTTCCTGTTGACTCGGTCGTATGCTTTTTGTAGATCTACAAAAGCGCAGAAAAGTTTCTGGTTTTTCGCCAGAAACTTCTCAGTGAGCATACGCAAGGAGAAAATCTGGTTCATGCATCCCCTTCCACTCATAAAGGCACCTTGCACATCCCATATTTTATCCTCGTAATATTGAGAAGCGACAAATACACAACTAGAAACCCAGGAAAAATACGAAAGGCGTGGGATGGTTCAGAAATCTTACGTTACTGGTGCGAGTGCAGTTCCTTTGATTTTTTTCAGAATGCAGCCTGGGTGAAGATAACCCAATGATGATATGATGATAGCCAACCTGAAATTGGAGAGCGTACTACAAAGGCGAAGAAATACAGGAAAATTAAGCATTTGCTACATGTGTTTTCACTTAACTTCTTCTTTGTGTGCCCTATCAGGTCCCCTCGACGTTGGCGATCACTCTTGAAAATGTCTTTCTGTCTTGCGCTGCCCGGAATAGCTCCTCCATACTTCTAATGCCGGTCCACTCTCGTATATTTCGCAGCCAAGACATTTGTCTCCGACCAGGCCCTCGGCGACCCTCTATCTTGCCTTTCAATATTAAATGGAGCAAGAGATACTTCTCCCCTCGAAGTGAATGACTCAGATATGAAATTTTCCTGATTTTTATTAATGTAAGCCGTTCTCTATCTACTCTAGCCCGCCTGAGAATTTCTGTGTTGGTGATCATGTCGGTCCATGGGACCTTGAGCATTCTCCGGTGAAGCCACATTTTCACTTATAGCCAGATGAATTCATTCTTCATTCCTTTTTATTAATACTTCATGCCCTATCAATGTCATTCAATGGCATCATTTCATAATTCATATTTCCAGTGAAAACAATAATTTATTTCGATTGTGAAGGACTCGTCTTGTGATTTATACGCCAATGATATTGTACATAGTAGCCCCGCGGTGGTTGTAAGGGAAGGCATTATGAAATTTGTAAAAAAAAAAATGCAATAGGTGGCACGCGAGCCGTTTGAAAACTGAATGTACCGAGTCTGAATAAATGGAATGCGGGGGGGGGAACTCTGGAGGGGGGAGGGAAACTCGGAAGGGGGGGTTCGCGGGAGGGGAGAGGGGAATCCGGGAGGGGGGAAGCGGGCGAGGGGAGTGGGGAGAGGGAAGACGGAGTGGAAACGCGAGAGGGGAAGGGGACCCGGGAGAAGAAGTGAAGGCGGAAGGGGAACGGGACGTATGGGAAAGGACACGCAGGGAGAAACAATTTCTTTATTAAGTGGCATTACAACGCATACCGGGAACTCGCTATAATAATATAAATGGAGCGACCGATCAACGTGATTTTTTTAAATAGAGATAATTGGAGGACTGGAAAAAGACATAGGCTACTTTTTATCACGAAAAAAATATTTCATTCCCTTGGGAAAATTCTTAATACATTATTTTCCCCCTAATACCATGAGAGCGAAGCCGCGGGTAAAAGCTACTTTAAAATACTTTTAATTTGTTCAAATTATTTAGTGATTTTGGAACAAAAGATTTTTACTGAGTATGTATGGAAAGTAACGTTAAAGTAAGTAAATAATAGTACCTAACAGTAGCTTTACAAAATATGACTAAACTTGCTGAAAAGGTCACTCGTCGCTCAACTCCGAACTGGGCTCGAAAGACAAAAACTCCCCCAGGTACCATTTAAACTTGCTGAAAAATACGATGCATCTCGCTATCAGGAATAGGAATTTTGCTTAGGATTTGATTTGGATATCTGTCGATTCAAGGTCGCACAACCGCTTGTTTTACATCCTTTGGCAGGTGGCGAGAATGCGGGCCACTAATTATAGGTAAATTGTGCGTTGCCTGATGTATCAGCGACTACGTCAGCATCTATGTAGAGATGCATGTTGTTTTAGAAGCCAGAAAGTATTCGAGCCCATGCGGTTTTTTCTCGTTACAATTAATATTGTCCTTAAAGGTTTCAAAAGATGTATAATTGTATACTTTGTGTAGCTATAACTTTTTGGTTATCTATTATAGATAAATGAAACAATGTTACTTTGTTTGAACCATCTGTTCAAACAAAGATTCAATCAAAGTAAGATTATTTCATTTACATGTAATTGTGATATCTTCGCTTAAAATCTTTGAGATATTAAAGTTAAAATTCTTCTATTTAACAGGATTATAAAAAATTGATTATAGAAAATATAAAAAATTGAACTACAAAATTTGTAGGCTGGCAACACCAATTTAACTGTTAAATATTCTTTTAAAGTGCAATGTCACTGAATGTATTGAACACAGTAAACCACATTTTAAAAAACATTTTTTGTTCATGACATAAATTTGATGAAAAGATTTGAATTTAACAGTAGATAGAAGGGAAGAATCACTAACGGTGAGTTTAGTTACACTGCTTTTAGATCTGAATGAGTTAAATATATATTCAGATCTAAAATTAGAGACACGATCTAAAGCCCGGGCAATGCTAGGTACTTAAGCCAGTATTAAATAAATGTGAGCAATCTCTAAACTGTGCTTTATATTTTATTACATTATCGTTTTTCTTCAGTACGTTAACACAAAATTGCGAAGGTATAATAATAATATACCTATACGCAATTCTAATTTTGAGATCAGTGGGTAGCTATGTTTAAATGAAAATAATTTTTTTCACTTTTACGCCTTTTTAATTTTTTATAAAAATGTAGGTTACACAGCTTTACATCAACACCATGAGTTATATGTTTAGTATTGCCATTTGAACTACAGTGGCGCCCTCATATATTTTCTACTCTTATTTGACAGACTGTAAATAAATTTACACGTAAACATTTAACTTAAAATTAAGTGTGAATGCGATTTTTTCGGAATATTTGATTTATGTAAAAATGAAATGAACAAAATGCGTAATACGTACTTTTTCACCAAAAATGAGGAAATTGTTCACCTTTTTTGTTTCTTTGCTCGGTATATAAATGGTTTATTCAAAAAAAAATCTCAGAAAATTAAAAATACTTAATTTGTCGACGGGGAAATGCCAGCCAAAAAGGTTTTTTACGGATCAATCAAATTAAATCCCCTTCCCTCGGCGGGACTTGGGAGAAATTATCACGTCAGTGTCAGAAAAGGAGTTTTAAACTTTGATTTTAACTTTTGACACTTAACCCCTCAAACGCCAATAAACTTCCCCGCTGATGGAAAATTGATTTTAGAAATAAAAAAGTTTTATGTCACTTTATAGGGGGAATAATGATTTTCTAGCTTCATTGGGGGAAGAATTGAACAAGAAAATTTTAGACTCAAAAACTAAGGTAGTTTTTGCAGTTCAAAACCAGTGGCGGCTCGTGACTTTTGGTGTGCTAGGGTGCTAATGTTAAAAAAATGGCAACATGGATGTTGTCGTAGGCGAAAAATATTTTTTTTTTTTTTCAAAAATCGGTGTTTTGTATGAAGATTTTTCAGGAAAACGGTGCGGCACACCGCCAAACTGAAACTTTCTGAAATTTTTCATACAAAAAACTGATTTTCAAAAAAAAAAAAAATTATTTTTCGGCAACAACAACATCAATAATGTCATTTTTTTAATACCAGCACTCTAGCACACCCAAAATTCACGAGCCGCCACTGTTCAAAACTATAATTAGATAATTTCTTTGTACAAACATAGCGTACTTGTGGCCGAGTGGGAGATCATTTGAGAATTCTTTTTTTTACATTAACTCCAAACAGGAGGCCCTGAGGAAAATACTTTCCCTCGCGGCCTATGTCATCTGAGATGCTGTGTGGAGGGTCTTTTTGCTGTGAGGAATGAACATTGGTCTTGAAGAGACCATTGTCTTGTCTATATTTTGTCATACTAACACATTTTATATCTGTATTTCCCGCTAAGCACTTGCATACTGCTTACGAACAATGTATGCAGGGACATTGGAGGTCTAGTTTCGTTATCAAATGTAGAGTCGTTTTTACCCAAAAAATTAGAGTCCTTGCAAGAGCCTTGAAGGGGTAACCATCTGTTACCTATACCAGGGCGGGTAAGTGGTGGGTCCTCCAATGGTCCTGAAGAGACCCATGTTGTAGAAAGGAGGAAACACAAAGGCCGGCAAGCGACCCGTTCTCATGTGACAAATGTCAACCATGTACATATGTTGGGCACGCGTTTGGCGTATTTCCCGAGTATATCGGCGCCGAAGGTATCAATGACGATAGTTCCTCGGAGCATCTTTCATTGAAATACTGGTAGAACACCAAACCTTTCAACTTTCCGTTTTCTAACAAATGGGTTATATATAATATACCTCAGTTCTACCAGATCCGTACAGTTGTTACATTAAATAAATGTGTAAACAATGACTAACAGCCATGAATAGCTGAAATGAAAAAAATAAAAAATGCACAGTTCATCTAATGGGCGAAACAAAAAGATAGTACATTAATGTTCGTTAATTTTAATATGAATATTCTTTCTGCCGTAACGAAGTGAGAAAAAAACTAGACACCTACCAGAAGTTGAATATATATAGTCGTCCGCGGTCGGTTAACATTATGTAGAAAATATCTTCATAATTATTAATGGGAAGATACTAAATGAAAGGATGTTTTTTAGAGTCGATAATGTGCTTTATTAATAGCGTGAGAGCTTATTTTAATTAATTGAACGAAGTTGTTTTTTCTCAATTTAAATACACTAACAAAAGATTTTTAGAGTGTTGACTTTGCTGCGGTTGATTGAAGTATTCGAGGAAGGACACAAATAATATTAAAACAAATTAAACATTGTTTCACTCACAAAAATAAAATTGAATATCGAATCTTTGTGAGTGACATTCTAAAATGTAAAAATTACGCATTTTTTTAAATATTATTAGTATACAATATAATGAATTTATAACGTCGTTTTTACAATAACTAGAAAATGATACATGCCGCTCTAATACCTGATCGGGGTTTTTCTCGTTTTTTTTTTCTTCACGTTTATTTATGCAAAAACTTTTTTAACTCTATTGATTTTTCACGAATCACGAACAATATCCTATTAATATTATAAAGGCGAAATTTTGTACGGATGTATGTTTGTTACTCTTTCTCGCAAAATATACTAAACGGACCTTAATTTTTTTTCACTAATAGAAAGCTACATTATTTGCGAGTAATTATAGCTATATATAATGGTAAGTTCTGGCGTTATGAATAAGCTCTGGCGTTATGAAATTATTTATTGTACGTTTATTGTCCAGACGAAAAGCAAAGCGTTGAACTAAAAGTAATTATTTGACTTGCGCTTTGATAGTTAAGACTACGCTAATTTATTCTAATATTACAAATGGGATATTGCGTGTATTTGATTGTTACGCTTTAATAGGTGGCACGCGAGCTGTTTGAAAATTGAACGTAACGGTTATGGAGGTGGCGGTTAGGGTGGGGAGAGGGGGAAGGGGGAGAGAGGAGAGTGGAGAGGGGGGGAAAGGTGGAGGGTGAGGGGTGGTAGGGGGTGGGGAAGGGGGGGAGGGAGTGGGGATTGGGAAATTGGAGGAGGCGGACTGGGAATCCCCCTAATACTAAGCGAGCTAATCCGGGGGTAAAAGCACATCTTATATATAAAAATTAATCGCTAAATGTGTTGCTAAGCGCAAATCTCGAGAGCAGCTGAACCGATTTCGATAATTCTTTTTTTAGAATATTCCTTGAAGTACGAGGATGGTTTTTACGGAGAGAAAAATTAAGAAAATTGGATAATTTCAGAAAACCTAACGACTATCGCACGTTTGACAGTTCGCGTGTGTGAGAATGACATTTTGCAAAACAATTCTATTTTTGAAAATCTTTAAGTTGATAAATTTATTTAAAGTAGGTACTCCCCTAATAGTTTGAATCGAATCAAGAATCTTGATATTTTAAATAGGTACCTATGTTAGGTACCAAATTTAATATACATGAAAAATGGAAATTTGAATAAAAATTGTAAAAGGTGGCAAACGGGCTGTTTAAAAACTGATTGTACTGGGATTGAATATATGGAACGCGGGAGGAGGTTTGGCGGGACGAGGGAGCGGGAAAGGGAAGAGGGAAGGCGGGTAAGGTGAAAGGGAACACCGGAGGGGAAGGGGATTTGAGAGGGGGGAGGAGAACTCGGGAGGGGGGTTCGCGGGACGGGGGAAGGGGGAGGGAGTGGAGTGGGGAGTGGGAAGGTGGAGGTGACGGGGTGAGAACGCGAGAGGAGAAGAGGAAACGCAGGAGAAAAGGGAAGGCGGAAGGGGAACAGGACGAATGGGAAAGGACACTCAGGGAGAAAAAATTTCTTTATTAAATGGCATAGCAACGCATGCCGGGACAAGCTAGTATAAATATAAAACTACCTGTCACTACTGAAAAACATTGCAACATACCTATATATTATTTTGCAAATGACGTAACATTTCTTTGTTTAAATAAATATTTAAAGCCAAAAAATATTTGGACAAATGAAAGCAACGTTAAGTGAAAAATTATTAATTAAGGTTGTAGAAATGTTCTTGAAATGAGAAAATCCAAATGATTTCATTACTTCCACGATTTCATTTTGACAAAGAAACTTAAAGAGATTTTATTAAAATTCTAATATCGTTTCTTTACCTTGTTTTCCAAATTAGACGTTTTCCCAATGGAGTAGGTATTCATTTAATAATAATTTCAGTTCGCATTCGAATATACGTTTTTTTTAAATATGGATTTGAATTTATTTAATTGCGGTGCGTAATAGGCAATAGTATTTGGCGCTTTTTACGCTCTTGTTTGATTTAAGTTGGAGGTTTTCTGTGATACTCACTTTTGTAAATCAAACGCTTGTTTTGTTTGTTTATCTGGTCGTAATTTATTATTCTTTTAGTTACATAATCCTGATTTTTTATAGGATTTATATTGTGATCTGCTGTTGGAACACATTTTTTTAAGTAAGACATAGAAGTTACGTTATTTTTTTTTTTTTTATGAATACATAAACGGCTATACTGCCTTTTATAAATAAACATATAATAGAGTACAAAAGTTATAAAAATAATATCATTACATAATAGTAGTTTTAAACTTAAAAATAATATACAATTATTTTATGTATCACAACCATAGACATCCAAATGGATAGACAAGCAGTTACAGTGCTGGGAGCGCTGCTGCTGCGGCCTACCCCAAGCCCTATTCCTGTAAAACACACACAATAACAGCCGTCGGTTAGCTCAAACCGGCTCGAACATGATTCCTCCTAAAAACAGGGCGAGTGCCAGTGGTTCGCTTGGTCAATTCTTCCTTCCCCTCCTCTCCTCAAAATCCCCGGGACTCCCTCTTCAATCAGTACACAGTATTTGCATTTAAAGGGTTTATTCAATAAACAGAACAGGGTGATACACATACGGCCAGTGTCGGCACAAAACACAAGTTAAACTACCCTACTGACCTAACGAGGATTTCTCCCTCTCTCTATGCGTTTAAATGAAGTTACAAACGGTTCAAAGCACACGGTGGGGGGGAGGAAGCGAGTGGGTACTCACATAGCTAGATGCGTGGTCTGCCATCTTTTCTGGATTCCGTTCACCACACAATTTCAAACAATACATCGCGGGGTTAATATCGTGGAGCACAAACAGCGCAAATCGCGCGTAGCCAGTTGCTTGGCCGAGGGCTAGCGAAGGAATGGCGGCCGGCGGGCCGCCCGGCGCTTCGCGCCTGACGCGGGGTGGTCGCGCGGTGCGGGGAGAGGAAACGGTCGGCACGTGTAGTGGGGACGATTCACTTAACCTTCCGCTCGGGAGCCGATTCTGTTACGTAACACTTCCCCCCTCGCCGCAAAAAAAGCGACGTGGTAATGGAGCAGTAGGGCTAAGAAATCCTCTTACCCTTCTAGCACTTGTGCCAAAACAAAACAAAAAAAATTTAAGAGAAAAAAGGAGAGAGAGAGAAAAAAGGTTGCTAGCTACAAAATAGTAGAAACAAAAACAAAAGAGAAAAAAGCATGGTGAACAAGGAATTATACATGAATGAACAAGAAAGAGCAGTGACATACATAAATATAAACAAGGACCTGTTGGAGAAAGGTACAAGGGTTATGCAGTGATAGAAAAAAAATGACTCTAATTGTATCAATGGTCTGTGAGCTATGTTTGCGTAGCGTGGTTTGCGTAGGATGTTTGGGGTGTTGGGACGTTGCACTGAAGTTACACGGTTACTTTGTCACAGTAACCTGGCCCGTTTGAGATTACACTCAAGGAACACTAGGGCCTTAAAGAAAACACGAAGAAGAGAACGCAGGATGAGGCTTCTTGGTGGTGGAGAGGGTTCTACCTGTCACAGAGGTCAAAAAGGTAGCTGCTTCCGGATCCTGTGGGTGGGCCAGTATGACGTCATTGAGGTACTGGAGAGTGGAATTGTAATTGGTGGTTGGTCCTTTATAGAGGAGGTGGTTTGTGTGCATGACAGCCGTTGTTGTGATGGTGGTTGGTACACTGGTTTGTATACAGTGGGATTGTTGTGTGAACAATCGTTGGTATTGTTATTTGCGCAAAGGCACAGGAGCATTGGCATGGTGGCAACAGAGCATTTGCAAGGTGCAGCAGGAACATTTGCAAGATGCAGCAGGAACATTTGTACAATGGCAACAGGAACATTTGCGAGATGCCGCAGGAACATTTGTACAATGGCAACAGGAACATTTGCAAGGTGCCGCAGGAACATTTGTACAATGGCAACAGGAACATTTGCGAGATGCCGCAGGAACATTTGTACAATGGCAACAGGAACATTTGCAAGGTGCCGCAGGAACATTTGTACAATGGCAACAGGAACATTTGCGAGATGCCGCAGGAACATTTGTACAATGGCAACAGGAACATGAACCAACTTAGAGCTGACGTGCTCGGGTTTGTTTGAGTGATGGTTTTGTGATGATACAATTCGCAACTACACGCACGACTCACACTTGGTTATGTTAGGTGTGGTCGGGTGCTTTTGGTACGTAGGGTTTGAAGGCATGGGACCTCCGTGACGGTAGTGAAGGCAGCATGAAGAGAGGCGCAGGTGTAGATAGGGTGAAGAGCTGCTGGTCTTCTTATTAATCCGGCGAAAAAATTATTATTAGAGCAAAATTCTTGAAGTTTACCTGCCTGGTAGACCAATGATGAAAAGGTTTGGAGAGAAACAAGGTGTGCATGTTGAGAAAAATTGGGTTTGTTTGACGCGTAGAGAGAGAGAGAGACGGAGAGAGAGTTAACTAAATGCAACTACAGACTTATACATATTACAAAGGTACGTATTCAAGGAAGGTTCTGTTTAACCCATTTAGTTTTTTTTTAAACTAAATACATTTCCAAGAACACGTAGGTAAGGGTTTGTACGTATGACAAAATGCCCCTTTTCGAAAGAAGTTGGTCTTCCATGACCTATGCTCACGTCTATACGGTAGCATTTTTTCTACTTTCGAAGAACAAAACATTGAGTACAAATAAGTTATGAAAAGTGGGAAAGGAGTAGGAAGTTGAAAAGATCCGTGAATGAAGGTTGTCCCATTTGACAAACGAAACGCCAAGTGCGTAACGCATATATCCCCATTCACGGATAATTTCGAGGAAAGGAAAGAGTGACAATTGGGAACATTTGAACGAAGAAAACTGCTGAGGACTCGGCTATTTCCGAAATTCGACCTCTGAGTGAAAGGTGAAACAAGGTCTACAGCAACTTTCCTGGCACATTACAATACAATTTGGTAGAGTGGGACAAAAGGGATACACTGACAAAAAGAGTCTAATCCACTACGTGTATTGGGCAGAAGATTAGAAGGTCGTTTTATTCTCCTACTTGTTTGCGAGAAATGACAGACCCTTGCTCAAATCTCACAAACCTGGGGGTTTTCTTGTTCGTCCCCCAGACAACGAGTTAGGTGTTTTTGTGTCCATCAACTTAACTCCTACGACACGATGCCCCATAATCATGAGTGAAGCGTATGATTAGTCCTTTTGAGATAGTGGATAGTTCCTGGGTTCTTGTGACAGGAAGTCCACGGGCATGTTAATGAGTACTCTGCTGCAAAAGCAATAATTTTCTGATAACAGAAAATAAAAGGCGTGTGATCTACGCTTGGTAGGTCACACAAACATGGGGTAGATATTATTTCGTTCGCACGATTCATGGTGAGTATTGTAACGTCTTCACGTCTCATGTACAGGAATGAACGATTTACAACAAATTTTGCCCAGTATTGAAAGACAGTAGCCCAATTACGTTCGAAAATGTGGGTCCCCATTCAATACAGACGGCGGGTTAAGCGGTTCTCATGCCAAAGGACACACGACCAACTTAGTAACATTTAGTTATGAGTATAAAGTAATTATAACGAGCTTCTCGTATCATGGCGGATGTTTTGAGGATCTCTCCTATGATGGTAGATATTGTCACGTTTTCACGTCTCACGTGACAGGAATGAACGATTTACAACAAATTTGCCCAGTATTGAAAGACAGTAGCCCAATTACGTTCGAAAAAGTGGGTCCCCATTCAACACAGACGGCGGGTGGAATGAACGATTTACAACAAATTTGCCCAGTATTGAAAGACAGTAGCCCACTTACGTTCGAAAAAGTGGGTCCCCATTCAACACAGACGGCGGGTGGAATGAACGATTTACAACAAATTTGCCCAGTATTGAAAGACAGTAGCCCACTTACGTTCGAAAAAGTGGGTCCCCATTCAATACAGACGGCGGGTTACAATGATGTAATTAATACGGCACTGCTGCAGCTTAATAATTTCATATTAGCATACGTTACAAGACTTGCCAAAAGGCGATAAACACAAATTTTATTGAAGATCTGGCCAAGATTTTAAACTTCAAACTAGAATAATGGTACAATAAAGGACAAAAGAAACTGATGTCATGATAAAATATGTACCTCATAATGAAGTTGTATATGTACAAGGAACAAAGTTAATGAAGGGACAAAACATATTGTCACTTTTATAACAACAAAAAAAAAAAAATTTCCGAATCCGACAAAATATGATTCTAGAAAAATAAGAGCAATTGGGTTGAGCGCCATTCTAATTTTTTGGAAAAAGAAGAAAAAACCACAAATAGCAACAAGGTTGCTCTTGAATTGTCTCGAATCCAGCGAATGTGACCTGATAGGTGAGTACATTTGGTGTATTCGAAACGATTCCCAATATACAACATTACTATGAATGTGTAGGATGGGGTGAAGAGGGAAAAGAAAGAAAGAAAAAACGGGAGGATTTCCTATTATAACAGAAATCGTCGCGACATTCTTACAATATGGTGCTGTGACCATAGTAGCGAGCCCGCGGCAAAGGTCTGAAACCAATGGTTATTATACAGACTTGTGCTTATGATTTTATATTTACAACATTAGGGTAGGGACGTACTGGTACGACAAAACCCGACACAAAACAAAAAATTAAAAAAAGGGGTGATATGACAAGATGAGGCGATGAGGTGAGAAAAAAAAACGCGCGGATGCTGCAAGAATTGTGAAAGGAAAAACGACGTCTCGGAGCAAGAGTTTTCTGGAACCGTTGATGGTAGGAGGAAAAAGGAGTCCCTTTCCCGAAGTGATCAATTTCAGGAAGAGGATGCATACAAGCATGAAAACAGTGCCCCAAGAGGTGCTCTTGTGGTACAGCAGGCAAGGCGCGCAGGATGTAAAAGAACATATAAAATTATGCACAAAAAAAAAAAAAATGTACAGGAGTTAGGCTACCGATGACATTAATGTGCCTTCGGGTGTAAGGATTTCCTTACGAATGCCCATGTGGGTGATTATTTACATTTAATATTTACATGTAACTCACGTCACTTATGACAAGAGTTTTGCCAATTTGATAACGCCTGAGAACTTGATGTGATGGAATTTACTGATTCCGTCACAGTAAGGCATTTTGGAATTATTCCTAGGAGAAATCTTTCTATTTCTCTGGGCCTGTAGTAGTTCCTCCTTTTTTGAAGTAAAAATGTGTGGGATTATACCCAGCGTGACTTGAGGAACTTCCATGGTGTATAAGGTCGTATCAGAGTGACCTTATGTTGGAAAAAGTGAGAACTAGACTCGCAATTGGAAAGAAATTGGGCAGAGATTGACCACTGGGGACGTATTTTTTACAAAAAGTTTTTTTTTGAGAAGAAAAAAACGTTTTTTTTTTTTTATAAGTGTTTGGTTTATTTGAAAATTTGGGCAGCGGTTCCCCTCAAAAAACGTGATTTTGAGAAAAAATCCTGATGTTTTGAAAATTTGTAGAAAATTTTTCTAAGTCCGAAAACGAGAAAAATTTGGGCAGCGGTTTCCCTCAAAAAACGTGATTTTGAGAAAAAATCCAGATGTTTTGAAAATTTGTTGAAAATTTTCAAAGTCCATAGACGAGAAAAAAAATTGGGCAGCGGTTCCCCTCGAAAAACGTGATTTTGAGAAAAAATCCAGATGTTTTGAAAATTTGTTGAGAATTTTCAAAGTCCATAGACGAGAAAAAAAAAATTGGGCAGCGGTTTCCCTCAAAAAACGTGATTTTGAGAAAAAATCCAGATGTTTTGAAAATTTGTTGAAAATTTTCTAAGTCCGGAACGAGAGAAAATTTGAGCAGCGGTTTCCCTTACAAAAACGTGATTTTGAGAAAAAATCCCGATGTTTTGAAAAAGGTTTGCAAATAAGCAAAAGTCCGGAAAAGAAAAAAAAAAAAAAATAAAAAAATAAAAAAAACGGAAACGAGGTTCGCCTTAAATGAACATGTTTTTTGGAATATTTCGATTAGCCTTCCAAAGGGGGGTTCTTTAGAAAGGAAAGGAAATATTTTTTCTTTTATACAAGTTTTCGTGGAAGTATGTTTGAAAATTCAACAATGTCTTGGGGAATTGTTCTTTATTTAACGTGGCTATACTGCAGCCTGATTTGAGCATACACCATTACTGGTATTTATCCGCCGACTTCCTCTTGTCATAACAAGTTATATGCAGATGTGCATACGTAATGTAATGCCTGACTCGAGGAAACGACGTCAACGCGAACCGAACGTCTTTCAAATTATGTCGTCTGTTTCTTACGAAAGAAAAAAAAGCTAAATGATGAAACAGGCGGCAAAATTAGAAAAATGCTCAATTGTCAAAAGGTAGAAAGAATTTAATCCACTTGTTTCCCTTAAGCTGCAAAATATGCCGTTATATATACAGGCCAGTATTTTGCGAAATAGACCCCTATTCGCAGTATATGTCGATATCAAATACAGACCAGCACACTGCGGAATAAGTTTATTAATGAAAACTGGTTAATTAACTTTCGGGAAACGAAGCGGGTAATTGGTTTATCATATACAGGATTTTAATTGTTGAATAACTTTGTTTTAAATATTTGTGTACATTTCCACTATTAATCTTGTATTTGAAACTAGCAAATTTAGTCGGTCGACACTTGTAAACACTATATTATTCACGACGGCAACTTTCTTGGTTGAGCACTTTACGTAGGAATACCGGTGATAATGTTTTGTCGAGTGACGACTCGAAAATGAAGGAATGTGCCCGCGATAGTTTAAATTTGCAATTCGAAGTTACACTCGCGTCGATGTTTTTTGATGGTAATGCTAGACAAATTGGGAAAAAAAACAAGACAAAACATTATAGATTATACAGTTTAAACAATGGCTGATTGAAGAACGAGGCGAGCGACTGTGAAGAGGGAGGAAAAAAAAAAAATTGCCCCTAAGTTGGGAACGCCAGTGCTGGGGGCGCTGCTGCTGCGGCCTACCCCAAGCCCTATTCCTGTAAAACACACACAATAACAGCCGTCGGTTAGCTCAAACCGGCTCGAACATGATTCCTCCTAAAAACAGGGCGAGTGCCAGTGGTTCGCTTGGTCAATTCTTCCTTCCCCTCCTCTCCTCAAAATCCCCGGGACTCCCTCTTCAATCAGTACACAGTATTTGCATTTAAAGGGTTTATTCAATAAACAGAACAGGGTGATACACATACGGCCAGTGTCGGCACAAAACACAAGTTAAACTACCCTACTGACCTAACGAGGATTTCTCCCTCTCTCTATGCGTTTAAATGAAGTTACAAACGGTTCAAAGCACACGGTGGGGGGGAGGAAGCGAGTGGGTACTCACATAGCTAGATGCGTGGTCTGCCATCTTTTCTGGATTCCGTTCACCACACAATTTCAAACAATACATCGCGGGGTTAATATCGTGGAGCACAAACAGCGCAAATCGCGCGTAGCCAGTTGCTTGGCCGAGGGCTAGCGAAGGAATGGCGGCCGGCGGGCCGCCCGGCGCTTCGCGCCTGACGCGGGGTGGTCGCGCGGTGCGGGGAGAGGAAACGGTCGGCACGTGTAGTGGGGACGATTCACTTAACCTTCCGCTCGGGAGCCGATTCTGTTACGTAACAACAGATGAGGGGTAAAACCAAACTATGGAGAGCGAAGAGGGGAAAGATGACTGTCATTCGTTGAACAATCAATCTGACAGTATATAGGCATCTCGCATTACAATATCACCATTTAGTTCTTAAAAGCAAAATCTGCTTTGAATGAATAGACCTTTTTACATGGGAGCGCGAATTGCTTGCCACGTTCAAAACATATTTGCTAAGGCCAAATGCTCGCCCCAAAAAGACTCGCGCCAATACACATATCAATATTTTGTTTCCGTGTTTAGTTAAAACACTTTTACAAATGTTTCATAATTTACTTACCCCTGTAACCAGCGACGAGCACATTGGAGTACCGCCCACATTCGCTATGTGTACATTGATACGTAGATATATTGTATAGCACAAGCTGCCGTTATTTCGTTAAATGTATGGATGTCAGCTTCTCGCTGTTCACGGCAAGAATGATGACGTCACACATTTTAGATTCAAGCAAGGCTATATCCCCTCCCCATGGAGCGAGCCGGTTCCAAGGAGGAGCTACAGCCGGCGCCATGTGGAGGGGGAAATAATACGTTTTTATCACTTAGGGCAGGTCCAGATATATTCATATGTCCGTGATCACAACAAAAAATAACAAAAAAGAACAATGAGAAATATCATCATTTCATTTCAACATGTCCATATTGCGTATATAAAGTTACATTATGGAAAAATATTTTTTGAGTGCATGTTTATATTGCGCTAATTTTAAGAAATAAATGTCGCCGATGTTAGCATATTCATTTCCCAAAATGTGTAATCGACTGATTGGTGAGTAATAATTTTGATAATGTATGTGTGTTATTATAGTAGAACGGTAGAGTCAGTCTATTGTTAGCGCGACCAGGGCAATGAAATCGTATTAGTTCTATTATATCAGAGGTATCCAGGACCGAGTGAATTATTTTATATAATATTAATAGATCACAGATTTTTCTACGATCTGATAAATTTACGAGATTAGTCCAGTTTAATAACAAATTATAGTCCATGGATTCTCTTGGAATACCTAATTTAAAATTAATATACCTAAGGAATCTATGCTGGACTTTTTCAATCGCTTGAACATGGATATTGTAATGGAGCCCAAATCGTAGAATTATATTCTAAAATGCGAATAGTATCAATTTTACAAAATTGTTTGGTTTTTCTAATAATAAATCCTAAAATCTTCATTGCTCTATTAATAATATTATTTATATGGCTAATAAATGTAAGTTTTGAGTTAAAAATAATACCTAGATCATTTATTGTTTCTACTGAGTTTAATATAATTTTGTCAAGATTGTATTCGTAAATGGTCGGTTTCTTTATTTTATAAAATCTTATTATTTGACATTTACTAATGTTAAGTGCCAGTTTATTGCATATACACCAATTAAACAAGTTGTTTAAATTTTTTTGTAAAATTATGCAATCAGAAATATTTTTAATTTTTTATATAATTTTAAATCAACAGCAAATAACAAGATATCAACATCGGAAAAAACGTCTAAAATGTCATTAATAAATAAAATAAACAGTATTGGTCCTAAATGGGAGCCCTGTTTTGTTTTTTATCAAACTAATTCGAATAATGGAACAGAAAGAAAAGAATTAAATTAGGTAGGTACTCGCCTAGAAGTAATTGCCCATAGAACAAGTACCTACTTAATAAACATCAATTTTAACCAGTATTTTAATTGTAACTTTATTGTTTGCGGAATATCTTATCAGAATATTTAAGAAAAAAAATATTTTTTACTTGAAATCTTTACAGTCAACGGGCTAGTATTAAATTTTATTATTGATATAGAATAATTTATTTATTTTACATTAGCTCCACACAGGGACTCTGAAGAAAATAGTTCCTCACGAGGCCTATGTCATCTTTGGGGATGCTGTATGGAGGGTATTTTTGGGAACAGAGGGAGCGGATGTCCCGGTAAGGACAAGGGTATTAGGAGTGGGTAGGAATATGTGGGACAGTGTTTCCAGGATGACAGACTCCCACTGTGATGCAAGGCAATGTTACGAGAGAGTACGGGCTGGAGAAGCCAAAGGGGCTCCCTTAACCATTCTCTCCGGATCCGGCCTGCCGTGCAGCTGGTGGGCAGACGCATCCGCCGCCAAGACCCAGACGAATCTCACCCCATGAACCCGGGAACCTCTGCTATGTCACCAAACCTAGCAAACTACTCGGGGTGACCTATGGCAGAGGTTTTGGTTATCCAATAAATGGTTCCCGGGGTGGCTGTACCCATACCCGCCTCCCAAATTGTTAGAATAAAGATGGTCATGCATAATACTTTTACAGGGCGATCGATTAGCAGTTCGATGGATAGAGTTCCATACCACAGTAGGTAGTCTACAAATACCTTTTCAGAAAGAGTTGGTTGGTATGTGAGAAGGAATGAATTAGAAATCTAACATCTTAAAAGGTAAAGATTGCATCTAATTAATAAATAATAACAAAATATAGTTTCACCACTGATACCAGTCGTTTATGAAATTGCCAAGCTCACTAATCAAATCTGAACGAATGCAACAGCTAGTAACAGTGAGAATTGACGGCCTCCGTGATCGAGGGGTAAGACTCGCAATCCGGGGTCGCGGGATCGAATCCCGTTGTGCGAAAATAAATTTTATTTGGTTAATTTGTGTTAGTTAATTTGGAAGGCGGGCACGGGTACCGCCGCCCCGGGAACCATTTATGTAAAACCAACACATCTGCAATAGGTCACCCCAAGTTGTTTGCTACGTTTGGTGTCTTGTCAGGGGTGCCCGAGTTCATGGGGTCAGGTTTCTCCGGGTGTTGGCGGTGGGTGCATCTCCCCACCAGCTGCGTGGCAGGCCGGATCGGGAGAGACTGGTTGAGGGAGACCTTTTGACCTCTCCAACAGTACTCTCTCGCAACATCGACTACTACCGCAGTGAGAGGGATGGATATACGTCCGTCACTCGTGGAGACACTGACCCCCCGATTCCTACCCACCTCTCATACCTTTTTTCTTCCCAGAACCTCCTTCCTTTCCTGAAAAGACCCTCCACATAGCTTCCCCAAGGATGATACAGGTTCCCACGGGAATTATTTTCCTCAGGGTCTCTTTTAAAATAATATATACCTAGTATATTTACGACACGTTCCAGAATTGAAGATACCCTCAGCATCGTCCTAATGTAAGACCACCATTCAGAATTGAAACGTTGCTTGAAATGGTTTAAGACGAACGTGTTTGGTGACCAGATCTGAATAGCCAGGTACTTCCCCACCTTCCTCTTCCACATATCCTTCCCCTCCCCTCTAACTTTAGCCTCATACCATCGTCCAACTGCCTCCAGACGGGAGCAGCTGGGACTCTTGTCAGGTATTCACATTAAAAAATCTTAAAAAGTAAAGTAGGCAAACTAGATAGACCATAAAATTTATGACTTGTGTAATTAGAGAACATTATAGACTTGTGTAATTAGAGAGCATTATAGACTTGTGTAATTAGAGAACATTATAGACTTGTGTTATTAGAAAACATTATAGACTTGTGTAATTAGAGAACATTATAGACTTGTGTAATTAGAGAACATTATAGACTTGTGTAATTAGAGAACATTATAGACTTGTGTAATTAGAGAGCATTGTAGACTTGTGTAATTAGAGAGCATTATAGACTTTTGTAATTAGAGAACATTTAATGTTCTCTAATTACACAAGTCTACAAAAAAATAAAAGTTGAGAGCTGTTTTGGTTTTTTTACGTAATTCTTATGTTTTTGGGTGTGCTGAATCTGAAAATGACTTTCATTTTGTCACAAAACGTCACGTTTTCTGACAATGTAGGTAACTATGTTAAACAAGTTATCGTCTTAAAATAAAAGATAAAACACCAGCCTTACTAAAAAACCCAGTGAAAATTTTATTCAATTGACAAACGGCCGCGGATGTGAAAACATTACTAATTAAAAATTTGTTCATTGAAAGAAATACACATGGTTTCCACGGCCTGAGAGGGTAGTTTATCTCTGTTTTAACCTTTAATGTCCGAACGATATTTGTATTTTTTCCGTAGTATTTTGAATGTTCTATATGTTTCTTATTTTTGAAGGTGTCGTAAAAACAAATACCATTTATGAAAACTAGACAAAATTACCTTTTAAATTTGTATATTTGAAATACAGTTTAGTTTTCAAAAACTGACATATTTTAAGATTCAAACTCGGAAATAAATGGAAAAAAATTTCTTACCAAAGTAAGGTAAGGTCTTCGACCGCGAACACGAATGCGCAGGCGCCGCGCCGCCGCGCCACCTAGCGGTTATGAAGAAAAACAAACAATTTAGTACTTAAATATGCGTGGTTGCCGGATTTACAGTACGTTTTAAGACCAAATCTTATTGGTAATGTTATCGTGTTTTAGTGTATTTTTGTTTTATTCATGTTGCTGCAGCAACACGGGTAATCGGGCGTGCTGTGTTTTTTTTAGTAAGGCTGTAAAAATATATATATCTAATATATAAAATTCTCGTGTCACGGTGTTTGTTACCATACTCCTCCGAAACGGCTGGACCAATTTTGATGAAATTTTGTGTGCTTATCTGGTAAGTCTGAGAATCGACCAACATCTATTTCTCATACCCCTAAAAGTAAAGGGTGTTCCGCTCCGAAGAAAATTATTTTTCCCATACATTTTGTATGGAACGAATTCTCCTATTTTGAAAGAACTGCAGCAATATTGTAAGGGGTATAATATTGAACTGTGAACCGGGGGAGGGGAGAGGGGGGAAAGGAACTCAGGAAGGGGGGTTAGCGGGACGAGGGAAGGGGAGAAGTGGAGTGGGGAGAGGGAGAGGGAGAGGGAACGCGAGAGCGGAAAGGATACGCAGGGAGAAACAATTTAGATCAAGGTATGGTATACGCAGGGAGAAACAATTTAGATCAATTCAGCTAATAAGTTGACAACAGTTTTTGATTCTGAGGCGGTACGAAGTTCGCCGGATCAGCTAGTCTAATATATAAAATTCTCGTGTCACGGTGTTTGTTACCATACTCCTCCGAAACGGCTGGACCAATTTTGATGAAATTTTGTGTGCTTATCTGGTAAGTCTGAGAATCGACCAACATCTATTTTTCATACCCCTAAAAGTAAAGGGTGTTCCACTCCGAAGAAAATTATTTTCCCCATACATTTTGTATGGAACGAATTCTCCTATTTTGAAAGAACTGCAGCAATATTGTAAGGGGTATAATATTGAACTGTGAACCGGTGGAGGGGGGTGGGGGGGAGGGGGGGAGGGGGGAAAGGAACTCAGGAAGGGGGGTTAGCGGGACGGGGGAAGGGGAGAAGTGGAGTGGGGAGAGGGAGAGGGAACGCGAGAGGGGAAAGGATACGCAGGGAGAAACAATTTAGATCAAGGTAACAATTTAGATCAATTCAGCTAATAAGTTGACAACAGTTTTTGATTCTGAGGCGGTACGAAGTTCGCCGGATCAGCTAGTTTTTTTATAGATGCTTAACAAAACATATTTTTTTATCTAAAATATATTGAGTAGTAAGCACTAAACACATTTATTTTTCCCAGTGAGACTCCTTTTGGTACATTTTCGCTTGTAGGAAGCATCTGGAAGACCTCTCTGAAGCGTCCAACAGTAGTCTGCAATCATTGAGATGCTCCATCTTCCCTGGTATCTTTTTTCCATCTCCTTAATATCTTGGTAATCTGAAAGTATGTTGCCTGTTGTATGCTGATGATGCGGTGCTGATTTCTAATACTATGGAAGATCTACAGTCTCTCGTATCTAGGATGAATGAAGTATGTATGAAGAATGAGTTAATGATGAATGTAAGTAAGTCTAAAGTCATGGTGTTTGAAAGAGAGAGTACGAAAACAGTATGCAACATAGTTGTGAATGATGAATACTTGGAGCAGGTGGATGAGTTTGTGTATCTGGGTAGTATGTTTACGAGAGATGGGAAGGCTGATAGAGATATTGAAAGAAGGGTGAATGCCGGTAACTCCATTAATGGTGGACTGAATGCCGTTGGCGCTAATAAAAAACTGTCAAAAGAAGCGAAGCTAGCAGTCCACAATGGAGTCCTGGTACCTACCCTGATGTATGGCAGTGAGGCATTGAACTGGCAGAGGAAGGATGAAAGTAAGCTGAATGCTGTTGAAATGAGATCCCTGAGACGTAAGTGTGGTAAAACAATGTATGTTCGTGTGAGAAATGTGGATATCCGCAAAGAATGTAAGGCTGATGTAAGCATAATAAGTAAGATTAAGAAAGGGACCCTCAGATGGTTTGGGCATGTAGAGCGAATGAACGAAGAAAGTAGTGTAAGAAGAATATACGTCGCGAATGTGAATGGTAGAAGAAGTCGGGGACGCCCGAGGAAGACGTGGCACGATCAAGTGAATCAAATACTTGAGTCGGGCCAAAGTCAGAACAATAGAAGAGAATGTATGAGACGATGTATGAATGTGAGTGAGGCAAAGAGTGTGTGCCAAGACCGAGTTGTTTGGCGGTCCGTCCTCTCTGCCTACCCCTGCGGGGAAACGGCGTGATGGTTAGTTAGTTAGTTAGTCTTAATATCTTGGTGAAATCGTACATTTTGCTCTTCACTTACATATCCTAAATTTTCTGGAAAGTAGTCGAGGTGGGAATGAAGAAAACGTTCTTTTAAACTCATTAGGCAACCTAAAGCTTGAAATGCTTTTAACGATTTGTTTGTAGTTAGGGTCTTTGTTATTGCCTAAAAATTCAGGTTAAACCTCCCCGATCCCTAGTTCCCCCCCCCCCCCCACTCCTTCGAACCTCCTACCCGAGTTCCCCTCCCCACTCCCGCATTCCATACATTCCGTCCCAGTACATTCAGTATTCACAGCTCGCGTGCCACCTATTGCAATTTTTTATACAAATTTCATAATGCCAGAGCTCAGCAGTATTTTTATACAAACCTTGTCTTGACAATAACGAACACAAAAAAAGAATTATCCAATTTTGTGCAGTCGTTCAAAAGTTATGCGCGTTCATACATTTCTGCGATTCATTTTTATTTAATTAATTAATTTTTCGTAATATCATGATGCCAGAGCTCACTATTGTATACAGAAACCATTGCGGGCATGCACACATTAAATCCCCAAAGTTTCATCTCCATCGGATGAACGGTTTAGCAATGAAATGTTTATTTCCAGAGCTCACTATTGTATATACTATCTATATATGTACACCGTTTTGCAAAATAACCTGACGTTGTGGATTTTTTCGACTATTTTTCTAGTTTTCAGAACACCTAAATACATAGAAATCAGTTAAAAACATCCAGACAGCATTTTTGTTGTAGACCTGTATTATTATTCAACTCGCTGTTCGCTGAATGGAAACATAAGTATTATATTAATCAATTATCCAAATTTACAAAGATATCAAGAAATTTGAAACTCACCAATCAAAAAGATATGAAGACAACATCAAAACACCAAAATTTAATACCAAACTAATGCAAAACAATTATATCTATTTAGGAATAAAGTTTTTCAACAACCTTCCCATTGAAATCAAAAAAACCAAAGACACCAATAAACTGAAACTCAAACTAAAGCTACACTTCATTAGGAATAATTAACTAAATAATCACCTGTTTTTCTCTTTCTTTCTATTTATTTTTAATACATATTCATCTCTATTTTATTTAGATTTTTAGAATTTCTCCTAAGTGCACAATATCTTAGTATGTAACCTTATCCTATGTATGTACACCTACACATATAGATGATCCAGAAGTCTCAATTTATCCTATTATATACTTACTTATTACATAATGTTGTTCTATTTCAGTTATAGTTAGTGTAACTCGCTCATCAAGCACAAGAACTAGCTTCTTCTTTGGTGAGATTGCAATGTTTAAATAATTTCTGTTCTGTACGTAATTCCTATAACTCCACTGTACAATTATATAACTACATTAAATAAATAAAAAAATAAAAAAATATATTATTAAGTAGCAATTGGATTGTCTATTTAAAACTTTAAATCTATTTTGAGTGTATCTCATCACAAACGAATATGAAATACTGAGAAACACAACTGAAAGATTACACAAGAAATTTCGAGTTGGCGTACGTTGTTTTTTACTAACTTAATAAAATAATGATAAAATGTACTCCATTAAAATTTCAGCCTTGCTGAAACAATGAACGACGTGTATGCGAAGCCTCATAAAAAGGTTCATATTAAATTAAGTAAAAACTCATTCATTTGAAGTAGCCACCTACTTCAGAGTATTCATCCCCTAACTGTTGATATAGCTTCTTAATTCCAGGTGTCTGGGTCGTGAGGGCGGAGGGGGAGGTGTGCACGTGCACGGCTTTAAATATCAGCCGAAAGGGGCAGATCAAATGTCTTCCTATACCTATAAATTTAAACCCTCACCGTAACACCCTTTTCAAATGAAGTATTATTTTATTAGTTGTGGAAAGCTATTTTGATTTCTTGGAATTGATCTTGTTATTAATATTTTAATGAAAATTCTTTTTAGATTGTGATAGAATATATTTTTCATTTGTTAAACAAGACTAATTCTCCCTGGTTACGAATAATCTGACATTATTTGAAAACCTCCTGCTCAGGAAGCGGAAAATTTTGCTTGCATCGTGATGAAGGACTTAGCCAGCCGAGGAATTGAACTCGTGACGGCTAGGTAGGAACTAGATGCGATGCCAACTTAGCCACTGACTGGTCTAATCATTATGCTTTTCATGAGACTACCTGTCGGTTTCTCAAAAAAAAAATCAGAGTGTGCTACTCATACGCAGTAGAAGTGAAACTAGAAAGTCGCTAGATGTAGCTTTCTTTTCTTTTGCCTGTTTATTTTGAAGTAGTTTGAGATTGGATATTGATTTTACAAAATAAAAACGTTTTTTTTTTTTGGAGATTGCAGGTTTCGAACCTCCGTTCGCTGGATGTCTCACTGGGCGCTGAGAGTCGGGCGCTTCATACCGCGGCGCTATTAGAGGCCCGTGCGTAGTCATGAATTTCAAATCGCTAACAGGGTTAAATCAGTTTCACTTCAATTTTTTTTTATCAAAAATTAATGGATTACTAAGTTTTAACCACGTTCATTGTTAAAAAAAACCGACATGGTTCGTAAATAATCGTCACTTCACCAGGGTTTATTTAAAAAAATATATTTTTAAAAAGTATCGTTAGTTAATAATACCTGTAATAAGATAATATGTTTTAATAATAATGAGTCGAGGTATAGGTGTACTCCCTAAAAGATTCAGCACCTGCACAATATGAAGAAATAAATCTGACAGCTTCTATGAAAAAAATGTGAAATTGATTAACCTAACACCAAGTCGTCCATTACCGATATTTTTCAACCTTCAACGTTACGCTCGGTTTTATTCGGAGATAGCGGCCGATACGTTGTTAAAGTAACCATTTTAGCTGTTGATTCCAGTATTTCTTCTCACCACGGACCTTTCCGGTATGCCTATACCCAAGTGCACCGTGGTTTTATTTCATAATGCATGGTTCTGATTTCGACCCTGCCAAATAATGAATTTAAGGTATGAGGAAGGATGTTTTTATGCGTTTAATTAGCGCTAATTGGGGTAACGCCGTCCTCTCGGCTTTTCTCTTTGTCCCAATATAATATATTAACGGCTTGGAGCTGCAGAGGAATGGAGAGAAACCGTAGATACGAGGGGTAGCCGGTTTCTTTCTGTTCCCGACCTGATACCAAACATGAGACAAACAGCTAGCCATGGTGCATTGGAGAAAAGGCGGAAATTTAATTGGGCGATTTTAATGCACAAACTCGCATTCATTTGTATATTTTAAACATAATGCAGTAATAATTACGAGAGTTCACACATTTTTCATAACTTTGTTTCCTTATAAAAAATTCTAATTTCGATTGTATGAGCAGCCTGCGTAACACTGGTTCAATGAACTCACGCGTTTTTTTTTTACATGAACTCCACACACAAAATAATTTCCCTCATCTATGTCATCTGAGATGCTGTGTGGAGGGTCTTTTTGAGGAGAGGAAGGAATAAACATTGGTCTTGAAGGAGGAATCACAAAGGCCGGCAAATCGTTCCACAGCTGAGCTGTTGAACACAAGAACGAGTTCTCATGTGACCAACATCAACCGCGTAACGTGTACATATGTTGGGCATGCCTTTGGCCTGTTTCCCGACTATGCACCGGTGCCGAAGCGATCAATAACGTTAGTTCCTAGGATCTTCTTCCATTGAAATACCGGTAGAACAAGGATAGCATTCCCACCCGACGCCTGTGCTCTAAAGATTGCAATCCGTCTGTTTAATTAAGAGAATCTCTCAGACGGACCGCCCGTTTCTGCACAGAGTCGAGGATTTTTTCCATGTATTTTGGGGCTCCAGACCAGAGGTGGATGCCAAATTGAAACGCGTTAAATTTTAGTGTCAATTTGAACTGTTTAAATGAAGAATTGAAACAAGCGATAAAGCACTTACATATAATATAATATTAAGGGAAATTATTAAAAAAAAATTATTTAATATAACTTTTGAAGGTTATTCCACCAATGTAATAATAACTGAAAAAGAAGATAATACTGGCAAATCAAAATAGGGATAGTATACATAATATTTATCCGAGACACTATGTAGGTTACAAACCAGTTCTTCGAACAGTTCTTTCCATTTTAAAAGGAAGCTGACAATAATATGGAACAAAAATAGTCGAAGACAATGTTGTTAATTCTGAATTTGAAATATGAGATTGACAAAATTACTTAAAAATAAAAGGTCTCAGTGGCCGAATTGGTAAAGGCGTTCGTTCCGATAAGATGGGAGATTCTGGGTTCCGGTCCCAGTTGCGACCGTTTATTTGTTACCTATTTATTTTTCTGTGTATTATTGTTTTTCACATTTTGCTTAGATTTGGTAGTATTATCTTCTTCTTCAATTAAACTAATTTTATTTACTTTTTTTAAATTGGAATTGGTACATATTATAATAAAGGGGAACTAAAATATTTAATAAGCAAAGCCCTCTAAATGCCGTGCTCCGGCTCTGCGGAAATTGGACATTATCATGGACTACTGTACCCCTGACACTGCAGAGATGCATAGAGATGTTGTGTTGCGGCTAAACTACTTTCATATTGCCAGAATGACTTTTCAGTATTCCCCGGCATTGTGAGTTGATTCGATTCGTCTTATTTACTACCTACATTGCGAGGTGTATTAAAATATAGCTAATGACTTTTTATAGAGCAATTACAATCTCACACATATATTAAGAACACAGTTTTACTACCCAACTCCATCCATGTCTCAACACTATTTCACAACAGCTAACTAACAATGTTTGAATACAAACAATATCTATTGTTTTATTTTTATTTTGTTTAAAAAAAATTCAGTGCTCATCTATGATTAGACATTTAAAATAAGGGAGATTAATTAATAGATGTCTGGAATACCAAATTTTGTAAAACATGTAATAAGATTTACCAACCGACAAGATTAATGTATGGAAGAAAGCCTTTAATCTCTTCACAGAGAGGAATCTTATTTGCAAATTTGTAATAAAGAACCTAGTTTGTTGAAATTTTCCTCCGGCATTTATATCTGAGGGTTGTGATAGTGTGATGTACGACCGGGTAAGGATGCTTTTGTACTTTTAAATATTTACTAACACCGACAGATCCTATTGGCATTTTCAAGTTAATTTATTATTATTTTAACATATTACTCTTCAAAACAACTCGCCCATACCGTTACACACCCATATCAACTAAATCAACCCTACCCGCGGTAGCGTTGAATTAGTTGATTCGATTTGCAAGTTGTGTTTCTAAAATTTGTTTATATTTCATTGAAGAAGAAGATAACAATAAAAATGTAAACGAACATATGAAAGAGAACAAGACACTGAAAAAGACCATGGTCGCAACTGGGACTCGAACCCAAGCCTCTCGTCTAACCGGGACGTGCGCGTTAACCAATTTCGCTATTGCTACCTTCTGTCAAACCGTCTTATTTGTCAATCTCATATTTCTAATTATAGAATTAACAATATTATCTTCGACATTGGGGGTTTTTCACCATCCTCGCAATAGCTAATCCATACACATAATGAATATTTTGGATTAATTCTACAGGATTTATTTATTTAAAAAGTCTGAGTTTACTATTCGGTACTTGAACCTATGAACAATGGCTACATATAGGATAAATTAGCCGAAGTTTTTACCTGTTGCTAGTACTTATTTGTTTTTTTATTAATATTCGTTATGTGTATGGATAAACTATTGGGAGGATGGTGAGAAACCCCCTTATTCTTTTTCCATATTACGGGCAACTATCATTTATTATAATTATTATTGGAAACAATCATTCTAAGAATTGGTTTGTAACTTGGATAGCGTCTCGGATAAATATATTCGAATTTATTTAGGTCTGGGTTCGAGTCCCAGTTGCGACCATTGTCTTTTTCTATTTTTCTGTGTCTTGTTCTCTTTTGTATTTTCGTTTAGATTATTATTGTTATATTCTTCAATGATATTATACATTGATGGGAATAACCTTCAAAAGTTATAACAAGAGAGTTTTTCTAATATATTTTTTTAATTTATTATGTGAGTAACGCACTATGGTAATTGTAATATCAAATAATTAGACTAAATTTGAATTAGAGGCTTATTCCGCTTTTAGAAAAAGTTTACAAGAAAGGGGTGTTTAATATCTGAGATTTTAGATATTTACTAGATTTCCGAAACCCCGCAATACTGGATTTATGGAAAAACCATTTATAATACAGTAACGGTAATTTTATCCGGAAGAATTTGGACTATGGGATCATTTAGTTATGTTTGAGGCTGAGGAAAGAGGAAGGTTGGTTTCACGAAATAAAATAAAATACAAATTTAAAGAAATTTTATCCTTTTACAATATAACGATGTTTGCATGTTGTTTTTGCTATCAAATTTGCACTTAAACATAAATAATATTATTTAGATTTTTTTCATAATATATCGTAAAATAATCTACAAGTTTCATAATATTGTTAGTTCAAATATAAGTACCTACGTATGCAATTTAACGAACGCAAGACATCGTTAGAAAATTTAACTTTAATGAAATTACAAACGTTTTTAAAGATTTTAAAAATAAAAATAAACGATGCAGAAAAGCCGTCACTGCAGTTCGCAAACTCCCTTAGTTTCTTGGTGATACTGCAAAGGATTAACTTTTGCACAATGAAAAAACCACCCCAGTAAGTTGAAATTAGATTTTCTTGTTCATTGCCGGCGACCTTAAACCACTCTCAGCTTGAATCGTTGGAAGGGAATTATGTTTTGAAAATGCGCCACGAACAATTTCTCGATCGCTCAGAAAACTGCATTATCATTTAATTGAAAATGGTCTCCGAGAAACGGATGCGAACTTGGCGATATGAAATCAAGTGGAAACCATTGAATAACTTTGTCGGCAATCATTTCCATACACACGGGGAGCAATTTTCAGCTCAACTTGTCTATTTTTCAAAGAAATCGAACGCAATCAAAAACAATAATAGATACGTAATCTTATATCAGTAATACAATGTAAGAGTAACTCCTTATAAAACATTTTGTGACATTGACGTTTGCACTAAGAGAAAACAATAATCGATCTTTTTCCTGGCATATTTTATATATACTATATACCTATAAATAAATAAATCATTGAAGAAAAAGATAACTAATAAATCTAAACAAAAACATGAAAAACAAACAAAGAAAAATAAAAAGATAACGGCCGCAACTAGGACTCGAACCCAAGATCTCTTGTCGTACCAGAACAAACACCTTAACCAATTCGGCCATTGAGACTTCTTATTATTTAAAATATTTTTGGTGGTCTCACATTTCAAATTCAGAAATAACAATATTATCTTCGACAAATTTTTCCCATATTTTTAGGCTGCAACCTTTTTAAATGATCACAAAATTCTAAAGAATTGGTTTGTAACCTATAAGTAGATAGAGTCTCAGAAATTCAACAATAATTCATCGTGAATGTGTATCGGTAGATAGACAATATTATTGCCTTGGAATCAATAGGAACTAATAAGAACCAAGCAACCAATCCAAAAAAAAATTCAATCCAATTTGTAATTAAAAAAAAAAACAATCAAATACGCAGATATTACGTAATTATTCGAATACGAATAACTCAAGACGTTGAAGAAGCATACTTATTAATATTGCTAGCTCAATGGAATCCATTTGAAAAATTTCTATAAATTTGTAACTTATTGAGAACGTTTCCTTGAAAAACGCTTTTAACGAACCAGACATTAAGCTTTCGCGGAATAAAATAATAAGAATCCCGGCAACAAAACAGAATAAAGCAATTGAGATGATAAATTGCTATAGCGTATACAATTGTAATTGCAATAATGGTAAAATATAACAGTCAAGGAGAAAAATAATATGTTTTTTAAATTTTTTTCCCAGCGAACCGGCAAGGTTTCATTTTTCCACTCTTTCTTAAAAGAATCACTGTGAGTTTTCTTTCTTTATTGCGTTTTCTGCGAACCCCACCATTCTAAGAACGCTGAGCACCTTGTTAATGTTCAACAAGCGGTGTTCCTCCTTGTTCCCCTTTACTGTTTATGCAATATCCACAGTGCAGATGTATTTTAAGTACACTCCTAATTATACTTTTACGAAAATTATTCTTAAGCTAGCGCCTTTTTCCTCTGTTCAATGGATGAGAAATGTTGGCG
Source organism: Limnephilus marmoratus (assembly GCA_917880885.1). NCBI lineage: Eukaryota > Metazoa > Arthropoda > Insecta > Trichoptera > Limnephilidae > Limnephilus > Limnephilus marmoratus. The sequence continues at coordinate 43,607,876 of OU862908.1, forward strand.
TGAATGGAATGAACTTGCAACGTTATTAATAAGTAATTTTAGTAGACAGAAGTAATATTTTTGGAAAGAATATGCAATAAATAAGTTATCAAACGTTTATCGATGAGCTCTAGCGTAGTTTTTTTTATTTATTTTTTTTATTAGTATCTATAGCAAAATTTGTAAATAATGTATTTATAAATTATATGATATTAAAGTATTATAAAGTACATTATTATTATTTTTTTCACAGTCCTTCTCACTAGGGTTTTCTGTTCTGAGGCGGCCTGTAGTTTTTCCACATTTGTATTTAGTATCCAGTTGTCTTTACATGGTCCTTAGTATGTTTGATAGTTCATTTTCACTTTGTTGTTTTAAGTTTATTTATTTCTGTTATTTCTGTTGTTTTCTGCCTGGACTTTTTGGATCAATGCAACTGCTTTCAGTTTTCAAATTTATTAATATCACGAGCTTTGAAATAGATCAAAATTATACATATTTTGAATTAGACGCTTGTTCCAATTTTAGAAAAAGATTACGAAAAAAAAGTGTTTAATATCAGAGATATTAGAGATTTACTACATCTCCGAAACCTCGCAATACAGAATTTATAGAAAAGCATTTATCTTACCTGTCACGACTATATTTCAAAATATTCAGATTTATTGGTTCATGCCGTTTCTTGAAGTAAATTTCTATTTATGTAACTCCGTTGTAGCGTATGTAGCGGCTTCACTATGTATGTAGCGGCTACTGGGTTTCCTCCCTCCTGCAACGTGGGTTCACTGCTTCTTTTCCACAAAAAAACCCTCCATACTGCATCTCCAAAGTTGAAATAAGCACTGAGGGAAATTATTTTCCTCAAGGCCTCCTGTTTGGAGTTAATTGAAAAAAACTATTTACTTTCATGAAAAACTGTATTTTTTTACATTTGAATCACACGGGAGAACCTGAAGAAAATAATTTTCCTCTGGTCCTATTTCATCTTTGTGGATGCTGTGTGAAGGGTATTTTTAAGGAAAGGAATGAGAGGAAGTTTTGGAAAATAAAAGGTATATTGGGTGGTTACGAATCTGGGGGTCAGTGGGTGCAGGAGTCACGGACGTATGAATCCATTCCTCCCACTGCGGTGCAAAGCAATCTGTCATGAGAGGAGAGGTCGAATGGTTTACCTCAACTATCTCTCCCGATCCGGCCCGCAACGGAATAAGTGGGAAGACGCTTACGCCTCCCAGACCTAGACAAAACTTATCCCTTGAGCCCGGGCACCCCTGCTAAGTCACCATTTGAAGCGAACCACTTGGGGTGACTTATGGCAGAGGTGATGAACCAATAAATGGTTCCCGGGGCGGCGGTACCCGTACCTGCCTCCTTCTTCCTCAACCTCATGATTGTAAATATACGAAAACCATAAATATGGTCGTTCACCATACAACGATATCGCGACATGATTATTAATCCAGCCCATTATGAATATAATTGCCGCAGTTGTAAAGTCCATAGGTTATGTTTATTCTTAATTAGCAGAAGGTGCTTAAAGTTTCACCCTGAACAATGGCAACCAAGCTGAAATACCCGAGCTTTAAAAGCATTTCGTACCAAAACGTAATTTTCACTAACGCCGACGCTTTCAAGGGCTTTTAACGATTCTCGATGTCGCCACGATAAAAAAATGCAATAAAGCCGGCAATATTCCTGGTCGGGGAAAGCCCGTTTTGAAAGGGTCTCTTAATATCCAGCCAGGGCTTGCGTGCGGGCTTTGAGAAATTTAATGCAAATATAAATCATTCTGGCGTACAAACATGTCACCCCCGGGTGGGACTCTCGTGCATTAGCTACTAGCCCCAAGGAACTATAAACTTTACTATTAAATTTCTAAACAAGATTTTAAGGCAAGGGTATTAACGTTATTCAGAACATACTCTCAGTGACTAATCAAAATTAATGTATTTAGGTAAACGTGCGACTATACTTACAATGACCCGCAGATGGTAGAGAGAGAGAGTTTTTTTTTTCATTATTTAAAATTTGGTTGTTTTACAAAATTAGGTATTGGAGTGTTAATTGCCAGGACTACATATGATCAAAATTGGACAAACCATTACTAAATTGGGTTAAATACAAAAAAAAAAACAAAATGTATGGTGATTGGATACAAGAAAACATCCAGTGAAAGCAAAATTAAAATTTATGATGAAATTATTTAAAATGTTACTGAAATGAAATACTACATATACGAATACGAAGAATTCGGCAAAAACTATCTAGTAAACCTGCAATCACTATCTACAAATCGATTATTGCTACAAATTTTAACTATTGCTCAACTATCCTTTTCGTATGCAACGAACGAGAACAAAATAAGTTTCAAATTCTCCAAAATAGGGCAATGAGAATAATACTACAAAAACGTAAACAAAATGTTAAAGGAACTGAATTGGCTAACCGTGAAACAGATGCTGACCTTGAATACGATGATATTTATACATAAAATAATTAACAACATTTTGCAAAAATACTTTTCAAATACAATTATATTCAACAAGGACATTCACAGGCATAACACAAGGACGTGCAAATAAATCAGGCTTCAAAAAAAGGACAAGGCGAATACGCAGACAGTTTACTGTAAAAGGGATGAAGCTATATAACAAGCTACCAGAAACTTTAAAGCCCACACCAATTGGAAAGTTCAAGACGTATTGTGGGAGCTACATAAAACTACATAAAACTTAGTTTGCAATATGAAATATTATAATTAATTAGAAATTTGTAAGCTTAAATGTACAAATTACTAAAATAAAATTAATAAATAAATAAAAAAAAGTTATCTAATCCTTTGGCAAACCACGTAAGAGATGGAAGAAACCCTAAAGACTGGAGGCAAACGACCAAAGAAGTCAGGAACCAAGAACGGAAGAAAAAATTTGCGTTGGAGGCCAAATTTTACCGTGGCTTAATGATGATTGATGAAAGTTATTCAATACATAATATCAACACAATCAGGTAACGAGTTCATTTTGAAGTCAGGCATCTTAAATCTTTTCTGTACCCTACGAGACGCTTCCACCACTTCTTTTTAAAATCAGTTCCTTGCTGCCATCCATTACCTTTTTATATTTTTTTTAATAATAATAACAACTAATATTTTTGGAACTCTACAAATCTGTTCATGTTGTTTTTCAATTATCATGTTTTGTTTTTATTTTTATAAGTCAAATTTTATGTCGGGTAATGTTGCATCGACCCGCGTTTACAGTTGCCTATTATGTATAGCATAATTAATTATTGAATTTATTGTTTATTTAGTGGTAATATAAACAATAAATTTAATTTGGGAGGCGGGAATGGGTACCGCCGCCCCGGGAACCTTTATTGGATAACCAACACCTCTGCCATAGGTCACCCCAAGTGGTTCGCTACGTTTGGTGACTTAGCAGGGGTGCCCGGGTTCATGGGGTGAGGTTTGTCTAGGTCTTGGAGGCGGATGACCAGGACATACTGAACCCAAGATTCCTACTTAAACCCTTATCCTTCCCAGAACTCTCCTTTCCTTCCTTTCCTTAAAAAAACCCTCCACACAGCATCATAGGTGAGCATAAAGATGACATAGGCCCTGAGGGAAATTATGTTCCTCGGGGCCTCCTGTGTGACTTTGTTTCATTTATAACCGATAAATGAAACAATTTAATTTTGTTTGAACCACTTTCAACCGGTTTCAGAAAGACCGTTCCTTCTTCAGGGCAAATGTATACTGATTTGACAGTTTAGTAATATAAATTTGTTCTTATCCATATTTCAAAACTGTCAAATCAGTATACATTTGCCATGAAGAAGGAACGGTCGTTCTGAAACCGGTTGGATTTACTCAAATATAAAAGTGGTTCAAACAAAGTTAAATGGTTTCATTTATCCATAATGGATAACCACAAAGTTATAACTACATTCGAAAGTACAAGGTGGGGTAAAAGTAATCATCCGATGTTTCTTTGCTGTAATTTTTTTATTAAATGAAAAACTTTGGTTCTGGTTGTGAAATTTGTTTTTTTAATCCATTAGAATTTTTTTTCCATCATGTCGAGAAAATGATATCGGCCAAGTGACTACGGGAGATAATATACGGTAATATACGGGCCCGATTTATGGCATTTTCCATCACTCTTGCCAGAACTTTGGGCGACAGGTTCTCGAATTCTTGGCGAATATTCTCCTTAGGGCTTCAAGAGTCTGAGACTTGCTGACGTAAACCCGCGACTTAAAAAATAAACATAAAAAGAAGTCTGGAACGGTTAAATAGGATGATCTGGCCGGCCAGTGCAAATCACCAAAACGAGAGATTAGGCGACCCGGAAATTCTTCCTTCAGAATATCGGTTGTGGCTCGAGCAGTGTATGCCGTTGCACCGTCCTGTTGTAACCACATGTTCTCCAGTCCCAATCCATCCAATTGAGGAAGAAAAAAAAATCGTTAATCATGACTCTGTAGCGCGCGCCGTCCACAGTTGTCGTTTGGCCCGCGGCGTTCTAAAAAAATTGCCCGATGCAGCGTAAACAGCACACCACGCAGTAATTTTGAGCGGGTGTAAAGGCTCTTCGTGGGTGATACTCGGATTTTTGGTGCCTCGGAAATGATTATTTTGTTTACTCACGTAACCGCTATTATGGAAATGAGCTTCATCGTTCATGACAATTTTCGATGAAAAATCGTCCACCTTTTCGTTGAGATTCAGGATGACTTGAGCGTAGGTTATCCGCGTTTGGCGGTCAACAGCTAACAGCTGATGCACTGTCTGCACTTTGTAAGGGAACATCTTCAAATCTTTCACCAAAATTCTGCGTAGGGACCGCCGGCTAATGCCCAATTGCGTGGCACGTCGTCTGGTCGATGTTCCGGGCTCATGTTCGACATCTTGGGCAACAGCAGCGATATTCTCAGCAGAACGGCTGCTCTGGGGCAGGTCAGCCTTGGGAACATCTCGTGTTGTCCCAGTATCTTCAAGGCGAGTGGCCAAACGCCGCAGCGCTTATCCAGTTGGTGTCGGACGACCAGGAAATCTGTGACGTAATTCACGCTGCGCCAACATAACCGACGAATTGTTGCGCAAAATATGGGACCAATTATTCCGCGTTCTTGCGGAGTAAACCGATTCATGACTTGCCGATTTGTATTTTGCGTTTGTTTACTTCACAAATGTCAAAACCGAATTGACATTTGTCGCCATTTGCAAAAGTTATAGCGTTTTCTAATAGGATGATTACTTTTGCCCCACCTTCTATTACTTATAATCATTGATTTACAAAGTTTCTACAAAGTAATTTTTAAATTATTGACGAAGTAAAAAAAAAATCATCAAACCATAGGTTGCCCGATGACGCCCGTGGGTAAAAGTAGTCATTCGGTAAGTGTAAGGCCTGGAAGTTCATTTCCGGTCCCTGCAACAACCGTTTTTCTCGTGTGATTTTCTAATAACGTATAATTTGATAATAAATTTGTTTTTTTTTGTGTATAACACGAGTCAGATTACACTCGTGTTGCATGCATTTTATTAGATTAATCCCGCTACACATCACGACACCCATTAACTTCACGATAGAGGGTGAATATTGCGCATGAACATTTCCCCCTAAAAACTTAGCTTACTTCCTTTGTGTTTTCACACTAACGGTATATGGAAATATCCAGAAGAGTGGTTTCACACTCAAGGAGGGGTGGATAGCCTGGATAGACCTACGTGTTATGGAATTCACAGAAAGAAATTCCATACAACTTCGATTAACGGCCTAAGATAACCACAGGTGAAGAAGCAACGTGGGAAAGTTTCAATATCCACCAGGAAAGTTAACTTCATAAAATCGGCTTTGAGTGAATACAATTTACATGCAAATTTTATCTGATCTAATGAAACTCTCCCAATGTTTGTTGATGGAATGGAATAATTTCCACTGATTTGGTGAAACATTTTGGGGGAAAGCATACACCGTTTTTAAAATATTTATTCACATTATGAAGCGAATTTAACTGAATTAGTATTACATTTTAAATGACTTTAAGGGGACATTACCAGAGAAAACCAGAAATATGTCATTTTCAAATCAGATTTTAGACGTATTGACTCTTTTCCACAAAAAATTATAAATGGATTTCGAAAGATTATTTTTTTATCTAGAATTCGCAAGTAATAAATTATGAGAAAATTTTTTAATTTTTAGTATAATAAGGTTATTCCATAGGTCGTTGGCAGATTTGTTAAATTTTCAAAAAAGATTTTGTATTATACCACACCTATTTCAAATAATATAATCATGCAGTAAAATAAATCAATATATTATTTACCAAACGCATGTTTTAGAATTTTAATTTTAGTTTCAATAACATCATAAAAAAATATGTACGTACATGTGTTTCTTGACGAAAATTGGTCAATTTGTGTATTTATTTGCGCACTTACAAACTAATATATTTCAGATTTTTTTAACATTCTTATTAAATTTAGACATTATTGAAAAATGATAAATACTTATAATCAAAAAATGATTACAAAAAGTACATTATTTTAATAGTTTTATCATCACGCCTTTCAGCATTTTTGGATAAAGCTATAAATTAAAGCTAATTTGGATTGATATAAATTCGATATTGAGTTATAATTTAAAATAGCTGGTACGGAGAATAATTAATCTTTCTCATTGTAACCGCCCTGCACGATCGTAAGAACAACTTTCGACGAAATGTGGATTTTCGTCCGCTGGCTGGTTAAACGCTCTTAAGGACGGATTGTGTACAAAAACTGCTACAATTAAATTAATCGGAAACAAAATAATAATATGTTTGTTCATATGAAGCAGATTCTTTGTGCCGTGACATTATAATTTAAAACAATAATTTTATTAACACCACTATTTTTTTTCTTACTTTATGCTGACCGGGTTTGTAATGGTCCGCCACCCTTGGCTTTTGACACCAATTGTGATGAACCCTACCTAGCTGATTTACTTTTCTAAGCTTCTACCTCGTAGTTTAAATCTCGTAGCTCCTGTCTCGTAGCCACGCTCATAATTCTACCCTTATGTCCTACTGATCACACCACTAGGTATGATGGCCTGACTCAACCCTCCTTTCGGTTTATTTCTACCTCAGGCTCGTGATTTCTAAACCCCTATACTTTATAATCTAGCTAAACCTACCCTATCTTCTTAAATTCCTGCGATTTTCTCACAGTAATCAAGATTTAAGATTTTAGTTCACATTATTTCTATAATCTGCGTTGTGTATTTTTTTGTTTTAGATTTTACATCTGTTTGCATACTTAATATGCACACATATGTAGAGAAGATAATGTATTACGTGTGGTAACCCATAGATTCTTTTAGAGAAAGGGTGAGAATCTTCCGATTTATTAATTATTATTATTTGAGTATCTTTTACCGAGTTTGATAAACTAACCCCACCTTAGACTTTGTGTCTATTTGATTTCCGTAGGAATTTAGTGTGTTTATTTAATTCTTCCTATCACCGCTGATACATCGATAACATAAACAACAGTTAACAAATTACATCATTCCAAAAATAAAAAACCTTATCTTACCAGTGTAGAATGTTCATATTCGAGAGTCCGGTTTTCTCAATTGGAGTTCTTGTCTGCAGCTTCCCCTAACATAATGTGTTTGTAGTCATAGTTAGCGTTATTGGTTAGTATTCGCAAAATTGTTGAAAGAGCAGGAATGGATGGATATGGGGAGGGGGATAATATGTTTGCTGAAAAGTCGGCTCCTCCGCTAACCAAGTGAAAACCGATGAACAACAATTTCAAACCGGATTCTCCCAAATACGTTTGCTAAGCTTATCCTTAAGTCCGAGTTTTACTCTCTTCGACGAGCGTCTCTTGTTACGAAAGGGGCTCTTCACGCCAGATGGGGGAATACCAAGTCTTCATGCCGTTTTTCTGCCTCACTCCGACTTCCATCTCCGCCGGATTGAATTTAACTCTACTGAGTCTAGAAGGGGGTATTTCATGTCTTCCCTTATCATGCCTCTATCCGTTAAATGTGGCGTAAGCTTGTGACGGGCAGATCCTTCCTCCCACGTGACCGACCCAGCGTTACACTCCACCTCTGACTAGCTGACATAAAACTCACCTCGTGAACCTTATGTTTGCTTTCAGGTTCGACAAGACTCACGGTATGCAAATAACCTGTGGCTTTAATGCCGCGTCAGCGTACTGTCCGCATACGTCCTTCCTCTTCCCCGCATGCCCACCTCGACAATACCGCCACAAGATCAAAGCCGTCCGTTCGAGAAAGGTTGACACTTACATTTCCAGATAGCTTATACCTACATACAGAAGCCTTGAAGCTTACATTCGAAGACAAGTTAGGATTCAGGACTGTATGAGTATTTGAACACCAGTGTTGTTTAAATGAGGTCACTAGCTCCTCGTGTGTTAGGTATTTAGGATAATGGGTATTTATGGGTTCTTGGATACCTACTTCCTATAAGAAAGATTTAAAAATGAGATAAATCAAGTTGTCATTGAATCAATGACCTCCTGAATAATTGTGATGAGCTCTCTTAGAGTTTGAAGCTAGTCGCAGTACCTTACTTTGCGAAAATTTTGCATGCTAAAACAATGCTACCTATTGGCGATCGCTCTAGTACAGTTAAGTCGTTTAGGATTGAGTGAATTTAGCGTCAATGTCGTCGTCACATTTTTACCGCAGATTTCATCGCAAGCTATAATTGATAAACTTGTCCCTGACGTTAAGTTTTGTTTTGTTTATTCGTTAATGGAATTTAGGTGACTGGGTCAATGGAAGACGTTAAACTCAAATCGAAATTTTTGGTACACTATCGAAGGTCATATAAACTTACCCTAATCATGCTAGTGAAAGGAGGCAAATAGGTATTTACTTATCTAATTATGTGTTAAGTATTTGTTTAGCAACATTTCATTCTGTATGGGAGGTGTGACATGCGAATACTAATAAATTGGTTAGTTATTAACTTACCCTTACTTGGCGTTACGTTCATCAGTGTCAGGATATCCACAGGAACCTGTAAAAGCTTAAATATTGTAAGGACTCACCAAAGCTCTAATGTCTTAAATTCAGCTCCATCATTTTCCTTTATTATCTGCCGTTATTATTGAAGAAGAACGATGCTACCTAATTAACCCCGACAATTCATACCTCCCCCCCCCCTCTTCTCCCATATTTGATTTCAATCTAAAGAAGAGAATCGATTCTTAATAATCGTTCGCTCGAACATTATTTTATTATTTGATATATATCTATACCTATTTACTCTTTAATAAATTAATTTATTAATTTGAATTTTCTTTAAATTTGTATTATTCCACTTTATAAAATATTTAAGTTTTATTTATTTTTTCTCTCAATTTAAATTATAAATTTTTTTTCCATAACAACTAAAGATTTTCTTTAAGTTTGAATTATTTCAATTAAGGACAAAGTTAAGTTTTATTTATTTTTCCAATTTAAATTAGAATCCTTTTATAACGAATAACTAAATATTATTCGTCACTCAAATTACAACAGAACTGAAAGAACCACTTCCACTTTATTTTATAACACTTTCGTTTAGCAGCAAATTAATCACTTGGATTATTCATTTAAACTTCGGCTCAGTATTTTCCAGATTTCGGATCAATTATTATTATTGCGTTGTCACCTAACGATAATTAATATCTCGTAATAAAATTTCCAACTTTCGACTTAACGTAAATTTTTATTTAATGAAACTTATTAGACTGTAATTTTCTTTATATAACCTCGGACTAAATAACTTTATTTTAACCTCCATAGAACAAATTTAAATCAATTCAAACACTCTATTAAATTCCTTCCGCATTGAATTTTTAATTAATTAATTAATTATTAGATTTTATTGAATTGGGGGCTATTGCAAACACTGATTTTTATATTTATTATAAGATCATACACTCCGTTAAATTATTATTATTATAAATCAATTATTATTATTGCGTTGTCACCTAACGATAATTAATATCCCGTAATAAAATTTCCAACTTTCGACTTAACGTAAATTTTTATTTAATAAAACTTATTAGACTGTAATTTTCTTTATATAACCTCGGACTAAATAACTTTATTTTAACCTCCATAGAACAAATTTAAATCAATTCAAACACTCTATTAAATTCCTTCCGCATTGAATTTTTAATTAATTAATTAATTATTAGATTTTATTGAATCGGGGGCTATTGCAAACACTGATTTTTATATTTATTATAAGATCATACACTCCGTTAAATTGCACGATTAACCGTATCCGGACACTCCACTCTCTGTTTTATCAAAGTATAAAACTGATTGTAGACTCTATTTTACCACTGAATTTTTAAAGTATAAAACTGACGCTATTTTTCCACTGTATTTTTAAAGTGTAAAACTGACGCTATTTTTCCACTGTATTTTCAAAGTATGAACTGATTCTAAACTCTATTAATTAATCACCAGGGTAATTCTCACGACACGCGCGACGTTTTAAGCAACCTTGCCAGTTGTCGAAGGACTCCCCGAATAATCCCAAACACGCTAATTTATACCCATCACAGCTCCAAAAGGGCATAATCGTATATTCCTTGACGAGGAATTATAATCTGTAATCACTCGAAATTTTTTGAAAACCCCATCTCGTTATCGTTTGTCCCTACATAAGATCTTTCGATTTTTCCTCTCCGTAATTCGGGGTTCGTCCCACAACTTTGTCTCGCTTCCCTAAGGTTTATAGTCCCGGACTTAGTAAGCTGCCATCCAGTTTGCCCATTTTCCACATGTCTTCTGTCTTCATAATATATTTTATAAACATGTTTTTAATCTGTTTTTTTTTTCTCAGTTTGAAACATGCCCATAAGTGATCTGCTAAAACTATACTCTAAATTGGCATACCTATTTGCGAAACGTAGATTTTTCGGTCTTCTAGTTTTAAACGCTAGTTGTCCTGTATGAATTTCCACGAAATTCATTTCTTTTCCCCTAGTCTACGTAAGCAATTATGTCTCAGAACCGTATTTCCATTATTTATGTGGCATATTCAACTTTTCGCTTTTCCCACCTAAATTTCCTTCAAGTAACGGTGTTTTAACAACTATTCTTAAATGATTTTCCCTTCGTTGTTAATAAGGAATCATATCCTGGTTCCGTATCTACTCTACTTATAACGTTTTTGAGTTTTTCCCATTTCCTTATCTGAGTTTTCCGGTTATGTCGGTTTTTCGTTCTCTCCCCCCACTCCTAACCCAATGATCCCTTATTGAAATTTGACGTTTGCCTTTTTGCCGTGATTCCATCTCCCGCTAAAACCCCTTTTTCCTTTTTTGATATATTATTTATGGTGTTTTCCGGCCCACTAACTATTCCTATCCTGGAATATCTGTCAAGTTAACTACTTCGATCAAATTCCGCCCAATTTTCCATCTCTCTCTCGCTCAAAATCCCATAAACTGCAAGCCCTGACGTGTGTATACATTACGATTTCTACATACCTGGCGATAAATCCATTTTAATGTGTTTATAATTAAATTTTACGGAAATTCTATAATCTAAATACTAGGTAAGAGCAACGTTAATTTTTATGACCCTTTTTAATGGATAATGGGCCTTAAATAAACAAAAGGCATGTTCGAATATTCCTTGTTTATATCAACAATATACATATGGGGTCGACAACCGTTGAAATGTCTCATTTTCCCTTGCAGTCTCGTGTAACTTTATGTTATGATCACTATTTTAATTACGTAAAATGACTCCTTTTTATGAATTAAATCTATCGCAATGTTTGCAGTATTTCCACCCCCCCCTAGGTATGTTATTCCAACTCCTTTCCAAGCATCTGCTACTGCACCAAACCCTTGTTTCGTCCTCTTGTTCAATCCTTAAACTCTAAAATTTTTTTGAACTTTCCTTCCCAATTCGCTTTCCTAATCACTCCGTTCCGTCTAGAATTGATAACAATAATTTTCCATTGTGTTATGTATATTCATTTTCCTCTAGTACGTTTTTCCTCGAATTTTGCCTCTCAGCCGTCATATGTACTTATTCTATAATTGAAAATCCTCCCGCATTGCATGCCCCGTTGTCCCCGCGTTTTCCCCTCAATATATTACTGATAAATTTTTTTATCGTTATCCAAGTGTGTTTTCCGCAACTAAAAACGCCCTAATGCACTCGAAACTAAGGTCTCCCGACCCCTTGAAGGTACCCTTTATTAATAACATTACTTGGGTTCGTTGTACTAAAAACCTTGAATAATTCGATATTTATCTCTTAGTTCATTCAACCCTGATCTCTGTGGGAACGTCTAGACCATAAATTTCTTCACTAATCACTATGGTCAAAGTACAATCCTTTGTGTTCAAAATGGGCACGACCCCCTTCTTGCTGATAGGCTGAGTTGATTTTTAATTGCTTTTCCTGCTATTTAATTGGTTGTCTCAACTCTCGCGTTTAAAATCGTCCTTAAACCTGGGGTTCCCGTTAAATATCGATCTCATCACCATCTGTGTATATTTAAGGTAACTATAATACATCAAACAACTTAAAAATACCTCTATTTTCGAGCAAGTTTGAATTAGACCATACAGATGTCGTAGTACTGCGCTTTTCATCTTAAAAAAAAATTCCCGTAGGCTTTCTCGTAAATTGGAAGTTACCACTCATCACAGCCCCCCTATAGTTATAATTCCAGCGGTAAACACGCCTCCTAGTGTTAGTTGATGGAATTAAAACTAAACATAGGCGATCTAATTTTCTACAATTTTTCTTTAAGTCTTCTTTATTCTTATTTGCATTTTTTTTTTCGAAATTCTAACTGGTTGTGCGCCCCTAACTTTCACTATTTCCTATCGTAGAATCCTGTTCGGTGTTCCTCTGTGCTGGAACCATTTTTCAATTTACTCTAGTCTACCCAATGACCTATTTAAGTCGGCTAACTTACGTCAGTTGCTGTCCCTACTCTTTGTCCTACCCCCCTAAGATTCTTACCCCTATACCTTCCCCCCTATGACCCTTACTCCCTCTTCTTCATCGAGACGGTTTCCAATCTTTGATTTTCCTTATTCATATATATATATATATATATTTTTTTTTTTTTTTTTTCCGCGATTCTAGAATTCCACACGAATTTTTCTCGCAGGAACGTTTTAATGGCAACAATGCGCATATGAACATACACGTATTACACATATATGCACACATACACACCCTTTTCTTTTTTTTGAATGGGCACGCCCCTCGAGTCGCGTGTCCCAGTGACCCCCAACCTGTTGGACCAGAGCCTCCTGTACATGGTCAAATCAAAGATTGAATCAATCTCGCGGTCCTATTGACCATATGATTTACGGTGAATTGCAGAAAGTTATTCAGTTGTTAAAAAATTTTCTCTTTAGATGTTGTTTTTTTTTTTTTTTGACTGTACTCATGTGAGCACCCCTATTTATTATACTCCTTCGCAATTTGCCCGTGCCTCATTTGGTTTACATGTTACTATATTTAGATATATTTTTTTTTTCAAGAAATTTTTTTTTTTTCTTTTTTTTTTCTTATCCTATCTGTGTTAATTTTTTTTTTCTTTTCTCTCTCTCTGTCCGAATTCATCCCCTTCGTTCAGTGGGTCACCCTTTTATCACCCAAGCATGCTTCTTCACTCGAACGTCTCCTTCCTCCCCCTTTTTTTCTTTGAAAACCCCAAAGCTATTTAAATTTTCGTTGCAATCTTAATCTTTTATTTTCCTAAATCTCAAGTTACATTTTTTTTTGTAATTTCCTAAAATCTAATGTCACACAAACTAAATCTAAGGTTAGATTCTTAATCTTCTATGTTTCCGTTTTCCTAAACCTAATGTTGAATTCTTAATTTTATAGTTTCCTAAGCCTAAAATTAGTTGCCATTTAGCTGAAACATCTTAATATGTATTTCTCTCCTTGCCATAATCTATATTCTAACATTTCTTAATTAAATAACCTTTGTTTTCCCGTCTCCCCCCCCTAAGCATAACATATTATTTTATTCTCTAAACTCGCTATCCTTCCCCTTTTTTTTCCCAACATAACATAACATGGTGAAATCCCTCCTAATATCCCTAAAGGACGGTATTATAGATTAAATAAAACTCTTTTTTTTTTCGAATGTTTCTAAATTACATTTTTTTTTTCTTATACTTGTCTATTTTTTTCCTTATCCAAAATGATCACACAAAATTTCGAAATCTCGCAAAATAACTATCCCCACTTCTTCTTATTCTACACCTAACCTAACCTAACCTATCCTAACCTCGCCTTTTTTCTAGTCAATTTCTATCACCTGTATTTCCTTCTGCTGTTTTTCCGTTTCATTAAAATAATATCTAGCTAGGTGGATCGCACTGTAATCGCCTCGTATCTCTTTTGTTTTTGGATCCATCAGCGTGTAATTGTTGGAATAGGGCACAGCTGCTATAACAAACGGACCGTCAAACAAAAGGGCGAATTTTTTTGTATGCTTCCTGAGTAAATTTGACTGAGTGTACTTTTTGAGTTTCACAAATGTTCCTACCTCATATGTCTCTAGCCTTTTCTTTATATTGTAGAATTGCTGTCTTTTTTCGGCGTTTCTTACTAGATTCTTTTGAACCGCGTTCCTAATCTCTTCTTCTGTTAATTTAGGTATGTTACTTTGACGCATATATTTATCTAAGCTATACTGTGGCTGTTTTCCAAATACTACCTCATTAGGTGAAAATCCAGTCGTACAATGTACTGTGTTATTATATGTTCTTTGAATGTCCTTTAGAAACATTGGCCACTTAGTGTGCTTTTCATGGCAGTATATTCTAAAAATCCGTCCCAACTCCTTGTTCACCCTTTCCGTGATGTTTGGTCCAGGATTTCGCACCGACGTATGCATGACCCTTATCCCCATCCTTTCCAGACCTTGGTTCCATTTCTTTGAGGAAAATTGAGACCCGTTGTCTGTTAACATAGCCTCAACCTTTACCTGTTTTATGAAAAGCTCTACGCACTTCAATACGGTACTAGTGTTGGCAACCTTTAATTTATACAACTGAATGAATCTACTGAAAGAATCTTGGACCACAAAAATAAACCTCACCCCCCCTATGCTCCTAGGCAACGGCCCGTATAAATCAGCCATGGCCAATTCTCCTACCCTCTTCGTTATGATTGACCTACCCGGTCCTACCGTTGGCCGAATTTCGCGCTTTGCTAATTGGCAGAGATGACAAGCTTTCACAACCCATTTAACTTGTTTATACATCTTCGGCCAGAAGTACCTACTTTTCAACGCTTGAACCGTCTTTAACCCGCCCGCATGACCAATTTCCTGATGTACCAGTTTGATAAGATCTCCGGATAAATTACTAGGTATAGCTAATACCGTACCGTCATTTCTCGTTTTGTAATATAATGTCTTACCGCCTAACTTGTAATTTTTCAAATACCTAGCCACTCCTTTTGTGGGTGTCTTGCGAGACTTACCTCCCAAATGTTCTATCACCTCTCCCAAAAACTCATCTTGATTTTGTAATTGTTCTAGATTTTCTAAGTGCGATTTTATTAACTGTTTCCCACTCACTGCAAATGCGGCCACTTCAGGGCATACTACCTTTTCCTCCTGCACATTTACCGCATCCTGAGAATAGCGAGACAAGATATCGGGTCCGATGTTTTCCTTGCCTTTTACATACTCGACTTTAAAATTGAATTGGTTTAAATATAAAATCCACCGTGTCACCCTAGCGCTGTATAATTTCCAAGTCTTTAAGAACGATAACGCCTGATGATCCGTACGTATGATTAGCTGCGCGCCTCGCAGATAGGTTTCGAATTTGCGTAACGAATAGATTATTGCATATAGCTCTTGTTCGGAAACGGTCCATTTTAACTCGGCCCCGGTTAGTGATTGGCTAACAAAACCGATCACATGATGATTATTCTCGTCGTCTAATTGATATAATTCGGACCCGATGGCGAACCCCGAACTATCAGTTTGTAGATAATAATTTTTGTTGGGGTTGTGATGAGTTAATATCACAGACTCAAGGAATAAAGTTTTTACGTTTTCAAATGCTTCCTGCTCTACAGCAGTCCACCTCCAAGGCTTATTTTTCTTTAATAAATTGCATAATACCTGTGTTGAAGCCCCATATTTATCTGCAAACCTCCTGTAATAATTGCACAACCCCAGAAATGCTCTTACCTGCTTCACTTTTTTTAGGCGCTGGGAAGTTCTTAATCGCCGAAACTTTCCCTGGGTCCATGAGTATCCCATAAGGCGTTATAATGTGGCCTAACATTTTTACTTCCGTGAACAAAAATTGGCATTTTTCCAATTTGCAGGTCATATTGGCTGTTTGTAACCTTCCCAAAACTGCATCTAGATGGTTTAGGTGCTCGTCAAAATCTCCAGATGAGAACACGACTAGGTCGTCTAAATAATTAGTGCAAAACGCCTTCATTTCACTACCCAGAATTTTATTCATGGCGCGGGAGAAGCTCCCAACCGATGTTTTCAGTCCTTGCGGTAATACGTTGTAGACGTAAGACTTGCCATTATAGACGAAACCGGTGAATTTACGACTACTTTCACATAAGGGTACCTGGAAATAAGCAGATTCCAAATCTAGAGTAGTTACGTGCTTAACCCCGTGGAATTGCTGTAATATTTCCGATGTAAGTGGTGGTCTCTCCGTTTCCCCGGACATCCTCGTATTTAATTCGCGAGCATCAAGTAATATGCGCACAGTACCGTCCTTCTTCATTGTATAGGTTAAGGGACTCGCGAAAGGAGTCGCCCGCCGGCTGATTATGCCTAAAGCTTCTAATTCGTCAATTTTTTCATCTACCTTATTCCTATACGCGAAGGGGACCGGATACGACCTCTTTACAAATGGCGTTTCGTCTATCATTTTTATTTCATGAATGTACATATTTGTTAGCCCCGGTTTACCTAGGAACACTCGATTATGTTTGTCTAGTACCTCCTTTAATTTTTCCTTCTTGACGTCATCCAGTTCCAAACCAGCTACCATTGCCGCAATTCGCTGTTTAGTCTCCTCCGCAAAATCCGAAAGTTGGTTATTCTCTATGACGTTTATCGACTGGGTTGCACTATTTGTGTTTTCCTCACTCAACTGCTTTCCTAATTCACTTCTCACAACCCCGGAATCTATTAATTTAATTTTTTTTCTTCCCCGCTCAGTAGTGACTATCAATTCCCGCTTTTTCCCACACTTTACTTCTGCCGAGTAATTATCTAGCCAGTTTACCCCTAGTATTATAGATCTTATTAAACCTGATACTATGAGACATGATGTGTTGATTTGAATATCCCCAAAACGTAATGGTACTAGTACTAACCGTGAAATTTTCTGGCTTTTCTGTCCCATAGCCCCCTTAATTTGTACTGAAGCTACCGGCATGATTGGATATAGCGATTGATCGCTCAAATGACATTCCCAAAATTCTTGCGCAATACACGTTATTTGGCTACCCGTATCTATCAAACAATTTACCTTTAACTCATGTATGTGAGCCCTAGCCTCTGGTAATTGCGGTAATGTACTTCCCCGTCCTATCTCTTCATAATCCTCGTCTTCAAATACGGTGTTAAATCCGATGCATTCTCTTCCTAAGTCATTTTCATACATCTCCACCGCGTTCCACACGTCGCTTAATTGTTGCAAAGAGTTCACACACGCAGTCACTTCCTCCCTTTCATACGTCTTTTCATCATCTGCACTCTCGTCTCTGCGTACCGCCTTGCATGCTTTTATTGGAGCTGTTATCCCTTGTTCGTTTTTCCCTAAACCCTTTGTTACATCCCAATTATATTTCAACATTATTTTTAAAGCTACGTTGTGTCTTGGCGTCGCTGCTCTTATTTCTTCTGGAGTCGTAATCCTCAGAGCTCCTGGACCGACTCGCTGTCGTTTCCCGCATCTTCAACTCTGCATACCTCCTTCCCGCTGATTGGTGCTGTTTTACTGCTAGCTGCTGGTTGCGTACTTGGCCCGCAGCACGTCCTGCATCCCGTTGCCTGTGGTGCTCCCTCAATAACCCCAACCTTCGGGCGTATCGCGTGTCGACGGTCTCTGTTGTCGTGCCCATTCCTGTCATCCCTACCCCTCTTCTCTGTAGTTTTGTCCTGCGGGGCGCAGACCATATTATCCAGTTTTCTCAGGAATTCCGCCGCGTCCAACTCATCTCCTTGCTCGCGTGAAAACCACAATGCCTGGGTTTCTTTCGGGAAATGCCTCATTATCTCATTAATTACTCCTAATGGTGTGTCGGTGATTTTTAGTGCTTTGGCGAGCTCCCAGTACTTCGCAAAGTGCGCCAGCATGGTGATTCCCTTTTTTGGCTCCCATACTGCATCTCATGTTTTTCTGACATATATCACCCCAATAATTGGCAATAAAATCCCTTTCGAAATCTTCCATATTATTCCAACGTTTAGAATAGAGCTTCATCCAGCTTTTAGCACCTCCTTTTAAACTCTCCTTAACTACCATCATGATGTCAGTGCGATTCGTACGTTTTGCATAATCCTTAAGGTCCTCTAGAAAAGCTATTGGGTTCTGAGTTCCCCCGCTGAAAGTGGGCTTTTCCTGCGTGGGCATCATTTCAACGAGTTGAAGTACGTTTCGCGCCGTACTTCCCTCCCCTGTCGTGGTTGCCACCGGTATAACCTCCCTTTGTTTCTCCATTTCTTGTATCTTGCTGACCAACGGACCCAAGGCCTGCTGTATAATTAGGGTAATTTGCCCTACATCCATCTGAACATTGTTACTCGCAGCATTCTCGACGGCGGCCACAAATTCTATGCGTTCCCTCTCCTGTCCTGCCTCAGGACAACGTTTATTCCTAGGCATATTCCTTCCTTCCTTTAAAACCCGATGACAGAGATTGACTTATTTAAATTTCCAATTTTCCTTTGCTTACTCTTATATATATATATTTTTTTTTTTCTGAAACATTTACATATCCATATGTATATATATATTTTTTCTATATACACACACACGCATAAGCATCCCTATACACTTATTCTTGCACTTCAAAACAGTTTAGGTATAATTCAACTTGTTTAACCGCAGGTGATTTAATCCCCGCTCCTAAAACACTTGTACCCAAACTAACTATTTCCACTCCGAAATACTAAATATAATTGCGCAAATTTTTTTTTTTTTTGCACACCGACTTTGTTTGTTTATTTATTTATTTGCACGTATACACAAATGTATAATGTACCTAAACCCCGTTTTAAACAAGTTACCCCCTCCTAAATTCGGATGCGTTTTAAACCGCTCCACTTATTTGCTCTATATTGCAAATCGGAAATAACTCGGTCACCCGAGAAATATGCCAACCCCTGGTAAGGCTAGATTTCTAATTCATTCAGCCGACATCTATGTAATGATGTATCTAAAGGTCCAATCCGTCCCTGTTACACTTTTGAACGCAACGATTTGAAAATCACACTGTAAATATTTTATTTTATTTTTATCCGTCCTTTGCTGTGTATGTTATGTTGATTTTATTTATTTTTATGTCACCGTGTCAAAAGAAGTATTTATTTAAAAATCCTTCAACTCGAAAGAAACAATAATAAACTCGAACATAACAAACGTTATTTGTTTAACTATCGTAAGTATATCTTTTTTCACAGTAAAATATCTCGAGATGTTCCAATGCGAACATAACAAAGATTTATCTATTCTGTTACAAACATATTTATCAGTAAGACCACTTATGTTTGTGGCAACACAAACATTCCCTCGCGACGGTGTCTGTTCAATCGCTTGTTTACATTCGGGCTTCAGTCAATGAACTAATTTGGACGATAATATTATTGATCACCGAAGGAATGCGCTTTTATTTATATAACGGCTTTTTTTTGTTTATCAATACGCACCACCCTTCTAAATCTGGGTCAACATTCCTAGTGTTATGAGATTTATGATTTTTATCTGGTATAAGGCACGTTTTTCACTTTTCGTTTTAAAATATTTGGTTTTTGAGTTATTATTTTTTTTTTCGACTGTTTTATTTAATGGTAGGTTTTTTTTCCACTTGTTTCACGTTTAATGAAGATGTTTTAATGGCACGTTTTTCACTTTTCGTTTAAATTATTTTTTTGATTTATTGTTATATTTCTACTGTATAATTTAATGATGCGATTTTTTTTTTCCACTTGTGTTATGTAATCTGAAGTTGTTTTAATGGCACGTTTTTCACTTTTCGTTTAAAATATTCACTTTTTTTTCCAATTAATTATAATTTCATTTGTTTGTTCATTTTATTTTATTTTTATAATATCTCAGAATTCTCTCAACTTGTAACCTTTACTGCTCCTGGTCCGCGGCACCAGTTGTAATGGTCCGCGGCAACAGTTGTAATGGTCCGCCACCCTTGGCTTTTGACACCAATTGTGATGAACCCTACCTAGCTGATTTACTTTTCTAAGCTTCTACCTCGTAGTTTAAATCTCGTAGCTCCTGTCTCGTAGCCACGCTCATAATTCTACCCTTATGTCCTACTGATCACACCACTAGGTATGATGGCCTGACTCAACCCTCCTTTCGGTTTATTTCTACCTCAGGCTCGTGATTTCTAAACCCCTATACTTTATAATCTAGCTAAACCTACCCTATCTTCTTAAATCCCTGCGATTTTTTCACAGTAATCAAGATTTAAGATTTTAGTTCACATTATTTCTATAATCTGCGTTGTGTATTTTTTTGTTTTAGATTTTACATCTGTTTGCATACTTAATATGCACACATATGTAGAGAAGATAATGTATTACGTGTGGTAACCCATAGATTCTTTTAGAGAAAGGGTGAGAATCTTCCGATTTATTAATTATTATTATTTGAGTATCTTTTACCGAGTTTGATAAACTAACCCCACCTTAGACTTTGTGTCTATTTGATTTCCGTAGGAATTTAGTGTGTTTATTTAATTCTTCCTATCACCGCTGATACATCGATAACATAAACAACAGTTAACAAATTACATCATTCCAAAAATAAAAAACCTTATCTTACCAGTGTAGAATGTTCATATTCGAGAGTCCGGTTTTCTCAATTGGAGTTCTTGTCTGCAGCTTCCCCTAACATAATGTGTTTGTAGTCATAGTTAGTGTTATTGGTTAGTATTCGCAAAATTGTTGAAAGAGCAGGAATGGATGGATATGGGGAGGGGGATAATATGTTTGCTGAAAAGTCGGCTCCTCCGCTAACCAAGTGAAAACCGATGAACAACAATTTCAAACCGGATTCTCCCAAATACGTTTGCTAAGCTTATCCTTAAGTCCGAGTTTTACTCTCTTCGACGAGCGTCTCTTGTTACGAAAGGGGCTCTTCACGCCAGATGGGGGAATACCAAGTCTTCATGCCGTTTTTCTGCCTCACTCCGACTTCCATCTCCGCCGGATTGAATTTAACTCTACTGAGTCTAGAAGGGGTATTTCATGTCTTCCCTTATCATGCCTCTATCCGTTAAATGTGGCGTAAGCTTGTGACGGGCAGATCCTTCCTCCCACGTGACCGACCCAGCGTTACACTCCACCTCTGACTAGCTGACATAAAACTCACCTCGTGAACCTTATGTTTGCTTTCAGGTTCGACAAGACTCACGGTATGCAAATAACCTGTGGCTTTAATGCCGCGTCAGCGTACTGTCCGCATACGTCCTTCCTCTTCCCCGCATGCCCACCTCGACAATACCGCCACAAGATCAAAGCCGTCCGTTCGAGAAAGGTTGACACTTACATTTCCAGATGGCTTATACCTACATACAGAAGCCTTGAAGCTTACATTCGAAGACAAGTTAGGATTCAGGACTGTATGAGTATTTGAACACCAGTGTTGTTTAAATGAGGTCACTAGCTCCTCGTGTGTTAGGTATTTAGGATAATGGGTATTTATGGGTTCTTGGATACCTACTTCCTATAAGAAAGATTTAAAAATGAGATAAATCAAGTTGTCATTGAATCAATGACCTCCTGAATTATTGTGATGAGCTCTCTTAGAGTTTGAAGCTAGTCGCAGTACCTTACTTTGCGAAAATTTTGCATGCTCAAACAATGCTACCTATTGGCGATCGCTCTAGTACAGTTAAGTCGTTTAGGATTGAGTGAATTTAGCGTCAATATCGTCGTCAGATTTTTACCGCAGATTTCATCGCAAGCTATAATTGATAAACTTGTCCCTGACGTTAAGTTTTGTTTTGTTTATTCGTTAATGGAATTTAGGTGACTGGGTCAATGGAAGACGTTGAACTCAAATCGAAATTTTTGGTACACTATCGAAGGTCATATAAACTTACCCTAATCATGCTAGTGAAAGGAGGCAAATAGGTATTTACTTATCTAATTATGTGTTGAGTATTTGTTTAGCAACATTTCATTCTGTATGGGAGGTGTGACATGCGAATGCTAATAAATTGGTTAGTTATTAACTTACCCTTACTTGGCGTTACGTTCATCAGTGTCAGGATATCCACAGGAACCTGTAAAAGCTTAAATATTGTAAGGACTCACCAAAGCTCTAATGTCTTAAATTCAGCTCCATCGGGTAATATCATCGATATGAATTTTATTAGAGCATCCAGACTACCTGTGTAACTTATCGCACTTTTATTTCGGTTTCCCACTTTTAACGATTTAATCCTACAAGATCCGGAATTCATCTCCTTCCTTTCTCCTTTGAATAGATCTCTGATGTAAAAATCCTCACATTTTCCTTTATTATCTGCCGTTATTATTGAAGAAGAACGATGCTACCTAATTAACCCCGACAATTCATACCTCCCCCCCCCCCCCTCTTCTCCCATATTTGATTTCAATCTAAAGAAGAGAATCGATTCTTAATAATCGTTCGCTCGAACATTATTTTATTATTTGATATATATCTATACCTATTTACTCTTTAATAAATTAATTTATTAATTTGAATTTTCTTTAAATTTGTATTATTCCACTTTATAAAATATTTAAGTTTTATTTATTTTTTCTCTCAATTTAAATTATATATTTTTTTTTCCATAACAACTAAAGATTTTCTTTAAGTTTGAATTATTTCAATTAAGGACAAAGTTAAGTTTTATTTATTTTTCCAATTTAAATTAGAATCCTTTTATAACGAATAACTAAATATTATTCGTCACTCAAATTACAACAGAACTGAAAGAACCACTTCCACTTTATTTTATAACACTTTCGTTTAGCAGCAAATTAATCACTTGGATTATTCATTTAAACTTCGGCTAAGTATTTTCCAGATTTCGGATCAATTATTATTATTGCGTTGTCACCTAACGATAATTAATATCTCGTAATAAAATTTCCAACTTTCGACTTAACGTAAATTTTTATTTAATGAAACTTATTTGACTGTAATTTTCTTTATATAACCTCGGACTAAATAACTTTATTTTAACCTCCATAGAACAAATTTAAATCAATTCAAACACTCTATTAAATTCCTTCCGCATTGAATTTTTAATTAATTAATTAATTATTAGATTTTATTGAATCGGGGGCTATTGCAAACACTGATTTTTATATTTATTATAAGATCATACACTCCGTTAAATTATTATTATTATAAATCAATTATTATTATTGCGTTGTCACCTAACGATAATTAATATCCCGTAATAAAATTTCCAACTTTCGACTTAACGTAAATTTTTATTTAATAAAACTTATTAGACTGTAATTTTCTTTATATAACCTCGGAATAAATAACTTTATTTTAACCTTCATAGAACAAATTTAAATCAATTCAAACACTCTATTAAACTCTCCTTCCGCATTGAATTTTTAATTAATTAATTAATTATTAGATTTTTTTGAATCGGAGGCTATTGCAAACACTGATTTTTAGATTTATTATAAGATCATACACTCCGTTAAATTGCACGATTAACCGTATCCGGACACTCCACTCTCTGTTTTATCAAAGTATAAAACTGATTGTAGACTCTATTTTACCACTGAATTTTTAAAGTATAAAACTGACGCTATTTTTCCACTGTATTTTTAAAGTGTAAAACTGACGCTATTTTTCCACTGTATTTTCAAAGTATGAACTGATTCTAAACTCTATTAATTAATCACCAGGGTAATTCTCACGACACGCGCGACGTTTTAAGCAACCTTGCCAGTTGTCGAAGGACTCTCCGAATAATCCCAAACACGCTAATTTATACCCATCACAGCTCCAAAAGGGCATAATCGTATATTCCTTGACGAGGAATTATAATCTGTAATCACTCGAAATTTTTTGAAAACCCCATCTCGTTATCGTTTGTCCCTACATAAGATCTTTCGATTTTTCCTCTCCGTAATTCGGGGTTCGTCCCACAACTTTGTCTCGCTTCCCTAAGGTTTATAGTCCCGGACTTAGTAAGCTGCCATCCAGTTTGCCCATTTTCCACATGTCTTCTGTCTTCATAATATATTTTATAAACATGTTTTTAATCTGTTTTTTTTTTCTCAGTTTGAAACATGCCCATAAGTGATCTGCTAAAACTATACTCTAAATTGGCATACCTATTTGCGAAACGTAGATTTTTCGGTCTTCTAGTTTTAAACGCTAGTTGTCCTGTATGAATTTCCACGAAATTCATTTCTTTTCCCCTAGTCTACGTAAGCAATTATGTCTCAGAACCGTATTTCCATTATTTATGTGGCATATTCAACTTTTCGCTTTTCCCACCTAAATTTCCTTCAAGTAACGGTGTTTTAACAACTATTCTTAAATGATTTTCCCTTCGTTGTTAATAAGGAATCATATCCTGGTTCCGTATCTACTCTACTTATAACGTTTTTGAGTTTTTCCCATTTCCTTATCTGAGTTTTCCGGTTATGTCGGTTTTTCGTTCTCTCCCCCCACTCCTAACCCAATGATCCCTTATTGAAATTTGACGTTTGCCTTTTTGCCGTGATTCCATCTCCCGCTAAAACCCCTTTTTCCTTTTTTGATATATTATTTATGGTGTTTTCCGGCCCACTAACTATTCCTATCCTGGAATATCTGTCAAGTTAACTACTTCGATCAAATTCCGCCCAATTTTCCATCTCTCTCTCGCTCAAAATCCCATAAACTGCAAGCCCTGACGTGTGTATACATTACGATTTCTACATACCTGGCGATAAATCCATTTTAATGTGTTTATAATTAAATTTTACGGAAATTCTATAATCTAAATACTAGGTAAGAGCAACGTTAATTTTTATGACCCTTTTTAATGGATAATGGGCCTTAAATAAACAAAAGGCATGTTCGAATATTCCTTGTTTATATCAACAATATACATATGGGGTCGACAACCGTTGAAATGTCTCATTTTCCCTTGCAGTCTCGTGTAACTTTATGTTATGATCACTATTTTAATTACGTAAAATGACTCCTTTTTATGAATTAAATCTATCGCAATGTTTGCAGTATTTCCACCCCCCCCTAGGTATGTTATTCCAACTCCTTTCCAAGCATCTGCTACTGCACCAAACCCTTGTTTCGTCCTCTTGTTCAATCCTTAAACTCTAAAATTTTTTTGAATTTTCCTTCCCAATTCGCTTTCCTAATCACTCCGTTCCGTCTAGAATTGATAACAATAATTTTCCATTGTGTTATGTATATTCATTTTCCTCTAGTACGTTTTTCCTCGAATTTTGCCTCTCAGCCGTCATATGTACTTATTCTATAATTGAAAATCCTCCCGCATTGCATGCCCCGTTGTCCCCGCGTTTTCCCCTCAATATATTACTGATAAATTTTTTTATCGTTATCCAAGTGTGTTTTCCGCAACTAAAAACGCCCTAATGCACTCGAAACTAAGGTCTCCCGACCCCTTGAAGGTACCCTTTATTAATAACATTACTTGGGTTCGTTGTACTAAAAACCTTGAATAATTCGATATTTATCTCTTAGTTCATTCAACCCTGATCTCTGTGGGAACGTCTAGACCATAAATTTCTTCACTAATCACTAAGGTCAAAGTACAATCCTTTGTGTTCAAAATGGGCACGACCCCCTTCTTGCTGATAGGCTGAGTTGATTTTTAATTGCTTTTCCTGCTATTTAATTGGTTGTCTCAACTCTCGCGTTTAAAATCGTCCCTAAACCTGGGGTTCCCGTTAAATATCGATCTCATCACCATCTGTGTATATTTAAGGTAACTATAATACATCAAACAACTTAAAAATACCTCTATTTTCGAGCAAGTTTGAATTAGACCATACAGATGTCGTAGTACTGCGCTTTTCATCTTAAAAAAAAATTCCCGTAGGCTTTCTCGTAAATTGGAAGTTACCACTCATCACAGGTTTCGCAACAACCGTAGCTTCTTCAGGGCAGTATAATACTCCCGATTCAACCTCAGTATTGTTCCCTATTGACAAAGAACATTCCCTTTCCCTTGCCTCTCCATCTACACTTACGCCTACTTACTTCTTTACTTGAGTAGTCCGGCCCATTTTGTTTAAAATCATATATTATCTGCAACACATGTAATTTAATTTTAGTAGAGTATTATACTACCTTGAAGAAGCTACGGTTGTAGCGAAACCCGGTCGGCATAAAGTATAAAAAATATAAGTGGTGTTAACAAAGTTATTGTTTTATTTTAAATTAAAATAATATGTAATCATTGAAAATAAAATTAACATGAAATACTCTACCAATTGATCTACTGAGACGTAAATGAATTCGGTAACTTTTAACTTCTATTATCTTTGCTTTTAAAGCATCTCATATTTCAATTTAAGATTTACTAACTTATCCTCAATTACGTTCCGTGTAAAGGTCTACTCTATCCGAAATGTCCGGCATGTGATAATAATTTAAAAATCCGCTCCGCAGGTTTTTCGCTGCTGGGCCCTGCTGGCGGTTTTTGGTTTAGCTTCTCCCAGTTTGAGTGTTGGTGACCATTTTATAAATCCGATAGGAACTGGTTCCAAAAATAGACAGTTCCACGGATCCACTGGGATTCAGTGACTGCAGTGGCGGAAAGTAGCAATGTCAGACAATGACTTCATATATAATATATATAGATGGGTGATATTATTATTCACAACTGCGACTTTCAATAATAATCACATTATCGTCAATCTCTTCATATCCGGAGAGATTCACGAAATTACAAATCCAATGACTGGTCGGTGGTTGAGTGGGCATAGCGCTTGGATCCCATCCGGGCGTCGCGTGTTCAATTCCTCGGCTGACTAAGTCCTCCATCACAACACAAGCAACATTTTCGGCTTTCTGTGGTGGTAGTAGGAGATTTTCAAACATTGTTGGGTTATTCGTAACCCTGGAATGTTTGTCTTTCTTTTTAAAAAATAAAAATAAATATCTACACGGCACACACGTTCGTGTAATATTTTTAAAGAGAAACACTGTAAGACAAATTCTAACCAAAATGTTTGCCTTACACGAACCCGTGTCCTTCTGATTGCCGGTCAGGTGCTCTACCACTGAGCTATGTCCGCCTATCTAATACCCGTCAAATAATTCAATATATAGTAGTGTTTCGTTCAACAATTACTGCTTATTACGTTTTTCCACCTGAAAACAACCAACTTTTTTTTTGTGAGAGAGGCATTGTTAGTGCTAAATCTTTACATTTTTTGGTGAAAATTCTTTAACTTGTCAAATATTAATTATTATTTTGAATTGATAAACTTACGTTTAAGACATGATTTTTATGCATAGCACAAAGGGTGCCAGAGTCCTGTTGGCGGCATGAATCTTTTCTCGGAAGATTTTTTCAATGTAGATGAGTGTTTCAGGCTGATAATTATTGCTTTAACTAATTTTAACTAAAACGTGGAAAATTGTTGAGGATAATATTGATAATACTGAACTTGACAATAATGAAAGAAAAAACGTAAGTCTCAATGGCGTTATGACAGAAGGACCTGGATTCGAGTCTCAGTTGCGGCCGTTACCTTTTCTTTTTCTGGGTTCTGTTTCATGTTCCATTCAGATTTATTAGTATTATCTTCATCTTCAAAAATAAGTTTATATTAATTTTTTATAAAGTCTGCCATGGACCAAAGGATCTGGGTTCGATTCCCAGTTGAGACTGTTAACTTTTTTTTATTTTCGGCGTCTTATTCTATTTCATTGTGAGTTGTTAATATTATCTTCATTTTAATTCTAAAATTGTAGAAATGTGATAATAATTAATATAATACCCGCGCACAGGCTTTGTCTTTGTGGAATTTTTTTTCGTAACGTATACCTTGTAGGTATATTTATTTTTATGATAATAATATTGGCTTATTTATATAGCGCCGTTTTCGTGTAAAATCACCTCAAGGGGGCTGGAAATAGCTGTTAGAAATAACTGTTCACATTTTTTTTACATTAACTCCACACAGGAGGCCCTGAGGAAAATAATTTCCCTCAGGGCCTATGTCATCTGGGATGCTGTGTGGGGGGTCTTTTTGAGGAGAGGAAGGAATGAACATTGGTCTTGAAGAGACCCATGTTGTAGGAAGGAGGAAACACAGAGGCCGGCAAATCATTCCGTAGCCGAGCTGTTGAACACAAGAACGAGTCGAAGAAACGACCCGTTCTCATGTGACAAATATCAACCGTGTACAAATGTTGGGCACGCGTTTGGCATGTCCCGACTATGCACCGGTGCCGAAGGGATCAATGATGATAGTTCCTCGGAGCATTTTCCATTGTAATACCGGTAGAACAAGGATAGCATCCCACCCGGCACTTGTGCTCTAAAGATTGCAATCCGTCTGTTAAGATGGGAGAATCTATCAAATGGATCGCCCGTTTCTGCACGAGGTATTTTTCAGATATTTTGGAGCTCCATACCAGAGGTGGCTGCCAAATTCAATCGTGGGGCGTGACAAGTATTAAAAAATTTCAATCAAATTTAAGAAAAAAAACATAATTTGACATTCAGGTTTAAACTATAATTAGTTTATCCTTTGTGTTGATTTACAAGATATTTTTATACAGGGATCCACTCTTATATTATAATAATTATTCCTTTATTACATGAATAAATTAGTCAGTTTATTCATGTTTTACGGTCTAGTTTTTTTATTAATATTTTAACATAATAATTATAAAATCCTTAGTTGTTTAAAAATACTTCCTAAAAAAAACCATTTAAACAAAGCCTTAAAAACATTAGATTTTAACCTGAAGCGTAGAATTTTTTTATCATTATTATGAAATATTCATGAAAAGTTGAAAAGATGGTAAAAATTACATTCAAATTATAAAACCTACATCCCTTGAACCCAACCTTTTGACTTGGCAATTTTGCTTGAAGGCAACCGAAGTTTTGCTTTAAATATGGATGTCCATAAATCGTTCAGCGTGTTATCTGTCCAAGGGCAGGCGCGGTTAATTAAGAACTCAAATGCTTTATTCTCGCGTGATCGGCGGCCGTAGGAAATGTTTTTTTACAACACGTTAGCCCATTTCAAAACATTTATTTTCATGACCTAATCAAGTTGGGATTTAAAATCGCAAAATCAGCCTTCGCGAGGATATATCTGCAGTCTGTAATCACGTCGTAGAGGTGACGTGGCATGCCCTTTTGTCCCCTAAAACTTTAAAGCTCGAACATTGCTTAAATAGGTACTTAGCACTCGAACAGATTCATTAATTTAAAGATAGTGATTAGCGAAAAGTAAACAACTACCAAACCTTGGTTTAGACATTTTGGTTGCCAACGTAGGTACAATCAAAATTGTTTAATAATTATGCTTGATTACATTGATGTAATTTTTGACCTCCAATTTTCCTTCAACGCTCTAACGGCGAACAACCGGATACTTACAAATTCGGTCTTATCACACTACTTATCGTGTGCTAAGGTAATACTGTCTGCTCTTGCCTCTCTACGGTTAACTATCCAATTAACCATGTATCTAATCTGCAAATGGAGTAATTTACAAAATAGTCTCTTTCGTTCTGATGTCAGACCTCAATTACCAAATTAATTATGCGCAATATATAGGTGCTTTTAATATTCCCAAGTTTACGGAACGGCGACGGTACAAAAAGGTAATAAACATACATTCCTTAACACAATAATAATGCAGCTCTTTCTTACGAATTAAATAATCGTGAGACAAAAAATGAGACACACGAATATCTGCTTCCTCGAAAGTACTACTTTTTTATTAAAGTGCTACTACAGCCAAAACGGGCTTCGCGAACGTTCCTCTTAAAGGTAACGAAAAGTAAAAAGGTAACGCGAACGTTACCCTGCGGTAACGACGCACGTGATGGTAAGTTGTAATTTACTCTAATTTACTCTATTTAGTGTCTATACATAATGTTGACAACTTTTCTGACAAGTCCCCTTTGTTCATTATGTTCTCTGTTATTATAACATTGTTATTATTTTTTTAGTATATTAACAGTAGTTTAGTAACATATAGTATCCTATACCTAAATACTTGCTTTTATCATACATACTTTGTTAAATGTTCATTCTTATTTTGTTATTATTGATAATCTCCTGTGGACCACTGTGTACCTTTAATATCATATACCTATCAATTGAATGTAAAAGCCATTCTATGGCGTTTAAATAAATAAATAATTTAGTATTTTTGAATGAAGCTATAACTTTGTGCTTATCCATTATAGATAAATGAAACAATTCATCTTTGTTTGAACCACTTATATAATGAGTAAATTCGACCGGTTTCAGAACAAACGTTCCTTCTTCAGGGCAAGCGTATACTAATTTGACAGTTTCCAAATATGGATAGGAACAATGTTTTATTATGGTTGGGGTGGAGCCGTTCCTAGTTATTAACGTAGAGAGGGTGGGTAGGTATTAATGTAGAGTGGGTGGGGAAACAAATCCATGATTGGGCTGTAAGACAATAATTTTTGTTTGTTGATGACAGATTCATTATTTTTAAGGAATTTTTTTTAATTTCCAAGGCTTCTAAGTTATCTAATCGTTTTCCTTTGTGATTAATATGAAGAATATTTATCCCGGTATTTTTCAAAACTATGGTTATTTTCAATGATATGGTTAGCGAACTCAGAAAAATTATTATTTTTAAGACACCTTAAATGTTCTTTGATTCTGATTTCAAAATTACGAGTTGTTTTTCCAATATAAAATGAGGGACAATCATTGCATTTGAGTTTATATATTCCGGAATTAGTCAAAAAGAAACTGTCAAATTAGTATACGCTTGCCCTGAAGAAGGAACGTTTATTCTGAAACTGATCGGATTTACTCATTATATAAGTGGTTCAAACAAAGTTGAATTGTTTCATTTGTTTATAAATAATTTAGTTTTTAAATTCGATATTGTCAATTTATTCGTATGTAGATACGTAGCCGTTTAACTTTTAGGTATGCGGATCCATAGACAATTCCCGCCAGTATCTATCGTAGGGCGATTTCTTATTTATTTAGTTGACAAAATCAGCTTGTCAACTGCGCCAGGGAATAAAATCAACACATAATAAAAATAACGTTTTTTACCATAACACATCTATTTTCAATTTTCGGGCCATCTATTGGGCCGGCAAATAGCTAATTTCAGAAAAATTCTTGTGCGTGTTAGACTAAAAAAATGCATTGTCATTGACAAGGAGTCTGTCCATTAGTTTTCATCTCGATTGGATGTCGGGAAGCGGATTAATTTCCACTTTCACGATTTGCATTCATTCATGAAAACAAAATAGAAATTCCAAAAAAAAATTAAAAATAAAAATAATATAGTATACAAAAAAGTTTGATTTGTACCTCTAACAATTTGGTAAGCGGAAATGGGTACCGCGGCCCTGGTAACCTTTATTAGATATCCAACACCTCTGCCATAGGTCACCCCAAGTGGTTCGCTACGTTTGGTGGTTTAGCAGGGGTGCTCGGGTTCATGGGGTGAGGTTTGTGTAGGTCTTGGAGGTGGTTGACCAGAACACACGGTGAATCCCAGATTCCTACCCACCCCTTAAACCCTTTTCCTTCCTAGAACTCTCCTCTCCTTCCTCTCCCAACTCCCCACAGCATCCCCGAAGATGACACAGGCCCTAAGCGAAATTATTTTCCTCAGGGCCTCCTGTGTGGAGCTCATGTAAAAAAAAAATGTTCCTCTCAGGTCTCAGCATCAAATCTTTTTTTAAATATATTCACTTGAACAACTTTCTAGTCAAATAATTGTCTGTCCTTCAACTCTTTCATTAGATATCAATCAAAGACAGAAAACGACCTAGAAAGTCAAACACTGTTTTGTTGTAAAAAGGCTTTCTCCTTCAAAGTTAAAAAAAATTAATAATCTTTTCTCTCGCCAACAGGCAAATAAAGTAAGTTCAGGAAACAATGGTCATCAATAACTTTGTAATAGTCATACAAAAAGGTACACAACACGAGGTAAAAAAGTACTTCAACAAAAATTAGTTGTAGAAACAGCTCTAGAAGGTTCCACCGTGATGTATGGAAGCACGCCATTACCATTACTCAGGAAGTTTATTTACAGTTTATATTGCAACTGGACAAAGTGGTCATATTTATACAAATGTCCGTCATTGATCAGATATACAGTAGGAATCGAATATGTCGGCCAGAGGGGTGGATTGATGTTTATCACACACGCACCAATGGGCCCATAACCTAACGCCTTGGAAGTGTGCAATGTTATTATTACGTTGGATATGGCGATAATAATAAAATACTAATATTCTTCCATCGGCAATAAATGACTGGTTCCTTCATACCCGCTGGTGGTGACAAGGTTAAAATTAGCTCATACCGGGGATCGGCTGGGTAGCCTTTTTCATACAAAACGTAAATTTAGATTCGAGGCCAGATCACCCAAACAAACCGGAAAAAAATATGCAAAAGATGTAACAAATATCCGGTACTTTATTCTTTTGTGTTTTAAACTATAAGATACAGGAGATTAAATAATTCGATTTTTTATGGTTTAGAGGCAACTTTGGCAATTATTTGTAAGTTAATGTTAACAACGAAAATATGAAGAAACATAAAATAAAATTGACAGAAGTCATTTCGATGTGCGTACATTTAACCACCGATTTTCGTCGTAAGACAAATTTGTCGTACGTATGTTAAAATTTCTACCAAAAAAGGCCTTTTTTGCAATGTTTAGTTACATGTTTCTTTATGTTAACACACTAGGAGGTTTGAAAAAAAAAATTATTACTCCAAATTTCACTTTAAAATCATGAAAAATTGATTTTTTTTATGGCCATAAATTAAAACACACATAAAAAATAGTACATATCTGTAGTAGATAATTGCTGTGCCTTTTGATTTAAAAAAGATTATTCAGTTTGGTTTGATATTTTGGCCTTAAATAAAAAAAATTATTTGTTTTGAAAAACCAGAAAAGGGTTCAATGTAGAAAATTCAACATTTGAAAGTATTTACAGGCCTGACAATACTGAACTTTTATCTGTAAATTTTTAATATGCCACATTATAAAATAAAATCCAAACCAGAAAACGGTTCAATGTAAAATTCGACATTTAAAAGTATTTACAGGCCTGACAATACTGAACTTTTATCTGTATTTTTTTTAATATGCCACATTATAAAATTAAATCTAAACCAGAAAAGGGTTCAGTGTAGAAAACTCGACATTTGAAAGTATTTACAGGCCTGACAATACCGAACTTTTATCTGTAAATTTTGTAACTTTTGTAGGCAAAAAAATCCACATAGAACTTAAGAGGGTATTACCAGAAAAAAAACAGAAATATGTCATTTTTAAATCAGATTTTAGACGTATTGACTCTTTTCCACAAAAAATTATAAATGGATTTCGAAAGATTGTTCTTTTATCTAGCATTCGCATGTTTTAAATTTTGTGAAAAATGTCCATTTTTAGTATAATAATGTTACACCATAGGTCGTTGGCAGATTTGTTAAATATTCAAAAAATAGTTTGTTGTTTTAGAATTTTCATTTTAGTTTAAATAAAATCATTATAAATATATATATATATTCATGTGTTTCTTGCCGAAAATTGATCCGTTTGTGTATTTATTTGTGCACTTACAAACTAATATATTTCAGATTTTTTTAACATTTTTATTTAACTTAGACATTATTGAAAAATGATAAATACTCATAATCAAAAAATAATTACAAAAAGTACATTATTTTAATAGTTTTATCGTCATGCCTTTCAGCATTTTTGGATGTGGTTATAAATTAAAGCAAATTTGGAATGAAATAAAATCGAGATTGAGTTATAATTTTAATAAGCTGGAACGGAGAATAAATAATCTTTCTCATTGTAACCGGCCTGCACGATCGTAAGAACAACTTTCGACGAAATGTGGATTTTCGTCCGCTGGCTGGTTAAACGCTCTTAATGCCAAGATGGGGTCTTTTCAAGTGGTCAATTTTAGAGTGATCAAATTTACAAACAAAAAATATCTTCTTCAAAATAATTATATAATCGCGAATCAACCCATTACGATCGCCGAAGCAGTGCTTTTATTCTTTCTAAAATAAACGCGAAAAAGATTCTAATAAAATAGTTGGAGATGGGGTAAATTCTTCGACCAAACGTCATTGGGGTAAATTATTGTATACCAATCAGAAGAAAAAAATAGCTGATTCTTCCCGTTGCGTGATGTTTTGAAATACAGCTTCATTGGCGCATTCTGAAAATAGAGACAGTGAGGGAGTCTAATCTAAATTCACCAAAACGCCGAGAAATGTGATAATATGACAACACTAAACACTGCATAACAAGGAAATGACAAAAAGGTCTAGATTCTTGATAATTTTATTGACTCATTTAATTCGTTGGGCAATATTCATGAAATTGATGATATACCAAACAAAGAAAATAATGCTTGTGGCTGTGCACTTTATCGAGGATCGATGGATACGGCTGGCTCTGGACCGCGAAGTGGAAAGTCTTGTAAACCGTAACCAAGCTCATTTTCCGGAATGCATTCAGAGTACATAAGACACCTGACTTTATTATATTCGTGCCGTGTGAAATCTATTTGAAGATCTTATTTATTTTAGTTCGGCTTTTAAAATGTTGATTTTTGAAAGTCATAAAGTTCTTAAAGCTTTGTGGTACTCGTAGGTACAGCATACATTCTAACTCGTACTTTCTAGCGTGTTCGGGCATCTGGAAATCTAAACATTTTTACAGGGTAAAACGCCAATCCAGGTCGTTGGGATTTAAATGTAGTTTCAGTACATTTTTTAAGAAATATTTTTAATGCGAGCTGCGTACGATTTTTTTTCTTTTCTTGTCCAATTTATGACAGCCTAATTTCACATCCTTAACCAGGCGGGTCAAGTGGCATTTTTGACATCAATTGTTTTGTTATTTTTATTTATTAGGGAAAGAAAGAGTTACACATTTTATTTAAATAACGTTTCATTAAAATAACATTTTATTAAAATAACATTTTATTAAAATAACACTTTATTAAAATAACGTTTTATTAAAATAACATTTTATTAAAATAACATTTTATTAAAATAACATTTTATTAAAATAACATTTTATTAAAATAACATTTTATTAAAATAAAATTTTGAAAAATAACATTTTATTAAAATAACATTTTATTTAAAAAAACATTTTATAAAAATAACATTTTATTAATATAACATTTTATTGACATGACATTTTATTTTAATAAAATAACATTTTATTTTAATGAAATAACATTTCATTTTAATAAAATTAAATCTCATTTTAATAAAATAACATTATATTAACATAATATTACATGGTTGCATAAAACAGTGAAGTTTCCGCATAAAATTCATATTATGTACAGAAAAACAGAAGAGATTAAATTAAAAAAAAAAAACAATAAGTGGAGTTGAAGGAAAAATAAAATCCTTAAAAAACACAGATAAATGTGTGTAGATAAATAATGTAAAAATAAACCAAATACTTGTATATAAACCAAGTACGTATATAAATAATACATACTTACTTACATCATAAAATAATGTTCAAAGGTAATCAAAATAAAGAAATAAAAACAACATGATGAAAATAACTAAAAAGATCTTACACACTGCAGGGATAGTGGGTTCGCAATTAACAATTCGATTTAGTTTTTTTTTTCTAAAATACATTTAGTAAATTGACCTAAGGACAATTGGAAATTATCCGCGTCTGAAAGAATTAAAGTTTTTTTTTTGTTATTGCATTTGTGTTATATTGTTCCACAATACACATCCCAGAAAATAACACCAACACATAAAACAGATTTAGAAAGGGATAAGTCTAAACTGACTCTTTACATTTAAAAGTTTACTATAATGTACTCATATATATATAATATACACATTAAAAAAAATTACATTGTTTTTTCAACTGGGACTATTTCTAAATAAATCCCCAATTTGACATTTTTTTAATGATCTTGACCATTTATTGCCTAGCCTTGGGGGATTTTAATAGAACTAATTACCTATCTATTCTTCATTGTTTTGATATTCCATCCTTTAATTTTTCTACATAAGCCTTTAACAGCTTTTGACGTAAGTATTCAATCTATTTTTCCAAATCTGACCCATCAGAAGCCGGCAGTTCTCTTCAAATCGTCAGCCCGGCTCATCTGCTGGCGACCTCCGTTGCTCTTTCTCAATCAAGGACGACATTCGACGATGCCGTGATTCCAACAAGGTCATCTGTAAGTCATACCACGTGTAATGCATAGTTCACTTGTTGTAAGAGATTTTAATCGGTTATTCATTTTCCTTATTCGCTATTTATGTATATGTAAATCATCTCAATAATGCTGTCGCTTAAGCCAAGATTGAGTTTACGAGTCTGAGCAATGCTTTTAGAAAGGTGCCAAATACGATTGTGGTCATAGTATATATATTGTGGTTATCATTAAAACAAAGTAATCTGGCATCACGAATAAGCAATAAAATTGAATGTTGGAAACTTGAATTAAATAAGAATATCAAACATTAATTTATTTAAAAAAAAAAAGACAAATTGAAACCTTGAAAATCTAATATATAAAATTCTCGTGTCACGGTGTATGTTACCATACTCCTCCGAAACGGCTGGACCAATTTTGATGAAATTTTGTGTGCTTATCTGGTAGGTCTGAGAATCGACCAACATCTATTTTTCATACCCTTAAAAGTAAAGGGTGTTCCACTCCGAAGAAAATTATTTTCCCCATACATTTTGTATGGAATGAATTCTCCTATTTTGAAAGAACTGCAGAAATATTGTAAGGGGTATAATATTGAACTGTGAACCGGGGAAGGGGGGAAAGGAACTCAGGAAGGGGGGTTAGCGGGACGAGGGAAGGGGAGAAGTGGAGTGGGGAGAGGGAGAGGGAACGCGAGAGGGGAAAGGATACGCAGGGAGAAACAATTTAGATCAAGGTATGGTATACGCAGGGAGAAACAATTTAGATCAATTCAGCTAATAAGTTGACAACAGTTTTTGATTCTGAGGCGGTACGAAGTTCGCCGGCTCAGCTAGTATTCTTATAATTTTCAAAATACATATTATAACCGTTTATAAAGATGACCATGATTATTGTGTGGTGGCACCCGATTTTTGGTGTCAGTGAATTATTGGCAATCAATGGAAAAATAATGGAAACATTAATTTATCCACGTACTATTAAATTATTTTTTTCCACAAATTTCTGTATACGACAAACTCGTATAATCTATCCTCGCCGTGCCCTTCTCGTAATAACCCGTGGAGCAATAAACTGTTTTATGAATATTACCCTGATACTTGTCCGCATAATGATGAATTCAAACGAAGGTACGTACTACAAAATTTATATTGGATGGACATTTTGTCCGGTCTCCAAGGAAAAAAATTGAAATCATTTTAAAATTCCAACGAGACAACCCGAAATTAGGCAACGGTGATAAGAGGTAATGACTGAATAAGGAAACGAACAGTGCACAACAACAAATCACGGATGCACAGCCGAAATATATAGGATAATATAACAGGATAATGACGTAACAGGAAAACGTATAGTACAATCACAGATGCACAGCCGAAATATCTAGAATAAATAATGTGACAATGAAAATGAAAGGAAAAGGTACAGTGCAATCACAAATGAACCGCCGAAATATCTAGAATAATATAAAGTGAATTGACATAACAGATAATGGTATAGTTCAATCATAAATGCACAGCCGAAACATTTTTAAGGAGAAAGACTGTTTTCTAAATTTTAACCAAAATTAGAAGAGAATTTTAAATGATACGACGATCTCCATTGTGTTTTCAAGATTCAATTTCCCTTTTTTAGCGCAAAATTTATTTTAAACCCTCAGGCCTCTGGCATATTCTGTCAGATGGTCTGATTATTTCCGTTTCGCAATAAAATCCAAGAAACTAAATATTTCTGAAAACAAAAACAATAAAAACTGGTATTGAAAGGAGATAAAATGCGCTTTCAAATTTTAATACTACAAATACAATTTTTGAAATATAAATTTTTTTAACGCAAATATTCAATGTTTTAAAAATGGCTCACCGTATTTTTTGTAACTAAAATTGGTGAAAACTAAAAAAAGAATAACACAATTTATTTGACAAATGTATAATAATTGTTAGTAGTCACTTTTTAAACGACTTCGAAAAGGAGGAGGTTCTCAATTCGACTGTATTTTTTGTCGTTTCATTTGAAAATGTTTTGAAAAGTTTCAAATCGCGGTTGTAAACTTAGTTTCAAAGAGGTGTAATTTTTAATTATACAGTTACTTTTGGAATTAAATATAAATAACGGTGTTTTTTTTCTTTCTAGCACCGTTTAGATCATATTTTTAACCATGACAATAAGGGAAGTACAACTATTTCTATGAGACCCATATGAGTCATTCCCAAAAGCGAAGAAATTAGCGTGAGGGGTTAAACGACATTTTAATAATTAATAGATATTTGTTTGGAAGGTGAATCGTTGTTTGCTAAGTTTGAAGTTCCTTACAAAAAATCCTTAATCCTTACCTAAAAACAACTTTTGAAAATGTTGTAGGTAATTAATTTCAGTGAGCTCTGGCGTCATGAAATTTCCGTAACCTCACTTCTTATTTTTTTTGTGCATGCTTTGTACGAGTATGTCTGTTCCATTTTGAGCTTTGAAGCAAAGTTATATAAAATTTGGTACAATATGGTGTTTTTTTTCCGTTATTTGTTTTTGGGGTGTTATGCCGTGTTGCGCTACCTCCTTCTTTAGCCAAAGTTACGGACAGCGTTACAGGGTCCATCATCAGGGCAGATGTGTGCACCCCAAAAACAAATAACATTAATACTTTTGGCCGTGAAAATCTAAAAACATATCATGGTGTTTGTTCAAAAGCATATTTTTAATGTATTGAGAAGTTTTACAGTCGAACGAACCAAGGTAGAACCGTTTGCCAAATATGCTCACCAGGCCGTTATCTGAGTGTTTTGGTTTTTATTATTAACTTTATATACGAAAATGCTTCCAAATGCCATACCAGACCATCTTGTCACTCCTTGAACTATGAAAATAAAAAGACTCCAATATAATATTTTGTTGTGGTATACTTTTGTGCACATGTCCATATTACTAAGTGTATCTCATTCGATTCAATTATTCTTACCTGGCACTCGGCAGGCAATTTCAATTTATTTTCACTAGCGCTACTCGAGTTTCTGCAGCGTGGATTGCCGCGTCTAAGACTAGCGGATTTACAAAAGTGCTAAACAGTAACTAGCGAAACGTCAGTGCTAACAGCCCCTAACTTACCTTCCTGGACGCAGATCGCTAGCCTGATTTACACCGTGGAGTTTTGCCAAGCACTTGTCTAAAAAAACACGTATGTAGGTTCAATTTTCAGGAAAGCCATATTTTGACTGAAGACAAACCAATAGCATTCAATATCTAAAATGTATTAATTGTATCTAAAGGTTTTTTCATTGAATTACCTCTAACATAAATATTTTACCACTTACAACCTAAAGAGACCATGTTGCGTTTTTTGTGCGTTTTTTGTTTTTTGGAAATTATCGTTTAAAACGCTTATCTCATGGAAATTGTAGATCTGTGTACAAAAAAGTCACTACATGGTTCGTGTTACTAAAATTATATCATTTCTTGTAATATAATATACCCATAACCGTACAGCGAGTTCTGTAAAACTTTAGTTTATAAATACATTTATGAAATTTACAATTGAACCACATGAATCAAAGCCAGTCGTCAAGACGTAAAAAGAGCCTCGATTCGGAAATAATTAATGGAAAGCTGAAAAGTGTTATAAGCGCCTTATTTTAGTTCTGTTATGAATATACGAAGTTTTTCCCCACCCACCCACTCACTCTGGATTCGGCGCCATTGTGGAAATATGTAAGACGTCGAAATTACGTTTTTAGCGAAATTCTCGGTGAAAATTGATTTTATAGAAAAAAAATATATTATTTATTTATTTAACGCCCAAAGGGCTTTTACATTTTGGTAGTACAAATAATTCATGACAGATTATTTTTAAACATATACAGAAATAATAAAAATAAAATTTGATAAAAAAGCACACAAGTCATAAAAATACAAAAATACAGCGATTTCATAGGTTTTCAGAAAAAAGATAGGTTTAGGAATAATTTTGGAATAAGTTTTTCACAAGATCAACAAATTTCGCCAAGTTTATGCTAAATATGTCAATACCACCTAAGTACTGATTTCCCATAGTGTGAAATCGTTGTATCGGAGAGTGGGCAATGTAGTTCCGCTTATGAATGCTATAGTAGAATAGTGTATTTTGTCGTGTAGTTACTGTCGGTAAGTTTATTAGTTGCAGTAGTTCGCAACAGTCAAATTTAGAGTTAAGTATTTTGAATAAAAATGTTAAGTCGTTTATTTTACGTCTGTCTTATAGTGTGTGTATTTTTAAAATATTTAATAATAAATTATATTTCAAGTCTTGTAGTGGGATATTTAATTTAAAATTTATAAAACGCAGAAATTTTTTTGTATTCGCTCAATGTTATTAATGTGAATTTTGTAAGATGGAGACCAAACTACCGAGTTATATTCCATTAGGCTTCTAACTAGAGATACATATAATAATTTAATGATTTGAATGGAATTAAAGTTTTTGGTTGTTCTTAATACGAAGCCTTGTGTTTTCATACCTTTGTTTACAATTTGGTGGATATGATTGGCGAAACTTAGTTTTACAACGTTATTAAATTTTTTAATTTTAAGGTATTTTTAAAGTATTTTTACATTTTTTAAATGAAGTGTTGGGGGATTGTGTATTTTGGGGTCGCCTTCAATTTTTTCACCGCTGCAAAGCAATGTGAACAATTCCATCCAATTTTTTCGTTTTTTCAAAACACCACAATTATTTCATCAACTACAATGTACTCCACGAGTGGTAGATACTTTCAGAATCGCCCTAGTGCATGATCGTCATTAAGCATCAAAAAGCTGCTTTAAATGGCTTTATTTATTTATTTTATTTTGCAGAAACAAACCGTACATAATTACATAGTAGAAAATAGTTCCAAAGTTATAAAATTTAACACAATAATTGGTACCAATGGCATGTCGCTGTTATATACTTATGTTTTTATGTGATAAATTACACATTTTACCTAAATTAAGTTAGTAAATTATTGAAGGAGAGAGGTGTGTGTGAGTGTTTGTATGTGTTTGTATGCGCGTGTATGTGTGTGGATGTGTGTGAGCCGTATTAGGTGACCAGATCTGAATATCCCTAATTCCCAAACTTTTCATTACTTATTTTCAATTTCAAACACAAATTTATGCCCTCTCTGATGTCCGTTTTTGTAAAAACGATAAATTTGATGGCAATTTTGCGTGACTTAACACTTTTTTGTGGTCCAAACAAACGTTTTGTGTTTATATATTTAATTAGACATGCTCATTGATAAAGAGATAACAATATTGACCACCTGTTGAAGAGAAAATGATCCACTGTCATAGAAATTGTTGACGTTAAAGTGTTTTCCCTGATGTTATTTATTTAGTGAAATGAGTTAAAATCATACGATTTTAATGAATTAATGTTTTTATTTCACATTTCATAAATAAGACACATTTTTATTTCATTTTCGTGAAGCATCTGCATTCTATTGCCATTCTTCAAATACCCTAATATAATTAATAAAGTAAAGAAAATTATTTATTCTCCACTTCTCAGTATGTTTACAAGACCTAAACAATATAACATATTTTAATACGTCAGTAGCATTTAAAATTAAGAAAATTATTAAAAAAATTAAGAACTCATTAACGATGTGGGGACAACAGATTTCAAATTACCCCACAAAATAGAGAATCCACTATCAGCTTGTATCAATTATTTACTCAGTTAATCCGTTTAATCCGTAATAAATCATATTAGGCAATCAATTCGGTGGGGGTAAATAGAATTATATAAATAAGTCTATCAAAGTGGTCCAACCATAGTTTGAAAATGGTACAAAGATACAAGCTGAAACAGCTGTCATAATAATATAAAAATTAACTAAAATATTTGCATAACTTAATAATAACTTAATAATAACTTTATTAAATTTTATTTAAAATATTTTGTAAATCAACGAATTAAACACAAACAATTAAAACAAAAACAATTAATATCTACATTTTACATATATGTATACCCGAGATTAACGCCTTCTGAACAACGAAGACGAGCTGAACACATGAAACTAAAAACTATTTTACAATTTGATTGCATACTATACTTGTCAAACTCTATTCATAATATGAACATTCAAACGTCTTCCCTAACTGTATCACAGGCCTACCAGGCGTGAAATTCCACACCTTTACGTACAGCGTGACGCGCTGAATTCTAACATTCTCCAGGCAAAATAATAACATATAGTTCCAACCCACCCCTTCTTGGCACGAGTTACTCTAACTGTGATAAATGGCAGTGCTCACAACTTGTT
Organism: Limnephilus marmoratus; assembly: GCA_917880885.1. Classification (NCBI taxonomy): domain Eukaryota; kingdom Metazoa; phylum Arthropoda; class Insecta; order Trichoptera; family Limnephilidae; genus Limnephilus; species Limnephilus marmoratus. The sequence goes on from OU862908.1 coordinate 43,650,818, forward strand.
ATCTGGCCACTGAATAAAGGCTATCACATGATAGCCATTTGGTCTGCTGAAAATAATATGCGGCCGGCGCGCTTCAAATTTATGCGCTGAGGTATAATCAGATTTCGGTTTGAATCATTTTGGTTAGGAACGATTTTATGTAGCCCAGAGATAAAAATTCAGTTACAATGTTTTTTTTTTCAAAAATTCGTAACATTATGTACTCAATGTTTTAGAATTACGTTCCAACTAAATATTTTCATGTTTTAAATGTGGTGTAAATTTTATGCAATTGGTAAACAACCATTTATGTATGGTCAAACTTTTAGAATAATAAAATGAAAATTTTAAATCTACATTGGATGGATAGATATAATAATATTAATAATAAATTATAATAGCCTTTATTCGGACAGTAATTACATTACATAATTTATAATATTTATAAATTTATAACACTTACCATGCATCGACTCACTGTTTGTATGTCACTAGTTGACAAAGGCCTCCTCGAACTGTCGCCATTTCTCTCTTCATTAGCAAATGTTGTCGATGTATCTCCTGCGGCTTTGATGTCGTCAACCCACCGTCTAAATGGTCTACCTCGTTTTCTCTTCTTGTCACTTTGTGAACCAATTCATGACTAATTTTGACCATTTTTCACTTCCTCTGATTATGTGGCCTGAACACTTCCACTTTTTTGGATAGATATACCTACTTACACTAATTTTCTATTGCGCAAGCTTCAAAGTTCTCATTGAATTTCCTATGTATTTTAATGCGTGCTATTTATTTCTTGTTTTTGAAAATGGAGTAAAAAAGAGTACTGCATTATAATATGAGTTTGAGATGTGTAAATAATCTCAAACCCTCTGAGCCTAATACTCACAGATATGATTATGAAAACTCTACTTGCGCGAACATAATATCACAAGGAATGGCATAAAGAAAAAACTCCAGGGAAAATAACAGATCCACCAACCTTGTTTTGTAGTTTTTGTAGCTTGGAAGCCTCCGTAACTTTATCCAATCAATAGTTAAATTCAATCAGTGCAATCATTTTGTGACTTGAAAATTTGCACAAGAGATGAGATTTGTCAATTAATACATAACTCATAAATTTTTCACAATGACAAGAAAATTTTCCAAAAAACAGACGATGTCAGTTATTTTCTTGTTTTGATTCTATTTTTAAAAACAATCCATTTAGGTGTCTCTGTTAAATCCAAAGAGTGGGTAAGTACCGTCCTTGTGATATAAGTATATTTATTTAAATTTTCTAACAAACAAAACATATTGCAATGCTTAACCAAGTAGGTACCATTTTAGAAACTAGATAGATACCTTTAAAATTTTTGTATTTTCCATACGCTTTAATAATTTTATAAATTGGAATAATATAATTTCAAACACGAAAAAAGTTGGAAACAAAACATATTTTTATTTAAGGAATCTCTAAGAAAACTCTCAATTCACTTTTATCTCGTTCATACAATAAAAAAAAACTATACGAAAATTATTATGATAATTCCCAGAGTATAACCAAAACAAAATACATTTGTGTATTAATTTTTGAGCAATATGAAGTTCCGATAATTTTAATAAATTTAAAAAGTTTTGTATTAGGTTTACGTATAATTTAGGCATTCAATTGGAATACCTACTCTTTTTTGCATATCTTAAGAATTTATTTTAGATTCTTTCAATCGTGTGTGAATAAACTTTGTAATTTGGAGACCAAACTGTGGAAACATATCTTTTATTATTATTTATTATCGCTCTAGTGGGCTTTTAAATGAAAAAAATAACAATTGATTACAGTTTTTATACTCAGTATGACTTCTATTTGACATGATTTCTAAAGTTTGATAATTATTTATTTATTTATAAAGGAATACCTCATTTAGTCATCTGATTAGACTACTACTACCTTAAGCCTCATAACACCCCAAGTGGGTATGCCACAGCCTCACTAGCGGACTACTCTCCCGACGCGCGACGGTTGGGAGTAGCTGAGGTATTCATCTAAAAAAAACATATCCTAATTAACTTATGTAGAATCCACAGAAAGGTGTCTAAGAACCACTTCACTCGTTAATTATCTTAGTAATACTAATGAACATACTAATCCAAATATTTTGAGAGGTAGGGCCAAATTAATGAATGTTTCACGCCAGATATTTCACTTTAATATTCCCACCCACGAGGCGTAGGTTCTTGACTGAATAATTAGCTCATCTTCGTGATATGTTCCGCTCAGCCGCACCATTAATAAAGATCTGATAACATTATGGTGCGTGTCACTTGCAACTGAGAGTGGTTGCGCGAGGAGAGCCTTAAAAGAGACGCCATTTATCTCGGGCGGAAAGGGACAATGGGATGGGGATGGGAGAGGGCGAGGGAGACGAAATTACGATGATCGCGATTCGGGATGGTAGACAAACTAATTATGAGAACAGCCAAATCCATTACACGTGTGTGACTGAGCAATGATCATTTATTTCACGAATGCATTACCATTTACGACGTTGATTTCCAGGTTAGTATAATGCCTCATCTTAAAAAAATATTTAAATGCAAGTAAATCTAATTACAGAGCATAGAAACCAGCCAAAGCATGTCTAACTATAAATCCGTGAGTGTTGAGCTCTAGTTCCTAGTTAAAATTTTCACAGTTTTTCCGTCTTAAATATCTTTATCACAAATTCATTTCCAATTTCAAACTGCACAATACAACCACCATTTTGGGTGATCCATAAATCTCGAAAATTTTGGTTTGTTTTCGAAAATATTAATCGGAAAAAGAATATTGAAAGTCGATCGAATGCGGGTAAGTAACTAGTGGTCCGTATTTTTAGCAGCTAGCCCAATTCTATCATAGCTTGGAATCAATATACAAATTGTCAGTCGAGGGAGGTGAGACATGAAAATTAACTAGTCGGATTCATTTTTTACATTAGTTCCACCCAGCAGGCCCTGAGGAAAACAATTTCTCTCAGTGTCTATCATCTTTGGCATTGCTGCATAGAGAGTTTTTTGTTAGGGAGAGGAAGGAGAGGAAGGAGAGGAAGGAGAGGAAGGAGAGGAAGGAGAGGAAGGAGAGGAAGGAGAGGAAGGAGAGGAAGGAGAGGAAGGAGAGGAAGGAGAGGAAGGAGAGGAAGGAGAGGAAGGAGAGGAAGGAGAGGAAGGAGAGGAAGGAGAGGAAGGAGAGGAAGGAGAGGAAGGAGAGGAAGGAGAGAAAGGAGAGAAAGGAGAGGAAGGAGAGGAAGGAGAGGAAGGAGAGGAAGGAGAGGAAGGAGAGGAAGGAGAGAAAGGAGAGAAAGGAGAGGAAGGAGAGGAAGGAGAGGAAGGAGAGGAAGGAGAGGAAGGAGAGGAAGGAGAGGAAGGAGAGGAAGGAGAGGAAGGAGAGGAAGGAGAGGAAGGAGAGGAAGGAGAGGAAGGAGAGGAAGGAGAGGAAGGAGAGGAAGGAGAGGAAGGAGAGGAAGGAGAGGAAGGAGAGGAAGGAGAGGAAGGAGAGGAAGGAGAGGAAGGAGAGGAAGGAGAGGAAGGAGAGGAAGGAGAGGAAGGAGAGAAAGGAGAGAAAGGAGAGGAAGGAGAGGAAGGAGAGGAAGGAGAGGAAGGAGAGGAAGGAGAGGAAGGAGAGGAAGGAGAGGAAGGAGAGGAAGGAGAGGAAGGAGAGGAAGGAGAGGAAGGAGAGGAAGGAGAGGAAGGAGAGGAAGGAGAGGAAGGAGAGGAAGGAGAGGAAGGAGAGGAAGGAGAGGAAGGAGAGGAAGGAGAGGAAGGAGAGGAAGGAGAGGAAGGAGAGGAAGGAGAGGAAGGAGAGGAAGGAGAGGAAGGAGAGGAAGGAGAGGAAGGAGAGGAAGGAGAGGAAGGAGAGGAAGGAGAGGAAGGAGAGGAAGGAGAGGAAGGAGAGGAAGGAGAGGAAGGAGAGGAAGGAGAGGAAAGACAGGAAGATCTGGGAGGAAAAAATAAGGACTGGGTAGCAATCTGGGGTCGGTGTGTTAGGAGTGATGGACGTTTTAATTCATCCCTCCCACTGCGGTGCAAGGCGATGGGTTGAAAGAGTCCTGCTGGAGAGGTAAAAGGGTCTCCCTCAGTCAGGTGGGCAGAAGCACCCGCCACCAGGACCTGGATAATCCAACAGAATAAAATAATGATCTAAAGAAAGTTTTTAAGAATAAACAGACAATGAACGGGCGTAGTTCACGGTTCCGCGACTTTTCATCCCACGACAAAATATCCCCGACAAAATATTCTCCGACAAAGTTTCCTACGGACACGAACACATCCCCCTAAAAAATATCTACTAAAACCTAACCTAACCTAACCTAATATAAAAATGGATAAAAATAATACAGACATCCTATAAAGACAATAAATTATTGCTTATCCGTATTATCTTTGTCCCGTTTAACTATTTTTGTACAATAATTTATTGTCCCTATACGATGTCTGTATCAGGAATATTACGGATATTTACATCCGTATCCGCATTAATTCAGACATCTGCATCCGCATCCGCAGATTTGAACGTCTAATAATCCGCATCCGCGGATGTCAAAATGTTTGCATCTGCAACAACCCTGGTCTGCATTATTTTTTTCCATTTTTTTGTTAAGTTAGGTTAGGTTAGGTTAATAGATATTTTGATGGGTTATGTTTTGTCCGTACGATATTTTGTCGGATGATGTTTTGTCGGGGATATTTTGTCGCGGGATGAATGCGCACGTGTGCTCGGGTTCAGATCTGTGGTACTTACACATATCTCCCTCGTGACGTACATTCCAAAATACGGCTTGGTCCTGTATCATACTTTTAGAATTATTTAAAAGGTGTCCACTATTAAGTCCTTGTTGTATTCCTATAGCTTGAATTTCATTAAAAATATATTTGAATTACTGCCAAGTTATTGATGTAATAAATAAAGACCATAGGCGGTCAAATCTCATCGTAGATTACTGTTTACAAAAAATCTTATGCCTTGGTATATTTACTAAATGACTGGAATAATTTGTCGTTCGATCAAAACTGTCTTCTGTGCGCAGCAAATGACGTACCTATCCCAAAATACTCCGGACACAAACTGAGATTAAGCTCGTTTGACCAATTAAGTGTGATGAATGGCTGACCCAAACAGTCAATAGTGAAGTGGTCATAATGTTAATTTATGTTGTAATACATTCCCTTACACTTCTGATGTTTTAATATTTTTTTTATTAGGAAGAGACTTTAAACCTCAAGATTTTTGGTAGAGGAGAAGTGGCATGGATGAGCCGGATTTTGAAGGAGCTGATAGTTCCCATACAGTATTAACAATGAATGTTAATTTTTTGTATCATTAGGTAGTACTGTCAACAGAGCATCCGCAGTCATCTGAGAGTTGGAAGGCAAAAAGTAAAAATTTAATTCTTTATTACCGGTATTTGTAATTAGATAGATTTCCCTTTTCGTTTTCGAGAAACGTATTCAAAGGTGATATCGATATAATAGGATGTAACATTTATTACCCCAGATGCAATGAAAGATCCAATGCACGTTTGTTGACATTATAAGAAGCGAGCTGGAGTATGCTAGTGGTGTATGAACTCCACACCAAACAAAATATATAAATATGCTGAAACAAACCCAGAAAAAAATCTTCTATTACATCATGAATTATTCAAAAAACAAATTAAGTCCCTTAAATTGGATAATGACATATTGTACCCCTAATGTTTACCCTTTATGTGATTAATTAATTTACCCTTAATTAAACAGCAATATTTAATATTAAAAAAAATTGTATTGATATTGTCCTTATACAAGGTGGGGCAAAAGTAATCATCCGATGTTTTTTTGCTGTAATTTTTTTATTAAATGAAAAACTTTGGTTCTGGTTGTGAAATTTGTTTATTTAATCCATTAGAATTTATTCCATCATGTCGAGAAAATGATATCGGCCAAGTGACCGCCGCCAGAGTTGATGACCATACGGGACCGTTTTATGGCATTTTCCATCACCCTTGCCATAACTTTGGGCGACAGGTTCTCGAATTCTTTGCGACTATTCTCCATAAGGGCTTCAAGAGTCTGAGACTTGATGACGTAAACCCGCGACTTAAAAAAAAAACCATAAAAAGAGGTCTGGAACGGTTAAAGAGGGTGATCTGGCCGGCCAGTGCAAATCACCAAAACGAGAGATTAGGTGACCCGGAAATTCTTCCTTCAGAATATCGGTTGTGGCTCGAGCAGTGTACGCCATTGCACCGTCTTGTTGTAACCACATGTTCTCCAGTCCCAATCCATCCAATTGAGTACGAAAAAAATCGGTAATCATGGCTCTGTAGCGCGCGCCGTCCACAGCCGTCGTTTGGCCCGCGGCGTTTTAAAAAAATGGCCCGATGACTCCTCCAGCGTAAACAGCACACCACGCAGTAACTTTGAGAGGGTGTAATCGCTCTTCGTGGGAGATACTCGGATTTTTGGTGTCTCGGAAATGATTATTTTGTTTATTCACGTAACCGCTATTATGGAAATGAGCTTCATCGTTCATGACAATTTTCGATGAAAAACCGTCAACCTTTTCGTTGAGATTCGGGATGACTTGAGGGTAGGATATCCGCGTTTGGCGATCAACAGCTACCAGCTGATGCACTGTCTGCACTTTGTAAGGGAACATCTTCAAATCTTTCACCAAAATTTTGCGTAGGGACCGCCGGCTAATGCCCAATTGCGTAGCACGTCGTCTGGTTGATGTTCCGGGCTCATGTTCGACATCTTGGGCAACAGCAGCGATATTCTCAGCAGAACGGCTGCTCCGGGGCAGGCCAGCCTTGGGAACATCTCGTGTTGTCCCAGTCTCTTCAAGGCGAGTGGCCAAACGCCGCAGTGTTTGTCCAGTTGAAGTCGGACGGCTAGGAAATCTGCGACGAAATTCACGCTGCGCCAACACAACCGACGAATTGTTGCGCAAAATATGGGACCAATTATTCCGCGTTCTTGCGGAGTAAACCTATTCATGACTTGCCGATTTGTATTTTGCGTTTGTTTACTTCACAAATGTCAAAACCGAATTGACATTTGTCGCCATTTGCAAAAGTTATAGCGTTTTACAATAGGATGATTACTTTTGCCCCACCTTGTATAACTATTTTTGTCTAAATTGTGTACCTACCTAAGATATTTATTTCATTGGTTTTTTGAAAATTGTTTACATAATGAACATTATTATTATTTTTTTGCATGTAAAATACTCCTCCCATAAACACGAGCTCCTAGAGCTCAACTTATGGAGTAGTAGAATAAAACATGAATTATTTATGTAATCTTTATGTAATCTTTATATAAATTTATGTAATCTTGCATATATTATCATTGTTATGTATAAACAAAAATCTTGAAATAAATAAATTTAAAAAAAAAATTAAAAAATCTACATTACAAGTTCATGAAAAGATTTAGCATAGAAAACAAGACATTTTGCGAATCTTGCAATATAGTGCATATTGTTTTAATATGGTTGTTAACTCCTTTTGAAATTCCTGCTTATTCCTATTTACATTCATTTTAGTGTTTACATACATAATTTCTTTTTTCTCAGTTTCATTTTTCATGCTTATTTGTTTATTTTATTTAATTTATGTGTTGTTATTTACTTTTTACCTTAACTTATTATTTATCTTTTTTTGTTATTTTACATTATGGAATGTATTGCATTGCACCTCTCCTGCATACATTCTGGAATAAACTTTTATTATTATTATTATTATTATTATAACGTGCCTGAAAACTTCAGCCGTAATCATCACCACGAATTCTAGCACAGAATAGCATGACAAGAGGAATGGTGAATTAATGAAATTTCTAAAACAGTAAGTTTTCGTACATACATTTAATTACTCTTTATGATCTTAAAACTTATTTGTGGTTGGTACCTATCTTCACAAATGTTAGGAATGTTAAAATAAGACGTTTTAAATTAATGAAGACAATATTAGCGATACTCAATCAATAATCTGGAACAGAAAAATCAGTAAAAGTTACGGTCACATCTTGGAGTTCTAGTTCTCGAACCCACCTGGATTCGATTGAGTTTCGTTAATTTTGCCTTCATTAATTCAAAATTACAATTTGAGGTTTTACTCATTAAGTTAACTAACCGGTCGGTGGCTGTGTGGGCGTCACGTTTGGGTCCCACCCGGGCGTCGCGTGTTCGATTCCTCGGCTGGCTAGGTCCTCCATTTCAACACAAGAAATATTTTCCGCTTGTATGGTGGGAGTAGGAATTTTTCAAACATTGTTGGGTTATTCGTAACCCGGGAATATTTGTCTTTCTTTAAAAAAAAAATTAATAAATAAAATATATCTAAGTATATAAAAATAAATAAATAAAAATAGCAATGGATGACTAATCTGTTGTACAATAAACAACATCTCAAATAAATTATTTTGGGTTAGGTTTACAATATTATTTTAATTATTATATCAAAAACAAAAATATTTTTGAAGGAAGATGAGAACAAGGTATCCATTATCTATCAGTGGGTTTTTTCAATTCTCCGGACGCGTGGGATGCTCGCTGTAAACTCGATTTCTCCAATACCTGCGGTCTAAACTCTCTCCAATCCGCTCCATAGGCCACAATTAAGATGAATGGTTCCAATCTATCCGCCTTAGTGCACAAAGCATCCTCGCTAAGCTACGAAGCGCCACACAGCCTAACTGCTGAATCTGAATTTGATCAAGTACGTACACCAAACTAAAACAGGATTCAATTCGTGTTTGCGAAAATTTCTTTCTTTGGTTTAAGCGGAAAAAATATCACGTTTCATTTGATATTTTTGCACAAGCAAATCATTTTAAAGTGTTGTTACGTTACGGAATTGATTCCCGTGCGAGCTAATAGCGAATTGACCCCTTGCACAGGCCCTCCGCCCCCCTTTCCCCGCACCGCTCGACACAAGTAGCCAAGCGCCAAGCGGCTCCCCGCATTCATTCCCCAACCGGGCCTCGGGCGAACAACAAGTGCGTCCTAGCGGGTGCGCTAGGGCGCCCGCCGTAAACTGACTTCGCGATGTTTATTTTAATTGTGCATTGTGCTCCAGAGGCTCCCGCCTCCTCAATACCTGTCTGCCGACCGCCTATCTCCTGCTTGTGAGTACCAATGAACCTTGCTACCCCTATGTGTGCTAAGAACTGACATTTAAATTCACTAAACACGAGTAGAGAGAGTTGAGAGAGGCTCCCCCGTTATGATAGAATTAATTAGAGATAGCCAAATACTCATGTGTGTAGTGCCGATGCTGGCCTTTTGTAGAACCCTGTTCACCTTTAAATGAATAAAACCCTTTTTCGTGCATAACTACTGTGTTCTGATTGAGGAAGGAGACCTGGAGATTTTGAGGAAAGGAAGGGGAGTAGGAATTTACAAGCGAACCACAAACACTCGCCCTGGGTTTAAGAGGAACCTTGCTCGCGCCGGCTGTGTGAGCTAGCCGCTGGCCTGTTTATTGCATGTCCTTTCAAGGTTTTGGGTTTGGCTTTGGCCGCAAGTAGCGCCAATGCTAGCACTGTCGCCCGACGTGTGGCAGTTTTTTTTTCCTCCCTCTTCACGATCCCACAGTCTCGTTCTTCAATCAGAAATTGTTTAAACTTTATAATGTATAATGTTTTGTCTCGTTATTCCCAATTTGTCTAGCATTTCCATCAAGAACCCCGGCGCGATTGTAACTTCGAATTGCAATTTAAATTATCACGGGCACGATTCCTTCATTTTCGAGTCGTCACTCGACAAAACATTATCACCGGTATTCCTACGTAAAGTGCTCAACCAAGAAAGTTGCCGTCGTGAATAATATAGTGTTTACAAGTGTCGACCGACTAAATTTGCTAGTTTCAAATACAAGATTAATAGTGGAAATGTACACAAATATTTAAAACAAAGTTATTCAACAATTAAAATCCTGTATATGATAAACCAATTACCCGCTTCGTTTCCCGAAAGTTAATTAACCAGTTTTTATTAATAAACTTATTCCGCAGAGTGCTGGTCTGTATTTGATATCGACATATTCTGCGGGTAGGGGACTATTTCGCAAAATACTGGCCTGTATATATAACGGCATATTTTGCAGCTTAAGGGAAACAAGTGGATTAAATTCTTTCTACCTTTTGACAATTGGGCATTTTTTTTGTACTTCTGTCGTCCGTTTCTCCCTTTTTCTTGCGCACCTATCATCTTTCATAAAGAAACAGACGACATAATTCGAAAAATGCCTAGTTCGCGTTGACGTCGATTCCTCGAAAGCTAACATTACAACCGTATACAATATCTGTATATAACTTGTTATGACGAAAGGAAGTTGGCGTGTAAATACCAATATTTGGTGAAGCTCAAATCAGGCTACAGTCTAGCCACGTAAATAAAAAAAACTATTCCCCAAGACATTGTTGAATTTTTCAAACAAATACTTCCACGAAAACTCGTATAAAAGAAAAATATTTCTTTCCTTTCTTAAGAATTCCCCTTTGGAAAGCTAATGGAAATATTCAAAAACATGTTCGTTTGAGGCGAACCTCGTTTCCGTTTTTTTATTTTTTCTTTTTTCTTTTCCGGACTTTTGCAAATTTGCAAACCTTTTTCAAAAACATCGGAATAAATTCTAAAAACGTGTTCCATTAAGGTGAATCCCGGCCTGTGAAATTTTCATATCCGGACTTGGAAAATTTTCAACAAATTTCCAAAACATCTGGATTTTTTCACAAAATCACGTTTTTTAAGGGAAACCGCTGCCCAAATTTTTCTCGTTTTTGGACTTAAAAAATTTTCAACAAATTTCCAAAACATCTGGATTTTTTCACAAAATCGCGTTTTTTAAGGGAAACCGCTGCCCAAATTTTTCTCGTTTTTGGACTTTGAAAAATTTTCAACAAATTTCCAAAACATCTGGATTTTTTCACAAAATCACGTTTTTTAAGGGAAACCGCTGCCCAAATTTTTCTCGTTTTTGGACTTTGAAAAATTTTCAACAAATTTTCAAAACATCTGGATTTTTTCACAAAATCACGTTTTTTGAGGCAAACCCCTGCCCAAATTTTCAAATAAACCAAACACTTATAAAAAAAAAAACGTTTTTTTTCTTTCAAAAAACTTTTTGTAAAAAAAAATACGTCCTCAGTGGTCAATCTCTGCCCAATTTCTTTCCAATTGCGAGTCTAGTTCTCACTTTTTCCAACATAAGGTCACTCTTATACGATCTTATACACCATGGAAGTTCCTCAAGTTACGCTGGGTATAATACCGCACATTTTCACTTCAAGAAAGAAAGAACTACTACAGGCCCTGATAAATAGAAAGATTTCTCCTAAGAATAAATCCAAAATGCCTTACTGTGACGGAATCAGTAAATTCCATCACATCAAGTTCTCAGGCGTTATCAAATTGGCAAAACATGCATCTTGTTAACCCTGATCATCATTACGCCCCTGACCTCTCTTGGCCAGTCGTCAATCAGTGCGATCCGGTCTCTTTAGAAGTCTTATAATTCTTGTCATAAGTGACGTGAGTTACATGTAAATATTAAATGTAAATAATCACCCATATGGGCATTCGTAAGGAAATCCTTACACCCGAAGGCACATTAATGTCAACGGTAGCCTAACTCCTGTACATTCTTTTTCTTTTTGCATAATTTTATATGTTCTTGTACATCCTGCGTGCCTTGCCTGCTGTACCACAAGAGCACCTCTTGGGGCACCGTTTTCATACTTGTATGCATCCTCTTCCTGAAATTGATCACTTCGGGAAAGGGCCTCCTTTTCCTCCTACCATCAACGGTTCCGGAAAACTCTTGCTCCAAGACGTCGCTTTCCTTTTCACAATTCTTGCAGCATCCGCGCGTTTTTTTTCTCACCTCATCGCCTCATCTTGTCATATCACCTTTTTTTAATTGTTTTGTGTCGGGTTTTTGTCGTACCAGTACGTCCCTACCCTAATGTTGTAAATATAAAATCTTAAGTGCAAGTCTGTATAATAACCATTGGTTTCAGACCATTGCCGCAGCTCACTACTATGGTCACAGCACCATATTGTAAGAATGTCGCGACGATTTCCGTTATAATAGGAAATCCTCCCGTTTTTTCTTTTTTCTTTTTCCTCTTCACCCCATCCTAACACGTTCATAGTTATGTTGTATATTGGGGATCGTTTCGAATACACCAAATGTACACACCTATCAGGTCACATTCGCTGGATTCGAAACAATTCAAGGGCAACCTTGTTGCTACTTGTGGTTTTTCTTCTTTTTCCAAAAATTAGAATGGCGCTCAACCCAATTGCTCTATTTTTTTCCAGAATCGTATTTTGTCGGATTCTGAGAAAAATATTTGTTATAAAAGTGACAATACGTTTCGTCCCTTCATTAACATTGTTCTTTGTACATATACAACTTCATTATGAGGTACAATATTTTATCATGACATCAGTTTCTTTTGTCTGTACCATTATTTTTGTTTGAAGTTTAAAATCTTGGCCAGATCTTCAATAAAATTTGTGTTTATCGCCTTTTGGCAAGTCTTGTAACGTATGCTAATATGAAATTATTAAGCTACAGCAGTGCCGTATTAATTACATCATTGCAAACCGCCGTCTGTATTGAATGGGGACACACATTTTCGAACGTAAACTTTTGTAACATTATAGGCGCGAGCCTTACAATATCTACTATTATAGGTGTGAACCTTACAATATCCACTGCTATAGATGCGAATCTCATAATATCTTTGTGTTTTTACACGTCACGGGGAGTCCGTCATAACTACTCATTGTTTGCTCGTCAACACAGGGTTGTTGATCGAGAGGGTGATTTATCTCATTAAATTGTTTTAAATACCTATTGGGTTACTGTCTTTCAATACTGGGCAAAATTTGTTGTAAATCGTTCATTCCTGTCACGTGAGACGTGAAAACGTGACAATATCTACCATCATAGGAGAGATCCTCAACACATCCGCCATGATACGAGAAGTTCGTTATAATTACTTTATACTCTTAACTAAATGTTATTGAGTTGGTAGTGTGTCTTTTGGCATGAGAACCGCCCCTTGTTGGTCGTGTGTCATTTATTTGGCATGAGAACCGCCCCTTTTTGGTCGTGTGTCTTTTGGCATGAGAACCGCTTTGTTATAACTGTGTACTTATATAATCTGTGCACCAAACGTGAAGACGTTACAATACTCACCATGAGTCGTGCGAACGAAATAATATCTACCCCCATGTTTGTGTGACCTACCAAGTGTAGATCACACGCCTTTTATTTTCTGTTATCAGAAAATTTTTATGTCAGTGTATTCCTTTTGTCCTACACTACCAAATGGTATTGTAATGTGCCAGGATAACTGCTGTAGACCTTGTTTCACCTTCCACTCAGAGGTCGAATTTCGGAAATAGCCGAGTCCTCAGCAGTTTTCTTCGTTCAAATGTTCCCAATTGTCACCCTTTCCCTTCCTCGAAATTATCCGTGAATGGGGATATATGCGTTACGCACTTGGCGTTTCGTTTGTCAAATGGGACAACCTTCATACACGGATCCTTTCAACTTCCTACTCCTTTCCCACTTTTCATAACTTATTTGTACTCAATGTTTTTGTTCTTCGAAAGTAGAAAAAATGCTACCGTATAGACGTGAGCATAGGTCATGGAAGACCAACTTCTTTCGAACGTGGCATTTTGTCATACGTACAAACCCTTACCTACGTGTTCTTGGAAATGTATTTAGTTTAAAAAAAAACTAAATGGGTTAAACAGAACCTTCCTTGAATACATACCTTTGTAATATGTATAAGTCTGTAGTTGCATTTAGTTAACTCTCTCTCCGTCTCTCTCTCTCTACACGTCAAACAAATCCAATCTTTCTCAACATGCACACCTTGTTTCTCTCCAAACCTTTTCATCATTGGTCTACCAGGCAGGTAAACTTCAAGAATTTTGTTCCAATAATAATTTTTTCGCCAGATTAATAAGAAGACCAGCAGCTCTTCACCCCATCTACACCTGCGCCTCTCTTCATGTTGCCTTCACTACCGTCACGGAGGTCCCATGCTTTCAAACCCTACGTACCAAAAGCACCCGACCACACCTAACATAACCTAGTGTGAGTCGTGCGTGTAGTTGCGAATTGTATCATCACAAAACCATCACTCAAACAAACCCGAGCACGTCAGCTCTAAGTTGGTTCATGTTCCTGTTGCCATCGTGCAAATGTTCCTGCGGCATCTCGCAAATGTTCCTGTAGCCATTGTACAAATGTTCCTGCGGCACCTTGCAAATGTTCCTGTTGCCATCGTGCAAATGTTCCTGCGGCATCTCGCAAATGTTCCTGTTGCCATTGTACAAATGTTCCTGCGGCATCTCGCAAATGTTCCTGTTGCCATTGTACAAATGTTCCTGCTGCATCTTGCAAATGTTCCAGCTGCACCTTGCAAATTGCTCTGTTGCCATCATGCCAATGCTCCTGTGCCCTTGCGCAAATAACAATACCAACAATTGTTCATACAACAATCCCACTGTATACAAACCAGTGTACCAACCACCATCACAACAACGGCTGTCATGCACACAAACCACCTCCTCTATAAAGGACCAACCACTAATTACAATTCCACTCTCCAGTACCTCAATGATGTCATACTGGCCCACCCACAGGATCCGGAAGCAGCTACCTTTTTGACCTCTGTGACAGGTAGAACCCTCTCCACCACCAAGAAGCCTCATCCTGCGTTCTCGTCTTCGTGTTTTCTTTAAGGCCCTAGTGTTCCTTGAGTGTAATCTCAAACGGGCTAGGTTACTGTGACAAAGTAACCTTGTAACTTCAGTGCAACGTTCAAACACCCCAAACATCCTACGCAAACCACGCTACGCAAACTTAGCTCACAGACCAATGATACAATTTAGAGTCATTTTTTTCTATCACTGCATAACCCTTGTACCTTTCTCCAGCAGGTCCTTGTTTATATTTATGTATGCCACTGCTCTTTCATGTACATTCATGTATAATTCTTTGTTCACCATGCTTTTTTTTCTCTTTTGTTTTTGTTTCTACTATTTTGTAGCTAGCAACTTTTTCTTTTTCTCTCTCTCTCTCTCCCCTTTCTCTTGGATTTTTTTTTTGTTTTGGCACAAGTGCTAGAAGGGTAAGAGGATTTCTTAGCCCTACTGCTCCATTACCACGTCGCTTTTTTTGCGGCGAGGGGGGAAGTGTTACGTTACGGAATTGATTCCCATGCGAGCTAATAGCGAATTGACCCCTTGCACAGGCCCTCCGCCCCCCTTTCCCCGCACCGCTCGACACTAGTAGCCAAGCGCCGAGCGGCTCCCCGCATTCATTCCCCAACCGGGCCTCGGGCGAACAACAAGTGCGTCCTAGCGGGTGCGCTAGGGCGCCCGCCGTAAACTGACTTCGCGATGTTTATTTTAATTGTGCATTGTGCTCCAGAGGCTCCCGCCTCCTCAGTACCTGTCTGCCGACCGCCTATCTCCTGCTTGTGAGTACCAATGAACCTTGCTACCCCTCTGTGTGCTAAGAACTGACATTTAAATTCACTAAACACGAGTAGAGAGAGTTGAGAGAAGCTCCCCCGTTATGATAGAATTAATTAGAGATACCCAAATACTCATGTGTGTAGTGCCGATGCTGGCCTTTTGTAGAACCCTGTTCACCTTTAAATGAATAAAACCCTTTTTCGTGCATAACTACTGTGTTCTGATTGAGGAAGGAGACCTGGAGATTTTGAGGAAAGGAAGGGGAGTAGGAATTTACAAGCGAACCACAAACACTCGCCCTGGGTTTAAGAGGAACCTTGCTCGCGCCGGCTGTGTGAGCTAGCCGCTGGCCTGTTTATTGCATGTCCTTTCCAGGTTTTGGGTTTGGCGTTGGCCGCAAGTAGCGCCAATGCTAGCAGTGTATTTGAATGTATTTGTGCACAAATGTAGTATACTAATAATCCCCTCTTGCCCCGCAGTTGCTTACATTGGCGATATGTAGCTGTAGTGGGCTCTTGAACTCAGGTTCTTCGCGGGTAGCGGTTCCTACTCCTACTCATTTTTCAAATCGACTACTCCCAAAGAACCCGGACCAGAACTCCGACCTAAACACGGAAATCGGAACCGAAAAGGAAGCAAACCTCATAGGACTCTGGCAAAATGCCTACTCTACAATACACCACTATACAAGAAATAATATTTATTTTTAATTTTTAATTTTATGAGTGAAATATCAAATTGTAATATTGAATTAAATTAAGACACTTGCCATGTAAGCAAAGGGTCCCGGGCTCGAGTCCCAGAGGTGCCAATATCTTTTTCTGATTTTTCTGTTCAAACGTTTTCGATTGAGTTTTACTTATATTGGAGTCATTTAATTATTATATTTAATTATTAATTATATATATATATTTTTTTTTTTTTTTTTTTAATTAGTTTTTGGGGTATTATGCCGTTTTACGCTACCTCCTTCTTTAGCCAACGTACACTGCAACGCTGTCCGAAACCTTGGCTAAAGAAGGAGGTAGCGTAACACGGCATAATACCCCAAAAACTAATAACAAAATAATTTTTGTCCGTGAAAATCTAAAATCGTATCTCCCAAATAAGAAATAATCTATTTATTTTGATTTATACCTTCCTACTTAACATCATTCGAAAACTATTGGCCTTTTAAAATGTACCGTCTTTTGCACAACTGTTGCTAAATGTGATGCTTGTTTTCTCACATCTCCGTGCAAACCGGAGCCAGTGAGACGGGGCATGTTGTGAGGCTGAAAATAGTGATGAGGTAAATGAGACAGGGAAGAAGAAGGTGAGGAAGTACCTGGCTATTCAGATCTGGTCACCAAACATGGCTAAAGCAACGTTTCGATTCTGGAAGGTGGTCTTTCACTAGGACAGTACTGAATGGGCGGTAATGAAATGAAAGTATCTACCCCTGAAAAGCATTGATATAAAAGAGGGGGAGGGTGAAAAGATAATAAAAATTGTACATGATGTTTCCATATATTATTTATCTGGTGAAATTTTTGATTTTTATTATTTAATACAATATAAGTTAAAAATAAATACCGTCTGCATGGAGATGTAATAGGGTGGTGGCTTTTCCAATATTTGTTTTTTGTGGTAACAAAGGAATAGGGGGTAAGACATTTTTTTTTTTTTTTTTTTTTTTTTTTTAACTTTATTTATTCTCATTTCTTTGTACATATAATGTATAATAACAAATAGTATACATATAATAACATAATATATAATAACAAATAGTATTAACAAGAAATGAAAACCCACTAAGGCACTGCCTGAGTGTGGGTAATATTAAAACAAAATTATATTTCAAAGTACCCAAAGTATAAAATAAACTTAAAAAACATATAAAATATAAAGTTAGTATAAAAATTTAGTATTACATAGGTAGAAGAAGTGAAAAAGGATTTTTTCAGCCATTATAAAAATAAAATAAAAATATGGAAAAAAATGATTTTTGATTTTTTTTATTTTTTTTTTTTTAGTTATTATAAAAAAATAAACAGAAAACATATTGTACTACAGTTTAGAAAATTATAGAAAATGAGATGTAGTAGGATGGATAAATTTATAGAAAAAGCGTTTCAATATCTACATTATTCAACCATAATTTTACCTCTTTTACATATTTTATCATTTTATTTATCATTTGAGTTTGTAGTGGTAGAAGGTTAAATGAACGAGGACCAATGAAACTGCTATGTGTCTGCAATAATTTAGTATTGGTTTGTGGGGTGTAAAATATATTATTTATTCTTTTGCTCATTCTGTTTTCATTTATTTCGAAATTATTTTTGTTTTTGAATACATATTTCAAAGTTTGTAATATAAATAATTTACGTATATTAAATATTTTAGTTTCTTTGTATAATAAGTTGGTCGAGAATGTTTTAGGTTTGTTATATATGACTTTAATTATGTGTTTTTGAATTATTTGTAGAGGCTTAATAAATGTATCAAGTGCACCACCCCATCCTATAATGCCATAAGTGATTGATGATTGCACCAGGGAAAAGTAGATCATTTTCAATTTTTCAATGTTTAGTACTTCCTTAAGTCTATAAAATATGTAGGTCAGATATCTTAATTTAGAAGTGATTTGATTAATATGTGATTTCCAATTAAGATTTATATCTATTGATACTCCTAAATATTTTATATTTTCGACATTAGTGAGTTCGTTACACATGAAGCACATTTCTTGATTGCAACTAGTATTATGGATTCTAATTTTAAGGTTGTCTGTAGGTTTATTGTTAATGGTTTTATAAAAAGGTAAGTAAAATGTTTTGCTATAGTTTAAAACGAGTTTGTTGTATTTTAGCCATGTTGAAACCAGTGAAATACAATCAGTTGCTTTCGAAAAAGTTTCTTTCCAATGATTACCATCCACTATTATTGCCGTGTCGTCTGCGTAAGAAACAATTTTACCAGGGATTACAAAATTACATAAATCATTAATATAAATTAAGAATAAAATTGGGCCAAGCACAGTTCCCTGTGGAACTCCATTTTTTATCTTTGACTCTGAACTATAATTATTCCCAATTTTTGTTTTTTGTGTTCTGTCTGTAAGATAGTTAGAGAGTAGTTTTAGAGTGTCTTTTTTGAAGCCTAGTTGATTTATTTTTGTAATGAGTAAATTATGATTTACGGTGTCGAAAGCTTTTCTTTAATCTAGGAATATGGCAAGACATTTCTTTTTTTTATCGATAGATGAGTATATCTTTTTTGTCAATTCATATATCGCATCCTCGGTGCTTAGGTCTTTACGAAAGCCGTATTGGTTTTTCGATAGAACTTTATATTTTTCTAAGTGTTCAATGACTCTAGACTTGATGCATTTTTCGAATATTTTCGAGAGATTTGAAACAAGAGATATTGGTCTATAATTGTCTAATTTATTCGTATCTCCAGATTTATGAATAGGTATTATAGTGGAGATTTGAAATTGCTCTGGAAAATGACCATTTTTGAGGCATAAATTAAAAATATGTTGCAATGGAGTTAGGACATGTTGTTTTATTTTTTTTAACGTATCACAAGATAATCCATCATTTCCCTTAGAGTTGGATGGTTTTAGGTTATCAATATATTTTTCAATTTCATTAAATGTAACAGGCGAAAAATATTCTATAGAGTTAATTGATTCATTATTTGAATCTAATTGAGGAGATGTCTCCATATAAGCATCATTAACATTAATGCCGGATGATTCAAGAACTACGTCTACTACATTTGTAAAATAGTTATTAAAGCTTTCTGCAATGGTCGATTTGTTAGTTATTATTTCATTATTTATTATAACCTCATTTACAATATTTGAAGACATACTTTTTTTGTTGGCAATTTCAGTTATAATATTCCAAGTTTTTTTAGTATTATTTTTGGCATTTTCAATTTGTATACTATAGTATTTCTTTTTGCAGTTTCGTATCAGCCTATTTAGTAAGTTACGATACATTAGATATTTTGTTTTCAGATAAGGCATTATTCTGAGATTATTCTTTTGGCAATCTATTTGATATTTAAACATTTCTCTATATAATTTATCTCTTTGTTTAATTGATATAATTAACCCAACTGTTATCCAAGGCTTAATTTTTTTATATTTATTGTTAGTGACAACTATTTTACTTTCACTTTTTAGAGTATGATCCCTCAGAGTTTTATAGAAATTGTCTAGTGCGAGATGTGGATTTTCTGTTGATATCACATTTTCCCAGTTTTCTGACCGAAGTAAAGAGTTTAGAGTTTCATAATCAATGTCTACTTTTTCTAGATTTTCAGAATTTCGGTTTAGATGAGTATTTTTGAAATGATGTCCATAAAAGGTCGGGTAATGATCTGTGATATTTGTTTCAAGAATTGAAGAAATGATATTAACCGCCTTGTGCGACTTGACAAATATGTGGTCTAAACATGCCGAGTGACTTAAGGTTACTCTTGTTGGTGAGTTAATATATGACATGTGTCCAGAGCTAGATAAACAATCAAGATACTCATTTTGACAATTCACATTTGTATTATTATCATTAATATTTATATTAATGTCTCCTGTCACAATGGAAAAAGTGAAATTGTTTCTATCAAGTTTACTAACAAAAGTTTTTAGTTCTTTTACAAATAAAAAATCATTTAATGAAGGGGATCTATATATGGCTAGAATATGATATTTATAGTTGTTTTGACAAAAAGTTACTTTTATTGCATTGGCTGTTTTAAATTCAATAAATTCAGTGGCAACATTTTTCAGAGTATTATGACAGAAAACAATAACTCCATCATGACCAGTATGCTTACAGGCAGATGAAATTGTTGTATATTCTGGTAAGTTATATGGAATTACTTGTTTCATTTGAGTTTCAGTTAAAACAATTATGCTTGGAGAAAAATTGAGTACCTGGGGTCCTAGCATGGTCGATCGATATAGGTTTTATCGAAAATGTCGGTAACTTGCCATCGCTTCCAAACACGACTGCAGGCCGCTAACGAACAAAAAATAGTTCACAATGACTAGGGGTTCCTAATATATTTGACGTGAACTATTGTTTGTTAGTTAGCGGCCTGCAGTCGTGCTCGGGAGCGATGGCAAGCAAGGGCGGATCCAGCTTTGGCGCCAGGGGGGGTCACGTAGCGCCAGGGGGGGGTCACATAGTCGTGGTCAAGCACAATAAGTTATAATTTAATTTTTATAATAATAGATACAAGTAAAAAGTAGGTCCACCTAGGTCCTGGACCCAGCCCAGGGGGGGGGGTCATGACACCCATGACCCTCCCCTGGATCCGCCCTTGATGGCAAGTTACCGACATTTTCGATAAAACCTATATCGATCGACCATGCTAGGGGGCCTGGGTATTCAGAAAAGTCATCATTAAATGGTGCTGATTCAATGGCGATACTGTACATAATTTATATAATAAAATGGTAATATATCATACCTATCTATTTTCG
Source organism: Limnephilus marmoratus (assembly GCA_917880885.1). Taxonomy (NCBI): domain Eukaryota; kingdom Metazoa; phylum Arthropoda; class Insecta; order Trichoptera; family Limnephilidae; genus Limnephilus; species Limnephilus marmoratus. The sequence goes on from OU862908.1 coordinate 43,671,799, forward strand.
CACTTATCTGTTTTCGTACATTTTTATTAAAACAGTCATATCATACAACATTATTAAAACAATCACTGATGAGTATTTGAAATAACCAAGTTAAAATGAATTTTTAAAAATAATCTATGCAGGGTGAAGAGACGTACCTGACATACTTAAACAAGTGATACCTGAACATCTCTCCCTCCCCTAACCCCCTCCCCCCACCCTCCCCCCCCCCCCCCCCCCCCCACCTCCCCTTCTCCAACTCCCACTCCTACCTCTCGCATTGCTCACGTTCATTCCCGATACATTCAGTTTTCAAACTGCTCGCGTGCCACCTATTATAATTTTTTTATCCAAATTTCATTACGCCAGAACTCATCGGTAGTTTTATACAAAATAACGAACAACAAAAAAAATTATTATCCCATTTGGTGCAGTCGTTCATTCATTTCAGTGATTCATTTTTGGAGATAGTTATTAAGTACGACGCCAACAAGGCACTCTTTTTAGGGTGAATTGCCTAATTAAAAAATTAAAAAAAAAACATCATTTCCAAGGCGATAATTGGTTTGTTTTTTTTTCTGACGTTTGCAATAAATCGATTTTGTTAGGGACAGAAAACGTATGACAAATAATTTCATGACGCCAGAGATTATTCATAACGCCAGAGCCTACCAATATATATTGCCTATAGTACTCGCAAATAATGTAGCTTTCTATTAGCGAAAGAATTTTTAAAGTCCATTCAGTAGTTTTTGTGTGAAAGAGTAATAAACGTACATCCATACAAACTTTCAACTTTATAATATTACTAGCTGATCCGGCGAACTTCGTACCGCCTCAGAATCAAAAACTGTTGTCAAATTATTAGCTGAATTGATCTATATTGTTTCTCCCTGCTTATACCATACCTTGATCTAAATTGTTTCTCCTTGCGTATCCTTTCCCCTCTCGCGTTCCCTCTCCCTCTCCCCACTCCACTTCTCCCCTTCCCCCGTCCCGCTAACCCCCCTTCCTGAGTTCCTTTCCCCTCACCCCTCCCCCCTCCCCCCTCCACCGGTTCACAGTTCAATATTATACCCCTTACTACTAATATTGCTGCAGTTCTTTCAAAATAGGAGAATTCGTTCCATACAAAATGTATGGGGAAAATAATTTTCTTCGGAGTGGAACACCCTTTACTTTTAAGGGTATGAAAAATAGATGTTGGTCGGTTCTCAGACCTACCAGATAAGCACACAAAATTTCATCAAAATTGGTCCAGCCGTTTCGGAGGAGTATGGTAACAAACACCGTGACACGAGAATTTTATATATTAGATTAATTAATTAATTAATAGGATAGGATAGGATGTAAGTTTTTCTTTGATTTGCCTGCCTACCTGAGTAAAAGACTTCCCTATACCAAAATATGATTTCTTTCACTACCCAGATCACTTTCACGGGTTCCTACCTAGTATACACGTTATTACATAAAATATTTGTTCTTTGGTATATTTACACAATACTCATGCGCACATATTAACATCACAAATTGAATAGGGACTTTCTTTTACCTTAATTTTTCCACGTCAAATACACGCTTTTACCTTGTACGTCTAGAAACAGGTACGATGCCGTTCAAGGGCTTTCAATGCGCGTATTCCGTTCGTAAATAATAATATATTTATTAAGTATATTTTTTTAGCACAATACAAAGTAACACTCTCCACAACAGTGATTCCCAACCTTTGCAATATCGCCCACCAGTGGAGCGATCAACAGTTAAAAGTGGTGTGTGGGCGGTTGTTGTATGATTTTAGACGATGGGCATATATGCTTTGTTCACCGTACTTACGAGTACTTTAATATAAATACCTACCGTAGATAATTCAATACTTTTTCATTAAAAATATATTTATTTGATATTCTGTTCGGAAATGCTTATCTTATGAGGAGACTACCTAAGAAAATCTTATTAATATTAAAATACCTCATTCGCTATAATATAAAAAAATACCTTATTAGTCAGCGGCCGTTGAATAAAAAATAAAAACTGTTTCATACTAAAATATTTCTGTATTTTGAATTAGTGATATAGGAACATATAATTATGATATCAAACTGTAAAATGGCGATAACTTGTAAAACTGTTCGCTTAATAATATTGTAGTTCTTTTCCCTTAATCCCAATATCCTTTAAAGCGGGGTCGCAAAGAACACATAAAAAAGAAAAAGCGGGACATACATTTAACTTTTTTTTAATGTTAGTAATGAGATATTTATTCAAAATTGTAGAAAAAAATAGTGGTGCTTGATGGAACTTTTTTTGCAACTTAAGCTAAAGTAAAAAATTAATTTATTTTTTTAAGAAAAACAGTATTTCATAGAATATTACGTAAAACTGTTATTTCAACAATAATTGCAGATTAAAGTACATACCTGACGCATATCCGTTTTGAAAACTTGCTTATTTTTGAACATGGAGAATAAGAAGAGCGTAGTAACTCCGTCCATGATTCAGACGAAATTAACCAGTATTGGCCGCGAGAAAGATAACTCAACTTTGGGCTCTAATTGATGAAGTTGCGTTTACGAAATAAATTCTTGAGGTTCATTATTTTGATCAGGTATATAGAGAACATTTTAAAGTTATTTTTGATTTGTTCGAAGTCAATACTTTTACCTATTTTTGACGCCATAATTGACTTTGGCCGTTCTTAAGTGCGACGCTTTCTTTGTACGCGCTATGACTGATATTTTGAATGGACTTGAAATGTTATTTACATCGTACATTTTAAAGAAAAATATACCTGAAAGAAGGCAATGGGCCCAAAAAGATTGAGAACTTCTGATCTAAACAACAATTTATTTACAGCATACTCAAAAATGCTTTATTTTTTATCATCTCACATTACTTACGAAAGTCTCTCGTTGTCATGGATTGAAACAAAAAGCAATTAGCAGCTCCTGGTATTTATCCGGCGTGTTGCGAGCTTTTTTCTAGAACTGTAAAATATCTTGATCTATAGAGACGCAGAAACATCACTTATCTTCTTTATCCAAAGTATTTTTTCAGAGAATTGGAGGAATGTAAAGCTTCCTCAGAAAGCTTTATTTTGTTTTTCTTTTATTTCCTTTGTTTCTGTATTCTCTGTATATTTCATTAACATATTATTATGGAGTCCACACCTTGAGTTTTTTTTAAATAATAATAGTATTAGTTGGACCGTTGTAAGGTCCTTTAGCTTAAGTGTGTCGTCTTTTGATTTGTTTTTAATGTTGAATTTGTTTCATGTTTTCACTCCGACAACTCCAATCATTAATATCATTGAATATCCGGCCATGTGCCGATCAAATTGGTCGTAGCCGTATCCAAAATAATTTTGGAAAGGACAATCCAACCCAAAAAATTTTGTTTTCGTATTTTAGGTTACGACTGTAGCTTATTTATAGTTTCTCATTATTCGCAAATAACTATCCTGTTGGTCGGTCGTCCTTTCATGAATTGCATACGATCGGGAGAACAAAGATAAAAATAATCATGTTTGTTCCAGGATGTGGGGAGGATAGTGCAATCCCACATATAGTTACACATATTTACACAATAGATTTTAAGTAAAGTAACAAGTACATAGAATAAAAAAAAGTAATAAATATTCAACTATTACGTTGGACGTGGTCTGAGGTGAGCGCGGGCCCAGCGCTCATTCAGGAGTGGCGCTTGGTGCTGGAAGGTTGCGGTCACCACCGTGTTGTCAGTGACCGAGTGTCTCATCAGACCGGCGAATCCATGCATAATAATTGGACAGTTTAGATTTTACAGTCCGTATTTTTAACAATTCTCCAAATCTGGAGAAGTAACCAAAATGAAACATAATTTATATTAATTAAATTATTTCTGAGGAGAGGGGGCTTTATTTGAGTTTTAATTTTTCTGACTAATGTGGGCGTTTATTTCTAGATGGTGTATTATATTCCAATTATTTGGTGATAACAAATAATTTGTCGCTATCAACTTGGCCAGAATATGGAATTGATTAAGAATCTACTTACCTATTCATACCTTACGAATTAGTCGATTTCGCCAAAAAGGGAGATTTTGGTGAGGAAAAATGAATACGGTTGAAAAAATACTTCATTTGTTGGAATATTGCAGTCAGATAATCGATCAATGTCTGCCCTCCACCCCAACCCGGTAGAAATAATATTTTATCTGCAGACGACACACCACACAAATATTAGACGACCGAAAGGCATAGATTTTCATGCATTAGCCCATTTGTGGACGCAGCAAAATCCCGTACATAAAATTTATTAACTACGCAGAATAATATGATTGCTTTTACCTTATAATCGAATTCTCTGTTTCCGTATTATCGAAAGCTGTATTATTATTCCAACAATTTTTTTTGTTCTCTCTCTATCTTTGGCAATACTTTTGTTCAGAATACGGTAATGATCCGCCAAGAGCGAACTTACTATTCTTGGCAATACTTAGGGCTTTGCTCATGGAGAAACTGAAAAAAAAACAGTTTTTGACGCAATAGCAATCAACCTCCTGAACAAAATCGATATTTTTCTGACTTGACAGGTAGTGAGCCATTACCACGGCATATCTGTCGACAGTGCAACTGAAACGCGACTGCCGCGATTCGTTTTCAGTCAGATCAGAAAAATATCGATTTTGTTCAGGAGGTTGATTGCGATTGCGTCGACAACTGGTTTGTTTTCAGTTTCTCCATGAACGGACGGCCCTACTGTCTTCGTTCGGAATACGAAAATGATACCCAAGAACAGATAGAAGAAATTTAGTTTTATGATTCTGAGGTCCACACATCAAATTACTAAAAACCCTAAGAACACAATCAAACAAATACATCTTAGAAATACCTACTACAGTAATTCTCTAATACATTAGAGAATTTCACTTTTTATATTTCCGATTTCTGGCTTCAAAAATAGTTGCAGATTAATTCCAAACCATACTTGTGGGTCATGTATGCGTCCGTGTAGTTAATTACATATTTTATATATTTATGTAAGATCTGATTTTCGGATCGGTTTTTTTTTTACTTTAATTCTTCTTAATATTTCACCGTTTTAGCATGTTTATTATGAATTCATGTGGTTTTTGATTAAACCATTCTAAGATCTTCTTCGCGAGCCCTGCATTTCCTTTTAAATTCTCGCAAACTCAAAACTTAATAAAAACTGCAAAATTGTTGACTCTGTCGGAACCACCATTATGTAGGTGTACATAATATAAAGCATTCAATAAGTGAAAAATAAAAATCTGGCACCTTTGAATAATTTATTGTAATTTGTTGTCTCTACTGTCTTAAATGTTGTCAACTTGTCCACTTGACTCTTCAATATTAAAATAGGCGAGAAACTCAACCTCAACAGAACGAAAAGAAAAATTAACATGACAAAAGAAGCTATGAGCAAAATGCAAATGATGAGACATAACGAAGATTACAAAGATGAGATTCATTCTTTTTCTGATGTTCCCCATTTTTCTACAGTACAGAAATATGGATAGGATATTTCTGTGGTGTAGAAAAATGATAATTAAAGGTCCACAAAATGTAGTATTAGAGCAGACTGTTCAGGGTTGCATGCAATGCACACAGTACCATACGGCTTATTAATTGGCAGATTTTGGGAGATCTAGGTTTCTGGGAGATCAAAACTAGGTTTCCATTCTTTTGCTTTAAACATTTCGGAAATATTTTGGAAATCGGATTTTCATTCACCAAACAAACTAAAACAACATCGTTCGACACCTCACCACGCTGAAAGAATAAAAATATACTTTTTTTCTTCATTCTTCAATTGACTCAAGGCCATGATTTGTGAAGATTCTCAACGCTGAGGTCCCCTGGAACAACGGAAGAAGAAGAACTCCAGCTGCCAATTACTAGATGGCACTCCTAATAATAAAAATAGTAACCAAAATAATGTGAATACAAAATTTCTATTAACCATGCTTAATAATATTTATTTTTATCAGAAATTCCACCCAGATATAAACTGAACAAATTTATGCAAAATGTAAACAACCTTATAATAAGGTACCCGGCAAGTAGCAAAGCACCTAAGGTATGGTTCTAAAAGTCGTGATAAATCCCAAGACGGAATGAAAAAATAATGACTCTGCATATTAATTATTTATTCGTCCTCTGCCGAGATAACATTAATTCCCGGTATTTGTACAATATTTACGTTTACGGTAGGCACATATTATTTTTTCCCGGAAAGAGCGTCCCCTGGCCTTAAAACCTTATAATTCTTCCACTTTTATCTTTTTATACGAGATGTCGTACGAGTACCTAATGATTTATTTTCCAGTAAGATGAACTTGGGAGGCAAATAAAACGTTCTCAGAAAATTTCTGTAAATAGAAATAAGTTTCTTTTTATTCAGATCATTACTTGACTAGGTAGCGGTGCTATCAATAATTGTTGCTGTTCAGGATCTCAACTTCCGCTCTCCTGACAGAGCAATCCGGCGTGGTAATACCAGATTCCAAAGGGAAGTGTGGCTGGAGTAACTCTTCAATAATAACTCCAGCTCTTGAATAATTGGTCTTTATTGAAACAATAAAAGACCCGTAGGGTAGCTCATGTACGGTGAGCCCAATGATGCTATCTCTCTCCGCGGTTTTATAACCCACATGAAGTGAAAACCTGGCAGCAGACGTTTTGCCCAAAAACGACCCGCCCAAGACGGATGGTAACAAGAGAAGAAGGAATTAAAAAATCCGTGGCAATACGAAATCGCCCTGGCAATTGCCAACACAAAAAAATGTTGCCACAACCATTAGGGTGACAATCACAAATATTAATATTTCAGTACCTGAAATCTTAACATATTCCCGCCCAAAAACGGGTATTAAGGAATAGTCGTTTTTCATAAAATAATATAAGAAGAGATTGCAACATTGGTACTCAGAATTTACCCAACGAGTTCACACATACAAAAATAAACAATATTCAATATATGGATATCAAAATAATAACAAAAAACTTATAACTAAGTATATAACGCTATGTCAGACTTGACATTAAAAAATTAAAGTTTAATAATGTAGAACCTTCTGGTGCGCTGCACCCACTTATGTGAAAATAGTTTAACACTTGGCACTGATGAGCCTGACGGCACTTTGATTTACACATCACATCACTTTTAGCGTTGTAATTGGTTCTTAATCCAGGTTGGAGGAAGGATCCTCCATGGGAAGTAGACAGAGCTGTGTCACGGCTCTTTTGGTGACACCTCTGGCCGTCCTCAAGGAGACGATGCGGACGCGTCCGTCTTGGCCAGGGTGGATCTCCGTCACTCGCGCCATCCTCCAGTACTACGGAGGTAGTTGGTTGTCCTTGATGATGACCATGTCACCAGGCTGTAAACTGCGTTGACGTCCTTCTTGCCATTTGACTCGGTTCTGCAATTCTGCTAGGTATTCCCGGCTCCATCTGTGCCAAAAAGATTGAACAACGGTAGACATCTTTTGGTAAATATTAAGCCTGTTTGTAGGCAGATGATGGATATCAAGCTCAGGCAATGCTAACAGGTTGTCGCCAATAAGGAAGTGTGACGGAGTGAGTGCGTTTAAGTCATTTGGATCTGATGTTAATGGAGTCAGAGGACGGGAATTTAAACAAGCCTCAATCTGTATTAGTATGGTATTCATGCCTTCGTATGTCAAAACAGTTGACCACATTGCTTTTTTTAAATGCAACTTGGTCATTTTAACTGCACTTTCCCAAAGTCCCCCGTGATGCGGTGAGGCAAGAACCTCCAGCTAATATTCTTCTGGGCCAAAAAATTATGGATTTCTTTATCAGATGCCTTCAAAAAATCAAATAGTTCAGTAAGTTCCCGATAACTACCTGTAAAGTTATCAGTAAAGAGTCGTGAGGGTTTACTCCTCCTAGCTATAAATCTTTTCAATGCATTCATAAATGCCATTGAAGTTAAATTAGTCACTAATTCTAGGTGAATTGCCTTCGTTGAAAAACAAATAAATAAACATATGTAAGATTTTACACTCTTAGCATTTCTGGTTAAACCAGACTTAATTAAAATTGAACCTGCAAAATCTATGCTGGTTACATAAAATGGTCTTTGGATTCGGAATCGGTCAGCAGGAAGGTCACCCATGAGCTGGCGACATTCGCGCGGACGGACTCGGAAACATACAATACATTTATGCAGTGCTCGCTTCACTGCGTTTTTACCATATATTGGCCAAAAACGTAAACGCAGTAATGCGAGCAGAGCATTACATCCTAAATGTAAATTCTCATAATGCAGATGGGTTATTATTAAGTCAGTCAACTTATGATTTTGTGGTAACAAAATTGGATGTTTTTGAGAGGCTGAGGTAATATCGGATTGTGATAGTCGACCTCCAACACACAACAACCCATCCTGCATAAAAGGATTTAGTGCCTTTACTTTGCTCTGCCTAGATACAAATCTTCCATTACTCACAGACGCTATTTCATCATGAAATGCGAATCGCTGAGCGTTCAAAATCAATACATGCATGGCATGTTCCAGTTCGATTACAGAAAGCTCGTCGACCCGCATCGGTCTTCGTTTAGAACAGTTATGTATGAAACGTAACATATAAGCAACTACGCGCCTCAGTCGTCTTAATGAAGAATAATTATTAAATATTTCCCTATTTCTAAAAGATTTTTTATTAAAGCAGAAAATTTTCCTCGGTACCCGAATATGATTTGCTTTACGGAGACTCAGCGTGTAAATCTGCCAGGCCAATAAAAGGTCATTGGGTAGCTTGTCATCCCAGGATGTTTTTAGCTTCCACAATCTTTGCATAATTATCTTACCGACAATGATACGCCTACCAGTCCTAAAGGGTCAAACACTTTTGAAATTAATGATAAAACTTGACGTTTTGTTACTTCTAACTTTGAGTCTATGCTTTCTACCTGATAGGTAAACTCATCAAGTTTGGTGTCCCATATTAATCCGAGAATCTTAGCTTCATTGGATTCATTTGGCAATAATTCTAAATTATCTTTAGAATCATTAATCGAGGGCGCATTAGACCTCCATTTTCTAATCTCCATGCCTGCTGTAGCAAGCGCATTAATGATTTGTGATTTAAGCAAGTGACAAGTATCAATGGAGTCACTACCAGAAAGAAAATCATCTACATAAAAATTTTCCTTAAGGGATTTACTAGCTAATGGATGAGTAAATGAAACGTCATTACCTATCTGATGCAGACAACATATTGCTAAATAAGGCGAAGGAGCCAAACCATATGTCACCGTGTTTAGCGTATAGTGTTTCGAACAATCCTCCGCATCCTTTCTCCATAATATACGTTGGTAATTTCTGTGTTCCGGGTTGATATTAATTTGGCGGTACATTTTTGCAATATCTGCGGTGACTGCATATTGATGTTTTCTGAAAAATACCAAGTGGCAAAATATATCATTTTGAATGGTGGGCCCAATCATTAGAGCGCGATTCAAAGAAATCCCTCGAGCGGGTTTAGCCGACCCGTCAAAAACAACACGAATTTTAGTAGTTGTGCTTGATTCTTTAAATACAGCGTGATGTGGTAAATAATAAGTAGTTTCATCACGTATTGGCGGTTCACATTCAGTCATGTGACCCAACGCAAGATACTCATCAATAAATTCCGAGTATTGTTCCTTTAAACTAGGTTGTCTTAAGAATTTCCTTTCCATTGACACTAATCTACTTTTAGCAATACTAAATGAATCTCCTAATTGAGATAGGTTAGATTTAAATGGTAAGTTCACTACAAATCTACCATTTGCATCGCGTTTATGCGTGCCTTTGAAAATCTTTTCACATTCACTATCTTCCAGAGAGTGATGCTTACTATTTTCAATTTCTTCAACCTTCCAAAACCTTTCTATTTGATTCTGCAAAGAATTTAATGAAATATGACAAACTTTAACTGGCCTCGTATTTTGACGCCTCTGTACAGCTCCTGATATTATCCAGCCTAGCTCCGTTCGATGCAATGTAGGTTTATCCTTTCCTAACTGTATCTGATCCGTACGAACCACCTGCCAGAATATCTCTGCTCCGATCAGCATATCAATAGAAGCTGGCTGGTAAAACTGCGGATCAGCTAACTGGATGCCGTCTGGAATGTTCAACATTTTTGGATTAATCAAGGTCTGTGGAAGATTGCAAGAAATCTCATCTAATACCAAACAAGATATTTCATCCCGGTATTGAGAACATGATGATTTAAATTTAATGTCAACTGTTTCCTTTACATGAATTAAATTATTATGCAAACCTGAAACAGGTATATTCAACTTTGTACAATGCAAATTTAATCTTTTACAAGTATCCTTTGTAATAAAATTAGACATTGAACCCGAATCCAAAAGTGCGCGTATTTTGTGTGTTCCACCATACGCGTCTTCTATTTTTACTATTACGGTAGATAGTAAAATTTCCCGCCCGTTCATGTCACTATGACATGCTAAATTTACTGGTGCCTCCGACTGACCCTTGCCAGTTGAAGTACCCGCTTGTACATTATCAGTATTGATATGTAACAGAGTGTGATGTTTTCGATCACAAACACTGCATTTTTCCTTCCACCTGCACAACTTTGAAAGGTGCCCCGGTTTTAGGCAGTTATAACATAAATTGTTCTCTGAAACGAGCTTTCTTCGTGCCGCTGGTTCTTTGTTAACAAATATTTTGCAAGAATAAATGAAATGACTGTCATTACACAGCATACAATTAACGTTGCTCGACGCTAACGTAACCTTGTTTGTAGACTTCCTTTCCTTAAAATTAAAAAAACTTTGCTTTTGTTGCAACTGGTTCCGATTTCTGTTGCATTCCACCAATATCACCTTGGATAGTTTCCAGGATCTGAGACCTTTGTGAAATAAAATTGCTAAACTGCACGAACGTAGGATAAACTTCGTCGCATTCTAATGATTCCCAAAGGCTACGTGTGTGATTATCTAACTTTGAGGTTAGAATATGAATAATTAAAGTATCCCAATGTTCGGTTGGTAGCTTAAGGTTGTGTAAAGCTCTCAAATGAATGTTTGCTTGATCAATTAAATTCCGTAATTCATGATGATTCTGTCGTTTTAACGATGTAAAACTAAATAAGAAATTCAAATGTCTATTTGCTATAAGTCGGACATTTTCGTATCTCGAAATAAGCATTGTCCAAGCTGCACTATAATTATCCCCGGTTATTTCTAGAGAACTAATCAAATCAAGTGCCTCTCCGGACACATAACTAATAAGGTAATGAAATTTCTGAACATTATTTAATTTACTGTTATCATGAATTAAGGCAATGAACGAATTTTTAAAAGTCAACCATTTATGGTTGTCACCTGAAAACACTGGTATAGAGATTGGTGGTAAATTTACTGATATATTTGGGACATTTTCAATCTTCTTAAATTTTGATAACATTTCCTGTCCTAATGCAATTACATTAAAATATGTACCTTCAAAATTATCCCTCGCGTCATTATCTTCTGATTTGTTCAATAAATCAATCTCCAGCTGAATTTTGGAGAATTCTATCAGAGAAGGTTTAATGGCGTCCAACCTCGATGACAACATGCCAGGTGTAATATCATTTTCGTTGCTTAAATAGGTTTCGAATCTCGTTAATGAACCTTTCAAAACCCCGCGCCGTTTAATCAACTTGTCGAGTTCCATTTTTTACAAACGAAATAACACTAACTTGATTTAAAAACTGAATACACAATACACAACGCGGCAGTTTGACGTAAACAATAATGAATAATACCATAAATATACTAACCCCAATATACTATAGATCATAGAGAACCCAATCCACAATACTATAGCATACAAAGACGAAACTTGCAACCGCGTGGCTAGAAATGTAGGTAGGCAAAGCAAAGTTATTCGGCAGACTGAATACAACAATAAAAATTATTATCACCAACAAAATTTATGCTATATTGAAAGCATCTGATTATGAACACCCGAATATAATTCGATATAATCAATACGAAATAATGTGGCATCTACACAGATTTTTAGCTTTTTAAATGGAATTTGAAAGGACAATGAAAAGAAGGCTACAACCTGATTTGCTGTGCATGCGAGCGTCGTGATGAGGCTCGCTTGATCAATCCAATGATGGTGATGAGGACGCCGACTGGACCACTCCCGATGATGATGAGGCCTGACTGGGCCACTCCAAATAATGATCTTCCGTCTCAAATAGATCAATCCAAATAATGATCACCCAGCTTGAATGGGTCAATCCAATAATGATCATCCGGCTCGAAGGACCAATGTTCAGGATCTCAACTTCCGCTCTCCTGACAGAGCAATCCGGCGTGGTAATACCAGATTCCAAAGGGAAGTGTGGCTGGAGTAACTCTTCAATAATAACTCCAGCTCTTGAATAATTGGTCTTTATTGAAACAATAAAAGACCCGTAGGGTAGCTCATGTACGGTGAGCCCAATGATGCTATCTCTCTCCGCGGTTTTATAACCCACATGAAGTGAAAACCTGGCAGCAGACGTTTTGCCCAAAAACGACCCGCCCAAGACGGATGGTAACAAGAGAAGAAGGAATTAAAAATCCGTGGCAATACGAAATCGCCCTGGCAATTGCCAACACAAAAAAATGTTGCCACAACCATTAGGGTGACAATCACAAATATTAATATTTCAGTACCTGAAATCTTAACAGTTGCCTTAGTTTAAATTTCAATGTTTCATTCTTTCAATGTTGGCTGTATGATTGAACAACCGTAAACCTTTTAACCAGATCTGATTTTCACGACATTCTCTAAAATATAAGTGAAAAATTGTTATTGTTTCTTTCAAATCATAACTGTAATACTCTATTACGATATATATATATATTCAATATGTTACGTTTTTCTCCATTATTTGCATTCGCAATCATTTTCAAGGAAAGAGTTCTCAACTTTTAATCCAATACTTTTCTTGTTTACTTTTATGTTGTAATAACTTTGAGCAAGGGCGGCTGGTCGCACAGTGTGTTCGTGTGCAGCACTGGTAAATTATATCATCTAAAATTACTTTATAATATCTTACCGAAAAAATATAAAATCTATGAATCTCATTAAAAATATCGCCTACCAATATAATGTCTAATATAAGATGAATCAGGGAGAGCAAATTCTCAAAGTTCCGCGCGAAGTTACCCTGTCCCGGTGTGCAGGCCGATCGCAAGCGGAACGAATTATGTTTTTGTATCGAATATCCCAAACATCGCCAGCGCGCAACGCCGGCCACATGTATGAAAAATTAAGATATATTGGTGTGCCACCCGGCGGCCTTTATCATACAAACTTAAATTTGGATTTAAGGCAAAAATACTTAACCAAACTGAATAAATTTTTTTTAATCAAAAGGTACAGCAAATACCTAAATTTTACATATATTTTCTTTTTTATTGATTGGTGTTTTAAATTATAAAACGCAGATCATTAAGGAATTCAATTTTTTTATAGGTAACTTTGACAATTTTGCCCTCGTGCTGTTTATACATTGTTTATAAATACTGTTTGTATCCTGTTTATAATGAAATATAAAACTAACTAACCAACCATCACGCCGTTTCTCGCAGGGGTAGGCAGAGAGGACGGACCGCCAAATAACTCGGTCTTGGCACGCACTCTTTGCTTCACTCATATTCATACATCGTCTCATACATTCTCTTCTATTATTCCGACTTTCGACATGGCCCGACTCAAGTATCTGATTCACTTGCTCGTGCCATGTCTTCCTCGGGCGTCCCCGACTTCTTCTACCATTCGCATTTGCGTCGTATATTCTTCTTACACTACTTTCAAATTTATTTTATTTTATGAAATATAAAATAAAATATATTAAACATTTTAAAAAAGAGTTTTTTGGGTTGGAATTTAAGATTTATTTACGAAAAAATTGTATTGTGTTTTATTTTCTTAGTACAGAAAAAAGGTCTGTTCAAAAAAATTTAAATTATAATTGAAAAGCGATATGTAGAAGTTTTCGCACTTCGAAAACAGCTTAAAATAGACGTTCTCTCCAAATAAGATTAGTGGAATCATTTTTACCTAGTGTTGCTTGGTAATCGTTATCTCATAGTTACGGATTATCAGTGAACCACCACGTTTTCAGGGCAGCGGCCGCCACTGACTTTGAGCCCTTTGAAAATATCCGTAAATTTTCTTTCGCTCACCCATTAGTTAGGTATGACCCTGGCAGTGACACATTAATTAAAAAATTACACAGTCATAGGCCATAAAAGCTGTTAAGTACCAGCTTCTTTCACCCGGTCCCGTTTAATGAGTAAAAAGTTGATAAATGGTCGCAAAATAAGAAACAATGAAGTAACATCGTTAATATAATTGAATGACATACAAACAAACGCGGTAAACCCATTATTTTGCCTGTAAACCTTTGAATTTTCCCCGAAAGAGTAAAAAAAACAATCTTAAGTTCTTCCCTAAACCGTATTACATACAATGAATATTTCAAAATGTTATATTCATACAATTGTACCCTTGTCATCTCGGAACTATCTCCAGTTTCAGTGATGTGCTATTCGCAAGAAACAATTCGGCCCTTTTCATTTGTGCCGTTGTTCATACGTTTCCTTGAACTTGTAGTTTATTGCTGCGTCTTGTCTACCGTATTCTGACAATTTATAAGTAAAGTTGTAAAGAAGTTTTCGTATACATACTTTTGTATTTGACATTTCTTCCGAGTTTACCCGGATAAAACATTTTATTCGAAATAAAATAAAAACGATTCTTTCAAGGTTGTAGAACTGTAATAATTGGATGAATAAATCATCATCATCATCTGTGGCTCTACAACCCAGGTCGGGTCTTGGCCTCCAGCAGAGCCTGCCTCCATGACTATCGGTGTTGTGCTGCGTTGCGCCAGTTTCGGATGCCGATGGTGCTTGCATCCTTCACCACTCCATCCAGCCATCGAAGCTTTGGTCTTCCAACTCTTCTCCGACCCCCAGGTGCACCATCCATAATTCGCTTTGGAATATCTCCTTCGCTCATTCTCTGGATATGTCCAGCCCACCTGAGTCTTCCAGTTTTGATTTCCTTGGAGATATTAGGGTCCTCGTAAAGATCGTATAGCTCCTGGTTGTATCTGATACGCCATTCTCCATTATCACAGACTGGGCCGTAAATCCTTCGCAGCACCTTCCTTTCAAAACTTTCTAGGGCTCCTTCATCACCCTTACTGATTGTCCAGCATTCCGAACCATACATAAGAACAGGTCGTGTAAGGGTCTTGTAAAGCAGGACTTTAGTTCTTCTGGTAAGGTGGCGAGATTTCATATGCTTCTGTAGCCCAAAGTAGTATCGATTTGCAGCTACTATTCTTCTTTTGATTTCGCTGGATACATTGTTGGATGTTGGATGAATAAATATTGATTGTTAATTTCGACTTTCGTAAACCATGAAAAAAAGGTTTTTGAAATGTAAACTTCTTTAGCACCGTTGTGATTTGAAACTCGATGAAACGGAAACGAGCGGCACTAAAAAGAGACAAACACATACATACATCTATTCTATGGGATTCCTGGGACTCCTGGTACTCTGCATCCATCTTATTTTATTTTATTTTTAAACATAAACAAACAGTACATTAGATACATTGGTGAAAAAAATGTACAATTAAAAAGTATATTTCATGGTGGGTACCTATTATGTGTGTCTTATTTATTGTATACATATATTAAGTAATTACCGGGTGATGTGTGTAGTGGGAAGGTGTGAGGGTGTGTGTGTGTGTGTAAGGGTGTGTGCGTATGTGTGAATGTGTGTATGCATGTATAAGCATTGAACAGTTTATATTATTGACATGATGATCTTTTTAAATTTGGGCAGTGAATCGGAGAAAATATCTATGTTAGAATTTAGACCAATAATATAGAACATGAAGAGAATTATTATGAAGAGCACGATACATTGGCGAATTAGATGCCGCATTTGTAATTAAGCGTGTGGAATAGTTCTGTATGGCGTGTACGTCTTAATGGTATGTTAAAATTAACTGGGGAAAAAAGTTCCGTACAGTCAATGTTATTATTTAAAATAATGTGAATAAATGTCAAATCAGCTATTGCTCGCCTTTGTTGCAAGGTTTTAAATGTGCATTCAAAGTTATTGTTGAATTTGAAGGTAAGATATTTTATACATACTTTTTTATTCATTCGAAGTTTATTTTTCTGCGGGATTCACTTCTACCGTGAACTGAACGCATGTTTTTTTTACGTAAATTTCTTTGAATACCTTTCTACATCAATAATAAGAAAACCCAAAGTAAAGATTATTCCTTACATACACGCATGTTTACGTATAGATACAATATTTTTTTCCGAAAATGATCTCTTTTCTGGGTGGAAAAATATTAAAAGCTTTGTGATTTACTAGGCAGGTTCTATTTCAGGGAAATCTTTAAATAGTTGGATTTTTCCACCCTACCCAGAAATCATAAATAAAACCTTTTGACAGGAATCAACATAAAACCATCACAATATATGTTTATTATAAATTCCGTATTAAAAAATCTATCAGGGGCGAATTTTGCATGTTTTTCTTTTTTACCCTGCGTTATTTTAAAAGAACAGGATTCCCAATGCTGGAAAGCTGACCACAGCATTCCACAGTATTTTTTTTTTTTTTTTTTTTTTTTTTTATTTCATATATTTTTTATTAGTAACAGATATTTGGGTTTTTTTTGGCTACCACACTAGTATTATTTATGAAAATCAGATCGTTATAGATAGTCAAACGATGGCCCTATATATTAATCCCCGCCGAAGTATCTGGTACAAATTGAAACTTTTTGATGTCCGCTTTGAATTGTTTTGTATCGTGCTTACTTATTAGCGATACTTACTTCTAACTACGATGGCCATACAGCTATGTCCCGAAAAAGAAAGTTCGTACGTACGTCGTCGACGATCGTGCTCTTCCTTTTCACACGTCTTGTGCGAAAACGAAAAAAAAAAATGATAATTAAACGATGACGTCATCTACGACCTCTCGCTGCGATTAGTAATGTAGAGTTTTATCCTTCGCGATGATGCCTTTTTCACACTAGCCCTACACAGGAGGTCATCTTAGGGGATGCTTTGAGGGATAAAGGTATGAGGGGTGAGTAGGAATCTGGGGGTCAGTATATCCAGGACTGACGGATGTGTCAATCCATCCCTCCAACTGCAGTGCACGGCGATGGGTTGAGAGTCCGGCTGGAAAAGTCAAAAGGCCTCCCTCAACCAGTCTCCCTTGATCCGGTCCGCCATGCAGCAGGTGAGCAGACGCATCCGCCGCTAAGACCTGGACAAACCCCAGCCCATGAACCCGGGCACCCCTGCAAAGTCACCAAACGTAACCAACCACTTGGCGGTGACATGAGGCAGAGGTGTTGGTTATCCAATAAATGGTTCCCGGGGCGGCGGTACCGATACCCGCCTCCCAAATTAAAAAAAATAAATTCGCCTGGCAGAAATTGAAGTTTTTTAAATAACAACCGTTTATTAACAAAGGCGAAAGAGGTTTCAAATGAAAGGTTTGGAGTTTTTTAATAGATTAAGAATTTTTTTAAATGAAATGCTAAATATCATTAATACTAACTTCGGTTTATGGGTGTGTCTGTCTGTGTACCTCTGGTTCAATAAACTCGAATTTGCTTTGAATTTAGGTGTCATTTTCAATATTGGAACAAGAAGAATTCAGACAAACGATAAAGTACATATTTGTGTATAAAGTAATATTTTAAAGGAAATTTATTTTCATTCTCATTTCCAAAATTCGATTCACAATATTTTGTGGTTTTTCACGAGTCTGCAAGAGTTCTTTTTTATATATTTAACGAATATACTCTCCTAACCATCCTGTTTTACAACAATATTACTAAAACTAAAAAAAATGTTTTCCGCCGTTTTTAAAAAAAAAAACAACGAACCAATAAATGTTGTGTTTTCCAATAGTTCTACAAACATTTCTTTTATTTTTTTTAAACACAATTGACTGTGAACATTTTCACTTAGACATGTTGTCAAATTCTATTCATAAAGGTATGTTCAATTTGACTTCGGAAAAGAAAACGTTACCACAATACGGCGAGGTTTAAATTGTAAAAGCTTTTGTGGTTTATCAAATATTCTCTGGAGCGTGCTAGGAAACTGAATCAGTTTCTTACAAATGAAATTTTCTGCTTCTTTGACAATAAATTAATATTGATTACGATTCAGTATGATACAAGCTAGAAATAGTAGTAAAAGAAAGTATGTCGTAAAGGAGTATAACATTAAAAAAATTAGACTATACTCACCATGTTGTGTTTACCTATTAAAAAATCAATAAAACAGAATAAATAAGAATGTGCTTGACTCGTAAGACATATAGCGAAGATTTAAAAAATAAAATAGTTGTACTTATAAAAAACTATTGCAATTTAAAATATTATATAAATATATCTATTATAAAACAATGTGTAATGTATGAGAGCTAGTTAGTAGGTATAAGCATACAGTTATATGTGTAACTGTACTGCAAATAGAAAAAAAATAAAGATATAATTTACTGGTAAGGTTTTGGACGAGAGAAGATTTTGTAAAAAGAACAAAAATAATGAAGGTTAATTATTAGCAGATAAAATCGAAATTAGTTGCATTTTGAAACTCGCTAAATTGTCAAACTTCTTTTAATTTTAACTTTATGACGATATTAAAATTGTTTTAACCACTATTTTGAAAATGAAAATAAATAACAATATTCTTATTAATAACATGCTTAGTTTTTACCACTTTTATTGTTTACAAAAACCAACACGTGTCGTAAACAACGCTCACTTCTTCGGGGTTTTATTAATACTAATTATAAATAATAGACGTCGACAATGGTGTCAATGGAAAAATAATAGACATAGACAATGGTATCAATGGAAATATGAGAATATGAGAATGGGTAGAGGGGAGAGGGGCAATAGGGAACAATTTACAAAGGGAACAGGTTTAATATTGGGTCATTTAAAAACAATTTTTGATTATTAATAATATTCAAATTCGCATTCACACTTTTTCGGATATCTAAAATTTTTAGTTTATCCAACTGAATGCCATTGACATTACAATGTAATAATTCTATTTCACTATTGAAGTCAAATGTGTGACACTGGTTTCCATCAACTCCGAGAAACTGTCATTGTTTAAAGATTTCATATGTTCTTTAATCCTTATTTCGAAGTTTTACCTATACAGGGTGTTCACCGGAGACCAATATTTCGTTTACATTTTTTACTCCAAATAATGTCAGGAATCACTGGTTAAAGTAAGTCAAGTACGTCCCTTAACACCCTGTATAAAAAAACTAACTAAGTATTTTATTAATTTGAAATAAAATGGTGCCACAAAATAAGTTTGCTGTGTTAGAAGAAATAACAATATGTTTCAAAACCAACTTAAAGTAATAGTTAAAATAAAGTTATTCAATTATTATCTTTTTCAAATTATTTTTGCGAACAAATTTCAAATTTATTATTTCTTAGGGTGGGCAGATAGGTCGTGAGAAAGTTAGCCGGTTTAGCGGTACGCGCACATTATTTCTTGGTCAAGTGGGAGGCTGAATAGAAAAACAACAATTTATTAGAGGCAATAGATAATCTAGTATTAACATTTTGCTTCGATTTCAATAAATTTTTGAAGACTTTTATTCATGGCTTCAATTTAAACAGTCATGTTAGATTGTTTATAAAATATTTAAATGGAAATATCTCCCTGGTGTATCTTTTAAATATTTAACAAAGTATCAATGCCAGCAGCCGAAAGGATTATTTCATCCTCAATTTAGTGTTAACTGTTGAGTTTGCAGGAAATGTGAGGGGATATGAACCGAAGGAGCGTAAGGTAAGGTACGTAGATGGTACCTATTTAGTATATAGATGGTACAGGTGGTAGTACAAATATGGTATAAAGCACATATATGATATATTTTATTATACAGATATATTTAGTTCATAGGTTGGGTTATGGTTATCTTTTTTTTCATTATTATTTTTTTAAGAACGACAAACATTGCCGGGTTACGAATATCGTGACAATAATTAATAATTGAAAATCTCCCACTACCACCACAGTAAGCGGAAAAAGTTACTCGTGTCGTGATGGAGGACTTGAAGCCAGGAATGCCTAGGAATTGAAGACACGACGCCTGGATGGGACCCAAACGCAATGCCAACTCAGCCACTGACCGGTAAAAGGTCTCTAAGGATAACTAAAACCAATTCATGGAGGTAAATTTTCGTTTGCGCGTCATATACATATTTGCAATCAAATCGCGCCTACAATTAGTAAATGTTGTAAAAAACTAAAAAAAACGAGTGTGCTTTAGATCACACGACTGAAGTAAAACTTCACTAACTTATATCTCCCTCTCAACTTCCATTCGCCTCGCCCGACCGTTCGTCTCACCCGATCACACTTTTCATAACGCTCTTGTCACGAATTCACCCAGCCCAACCCAACCGTTCGCCTCTGCAGATCACACTTTTCGTAACGCTCTCGTCATGCATTCACCAGCTTACTCCCCAAGTCAAGCGTGCGTTAAGAAGTTTTACTTCAAAAAACTAAATAAAAATAACAGCTAAAAATACCCACAATCCAATTTTTTTTAGAACCAATAATAATGTAGTAATTTAATTACATATCTTAGAAGCAATAGTAATGTAGGAACAAAAATTATCAATATAAAAAATATACTAACCATTATATATCTTAAATCTTTATAAATTGTCAAAATAAAATGAGAAAGGCATATTATGACAACATAGTCATTAGTCTTGCTTGAAGTTAATAATAATTCTCTAAAAACAAAAAATCTTATTTTCGCAAAACTACATTTTTAAAGATTTTATTGTCTAAAATTTGAATTTGTATGCCGAGTGCTAAGGGGGTGGTTTAATTATAATATTTCAGTCATGGCTGGTCGTAAGTCGACGTTAATACTATTCAATTAAAAAGTGAAATTTAATATAAATCACTGCATTTTATCTAGGAGCGCTACTCGCAGCTAGATTCCTCTCCGTTATACGCTTCCATTTTGCAGATAAACCCTCAGACTCTGAAGCTTTAATTAACTTGGACAAAAGCCAGAAATAGCAATGAAAAAAATCAGTTATCTGTCACCCATTCCAGCTGAAAATTTTTCAATTTGCAGTAACAACCCCGGACCAAGTTGATAAATTTTCCTCGGCGACTAATACGTACAACTAAATGAACTCTTTTGATTCGGCTAGAGCATTTCTCTGGCGGAGATCGGAAATGATGTTTGTCATTTTACATTTTGTTAGTATGGGAATCTTTTAAAGAGTGAAATCGGTTTTTTACTCTACCTATGTCCACATCTTTTTGCGTTTGATTATGTTTTTAATATTTTTGTCTTAGATCAATACAATAATAATAAATATGAAACATCACACGAGTCTCAACTGCTCTCAACTGTCCGGAGGCACTGGAATTGTGGTATCAACAATCGGGGTATCAATATTCAATGAAAAATTAAATTTTTCAAAAGAAGCAAACAAATTGTGGCTTGACATTTTAAATAAATAAAAAGAAAATACTTTGTTTTAAGTCACTTTATTGTTACTTTTTCGTCTACCGGTTTCGGTACCTCCGTACCATCATCAGGACTGAATATAAAAATACTAACAAATACAGGATAATACACATATACAAATTGTGAAAGAAAGAGACAGTAAATTAGAGTGGGACAGTGCATCAGTTGTGGGAGGGAAGTGGAGGAGGAGAGAGTGTGATAAGGGGAAACATACTTATAATAGGGCTGAATGTTAAATTTAGTTGATTATTAATGATTTCAGCCTTTGTATTAACTGATTTTTTTATTTCCAATGCCTCTAAATTATTTAATCTTAAGCCTATCCCATTTTTGTGTAGGACTTTAATACCTGTATCCCGGTTAAAAGAACACTTTTAACACGTCAAACCGCCGTATTTGTCAATCTCATATTCCAAATTTTAGAATTAACAATATTATCTTCAACTATTTTTTTTCCATATAACGGGCAACTACCCTTTTTATTGGAAACAATCATTCTGAGAAATAATAAATAACCGTCGTATTATTTATTACGAGTACGAGAGGTCTAGGTTCGAGTCCCAGTTGCGACCATTGTCTTTTTTCTGATTTTCTATGTCTTGTTCTCTTTCATATTTTCGTTTAGATTATTATTATTATCTTCTTCAATAAAAATTAAATAATTTCCTATTGTACAAGAAAGGCATCAAAGATGTTCTTTTGAAAATGAACTGACTGAAAATGAATACTTTACACCGTCAAGTAAAATAAGTACCTACACGTTAGGCAAGTAAGTTCTTACGTTTACCTTTTTTACCTCCGTCGATTTCTAAAATCAGGCAAAGCTAAAAATTTTACTAAAAAATAAATATGATGCCATTAAATATCCCCTTTTCATTTCCGTCGTTTGACGTATCGCACACCTCGTTAAAGGCAATAGCTACGCGCGTCGCACATGTAAACTCTTTAATTCGCCCGGCCCGCAAAATCAAGAGTAATCGATGACGTATTTCAAACGCTGGGCACACGAAATTCGGTCTTGTAGTTTATTTTCGACATGCAAGGCGTCCATCATGGAACTGGGCCTCGGCCGACGGACCCGGCGGTTGTGACGTCACGCACGCCGAGCCGGAAACACTGGCCTGATTGATTGCGGGTACCACTTCAATTAGCGTAAGTGATTTCTTTTTAACCTGTTTTATATTTCAGATTCCCAACGAATCCGGGAGCCGATTTCGAACGGCGATAAATTTCATTTCTTTTGTTTGATGTACAAATGGTCGGAGTTTATCTAATAAGGGATGAAATATTTTCCTGTTCTGCATAATTATTTATACCCTACCCACAATACGAAAAGCGTGTAACCGCTAGTGTTTAGCAACACTTAGTTTTTAATAGATTATTGTTTGCTGGTTGTGGAACACGCTTTGTAAAACCCTCTGATAATAATAATTGTTTTTCTTCGTGTGCTTCATACGCGTGATAATCTGTTTAATAAAAAATTATAACATTTTATTAATTTGGCCAAAGAAGAACTCTTTTGTGTAATGACATGCGTTGGTTACTCAAGTATCCTAAGAACTATTTACTTACATGCCTGCTAGATTATTGTAAAGCACGTTGCAATTTTGCGCAAGCGTGATCAAGAAAAGAGAAAAGACACCTGCCTACATTTCTGTAGCGGTATGGCAAAACTTGATATGTCCGATTTTTGGCAAAATCAGATTATGGGCTTGATAATTATGTAATTTAGTAACATTTCTTCAAGTTGGCAGAAGTTGATATGTCTGTGGTGAAGGTAAAACCGTTAAAAATGAAATGGAATTATGTGATATGTCAGCTGCGGTACTTATTAGATACGACAGAACTTGATATGTTACATATATATGTTACACATCAAGTTCTGCCTAATCCCATACCCTAGGTCGAGGATCTCTGACTATGGGTAGGCATTTGGTGATATGTCACATTTTTTATTTGATATGTCCATTTACTTTGTGTTTTTGGGTTAGCAAAACATGATATGTCTGCTGTTTTGAAGACGATCATTAAAAAAAAGTTAATCACTAAACAATTAGCTAATACCAGTTGAACGATATTAATAAATTTCATTGCACATGTAATTTAAAAGTTGAAAAAAACATTGACAATTCACTTAGAAAATTTCAAGAATTTAGAGAGCCTTTCAAACTTTCAAAATCCTCTACTGAAAAATAAGGCAAGATGGACATATCAAGTTTTGCCATACCGCTACAGATTTATAACAGCTTACCTAAACTATTTTTAACTCACGTATCCTTCAAATAATTTAAGTAGGTTATTATGATTACCTCCTCGTGTTAATTTAATAGATACATTTTTACAAGATTGTACTACTATTGTAATTCGTTTAAAAAACATAATCATATCTGTTTCAGAGATTATTTAGTAAACTATGCTTTAAATTCATAGTATACTTAATTTATTACTTTAATACATTTAGGTAGTTCTGAAAGTAACTTAGATTATTGCTTTACAGAACAAATTAAATATGTCATCGATGAAAGAGAATATTTCATTTCTACTTATCTACCAATTTTCAGGTAATCTCGAATGCATTATTTCTATAACTACATGTAGATGGTTATTATGGCCTTCTTGACGCTTGACGTTATTATTGTTGATTAAGCAAATATTATTAATAAAAATCATCTGATAAACAAAGGACTTTTCTTGTACATAAAATGAACTACATATTTACTAATTACCGACTGAATAGAAAAGTGAAAAATCAATCAACATTGGTTGAAGGATTATACATAATATTTATATTGTGCACTCTTGTACCTATGTGATGTGATGACTATCGGGATGCAGTGGAAAGCGGAATTGATATGAAGGCAGTATCCACCGGACACGGAGAGCGGAATATCCGCACATGAAATGACCGTGTGTGGCATATTTTACAATTTGTTCTGATTCAATTTTTCGGGCCGCTACGGACCGATGCCGTGCAATCCAATTATTTTTGTCAACAATAACAACTTTTCACTATTCAGCGCGCTGTTTGTTTGTGTACATTATTTGAATTCTCCATTTTGCAATTCGGGTTTGATATTAAACATTTCACGTGCGTGTGCCTTTCGAAAAATGAAAATTATTTTGATTCTGTTGATGCTTTGTTTAATTTTTGTTACGCCCAGGAATTGGAACGAAAAATAGTAACAGAGAATATTTATTGTTTACTGTGCACTTGCCACTTTTTTCCAATTTTATTTCCAATGTCATTTCGGGTATAATTGGACTTCAATGCAACATTGGACTAAACTTATTTGGTTGAAGATGAAGATAATACCAATAAATGTAAACGAAACATGTAACAAAACAAGGAACAGAAAAATTAAAAAAGTAACGCAAGCAGGAATCGAACTCAGGATCGCTTATCTTAACGGGACACAGCACCTTAACTAAATCGGCTATTGGGACCTTTTCATTTAATGTTATTTTTGTCTAACGTCGCAGTTCGACTCATGTCCATCGGCATACGTGTGTGTCTTGCCCTGCAAAAAACCAGCTGCATTCCGGGAGAAATTGCTGGCAGGGACCTTTTTGTCAATAGAATCAAGGATAACTAAAACTAAATGTATAAAATTGTTATAAAATTTATTGATGAATAAATGTTTTTATAAATGAAACAATTCTACTTTATTTGAACCACTTATATAATGAGTAAATCGGACCGGTTTCAGAACAAACGTTCCTTCATCAGGGCAAGCGTATACTTTTTGTAAATGTTTTATTATTATTCACTAAGGAGAAGGTGGACTCATTCCAGCAGGACAGGACAAGGAAGGACAGGACAAGGAAATCAACCAACATCATAGTCGTGGCTGTATCCTAGTGGCTCAGCTCTCCACTGAAGAGCGACGCAGATGGTGAGGCAAACTCCCTGAAGTACGATGCTTTAACTTTTGTTATACTTTCAATTTAAATTTAATTTTACTAATTTATATTTTTTTATCATTTAATGTTATCATTTGGTACCGACCCACAATGTTTTTCATTTTAGTTTTTTTTCTTCTTTAAATAAGTTAATAGATGTGGACACCCAAATATCTCATGCAATACGGCAGATCGGGATTGTCCTGCTGGATTAAAAACATAAATAAATGAATAAAACCTGAATAGGTTAATTTTATTTTTTCTTGCTGGCTAGTAATATTTAGCATTATGGCTATTGATGTACATAACACAACCAATGTTTCTCTTTTAATTTTTTGGTGAATGGACGCAGGGGAATGATTTTTAGATACCCATTTTTCATGGAAGTTTTTTTTAAATGGTTAGATAGTCCTAAATTTATAATATAATTTTTTCTATTGCAAATGATATTTATCTAAACATATTTCGTTTACAGAGACAATCGGAGGGAATGAACATAATTTATTCAGTACAGTGGAAGACTTTAAGATAGTATCTAATATTAAAACAACTTAAAATTTTAAAAAGCCTTATATATGAGACCTGAATTCCAATATAATAAAATTTCGATATTTATCAAGGATAAATTGATTCAGTAGAAGACTTACAAATAATAGTATAAAAAAATAATGTAAAAGCGCTTTAAACAATTTCAACTCAATAAAATTTTATCGTTTGCAAGGATAAATAAATTTAATCTTTTCAGACTTTAAAATAAAATTATAACAATTTAAAATTAAAAACGCAAATTCAACATAGTGAAATAAATTGGCTCGTTTCTGTGGAAAAAATTGGTTTTTATTCGAGCATGCCTTATTTTGGACGAATTCAAAATTATCATGCAATTACTGGTTAAACAATACGTATGTTTTTTATTAAACCATTTTCAATATTCCAAGTGAAGATACTGAATATACTAAACGACAGCAAATAAATCATTGACATATGCATCTGACATTCAAGTAGTCATCCTGGGCTCTATTCTTCAAAGGCGAGCGAGTGAATACGATCGACGAACTTTTGTCACTGGATTCTCGAAAATCTACTCTCGTCGACCGTAACAGGCTGGTCCAAATAACGACAAAAACTACTTGTTTTACTTAAAAACGTTGAGGTTATTCTATGCTTCGTCAAATTCTTATAAGATATTTATTGCCCAAGCATCAAACAAATCGCAATAAACAAAACGGTGATTATTGTAAACCACTGAATTTAAAAAAAATTATGGAAGTTAGAAGTAGAAGAACAAAAAGATGGCGCACTTCATAACAGGTGTAAGAATATTTCGTTCGTGGCTGATTTTATGCCTAGATTTTTTTTACGTTAGTTTCACCCAGGAGGCCCTGAGGAAAATAATTTCCCTCAGGACCTATGTCATTTTGAAGATGCTATGTAGAGGTCTTTATGAGGAGAGGAAAGAGTGAAAATGGGTCTTGAAGAGAAGGAGGAAACACAGAGGC
This sequence comes from Limnephilus marmoratus, assembly GCA_917880885.1. Taxonomy (NCBI): domain Eukaryota; kingdom Metazoa; phylum Arthropoda; class Insecta; order Trichoptera; family Limnephilidae; genus Limnephilus; species Limnephilus marmoratus. The sequence goes on from OU862908.1 coordinate 43,698,809, forward strand.
TGGCAAATCGTTCCACGGCCGAGTTGTTAAACTCAAATACAATTCGTAGAAGCGACGCGTTCTCTTGTGACAAATGTCAACCGTGCACGTATGTTGGGCGCGCGTTTGGCGTGTTTCCAAACTATGCACTGGTGACGAGGGGATCAGTGACGCTACTTTCTTGGAGCATCTTCCATTTAAATACCGGTAGAATAAGGACAGCATTCCCACCCGACACCTGTACTCTAAAGATTGCAATCATTTGTTAAGGTGGAAGAATCAATCAAACGGGCCGCCCGTTTCTGCACAAGGATGATAGACACCCTTCGATTAGAGAGGGCATCGGAATAATAAATTGACTTTTTTAAATAAAAAAATAACTTTATAAACACCACTTTTATTTTTACATACTTTATGCGACCGGGTTTCGCTGCAACCGTGACTTCGTCAGGGCAGTATAATACTCTACTCTGCTGTCCTGAAGAAGCTACGGTTGTAGCGAAACCCAGTCGGCATAAAGTATATAAAAATAAAAATGGTGTTTACAAAGTTATTGCTTTATTTTAAATTATAATTTCACATCACAAAGTATGTGCTTCACATGAACAATTACATTGGTTGGTTATAAATAATATGCAGAAGTATATTATTATTCTTAATGCATTGTCGATATTTCGTGTTGAATGTCATACCTACCTTTTATGTTTTATATGGCTCTGAGATATTTGTTGTAGAGATTCGAGAATTGGTTGCCTGAGCTCTTCATCATCACAACTCATCACGACATGGCGCAGACAGCTGCGACTGGAACTGAAACTGTAGATATAGGAACTAGGTCTGCAGAACGTATTCGGTACCCAGTACCAGTACACAGTTCCTGAGCAGCCCATCCATCACTAGCAAGTAGCCAGTAGCTAGTGGCCGCTCCGCCTGTGTTGACCCTCCAAGAGTAATTCACTGTCACTAACAGTTTAAAGCATTTCCTTCGACTGTTTAGTTTCAATTTACTGCTTTTTCCTTTGCCAAGAGCAGCGAGTTCATATAATTGGTAATTGAAAAATGTTTTCATTCAATACAACAGTGATATAGCTTTCAATCGTGGCATATTAGATTATTAAAAAAGTGTTAAATTTTACGATTAGAATCTGAAGCATTAAATTTTATCGTTGCATGCAAACATGACTAGCTTCATTCACGTTCTTACACCGTCTCATACTTTCCCTTCTCGCCCTTCTATTATTCTGTCATTGAATACGATTTTATTAAAAACATGTTTTAAACTTAACATGGCCACATCTACTCCTGTAGTCTCTCCATCAATGAAAAACTATATTCTATTTTCTATAACCTTCTATCTTGCCACAAACGACTGTCACGATAATAGTTATTACACCAGTAATAACTAATACCCTGACTTGGTTTATCTCCATCTGGCTGCATATTTAATTTTGTAGAACCGGTTTGTTTTTTTTTCTTAGACAAATGCTCAGGATTCCTTGGTGTGCTCTGCCGGGATCCTGGACCAACGCGTGGAACCTGATGCCTGGCGTGATGTTTCCTCGGACGCGTACCCTAGAATTTCTCACACGAGATGGCAGCTGGCAGCCCATCAGTAGCACGAAGAAGCGTTAACAAAAGTGCTCCCGCGTTGTCACTATTTCGATAGGATTTATGTCATGGTCCAGCAAGATATGTGTACACATTTTTGGTCAGATTTTGGTTTAAACTAATGAGTTTTGTTGTAAGGGATTATTTGGAAACCCGTCCCAAATTTAATGTACTACTCTATGTTTGAAAATTTGAATACATTAGTTTCTGTTGACCTGACAGAATGCTTTTATTTCAATTACTGTATATGCAAATAAGGAACTTTATTGCCCACTTTCCTGAGGAGATACTTTCGTTCTACCAGAAAATAAAATAATCCGATGGAACATCAGATTGTACTGATACAAGTCTTCAGTGAACACGTATTTACAAAAGCTCCTGTTGATCGGCTTTGTAAAAACATAAGAGTACCTTTATGTTTACCCCTCCTATTCCCTCTTCCTAGATTGCTAACAGAAATAAACGTCCTTTCAGGCATTCCTTTTTGATGGAAACCACCTTCAGTTTGTCTTTCTTAAATCGTAATTTAAACAAATTGCAGTTTCCAAATCTGTATAGACAGTGGTTTAAAGTGCGTAACAACTTCAGTAACGAATATAAATGCTATCGAACCATCGACCGAATATTGGTGTATTAAATCGAATACCTAAATTAAACAAATAGGGACGAACGGAGACGCCTTATCGATGCAATGGGTCCCCAACCCGAATAGGATAAGGGGAAGAGGATGATGATGATGACCTAAATTATTTTTTTTTTTGTAAATGAACTATAAATTTTCCTTGTCCTACAATACCTTATTTTTAAACAGATTTTGTCGTCGGCTCATTAATTTATTAGCTTAATACATAACAATTTAAAAAAATTTTAAGGCGCCGCATCCGAGTTCAAAAGGAAGAAGATGGAGAGATATGAAATTACTAATGTTAGAGGAGAACGCTAATATTTAAAGCGATAAAATCGATGCGAAAATTGCGAAAATGTTTAATAAAACACGACTCGTTTAAAATAGAGCAAAAATCTCGTGGAAGGTATCTTAAGTATTGATGATGGAAATTATATCTTATCTATACTAGTTGACCTTCAAAAAGCCTTTGATACGGTAAGCCATGATATACTTCTCAAGAAACTCGAGAAACTTGGTGTAGTTGGTCCTGCTCTTAATCTATTCAAATCATATCTTAGCAATAGAAAGCACCTTCCAATAAACTATGGAGTTCCGCAAGGATCAATACTAGGACTACTACTGTTCCAAATTTATATCAATGATATTTCGCAATTAGAATTAAACGGTGAAATTTTCTTATATGCAGATGATACTGCAATATTCTACTGGGGTAAAGATCTAAACATACTACTATAAAATGCACAAAGTGACCTAGAAAGAATTTGCGGTTGGCTCCAATCAAATATCCTAACAATGAATATAAAAAAAACAGGATACATGATTTTAAGTTCAAACCGTAAAATAATTCCTCCACATGTATCATTAAAAATTGAAAATAACGATTTGCAAATCCTGAAACAGGAAAAATATCTTGGGCTGTGCATCGTTAGTATTGTAATCTAATGTAATCTAACGTTATGAAATGTAAAAACCATGTAATGTAAAAACTATGAATATAATTTAATGTAATGTAAAAACTATGAATATAATGTAAGAGCACAGAACATGCAATAGCTACTGTAACAGACTTCATTACACATAATTTAGACGCTAAGAAAAAAGTTATTTCAATTTACTTAGATCTTTGTAAAGCCTTCGACACAATCTCACACGAAAAACTTTTCAAGAAGTTACAAAACATGGGCATTAATGGAGTAGAACTCAATTTAATTAAAAGCTTCATGTCTGACAGAACGCAACAAGTAAAAATTGGCAACAAGACAAGTGAACCACTTTTAATTACTTACGGAGTCCCACAGGGGAGTGTACTTGGCCCTTTACTATTCCTCATATATATAAACGAACTGTGCGATATTGAAATTGAAGGTAAAATCGTGACCTTCGCCGACGATACAGTTCTTCTCTGTCAAGCAGCCACATGGAAAGATGTATTCATAACAGCCGAAAAAAGTTTATCAATTGTCAAAAAATGGCTAAACAGTAATACTCTTACCATTAATACAATCAAAACCAAATATATCACACATAGTATTACACAAAGAGGTCAACCTCCACCAAACCTAGACTTGCTTATACATGACTGTACTTCATCCAACTGCCGATGCGAACTTATAGAAAGGGTAAAACAAACAAAATACCTGGGGGTAATTATTGATTCACACTTACGCTGGACTGAACACATTACTTTCATCACAAATAAACTCAAACGAGTCATGCACCTATTAAAGTACATTAAAAACATCTTCCCACTTACAATACTAAGATCAATTTATTTTGCACTTTGTCAATCCATTGCCACATATGGAATACTAGCTTGGGGAAGTGCGACAAACATAGCAATTGACCCAATTCAAAAAATACAAAAAGCAATAATTAAACTCATCCTGCAAGTACCATTTCAAACAGATTCTAGCGAAATCTATAAAACATTAGAAGTCATGTCAATCAGACAACTTTATGCCAAATCTGTTATACTCCACCTACTCCAAAACAAACTGCATATTCCCATTCAACCAAAAACCATAATAAAAACCAGGTCCGTAGTCCAGTGACGACCTCCGTAGTCCAGTGGCTAAGACTTTTGACTCACATTCCGGAGGTCGCGGGTTCGAACCCGGCATGCGCAAATAAATTTTATTTGATTAATTTGTGTTATTTCACAAATAATTCATTTAAAATAATATATAGTATATTTGCGGCATGTTCCAGAGTGGAAGATACTATAAGTATCGCCCTGGTGTAAGACCACCATTCAGAATTGAAACGTTGCTTGAAAATGGCTTTAGCCGTGTTTAGTGACCAGATCTGAATAGCCAGGTAATTCCCAACCTTCCTCTTCCCCACCTCCTTCCCCTCCCCACTACCTTCAGCCTCACAACATACCCCAATTGGGGATGCCATAGTCTCACTGGCTCCAGACGGGAGCAGTTGAGATTCTTGTGCGGTATTCACTGTAAAAAAAAAAAAAAAAAAAGGTCCACAACAAATAAAATACTAAACATACCGATAACACACACCACACATGGACAAAGACACTTTGAGTATTATGCTACCAAACTTTTTAATTGTATGCCCACTACTTTGAAACAAATACTATCTGCTAATACATCTACAAATATTCACAAAAAACATATCACTGCCTGGATTAAAAATCAAGATATTAACTTTATAGAAAACATTATAATTCCCAACCAAACATAACAAAACTACCAAAATTATAAAATGAAATAAACTAAATAATTAAATAGTTTTCAAGTATTCACCAACTATACATAGACTTACAACTTGTATATGTGTGTATTGTAATGTATGTATATATATATCTATATGTATATATGCATGTACGTGTATGTATACGTATGTATGTGTATGTTTATGCATATACATATTTTTCTTATTTTTTCAAATATATATATATCTTAATATTATCTATCTTAAAGTTTAAAAAAAAAAAATTAAAAACTATCTACTACAACACATAAATACTTGTCACACTTAATCACAAACACGTAAACACCTCAGCACAGGTTCTCCTAGTGAGGTGTTCACGAAACATACAAAATTACCCATCCACAGTTTCACCTTCTCAAACCTACCTTACACCCAACATAATTAAATTTCAAAATATATTATGTAAAAATGTTTTCAAAATATATTATGTAAAAATTATAAGAAATAGGTAAATACTGTAATATATAGAAATAAATAAAAAAAAAAATAAATAAAAAAATGTAAAAAGTACATAATTCAATATTCTAGTTAAGTAAGTGAAAATGTTATTTTCTTTTTTACTGGAATAAAAACTTCTGAAAAAAAAAAGTATCATTAAAAGAAACATTGTGAATTTATTCACAACCATAACTTGTAAAACAACTGAAAAAAACGTGTTTATAATAATTTTTGGAGCATACTTTGCGATTTTTTTCTATCGAGGAAATTTTATATAATTCGCGTTTTGTATAATTTGCATTTGAAAAATAACACATATTTTTTAAGAGCTTAAAAACTTCAAATGTTTAAGGGAGATATGTAAGAAATCGTTAGAAATTCGGGTAGCGGCGCCTTAAAAATGGTGTGAATTTTTCTTTTCATTTCACTTTCCAACCTCATAAAAATTATTCAGCCTATTTACCTTTTAAGTTATTTTTAAATCTTTATGGAATCTACTGACATGCCCTGACTTTTATTTTTGTGTCTTTTTTTAAATTCCGTTGATGGTTAGGTAATGTCCATTAAAAATAGTTACGTTGTCCTTAAAAATTGAACGTAAAGAATAATATGTAAGATTTTGCTTATTATTCACGAGTTATCAGTTATAGATTCATAAAGACAATAATTCTGCTTCCTTTATGAGATGATTCATAAATAAAAAAATACCCATAGTTTCATAGTGGTACTACGTAACAAACCATACTTGTTTTTTTAAGCTTATATCTTAATTGTTTTAGTTAACTGATAAACTGTTTTGCATCATAATATTTAATAGACATTAAAAATGAGTGGGTACATTGGTGTTCATTCTCTCGTCACCTTCCAATGTGTGCTGATGCAAATGAATTTGGTTTCATGCATAATTTGTTTAATTAAATTATTATTCTGAACGGACCACTAACCAATTCAAATTATTATTTGAATTGGAACGTGAAATATTATACCGATTCACGTAAAAAAAAATTCTGCATGAATTATATTCTACTAGCAGACCCGGCCACACGTTGCTGTGGCTATCGAAACACAACGCCATTACCCAATCTTTATAAAATCCACACCACCCGCTTGCCAGCTGCCCACTGCCCGCTGCCTGAATTGAATATTTAAATTTCTCGGCTTTTCTCTACTATAATAAGCATGTATTATACATATAAACCTTCCCCTTGAATCACTCTATCTATTGGTGAAAACCGCATGAAAATCTGTTTCGCAGTTTAAAAGATCTATGCGCACATATATTTTGAGCGTCTTCATTTTATACTATGTAACTGTAACAGACGTATCAGGTCTTTACAAGACTGTAAAATAAGGGGCACCGGTCTTGTGCACGCCTTCCACTGGCTCACGCTGATGATGGTGATAGTAGTAGGGCTGGCCTCCCTACATCCAGTGGTATGGCCCTGGATGCGCCTCGTTTCTGCCTGAGCGGTGCCTTGCAGTGCCCAGAGTCAGGGTCGACTGCAGCGGTAGGCACCGAGTTCCCGTTCAGGCAGAACTTCGGCAGGAGGCAGCAGCTGGCAGCAGGTCGCAGACTCCCAGAGGTAGGTAGAAAGGACCACTTGTAGAGTAAATAATAAGACTTGTTGACTGTTGAAGAATAACTTATAATTTTATTTTTGAAAAAATCGACATATTTATTGGGTTAATTGAACCCGACGGCGATCGGACATTGTTTTATAAAAAATGTGGAGGGGATTCTGGCCTCCTTGGTGGCTAAATAATGGCCCTTGTTGGGGCCGCAATATTGAAGAATGCGGGCTCTTGTTGTCCCTAGCAGCGTAGCCGGCCAAGGAGTGACTCCGGTTGGCTTCTTCTGGGTGCCTTGTAGGGTTTTAGATTTGCCCTTGTGGGCTTTATGTTTGCCTTTGTGGGCCTTGTAGGCTTCGCGGGCTAAGTAATAATAAAAAATTAGGCAAGGCCGTCCGTCTTCCTGGCGGAGGAGGAGGAGGCGAAAAGGCCGTCCGTCTTCTTGGCGGAGGATGAGGAGGCGAAAAGGCCGTCCGTCTTCTTGGCGGAGGAGGAGGAGGCGAAAAGGCCGTCCGTCTTCTTGGCGGAGGAGGAGGAGGCGAAAAGGCCGTCCGTCTTCTTGGCGGAGGAGGAGGAGGCGAAAAGGCCGTCCGTCTTCTTGGCGGAGGAGGAGGAGGCGAAAAGGCCGTCCGTCTTCTTGGCGGAGGAGGAGGAGGCGAAAAGGCCGTCCGTCTTCTTGGCGGAGGAGGAGGAGGCAAAAAGGCCGTCCGTCTTCTTGGCGGAGGAGGAGGAGCAGCCTGCTTGCCTGTTGGTGGCAAGCAGACTCTCTTCCTAGTGAAAAAGGAGGCAAGGTTGCCAGAGCAGACTTGCTCTTCCTTGGCAGCGAAGCCGGTCTGGGCAAACCCTTGTTGCTCCTGGCGGTGGAGCCGAAAAAATGGCCCTTTTTAGGGCCGAAAAAATAAAAGGGAGGCAAGGCAGCCATAGCAGGCTTGCTCTTCTTTGGCAGCGAAGCCGCAATACAGGCCCTGACCGGGGCCGCAAACTTTTGCTCCGGGCCAGGATGACGGCCCTTCATGGGGCCGCAAACTGGTTGCTCCGGGCCAGGATGACGGCCCTTCATGGGGCCGCAAACTGGTTGCTCCGGGCCAGGATAACGGCCCTTCATGGGGCCGCAAACAATAAATAAAAAGGAGGCGGAAAAATAATGACAATTTGTTAGAAAATGTCTCCCGGTGGCAACCTGGCACGCAAGCTTTATTTGGTTGCACCGGGGCATTGTACATAAAGACATAAAGAAATTGTAAGAATAAAAATTAGAAAAGAGGGTGTGCAACACGTCCGTTACACTCCCCCCGTGCTGCTTGTCTGCACTAGTCATCAGGACGTGTCGAACGATGAGTAGGCGAAGCTGCATAGGCGGGAACAACAGGATCCCAGCGGGCGTCACGGCAGGTCGGGTGTAGACTGCGGGGCTCGTCTGGATTCGGGCTGTCCTCTCTCGGCCATCTGCGGCGGGGGTGTCGTCCAGGACTCGGCCGTGTGGTCGGCTGATGTGGAGCATCATGGGGTCCATGACAGCCAGCAAATTTTTCCTTTTGCTGGGGTTGATTGGCTCCCCCCGTGTGAAGAGCGCCACTTCTTTGATGGTGGCATTGCTGGGGCAGGGCGGGCTCGTCTTTGCTGCGCCGGTAACAGGTATCACGAATGTGGTAGTGATACTGCTGGGGCAGGGCGGGCTCGTCTTTGCTGCGGTAATGATGAGCACCACTGACGTGGTAGTGATACTGCTGGGGCAGGGCGGGCTCGTCTTCGCTGCGCCGATAACAGGTATCACGAATGTGGTAGTGATACTGCTGGGGCAGGGCGGGCTCGTCTTCGCTGCGCCGATGAGGAAAACCACTGTTTTGACAGCGGAATGTGGTTGGTCATCCAACTGGGCCAGTGCTTGATATCTCTGTTCGCGCAGAGGTACGGATTCAGCAGATGCTCTCTGCTGATCGGCTGACTGTGCAGAGCTGGCTGTCCGGTGGAGCCCGGGTGAGGGCGGCCCGGGGCCAGAAGGTCCAGGTGGCAACAAATCCCACTGCTCCGGCAGCGGTGCCGATCCGGCAGATGCTCTCTGCTGGTCGGCTGGCTGCCTCTGATAAAGCAGGGGTAGGGGCGGTCCGGGGCCAGAAGGTCCAGACGGCAATGAATACAACTGCTCCGGCAGCGGTGCGGATCCGGCAGGGTCCGGTGTCACGATACTGGCCCTTCTCGGGGCCGCAAAACTGGCCCTTCTTGGGGCCGCAAAACTGGCCCTTAATGGGGCCGCAAAACTGGCTCTTCCTGGGTTGTAGGAAGGGGGCGGCGGCGGAGGGTCTTCAGGCCCTAGCTGCGTCAGTGATGCATATGGTCCAACGGGCTTCTCCGGTGCGGCTTCACGTTGCCTCTTGTCGAGCAGAGGTACGGGCGGCACGGGGCCGGATGGTCCAGGCTGCATCCAAATTTCCTGGAGTCGCCAAGGTTCTCCTTGGTCCGGAACTGAGCGTTCGGTTGGCTCAAGGACTGCACCAGCTTGGGCAGGCTCTGCTGCTGCTGGTGGTGCATACCTCTGGTCCACCAGAGGTACAGGTTCGGCAGGCTCTTCACGTACGGCTTCTAGGTACCTCTGTTCGAGCGGAGGTACGGGCGGTACGGGGCCGGCAGGACCAGGTTGGGCAGGAGCTGCTGCTGCTGCTGGTAGTCGGTACTGCTGTTTGTGCAGCGGTACTGGCTGTGATGGCCCAGGTGGTGTCCACTGGGCGTGTGATGATGGTCCCTCAACGTTGTAGTAAGGGGGCGGCGGCAGGGGGCCACCAGGCCCTGGCTGCGCCGGCAAGGCGTACCTCTGGTCCACCAGAGGTACAGGTCCAACGGGCATCTCTCGTACGGCGGTACGCGGCCTCTGGTCCACCAGAGGTGCGGGCGGTACGGGGCCGGAAGGTCCAGGCGGCATCCATCGGGGACTGCTGCCATAGTAGTTGAGGGGCTGCGGCAGGGGGGCTCCAAGCCCTGGCTGCGTCAGCGAGGCGTACCTCTGGTCTACCAGAGGCACCGGTCCAACGGGCATCTCACGTACGGCGGTACGCGGCCTCTGGTCCACCAGAGGTGCGGGCGGTACGGGGCCGGCAGGACCAGGCGGCATCCGTCGGGGACTGCTGCCATAGTTGAGGGGCGGCGGAGGGCCTTCAGGTCCTAGCTGCGCCGGCGAGGCGTACCTCTGGTTCACCAGAGGCACAGGTCCGACAGGCAACTCTCGTACGGCGGTACGCGGCCTCTGGTCCACCAGAGGTGCGGGCGGTACGGGGCCGGCAGGACCAGGTTGTATCCATGTTGGATCCCCTTTGCAGTGAGGGGGCGGCGGCGGAGGGTCTTCAGGCCCTAGCTGCGCCAGTGAGGCGTACCTCTGGTCCACCAGAGGCACAGGTCCGACAGGCATCTCTCGTACGGCGGTACGCGGCCTCTGGTCCACCAGAGGTGCGGGCGGTACGGGGCCGGAAGGTCCATGTTGTATCCATGTTGGATCCCCTTTGTAGTGAGGGGGCGGCGGCGGAGGGTCTTCAGGCCCTAGCTGCACCGGTGAGGCGTACCTCTGGTCCACCAGAGGCACAGGTCCGACAGGCATCTCTCGTACGGCGGTACGCGGCCTCTGGTCCACCAGAGGTGCGGGCGGTACGGGGCCGGAAGGTCCAGGTTGTATCCATGTTGAGTCATGGCTGCTTGGCTGCGGGGCTTGGCTATCACGTGCCAACCCTGAAGCATGATGAGGCTGCATCCGTGTTGAGTCATGGCTGCTTGGCTGCGGGGCTTGGCTATCGCGTGCCAACCCTGAAGCATGACGAGGCTGCATCCATGGTGGTTGTCCATGGCTGCTTGGCTGCGGGGCTTGGCTATCACGTGCCAACCCTGAAGCATGACGAGGCTGCATCCATGGTGGTTGTCCATGGCTGCTTGGCTGCGGGGCTTGGCTATCACGTGCCAACCCTGAAGCGTCGTGTTGTGGCAACCCTGTAGCAGCATGCGGTAGAGCGGGCCCTGTCGCACTTTTTTGTGCCGGCCCTTTTGCTCCACGCGGTGTCAGTCCTGCAGGATGAGGTAGAGCGGGCCACGTCGCACTTTTTTGTGCCGGCCCTTTTGCTCCACGCTGCGTCAGTCCTGTAGGATGAGGTAGAGCGGGCCCCGTCGCACTTTTTTGTGCCGGCCCTTTTGCTCCATGCTGTTGTGGTTGCAGGGTTTCCATCAGCATGTCAATAAGTTGCTGCTGACGGCGCAGCTCTCGTCGTAGTTTCCGCACCATGTCCTCAATAGATGTAGAGGGCAGTGCTTGCTGGTGGTGGCTCTTTTCTGTTGAGCGCGCCATCTCAGTTGTATAGCTAGGCGTGTCAAGAGCTTGTGTATGCATGGCATCAGGCGTGATGTGGCATCAGGCGTGGCATCAGGCGTGATGTGGCATCAGGCGTGGCATCGGCCCTGACATGGGCCATGGCATCAGGCGTGGCATCAGCCCTGACATGGGGCGTGGCATCAGTCCTGGCATGAGGCGTGGCGTCAGTCCTGGCATGAGGCATGGCATCAGGCGTGGCGTCAGGCGTAGCGTCTGGCGTAGCGTCAGGCGTAGCGTCAGGCGTGACGTAGCATCCGGCGTGGCGTCAGGCGTGGCGTCAGGCGTAGAGCCCAGCGTGGCGTCAGGCAAGGGATCTCAGGCGTGACGTGGCATCAGGCGTGGCGTGTCAGGCGTGCAGCAGATCCGGCTCGAAGGACCACTTGTAACAGACGTATCAAGCCTTTACAAGACTGTAAAATAAGGGGCACCGGTCTTGTGCACGCCTTTCACTGGCTCACGCTGATGATGGTGATAGTAGTAGGGCTGGCCTCCCTACATCCAGTGGTATGGCCCTGGATGCGCCTCGTTTCTGCCTGAGCGGTGCCTTGCAGTGCCCAGAGTCAGGGTCGACTGCAGCGGTAGGCACCGAGTTCCCGTTCAGGCAGAACTTCGGCAGGAGGCAGCAGCTGGCAGCAGGTCGCAGACTCCCAGAGGTAGGTAGAAAGGACCACTTGTAGAGTAAATAATAAGACTTGTTGACTGTTGAAGAATAACTTATAATTTTATTTTTGAAAAAATCGACATATTTATTGGGTTAATTGAACCCGACGGCGATCGGACATTGTTTTATAAAAAATGTGGAGGGGATTCTGGCCTCCTTGGTGGCTAAATAATGGCCCTTGTTGGGGCCGCAATATTGAAGAATGCGGGCTCTTGTTGTCCCTAGCAGCGTAGCCGGCCAAGGAGTGACTCCGGTTGGCTTCTTCTGGGTGCCTTGTAGGGTTTTAGATTTGCCCTTGTGGGCTTTATGTTTGCCTTTGTGGGCCTTGTAGGCTTCGCGGGCTAAGTAATAATAAAAAATTAGGCAAGGCCGTCCGTCTTCCTGGCGGAGGAGGAGGAGGCGAAAAGGCCGTCCGTCTTCTTGGCGGAGGATGAGGAGGCGAAAAGGCCGTCCGTCTTCTTGGCGGAGGAGGAGGAGGCGAAAAGGCCGTCCGTCTTCTTGGCGGAGGAGGAGGAGGCGAAAAGGCCGTCCGTCTTCTTGGCGGAGGAGGAGGAGGCGAAAAGGCCGTCCGTCTTCTTGGCGGAGGAGGAGGAGGCGAAAAGGCCGTCCGTCTTCTTGGCGGAGGAGGAGGAGGCGAAAAGGCCGTCCGTCTTCTTGGCGGAGGAGGAGGAGGCAAAAAGGCCGTCCGTCTTCTTGGCGGAGGAGGAGGAGCAGCCTGCTTGCCTGTTGGTGGCAAGCAGACTCTCTTCCTAGTGAAAAAGGAGGCAAGGTTGCCAGAGCAGACTTGCTCTTCCTTGGCAGCGAAGCCGGTCTGGGCAAACCCTTGTTGCTCCTGGCGGTGGAGCCGAAAAAATGGCCCTTTTTAGGGCCGAAAAAATAAAAGGGAGGCAAGGCAGCCATAGCAGGCTTGCTCTTCTTTGGCAGCGAAGCCGCAATACAGGCCCTGACCGGGGCCGCAAACTTTTGCTCCGGGCCAGGATGACGGCCCTTCATGGGGCCGCAAACTGGTTGCTCCGGGCCAGGATGACGGCCCTTCATGGGGCCGCAAACTGGTTGCTCCGGGCCAGGATAACGGCCCTTCATGGGGCCGCAAACAATAAATAAAAAGGAGGCGGAAAAATAATGACAATTTGTTAGAAAATGTCTCCCGGTGGCAACCTGGCACGCAAGCTTTATTTGGTTGCACCGGGGCATTGTACATAAAGACATAAAGAAATTGTAAGAATAAAAATTAGAAAAGAGGGTGTGCAACACGTCCGTTACAGTAACTATATGTAATAATGCAATTCGAGCGATCGCCACTAATTATACAATGTTTGCAATGCAACACTGGATATTTGAAAAGGGAAAATCAAATACCTACTTACTCTAGGACATCTATTTTCCAATTTCTTCCGTAGAACGAATTTCAAAAGTGACTATAGTACGGCCCGCCAGCCGTTTTATATAAGCCAAAAATATGTTTTCTTTGAATTTCTCGGCTTTTCTCAAATATAATTTACATGTATTATACATATAAACATTCCTCTTCAATCACTCTATCTATTGGTGAAAACCGTATGAAAATACGTTGTGTAGTTTAAAAGATTAACGCGCACATACATTTTGAGCGACTTCATTTTATGCTATGTAATGATGGTATATATTTGACAAATGGTAAATTCTACGCCTGGACCATTGGTACCTCCCCTTTGAAGGAAATCTATCATCCTGTTAATAAAAAAAAATTTCGCTAGTAAAATTTTAAATAAACTGCCTTTCTATTTTTATATGTGTACTTCTATTTCGTATCTCATTGATAGTTGTTACCGTGACGTTTCACGGTTACGGTACCTTGACAACAAAAAAGGCAATGAACATACGTTCCTTAACACAATGCTACAGCTCTTTCAAAAGATGAGATACAGTGTACGTGGGCCTGTTTCCTTCAAAGGAAATAAGGCATCATTTTCTTGCATCTCTCTCACACATGACGTCTCGATAGATCCCTGATTGACCTTTTACATGGCCATTAAAGTATACAACAACCTTCCACATGATATTAAACAAATACAAGATACACTCAGATTTAAGTCATCACTAAAAACATTCCTTCTGAACAGGTCTCATTACACATTAAGTGAATACCTCACATAGGTACAACTGTTTTTATGTTTACGTTTATATAAAAAATTAAAACAAATTCACTATGTATTACACCACCTTTATATATATATTTCATTTGTGTTCAAATCTGTACAACATGTTAGGTTAACTGGAAGAAATAAGATATAGGTACCTATAAGTTATACCTTTTGTACTAAATGTAAATTTTGTACAATAAATGATTTTGATTTTGATTTTGATGATAATTTTAAAAGTATGGAATAAAGTTAAAAGGAGTTCAAGTTTTCAAAATGGGAGGCGGATCGTTTGGTTATTGTTCTTAAAAGTATAATGATGCAGCTCTTTCTCACGCACTAAATAACAACAGTTATAAAGTAGATATGATTTTAGATTTTCACGGCCAAAAATTTTATGGTTATTTCCTTTTGGGGTATTATGCCGTGTTGCGCTACCTCCTCCTTTAGCCAACGTTTCGGACAGCGTTACAGTGTCCATCATCAGGGCAGATGTGCATCACACATCTGCCCTGATGATGGACACTGTAACGCTGTCCGAAACGTTGGCTAAAGGAGGAGGTAGCGCAACACGGTAACATAAAGTTATAAAGTAGTACAAAAGCCACACCTATTTTGTGCGTCTCACCATTATTTAATGTAATGTGTAAGAAAGGGTTCCATGCCGACTCACAATAAAACCAACCCAGAACCACTTCAGAAATGTCATTAAAAGCTATGAAAAATAATTTTAAAATAGCCGGTAACCCTAACCTAACTAACCTATTTAACCATTTTTTTAACGTCACTCTTAATGACCTTTCTGAGGTGGTTCTGAGTTGGTTTCGTTCTGAGTTGGCCGGTCACCGTAAGAAAGAGCTACAGCATTACAGCGATAAGCATTAAGTAATATTATGAAAGCGCATAATAAGTTAGATAAACCTAAAATGAATTTAATAAAAACAATTTATTTTGAAAATAGGTTAGTTGCACTAAACTCACTAGTTTATTTGAGTATCTTCTTGGCAAGTAATACTCAAAGTGGGTGCAACCATCCCCTTGAAAGCCGTAGAAGGACTTGAGGGGGTGCAGGAAGATACAGTGGCGCCAGGTTGCTCAAATGGAGTAAAGGTTATCTGATAGTCATTGGAAACCTTTGCATTTTTTACAGCAGCACACATTTTTCGCTACTTCAAGATTAATCTGCTCCACTGGAAATTAAGCCCGTACGATTAGCTTCTTAATATCTTCGGTGGATAAAATTATTAAAAATTGATGGAAAATGTATATTATTCCTAGGGACACTAACATATTTTTAAGGAGCAAAAATGACACTAAAATATTACATACTGAATACCTAGTGCTAATTTGGAGTATAGACGTAAATATTGACAAAACGTTGGGGTGGTTTGAACGAATTGTGGTTATTCATTATACCGCTAATTTTTTTGTTTAAAACCCATCATCAAGGATTATAGAAAGTCCGAATCACTATTATTTGTTAGATTTTACCACAAAAACTATTGAAAAATGACCTTAATACGAGCAAATGAATTTTTTGGTTCCATTTCTCCTTTATTACTCCATTACTGCAAATTACGCGAAAAGCAAGAAAATGGCGTTAGTATTGGAGATCTGCATCATTACGATCAATAATTTAATAGTAATAAATTTAGATCATTTTCATAGCGCCGTTTATAGGAAATTCATCCCTAGTGCGCCATATTTCATCTTTTTATTTTATTTAATTTTTATTTTATTTATTTTAGAGAAAGTTGACAGCAAATCGGAGATTACAAAATAATACAATAATAAGTGTTAATTATGCCAATTATGAACTTTCCACTGATGATATATAATGATAAAGTGTGACATTGTAAGGGTATTTTCTTATTTAATTTATTTTTTAGTTACAATATATTAAAAGGGGGGGGGGAGGAACATAGGAATAGGATTAAGAGTCAGAGGACGGGAATTTATAGTGATTGAACTTTCTAGTTTGAGTCATGTTGCTTGGTGAGTTTTCGTTTTATGTCACGTAAAGTCGAGTTAAAAATGTCAATGTGGTGATAATTTAAGTTAAATGAGTGTGTGGATGTGTAGATAAATGAGTTCTGTTTAGAGTTGGTCTTGCAAAGAGGGAGATTAAAGGTTACAAAGCGACTGCCTGCTGTTGCGATTTGGAACTTGCAATGATGTGTTGAAGAAGATCAGGACAATCGATAGGTTATAGTGCATGCAATTTAAAAGAGTAAGTAGATCTAAAAGAATGCGTGTGCTAGATGTACATACGTAAATTAAGTACTTACGTACGTACAATAATGTACGAGTACTTACGTAAAATAAGTAAATTCGGTTATAGTGCATACAATTTAACAGAGTAAGTACATCTAATACAATGCAAGTGAGTGCATCATAGAGTTTAAAATAATAATAATGTATAGGTATGCATTGTAATACGCATCTCAGGTCCGGCTATTGATACTATTGTTCTGATGTTGATATAATTAGATATAGGTAGGTAGACATGTTGGTAAAATTATTGTAGACAAATGATTATACAGGGTGTTAAGGGACGTACTTGACTTACTTTAACCAGTGATTCCTGACGTCATTTGGAGCAAAAAATGTAAATGAATTTCTGGTCTCCGGTGACATTTTTGATGTTTTTTTTTTTTTCTACAAAAACATAAAAAATGGTAGTTGTTGAACAGTTGAAATCGGGGTAAGGGGTTCGTCGGACACCCGGCTGAGTGACCAGTGACGACATGTGGAAGTTTTTTTTTTTTTGTTTGATTTTGAAGAAAAATTTTTTGAAAAAAAAAAAAGTTTTCGAAGATAGTCACCGGAGACCAAAATCTCATTTACACCCTTCACTCCAAATAATGTCAGGAATCACTGGTTAAAGCAAGTCAAGCACGTCCCTCAACACCCTGTATAATAATTTGCTTACCACCGCAGCAGAAAAGGCAATAGGTGTAAACGAGACCGTGATAGATAAGTTTTAAGATTTTCACGGCCAGAAGCATTTTCGTTATATGTTTTTGGGGTGTTGTGCCGTGTTGCGCTACCTCCTTCTTTAGCCAACGTTTCGGACATCGTTGCAGTGTCCATCATCAGGGCAGATCCGGCAGATCCGGTAGATGTGTAATTTTTAGTCGTGAAGTGTGTGCTTATTTACTTTGACACGGTATCGCTTCGAAGTAAATAAGCACACACTTCACGACTAAAAATTACACATCTACCGGATCTGCCGGATCTGCCCTGATGATGGACACTGCAACGATGTCCGAAACGTTGGCTAAAGAAGGAGGTAGCGCAACACGGCACAACACCCCAAAAACATATAACGAAAAAGAGACCGTGATAGTCCGTCGAGTAGGTCTGAGTGTAAAGCGTGTAGCAGGTAGTGGTCACCAACAGGCGGTTACATGGTTTTCTAATTGGTTCAGTCCCGGACTGGCCAGGTCCGCAGGTCCGCGATCGCGGAGGGCCCCCGGCGCGAGGGGGCCCCACAAAACGTACAAAAAAAGTTTTTGTCTTGTTACTAGTTATTTTGTGTTCTTGGTAATATTTGTTTACATTTTCGAAAAAAAAATTACATTTTCCAAAAGTAGAACATGTCCAACAACTATTTATATCTCGCCGTGTGACCTATGTCGTGTGTCCACTGTCGCAAGCGCATATCGTCCATCCCCTCCCCCCTCTCCTACATTTATAATAACATCCACCCCACACTATTGTTTTCAAGTCACTACAAGTCGATTATGCGATGCGGTTTGCTAAATTTACAGCGCAGTTTTTTTTAGTTAAATTAATTTTTTTGTTTAGAGTTGAGTTGTGGTACATTATTTGATTAATTAATATTACGAACGGAACAAAAACAATGAAGAGAACTTACAAGAGTGGTGCTTTTTCTGTTCTGTTTGAACTTATTCAATCTAGACTGAACTGAATTGAATTGTACCCAAGTCACAAGTGAACGAGTTTTTTCTAAACTTAAAATCTTCAAAAATCGACTTTGGTCGTCCTTAGGCCAAGACCTTATGTCCAGTCTGCTTTTTATTAATGTTGAGAGGGATTTATTTTATAATTTGGACAAAAATAAAATAGATGAAGTAGCTTTAACAAGTGAGTTGCTTACAAAGAAACTGTTACTTTAGGGCTAGGGGAGCAAAATGTCGAATCATTTCTGTTACGTTAAGCCCCTTCTATTCTAGTATACAACATTGTAAACTGTTAAACACACAGGATTTTTTTTAAATTTTTAAATTTTTTTTTAAAAAGAAAGACAAACATTCTCGGGTTACGAAAAACCCAACAATGTTTGAAAATCTCCTACTACCACCACAGAAAGCCGAAAATGTTGCTTGTGTTGTGATGGAGGATTTAGCCAGCTGAGGAATCGAACACGCGACGCTCGGGTGGGACCCAAGCGTTATGCCCACTCAACCACTGACCAGTCCTAAATATTAGTATTATTTTTCTAATACCTTAAATCCGTTTGTCATTATTTTTACTACACAAATAATTTTGACATAATTCATTAATGCTTTGGTGTGAATAAAATCCTGCCTTTTTTTTTGAACTCCGTTAAAAGGTAGTTCTACAGCATGTGTTTAGTAGTGTTGTGGTATCCTAAAAATACTGTGAATTTCTTATTTCAATAAATAATAAAGTCAACAAAAGTCGAAAATCATAATATTCGTATAAAAACCTATCTGAATTTCTTCTTCTTTATAGGTGCCAATATAGCGTAGAAACACGTTTTCATTGTTTTCAAGCACCTAATTTTCAAAAATTATCCGGGGAAGGCCCCCGGACCCCCCGTTTTCTGAAGCCCCCCCCCCCCCCTCCTCACGGTAGGGGGCCCCTTTATAGGTTTTAGCGGAGGGCCCCAAGTGGTCCCAGTCCGGGCCTGAATTGGTTCTTGAAAAGTTTACTTGATTGGGTTAGGAAAGAATTAGAAATTTTAAGGGAGAGGGTAAAATAGGGGAGGGGGGGGGGGGTAGGTGTAATAGGAGTGGATGATGGGAGGAGGGGAATGTGTGGGGAGATACATGACTGAATAAAAAATCTATTTTACGACGCGAAGAGGATCCAGATCGACTTAGGAAATTTTCTTGAGGTCCTCTTCCGTATAAAAACAATGTTAGTTTGTTAAAAAGCAGGCACCCGAATTTTGAAAACATCATTCGTTAGATAGACAGTATCTAATGAGGGTTGAAACTCATTATATGAATTTAGGGAAATAGGTACTGATGCAGTTGTGGCAAGGTACTGGCAAGCCATTGATTAAATTATTTAACATGTTTTTGGCACTGCAATGTGACGGCTAGCAGCAACACCGGCATTGCCAAACTGCCGCTAATTATTCCGTTCCGAACCTCCCGGCATGTCAGCTGTTTTTGCATTTTGCCTTCGCACTTTCTGAAATATTTATGTTCAATAACTATTTTTAAAATAAAGTGAATCTCTGTTAAATGAATCCATCTTATCATTTACTTAACTCCTATGTCACACTAATGTAAGTGTTGATTTGGTAGATTGACACTTCTATATTGGTGACCCCGACGTAATATAGCTCACTTGTAAACAGTAATGGGGTGCCAGTTGACCGAGAATATTATTTAGTCAAGTAGCACGCGTCCTGTTTACTCCTTTGTGGGGGTGTCTCATGGCCCACTGCACTGCATCATTGAGCGTCGTTGGAATTCCCGTGGAAAGTAAGTGGCTAGCAGTAGTTGACTCCACCGGAGATGAGTATGACGGGAACGCTGGCTGTATCTCTGTGAGAGAGGAGCGCGAACGCCTTTGAGGATTCGGATGCATTATTCATGAGAAACACATTTGCGAGAGGTGAAAAGTAAATATTTCATATTTGTCGGACGCTCTTACAGGACAGACTGCTTTATGAACTACTTTTGTCGCCGACAAGCTAGCGGCGCGGCGCGGCGCCGTTAAACGGACCATTTCATTTAAATTAAGATATTACGATTCTAATTTTTTTAATTTTTTTTTATGTCTTTCGAATTCTATCTCTATTTTTCTCCCCCTCAACCACATGCAAAGAGTGGAAACTAATTAGAAAATAATTTACGATAGGTGAGAACGTAGTTTTATTATTGTGGTATTGGCTCTTCGCCTATAGGAATATTTTCTTAACTAAAATTTCTTTTTGATTTGTATAATAATGTTTAATGGTTAGTGTGATTAATTTTGCGTTATTAATCCGTGTTAAAGCAATATGGTGTCCATCATCATAAAAAAGAAGAAAGCGTTAAAAGGACAAAACAGAAAAAAAATCAGGATAATACTTTTGGCCCTAAAAATCTCGAATCATTTCAAATTAATTCATAGAATACCATATTATTCGTGGGCAAAGTTTGGTTTGTATTTGTAATTTTTACCATCGTGTACGCCCTTCTCGCAAGTATAATTTTAACCGGTTATTTTTGGCCTACAACAAAAACTTTTTAACATGTTAATATTGTGAAATGTTAAACATTACTTACTCACCTTTAATAAGTACTTATTTTTGGCAAATTAATCAAAGAAATATGGAATTCATCATACTCCTTTTAATTAAATATCAATAAAACCCGAAATTAAAACATTTTCGGAACTTAAACTATTGGAACCCGATTTCTAGTTACGGAACAGTTTTTTTTATAGCACCGCAAAAGAGTCTCAACAGATCCCAACTATCTATGGGCTATCACATCTCCAATATTGAGGTATGGTATGAGACTGAAGGAAATACCAGACTCTTCAGATCTGGTGATCAAACACCACTAAAATTATTTCACGTGTCGATTCTGAAAGATAGTCTTTCTCCAGAACGATACTAAGAATATCTACCAATTTAATATTGTCTTGTCTTTTACCAGATTCATCCATTAGACAGTTTGAAAGCGGAATACCTCAGTATTATGCTCTTCTTAGCCAAAATCAGTTTTTTATTCAAACAAGCTATCATTCTTGTAATTATACCTGCATCATATGAAATGAAATTGTAGGTATGCAGTAGACAGTACGCACCTACTCTGAATAACTGAACCGCTTGAAGCCCCGCAGGCGTGCTGCAGTTTCAGCCCTCGAGCAGAGCGTATGACGTCTAGCTATAGCACAACACGTGATATCATTCCACTACAATTTCATCCTCTCTGTTGGGCCACTCTGGAGTTGTGAGCTGGTACTCACGTAACATAGGTAACTAAAATACCTATTGTAATAATGATAATAACTTCTTGTACTGTTTGAGAAACACGAACACGCTTATTTTTTAACATCAACTCCTGGAAGAGGCTCTGAGGAAAATAATTTATCTCAGGGATGTGTCATCTTAGAGATACTGTGTGGAGGAGTAATTAAGGAAAGGAAGGGACGAAAGTTCTAGGAAGGAAAATGTTATGAGGGTGGGTAGGAATGTAGGGGATCACTGTGTCCAGGAGTGACTTATGTATAAATCCATCCCTCCCTCTGCGATAGGGATGGATTTATAAGGTGCTGGAACTATTTTAACGAAATCGTTTGAAAGTGGAGGTTTAATAATCTATGTACTAATAAATTATTGTTATGAAAAGATTCTGATTTTGAAAATATTTTATATATCTCTGTTTGATTGAGGGTTTTATTAATTATTGTTAGTTTTTTACCATAACACATCTATTTTCAATTTTCGGGCAATGTCATGGGCCGGCTAGTAGCCAACTTCAGAGAAACGTGAGTGTGTGTGCGTGAGTGCCACCAATAATTGATAGAATGCATTGTCATCAACAACGAGTGTATTTGCCAAGTTTCAGCTCGATCGAAATGCCGGGAATCGGGATGCCGGGAAGTGTGTTAATTTCCACTTCCAAGATTCCATTTCATTCGTTCATTCATCAATTTATTCGTTCAATCAAGAGAAAAAGTGAAATTCATATAGATGTGTGTAAAATGGAACTGACCTGCGACTTAACTTGAGCGGCTGATTTAGCCCGCTTAAATTTGAGCGAGGAATGTCGTACACAGCGAGGATACGAACTGATTGATATACCGGGCCCATGAGTATTTTCAGTACCACTTAAGTGGCTAAAGCGTTTAACCCTTTTCAGCTTGTTGAAGGCCGGCGCGGCGTTCAAACAGAGTTTTTCGGTCAAGTCGTTTTGATCAATAACATTAAATCCTCTTTCATGGGAAACACAGATTTTTACGGACAGATAAATGTTCGGCGAAATCAGCGGCATGATGTGAATCAAAAGTACAAACCCTAAATTTATTTACTAAATAAGTACACCATTTACATTTAAATATAATTACGGAAATTCAAGGGAGCGCAGTCTTTCGAAATTCTCATAAATTTAACGAAAAAATTGCGAAAATTATTTAAAACAACATCTAAAATTGTTTCATCGTTAATACACCGTATTGCTCGCATTACATACTGCTCGCATTGCTAAGTGCCTCAACGCTCGAATAGTGAATAATTGAAACACTGCAAAATACATTACTAACCGGTAGGTTCAATAATACATTTATGAAATTCACACCATGCTCTATTTTATACAGGGTGTCCGGGGGTACAGTGCATTAACTTCGGAAGGTGATTCTACATGATGTTCTAAGTAAAAAAGATATATAACTTTTTTCGAAATTACCACTTTTAGGGGTTGTTTTGTGGTAAAAAGATAAAAATAGACCGGCGTTTGCCACCAGCTTTATTATTTTCCGCTGTTACGATACGGGTCAGTTACAACCATGCAATGTTGCCACAATCGTGCCCGGCGGGCGCTCAGCAAGTAAGATCGTACCTCACACTAAGGAATTTTAGTTGGTAGGTACGTCTTTTTGGTTGGAAAAAAAAGTTGGAATTTCGGAAAAAGTTGTTAATCTTTTTTACTCCTACCATAATGTAGAATGACCTCCCGAAGTTAATGCACTTTAACCCCGTACACCCTATATACGAAAGTTTCACTTTGTCATTTCGCATGCCATGGTGACACGCAGATATTATGTCAATCTAACTTTAGGCTGCACTACAAAAGTGCGTGGAGTGCGTTTATATTGTTTCAACATTCCGATAGTACTCGCACCTAACTACTGATCAGTGGCATGCCTATAACGATAGGTAATATTTAGTTTTTCAAGTTCGGGTATGAAATATAAATTCAATATTTGAAAATGGCCATTGTACTATCATATTCTGCTGATTGTTGCGGCCAACGGAAAAAATGAGCATTGAAGTTCCTTATCAATTTCATGCTCAATTTGTCGTGTTTTAATTTATGTTCACGTTTGAGTTTTTCTTGGCATCGAAACAGACGTTCAGCCTTTACGAACTGCTACGCCACTGCTAGTAATAACTTTATAGATCTAAAAGTTCATAATCGAGAATTGTTGTTTATTGCATTATTTATCTATTTTTCCAAATTGCATTAGTCTTGAACATTTAAATTTCTAAGGCGTTCTGAAATATAAGAGAACGTTTTTTATAGATGCTGCGTTGAAAATTGATTAAACATATTTTAGTTATTCCGAGATATTTTTGTAACCATTGGATGGCTGTGAAAATTACATATATCCAACAAAATATACTTTTTGTTAACCCTAGAAACCTTATCTACGCCTGCGAGGCGTACACTCAATCGAAAATTCTCTAACTCGTTCTAATTAGCTTGCCGATGGTGCCTATGTCACTAAGGTAAGTCCCGCTATTTTTGGCTTATTTAGGTTCAGCACGCCTGCGAGACGTATGTTTAGGCTTTGTGTTCCTTTTTAACTAAGTTCTAATTGAGTTTTAATTCAACTAAAATTTTAGTAAAAATCCGACTACTTTTATTGTTTGCCCTAAGAATAAGAAATTAATTTAAAAAATATATTAAATTGTTTTAAAAAAAATACATGTTTCAGTTGATTATTAAGTAGACAATTTTTTTAAAATGAAAATAAGCATATTTTTTTGTTTTGTTTAAATAAATAAATAACTGTGATAGTAATTTTCATTGATAAAAATGTGTTTTATTATTGTTTATATCCCAATCATAAATTTCCCATGAAAAATAGGACATATTATGTAGGTATGTTTTAGGCTACAGGCCGTCATTTATATATGTACGCCACTGAGACGTGTGTTAATGCTTTATGTATCTCTAAAATAGATTAGGCTTCTAGGGTTAAAAAGAGTTTTTCATAAATACGTCATACAAAACATGTGTGGAATTTTTTCCAGCTTGCTTGAATGTCTATCTAACAAAAGTGTTATGAAATTAGTCAGATAAATAATACAAAATTACGTTTCAATTTAATATTAAAATTCTAATAGTTTGATTAAATGGTTTCAAAATCCTGATTTGAATTTTTTTACAAAAAGAGTACGAAAATATCTAGGGGAATCCCGGGCAAAGCCGAAATGGGGCTTTTTCACCATTCAATCATAGATGGCATCACTTTGATTAATCCTGTCGATAGACCGATCACAAAGCCACGCTACGACGGACCCAGACAATGGTTGTACAAAACGCGCGTTCCTGATTAATTTAATGTTTTTTGGTGGTTCTTAACGATTCACGAACGTTTCTAACTCAATTATTTGCTGGTAGTTATAAATACCTCCAATTTAACGATTGAATGCTTTAAACTACCTTGTTATATATGTAAATACATACACTCTCCTCTTTGCCATCCGATTAACACTAATTACTTACCTCCCTATCTGATTTTACTATCTCTTTGAAAATGGCCTCTTTCTCTTCGTTACAGTAATGAGAGAACCATTGAATCACCCATACATTACCCGAAATATGTAGTGAAATGAATATAGTAAAAAAATTTAAAATTAAAACCCGATTAGGTATTTCCAAACTTTTGTCACATTGTTTTAACAATAATATTCTTCCTTTCGAAAATAAGTCGGATTAATAAAAAGGATTGCGCAATGTGGCATGAACTTTTGAGTATCCGAAACCAAGGAAAACCACTTTGATTTTTCTTGATATGGGCGAGAGTAGGTACACAAATTTATTTGAGAAAAAAATCGTCCGTAAAATCCAAAAATAGGGAAAAACCGCAACGAATCGAATAAAAAATTTTCATGCTCCGTTTGATACAAAGACTTCGTGAAACCCGCCTCTGAAAGATAGAATCAAAGCAATCAAAATGAGATAGCTCCCTTGATTTGTAAACCGCATTCATGATGATTTCGAAACTATTTTTGTGTTGAAAATGAAGACAAAATTATGGATTTCAAATACCTACTATTTACTTTACCTGGAAGGGCTAACAAGATAATAGCAATGATTTTGTTTTGTTAATGAAATAAGTTATAATTTTTCTGTTTCAGGAATACGAAAAGTTACATTAATAGGGAAGATTGATTGAAACTAACCTTGAGCGTTTTAATATAATATTATCTATTTTTATATGGGGATAAGTGTAATTAATGAAGACAATATTAGCGAAACTCAATCGAAAATCTGAAACAGAAAAAGATACTGTCACATCTCTACGGTACATAAAGATAGCAGTCAATAAAAACATGCGTTAAACGAAATGAAGATTATGTTGGTAGTTCTCAGTAGAAGTATGGTACAGCTAAATATGCCCTTGCCCTAATCGAATAGGGACACATTAACTCAGTTTCACGTACACATTAAAGGCGTTCACGTTCTAAGTCCTAGATGTGATTTTTCTGTTTGAGATTTTCGATTGAGTTTTGCTAATATTATCTTCATTCATTTATACATTACCTTTAATGCTCCCTATTTTAAATAAGAACTTTTAACTTTCCGTTAATTAAGACAAATTTAAAGTACATGTAAGTATAAAAGGTCCCGGAGGCAGTTTTACTGATTTGTGACATGGGTCAAAAGATAATTGCTGAACTGGGATTAACACAGTAAACTGTAATTAATTCATCAACTAAATGTTTTCCCAAAACCACGATTCATTCAATGGATATATTAGCATTCAAAAATGATATATTTTAACCAAAAAACCGACTTTGGCTTCTGAGAAGAAGCCGACTAATATACGAGTACATTCATGAAATTATTAATACAAATTCATTGAAAATGGCCACAAATGAACGACAAAATAAAAAATTACATAAAAAGCTTGTGGCCTTGTAGTTGAAAAATCGACTCAATTCTATAGATAAAAGTTTTCTTTGTTATAAATAGGTTTCTCGGATGCGAAAACATAAAAGTAAATAAATGTAGCAATAAATCAGTATTCTCGTTGAAAAAATAAAGGTTCGCAATCAAATCGCAAAAATTTCTTTCATTCTTTCCACAAATTCCAATGATGTTTTTTTTTGTTGTTTTTATTACATACAATAACTTTACATATTTTAAAACATTATTCGATAATGTGGGATGCGGAAGCGGGTGCGGGTGCGGGTGCGGGTGCGGGTGCGGGTGCGGGTGCGGGTGCGGGTGCGGGTGCGGGGACGGGGACGGGGAAGGGGACGGGGACGGGGACGGGGACGGGGACGGGGACGGGGACGGGGACGGGGACGGGGACGGGGACGGGGATAGAGAGTGTAAGAGGGAGATATAGGTTAGTGAAGTTTTACTTCAATCGTGTGGTCTAAAACACATTCGTTTTTGTAATATTTTTTTTTTGTTTTTTAATCCATCTCTTAATTTTGTATCTGAAATATTAAAACTTCTTTTCCGATGTACTTTAGCATAAGAAACTTCTGTGGCTTGACTTCAGTTCACTTGTATATTAATCACTGTATATTATGTAAAAGCTGTTTGTTTCTTACAAATATATAAAAAAATATTATTTCTTTTCCTCATTTTTTGTATCGAGAGAAAGATTGTAATGTTAATGCTTTTATTGCCTAGTGTTTGGGATGTCTTTGTCCAAAGCTCGTGTTTACTGTCCGAGTTTTTTTTTGTTATCTGGTCTAATAATCACTGTTTGCGTTCGTCGAAATTTGTTTTTTGGTAAAAATGTAGTTTAAAATGTTTTTATGTTTAATTGGCATATATTTAGTACGTCAAACATGTTGAATATTTGGTCTGTGCCTATCATTGTATTACTTTTAAGATATTTTTGTGCGATATCCATATGACATTGTTGCTCCTCCCCAAACAATGATTCCATATATGGATTGAAATAGTGCAAAATATATTTTTTTCCTCTGTTTTACTTAAGTGTATTTCTTATGTCTAGGAAAATGTGTATTGTTTTGAGGAGTTTGTTCATTGTTTGGTATTATTTGTCCAACTAAGATTATGGTCAATTATGATTCCTGGATATTTTATTTGGTTTGTTTTTTCTATAGTAGGGCAATCGCAGATGTTGATGTTTATACATTCGTGGGTTTTAGAGTGTTTGTATTATTTTTTGGCTGTCCCGTGCTTTTTATATTTTACGTTGAGAATTTTTTTTACATTTTGTTTTGGCTTTACAAACATCACGAAGAATCATGTAGCATGCAATTTAATTTTAAATAACACTACACAATTTTCGTTATATGTTTTTGGGGTGTTGTGCCGTGTTGCGCTACCTCCTTCTTTAGCCAACGTTTCGGACATCGTTGCAGTGTCCATCATCAGGGCAGATCCGGCAGATCCGGTAGATGTGTAATTTTTAGTCGTGAAGTGTGTGCTTATTTACTTCGAAGCGATACCGTGTCGCCAGCAGCACTAACTTTCACCAGTACAAAATACTCGTGACAAGCAGTGGCGTCATCGCCGCGGAACGGAATAGAAAGTTCATTAAAACGTGGTATTTATGCTAGCCAGGGGCAAGTCCGTTTGCGAGATGCCGACGGAAGTGGCTCCATCTCTTAATGAAATCTAAAATTAGAAATCACAGTGGTAAGAATTTAGGAAAAAAAAAAAAAATAAAATAAAAAAAAATAAAAAAATTACAATTGTTAACTTTCACCAGTACAAAATAATCGTGACAAGCAGTGGCGTCGTCGCCGCGGAACGGAATAGAAAGTTCATTAAAACGTGGTATTTATGCTAGTCAGGGGCAAGTCCGTTTGCGAGATGCCGACCGAAGTGGCTCCATCTCTTAATGAATTCTAAAATTAGAAATCACGATGGTAAGAATTTAAGAAATAGAATTACAATGGTTAAAGCGAATTTAGTCAATATAAATCAAAATGGTTTACCACGAGCTCGCATTACTATATACTTAGACATGGTTTTTTAGCTCTATTAATAATAAATGAATTTTACTAGAATTAGAATTACACTGGTTAAAGCGAATTTAGTCAATATAAAGTTATAACACAAAAAAAAAAAAAAAAAAAAATGGTTTACCACGAGCTGGCCTTACTGTATACTTAGACATGTTTTTTGCGTTTAGCTTTGGTGTAGCCGTCAATCACCGGATACCAAGAGCTATTGAGCTTAGCTCCGTCGTCTCTATTAATATTAAAAGGATTTTTGTAGATTTCAATTGCCTCCGTAATTAGGCGTGCTCTATAAGTTTTAGGTCTTCCCAAGACCTCAGGAACAAATCCAAAGTAATGGCCGGTTTCGATTAAGTGCTCAGCGATTGCCGATTTATCAGGGTGGCCGAGTTTGCAAGCACGAAAGTGTTCTGCTATCCTTTTGGAGATCGTCCTCTCTGTTTGGCCTACATAAACCTTGTCACATCCGGAACAGCTGAGTTTATACACTCCATCTGCTTCCAGAGGAAACTTAGTCTTTGCAGACCTCAGTAGGTCTTGAATTTTAGTTGTGGCACCGAAGACAGTCTTGATGCTATCTTTTCTCAACAGCCTGGCGATTCTGTCTGTCACATTGTGAACGTAAGGCAGGAAAGCGCAGCTTTTTAACTCTTGTTTAGCTCTGTCTTCATTTGGTGTAGATTTGGCTCTTATGATTTGCCTTGTCTGACTAGCTAACACTACACAAATTTATTAAATACGTTTCTACAGATTCCGTCACCAAGTATGGTTTATCATTTATAAATTGCATATCTAATAACTTTTACTGAAATTGAATTCTGGGCAAATACTGGCAGACATTTATTATATAACATTAAGTGGTAGGTACTGTTTGCCTTCGTAAAGTAGCGTTAAAGAAACCGACTTCCCTCAGGCTGATGGAAGTGGCTGACATTTTAATAACCAAAATATCTACCTTGAATATCTCACCGTAATAAATTACTGACGACGAAATTGTTTTTGGTAGGTATTTTAAGATAAATTAAAGCCACGTATATTTAAAGATGATATTTTGAGCAGGTTTCATTTTAAATTTTGAATACAAAAATATAACAAAATAATTCTGATAAATCTCAACCTAAACTTTTCAAAATACCTTTACCATGTTTTCATTAGCACTTTAGAGTCTGCAATGTTTTAAATTTAGATAAGTCGTGATAAAAAGATTCACAAAATAAACAAATAAGCTAAGCTACTAATGATGTCACAAATAAATATGAACAATTCAATATCCAATATGGGTTTCGTAAATGTTTATTTCTTATACTTTTATACTATCAAATGGATAATAATACATTACGCCATTCACAATGTCTAGGTCTAGACACTAACCCAGTTACTATCTAACAGAATTATTCTAGCCACATACATTTCTGAAAATTCTATCACTATTATTTTTTTTAGCTCGCAATATCGTTTTAATCATGAATTATGAAACTTTGAAATATGCGTATATCAAAAATCTCTTCAAATTAACCAAATGTGGCCAATTTGAAAAGATATTATAAAACATTTTTTTTGTATTTATTTTAAAAGTCATCCTTCTGCTTACAAGAAACTGGAGTCAATTTTTCTAGAAAAATCTTTGGGTGGTGCATCGTTATTTGCTCCGATTTCCGAGTATCTTAAAAATTACATATTGTATGCCAATGGTTCGTTGTTGAATTCTCCATAAATTAAATTTATTTTTAAGTTGTGATATTTAAAAAAAAAAGCTTTTTTGTCGCAAAGGAGTAGCGGGTCTTGTTTAATTGTCTTGTCTTGTTTAATAACCGTAATGTGTGTTCGCGTGTTTCCAATCGATAACTACCTTATCTGTGCAGTTTTTTTGTAGTTATTAAGGTAAAGTTATTATTTATAAATAAGAAACAGATGGAATTTTTATTTCCCGTAATGATTCTTAAGTCCGTTATTTTACGAATGAAAATATTTGTCAAATTGAAAAAATGTACCTACAGGTTTTACTTTTTACAATTTCAAAGAAAAATATGTATAATGAAATAAGTTATGATTTATTTTATTCCTTGTTTCTACAATTATTAAAGTTAATGCACTGTTAATGTCAAAAATTATCGGCTCTCTGTTTTTGACATTTTAAAAAGGTTTCCTTTGTGATGCTACTAAATTGAACTATATATCAATAATATTCTGATGGTTGATTGTAGATTGTAGATAAATAACGTACCATTCTATTTATTTACTGTTTTTTGTGGTAAATGTGATATCCAATTTTAGAGAATTCAATTTTAATATTCCGCGAACCGAAATAATTGAAATAAGTTTTCTCACAAATCAATTGATCATGGTGTTTACATATTTTAAAAAATGCATGTTCGAATTTTAATTTATATCTGTGATTATCAAATGGGCCATAGGCAACATTTAGAAGTCATAATATTTAATATTTCTCCTAACATGTGCGCCATTTTTAAACTAAATATTACAAAGAATCCATGCGATTACAAATTTAACGATATAAAAAAAATTATCAAAATAATATGAGATAAATGGTCAAACATAAGAACACATAATGGCTCTCTAACACTATAAGTGGTATACATCGTCTCCTACTAAAATTAAGAAGTATAATTTTTTGAATCAGGACAGGAAATTTTCAAACTGAACTGTTTATAATATTAATAATAATAATATAAGTTTATTCCAGAATGTATGCAGGGGAAGTGCAATGCAATACATTCCATAATGTAAAATAACAAAAAAAGATAAATAATAAGTTAAGGTAAAAATTAAATAACAACACATAAATTAAATAAAAAAAGCGCTCAAGACTGAAATTGACTTTATTGCGGAACTCTGTAGTGGTAACTCTAATTTTCCAATTTAATTTTAATACTAACAGTAATATGAGAATATTTCGTAAATACTGACTTTAATTTGGTGAAGCCGGGGACAAAGTGAAGACAAACATTAAACCTGTAAATTTTCATAAAATAAAAAATTCTTGAAAATATTCTGTTTAAGGTTATTTTATTATTATGTGACCCGAACAAACAATATATAACTATGCCACTGGCTTATATAATATCCACTCCCAAATCATAAAATTTAGATGACATTCGCAGTCAAAGCGTTGAATAAAAGCTGTAAGATTAGTCTCTCTCGATACAATATAATATATAAACATGTAGATATAAAATATGAAACACGTGACGGGTAAAGACGGATAAATAAGTAATATCTCTCCCTGCCATTTCCTCCCTTTATCAAACCGTAATACCCTTCATCTCCTTTTAATATCTCCTGAGAAATAAATTTATGGCTGTGTATTAAACGTAAACCGAAGACATTTAAATGTGCTAAATAACGTTGGAAATAAATTGTTTCCGATTTTCAGAGTGACGATTGTGGCCTTTAAGGTTTGTCGATTAAAACATTTTCGATAGTATTATTGAGATTTGAATAGTATTATTTGTATTGTTTATTATTGAGATAAACTAAAGATATTTGGAAAGGAGAATCGTTCTAGATTGTGAAAATGGCGAATGCCAACATCACAAGAAAATAATATTATTGCTTTTGACCGATAGTCTGACTGATACCATAGCTGACTTACTTTATTGATTATTTATTAGTAGTTAAAGTACCCGACTTTGCACGCTCCATTAAAAATTTAATTAAAAAAAATTAAATGGTTCAAAATCAGAATATACTTACGACATGTCATGAAATACAAATTAGGAGACGGATGTAGGTATCACCGCCCCGGGAACCATTTATTGGATAACCAACACATCATCCATAGGTCACCCCAAGTGGTTCTTAGCAGGTTTTGGTTGGTGACTTGGTTTGGTGACTTAACAGGGGTTCCCGGGTTCATGGGGTGAGTTTTGGCCGAGTCTTGGTGATGGAAGCGTCTGCCCACCAGCTGCATGGCAGGCCGGATCGGGAGAGAATTGATTGAAGGAGTCCCTTTGATTTCTCCAGCCGTATTCTCTCGGAACCTCGCCTTGAACCACAGTGGGAGGAATGAATTCACACATTCGTCACTCCTGTACACACTGACCCCAGATTCCTACCCACCCCTAATACCCTTTTCCTTCCCAGAACTTCCTCTCCTTCCTTTCCTAAAAAGACCCTCCATACAGCATCCCCAAAGATGACATAGGCCCTGAGGGGAATCATTTTCCTCAGGGCCTCCTACACGCAAATGTAAAAAAAATCATATATTGCATTATGATACTTGTCACTTTTGAAGAAAGTTCTAAAATTCACTTCTTTAATTCTAAAATTTGATTAAACTCCGTCTTCTGATGATTTCTGAGGCACAGCGATGTTTTTAGGTGATGTACCGAGAGGTTGTGAGTTGTTATAATGAGATGAGGATAATCCCGGTGAGGGTAAATAAGAAATGTATTATTTGAACGGGTAAGAGTCGTCAACTGACCAGAACCAGTGGAATTATGGCATCCCCTTGGGATGCTTTTTTTTTACATGAATACCGCACAAGAGTCCCAACTGCTCCCGTCTGGAGCCAGTGGCACTATGGCATCCCCAATTGGGGTATGTTGTGAGGCTGAAGGCAGTGGGGAGGGGAAGGAGATAGGGAAGAGGAAGGTGGGGAAGTACCTAGCTATTCAGATCTGGTCACCAAACACGGCAGAAGCCATTTCAAGCAACGTTTCAATTCTGAATGGTGGTCTTACACCAAGGCGATACTGAGAGTATATTCCACTCTGGAACGTGCCGCAAATATACAATATATTATTTTAAATGAATAAATTGTGAAATACACAAATAAATCAAATAAAATTTATTTGCCACGCCGGGATTCGATCCCGCGACCTTCCGAATGCGAGTCAAGCGCCTTTCCGCTGCACTCCGGCCGTCTAACAGGGAAAGGGGTGATGAAGATGTATCTGTTTACTCAGATATGGTCACTCACCACGGCTAAAGCCATTTCTAGCAATTTTTCCATTTTGAATATTTGTCTTCATATCCACTTCTTTCACGTCAACTGAACTCTCTCAAATATGTGGATATCATAGTTTAAATTGTTACTGGTAAGTACTGGAAGCTACTGGAAGTCTTGTTCAGTATCGCAACTTAAAAAAATAAAAAATAATGTGAAGGAATATAATCGAATCGATGTATTCTACAACAAAATCTACATACCTCTTAGATGGGCTAAAATAAATAAATCAAGAAGAGTAAAATTCGCGCCTAGGTTAAATTTATCGCCTAATAAAGTTGAGCAGACTGGGCAGCAAATGACCCATGTAGAGATTTGATGCGGAAAGGTCCGTCACTATGATGAAGTGTCGCATTTGTTCTGTATGCCCCTGATCTAAAAAAACGATCCAATTTTGTGTTGCAATCGAAAACAACTGGGAAATGGGACAAAGGGGAAATTGCCTTTGTTTGGAAGACAAATATTTCACTTGGCGGGTCCCAAAGAGAAACCGCTCAAAGGCCGGAATATTTGGAGGAAAGTAAATATCGAACGGGGATGGAGCAATTGTTCTTAAATTACCCCCATGTTCTATACTCCTACAGTGTTCATGTGTGATTTATCATGTCACCGGGGCTTTCTGGGAACGGTTACACTGAGATTGGATATACTGAAGATTCTGATTATGTATATTCTAGTTATGTTGTCTGAATCTTCTGAATTGTTCAGTTCTTCTTTTTCTCTTAAATTAGGTGGGTGACCCCGACCCTAAAGATTGCAGCATAAGTTCTACATTCCACTACATCATCCGTCAATTATTTTCATTAGATTAATTATCGGAAGGGAATTTACGTGTTACTAGAGCTGGCGACTCGTCACTTCGATAAAGCATCGTTATCTTTCTTTCCCAAACTTCATCTTCCAGACAATATTGTCGTTAAAAAATATTTTTTTTTACATTAGCTTCACACAAGAGGCCCTATGAAAAATAATTTCCCTCTGGGCCTGCGTCACCTTAGGGAACGCTGGGTGGAGGGTGGTTTTAGGAAAGGAAGGAGAAGAAGTTCTGGGAAGGAAAATGTTATTAGGGTATGGTAAGAATGGGGGTCAGTGTATCCAGGAGTGACGGACATATGAATCCATCCCTTCCACTGCCGTGCAAGGGGATGTTCCGAGAGAACAGGCTTGGAGAAGTCAATGGGACTCCCTCAACCATTCTCTCCCGATCCGGCCTGACATGCAGCTGGTAGGCAGACGCATCCGCAGACCCGGACAAATCTCACCCCATGAACCCAGGCACCCCTGCTAAGTCACGAAACATAGCGAATCACTTCAAGTGACCTACGGTGTTGGTTATCCAATAAATGGTTCCCGGGGCGGCAGTACCCGTACCCGCCTCACGAATTAGTTACTTCTAACAGTTAATTGGACACTGGTATTGATAAAATGATTAAATTTAAAAAGAAAATCTGTTGATATTTTCCAAATCTATCTAGGTATGAGTATATAAATAAAAATGAATCGTCGAAATGCATATACGCGTATAACTTTCGAACGACTGCACCAAATTGGATAATTATTTTTTTGTTCATTGTTGTCAGGAAAAGGTTTGTACAAACTGTAACTACTGGTGAGCTCTGGCATTATGAAATTTGTATAAAAAATTGCAATAGGTGGCACGCGAGTTAAAAACTGAATTTACCGGGGCTGAATGTATAGAATGCGGAAGGGGGGAGGGGAACTCGGGTGAGCGGTTCGAGGGTGAAGGGGGGAGGGGAACTCGGGAAGGGGGTTGCCGGGGAAAGGGGGCGAAGAGGGAAGGTGGAGGAGGCGGATTGGGAACGTGAGAGGGGAAGGGGACGCGGAAGAGGAAGGGGAGGCGGATGGGGAACGGGACGAATGGGAAAGGACACGCAGGGAGAAACAATTTATTTATTAAATTGCATAGCAACGCAGTTTAATAAATAGGAGGAACAAAGGAATATATTTCCGCACAGCCGCAGCAGCTATGGTAAATCCTTTCTTATATTGAGACTGAAACTAGAATTGGTACAGGTTTGAAATTGCAAAATAATTCACCGGTATCAAGGGATTATATTCGGGCCCGGGCGGCGCGGCGCTACCTGACTTCTGTAGGGGGATTAGTCTAAAAAAAACAGTTGGTAAATTAATTTATGATTTTTGAATTGAAATTCGGAAGTAAGGTTATAATTCATAATTGAAGTGTTTCCTGGTATTCAACGCAGTAAATAGTAAGCCGACAGAAAAATTGAAAAAAACGCTTTTTATTAAAAATGATTTATTGGTTTTTGCATGTATTTTTGAAAACAATTTTTATTATTTTTATTTTTAAACATTACATATTACAATGATCTTTGGCTGTCCAACTAGGAAATTTACCCATTTTAGGACAGTCAGAATGAGCAGTTTTATTACATGAATTATCGTTTTGTCTATTGTATTGACTTTTACTTAGATATTACACTTGGTGGATAATACACATTTTAAAGTTTTGTTGGTAGATATGAAAAGTTACTTATGAATGTAAATAATATATTTTAAAATAATATAAATGTAGAGAAGAGAAATAAAAAGAAAATTCATAAAGAAACAAAAAATATATAAACATGTATGCTTTTCAACCATTCCATGGAATTTTAGTTTTGATTTTGATAAATTAATGAACTAGAAACTAGAGAATCAAAAAATAGATAAAGGAAGGGAGTGGAGAAGCGAGAATTTAAGCAGTTTTTGAAATTACATTGGTATAAAAATAATATTAATGTAATACAAATATATTACCAATATATAGGAAAGGTCAACTAAAAAATGAATACTTTTTATAATGATTTAAATTGCCTTCAAAACGGTCAACCTTTAAAAATACAGTGTTGTGTTCTGATGATAGGGTTTTCTTGGCGGTCAATAAACTGCATAGGCCATAACATCAGCAAAATATGAATTGCTTTGGAATTGTCTGTTTTAAATCCTTTTTAAAATCAATCATTTGATTGAAAATATTTTAATTGCATGTAGATGTTTTGTGCGACTTTTTGAGATTTCTGATAAAACTAGATTTTAATGTCTATTAATTTATTGACTACCTGTTTATCGTAGTTTGTGCCCAGTGTGGACTAACTTGAGGTTAGAGAATATTAAGGTAAATGTAAGTTTCCCGCCTCTTCTTTATTAATTAATTTCAGCCAAAACCAAGATTAACCCAAACAGGTCGCTACGTTTGGTAACTAACAGGAATGGCGGATACGTCTGTTCACATACTGCGTAGCGGAGCGATTCGAAAACTTTGGTTGAGGGAAACCTTTGAGAGAAACCCCTCTAGCAGGAGTATCTCGACCAATCGCCTTGCACGACAGTGAGAGGGGTAGATTCTTACGTCTGTCACACCTTTACACACTGATCTGCAGATTCCTACCCACCCCTAATACCCTTTACCTTCCCTCAAAAAGACCCACATCACAGTACCCCCAAAGATGACATTGACCCTGAGGAAATTTATTTTCCTCCTTTGCGGAGCTGGTATTAAAAAAAATTATGTGTCTTTGAAACTTGCAAGAAGATTAAACATTATCAAACATTATCAACGTTATTTCCATGGCTTTTTTTCGTTGGATGTTACGCCTTATAAAGATGAGTCACATCTGCCCTGATGATGGACACTGTAACGTTGTCCCTATAAAACGGCCCAACACCCCAAAAATAAATAACGAAAATACTTTGGGCTGTGAAAATCTAAAATCATATCTAGAGCTAGGTTGTTCTTAAATATTTTTAAAAAAATATGTATGTATGTAGATGTGAATCATCCAACAAACCTTAAAACTCTTAAAATGAAATCCACACCTCCTTCACCGATAAAAAAAATTAAATTAGGGAACGTACCCATACTACGTGACCTCTTCGGGGGGGGGGTCCTCAAAATGTCACGCTTGGTATAAATGAGCGGCGGTTTGCTTAGGATTTTGGTCACCGGGGGGGGGGGGGGGGGTTAAAAATGGCAAAAAATTGGTCACGTAGTATGGGTACGTTCCCTTAAAACCATGTCGAAAGGTATGCCATGCAACAGTCAAAATCCAACATGGCTGTCATGTCAATAAATCATCACACACCTTCTCCCCAGATAAAATATCAAATTGCGACTGCTAACTCTAAACCAATCCAATATGGCTGTCATTGCAATAAATAATAAACCCATGGAATTTAAGTACTTAGATATATTAAGTATTAGTTAACCACTTAAGTATTAGTTAACCACTGGAGCGACAGCGCAATTTCAAACTTTTTTTTCGATTGCTCTACATTTGTTTGGTAATTGTTTTGAATATTTTCCGCCCACATTAAAAAAATCATACCTCCGAATTTTAATATGGAGATATACAAATTGATTTTATAGTTCTATATAGCCAATGAATTCATTCATCTTTTGTCGATTATTATACAAAAAAAATATTATAAAATCGTAAACTTCTACTTAATTACTTAAAAATAAGGGAAAATTGGCAAAAATTGGCAGCAAAGCAATCCGGGGTATTTTAAATAGTGCCATATTGTGGCAAAAAGCGCTCCAGTGGTTAATGAATTTGTAGTCTTTTGCGTTTTTAGTTACAACACACATCCCAAAATATCAAAAAATGGAATCTCAATAAAAGTAAAAGTTTTTTAAAAATTCAATATGTTTGACTTGTACCTTCATATAACTGAAGCGTTCCACGTATGATGCTGTGATGACAATTCCTCTATCCCTGTTTCGGGAAATTTTTGCCTTTTCCGTACTCCGTTCAAAATAAACATGGTTGTCATAAATTAGGGTTCGCGCGTGAGAGAATGTATGAAATAATCACTCTCCCATGTTATTACCTACTACTCGTTACCCTTTGAAAAACTTTTGATTACTAATCACAAAAATAATAACACGTCCCCAAACTTCTACTTAAATTAAAGTCGAGGGTTGAGGTTTGAAAACAGGGCGAAATGAAAGTTATAATAATTTAGCAGCACCAATTACCTTGAGGATTCTTTCACTAAATGAGTTATTATAAATATTTGAAATTATATATCATTAGTTGAGATAAAGTTAATTTGAATTTGGTATATAATTTGAATTTTGTTGTAAGTATACAGTTTAATGAAACTTTTCATCTATAAAGTTAGTAGAATAAAAATTATTAATTGTTATCTGTTTTATGAAATAAGAAATGTGTCTATGTCTAAATATATTTTGAATATATGGTCTAACGATATTAAAAGATATTTTGTAAAAAAATATAATTAAAAACGTTCCCCGTACTATTCAACCGCCGTTTTATACGGATAACAAGCTGAAGAAATATGAGGGCTGTCCGTAAAATAAGGTCTCCAAGGTACTGCAGTCGCGAAAAATGATTTTACGCACAATCTTTGGCATGTAGCCTGGTTTCCCCTTGCCAAATCCCCACCACGACGCACCCTCTGTGACGCTGAGTCTCAGCGCGGCAGCCGTTCGCGATCGCCGCACCCGCCAGGGGTGAATTACGCTCTATAATTAGTTTTTTTGTGAAAAAAAAAACCTGGTAGAAATTAATTCTCAGCTACTTGAAGTGTATGGAAAACGGTGTATCTATGAGTGCGAAAAATTGCCAAAGTGGAAAAAACAATGATTGCAGATCGACGGGTGACGGTTCAGGAGCTCTGTGATATGATCTCTGATGTCAGTAAGATCACTAATGATAAGATTTTGACAGAACATTTGGGAGACCACAAAGTCTGCCCAAGGTGGGTCCCAAAATGTTCACCGAAGATCACAAAAAACAACGGGTGGAAGCAGCCCGCGAATTCCTTGGGTGCTACAACATCGATGGCGCAGAATTCTTGCACACTATTGTGACTGGGGACGAGACCTGGATACACTACATGACACCACACACAAAGGAATAATCCCAGTGGCTTTATTCAGATTCACCGAAGCTAAGTTTAAAAACGAATTACAGAGCTAACTCACACCTGGCGGGTGCGGCGAGTGGAAGCACCATCGCGAACGGTTACCACACCGAGACTAAGCGTCACAGAGGGTGCATCGTGGTGGGGATTTGGCAATTTACGGACATCCCTAGTATATATTTTTATATACCTAGTATATATCCCTAGTATATATTTGAATTTGAATTTTCATTTTTATTTCTACTTTTCTTTAAAATATGATCTTTTTTTTTCTCTTTAGTTTTAAGTATTTCTTAATATTTTTTGAAATGTTAAAATATTAAATGTACGACT
This sequence comes from Limnephilus marmoratus, assembly GCA_917880885.1. NCBI lineage: Eukaryota > Metazoa > Arthropoda > Insecta > Trichoptera > Limnephilidae > Limnephilus > Limnephilus marmoratus. The sequence continues at coordinate 43,738,221 of OU862908.1, forward strand.
ACCACAACACGGGCTTAGCCTAGTGTGGTAGCCAAAAAAAACAAATATCTGTTACTAATAAAAAATGTATGAAATAAAAAAAAAATAATAAAAAAATTAAAAAAATTATATATATACTTAAAAATAAAGATAGTTGTATTCCTACTAAAAAAAATTATGAGTTGGCAAGTCAATTGTAATGATAGCAAGTATGTTTATATTGGTAAAACTGCTAGAGGCTTCTCTGAATTCGCTGAATATTTATTGGAAAAAATTATACGTTGGATGTAAATATATGATTTTAAATACTTCACACAGGTTGTAAGGCATGACAAATTAATAATTTTCAAATAAGAAAAAATGTTAATGTTAATGGAGATTCATTTATAAGCCAAAAAATTGTCAACCCTCCTTTAAATATTTTCCCTATTGGCCGAGATTTTTCCCTTCTAATAACAATATAATCCCTAATTCTAATTCTAGTAAACTTCCTCATTCTTACTCCCCCACCACCATCCCAAAGTAGATCTATATTTTAATTTTTAACTTTAGTATACAGTTATTTCTGAAGAAGTGGACATCGACCATACATCAATCATATATTGTAGGTAAAGTAAAAAAGTGATGTAAATAAAATGATTTGTTGCATTTATCACAAAGTGAAAACCATTTCAAGAACTTTCTTCAGGAAATATATATATCATCAATCGACTGTTCTGAAATTATTATTACAAAGAAACCAGTTTTTAGGGAACTGAAGCGCACGCCGTAAATGTGGGCTATTATAATGTCCTGTGCAGTGTGGTGTGCATGTTGGGAGTCAAAAAGCTCCCGGTTCTCTTTCTAACCAATAATGACCCAAAAAAGCGTTGCTAATACTCGCCATTGTTGTAACGGCGGTTTTTGTTGGCCATAAATACACCCCGAAAGCTTTTTCATTCCTAATTCGAAAAGCAAATAAAAGCTAATTGGCAGTTTTATCAGTTTCAAGTTTGTAATGCGTGTATGATCTATTTCCAATTCTCTCGCTCACTGACGGATGACGAGTGTGAGTTACGCAACAGAGATGAGTTTGCAAAGGTAAAAAATTTACCGATTTTTTTTTTCAGAATACTCCCACCCGTCTATGGCAATCCCAATTGAGGTAGTTGTTAAGCTAAAGATAGTGGGAGCTAAGGAGATGGGGAAGAAGAAGGTTGGAAAGAAACTGTCTATTCGAATCAGGTCACCAAAAATGGCTAAAGCCATTTTATAAATAAAAAAATTCAAAACGTTACGATTTTGAATAGTGGTCTTTCACTAGGGCAATACTGACAGTATCAACCACTATACGGCTTTACTCCCACGTATTATATAATTATTGCTCCTGGCTTTCGATTGAGATAACTATTTCATCTGAGCTATCGGTGTTTGTCTGTAAAGCAACATTTCAAAAATAGCCTCCTTTGGAAATTAAAAAAAAATGTTATTATATTTTCCTCATCTTAGTAGCAAGTAGATCTACGCAGCAAAATCTCTTGAGCGGTGAATAATATTTTAAGATTTGCACCTCTTGACCTGTGGTGATTTTCTGGGTCTTGGCAACTATTTCAGTTCAAAACTTCAAATAATCATAAAGTATGAGGCCTTATATTAAAGTCGTCATAAAATAGGATAATATTGTGATACACAATAATATAAAGTAGATGCCCACATAATATATGTTACATGTCTGCACAAACAGAAAAATAGTATGGGCAGAAACTCGAACCTAGGGCGAATCTATATTAAGCACATTCCATTGTTGTATATTTTAATAAAACATAATTTTATTTGTTTTTGTTTGAAATTACTTTTCAACGTAGGGTAGCAAAATTTCGCTGAAAAATGTTCAGCCGACCAAAAAATACAATCGCTCAAAAATTATTAAAAAAATATCAAATAATGAATTAAAACACACGAGTTCATTTGCAAGTTTGAAAAATTACAGTCCTTTATTTATTTTGTACAACATGTCAAAGTGAATGAGTGTCGTACGTACAATGGTCGCGTTGATTGATGTGCCGGCATACACTGATAGGAATGGAAAAACGTGAAACATCATTCATAAAACTTAGCTCACCCCCACCCCCAATCCCCCACACCCACAACCAACGGCCCCAACAAACAACCTTACTCACCAACAATCGAATGCCTTTTTTATTTAATTTATCTTTTCAATAATAATCTAATGATGAGCCGAACAAATTTTATCATCGTTGTTGCAGGTATTTTGTTTTCAGTTGCGTGTACGTATTTTTTCGTTCAAAGGGTTTGTGGAATTTTGTTTCAATGTTGATAGTTCAGATGGAATTTGCTTTTGGAATATGATCCATGATTGCTGAATTCTTTTACGTAACCTCGTATTTGAAACCGTGAAAATTTTCGACGTGAAAACTTTAAACCGAATTATATTTTTTTTAATAGAAGTTACATTGGAATGTTACGATAATGGTTGTCTCTCTCTCTCTGGTTTCAATCCTGGGATTGATTTGCAGCAATTTCCTCTATTCTTCTCTTCCATTCTTCCCTGTCTTGTGCGGCTCTTTTGAAGTCTGCATATTATGAGCAGCGCACGTCCACCAGCAGGTCCTCCAGATACTCTCGGCGTGGGCGTCCCCTAGAGTTTGTCCCTTCGGTCATACCCTCCATTATGGCATGCAAGAGGCCTTCTTGTCGTATTACGTGGCCGATCCATCTTGCACATCTTTCGGACAAGGTCCTGAGCAGGTGCCTTCCTCCTTCGATTCTTTGGAGAACCTCCTCATTTGTAATGTGGTCTCTCCAGGAAATAATAATGGCTGTCACCATATTTGAAACGTTCCTTAAAATCACTTTAATTATCTTTAGTAAGCAAACCTGAATTCCCTGATGGCCAATCACTGCTAAAAAGGATTCCATTCTTGCCGTGTCTCTACTGACCTAAGCCGTTGTGTGTGATCACAATGTTAAATGCAGCTTTATTGTCAAATAGTTCTAAATAGAAGTTTTACATAAATTTCATGCTAAATTCATGGTACCTAACAAAAAAAAATTATAAAATAAATATCGATTGATTACCCTAGTTACAAATTTAGTTCCAACGTAGCACTTTGATTATGATAGTACATTCATACGTAATGAAGACCTTGTGCCTAAAGAACTTCTATTGAGATCAAGTACGTTTCAAGACTAGTCATACCTGTTACTTATCTTCAGGTATTTAGTGAAATAACAACATTAACTGAAAGCGGCAAACTTTAATTTAGTTTTCAAAGATCTGTGTGCGAAACCGTCTTTAAGTGCCTCTGGAAAATAAATGTCATGCGAGCGAACGAGTATATGAACATGCCCGTTGTGTTTTAAACAATAACACGCAATTTATCACGAAAGCTGGAAAACTCAGGAAACTCGCAATAAAGCCCGCTTCACAAGGCTCCATTGCTGCAAATCATTATTCATTTACAGCTAATTAATATACTGTACGTAAGTATAGCCAACAACAGTCGTGTGTGAAGTAGATTAATTTTCACTATTGGAGTTGAATGTACTAAGCAACCATAAAACGCAATAAAAAAATTACCCACCTATATTTTATTTTCACATAGGTACTGAAAATGAGAGTTTTTTTTCCAACTCACTAACGAATGCGAAGAAACCACTGTTTTCATTATTTTGTTTTAAAGATCTAACAAACAATATGAAATGTAAGAACACATAATATAACAAAAACAAATAAAATAATTTCGTTCCAAGAAAAAACAACGTAACGGCTAAGCCTAAATTGTATTAAATGTTAATTAAAATTGGATGTGTTGTCAAAGGGTGTGTTATGATTCAGTGTGACTTCGAATTTGAATTTTTTGTTGTTAGAGTTTTTTACATTTACATTAGGCACATCATGTCAATAATGTTAAACAGTTCGGATTATTAAAAGTTTCGCAGTAATTTAATATTTTATTGAAAAAATATCGTTTTTAAGCTTGTATTTTACGTTATGGAAATATATCCTGAAGCATGTTATTTCTTAAACACCTTACCTTACATCGGCCGTATTCCTCATACTACAAAAATTATGCGAGTGCAATCCGTTCCAAGAAAATGGCACTCAAGATATTGCAACGAGGATAATTCTTAGCAAGAAACTTTTATTAAATATGTACACCAAGTTAACTAACTATCTTAAAGTACATCAAGTACTTGTAGGTAACTTTCACAACCGCTTTCAAGTATTTTATTTCAATGATTCTAACATATAAATTAATTATTTTCCGAAGTGGGGTTAATTATGTCTACGATTTTTTAAATTATATCCTTATCTCAAGTCAAAGCTCAACCTGCAAATGGGTAATTTATTTTATAAAATTTGGCTAAATAAAGAAAGAATATGTTTCCTTCGTTATATAGTGTATCGGTATACGAGTATACTATGCTGCTTACTTAATTAAAATACTTTCCTAAACTTGTACCACGATACGAGTCTTTTTTTGATGAGTTTGTTTTTGCAATTTTGAAACAATCGATGAAGAACCTCTTGAACAAACACCGTGTACAGATATAAAAAATCCCAAGATATTAAGAAATGACCCACAAGAGTTCCTGAGGAAAATAATTCCTCTCAGCGCCTGTGTCATCTTTGGGGGTGCTGTGTGGGGGTCTTTTTAGGAAAGGAAGAAGAGGAAGTTTCGAGGGAGGAAAAGGGTATTAGGGGTGGGTAGGAATCTGGGGGTCAGTGTGTCCAGGAGTGATAGATGTATGAATCTATCCCTCCCACTGTGGTGCAAGGCGATTTTCCGAGAGCGTACGGCTGTGGAAGTCAAAGGGACTTCCTCAACCATTCCGGACCAAGACCCGGACAAACCGCACCCCATGAATCTGGGCACTCTTGCTAAGTTACCAAACTTAATGAACCACATGGGGTGACCTATAGCAGAGGTGTTGATTATCCAATAAATGGTTCCCGGGCGGCGGTACCCATACCCACCTCCCAATTGAAACAATCAATTAATTAATCAATAGGTCTGATATATGAACGTAGGCATTACGCGAATTATGTATCAGAATTAGTGATGCGTGGATTTCCAACCCATCTGCCTATCACTACGGAGAAACGGCATAATTGTTAGTTAGTTATGTATTGAAATTAATCCTTTCTAAATGCGGTGGTGACAAAAGCATTGTTTGCCTAACAGAGGTTTCAAATTAACAGAACCCGAAATACATTTATTTGATCCTGAATAACAAACACTACACAAATTAAATTCACAAATGGTTAGAAATTATTCATAATTATTGTAATTTGTATAATTAGTAAACATGGTTAACGTGAAAGCTATGTTCAGTGTACGGTAAAAACATAACACCAGGATAACAAAATGTACAAATGTACGGTATCCATAATGTAGGTAGCTATCGCAAATGCTGTGATCTGTATTTCTCCTTTGTTAATGAACTCATTCGTTAAGCTTTCCGGTAGCTGTATGCAGCGAAATGTTATCATGCCCTGCTCCAGCGGACACGAAAACAATTATTTATTTACTTCTTCGAACTTTGCAAAATAACTTTGTGGTATCATTTTTCATATAATGAATAAAAAATCACTTTGTTTAAACCACTATTTTTAAAACAAATCAACATGTTTCGACAACAATGTTGTCTTCATCAGGATATGTTACTATAATATTATATAATTATTAATTATTTATTTATTTAACACAAAGCAATCGGACTATTGTTGGGAACTTATTACGACAAACCCTCAAAGGATGACTGACCACCTTGTACACATGTATAGATAATACCTCCAACAAAGCGATACCTTTTCAAATATTCAATACCCAAAATGGAAGGTAAGTAAATAGTACCAGAATCAGATAGGTTCTCATGATCAAAACCACGCTTCTTTGAATTAAACATCTCTGCATGTTGTACATTTTGCTTTTATTAAAATATTGATAACCACAATTGGTTCTCATGATCAAAACCACGCTTCTTTGAATTAAACATCTCTACATGGTGTACATTTTGCTTTTATTAAAATATTGATAACCACAATTGGTTCTCATGATCAAAACCACGTATCTTTGAATTAAACATCTCTACATGGTGTACATTTTGCTTTTATTAAAATATTGATAACCACAATTGGTTCTCATGATCAAAACCACGCTTCTTTGAATTAAACATCTCTACATGGTGTACATTTTGCTTTTATTAAAATATTGATAACCACAATTGGTTCTCATGATCAAAACCACGCTTCTTTGAATTAAACATCTCTACATGGTGTACATTTTGCTTTTATTAAAATATTGATAACCACAATTGGTTCTCATGATCAAAACCACGCTTCTTTGAATTAAACATCTCTACATGGTGTACATTTTGCTTTTATTAAAATATTGATAACCACAATTGGTTCTCATAATCAAAACCACGCTTCTTTGAATTAAACACCTCTACATGGTGTACATTTTGCTTTTATTAAAATATTGATAACCACAATTGGTTCTCATAATCAAAACCACGCTTCTTTGAATTAAACACCTCTACATGGTGTACATTTTGCTTTTATTAAAATATTGATAACCACAATTGGTTCTCATGATCAAAACCACGCTTCTTTGAATTAAACACCTCTGTATGGTGTACATTTTGCTTTTATTAAAATATTGATAACCACAATTGGTTCTCATGATCAAAACCACGCTTCTTTGAATTAAACATCTCTACATGGTGTACATTTTGCTTTTATTAAAATATTGATAACCACAATTGGTTCTCATGATCAAAACCACGCATCTTTGAATGAAACATCTCTGTATGGTGTACATTTTGCTTTTATTAAAATATTGATAACCACAATACAATATTTGCATGATCGGACCACAACAACGGACCACCAACATTGTAACCCCAATTTTATCCTTTATATGACAAACCGGTTTATCATATCTGACCACTACTCATCACACCAAAAATTCACTCCAATTCGCATAGATTTTTTAAAAATACATATAACAGTCAAATCACCGTAAGGTAGGGCAAATAAATAGAATGGAATACGTACAACACAACTCACTCTTGGCTTAAACTCGTTGCTTCATTCACATTCACGCCTTTCATCGACTCATTATAAGTAAAGAGGTATGAAAGCGAAGGCGTTTTAAGTTTTTCTCCAAACAAAGAAAACTAATTGTGCATCTCACGCGGTAGAAATGAAGCATTCAGAAAACTAAAGTAGACAAGAGTGGGGAGACTACGAAGCACCGCACAAAGAAGAGACCGATGGGCTACGTAACACCACACAAAAAGGAGACAGATTTTATTGTCTCATTCTCTCGCAGGCTAAATTCTATATTTTTTTACATGAGCTCCACACAGGGCCTATGTCATCTTTTTAAATGCTGTGTGGAGGGTTTTTAAAGGAAAGGAAGAAGTTGAGAGTTCTTAGAAGGAAAGGGGTTTAAGGGATGGGTAGGAATCTGGGGTTCAGGGTGTCATCCGCCTCCAAGACCTAGACAAACTCCACCCCATGAACCCGGGCACCCCTGCCAAACCACCAAACGTAGCGAACCACTTGGGGTGACCTATGGCAGAGGTGTTGGTTATTCAATAAAGGTTCCCGGGGCGGCGGTACCCATGCCCGCCTCCCAAATGGGAAATGAAAAAAAAGCAAAAGAGAGTGTGCAACTCATATGCGGTAGAAGTCAAACCTTCAGAAAACTAAAGTAGACAATAGTGGGAAGGCTACGAAGTACCACACAAACAGGAGGCCAATAGGCTACGAAGCTTCGCACAAAGAGGAGACAGATTATATTACATCATTCTCTCGCAGGCTAAATTCTATATAATATATGTATGTGTTTGTCTCTTTTTGGTATCGCTATTTTCATTTCATCGAGTTTCAAATAATAACGGTGGTAAAGAAGTTATCATTTCAAAGGTTGTACTTTTTTCAAAAAGGTTTTTTTTCACTTCAACATCAGCATAGTCTTTTATAATTTGTAGCACTAGTTTACTCGGTAGGAAATGCATTCCTTTATCCATGATATTATCTCAATATTCAAACCACAAATGAAAGCAATCTAGTGAAATAACGAACCACTAGGTACAATTTCATGATGGGGATGGAAAATGTAAGCTTTTACTTTCGTAATATTATACTTCCGAGTCATAACGAATACAAGGTTTTCCTGCCAACTAGCGCCTGTAATGCTGACCTACCGATATAAATAAGGATAAGGAATGAACAACACGATGTTGTGAATAATACCTTATAAACAGCACGCTATTTGCACCTTCTATACCTACTGAGTAATATTCTGCACTAGATAGCTTCTAGAGCGGTCAAATTGGAAAACATGCAACTTTAGTTGAGTATATTTCTATTCTACCTTTTTTTTTTAATTTTATTGTTATTTTGCGGTGTTGTATATTTTTTATTCAAAGTATTTCATATTCAAATAAATGAAGATAATATAAGCGAAACTCAATCGAAAATCTGGAAACAGAAAAATCAGAAAAACATATTGACACCTCTGGGACTCGAACCCAGGACCTCTTGCTTTCCGGGCAAACGCGCTAACCACTGCGCCACGGTGTCGATATGAAATTCGGTCATGTTTAACTGTACCATACTTCGACTAAGAACCACCTACATTATCTTCATTTTCTTTAACGCATATATTATTGGCAACTATCTTTTTGTATGATTGCAAGATTCAAACCCGAACTAAATGCTCTCTAGATAGTGTCTGGATAAATCTTTATCCATTTTATTTAATATGCGACATCTATCGACTTTTCTGCAAGTCTAGGATGAATATTTTATTTTTTATCCGGGCAAACGCGCAGTGGTTAGCGCGTTTGCCCGGAAAGCAAGAGGTCCTAGGTTCGAGTCCCAGAGGTGTCAATATGTTTTTCTGATTTTTCTGTTTCCAGATTTTCGATTGAGTTTCGCTTATATTATCTTCATTTTTCTTCGGTTTTACTCATAAAGTTAAAATAAAAAATAAAATATTTCATACTCAATTATTAATATAATTTATTAATTGCTAATGGCAAGTTGTGCTAAAATTCGACAGTGTTGTAAACGTTTCTTTTTTAATAATTTTCATTAAATGGTTAAATTAAAGTGAAAACTTCTTTAGCACCGCTGTGATTTGAAACTCGATGAAACATCTATAGGATTTAGCTTGCGTGAGAATTACATAGTTTAATCGGTCTCCTCTTTGTGCGGTGCTTCGTAGCCTACTGGTCTCCTCTTTGTGTGGTGCTTCGTGTCCTTCCCACTATTGTCTACTTTAGTTATCTGAAGGTTTCACTTCTACCGCATATGAATTGCACACTCTCTTTTCATTTACTTTTAATTGAAGTGGTTTTTTTATTATGCATCACACAGATAGTTACAGAAAAACATATTGATTTATAAGCTGATTAAAGAAAAGTATTAAATAGGGTGAAATATTTCAAGTGATCTTTTATTTTTTAACAGAAAGTATGAATGAGAAGTAGATAAATAAAGTAACAAAAAGTAAGAGATCAACAAAATATAATATATTTGTCTAAAAAATGTATCGTATTAACGAAATAATATCTAAAAAACAACAAACAGATAAACAGGAAAGACCTTAAGAGGTATACCTTACATAGTTGAAACCAAAAAATAAATCGTGGGGCAGTTTTAAGTCATAATAAATCGAGAGTCAATATTTAAGTACTGAAAATCTTTAATTGTACATTCGAACATTTAAGTTTTCGCAAGCGAAATATCCCTTACAATTTAACTAGATACAACTAAAATAAAATTATTGTTTTTTAAAAAAAAAGTTCGCTTTTCTTTCTAAGTACCTTTTCAATTTGGGAGGCGAGTTTAGATACCGCCGCCCGGGAACAATTTACTGGATAACCAACGCCTCTGCCACAGGTCGACTAAGTTTGGTTGGTGGGCCCGGGATCAAGGAGCGAGCTTTGTCTAGATCTAAGCGGCCGCTGCGTCTGCCCACCAACTGCGTGGCAGGCCGGATCGCGAGAGAATGGTTGAGGGAGAGCTTTTGACCTCTCCAGCTGGACCTTTTGACCTTTTGACCTCTCTCTAGGAACATCGCCTTGCACTGTAGAGGAAGGGATACATATATACTGACCCAGGGATTCCTACCCACCCCTCATACCTCTTACTTTCCAGAATTTCCTTTCCTAAAACGACCCTTTAGCATCTTCAAAGATGACACGAGCCCTGAGGGGAATTATTTTCCTCAGAGCCTCTTGTGTGGAGCTAATATTAAAAAAGTGCCTGCCTACACTGGAAAATATTTACAAAAATTCGCAAATAATAGTTTTAAATATAAATGGTACCTACCGTTGAAACGTCCATACAAAAAATGCATAAGTTTTATCTAGGCAAAAACTTAAGTTGTGAATCAGAAATAAAGTTGTTTTTTTTATAATTAAGGGCGTACTCAGATACATTGTAATAAGATAATAAAGGGTTTTATTACATTATTTACCTACCTAATTGTTTAGAAAAAAACTTTTAAAACTTTTGTATAGATGTAGGTATGTTGATATTTTACTTTGGGAAAAACAATGATTTTCTATATTAAGTTTACTTAATTATCCAAATCCAGTAAATATATTGATTTTAAAATATCTGCATAATCATTTTGTAGACATCTACGTAGAGAATAAGAATAATAAAAAAAATCATTGGAGGAGATATTTCTCTTTGTGAAAACGCTCCTCAATTTATGAAGTGGGCCTATTGCAAAATAGGTGAGGTCCGCCCTCTAGCACGGTCGATCGAAAAGGATTAATAGGATAACTTTCGATAACTTCTCATCGTTCCCTAGAATGATTGCAGATCGCCAACGAATAAGTAAAGGTTCACAATAACTAAGTGTTCTTAATATATTCAACGGCAACTGTTGTCGGTACGTTAGCGACCTGCAATTGTCCTTGGGAATCATGAGAAGTTACCATAAGTTATCATGTCAATCCTTTTCGATCGACTGTGCTACACGGCCTGCGACTCTTTGTATTCTTCTTACCTACCTACATAATAATAAATACATTTTAAGAGTTTAGTTTTTTTTTTTAAATAAAACGTGCTAATTTATATTTAAAGCTGAAAAGTTGGTCCCTAATGTTTCTAAAACTTCCTGTTCTGAAAATCCGAAATAAATTGCTTTATTCCTATAACGATTTCTAAACAACGAGATAATATTAAAATTAAATCATGAAATTCCATATTTAGTCGCCCGGTCGTTAATTTAAATAATCGAGCTTCGGCAGTTTCAAAATAAGCCATAAATAATTACTGTTTGTCCACAGCCATTAGGCGCACATGAACAAGTCTGCTTGAACCGAATTTGTGAAAAACACTCGCAACAGGCTAGTTACTAAACACTGCTATTATATTTGTATTTGTCCATAAAATAAATAAATTCCTTTCATTTTGCATCGAAAAAACCTGCATAAGTAAATTATTTTTAGACGCTTGAATTGATTGTTAAGTAATGCAGTATTTTTTGTCATTTATGTGTCAGATGAACAGTTGGTTGAATACAACAGGGGGACATGCCATGACTTTTTTATATATCTAACTGAACTACTACTACTACTACCGAAATTTAAACACCCTTTTTTTAGATTTGTTGTGTTTACTGATGACATAATTTTGGCAAACCAATTTGAGTACAAAGGTATTTGAGATCAATTAATCTACCACATTTCCGTAGCTCATGGTGGAAATTGCTTTTAAAATAATTTTATTGACCGATATTGTACTCCAGACAGAAAAAATATTTGACTACACCACAATTCATCTTTCAAGCGTTTCATTTTACATTAGCTCCTCACAGGAGGCCCTTAGGAAAATAATTCCCCTCAGGGCCTATATCATCTTTGGGGATGCTGTGTGGAGGGTCTTTTTTGGGAAAGGAAGAAGATAAAGTTATGGGAAGGAAAAGGGGTGGGTTGGAATCTGGGGGTTGAATGTATGAATCCATCCCTCCGCTGCTGTGCAAGGCGACGTTCCGAGAGAGACCGGCTAGAGAGGTCAAAGGGTCTCCCTTAACCGTTCTCTACTGATCCGGCCAGCCATGTAGCTGGTGGGCAGACGCATCCGCCAACGAGATTTAGACCAATCTCACCCGCGTGAAGCTGCTGAAGTGGCGAACTACTTGGGGTGACCTATAGCAAAGGTGTTGGTTATCCAATAGATGGTTCCTGGGCGGCGCGCGGCGGTACCCATACCCACCTCACAAATTATATAAGTATATAATATTTGTCTGCATCCTACGAAAAGCTTATCTATTTTCAATTAACAACGTTGTATTTGTATTTTTGTTTACCTATCGTTCTTGCGAAAATCTGTTCGGCGACAACGGCAAGTTCTTGCATAATGTTAAATCAATGACTTTGTGAATTCATTAACCCGGTCAAACAAAATACAGATGTAGGTATCAAGATTAGCTAAATAAAAAATTTTAAATTACAAAGGCACAAAAATAAAATTTCCATATCGGCACGGTTTTCGTGAGGGCTTCGCTTAGTCGTGCGTGCCCAAAAACTGTTCAGTTTTCCTGAACAGTTTTTGGGCTAAAGTGACTAATTTCTGCATAAATTAAGTGGGTTCTACTAAATCGAACATGGTCCTCATACTACTAATCGTAATATCGAATTTTAAGTCGGGCTAAGGTTACCGTTATTTCAAATCAGTTTTTCAAACAATAAACCAATGGACACGAGCAGTATTGAAGAGATTTTTTGCGTGATGAAAAGGTTGCACAATAATCTGTAGTACCTATCTATATATAAAAAAATTAGTGTGTGTTTGCTTGCTTGTTTGTTGTTTATGTATAGCTATATTAAGCATAGGAAATGTTTGAAACTTTCAAAATATCTTCTTTCCACCCTCGCAAAGGTTTCTGGATTATTACAACCATATGACAATATATCTGAAAAGTTTTTTAATCATTCCAAAAAGTCTTACAAACCTGTCGACCATGTTTCACTTGAAGAAAAACATTTTGCAAACCATCGATTGTTCAATAAAAATTTTATTTTCTAATAAATTCTTCAAATTAATTTATTAAATATGATACTTACCCAAATCGAATACTTTTAATCAAATCAAGAATTATAGTTATTTTAAATAGGTAACTAAGTAAAGAACCAAATTTGATTAATTGTTCTTAAGGATAATATATAAAAAGAATGTTTGTAAAGTACGAAAAATGAAAATTTGTATAAAAAAAATTGCAAGAGCTGTTGAATGCACCGGGACTGAATATATGGAACGTAGGAGGGGGAAGGGAATGCGGGAGAGGGGTTTTCGGGACGTGGGAGCGGGAGAGGGATGAGGGAAGGCGGGATAGGTGGAGGGGCAACGCGTGAAGGGAAGGGAACATGGGTGAGGAAGGGGAGGGAGAAGGGGAACGGGACAAATGGGAAAGGACACGCAGGGAGAAACAATTTCTTTATTAAGTGGCATTGCAACGCACGCCGGGAACTCGCTAGTATAAAATAAATTATACATTGGAATGCGTCAACTTATTTCTTCTATTGGAAGCGAAATATGGATAGGTAGGTACGTACTACTTAAATTGATTAGAATGTTTTAATTTATGTCGGGAGAAGTCACTCACACTAGAAGGGTCTATTTACCGACTTTTAATTATTTACATTCTCGCAGTTTAAACAATTTAAACACTAAACAATTTTCAGCAAAGTGTACGTTGGTTTATTTTCTCATTTTATTAGAAGATTACCGCATAACCATGTTGAATTCAGATAAAATTATGCAAGGCACGTGAAATTGAAAGTGGAACTAGCCGGTCCCTTGGCTAGACGCTGGCGCTGGCGCTGGTCGTAGCGGTGACTTTTTTAGACTTTTATGGTTTATGGTTGGAATTTTAACAAGACGGTAACCCAAAATAATTTTCCACGGAACACAGATTAACTTTTTTTAACAGATTATATTATAAGAAATTGTAAATTTGAGTCAAAAAAACACCTCCCAAAGAAAATCTATCAATTTTATAATACGAAATAATAAACCCATCAGGAGTTACCTCGGAAACCTGGTAACTATAGAATGCTTTTGGATTTTATTAAATTCTACTTTATTTTATGGATACAAATACACCTTTTGAATGACAAGGGTTTCTCTTTCAATGCAGAGACAGGTTCCTTCCTTCAAAGAAGTATCTAAGTATTTTTATGAGGAAATTAAAATACTTATAAAATAGAAGTATTTTAATTTACTTATTATCTTACTTACTTGTGGTGAAATCTTGCCCAAAGAAATGCTTACAGAAGACACTCCTGGCAGCTTGAGAATCTTGGACGGTACTGTCTCATTGTTATGTCATTGTCACTGTTGTGATCAATTTGCCATGTCCCATGATTTTGATTAGTATTTTCAAGTTACGCTTTATAGAATTTTGGAAAATTATACCTTTTTTACATGCAAATTTATCACTTTTCGTTATTTAGTTAAATGCAACTGTCGAATTGGTATACAGGGTGTTAAGGGACGTACTTGACTTACTTTAACCAGTGATTCCTGACATTATATATGTAAATGAAATTTTGGTCTCCGCTGACTTTTTTAGACGACTTTTTTTTTTTTTTTTCAAAATTTTTTTCTTTAAAATTAAACAAAAAAAAAATCTTCCGCAACTCCTCACTGGTCACTCAGCCGGGTGTCCGACGAACCCCTTAACCCGCCTCTAACTGTTCAACAACTACCTTTTTTATGTTTTTGTAGAAAAAAAAAAAAAAAAATCAAAAATCTCACCGGAGACCAAAATTTCATTTACATTTTTTACTCCAAATAACGTCAGGAATCACTGGTTAAAGTAAGTCAAGTATGTCCCTTAACACCCTGTATATTTATAATTAATTATTGAGTTGAAAATGTAGTGTGTTTTTATCATGTCCTATTTCCACATTCAATGAAACAAAGTCTGAAAGTAATTTTAGGTTTGCAAGTTAAATTTTGTAATATACTCGGACACTTTTCTTAAATATTTTTTGGAATATGTTTACATGAATATTGAAATAGAAACGAAAATTGAAATTGGAAAGAAAATCACCTTAAACGTTTCTGGTAATGAATCCGTGAGTTCTTATTATTTATTTTTAATGTGCCCTTAATGTGGGATTTTTGTAATAGAATAATTATTTATAAAATTATAAATAATCATCTTACTAATGTACACATTTTTTATTGGGCGTATCTATTCATCGGTGGGCCCCGATATCTACTCAGGCCTCGACCGTATTACGTCAGAGGTTCAAAAAATTTCCGCTTTACAATAAAATCAAAATTATCTATTATATAAATATTTCTGAACGTATCCGACAACTAAAACCTTTTTTTAAACTAAAAAGATATATTATAATATATCTTTTTTAAACTAAAAAGATATATTATAATATATCTTTTTACTTTTAAAAAGTTTAAAATGTGGCACACTTTACGTTGTTCAAACTAAAATTACTGATAACGAAAAAAAACACACGCATTTTTTATATAAACAAATGTTATATAAACTTTATTGTAACCTCACTTTTTGTCAATATTTGTAAAAATAATTAATAAATAATTCCCAAAGTTTCCTAATTTTTTTCCAATTGCGATTCAAAACCTTGGTTACATAAAAGTGTACGTTTTACTTCTTGGGTGATTGGTTTTTGTATTTGAATATAAAGCGTGTTTTTTTTCTCTTTCTAACACCGTTTATATCATATTTCTCACTACGATAATAAGGGAGATACAACGATTTCTATGAGATCTATTATATGAGTTATTACGAAAACCAAAAAAATAGACTTTAAGGGTCAGAGGAATAATATTGTGAAATAAATTGCGAAAAACTAACATTAATCTTATAATATTAATATTAACGAATATGGCATTTCCATTTTTATTTATTATTTTTAGTACATAACTGAACTGCCCCAGCTATAATCTTGATAAATTAAAGAGTCCATTGAAGAATTCACTTGATTACCCTCCATTAGAGTATAAAATAACTCCTGATCTGTATAATGTAATACGAATATAACTCCTCGATCTGGTCCCCCCATTTTAAAATACATTCAGATTCAATCGAAAAAATTCAACATAAATTTCTAAGACATATTAATTTTAAACTCGGTATTCAAATTGAAAACATAAACTACAATTTCTTGATGAAAGAACTAAATTTATTAAAACTCTCAGATCGAAGAATTATATCCGACTTAATATTTATGTTCAAAATTGTAGATGGTAGCATAGACAGTCCTAATTTAACTAACCTCATTGAATTTCATATTCCCACGAGAACCACTCGATTTAAAATCCTGTTTAAATGTAACAATAATAAGACTGAGTATACTAAACACTCGCTTTTAGCTAGGTTACATGATGTTACTAATAGATATGCAGATGTTGCAGATCTATTTAACTGCACGGAAGGTAGGTACAAGAGGGCTATGCTATCAAGCCTTTTCAGTCAATATTAATTCTATTAATTTGTACTATAGATTTTTGTATGTAATTGTCTATCTGGTGTCATTTCTAATTCAAATGCCACAATCATGTGTTAAACTTTTTTTTTAATTATTTCTGTATTATTATTTTTCATTTTGTGACATGTAATCAGTTCTTATGGTATATGTATACCGTTGAAATTAAATAAATAAATTAGTATTCTGGGCAAAAACAAGAGCACATTATGTTAGTTAGTTCCAGAACTTCCGCACTGAATCTTTTAAAAAACGTACATATTTGGAAAGCATAAAAATGATAAAAACATCTACAAACAAACGCGAAAATGCCCACCTACCAGTCCTAGTCGTGGTGATTCTCTACCGGATGCTCTCTTCAAGTTTGCACGTTTTCAGAAGATCGGAAGGGATTGTCAATGATGAATAAACATCATCGAATGCATTCCATCTCCAGGCTACATTTATCTCTTATGCCGGGCTCGATGGGCCGCTGTTAATCCGGACACAAGTGGGCATCTCTAATTGCCGTCGCCTGCCGCGCCAGCCCATTAGCAGAGTCGGGGTGAAATCAGCGACGCTGTTCCGAGTTCCGACCGCAGCGCGCAAGCCCCTTTGTCCGACGTGCGCTCCGGGCGCGGCCGATAGCGCCGCCCTAATCCACAAATCATATCTAATAAACCCAAATCACTGATTGTCGAGATTTATTGGAGGGTGGAAGCTGTAAGCCTTGCAATGTACGACTAAATAATTTTAGTGCAAATGGAAGGCTGCCTCTGTTGGGATGTTGGATTAGGTTATGTAAGGTAAGTTTGTTAATGATGAATGTGCACGTTTTGTTTGAATTTCTCTTTTTAAAATGCTTATGGGAACTGCGTGGCAGGCCGGATTGGGAGTGACTGGTTTAAGGAGGCCTTTGGATCTCTTCAGCAACACTATCTCGACCCACCGCCATGCACCCCAATGGATTCATTGTGTAACGTCCGTCACTCTTGGACACCTAGATTCCTATCACCACACATACCTTTTTCCTTCCCAGAACTTGCTCTTATTCCTTTCCTAAAAAGAACCTCCGCCCAGCATTCCCAAAGATGACATAGGCCCCGATGGGAAATATTTTTTTGTCGAGCTAATGTAGAAATGACATAAACTTTTTTTTTTGGTTTTTAATTGAAAAAAATGTATACTTGGTCGAAGATCATCTGACATCAAAATGACATCATTTTTTTAACTCTAGATACGCTCAAGCGTCGATGACACAGGGCGAGTTTACAAGCTACTATCTGGGAAATTCACTATCTGTTAGTAAACTCGCCCAGTGTCATCATGCTACTTGCTAACTAGCAGTGACTAGCAGATTGTTGACAATCTACGAAAAAAAGTTGAAAGGTCGTCAACTTTACTCACCTACACGCTTGCTCCGCTTGCTCGTGATTGGTTTATTTATGTTTCCAACATGGCTTCCGATAAACAGCTTATTTCGACTAACAAACATCTGAAGAATTAGTTCACGCAGGCGTCGTTATTCTTGTTACTGGCGCTAGCAGCGTCCTCAGTTTCCTACGGTGGGTGGTTTGGTATATTTATGTTCCTACGCTTCTCAGCGAGTGGACGGTTTTGTGTGTCATCATGACAATCTCACTCGCCGATTTACCCGCTTTTAAACTTAGTAGATAGTAACTTGTAAACTCGCCCTGTGTCATCGACGCTTCAGGAATCGCTGGTTAAAATCCTTCAGGTACGTGCTGTTGTACCCGTATAGCGTACATACAGGGTAAACATGACCTGTTTTAACCAATATATATTTATATTTGAATTTTGTCATTATTTGGAGTAAAAATGTAAATGAAATGTTAGTCTCAGCTGATATTTTTGATGTGATTTATTTTTCAATTTACAACAATAAAAAAAATAAACATTAGACAGTTAGGGTCGGGTGAGGGATTAAGCGGTTACTCGGCCGAGTGACCAGTGATGACACGAGGAAGAATTTTACTTTAGTTTGGTTTTGAACAAAAAAAACTGAAAAAAAACACAAAAAACGTCACCGGAGAGCAAAATTTGGTTAATGTTTTTCAAAATAATTTTTTTATTCCAAATAATTGCCGGAATCGTACTTCCATGTATATATTTACTAGCTTTTGCCCCCGGCTTCGCTTGCATAGTATTAAAGGGATTCCCACTCCGCCTCCTCCATCTATCCCCACTCCACTCCCCCCTCCCCCATCACCCTCTTTCCCTCTCCCCCCACTCACCCCTCCCCTTCTGCCCCCTCTTCATCCCCTCCATATCCGTTACATTCATTTTTCAAACAGCTCGCTTGCAACCTATTAAAGCGTAACACATCAATTTTAACTATCAAAGGGATCTCTATAATAACCTAAACAAATAACATAATGACAGCGCACGTCAAATAATTACTTATAGTTACCAAGCAACGCTTTGCTTTTCGTCTGGACAATAAACATATAATAAATAATTTCATAACGCCAGAGCTTACCAATATATACAACTTGTATTACTCGCAAATAATGTAGTTTTCTATTAGTGAAAGAATTTTTAAAGTCCATTCGGTATTTTTTGCGTGAAAGAGTAACAAACATACATTCATACAAACTTTCGCCTTTATAATATAAATTATTTATATGTATCTACACAAACTAGGCTTCAGTAAAACTGAATATGTAGGTATTCTATGCTGGGAAAATTGTCCTATGTTGAACAGACAAAAGATATTTGTTATCCCTAACTCTGAATTGCGTACAACGTCAATTCCACGAATTTTTGGGTCAAAACAACGATTTGCGTTTGCCATTCATTGTGGAATTCAATACCTGCAGTTCAGTAATGTATTGCCCTGATTATTAATGCCATCATTTGAAAATCAGCGTACCCATCTAATTAAGCCGATTCATTAATTTATTGGGAATTATTACGAGAGTACAAGGTCTGCAATGGATCTCCCGCGTAACGCAATAATATTTAGTAACGTGCCTAATACCTGTACCTAGCCGGCATTTTATTTTCATTTATGTTTTTATTATTTATTAAAAAAAATAAAACATTTCGAATTACATCAATACCCATAATTATATCATTTTTTTCTTAATTATTCTACTGCGCATTTAAGGACTACCACTACTACTAATTATATATGTATGTTGAGCTCTAGTAGCTCGTGGTTATGGGAGGAGTATTTACATGCATACAAAAATCAATGTGAATCAAGTACTAAATAACAACCCACAAAATAATATAATCCAACATTCAAAATAACTACAAACGTAATACAATGTACAGAACTTAATAAATAGTTTTAAAAAACAATAACAACAACGAAAATTTTTTTTAATTCTAGGTAGTACAGATTAAGGTCAAACTCAATCATGCAACTTCAACATCTCCTTTGAAAATCCATTAAAAGTGATGTAAAAAAATGGTTAAACAGGTTATGTTAGGGCAGTGGTGGGCAAACTTTTTTCATGGGGGGCCAGAAAGTTTAAAAAAATTTCAGAGGAGGGCTAAGAGTATAGCCAAAATGCATTTTGTTTTAAAATCAAAATTTTAATTATAAAATTTTCAAACGCTAGTATAAGTTACAGATTACAATTATTTAACTTTTATTTGAAGGCCCTGTTATGGTTGGTGTGGAGACATATGAAATTGTTTTTGATTGGTCATAATGTCTTCAAATGCAGGTTTGAGCTGCGACGAAGTAACCTTTAGCAGCGAGAAAAGGTGCTCATCAATTAATCGATTGACTGAGTTTTTCCGCAATTTCATGGTCGAAAAAGTCTGTTTGCAGACATACGACGACCCAAACATCGCTATTTTTTTCTGGGCGTGATCAATTATCTTTGGATATTCAGTTTTCGGCAGTGTTCTATAAAAATCAAATTTTTCGGAATTTAAGAACAATTGTTTTACATGGAAGCTGCACTGCATTTCAACAATTTCTAACTGCAATTCTGCAGGGACATTCTCCGGGTCCACATTAAACGACATTGAAAAAACATCGAGCGGTGACTGAATATACTTACATAAAATCTTGAAACCTAGTTTCAAATTAGCATCGCAACGCAACACATGAACTACTTACTTCGTGGCTAGTCTAGAAATGGCTTCTTTTTAAATTCAGATAATTTACTTTATACAGCTGGCTATAATAGCCCGCCATAGTTATATCCTTCTAAATTAATAGTATACAATAGGTTTACTTATAATTTTGAAAGATCGTCGGCGGGCCGGATTAAATACCTTTGCGGGCCGGAGCTGGCCCGCGGGCCGTACTTTGCCCATCCCTGTGTTAAGGTCATACATTAATTACGTGAGTTCAAAAGGGGGGGGGGGGTCCAGCAAAATCTCACGTTACTTGGAAAGAATAAACGAAGTGGCCCAAATTTATCTCACCAGGGGTTGGGGAGGGGTCTAGATAGGAAGAAAACTGCTCACGTAATTAAGAGGAACGTATGCGCGGCCCATTTCTGCACGTTTCATACAAATCTTAGATTTGGATTTGAGATCAAAATACCCAACCAAACTGCAAAATTATTTTTGTAATCAAAACTTATATCAAATATCTAGTTTGGATGTGAGCTACTTTATTTATTTTTGCTTTAAATTAAAAGATATAGGCCATTAAAGATTTGAATTTGCCATTAATTAGGCCATTAATTATTTTACTATATTTATAATGAAAACATGAAGAAGTATAAAATAAAAAATAAAAATTTATTTAAAAAATAATTCTGATGGGTGTAAATTAAAAATACAAATAGTCATTTATATATTTAAATTACTACCCAAAAAAAAGGCATTTTTAAGAATTTTTTATTTTTAATTTTATTTTTCATCGTATTTTTAAAATAAATATAGTAAAATTATTTTTTTATGTTTTTCTTTTACTCACAAATAATTGCCCAAGTTGCGTCCAAAATAATGAAACACTGAAATCTTTAATGGCCTATATCTTATAATTTAAAGCAAAAATAAATAAAGTAGCTCATATCCTAACTAGATATTTGATATACCTTTTGATTACAAAAATAATTTTTCAGTTTGGTTGGGTATTTTGATCTCAAATCCAAATCTAAGATTTGTATGAAACGGGCAAAAATGGGCCGCGCATGCGTTCCCCTTAATGTATGCGCCCTGTTAGGTTATGAGCTTTTTTGTTTATAACTTTTAAAGACTTTTCAAAAGGGTGTTGAACTTGCATGATTCTGAGTTGTCATAGAACCAGATTAAGTAAACATACAAAAAGGGTACAAAATATCATTACACAATCTGAAGGCTCCGTGGTCGAGGGGTAAGGCTCTTAATTCGCAAACCGAAGGTCGCGAAATCAATCTCGGCCTGCGCAAATAAATTTTATTTGATTAATATGTATTATTTCACAATTTATCCTCTTAAAATAATATACAGTTTATTCGCGGCATGCATTGGAAGTATCCCCCTAATGTAAGATAACTATTCAGAACTGAAACGTTACTTGAAATGGCTTTAGCCGTGTTTGGTGACCAGATCTGATTAGCCAGATTCTTCCCCACCTTCCTCTCTTTCCATCTCCTTCCCCTCCGCACTATCTTCAGCCTCACAACGTACCCCAATTGGGGATACCATGGTCTCTCTAGTTTCATACGGGAGCAGCTGGGACTCTTATGAGGTATTCACATAAAAAAGGGAGTTAATTTGCTTTTAGAATTATTCATATTTCAGTATTTCGTTTACATTAATTTTGTTTTTGTACAATGATATATTGTACCATCTCACACATAAATAGAAGTAGTGAAGCTGGGATGTGGTCTTTCTCAGCATTGGGTTGGCTATAAAGTCAGATACGTTTTAAGATTTTCACGGTCAAAAGTATTTTCGTTATTTGTTTTTGGTGTGTTTGGCCGTATTGCGCTACATTTCTTATGAATATATTGCTTATGATTTTTCATCTAACGATTGTTTAATTTTTTGCTCTAGATATCGATGCAATGTCGGTCAGTGACTGAGTTAGCATCGCGTTTGGGTCGCACCCGGGCGTCGCGTATGAATACACGCTAAACGACGTTGAATGATGCCCACCCAGCCGCTGACCGGTCAGTGGGTGAATGGGTATCGCGTTTGGGTCCCACCCGGGCGCGTATTTACAATCCCTACCGTGTTTCAGTCGCTTTAAATTTTCAATATCAAAATTTAAATATTTAGAAAGAAAATTATTAATTTCTAATATACACATTGGAAAGATTATTTTATCTAGATTTTAGAACAATTTTTGTTTTTGCAAAGTGATGAAAAATTATCAATATAGAGGTGTATTTACAATATATGGGAATAATATTAAAATTTAAATATTTAGAAATAAAATTATTAATTTCTAATATACACATCAGAAAGATTACTTTATCTAGATTTTAGAACAATTTTTGTTTTTGCAATGTGATAAAAAATAACCAATATAGAGGTATATTTAAAATGTAAATTGTCGTTACAGCGACTGAATCGGTATAGGTTTTGTAAATACGCCACCCGGGCGTCCCATGTCGATTCCTCGGCTGGCTAAATCCTCCATCACGACACAAACAACATTTTTCACCTACTGTGGTGGTAGTAGGAGATTTTCAAAAAATGTTGGATTATTCGTATCCCGGTAATGTTTGTCTTTCTTTTAAAAAAATCTTCATTTGCTTCATTCCGACTCTCCACGCCACGCACGTGAGCCATTTCCAACAAAATAAAGTGTGTGAAATGTATACTAATCCGCACTTGTCTAGCAATTGTGTCGTAGGCCTGTCGTAATCCGGACGAAGCTAATGATAATTGAAATTCAATCCTTTTGTAAACTACTTCGGGGGCATTCAAAGCATCAAAAACTAAGGGTCGACCGAGACAGGTTTTTCGTTCTCGGCCGAGACCGAAACCGAGACCGAGACCAAATTAAAATCTCGGTCGAGACCGAGAATAGATAAATTGAGAAAAAATGACAATTCGCTATTTTTGCATAGTAAATACATTAAATCGAAACAACATCGACAGCACTCTCACGCACTCACACCAAGTGACGAATGTGGACACGCGTGGTAGATTTGAATCCCATTATCCTATACCGTACCTACATACAACGGTCTCGGTTATGGCCGAGAATCTCGGCTATTTTTCGCCGAGAACCGAGATAGAGTTCTCGGTAGAATTTGTAGCCGAGAATGCCGAGACCGAGACCGAGACCGAGACCGAGACCGAGACCGAGACCGAGACCGAGACCGAGACCGAGACCGAGATCTCGGTCGACTCTTATCAAAAACATGTATTTAAAATATTGTTAGAGAGTGAAAAGTTACAATACAATTTTATATGTTTGATACAACTGAGTGAAAATTCCATCTCCATTTTTATAATATACTAGCTGGTCCCGGCATGCGTTGCTATGCCATTTAATAAAGAAATCGTTTCTCCCTGAGTGTCCTTTCCCATTCGTCCCGTTCTCCTTCCGCCTCCCCTTCTTCTCCTGCGTCCTCTTCCACTCTCGCGTTAACACTCCGTCACTTCCACCTTCCCTCTCCCCACTCTACTCCCCCCCCCCCCCTTCCCCCGTCCCGCGAACCCCCCTCCCGAGTTCCCCTCCCCCCTCCCGAGTTCCCCTCCCCCCTCCCAGGTACCTTTCCCCCGTCCCGCGTTCCCCTTCCACCTTCCCCGCCTTCCCTCTTCCCTTTCCCGCTCCCTCGTCCCGCCAACCTTACTCACGCATTCCATATATTCAATCCAAGTATATTCAGTTTTTAAACAGCCCGCGTGTCACCTTTTACAATTTTTATTCAAATTTCCATTTTTCATGTAAATTAAATTTGGTACCTAACATAGGTACCTATTTAAAATATCTAAAATTCTTGATTCGATTCAAACTATTAGGGGAGTAGGTGCCTTCTTTAAATAAATTTATGAACTTAAGAATTTTCAATAATAGAATCCGGATTTAATTCTATCATTGTTTTGCAAAATGTCATTCTCAAACACGCAAACTGTCAAACGTGCGATGTTTTCTGAAATTATCCAATCTTCTGAATCATTTTCTTAATTTTTCTCTCCGTAAGAACCATCCTCGTACTTTAAGGAATATTCTAAAAAAAAGAATTAGCGAAATCGGTTCAGCTGATCTCGAGATTTGCGCTTACCAACACATTTAGCGATTCATTTTTATATTATAGAAGACTAGCGCAGATCCGTGAAAAATCCCGGTATAATCATAGTGGTACTAATATCTCGCCAGAACGTGTTCCACTATTATCACGCCAATAGCATGATGCAGGGACCGGATTCGGTAGTTTCCGGTCGTTCGGTATGTGAGCGTTGGAGATCAAATTGAACGTAAAACAAGTGGAACCAATTTTTTAGCTTCGTGACTCGTCAAAATATATTATATTACGTTAATGGAGATAGTATGAATCCTCGATAAATCAGTTCGAATTTTGAAAATGGCAATTAAAATAATTTTCTGTTTAGAGTATGGTATTATAGGTAGGTACTTTATGGCTTGTCTGAATTCTCCAAAAAACACTTCCAGTTTTGACACAATGGTGACTTAAAAATTATAAAGGTAAATGATTCAAAGCATTACAGATATGCAACGTACCTACCAGTGGCGGTCCGTGAGTTTTCACTGAGCTAGAGTGCTAAGATTGAAAAATACGAAGTTATTGATGTCATTGTAGCTGGAAATGATTTTTTTTTTAATTTAAACTTTTTGCATGAAGATATACTTCAGTAGAATACTGAAAATCTTCATACAAAATGTTGAAATTTAAAAAATATATATACATATTTTTTAGCTATAACAACATCAATAACGTCGAATTTTTCAATCTTAGCACTCTAGCTCACTGAAAACTCACGGACCGCCACTGATACCTACCTATTTATAAACCTGTAATTTAACCGATTTTTCAGTATAAATGTGACGTAACTCGATATAACAAAAAATATACCTGCCTAATCCCCTACCAACAAAACGTAACATTATCACGATATAATAATTTATTGGATAAAACCTTTGACTTTTTAAAAACCAATTTCCTAAAGCCAACCTCGTAAGAAATCAATAGAAACCGTATTTACATTGTGCGATTTTGAATAACCTTATCCGTGTAAAAGTCAAAAGATTTACGAGGTCAAAATATTCCTAACCATCACATTTTAATTTAAACTTTTGGACGGCAATAGGTGCGGGTCGGAGACATAAACTTATTTATTCCGCTTTTCCGATTAAAACTTTCGAGGACATTATTTTCATTCAATTCTGTAAACTTTTTACTCGAAATGATTTAGTAGGTATAAGTAATCATATAACGCACAGACGTTGGATCGAATGGGCTAGATACGAGGTATTGTAAACCATCACCATTAAATGTATTAAGTCATCTAAAGTTAAAAAAACGTATTCAAAAAACCACTATTGGATTCGGCCCTAGTTGAAATTGCCGGACCAAATGCCCTAACGTAATTAAAACCAATTACGAAACATACGAGGACTTCGTACAAAACTTTGTCATCGAATAGAACTGATTTATATAGTGACATGGTTTAACTCTGGGTGTGCAGGATAACAGATTATCAATGGTGTAATTTAGTGAAATAATTTACATTTCTTTTATTACAATTATGGACATAAAAAAATAATACATATGTATAGGTAATATGGTTTGCATTATAATCATGATTATGAAATTAAAAGGCATAAATATTTAGGTATTCAGTAAGAAGAAAAACAAATCAATTGATATGGAAGATAAAGTAGAGAATTATATGTAGGATTATTGGCATGATTTCCAGGTGGAAACAGATGACACAATTTTTTTGATAATGATTTCTCTGAAATATTTTTTTAATGGGAGTTAAATAATATTGAATTTTATCAATAATAATTCTTCTGGTAATTTATTAAAGAAATATTTTCCTTGGTATGTATAATGGTATTGGGTAAAATAAGTGTTTAGTTTAGGGCATACAAATATAATATATGTTGAGTCCAGTACGATTTTCAGTTACGCGAGAGTATTTGTCTTTTTTAAATATTTTTTTTATAATAGAATTTTTTCACGAATCAGTTTTTAAATGTAGGAACTTTGAATTCATCAAATACGCACAATATATATTCAGAAAGCTATTTTGTTTCTAGTTTTATAATTACATTACTTCAGATTTTATTTACGTGTAAAATCTTCTCCACAGGAAAAACTAAACCCTTTCACATACTTTTCCACAAATTATCATGTAGTCAATTCACGCTTTGCAATTGCATATAAGTATAATAAATACAAAATAATACAAGAACAACATGTCAACCTACCAGAGACCAAATGGGAAAATAATTCACCGACTCCAGATATTTTCATATCAGAGGGTTCGGCTCGGTGGAACTCCTAATTGGACCTATAAATCCTACTGATCCCTCAATATTATAAATATTTATAAAATCTTTTGTAATCCTACATGTATTTAAAATGACTGACTTTTGCATTTTTTATATATAAACTCTTTGACAAATCTAATATGCCTAAATTTTGAATGAGAGAGCTAGGTAAAATGCCAGTAGCCGAAAAAACAAATGGTAATATTTTTATAGTCTGAGAATGCCAAATTGTTTTAATCTCATTTCCTGTGTATTTTCTTATTTTTTCAGAAACAGATTTTTGAATATTACAGGAATTTGGAATAGCGACATCAATATATAAGTAGTTATTTTTATCTTTACCGAAACATGAAAATAAAATTTCCAGAACTTCGGGGTGACAGAAACAAAAATCTAGTACTAAATCTAAACTCGCAAATACTTCATTTGACCAATTATTTGTACAAATTGTTACCCCCGTGGAAAAATATATAACTTAGTCATTCAAACACACAAGAAACGTTAGGAAAACATCTAATTTCTTATGTCAAAAAATCTTACATCGAAAATAATTATATTCGACGATTACAATCTTTCCAATTTGAAATGGAACCTGGATTAAACCTAATGAAATCTCTAACGACCCAGTACGTGAAGTGATATACGATAAACTATTTAAATTTACGCCAACATAATTTTGTGAACAATGCATGTGATCGCCATGTAGATATAGCCCTTTCAAACTGCTCTAAACTAAGTGTCTAAATTTCAAACGATCAGCTCGTACCTGTGAATAATCATAATCCTCCCTTACACATTGTAGTTACGAGGCATGCTCAGAAGTAAGTGTAATAGATTTTTTTAAGTGAAAAAAATTACTGGATATTGTTGATTTACTTGTTGACTATTTTTCCAAATAATCTTTCCTCGAAGAACTCTCCCGTCAGCTCCTTCCCACACTTTAAAACCTCCTTCTGCAACTGAAAATTTAATTTCACCCATCTGTTCCTCGGAGAGGTGAAAAAATGATAATCCGAAGGCGCCAAGTCAGGGGAATACAGAGGGTGGTTCAAAACATCCCAACCAAATGAGTCCGAGAGTCCTTTGGTAGCTAAGGCCGTTTGAGGACGGGTGTTGTCGTGCAACAAGCGCACTCCTCTCGTCAGCATTCTTCTTTTGTTTTGAATGCTCCTTTTGAGTTGTTTTAGGGTCTCATATAATCGTGGTGCATTGATGGTCTCCCCCTCAGGCAGAAATTTGACCAAAATAATGGGCAGATGGGGAATCGGTGTGACGCGAGACGACTGTCTTTTGTCTCAGGCGTGTAATGAACCACCCCCGTTTCATTTCCAGTCACATCAGAGCTTAGAAAATCCTGATCTTCCAATTCAAGTTATTCCTTCCGTGTTGTTAGGAAGCAGATCAGAGCACGTGGCTCGTACTTGGTGGGATTTCTTACCGACACCTTTCACGCAACTAGACATTACGACGTGAGTTTATCGTGTTTCTGCGACGCTCGTTCTGGTCAGGAGATCGCCACCTACCACTCAGTGTTGCCAACCCTCAAACCCAAAAAACACAGCCCGTTATGGTCACAGTACACTTACTTTCTGAACGTCCCTCGTATTATGTACACAAACGAATTCCCAATGAAACAAACAACGCTCATCTTCAAAAACTCACTAATACAGATTGGACCTTCTTGACTGATGACAGTGATTTCGAGCAAACCCTAGAAAAAAATCTACTTTATGTTCACCAAATGTAAATACTTAAATAAAATACTTAAATAATACTTAGATAATAATTAATAATACCAAATGTAAATACTTGAATAACAAAATGTTAATACTTTGTGTACCCCACTTTTAATCAAAATTATCAACATGTTTCTAAACCAATGTGCGAGCTCGAGCATCATCGATAAGTCAGTATGAAAGAATAAAAAAACACTGAATTGTAATGTTTATACGAAAGTTGCGATGGTAAAACAAGAAATAAGAACATTTTTCGTTTTTCTTTTCTCTTTCATTAACGCTTTTCTGTTATCTTTGGGTTGCGTATTGCACACATCACAAAATAAAGCAAGTTTGAAAAAAACACTTCATTAAATTTCATTAAACGCATGTAGGTATCCCATGATGCTTACAAGTTGAAAACACGTTAAAAATAAAACATTATTGATAATGTGTTAATTTTGTAGACGATACGGAATGGTAACCTTCAGCGCACTTTTATCGAAATTTTGATAAAACTACTTCAAATTGATTTACAGAAATTCGCTTAAAATTTCTGTTCATACCCTTGAAACACTCCTCACATTTCGTCTTAAAATTCAAACATAAAACTTCATTTGTTATGCTTTTCAACATAAATAATAATATGTAACTTAAAAATGAAGTTTCGGAATGTTTATTATTTCAAAGTTGCTAACAACGACTTTAAAATATTCAATCAACTCGGTAAATTAATAATAACCATCGTAGGCTGGTAATTTTACGATTTCTTCTTCGTTCGTATGGTGGGGGGTCAGAGGGGGACATCTAGGTCTGCGAGCCAGTCTAGGGCCTGAGGCGTTGCCCTGTGGACCTCATCAATCCCGCCGGGAAACGAATGGAGCGGGCATTCGTTGACCACATGTTCGGTGGTCTGCACCGCACCGCATTCACACGTCGCCGACTCTTTAAGGCCCTATCTATGCATCATGTGAGCACAACGGCTATGGGATCACCTTATCCTATTGATGGCAGTCCAGAGTTTGCGAGGCAATGAGAACCCAGGCTGTCTTTCAGTGGGGTCTTGCACGAGATGGGCGTTTTTGACGTTGGCTGATTGCCAATTTTACGATTGATTCTTGTTTTTGAAAGATTTTCATGTTACGATAAAATAATGAATACACTGAAATATGATTTTTCCGGTAATTTTGCGCTCTAAGTTTTTACGTAGCAAAAACGTTCGTGGCCAAAAGCATCACTGGCGTGTGCTTAGCACTGCTATTTTTTTTGCATTAGCTCCACACAAGCCCCTAAGGAAAATATTTCCCCTCAGGGCCTATGACACCATTGGGGATGGTGTTTGGGGGGTAATTTTGGGAAAGGAAGAAAAGGAAGGTTTGGGAAGGAAATGGTACGAGGGGTAGGTAGGAATCTGGGGGTCGGTGTGTCCGATAGTGAACGACGAATAAATCCATCCCTCCTACTGTAATGTTCCGAGAGAGTCCTGCTGGATAGCTCTCCCTCAACCAGTCTCTCCCGATCCTGCCTGCCACACAGTTTGTGGATAGACGCGTACGCCTCCAAGATTCCGATAAACCTCTCCCGATGAACCCGAGCACCTCTGCTAAGCTATCAATTGTAGCGAACCATTTGAGGTGACCTATGGCATTGGTGCTGGTTATCCAATAATTAGTTCCCGGGGCGGCGATTCCCGCCTCCCAAATTGATAATAACATCACTGGCGTGCGCTTCGCATTGGTTGTCGCTATCAAAGAGGGTGAGATAATATTTACTCTCGTAGACTGAAGGACCATCAATTTGTTCGTCGTTAACCATTTTGGATTCACCGTTATTTTCGTGACTTTTTTGTGAGCAAGTGGTAAATATGGCCTAAAATCATGACCCAGTGAGTTCCCCAGTGAAAGGAAAGAGGACATAATGTTATCCGGGCTCCAGACTATAGTGGGCATCAACAGTTTGTGTATTTTCGAAGTGAAACTTCTTTAGCACCGTTAGTGATTTGAAATTCGGATGAAAGGAAATGCGTTACAGCTCAGTGCTTTGGCACGGGCCTTCCATAGTGCAGTGGACAAGGCGCCTGACAAGTCTCAGCTGCCAGAGAGATAGATTTCAAGCGAACGGAGGTTCGAATCCTACGAAATCAAAAAAAAAACTTTTTTTTACACTTTAAAATCAACAGATAAAAGAAAAGAAAGCGACATATAGCGACTTTCTAACTTCACTTCTACCACGTGTGAATTACACACTCTGATTTTTTTATTAAATTTAATTCGCATAAAAAATCATAGAGTTAATTTTTCACAATTTAATAATACATAAATGTACATAATATTTTATTGTTAGTAGTTTTTATCCGTACAAACATTTTATGTGGGTATTTTTTCCTTTTTTTATTACGACCCTACCAGGACCCCTAGCACGGTCATCGACAAGGATTGTGTCGATAACTTTCGCTAACTTCTCATCGTTCCCTAGGATTGTTGACGTTCCCTACTACAGATCGCTAACGTACAAACAACGGTTGGCATTGAATATATTAAGAACACTTAGTTATTGTGAACAGTTAGTTATTCGTTGGAGATCAGCAGTCGTGCGAGTGAAGGATGAGAAGTTACCGAAAGTTATCGATACAATCCTTATCGATGACCGCGCTAGGGGTCCTGGTAGACAGACAAGTGACCGCTCATGCTACTTAGCGCTGTAATAGATAAATCCTCATCGTAACTGTAAAACATATGGCAACTACAATAAGTCTATTCAATAATTTTTATGGCCTCGTGCTTTTAAATATGTTACGGAGAAGATTACAAAATGAAAGTATATGTATGTATAGAAAAGGTCACGGGGGCAGTTCTACTATTTTGGGACATGCGTCAAAAGCTAGTTGCAGAACTGTCTGAAAGTGACGTTGAAAAGTCGATGGTTAACGCAGAATCGTTAGGCCAGAGGTCGGCAAAGTGCGGCTCCGGAGCCGCATGCGACTCTTTGGCCCCTTAAGTGCAGCTCTGGCACAAATGTTCACGGACAGGCGCACACGGCGCCGAAAGGAAACACATTTTTTCAATGTTAGAAGAAGTCATTTCATTCGAAAACAAATTATTAATTTTTTCTCAAGATTTTGAAAGGAAAACCTTGTTTCACTTTCCGAGTCTGCTGAAGCATCGCCATGAAAATAATTCCTCATTTACAAACACTATTTCAAAACAACATTTTAAATATGAGGAAGTATTTCTCAGCAGCTTTCAGAAATTTAAAAAGAGCAGAGCGACCTTAGCATTCGTCAATGCTTTTGGCATTGATATTGGTAACTTTGAAATACAATTGCTGGATTTAAAAAACATGGAAATATGGAGCTCTAGATTTGAACGTCTTTGTGTAGATTTCGAAATATTGGAGAAGAACAAAAGTGAGCTTAATTCACAACACAAGTGTTCTGCTTTGAAAGACCTGGAGAAGGAAGACATGATCATCTTCAACGCCTGGAATAGTATTCCCGACTCTTATTGATTAGCTGAAAAAATTTGCGTTTGCTGTTCTTTCTCTTTTCGGTTGTACATCTTCATGCGAACAATCTTCTTCAAGTATGAATTTTATTAAGAGTAAACTGAGTAGTCGTCTTATTGATGAATACCTGGAATGGTGCCTATAATTGAGAATAACAACATACAAACCTGACTTACTCAAACTTTTCAATAAGATGCATGTTCTCATTAAGGTTTGTCATATATTTGGATTCCTTAATTACATGTTATTTTTATCAATTAATAAAATCTTTATTAAGTATGAAATAAAGTTTTATTCATTATTAATTATAATTAATGCTAAATCAATAAACAGATTTGGCTTTCAATTTTTTTTTAAACGTTGTTAATGTACATATTTGACTCTTTGACCAATAAGTTTGCCGACCCCTGCGTTGGGCGGTCGAGTCACTCTGTTGATCGGCGTGTTCTCGCTTTCGGACCATTATACGCATAGAATCTCCCACGGGCCACGAGCATACTTACTAGAAGTTAACTTATACATACGCACGTATGTATAAGTTAACTTCTTTCAACATAGGTGGATTAAGTATAGTTTCAGAGAATAACTTTAATATGATATAACTTTAATATGATTTAACTTTAAAGGATGGATATAGACGTAGGTATTATATATATTCCCTCACAGTAACGCATTAACCTTTTTTATGCTCGTCCTATATATCTAGGATATGGTTTTGTTCACGTATAATATGTACAAATATATTTTTTTTGGAAAAAAATAGCGATAAATGCACTCGTTGTGAAATGAATAATTACGGTACGAAACTTTATTCAAAATTAATATGCTTGTTTCTTGAAAACTTTCCTCCGAAGTGTTTAAAGGTTCAATGGTTTACATTCTTTACAAAATGGAGTTAAAATCACAAGCTTTTAACATTCCGTATTTCAATATTTTAGGATGATAAAAACGACGGCATTTTATGGGTTTTTATGGATCAGAAGCACTTACAAAAATGTTCGCCTGCGGCGCTTTCCATGATTTTTTTTTTTTTTTTTTTTATTTCGTACAATTTTTGAAAGTACACTTTTTATTTTTTCTTGATTACCATACTAGGCTAATGCCCGTGTTAAGGTAATCATACATGATATAAGTTATACAGTGTGAGAACTAGAACAAAATATAGGTTTGAAATAGAAATTATAAGATATTAGAAACAAGAGAAAGAAAAAAGATAAAAATATTTAAGGTAAAATATAACAAGATATGTGTATTCGTAAACACATACACATACATATGCATATACATATACAAATACATATAAATATATATATATATATATATATATATACATATAAATACATATAAAAACACACATATAATGTATACATACATAATAAAAAAGAAAATGTTTTAAAGAAGTTAAAAATAAAATACTATAAAATATAAAATACTAAGAAGTAAGATTTAATAGTGTTAATCTATAAAAAAAAATTTATGAAAGCTAAAATTTTTATTGGAAGTTTATCAAGGTAGGTAAATAATCGCCTAGAAGAGTATATATTTATGTTAAATTAGATTTCAGTGAAGTCAGGTTGGAAAAAGATGTGAAGTATGATATTTTATTTAGTTAATTTAATTATTTTCTTTTCTTTTATAATGGTTAGAAAGTCATATATTCTTTAAAGAAATCTCGTCCCCTTTCGAATATCCAATTTTGAACACGAATAGTAAAAAGAGGTATGGTAATATTTGATTTTATATCGGTGCTCAATGCATTGTATATTTTGGGGGCAATGAACCAAAATTGTCGGTGAGCAAATGTGGTTCTAGTTTTTGGAACCACGCATCCCAGGTT
Organism: Limnephilus marmoratus; assembly: GCA_917880885.1. Lineage (NCBI taxonomy): Eukaryota > Metazoa > Arthropoda > Insecta > Trichoptera > Limnephilidae > Limnephilus > Limnephilus marmoratus. The sequence continues at coordinate 43,772,146 of OU862908.1, forward strand.
TGATGAAAAGCGGGTTTGGGCTTGATGTTGTGGAGCCACCAGTAGGTTATTTTTCCGTATGTAGGATAGGCTTGTCTTAGTGAATAGTTGGCGAATATCTAAGACCCTAAATTTAGTAAATAGCACATTAGAGGGGTGGGTAGGTTGGCATTTAAATATGATTCTCAGTATTAGTTTTTGAACTGTAATTATTGGATAAATGACGGATTCTGTGCAACCACCCCATCCCAAAATACCATACGATGCAATGGATTGAAAAAGGGCAAAATATACGCTTCGAAGGGTTTTTAGGTCTAAGATGGATCTAAGAGAGCAGAATATATGGCAGAGCTTACGGAGTCTTTTTACTGTGTCACTTATGTGTGCTTCCCAACGTAGTTGATCATCTATTATTATGCCCAGATATTTAACTTCCTTAGATGATTTAAGGGTAGGACACGTGCAATTTGTAATAGGTGGGGTTCCGGGTGGGTGTGGGTGCATGTTTAGTGAACACGAGTGAATTATTGGTTTAGGGCAGTTGTTGGGAAAATTATGTTTGCGTATGGAAAACGTCATATATTGTGTTTTGTCAATATTGAGTGTAAGGAGATTTGTGTCAAGCCAATGCCTCACTTTTATTAGGCCATTATTAGTTTTGTTGATAACTGCTTGCCATATTTCATCTTCGAATATTAAGACTGTATCGTCGGCAAATGATAAAATCTTACCTCCAATATCCATGGTACATAGTGTGTTGATGTATAAAAGAAATAGGAGAGGTCCTAGTACACTGCCTTGCGGTACACCGTAAGACATGGATAATTTTTTGCTTTTATTTATTTTGTCAGAGTGGATAAGAGTTTGTTGAGTTCGGTTTGTTAGGTAGTTTTCGAACCATGTGTAGGGTATCCCAGTTATTCCGATCTGTTGAAGTTTTTTAAGCAGTAAGGGATGGGAGACCGTATCAAATGCTTTTGAGAGATCGAGGAAAACAGCAAGCGGTTTTCGACCAAGGTCGAGATTAAAGGAAACTATTTTTGTGAGGGCGGCTATTGCATCTGCGGTACTCCTACCTTTGCGGAAACCATATTGGTTGTCCGATAATATTTTGTTATCTTCAAGGAACTTGTAGAGTCTATTCTTCACCGCTTTTTCTATGATTTTAGATATTGTGCTAAGTAAAGATATCGGTCGATAGTTATTTACAGATAGTTTGTCTCCTGATTTGAATATTGGGATTATTGTGGCCTGTTTTAAGGAGTTGGGGAATACACCAGTTTTAAAGCTTAGATTGATTATATGTTTCAGAGGTGAGGCTATATATTTTTGGATATGTTTGATGATTTTTGTTGAAATGTGATCTATACCTACAGAGTTAGTGTTTTTAAGGGATGAGATTAGTTCTAAAATTTCTGTGTCAGTAGTGGGAGTGAAGTGGAAAGGGTTATAACTAAGATTAGTGAGGGGTATATTGTTTGCAAGATCTTTGTCCGAGACGTTGTGTCTGTCTAAAATATTTTTTGCTAAGTTAGATCCAATATTGGAGAAAAATTGATTGAAATGGTCAGAAATTTTTTCGGGGTCAGAATTGACATGTAATATTTGGTCTTCGATGTTAATCTTAACAATGGGTGTATTGGTTTTATTAATATTGGCCATATCTTTAACAATATTCCAAATTTTTTTACTATCACCGGTGGCTTCACTGATTTGTTTATGGTAGTAATCTCTTTTAACACTGTCAATTATTTTTTTGCAGTTATTTCTATAACGTTTGTAGAATAAGAGAGATGCATAATCGTGGGGATTTTTTCTACAGAAGTTATGAATCTTATCGCGCTTTCTGATACAGTAGAGAATTCCTGCAGTGATCCATGGTTTGAGTTTTGTGTCAGATCGTTTTTTTTTACTTTTTGTGTATGATGTAGCATCGGTTAAGTGGTTACGTACGGTATTTATAAATAATTCACATGCAGAGGTGACATCGGTACAAGAATAGACAAGTTCCCAGTTTTCTTTAGAGACACTGTTTAGGAGAGTTTCATATGATATCTTTTCTTGAGGGGAAGTATTTTGTGGTGATTTGTGATTTTTATGCGAGAGAGAAGTGATGATTGAATAGTGATCTGTAACAGTTGATTGATAGACAATGGATTTGGTGTCTAGTTCACTCTTAACAAATACATGATCTATACAACTGCTAGTGTTTGAGTTTGATTCTCTAGTTGGTGCTGTAACGGCTGGAAAATATCCTAATAAAGTTAGTGCGTTTAGGTATTCATTTGCTTGAGGATGCATTTTATTAATAATATTTATGTTAAGATCACCAATTATAAAGGTATTTTGGCGGTGTTCAATGTTTGATAAAATTTCTTGCAGTGAATGTATGAATGGGGTTATATTATGTGTATTCGGAGATCTGTACATTGTAAGAAGTGTTATATGATTATCAATTTGAATTTGTAGACAGTTTGCATATTTTATTTTGATCTCTTTTACTGAGTGCGAGATGTGATTTTTAATGTATACAATGACTCCGTCGTTCTGAGTTTGATTGTGTAGAGTATTATAGTGATTGTAGTTTCTTATCGTTTTAGGGATGAAATTTTCTTGAATCCAGCATTCACTCAAGACAATTATATCAAAATCTGAAGCAAGGTCAGTGAGGAGAATTAGGAGTTCATCAAAATTTTTGTTTATACTTCTTATGTTCATAGAGAATATCGTAAGGGTTGAATTAGTTAATAAAAATTGACGTACTACTTCGGAATCATTGGTAGATATACATGGGATTGGTGTTGTGTTATCTATTAAATCTGCTATGTCTTCCATTTTCTGGTTTTTTGTTTTGCATAAATTAATAACAGCCAAGTTGTAGTGGCATTGGTATGTTTATGAGATAAAGATTTAGTTGATATAAATATATAATATATGCACAAATATATAAAGTGTAAATATAGTTGTTGTGAATATAAAATATAAGTACACAATGAATATATGACATAAGCATAAGCATATAGTGTTAGCTTTGTTAAATAAGGATTTCGTTGTTGTGAGTTTATAATATAAGCATATATAGTATATATAACGCAAACATAGGTATATAAGGTATACAAATAGTTGTTGCGAAAATATAGTATAAGCGTATAGATAATATATAATACGAGCGTATATAGAATATAAAATATAAGCATGTAAATAATAAACTGTAAATAAAACATAAGCTTATAAACAGTAAAAAACATCAGCATTAGCATAAAAAGTATATAAGTGGTATAAGGATTTAGTTGTTGCGAATATTTATCATAAGCGTATAAAGTATTTATAATATAAGCACAGGTGTATAAAATGTACTTATAGTTGCTGCGGATGTATAACATAAGCATATAAATTATAAACATAAGCACATAAAGAATATAGAATGTAAGTATGAAAAGAAAATAAAACATAAGCTTAAAAAGATTATAAAACATAAGCATATAAAGAAAATAAAACATAAGCATAAGCATATAAAATATACAAGTGATATAAGGATTAAGCTGTTGTGGATATTTAACATACGCACATAAAGTATTTATAATATAAGCATAGGTGTATAAAATGTACTTATAGTGGCTGCGGATGTATAACATAAGCATATAAATTATAAACATAAACACATAAAGAATATAAAATGTAAGTATGAAAAGAAAATAAAACATAAGCTTAGAAAGATTATAAAACATTAGCAAATAAAGAAAATAAAACATAAGCATATATAATATACCAGTGATATAAGAATTAAGTTGTTTTGGATATTTAACATAAGCATATAAAGTATTTATAATATAAGCATAGGTGTATAAAATGCACTTATAGTTGCTGCGAATGTATAACATAAGCATATAAATTATAAACATAAGCATATAAAGAATATAAAATATAAGCTTGAAAAGAAAATAAATCATAAGCTTAAAAAGATTATAAGACATAAGCATATAAATAAAATAAAACATAAAGTATTGTGGTATACAGAGAATTAAAAATGAGAGACATACATCCATAAGCTTGCGAAAAAGATGAAGAATTAAATTTAAAGAATTTCGTTTCAAAGAGGTAGTCATTGGAGTGATATTGATTCTATAAATGATCGTGTAAAGGGGGTAAATATTATGTAGAAAGAAATAATAGTTAAGGATATTAATATTTACAAACAGATGTACATTATATTTAGTTTGTCGATGGCATTTCGGGTAATGATAACAGCAATCGATCTTTGTTTGTTTCACTGATGAGTATTGCAGGCGTACCGAACTCCTTACGCACGTATATACGTCCCTGTTTAATCCACGCGTATTTAAATTTGTCGTCTCTTGTTGCCTTACGGGCCAGGTACCATAGATGTTTGGCTCGAAAAGTCAGGTGTTCGGAAACGTAGACTTTCGAGCTAGTGCCAGCAATCCCCAGTTGTTGTGTATTTAATTTTTCGGCTGGACTGGATACTTGCTTGTTGTAGGTTTTGACATCGGAAAGAAATTGGTCACGGTCGATGTTAGTTTTGAATTTGAAGATGATGGGTTTATGTTCCTTGTTGTTAGTTATTTGAGAAATTCGGTAAGCTGCTTCAACTTCGTTTATATTTACATTAGACTTTGTAGTTTGATGAATGTTATAGAACACATTTTTTAAGTTCTCACCCTTTAGTTCAGGGATTCCCCGAACTTCAATGTTTTTAGACCTATTTGCACGGTCTACACTATCCATTTGCCCTTCCAAAAATTCAATTCGGGTTTCAAGTTTAGTGTTTTTGTTTTTCAGCTCTTCATTTTGTTCTTCTAAATTATGAACTCTTATGAGTATATCTTCATATTGCTTACTCATAGTCGATATCGTTTCTAGAATTTTATTATTTTGTTTAATAATAGCATTTTGAGATTGAAGGAGCTCGTTTGAGTTATATACACTCAAATCGGTTGAGTTTTTGGTGGTATCCTTGTTTTGTTTATTGGATAGTACTTCCAATGGTTTGCTATCACTGCCCGTCATCGAGTTGATGCACTGCTTGCATTTTTGCTGAGCGCGTCTTTCTTTGGTGAGGCGGCGATGTGTGTTCTCTGTCACGCCACCACAGTGGAGGTGATATGTCCCTTTGCACTTTGAGCAAACGAACATAGAATCGTCGGAGATAATGTTTTCTGGGCAGGCACGGCACTCACTCATGTTGAATTTAGTGGTATGACTCTTGGTGACTTATTAAATTTTTATAAGAATTATTTTCAGTGTTTTGCGCCTGTCTGCTGTAAAGTCCGCAATAGGGCTAACTTTCTTGACTTGTTTGTTTGTTTTTAATTGAATAGCAGTGATCCGTATCGAACTTTGTAACGTTTATATTTTTATTAATTGGGCAATTTAGGCACTGTTTTTTGTGTTGAGTATTCCACCGAAGTGGTATATACACTACTTCACTGATATTAGTTAAATTTTCACTTGAGTTTCAGAGATTCTTATGAATGTTTATATTTTTCGTTTAGTCACTGTGAATGAGATTTTTAACGGCTGATAAATCCGAAAAAATACACTAATTTGAGTTTAAAATAGGCACAGTCGATGCGCGATATCGAATATAGTAACTTCAGCAATTAACGGTTCGATCACTTTAGCTTTTTCTGTTATTATCTTTAATAAACTAGGAGATGACAGTGGCACGACACTTTGTTTGGTAGGTAGGTAGGTTGTTATGATGTTGTATATATGTATTTAAAATATTTTTCCGTTTTCAAAAGACCAAAATTTTTCAGAAAATGTTATGGGAATGTCTTCAGTATTTATTGGTTTTACGCATTCGTGAATTCGTTCATGAGGGATATAATTCATACAATAAACAATAAATAAAAAATACACCTACCTCTGTCTTTAGTATCGAAACATACCCACCCAATTGTGGTATGTCGCGAATGATAAAAATTATCAGAAAGAACAAGTTGTTTGAGTGCGGACAAGTAAAACAGAAATTTAAAAAAAAATCGCCTATGTCAATATAATGTTACGATACACAAATACGCCCCTGCAAATTACTCGGCCCCCTCCTCCCAAGTTGTAGAGCACGCCACTGCGCAAACTACAGTTTCGCCCCCTCTCCGCTAGCTTCCCGGCGCGCCACCGTCGGCAGCGAGCCACCAACCGCCACTTACCCGGTATCCTGGTCTAGTAAGCACGCATGGCGTGGGGACCGTTCCGCGCTCATTCTAGAAGTTTCCACGCGGAAAACAATGGAACGTGTTTTGCTAAGTGTTACACTGCGACACCAAGAATGGCCGAACTCTTTCCCGACACGGAAGATACAGGAGTCCAAACGCTCACTGTAAGTACCCAAGCTGTTTTCCCCCTTATTTGCGTGTGTTCGCAGTAAATTCACCGCGGAGATAAATAGCCCTTCCTGAGAGATTATAGAGACAGATTCCTCCTTTTTAGATATAACTGTTGTTGCTACCCTGAATTACTATGTATGCATTATTGTGATATTGTGTTTACGCAGGTGTTTTACCCAATATAACTGATGTTTACCCTGATTACTGGTTTCACTGCCTTCTCCCAGCCCGTAGAAATTTGAGCTTTATTTCAGGAAAGACCCACACACGCCTCACAGATCCTACCACCCTGGTGGTGAGGGCCTCTCCCGCTCTGCTGACTAAAACCTGAGCTAGTCTGTCGGCAGAATGTAGGGACCCCCATTTAGGTCCGCTAACACTGGCGTTCCCAACGTGAGGCATTTTTTTTCCTCACCTCCGCCGCTAACACTGGCGTTCCCAACGTGAGGCAATTTTTTTCCTCACCTCCGCAGCTAACACTGGCATTCCGTCTTAGAGGCAATTTTTTTCCTCATTTCCCCACGTGTTGACGCTAGAATGTGGGGCATTTTTTTTCTCTCTTTTCCTCAACCTCCTGAGCTCAAATCTTTACAGGCCGGCGAAGGATAAATGTACTTTTTGTTCCTTTGTCTTCTCAGCTATACTAGTCCAGAATAATACCTAACTATCACTTATTGTGAACGATATTCGTATGTACCTTGTTCCCGCGCATAATAATTCTAGAAGGTTCGTCGATTACGTCATTTCAACGACGCGACAGTTTTGGCGCGGGAATGATCTATTATTACGTAAGCCGTAACTTCGACATGCGCGCGAAAATTAACAACGCGGTTTGCCTCCAAATATACCTTCCAGTTATCAGGCGGGAATACTTCTTATAAATAACAATGTTGATTTACTATTCTTTCCCATGAATATCTAGGTACATTGTGTCTTATTTACACAAGTGTTGTTATGTTTTCGCGCGTCAAGTGAAGCGAAATGCTCATAATGTAAAATACCTAAGCGGGAGCCGTCGGCAAATCTTTTTCATCAAAATAGGTTTGTGCCCCGTGTTTGTTTTCTTTCTCAGGAAGTGTGAAACTCTTAAATAGTGAACAGTGAAATCAAACAGTGTTTTTTTTCTAAAGGCCCCTTTGGCAATTTTTTTCCAAATAAGTGAAATCTTTTAGAAGTGAAATTGTGAAGTTTGCAAAAGTGCTTTGTGAAAACCAAACTAGCTGACCCTACAGGGAAATCTATGGCCAATTTTTTCTTTTCTGCCTAGTGTTTTTGCGTCTCAAAAGTGTTGATGCTCCTACAAAAGTGCTACTTTTTCAAAAGTGTCTAAGTGAAACCAAGAATATACACCCTAGAAGGAGACCCCTGGCCAAATTCTGCAAGAATTGAAATACTTTGAAGAATTTTAACAAATTTTCAAAAAGTGCTTATTTTAAACACAAAAAAGCAACTTTGTAAGAATCCCCCTTGGCAAAAATTTTTCAAAATTTTGTACTTAGAAAAATTCAGGAAATTTAAAAAAAAAAAAAAAAAAAAAGTTCTCTCTTGTTTTTTTTCTTTCTCTACTCATCGACCAGCGAAAAAATTTAAGCTGTCACGCCGTCCATCACCTGCACCAAAATGGAATCACAAAGAGTGATAATCAAAACTTTCGTACATAATCACGAACATTTTCAACTCACAAAGGCATCGACAAAATCATGCACGATACACTGTCAACATGAAAACCATCAACTAGTACATTGGCCGCAAGCTATAAGAGTAAGGCGGCCAACCGTCCCGCATTCTGCGGGACCGTCCCGCATTTGCAGTTGTTGTCCCGCATTGCAATATTTACAAAAATAGTCCCGCAAATCGTCTAAAGCGTCCCGCATGTCCCACATTTCTATATTTTTTTAAATACTGTCTATGGTAGTCAAATAAACTTCTTCTATCTTTAGTCTATTTAAGCCATTTAGTTAAGATCAAGACAAAATTTGTCACTGGACTTTTCCAGGGACAAATTTATCGAAACTCGAAGATATGGATCTAGGGAATGGTTTATTTACGTAACAAGCAAGAGTCCAAGAGCGCCAGTGTAGTAGTAGTGATTGAGTTGTTTTGTTTACGAATTAGTGCACGCCGTGACACGTAATATTTATAACCCATATTTATCACTCAATTCAAATCAAATAATTTCTTGACCATGCCGACCCCGAAAAAACGGCGTTGTGAGTGCAGTGAAGAATTGCAAAAAGAATTTCCTTTTTGGCAAAAGTGTTAACATTCATTTCTGAATGTAGTTTTAATTCGCCCCATACAGATTTAATTCTAACTAGTTTTGTGCTCAGAATGTAAAATTCTAAGGTTGAATTCGTCTTCTAACATATTTCGAAGGAAAATATTCTCTTATTCGAAGTAAATTAGAAGGGACCCCACCAGTTTCCAGTAAGGAAAATATTCTCTTTTCGAATTGCATTTATAAAATTCTAGTTGCAGACTATGTAAGTGCCGCCAGAATCAAAGAGAAACCATTTTGATGTTCTGAGTGTAGTTTTAATTCGCCGCATACACATTTAATTTAAAACACCCTTGTGTTCAGAATATAACGATACATTAAATAAAAAGTTGCAGATTCATCCTGTACCGACTGAAGCTTCACATTTAAGTTGCAAGTTCAGAATGTAAAATTTCGTCTGCTGACATCTTTCGAAGAAAAATATTGTCTTATTTAAAGTGCAGTAATAAAATTCTAGGTGCAGACCATGTATGTGCTGCCAGAATCAAAGAAAAACCATTTTCATGTTCTTAGTGTAGTCTTATTTCGCTACATACATATTTAATGTAAACCAGTTATGCGTTCAGAATGTAAAATTCCAGTTGGATTCGTCTGCTGACATATTTCGAAGGAAATTATTCTCTTATTCGAAGTGCAGTTATAAAATTCTAGTTTCAGACTATGTAAGTGCTGCCAGAATCAAAGAGAAACCATTTTAATGTTCTGATTGTAGTTTTAATTCACCGCAAACAGATTTAATTTAAACCACCTTTGTATTCAGAATGTAAAATTTCTGCTGTGAATTCATCTGCTGATGCATTTCGAAGGAAAACATTATCTTATTCTAAGTGCATTGGAGGTTATCCACCACATACCCGCCTTAGTATTAGTAACAGATAGTTACTCCTTCAGGGCTCTCACAATGACCCGATTTTTTTTATAGAACGACTCTACATTTAAATGCAGGAAGCTAGACTTATTCTAAGTGGAGTTATAAAATTCTAGTTAAATACTATGAATGTATCGCCAGAATTTAAGAGAAAACCATTTTCATGTTCTGAGTGTAGTTTTAATTTGCCGCATACAGGTTTAATTTAAACTAGTTTTGGGTTTAGAATATAACAACCAATTAAATAATAAGTTGCATAATCATCCTATAACATGGACATCATTCTCGATTTCCGAGATAGCAGTTATAAATTTCACCTCACAGGTCGTGCCATCCAGGAGGATAGAGGCCGATAATAATGCCTCTCCTGGCGAGATTATCCACTGCCGGATTTCGGAAGTCGCGCATAGCAACAAAATTTGCGCGCGACATTCTCATTTGCACACACTGGCCGCAAGCTTGTACCACGGCGCTGTTTGCAGCTGTTAACCCCTTGGAAGCCCATACGATTGTTATGTGTAAAATACATCGTGAACAAAACAATGGCGTCGTTCACACAAGGAATTTCAATTCACAGAATTATTTCCGCAATACCTACCTCCCTCGCAGCGTGCATACCCTACAAGAGTACACCCCGAGTTATGGAGTGTGGCTCAAGTCCTCAAGCGTGAGGCAGGTCTCGAGTCAGCTTTCGAGCGATCTCTTGACAATGTTTTGTAAATAAATAAATATGCACATAACTGGCGTGTAAGGTGTCAATTACACGACCAGACCCCCATAAATAAATCAAGTCCTTTATTTATACTTGTTTGTAAATAAATGTACATTCACATTAGGTACATCCAAATGTCACGGTTGTATCAATTTCTCTTGTCCCCATCACGGCAAATTGCCAGCATTGTTTCTTTGTACATTTTTTCTCTCACCTGTTCTGAGGCTGATTACTTCAGAGCAGAGACACACCTCGAGTCACGATATTTTGGGAAGTCATGATCCCAATTGTCGTTTCTCAACCCCACACTATGCAATGTTCATGTCATGTCACTTGTTTTGTTTCTTTTTTTGTTTTTTGTGTTTCGTTTTTTCGTTTTTTGTTTTGTTTTGTCTATGGCCTCAGTTTTGGCCGCCCTTGTACATTTTTTTACCTCATTCTCACGTTCATCGCATTTTACCTACCAGGGTAAAACCTTTTTCTTACCTCTCGATTTTCAGCTCACCTTAAGTACGTAAAACCCAATAGTGGTCTCAAGCACGAAAGTCAAAAAAATGGTTACTTCACCTTTTTTCTTGTACATATAAGTCTTTTTCAATTTTTTACTTAAATCAAAAATTGATGGCGTCCTTTTCACCCGTGCTCAATTTTTTTTTTCCTCCCCAAAATAGGATATTGACACGTCCATTTTGGAAATTGTATTTAATATATATATTTAAAAAAAAACCTACAAGTTGGCTTTTTATAAGTCATACACAAATCCGTTGGCTCGTTCGACTAAAGTATGTAAAACCGAATCACCAGGTCTTTGGTTGCTACAACGAAACCACTGATTTGTTTCTTCTCTACTGTTGCGCCACGTATGTTTTGTATTACACGCTTTAACACGAGACAGGTTAGTAAAACCAAACGGTCATCCTGATTCTCGAATCCAAATAATTGTAATTTTTAACGTAAATCAGCATTGATTTGTTCGATCATCGTTTTGCAATTATCACCTTTTTTTTCTTTTCTAAAAAATGGTTACTCGGACAGTATGTAAAACCCCTCCAGGTCTGTCTCTTTTATTGCTCGGTGTAAGCAGAATATACCCTGCCATCACTTAATGTCATTCTATCGTACGCCCCCGGGCTACGGGGTTAGTTAAATCTAACGAATATTTATAAACAACATTAAAACGAATGTTGTCATCATTTATTTTGCTGTACTTATGCACAACCTGTACGCGATAGGAGAGATCCTTAAAACATCCACCATCATAGCAGAGATCCTTAAAACATCCGCCACGATACGAGAAGTTCGTTATAATTACTTTATACTCTTAACTAAACGTTATTGAGTTGGTCGTGTGTCTTTTGACATGAGTACCGCCCCTTTTGGTCGTGTGTCTTTAATTTGGCATGAGAACCGCCCTTTTTGGTCGTGTGTCATTAATTTGTCATGAGAACCGCCTTGTTTATTTATAATTATGTGCTTGTATAATCTGTACACGAGACGTGAAGACGTAATAATACTTACCGTTATTCGTGTGAACGACATAATATCGGCCTTGCTATCTTCTTTAAGACGCATTGTATAACACTCTTTGACTTCTGTCTGTAATTGAGCTGTACCTTGTTATAATTGTGTACTTATATAATTTGTGCACCAAACGTGAAGACGTTACAATACTCACCATGAATCGTGCGAACGAAATAATATCAACCCTTTTTGTGCGCACTACACAAAGTAGTCCACAACCTTTTTGCAAATTGTTCAACGACAATGCCCGTGGACTTCCTGTTTTGCCACTTCTCTCTCTCTAAAGGAAAGAAGCCCAGGAATATCTACTATCTCAAAAGGACTAGCTTGTCAGCTTCACTATGGGGCATAGTGCCGTGGGAGTTAATCGAATGGGCACAAAATCCACCAAACTCGTCGTCTGGGAAGCGAATAAAAGAAATCCCAGGATTGTGAAATTGGAGCGAGGGTCTATCTTTTCTCACAATCAAGGAGAAGTTTTAAGTGACCCCTAATCTTTCGTCAAATACACGCGAAAGACTAGTCTCTTTGGTGTAATGTGTATTCTTTTTCATATCATTTTTTTTCTTATGTAAAGAGTCAAGAAGCATGCTGGTGGATTACGTTTCATACTCACATAGAGTTTGAATTGGAAATTAGTCCAGTCCCTAGCAAGTTTCGTCACTCAACTCCCCTCCATCCATTTTCCCCTTCCCTCCCTCACGTTCTCATCATGCATGAAGTGGAAGATCCGTTGTTGTCCATATTTCGCCCTCACTTGGAGTTCGAATCGGTACCTAACCAGGCATAACGGGCCTTCTATTTCACTTTTGTCATATGTTTCTTCTGTTCTTTATCCTGGTTTCAATGAGGCAGATTCATGAATATTGGACACGTATGTTATGCACTTGGCGTATCATCTGTCTCTTATCGACAACCTTTATCCATGAATCAGTTTCGCTGCCTTGCCGTGACTCGTTCACGACTTTGTGTCTTGTTCTTTGAAATTCTTCAAAAATGTTACCATTTTATGTTAACATAGGCCATGGAAGGCCGGTTGCTTTTCAACCAAGGTATTTTGTCACCCGGCAAAGCCAGGTTATCCTAACAAAGGATACCTTTGTATTCATTTTCATAAATGTAATTGTACACTAGCTAGGAATCTCTCTCTCTCTCTCTCAATCTCTCTGGGTCACCGGGTTAAAACCTCGTTTGCTATTCTCTGAACACACTTTGTTTCTCTCCAAACTTTTCTTCATTGGTCTCTAGGCAGGTAAACTTCAAGAATTTTGCTTTAATAATAATTCCTCCCGGATTTAAAAAGAAGCCCAGAAGGATGTCTCCATCGGCAGCCAAGCTGAGCTTCACTTCCTAGCAGCCTTCGCTGTGGTTACAAGGTCCCCCGCCGCCATTTTCTACATATTTGTTCCTGAAAGCACAGACCATACCGCCCCTATGTATGTTGTCTTGTTGCGCCATAGCGAGCCGAGTTGTCCCGCTATATATAATGACACTCTGGACTACCTTTAGGCACGCTAGCCCCTGGGTTTTGTTCCTGCTCTCGCTACCAAGGCAGTTTTGCCGTCTCTTGCTCTGTCATGCAGTGACGCACACCATGTCATGTGTAAACCATTATTACCTTGACTCTCCAGTATTCGCTGAATGCGCACCCTCACAAGTTATTCCGAGCTACATTATGCTTCGATAACCATTATACACGATCCGTGCCCACCATAATGGCACATTAGGATTCGTACTGGCATGTCTGCAGATCCTGGATTCTTCTCCTCAACGACCTTTGTAACCATAGCCCTCCGCACTGCAACCTCAGTCTCCACTTCGTACCCTTCGACGTCTACGACAAAAACAAGTGTTTTTTTTCTCCAAGGCCCTAGTGTACTCTTGAGTGTTATCTCAAATGGGTCAGATTACAGTGATAATGTAATCCCTTTAGAGTCTGTGAAATCACGTCTTTTCGCAATTCTTCGAAACTCTTCGAACCCCGTCAAAAACACAAACAAATCTACGCACCGCAAATTTAGCTTCCAGACCAATGAAACCCTAGAGTCACATTTTTTGTTCATAATTTTGTCTTTGTTTTCACATTTTCATAATTTTGTCCTTATTTTCACATTTTCATAATTTTGCCCTGGTTTTCACATTTTCATAATTTTGTCTTTGTTTTCACATTTTCATAACCTTGTTTTTGTTCCTTCAATTGCATAAATATGTATGTTGTTTCACCCCTCATGTGATAACTGCCTGTTCCTCATATTTTATGTACCCCCCTCCCTACCCTGACAAACATTGTACCTAGTTTTAAGATGTTAGTCAGCTCTCTCTCTGGTCAACAAATCTCTCTTTCAACTCCCGTGAGTAACGTAGAGGGTTCTTGCCCTATTGCTCCATTGCCACGTCGCTTTTATTTCCGAGCGCGGGGGGAGGTGTTACTATACACAAATACGCCCCTGCAAATTACTCGGCCCCCTCCTCCCAAGTTGTAGAGCACGCCACTGCGCAAACTACAGTTTCGCCCCCTCTCCGCTAGCTTCCCGGCGCGCTACCGGCGGTGGAACCCAAACAAGCCACCGTCGGCAGCGAGCCACCAACCGCCACTTACCCGTAGCTCCTGGTCTAGTAAGCACGCATGGCGTGGGGACCGTTCCGCGCTCATTCTAGAAGTTTCCACGCGGAAAACAATGGAACGTGTTTTGCTAAGTGTTACACTGCGACACCAAGAATGGCCGAACTCTTTCCCGACACGGAAGATACAGGAGTCCAAACGCTCACTGTAAGTACCCAAGCTGTTTTCCCCCTTATTTGCGTGTGTTCGCAGTAAATTCACCGCGGAGATAAATAGCCCTTCCTGAGAGATTATAGAGACAGATTCCTCCTTTTTAGATATAACTGTTGTTGCTACCCTGAATTACTATGTATGCATTATTGTGATATTGTGTTTACGCAGGTGTTTTACCCAATATAACTGATGTTTACCCTGATTACTGGTTTCACTGCCTTCTCCCAGCCCGTAGAAATTTGAGCTTTATTTCAGGAAAGACCCACACACGCCTCACAGATCCTACCACCCTGGTGGTGAGGGCCTCTCCCGCTCTGCTGACTAAAACCTGAGCTAGTCTGTCGGCAGAATGTAGGGACCCCCATTTAGGTCCGCTAACAATAAGTAAAAGTGTTATCAAAACATCATCACAAAACGTCATCTCGGGGGAAGGGATTTTCGAAAAATACGACAAGGCTTTAAATCCGAAAATGGACGTTTGAAACATGGACAGAACTGAAGTTCCCAGCTCAATGAAAAGTTCCCAATGAAAAAACAGAAATAAATGAACTAATAGACAAATACTCATCAGTGTTTGCGAAGAGTAAATATGATGTTGGCACTGTTAATGGACATGAAGCGAAGATAGACTTATTAGTGGATAAATAATATTGTAGTAAGAGGCCTTACAGATGCAGTGTAGAAGATAAAAAGGAAATAGAAGAGCAAATAGCAAAATTATTAGACAATAAACTGATAGGAGAGTCGTACAGTCCATTTTCTGCGCCGTTTTCTCTAGCATTTAAAAAATAAGAAAACAAAAGATCCAGATTATGCATAGACGTCAGAGACTTAAATAAAATAGTAATACCTCAAGCTCAACCATTTCCATTGATTGAAGACCTAATGACAAAGACCCGAAGTTGCAAGTTTTTTTCAACGCTGGATATAAACTCAGCCTTTTGGTCTATTCCGTTGCAAAAAAAAAACAGGATTTGTAACACAGGAGGGACATTATCAATGGACCTACCTGCCTTTTGATTTGAAGACTTCTACGGCAATTTTTCAGAGGATATTAAGGAATATATTGAGAAAATATGAACCAAACGAATTTGCTGTCAATTACATAGATGGCATTCTTATTTTTTTCAAAAACTTTGATGAAAACACATTGATCATCTGACAAAGCTGCTGAATGCAATCAAAACAGAAGGTTTTAGATTAAAGTTTATAAAATGAACATTGCATCAGACATGGTAAAATATCTGGGTCATATAATTCAGAATAATTCAGTCAAGCCAGTAAAGGATAATTTGATTTCAATAAATAATTTTCCTACTCCAAAAACACAGAAGAATATGAGACAATTTCTAGGAAAAATCAACTTTTATCATGAGTACATTACGAAGAGTGCAATAATACTAGATCCTTTGCATAATTTATTAAGGAAAAATCAAAAGTTTATTTGGACTGATAAATGCCAAAATGCTTTTGAAACGATGAAAAACCTAATATGCTCACAACCGATCTTGGAATTTTTTTTATCAAGATTTACCAATTAATATATATACAGTTGCTTCTCTAGAGGGTGTTGGAGCTATTTTAAAACAGACGGAATCTGATGGAATTTTCGAAAAAATTAAATGGCGCCCAGAAAAAGAAAAAAGCAATTTACTTAGAATGCTTAACTATAAAAGAAGCAGTGAGATACTGGCAATATTGGTTGATAGGTAAACCATTTA
Organism: Limnephilus marmoratus; assembly: GCA_917880885.1. Classification (NCBI taxonomy): domain Eukaryota; kingdom Metazoa; phylum Arthropoda; class Insecta; order Trichoptera; family Limnephilidae; genus Limnephilus; species Limnephilus marmoratus. The sequence goes on from OU862908.1 coordinate 43,788,351, forward strand.
CAGTTTATTCAGATCACAAACCACTGGAAAATATGAATCTCAAATCTAGAACCGATGAAGAGCTGAGTGACTTAACACCTATCCTATTACCTCTCTCAGTGACGTAACTTCGCTCTATCCACTCCATAAATATATACATCCGTCAACATTTAAACCAAACAAATACAAACACGTCTCAAATAAAGAAAAAAAATATTAGTTAAGGAAATTATTTTGTTACCAACCTACTTTTTCGCTTGTCTGATATAAGGGGTATAAAATCAAAACTCACAAATGGAGAACTCCAATCCATTTTTTTTAATAAATAATATCCTTCTTACGTAAATAACTGCAATATTATTTTTTTAGAGTTAGTTTTAATAGTTAAAATAATTGTCAAAGTTTTAATTTTTCAAGATCCCTGAAAACCACCGTATGTGTAGTGAATCGTGTGACGTCATCACTCACTACGTATAAGTTATTTTTATTTTCAACAGGTGTTCATTTTGTATCACAGTTATAATATGTAAGAACATCCACCATCTTCTGGACGGGTACGAACAAAGACTTACATATTTCAAATTAGAGAGTCTAGTTAAAAGACGAAACAAAATGACCGCTTAATGCTCTATAAAATTGTGAATAATCGTGTAGACAGTAACTTAGTCAACCAAATCAAGTTATACGCCAGGCCCTACAAGAACCCTTAACGTATTTTGGACTGAAATTTTTACTAATAATTTTTATTTTAATTTAATTTTAATCCTATATCTAGAATGTCTCGGTCATACAACGATCTTGTTAAAATACACATTTCCATAGATATTTTTGCAAATAACATAACATATTTCAAAAAATATCTCCACAATTTGTGCACTTAAAAAAAATAATAATAATTGTTATATTACTTTTCAGTAAATACTTTATAAATATTGTATACTTGTTATTATTATGTATTTCAATTTTGTATTTAAGTTTTCAAGTTATGTATAAATAATACTTACATTGTTTTTCAAGAGTTTGCTTCTATGAAAATTCATATGTGATTAATGCAGACACATTAATCTAGGGATACTTATATTTGTATTTTAATTTATTATATAATACCCACAAAAATGTTGTATAAATATCCTGTTTGTGTCTCAAATAAATAAATAAGAAAGTATGATACTATTCGATAAGTTAAAACATTATTTAGGTGGAATAATTTATTTATTATATTATATTTATTATATTATTATATTTTTCAATATTATTATGGGAGAGTGGTAAAAAAATTGCTTGAAATTATTATTTTTTTACGTTTTAAAATCAATATTATCGAAAATGAAGCATCACCTGCACAATTGTGGGCAAATAAGGTACGGCGCCGATCAGCTGTTCGGTGACGGCTATTTTGGATTTCGAAGTTCGCAGAGTTGGCCGTGGAGTCGGTAGCATTATGATAATATAGCATATGATACAATTTTTTGTACGGTTTAAGGTTTTTCAATATTTTAAATAATAGAGATAAACTAATAGAGATACCTTTATTTTTGATACTGAATTATTTAGGCCTCAATAAACACAAGACTAAATCTCTATGAACGGTATGAAATAACGAATAACATGAAAAGTTGTTAATACCAATGGCTTGTGTCATACCTACATTTCAATACAATGACTGGTGAGGAGTGACGTCAGCACTAAACATTCAAAAATACCATCTTTACAGTGTGTTTTTACGAGACGTTTAAAAATGCACTTTTTAATAACTTTTTTAAAACTCTACGTTTAATATTATTAAATAAAACTTATATATATGTATATAATACTATGCTCTAGCCCAGTGATTCCCAAAGTGGTCCAGGTGGACCCCCAGGGGTCCACGGGAGACTCGACGGGGGTCTACGTTGGCTTGATAAAAAAATGGGGGTCCACGAAAATTTATCTGGTTTCGATAATAAAGAACAAAAATGTTGGCTTGGCTTTACCTATTAATATAGGCAGATAATACACTACTCAAAAAAATTAAGGGAGCAAAGAAATCAAAAATTTTCGGTGTTTTTTGACAGGCTGTATTTTGGTGAAAAATGGTAGTATTGAGACTTAAAAAAAATGGATTTTGAAGCTTTGGGATTATAATTTTCATAATTTTGGCATATTTTTTGGGAGCTACGGTTCTCATGCAATCCTAATTTTTTGCTATTTTTTTGGTACACGGGCTTGAAATCTGTTTTTCAGTTAGGCCGGCTTATGAATCAGATGGCCTTAATATTTAGCAATAATTCCCTTTTTTTAAAACCTCCCTTAATTTTTTTGAGTAGTGTATTTTAAGAAAGTCAGGGGCTATTATTTGTAAAAATTTGCATATTCCATATTTAATTCTATTTAGGTGGGAAATACAGGACTAGGTTTTTTTTATTGATTTTAATGAATTTTTTTGGCGTGGAATAAATGTGTGTAATTTATTGAAATTTTGAGGTCATTTTACATAAATCTATTTAAGAAAATATTATGAATTTTTCGAAGCATTTCCTCGGAAAATATTAAAATTATCAGCTGCTGTATATCGAACGTCATCATCAAACGTAGCTTTTTTATGCATTTTGGAGGCCACAGTTTTCATCTCAAATTAATATGGTTTTGAATTTTATTTAAGAACATGTGTCTCTTCTGTGTAAACCTAACTTCTCCCAAAAAAATGGAAATTAAATTTTTTACAGGTGCACATTTTTTTGCAATTGAAAAATACTTTTGACAATGATAATATTACTACGAATTTCGGTTCGCGTGGAGCGTAATTATATAAATAATGTATCTGCACATTTTTAAAATGTTTGGTTAAAAGCTTTCTGAACTAGAGTAGTGCACACAAATTCCAAAAAAGCCGTTTCAAGTTTATCACGCGGTTCGGCACAAACACCTCGTACGAACGAATTGAAATTTTTATTTAAGGACGGGTTGTTTCAAAAAATTTTGTGAATTCATCAAATATTTTAAGTTAATTTTCACGTTCTGTGTGAGTTCTATTCAAGTTCTGTTATTACATTATTATAGGCCAGTTGCTGCATGAAACCGGAATAATCACAGAACGTGAATAGAACTTACACAGAAAGTGAAAATTAACTTCAAATATTAGATTAATTCTTCAATTTTTTTTAAACAACCCATCCTGAAACTTTGGGAACATATTCTTAAATAGTTATACTATCAATTTCTGAAACAAAAAAATAAAAACATTTTTTGAGTCATCTACCTACATGTATTTCCCTCCTAAGTCTGTAATCATATTTTTTTAATAAATAGAACACAAGAAAATATACTATTTTTATTTTTATTTATTCCACTCTGAATTTAGGGTTGGAACTCAGCCGCGACGCAATTTTTCATCGTTAGATCTAATCTTCACATTTTTGATGAGTTTTGGGAATATGGTAGAAACGTAGCAGCAGGGGTCCACCGAAATCAGTAAAATTTTGAAAGGGGTTTACGAGAAAAATAAGTTTGGGAACCTCTGCTCTAGCCCATTCAATAATACAATACGGAATTGTTGCATGGGGAGGTGCTTACAAATCCTCAATTTTACCGTTGGAAATTACTCAAAGATTAATAATCAAAATTATTACTAAGAAACGTTCAGATTATTCAACCTCTCAACTTTTTCAAGACTTTCAAGTCCCACCTCTAAAAAATACACATATAAAAATACACTGCTTCAAATACACAAAGACTATTCTAAGAAGTCGCACCACGCCATGGTCCGCGTTGAGAGCAATAGGCAAAACACAGTGGGTCGCTTGTGTACGCCATTAATGCATACCAGTTTTGCACAACACTACTACACGTACAATGGAGTGGTGTGGTTTAATCAACTAGCAATAGAGCTGAGATTAGAACCTGACTACAATAAATTCAAAAATAAATTAAACAATAATATCTTAAATAATGTAGCCACTTAGAACCGCATTAACCTTTAATTAACAATACTTATTCAAAAATTTGTTTTATATTATTATTTTTTTTATATTAATTTTTTTTTACACATTTGATTTATGTAAGTACGTAAATATAATGTATGTGTTATAATTTTTAATAAAAAAAATTTTAATTTAAAATATTTTTAATATATTTTTTTAATTTATATATATATATATATATATGTATATATATATATATATATATATATATTCTCTTCCCTTCACACACGAGTAGTTACACTCTCGTAAAGGTTATATATTATATACATATATATGTTTATACTGTTTCTAATCAATGTTGCATGTTAGTATTTAATGATTTGAGTTTAATCCGATTGTAACCTGAAAATGTAATTACTCGTGATTATGTTACATGTATACGTATATAAAAACTAATAAAAAATTAAAAATAAAAAAAATATTCAGAATCAGCATTTATTGATCCATATCATAGATTCTCAACCTTTTTTTGCCCACCGCCCAATTTGAGAATATTTTTATTTCTAGTGCCCCCTAATTGGTGAATCCGAACGGAGGGAGCGTAATGGGATACCACGACGGGTTACATTTGCCACAACGGGGGGGGGGCGTAACGGGATACCACGAAGAGGTTACATTTGCCACAACGGAAGGGGTGTAATGGGATAGGGAAAATATTATAAGGCGTGATGTAATTTATGGATCGCCCCTAATGGGATGGGATGGGGCAACAGAAGGATTGGGTGAGATGGGTTTCTCTAGGTCTCCTACCGCCCCCCTGACAGTCTGAAACACCTCCCAATTTTCTCTTGGTCTTCTTCCGCCCCCCAAGGGGGCGTTATCGCCCACGTTGAGAACCTAGGGGCTATATGAACTTTTTTTTAAAAGCCATAATATTTTTCACTGGAGTTCCTTATTGTAGGAAATCAACAAAAATTGTTTTATTATCACACTGTAATAGGAAATCACATCACAAACGTTTTTCACATTACCCATGCACCAACAACCGAAACCAATATCATGTTTATTATTATAAAAACTTTCCAACCCATTCAAAATGGATTCTTTTTGAAAAATAAATATATATTTTTTATTAATTTTATACAAAACCGGGACCAGCTCATTTTACACTAAAAAAAAATTTTTTACCCCAGTAGATAGGTAATAATTAGATGTAATCAATTCCGTGAGCGGAAATTGAAAAAAATGTATATTATCGTTAATTTCTTAAATTTAAAAATACGAAAATGTCATTTTTCAAAGTGCAAAAACGGTAATATGCACTTTTTCACGAAAAAACACTTTGCAGAAGTTGAATAATTGTTAGAATTACGTATTTCGGAAACTTTTTGCATTGGGGGAGGCGGAAAATGATGCATTTTAAATTTCAATTGCGTAAAATCAAAATTCACTTCGCGTCTTCGAAACTGACATGGCGCGGCCGATCTGTCACACAACACACAAGCCCGCTAGACAAACCCTGCGTAGCCAGAAAACCATTTAAAAACGTAGGCTGTTTTTTAAAGTTAAGATAATATTCACAAGCCCGCTAGACAAACCCTGCGTAGCCAGACAAACCATTTAAAAACGTAGGCTGTTTTTTAAAGTAAAGATAACAACATGGAAGTCATTGAAAAATGACATTTTCGTATTTTTAAATTTAAGAAATTGACGATAATATACATTATATTCCATTTCCGCTCACGGAATTAATTACATCTAATTATTACCTATCTACTGGGGTATATTTATTTATTTATTTATGTATTGCTTCTTCACAATTTATATACATATATTTTTAGCATGTAATTATTAACCCCACTAGGGTTTATTTCTTTTTATATATTTATTTATTTTTGTCCAAAATGAGCTGGTCCCGGCTTTGTATAAATTTACCATTTTTTTGACTTACTACCTCTGACAGTAGTTATTGCTCACCGGCGAAATCCGAGCCAGATTCGAAACATCGTTCGTTCATGTTTATGTTCACAATTCGTTATTACGATAATCAAAATGCTTCGATATTTTCCATCACTACTTCTGTATACCATCCCTAGCAAACGTCAAACAGTCAAAAGTCAAACATTATTAATTTTTTCTATGGTTTTCTTAAAATAATAATAATTTCTTCAATCTGTTGCTATTGCAGATCTGTGCAAATAATATAATAATCGCTGATATTGTCAAACAAATTGATAATATTATAGTTTATTTATAACTATGAGTGGTTTTATCAATTTCGTATTTAACTTATTCTGCAAAATGTTAAAAATATTCACATTCGGAAAAGCAGATTTAAAGCATTCGTTGAGTATTTATATAAAGACGAACACCGGGGATACCTTAGCGGTCGATCTTGATCCGAAATGGGATATAAAAAATGTAAAAGAAGTCATCGGACCACGATTGGGCTTTGACCCTGATGAGATGAAGATAATATTTGCTGGCAAAGAACTCTGCGACTCTACAGTGATAGAGGTATCCAATTATTATTATTTTTTAAAGAAGTTATAATCAAGTTTTGCAACAAATCATTAAAATTTATTTTTTCAGGAATGTGATCTGGGAGAAAAGAGCATTCTCCATGCCGTTCGTAGTAAAAGTCGTAAAGCCAACAGGCTCTCTACCACTCTGGAGAGAAGGGAAAGTGAATCAGAGAGAACTAACGGTAAAATTGTTGAAGGAGATGCCACAGAAGGGTCTAAGCCTCTATCAGAGACAATGCTGGATCTGCAACTGACTACCGTGGAACGAGCCAATGTGTCAGACTCTGGTAACAATTATGATGTTTACCTACTTGTATTCAAATGAGTAGGATATTCGTATTAGTATTAGTATTCAAATTTGTGAATAATACATCATTTCAAAAATTGGGCGTATTTTGTGTAAGATAAAAATATTTCCGCTTTGAAATTAAATCCAAATAAATGGAACATTTGTGGGGTGAAATGCAGATCCTGCCACAGTTTGGAAATTTAATAAAAAAGCACTTTCTAGATGAGAAAAGTGTGGAGAAGTTGAATAAAAAAAAATTAAGGCGCGCTCGGCAAAATTCAGGGAGATACAGCCGTTTAAAGTATAAATAAAATTTCACTTCGTGAACCGATACTACGACACTTCGCCCGCCATTTTGTCACTGTTATGTTGGTATCCCAGACCTACAAACAAGAGCCAGATACGATTGTAGCCGACTTCGTGTAGGCTGTTTTTTAAAGTAACGATAACATACACAAGCCCGCTACACAAACCCTGCGTAGCCAAACAAACCATTCAAAAACGTAGGCTGTTTTTAAAGTAAAGATACACAAGCCTGCTAGACAAATTTCATAATTACGCGCCTCATCAGTTATCCCACGAAGTCGGCTACAATCGTATTTAGCTCATCTTTATATCAGGGATACCAACAGTGACGAAATGCCCGCTGGCACCCGCCGGGCTGTCATAGTGTCGGTTCGCGAAGTGAAATTTTATTTAACGCAATTGAAAATTAATTACTTATTCAATTTTTTTTTCTATTGCTTTCTGCACTTTTTTTTCATCTTCCAGATTAAAGTTCTCAACTTAAAACGCGGTGAAAACATGGTTTTTTGCAAAAAACAAACTGTGGCAGGATCTGCATTCCTCCTCATCTGTGAACTTTTCCGAAAACTAAAAACTGTTTATGAAAGGTGATGAAATACTCTTTCAAATTTAATTATTAAAAATAATCATGTAATTTTCTAAATAAAAAAATATTGATTGCAAAATTTAAAAAGTTTAAAAATGGCTCACTTTTTTTTTAACTAAAATTACTGAAAACAAGAATAAAAAACTCTGATATTTTATTTAATGAATTATAAACGTTATCGTCACCCCATTTTTTCGACGTTTCATGTAAAAATAATTCTTAAAAATTTTCATAATTTTTTCCAAATTGCGTTCGGAAACTTTGGTTTCGTAAAGGAATACATTTTAATTATCTTGTGGTTAACTTTGAGATTTAGCGTTTTGTTTTTTTCTATTTCCAATACCGTTTAGAATTAAGATCATATTTCTCATTATGCTAGTAAAGGAGACACAACGATTTCTATGAGACCTAAGTGAGCTGGGACAAATATGGTTTCCTGTGATTAAATGTGTTAACATTACCAGTTCTAAAAAAGTCAAACTTTAAAAAAAAATATTTTTTGACTGGCAATGGTTTCAATGCTTTCACTGTCCGACCACCCTCGAGTTACATGGTCCTACCACCCCTGAGGTATTGATACAACTAGCTTTATTAATACACCTTTCTCTGTCTAACTCACAAACTCCTCTAATCTGCATCATTGGTCGTCTCTTTCATTCCAGAAAGAGCCAAGCTTCGTGCGCACTTCTATGTGTGGTGCGGCCAATGCAAGATGATGCGCGAGGGCAAGCTGCGTGTGCGCTGCGCGGGATGTCACGGGGGCGCCTTCACGGTGCACAGCGACCCCCACAACTGGGAACATGTGCTGCAACCCAATCAGATCACTGGGGAGTGTCTGCATCAACCCAGCTGCTCTGCTGTTAGTCTTCATCCATAATATTTTATAAAAATTATTGGTTATTGGTATTTACAGCGTTAACCTCTACTCGAACGTCGATATAAGTAGGTGAATAGACTGTGTCTTCAGCGGTATGCTTATATATTTTACATACATTCAGTTTCATAGACTATCTACAAACTTATTACAAAAGCATGTTTATATCCGATGGGTATTTACTAATTTTTTTTACATATTTTTTTATTAGGCCTGCAAGAGTACCATTCATAGATGATGGTATGCCGTTCATGGTGACAGGACAACTCAGAATGAACTCAACTTAATACCTCCTTTGAAAAGTCACAATGATGAAAAAAAATTAAAAATCGGTTAAATAGGTAACGTTAGTGGCTTATTTTAATTATTTTTTTTCATGTCTTTTAACGACTTTCCAAAGACGTGTTGAGTTGAGTTGATTCTGAATTGAATTCTGGCATGGAAACTGCCTGTCATAAAAGGAGATTACTAATACTGAAATTCATAATAATTTTTTTTTTAAAGGAATGTTATCTATACAGTACTCTCTCGGTAATCTCCTACCCCAAAAACTGGCTAGTTCCCAATTAGTGAAAGCAGCAGTAAAATATAAATAGTTGCATATTTCATGAAAACAAATACTGCTATCTTTCTTTCATTAAATTTAAATTTTTTTGGTTTAATGTTAAGGTGTCATTTTTACGCTTGCGAGAAGACACCATTTTTGTAAACTTATTCAAACATAAAATGTGAATGAAACGAAAGGAAATACATGCGACTGTTTGTTGCTAGAAATATCCAAAAAACAATATGTTTAAATGGTCAGCTGTAGCAGGCTAGAGGGCGGTTGATAACCCAATCTGTTGCATCGGTGTACGAATTTTGGTGCTCGAGTCTAGGCTTACGGAGGGCCATTGAATTTGACATACAAAAAGCAGCCAATTATAGACCTGGATTTTGTGCTCCCAACTAGTAAAAATATTGGCAGATTACATTAGTTGTCGGATAATCGAGCGGCAGATTACTAATAAAGTACTGTATTTTTTATTATGAAAGTGTTAAAATGGAGAAGAATAACAATAGATACGAATTGAAATTTTCCCTTTTTTATAATTTTAGGTTAACCACGAGCAAGGGCCAGGCTTTGCTGAATTTTACTTCAAGTGTGCAGAGCATGCAACAAAGGGAGAGAAGGATCAGGCCATTCCTCTCAACCTGATTAAACCAAATCTCAAGGATATCCCCTGTTTGGCTTGTGGGGATGTCAGGTACGGTATTTGTCATTCAGTCGCCATCTAGTGTGATTTAAATAAGTGATATATGAAAAGCTAAAGCGATTCTTTTGTGTTTTTCAGCGAAACAGTTCTAGTCTTTCCTTGCGATGCCGGGCATGTCACTTGCTTGGAATGCTTCCGCTTGTATTGTTCTTCGAGGTAAAAACATAATGTTTTACTATTACAATCTTCTTAACCTCTACGGTGATATGGCAGGGTTCTGGATCCACGAAATTTACCGTGGCGGGGAGATCTTATCAAAATTTTTATAATTATAATTTTAACTGTTGCAGATTACGTGACAGGCAATTTTGGATTCACCCTGAATACGGATACTCACTGCCGTGCCCAGCTGGTTGTGAAAATTCATTAATTCAAGAAATTCATCACTTCAGGCTTTTAACAGATCAACAGGTGAGACACACCAGGTTTTATTGAAAATATTAATTTCCTAAGTATCCCCAACGGTAAAACTGACGGTAAAATGTACCAGCAAAATCATTTTAAACAGGACACGTTTGAATGTATTTGTGCATACCGATGGTTACGAAAGTTTCAAAAGTATTCTAACTAGTTTGGAAGGCAAATGTTCAAAGATACTTTAGACTTCCGATTTAATTTCACAATGTTCTTTATATGTTTTTTTCTTGTTTTATTATTTTCCTAAAAAAAACAAACTTTCTATGTACTCAGTCAAATATTTTTTTTTTATCCATCCAGTATTAACGACCGTCAATACGGATTCCGTCGGAACCGCTCGTGCGGTGATCTTCTCGCGTATGTGACGCATGTTTGGGGACGGTGCCTGGAACGTTTCGGTGAGACCCAAACGGTTGCACTGGACATCTCCAAGGCCTTTGACCGGGTTTGGCACCGAGGACTTGTCAACAAACTGCATTCTTACGGACTTCCCGCACCCTTGTGTACGTGGATTGCCGACTTCTTGAGGGGGAGGTCGATTCAGACGGTAGTCGATGGTTTCACCTCTTCCTCACACTCGATAAATGCTGGCGTCCCGCAGGGATCGGTTCTGTCTCCAACTTTGTTTTTGTTGCACATCAACGACTTTTTGTCATGTGAACCAATTCACTGTTATGCGGATGACAGTACAGTTCATGATAGCTTTTTGTTTGACAAGCCCCCAAAGGGCTCACAAACTCCAACAGCTCGTAGGGCTTTGAAGCAAAGAATGGACGGCTACCTCGAGAGTGTTTTCTCTTGGGGTAAAAATAATCTCGTTGAATTTAATGTTTCAAAGACCCAATCTTGTCTGATTACGTCTAAAAGGGATTGAAATGAAAATCTAGTCTCTTTCAACGGAAGCAATCTTCCGAACAGGCCCTCCATTGATATGCTTGGTGTAACCCTAAGTGACCAGCTGAGGTATGGGGGCTCCATCGAAGCCAGAGTAAAGCTAGCCTCCCAAAAACTGGGCGTACTGTACAGGGCCCGCAGATACTTTAATAGTACACCACTGCTAACCTTGTACAAATCACAAGTACGCCCCACGGTTGAATTTGGCAGCCATCTCTGGTCTGGAGCTCCAAAATACCTGAAAAATACCCTCGACTCTGTGCAGAAACGGGCGGTCCGTTTGATAGATTCTCCCATCTTAACGGACGGATTGCAATCTTTAGAGCACAGGCGTCGGGTGGGAATGCTATCCTTGTTCTACCGGTATTACAATGGAAGATGCTCCGAGGAACTAGCATCATTGATCCCTTCGGCACCGGTGCATAGTCGGGAAACACGCCTAACGCGTGCCCAACATTTGTACACGGTTGACATTTGTCACATGAGAACGGGTCGTTTCTTCGACTCGTTCTTGTGTTCAACAGCTCGGCTGTGGAATGACTTCCTACAACATGGGTCTCTTCAAGACCAATGTTCATTCCTTCCTCTCCTCAAAAAGACCCTCCACACAGCATCCCAGATGACATAGGCCCTGAGGGAAATTATTTTCCTCAGGGCCTCCTGTGTGGAGTTAATGTAAAAAAAAAAAAAAAAGTTCACTGCTATACAAGTAAGGATCTCTTTAAAACGATTTACTTGTAATTGCTGAATAAAATTTTTACAAAATTGTGCAAGTTATTTCTTTTCTTCGCTGTCTGGACTGATGTAGTTGGTATTTAATAAAACTTGAATATTAACCCATTACTGAAAAACGTATTTTATATTTTACATCATTGATAAACAACCATCCACCCTACATTGTGTAAAATCTATAAAACGTTTGTTAGTAAGGTCCTTGGTAAGTGTTTTAACGGATATTAACTAAAATTAATACTTAATTTTTACAGTATTCTCAGTATCAGCGATTTGCAACCGAAGAATACGTGTTGCAGGCAGGTGGAGTCTTGTGTCCTCAACCCGGTAATTGTTTTACATACAATAAGTCTTACTTTTAAAGTCAACAAACAACACTGTCTTTTTCCATTGAGTATTTAAATTACTGAATACATGATAATTAATTCTTCCTTTGCAGATTGCGGTATGGGAATTATCACTGATCCAGAATGTGTAAAAGTGACCTGCAGTAATGGATGTGGGGTTAGTTTTGACATTTATTATATTTTATTCCTGGTTTTCCACTCTCAGCAAGTTTCAAAAACTATATTGGAATAAAGTTGTTATTGGAATATTGGAATAAAGTTGCTATATTGGGATAAAGTTGCTATATTAAAAATAAAGTCCCAGTTGTTATTTTACTAAATAGGTTTCCTCCTTTTCAGTATGTGTTCTGTGTGAAGTGCCTGCAAGGCTACCACATTGGAGAATGTGGAGAGACGGACCCGATAGCGGAAGCCTCCGGAAGCTGCAGCTATAATGTGGACCCCGCCAAGGCTGAACAGGTCTGTGTTCACATTATTTATCTTATTTCCTTTGCAAATTTACGGCGTTAAAATAATTAATTGACGGGTTGAAAACCATACCGGTACAAGTGACAAAAATTTAAAAAATAAGTTAAGTGCGAGAAGTTATAGTAAAGATGGTATTTTTCATTGTGCCAAAAGGGTATGAACGAGAAAAAATCGCAACGCCATCTATTATTGGTTAGGTTAACTGACACTGTATGTAGTGTCATACAAAATAAAACACAAAATTGTCATTATCTCCTTTCTTCTGATTTGTTGCTTATACCAGTAGGTATGGTTTTCAACCCGTCAATTGACCTTTGCTATGTCCTATGAAAATGTTCTCTGGTTGGTTACGATACACTATTTCATCATTTCTAAATTGTGACTGACAAAACCAATTTTTACAGGAAACGTTTTTCTTCTCATTTTTAAGGCACACATACTACATAGTACATACCAAACTTTATAGCCAATATTGAATACCATCCACCTTATTACATTATTAAATTTGTTAAATTTGCACTGCTTTGGGGATAAATGTCTGTTATGTTTTTTGTCTGGCTATTTAGCGATACATATGTTATACTAGCCCCAGCGAGAGCTCGTGTATGTCATCGACGACCATTCTCTTCCTTCTTGTATATGTCTCGATGAAAACAAAAATGACAAGATGTAGAACGACGATGTCACATATGACCTCTCGCTGGGATTAGTACTAGTTGCAATTTGGTCGGCAGGTATGGGTACTTTTTTTTTTTTTTAATATGAATACTGCACAAAAGTCCCATATACTAAGCAAATATACTATATATTATTTTAAATGAATAAATTGTGAAATAACACAAATTAATCAAATAAAATTTATTTGCCACGCCGGGATTCAATCACGCGACCTTCGGTGTGCCTTACCAAGTCAAGAGCCTTACCGCTGAACTACGCCGGCCGTCAAACTGTCGTACTGCCACTCCTCTGCCATAGGTCACCCCAAGTGGTTCTCTACGTTTGGTGACTTAGCAGGTGTGCCCGGGTTCATGGGTGAAGTTTGTCTAGGTCTTAGCGATGGATGATCTGTATGCACCTAACCAACGGTTCCTACCCACCCCTCATACCTTTTTCCTTCCCAGAACTTCCTCTCATTCTTTTCCTTAATAAGACCCTCCCCAAAGCATCTCCAAGGAAAACAATTTCTCTCAGGGCCTTCTGTGTGGAGCTAATGTATAAAAAAAAACTATTTATTATCTTTTGTAGTCTTAAGTCGCTTACAATTTTTTATGTAGTATTATTGATTTTAAATATCATAAGTAGTAGGCGGCTGGCGGAGGCAAAAACATTGGGAATGTATGGAGAGCGATGTGCTGAAATAGGCCAAAACCAAATGATCTTTTATCTTTTATAGCTAAGTCTGTTGGACCCATAAAACAAATTTGGACGGTTAAATAACTATAATTTAATTGTTTTGTCTTTACTAATGAACGACTCTGGAATTTTCGTTTTGCCTCCGCCAGCCGCCTACTAGTCAGAAGAGACGGACCGAACAGCTGAGATTGAAATTTAATGATATTCCACCACAAAGTTAGTAATTTTTAGTGACCGACCGAATGTTCGGTTTTTCGCAAGTTTTGGCAAAAAAATCTAGTTTCCTGCCGAAACCGGAACCGAAACTTGTTTAGACATGTTAAAATCGATTTTTTACTGTTATTTCGCTTTTTTTTTACACTTATTCAGACAGATAACACATGTTAAATTAAATAAATAAAAAAAAAACAATAATAGAAGTGTGTGAAAAAATAATCTTTTTTTAATATTACTTCTATAAACCAAACCAAATTTATAAAAAAATAACAAAACATGTTAACTACTTCTTGGAACTTCTCGTTTGGCTGACTTTGGGTGAGTTCGTGGCTCGAATGTCACCCACCATCATCAGCAAAATACTCAATTAATGAGGTCCTTCCTTTAAGTGTTGATTATTGACAAATATTTGTTCGAAGAAGTAGTTAACACGTTTGTTAATTTTGGTTTGTTTAAAGCAGTAATATCAAAAAAATAAATATATATTTTTTACATACTTCTATTATTGTTTTTTTTATTTCATTTAACACGTATGAAAAGAATTTTGTGATTTTAAACACAATACAAATTAAAATACTCAATTAATGAGGTCCTTCTTTTATAATGTAAGTCTTGATTATTGACAAATTTTTGTTCTAAGAAGTAGTTAACATGTTTTGTTATTTTTTATAAATTTTGTTTGTTTTATAGAAGTAATATAAAAAAATATTATTTTTTCACATACTTCAATTATTGTTTTTTTATTTATTTAATTTAACATGTGTCAACTGTCTGAATAAGTGTAGAAAATAAGCCAAATAACATAAACAATCGATTTTTAACGTGTCTAAAAAAGTTTAGGTTTCGGCTGAAACTGAGACAGACACCGAAGATTCGGTTTCGGTGGAAAGTCCTGTTTCGGTCGGACACTAGTAATTTTCAAAATACATATTATATATTCCTTTCTAAATGCAGGCCACCTGGGAGGCTGCCAGTCGCACAACTATCAGAGTTATTTCCAAACCTTGCCCTGCTTGCCGAACACCCACACAGAGAGATGGCGGATGTATGCACATCATTTGCACAAGGTACATCAGTTAATGCCACATCTGACTTGACTGATGGATTAACAACTGACTTGTAAACTTTTAAACTAAACCACTCGTGAAGTGTCTCAGTTTCATTGCAAATCACCCATTTGTTTGTTTCATTCGCCAAAGAAATAAGCCGATTGAAGTGAGTGTCTGTGTATGTGTGTCCGAAGTAAGGTCAATTTTACCTTGCTTCGGGTGAAATTTCTCAACTTTTAATTTTATTTAGTTATTACTAGCTCACCCGGCCACGCGTAGCTGTGGCTAACAGCTATGACTAAGGGAACGTACCCATACTACGTGACACATTTAGGGGGGGGGGGGGGGTCTTCAAAATGTCACGCTCCATACAAATGAGCGGCGGGTTGCTTAGGATTTTGGTCACCGGGGGGGGGGGGGGGGGTAAAAATTGCAAAAAGTTGGTCACGTAGTATGGGTACGTTCCCTAACCTTTATAACCACGGTAAATTAACTCACACCGCTATCTGTTCATTTGCATACAAATCAAATCCACATCGCCCGCTTGCCAACCGCTCGTCCACCACATATAAACATTCTCATATTTCAACCAATTTACACAAAACCTTGACAAATTATATACCTAAACCTTCCTCATGAATCACTCTATCTATTGGTGAAAACCGCATGAAAATCCGTTCAGTAGTTTTTGATTTTATCGCGAACATACAGACATACACTGCGGAGGACTTTAATTTATAATATGTAGAGATATTTTAATTTTTTTTATAGAAGATACATGTAAAATATAAAATAAATGTTGACTACTTTCGTAGTCTTCGTCACTAGGAGATCCGGTGCTGAGGGGTTCTATGTTTTTAAACTTCATGGGTTAGGTTAGCACTAGAAACTTCTATGAAAAGTTTTTAATATACTAGTAAGTTATTATTGCCACAGTTCCAAGCCAAGATTTGATATCTTTAATTTAGTTATTTTTTGTTTTAATTTGTTTGATTCTGTGTGGGAGTTTGTTATATAACTTTAGTACTAAAAATCCAGAACTTCTTTGTCTAAAGATACAATTACACTCAGGTATATTAAGTATGTCTATTTACTTGGCTCTAGTTTTATGATTGTGTGAGGTGTTTGCCTCTTTATCTTTTTTGAGGCGATGAACCAGAATATTTTTGATGATATTTTGTACACTTGGAACATCAAACTGATCAAAGATTCCAGTTGTTGACTTTCATTTGGAGACCTTAATTTTTGCCTTTAACCTTAAGATGCTAAAATGTACAGTAAAATACTTTAATGAAATGTGACTTGTATGTATAGGTATTTAATTGTTGTTTTTCTAGGGCTGGCTGCGGTTACGAATGGTGCTGGGTTTGCCAAACCCTGTGGACTCGCGATTGTATGGCGGCACATTGGTTCGGTTAATTCAAAGTTTCTGGGAGAGAATAGTACCTACAGCACTTGTATCAAAGGATTATTTTTTTTGTTAATGTGTATTTGTATATTATGGAAATGTTTTATGTAAAAAGATTATTAAAATATTTGAGGGGTATAAATTCTAACCGCCACATTTAAAAAAAATATTATTCACTTATTTGGGGCCATCCATAAATTATGTCACACGAATTTCATAATTTTTGACCCCCCCCCCCCCGTCCCTGTCACACATCGTCACCATTGTGAGACCCCCGTTGACATCACATATTTTGCAATTTTGACCCCCCCCTCACCCCCTTCCCTTAAGGTGTGACGTAATTTATGGATGGCCCCTTTCCTTAAAAAAATTGTTGATTTTTTTTTAAATTGCAAGTTTATGCATGTTTTTTAGATTCGCATTTTCAAATTTGTTTAATTTGTAAATTTGTTTCTGCTCTAAAAACAAATGTATTTTGAATAGTGGAGGTTTTGCACTTCAACCAGAACGTCAGCCATATTGGATTTACTTAGACGAAGTACTTACATGTTATTTGGCTTGTGATTGGTGCATTTCGTGAGTGGCTAGGGGCATTTTTGCTTTGGTTTGAAGATTGTACAATACATAGAGTAAGGTATAGATTACTTATCAATCATTAGGTCAAAATGAACAAAAAGTGGATAGGAGGGGTTTTGTTTTTATTTCCCTCTTACATTTAATATAATACTCATTGTTAAATAATAATACATATGTATAAAAAAATGTGCCTTATCTAGTTTTATAATAAAGTATATATATTTTACTAGCATTAATGTTCGTCAATCAAAATTCCAATGTTATATAATAAAATGTGGCTAAATGACATTTAAGATGTTAAAACTCTTGCATAGCTAATTACTTAAATTATTAATAAATTAGTATCATCCATCTCTTTAAACTAAGTGTTTCGTATTACCAGAGACGTAGCGAGTGGGGGGCGGCCCTCCCCGGGTGCCACCCGATGGGGGGGTGACACCCGACCGAGTGTCACCCCCCAAGAGCACAATTTTCTACCAATTTTTCGTTTGTCAACTTTGATGGAGGGGGGGGTGACACCACGTTATCCGCCCCGGGTGCCACCCATGCTAGCTACACCACTGCGTATTACTATACACCTTACAATGGAGACTTTACCAGCATGAAGATATTATATATAACTGTTCATGAGCAGTGAGTTTTTTTTGGTTAATTTTTTTATAAATTATCATACATTAACTAAAAATAATATTATGTTTTGAATTAAAGCATCATCAACATAATCCACGAAAGTAAACCAACATCGAAAAAATACATTTCCATAAAAAAAACTGCTTCCTTCCTCTGATGACCGCTAAATGTCCGTAGGTTTGTCTTCCAAAACTTCAACAAACTACGCGCAGATGTCAATAGATGCCACTGCAAGTCAAATAGTTTCATTAAATATGATGGTATTTGAATAATAGCCGTGGACGAAACGTTTCGGCCCTACTCCTTTGGGCATTTTTTCGCTTTGCCAAACCGTTTTGCCCATACTCGTGGAGAGGTTAATAAGACCTTTTGAAAGCTCACTCGCTCGAGGTATATATGTTCGACGGCCAGTATAGTCCAGCGATAAGGCTCTTGACTCGCATTCCGAAGGTAGCGGGATCGAATCCCGGCGTGGCAATTAAATTTTATTTTATTAATTTGTGTTATTTCACAATTTATTCATTTAAAATAATATATAGTGTATTTTCGGCACGTTCCAGAGTGGAAGATACTCTCAGTATCGCCCTGGTGTAAGACCACCATTCAGAATTGAATTGATGCTTGAAATGGCTTTAGCCGTGTTTGGTGACCAGATCTGAATAGCCAGGTACTTCCCCACCTACCTCTTCCCTATCTCCTTCCCCTCCCCACTACCTTCAGCCTAACAACATACCATAGATGCCATAGTCTCACTGGCTCCAGACGGGAGCAGTTGGGACTCTTGTGTGGTATTCATATTTAAAAAATAAAAAATATGCATTATCTTTGAATGGCAGAGCTCCCATGACATGATACCTGCGTAATGTAAAAAATCCCGCGGACTAAAAGTATTCAGATTACCATATATATTATATTATGGCATTAAAGTCTACAATAAAATACCACTCTCACTCAAAAACCTCAACATTACATTTAAATCTCAAATAAAAAGCTGGATACTAAATATAGGGAGATCAGAAATAGAAAATATATACTGATATCAAATACAAACTAAAATCGAATCTAGTGAACTGAATTATAAAAAAAAACACTATCTTATTTACTTTATAATTATTTTTAAAAATACTAAATGTTATATGTTTATAACTAATTCATATTATTTTTTTATAATTAAATTATAATATGTAAATGAAATCCTCAGCACGGGAGATCCCAGTGAAGATATCATTATCTCTACATGTTAATAAGAAAGGAAGACAATAAATCATTTTTATATGCCAGCGCTCAACGGATACTTCACATCCGATGGGTAGTTTTGGCACTAGAGAAGTTATTAATCAAATATATCCTTTACATATTAGTTATCTATAAATGACAATTCTAAAGAATACTGATTTATGTTTAAAATAAAGATATCTGTTAAGATTGATAAATTGTGTCCTGACTAGAAGAAATTATAATGTTTTTCATGTTTAAGTCCCGATGAGCGCGTGGAGGAAAAAAGGGTTAATTGGAAACAGGTACTGGAAGATGACTCATTCGATGCGATGTAGAACAAGTTTCATTCAAAACAGGAAGTGGAGGTAATGTTACGTTCGAAACGGGAGATGCAGAACTAACGGCCAGCCCAATTCTAGGCTACATACTATTTTTTGTCTACAGTTTTAGCAATAAGCAATGAAAGAAGACTAAGTGGGTTTCTACTATTTCACTTTTTGATAGGTAAACTTAAAGGACTGATACTTATCTTGGCCCGTGTGAAGTCGTAAACTTCTGTAAGGTAAACATTTATTCTAGATTTCGATTCTCTGCCCTGGTAATTCGTGACATGCGGCCAGTATATAGACAAAAGACAAAATGTGCTAGTTTGGGTTTGTAAAAATAATCCAGGGGTCTGGTGTGTATTCGTCAATTGACTTTTTGAATCAGCCGATTCTCAAAAATATTGCACTACACTTTTCAGATTGCGGGAAACTCGTCAAGTCAAATTGAGACTGTCTCAAGTGTTTGCCAGAATCGATTATTGGTCGGCATTACCAAAATATCAAAGCAAAAAGTCTTTCAGAATTTCACTGCCCGTGGGCCGTATAAATATTAAATTTGCACCCTGCCAATGGAATAGACGAATAGGCCACTTGCATAGATTTCATAATGACTTGGGAAAAATTGTGTGGATAGATAATTTTACTAAAAATGCGAAAATTTTGGAAATGTACAGTTTTTTTTTATTTTTTATAAATAAGTCCATTTATTGGACTCGTGACGTCACTACATGAAAATGTCCTGTCTCCGATAATGTTCTTTTAAGTTTATAAAATTCCACACTGATTTATTTTTTTTTATATGGGATCACTTTGATTTCAGGCTAATTTTTTAATTTAACATTCACCAGATTTATTGTTTATTCTCTGCGAACTTATCATTTGGTTAGACATTTTGACAGATGTTACGAAGAGAACCCCATACATTTTAGGCCTTCTGTACCTGTTTTAGAAGTGTAATGGTTATGGTGCTGATTTTAACAAAATTAAATTTTATTATATTCTTATTATTATTATAATCTACAAGTATATTACGATGGATTTAGACATATATAGACGTTGAACATTATAATTATTAATTAGATGAATCAAAGATAAAAATATTTATGAGATGTAATATTTTTGGTGGGCCTCGTTATTCTCCTGTGCCATTCGCATGGAAAACGTTCTTTTTTTAAAATGATTTTCGGCTATGTAATTATTGTTTTTCGCACCCATAAAATTATGTCCCGTTTTATAAAAAATGGTCTGATTTTTCAGATTGAAATTTTCAAAAAATCGCCAGGGTTTCAAAAATACGATTAAAAAAAATATACGGAATGTCTTAGAATATTTGCCAAAACTTTTATTTGTCTTGTTCACTTAATTTAAGGCGTTGCGCCGTGCTAATGAAATATCCGCATTCCGCGTAGCTTTGAAGTTATGTAGAATGCAGAATCTTTGGCGCAAAAGCACGCCTGGTGTCCATGCCAAGTTTGCAAGCTTCACAGCTCCAAACCTGTGCACATTGCTGAATCAATTAAATAAGGCGTTGCGCCTTGCCAACGGAATATCCGCATTCTGCGTAGCTTTGAAATTGCGGAATCTCTCTCTTCGGTAGGCGCATAAAATGCGCCCGGTATATTTCAAGTTTGCAATCTTCAAAAAATATGTTTGATATTTTAAATTATCAAATTTGCAAACTCTGGAGCTACGCTCATTGCTGCATTTTTAAAAAGGCATTGCGCCTTACCAATGGATTATCCGCATTCTGTATAACTTTTAGATTGGTGAACTTTTTTTCGGTAGTTGCAAAAAATTCGGTTGGTGTATTTCAAGTTTGCAAAATTAAAAGAAGATCCGGAGTTTACTAAATGAATGCATTATTGACAAGTTTGTAACAGTATTTTTAACAGCAAACATGAAAAGAAATGTATTAGAATAATTACACGTACCCGCTAGACAAACCCTGCTTTAACAAACAAACCGTTAAAAAGTTTTGAAGTGTTTGTTATAAGTTATAACGCAGCTTCATGTAGCCTCACCTCACCACTCATTATTTGTGTGTGGCTAATATCATTAATAATAATACGATCTAGATTCTAGACACTTGACAAATGATGTAGGTACAGTGAACAGAACAACAAAGGGATAAAAAGACTAGGTACTTAGTATAAACACAAATAATTTTGAACTATCCTATTTCGAACAGCTCTACCAGCAACTTAACCTGGGTTCATTCTATTAACAGCCTCAGGCTCAAGTGGAGCCATTCCTCCAGCAATCAGCTCTAAATCTAGATAATGATCGGTCAGGTATTCTGGAAGATCAAATTTATCTTTTACACACATTTTGTGAAGCACCTATAACGTGCACTGATAAATAATCGAATTGATCTGACGAAACGTTCTTGTCAGTCTCGAAATAGTTGTTTCTTGACAGTCGACATCGCCGGTAAATCAGCCATTGTAAAATTGCAAAATGACTTTACAAAAATAGACGATGTCTTTGCGGGTGCGAAAGTTCGCGCGGGAAAACAATACTGCCAGATTTCGACAGCTAATCTACCACTCCTCGCTGCTCGTTTCGACTGGTTTACCCCACTCGTTTGACTCGTTGTGTGGAATGACTTTTGACGTTTGGCGTCTAAGTATTTTCCTTCGATCAAGCTCAAGAATAACCAAGTCGACCAACGAACGTACTTTCGACGGCGATTACGAGCGACGACGCTTGGAGAATAGAGACCCTGGGATGTATTATTATGACATGCAGCTTTCGTAGTTTGAATCTCAATAATTCGAAGTAGGTACTTTTTTGTTTTTATTTACGAGAATTTATTTTATAAGATTGGTACTTCCGACAAATGTCATATTTGATTGTCTTTCAGTTAAAAAAAGGAATATTCCGTATTATCCGTGCATCAAACTTCGACATCACCAACGTTCCGTATCATCCGTGAGGTGGACTCTATGCATATTTACCACTCCTTGACCCTCCGACCAAACATTTATTTAAAATGCCTTTGAAAATATCTTTTTAAGTCGTATCACATATCTGTCACATCATGTGGGTGGTTTGGTATATTTATGCACATCATCTAAAGATGCAAATGATATCCAACGACCCAACCACACCAGCGCCATCCGCTTCGAGCTTTCCAGATTACCTGTCGTAAATTAGTAATATTTGATACCTACCTCTCCGATCGTCATGTTAAAAATGTTTCGAAATTTTTCGAATACCATCACTTCACTCAATGACTGATATGAAAAAGTAGTCGTTGTAATATTCTCTCGATTACCACTACTACTTTACTACCACGGTTTTTGTTTGTTTAATGGGCAAAATACCTAGGTATTATTATTTTAGCTACTTATTGTGAAATGCCATCAAAATTTTTTTTTGTAACACTAAATTTTAACATATTGTGTCCCGTTATCGGTTATCGTAAGTTTTTAGATGTCAGACGTGAAACTCTACTGGCATCGTCGGGTCGCTCTTATCCATTCCGTGTGATAATTTTGAATCACAAACGATTCGATAATAAACATTTTGATTAACCCCATCACTATTGCACATCGAAAATATCCATCAGTGTCCATCAGTATCTGGTTTATTTATGGTATCTGCCGTATCTGGATTGTAACTTTATCTCTGGTCATAAATTATTTTGGTTGGTGTTTTTTGGTTTTTGACTTTTACATTCTTCCAATTTTTACGCCTATAATCTAAAAAGAATCTCTAAAAGCAGTATTTTGTTCAATAAAGTTTTTAATTATTGTCATTTTTTTTTGTTTGACAGTTGAATCGACTCAATCTTGTGTACGTGTTCTTAAGAAATATCGAAGAAAAGTATTATTTTTGTTAACATGTTATGATTGTCGGCCATATTTGTTATCGTCATTATTATGGTTTTGCTTGTATGTTTTGACCGTAGTGACCCCTCTAAATTTTCTATTGTCAAAATAGAGATTTGAAAAGTTACAATATTGAGTGATTTGCGTTCTAACATGGCAGAAGCGTTGTGCCTTAAGTGGACGGACTTCCACTCCAGTATTGTCACTGCTCTGGAGTCCCTCAAGTGTTCCGAGGACCTGGTGGATGTCACTCTGACTTGTGAGGGGCAGAATATGAAAGCCCACAGGGTTATTCTGTCCGCCTGCAGTCCGTACTTTAGAGGAGTTTTCAAGGTACGTTTTACCAATTTTAATAACTTTTCTAAATTCTACACCTACCTAGGTGCAGCCAGAGATGCGTTATTTGACATATTATGACAGGTCAACCAAATTATCTGTTTGGAAACATGTAGACATAATATGAAAATAGAAAACCCACTTACATGCAAAGGCGTAGCAGGGGGGAGTGGCGGCCCGCCCTGGGTGCCACCCGATAGGGGGGTGACACCCGACCGAGTCTAGCTACGCCACTGCCTGCATGTTTTTTTTTTTTTTTTTTAATGCCGGCAACCCGTCGTTTATTGTAATAATAATCAATACAAACAAGTTAGTAGCCCGCCTCACTAGACTAAGTCTGTTCCGAGGAGGGTATGTATTGTGTCTCTTTGTTTTGGAACAAATGTTCAATTCAAATGGGCAATTCTGTCGATTGTCGTTTGAATGCTTTTTTTAAAACCTAATGCAAAGTACAGTAGTTATGCCCCAACCTGTTCATGTCACATATCGCCATTGGGTTCATATTGGACTGCATAATATTATCTTTGGAGGTGTGCTATTATAATACCAAAATGTATAAAATCTTCATGAAGGCAAATTGACTACAATTATCAGTATCACAATCGTATTGGCAAAAACAAGTATCGTTATATCTTAATGTTCGTCAATTATGGGACATAAATTTCTGATAAAGTTAAGTTAAGTTATTAATTAAGTTATTAAAACTATATAAATCCGAAAACTTCAATACCTTGGACATGTGATGAGACATCCAGAGAAGTATGAGATCTTGCATCTCATGATGCAGGAAATGATTGCCTGAAGACCGGCCCTGGAAGAAAGAGAACCTCATGACTGAAAAACCTGAAACAGTGGTTTGGCCAGTCTACTGTAGAGCTGTTCCGGGCCACAGTAAAGTCCGCATAGCCAAAAAGATAGCCAACGTCCATTGAACGGACAGGGCACGAGAAGAAGAATTTTCTGATTATGTCCCCAGAATAGTTAACTTCATCTAAAATAAAATAAATCTCGCACTTGGGAGACAAACTGTTTAAAAATATATTTATTGGAATATAAACATAAACTACTGGTTTCATTATTTCTACATAAACCTGAATAAATGCCCTATATGAAAAACAACAACGAAAAGGCGTTTTCAAAAAAAATATTGACCTTGATACCCCTTTGAAAATTCAAACATTTTAATTTTTGGGACACCATTGAATGAAAATGAATTTTGTTGTTTTGAATTTTGACAATTGGCGTTTGACTCACACATCGTCCATATAAGTTCAAAACAATGGTTCTTCCACAACATTGGACCTACACCGATGATATAGATGTGTATTTAATAATGGTTATTTACATGATATTATTTCCGACATAGGAGAATCCGTGTCAGCATCCCATCATCATACTAAAGGACGTGCTAGCAGGAGACATGGCCCGGCTGCTGGAGTACATGTACCAGGGAGAAGTGACGGTGCAGGAGGAGCAGCTCCCGGCGCTGCTGCAGACTGCCCAGCTGCTGCAGGTCTCGGGGCTGGCTGCTTACACCCTCACTCCTCAGGTTAGCCATCCATAGCCGGCAACTAGTTATTTTGTATTTAAGTGGTAAGAATCAACACACCATAGACCAAAATGAGATTTTTTTTTCTTCCTCATATTACTCACAGTCCCATGACATTTCAACAAAGTGGAATTCAGACGTCATTGAAGGTGTGGAAAGAAAATAGCCCTTAATTTTTAATGACTTTTTAAAGGATTGGCAAAGTTGCACACTGTTAAGTTGTCCGGTCACCATTGCCCACCTACTGATTTTTTTTTTGCCTGACTCACTGCTCCTGGGTTTATGCAAAATAAGTCGAAACAAGTGGCATTTATTTTCGGATATTGATTTATATTTTAATCCAAAGTATGTTTTGTACTACTTATTATCAGTGTAGTGATATTTCACTAATGATTGTGCCGAAAATGGAACTATTTGTGTCCTATGAATGTGGTATCATCGTTTTCATATTTTCAGAATAAAAACAATCAACAACGAACATTGGTATCTTCCCCGATTCACCCCAGAAGAGTTGTTCCACCAACAGTCAACACAAAAAAGCCAACAGCCACCAACACAAGTCAGCAGAAAGATCAAGTCACCAACCTGAAACCTGCCGTCAATCAAAATAAAAAAAGGAGAAATAGTACCTCAGAAAAATTAGCAGAATGCCTCCTGTCCGATCCAGTGAAAAAAAGTAAAAAAGATAAACTATTTCCCAATTCTTCCAAAATGTCCGAATCTACTTCCACAAGTGCTGAAATTGCCAAGACTGATAATACAGAGAAGGATAAATCTTCCGGAGTAAATAAAGACGACAGCCTGCCTTTACCTAAACTAGTTACTATTGAACTTCCAGTCGCCCAACCCGATGACACTGAATTCTTAGCATCCGTGAAGGTAATTATTACTTAAGATGAAGCTATACGTGAAATCCTATTTAGATGCTATGTATTTAGATTAATCTTTACTACGAATCGGTTTACATTATGAACATAAACAAAAATATGCTACGGATAAATTGAAGCTTTTGGTCTTTTGTACGAATTGGAATTACAATAAAATTATTATTTACGTAACAAAAAATATAAGCGTAAACTACTAAAAAAAACGTTCTTTATGACTTAACTATGAAGTTACATAAGAAACAATTTTTTTTTAAATACCCTTTATGGCTAAGACTACTTTTGACATTTTGTATGATCTAACTTTTTTTAATTCATATAAAATTATACACAAAATAAATAAAAACCGCTTTGGCGCTTACTTGCCTCGTGCAAGTTAGACTCGATTTTAAATTTTGAAGGCGTGTGAATCGAAATATTTCTAGTGTTTATATTCCTCTTAAATAATGCTTCCTCAAAAGTTTTTTTTTTCTTAAATGAACAAAGATACCTATTTTTAATGCCATTTTTTATTGCTTTCAGGTGAAACATGAAGTAGTTGAAGATGAGGAACGAGATATGGATCCAGTGATACAAGAAGCGGAAGGCAGCAGCTCTCCCAATTCAAAACCTTTTTATGAGACTAGTATGCTGGCACGATCACTGCTCTCTGGTTGGTTGAATATTCATAATTTATATGTTTCTGTTGTTACATTTTTTTTTCATTATTTTATATTTTCTTTATTGTTTTAGTTTTAAAGTATTTAAAATAACTGTGACACTTAACTTATAAACAAAGAATGTAAAAGCCCATTAGGGCGTGTAATAAATAAATAAATAATTTCTTGATAAACATACTGGAACATGACACAATTCTTCAGTCCATATTCATCTGAATAAAGTGCAAATGGTTGACTTTATTGAGTTATTATATTATCTTTCAGGAACACAGAATTCTTCAGTCCATATTCATCCAAATATGTAAAGTGCAAATGGTTGACTTTATTGAGTTATTATATTATCTTTCAGGAACACAGAATTCTTCAGTCCATATTCATCCGAATAAAGTGCAAATGGTTGACTTTATTGAGTTGTTATATTATCTTTCAGGAACACAGAATTCTTCAGTCCATATTCATCCGAATATGTAAAGTGCAAATGGTTGACTTTATTGAGTTATTATATTATCTTTCAGGAACACAGAATTCTTCAGTCCATATTCATCCGAATAAAGTGCAAATGGTTAACTTTATTGAGTTATTATATTATCTTTCAGGAACACAGAATTCTTCAGCCCATATTCATCCGAATAAAGTGCAAATGGTTGACTTTATTGAGTTGTTATATTATCTTTCAGGAACACAGAATTCTTCAGTCCATATTCATCTGAATATGTAAAGTGCAAATGGTTGACTTTATTGAGTTATTATATTATCTTTCAGGAACACAGAATTCTTCAGTCCATATTCATCCGAATAAAGTGCAAATGGTTGACTTTATTGAGTTATTATATTATCTTTCAGGAACACAGAATTCTTCAGTCCATATTCATCCGAATAAAGTGCAAATGGTTGACTTTATTGAGTTATTATATTATCTTTCAGGAACACAGAATTCTTCAGTCCATATTCATCCGAATAAAGTGCAAATGGTTGACTTATTGAGTTGTTATATTATCTTTCAGGAACACAGTCACTCAAGAGTGATGCAACCTTTCCCGCATCCACACCGCCTAAAGCAAAGTCGGCCCAAAGCACGGGTGAGATTCTTCCTGCCGACATCAAGGGAGAGCGCCTTTCTCCGGGCGGTGACAGTCTGGAGCCGGAGATCCTGATTGCGGAAGATGATGGCCGAGGTGCCGGTGGCCCACCAGCAAACCACGCGGCCATATGCGGGGACTGCCCCCACTGCGGGACCCAGTACTCCAATCAGTCAGCCCTCAAGTATCACGTAAGACTAATGCACTCGGACTTAACTAACCGGCTGTGCTGTTACCTGTGTCCTCGTTCTTTCACTGTAAGGGACACCTTTAAAGAGCACATGTGGTCTTTTCATGGACAGAGAAATTGACCTACAAAAAAAACTAACTTCTTCGTATTTACTACCAGAAAATGGATGAAATATTTTATTGCATTATAATATATATAATACGGAATTTTTTTTTCTCTATTCATATTATTGTTTAAATAATGTTTGCAAACTTTTTCAAAATCTGCTGGGTAAATTATTGCTGTGAATCTTTTTGTTTTTGAGAATGAAAATTGAATCTTATTATATTGTTATTTTGTGTTTATATCTAACACTACTCGTAAGTGCTTATAGATTTTTACAATTGCTAGTTATTTATTTGTTTCTATTTCTCAGTATATTTGTCGTGCATAATGCGTTCAAGGGTGGCCAACCTTTTTAATGTTGGGAGTTTCTTTTTACCCTAGTTTTCACGGGGATCAACTTCTAACAAGAATTTTTGTAGTTTCTTTTTTTTTTAGTTATTCAAAACTTTGACTATTAACTAACTCGTTTCATTAACAAATAAGCACGTATCTAGCAAAATCAATTTGTCCTACGACCAGGATATAATTTTTTTCATCCACGGTTGGAAATTGAACATATGGATTAGTAATTTTTTTTAAAATTCATAATTGTAATTATTGGGATCGGCCACAAATTTACTCTGAAATAGAATACGAACAACCCTTGCCTTAATCAATTAAAATACCCTGAATTTGACATGTTTACTGAAATTATCTTTTTACACTATTCTGTATTAAAATCTAAAATTCCTCGTACATTTGAAATTGTCAATTTTTATAAAAGCATTTTAGAATGATCATCAATAGAAAAAAACAGTTAAACCAAATTAAGAGACTCATGATTTCGACTTACACAAACAAAATTTAAATTGAGCTAATGATTTTGTGTTTTTTCACTATCGTATCGCATTATTGGAAGATAATAAAAAAATTTAAGTCGCTCTTATTCTAATCCAGACAAGAACTATTTTAAATTATTGTAATAAATAAAAATGAAATGTTTTGTAATAAGGAAAGTCATGAAGGTATGACATGAAATTTATGTAAAGTCCAACAAAAGTCCGCGTCCTGCTATTTGTCGCCTTAGTTCTTAATTGTCCAAACGACCATTTTAGTTTTTGTTCAATCTCCACTTTAAAATTAAAAATAAAGTACATAAAATTGTTAGTTAATCATTTAACTAAGAATTATTTAAACTAATGAGGCCTTTATCTTCACGAAAATAGCCTTAAACATCTATTTTTTATTAAAATAATGAAAGAAAACCTTCTCCTCCTGTAAAATTTTTTAACTTTCGTTTGGACAATTAAGAACTAAGGCAATTTGTTGTTATGAAAGTGATGGTGGGTTTCTTCATTAACTGAAAATGCTAAATGCAATGTTAATTGTAAAAGTAAACGGTCAAATGCATAGAAATTTTTAAATTTCGATCGTTTATTTTTACAATTAGCATTGCATTTAGCAGTCTCGGTAAATGAAGAAACCCACCCTGAAAATATTCTTGAAAGATAGTTTTTGCTGATAGGTATATATTTTTTAAATATGGCTATGATGGTTAATGGAATACTAGTTTAAAATTCCGCCTTATTATGTGCTGTTGGGAAGTGAGTTTTGGCATTCTACCAAATTGGGGTAAATTCATGTGCCGGAAATCCCACTAAGTATTTTATGTGTGCAAATGATTGACTTTATTGAGTTTGGCAATCCCAATTGGTCCACAAAGATAGTCAATTTGCTTGAATCGTAAAAGAGGCATAAATACAATTATTTACATGTTACAAATTATTGAGTTCTCGAATACTACATATTATATTCCATTAAAATAAACAAACTATATTAAAAAATTGGTATAAATAAAAATGTGTGCCTTTAATAATTTATTTTATAACAGTATCTCAAATAATGCAATTTAACTTAAAATAAAATGTCTACATATCACATGGGTACAACCGTATTTTATATCTGAAATTTTATAAGTCATTGAAACGACTGTGAATCGTCATGATTGACAAACATTTTAAGGTTAGTTTGCTTACTAATGATAAATAAAAAATAAGCAACGTTCCGTGTGAAGCACCTACGGAGGTATGACGAAACGGAGAATTTTACATGATGAATGTTAATAATTCTAGTTTAAAGACTTCACACGCTCATACACAAGGTGTTGGTATAAAAAAATCCCCCACAGTTGCAAGGGTTATATTTGAGGAGGTGAGTACAGAATTGGCGTAAACCACAAAAATGATCAAATGATGTTAACAATCGAAAGGGGCTTTAAATTATACATTTCATCAAGCAAAAGATCAACCAAAACACGTATATCTCCGTTAATTACGCGCTTTTTGTTCCAACTTTTTACTTGGAATCACATTTTAAAACTTTATAAAAGCAAATATCTGTGGGTTTCACCACTTCTGCACTGACCGCCTCACTTTAATATTTTATTTATTTTTTATGTTCATAGCTTTTTTGGTGGTGTTAAATAATCATAATTTAATGGAAGTGATTATGATGTGTCTCATTGTTTGAATTTGTTTATAAATAATCATTTGTTTACTGAAATTATAATCTTATAATGGTGTACCTGCATACATCTACCATCTCTACTGCTGTCTGTTTAACTAACAACTTTCTATAAATATCTTTATTCACACTTAACACTTGATTATTACGTTTTTGATTAAGTTTTATCCAGAGTTCAAAATAAAAGAATACATAATAATATTCTATATTTTTACCATCGTATAAGTACATGTATTATTAGAATGGGTTAAATAATATATCGAATTTTTTGATTTAAGAACTAGGTTTCAATCAATTTTATTGTAAAACATTAATGCTTTATTTTTTAATATTTTTTAGACAAGTGAAAAGTGAACTTACAATATATCCATCATATTTTAATGCTTATTAATTTTGCTTTTTGTACGATATTTCCTAAATTGAGTTTGTGTTAGTTATCCTAAAGGAAAAATTTAAAAAAAAAATTTTTGGTGTGTTTTATATTTTGTTAGCATTTACACAAAATTTATTTGCAATGGTTGAAACATTTAATAAAGGAACTGTTTGCAATGTGACTGAAAATTAGAAGTGATAAAAATTATTCGCCATCATATTTTTTTAGTTGTAGATGTTTATTATTTTTAGTGTTAACTTAGGTTTGATAATGGCTGTTGTTGGCCTGAAGATGACAAAAAAAAACATGGGATTTACATTGCGTAAATTGTACTTTTATTACATTTCAGATATTTTATTATTATTAATGATATTCTATTCATTTGTTTGCAAGCGGCGGTGGCTGATAAATTTTACATGCTGAAAGGCTAGGATTGAAAAAAAATCATAATTTAAAGTAGGTATTTAAATTGTTTAATGAAGATTATTATCAGGAATCCGGTTTAAACTTCAAATAAACCTTTTTCAGCTACAACATTATTAATTAATATTTGCATTTTTTCAATGTTAGCTCTCTTTAGCATGGAAAACAGTCACCAACCGTCTCTGTAAGCAAGAGCTATTTTTTATTCATATTCATTGTTTTGTTTAATAGATTTATTTAGCAATAAGAATATTTATTACTATCCAAAGTGCCTTTACAATTTTCATATTATTTATATAACATTACGTCTGAGCACAATTTTTTGAATTTGATTGTAATGTTTTATTTGTTTTCAAATAAAAAATATTTTATTTATCATTGGAGTTTGTTGTTCGTATTCTTCCATTTCTACCAATTTATAAAATGCACTTTTGCTTTTGACCCGCTTCAGTCTTTTTACCATCCTCAGTCTCTTCATAAACAAGGCCGAGAGATTCAATGGCCTTAAAGGTATCGGTCAACATGGTCATAGCTGCCTTGGGTAGGGCAGTGGGGAGGTTGACCTCAATCACCACTATTAGATCTCCTCTCCTCCCATTCTCTCCTGGTATAGGCAACCCTTCTTCTTCTATTGTCTTGGTGCACTCGCTCCTAAAAATCAGCAACATTACATGTTGAAAACCCAAATAAAATGGCATACTAAACTGCCTGGAATCTTGAGTTTGCTCAATCCTTGTTAGTAAGCTCTCTTTCGATTCTGTGTGGATCTAAACATGGATTATGCTGAGGGCAATTATTCCATATTATCCCAATGCAGCAAAAACTGCAAAAAATATATTAGCATCTCCCAAACGCACACTTCGGAGCGACCGAGTTCCGCGGGACTCGATCACTCCGAAGTGTGCGTGTGGGAGATGCTATTTAGTGTTTGTTAAATTCCACTCATTTTAGGCTAGCTTTTGACTATTTCACATTTGTGAAAAGAAAATAGAAATCAAGAGTACGCAATAAGTAATGGCAGTAAAGTTGGTTAGTATTTACCGTAATGGTGGCACCAGCCTAATATGCAGTGTGCGTCTGTCCAACGTGTGGATGGCCAGCAGAACTCCAGACATGGCGTACCTCAAGCTAACGGGCACGTTGAGCACTAGATCATGCCCCGACCGCACAAATCGTTCGTGGGGTCGGTCTTGGATCACCACCACCACATTGGCTGCAACAACATTACTTATTACAGTGATAAAATGACAATTATTGGTCCCTTTTTGCCTTCTTCCGTTTTCTTAATATTAACAGCTGTCCTTCATAAGCCTTCTGGTGTCGAGCTTTGAATATTATCCTCACTCAAATATCTCCAATTTTACTATTGATTGCAATATGTTAGGCAATTTATGTCAACAATAAAAACTGTAAGATGTATCCAATTATTATATTTTTAAATTTTGCGATGACTCCGTCCGAGTCTTAGTTAGAATTTATAACCCATAAAATGTAGTACTTTAGCTCACCAGGAATGTTAGTAGGTCCCTGGTCCCCCTGTTCCTCGAAGATCAGTCTCGTTCCAGCCAAAACTCCTGGTTCTATGGGAACACTGAGAATCCTCTCCCTGGCGCAGAGGTACTTCCGCTGAGAGTCGCAGAACTCGAGACGACGAATAAGTAACTTCTTGACACCACCATGAAACACCTAAAACAGTACCGGCAATAATTGTGAATGTTATTCCAAATGTCTTCAATAGGGAATGCAATCCCGGTATACCGGGATCCCGAAATACCGAGATCCCGCAGACATTTTGCGGGACTAATCTCGGTCGAAAATTTTGCGGGATCCCGCTGGACTGGCGGGATTACAGAGAAGCGTAGTTCATACGTGTTACCCTCACGGACACGGGTAACAACACAGTAGCCACTGCTCCTGCTGACGCTGATGATCCTTACGATGACGATGACGACACTCCTCTCGCTAATCTGGAGACATACGCAGCAGCAGCAGCAGCACCAGCACCAATGTCACTTCAAGACGAACTCCAACTTACTTTGATTAGTATGAGGAGTTCGAGATCAACAGCCCAACAACCTAGATCTGGCAAAATGAGCGACCTTGAGGTTTTGATAAATAAGGATATGAATTACTTCGAGTCCGGTGGATTAAAAGGCACATACCTTCAATTCACTTACAATGCGCTAATGACTATTGTGCCAACCAGGTTGGAAGCTGAACGAGCTTTTTCAGCCGCTGGCTAACTTGTGTCCAATATCAGAAGCCGTTTATCAGATGACACAATTAATACTTTAACTTTTTTACGAAGCTATTTCCAAAATAATGTTTAAACTTATGATGCTTATTGTACAAGAATATTGTTTATCGTGTGAAAGTTGTTATTTAAATTTAAGTTGTTATGTAAATTTATGTCTTATCTTATTCTTTGTCAATTTATGAGTTAAACTTTACCTATGTATAACTAAAGGTATATTAATAAACCATTTAAAATGTCCCAAAGAACTTGTTTGATTAGGTATAAATTTAAAACTCTAAAAACAAGGTTGGTAAATCGAGTTATTAGGTCTTTATTATACGATTGATTAGATATCAAGTCCACCCTGCTGGATCCCGCAAATACCTGGATCCAGCGGGACTAAGATTGTTCAGTCTCGCAAATACCTGGATTGATATGGTCTTGCGGGATTGCATTCTCTAGTCTTCAATGATTGAGAACTGGGGCGTTAGAGTGTTTGGCTCAAGATCTGGAATTTGACATCGTCACACTTTCATTACATTTTTTTACTTTTCGTTACATTTCAGCCCTAGTACTTAGTGGGAGTTTAGAACCTGGTCTGCATTTTTTTGGTAGTTTGGAAGGTATTCTTTTCTAAGGTCCAGTATATTCATTTTTCCTCCCTATTATGTAAATTAAAAACTTTCTCCAAACTAATATAAATCTTAGCAGCTACCATGGTTAAAACTGGGTTTAAACTCACCTCCTCTAAAGTGAGAGGGAGATCCCTCAACAAATCTGGGTCCTGTGTCTTGTGCCCTTTTGCGAGGACGCTCTTGTCTATGGGAAGTGGATTGTTGGTTTTCTTGATCAAATTCTCAAAAGGGTTTGACACTCCGAAGAAATTCCTAAAATTAAAAATCCGAGTTTCATCTGTTTGGATTATCTTTTGATTAGAAAACTGTGGTGAGTGAATATTATTTCAAGGTAAGTTGGGGCAAATATATAATTTAACACAACTTTACAGATCTCCAGATAACTACCTACCTAATAGGTACCTACCTTCATATTTTATTTGATGAATATCTCATTCACAAACATTTCTTTTTTACTTCTTCAAACACAGCAAACTTATTTTGCGGCACCATTTTAATTCAAATTTAATAGAATACTTAGATTTACAGTTTGTCAAATAAGAGTAGAAAACATAGGAGGGCGCCACTGTTGATCAAATGGCAATACTAAACACATAACTCATAGTGTTAAAGTAAAGCTGTGTTACCTAAATTTAAAAAAAAAATTAAAAAGGCATAAAAGTGGAAAAATATTTTTAAACGACTTCAAAAAGGAGGAGGTTCTCAATTCGACTGTATTTTTTTAAATTTTTTTTTATGTTTGTTACCTCAGAACTTTCGAATGGGTGAAGCGATATTGATTATTCTTTTTTTATTTGAAAGCTGATGCTTCCCGTGTGGTCCCATTTTAATTTGGTCCAGTTCCGACAATGGCATCCATGCGAAAACCATATAAGACTTGAATTTGCAATAAGTATGTGCGCGACAAATGGACGAATAACTCAATACCACGCCAACCGATTTCGATGTTTCTTTTTTTATTGGAAAGGATGTACTTTACGGGTAGTTTGATGAGAGCTTGGTTTGGTTCTGATTATGGGATCCATGACAAAGTAACGGAACTCTTCAATTCTTAGGAGCAAATAACGATTGATAGTCGGCCGAATCTCTTAATTTGACCCTAACGTCGTTATGGTCAAATTATGTCTGTCTCACACGAGCAGCACGTTTAGTAGGTCTACTCATATTCAAACAAATTAGTTAGTGTACTTCAGATTCACTAAAAATAAACAAAAATTTTAACAAAACAAAAAAACGACTTCAAAAAATGCACTAAAAAGTAAAAAAATAATTTCGTATTCTTCTACAACTTCATAATCAACTTACTTTTTCTACTCATCAATATGTAGGTACGATTTTTATTTTTGGAGTCGGTGTCAGCAAAGGTACCCGGCCCGGCGTGTTCTTTTCATTTTTTTACGACTTTTTTGACTTTTCAGAATTTTTTAAAAATAGTAAAAATTGAAATTTTGTTTTAGTTTTAGATAGCGCGATATACTCGTAGTAGTATATAGAGAACGCTCACACCATATTTCAATTAAATTGATTCAGTAGAACTTGAAATATCGTGTCAACCGTCTCGAAAAAAGTAGTTTGGAGAAACACGCGTTTAAAGTTTTGCTCTATTTAGATTCTAGTTAGATTCCGTCTAAACCGGTCGAACTAAAATGGCTATAACTTTTAAAATAATTCGAATTTTGAAAAATCCTAAATTATCTAGTTGTGATATTATTTTTTTTCTAGACTAGAATAAACACGAAATTTTAAGTAAACCCTGATGAAGTAAACATTACTTATGAAATATGTTGTTTTTTTAGTATAAACATGGTTAAAACTAAGTATTGTATTAATTTTGAATTTCTTTTGTTATTTGTATTTCACACAACTTGTATCATATTTTAAGCCTTACAATTTTTTTTTAATGAAGTGCAAGAAAAATTACATGTCAGACAAATCAAGATTGCCATAAACCTAATAATATATTTTGGTTAGATATAACAATTTTTCTTCTAATCATTAATTAAGGTCCCCCTACAGAATCAAGAGTCAAATATTTTATTTTTTGTATGTATTGGGGTAGATTCTGTATGTACTGACATTTTGTAGCTTGAAATATTGCACATTACCCACTCTTACGAGAATGTGTCTGTAAAGTCGGGTCTCCAGCGGTCCTGGTGTTTTCAAAACATTTGGTCGCTGGAGTCCTGACTTTAGTAACACATTGCTGCAATCCCATAAAAAGCTACTGGCAAAATAAAATATAGTCGCACACATAATAATTACGTGAGCTCAAAAAGGGGGGGGGGGGGCAGCAAAATCTCACGTTAGGTACTTGAAAAGAATGTACGAAGTGGCCCAAATTTATCTGCTCAAAAAAAACTGCTCACGTAAATAATGTATACCTTAAAAAATCTATAAATAAATAATCTCCCTTACTAGCTGAATGACTAATGCATATGGTTAAATAGCAAAATAACATTTCTCAGAATGATAAATAATGAATGATAAATATTGTAACTAGACATGATTATGATGCATGGATTCTAAAAGTGTAACCTGAAACACAAAGCTCAGAATGTCATTAGACACGATGCATTGAATAATTGTAAAAGTATAAACTGAAACATGAAACTCAGAATGTCATTAGACACGATGCTTTGTGTAATTGGAAAAATGCAACCTAAAACACAACGCTTAGAAAGTCATTAGTCACGATGCATTGAATAATTGTAAAAGTGTAACCTCAAACACAAAGTTAGATACGATGCAATGTGTAATTGTTAAAGTGCAACCTCAAACACAAAGCTCAGAATGTCATTAGACACAATGCATTGTGCAGTTGTAAAAGTGCAACCTAAAACAGAAAGCTCAGGATGTCTTTAGATACGATGCATTGTGCAGTTGTAAAAGTGCAACCTAAAACACAACGCTTAGAAAGTCATTAGTCACGATGCATTGAATAATTGTAAAAGTGTAACCTCAAACACAAAGTTAGATACGATGCAATGTGTAATTGTTAAAGTGCAACCTCAAACACAAAGCTCAGAATGTCATTAGACACAATGCATTGTGCAGTTGTAAAAGTGCAACCTAAAACAGAAAGCTCAGGATGTCTTTAGATACGATGCATTGTGCAGTTGTAAAAGTGCAACCTAAAACACAACGCTTAGAAAGTCATTAGTCACGATGCATTGAATAATTGTAAAAGTGTAACCTCAAACACAAAGTTAGATACGATGCAATGTGTAATTGTTAAAGTGCAACCTCAAACACAAAGCTCAGAATGTCATTAGACACAATGCATTGTGCAGTTGTAAAAGTGCAACCTAAAACAGAAAGCTCAGGATGTCTTTAGATACGATGCATTGTGTAATTGTTAAAGTGCAACCTCAAACACAAAGCTCAGAATGCTCATTAGATGCATTTTATGCATTAGACATTAGATGTATTTCAATTTGGGATGTGGGTTGGGTTGGGATATTGAGGCAGATATGGGTTCCACCGCCAAGGGAACCATTTATTGGATAACCAACGCCTCTGCCATAGGTCATCCTAAGTGGTCCGCAACATTTAGTAACTTAGCAGGAGTGCTTGTTCATGAGTTCATGATGTGAGGTTTGCCCGGGTCTTAAGGTGGATGCGTCTAACCACCAGCTGCATCGCAGGCCGGATCGGGAGAGAGCTGTTGAGAGAGTCCCTTTAACTTCTTTTTGACAGCCGTACTCTCTCGGAACATCGCCTTATATCGAATTGGTCGGGATGGATTCGTGCGTTCGTCACTCCTGGACACACTGACCCCCAGATTCCTACCCACCCCTCAAACCCCTTCCTTTCCAGAACTTCCTCTCCTTCCTTTCCTGAAAAAAAACCTTCACACATCATCCCCAAAGATGACATAGGCCCTGAGAGGTCCCCAGGGCCTCCTGCGTGGGGCTAATGTGAAAAAAGTATAGGTAATTGAATAAATGCAACCCCAAACACAAAGCTCAGAATTTCATTAGACAGGAAGCATTGTATAATTGTAAAAGTGCAACTTTAAACACAAAGCTCAAAATTAGACAATTAGACAAAGCTCAAAATTAGACATTCCGATGCTTTGTATAATTGAAATAGTGCAACCTCAAACACAGAGCTCACAATGTCATTCGACTTATTATTGGAATTAGATTGTATTCTTGGACTTGGTTCGTCTGTTTTGGACCCTCGTAGTGTGAATAAAAAAATTAATTTCCAGTCAGGGAACTTTTATCAAGGAGTTTTGGCAACAGAAGCTACAAAATTGATTGCAAAAATTAAGTAGGTACCTCGGTTAGTTGCCTCCATACTCGAAACAAACATTAAAAAAACTTGGTGTTTTGTGTTTCTTTATGTGTAATAATTTCTGAGAAATATTTTTTTGCCAACAAGCGTCGGCGTCGTGTATTAGTCGTCCAACCTTTAAAAATGTATTTTTTGTGCATAGTCTTGGACGACGTCGCAGTATTGTAGGTCAGCCGAAATAAACAGGGCAATTGACGAAATAGTATATGATGTAAGTGTTGGTTGCATGAAAGTTCTTTACTCCAATGTCCTGAGCGGCTGTCCGTGGAAGACGTAAGGCTTGGCCACCAGTCCCGCTTTGAGTGCCTCCTCGCCCAGTTGGTCGAAGAGCGCGCGGCTGTTGGGGTCGGCCAGCACCTCGTAGGCTTCCGCCACCAAGCACATCATGCGCTGCTCGCCGGGGAACAGCTTAATGGCGAGGCGCCTGAAACTAAAACAAAGATACGACTATGGATAAAACAGGTCTGCGACTGTTTTTTTTCTTTGAAATAAGAGGTAATTCCCATGTATTTTTGGTTGCTGAATTCGGAAAAATTATCAAAAAGTTCCATCACGTAAGGTTTTTCCGGAAAACTCAAAATACTGTGGGATTGCCTATGGAGGCGCAAAACGGGGTTTATTGCCGAAATATATATTTTTTTTATTATATCCAACTTATTATAAGATAATGTTATGTTTTATAGACTGAAACAAAACATTTAGTAACTCATGACGATAAAATTAGTCAGCGTTGAATCATATATATCGGGATTTTCCATAGTAAGTATGATGAGAGAATGCCGAAATTCCTAAGTTGCCCACTCCTTTCCATTCCCTTTTATTTATTTATTTCTGTTCCAACTTTCGTAACATGCGTTTCAAAAATGACTTCAAGAGGTTGTGTAAATTCTTCTGAGAGTTTTTGCTATATTTGTGGTGAATTTGTAGTGAAAAAAACAACAAAGAAATGTTACTGATTTTGTTAAAAAAAAGTGTATTTTGCGTATTTGGTATGAAAATAGGGAACCAGGACAAATCTTGGGCCCCGGGGGCATGGAGTTTATTCAGGGTGTGTTGAAGGACTTAAGATGTGATCAAAAGGTAAAGTTAAATCTTTTCGTTTTGGTGTTCCCATGATCTGGAGAGAGCCTCGAAACCACAGCGATGACTGCTACTTTTGTTCGTGCAATGTGCAAGGGTATAGGACCAAAAAAAAAAAAAACAAATTTGTTACCCAAACATGGATTAGGCACTCCGCTCCGCCCAGTCCCTCATGGACCAGCATTCCTACACCACAAGCACCCCAAAGCCTAGACGATTTGCCATCATCAGAAAGTGAATTAGAAGAAAGTTCTACTGACTAGTTTCAAGTAGGCGACTCCAGTGGACCTCAACAATTTTAATATAGCTTATATAATAAGCTTAGAAACTAAAAAAGCAGATTTTATAATTGTATATAATGTAAATTAATTAAATTTGTATAATTTTACGATTTTTTTTTTTTATCTTTTGAACATTTCCTACAGAAGTAGTGTAAGGTGGGTTTTGCCTATATTTTAATTTCCACTTTGCGGAAAATCCTTACGTGATGGGTCGAAATGGATGGCATACTCGAATTCCGCATACCGAAATACATATAATTCACCCATTTCCATTAAAAAAAAATTAAAATGTCAATTTGCAGACCTGTGTAATAAATACAAAGTGTGATATGACATGGAGCCTTGCCGAACGTCGCCGAGCTATGAACAAACTACACGGACTATCACAGTTGCGCGGAAATGCCAAAGTTGTGCGTTTGGTGTGCGATTTAAAGTAGGGGTGAACGATGTTTGCGACTTTTATTTGCGAGGTTGGAACATTTAAAAAATATTTAGCTCACCACAACATATTATTCACATCGCATTGATAAAAGAGATAGAGGTACAAATAATTTTAAAAATACATACAAATTTCGGTTAATTTATTTTATTTAAGGAGAAAACACAGATACAGACAATAATTAACAAAACAATATAATGAACAATAACTTGAGAAGCCTGCACCCCAACTATTTCTCACTGATTGACTTGATAAATAAAGATTTTCAAATTCATTTTTTATACATGGTTAAAAATAAGCCGTAATTAATAATGAATTGAAAATTGTTTAAAAAGAAGCACATAAAAAGTATAGTGAATGATATATGAGTTTTCTTATTTTATTGGAAAACAGCCTTCAATTTTCTACCAAAAGTGCTATAAGTATCAAAAAATATATCGGAATCCTTAAGGTTGTGGTTTTTATTAAACAATTCGCACATTCTTCTGATTGGATCCCTGACACCAGCATTTGTACGTGTCCGGTTAATGTGGAATAAGTCGTTAAGCCTAGTTTTTCCGGGTGATATTTTAACATTAATTAGTTTGAGTAAGTCAGGACAGTCGATAACGTTGTTGCAGATTTTATACAGGGTTATTAGGTCAAGGTATGTTCGCCGGTTAGATAGAGTGGAGACGTTATATTTCGAGAGCATATTTGTGTATCCCCGTTTAGGTGCGCTCATTCTGTAGTTGAGGCATCGCAGAAATTTCTTTTGAACACTTTCAATATCTCTTTATAACTCTTTATAACTCTTTATAGATACCGTAAAGTGGAGTCCATATGGAGGTGCAGTATTCAAGTTGAGAACGGACCAAACCAATTGAGGTTGTGGATCTAACTATGATTGTATCTTTAGTTCCATGAATTAATGCGTTTAATAAATATTTTGCTAACGTCGGTCAAAATTTAGCTACACGGATCGATGATAATTATAAAATAGATTAATTTGAGAAATAATGTCAACAAAATAATCTGTTTTTCAAAATAAATGATATTGAAAATATTATAAAGGATTTAAAAGGTGCAACGGCATCAGGATTTGATGGAGACACAGTAGAAATAATGAAACGTTACATCAGTTTAAAAATATTATACACATTATGAATATAAATATTTGAAACCCCTTATACACCCTCTTCCGCTTAAAAACGCCTCTGCCGTCGACCGTCGACCGTCTAGGACAGCGGTCGTCACACTTTTCTGATCAAGGACCACATAGGACAATGTGAGGC
Organism: Limnephilus marmoratus; assembly: GCA_917880885.1. NCBI lineage: Eukaryota > Metazoa > Arthropoda > Insecta > Trichoptera > Limnephilidae > Limnephilus > Limnephilus marmoratus. The sequence goes on from OU862908.1 coordinate 43,829,876, forward strand.
ATCACCGCGGGCCGCACACACTTATGATTTCGGGGGGGGGGGGGTGTTTTCCTTCCTTCTTGTGTTCATGATATAGTGTCAATTCTTAATAGAAATAATACAAGTAAAATCATAATATTATAATTAAAATGATATTATATTTAAATCTGGTGAGTTAAAAAATGCGTATGTTTCTGTAATGGAATCTTTCAGCTCAATTTTCATCCACTTCTCGAACTATCGAAATATGTGAATTTTCGTACACATGATAAAAATAATAACAATACATACAAAAACAAAAATTAACCAATATTTAAGTTTATTTAGCTTTATTAGTACGTGATGAGCGTGTTTTTTGGTATTTTTAACCATATTTTTTTACCTACCTGCACCCTCACTGTGCCATCTCTACGCCCTCTAATTTTCTCTGGGTCTTCTACTGCCCCCCCTGAAAGTCTCAAACGACAATATAATTAATTGTAAAAATAACGGATAATGTAATTAATTGTACATGAAAAAATATATATTTAAAAAGAAAACGGCAGATATTTGTGCGGGCCGCAAAAAAACGGATAATATAGTACATGAAAAAAAATATTATTAAAAAGAAAACGGCAGATATTTGTGCGGGCCGCAAAAAACGTATAAAATAATTGTACATGAAAAAAAATACATTTAAAAATAAAACGGCAGTTATTTGTGTGAGCCGCAGAAAAACGGATACCGATAGTATAATTGTACTCGTACATGAAAAAAAATATAGTTCTACGCCAGATATTTGTGCGGGCCGCAGAAATATCCGTCGCGGGCCGCAGTTTGACGACCACGGGTCTAGGACCTAAGATGATGGTTATTTGCATTATGTGTTCTTCGATTTGTTACAAAAAAGTTGATCTTCTTTCTCATGCGTAAATCTATATTTTTTTGAAACTTTCATAAACTATACATGTTTAGGCGAATAAAACCAAAACTAAACTTACGCATTTTGAATATCTTGCAGCGTACAAGTTCGTTTGAGTGAAAGTATTCCGTAATAATCGAGGCCCATTTTTATTCTAGTAATAATCACAAAATTTTGTATATTAGAATTAGGTACTGAATTTTGTGTCAGCAATAACAAAACAGTACATTTAATTTGACTTTGATTTGAAATTTGATTCTATTTTCTAAAAAATATTGCCTTCCGTGTTTCAGGTTCCTAAAGAGAAATTCTCAGATTAGTTTTCAATGCATGTATTATTAATGTGAAACTTCACAACTTTTTTTCAGCCTCTTCAAAACTGTAGGAGCCAAAATGAATGCACTCACTTCGGAGACTGGCTCAATACTGAATATTATTCGTCGTTAATGATCCTGATTTTTTTCCACACAGGAAAATAGTTTTCCTCAGACCCTATGTCATCTTTCGGGACGGTCTTTTTAACTAAAGGAAGTAAATGAAGTTTTGGGGAGGAAAAAGGTATGAATCTTGATGGGTAAGAATCTGGGGGTCAGTATATCCAGAAGTGACGAATGTATCCATCCCTCCCACTGCAGTACAAGGTGATAGGTCGAGGGAGTCCAGCTCGAGAGGTACAAGGGTATCAACTGGCCTCTCCCAGTCCAGTTGGTAGGCAGATGTATCCGTCACCAAAATCCGGACAAACCTCACAATATGAACTCGGGCACCCCTGCCAACCACCAAACGTAAGGAATTCTCTCTGGATAATACCGTTTAATACTGAATATGTCGTTATCCTCGTAATTATTTATTTTAATTTAAAATTGTGTGTTAAACCGAGTGGATGCCGCAGTTGAAGCGACCAGGGTCTGGAGACAGAGCAGGATGGAAATATTTCAGGGTGCTGGCCGCTGGAGGAGAATAATGGCTAGACACCGTGGTCGATAGAGAACATTAATTTGATCCGATGGTGATAGGTATGTAAGGCATTTTCTATATCTATTATATGACAGTTTTTCCCATGTTTAGCACTGTATTTACATAGCAGTAGATAAATGTAGATTTATATAGCAGCAGATATTATTTGTATATTTGTATTTATAATAGATAAAAGTAATTAAAACTCATGATGGTTTTTCATTTGGTTTATTTCTTCCGTACACATAGGTATTTCATAATATGGATGACAATTTTTCTACCTAAATCTATGTTTTGTATGTATAATAGAAATAAATGTTCGATCACTTGGGTGGGGGAATCTGCGAAAACCTAATAAAATAGTTAAGTATTGATTTACATTATTCTGTCGCCCATTCAACTCATAAGACAGATATCAGAATTTGCTCTAATATTAAGATATTCATATGGTTATATTTTCTATATAAATTGTATAATATTTGTACAGTTTTCTGGTGTTTACATTATGGGACTGGGCGCAGTTTGATGACTGCCAATAAGTGTGCAATACGTCGGAGTATTTCTCCAAAGGAAATACATCAATATACCAGGTCCAAGGCTGTAGTTTCTCTTAGCGAAAAGTGATTCATAAGTTTTGTGTCATCCGGTTTCCTATTTGTTATTTATATAAGATAGGATAAAATGTATGTGTGGATAATAGCACTTATGTGGTATTTCCAAAGCTCATTTAGTTAACATTTAACATTTAACGATGCCTTGAAAATGAATAAGTTTAATTTTATGTGGTTAAGTTAAAATGATCGAAAGTACCTGTTTTTTTTACTCGGTGTCATGGAGCAAGAGTGATCAAGTAATAATTTATATGATTTGATAAATAGAAAACTTTCTGAATAGTACCTACGCCAACTAGTTCAGACCCGATGTGTTTCTTGTATGGAAGAGTCTTTCTTTGTTGGCAGTCGTCATGTCTCAGCATGCTGATCATCACATCATTATTATTCTCAAAAATACAATATTTTATATCCTATATTATATTACACGACCGGCCAAATAAATTATTTTATAAAAATAATGCATATTATATCACTTCCAAACAAAGTTTTTTTAAATTTATTTTGACAATCAATCATCTTGCATGCAAATGCTTGCAATACCATTGGTTTGCATTGTCGATTGTTGCGTACCTACTTAGTACTTGCTATTACTAAGCTGTAAAGAAACGCCTATTATTTATTATAATGTCTTTTAAAGTAACAAGCCTCTTTGATCAGTAGGTATAAGATTTCATTGAAATGTTTGGAATGTGTGCAATGTATTTATTTCCCGTTAAATATGTTACAAAATTATGATATTTGCAAAGCAAATGATTTAATTTAAATGAAAAAATACTTGGTTTTAAACCACTTATACAATTTTACAAATAGTCAACTAGTTTCGGTTATAACCAACCTTCTTCAGGACTTTAACCTAATGTAAAATAACTTAAGTACAGACATTACCTTACGTATATTTATAGAACTTTCTTCTTGCCTCTACTTAAGTAAGTAACTCTCGTATGAAGTCCCGAAGTGTTAAAAAAAATCAGAAGATGGTTTGAAAGAGAGATATGTAAATACCAATGTTAGAGGGACCGCGAAAATATTTAATAGAACATGGTTCATTTAAAATAGAGCAAAAATCTCTTAACAAATGTCTAAAGTAGCATTTAAAGATATAATGTGAATACAGTGTGAATGCCTTTAACGCGTTAAATAACAAAATAAAATGTGTTTTAAAAAAAATTTGGAGCATGCTTCTCGATTTTTTCTATCGAAGGAAATTTATTTACCGTTTCTACTCGACAAATGATATAAATTTATGTCATAAATTGGTAAAAAATCAGAATGAGGTGTCTTAAGTTAGTTTATATTATTACTGTCCCGAAGAAGGTTTGTTATAACCAAAACTAGTTAACTATTGGTAAAATTGTATGACGAAGTGGTTTAAAACTACGTAATTTTTCTTTTAAATTATATTCTCAAGCCACAAAGATATTGCTTTCTTCGACAAGTAAATGATTTAGTTGCAATGAGGTTCATACTATATTCCTAAGCTCAAATACAAGACGCTGTGGATTAATTATGCAGATAAATAGAATGACTTAGAGTTCTAACTTTACTAGCAACACCATCTTTTAAAGTACGAGTAAACATTGGCCGCACGGAAAGTAAAACTAACAGAAAGATAACAATCATTTTAGAACATTGAACGGCACAGCATGGAAACAAACTAGACCGAAATGTTTGTATAAGTAAATGGAAAATAATTAACAATTCTCTTCCTAACCGAATGGAATACAATTTGGGAAGCTCAAAAATTTTAATTCAACACAATTTTTCTAATCAAACTTTCGTAGCAATAGTTCAATTAATAAGTATTTTGGAAGGTCTGATTAAATTATTAAATTATTAAACCTACAAATATAAAGTTATCAATTAAATTTGAGAAATTTCAACATAGTTAAAAAATATATTTATACCACCTACATTTTGCTGTCACATATTTTTTTCCAGTTGGTAAAGTTACATAATTATGATGGAAGATTGTTTATTTTTATATCAACGCTTAATAAAATTCATAGGCTAAATCGAATTAATTTTAAAACATGAATAAATTAATAGAAGATTGATAAGTTCAAATGTTTAGCGATATCAAAATAATAAAAGCTATTTTTTTTACACTTCTTCCGTGAAAATAAATTTGTAACTGTTTTAATTAACAGCTGTGTATGCGAAACCATAAATGATTTAGGGGCAAGTATTTACAATATATTATATAGTGCATACTCGCCGCGGTTCAATAGGTAATGGCTTATACATGCCCGCCGAATCATTTATATCTTAAAATAATAATTACAGGGACATAATCGTAGTCCTGAGTTACACTCAGTTTGGCACCATCTTAATCATACGATATAACTAAATAAATACAAAACGTGGGTTTAAAATTAAGGCAAAATGAATTAATTAGTTAATGCAAAAAGAGATGCATCTTCCTTTACATAATAATAATAATTGTTTGACTTAAAGATAAATTTCTTAAATGACATGTTGCGAATGATAATAATTGAATTAAATATTTTGTAAAGAATCGCATCAGAAATGCCATAATATAATTAAAAATACTTTGTCTTAATGTCAATATTTAACTACCATAAAATGATGTTCAAAGTTATTTTTATTCTAATATGTTTCAAACGAAAAGTGGTGTTCTCATTCTAATTCAATATGTATAAATCTATAATTTTCTATAAACTTAAGGCACTCCGATTCTTTTAAACATGAAAACATGCGTTAATCTGTCATCAAGTCAATGGTCACTAAGGGTGCGGTGGGAGACCCCTGGGTCTAGGAAACTACTTTACTGCAAGTTGCTAGTTGCGAGAAGACTGTCAGTGTCCAGTCCATTGTCCAACAGGTTTCTAACAAAGATCCTACCTTCTGTGATCATTTCTTTAAGAAAACTGTTTCTAGATCTCTGAATATGATCAGACAGGCTGTGTGACCATCTACATGAAATATATTTACATGATTAATTTACTGATTAGAAAATTGGAAAGTTATTAGTATCCTACAATAATATTGGTACATTTTGGATTAACTACGCAATGATACATATTTATTTAATAATAGAGTATAATACAAAGATTGACTTCTCATGCACACAGTTGAGAGTGAGATAAAAGATTTGCTGTCGTGTGAGGTACACACCACATAGGGCATTTTGTTATTCTGTACATTCAGTATGTTGGTTAAATAAGTGGATCAATGTAATTTTAATATGTCAAATTGATTAAAAATTGGTTTATAATCACAAAAGTTCATAACATGAAAAAACCACTTTAGGTAGTTTAGTGGGGTATATATTAAATTTGGTGTTAGTGTAAGAGTGGCCCTTTCAAATATATAATACCCTAATGAGTTTAAAAATTTGCTTACTACATTTCGAAGACTTTTCCTAAATAATAACATTGACCTGGAAGATTTGTGCTTAAAAATTTATTGATTTTTCTGTCTAAGTTTATGGGGCCAACCTACCTAAGAATGTAGGTCCCCATCTCGATCTACTTTAGCTTGTAGGTCGTTACGTATCCAAGTATGGAGGCCCCCATCTATTTAAGTAGGTGAGTACCTACCTATATATGTCGGTTCCTGCCTACCCAGGTATGCTGATATGTCCTTACCTATGTATGTAGGTCCTGACCTCCATAAGAAAGTAGGAAAACATTTGCGACGGACAAAAACAAAAGTTACCAATACCACATTTGCCAGAACCACGACGTCAACAATTTCGATTTTTGATTATTTTTGGACCCAATTTCAATGACATAAATCGTAAATTAACAAATCTTTGTTTCATTTTTCCATATGATAAATTTGACTATCTAACTACGGTGTGTTTTGCCTTAGATTTTTCTAATTAAAAGACGACAAAATTATGTTTGTCTCAGAAGTTACTGTACACGCGCAAACTTCGTTACTAATTAAATACTCTTATAATTATAATATTGAATTATTTCCGAAAAATTACAATAATTACCAACTCAATCATTAGATCGATTGGATGGTAGGAATATATTTGTTTGGTTTTTCCTAAAACAAAATAAAATGTCCGTAATACTAAGTATCGAAAGGCACGCATAAGTAAAAGATAAACCGTTTCAACACCTTGGTTTAACAAGTTTAAAGTACGTCCGACTACCTCTGCGTAGGCTGTAGGATTTTAGGGTAATTTCATAGATATTTAGATTATAATATTCATAATTTTGGCAGTACATAATGCTAGTGTACAGTAAATCTGATAACTAAAATCAATATTCTGTTGATCACTATTCATAAGGTTCTTTATATAGGTTCCTAAATATTACACTTTGTCTAAATAATAAAGGCGTTTGAGATGTTGATAATTATTTTGAATCCTTAATTTAATATCTAGCTTCTTAAATAATTCAATTTAACTCTGAAACTCTTTAACCGATCTTATCATCCATGGTGGCACATCGTTGAAATATAACTTTAGCACATCATATCCGGTGATCTATAGATTCTAAGAAAATTCTGAATACCTTCCACCAAGCTCTTCTTCTTCGTCCTGCATTTCATTGGCAGTTTGTTTGCGATAAATGCAGGATCTTTAATAAACAAATCATAATCAAGAAGGTGCTAGAATAATATATAATATATAAGTAAACATGAGATTTTCATCTGGTTTTTGAAAGTGTGAAAAAATTCCTCACTTTTTAAGTTTGTGTCATCTGGGTATTCGAACGAAGGAATATTAATATTATTTTAATTAGTGTCTTCACACTTGATCTGTTTCCCCCTGGCAGACCAAGGAGGCTCATCTCCCCCTTCCCCCCAACCGAGCTCCTTCCCCTCCCCCCAACCGGCCTCCCGCCACTCTCCCAACAACCCCTGCGAAATAGCCCTGCTGACCATATCCTCGGTGATGGCGCCAGCACTAGTGAAAGCCTCGGAAAACCTGCCTATCTCAGTGGAGCCGAAAGCCTGTTGGAAGGCGGGGAGGGGTACTGCATCTGGGGCGGGCTTCAGAGGTGTGAGGGGTACTGGCGGCGGCTCCTCTCGCGCGACGCTCTTCGGGGACTTGTTCTTCCTGGTCCTCTCTATGGCGGAGGCTTTTGGCTCGTCCTTGACCCGGGGCTGGCGGTGTTGGCGAGGGGCGGGGGACACCGAGGAGGGTGGAGGGCGGGGTCGCGGAGTTATCCTCTCGTCAGTTTCGTGGTGGTACTGTTCCCAGCTGCAGGAAGACGTCATCTAATTTTTAAAAAAGCAATAAGACATTATTACACAAATAACAGATATGATGATGAGTAGACACGTATTAAATTATGCACATAATGTTGTTGTTTATATTGGGTATATATTTTTTACTGTCTTAGTTTTTTTAGAGTCAAAACGTCGCCTCAGTTCTTATTTGTCCAACAGACCATTTTTGTTTTTGTTCAATCTCCACTTTAAAAGTAATAATAAAGTATTAAATAAAATATTTAATCACTTTACTACGAATTATTTAAACTATTGAGACCTTTACCTTTGAAATAGCTTTGTCTTAAACAACTTTCATAATGTTTTACTGAAATAATGAAGGAAAACCTTCTCCTCCTATAAAATTTTCTAATGGTCTGTTGGACAAATACGAATTAAGGCGACGAAAAGTAGACGTAACTTCAGTACATTTGTGAATTTGAAATACATCGATGTGATTGTGCCGCGCGGCGAGTTTAATGATGTTCTCTGTTGAATCAACAGGTTAACGAATTCGCTTATATTATTTAAATCTCCTCCACTACTCGCGTAAGCAATGACAACGTCGGACTTGGATTACCCCCAAATATAACATTGTGGTTATGCTAGGAAACGTGGCATTTGTGATTCTGTGGGAAAATGGGGTGCGTTGTCACAAAGAAAAATATCCACATTTTTTTTTCCTTTCACGGGACAGTTTTAAGCGGATAATCACTCGGGGTCATTATTTTATGATAATCTTTAAATAAAAATTCGAAGTGTTAGGCAATTAGGCATGATGAATCAATTTATTTATGAAGAGCCATCTTTATTTTTAAAAAGTCGAAAATTGCAAATTTTGAGAAAAGTGAAATAACAAAATATTTGAAAAAAAAAGTTCTCACAAATCGAAATATCTCTTCCATTTTAGTCCTAAAGTAAAAATATATTTTTTAATTAAAAAAATCCTCAATAAATCAGTAGAAATATATGTACATACTGTCAAAAAAAGACCTTATTATTTGTTTTACAATTTTTCAATTGCTTAATAGGAAAATCTCAGGCGAAGTTAGAAAGTTAAACTATTTTTTAAGTTTACAATGCTGACCTTTAAACGCGATCTACCCCATCGCGCCATTGATACAACGCACGTGTTTTAGATAAACTTCATGTATCATGGTAGGGTGTAAGGTAGGAATGATAGTTTGTGTTTCCTGAAATCTCCCAAAGAAAACCTGCGTTGAGGAATGTACATGTTTTAGTTAAAATGTTAGGTAGGTGTGTGGATTGCTGCGTATTGATATTAGTTAGGTCATATATGCATAGTAATTAGGTAAAGTCACCTTTTCCGTGTTGATAGGAGTAGCTTGCATGGCGGCCATCCCCCTGAGTGGGTCCCTATGCAGGGCGGGGTGGCTGGTGTGGTTTGGGTAGGCGAGGGGTGGTGGTGGCGGGGGCGGAGGCTGCTGCGGGGCGGGAGGGAAGCCGCCCTGCAGCGCCACGGGCCGCACGGGGTAACCGCTCCGGCTGCCTGAAGACTGCCAGCCGTTGTGGCCGTTCTGCAATAGAACTTATGTTATCAATGTAGAAAATGTATTACCAACAAGTCCTGCGATAGATGATCTATTATTATTTCCAAACTCTCCTTCCACCCAATTCTTCCCCATCTCTTCCTTAACCTTCTTCCTATCTTTTTCCCAATCCTTCAACAAACTTTTCTCAATCATTCCCGAACCCTTTATCATTACCTCCACAATCATCATCCATTTCTTTTCCACCCTTTACTGTCCCTTTCCACTACCATTCCTTCGCCATATCCTTTCATTCCTTCCTTATTCGTTTCTACCCCATCCCTTTCACAACCCTTGCCTTCCCGATTCTTCTTCATCTCATCATTTCCCCTCCTTAACCATCCGTTCCTCATCATTTCCACATGCCCATCGTTTCCCACAAGCTTTCTCTATATGTATTCCCCATTCCATTACAACCCCTTCGCAATTGCTCCCAATCTTATCCTCATATTTTCCCTATCATTTCCTAATCCATTTCCCATCTTTTCCCAACCCTTCTTCATATCTATTACTTTCCCCATATAGTCCAGTCCAGGAAGGAGGTGTAGAGTGCGTGAGCAGGAACCTAAGCGATTCCTTCAGAAACTTGTTCAGGGTGCTTAGGGTATTAACATACTAAAAGTCCTGACGTCTAGGTGGAGAGCTAGGAGTGGGAGGGAGGGGGGGGGAGAAGGTACCAATTTTCGGGTTTCATTTTACTAAAAAAACTTAAAATTGCTGTAAATATTTACTGGTTGGAAATTAATTTGCATATGTATATATACAGGGTGTCCGGGGGTAAAGTGCATTAACTTCGGGAGGTGATTCTACATGATGGTAGGAGTAAAAAAGATTAACAACTTTTTTCGAAATTCCAACTTTTTTTTTCCCATACAAAAAGATGTACCTACTAAAAATCCTTAGTGTGAGGTACGATCTTACTTGCCGGGAGCCTGCCGTGCACGATCGTGGTAACAATAAATAGTGGTGATTGGCCCGCATCGTAACAGCGGAAAATAATAAAGCTGGCTGCGCACGCCGGTCAAATTTTATGTTTTTACCACAAAACTACCCCTAAAAGTTGGAATTTCGAAAAAAGTTACTTATCTTTTTTACTTACACTATCATGTAGAATCTCCTCCCGAAGTTAATGCACTTTACCCCCGGACACCCTGAATATATTCTAAAAGAAAATTAAATTCTTTATAACTTCTTTCTACAGAATTTCTTTCTTTGATGAATATTTTAGACGATATGAGGGAATGTTTGATGAAAAATGTGAGGTAAAATGATTTTTTTCAAAAACATCCACATTTGCAGAGCGTGTAACACAAAAACTGCTGGGATTTCGAAAATTACGTATGGAATAAAAGTTGTAGATAATTTTATGAGCTTTTACTTATTCTCAGAAAATTTTCCTCTGCGACGCACTGTTTTTGAGATATAAGCGGAAACCCGAAAATTGGTACCTTCTCCCCCCTCCCCCCCCTAGCTCGCCACCTAGACGTCAGGACTTTTAGTATGTTCACACCCTAAGCACCCTGAATATGTTTATGAAGGAATTGCTTAGGTTCCTGCTGACGCACTATACACCTCCTTTTGAACCATTCATTGACTGGACTAATATTTCTCATTTTTCTATTATTTATCACTGCTACATCACAACCTCTTTCTCCGTTTCTTATAATCTCTCGACTTTTTCTCGCCCTTTCTCCACCCTTTTCAGAGTCTTTCTATAATTTCCTGTTATTTTCAATCCCTTCTTCATTCATTTTAAACCTAAGGCACCAAGGTATGTAAATTTTTCCGCAAATTTTAAAGCTATTACCAACGTACATTTAAAACTACCTTTGAAAAACCTTGTTCAATTTACATGTATTTACATTATAGAATTTCGGATAGGCTATTTTACGTAGGGCGTCCCTTTTTTCGGGAAATATATACTAAAATTTTATTCAAGTTAACCAAACTATACTTACTTATTACTGAAATTACTAAAAATACTTATTACATAGACTGAAAAATGAAGGAAATGGCATTCTTACTTGATAATAGCTCCACGGAGTGTCCCTCGTGTTATCATTGACTGGCGGCAGGTAGGAGCCCTCCGTCCATTCCAGTGCACCCTGAAATCAATATTGTTTCGTTACACGATGCATCGCCATTACATTGTTACAGCTTACAGCCTTTCATTATTTCAGGGGAACGCTTTCAGTACGTTCGGGAAAGCTCGGCGTTTTAGTTTCAGGATGTCTGGAGATTTTTTTAGTGCTTTTGGAACGTCGGAAATGAGAGATTTTAACCAGTTGCTATGGAAAAAATATTCCAAATTCAATTCCAAAGTTTTCTGAAGCGTTTATAAACATATTAAAAAAACACATAATGAAAACCGTTAATCATTGACCAATCACAATGCAATACGAATTAACATTTTCAAACCACAAATCATGAGGATGGTTTAAAACTTTCGGTTATACTGCAACACTTTTATTTGGGGACAATATTTTATAGATTTTAAAATTAAAGTGTTAAATCATTCATGATACAATTAAGATCGCTGATAAGAAATTCCGTTACAAAAAATTCCCACAGATCCACTGTTAACTGTATGTGAAGTTATTCTGGTAAAACGGTCGACGAAAACTGACTATTCGAGGAAATAGAGCATATTTATTATCTGCCGTCAATTCCGCATTGCGGTTTTAAAATAATAAAACCAGTGAATCGAAAAGTTTAGAAAAGTTTTTCTCTTTAGGATCAGCGTATAGTTTGGAAAGCAAGCAATACGCTGATCCTAAAGAGAAACGCTTCAGAAGTGCAATCAAAATTTGCTGAAGCTAAACTGAAAAGGTGCCAGCCGAATAGGAAAGTTCTGTTATTCCAACATGCATTGCATAGCCATCACCTCTACGTACACTAAAATACTGAAGCTAGTGTTAACATCGAAATGCTAACATATTAAATTAATAATAACAACATCATTACGGTATGGATTACGACACCGTATGCTTGGTGGTCTACTAGTGCGTGACACATGTTTAGGAGAGGTGCTCAGAATGTTTCGTGGAAATCCAAATGGCTAGACATTCTCGAAGTTAGATTAAAGTTAGGCAGTGAACGCTTATCGAAAAGTTATCATTTAGAATACCTTCTACCCTAAAGAATTAAAGTATTGAATTGATAAAAAAATACGGAAACCATATATTAGAATTAATATTCATAGTGGCATTTTACATTGCGGAAAGCATGTTTTGAGGACTTTTCATTGATCCTGATTTTCCTGTCTGAAAGCCGGTGGTACCTTCGTATCAAAGGTATAGAATATTATAGATGGGTCATAGATTGAAATTGAAATTTCAAACTTCCTCGCTCCTGAATCGTGACTTCGCATCGACGTTTTACGTAATATTAATGTTAACGGCAAGTAAAATTAATGTTTTTCTTCTAAATTGTTTATGTGCTTGTTAAAATAATTTGTATTGTACACTTGGGCTGCAATTTAAATGATAGATGTGATCCTTCGGTTGAAATCAAATGCCGCATTGAGCAAGTTCGTGCAACCTTTATCCGCATGAAAAATATGTTCTGCAGTACTGATCTCAACAATGTTACGAATGCGAATGGTCAGATGCTACGTGTTTTCGATATTATTTTATGGAATGGAAGCATGAACGCTTACTGATGAACAAATTAGGCGACTTGAGGCATTCGAGATAGATGTGGATCTACAGAAGAATACTTAAAATAAGCTGGATGGACAGGGTTACGAATGAAGATGTTATGGTTCGGATGAATAAAGAAAAAGAAGTTATTAAAACTATAAAAATCCGAAAATTTCAATATCTTGGACATCTGATGTGAGACATCCAGCGAAGTACGAGATCTTGCATCTCATAATGCAGGGAAAGATTGCCGGAAGACGGGGCCCTGGAAAGAGGGGAACCTCATGGCTGAAAAACTGAGACAGTGGTTTGGCCAGTCTACTGAAAGCTTTTCCGGGCCGCAGTAAACAAAATCCGCACAGCCAACATGATAGCCAACATCCATTGAACGGACAGGGCACAAGAAGAAGTAGAAGAAGGAAATAAATTATACAATTGATGACCTGCATTTTTCACAGACATATTATTTTTTAGTATGTTTTAAGGTAGATTGTGGATTCTCTGATGGTAAACTTGACCAATTTGCTAATGTGCCGATAAAAACAAAAAAACATAGATATATAAAGAGGTTGTGATATTATCGGGATATTTTTTGGATTGATATTGCCGTATTACGCTACCTACTTATCAAGCCAAAATTTCGCAACGAAGATGCGTAATCCAAATCTAATCTAACCTCAAATCATTTCCAAAAACGTTGTGCGTAATGAAAAAATAAAGTTTTTCTGATGATTTTTTTTTGGAACTAAGAACCTAACTACTTGTAATTTAAATTGCTATCGTTCGGATTATGAAAATTGAATGTTATGCCATTCACAAATGCGTAATCCAAATCTAATCTAACCTCAAATCATTTCCAAAAACGTTGTGCGTAATGAAAAAATAAAGTTTTTCTGATGATTTTTTTTTGGAACTAAGAACCTAACTACTTGTAATTTAAATTGCTATCGTTCGGATTATGAAAATTGAATGTTATGCCATTCAAAAATGGGGTTATGTTCAACATAGCGTCGTTTTGCAACCTTAATTGCCATTCTAGCATATTGTAAATCATCGCTGCCTAGTGATCGAGCCACAAGCGGGGAAAGTGGTGTAACACGCGTACTCTGTTATTTAACACGGTGTGGGGCGCAGCGGATCGATGTGTCGAGCAGCCTTCCTCTTCCCCCTCTCCCAACCTGCCCACCACCACCCTCACCTCCCAGCCGCCCCCCGCCCGTCCACGGGGTCGTCGGCGATGGTCACGTTGGACATTTAACAACATTCATTGATTAGCGATTCGGCATTCATAGCGGTAACGAATCCTCCGCTAATGACAGATTATTGCGAACTACCTTGAACTACCCGCGTTCCATTTGCATTGTTAATGGTAAACTTTAATTTTCATTCTGATATATTCTTTTATATTATTTTTGATATCACATTAATACGACATTTCTTTTATATAAACGTAACATTTCCCACGTTTTCACGTGGTGATATGAATTATGAGACTCGATCAAACAAATTAATAATTTTATCGATAGGGTGCAGGAGAAAGTATCTACCAGAGTGGAGCTGTAACGAGGTTTTCGCGACTTCCCAAAATAAAATGTTAGTGTTGTGCGCGAATCATGCGATTCACCTTAAAAAAATATTATTCGAAGAGGACATGCATATGCTTAACAGTAATGGTAGAACTACTGAGGATAATTATAAATGGGTGGGTGAAGTATAATTCCTAACACGCAAGCATTGAGCTGATGCCTGCAACCATTATTATGCTGTTTTCATTTGCATGGATGCTATTACTACTAATGAAGGAATTAATATATTATTTAGAAACAAATTAGTTGTTTTTTTATAAAAAAATGTCTCTAGGGCAGCTGATAAAGGCGTTTTATTTGTAGGTATATAGGTATACGATAAATAACATAATCTATTATATCAAGTAGGTCAGTTTTATTTGCACTTAGCCGGGTTATGAACCCGTGACCTCTGGTGCCAGAGTCAAAGCACTCTCCACCCTGTTACCCATAGCGGTGGACGCTGTACTAAAATGTTTGACTCAATCCGTTAAATACGTTGGGAGAGTTGAACCTTCGCGAGATTTAAATCGATTTGAAACAAATTTATTTTCATTTTGTATCACTTTGTTTTCACAATAGTGTATACAGTGCGTTCTACATGAACCGCTACAAATTTAAAAGTCACCATATTTCGCTTATGACTTACCACTCCATGACTTTTTGTTATTGAATTTGAAGTATACGGTATACAGGTTCGACACTTATGCAACCAAAAAAAAAACAATGTATTTATTGTTTACGAAACTTTCACACACCCGTAAATATTTTTATTTGAATAATGCCACCAAAAGAAAACGAAAACAAAAATTTGCTGTCAGAATCTTAAAACTTTTTGTAAAATAGTTCCTCATTCGTATCCTAGTAATAAATTAATATGTGGATATTCCTAATATCCACGTATTTCTAATATGTGGATATTAGGAATATGTTCCTATGTACCTATCAACAAGTAAAATAATTTGTAACTATCTACTTTTCATGAAAATGCACTAAAAATATTAAAATATAATGGCTTTACTTACTAAACAGGAAAATTGTTAAGCTGGTCGTTCAGTAATATATTCGACGAACATAACGGTTTTACAACTCGTTACTTTTTAACGATTCCTGTTAATGTTTACTAAACAACCCCAAAAAGGGTGGATATAAACATGGTTTACAATAACCAGACTGACGCTGCAAGGGATGCCATTAAAATGCTGTGATATTTATATCTTCAAGGCAATTGATTATGATATCTGTTGATATATATCTTGAATCCGATTAAGTTACCTTGGAAACCGTCAACTATAATTTGGTTCACCTCGATTCACCTAGATTCCTAGAATTCTCTTTTCGATGCATCGAACAAATGAATGTGAACATTTTGTGGTTCAAAAATATTTTTTCAGTGTCTTCCTTACTATATAGGTAGAAGGTAGAAGAGAGCATGGACCACCACTTGCCGCTCAGTCTTCACATTATTTGCTTCAAACATCGTCTCATTCATGCTTTGGGGCCTTTGGGGGTGCCCCTAGTTTATAATTCCATTCATTTGTCCATTATATATATTCTCCGCTCATCTTTTGTGATTGATTGGGTTGATACATTTTTTGTATTATTTCACCCGCCATGCTAGGGATGTAATTATGTTATGGCGGCACAGATTGAATTTATTGATAATATAATTGATAATACATAATAATTATTGATATATAATTCTGTGTGATTTATAAATACTTCATGTGGTAATTAATTTTACTAAATAAATTAAACAAGGAATGTGAGACATGACTGAAAGGTGCTTATGTGGTTAGAGTATACAATGTATGGGTATTGTGATAAGATGTATTGCAGATGTAAGGATCCGTAGGGTTACTTGTTTTTTGAAAGTATGGAGTTGGGTTTCGGTTTTTAAGTTATCAGGGAGAAGGTTGAAGATTTTAGTAGCTAGGTAGATGAATTGTCTTTACGCTGAGGTAGTGTTAATTAAAGTACTTCGTTAGTTGGTAATAGTTCGGGTGTTGTAATTAATAACTCAAGAAATGAGTTAGCATAAATATTAGTTTATTGAGTTTACGTATATTTATGACATTCAATTATTATGAATAGTCGACTGTAGGGATATATATACTCTACGTAAACAGTCTAAACGTCCCCTTACACTTATTCGGCCTTAATGTAATTTTTAAAACACCATGGCCAATTATTTTCAGATCAATGGCTTGAACTCCAATAGACTTAAGAGTACCAGCGCTCGTCATTTACATAGCTAGTGCGAATCTCAAAATCTTCCTCTGTTTATGAAATTACATTTTCCGAAGAGACAGCGCGCAGCAGTGCAAAAAATCTGCAAGGCGAGCGACAGGTCTCGCATCGATCTGGATTGACACAGCGCGGCGGGCGGGTGGGGGCGGACTGGTAGGGCGGGGGCGGTGAAGGGGGCGGCAGGTGGAGGAGGCGTGGGCGGCTATCGATCGCCGCCCGCCCTGAGGACCGAGGACTCGCCGACCTCACATGTGCTCCACATGACTTTTTTCAAAATTCCAACGAATATTTTTGTGTGTTTTGTTTGCGCGCCTAATGGGTTACTCACGTTTGTCTGAGGGCATCGATTACACTTTAATGTATATATTTTTTATATGATACGGCACCTGACTAACAGTTGCCCGGAGCCAGTGATACCGTGGCATCCTTATTTAGGCGATCGTTATTTTTTTTTGTTTGTTATGTGATTATCGCATCAGAGTTCCAACTGCGCGGAGTCAGTGTAACTGTGGCATATCTATGAGAATGTAGGAGGCTTATGGAAGTGGGTGAGGAAGGATGAAGGGGGAAAAGAAGGTTTGGAATTGTCTTTATATTCAGATCTGGTCACTGAGTAATTTAAAGCAAAGATTCGATTCTGAAATATGATAAATTTCCTAATCTGATTATCCTATATTGGACTTATACTTTTCATAGCTCCTTTTTGTAAAATATCACATGGCTGAGTGGTTCAAAGCGCCAGATTAACTTCAGGTTTTTTATTTAAAAAAAAAAATTTTAAAGCATATTTTATTTTGCTGTAAAGTTTAACATCTTGTATCTAATATAATCTATTCTAAAAATACTATAATATTAATATTTGGACTCCACAACGTTGAGACATAATCTACGAAAGACGTTTATCCTCCTTAAAATTTACAGAGTTCATTGAACATTTTAAAACCTTTATAATAAATATTGTTTTGTGTTCCCGATAAATTTGTTTTAGGAAGCCTGAAATCGTTGCAGTTTCTCGTAGGATAACAAAGAACTGTAAATTATTTCTAACATTAATAAACACATACCTATTCAGTTTATTGTTTAACTTATTCTAGTGTATTGTAGACTAATCGTTTCCACACACTTAGGATATTGAATTGGTGTTGCATGGTTTTTATCCTAGTATATCTGCTACAGCACAGTCAGCACAATATAGACCTCATGCCTCTATTCTGGATTATTTCCATTCTTTTTACTTGTGTTATATTGCACAGAAAGATTATTAACTTGTGTAGTAATTTAGGTGGGATGCTACAGTGATGTTGTAGACCAATTTCCTTACTTTGATGTCTAATTTTCCCTTGATCCTACCTAAGAAATTAACATTTTTTTGCGGTTTCAATTATTATTCTTCACACACACAGTGAAACCTTTTTCATTATATATGTCGAGGGAAGTCAATATGGATGGTGTGTAAAATACCTATGAGTACCTGCTACAGTGCTAACAAGAAGTTTGTTCATTTGTACAGTACCGTTGTGGGTTTACATAAGGTTCTCTACTGTTATATTACGTATAATTTCAACAAATTCACGTCTCCGGGGATAGTATGTTATTTAGACAGTAAATACCTACTCTGGCGTATTAACCTGTAATGAGATAATATCAGTATGTATTTTAATTGTAATGTGACGGGAATTATGCATACACAATTTTCCCGTTGTTACCTTGTGGAAATTAAACCATTTCCACGCTTCCCACATTCGTGGTAATAAAGTTATAACATTTGCAAGATAATTTCGTGGTCCTAAATCTGATGTTATTTTCGAGAAAATTAATATAATAATAGATATTGTATTATATATTTTTATATGATTACCGCACAGTAGTCCCAAGAGAACCATCTGGCGTAAGTGAGACAATGTCATCCCCGATTGGGGTAAGTATTGAGGACACGAAACATGGCTAAAACCATTTCAAGCAACGTTTCAATTCTGAATGGTGGTCTTATACCAGGGCGATACTGAGATTATCTTCCACCATTGAATATGCCGTAAACATACTTCAAGTAAGTACATAAATTACTTTATATGAATACATTGTGAAAAAAATATAAATTAAATAGATTCAATTTACTTCCCCACGCCGGGATTTGAATCCGCGACCTCAGAATCTCTAGTCGAGAGCATTGCCTCTCGACTATGGAGGCCGTCAAATATATTACATACATATTTTTTTTTAAATATTGCAGATTGTCATACCTATAATTAATATTACGTGTGTTATATTAATTATAGGTACCTATCATGTATAATACATAGATTATATTCCTCTTTTGGTCACTAGTTTTCTTACTACTCATTGTAAATCTATATACCTACTTTTTCTCACTATTTTATGTAGAATGCAGTTAAAACGTGGGATATTAGAAAATTAATATATTTTTATGGTGTTGGTATGTCTTCAAATATTACGTATGTGGAAAAACATTGTAAAACAATTGAATTAGGAGTAGGTAGTTGTGATGAATTGACAAAATAATTAAATAAAGCTAATAATCTCGTGATAATAATATTGCGTTCGGAACATAATTACTTAGAAAGACAAAAGTAAAAAAAATATTTTTATAACGAGGTTTCAGAATCGCATACCTACCTTTACAGTAAAAAACAAAATCTAATGTAATTTTGTAATATTGCACTAAAGGCAATAAAAATACGATTTAATGAATTATTACGATATTATTCTTAAATTTTTGTAATTCTAAACCTAATCATCCACAATATATTAAGTTAAATAGTAAAGATATATTATTAAATAATATTGTTAATAAACATTGAGAAGAAAAATACTAAAAATTATGGATTAAAAAGACTAAAAAAATATTTTTGTCCCATCACTAGTTAAAAAATATGATAAATGATATTTGTTTTATAATGTATATTTCACTAAATTCATTGATTTTATAATATTGGATAAAAATATTGGATTGAATATTTTTATTAATTTTGCCAATAATATAAATGATAAGATTAGATCCACTTACCCCGAAGGCGTGGTAAGTACCCATTAGGAAATCAGGATCAATAAAAATTCTTGAAAATCAAATAAATAAAGCAGATTGACTTCTGATGATAAAACAATTAAATTAGGCAATAGTTGTTATTCTTTGTATGAAGATTTCTATGCATTGTGATAATCCTGTGATATATAAATTTAATCGATTCATTTTATATGATGCACTTACCCCAATTCGCCGCATAAACAAATAATCATGATGTTTTATTTCGCCCTGACAATATACAACGTAATAAGTAATAAGCCACGATTAGTTCACGTGGTTTCCCCTTTCCCCTCTCCCCGCTGCTTTTGTTTTGGTACTCCGCGCATGCGCCACCTGTTGCTACCGCTCGTGGTGCTTTTGGCGGGAAAACTGATTGATTGTTTCGTTGGGGGGTTGAAAGTGGGTGGATCCATGGGAGGGGGGGGGTGATGAGGCAAGGTGGGGGAAGAGGGGGCGGATAGGAAAGTGTACGCAAAACTTACGAAGGCGAGCTTCCGACTTCTTGCTCTAAGTAGTAAAAGTTAATAGTTCCTTCCGGTGAGGTCGGTTACTCTTGAATTTCATATTTCAAAGAGCACATTATGAAATGCGCATAATAGAACTTGTGTTAACAAGAAATGTTAATTCGAGGTTTAAATCATCTAATATTTCATTTATAGTTTAAACTCAAATTGCTAAGTAAATATTGAGCGTTTATAATTTTAAGAAATGTTATCGTAAATAATTATAATATTGATATACATTTTATCAAATCGCCTAAAGTCTGTCAAATAAGAGTAGAAAATATAAAAAATGGAACTACAAAATTTGTAACCAATTTACCTGTCAAATATTCTTTTAAAATGCAATGTCACACTGTATACATACACGTTTAAAAATATTTTTTTTGTTCTTAAAAAAAAATTAAATCGAATACGCACTGTTGTCAAGTTACCTACTTAATGACATAAATTTGATTAAATTGTGTTTTAAAAAGTGATTGGCTTTCATTTAATTTATCATAAATTTGAATTTAACAGTAGGTAGAAAGGAAGATTCATTAATGGTGAGTTTAGTTACACTACTTTTAGATCTGAATGAGTTAAATATATTCAGATCTAAAATTAGAGACATGTTCTAAAGCCTGGACAACGCTAGTAGGTACTAAATCTAATACTAAATAAATGTGAGCAATTTCTAAATCGTTATTCTTCATTATGTTAACACAAAATTGCAAATATATAATAATAATATGCCTATACGCAATTCTAATTTTGAGATCAGTGGAGTGAAAATTTTTTTTTTTCACTTTTATGCCTTTTTAATATTTAATAAAAATATAGGTTACCTACACAGATTTAGATTACCACCATGATTATATTTTTAGTATTGCCATTTGACCAACAGTGGCGCCCTCCTATGTCTCCTACTCTTATTTGACAAACTGTATGTACCTATTCTTTTTTTAAGAATTTCGGTTCCATAATCGGAGTGCGAAAATGCAGGGACACGAAAATTCGATACAGTGTGATGCGATTCACATCGGAAATAGGAGGTATCTACAACATTTTCATTAAATGCTTTAAAGATAATTCAAAAAATTAACTTCAACAACAATGTAAATAATGTAATTGAAAATGTTTATTACACTTTGTTGGTATTTGTTACGAGTTGAAAAATTATGTTATTGAAGGATGTCTTCCAAATGATAAATGAATCCATAGTGTGGAGGGCATTAGTACTTACTTGCTTTTAATAATACATTTGAAGATGAGAGATTTAAATAAATGAAATATTTGCATTTTATGAAAATATTTTTACCATGCGATGTTTTCTACATCTATTTTCTACCTACTAATTTCGATTGTTTGTGATTTTCGTTATTCCTACGTGAAATTCATTGTGGGAAGTGTCGGATTTTCTACAGTGTCATTTTAGTAGCGAGCGGATGACGTCATCGGCACGCGTTGGAAGAGTTGCTCCCTCCGAGAATTTTCGTCGGAATTACCGGTAGTCCGATACGTGCCGTCCGTCCGGTGAGGATCAGTGAACGCGCTTGTATGACTTAATATACAATAATTTTAAAATCCGTTTGATGCGATCCGTCCGATGCGAAAGGTGTATGGTTACCTTATATTAATGTAACATTTTACTTAATAAACACATGTAATGGCAATGAACCTATGTGACTATGATCGCACGATAGATAGTTGTCAGACTACGCCAGCCTTCTGGTGGAAGGGCGCTATTGACCAGCCAGTGGCGTACCGCGCACGCGCGCCCCCGAGCCCTTAAAGCCCTTCCTACATGGCCCCGTGATCTACGAGCCGCAAGCATGTATGCCCGGCTGTAACATATACGCTATATGCGTATGTACACTATCACCGTTTAACGGCACACACATCGCCCTGGCGTATCTGATGTGTACTTCAGGATAAGCGTATTGTGTGATAAATCGTGGGAGTTTTTGACAGATACTAACTTTGTATTGATTATCTTGACAGTCGGAGATGTATTAGAATGCTAAAATTTCAGCGAAAATGTTACTCGATCCATCAATGTTACCATAATGTATGCTCCGAAGATATAAACTTCATGCTTGGTGAAAAATATAATAGTTTTTCTTATTTAAACAAACGTAATAATTATGTCTCTAATTTTAAAGGATTTAATTATCCATTCAGAATCAAAGAACTGATTTCATTGACCAGATATGAATAGCCTTCCATAAGTACATTGTATAGCCAACCTTCCACTACCTTGAGCAACAAACATTCCGCATTGGGGATGCTATAGTTGCACTGGCTCCAGATATTTGGAATTCGTGTGAATTAAAAAAGAACCATAATACTAAATTATTTTTACGTAGCTTTGTTTTTATTTTTTGTAGATTAGATTAAGATTTTTAATGTTGATGTATTTTTTATATTTTAGATAACATTTTTAGATTTAGATTATTAACGTTGGTATATTTTTAAATGTCAGCAGAAGACGTGGAAACTGATTTTCTCGTAATAAAGCTATTGTTCTTTGAACTAACTCAAAACACATGTTTTTAAACTGACAGTCAGACAGAAGACATGTTTTTTTAAATAAAAGAAATCCTTTGCAAGCTCGACGAAAAAGTTATTACATTGTGCACCGATTTTTAAAGAATCGGCTGTCGTAATAATAGTTTTCGAAAAGTTAGGTGTTGAGTTCAGGGTGAGAAGCCTGGCAAGTGCCCCCCCCCCCCCTTCTTCTCACCAACACCGCCAAACCCTCCGACGTGGGGGCTGCAGCGCGCCGCCACTGTGCAGGGATCGATAGCCCGCCGAGCCACCGACACATAGGAAATATGGATTTTCCGCTTAATCTCTCCGCTTGTAGCGATTTTTCCAGGAAACTTGGGGAAACTTCTGGGTTTGTGTTTCGAAAACCAAATCTTCTATGATAAGTAATAAGATTGCTACCGAAGCATTTTACGGCCGGCGACTAATTCGCTCACTTTTCAATTTATCTTTGGCGAATTGAACATTTTATTTTATTCAATTTTTATAAGAAAAACTCTCTTTTTATAACTTTTTAAGGTTATTCCCGTCAATGTAATATACCCAGTTCCGACCATTATCTTATCTGTGTCTTGTTCTCTTTCATATTTTCGTTTAGATTATTATTATTATCTTCTTCTTCAATGATTTTTTTTATGTTTGTTATGGAGTTGTTTTTATTTCGTCTAATACTTTTTATGGGCTTTCTACTTATACTACAGTTTTTTTTTACATGAGCTCCACATCTTTGGGGATGCTGTGTGGAGGGTTTTTTTAAGGAAAGGAAGGAGAGGAGAGTTCTGGGAAGGAAAAGTGTTTAAGGGGTGGGTAGGAATCTGGGGTTCAGTGTGTCTTGGTCATCCGCCTCCAAGACCTAGACAAACCTCACCCCATGAACCCGGGCACCCCTGCTAAATCACCAAACGTAGCGAACCACTTGGGGTGACCTATGGCAGAGGTGTTGGTTATCCAATAAAGGTTCCCGGGGCGGCGGTACCCATTCCCGCCTCCCAAATTGAAAATTGGGAGTTGAATTGCAATTGTACCAAAAATTGCACCCTTTAGGTAATGTTTCACAAAAAATATCATTATCTCAACTTATGCTATGTTGTTTTGAAGTCACAATCATTTCTGATTAAGTAATTAATTTTATTTATTATTTTTAATTGTAAAACTAACGTTTTTAAGACAAGAATTTTTTATGCATAGCACAAAGGGCTATTGCTTATAATAATAATTAATTTTATCTTTATTTCGTGGTAAAGATTATGAATCGTGCAAAATATTCCAAAACACTGTATTGGATGCACATTTTTATTCTTTTTTTATTTGTTATGCCAATATTATGCCCTTTTATCTAAATTCAACTGGTTCAAAATTAAAAAAAAAAATGTAAATTGTTAAGTGTTTGAATTTTTTATGTTTTTTTGTTTATATTTTTATATTTATATTTTTTATGTAAATTGCTATCCCCATACAGGCGTTACTCATCTAGTGAGATGGGCAACACTGTCGTGGTAAGTAAAAAGCTGTGTTAATAATGAGTTGAATATGGGAAGTTATTAATTATCGAATTTTTTGGTGAGGCATAGTTTAATATCACTCGTTTTTTCATGCTTACAAAAGATGATTTTGTTTTGATTTTATCGAATTTTCGTCGCTGTTGGTAATTTATGTGTATCTCATTAATGATATCAAATGTTCGTAAAAATAATGCAATTAAATAAAAATACAATTTTGTCAAAGATCGCCCACTTAAACATGATAATACAAGAAGTCATTATTATGTACGAAAATACTTAAAGGCCATGAAAAAATTACAAAATTATGTTTAGTGGATAATAAAAATATTAACGATTCAATGACCCTCTGGTTTCGGACATTAACGAATAATGAACTCCTTATTGAATGTTAAAATTATACGGTAAATAAAAACGGGAAGCTGTCCATTAAGAAAGTGAGCATTTCTACGTTTGAGAAATTTCCTCCGCGATTAGAAAGCGTTAAGGCAGGGACGTAGCAAAACCCCGGCCAATCTGAATTTCTCGTACCTTTCAATTTTCTGTAGTGTTAAGTATAAAAACATATTATTTGCAAAGAGTTGGCATATTGCTAAAAGTAAAGGGAGGCGGGTATGGGTACCGCCGCCCCGGGAACCATTTATTGGATAACCAACACCTCTGCCATAGGTAACCCCAAGTGGTTCGCTACGTTTGGTGACTTAGCAGGGGTGCCCGGATTCATGGGGTGAGGTTTGTCTAGGTCTGCCCACCTGCTGCATGGCGGACCGGTTCAAGGGAGACTGGTTGAGGGAGGCCTTTTGACCTTTCCAGCCGGACTCTCGACCCATCGCCGTGCACTGCAGTTGGAGGGATGGACTGATACGTCCGTCATTCCTGGACATACTGACCCCCAGATTCCTACCCACCCCTCATACCTTTTTCTTTCCTAGATCTTCCTATCCTTCCCTTCCTTAAAAAGACCCTCCACACAGCATCCCTTAAGATGACATAGGCCCTGAGGGAAATTATTTTCTTCAGGGCCTCTTGTGTGGGGCTAATTTAAAAAAAAATCCGAGGCAGCCTGTATGGTTCGATATAAAGGACTCTTCCATCAAAACCTTTGTTTCAACAATTCCTCCATTTTTCCAAAAAAGAAATTTCCTCACTTATCCGAATAAGAATTGGACATTGATCCGTTCCCTCCATAGAATCGTTCCATACAGAATTATATTATATTTGGTTCCCTCTAACCTTTTTAAAAATACTTATCTCCCCAGATTGTACTTTGTATGGTCTAGAAGTGATAACTTTAGATTACATATTTTTGGCTGTCCCTCTCTAAACAAATATCTTCTTTTCAATCAAGCCTTATCGAAAATTGCCTCCCCCCAATCTTCAATATAACTTTTAAATTTTCCAAATAAAAAATACATTAATTCACATTCCTTCTCTCCATAATTTGAAATGATGGCCAAATGTACACCCTTGAAGGATGAAAGCCAGAAAGGTTACAAAAACTATAAAGAAAAAATCTGAGTGCTGACTTGTTACATATTTCCGTCGTGATCTATTCATGATATTCATTTTACTATAAAATTTCAGCGACTCCTTTACTTATTTTAAACACTTAGCATCTTCTTGGCTTAATAGGTAGTGCCGAGAGCGTTTTTTAGATAAAAAAATTCTAATCATAATAATAAAAATAATATCATGTGTGTACTCGGCTCATGCTATTTTATCAGACGACGCTGTACGCATCGAGCGATTTTGGACGTGGCCTGAATCACCATATCGCTCGCCCTACAGTCCCATAGACATGTCACACGAATCGGATGATAATATGCATGGGGTCAGATCAATTAGGGAGCTGCCGTGGTCACGCGGCTATCCGATGTCAAGGTGACAGATCCCGTAAAAATACACTATATTCCGTGCTCTCCCACTCCTCTTCTAGCACACGCTAAATGGGGAGGAAGATTATAGCTTCGTGTGACACTAAAACATTTAATCTACATAGGCCACGCCCCAAAAACGCTTGATGTGTATAGCATCGTCTGACACAGACTTGATTAAGATACTGCAATTTCAAATATCCATGTCCACGTGCTGGTTAGAAATGTAGCGGGTTAAACTTTCATTATTTATTACGATTAATAATATCAAAAATATTTTGACCAAAAAAAAAATATATACAAGAAATAGTAGATGCAAATTTGAATACTTGCAAAAGAGCTAAAAGTAAATTTTTTTTACTACGGGATATTTTCCAAAAAATATGTTCTGTATATTTATAAAGGTTCTTAAAAATATGAGATTAATAAATTTAATTAATGATTGTGATAAAATTGTAGCAAAACATTGAATTTAAATTAACATAATCGTTGGCCTGGTTGATTTAAAAATATTTTTAACAAGTGGTCAACTTTGTCAGTACGCTACTGCATGAAAGTAAAATGATCCTTGAATAAGTCCCCCTCTTGGTAATGGGCAGTTGCGAGAGGCGTCTGTCTCTACTGGCGCCGCGGCGGCCGTCGCCATGACGACAGAGGCAAGGGGGGCGACGCCTAAAGCCCAAGGGGGTAGAGAATGGCGGGAAAGTGATAATTTTCTGGAATTTTACCGAAATATTGAGTGAAAGCTCGTGGAAGATTGCCTAGTTTTAGTTGATTGGATATAGATAATAGATTGGCGCTTCCGATGTTCCAATGAGAAATGATACGGGTATAAATATATATTATCTTCATATTTCTGTATCCTTTCCACATTTCAGTTGAATTGAATTCTTACATACGTAAACATTGAATTATCCATACAATGAGTATATTTTTTATAAACGTTGTATTATGCTCTTCTCATTTATTTGTGGAAAGGAATGATTATTATCATTGTATTATATTTTTTGCTGTAATTTAGTATTCAGGGTATTTCAGTTAATTGGTTTTCTGATATAGATGTGTTAGTTAATAGTTTTATATTTTAATTTCTCTGTTTCAGGAGAAAAAAATATTGATTAAAATCAAAATATGATGAGATATTATTTTATCTTTCAAATCACTTAAGTCACGTATACCTACATTATAATACTTAAGTGAAAACCTTTAAATCGTATAATTAATGTAACTTAGATATTGTGCTTCATTTTAATGTAAGCTGTTGGTCGCCAAAATAAAATAAATTTTGTAACTCGCGATCATTACGTCGATAACAATTTCTGTAGGCACTGAATATTCAGCAGAAAAATAACGACCTTTTTAGAAATACTTAAAGCTTAGCAAAAATTGTTAAAATTATTGGTACCTTTTGTGTGCCGCCGTTAGCCATAGGCATATGCATATAATTTCTCTGAATATAAGTAGCTATTATGGGGACATTACTTTAGGCGGATTATGTATAATTTTTACATAGATGTAAGACATTATCTGGTAAGACAATACAATTTATAAACAAAATTTAAAAAAATAATAATTTCCTTTTTCGTGTTTTTCATAACATTTTGTTTTTATTTTGAGAAACAGTTACATGAAATTCTTTGCTGAAATCCGTATATTTAAGTTTTTAGCGTTGGTCTTAATATAATAAAAAATACCAATACTAAAATACTTTTATCTCTAAGAGTTATATTTCTTAAAATGTATTTTTTTGTTTTCAAATGTCATCGTTTTCAGTCGTAGCGACGATAAAGCTGGAATACAGCGTCTATGCGCGTTTATGAATCACCTGTTGCTGTCCCGAAGCCAGCCGAAAGCGTATTGCGTCGGGAACGAGAATAAACGGCGTTTATGACGCTGTTAGTGTTTACGTGACCAGTTGACCGGCGTAGGTCGTCAATTTCGTGCGTCGCAATTTAAAACAAACAACAAACTATATGAGAATTAATGCGTATGTAGTTTACGTGGGTTTAACATCATTAGATTATTTTCTGTATACGTATTTACAAGCTTACTAACAATGTTTTATTTTTATAATACAAAACTGATAAACAACCTTTAACCATTCATAAATAGTTATTTATTAGTAAAACTTAAGACCTGTTTATTAATAAGGCTTTTAATGTTTATATCGCCAATGTTTTTTTTAATATGCTCTTCCTAATATTAGTTAAAGCTATTTCATTTTTTAATTAAAAAATACCCTTGTATTCTGAAATGCGTCAAAGGTTTTTTTTTTTTTTTCCTTTTTGTTTAATTTAATTATTTTATTTTATTAGGAACATTTGCAGGTTGATAAAATTACAAAAAAAAACCATTTTGGAATAAATAAAATTATAGATACCAGAAAAACCAAATAACCATACATAAAAGGTACAATTAGATTCAAACAAAGTGCCAGTTTTGTGACTTATATGGGGCGTACATTGATTACGTGAGCAGTTTTTCTTCCAATCTAGACCCCCCCCCCCCCCCCTCCCCCCTTGGTGAGATAAATTTGGGCCACTTCGTATATTCTTTTCAAGGAACGTGAGATTTTGCTGGACCCCCCCCCCCCTTTGCGCTCACGTAATTAATGTATACCCTCCTAGGAGATCAGAAAAAACAAAGTAAAAAAAAAATTTTGGAAAACACCAGATGTAAAGCCGAACAATATATATACGAGGTTTCCGGGAGTAAAGTGCATTAACTTCGTGAGGTGATTCTACATGATGGTAGGAGTAAAAAATATTTACAACTTTTTCCGAAATTCCAACATTTTTTTTCCCATACAAAAAGACGTACCTACTAAAAATCCTTAGTGTGGGGTACGATCTTACTTGCTGAGAGCCTGCCGGGTGCCCGACTCGATTGTGATTGGCCCGTATCGTAACAGCGGAAAATAATAAATCTGGCCGCACACGCCGGACTAATTTTATCTTTTTACCTCAAAACTACCCCTAAACGTTGGAATTTCGAAAAAGTTATTTATCTTTTTTACTTGTACTATCATATAGAATTACCTCCCGAAGTTAATGCACTTTACCCCCGGACACCCTGTATATACTTTTTTATTTATAAAAAGTGTACATTGAATTGAATTTTTAACAATGCTTCAAGTTATTTAGTAAAGAGTATAAATATTCAAAGGCTCTATTTACAATTTGTCAAGAAATTTGATTGAAAATTATAATAAATTTACTCACCCTATGATTGTCTCCAGGACGATCGCGCATCCTTCGAAGTCGGTCTTTTCCACCATAGCCATAATCTAAAAATATTAATATAATAATAAATATTAATAAACCGCAATCAGAAGGACACAGGTTCAAGTCCCGTTGGCGGCAATTATCTTTTCTCGGAAGATTTTTCAAAGTAAATGAGTGTTTCAGGCTGACAATTATTGCTTATAATAATTGTTACCCTTTGTGCTATGCATAAAAATCTTGTCTAAACGTTAGTTTATAAATTAAAAAATGATAATTAATATTTGGCAAGTTTAAGTATTTCCCCAATAAATGCAGACATAATTTTTCTCGACGCCACCTAGCGAGGGATTTAATACTAACAATGTCTCTCTCGCAAAAATAAAGTTGGTTGTTTTCAGGTGGAAAAAATATAATAAGCAGTAATTGTTGAATAAAACACTAGTATATATTGAATTATTTGGCGGGTATTTGATAAGCCGCCATAGCTCAGTGGTTAGAGCATCCGACCGGTAATCAGAAGGACACGGGTTCAAGTCCCGTTAGCGGCAAGCATGTTTTCTCGGAAGATTTTTCAATGTAAATGAGTGTTTCAGGCTGACAATTATTGCTAATAATAATTGTTACCCTTTGTGCTATGCATAAAAATCTTGTCTAAACGTTAGTTTATAAATAAAAAAATAATAATTAATAAAAATATTAAGGATTAAACAGGTACTGTTTATGTTTAAAAATTAGAAAAAATGAAGTTTTGACGACCAACGCAGTTGATGTGTAAGGCTCTCTACTAGCACTCCTATTTTTTTAATTTAACAATTTAGCTGATCTTCTACAAACCTACTCTTCGAGCTAAGCTTCTGTATATACTCGTATAAATAGCACAAAGCACATCTTATTCATTTCTTTTTGTATTTCGTAGAAAAATTATTATGTATCTTGAATCCACATTTATGTGTCTCACAAGTACAACTGGGATAGATAAATCATTTACCAAATTATGTACATATATTCACTACAATAAATTTGTATATTTAAAAATCTGTTACCTTCTTCTTCAATGATATATTACATTGATGGAAATAACCTTCAAAAGTTATAAAAGAGAGTTTTTTTCTTATGAAAAGAAATTAAAAAAATGTGTTCAATGGTATTCGGATTTATCCAAAGTATTTTTTTTATTACTTAAAAGTGTTTGTAAATTACATTGTTCATAATATTTTTAGGTAAGTCGAGATCTGCACTGATAATAATAATAAATTATTCACAATAATTATTATTGTGACGCGCCGGGAACTGTTTTGTACGGAGATAGCACCGGCTAGGCAAGCGTTAAACCTTGTAGCATTCCGATAGCAATGTCATAATAAATTTTGTTTTTTCAATATAATTTTCGTAAAAAATTATATTAGAATAATAAATAAGTTTTGTGCATGAAAAATGTCCATTAAATGGGTGTGTACTTATAACAAAAACAAAATTATAAATGTTTGTGAAATTCAAGCAAAATCAATACGTAATCATTTTGAAATTACTAACGCATGTGTGGATCGTTTATGAGACTGTCCAAAGATTGTAATATAATTTTAGAACTTTAATCAATATTTGGTCAATAATATGTAGCTGAACCTTGTGTAAGAGTAAGACCGATATTTAGCCCTATGAATAGCTCAAGAAGAGTAGTTCCGTAGTAGCTTAAAGGAAATGTGAGCATTGGCGCCGGCGTCTTGAAATTTGACACACTTTTCCTATCGGTAATTTATAAGTCAACTTTTTTTAACACGGAATATTACTTTTATGAAATATCAAAAATGAAACAAGAGGTCTATTGTATTTTTAATATTTTATTTCCAATCGTCAGGTCATGAAATGAGTTCAAAGAACTCGAAGGTCTGAAATTTCGAACGGAGCCGGGAAGTGTACATTACATTAAGAATGAAGTAATTGAACGGAATTAATTCGAATACACGAAACGTTCAGTATAATGTATCAACAATGAACCCACCTGTCGGGATGTGGTGCGTCTGCGAGAGGTAGTCCACGTCACGCGGCGCCTGCACGTGGTGATGGGCGGGGTAGGCGCTAGGCGGCGGACCGTACTCCTGGTAGCCACCGCCTCCACCCCCGTAGTGTCCTCCGCCCCCCCAGTAGGGCGGGTACTGGCCCGGGTAGTAGTAGTAGGGGGCCGCCCTGTACTCGGGGTAGTTGCAGCAATCCATCACGACGTAATGATCAATCGATAATCAGTCAGTTTGATGATCTACGCACATCTTGTTCAGTGTACATGTTCAATTTGCTCAAGTGCAAATTATCAATTTCAACAACTTTTAGGTTCGATTTTCTTTTTTCAATTATTTCAAGAACACTTCATTACGTCGCATCTGTTTCAAAATTCACTCAATATTGTTGTTGGCAAGTCATCGTCCTATCTTTAAATCCTCGTTCTATCCAAAAAAGCATTGTATTAGCTAGGTGATATTTTCTTTATTTGGAGACCAATAAAAAACTTTATTCTTGATTTTTCATTTAATAATCATTACAAGCTCACTTTTTAATTCTAATGAGACTTCCCCTAGGAATCAGGAATACTGAATTAAATGAACGTCATAAATATTATGATGTGTCGAATAAAATCAGTCTATCAATCAATCAGTTTCCCATTTTCGTGTTTTGATTTCAATTTATAAGAAGAACTTTATCTAAGTAAAAAGATTTTTATAGCTAACAATTTGCATATCACATAAAAAAAAACAATATGTATTTATATTATTTTTATTTTTGGAAAAAATTAATCTCAACTTGTAAAATTTAATCTTTGTAGAGAATACAAGCAACTCTCATACAAAAATTTGTCGTAGACAAATTAGAAAAAGTACGATTCTTTTACCTGATTTCGAATGAGAACTGCTTATCTCCCAAGATTAAATATATTTATTTAAGTTTCTATTTAATAACCGTTTTACGCGAAGAAAACTGAGTACATTGAACCTATTGTATTTTATTTGGATTTAAAAAAAGTTCTGTTTTAAATTATATTTGGGTAAAAATAATGAATGTGTGATTATTACATTGCACTTCGCTTTCAAACAAGGGCATTCAAATCGTACGTGTAACGGGTTCTGGTTGCCGATACTAAAACGAAGTTTCAACATTTTTAAAAAATTTATCATTTCTTTTGGTTATGGAAAACATACCCTAATTCATTTACGTAAGGAGTTATAGGGAAATACATTTTTAAAACGCTATTTTAATGGATTTTTTGGGTGAATATTCATCATGAATTATCTGCATTTAGGGGTTTCAAAACTGCATAAAATGATTTGATTTTGCTTGAGTGATAGTTCTGTAATTAAGTTTATTATTTTATGCACAATTGGAGCAGAACTTTTGTGTGAATGAGTTCTTGAATCTCTTATTCTCTCCCGCCCACACCTAGGAATTATATCCAGGTATCCAATGAAAACTTTTTGAAAGCTCTTATTCGGATGGTAGGTCTCATCATTGATGATAAAGTTTCAAGATTTTAATGAAACGATAAGGATTTCTTTCAAGATCATTAATTTATTTACATGGTTCATTAACCGATTATTTTCTTGAAAGATGATTTCGCTGTGAATATTCCTATTTGTCTGTTCGTATTCAAAATAACTGTTTTATAAAAATAAATTTGCCTTATAGGAAAAAGTATCTATTTTATCTATCCAACTCACAAAAATCATAATAATTTGTTTTGTACGAGTTTCGCTCCCAAAAAATAAATGTACTTATAAAATTACCCCGACATCCAAAAACATCTAGAGATTTAAAATAAAACATAGGTATTTAAAAAATATTTATTTTCCGAATGTTAAATGAACCTTTAAAACTCAGAAAGTTATGAAATCAGGTTAATGCTATGATAACTACTCCACCTTCCTCTTCCCCACCTCCTCTCCATCCCTACAGTCTTCAGCCTCACAACATACCCCAATTAGGGATGCCAGGTAGTCACTGGCTCCAGATGGTTGGGAACAGTTGGGTCTCTTGTGCGGTATTCACAAAAAAATCTCTTCAATCAAAATAATGTAATGATCGGTCGATAATCATAAACAAATAAAGAAATTTACTTCCTGTTTTTTTTAAACTGTTCCTGATAATTTCAAACCGACAAAATAAAATATCGCGATGAAAAATTGAGAAGGATATCGGCGGGAAAATAAAATCGTTACTATGATGCAGCAAAGATAGGGGGCGGGGCGAGCATATAAACAACACATTATCACAATAACTCCATGAAATACGCATGGACTTGTCCTGTATATTTCTGCATTAAATCATATATATATATATATATATCTTAATTTGGGCATTGTATTACTAGGGGTATATTTAAATATTTTCCATGACAACTAATCCTAACTAGCATAAAAAAATAATACGTAAATATTGTTTGTATTTCTTGTCAATTGAATGGAATTGAGATGCCTTAATTGGCTAGAACATCGAGGAAACTAGGGGTTTGTATTAAATGATTGCTAGAATGGAGGGCTCATTTTACTTGATTTAATTCTTCACTGTATTTAAAGATCGCGAAACCCGCGGCGCTCGCGGTACAAGCCACCGCCCTGACTGACAGTACTCATGGGCGGGAAGTCGCGAGTGGACTGGGCGGTAAATCCCATCTGCCGGCTTTTCTCTACGGCTACAGCCTACGCTCCTACACTTGTACAGTCTTTGGGGCTATTGATGGAGTGCGGCGGGAGGGGGCGGTGTGCGCGCGCCGCCCCTATCGACCGAGCGCCAAATTCAAAAAAGAGGGAGAGACGCGATAAGTGGAAACTTAGCGCGGGAGAACGCTGAAGTTGTCTGAAATTCCGATAATTTGCTGTCGTGGCAGATTTTTTTCACAATATTAGCAGTGCTAAAGACACGAAACCGACATTGAATACTATAAAAACATAAATAATATAATCTTATCATTTACCAACCATTATAGACTACAATCTTTTCCACGTGTTTATTCAAATTAATTCTGATTAATGCTAGTTTATACACTACAATAATTATTGTAATAATAAGAATAGTTTCAAAATCGATAATGATGGGTTTGTTTTCAGTTGGAAGCTAACTTGTATGGGAATTTTCGGATATACAGCGTGAACTAAATACTAAAAGTTAATCGATAGGAAACTCTAGATAACATCGGAGGACGTATAGCAAGTGATGTATTTTTTCGTTATATTGATTTTATTATCACGAAGGTTGCACAAATGAGAGCATTTATTCTTTGGCTAAATAGAGCACTGGAATAGTTCTCTCCGCCATAGTAAATGACAATTAAAATATCACATAATATAAAAGAATTATACTCTCTGTAAGTCTTCGTGTTTCACTTTTCACTACAATACAACCATATAAAACTAACAATCTATACTTGCTTGTTCCTGTATTTAAAATAACAGTGTCTTGAAACGTTCATGTTCCACTTTTCGCAATAATATTTACATCGTACTAATCATTATAGCATAGCATTTTTAGTTTTATTCCCCACAAAAGGGCAGTGCCTTAGCCTTATGTTAAAAATTAAGGTTAAGAAGTTAAATTATCTTAAGAAATAATGAATTTTAAAAAAATAAGATCAACTATCAAACATTGATAGGAATGAAAAAAATATATGTTATTTTTTATAGATTTACTAATAAAATTAGATTACTTCGATAAATAAAATTAAAATACCTATTTTTAAAGCGAAATGCTAATATACCAAAGTTACGATTTGAGATTTTCATGGCCAAAAGTATTATCATGATTTATTTTACTTATTTAGCCATCGCTTTGGACAGCATTACAGTGACCATCATGAGGGCAGATGGAAACACTGCATAGTATCCCAAAAATAAATTATGATGATATTCCAAAGATTTCTTATTCATTCCTTTTGTGATTATTATCATCCAGCCTGTTGTTTAAAATGTGAATTTTATCAAGTGAGGTAATGATAAACCTACATAGGATATGGGTATATATACAGGGAGACAGGACCATAGAATATTAGCGTGTCTAGATCCTGTTGCAGGCGACAGTGCGCACGTCTTCCCTGTGAAGTGAGACGGTATCGCCAGAAGGTTGTGTCTAAAGGGTCCTGTGGGTTGGGGTGTGGGTGGGGGTTTAGAAGAAGGGGGGTTAAGGGGGCGTAAAGTGGGAGCCTTCTCGCCTTCCCCCGGACCGTCTGCAGCACTTCAGGAGGACTGGTTCCTGAAACACTTGTGAAGGAATCAATTAACCGCGAAGGACTGAACGCCCACTGAAAAGTTTTTATAAGTTGAAACGTTAAAGCGCTCGGACTTCATTTTGTGTGAAATATCATTCAGGTAATTTATTCAACAGATACATACCTACTTTTAAATATATATTTGGCGGGGAAGAACTTTCAAAGATGATCTCTTTGAAAGTTTTCATGATACCAAAAAGTTGCCAAATTTTAAAATTATTTTGTAAAGTAGGTAGTTACCTCGTAAATGAATATTTTGTATTGTCAGATTGTTAGAACGTTTTATTAGCGCTCTATAAACAAACACGTTACTAATAATCTTTTGCATTTAAAAAATATATATTAGATTAGATTTTGAATCAAGACAAGATTTTGAAAGAAGCTATGTAGGAGGGTTTTTGAATTTATTTTTTGAATATTTTTTTTTTATCTGGAAATTGATGTTTTTGGTTTACATCGTGCTTATTGATTATTCGTCTCCATCTTGTTTTGTTTGATTTTTTTAATGTTTCACACTTATTGCTTCATGTTCTAATTAGCATTGCAGCTGCCAACCACAAGTTCCCGCATATCGAACTGTCACTTGTGATAAAAACTCGGGTGAGTTATGTCTTGCGGCGCGCATCGACGTGGGGTCGCGGGCCACCCTTCGCAACCCCTGAGCCGGAGCGCCACCCTAATCATCCCCCGGCCCCGTCCCTTCACACAGTCGGTGCATCGATCGACCTACTTAGACACGACCTCACGCTGCAAACGTTTCAGCAGCACGGGAAGACGAGGAGCGGATCTGCGCTTTGCGGGACACGCACACATCATCTTCGGGGCTGCTTGCTCGCGGCGAAGGGGATGTCTGGGTAAGACTGGACCCCTTTGCAGGGTTGGGTCAGGTATACGTAGACGAAACGTACTAAGTGTATCTCTGATTTAAGCGTGTAGCTACACTAGAATGGATAATTCCTAGAATTGTGATCTAAACCGATATGAAAAAATACGCTAGGGGACTCCTAGGCTCCAGCAGACTAATGAAATTGATTTTCAGTACAGGAAAGAATTTCGTCGACAGTTTCACCAGCAATGAAAGAAATGCATATTTTAACTTACTCCTGGCACACGAACACGCCCAAAACTCTTCTACTGGTTAATCTCTTCGGTAGACCTTTGTATCCTTAAACCGACATGTTCACCTATTCTTGGACAATCTTTCAGAAAAACTGAGAAAAGGTATTTCATTTGCAAGATATTTTTTCAGAAGGTTTTCAATTGTTTTTGTGTTAAATTCGCAGAACTCCATTTAATTCTTTAAAATTTAATTAAAATAAATTTAATAATTTTATTATTAAGTTCTTTGCAGAACTTAACTTAATAATAAGATTATTAAATTTAATTTAAAAAAAAAAAAATTTCAAAGTTTTCACAGTATAATAATGGATCGAAAACGGCGACAAGCAATAATCAATCTACACCCGTATTAACCAACCAATGTATCTAGCACGGTCGATCGATAAAGGTTTTGTCGATAATGTCGGTACCTTGTCGTCGTTTCTGAGCGAGCACGACTGCAGAAAAACAACAGTTCGAAAAAATTAAGAACGCATAGTCGTTGTTAACTGTTGTTTTTTTCTTTAACGATCTGCAGTCATAATCAGGAATGATGACAAATTACTGACATTAATAATAATACCTTTATAAATCCACCATGCTAGATCCCGCTGAAGTTCATACGTACGTAAAATAAAAAAAAGATGTTTTTTCGAGTATTAGCTATTCTTTGAAATACAAATTATAAAACAAATCACAAAAATGTTTTTAAAAATTTACAAGCTATGTGATGATAATATGCAGTCTGTAGCGAACATGCAGTGAGGAACACCCTCGCAAAGTTTAAAAAGTTGAACAGAGTAATCGGACGAGATGCCAAAAGGATAAGCTGAAAACGCTTCGGGATGCGTTGACTCTATATTATTGAAAACTTTCAAACAGATGGTTCTTTGGGTTTTATTATTTCATCAGAAGCGTTCTAATCTTATACGTCCATTTTTCGTTTTTTCCTTCCCTTGTCATCCTTTTTTATTTTTTTTACGGTGCTTAATTTATTGTTTGTATAACAGGGTGATACTTCTGATATTCTGAGTGGGATACCTCCCTCCTCTGAACTTCCCTAGATGATAATGAGTGTGCCAGATAGTAAGACCCCTGGTACCCACAGATTGCACATGTACACATGGATATATCTGTTAAATTAAGTTATTATCTACTACCAAAGTTATTTCGACTGTTGTTGGAAGATGGATCAAATCCACCAAATAAGAGATACAAACATTGCAAAAAATAAGTTCCACTTAGTTTTTTAAAATGAAAAGATAAGTGCCTACAGACACTCAGTGGCGTAGCTAGCATGGGTGGCACCCGGGGCGGATGTCACCCCCCGGGGCGTGGTGTCACCCCCCCCCCCCCCCTATTAAAGTTGACTAAAAAAAAATTCAAAACGCAAATTTCGACTTCATTATATTGGTCCATCCTGGGGTGGGGGGGGGGGGTAGAGAAATACAGATTTATCCACAAATCTACGATATGTTCGCCTATAAAAAAGATCTAAACTCAAAATTCGGGGCACCCTACGGGAAACATAATAACAGATCGTGTTCATGTATACAATACTTTGGTGACAATATCCTTCGTAATTTTTTTCCACGGTCGAGTGTCACCCCCCTGTCGGGTGGCACCCGGGGCGGTCCGCCCCCACCACCCCCCCCCTCGCTACGCTACTGCAGACACTATCGAACAGAATGTATCCAGAAAGAAAAGGTGGATTTAAACAACGTATATTTTGTTGGTATAAAAATCATTAACAACGTTATGATTTTTATACCACGGAAATTTCATGAAAAGTGCCACAAGCTACCTAAAACGCTATCTGTACCCGTTGTAGAGACCTGACACAGTCTTCTGATAGTTAAACAATTCTGCGAAATAGCTTGTTTACAAAATTGAATGACTTGCAGGTTTTTTTCATTTGTTTGTATACAATAATATGTTGATGGCATTGAATCATTTCGTATTTTAGAACTTTGTTAATTTCAAGATATCAGGATACGGATAAAAGTCTTGGTTCATCGAATTGATCAGTTGGTTCCGGCGGGAAAGTCGGCCCGCTTCCCGCGCTTTCAATACTCCTCGTGTGCCAAGTGCCAAGCAACCGAGATAGCGAACCGCATTGATTTCTGCGATACTGTATGGCCGTCCTTGTCCCCCCCGCGCGCCCCCCACCCGGAGGGAAAGAGGAGGCGAGAGGACGATCGATGACGTCGCACTAGGATAAAGTAGAGTCCCATGACGTCACCGTATCGGAGTCAGTTTCCCCACAGGGTAATGAGAATGTATGAGGAAAGAGAGGTGGTGTTGGCGCGGCGTCTTAAACAACCCCTTTCGAGTAACTCAATCTTATACAGGCATCCCAACAAAAAGCTTCAAACTCTCCTTACTACTCCTTTCCCCGTTTTGTATATATTCCTTTCCTTTTTCCG
Source organism: Limnephilus marmoratus (assembly GCA_917880885.1). Taxonomy (NCBI): domain Eukaryota; kingdom Metazoa; phylum Arthropoda; class Insecta; order Trichoptera; family Limnephilidae; genus Limnephilus; species Limnephilus marmoratus. Next base: position 43,868,960 of record OU862908.1, read on the forward strand.
AGTTTTCTGACTTGCTTTCCTTTCAGCTTGCTCCGTGTAGCCGAAACATAAGCTTGTTCCAGACGGTGCGATCAATAGATTTGCCACTACTTAAACAGATTGAATTTCGTACCTGGCATTTAGGATAGCAGGGAGCATTTGCGTCGCTCCTTTTATTGACTTGGCGTGTTCCGGGAAGTAGCACGTATGGATCGTAGCTGCGACGAAATGTAGGCTCATAATATAATACGTCAAATGTTTCAAAGGTCAATTCATGTCAAGGATGCGATGTTAAAAAATAACTTTATTACGCTGAACAAAATAGATATTATTCTCTTGAAGCAGGTATTGGAAAATGGTTTTATGAAATGCTTTTGAAAAAGATTCCATTAATGTTGATTTCATAGACTGTTTATATTTTCCTCTTGTAAAAAATAACACCCAGTTTTTTTTAACTGAATTGACAAATAATTGGATGACTGCCACAAAAATATATTTTTATTGTATTTTGAAATACAGTTCAAATATACAGTTTAAATACAGTTCTTATAAATGTAATGAACCATCTCAAAATCAACATTTAAACAAATTTGAAACTCATTGTAAAATGGAGCAAAAACACTAAAGTGGTGAAGTCCAGCTTCATGAATTTAGTACACCTTTATCAGTCAAATTTTTTTTGGAAACGTAATTTAAGAATATTAATATTGTAGTACAGCCTCCACAGGTTTACGTCTATATTCGAAAAAAAAACCTATTTTACAAACAAATGTACCGGATTAATTGTTATTATTTCAATTTTATAAATTTATAATTTTTATTTTATTTGGCAGGTCTCTCAAATTAAAAGTTTTCCGTCCTTTCTTATGGATTAATTATAATAAACACACAAAGCTCAATAAAGTAATTATTGTGTACTTTCAGTGTGAACATTGATTGTTATGACTTTCAATCTAGATTATGCTTTAATTCAAGCAGTAAATTATATGAACACCTACTTTGCAAGTACCGCCATAACTGGTAATTACTTGCTGCGGGTAAATACAAACTAATAGCGTAGTAAAAGTCTTTCATTCAGCATTTATTGTATAGCAACTCTTTCATGAAACATCACCCATATTATACGCGTTCGCTAGACAACTGCGGTCATGTCATTCATTTATTATGAAAATATCATATTTACATGATAACACTTTAATTGTCGGTATTGTCAGATCCATATAATATTCTATCAAAGGTTTCGCTAATTCAGCCTGGCTCAAAGTATTACCAATAATTCATTGTTTAGAAAAGCCAACGACTTTATTGACTATGATCCTGCCGTATGAGGCTCTCTTTCTAATACGTGCGTCGCTTTCGGAAAGAGGGAGAGTTTACAACGGAGTTATCATTGGTATGCATTTGGTTCCAGTAGGTGACGGAATGAGGCTAATCTTTCTTGTTAAAGGTTCATTGGGTTTTGATACAAATTATTGCTTTTCTCCAAATGGTGACGTAAAAAAGTACAGTACGCTTTTTGTCAATCACAAATAGAATACGGGATAACTGGATGGGGCTCTGCATTGAGCGCTCATACAGAGTGGCTCAACGTAACCCAAAAAGGAGCAGTAAAGATAATATTAAAAATTCCGGTCAGATCTCCGAGAGAAGAAATATTTTTAAATTTTCAGGATTACAAAGTACAGAAACTTTATTAAAAAATATTTTATTTAAACCAAAAAAAACTATTTGAATACACTGGTTACTCTCCCACTTTGAACACATCTTTTGGACAGAGAAATATTAAATTCTGTGCTGCGAAACTATTCAATGGTTTACCAAATCAAACAAAAAAATAACTGTAATTAATATATTTAAAAAAAAAGGAAAAATGCGGCTGAGAGAACAAAGTGATCAACTTACAAGCATTATGAAACTAAATAGAAAAGTTTAAAAAACTACAGGCCGCCTCAGAACAGAAAACCATATTGAAAAAATTGAATTTATACTTATATTATACTTAATACGTAGGTATATCATGTACAAACTTTGATTCATAACTATTTTTTGTTTTAAAGTTTGGAAGATGTTGTGGTCAATGCTTTGAGACCAGGAAAAGCTTTGGGTGACTTATGTTGGTAATTCGCTTACTGATGAGATTTGAATATTGTAACGAATGACGGTATATAGCGTCGATTATGACGATATGGTAATTTGAGAGCGACCCAGATTTTAGGCCAAATGGCGCCTGGATCAGTTTGAATATTGGCGCCTTATATATGTATAATAGCTCTTTCTCTTTGCTGTGAACGGATTTGTCTTGATCTTTTAGTGACTTTCAAGTGTTACGCATTTTTAATTTAACAAAAAGGAGACGATGTATTATGAAAATTGTTCCATAAAAGGAATTCTTCACTCGCCATTACACAGGGTCATCCCTTATATTGCGGGCGAAATAATACACAAAAGTATGAGAAACATTTTTATCCAAAAAAATTTGCATGAATAAAATAGAATAAAAAATAATAATAATGAATTAAAATAAATTTACGAAGGATATTGTTTTACGAGTATTAATTTTTATTTTATGCAATAAAACACATATAAACTTGTTGTAGACCACTTTTATTTTATAAACCCTCTACCGGTTTCAGAAGCACCCTTCCTTCGTCAGGAGAATATTATAACTAGTTATATTCAGTTATATTCATAACTATTCAGTTATAATATTCTCCTGACGAAGGAAGGGTGCTTCTGAAACCGGTAGAGTGTTTATAAAATAAAAATGGTCTACAACAAATTTATGTGTTTTTTTGTAAATTGTGGCGAGCCACAAAGTTAATGCTTTTTACAAATATGTTTTATTTTCTGGATTATTTTTTAGCATGTTGAATAAATCAAAATTTATTCAAAAAAATCTTTTACGGAATAAAACAGTTTTGACTTCCAAATTGATCATTTGAAAATTAATCTAAATTACGCAAATGAAAACGTGGAATTTCATCACCGATATATTGAGCAAAGCTGGAAAAACTTCTTTGTAATAAGTTATTATTTACATTTTTATGTGAATACCAAAATGCTCCTAACCATCTGGAGCCAGAGCGTGAGACTATGGCATCCCAATTAGGATATGTTGTGAGTCTGAAGGTAAGTGGGAAGGAGAAGGAGATGGAGAGGAGGATTGTAAAGTATGTTTAATGAAATAATTGTGAAACACAAATTTATCTTGCACACGCCGGAATTTGATCCCGCGACCTCCGCATTCATAATAAAGACACATAGACCACGGTAGCCTTCAATAATAGCTATTATTATTGCCTGTATTATTTACTTTTCCATTCTGTTCCTTCAAGTTTACATCATAACTTCTTTCTATTGCGTTAGTTTGTGAAATGTTGACGCCACGTTTTGGGTAACTGCGCGTTTGTTTCGGCTCGCTGGGAAACTCATTGATTTTTCAAATTCAACAGGTGGCTCCAAAGTCGTCTCCCCTTTCTAAACAACACGCCTGGAGAATTCCAGTCACATCATGTAATACATTGTAAACAATATAGCTATTATCCACATAATGCCCAATGCGTCCAGTTACTGAACTTATCTTTCAAGGTAATTAACAAATAGCGGTAATTAGAAAACTGTGTTAAAACTAATATTTTTGTTTTACTTACTAGGTAGGTACATTATTAAGGATTTGAGTAAATATTTACTTCCTCGCTATAAAGTAAAAAAATACTTTTTGGGCTCTGACATCGGGAAATTTTCCAGCATCAGGAATTTTAAGGTAAACACAGCTATTTTCAAGACGCACAAATTATTCCATCATTAGTTATGGAGCTTTGAAATATCCTCCTAACTGTTGAAAAAAAGTCAAAAATACACCGTGTCCGGAAATACGTAGTACGTGCGGGAAACTAGTGCACTGTCCTAGTTGGACAGTCAAAGCTTCCTTAAACTGAAAATGCATTTTTTAAAGAAATAAATAAAAACACATTACATAGAGAACTCAGACAAACTATATTTTTTCGATCTGAGCATTTCGTATTTTTTTTAATCTTTTATCAATTTTTCCGGCACCTAAAGTTAAAAAAATCTTTTGACACGAGGTTTTAAAAGACATTAAACAGTATTTGTAAATATTTTTTTTTTATATTTGGCATGTAAGAGAAATAAAAAAAAAAGGAAAATTAAATGAGATTTCAAATGGGAGATAGAAATGACTATTTTTTCTCAGATTTGTCTCTAAATTCGGACTTTTATTTACTCAAAAACAAAATTTAAAAAATACATATACTGCATATACAATTTGGGAGGCGGGAATGGGTACCGCCGCCCCGGGAACCTTTATTGGATAACCAACACCTCTGCCTCAGGTCACCCCAAGTGGTTTCCTATGTTTGGTGATTTAGCAGGGGTGCCCGGGTCCATGGGGTGACGTTTGTCTAGGTCTTGGAGGCGGATGACCTGGACACACTGAACCTCATATTCCTACCAACCCCTTAAATTCTTTTCCTTTCCAGAATCTCCTCTCCTTCCTTTCCTTTAAAAAAACCCTCCACATAGCATCCCCAAAGCTGACATAGGCCCTGAGGGAAATTATTTTCCTCTGGGCCTCCTGTGTGGAGCTCATGTAAAAAAAACCGACTCCCAATGTGATGCATAGTCACCAATTTCCCCTTTGTACTACGAGTTTCCGGACACCATGTATAATTGTTCAAATTTGAAAGAAGTAGTGCCTACCTAACTACTTATGAACGTAATAATTTTTTTTTGCGTATGCACAGTGGAGGTTATCCACCTCTTACCCGCCCTGGTATAAGTAACTGATGGTTACTCCTTCAAGGCTCTCGCAAGATTCTAATTTTTTTTTATTAAACGAAGCTACATTTATTTATTTTGAACGAATCTAGACCTCCAGTGTCCTTGCATACGTTGTGAGTAAGCAGTATGCAAGTGCTTAACAGGAAAAACAAAATGCAAAAAATGGGTTAGTAAGACAAAGATAAATTAAACAGGGCAAAAGAAAAACTCATTTATGAGACTCCATGAGGCGGCATCTGTAAAAACCTGCAAGCACCTGTATAAAATAGAGAACATAAGTAATACAATAAATCTCAAATCAATTTATTGCGTATGCACAATAATTTTTTGTGTCATGATTACTTCATTTTTGCAATGTATTTCCTGACCAAAAGTAAGAGTTATTTATTCAGGTCCCATCCGCAGCCCTCCACAATGCACCATTATTAAACCTTATCAAGCCCACAATAAGGTGTTATGAACAGTAGGCTTTTTATCTGCATGATAATAATATTATAGGTTCAGGTAGAGGAGTGCCATTAGCCGGGGGCAATCGATACGCCCATGGCTGGGCCGTAGGTGGGTACCGCGAGTACCTACTGGGCCGAGGTATAGTCTGTCAACAAATAGTAGACAAAAAAGCAGGGCGCTGAGATCGTTTAAACGGTTTTAAATGGCAACACCAAAATGTACGAAGGGAAAAAACGGCCGAGGGAAAAAAAATACTTAAAACAAGCACTTTTTTATTTTTTATATTAGTTCCACACAGAAAAATTCCTCAAAATTATGTCATATTTGGGGATGCTGTGTGGAGGGTATTTTAAGTTAATAGGAGAGGAAGATATTGGTAAGAAACCTGTGTGAGGGGTGGGTTGGAATCCGGGAGTCAATGTGGTAAAAAGAGAGGGAAAAACCCATTCCTCCCACTGCAGTGCAAGTCGATGGGTCGAGAGAGTCCGGTTGGAGAGGTTTAGGTTAGTTCTCCCTCAATCAGTCTCTCCCGATCTGACCCGCCGTTCATTAGGTGGGCAAACCCATTCGCCGTCAAGACCTAACATACCTCAACCCGTGAACCTAAATCACCAAGCGTAGCGAACCGCTTGGAGTAACCTACGGTAGGAGTGTTGGTGATCCAATAAATGGTTCCCGTCATTACCGTCTCCCAAACTGAAAATGGTTCAACTACGATAGGTAGAACTAAATATTTTTTCACGTCGATATCATACGGTGTTCAGAAATTTGTGATAAAAAATCACGGGACAGTGTGAATTCTTGATTCTTGACAAATCAATTCCAGTATGTTAAATAATTAATAATATTTTATAGAGAGGTACCTAGTTTACCGCTTGTCTTAATTTTTCATACAACTGGTTCCAATTGTGATAATGATACATAAATTCAAAACAAATTCATGAACCAGATTTTACGCAGGACTAACCGAATAACGCACAACCAAATTAGATTTTTTGATAATTCCTGAAAGTTGATAATTGAACAACGTATTCTAAGGAAATTTAATTGTCGAACTTGTCGTGTTTTGAAACTTAGCAAAATAATTACGTGGAAATTTTATTATTTATTTTTTTTATTTAAAAAAAGAAATACAAACATTTCCCGGTTACGAATAACCTGACAATATTTGAAAATCTCCTACTACCGTCATATAAGGCGGAAAATGTTGGTTGAGTCGTGATGGAGGACTTAGCCTGCCGAGGAATAGATCACGGGACGCCTAGATGGGACGCAAACGCGATGTCAACTCACGTTCAGTCAACCACTCAGATTCGAAAGTCAAACATTGGAATGTAATGTATTTTTTTCTGAAATCTGTGTTGATTTTGTAATGAAAAAAATTAGTTCCATATTATTGATTTTCTACAATATTTTAACAGACTGTACGCCTGTGTACTGAGGGCCTCTCCCCTTTTTCTCGCACGTGGGAACGCCAATGCCGCATGCCGACCGTCTGCGCACACGTGTGTGTGTTCACATGTTTGGAGTTTTACACGTGTAGATACGTGTAGGGATATTGCCAATTTTTCCAATGGGTGTGCTCGATTCAATTCTCTTGCTCTTATTATGCAGCAGGCGAGGCCCGGGACCCAAATTAAATAAAGTCAATATTGTTATGGAAAATTTTGATATTATTGGTTGATATAAACTATAAAAGATCTTAATATAAAACCAGGGGCTGAAAATTTCTTAGCCGTTAGTACCTTCGATATTATTCTAGAGTGGTAGATGATCTTAGTATTACCCTGGAAAATCCCCACCATTTAGAATCGATACGTTATTTCAAATGGTTTTAATCATATTTAATAACCAAACCTGGATAGCCTGGATTTACCCAGCCTTTCTCTTTAGCTACATCAAACCCTAGGTGGGATTGTTATATAAAGTGGGCCATAAACATTTGCACTTTTGAAATAATCATGAAAAAAATACAGATTGTATTTGAATAAATGATTATTGATAAAAACAAAAATATCCTGGAAAATCATTTCGTAAAAATAATTTCGTCAAGATGGCCGCCATCTCGCCGCTGGCATTACTGAAATCAGGTCCTGAGATTTTTGAAAACTTTTCGACACAAATCTCGGGATATGTTGACCATTTCTTGATGAATATTTTCCTTTAATTGGAGTATAGTCGCTGTTTTATTTACGTAGACTCGACTTGTAAGATAAAATATATATACACAAATATATCCCATAAAAAGTAGTTTGCATCATTGTTTTGTAAAACAGAATAGAATTATTGTTGAACAGAAAAGAACTAATTCATTTTTCTGATAAAAATGTTTTACCCAGAAAGCGCGTAGCTCTCCCGTAACGCGATCCATTGTGACTAAATTTCCAAGTAGTGAGGAACCACGCATAAGCGACCCCGCTCTCCTCCCCCATTCGGAATCCCCGCCAGCACGATTACAAAAGTGCAAATGTTATGGCCCTAGCTTCGTAGCAGTTTTTTCAAAAATCTTTCAAAAGAAGATATAGATGCATATTTTTTTCCTAACAACTTTTCCTATGTTCATTTATAGGTATCTATACATTGGAAGTATTTCCGTGTTATGAACATCAAAATATAGTCGTTGTGGGTATTTTTCGACAGGAAAAGTTTTAAGTGCACAGGTCAAGTTTTTTTGTTCACCGGAATCCAGAATCCATTAGTTATCCGGGTGGAAGATTGTTTGATAGATTCCGGATGCCTCTTGTTATACTTTACAAAGGCCTTAAAACATTCAATATGGTACCGGCAAAATTTTAAAGAAACAAACCAATCTATTGTAGTATCTATCTTTCGTTGATAAACAATGCTAGATTCAAATAAAATTTATAATCTATCTTTTCGATAATATGTAATTGGTAGATTTTTTTGCCAACCAACAGCTACCACCAGTAGGGTCAATTTGTTCGTGTTGAATAGATCCCATTTTCTCATATAAATCGTTGTGCCTCCCTTACTATCAGAGTGACAAATATGACCTTAACGGTGTTAGAAAGAGAAAACACTCCGTGTATATTCGAATCTAGAAGTTAACCACAAAATAATTAAAAACCAAAGGTTCCGACCGGAATTAGAAAAAAAATTTACATTGTGAACTTTATGATTTTTTTATGAAACATCAAAGAAAGTGAGGTGACCATAATTTTATGTATCTAATACTAGGGTCAGTCAAAAAGTAATATCTCCGATTTTTTTCTCGTTTAATTGTTAAGAAATAAAAAATGCAATTACATGGGTTGAGAACCACACTATTGAGGATTAATTTGTTCATTTTCAATATAATTTCTGTCCATTTCCACATCTTAGGTCCATCTTTTAACAAGGGCATGTATGACAGTATCGGAAAAAGCACGGTCACATCCTGAACACTATCGCCATAACTTTCCCCGCCGATCACACAGTTTTGATTTTTTTTCCTTGGTGAGTTTGTGTGATGCCATTCCATCGACTGCCTCTTTGATTCAGGTTCAAAAAAATGAACCTGTATTTCGTCTTCGGTACTCCGGTCACAATTTTTTGCAGAAACTAAGCGCTGCAAGTGTTGTGAGGCTATTGTTTTTCTAGTTTCTTTATTCTGGCCGGTTAACTTTCTTGGTACCTACCTTGCACCAACTTTTGTTAAATAATCAGTTGTCGAATAATCGTCATCACACTGCCTTTTGAGGGAGAGAATGCGACATCTGTAGTTATCTGGGGTCACCACAAATGATGTCATCTTGGGTGCAGTCACTGCAATTAACGGCCGGCGCCGCTCCGTTTTTCGTCAGCCAGCGGTGTTTGTCCTTCAGCTTCGTTACAACGACAAACCCATCATGTAGTAGTGCTGACATCCACTGTTGATACATGGTACACGTTTTTCAGTCTTTCATGAATGCGAATGGGTGTTTCACCTTCTACAGTCAAGAACCAATCACATAACGCTGTCTAATACGAGCATCGATGTCGGCCATTTTGCAAGCGATTGCAGTGCTGCCACCTGTTGACGCAAAAAGTTACTACTGCCGCAGTTTGTAGAAGGTTTGAGGAATAGCACCAAATTCAAAATTTTCACCTAACTAACTTTATTTAAGTAGAATAAAATAGGAGGCATTACTTTTTGACTGACCCTCGTACATTTGTCTAAAAGATTCGTTTTTTTTAAACGACTTCAAAAAGGAGGAGGTTCTCAATTCGACTGTATTTTTTTTTTATTTTTTTTTTTTATGTTTGTTACCTCAGAACTTTCGACAGGGTGAACCGAAGTTGATGATTCTTTTTTTATTTGAAAGCTGGTGCTTTCCGTGGGGTCCCATTTTAATTTGGTCTGGTTCTGACAATGGCATCCATGAGAAAACTATAATATTCTTAAATTTGCAAAGTATGTGCGCGACAAATGGACGAATAACTCAATATCACGCCAACCGATTTCGAAGATTCTTTTTTTATTGGAATGGATGTACTTCAAGGGTAGTTTGACGAGAGTTTGGTTAGGTTCTGATTATGGGATCCATGACAAGGTAACGGATCTCTTCAATTCTTAGGAGCAAATTAACGATACTCGGGCGAATCTTTTATAGGCTGATGCGTTTTTAGATTTTCACGGCCAAAAGTATTTTCGTACAGCGTTGCAGTGACCATCGTCAGGGCAGATCCGGTAGATATAGGCTATCCGGATCTTTGAGTCACCTACCGTAACGTCTTTATGGTCAAGTAATGTCTGTCTCATAGGAGTAGCACGTTTAGTAGGTCTACTGATATTCAGACAAATTAGTTAGTGTACATCAGATTCACTAAAAATCAAAAAATAAACAAAAATTTTAACAAAACAAAAAAACGACTTCAAAAAATGCACTAAAAAGTAAAAAAATAATTTCGTATTCTTCTACAACTTAATAATCAACTTACTTTTTCTACTCATCAATATGTAGGTACGATTGTTATTTTTGGAGTCGGTGTCAGCCAAGGTAACCCGGCCCGACGTTTTCACTTGATAGCTCCCCTCCCGCCGCGGCCCCGCTCTCGCTTCATCAAGTCGCGCGTGCGACACAAGCACGTCTCACCTATAACTGTGTACGTAGTTACAAACTGGCTGACACCGACTCCAAAAATAACGATCGTACCTATATATTGATGAGTAGAAAAAGTAAGTTGATTATTAAGTTGTAGAAGAATACGAAATTATTTTTTTACTTTTTAGTGCATTTTTTGAAGTCGTTTTTTTGTTTTGTTAAAATTTTTGTTTTTTCATTATCAGTAATTAAAACGTAAGGTGTGGCATTTAAAATTTTTTTTTGTGTTTACATTTAAATTTTGAGTATTTCAAAATGAATGTGTTTATTAGAGAGTATTTCAAATTGTATCGTTTTTGGATACATTCAGAAATGTTCCATTTATTTGGATTTTATTGCAGGAAGAAAATAAACAGAAATTTTTCGACCTTCTGAGAGTGTCTTTGAATATAACTTTAAATTAAATCTGAAACCAATAAATAAATAAAATTTGATTGACTTTTTTTAAAAACGAGATATGATTTTTAATTATAAATAATATAGGTATTATTGATTCATATATTATATCTACAAATAAGTTTAAAATAAGTTTAAAACTTTTTACCTTAGTTTTCGTGAAACAATATCACTCGGTGCATTCTAGTACGGTAACTTCCTTCGAAATATAGCTTTATAAAAAATGCATAGTTGACATTATTATGATACCTACACGTAAGTACGTGACAACATCGCATCGTGGTGAACTAACTTGAAGGTAAAAAGAATAGCTGTTCTTTTGAACGGTGGTTTAAAAAGTTATTTAATAAAGGCTTATTAACTGGGTTTATATTAAGTAAATGATGATGGAAAACTATTCAGTAAATATTATAAGTATTATTATAATAAAGGAGGTTGGCAATGCTTATGAATAGTGATGGTAGATCTTCGTCTCGCCTGCAGCGGCCGTCTGCAATCTGCACGGTCCACTCGGAGTGGGGAGGGGGTGGTAGTCGAAGGGTTGCGGCAGCCTCCCTGAGCGTCACCGGCCGTGTAACGTGACCGGGGTGGCAGAAGCCGGGTGCCGGGTGCCGGGTGGCTGGTGGCGGGTGCCGGCGGTGGCTGCGGCGTGTACCGCGGGTGGCAGGCGCGCTACCTGCCCGACCGGTGGACACTTCGCTTTTTTCGCATCACTTTTCGTCCAGCGTAAAATATTGCGCAAGGCCTGCCCACCCCGCGGCCCTGCGATATTGATTATTGAATGCTGTGGGCCTTATCTCGCTCCCTTCCTGCCGCCGCCGCCCCCGACCCGCTCTGCCCTCCAGCCGCCCCCGCCCTTCCCCCTCCCCCCTCCCCCCTCCCGCTGCCGCCCCAACGGGTGCGCGCGCCTCAAGTGCAGCGCTAATTGACAGCGCGCCCTGTCTGTTGGCGGGAAAGACAAGGCGGGATTTTTCACATGCCAATTTGACTTTGTGTGAAGTTGTTTTGTCGTCACTTCGCTCATTATATGAATGAATTCAATGACTTCTTACATTAATTAAATTATAATACGTCCAATCTTATTAACGTTTGGTTATTATGTCTACCCTCTTACACTGAATCGGCAAAGTTTCTACCTAAATATTCTTACATTGGTTTTTTAATTATCGCAAACATTTCGTTAATTGAATAGTGACATCTAAAGTCACTTTTTTCAAACAAGTACAAACCACTTCAGTAAAAGTATCTACAAGTTCAGTAAAAGTACAATTTCAGTAAAAGTACAAGTTCAGTAAAAGTACATGCTCAGTAAAAGTACAAATATTCAAAATTAGTTCTCAGTTTATGGGGTTCATGCTATAATTCCCTTTTAACCTACGCAACTTTGGTGACTTTTCAGCGAGCTTTCTAAAGTTTGTCCCATTGTTCAGTGGTTCACCTGATTATTGGCGAGAAAATGTCATCCGTTTCTCGCGTCAACTCTGCGTCAGCACCTATTGACGTTTGCGTAATGATCGCGTTGTACTAAATTGAAACGACTTCGGGTTGCCTAGGAAATGGTTCCTTCTCTTCCTCAAACTCTCTAATCGTTCCATTGGGTGAACATCCTCCCTATGGAAGTTCGTCAGATATAATTTGAGATTTTCACGGCAAAAGTATTATCGTGATTTTATTATGGGATATTATGCCTGTACATTTATTTGCCTTTTCTGGGTGTGGAGGTGATGCGAAATAAAGATATTATTTATAGAAAATCAACTCAAACAAATCGGTATCAACACGCTGAATCGCATCACCACCCAGCGCAGAAAAGAGGACTTATCTGTACTTTGGTGATCCGAGCAACAAGAAAATCGGAACTTATAAAGCTAACCGACCAACGCATTGGATCGAAACGGTCCGCAAGACAGATAAGGCCAATCATAAGAGCCATATCTACCCCAAACGAAGACAGAATTGAACAAGAGTCAAAAGGCTGCGCGTTCTTGCCTTATGTTCACAATGTGACGGACAGAATTGCCAGGGTACTGGGAAAAGAACGCATCAAGACTGTCTTCGTAACTACGACAATACAAGACCTTCTGAGGCCTGCAAAAACTAAGTTTCCTCTTAAGACAGATGAAGTTTTTAAACTCAGCTGCTCCAGAAGTGACAAGGTTTATGTAGGCCAGACAGAACGGACCATATCGAAAACGATATAAGAACACTTTCGAGCATGTAAACTCGGCCATCCTGACAAATCGGCAATTGAAGAGCATTTAATTGAAACCAGCCATTACTTTGGATTTGTTTCTGAATTCCAGGGAAGACCCAAAACGCAAAAAGCACGCCTGATTACTGAAGCAATTGAAACTGACAAATCACATTAATATTTATAAAGACGACGGGGCTAAGCTCAACAGTTCTTGATATCCGGTAATTGACGGCTACACCAAAATCATTTTAAATTGTACTGTAATTTCAGCTCTTAGAAGGTTGGAGCAACATGGTAAGACGCAATAACAATTAATACGTGACATTTAGTTGTTTTCACAAAGTTATCTTGTTTTAATAATAATCCTACATTTTATTTCAGATGCTAATTACAGATTGGGAGAGTTCTTAAAAGTAAAATAACCTTTTTTTAAAAAAAGGAAAAATTGAAGCTACGAGAATATGGAAGGTGTTGTACTTAGACAAAACAAAATGTAGTTCAGAGAAAGTTGTAAAATTGAAAACCAATTCCATCTGGAGTTCTTCGTACGTATACTTTGTGTTTACTTTGTACTTTTGTATATCCTTACTAACATTTTGACATGGTGCCTATTTGTTAAACTCTCTGTCAGAATGTCAGTTTTCATTCATGTTACCTTGATTGGCCAGACAGTCGAATCGGAAGCAAAGTATAGGGTAGTTTTCGAAGTTTTTTAGGATTTTTTTATGGGGAAACTTTGCACGGTATTTTTTGGTTTGCAATTATTATTCGTACGAATTTTCTTTTTTTCACTTATCACATACCAGGTAGATACATTATGTATTAGTAAATACGATCTGTACTTATTATAAGTTACCTGATTTTTATCACTTGCAAATTAGTATTGGGTTTTTGAATGCACATACTTATCGGTCTCTCTTATAAGAAAGTTAAAGATCCAAGAAGTATGTACTCTTTCAATGGGCAAACCGATTTTAATTTATTTGTTTATTTGTGACATAACCACTGGAGCGCTTTTTGCCACAATATGGCACTATTTAAAATACCTCGGATTGTTTTGCTGCCAATTTTGGCAAATTTTCCCTTATTTGTTAGTAATTAAAAAGAAGTTTACGATTTAATAATTTTTTTTTATAAATCCTACAAATATGTGATTCAATCAACAATAGATAGGTGAATTCATTGGCTATATAGAACTATAATCAATTCGTAAGTTTCTATGTTAAAATTTTGAGTAATTATTTTTTTAATATGGGAGGAAAATATTTAAAACGATTACCCAAAAATCTTGAGCAATCGAAGAAAAAAATTTTAAATTGCGCTGTCGCTACAGTGGATAGAGAGGACATTTATAGAACATGCTAGTACGTAATACAAAATAAATTAGTATTCAAACATAAATGTCCCTAGACCGTATCTGCAAAATTTAAACATACAAATATAAAATTTGACAGTTCTGTAACGGCAGGCCAATACATATATGAATACAACGTTAACTCTCCCGCAGCCAACTGGGGCCGTAGATAGACCCCAAAATTAATATCCTTCTAAATCTACTTTAATACATAAAATATATTTTTAGTATTTTAGGTATTCTTGCGCAAAGGATTAATACGTAAAGTGCCGATTAAAAAAAAATAGAAATCGTTGATCGCAGGAAAAAATATTTTGTCAAATATAGGTAATATTCCCTGCCCAATAAATGGACAAATAACAAAAAAAAAAGAAAAAGTGATTTCTATGGTTTAAAAACCCAAAAAATTGCATGGGGTCATCGGCCGACCCACATGGTTACGGACGTAATGTTTGGCATCTTGGCCTTGTCGAGATTTAATAATATTATTTCTTACTAGCTGGTTCCCGGCATGCGTTGCAATGCCATATTCAAAGAAATACATTGTTTCTCCCTGAATCACCTTTCTCCCTGAATCACACCTGCGTCCCCGTTCCCCTCCCGCGTCCCCGTCCTAGCTAGCTTTATGAATTATAGCCTATATGTCATTCTGATGTACGAGCTATATTATTGTAAAGTTTCATTAAAATCTATTCGGTAGTTTTTGCGTGAAAGAGTAACAAACACACATACATCCATACAAATTTTCGCGTTCATAATGTTAGTAGGTAAGATAAGCAGAATTACCCTGTATTGGTTTTCCAAAAGTTTGAAAATCTACTAGATTTTTGGCAATTGAAAGAGTCTGTTGTGAATTTAATTGACATTTAGTGGCCATTGAATCAGTGGCGTAGCTTGGCTGTCAGCCGCCCGGGGCAGAGGATAATTTCATCACCCCTTCAATTTCAATCACACTTCAATTTAAAAGACTAAAATACATAGTAATTCTAAAGAATTTCCGGCAAGAATAATCATCATTATTGTGTATTTTATACAGGTTACAAAATAAATTAAAAAATCACGTATATACCTATAAGTGGCGGTCGGTGAGTTTTCAGTAAGCCAGAGTGCTAAGATTGAAAAATTCGACCTTATTGATGTTGTTGTAGCTGAAACTGATTTTTTTTGTCAAAATTTTAATATTTTGTATAAAGATTTTCAGGTTTCTTTCAGTTTTGGGGATGCGCCGCATCATAGCTATAAAAAATTGAAATTAAAAAAAAAATAATATTCGTTTTCAGCTACGAAAACATCATTAAGGTCCTATTTTGCAATTTTAGCACTCTAGCTCACTGAAAACTCACGGACCGCAACTGTTATACATAAATGTGTTTTACGATATACTAATCAATCACATTTATTACCAAAGTTCTTAGAGTAGTATACCACTTACATTGATATAACAGGCATAGAAAACTTATGATTATGCCTTGACAATCAACAAGATTTAGTTAATAGCGAATTGAATATAAAAGTCGAATTTGTACGTACACAAACAATACAATTGTTCAACAAAGTTCAATATAATTTAACAATCACCACATGCACTAATGAGCACTAAAATCATAGTTTGGTAACCATATACATGTGTATGATTAAGTTAATGTGAATTGGAATACTGACGGACGATCCATCGATGAATGAAACTTTCTTAGAATTGTCAAAAGCATCATTCACGGACTTCCCTGAAGTCGCTCTCGCTGAATATTAGTCATAAACAATCCAAGCACAAAATAAATAGGGGAATTCCTGCAATTCAGTACAGACGGTGTTGCCGTCGCTACAATGAGCAAGTTGTCATTATTATACATTCATTTAAATAAAGGGGATTCTCCGGTTTTGTCACAGAATAAGTAATGAAATATTCCGTGCTCATTTCAATTGGACCGAATCGTAGATGCGACAAAATATGAAATGATATGGTTCAAATTTTTACAAGATATTATTATTATTTATTGTAAAATTTTGCTGCCCCCTCTACGCTACGCCACTGAATCATTGAATGGATGGTACATTAAAATCACCCTTTGTTGTTATATCTTCTGAAGATAGGCTATTACATGTCGTTTGACACTTATAAAAAAATATTAAAGTTTCGATTGGTCTATCTAGATGCAAATACGCCAAACATTTTGGTAGCTTACCTAGGTGTATCATGCAATTTAAATTTAAAGATCTTCTGTAGATGAGTTGTGTGCTGAAACTAAGAAAGATGAAAATAGAATGTTTACGAAGGTAAAACCAATACACTACCAATAATAATCCAAGCATAACTGCGTGATTAGAGAGTGAAGAGAGAAGCTCTTGGACTCTCTTGCCTCGGAAAAGTCTCGCCGGAAAGCTCATACTCAATCGCTCGCCGAGCATTCAAGTAAAATATCTCGCCAACTGAAAACGTAAGTGCAAGCATTTTTTTCCCTTGCTACAGTGTTGCCTCGAGGATTAAACAAAATAAAATCATAAGTAGGTATCTACCTTCTATAAAACAACCTTAAGTCTCTTATTTGACAAGTTACTTAGGTACGGAGAAAAGTGCCAGGCTAACAGATGTGTCGAGTGGTAGCCGGCGCTCGGTTACTTCCCGAGGATCTTTCCGGGCGGTGAAGAGCGGGTATGGGGGTGGGGGAAGGGTTGGGGGATTTCCATTTCCCCGTTTAGCCTCCGGGAGGGGTAGGGGCGGTCGATAATTTAGTTGCGCAACGTCGCCCCGTGACTTCGGCCGCATCACCTGCCGCAGGAGGCGGTCCAGAGGAGATTGTGATAGGAAATGTGGGAGATGATCTCTCCGAACTCGAGTAGTTGAGAAGGTTACTCGGCAAGAATGAGAAACTGGATGGGATTTAAAAGTTATCTATTGTATTACTGCCAATATACCCGTCATTACGACGGCTGAGAAATATATCTATTTAGTCTGAAATTAACACAGCACGCACTATTAATTTCATCATGTTTTGCAAGGTTTCATCTCACGATAGCAATGTAATTACGTGAGTGAAATCCCATTTTTAAGGGAATGTTATCAGCGAACTGCGCATTCAAACACTTTCATAATAGGCCACTTGCATCACATTTTTTGTAATTCCGGTTAAGGCAAATATTCTAAGATATTCTGTATTTTTTTTTAGTCGTATTTTTGAAACCCTGGCGATTTTTTGAAATTTCAATCCGAAAAATCAGACTATTTTTTATAAACCAGAAAGACGGGACTTAATTTTATGGGTGCGAAAAAACGATAATTACATAGCCGAAAATCATTTTTAAAAAAGAACATTTTCCACACGAATGGCACAGGAGAATAATGAGGCACACCAAAAATATTACATCTCATAAATATTTTTTTGCTTTCCATCTTATTGATCATAAATCATTATAATTTTTAACGTCTATTTTACTAAATTTAATGTAATATATTTGTACTTGTAAATTATAATAATAATAAGAATATTATAAAATTATCATTACCATTATACCTCTAAAACAGATACAGACGGCATAAAATGTACGGGGTTCTCTTCATAACATCTGCCAAAAAGTCAAACCAAATGATAAGTTCCCAGAGAACTAACAATAAATCTAGTGAACGTTAAATGTCAAATTCAAAAATTGGCCTAAAATCAAAGTGTTGCCATATAAAAAAAATAAATCTGTGTGGAATTTTACAAAATTAATAAAACATTTCAGAGACGGGACATTTTCATGTAATGACATCACGAACCCTAATAATGGATTTATTTATAAATAAACTGTACATTTCTAAAAAAATTTTGTAACTTTTTCGTAATCTTAGTAAAAAAAACTATCCGTACGATTTTTTCCAAGTCGTTATGAAATCCATGCAAGTGGCCTATTCCCTTGACCCCATAACCAAGGAGGCGGCTGTGATTTGTAGGTATACAAATTCAACTCAACATTTAGTAGGTAATATACCTACTAGCGCAGACCCAGGAAAAATCATCTTGTTATAATTCCAACTTTGAAAACGATACTTAAAATTATTATATTACAGGTAAGTACCTACTTTATAGGTTGTTTGAATTTTCCACACAATCAGTTCCAACAATGTAAAAAATCACATTTAAATTCAAAGCTAATCCGAGTTATAATTGAAAGAGTTAATGTAAGACACAAAACCGAAATTAGTATTCAATGTCTTATAAGAACAACTCTCTTTTTATAACTGTTGAAGGATATTCTCATCATTGTAATATACCGTTGAAGAAGAAGATAACACTAATAATCAAAAATCTAAACGAGTATATGAAAGAGAACAAGAGACAGAAAAAAGATAATGGTCGCATCTGGAAATCGAACCTCTCGTCTAACCGGGATGGGCGCCTCTACCGATTCGGCCATTGCCACTTTCCATCAAACCGTCGTATTTGTCAATCTCATATTTCAAATTTTAGAATTAACAATATTATCTTCGACTATTTTTTCCATATTATAGGCAAGTACCCTTTTTATTGGAATCAATCATTCTAAGAACTGGTTTGTAACCTAGATAGCGTCTCGGATAAATATATCCGATTTTATTTTTATGTATATGACGGTTTG
Organism: Limnephilus marmoratus; assembly: GCA_917880885.1. Taxonomy (NCBI): domain Eukaryota; kingdom Metazoa; phylum Arthropoda; class Insecta; order Trichoptera; family Limnephilidae; genus Limnephilus; species Limnephilus marmoratus. Next base: position 43,887,810 of record OU862908.1, read on the forward strand.
ACGGAACGTGGGAATGTGGGAATGGCCAAATTGGTAGAGGCGAGTAGAGGCGGATCCGTCCCCGTTAGACTAGAAGTTTTGGGTTCGATTCCCAGTTGGGACCATTATCTTTTTTATGTGTCATGTTTTCTTTTGTATGTTCGTTTTGAGTTTAGATTATTAGTGTTATCTTCTTCTTCAATGAAATTAGCATTGTTGATTATTTGAGGATTTGTAATCACTGACTACCATAAATACCAAAAAATAAAGCAACATATTATATCCGTACAAGATATATTTTTTTTAAACATTACATTATTTTTTTTTTAAAGAAAGGGTTCAAGGTTCAAGGTTCAAGGGTTCAAGGGTTCAACATTCCCGGGTTACGAATAACCCAACAATGTTTGAAAATCTCCTACTACCACCACAGAAAGCCGAAAATGTCGCTTGTGTTGTGACGGAGGACTTAGCCAGCCGAGGAATCGAACACGCGACGCTCGGGCGGGACCCAAGCGCTATGCCCACTCAACCACTGACCGATGAAATATTTGCTGTACTGTTTGAATAAAAATTAATTATTCATTTTGGTTTTGATACGTTGGCCTCAAATCCAAATATAAGTTTCATTAATGAAAAAGGCTGCTCAGCCATTCCTCTTAAATAAAGCTTTCTTTAGATAGGTACCTACTTATTTTCATTCTGCTGGGTTGGAGTCAATGGGGGTCAGTAACGTTTGGAGATTTTAAGACATTTAAATTTTTTCAACTGTTCGTTGATACTTGGTGAAATTTCACCATAATGAGTAGTACAAAAGTTTTATATTGTTTCCAATGTACTCATTTTACTATAGCACCCAACAAGAATAGATGTAACTTTTCAGGTGTTGTTTTCAGGACAACTTTAGTAAAATATTATAGTACCATGCTTAGTTTGAACAGGCCTTTCTTTAAACCCAATAAATTAACCTCTTTGCACAAGTTAAACGTATAGGATTGATATTATGCGTAAGAGAACTTTTTTGTATACATAGGCAACATTTTTATGTAGGCAGGTACACATGTACTGTTCCGGCATCATATTATAATGGGTAAAAGTCCTAAATTTGGTCCCTAAGTAAAAATTTTTTGATAATCTGGACTGAGATACGGGTGATATCTGAATTATTTTCGAGCAATTCTCTTCGGAGCAAAACAAAAATCGTAGAAGAGTTTTAGAGGTAGGTACCTTAGGCATTTCCTGAAAGTTTAGCTAAGAGGCCATACAAGTCAGACAAATCGATCTTTCGCTAGGCACCGGATAAGTAATTTCCCTTCGGCGGAAATGTTAGTAGGTATCTCGTGTGATGATTCATTTTTTGTTCATAAAAAAAAACAAAAATGATTTATTTTTTCCGGAACTATGATTGGACAGATAACATTAACATAATAAATTGAAACAAACAGCACAGTTTTACAGGATATTATAAATCTATCATTTCTGTTTCACGCGTGTTCTACAAAAACGATTTACGAGTAGGTAGAATCTGTCAAATAAGAGTAGAAAATATTAAAAATTGAACTACAAAATTTGTAGGCTGGCAACACCAATTTAACTGTCAAATATTCTTTCAAATCGCAATGAATTTAGGAAACACTGTAAGTCACATTTAAAAAACCTTTTTTTGTTCTTAAAGAAAAAAAATAATTCGAAGAAGCACTGTTGTGAAGGTATCTTATAAATTTGATAAAATGGTGTTTCATAAAGTGATTTGCTTTTATTTAATATAACATAAATTTGAATTTAACAGTTGGTAAAAAGGAGGAATCACTAATGGTGAGTAGTTACACTACTTTTAGGTCTGAATGAGTTAAATATATTCAGATCTAAAATCTAAAACTGGAGACATGATCTAAAACCCGGGCAACGCTGGGTACTTAAGCTAGTATTAAATAAATGTGAGCAATTTCTAACTGTGCTTTTTATTTTACTATAATACCTATCGTTATTCCTCATTGTATTAACAAAAATTGCAAAGGTATAATATACCTATACGCAATTCTATTTTGAGATCAGTAGGTATCAAAATTGCAATAAAAAAAATATTTTTCTCACTTTTCTGTGTTTTTGATTTTTTACAAAAAATGTAGGTTACACAGCTTTAGATTGCCACCATGTGTATTTTTATGTTGCCATTTGATCAACAGTGGCGCCCTCCTATGTTTTCTACTCTTATTTGACGGACTGTAGGTAGGTATATTATAGAAAGAGAAAGGTAACGTAAATAACAATTACTGAACTTCGTGGCTTGTATTGTTGACCGGAAGGGAAATGGACTATGTAATTATTAATTATCTTGAAGGATGTTTCGGATAATGTGCAAAATTTAAAAATGCAAGTACCTTATCGAAAAAATATATTTTGATGTTGCCTGTCACAAACAATACTAATATTTGTAAGTAGTGTCCTAGAAGCAGTTGGGTGCTCTCTGTAAAGCTGAGCCCTAAGCAAAAACCGTTAAAAACAATTTATTTCCGGAAACCATGAGAGTGTAAATTTTTCCTTATATCTTACTTAGGTACCTACCTGTTTTTGTGCCATAATCGTTCAACCCAAAAATCACATGCTATGCACAAACTAAATTGCGCTTATTTCCTATCGACCAAGTTAGTGATCAAGGGCGGATTTAGGGGGGGGGGGGGGGCTGTATTTTTTAAACACTTAATTTTTCGATTGTTTTGACACATTTATAAACCTTCCTATGCATACTTGAACTTGTAGAAATAAACTTGAAGTATGATACTTCAAGCTTATTGTTGAAAATTGACATGCTACCGGCATCTGTTGGTTGGTTGGAGTAAACTCCGACTTTGTATCGATCCAATAAGATGGTGTGAGTCTCTGCTAAAAGGCTAAGACCGAATCGGTGGTTTAGGAACCTGTTTTAACCACGAGTTAGGTAAAAGCCATATTGGTAAACACTTGCAAACGTCAAATGTGTAGTTTTTATTCTATAAATGTGTGCAGTTTTTATGCTATAAAAATGCTAGCAATGCTAGCATCTGAGTATTATTCCTCTTTCCTACGCAAAGTTTAAATGGTAAACAACTGCCAGTGTTTGCCCGGTGTATACAGTATTATCACCGTTATTTTACACATTTCTAAAACATGTCACACTGTGAAAATAAAAAGTGAAGTTTTTTGTAAAAAGAGTTATTTATTAAAAGGACCCTTACAATTTTAACATGGGCTTTACGATCCGGATGGCAATCAGAGGATTGCTAATATAAAATCAAGAATCAGCTGCCAAAAAACGCAATAATACAGATGACCAAAAGATACCAGAATTATAAAGATGAACAAAGGAAGACTGGAATCACAGCGGAAATCAGATAAGTTTTTAGTGCCATCCCACCCGTATCCATATCCTTTTCACGTTTATTCAGACCTCATATGTAGTTTTTTAAACAAGATTAATCCCATATATATCGTATTGTAAAAAATAAAATCACTTCCCACGTAAAGATTTTATGCAACTCATGATCCTCAATTAATGATTGAACAATAGGTAAAGTGTAATCAATAGAATATTGCAGGAATATTGAAGTTGTTGTCTTTCAGGCAGGTAGCTTCTCAAATAAATAAATACGCATTGTCGGAACACATTTTATCAGTGATTAAACTACCAAAAGGTATTTGTACCCAAAATGGATAAGATCAAATCTTTAATAGCCAAGAGAGGCGTGATTAAAGGAAAATTAACACTTTTCGCGGATTCTATAAACTCCTTTTCCGCGAATGAAATTAAACTGAGGTACGACCGAATTAAACCATTGTTAGATCAATTCGAATCAATACAGGATGAAATTGAAATGTTAACGGAATCAGAGGAACTGGAAAATTCTATTCAGCGCGAGACGTTCGAAAATCAATATTTTTCAATATTGGCAACTGCCAAGGGAGCTATTGACTCCGTCGACCAGGGGAGGGTCGAGATCAAACTTCCAACTCTCCAATTGAGAGAATTCGATGAAAATCAAAAGGATTGAGTGAATTTCGTTGAAACCTTTAAAACTGTGGTTCATAATAACGGTTCCTTGAGCAACATCCAAAAATTATTTTACTTGCAATCTACACTGAAAGGGAACGCATTGAAAATAATTGCTTATCTAGAAGTTTCGGAATTAAATTAGCTATCGGCATGGGAATTGTTGCACGACAGATATGCGAATCTCAGGGCTATACGTACGTACATACGTACATAAACATATCCAAACTCTATTTCAATTAAAAGGTATGAAACATGAAGAGCCTGTAGCATTAAGATATTTAATTGATGAAACCAATGTAAATTTAAAGGCTTTACAAAACATCGGAGTCAAAGTAGATCAATGGGATCCTTTGATTATTTACATAATTTCAAATATATTAGATACAGCTACCTGGAAAAATTGGGAACAATATACATTGCAAGGTGAATTACCTACATTAAAGGAATTCATAAAATGTTTATCTGCTAGGGCGCAAGTATTGGAGCTCATGAAATCTTCTAACCTACATAAAACGCAAATAGGCAACAATAATAACAAAAAAGATTCATCTGTATTCTTGGCAATAAAGGCAAACAACTGCATTTATTGTAATGATAAAGGTCATCAAATTTATTTTTGCAAAATAATTCTAAAATTAAAATTACAGGATAGGATTGATGCTACGAAATTAATCCGGGCGTGTTTTAAATGTTTGAGGTTGGGTCATCAAGCACAGAATTGCAAGACAAACCTGATCTGCAAAATTTGTGGCAAGTATAGCCACAATACTCTACTACACAAGGAGGTACCTCCGCCGGAGACCTCAATTATGGATGCTAATAACGAGGTTATAGTATTGAATTTTTCTGCATCAGAAAAGGCAGAAAAAATAATATTATTGTCAACCGCCAAGATAGGAGTTGTGGGGGCCAACAATAAAATTTTTAAGGCTCGCGCCCTGATTGATTCTGGCGCGCAGAGTAATTTTATGAGAGCTGAATTTGCTAATAAATTAAATTTACCATGTGAATGGATAAACAAACCCGTGTCTGGGATCCATAATAATATCACACACATAAAAAGGAGAATTTCAGTGGAAATGACTTCGCTTAATACTGATTATAAATGTGAAATATCATGTTTGATTTTACAGGAAATTACAACCAAAGTGACAATGGCGAAAAAAGAGTTCAAACTACCACCAGGACTAGAGCTGGCAGACCCGAAATTCAATATAGCTGCACCCATCGACATCCTGTTGGGTGCGGAGAGCTTCTGGGAAATGCCAAACAACGATAGATTGAAACTCGAGTCGGGACCAACGCTTCAACGTACGCAACTGGGATGGATTGTGTCCGGTCCGATTAACGTGTACCCCAAACAAAGGCCTGTATCAGATTTTTGCAGTTTATCTATAAATAAGTTGAGTCATCAAATAGAAAAATTTTGGAAATTGGAAGAGATTAATTCCACTAAAATTCAAACTCAAGAAGAAAAGGCTTGCGAAGCCAGTTTTGTAGAGAAGATGACGGTAGATATGTAGTAAGTTTACCGCGTCGGGCATGCATTGATCAGTTGGGAAACTCATTGCTCACTGCCGAAAAAAGATTTTAAAATATGGAAAGAAAATTTGTGTCACATCCCGAGTTGAAGGCACAATATGTAAAATTCATGCGTGAATATGAAGAATTGGGACACATGGAGGTGTGTGACTAGTCAAAAGGGGATCGTGACTCCTATTTTTTACCGCATCACGCTGTAGTGAAAGAATCCAGCACTACTACTAATGTAAAAGCATGTGGTCCCGATAAGATTTCATCAAATCTTCTAAAAATCATTAAAGGATATAGCCTTACCGATTGCGTTCATTGCGAATCTAAGCTTTAAATCAGGGAAATTCCCTAACCATTTAAAGCAGTCAATCGTCATTTTACTGTATAAAAGTGGGGACAAATCACTGATACATAATTACCGGCCTGTTTCCCTGCTCAACTCTGTCTCAAAAATTTTGGAGAAAATTGTAAAGAACCGTCTCATCCATTATCTAGAAAATAACAACATCCTTTCTAGTAGACAATTCGGCTTTCGCAAAGGTTTAAGCACTGAAAACGCCATCGCTAATTTGACAAAAATCATCTCTAATAATCTAGATAAAGGTAGTAAATGCATTGCACTTTTTTTAGATCTAGCTAAAGCATTTGACACGATCTCGCACAAAATTCTGCCGAATAAACTACAGCGAATTGGGATACAGGGTCAAATTTTCAAGTGGTTGGTTAGTTACCTAGAAAACAGGAGCTAAAGAGTGGATATTAACGGTACTCTAAGTGATCCAGCAAATATTAAATATGGCGTACCGCAAGGAAGTACTCTAGGTCCCATATTGTTTAATGTTTATATAAATGACTTATGTAATACTTCCTTTGTAGACCACATTATTACATTTGCTGACGATACAGTACTTTTATTTGAAGGCAAAACCTGGAATGAGTCTTGCAGTAAAGCTGAATTTGGCATAAACAAAGTTAAACAGTGGCTAGATAGTAATCTCCTCACTCTAAACTCGGATAAAACGAAATTCATCTGCTTCAGTTCAACTCAAGCGGGTCAACCACAAGAAATCCTTAACATTAGAATACACCATTGCAACAACATTATTACATGTAAATGCAATACCTTAGAATGTGTGGACAATATAAGATACCTAGGAGTTATCATTGATAAATTTCTGAGATGGGATAAATATATAGCATTTAATTCCACAAAGGTCAGGAAACTTACACATCTGTTTATAGCAATAAGAAATATTCTATGCGTAAATGATTTGAAACGAATTTACTTTGCAATGTGTAATTCCATATTAGACTATGCTTCCTTAGGTTGGGGCGGTTGTGCTAAAACTATACTCGATCCCTTTGCTAAATCCCAGAAATCGCTTATAAGAGTCATACTGAAAAAACCTTTCAGATACCCCAGCGATTTATTGTTCGCAGAGTTTCGTGTTCTTGATGTAAGACAATTATACATGAGGAAAATCATATTAGGGAACGTACCCATACTACGTGACACTTTTAGGGGGGGGGGGTCTTCAAAAGGTAACGCTCCATACAAATGAGCGGCGGGTTCCTTAGGATTTTGGTCACCGGCGGGGGGGGGGGGGGTTAAAATTGCAAAAAGTTGGTCACGTAGTTTGGGTACGTTCCCTTACATACTCAAAAACAGAGGCACCACTACGCTTCCGTAAACCACTGTCATAATACAAGACATGCAAAAAAAAACCCAATAGTTCCGCCCACCACTTCCTCATCTTTAGCACAGAGACAATTCTCATACTTAGGCCCTAAATTGCTCAATCTCATACCTGATGCATGGAAGGCAAAGAGTACTAATATTCTGCGTATGCAGGTAAATAATTGGCTTCTGGTCTTGGGGAGAGCTGAATGCGAGAATATGCTAAACAACAGTAATTGAATTGTAATTTTTGTTTTTCTTTGTTTTTCTTTACATTTTAATTTATATTGGTATTATATTAGCATTAAAGTAACTGTATTTTTACATAAAGTAAGTTTGAAAATTGCTCAATTCTTCGTCATATTTTTCCTTAAAGGAAAAGTTCCTTCTTTACTTTCAGTTTTTTTATTTTTCATTTTCTTGTTTTATCTATTAACATTTCTTTAGTTTATTATGTCAACTAAACAATAGTAAAAAATGTCGTGGTATAACTGAAAGTATACTAGTTTATGAATATATATTTGTATTATTTTAGCAACAGAATTTCTTCATTCATTTTCATTTTCAAATTCATTTTTCTTGTTTTATCTATTAATATTTCTTTAGTTTATTATTTTATTTTTTTATTTTATTTTATTTTATTTGTGTACAAAAAATTTACAACATTACAGATAATTAATCTAATTAATTGTAAAAGTACCATTTTCACAGTGAGTATGTAGCGCCAAAAACCGTACAAACTCATTGAATCTTTTGAAGAATATGTCGAAATTTTTATCTAATATATTTAAATAGCGTATCGCTCTTCCCACGGGCGAATTCGGGTACAGATTTGTACGACTCGATCGGCAATATAATATGTTATGGCGACGTGCCCGAGAGGGAGACTCTGGTACAAATAAATTTATTTGTGCCAGAATCTCACCGTTAGAGACGAGGCCATTGATTAACTGAAAGAAATATTTTAGCAACGCAAAACATCTACGAGTTTCTAGAGAATGGTAGTTAGTCATACCTAGAATAAATCTCGATGGATACAAATATGGATAAGTTCCATAGAGGCGTAAAAATAAAAAACGTAGGAATTTTTTATGAACTCTTTCAATGTTCAAAATATAGGATGCTTCAAATGGGGCCCAGATAATACAATTCGACTCCAGTACACTTAGCACCAGTGAGTTGTAAAGTAGCCTAATTGTTAGTGGGTTTTGAAATGAGCATGAATTGCGAATGACAAAGCCCAGCAGTTTATATGCTCTGTTGCATAAGTCATTTGTGTGCTGGTGGAATGTCATTTTGCTGTCAAAAGTAAACCCTAGATCTTTTATTTGACTAAAGCGATGAAAAGTGTTACCGTAATTGAATATTCAAATATGATCGTCTGTTTTGCCCTTGTGAAAGAGACTACATTGCATTTAGGTGCACTGAAGCTTAGACAGTTAATTTTTGCCCAGTTTGCGACAGAGTTCACATCGATTTGTAGGAGGACACAGTCAGCGAGATTTTTTATTATGCGGTAGAGTTTTAGGTCATCAGCAAACAATAAATAAGAGGAATGAGTGATGATTGAGCCAATATCGTTGATGAACAACAAAAATAATAGCGGTCCAAGAATTGATCCTTGCGGCACTCCAGAAAAAACCAGGAATTCGGCAGAACGAGAACCCTTATAAAAAACGTATTGTTTGCGATTATTGAAGTATGAAGCAAAAAGTAATAAAAGTTTTTTGGAAAATCCAAACGTAGCTATTTTTTTAAATAGGACTTCGATATCGGCCTTGTCAAAGGCCTTTTCAAGGTCAAAGTATGTAACATCTACTTGGTTTCCTTGGTCAAGAGTTCTTGATAGTAAGTCGGAAATGCATAGTAGATTTGATGATACTGACATCTGGGGTCAAAACCCATTTTGACGATCGTCAAGAAGAGGTTTGACATGGCTGTACAAATGACGATGAAGGATTTTTTCGAATATTTTCGCTACAGAGCAAAGAATTGCAACCGGCCGGTAGTTACGGATATCGCATTTATCACCCTTTTTATGTATCGGGGTTATTTTGGTAAGTTTTCATATGTCCGGAAAAGATCCAGTTTTTAAGCAAGTGTTAAAAAAATGACACAATGGTAAAATAAAAAAGTCAGAACAACCTTTAAGAATGAACGTTGGTATGTTATCGGGACCCATTGAGTTGGGCTTACTCAGTGCAGATATTGCCGTCTTAACATCCTCCTCTGTGATTTTGACTTAAGTCAAACGGCTGACCTATTTGCTCTGTGTTTAGGATGGCGTTAACGTCGAAAGTTGGTTGTTTAGTACTATAGACCGATGAAAAGAATACTGCAAAGCTGTGTGCAATATCATCATACGTATTTAATTCATTGCCATCAAATTTCATAGATTTAAATGCGTTATTTGATTTTTTAAGCGCCTTTACATAAGTCCAGAACTGTTTGGAATCTGAAGCAAATGATAGTTCGATGGAGTTTAAATAATTTTTTTGTGAGCCCCTTATTTGACGTTTAACTAAATTACGGTAATGTGAGAATTGAGCGTAGTCTGCGAGGAGTTTACTTTTTTTCCATTTTTTATGTAGCATATATTTTTTTTTATATTACTAATAATATGATGAGAGTACCATTTAGGGTATACTCTGAGCGATGAAGTACGGGGTGTAGAAGTCGGTATACATTTGTCAAATATATTATAAATTAGATTGTAAAAGATTTCACTTAGAGTGTTCACGTCTGTTGAGTTTTGGTAGACAGGTTGCCACGAGCATTCCGATAACAATTGGTATAATACCTGGTAGTTTCCTTTGTGGAAGCGCCAGGTACTTCCAACCCCTGCCCTGATCTGAGGAGAATCTGTACCCGGATTAGAGGTGGGAGGAGCATAACATATGTTTATAGTTAACGATGGGTGAAATTTATCTTCATTTACAATAGGATCATAGCATTTTTCAACAGAATTTACAAAGTTTTCAGCACTACATAGTACAACGTCTAGAATGTTGTTAAAATCATTACATATTGTATTGTATTCCTTAAGACCATAAAAGCACTTAAAATAGTCATATATATTTAAGACACTACGGTTGCAAGATGGAAGATTTAGATCCCCTAATAATAAAAGATTTTTTCCATGGAGAAGATTACACTCACTTTCAATTTTTTCAAAAAAGCTTGAATAAGTTGAGACTGATGAGCGAGGTGGTATATAAATGACGCATACATATAGAGTGGATGAATTAAATGTGAATTTGACCCAAAGAGATTCAACGTCAAGAAGATCCATCGAAGATATTCGTTCAGCGCGCAGAACAGATTCTGAGCGCACAGCCAGAAGAACACCCCCGGCACGCGTACCACGGTCTCTGCGGAAGACGATGTAATTCTCGGGGAATAATTCGGAGTCGTATACGCTTGATGTTAGCCAGGATTCGGTCACTGCTAATACATCGACGTTACATCGAGAAAACAGATTATTCTTAAATACTTTCAATTTCGAGTTCAACCCCCTCACGTTTTGATAGTAAACGGATAGAGTAGATATTACTTTCCGTTCCTTTCTTATGCGTGAAGGGCTATGTTTTTTGGTATGGTTTGATCTGCGAAAAAACCACTCGTTGAATGAAATATGGTTTGGCCATAAGTTAGGATCCATGAATGTGGCGAATTTTGATTCCGGGATCCCGATACGGAACGAAGCGTACTCAGACCGAGACGGTAATCTGGCAACATCACACTTTAAAGTGATGTCAGTATTGCGCAGGAATTTTTCAATGTCATCGGTTGAGGTGCTGGCGTCGAATTGCCAAGCATGAATGTACTTCAGCCTTTCGACGGCAACCAGACCGGTAGGTTCTTGAGCGGTACCACGTAGAATAGGACGTCTCTTACTCCTATGCGTCACTTTCTTCCAATCGCTGGTATTGTTGACTGGCGGCTCGGAGGTGGAGGAGCAGTGGCGTAGCGTGGGTTTCAGCCGCCCGGGGCGGAGGAAAATTTTGCCGCCCCCCCCCCCCACCCCTCCCTTACTTCTACGGATTCCGCAGATTTTCAACTGCGCTGACCGGGGAGGGGGGGGGGGGGGTAGATATCATCCTATTTTTTTATGCCGATTTTTATAATCCCATGTGCACATCAAATAAAATCGTGCTTATAAATTCTACTACAAATTTATACACAACCGCTCTCAGAAATCAAGAATGGTATGCCTGTAATAGAATTTCGTATCTTTATCTCGCATACGTATGGAATGCAACTCAAATGCAAAGCTTCACTCGGTACACGATGAATCGGCAACTTATTGTTATATTGATAGCACAAAACTGGTTTAAATTAAACTAAATATGTATACGGTGTATCAAAACTACACTCAGAACAAAAAAATGGCTTTTCTATGATTTTAGCGGTACTTATATTCTGAACACAAAACTGGTTTTAATTAAATCTGTACGCGGTGAATTGAAACTACATTCAGAACATGAAAAAGGTTTTTCTTTGATTCTGCTGACACTTACATTCTGAACACAAAACTGGTTGTAATTAAATCTGTATGTGGTGAATTAAAACTACACTCAGAAGATCGGGGCGTAGGAAAATTTCGCCGTACCCTTATTTGGGTACTGCAAGCGGAGGGGGGGTTGTATTCGAAAATAAAATTTTTTTTTTTTTTTTTTTTTTTTTTTTTTTTTTTTTTTTTTTAACCTATTTATATACAAGCCGGATTTTTAAATAATCACATTTGATGAGTATTCTTTCAACGAAAATCATGTTTATAAATTCTACTCCTAGTTGATTGATCCCCAAATAATAGTTACACATGCAACAATCAATTTCTCAGAATTTTATAGCATTATGTAACTCAAATGTAAAACTTCAGTCGATGCACGATGAATCTGCAACTCATTAATTTTGAACACAAAACCAGTTTGTATGCGGTGAATTAAAACTACACTCAGAACATGAAAATGGTTTTTCTTTGATTCTGGCAGCACGTACATAGTCTGCAAATAGAATATTATAACTGCACTTCGAATAAAATAATGGTCTCTTTCGAAATGTATCAGCAGATGAATACACAACTGAAATTGCGAAATTTGCAGCTTAAAAAAATATAATTATTGATATTTTATAAAAATAATGAAAAAAAGAGTTGGATTCGTAAACGGAAGTATCGTTTAACATTTTTGAATAATGTTTTTAAATGGTTTAAATTTGTCCAAGATAATATTATTATTTATTGTGCAAATTTGCCGCCCCCCCCCCCCCAAAAGTGCCGCCCGGGGCGGGCCGCCCCCCCCCCCCCACGCTACGCCACTGTGGAGGAGGTATGTCCGGTGGTAGAGCGGTTAACATAGGAGGAAGAGGTCGAGGCTTTGGGACCAATTTCGGTAGTTTGAGTCCCTACCGATGGATCAGGAACAGAGGATGCCGTTGAATCAGATGTTATAGTAGGTTGAGGGTCTACTTCCGTTTTTCCCTTTTTTGTAGCAGGTTGAGGGTCTACTTCCGATTTGCCCTTTTTTGTAGCAGATCTCGTGGTAATCTTACGAGCGTTGGGGCGGCCGACTAAGGCAGCTACGGTGATATCAGGCGGTGGGCTGGCCGCTCTGTTTGGCTGTACGCCGCTGGGCCCCGTTGAGAGCTGAGGGGCGGGGGGGGACGGGCGTAGTAAAGTAGTGGCCGCTTGTGCCGGTGCGGTGGTAGGCGCGGTAGGCAAGACGCGCGGGTCCGGGGGGACCGGATCTGCGGGGATGGAGACACTGCACGTACAAGAACACATTTTAGCACTACCGACATGCAATGTCAGTAAGTTTTTAAGGGAATTCAGTTCCCTTTCAAAAAACAACATTTTGTCACTCAAACTTTCAATCGTTTTCGTTAGAAGGTGAAGCCCAATCAAAATTTCATTACTGTCACCCATTTCGGTATTATCAAGCGCTGATAATAGGAAACAGAAATAAAATTGTAGCGCGGCGAAAAGGACGTGTGTTCCGACTCAAATATTGAAATCAAAAAAAAAAAAAAAAATTATGTAAAACTGAAAGTATTCTAGAATATGAATAAACATATGTATTATTTTACCAACAGAATAGTCAACACTATAATTTACTATAATTTACATGTAAAAACATTATCATATTGGAATGTCCTAAAACGGGCATATGCCTAGTTGGACATTTTAAGTTCATTATATTGTATTATGTAATATTTACAAACAAACAATAAATAAATAAATAAATAAAGTATGTAAAGTACTAAAGTGAGGGTCGTTTTTGACGGCTCCGCCAAAACCTCAAATGGAATTTCCCTCAATGAAGCCTTGATGACAGGACCTGTTATACAGAAGGATCTATATAACCAACTATTGCATTTCAGGAAACATCAAGTAGTCATGACTGCCGACATCAAGAAGATGTACCGCCAGATTAACATGTGTGAAGATGACCTTGCCCTGCAGAAGATAGTATGGCGCGAGTTGCCACAGGATGTGCTCAAGCATTATCGTCTGAAGACCGTGACTTATGGGCTGGCACCTTCCTCCTTCTTAGCCACAAGATGCCTAAAGCAAATTGGTATGGATAATAATTTAATTTTTCCTAGAGCTAGTCAGGTCATAGAAAATGACTTCTATATGGATGACGTGTTAACGGGAGCAGATGAGCTGGAATCCTGTAAGAAGTTAAAAGAAGAATTAATCAGCATCTTGTCATCTGCGGGGATGACGTTGAGGAAGTGGAGGTCCAATGCTTTGGAATTGTCAGCCGAGTCGGGCCAAGCTAAGTGTGCCGAATCAGGCAATTCCGACAAAATTATTACTGACAATCCAAAGACTGAGAAAATATTAGGATTAATATGGAACAATGAATCTGATTACTTTTCTTATGTAATAATGAAGCCATCAGGTCCAACTGAGAGCAAACGAGGGATATTGTCTTGCATCGCATCAACCTTCGATCCATTGGGACTCCTAGGACCGATAATAGTCATAGCCAAATTGATAATGCAAAGGCTGTGGCAGTCCAAAGCAGCGTGGGATGATCAATTACCTAATGAAATATTAGTACCCTGGAGGACCTACCTGCAAGATTTAATTCAGCTAAATGTGTTGAAAATACCAGGAAAAATTATTTGCAAGCAAGCAAAAGAGCTACAACTGCACGGTTTTTGCGATTCGTCTGAGAAGGCTTTCGGAGCCTGTATTTATATGGTGTCAAGGGACCACAGCGGTAAGTGGCATTCACATTTAATAACATCCAAATCAAGGGTAGCACCATTGAAGTGTATTTCACTGCCTAAGTTGGAGCTGTGTAGTGCTGTACTACTGGCGAAATTAATGAAAACTATAAAACAAGCACTAAATATAATGGAGATCAACACATATATTGGTGTGACTCTACGATAGCGCTGTGCTGGCTGAAAGGTCAACCTACTAAATGGAGCACTTTCGTGGCTAATCGAGTAGCCGAAATACAAGAACTGAGTGATCCAGATCAATGAAGACACGTATCATCATCCGACAATGCAGCGGATATACTTTCAAGAGGAACTACTGCAGATAAATTGATAAATTCTACAATATGGTGGAATGGACCAAGTTGGTTGACTGACGGGGTCAACGATTGGCCTAACTATACCGAACATTTCCTGTTCAAACCCTCCGGAGCTCAAGAGCAAAAATATTCTATTATCTACAGATATTCAAGAATGGGAAATATTTGGAAAATTTTCCTCATTTATCAAATTGAAAAGGGTTACAGCATATGTGCCGCGGTTTGTAAATAACTGCAGAAATATTAAAAGTAAAATTTCGGGTAATTTAAGTGTAGCTGAACTAGAAACAAGTTTGAATTGTCTACTGAAATCAGCTCAGGCACATGCCTTTCAAAAGGAGTTGAAGACATTAAAAATCCAAGGAAACGTCAACAAAAATAGTAACTTAAAATCTCTTCATCCTTTTTTACGTGATGGTCTTATATATGTGGGTGGTAGACTAAATTTAGCTACACACCTATCGTACCAACAAAGACATCCAATTATATTGCCAGCTAAACATAAGCTAACCGAATTGATTATACGTCACTATCATTATGTAAACTTACACGCAGGACCTCAAGCCCTATTAGCTGAAATAAGATTAAAGTTTTGGCCTATTTTTGGGAAAAATACTGTTAAAAAGATATTACATAAGTGTATTGTGTGTTTTAGGTGTCATCCTCGTACTGGTAATCAAATCATGGGCAACTTACCGAGCGAAAGAATCACACCGAGCCGGCCGTACGTTGTCACGGGAGTCGATTTTGCCGGACCGATTCCAACCAAAAGTGGGCCACTGAGGAAGGCTCCACTCGTGAAATCGTATTTATGTATTTTTGTCTGTTTTTCCACAAAGGCGGTTCACTTGGAATTAGTTTCGGATTTATCTAGCAATGCTTTCTTGAACAGTTTAAAGAGGTTTATATCCCGTAGGGGAAAACCTGATAAGATCTTTTCCGACAACGCTAGCAACTTTCGGGGAGCTTGTAACAGGCTCAAGGAGCTGTATACCAGTTTGAGAGAAAACAACGACAAGATTCAAAATTATTTAGCCAACAGAGGTATTGAGTGGAGGTTCATAACCCCTCGAGCCCCTAGTCAGGGAGGGCTGTGGGAAGCCGCGGTCAAGTCAGCGAAGTTTCATTTGTATAGAGTCACTAATAATTCTGCTTTAACCTTTGAACTTTTGTATACCTTAATTTGTCAGATTGAGGCCTGTCTAAATTCCCGTCCATTGACTTCCTTGTCTGATGACATCCACGATTACCAACCCCTCACCCCAAACCATTTCCCCATAGGCACTAAATCCTCTATCATTCCGGAGAGAGATGTCCGAGCCATACCAGACAACAGGCTGACCCAATATTAGAGAATCCATGCGCTAATATTATCCTTTTGGTCTAGATGGAAGCGAGAGTACTTAATGGAGCTACAAAAAAGGACTAAATGGCAAACCAGTAATCAACAGGCACTGCAAAAGGATGATCTGGTTATTCTGAAGGAAGATAATTTACCTCCAACATTATGGAAAATGGCGAGAGTCATATGTACACATCCCGGCGCGGATGGTGTAGTGCGAGTGGTTACTCTGAAAACCCCTCAAGGAATCTTTGTCAGGCCTATCACAAAGATATGTCTGATGCCTCTGGATCCGGAAGCTGAACCTGTAACGGACGCCCCGGACCCTTCCGTCAGTCCAGACACCCCGGATGGCCATGATAAATAAATTAAAAAAAAAACTTTTTTTAGGGTGAAGATATAAAAAAAAAGACCCTTTAAAAGTACCAAACTCAGGAACAACATGACGACCTATTAATTGATGATTGATTATGCACCCCGCACGGTGGTGCTTATATCGTGGACTGCACCTGGAGAAGATCAAAACAAATGGACTTTAAAAAAAAGGGACAATTGTGTTGTGTTGGGTTGTGTTCTATTATAATATTATTTTGTGTTGAGTTATTATTTACATATGTAAAAAAAAATTGTGGGTTAATTTAAATTTATGTAATTAGTTTAGGTTAATCACCTTAAAATCCAACTTGTGAATGTATATTTTAAATAATAGTATAATACGCAGTGTAGGATTAGTTTTGAAAAATAAGTTTTTGGTTGCTAATTTATAATAAGTTAAATTATTTGTTAGTATTTGTACAGTATTTAGATTTAGGAATTGTGTTTTTTTGCCTTGGTTGTTTTCCCCTGTTTTTTGTTATGTTTTCTTGAAGGGTTCATAAATAAACAAAGGCGATTCATGAACCCCCGGGGCCGGACTATGTTGAAAATTGACATGCTACCGGCATCTGTTGGTTGATTGGAGTAAACTCCGACTTTGTATCGATCCAATAAGATGGTGTGAGTCTCTGCTAAAAGGCTAAGACCGAATCGGTGGTTTAGGAACCTGTTTTAACAACGAGTTAGGTAAAAGCCATATTGGTAAACACTTGCAAACGTCAAATGTGTAGTTTTTTTTTCTGTGCAGTTTTTATGCTATAAAAATGCTAGCAATGCTAGCATCTGAGTATTATTCCTCTTTCCTACGCAAAGTTTAAATGGTAAACAACTGCCAGTGTTTGCCCGGTGTATACAGTATTATCATCGTTATTTTATACATTTCTAAAACATGTCACACTGTGAAAATAAAAAGTGAAGTTTTTTGTAAAAAGAGTTATTTATTAAAAGGACCCTTACAATTTTAACACTTATTTTGACAGTAATTTTTGATTTTTTTTGCCCGTCCACCCCTTGTGCTCGCCCAGAAAAAGAATCCTAACAGTGATTGTTGATTTTTTGCGTGTCCGCCCCTTGTGCCCCCCCCCCCCCTCCCCCCAGAAAAAATTCAACAGTAATTGTTGATTTTTTTACCCGTCCGCCCCTTGTGCCCCCTTAGAAAAAAATCCTGGATCCGCCCTGGTTAGTGATGATTGATGACCTTCTAGTGGCAAAGTGGAAAAAGGCATCAGTTTCCCACCCAGGTGTTGCGGGTTCAATTCTCCGCCAGCTAAGTCCTCCATCACTGCACAAGCAACATTTTCGCTTCGGATGATGGAAGTAAGAATAATTCAATGCAGGTAACCAAAGAAAGGACAAATTTTAAAATCTGTTGTTTTTGTACCTACTTACGTCTTAACAAAATCTACACTAGCGACACGACTCCACCGTCTGCAAAGTTAAGTGTGTCAAGCAGCACTGAATTTGTAGTTACTTAAATAATAAGCTAATCGGTTGTAGCATATTATTTTATAAAATCGGTGACCGGCCAACTCAGAATGAAACCAACTCAGAAGCACCTCAGAAAGGTCACTAAGGGTGATGATAAAAAAATATTAAAAAATTGGTTAAATAATTTAAGTTAGGTTAGGGTTACCGGCTATTTTAAAATTATTTTTTCATAGCTTTTAATGACCTTTCTGAGGTGTTTCTGAGTTGGCTTCATTCTGAGTTGGCATGGAACCATAAAAAGTACGTAACTACCCTCTGTTGTATCTTTCTGTCTAGTGTTGCGGCTAATTTGGCCTTTTTAGCATAAACATCCGATGGACCTCCAACTCCCTTCAACTTCTTACATTTCCCACACATTCTGATAGCAGTTCCGCTTTCCGCTAGGAGGCGCTAGTATAGGCGCTGCACTAGCACCTCCTAGCGTTCTGTGGGTTGGTTTTCCTTTAATAGATTTTAAGGTGGACAAGGTGGTTGTCAAAAGAATTTATATTCTACTCTTTCACAGATGGCGCGCGTATCACGGGCGTAGCCAGGTTTTAGTTTCGGGGAGGGTTCAAGAAGAAAATAAAACTACTGAAAGTGCAAAACTCGTGTCTGGGGGGGGGGGGGGGGGGATATTGTCGGACTTTGAATTTTGCTTTGAAATTTTTTATTTTCTGTGTAACTACTTAATTTTTTTTTTAATAAAATTAAAGCAATAAATGTGTATAGAAAATAAAACTTTTCAAAACTAAATACATAATAAACGTTAGTAGTACATGTTAAAACATTTTGAGCAGTCAAATTATTCTAATAATTACATTTATGTTGACTGACTGTAACACTAATCACAATACACTAACACCTGTCTGTAACACTAATCCTGATATATGTTTTTTTAACACTTGTTGCTAAGTAAAATAATAATTTCAAAGTACGTATACACTTACCACTGATTTGAAACGGAATTCCAAAAAAAATAAACCGCATTCACCGATAAAACGGATCTTAAAAGTTAAATTATTTTATTTCTTTCAGAGGTCCCCATTTATCTTTTTATATTTATAATATCATAATATCATTTTGAGAAGTCAGTGTTACAAATAACATTCTCTTAACTCTCCTTATTTTAATATTATTGATGTTGATATTTTAACTTTTCGGGGGGGGGGGGGGGGGTTGAACCCCCAAAACCCCCTGGCTACGCCCATGGCGCGTATAATTAATTATTTTGCGAAAAAACGCTTTTTAAAAGTTATGCTTTAAAATATTAAGAATAATTAATTGTTTGCGTCCGTACATATGCAATATGAATATGAATAAATAGTTTTGTCAATAAAAATACAAAAATATTTCAAGAAAGGCTAAGAAATACAATTATATTAGATTGAATCACCGGTGCAATATTGTATTTGTTAGCTTTTCTTGAAAGATTTGTGTTTTTTTATTGACAAAACTATTTATTTATATTCATATTGCATATGTACGGGCGCAAACAATGAATTATTCTTAATATTTTAAAGCATAACTTGTAAAAAGCGTTTTTCCGCAAAATAATTATACGCGCACCATCTATGAAAAAATAGAACAACTATTTCTTTGAAATCACCTTAAGGTTAAACGGAACCTACGTTATAATCTACGCATTCACAGATGGCGTCAATTCAATTATTTTAGGTTAAAACACCTTTTGCAAGTTTGGAGGGTTGGCCGCTGCCACTACACAATCGGCCAACCTTCCAACTCGGTGTGAAGTACCATTATGCTACTTTCACACCGAAGCCAACTAATTTCGATTCATGAAGCTAAAAAAAAATAATTTAAAACAATTTTTATGCAACTCTCCCGTAATAATATTGAGCAGACTGATGTGTTGGGCCAACTCGTATGAACCAGCCATCGCCGATCGCCTCGGAGGCGATCCAGGTCCAACTCGAACGACAACCTTCCAACTCGAACTTCCAACGCACGAACTACCCCTCCATACAATCGTCCAAACGTTTGAAGTGGTTTGAACAGGTTTGAAATAGGAAGTTGGCCGCAGTGTGGCCGTACCATCAGATTCACTTATTGCTAGATTCCATAGACAACGCCGTTAAGTTTTTGTTTTCAAAATACTCAATAAATTCAAATTTAATTTGTGCGAATCTCATAATTTAAAAAAATCGGAATCGATATCTCATTCTCCATTCGCGAGTGGGAAAAAAAGTAAATATCGATTATAAATGTTTCGGAAATAGATTTCTCACGAACATTTTTTGAATGGTTCCATGGCCTGTGGTAATATGGGAACTCACCATATGAGTTTTGGGAAGTAAACTTTCTCGGAAAAGACACTTCCTCAAATCATAATTCATATCATCATAACTCACCTTAGTAACGATTCAGATCAACACAACCCCAGAATAGTGTAATCTCATAATATGACAAATCACCATACTTTTTGATGATTCACGGTGACCAACAGACACGCGCGAAACGAATTAGTTGCGTTACATTTTATGGCTATTCAAGCTCGTCAAAACCATAACAAGAATTATTTAAAACGTACATACTTTCTTATTATTTCAGAATATCGCGTGAAAAATGAGAAAATTACGAATTTCGCGTTATTTGCGTGAAAATAACAAAATTCACGAAACTGTTTTTCGCAAATTGATGAATTTTGCGTTTTATAATCATTCATTCTAAAAATTGCGTAAATGATATTAAATATAATGCAGCTGAACCACCAATCAAATAATAAAAAGAAGAGTAACTGTGACGGGCAGTCGACCAGCGGCCGCTTGGCGGATACCGGGTGTGTCCAAACAATAGAAAGGTCACTATCTTTGAAAAACTCTGTTGAACGGTTGGGCAACGCCGGTAACCTGAAAATATACTATACTAGCTGACCCGGACACATGTTGTGGTTAACGTAACACAACGCCATCTACTGGATGGTTACCCAACCTTTATAACTAAGGGTTTTTAGATAAATTAACTCATACCGCCATCTGCTAATTTGCATACAAATCAAATCAACACCGCCCGCTCGTCCACTACATGCAGACATTCTCCTGTATATATTAAAAGTAGTTTTGAGTTTATCGTGAACAGACAGACAGACGCGGCGGCGGATTTTAATTTATATATAAAAAAAATTATTATTATTATTATAATATAAGTTCTACAAAGAAGAAGAAGAGGTAGAGAAGTATTTTATTTTTAGCAATTTTTATATTTTTATTATTTTCAGCTAATATACAATTGTATAAGATAAGTTTCTTAGCATAATACAATTAAATTGAATTATGTTTTCAATAAATTATATTGTTGCCTTAGTTCAATATTGACGTTTTTTTCCAAACTTTTTGTCAAATTTTTTGTCTTTAGTGGAGTAGGAATAAAAAACGTCACAAATCTTCGCTCTAATTTTGTAAAGATATTAATGCAATGTCACAAAAAAAATCTTTGTCAAATTCCATCAACTACTCCAGTAATTGCATTTCTAAGAAATTATCCTATTTCTCCCTAATCCCTAATCCAACTAAAACTGCTTTTGATATCCCGGAAAAGTATTCTGACATTATTTTACATGATTCGGGAGCTAAAGACTCAGAAAGAATATTGGCAATTGGGAATAATTATACCAGTAGAAAATAACAGTGGAGACCTCAAATGCTCATCAGTTAATTTTGATCTGTGATCTATAAGTAGAGTTTAAAATTTGGTAGATTGGTGACAAAAGTCTGTCCACAAAATAACGGCGGGTGCAAGATTGTATCTTTTTCCCCTTTTTCCAGTCGGGCGGCTAGTTTTAACAGGGTTGCCAACTTAGGGGTTTTCCCCCCAGATTTAGGGGGAAAATAAGTGGGATGGGATTTTTTTAGGGGTTTAATATGTTTAGGGGTATTTTTGGGGGTTTTGTGATTCCATATATTTTTTAAAATTTTTATTATATCGTATACACGGAGCACTCACACACTTCACAATTTTATTTGTTGACTACTAAAATAAGCTGCGGAATAGACTCTCCATTGAAATGCTTCAAACTTCAAAGCATGATGATGGTTCGGTTCACATTAAATCGAAATGGTTGATCTTGCACTACATTTAATCCATCTCCTGATATGTTAAGCTTATTCAATGTTAACATATATGATTTTAAATAATCTGATTCTTCTCAAGACAATGGTGCAATATTTGATGTTTTAAATAATTTATAAATAAAGATTATTAAAAAACATTACAGCATTAATGATTATTCATTGTTTTACAAAACAATTTTTTAGGGGTATTTTCAAGTAATTTGCCGGTTTCTAGGGGTTTTTGAGTTTAGTTTAGGGATAAATATTTTTGAGAGTTAGCAACACTTAGAAATGATTTCCCTACTATCAGTGTTACCGAAGCTCCCGATTTTTCACTTCATCTCCCGATCTACCGGAATGCATCAAAATCTCCCGATATTTCAAAGTTCTCATCGATTGATCCATAGATGTATTTGATCGTTTCTCGTCAATTCTTTGTCTATGGCAAAAAAATATATTCCCCGGGTTCGGGTGTTGACCAGAATAATTGCAAAATTCTGCAAACTAAGCATATTTCTATTATAGACCCATACAAACCGATCATTTATGAATAATTCATAAATGATCGGTTATATTATGAGCTGGAAATTATAATTAATTACGAGCTGGAAATATAATTAAAATATAATATATTCGGTTATATTTTGAGCTGGAAATTATAATTAATTACGTAACGGAGGGGTGTCAAACTGGATTTTATTAAGGGCCATTTATAAGATTTTGCGTGTGTAAGCGGGCCAGACTCAAAATTAAAACCCATGCTCAATTGTTTAAATCTTTATGTAGTTACGTAATATGTGAGTACCTAGTTATGATAAATTTTCATTCAAGTTAAAAAGGAGGGTAAAATGGTAAATTATCTTGAGCCGGACACCTGACTTCTCTTATTTTTGATAAGCTCATTGAAGTCGGCAGGGCTGGGCAGTATTTGAATTACTTGTAATTGAAATACGTATTTGAAATACAAATACGTATTTTGTATTTGTATTTCAATTACTTCCTAAAAATGTATTTTGTAATTGGTATTTCAATTACCCGCTGCTGAGGTATTTTGTAATTTGTATTTCAAATACTTACGGCTTCAAAATACATTTTAAAATACATTTAGCGATCTTAATATGATAATGAAAAATAAACTGAAATAGATATACATACATAGACTAAAAACGCTAGAATCCTGTTTTATTGTCCTGTGCTAATGATTATTTGTAGTTCTCTTATCATTGCTTTATAATGTACTGTACATTTTTTTTCATGTCATGCTAGTTATTATTATTGTCCTGTGCTATAATAGCACTGTTATTGTACATTTTGTATCATATTATATTAAACTTGTCATTGCTTTGTATTGTTCATTTTTGTATCATAGTATTAGATCAAGCACTATAGGAATAATTTGACTGAGTACTAGATTATTTAAGTTAATTACTGTAGAGCGTTCTTGAAGTGAAATTACACAAAACTGCGTTTACAAATGTTATCTATGTATATAAAAATGAATCCTTGTTTCTTGGTCACGCCATAACTTCAGAACGACTTTAGCTATGTCATTCATTTAATTTTAATTTAATTAAATTTTAAGTTTTCTAATACTTTGTAGAAGGGTTCTTACGGAAAGAAAAATTAAGAAAATTATGCAGAAAATCGGATAATTTCAGAAAACTTGACCATTTTAACTTCGCACGTTTGGCAGTTCGCGCGACGGATGAAATTGAATTTAGCAGGCTGCATTTAGCAGCTGTTTTTTTGTAACAAAAGAATAGTCTATGGTTTTTTTTTAATTATAGACATTTTAAATAGGTACCTATGTTAGGTACCAGATTTGATTAATTGTTCTTATAATATACAAAATGAATATTTGTAATATGTGAAAAATGAAAATTTGAATAAAAAAATTGCAATAGCTGGCACGCGAGTTGTTTGAAAACTGAATGTACTGGGACTGAATATATGGAATGCGGGAGAGGGGTTGGCGGGACGGGGGGTGAGGGTGAGGGTAGGCGGGAAAGATGGAAGGGCTTCTGGGAGGGGGTGCGGGAAGGGAACGGGAAAGCACATATGCAGAACCCGCAGGGAGAAACAATTTATTTCTTTGAATAAGGCATTGCAACGCATGCCGGGAACCAGCTCGTGTTATTATAATGATAATAATTATTATTATTATCTAACACCCTATACCACAAAACTTTACAAGTACCTAGAGCGGAGACGAGATGTGTCTTCTGAGCAATATGATTGGTCAATTTTTGCACGTCTCTGTTTCACTCTGCTCAGCTTTGCTTCTATGGAAACGCACCTAAGATCTTAAAGGCACTTACGACAATTTATTGCAACTAAAGGTTCTACCAAAACTATATCATGCACGATGGCACGGGGTTTAGAATAACCTTGGTGGTTATTCCTTGCTAAATCAAACGCCTACGGATCTCGATAGAATATGTTCATTAAACAAATGCAAAGATATATCACAGAGGGACTTACGATAGTGATGGCAATCTTGCCCGGTTTGTGGGTCCCTCGTGGTCTTTGGCTGGTCCACAGGCAGTCGGTCGGGGGTTGGTATATTTATGGGCAGTCGTTATTTCGTTCTTATGCGATGGGAGGTGGTGAATTACCGGCGGTAGATTCACTTTACGTATTACGTTAGCTTGTCACGATATAGACGGTTGTACAATGTTGACAGCTGCTTACGAACAGAAGACTCACGAAAAAACAACACTTGTTTTGCACCTTGACCACGGTTGACACCGGCAATTATCAGCCAAATAAGTACCCAGTGTGCGAAATTCAACAATAGGTTTGAATTCTGGTCTTTGTACATGAATCAGAACAAACCCATCGAGATCTTATTAAGCATTATGAAACATTCCACCCACCAAAATACAACAAAGTGTATTTTTAAAGAAAATTTTAAACCTTAACCAAAGCATGAAATGTTATGAAATATTGTGTGAACGAAGAAATAATTAAACTAGGTCATACGATATACTAAGACGTAACAAACAAAAAATAAAATAAATAAATAAAAATAATAATTATATTATTAAAATTATCCGCGACAGCGAGAACGATTAGTCAACTTGACTAGGTAGTGAACATAATTTGGTTAACGGTCTCGTGAGAATAGAACCATTAGATGTACGGACCGTAGCGACACACAACGCCGTCTGGACCTGGGTGCAATTTATCGACTCGTGCAATAGGCCAATGCAAAGGGACAGTATTTTCGCTTCGAATTATAACCACATCATTTACAGAGAGTGATCTGCAATGCTTGGTCCACTTGGCACGCTGAGTTAGCGATTGGAGGTATTCAACCTTCCATCGTTTCCAAAAGTCCTGCTGAAAACGTTGAATAAGTTGCCAACGACTCAGACGGTTGATTTTCAGATCAGTATAATCCTCATCCGGCACGGAGGTCAAGGGTTCCAAAGTCAAAAAATGACCTGGAGTTAACACTCGCAAATCGTTTGGGTCAGAACTCATCGGGTAGAGAGGTCGAGAGTTTAACATGGCCTCAATCTGCACGAAGAGTGTTGTCAATTCCTCGAAAGTTAACGTTTGGTTACCAATTATGCGATAAAGATGAGATTTAACCGATTTAATTTGAATCTCCCATATGCCACCGAAATGGGGACTACATGGAGGATTGAAACGAAAATCGATTTGTTCTGACTGTAAAGCAGTGTGCATGAACGAATTAAGTTGAGTTTTAGCTCCGACGAAATTTGTACCGCAATCTGAGTGTATGGCATTTACACGACCTCGTCTACCTACAAATCGACGTAGCGCTGCAATGAACGATTCGGTAGACAGATCTGAAGCTACTTCGAGATGTAGAGCCTTGGTGGTAAAACATACGAATAAGCAAAGATAAGTTTTGTCTATCTTAGCGCCGTGGTATTTACCAGCTTTAATGTGAAACGGATCACCGTAATAAACGCCCGCGATCGAAAATGGTTTAACCTGATTTACACGAACAGCGGTTAGGTCACTCATGAAAGGTTCTAGAGGGGCTGGTTTTATGCGATAACATTGTATACACTTTGAAAAACAGTGGCGGATGGCGCGCTTGGGCGACAGAATCCAAAACTGCTGTGTCAACAAATATTGCATCGTGTTAATGCCTGGATGACAATGTTCTCGATGGAGAGTTTCTATCACAAGAAAAGTGAGCTTGGATTCACGAAGAAGTAGGGCAGGATGTTTATGCTCAAATTCAAGCCCAGATCGAGATAACCTGCCACCCACCCTGAGCACACCGTAGTCGTCAATGAATGGATTGAGCTTTCGCATTTGTTTCGAAAGAAGGTTGCCCTCATTCAAGCGCGTGATATCATCATTGATATGTACAGATTGAATATGTTTAACTACTGTCAACAGCGAAGCGTGAACTTCGGTACGGTTTAATGGAAGATCCGACCGACGAGACTCTTTGTTACGTAGGTTGTAAATGAATCTATGACAATAACCGAAAATGCGTTGAATCTTCCGGAGAGAAGAAAATTTAACAAGTAGTAAGTCCACCAAATTTTCATCCTGTTGGACTAATAACGATTGAACTCGTTCCTCAAAGTGAGGTTCAATTTCGTCGACATTGCCATCTAAGGATGGCCAAGAATCAACTGGCTGAATTAGCCACGGCGGCCCCGCCCACCATAACGTTTTATCAACTAGATCGGCTGGGGATTGACCACGTGAAGCGACGTCCGCTGGGTTATCGCCGGATAATACGTGATGCCACGAAGTATCTTCGAGGGCATCCTGGATGTGACTAACACGGTTCACCACGAAAGTTTTCCAGCGATATGAAGGAGAACGTAACCATGCAAGCACAACGGTTAAATCGGACCACGCAAAAGGATTAGAGATTAAAAGCAAGGTTACGTATAATTCCTTGACGAATTTTAATAGATCTGCAAGAAGAATTGCCGCACAAAGTTCGAGACGAGGCAATGAAATACTTTTGGTGGGGGCGACTAGAGACTTGGCGCAAATTAAAAAGACGTGGACGATACCGTCAACGTCTGTGGTTCGTAAGTAAACTACCGCACCATATCCAATTTCCGAACTATCTGAGAAGCCATGTAGTTGGCATGATTTCAGGTGAGGGACTGAAACCCAACGAGGGATTTCGAACGAATTCAAGAGCGGTAATTGTTTAGTGTAACGTTCCCATTGATGAACGATGTCAACGGGTGGGGTGTTATCCCAACCAACCCTTAAAATCCACAACCTTTGTAGTAGAGATTTGGCGAAGAACGTTGGATTTGCTATGAGTTTGCGTTCAAGTGAATGGAATCTGCGTAAAGCGACTTCGCGCGACCCGGGAAAAGAGATATTCTTGTCCCTTTCTCGAAAAGGCAAGGCTACGATGTATCGTTCCGAAGTGTGACGGGAATGGTCCGCGCAGTACATCTGTTCACAGAGTTGTTCCTCGGGGGTGAGCTGTGAAGGCTGGGGAATGGTGTCCAACTCCCATAGTCGCTGAACCTTTTCATGGAGCCGGTCCTCGTTAGTTACGATGAACGATTTTATTTCGTGACCGGCGTCAGAACCAACCGAACCTAGAAGAAGCCAACCAAATACAGAATTGAAAGCTGATGGCTGATTACGACCACCCTTCACATTACCAGGTCTCAAAAGAGAAGTAAAGACCTCAGCACCCAGAAGAAGGTCAATCGGTCCCGGTTTGTGACAATCAGGGTCAGCAAGAGGTAATTCTTGCAACTGATGCCATGACGACTTATCTAATCGAACCGTTGGCATGTTGCCGCAGATAGTAGGCAGCGTGAGTGCCATGATATTAAAGAGAACCCGTTCCTCAACACCAACTTCCAATTGAATGACACCTGACGCAGTTGCGGAAGATCGGCCTAAGCCACTAATTCTTCGAGAACTGGCCGTACGATGGATGCCTAGACGCTCTGCAGCGCGATCGGTGATGAAGTGAGCTTGACTGCCTGAATCGATCAACGCACGAAAAGTTTGAAACCTGCCGGAGGAATCGCGAATGCTAACCTTGGCAGTAGACAATAGAACTACGGATCTGTCACCTAAATTGGTGAGGACACTAATTTGAGGGTCCTCTTGGTCCGTAGACGTCGTGGGGTGATGATCCCCCTCTTTAGAAGATATGGTTTCATCACGATGGAGTAGAGTGTGATGCTTTTGGTTACATTTCTGACATTTAAATATAGAATTACAATCTTTAAGATAATGAGAAGAACGAAGACAATTAAAGCACCAACGGTGAGCTTTGGCGAATTGGATGCGATCCTGAACTGATTTTAGCGCGAATTTTTTGCACTTGGAAATTAAATGTTCTTCCTTACAACAGGAGCACTTTGGAAAATTGATCGAGATCGAGGACCCATTGGATTCAGGTCGCACCTTCGTTACATCGCAAAGAAGCGATGAAGTATGTTTTTCGGAAGCCTGTTCAGATTTACGTGCGGGAGGTTTGTACGCTAATCCTTCACCATGGTGTTTTTCAACATGATTGCGATCGGGAGACAAAAAATGTAAGTCTCGTACACGAGCTTCACACTGGTTATATAGAAACTCATTTAGTTTCGAATATGATGGCAACTCAGTAGAAGACTGCAGTTGTTCGAAAGCGCACCTCGTTAGTGAATCCAATTTTGACAGAATCAAATAACAAAGCACGAAGTCCCAATTGTCTGTAGGGAGATCCAATTCCCTTAAGATTGTTAGATTTTCGTTAAACACGTCGAAAACGCGGCGAAATTCGTATGGATCGTTGGGCGGTAAATTTACATTTTGCATTTCCCGCCAACACGTAAATGCCAGTTCGTGCGCGTTGCGATAACGCCCGATCAATCTTTGATAAGCTTCCAAATAGTGGGCTCCCTGGACCGGGAACGTCCGAATTAAGCCTAATGCCTCGCCAGATACACTCGAAAACAAATACTGCATGCGTTCGATATTTGACAATAATTTGTTTTCATGAATTAAGGCATTAAACATATCATAAAATTCGGGCCATTGTTTGATATCGCCAGAGAATATTGGAATGCTTATCTTTGGTAATTTGACGTTCGTGCATACATTCGCGGTCTTAGATTCGACTGGTTGACTGGTCAACTTCTGATAAATTGCGACAATTTGGTAATACGTTTCATCAAAAGCTTCGCGAATTTTATCTTCCTCAATTTCGTTTGAGTCATCTAAATTTAATATTTCGTCGTGAGATGTTTCAAATTCAAGAACTATCCTTTCAATAGTTGTATAATGAGCTAACAGTAAGTCGCTCTTCGTTACATCGTGTAAAGCGATTTTCGCGATTTCATGCGTTTTTATCAATCTATTATTTGCTAATGTCCGTTTTCGGCGCAATGTTTGAATAGTTGGCGCCATTTTGATAATAAACACGAGTAGAAAATAGAAACGTACCTCTAAAGGTAATGGAATAAATCAACAGAATTTGTTATAATTAGAATAACCTTGGTGGTTATTCCTTGCTAAATCAAACGCCTACGGATCTCGATAGAATATGTTCATTAAACAAATGCAAAGATATATCACAGAGGGACTTACGATAGTGATGGCAATCTTGCCCGGTTTGTGGGTCCCTCGTGGTCTTTGGCTGGTCCACAGGCAGTCGGTCGGGGGTTGGTATATTTATGGGCAGTCGTTATTTCGTTCTTATGCGATGGGAGGTGGTGAATTAC
This sequence comes from Limnephilus marmoratus, assembly GCA_917880885.1. Lineage (NCBI taxonomy): Eukaryota > Metazoa > Arthropoda > Insecta > Trichoptera > Limnephilidae > Limnephilus > Limnephilus marmoratus. The sequence goes on from OU862908.1 coordinate 43,917,531, forward strand.
CGGCGGTAGATTCACTTTACGTATTACGTTAGCTTGTCACGATATAGACGGTTGTACAATGTTGACAGCTGCTTACGAACAGAAGACTCACGAAAAAACAACACTTGTTTTGCACCTTGACCACGGTTGACACCGGCAATTATCAGCCAAATAAGTACCCAGTGTGCGAAATTCAACAATAGGTTTGAATTCTGGTCTTTGTACATGAATCAGAACAAACCCATCGAGATCTTATTAAGCATTATGAAACAAAAACCAAATGTATTTTGTAATTTGTATTTTGTATTTGAAATGAAAAAAATGGTTAAAATACTGTATTTTGTATTTTGTATTTCAAATACACGACTTGAAAGAATTTTGTATTTCGTATTTTAAATACATGCGAAAAAGTATTTTGTAATTTGTATTTTAATTACAGCAAAGCATGTATTTTGCCCAGCCCTGGAAGTCGGGTGTCATATTTAAACTGTTTTTTTTTTCATCTTCCTCCTGCCAAGTCTATAGCATGTTATACATATATTTATTATTTACAACTTAATCCTTAAAAACAAAACAATTTTTTTTTTTTTTTTTTTATTTTGAATCAGATCTCAAAACTATGGTCACCTTAAAAGTCTACATTAATGTACTACCTAGCGTTTTTTAGGTTAAGGATTAAACTTCAAACTTTCTTTAAAAAAGGTTTTTTTCCAGTGTGAGACGTCTTGCGGACTTTTAAATGTTCCGTTTGAGAACATGAATAGTTGCAGTCGGAATATGAAAAAGATTTATTTCCACTGTGAGATGGCTTCTGGACTTTTAAATGTTCCTTTTGAGAAGATGAATAGTTGCAGTCGGAACATAAAAAAGGTTTTTCTCCACAGTGAGTCAGCATGTGGATTTTAAATTGTCACTTTATAGAACATGAATAGTTGCAGTCGGAACATGTAAAAGGTTTTCTCCACTGTGAGACGGCTCGTGGACTTTTAAATATTCCTTTTGAGAACATGAATAGTTGCAGTCGACACATGAAAATGGTTTTTCTCCACTATGAGTTCACTTGTGAGTTTTTAAATTCTCCTTTTTAGCACATAAATAATTGCAATCGGAACATACAAAAGGTTTTTCTCCACTGCGAGACGGCTTGTTGATTTAAAATTGTCACTTTATAGAACATGAATAGTTGCAGTCGGAACATGTAAAAGGTTTTCTCCACTGTGAGACGGCTTGTGGATTTTAAATTGTCACTTTATAGAACATGAATAGTTGCAGTCGGAACATGTAAAAGGTTTTCTCCACTGTGAGACGGCTTGTGAACTTTTAAATGTTCCTTTTGAAAACATGAATAGTTACAATCGGAACATAAAAAAAGGTTTTTCTCCACGGTGAATCATCCTGTGGACGTTAAATTGTGACTTTCAAGAACATTAATAGTTGCAGTTAGAACATGAAAAGGGTTTTTCTCCACTGTGACACGATTCGTGGACTTTTAAATGTTCCTTTTAAGAAAAAGAATAGTTTAATAGTTTAATTTCAATCTAATATAACTCCTAAGTATTTGCAACAGTAATAATTTCTATAATTTCATTAACAATTTTAATATGTTCCATGCACTTTCTTTTTGTTTTTGATGATTAGACTGAGATATTAGCAGGTATTTCAATAAAAGATTACTAAACAGTGTATCGTTATCGAGTATCTGTCGCCAGGTGAGAGGTGTTTTGAAAAAGCCCATGAGTTGGTTTATTGGTTCCTTAATAAAATTAAAATTATTACTTATTGATTAAAAGATTGTTACTTATATGAATATCGTTCACTTTTAAAAGTAAGTAGGTATTAAATGAATTTGGCGTCTCGTTTTTTGTAATGACTATTAATACCAACTCTGTGTGTTACTCTGTATGAAGATGGAAGTATGGAAGATCTACAGGTTCCTATTTTTGGGAACCTGTACATCTTCCTACTCTTCAATTTTGTAATTTCTATTAAAATGCCAACTCTGTGTGTTAACTCTGTATGTACAGTTGTACACGTTCCTATTTTTGGGAACCTGTACATCTTCCTACTCTCCAATTTTGTAATTCCTATTATTACCAACTCTGTATGTTAGTACAACTAGTATAATCATATGAACATCAATATGAATATTTGTCTTGGCCCACTGTCTATATTTGCTAATATAATTTACCTATTCCATGTAAAAAACTGAAAATGTAACTAATTTTAAAAAATCTGAAAATGTAAATAATTTAAAAAAACTGTTAATGTAACTAATTTAAAAAATACTGAAAATCTAAATAATTTTTAAAAATTGATAATGTAACTAAGAATTAAAAAAAAAAACTGGATATGTAAATAATTTTAAAAATATGTAACTTATAGTCTGTCAAAATAGAGTAGAAAATATAAAAACTGGAACTACTAAATTTGTAGACTGGCAACACCAATTTAACTGTCAAATATTTCTTTGAAGTGCAATGACACTGAATGTGTAGAACACAGTAAACCACATTTAAAAAAACATTTTTTCTTCATGACCTAAATTTTATTAAAAGGTGATTAATAAAGCGATTTGCTTTAATTTAATTTAACATAAATTTTAATTTAACAATAGATAGAAAGGAAGAATCACTAATGGTGAATTTAGTTAGACTACTTTAGATCTGAATGAGTTAAATATATTCAGATCTAAAATTAGAGACATGATCTAAAGCCCAGGCAATGCTAAGTACTTTATCTAGTATTAAATAAATGTGAGCAGTTTCTAACCTGTGCTTTATATTTTATTACATTATAGTTCTTCTTCATTATGTTAACACAAAATTGCAAAGGTATAATAATAATATACCTATATTCAATTCTAATTTTCAGATCGGCGGGTATCACTATACTGCAATGAAAAAATATTTTTTCCACTATTATGCTTTGTTCATTTTTTATGAAAATGTAGGTTACACAGCTTTACTTTAACACAATGAGTTATGTGTTTAGTATTGCCATTTGATCAACAGTGGCGCCCTCATATATTTTCTACTCTTTTTTGACAGACTATACTTTAATAAATGGCCAAATCTAATTTCCTGAATATTAACAGCATCAATTTGTAATTGTAAGTTAAGTTTCATGTATTTATTTATTTATTTTATTTTTTACGCACAATAAATTGTGTCAGCATATATTTTAATTTCCTTGTTATGTTTAATTAAAATCATCTCTTATTGTAATAATTTTGCGTATTATTATTATTATTATTTGTATAGTATTATTATATAATGTAGATAGGTTCTTGTTATTAAAACTAAATTAGTTAATATTAACCAAAAATTACACTCACAAATTTACACTCACAAAAACATTCACTTGACACTGGCCAGAACACTCTTTTGGGGTGAAGAGCCATTAAAAAAAAAAAAAAAATAAATGGCCAAGATCACCCTTAATGGGTGAAAGCCAAATAAATAATTTAAAAAAAAAGGTACGGGTGACAGTCCAAGGTCGAAGTTTCACAAAAATTTGTGCTGAGTTGCCAGACGTAAAATAAGTCTCCGTTGAACGTTAGGGAAAATTGCTTTGTTCCACGGGCAACATCCTACTAATATTATAAAGGTGAAAGTTTGTATGGATGTATGTTTGTTACTCTTTCACACAAAAACTACTGAATATATTTAAAAATTCTTTTACTTATAGAAAGCTACATTTTTTGCGAGATCTATAGGCTATATTTATTGGTAAGCTCTGGCGTTATGAATAATCAACAACTTCATAATCAACTTACTTTTTCTACTCATCAATACGTAGGTACGATTGTTATTTTTGGAGTCGGTATCAGCCAAGGTAGGTTTGTAAATACATACATAGTTATAGGTGTGATGTGCTTGTATCGCACGTGCGACTTGACGAGGCGAGAGCGGGGCTGCGGCGTGAGGGGAGCTGTCAAGTGAACACGCCGCCCGGGTACCTTTGCTGACACCGACTCCAAAAATAACAATCGTACCTACATATTGATGAGTAGAAAAAGTAAATTGATTATGAAGTTGTAGAAGAATACGAAATTATTTTTTTACTTTTTAGTGCATTTATTGAAGTCGTTTTTTTGTTTTGTTAAATTTTTTGATTATTTTTTGATTTTTAGTGAATCTGAAGTATACTAACTAATTTGTCTGAATATGGGTAGGCCTACTAAATGTGTTGCTCATATGAGACAGACATAATTTGACCATAACGACGTTAGGGTCAAATTAAGAGATTCGGCCGAGAATCGTTAATTTGCTCCTAAGAATTGAAGAGTTCCGTTACTGTGTCATGGATTCCATAATCAGAACCTAACTAAACTCTCATCAAACTACCCTTGGAGTATATCCTTTCCAATAAAAAAAGAATCATCGAAATCGATTGGCGTGATATTGAGTTATTCGTCCATTTGTAGCGCGGATACTTAATGCAAATTTAAGACTTATATGGTTTTCTCATGGATGCCATTGGCAGAACTGGACCAAATTAAAATGGGACCACACGGGAAGCATCAGCTTTCAAATAAAAAAAAGAATCATCAATATCGGTTTACCCAGTCGAAAGTTCTGAGGTAACAAACAAAAAAAAATACAGTCGAATTGAGAACCTCCTCCTTTTTGAAGTCGTTTAAAAAGAAGAATAATAATTCGTATGTAATAACTATCTCTAAAAATGAATCACCGAAATATACGTATGTATGCGAAATGTATAAACCCGAACGACTGAACCAAATTGGATTTTTTTTTTCGTTTTTTTGTATAAAACTACCGTTGAGTTCTGGCATTATGAAATTTGTATAAGAAATTATAATAGGTGGCATGCGAGCAGTTAGAAAACTGAATGTATCGGGAATGAATGTGAGGAATGCGAGAGGTGAGTGGGGGGAGTGGGGAGGGGGTGTTGGAGGGTGTTGGTGGAGGGGGGAAGGGGAGGGGAGAAGGGGAGGGGGAGGAGAGTGGGGGGAGGGGGTTAGGGGATGGAGAGGGGGGAGGGAAGGAAGGGGAAAGGGGAAGGATGGAGGAGGGTGTGGGTAGGGGTAGGGGTGGGGGGAAGAAGGTTGATGGGGGGGGAGTGGTGTGGGGAAAGGGAATGTGGAGGGGTAGGGGGTGAGGCGAATGGTGGGTGGAGGGAGAGGGGAAGGGAGCTGATGGGGGGAGTGGAGTGGAGAGAGGGAAGGTGGAGGAGGCGGAGTGGGGTGGAAGAGCGGGGAGGGAAGGAAGGGAAGGGGGAGGGGTGGGGGGAGGGGGAGGGGGATTGATGGGGGAGTGGAGTGGGGAAAGGGAAGGTGGAGCAGGCTGAGTGGAAATCCCCTAATACCATGCGAGCGAAGCCGCGGGAAAAAGCTAGTCTACAATAATCGTATTGACGGCGCTGCTTATGGGTTTTTCGTTTGTTGTTAAGGTTCTGCTTTGCAATAATAAAAGGGATTCGAATTATTGACAAGAGAGAAATTTCATTAAAATAATTCTAGTCATCTCCCGATTTCTTCAAAATTCTCCCGATTTTTAGGCAAAAATTCTCCCGATTTTGAAGTTTTGGTTTCACTGCCTACAATCTACAATCTACATTCTACAATCTAGAAGTGGGTTGATTCACTCATTTTACGGAATCAATTCCGGACCCATATTCGACTGAGTGGACTCGATTCACTGGACTCGCTCCTTTGATTCCGGCGATTCCACCGGACTCACCGAATCAAACTCATTGTGGCGCTCCGCCGGAGTCGTTGAATCGGCCGGAATCAAACTCAGTTTGGCTCTTGCTGATTCAATGCCAGAGTTGATTCCGCCGGACTCGCCGAATCAAACTCATTGTGGCGCTCCGCCGGAGTCGTTGAATCGGCCGGAACGAAACTCAATTTGACTCCTGCTGATTCAATGCCGAGAGTTGATTCAGCTGAACTCGCCGTACTCGGTGGAATCGTGGAACGTTACGGAGTTAAGGAATCATGTGTTTAAGTAGCCGGGCGTGTGTACATTAACATGCTATTGTTTATTGCGAGCGAGAAGTCTTATCTTTATATAGCTAATAATAATGTATTTGACATGAGTGATATCTTTGTCGGCTTTATGAGAACCGTGTAAGATATTTACGATAAATTTGAAACTTACGAACAGTGGAGTCCTTGTATAGCAGTGAGCCATGGAACCGGCAGAGGAAGGATGAAAGTAAACTGAATGCTGTTGAAATGAGATCCCTGAGGCGTATATGTGGTGAAACTATGTATGATCGTGAGAGAAATGTGGAGATCCGCAAATAATGTAATGCTGATTTAAGCATAATGAGTAAGATTAAGAAGGGGACCCTCAGATGGTTTGGGCAAGTAGAGCGAATGAACGAAGAAAGTAGTGTAAGGAGAATATATGGCAAAATGTGAATGGTGGAAGATGTTGGGGACGCCCGGGGAAGACATGGCAAGATCAAGTGAATCAGATACTTGAGTCGGGCCATGTCAAAAGTCAGAATAAAAGAAGAGTATGTTTGAGACGATGTATGAATGTGAGTGAGGCAAGGAGTGTGTGCCAAGATCGAGTTGTTTGGCGGTCATTCCTCTCAGGAATGAGAAGAACCCCTGTGGAGAAACGGCGTGATGGTTAGTTAGATATTTTACGTTCTTCATAAAACTAGTAATTCACCAGAGTATCACCGGCGCGAACTTGCGGGAAGGCAAATTTGCTCCGTGATGACCACGGACATATGAATATATCTGGACCTGCCCTAAGTGATAAAAACGTATTATTTCCCCCTCGCCATGGAACCGGCTGGAGCTCCTCCTTGGCGCCAGTTCGCCCCATGTGGAGGGGATAGAGCCTCGCTTGAATCTAAAATGTGTGACGTCATCATTCTTGCCGTGGGCAGCGCGAAGCTAACATCTATACATTTAACGAAAAAATAACACGCCAAAACAGTAGCTTGTGCTATACAACATACCTACATATCAATGTGCACATAGCGAATGTGGGCGGTTCCTTAGTGTGCTCGTCGCTGGTTACAGGGGTAAGTAAATTATGAAACATTTGTAAAAGTGTCTTAACTAAACACGGCAACAAAATATTGCTATGTGAAAACGGGCGAATCTTTTTGGGGTGTACATTTGGCCTACGCAAATATTTTATTATCGTGGCAAGCAATTCGCGCTCCCATGTAAAAAGGTCTATTCATTCAAAGCAGATTTTGCTTTTAAGAACTAAATGGTGATATTATAATGCGAGATGCCTATATACTGTCAGATTGATTTTTCAACTAATCACAGTCTTCTTCCCCTCTTCGCCCCCCCATAGTTTGGTTTTACCCCTCACCTGTATCTTCTGGTCTATCCATTTGGATGTCTATGGTGATGACCGACAAAAGGTAAAAAGCAGTGCTCCTTGCTATCTTTTGACTAAGATATAATGCTATTTCTTTTCGAAAAATGTTTTCACGCTGTCATCGCGCCCCGCTAGAGCAATACAACGCCGCCCCGCTTGCGCCACACACCTCATCCCGTGAATGAGTCCTGTATTCTCACTCTGTCACTCGTTCCCGAGTGATAGAGTGACAAATCCCCGCCCGGCCTGCGCCGCGCACCTCCTCCCGTAAATGATTCCTGCCGCCCGGCCCGCGTCGCACACTTCAGGGCTAGCGAGACTATCAAGCGGCTTGGCTCAATCACGTAGTTTTTTGTCTATGGCTAGAGTTTTGACCGCATTTTGACCGTCTCCAGAGGTGGCTTGAAGCTTGAGTCAAGCGTTGCGCAATAATCTACGTTATTGCGCAACGCTTGAAGCGAATTTATATTTCTTCGGCGTAGACAACAAATCATAGACAAATAAGTACCTGAGTGGTGATTTTAGATATTACGTATCACGTAAAACGTTTATAAAAATAGATTAAATTATTACAAAATAGGTATTAATTATTTTTGTGTTTACTTTGTAGAAATTCATCTGATTTTTCTTTTAAATTAATGTAAATATAATTTAATAATGTTATTACGTTAATGTTATATTAAAATATTAATATATAACATTTATTATAACATAACAAATAATTATTTTTCTTTACTAGATTCCATCTCGCACAAAAATCACTTTCAAATAGCGAAAATGACAGGAAACCATAGACAAAGGAGTAATATCTCCAGAGAAATATCGTCTAGACATAGACTAAGGCTTGGCTCAACGGCTTGAAGCGCGCGTCAAGCTGTTGAGGCAAGCATTCATAGACAATAACGGAAAAATACATTTACGTGCTGGCCGTCAAGCCGCTTGATCGTCTCCAAGCGTTCTGGCAAGCATTTGTCTATGCCTAGATGTGATTTTCGATAGTTTGTTTGGTTTATTTATGGTTGACAGTGAATTTTGTGCGGCTGAAATAAAATGGAATATAACGGAGACAAAGCATTCTTAGCCCTTGGGTTATCTTTGTATTTTAATAACAATTTGTGATCCCGCTTTACTCATAAGCATTTACGAAGCGTATTACAGGCACGGCACCAAATGATTACTTACACGCATTTTTTCAAAATAGATGATCGTAATTATAACGAAGCATTGTTGTATATTTCCGTTGACATAATGAATAAATGTTATAATTAATATTTTAATATAACATTAATTGATAAAGTTGATCAAGGAAAATTATTTATTCCCTGTTTCTCAGATGTTCACAAGACCTAAACATTATTTTAAATCAGTCAAAGCAGTTACATCATTAACAATAAGAAAACAAAAAATACTTGCAGAACTGAATAATAACATTAATAGAAGTTACAATATTATTAAACAACGAGAGAAAAACATACTTGTAGAACTTAATAATAAATAATACTTGCTGGTACCCAGCATGCGTTGCAACGCCATTCAAAGAAATAAATTAATTCTCCCTGCATGTCCTTTCCCGTGCGTCCCCGTTGACCTCCCGAGTCTCATTCCGAGAATACTGCACAAGAGTCCCAACTGCTCCCGTCTGGAGCCAGGGAGACTATGGTATCCCCGATCGCGGTATGTTGTGAGGCTGAAGGTAGTGGGGTGGGGAAGGAGATAGGAAAGAGGAAGGTGGCGAAGTATCTGGCTATTTAGATCTGGTCACCAATCACGGCTTATGCCATTTCAAGCAACGTTTCAATTCTGAATGGTGGTCTACCAGGGCGATACTTAGAGTATCTTCCAATCTGGAACGTGCCGCAAATATACTTTATATTATTTTTAAGAAAAAAAAAGTGAAATAACACAAATTAATCAAATAAAATTTATTTGACACGCCGGGATTCGATCCCCCGACCTTCGGTTTACGAGTCAAGAGCCTTACTTACGTCAATTTTTCTTTCCGTAAGATCTTTCCACAAAGTATCGGAAGACTTAAAAAAATCTTTCAATTCCTTCCCCTCCCTCCAATTTTATTACTTTTTCTTTCCGGAAGAACCTTCTACAAAGTATTAGAAAACTTTAAAAAATATATGAATGAAAAAGGTAAAGTGGTTCTGAAGTTATAGCGTGACCAAGGGAAACAGGGATTCATTTGTAGAAATCCATCTGATTTTTCTACAAATTAAACACAAAAACAATAACTAAAATCAGATGCATTTCTACAAATTAAACACAATAACAATTAATTCTTATTTTATATTAATTTTATTAATTTATAGAATTGTTTCATGATGCGTGAGAAATGTAACAAATTTTGAAAAAAATCTGTTCTTTTATGTCGAAGAACGCTAACTATTAATGTACATGGGGTCCTATTTTATGATTCTGCGATTGTTTCGAAAATGTAATTAATTTCAAGAAATGGCCAATATCACCTTTAATGAGTGATAGCCAAATAAATAATTAAAAAAAATATATCAATTCGCATCAAGCTCGCCGCCAGCACGTAGATTATTGAAGCTTGCTTCAAGCGTCCTCGGGTAGACTGTCAAAACGCTTGGCTCAAACGAAAACTACGCGCAGTGTTGCCAGCTTAACAAAAAACTACGTGCTTGAAAGAAATGCTATTGATAGTGTCGGAATCTCTTTCCTTCCGCGTCAACCTCGCCCGAGTGCGAGCGACTCCGGAACTGATTCATAACATTTTGCGGACTCGGAACGAATCAAACGCATTCGGACTCGGAATCTTTGGATTCGTTCCGGCCGGAACGACACACTTCTACTACAATCAAATCTTGGCTCTTGAAACTGACAGGAGCGGACCAAATTCTTATAGATAAAGATAAATTCTTATAAAGGCTTTGATTATATAATCAAAGTATAAAGGTCAAATTGCGTGATTATCAAACGAACATGAATTTGTATTGTTGACATCAGTTGACATTACAGGAATTCCAGAGGTGGAAAAATGTTTCAAATGTGTCCGCTATTGATCCAGAAATCAGGTAATTACATGAGACATTAACATTCAGCTTAATTTATCTGTAAATCTATTTGAGGTTAAATGACATTTGTATTGATAAAATATTCTTTCAATTTTACTTTAATAAGTATAATTGTAATACGTACGCCTCGCACGTCATACTTATGTTTGTTAATGTTATATTATCGTTAAAACAAGCTTATGGGTCCGAGTGGTTAATGTTTCACAAATATTGTTTCAGAAAATATTCCAGACTTTGAATGATTTTGGAGCTTTACGTTAGGAACACCTTATAACATTGTTTGGCAGACCATAACACTGTTAATGGCAGGTAAAATTAATAATGCTACTTACTAATTTATACATACTATTCTATTATTCTGACTCTTGACGTGGCCCGACGCAAGCAATGATTCACATGATCGTGCCAGGTCTTCCTCTGGTGTCCCCGACTTCACTACCACTCACATCTGCGTCATATATTATTGTTCCATTCATTGTTCATTCGCTTTACATGCCCAAACCATCTGAGGGTCCCTTTCTCAATCTTACTCATTACGCTTACATCAGCCTTGCATTTTTTGTGGATCTCCCAATGATCTTACGTGGTTTTATTCTCACTTCTGTTCATATGAATAGAAGTGAGAATACTTTTCCCTTGTGATAAACAAAGTATGTCATCACAAGGGAAAAATACTGTATATTCTGTTCACAAACTTTGTTTAATGTGATATATTTTTTTCAGAACACATGATGCGGTTTTTACTGTGAGATGGCTGAAATGGGTCCCCGATGAAGGTATAGGTACTCTGTTTAATTTCGGTTGAAAGGAAATTTAGAATATGTAGATTTTTTATTTCTTCTTCTTCTTCTTCTTCAACCTGTTGAGGTCCCGGCTTTTTCCAGAAAAACACGGAAATTTCACGATCTTCAATTGAATGTTTTGTGGATTAAATTTAACCTATCGTATATTTTATTGACTGAAACACATTCCTAGAACAATAAACTATTTACCAAAATAACATTACTTGCGTAAATTACGTAAATTGATAGGTTTTATGATGTTTTATTCGAGGTACACGCATGTCACGCATCGGCAATGTGACGCGGCCGCCAAAATGACAGTTGGAGATGCCCACAGACAAACATTATTTTTAAATATTGTGTGGCTACAGGGTGAATGAAGTCTTTACCCATACCATAGGGAATGTTGGCGCCAGCGATTCTGACACTTTATTTACAGATTTTGTACATAGAAGGGTCCAAAATAGTAGAATCAACATATTTTTTTTCGCGCATGCGCAGAATCTTTTTACATCCCGGACTACGGAAAATTTAATATAAATTATTCGAAGTGACTTGTCTCATTGCGGTTTTCTCTATGGTAAAGTACGATAATAGAGCAAGCGTTTCTGACATTGTTCTTCATACACTTTCTGTATACATAAGGGTCAAAATTGCATTTCAAAGTGCCGCGCCACCTCGCGGCCACCGGTGGCCGAACGGCCCACAAGAGGTCAATGGCGCTACAGCCCATTTCGAGCCTTGGCCTCCTTCAAAATAAGCCTCCACCGCCCTCTGTCCTCGGCCGTCGTCTTCCAATCTGCAACATGGAGTAATCCTCTCGCATCCTTCCTGACATCATCCTCCCATCTCAGTCTAGGTCTGCCCGCCTTTCGTTTACCTCCCGGGTGTCCTGTCAGAACCTTCTTCGGTACTCGTGTGCTGGGCATTCGGTGCAGATTTTTTATTTCATTCTACAAGAACTGTACGGTGACTGCTGGAAAGGTAAAATGGCTAAAACGCCATATAGATGTGACATTGAAGATGAACGTATATAAACAAACAATACAGCTATTGTGTATGTTAATCTTTAATGTCACAGCTGTATGACGCTTTAGCCATGTTTCCTTTCCAGTGTGGATATTCTTTTTCAAACCATTTTTCAATTCATCGAATTCACCAAACCAGTGTTTTTATATGCTATTATTGATTGTCTTTCTGAAAATAAAAAGAATTTAAACATGTACCCTCGAGTTATCGTTTTTCAAGTAGAAAAATGTAAATTCGTTGTAGAAAACCATAATCATTATTTGAAAATGTTTTCCTTTTATAAGGAGTTCATATTTCAAGTATTTTAGGTTTTTTACTAACGCTTGAATTTTTGATTTCCTCAGGATAACAGATTTCCATCTGACAAAGCTCCTTGCTGAGAAAATGAGATGTAAAAATTATGTAAAGCTCATTCCCTCAGGCTTTGTCAGATGGAACGTTGTTTTCTTGGGGAAACTAAAACATTTTTCTGCTTTCAAGCATTTTTATTTTTAAATAATTTATTTGGCTAATGAATTAATAAAGTAGGTCGAATGCAATTATATTCTATATGGTGGCAAATGACCTTGAACTTCCTCTATGTTATTGTCTTTGGTGGACCATTTTATTTTTGGTTAAGTTGGTGACAGTGATGACAAAACTTCTAGTATGGAGAAGGCCCGAAGATATCGATCTAGGGATTGGTTTATTTATGATCAGGGTCAGGGCTAGCGTGGGTTTATATATGGTGGGTGGTTTGGTATATTTATGGGGCTGGCCCTACGCTCCGGACGCCGAATTGCAAAGGCGCTGATTATATCTAAAACCTAACACATCGCCCTTGAGATTATTTTTCATAAAACGGCGCTAAGTACACGAACTTACAAATCTTCCAAATATTATTAGTTACCATGATCACCTGCCTAGGCCAGGCGTGTAATAGTTTTGACAAAGAGCGCCAAAATTTTACAAAATTCAAATAAGATTCCAGCTAGCATATAATGTTAGGCCTAAGCTGGACAGAAATTGTCAAGAGTCAAAACTTAACAATTTTCTGACCAGTCTATCCATTTTTAAAGTCATCTAAAATCTAAACCATTTAACAGACATTGATTTAGCATTTGAGTGGGGTATAGGTATAATTATTAGAATACTTTCAAGGTTACGAATCCCTGATGTGGTTTTACCCAATTAATTGCCCACCCCTAAAATTATGATTTTATTGTCTTTGAAAAACATACCTCATGCTTTTTAAATCAATTGATTTCCGGTCGATATAATCGTTACAATAAATTACAATACAATAAAAAATCAACCAGGTTGGATATTTCACAGCAGATCAAGTGGAAATATTGTTTGTTATAAGAACGCTTCTATCTAGGTACCAAATGATCACAAATTAACTTAATTTCAGCAAATTTTTCAATCTGCAGAAGGGTGGACAAACTGAATTCGCTTCTTTTATCCCATCTGCTGTATTCCCGCAAGGTACTATTTATAATGAACTATTTATTTCTATCAGGAGTTCTGAGTCAACCAGCGCCTCAGTTTTGTCCGCTTTCAAGCCATGGTGATTTCATGTTAACATTTCTCAATTGGGGTGAGGTTGGTCCGGGTCTTGGTGGCAGTTGCGCCTGATCACCTATAGCGTAGTGGGCCGGGTCGGGAGATTCTGGTTGAGGGAGACCTAACCTAGACCTCTCCAGCCGGACTCTCGAAACATCGCCTTGCACCGCAGTGGGAGGGATGAATTCATCCCTCCGTCACCTCTGTACACACTGACCCCAGATTCCTACCCATCCCTCATACCTTTTTCCTTCCTAGAACTTCCTTTCCTAAAAAGACCTCCATGCAGCATCCCTAACGATGACAAAGGCCCTCAGGGGGAATTATTTTTCCAGGGTCTCTTTTTTTTACATTAGATCCACACAGGGCCTTCATCATCTTTGGGGATGCTGTGTGGAGGGTCTTTTTAGGAAAGATGTTCTGGGAAAGAAAAAGGTTTGAGGGGTGGGTGGGAATCTGGAGTCAATGTGTCCAGGAGTGATGAACGTATGAATCCATCCCTCCCACTGCGGTGCAAGGCGATGGGTCGAAAGTCCAGCTGGAGAGGTCTAGGTTAGGTCTTCCCCAACCAGTCTCCCGATTTGGCCAGCCACGCAGCAGGTGGGCAAACGCCTTCGCCGCCAAGACCTAAAAAAACCTCATCCCACGAACCCGGGCACCCCTGCTAAGCCACAAAACGTAGTGAATCACTTGGGATGACCTGTGGGGGGGGTTTTTAGTTATCCGATAAATGGTTACCGGGGCAGCGGTATTTTGATTGCATTGATGTGGATTTTGATTGACTCCATAGACAATTTCGTAAACACAGTTTTGTATTAGAAATTTAAGTCTAGATTAGGCAAATATTTGGCTCACCAAACACGCCCACAAGAACTTCTTATGTAATTATGTTATAATATTATGTAATTATGAGAAAGGTTGAACATAAGGTTAATGAATGTTTTGTGTTTTCAGATCCCCTACCATGGAAAACAAGGTAGATTTTTTGAAATTCTCGAAAGCACAGCGGGGGAACGCAACTTTGTTGCACAAAGGCTTTGAATATTCAAAATTTAATGAAAACGGGAGTGGAGTCATCAGCTAGAGATGCAGGGTGTTCTTTTCAACCAAATGCAGGGCATTCCTGAGGACTCGAGGAGAAAGCATCGTAGGCGAGGTACCAAAACATTGCCATGATTCAAAACCGCAGAGGGCACATGCAGACTTCTTAGTGCACCTGATGAAGGAAGACATAAAGGCAGTTGGAGCAACTCCACGGAATGTAATTGGAAACATTATATCCGGACTGAGTCAGAATATTGTGCAACACTTACCAAAGCAAGCCTCACTCGTGCGAAACCTTTTAAAACATAAAGATTCAACTCACATCCCTAATCCAACAACAAGTGCTTTTTATATCCCGGAGAAGTATTCTGACCTTATTTTACATGATACGGGAGCTGAAGATTCAGAAAGAATATAGGCAATTGGGAATGATGAACTAGCCTTAGAATTAGACAAGGACACTATTTATGGAGACGGAACATTTGATAAAGCACCTAGCATGTTTTACCAGCTCTATACATGGCATGCTAAGATTGGAAATTCCTTCCCTCCGTGTATATACTTCCTATTACAGAAGAAGAATACTGATACATACAGTAGAATGTTTGCCATATTGAAGCAGTTAGTACCCAATTTGATGCCAGGAAAGATAATGCTAGATTTTGAAAAAGCATGTATGTCTGCAGCACAAATTGCTTTTCCACAAGCAGATTTAAAAGGATGCTACTTTCATCTTGTCAGAGTGTTGTAAGGAAAATCAACAGGGTTGGCTTAAAAGAAGTGTTTGAGTCTGATTTTGAAATGAAGTTGCAACTAAAGTCCTTACCTGCTCTCTCATTTATACCAACATCAGACGTAAAAACTGTTTTTCACCAACTAGCTGCCACATTTCCGGCTGAAGATGCTTATAGTGAAGTTCTCTCATACTTCGCTTCCACCTACATCGAAGGAATTGCAGGGAGACAACCTCTCTTTTCAATTGGAATTTGGAATCATTTTGAGGCTGCTGCGGAGGGAACTCCCAAAACCTTAAATTGTTGTGAAGGTTTTCACAATGCATTAAACGCAATGTTTAATTGCAGTCACCCAAGCATTTGGAACCTGTTGGATGGATTAAGAAGAGATATAGCTTGCCAGCTATTATTATTAGCCAATGCCAACACCGGTAGGCCAGCGACGAAAAAAAATATGAAAACCTTATGTTGCAAGTGGCGGTGGTGGTGGAAGACAATCACCGCCGAGATGACAAACTGGCGTTTTTACACCGGATGGCCAACCTGCAGTAATAATAGCTGCTAAGCTATATCTCGTCATATTGTATTGAATATGTTCCAAGGGCTTGGGTACTGCAATGATATATTGGTAGGATGTTTTGTAAACCTTCACAATAAATTGTAATGGCTTCAAAATGATTCCATCGATGTGGGTGGAGAACTTCATTGTAGTTTCCTTCACGCACAAGAAGGTTGAAAGTGGCACCCTTTTACTTTTACTTTTACAAAATAAAAATTCCTTTTGACTCGGAACAGTTATTTTATCAGTTATTAAATCAACGTCATGGAAGATTCGACACCATTTCAAACTCACAAATTTATCAAATGCTATAACTTGGATAACTGGATAAACAATAAAAACTTCAAAATGAGGTTTGTGGCTATTCATAAGATCATTGAAAAAGAATTTTAATTCATTTATTGCACAAATAAATGACGTTCTGCAGTATATAGATGTAATTTTTCTAACGGAAATAAATATTAGAAGCGAAATGATACCTATGTTCAATATACCTAACTTCATACCGATTGCAAATACTCGAGAGAATAGAAGAGGAGGGGGATTAATCATGTACTTAAAAAACCATCATACTTTTAAGAAAACAAACATTTCTTTTAAAAGCTGCGAGACAATATCTGGAGAAATCACCACCGTTTATCAAGATATCATAAGCGGTATATCGTCCGCCGAACAGCAACAAGAATATATATTTGAAGGAACTAAAACAAATATTACAATTGACTTCAACTGATTCAAACTACTTGTATTGTGGTGACATTAACTTGAACAAAAAATAGTGTAATTACAGAATATCAAAATCTACTCAGTGAAAATGGTTTACAAAATGTAATATTAGATGTTACCCGGGATGAAATTTTAAACGGAAAAAATGTTTATTCATGTACTTATTGACCATATTGCAATTTGTAACCGTAATAACATTGTATTTTCATGTATTGTGACTAACAAAATATCTGACCATTATATAACAGGAGTTGCCATAGGGAAAGAGGTACTTACAAAGGATTTAAATAAAAAAAGTGAAATTATTGATAATAAATTAGTATATTCTAAATTAAAACTAGTAAATTGGGGAAAATTATTACAAACTGAATGTCCATCAGAACTGTACTATAATTTAAAAAATATTTTTGATAATATCTACGCGTCCTCGAAAAAAGAAAATTTTTTTGAAAGTAATCTTTGGCACAGCAATCCATGGGTTACGGAAGAAACTAAGAACATGATTTAAAAAAGAGATTATCTTTACCGAAAATGCAAGAATAGCCCAAATAATCCGGTATTTCGTTTAGAATATACGCGATATAGAAACAAAACAAACAAACATATTAATATTACCAAAAACACATTCCACAAAAACTTAATAAATAGCTTAAACGGAAACCCGAGGAAACTCTGGGATGAAATAAATAATCTAATAGGAAAACCTAAACAAAATCTAGATAAAATAATCCTTCAACATATGGGAAGTCAAGGAGACACAAAATTTTAATGCGATAAATTTGCTACAACATTCGTAAATGAAATAAAAGACATAAGACATTGAATCATGCACTGGGCATGGGGATGAGGGTAACCTTGCGGATACCCCTGCTAAGACGCTAATGGATTTCGTTGAGTTATGTCCAACCACCAAACAAGAAAGATATATCACAATTAAGTGGTACTCACGATAGTTGTCTTCTGGCTTGGTGACAGTCATAGATGTCCATAGCGCTCGATATTGTTCTATTTGATAGTTAGAACTTCGGTAAAGTTTGAGTCACGAGTTCACACAAAATATACGAAAGAATACGGTAGGATTTATACTTTGGGTGACGATATGATGAATAACACTTCGGCTCGGTGCGAAATGTCACTATACGGTCGGGGGTTAGCAACGGACTGACTTGTTGACGATAAAGCGCTTGTCACTTGTTGACCGTGTAGTCAGGCACCCTTATTGTGCGGAATTCCCAAGTCTGGGTTCCTGCCGATCTCGTATGACAATCGGAGCACAAAACGAAAGAAATCCATCGGCGTTATGAAACATTCCGCCCACCAAAATACAGCAAATTGTATTTTAAAGAAAAGTTGAACGTTAAGCGAAACGCAGAATGCCATGAAATGTAACGTCGATGAAAAGAAGACGAAGCAGAAGAACTAGTTTTAAACGATAACTAGATGTAGATAAACTAGACGAAAAGAAACTAAATGATACGATTAACATAGACGTAAAAAGAATAAAACGAACCGCGAAACGATGATGATTAGTCACATTGCCTAGGCAATGGACACGATTAGGTGAATGGTCTTGTAAGAGAAGTTCCATTCAAAGTACGAAACGTAACGATAGCACAAGATTTTTAATAATGATTCTAATCACTTGCTCCGTAGAGAGTGATGTCCAATGTTTGGTTAAAGATAGAATACGAATTTCGAAAAGATTAAGTAGAAAATCCGAACGACGAGAGGCTTTGTTATGAAAGTTGTGTACGAATAGATAACAGTAAGCAGTAAGACGTTGGAGTTTCCGAATACGATATAATTTGTTTAATAAAAGTTTAGCAGAATATATCATGTTGGACTAATGACGATTGAACTCGTTCTTCAGAGTGGAGTTCAGTTTTGTTAAAATGGCCATCTGAGATGGGCCAAGAGTCGTTTGGCTGGACAAACCCGGAGGGCTCCGCCCACCATAATACGTTACGGATAAGAACGGCCTGAGAATGGCCACGTGAAGCGATATCCGATGGATTATCAACCGATGATGCTTGACGCCGATGATTAGATGCGATAACTGTCAAGAGCGATAATTGGTCGGTGTAACGATTCCCGTGACGAGTATCATCGGGTGAAGCATCCGGTGGCCTCCACTTCCATCCCAATACCCTGAGAGTAAGAAAATGATCAACATTCTTGAAGATTACATCAGTGAGATAGTAGCCCGGCGGTAAGTTTCGGTAGGCGCGAAGTTTTGGTTTGCTACAATCCGACTTCTGCAGTTCAAGTTGACCTCGTTTGGTATGTTCGATAACTTCGGATTGCGTTTGTTGAGCTTGTTCCACACTGGAACAGCCGACGACGATTGAATCGATATTTGAATCCGAAGTGATCGCGTATCGTGTGAGTGATAATTCGTAACCATTATTTTCTGTCAACGATCTGATAATACGGTAGGACAGAATAAAAGCAGAGATATCAGATGTCACAGGGTGTAATGGGTAATCCGGGGTAGATTCCGATAATTGATGACGCCAAAATGTTCTTTGGAACGCGCGATTTGGCTCTTGAAGAAATATTTGGCGATACATTTGCCGTACCTCAGCAATGAACACCACAGATGGTGAACGAAAGTTTTGCAGAAGTTCATCAATGTTCGTTTGGAACTTGGGAACGATAAAGAAAGCATCATTTGACGATGATTCATTCACCTCCGTCACCAAGGCATCGAAGACCATTCGCAACATAGTGGTAACGGTGCCCGGACGAAGAATGCAATGACAAAGTATGTGATGCATTTCCTTGAGTAAATCTTTTCCAGGAACACGTGTCATGTGACCACTGTGCAAGTAGTCAGTCATGAAAGCGAAGTACGGTTCACGTAAACTGAGCTTTAATGTCTGTTTACGTTCGAGTGAAAGGATGATGCGCGAAGAGACTTCGCGCGAACCTGGGGAAGCGATATGCTTATCCTTTTCGCCAAAAGGTAAGGCTACGATGAATTGTCCCGAAGGGTCACGTGAGTTATTAGTGTGATGGACCTGCTCATCACGTTGTTCTTCAGGAGTGAGATGTGAAGACTGAGGGAATGTGTCAAACTCTCTCAGTTTCTTGACCTTTTCAGAAAGACGGTACTGGTTGGTTTCGATAAATTGACTAGAAAAGTCACGTGAGCGATAAATGCGATACACTTGGTCACGACGTTGTTTAGTGGGCTGTGAAGACTGAGGAAATATGTCCAACTCCCTCAGTCTCTTGACTTCTTCTGGAAGAGGATACTGGTTGGTTTCGATGAAGGAGTTTGTTTGACGATCGGTAGTAAAACCAACCGAATCCAGAGGAAGCCAACCGAATGGTGAATATTAAATATATCTATCATTGGACAGCTTTTAGAGAAGATTTATAATATTGTTTGCTAGTTTATTTTGTTTGTTTTTTTTTATGTTTTTAAATTGCACTTGTAACATCTATTCTTACAAAACTTACAAATACAATAATAACAGTGCAGGCTGTTATTATGCTGTAGTTTTTAAATGCATTTATTCAGTTACTTTTTTTTTTAAATCCCTTATTTATGTATACTTAAAATATTTACTATAACCATAGAAATAAAAGTAAAAAATTAATATTATACCCACGCACAGGCATTGCCTTTGTGGGATTTTTTTGTTCATACATTAATTATATTAAGTTTTTTATATACTTTTCATTATTTCATGTATGTATTATATGTATTGTATCAAAAAATTTCAATAAAAAAAAAAAAAAAAAAAAATTGACAGCTGAAGGCTGGTGAAGATCACCCGTTAATTGGGGTCTTGGTAGAGAGGGCAAGATCTCAACATCTCGAAGTAGGTCAGTCGCTCCTGTGTCAGTTGTCAGTTTGTGACAGTCAGAGTCGGCATGAAGTATGTCTTGGAACAGATGACAAGATAACTGGTCGAATTGAATCGTTGGCGATGGAAGTAACTTCGTGTTGAAGGTAGTTTGTCCCTTAACATCGACATCGAAATTAGTGACGCCTGACGCGGTTGTAGAAGATTGGCCTAAGCCACGGATTTTCTGAGAGCTGACTGGACGCTCGGCAGTGCGATTGGATACGAAGTGTGCTTGACTGTCTGAATCGGTCAACCCACGAAACGTTTGAAAACTGCCGGAGGGATCACGATTGCTAATATGAGCAGTAGGCAAACGTACGATGGATCTGTCACCGAAGTTAGCGAGGAAAAGAACTGGAGGATCTGAAATAGAAGCTCCTTGAATGGCAAACGTGGTAGGTCGTTGGTACTCCTCTTCAGCAGAAATGTTGTCTTCCCTATGAAGAAGAGTGTGGTGCTTACGATGACATTTCTGACAATCAAACACAGATTTGCAATTCGTGAGAGAATGAGAAGGCGTGAGACAATTCAGACACCAACGGTGTGCCTTGGCGAATTGAGCACGTTCCTGAACCGATTTTAGTGCAAATGATTTGCACTTAGCGATATGGTGAATACCCTTGCAAAACGCGCACTTTGAAGTGAACGCAATCAAGGACCCTTTGATTTCAGGTTTTGCCTTATTCATGTTACAAGTAAATGATGACGTTTGTTTTATGACAGCTTGATCATGAAATGTTGAAAAGTTTTGGTTTGGTACGATAATGTTCGCGGGCTCCGATTCGAAAGATTGATTCGTTAATTCCTTGTGAATTACGACGATTTTGAAATAAACATTATCAAAAGCTACGCGAACTTGATTTTCAATGTCCTTGTTTGCCTCATCTAAAGCTAAGATGTCAGCGTGAACGGTTTCAAAATCATTAACAATTTTTTGCAACTTCGTATAATACGCTAAAAATAATGGGTAATTGGTTGCATCTTGCAAAACGCTTTGACCGACCTCATACACCTTGTTTATTCTGCTAATGGCAACGTTCCGTCTTCTACGCAAGCCTTGTAAAGTACTAGCCATTTTTTTTTTAAATCAACAAATGTACTAACGAATTAATCGGGAAAACGTTATGAATTAAAAAATAGAATTCGATGTAATTTAAATGCCCGGTAGGTCGTTAATTAATTAAGAACTACGTAAACTAATTCTACGATTCACTGTTTGAATTCGTTCTTCGAAATGACATTTCAATTCACGTAATATTTCATAGCATTCTTTCGTTTTGTCAATAAAAGAATTTATTTATCTAAAGGTTTGCTGGTTATCGGCACCAATGAATCATGCACGGGGCATGGGGATGAGAGTAACCTTGCGGATACCCTTGCTAAGACGCTAATGGATTTCGTTGAGTTATGTCCAACCACCAAACAAGAAAGGTATATCACAATTAAGTGGTACTCACGATAGTTGTCTTCTGGCTTGGTGACAGTCATAGATGTCCATAAGCATTCGAGATTGTTCTATTTGATAGTTAGAACTTCGGTAAAGTTTGAGTCACGAGTTCACACAAAATATACGAAAGAATACGGTAGGATTTATACTTTGGGTGACGATATGATGAATAACACTTCGGCTCGGTGCGAAATGTCACTATACGGTCGGGGGTTAGCAACGGACTGACTTGTTGACGATAAAGCGCTTGTCACTTGTTGACCGTGTAGTCAGGCACCCTTATTGTGCGGAATTCCCAAGTCTGGGTTCCTGCCGATCTTGTATGACAATCGGAGCACAAAACGAAAGAAATCCATCGGCGTTATGAAACAGACATAATTGTACTAAAAAATTCCTAGATCGTAACACGTATACAACTCCTGCTATTATGTCAATGAGATTTAGACCTGTATCACAAAAAGATGTTAAAAAAATAATTAATGATATGGATGTTAAAAAATCAAAAGGCAATGACCAAATAAGAATTAAAGACCTAAAGTTAATTGCTGATAATATAATCCCAGTACTGACTAAATTAATTAACCTTTGTGTAAGTAAAAGTATCATGCCTGACGAACTTAAAACATCCATCATCAGACCTATATATAAATCAGGAAACCACAAAGATTTCACAAACTATCGACCAATAGCGATTCTCTTGTGTATTGATAAAATTATTGAAAGGGCTATCTTTAACCAAATACAAAATTTTATAGAAAAAAATAGAATCATAAATCCCATACAGTACGGATTTCAAAAAGAAAAAAGTACTACACAATTACTTTCTAAATTCACTGATCATATAAATTGTCAATTAAATGAAAAATATTATATTGGTATAATTTTTAGATTTTAAAAAGGCCTTTGACACATTGGACCATGAAACATTATTAAGGGCAACGGAGGAATGTGGTATTAGAGGTGCTTTAAATAATTTATTTAAAAATTATCTGTTTAATAGAAAAATTAAAGTTAAAATTGACGGAATTTTAAGTGATGAAATGTTGGTAAGCACTGAAGTAGCTACGGGCTCGATATCGGGACCTATGTGTTATATAATGCAAGTAAACAGTTTACCAAATGTAATAAAACGTTGTAAATGCTACATGTTTGCAGACGATACTTGCATTATATGTGCTGACAAAAATCCACAAAAAATTGAGGAAATTTACAAGAAGACCTAAACAACATAATTAAATGGTCACACGCAATGGCATTATTATAAACGCAAAAAAAACCAAATATATGCTTATACACTCACCATATACAAATTGTCAGGATAAGGAATTGCATATAAAAAGTCATTCATATGATTGTTTACACACAAAAAACCAATCCCAACAATGTAATTGCCCAAATATAGAAAAAGTGTACCAATATACATACCTTGGTCTTACAATAGATGTCAATTTTAACTGGTCAAATCATATTGAAAATGTATGTAATAGATTAAGATCCATATTAGGGAAATTTTACCACCTAAAAAACTTTGTTGATAAAAATATATTATACTGTATATACAAAGCATAAGCAGAATCAATTATAGGATACGGAATAAATAGTTACGGATTAACGTACAAAACGTTAAATAAAATAGAACAATTACAAATCCGTTTCCTAAAATTGATAAGAGGCAAAAAAAAAGTTCAATTATGTGAAGGCGATTATAAAAAAATTTTCTCCTTGTGTAATGTCCTCTCTATACATTACACAGTAAGGTAGATTAACAATTAACGCTAGATGAATTCTGGAATACAGAATTCAAAAAACCTGTAAACCACAACTACCCTACTAGGCATAGAGAAGCACAAATGTTTATTATTAATAAATCTCAAAATGTATACGGTGATAGAACAAAGAGGCATAGAATTCCGAAAATATTTAACGCATTATCTGAAAATATTAAAAATGAGACATCTTATTCAAATATCAAAAAAAAGTTAAATCATTCTATCTCCGTAGAACATGAAAGCAAATAATATTGTATACAAATACCCAGATCGAATATTGATCAAATACTTGGAAATTACTATCACACACTGTATTCATAAACATTATAATAATTAATAGTTTATAATAATTAGTATTTTAGATTTTACACAGTTATTACAATGTAAAACAAAAGTATGATAGTATTAATTAAATAGGAAAAATGAGAGATTTCTTACAATCAAACTGATTGATCAGTTTTGTAAGATTTTAAAGATAAATATTGTAAAATTAAAAAACTGAATAAACATACTTAAAACAAAAAAAACTTATGTTTGTGGGAAACGGCTTGAGTAGCAGACTTACATGCTTTTACATACAGGAGAAACTTTTGGGCAATACATATACAAATATTGGAAGCCAGTTGTTTCAATATGGTAAACATTTTTCATTTTAGTACCTATGTATTTTTTTTATATTAATTTTTTTTATGAATACCTCACAAGAGTCTCAGCTGCTTCCGTCTGGAGCCGGTGAGTCTATTTCATCCCCATTTGGGGTATGTTGTGAGGCTGAAGGTAGTGGGGAAGGGAAGGAGATGGGGAAGAGGAAGGTAGGGAAGTACCTGGCTATTCAGATCTGGTCACCAAACACGGCTAAAACCATTTCAAGCAATGTTTCAATTCTGAATGGTGGTCTTACACCAGGGCGGTACTAAGAGTATCTTCCACTCTGGAACGTGCCGCAAATATAATATGTATTATTTAAAAAGAATTAATTGTGAAAAAACATAAATTAATCAAATAAAATTTATTTGCCATGCCGGGATTCGATCCCGCGACCGGATTGTGAGTCAAAAGTCTTACTGCTAGACCACGCCGGCTATCAACGTATACAACTGGTAAAACATGCTAGGCTCAATATCAAATGTTCATGTCTCTGTAGGTACTTTATAATGTGTAATTATGTGTACTTGTGCAACTTTCCGTAAGCTTATAACTTTTTACTGGGCCATCATCGGTTGGAGCTGGAATAGTGTAACTAGAGGTCGGCATACTTCTCGAGGATACGAAAAGCAGTTGTAGCTGGATTTAGAATAAAAGGTTGTATCTTTGTCAATCTATGTCAATCTCTAATCGAGTATGGTATCATAGCCTGGGGAGGAGCAAACGCTGCCGCCATTGATCCGATCTCTAAAGCCCAGAAACTAATTACAAAGATTATTCTAAAACTACCGATCACAAGCAGTTCGGATGAAATCTTTAGGAGAATCGGTGTTTTGGCCATTAGACAACTTTATGCCAAAAATATACTAATTTATCTATTCAAACATAGAACTATTTTTGACAATATCCAAACTGTTTGTGATACGAGAACCAAAGGGCAAAATCTCTTACTTATCCCTTTCGCCAAAACAATGTTTGGTCAAAGAAACTTCAGGTACTTTGCAACAAAACTTTATAATACACTTCCACTGACCATCAGACAGCACACTAATCATGTAAAATACAAAACAGATACCAAGTTTTGGATCACTACCAAAGACAGATCATATATCAAAAATATTTTTATAACCTCCTAATACATGCTAACCCATTGATACGATGCTGATTGTCCTTGTACTTTTACTCAAAATGTAAATAACATTGTTGTTGTTATCCTTTATAAACTATTTATGTTAAAATGCGCCTGCTCTCAACACAGGAACTCCTAGTAAGACAGGCACAGCACAATTACCCATGTAACATAAAAAAATTAAGATTATAATAAAAAAAAAATCTTTATATTTTAATAGGTATCAAGTAAGTTATGGTTGCTTTGGTAAGTTTTCCAAAATATCACTATTTAAAATCGATAAAAGATTTTTTTCTTCTTTATTTTTACATTTGATGTATACAATATGTACTAAGAAATTACGTGAATAGTGGGAACCCACTAAGGCGTGGCTTGTGCATGGGTAATATTTATAGTTATATAAATTTTTTTAAGAAAGACAAACATTCCCGGGTTACGAATAATCTGACAATATTTGAATATCTCTTACTACTACCACAGTAAGCAGAAAATATTGCTTGTGTCGTGATGGAGGACTTAGCCAGCTGACAGAGACAAACGCGATGCCAACTCAGTCACTGATCAGTCTTTTATTATTATAACTAGAAAGAAACAAACAGTGGAATTATAAAGCAAAAACAGTTAGCTTGTAATTAAAATTTGTACAAAAAGTGTACAATGGTGTAGTTTTTTTGTGAGAAACATAAAGTTATACAAATAAATAATGTTTCAACAACAGCTGTATTGTTGAAACGTAATTTTAACTCGAGTATTGAGGTAGTTTAGTTGTCACTTGAATTTTTTTCAGTAAAATATTGAAAGTGCGAGGTCCAATAAAAATGCTGTGTTGTTGCATGCTGATGCATTTGTTTGGCATTCGTTTGGAGGATATTTACATTATTATTTCTAATGTTGATTCAGTTTTAATTTTTTTCGAATTTGTTTTTAGATATATTTCATAGTTTGCAGTATAAATAGTTTACAGAGACTGAATAGTTCTTTGTATAATGCATCTGTCGAAAATGCTCTATTTCTATTAGACATAACTTTGATAATATAATTTTGACTTATTTGTAAAGGTTTTATAAATGCTTCAAAGGCACCACCCAATCCTTTCGCATAAATCATTACTATTGAGTACTTCATTAAGTCTGTAAATTATGTATCTACATAAGATATCTTAATTTAGAAACAGTATTATTAATTTGTGATTGCAAATTTAAATTTGTATCAAATATTTGACTTTTCCAAGTTCAAAGCAAGTTTTACAAATACTCTTGTAATCATTTTTCATCACTTCGGGGTATACTCAACTTACATTTAATAATATTCTGTAAACATTCTTTTTCTTGATGTATAATGCACTCTAAGCTTGGATTATTTAAAATCGCTACGCTGGTGCGCTATGTATATTGTATATAAGTACTATATTACTACCATCATAAGCAAAATGCAGCTGGGAATTTGCTGAGGTCGCATTATCATATACTTATTTTTATAGTAGGTAAGTGAAAGGTCTCGCAGTTACCTTTTAGCTTATGATGGCAGAATACTACGGTACAGTACCTATATCATTAGTGACATTTCAATAGAAAAAATGTATCTTAATAATTTTATTACATAATATTGTAAAAGTTCATTGAGACGTAGGTACACATAAATAAGTTAGTATTCAAATTCTTTGAAAGTTCTGTTATCATTTAATTATTGATTTTATTTCTTAATTTTGATGCTTTTATAAAGTAAACAATTCCATGTTTTGGTTTTGTTATTTTTTCTTTAATCTAATGTTTTCTTTCCACCTTGTATGGTGTGTGTGGGAGTCTTTGTTATAACGCTGTTTATCCCTAAACTATTAAGTGTGTAGTAAATTGTTAAAAATTAAAACTTCTTTAAAATTCTTTGTTTAACACTCATTATATCTAATTCCTTAAGCATTATCAGTGCCGTAAATAGGGCGGTGCCACCGGTGCCCAGGCACAGGGCGTAGACTCTGGGGGGCGCAAGAATGGCGTATAATAGGCGAAGGGTCCACTTAAATAGGGCGCAGTTATAGAAGCTCGCACAGGGCGCAGAAAAGGCTATTTACGGCACTGAGCATTATCGTTAAATGTGCACCAATTCATTGCTACGCTAATGACAGCTCCATTCACAAGAGTAATCTCTTTGAAAAGCACCTTTCCACTTATAATGTCCGAACAGTTCAGAAAGTTTTGAGACAAAAAGATATTGACCACCTCAAGGATATTCACGCCTGGGGTCAGTTTTAACTTCTCAAAAAGTCTGGGTAAAGAGTGAGATTACTCACTAGTGACCAACTGGCAGCTGCTAACCCTACACAAATCTTAAGTACGCCTAATAGTTGAAATTGGGATCTACCTTTGGGCTGAAGCCCCAAAATTCTTGATAAACCTACTTGGTTCTGTGCAAAGAAGGGTGGTCTGCAAGGCCATAGCCAGGGGGGGATCAAGGGGGTTTGATCCCCCCCCCCGAAATCTAATAAAGCACACTAAAAATATGATGTTAAACGCTACCGACGCCCGATTGTACAATTTGTGGTGAAATTATCCAGAAAAAATTGGTGCAAAGACTGAATTCTGCAAAATGTTTTTCAGTCCTTGTTGGTGGAACTACTAATGTTTCACTACAAGACAAGAACAGAAGTCCATCTGTGCGAGATATGCAGAGCTAAAAGATAATCAGCCTTATTAAAAAAACCCCGTGAAAATTTTATTTAATTGATAAACTAGCGTATATATCTGAAAACATTTCTAATTAAAAAAAATGTTCGTGAAAAGAAATATACATATACATTGCTTACGCGAGAGGGTAGTTTATCTAATGTGTACGACTGTTTTGTTAATGATTTCTGAACGAATTTTGGAGTATAAAGATCTTAATTTTGGAAAGTAAAGATCCCAAAATGTAAGTTTGAATATTTATGTAACCTATAAAACAATTTTCTGACATTTCAACTTTCAAAGTACGATTATTGCGCTAATAACTTGACTAAAACTGATGAAAAAAAAACACCGTAAATATATCAATTATATGAAAGAAAAGTAAATTGGTCACTATAATAGAAATAGTTTAGTAAAATCACAATATTTAATAACAAAATTTTCGACATCCCGCCATGAACAAACAAACTATTTTTTCAGCACGGGCTGCTGAGGACAAATGTACAGGCGCGCCAATAACGCCCCTTGCGGAGAAGACTTAAAACAACAATTTTTACCAAGTAAATTATAACCATACACAACGTTATCAGATGCATTATTACAGCGTGACCGCGGAAGAAAGCTTATTAGAAACAGATCGTGTTTTATTTTATACGGGATTTATTTATGTTGTTGCAACAACACAGGTTATCGGCCGTGGAAGGTTTTTTTTTAGTAAGGCTGAATGTGTTTATCTTGCGTGAAGATTTTTTAACTTTTGTAACAGTTGAGAATACAACAGGAAAGTATTTAGCTTATGCAATTTTATCTGAATTAAAATCTTTGGATGTAGATTGCGAATATTTAATCCGACAAGGATATAATGGAGCTTCTTCGATGAAAGGAGGTTTTAAAGGTGTGCAGGCAGTAATTCGCGAGTCACATCCAGAAGCCTTATACGTTCATTGCAGCTCACTGCAGTTGAATTTGGCTCTAAGTCATTTTTGTGTATTTGAAATACCATTGGTACTATAAAATCGGTTGGAAATTTTATCAAGTCCTCGGCAAAACGAACCAAGTGCCTAAAAGAAAATATCGAGCAAAAAAATAACTTAAAAACTTAATTATCAAGGAATGGGACTGGGAATGGAATGGGACTCTTTAAAAGCTGAATTAGAAAAGTGAGAGATAAAATGGCTGGAAGAATCTGAACTAAATCGACCAACATGTGCTATTGAAGCTCTCGGAAAATGCAACCAGGACCAGACCTTATTTCCAAACATTCACAAACATTTAAAAATCTTGGTGACACTGCCTGTTTCCACATGTACCCCTGACATGACTGTCTATTTTCTGAAACGGCTCAGAAATTCCAGGAAAAACTAAACGGTTTGGCGTTAATGTCAATCCACCAATGGAAAAACGTTAAAATGATATTGTATGTTCTTACAAAATTTATCAACAAAACTTGAGTTTTACGATTTTTAGTCAAAAATTTCTTCTTTCTACTGCTGTAAGTCATTATAGTATATAAGACTTATAAAAAAAAACTTTGAATAAAAACAGTACGTAATTTAGTCTTCTTTAAGTTGGCAATAGACATTTTTGTTGTAAAGTCAACTGTTGAGGAATTATTTTGACAAAACCAAATTTTGGCATCTTCTATCCACGATGGCGGCCAGAGTTCTACCCCCCCCCCCCCCCCCCCCCCTCCAAGTTCGAAAACTTGACCTTTTGCAAGTAAAGGCCTTTTTTACCCCCCACTGACTGGACTATAAACACTGTTCCACCAAACAAAACCTCCCCCGAAATTTTTCTCTGGCTACGGCCTTGGTGGTCTGTATGATTGACAACCCATTGTATACAGATACAATGCCATCCCTAATGCACAGATGCAATGTAGGCACGCTAAGTCTGTTCTACAGGTATTTTTATGGAGCCTGCTCTAAGAAGCTTGTAGCATTGTTCTCCGGTGCATGTGTGTGAAACTCAACAGACACAAGCAAAACACCTGTTCACAGTTGATGTCGGCTTCATGAGAACAGGTTGCTTCTTTTACTCATTTTTGTGTAAGTTGGCTCGTACGTGGAATGAGCTACCAGCATCTGTTTTTCCTCCTTCATATAATCCGGCCTCTTCAAGACCTCCAAATAAATCCCTTCCCACAGCCCCTACCTTAACCTGTCTCACAACGCTTCCGGTGTGGGCCCCCAGAGTGGCGCGTGCTATGTGTTGCTATCTTCGTTCGCTAACTGATCAATAGGAAGACACACATTGGTGACAAGATCCTGCAGGTTTTGTTTGTTTTGGTTTAGTTATCGACGTAATTCTCATTGTGAATCAATTACAGGGTGTGTTTGCGTTTATCCAAGTTTTTTTGCTAATTGATTAATATTTCAATGTAAATATTAAGTGAAAGAGTAAATAAAAATGTCACCATCGATAAAAAGCAGTATCTGGACTTATTATATTAGACAAAAATGTTCCGGAGAAGTATGAGTGTAAAATATGTTATAAAAGTTACTCGCAGAAGGGACGTACTACTACTTCTTTGAAAAATCACCTGAAATTAGGGTTGCCATCCGTCCGGGTTTCCCCGGATTTGTCCTAGTTTAGAGGGCGCGTCCGGGCGGGGTTTCATTTGATGTCCAGGTTTAAAATAATTTTAAAAATCTTTAAATTTAAAGTCAGACATATACGTTTGCCCTGAGGAAGGAACGGTCGTTCTGAAACCTGTCGGCTTTAAACAAATATATAAGTGATTCAAACAAAGTAACATTGTTTCATTTATCTTTAATTAAAATTAAATTCAATTTCCAAGAATACAGCTGCATTGCGAGCATCGATCTTTACAAATTCCTTTTAAAAAGGGAAGATATTCTAAAAGCTATCGGAAAGAGTGATAAATACAAAAAAAAACTGAAAAGTAAAAAAAGGCGAAAGGCTGAGGAAAAAGCTTTAATAGCTAGATAATCAAAAAATGTACTTATGAGTGCAATAATTTCTTTTCGTTTTTGTAGTTGAAGTTATGATTGTTTTTATTACGTAAAAGAAATTTACAATGAGGCTGTTGATTAAAACTTTAAGGCGATATAAATGAGTATAGTTTTTGGTTATTTTATGCTTAAAAACAATTATAATGTAACTTACATTACAGTAAGTCTAAACTTTAAAAAGGTTCAGTTTTGTCGCTTAAAACTTAAGAAGACTGATTTTAGTTCATATTATTACGTTAGAAGATATTTTGTTGTTTAAATGACTGCTAATAAAAATTTAAAGATATAATTATTATCGAGTTAAAGAGTTACCTCAAAAATTGTAAGACGATACTAAAATGGTCTCAGTACTTTTAAGATTTTTGTTGAAAAATTTAATTGAATTTTGTTAGGCTTAATATTTTAATAATGTTTTGTTTTCATAACAGAGTAGGTATATAAATAATTTGTGTTTTATTTTAAGAATAAAAAAATTCTAACTGATTATTAAAACAATTTGTAACAAACTGTAATAAGATTCTTTTTTTTTTGGTACATTTATAATGATGATAAAAGATGACTAAAGTTAATGTGAAAATAAGTAAAAAGGTGATTTACGACATTTTCAACTGTTTTTTATTACACTGACTATGTTTAAAAAAACCTGTTGACATGTCCGGGTTCTGGGCCCTAAAATCCGGGGTTTTCACGCGTCATGTCCTAGTTGCCAAATTTAAGAGATGGCAACCCTACCTGAAATCAATGCACCCCAGATGAGTTTTATTGTTCGAAAGTGCGAATAATGAAAACCACTTGAAGAAAAAAAAGATGATGCAGGGAGGTATGTATCGGGTGGTTCCATGCCAACTGAGAATAAAATCAACTCAACGCCTCTTTGAAAGGTCGTTAAAATCCATGAAAAAAATAATTTTAAAATAGCTTATAACCGTAACCTATTTTTTTTCATCACTTCTAATGACTTTTCTGAGTTGGTTTCATTCTGACTTGTTCGGTCACCACTTGTTTTATAAACTTAGTTACAGTTGGAAACGATAAATATAATTTTTTTTTTATTGACTGAGCTACGTTTTTTTTCTAAAAATTGATTTAATTTAAGGGGGTATTCAATAAAAATATAATATTTTAACTATACATTTTTAAAAATATATTAATTTATATTTTAAGATTTCACAAAAAAATATACCTATATGTGTTTCACGAAGTTATAAGCTATTGAAGTAGAGGGGGAAAAAAAAAGTGCATTCCCATTTTGTCACGATTTCAACTCTTTTGATCAAAGCTGTTTTAGTTTTGTTCTAAAGATATGATTAAATAAAAATTAAATTGATTTTCATTTATTTACGCACTTAAAATCGAAATATCCTGAAATCCACGGATGTGAACGTCTAACAGGGGCATTCTTGTGAGGTGTCACATAAACAAAAACTGTATTGATTTATATTTGTATCGTGCTAGGTATGAAGAGTGAAGAGTAGGTAAAAAAAAATTATTACAGATCATTTAACTTTTTTAATCTCTGACAAAATATTCAAGTAGTATCAAAATAGAAAATCAAATAGATTTCAATTCAAAGTAGGCATAAATTTATAAAAGTATAACTGAAATGATTATTTTGCAATTCATATACCTATTATATATATTAGTGCAAGGCAATGTTCTGAGAGTCCTGCCGGAGAGGTCAAAAGATCTCCCTCAACCAGTCTCTCCCGATCCGGCGTGTCACACAGGGTGGGCAGACGCATCCGCTGCCAAGATCCGGACAAACCTTACCCCAGGAACCTGGCTACCCCTGCTAAGTCACCAAATGTAGCGGAACCACTTGAGGTGACCTATGGCAGAGTTGTTGGTCATCCAATAAATGGTTCCTGGGGCGGTGGTACTCATACCCGCCTCCCAAATGGAGAAAGATATTAGAAGGTGAAGTGTGTTATAGGATCAGAAGACACATACTTCATCATATTTGGCAGATTTGTTGATGCAGTGTTTATGATGTTTTACTGTTAGAAGTGGCATCAGCAGCTGCGCTAAGATGCCAGTTCTTGTCAATATTTAACTGTATTCCAGCTCCCGGTGCGCCGGCGTCTTTAGCAGCTTCCACAGCCTCTTTCCTGCTTTTCCTCCGCTGTGTCCACTCCAGAATCCACTCCCCGAGTTCGTTGTTGGGCTTGATTTTGGGCTCAGTTGATGTTGGACTGGTCTATTGACCGACACTGAGGGGAGATCGGTTGAATCGGTCGGATTGATCGCTGAGGAGATGACTGCAAAGACAGAAAGGTTAATGTAAATGTGAAACCATTTAAAAAATATTTAATAGTGTTTCCACCTCATAAATATTGCTAAAAGAATGGAAGAACTGAAATGGGAAAGGGCAGGGTTTGACGCAAGGAAATATGTTGATGCAAAACTCTGATTGACTGGAGACCAGAAAGGTTGCAATTTGGGAGACGGGTCTGAGTACTGCCGCCCAGGCAACCATTTATTATTTAACCAACACCTCTGCAATAGGTCACCCCA
Organism: Limnephilus marmoratus; assembly: GCA_917880885.1. Lineage (NCBI taxonomy): Eukaryota > Metazoa > Arthropoda > Insecta > Trichoptera > Limnephilidae > Limnephilus > Limnephilus marmoratus. Next base: position 43,951,288 of record OU862908.1, read on the forward strand.
AGTGGTTCGCTACGTTTGGTGACTTAGCAGGGGTGCCCGGGTTTATGGGGAGAGGTTTGTTTGGGTCTTGACAGCTGATACGTCTGTCCACTAGCCGCATGGCAGGCCGGATCATTAGAGAATGGTTGAGGGAGTCCCTTTGACTTCTCTAGCCGTTCTCTCTCGGAACATCGCCTTGCACCACGGTGGGAGGGATGGATTTATAAGTTCATCGCTTCTGGATACACTGACCCCAGATTCCTACCCATCCCTCATACCCTTTTCCTTCCAAGATCTTCCTCTTCTTCCTTTCCCAAAAAGACCCCCCGGGGACACAGCACCCCCAAAGATGACATGGGCCCTGAAGGGAATTATTTTCCTCAGGGCCTCCTGTAGCTAATGTAAAAAAAAAGAAGGAAAAATGCCACCAGGAAGACCGCAACAGAGATGAAGCAACAATTTAAAAAGATGTGGAGGGCTAAGCTAAAATGGCAAACTTTTCATATTAACTACACATTCTCTTCATTGCTGAGGATCGTGATCCATACTCCAATTGCCGATAGACAATGCTCCTACACTCCTCGTGGGTCTGCACTGCGTGGAGAGCCTAGTACCAGGACACTCTAGTACCGGATGCCAGTGATACTTGGTCACTCCAGCGCTGCGGTGACCTTCCTCTGCCAAACACTGCGGCCAGTGACTATGAGTTTCTCCAAGTCGGAGTCCTCTGTTTGGCCAGCAACATGTCCAAAGTACATTAGAAAAAGTTGTGGGCAGATAGTTAAACCCATTGTGGATGCCTAACTCTCCCACTCTACGTAAGAGGCCTTAAGGTTTCCCTCAGGGCCTATCTTATCTTTGGATATGCTGTGCAGGGGACCCATTCCCAGTAAGTGGGAAATGTAAGCATATTTCTGACTGCTTCATTGAAATATGTTATATCATATTTATGAAAAAATTGTCTCATAAATATGATATCATGTAAATATCTTATAATAGGTGACCGGACAACTCAGAATGAAACCAACTCAGAAGCACCTCAGAAAGGTCATTAATAATTTGAATCCTTTAACATTGATGTAACTTCCGGCGTTCCGCAAGGAGCCCATTTGGCCCCGCTTCTTTTTAACCTTTTTATTAACGATATCATTAAAGTTTTTTCTCACACACGTTTTTGGCTTTTTGCCGATGACAATAAGATTCTTAAGATAATTTAATCCCATCGTGATTGTTTACTTTTTCAACTTGATATTGATTCATTTAATGATTGGTGCAAAATTAACTGCATGGAACTTAATGTTGATAAATGCAAAATTTTGTCCTTTTATAGAACTAAAAAACCTATTCAGTTTGATTATAAACTAAATAATGTTTGTCTCTCTACTGTCACATCTATCAAGGACCTTGGGGTCACTCTGGATTGTAAACTTTCTTTCCCGGATCACATTAATAACATCGTAAACAAATCACTTAAACTACTTGGCTTCATTCATAGAATTACCTCTGACTTTAAACATATAAATACACTTAAAACTCTTTACTGTTCGCTGATCCGCCCTCACCTTGAATATGCTAGTGTCATTTGGTCTCCTTTTTATGCTGTCTACATTTGTTACATCGAATCTGTACAACATCGCTTCCTACGAGGAATTGCTTGGAGGTTAGGTCTTGAAAGAGGAGAATACTCGTATGATGAAATTGAACAAACTTTAAACATTTCCTCTTTAGAAAAACGTAGAAAGGACTCTGATCTAATATGCATTTTCAAAATTATCAACAATATTACTGACACACCTGCTTTGTTACAACTCATCCAGTTCAACATTCCTTCCCGTAGACTCCGAAATAATGAATTGCTGTTCCTCAATCAACATTCTACTAATTATGGATATCATTCTCCTTTATCCAGAATGTCGAGACTTGTCAACACAAATCAAAGCATTGAATTTTTTGGTGTAACCCTAAATGAATTTCGACAGTCGTTACGCAATGTGATTTTTTAAAGTCTTTTTAAATCCATCTTCAAGCTACTTGTAGTTATCTTCTCTATGTACTTTTATATTATATGTATTTTGTCAATGCTCTTCATCTATATGTAATCTCCTTTCTTTGTGATCTCTCTTTTTTTTCTATTTGTGTTATTGTTATATTGTTAATTGGACTATTTGTCCGTAAATAAATAAATAAAAAATAAAAAATAAAAAAAATAAAATAATAAAGAGTGAAAATAAAAAACATTAAAAAAATAGTTAAATAGGTTAAGTTAGGTTAGGGTTACCGGCTATTTTAAAATTATTTTGTTCATAGCTTTTAACGACCTTTCTGAGGTGTTTCAGAGTTGGTTTCATTCTGAGTTGGCATGGAACCCTAATAATAATTGGATAATTTGTAGAGCGCAATTTTTTGTGAACAATCACCTCAAGGGCACTCCAATCAGAAAAAAATGGTTGTTTATTCGACCTAGTAGACTTTGCAGTGGTAGTCCTGGACCTGGGCAGGTTGACGGGGTCCAACATGAGGATATTCATGATGGGGTCCAGGAACTTCTCAGGAGCATCGGCCAGCGTCTCCTCGTCCTCCAGCTGCTTGCGTGCCAGGTGCCATTCCTTCTCCTCCACTATAAACAAATAAGAAATGAAACTGTATTCCACAAGCACTGAAGATGTTCAATGCAAACCAGGGACAAGACCTCATCAAGGATTATCTTTCCCATTATATAATTAAACATCGCTCGATAATTAAAACCGAATCCAATTAAATACATTTAGGTATTATTAGTTAGGCGCTGAGGCAAGCAAGATGCCGAAGCATCAACAAGCAATTGTAGAACACTTGGAATATTTCTAAAGACAACATTATCCCAAGAAGGTGATGAGACGTGATGGTAATTGTATGAACAATTATTGCTTTCAGCATCCTGTATCGTCAATTCAATACTAATCTCACATTATTCAGGAACTTTTCCGTGAAACCATTGTTATTGTGAGAAGTTTTCAACTAATGTTTTACAAAAAAACGTCAAGTGCACAGAGGTGTGTAATCACATTTTATTTTTAAAGCAAAGTTTAAAAAACACAAAATTATAAGGAATTTAATTAATTAGTTACATGCACTTCGTATCGTAATTTTTGACAGGCATGTGGATAATTCGACCTCAGGCTACGCACTCATAGCTCACGATGGAAATTAACCTACGGAGCTGAAAGTAGTTTCGTTGATGAATACCCACATATCAGACAGCAAAAAAACTGTGCGATTTTCATGATGCCACACAGTTCGAGTGTTTTATTTTCCATTTTTTACAGTTTCAAAAAAACTATGTTTGCAAGTAAACATAAATATAATTTCCATAAACGACTCGAATCATTTAGTTAAAAATGAACATATTTCTTTGTCAGGCTTCAACGGAAATATTACGATATTTTAAGAAATATCAATATTTTTTCTCGTTCTAATTCATAATTTCAACAACTTTTCGGTTCACGTCGATACGGTGTTAAATTTTTTCAAGTATAATGTTCTAAAAATAACTTATTAGGAATGTGTTGTGTGGACTCATATAAAGTTTATAAGCGGCTCAATCATTTACAAAAATCTCAAATAACTGCCGAAAATATGGGTTTCAACAAACCGAATTTTCACTTCCTTACAATTATCTTTTTGTGGGCACCACTGGCCACTGAGGTGTTTACTTTATAAAAAGCATTAGATTTAGTAAGAACACCTTAATTGAAAAAATGGGCCCCACCAGTAGTGGATGTAGCAGGAATAGTTGGACACGCAGGCGGTGCCGCCGACCGCGGTGGGGTGGCAAAACAGGAGACTTGCATTAACTTGCATCGGTCAGTGATGCGCTCCAGGGTCCAGAATGTTGCGAAGTGTGCGATGGTGCCCATGGGGTGCAGGCTCGCCATTCATTGTTTTCACTAAGGAACAAGGACAATAGTTATAAAACTGCAGCGGAATCCCAGCGTCCAACAGCCTGGAGCCAGTTGGGAAGCACCAGGCAGATTTGGTTGAGAAACAACTGTATACGTGCACAAAATAGGTTATTATGTACTTAGTTGAGGTACCTAAATTAATCGTTTCAGAGCTTCGATCAATAAAGGCAAAAGGCAAGGCCGAAGATGTCACAAAATGACGGCAAAGAGACTCTGTAGAGAAACAACTATATACGTGCACAAAATAGTTTATAACCCAAACAAAAAACATAATAACTTATTATGTTCTTAGTTTGGGTAAATTAAGTATTTCTTTCAGTATTTTCATCACGGTTTACACAATGTAACGTCTTTGGGTTTACAACAAAATTTCGCAAAGTCAAAAAATGGCAGCAGAGATACAATATACAATACGGAGATTTCATAGGGAAATTTCGAACTTTGATTGAATAAAAATGAAATTATGCATCTTCTACCATTTATCCAAACGTTACGTTATTAGTTGTTTTTTGAAGTAAGGTGAGTTCGAGTTGGGGTAAGAGCATAAATAAACCAGTCATGGTAAGAGCACTGTATAAAATGAATAGATGAAGTTTAAAGTAATCCCATATGTCACAGCATTATCCCATCGCATTCAATTTTTTATACAAGGAATTTTAACTATTCCTTAATCAAATGGTTTTATCACCAGAAGTTAAATCTACTGTTTTTATTTGATTTTTCAGTACCTATTTAAAAAAAAAGTCTTGATAGATTAACTTACCCCGCCTTCGGGGTAAGTGGATCTAACTTCAATATTTTTATTAATGGCAAAATGAATAAAAATTGTTAGTTGCCAAGCAAATCAAACGCACTAAACACACAATTTCGCTATGTAAAAATATTGAATATAGTAATATACATCATAAATCAAACATTATTTGGCAGATTGGGGTAAGTGCAACATTTTATGGCTAGTGATGGGGCAAAAAAAACAAACTTTTTTTGTGTATTAGTATTATTTTTCACAATATTTACTTACAATGTTATATAATAATAAATATTTACTACTAATAACTTAACATGTTTATAGGTATAGGAACTATTTTTTTTGGTTGCGCATTCCAATTGTGACTTGGTTTATCTATTTTTATGTTTTCCTAAACAATACACATTTCAAAATCAGTAGTAGTTATTACTTCTATGTCTGATACATTCGTTGATCTTTTTTCAGAATCATATTTTTGCCAGCGTGCTAAAGATAAAGGATCGAATTTTTCCATATTTATAGCCATCCTATCTAGTGGATGAATCCCACTTTTTTTAAACCATTTTTTATTACCTGAGGATCAAGATTATTCTATATATCTGTTAAAATCAACGATTTTTTTTGGTAATTTGGAACCTACATGCAGCCGTTGTCATTTCACAAGTTTTTCATCCCAAGAATCTTTCATTGACTTCATCACACTCAGGTCTAATGGCTGGAGTATGTGACTGGAATGAGGTGGTAATTTTAATATGGTTACATTCTGTTTTCTGACCTCCTCAATTAGACTTAAGCTTATGTGTATAGTATGGCCATCATAAATAAGTAGAATTGGCCCTGCTGCTGGAAGGAAACCATCGGTAAAAAAAATTGCAAAAACTGTTGTCTCCATCCAACGGTTTTTGGTAGCAGCATACCGCGTAGCTGAATTCTTTTCAGGATTGGTCCACTCATCCCATACATACTTGCCCTTGAAGACAATCAGGGGTGGACTGACTTTATCTCCGCCTACACTACACCCTAATAAAAGTGTAGTATTGTCTCTTCCTGGTGAACTAATTGTTCTGGTGGAAGGATATCCAACAAGACCAACTACTTTTGTTTTGCTAGGATCTTTAGAGAAACTTCAGTTTCATCCAAGTTCCAAATTTGATGAGGACGGTTTTGAAGGTGTAGTTTTTCGATTGTGTCTTTCAAAATATCAAAATAAGAAGTAACCTTAGAAGTCTTTCTTACATAATTCCTGGGCATTTTACTTTCTAAAAAAAAAAACCTTCAAGATTATTATTTGTCAAGATGGTATTTACCTACTTCATTTTATACTTTATATTTGAAATATCATAATAATTAACTGATCTCGTTTGTAAAATACATTTATTTTATTCAATGTTTGTTTACATGGTAGGTTTTATAAATTTCATTGCAATATATTTAACCTCGCTAGGACAAGCCTGTGTTGAGGTTAATAATTTTATGATGTGTTAAAAAATAACACATAATAATATAGGTATTGAAAGAACAGTATTGTTACATTAATGTACCCACTCATAAACATTATAATATTGATAATTAAGTAAAGCTACATCCATGTTCCTTACAAACATGGATTATTTTTGTTAATCTTTATCATATTTCTAATGGTACTAATTAAGCTTACGTTTCGTTTTTTTAAGTAGTATGCACATCACTAGTAACATTTGCGTCCATACAAAAATATCAGGGGGAAGTGGATCTACAGTTTAGTAGCACTTACCCCAGCACGTAATTTTATGGGGGAAGTAAATCTAGTCTTATAAATCACAATTCTTTAAGATATTCATCTTTCAAATATATACACATCAAACCTCAATTCAATTATAGAGTACTCACCAATTTGTAGCTTCCTAGCACAAGTTTCTGTCAAGTTATAGACAAATTAAGGCAGCACTCACAACTCGAACACTGACTAAAACCAACTGCCAAAATTCGATGCTCTCTAACAACTCTCTGTGTTTACGAAGCAGCACCATCTATACGTCAGAGTGAGAATTTAGCTAATTACATCATATTCTCTATAGATGGCAGCGCTTGAATATTGTATTCAAAGAAGTTAGAAGGCCTAGATGTACTTCCCCCAAAATATCACTTACCCCAACTCACCTTAATTAAATTAAAACGTGGTGTAATTTCCAAAATAGCGCCTGATAAAATACACTTTGACACATGTTGGTCCGTTCTGGAATGTAGGCAACATAATAATCGATTAACACGATAATCTTTAAATAAGTACTCATTTAAAGATTTGATGATTTTTAAATTCCTATAAATTTAATGTTGTTCTCTCTTTTGTCTTTTAAAAATCGATATATGATTGACCCCCGTTTATTCCCCGAAACGTTTGTGCCAAAGGTCAAACTCAAAGGCAAAGCGAGCTTTCAATTGGTTTCCAAAAAATACATAAATCTGTCCATAGGTACTTATGATCGCTTTATTTTTTTTAAATAGCGATCTTTCCAGAAGCATCTAAAAAATATTAAAATGTTTGAATTTAGAACCACCAGCTGAACCGCAGTTTACGTTGACAGTTAAACGACGTTCGTTTGGTTTTTCTAAATACAATTTAGTTGTGCAAATCTGTTACGCTGTCCATACATAAATTCATTTCGCAAATTGTTTTTAAAGTAGAACTCAATAAATATCTTACAACACCTAACCTAACAGTTCTACATTGGTAACCCCGACGTGATATGGATACGCAGCATACAGCATCCGGTGTTATACATTGGTGACCACCGGCGGACAATTCTACAGTGAACACGCATGCAAATACGACTACCGCGAGCCCGTCGCGCACGAAATAACCTCTCCGGTGAAACATTTCACGCATTTCGCACGGCAAATATCATCATCATCATCATGTCAACAACGAGAATTCACCGCCTGAGGTCAACCGAGTGGCAGTACGCGTTCCGCCCTTTTGCCCTAATGACCCGGAATTATGGTTCGCTATGGTGGAGCGCAGCTTTGAGGCAGCAGGGGCAGAGCCTCTGCTACCTCATGCCTCGGATAGTTTTTTAAAAAAATAGCGGTCTTTCCAGAAGCATTTAAAAAATATTAAAATGTTTGAATTTAGAATAACCAGTTGAACCGCAGTTAACGTTGACAGTTAAACGACGTTCGTTTGGTTTTTCTAAATACCAGGTAGTTGTGCAAAATCTGTTACGCTGTCCATACATAAATTCAGTTCGCAAATTGTTTTTAAAGTAGAACTCAATAAATATCTTACAACACCTAACCTAACAGTTCTACATTGGTAAGCCCGACATGATATGGATACGCAGCATACAGCATCCGGTGTTATACATTGGTGACCACCGACGGACAATTCTACAGTGAACACGCATGCAAATACGACTACCGCGAGCCCGTCACGCACGAAATAACCTCTCCGGTGAAACATTTCACGCATTTCGCACGGCAAATATCATCATCATCATCATGTCAACAACGAGAATTCACCGCCTGAGGTCAACCGAGTGGCAGTACGCGTTCCGCCCTTTTGCCCTAATGACCCGGAATTATGGTTCGCTATGGTGGAGCGCAGCTTTGAGGCAGCAGGGGCAGAGCCTCTGCTACCTCATGCCTTGGATAGTTTTAAAAAAAAATAGCGGTCTTTCCAGAAGCATTTAAAAAATATTAAAATGTTTGAATTTAGAACAACCAGTTGAACCGCAGTTAACGTTGACAGTTAAACGACGTTCGTTTGGTTTTTCTAAATACCAGGTAGTTGTGCAAATCTGTTACGCTGTCCATACAGAAATTCAGTTCGCAAATTGTTTTTAAAGTAGAACTCAATAAATATCTTACAACACCTAACCTAACAGTTCTACATTGGTAACCCCGACGTGATATGGATACGCAGCATACAGCATCCGGTGTTATACATTGGTGACCACCGACGGACAATTCTACAGTGAACACGCGTGCAAATACGACTACCGCGAGCCCGTCGCGCACGAAATAACCTCTCCGGTGAAACATTTCACGCATTTCGCACGGCAAATATCATCATCATCATGTCAACAACGAGAATTCACCGCCTGAGGTCAACCGAGTGGCAGTACGCGTTCCGCCCTTTTGCCCTAATGACCCGGAATTATGGTTCGCTATTGTGGAGCGCAGCTTTGAGGCAGCAGGGGCAGAGCCTCTGCTACCTCATGCTTTGGATTGTTTAAAAAAAAAACAGCGATCTTTCCAGAAGCATCTAAAAAAATATTAAAATGTTTGAATTCAGAACCACCAACCGCAGTTAACCTTGACAGTTAAACGACGTTCGTTTGGTTTTTCTAGAGACCAGGTAATTAGTTGTGCAACGCTGTCCATACATAAATTCATTTTGCAAATTAAATTTTTTTCAAATATCTTACAACACCCAACCTAAAAGTTAAAATCCATTTTAAAGTTGGTGATTTGTGTTGTGTTTAAAATTTGCATAACATTTTCAACTAGCTGGTTCCCGGCGTGCGTTGCTATGCCATTTAATAAAGAAATTGTTTCCTCCTGCGTGTCCTTTCCCATTCGTCCCGTTCCCTTTTCGCCTCCCCCTCCGCTCTCGCGTCCCCTCTCCCTCTTGAGTTCCCCTCCCCCTCCCGCATATCAGACATTCAGTCCCGTTACATTCAGTTTTCAAACCGCTCGCGTGCCACCAATTGCATTTTTTTAATACAAATTTCATAATGCCAGAGCTCTCCAGTAGTTTTATGCAAACGTTATTTTAGATTTAGTTTAGATATAGTTTAGATTTAGAGTAGATTTGGAATAGATTTAATTTAGATTTAGTTTAGATTAAGTTTAGATTTAGTTTAGATTTAGAGTAGATTTAGATTTGATTTAGTTTAGATTTAGTTTATATTAGATTAGATAAGATAAGATAAGTTTTGTTTAGATTTAGTTAAGATTAGATTAGTTAAGATTTAGTTTAGATTTAGTTTAGATTTAGTTTTATATAGTTTTATTTAGTTTTATTTAATTTATTTAGATTAATTTTGTTTAATTTAGTTTTATTATTTTTATTTCATTTTATTTAGTTTTATTTAGTTTGATTTAGTTTAATTTTGTTATATTTAGTTTTATTATTTTTATTTAGTTTTATTAGTTTTAATTAGTTTTATTTAGTATTATTTACTTTTATTTAGTTTTATTAGGTTAATTTAATTTTATTTAATTTTATATAATTTTATTTAGTTTTATTTAGTTTAATTAAGTTTTATTTAAATTTATTTAATTTTATTTAAATTTATTTTATTTTATTTTATTTTAATTAGTTTTATTTAGTTTTATTTAATATTATTTAGTTTTATTTAGTATAATTTAGTTTTATTTAGTATTATTTAGTTTTATTTAGTATTATTTAGATTTATTTAGTATTATTTAGATTTATTTATTTTTATTTAGTTTAATTTAGTTTTATTAGGTTTATTTAATTTTATATAATTTTATTTAGTTTAATTTAGTTTTATTTAGTTATAATTGGTTTTATGTAATTTAATTTTGTTATATTTAGTTTTATTATTTTAATTTTGTTTTATTTAGTTTTATTAAGTTTAATTTAGTATTATTTAAGTTTATTTAGTTATATTTAGTATTATTTAGTTTTATTTAGATTTAGGTAGTTTTATTTAGATTTCTTTATTTTTATTTAGTTTTAATTAGTTTTATTTAGTTTTGTTTAGTATTATTTCGTTTTATTTAGTTTTATTTAGTTTGATTTAGTTTTATTTAGTTTTATTTAGATTTATTAAGTTTAATTTAGATATAGTTTAGATACAGTTTAGAATTAGTTTAGATTAAGTTTAGATTTGGTTTAGATTTAATTTAGATTAAGTTTAGATTTAGATTAGATTAGATAATTTTTAGTTTAGATTTAGTTTAGATTAGATTAGTTTAGATTTAGTTTAGATTTAGTTTAGGTTTTGTTTAGATTTAGTATAGATTTAGTTTAGATTTAATTTAGATTTAGTTTAGATGAAGATTAGATTAGATTAGATAATTTTTAGTTTAGATTTAGTTTAGATTAGATTAGTTTATATTTAGTTTAGATTTAGTTTAAATTTAGTTTAGATTTAGTTTAGATTTAGTTTAGATTAGATTAGTGTAGATTTAGTTTGATTTAGTTTAATTTAGATTTATTTAGTTTTATTTAGTTTTAATTAGTTTTATTTAGTTTTATTTAGTTTTAATTAGTTTTATTTTGTTAAATTAATTTTTATTTATTTTTATTTAGTTTTATTTAAATTTGCTTAATTACGTTTAATTTATTTAAATTTATTTAATTATATTTAATTTTATTTAAATTTATGTAATTTTTTAAAATTTTATTTAATATTATTTAATTTTAATTAGTTTTATTTAGTTTTATTTAGATATATTTAGTTATATTTAGTTTAATTTAATTTGATTAGATTAGTTAATATTTAGTTTAGATTTAGATAAGATAAGATTAGTTTAGATTTAGTTAAGATTTAGTTTAGATTTAGTTTTAATTTAGTTTAGATTAAGTTTAGATTTAGTTTAGATTTAGTTTATATATGGTTTAGATTTTATTTAGATTTAGTTTAGATTTAACTTAGATTTAGATTAGATTAAATTAGATAATTTTTAGTTTAGATTTAGTTGCATTTAGATTAATTAAGTATTATTTAGATTTATTTATTTTTATTTAGTTTAATTAAGTTTGTATGGTTTATTTAATTTAATTTTATTTTATTTTATTTTAAATAATTTTATTTAGTTTTGTTTAGTTTTATTTAGTTATATTTAGTTTTATTTAGTTTAATTTTGTTATATTTGATTTTATTATTTTTATTTAGTTTTATTTAGTATTATATAGTTTTATTTAGTTTTATTTAGATTTCTTTATTTTTATTTAGATTTAGTTTAGATTTAGTTTAGATTTAGTTTTAATTTAGTTTAGATTAAGTTTAGATTTAGTTTAGATTTAGTTTAGATTTAGTTTATATATGGTTTAGATTTTATTTCGATTTAGTTTAGATTAAGCTTAGATTTAGATTAGATTAGATTAAATTAGATAATTTTTAGTTTAGATTTAGTTGCATTTAGATTAATTTAGTATTATTTAGATTTATTTATTTTTATTTAGTTTAATTAAGTTTGTATGGTTTATTTAATTTTATTTAATTTTATTTTATTTTAAATAATTTTATTTAGTTTTGTTTAGTTATATTTAGTTATATTTAGTTTTATTTAGTTTAATTTTGTTATATTTAATTTTATTATTTTTATTTAGTTTTATTTAGTATTATATAGTTTTATTTAGTTTTAATTAGTTTTATTTAGATTTCTTTATTTTTATTTATTTTTATTTAGTTTAAATTAGTTTTATTTAGTTGTATTTAGTATTATTTCGTTTTATTTAGTTATATTTAGTTGCATTTAGTTTTAATTAGTTTTAATTAGTTTTATTAAGTTTCATTTAGTTTTATTTAGTTTTATTTAGTTTTATTTAGATTTATTTTGTTTAATTTTTTATATAGTTTAGATTAAGTTTAGATATGGTTTAGATTTAATTTAGATTTAGTTTAAATTTAGCTTAGATTTAGATTAGATTAGATTAGATAATTTTTAGTTTAGATTTAGCTTAGATTAGATTAGTTTAGATTTATTTAAGATTTAGTTTAAATTTAGTTTAGAATTAGTTTAGATTTAGTTTAATTTAGTTTTATTTAGATTTTGTTTTATTTAGATTTCATTATTGTTATTTAGTTTAATTAGTTTTATTTAGTTTTATTTAGTTTTATTTTGTTTTATTTTGTTATATTAAGTTATATTAGGTTTTATTTAGTTTTAATTAGTTTTTAATTTAGTTTTATTTAGTTTTATTTTGATTTATTTAGTTTAATTTAGATAAAGTTTAGATACAGTTTAGAATAAGTTTACATTTAGTTTAGATTTGGTTTAGATTTAATTTAGATTTAGTTTAGATTTAGTTTAGATTTAGATTAGATTAGATTAGATTAGATAATTTTTAGTTTAGATTTAGTTAAGATTAGATTAGTTTAGATTTAGTTTAGATTTAGTTAAAATTTAGTTTAGATTTAGTTTAGATATAGTTCAGATTTAGTTTAGGTTTAGTTTAGATTTAGTTTAGAATTAATTTACATTTAGTTTAGATTTAGATTAGATTAGATTAGATAATTTTTAGTTTAGATTAGATTACTTTAGATTTATTTTAGATTTAGTTTAAATTTAGTTTAGATTTAGTTTAGATTAGATTAGTGTAGATTTAGCTTTATTTAGTTTTATTTAGATTTATTTAGTTTTGTTTAGTTTTATTTAATTTTAATTAGTTTTATTTTTTATAATTAAGTTTTATTTATTTTTATTTAGTTTTTTTAATTTGCTTAATTACGTTTAATTTTATTTAAATTTATTTAATTATATATTTTTTTATTTAAATTAATGTAATTTTATTTAATTTTATTTAATATTATTTAATTTTAATTAGTTTTATTTAGTTTTATTTTGTTATATTTAGTTTAATTTTGTTATATTTAGTTTTATTATTTTTATTTAGTTTTTTTAGTTTTAATTAGTTTAATTTAGGGTTTTTTAGTTTTATTTAGTATTATTTACATTATTTAGTTTTATTAGGTTAATTTAATTTAATTTAATTTTATATAATTTTATTTAGTTTTATTTAGTTTTATTTAGTTAAATTTAGTTTTATTTAAATTTGTTAATTTTATTTAAATTTATTTAATTTTATTTTATTTTAATTAGTTTTATTTAATATTATTTAGTTTTATTTAATATTATTTATTTTGTATTATTTAGATTTATTTAGTATTATTTATATTAATTTAGTTTTATTAGGTTTATTTAATTTTATATAATTTTATTTAGTTTTATTTAGTTATATTTAGTTATATTTAATTTGATTAGATTAGTTTAGATTTAGCTTAGATTTAGATAAGATTAGATTAGTTTAGATTTAGTTAAAATTTAGTTTAGATTTAGTTTTAGTTTTAATTTAGTTTAGATTTAGTTTAGATTAAGTTTGGATTTAGTTTAGATATGGTTTAGATTTTATTTTGATTTAGTTTAGATTTAGCTAAGATTTAGATTAGATTAGATTAAATAAGATAATTTTTAGTTTAGATTTAGTTTAGATTAGAAATGTTTAGATTTATTTTAGATTAAGTTTCGATATATTTGGATGTAGTTTAGGTTTAGTTTAGATTAAGTTTAGATTTAGATTAGATAAGATTAGATAATTTTTTGTTTAGATTTAGTTTAGATCAGATTAGTTTAGATTTATTTTAGATTTAGTTTAAATTTATTTTAGATTTAGTTTAGATTTAGTTTAATTTAGTTTTATTTAGATTTAGTTTAATTTAGTTTTATTTAGATTTCATTATATTTATTTAGTTTTATTTTTTTATTTAGTATTATTTAGTTTAATTTTGTTTTATTTAGATTTATTTAGTTTTATATAGTTTTATTTAGTTTTATTTAGATTTATTTTGTTTTATGTAGTTTTATTTAGTATTATTATTTTTATTGAGTTTTATTTCGTTTTATTTAGTTTCATTTAGTTTTATTTAGTTTTATTAAATTTAATTTAGTTTTATTTAGTTTGATTTAGTTTAATTTTGTTATATTTAGTTTTATTATTTTTATTTAGTTTTTTTAGTTTTAATTTGTTTTATTTAGTTATTTTTTGTTTTATTTAGTATTATTTACTTTATTTAGTTTTATTAGGTTAATTTAATTTAATTTAATTTTATATAATTTTATTTAGTTTTATTTATTTTTATTTAGTTTAATTTAGTTTTATTTAGATTTATTTAGTTTTATTTAGTTTTATTTAGATTTATTTTGTATTATTTAGTTTTATTTAGCTTTATTATTTTTATTTAGTTTTATTTAATTTTATATATTTTTATTTAGTTTTAATTAGTTTTATTTAGATTTCTTTATTTTTATTTATTTTTATTTAGTTTAAATTAGTTTTATTTAGTTGTATTTAGTATTATTTCGTTTTTTTTAGTTATATTTAGTTGCATTTAGTTTTATTTAGTTTTAATTAGTTTTATTAATTTCATTTAGTTTTATTTATTTTTATTTAGATTTATTTAGTTTAATTTTTGATATAGTTTAGATTTAGTTTAGATATGGTTTAGATTTAATTTAGATTTAGTTTAGATTTAGCTTAGATTTAGATTAGATTAGATTAGATAATTTTTAGTTTAGATTTAGTTTAGATTAGATTAGTTTAGATTTATTTTAGATTTAGTTTAAATTTAGTTTAGAAGTAGTTTAGATTTAGTTTAATTTAGTTTAATTTAGATTTAGTTTTATTTAGATTTCATTATTTTTATTTAGTTTAATTAGTTTTATTTAGTTTTATTTTGTTTTATTTTGTTATATTAAGTTATATTAGGTTTTATTTAGTTTTAATTAGTTTTTAATTTAGTTTTATTTAGTTTTATTTAGTTTTATTTTGATTTATTTAGTTTAATTTAGATAAAGTTTAGATGCAGTTTAGAATAAGTTTACATTTAGTTTAGATTTGGATTAGATTTAATTTAGATTTAGTTTAGATTTAGTTAAGATTTAGAATAGATTAGATTTTTTTGTTATATTTAGTTTTATTATTTTTATTTAGTTTTTTTAGTTTTAATTAGTTTTATTTAGTTATTTTTGGTTTTATTTAGTATTATTTACATTATTTAGTTTTATTAGGTTAATTTAATTTAATTTAATTTTATATAATTTTATTTAGTTTTATTTAGTTAAATTTAGTTTTATTTAAATTTGTTAATTTTATTTAAATTTATTTAATTTTAATTAGTTTTATTTAGTTTTATTTAATATTATTTAGTTTTATTTAGTTTTATTTAATATTATTTATTTTGTATTATTTAGATTTATTTAGTATTATTGAGATTAATTTAGTTTTATTAGGTTTATTTAATTTTATATAATTTTATTTAGTTTTATTTAGTTATATTTAGTCATATTTAATTTGATTAGATTAGTTTAGATTTAGCTTAGATTTAGATAAGATTAGATTAGTTTAGATTTTGTTAAAATTTAGTTTAGATTTAGTTTTAGTTTTAATTTAGTTTAGATTTAGTTTAGATTAAGTTTAGATTTAGTTTAGATATGGTTTAGATTTTATTTTGATTTAGTTTAGATTTAGCTTAGATTTAGATTAGATAAGATTTAATAAGATAATTTTTAGTTTAGATTTAGTTTAGATTAGACATGTTTAGATTTATTTTAGATTTAGTTTCGATATATTTGGATTTAGTTTAGGTTTAGTTTAGATTTAGTTTAGATTTAGATTAGATTAGATTAGATAATTTTTAGTTTAGATTTAGTTTAGATTAGATTAGTTTAGATTTATTTTAGATTTAGTTTAAATTTATTTTAGATTTAGTTTAGATTTAGTTTAATTTAGTTTTATTTAGATTTCATTATATTTATTTAGTTTTATTTTTTTTTTTAGTATTATTTAGTATAATTTTGTTTTATTTAGATTTATTTAGTTTTATATAGTTTTATTTAGTTTTATTTAGATTTATTTTGTTTTATGTAGTTTTATTTGGTATTATTATTTTTATTGAGTTTTATTTAGTTTTATTTAGTTTTATTCAATTTAATTTAGTTTTATTTAGTTTGATTTAGTTTAATTTTGTTATATTTAGTTTAATTATTTTTATTTAGTTTTTTTAGTTTTAATTTGTTTTATTTAGTTATTTTTTGTTTCATTTAGTATTATTAACTTTATTTAGTTTTATTAGGTTAATTTAATTTAATTTAATTTTATATAATTTTTTTAGTTTTATTTATTTTTATTTTGTTTAATTTAGTTTTATTTAGATTTATTTTGTATTATTTAGTTTTATTTAGCTTTATTATTTTTATTTAGTATTATATAGTTTTATTTAGTTTTAATTAGTTTTATTTAGATTTCTTTATTTTTATTTATTTTTATTTAGTTTAAATTAGTTTTATTTAGTTGTATTTAGTATTATTTCGTTTTATTTAGTTTTATTTAGTTGCATTTAGTTTGATTTAGTTTTAATTAGTTTTATTAAGTTTCATTTAGTTTTATTTAGTTTTATGTAGTTTTATTTAGATTTATTTAGTTTAATTTTTGATATAGTTTAGATTTAGTTTAGATATGGTTTAGATTTAAGTTAGATTTAGTTTAGATTTAGCTTAGATTTAGATTTGATTAGATAAGATAATTTTTAGTTTAGATTTAGTTCAGATTAGATTAGTTTAGATTTATTTTAGATTTAGTTTAAATTTAGTTTAGAATTAGTTTAGATTTAGTTTAGTTTAGTTTAATTTAGATTTAGTTTTATTTAGATTTCATTATTTTTATTTAGTTTAATTAGTTTTATTTAGTTTTATTTTGTTTTATTTAGTTATATTAAGTTATATTAGGTTTTATTTAGTTTTAATTAGTTTTTAATTTAGTTTTATTTAGTTTTATTTAGTTATATTTTGATTTATTTAGTTTAATTTAGATAAAGTTTAGATACAGTTTAGAATAAGTTTACATTAAGTTTAGATTTAGTTTAGATTTAGTTTAGATTAGATTAGTTTAGATTTAGTTTAGATTTAGTTAAAATTTAGTTTAGATTTAGTTTAGATATAGTTCAGATTTAGTTTAGGTTTAGTTTAGATTTAGTTTAGATTTAGTTTAGATTTAGATTAGATTAGATTAGATAATTTTTAGTTTAGATATAGTTTAGATTAGATTAGATTAGATTTATTTTAGATTTAGTTTAAATTTAGTTTAGATTTAGTTTAGATTAGATTAGTGTAGATTTAGTTTTATTTAGTTTTATTTAGATTTTTTTAGTTTTATTTAGTTTTATTTAGTTTTATTTAGTTTTAATTATGTAATTTTATGTTATTTTATTTAATTTTATGTAATTTTATTTAATATTATTTAATTTTAATTATTTTTATTTAGTTT
The DNA here is from genome assembly GCA_917880885.1 of Limnephilus marmoratus. Classification (NCBI taxonomy): domain Eukaryota; kingdom Metazoa; phylum Arthropoda; class Insecta; order Trichoptera; family Limnephilidae; genus Limnephilus; species Limnephilus marmoratus. The sequence continues at coordinate 43,968,953 of OU862908.1, forward strand.
TATTTTGTTATATTTAGTTTTATTATTTTTATTTAGTTTTTTTAGTTTTAATTAGTTTTATTTAGTTTTATTTCGTTAAATTTAGTTAAATTTAGTTTTATTTAAATTTGTTAATTTTATTTAAATTTATTTAATTTTATTTTATTTTAATTAGTTTTATTTAGTTTTATTTAATATTATTTAGTTTTATTTAGTTTTATTTAATATTATTTATTTTTATTTATTATTATTTAGATTTATTTAGTATTATTTAGATTAATTTAGTTTTATTAGGTTTATTTAATTTTACATAATTTTATTTAGTTTTATTTAGTTATATTTAGTTTTATTTACTTTAATTTTGTTATATTTAGTTTTATTATTTTTATTTAGTTTTATTAAGTTTTATTTAGTATTATTTAATTTTATTTAGTTTTATTTAGTATTATTTAGTTAATTTAGTTTTATTTAGTTTTATTTAGTTTTAATTAGTTTTATTGAGATTTCTTTATTTTTATTTAGATTTAATTAGTTTTGTTTAGTATTATTTCGTTTTATTTAGTTTTATTTAGTTGCATTTAGGTTTTATTTAGTTTTAATTATTTTTATTTAGTTTTATTTAGTTTTAATTAGTTTTATTGAGATTTCTTTATTTTTTTTTAGATTTAATTAGTTTTATTTAGTTTTGTTTAGTATTATTTCGTTTTATTTAGTTATATTTAGTTGCATTTAGTTTTATTTAGTTTTAATTAGTTTTATTTAGTTTTATTTAGATTTATTTTGTTTAATTTAGTTTTATTTAGATTTATTTGTTTAATTTAGTTTTATTTATTTTAATTATTTTTATTTAGTTTTTTTTGAGTTTTATTTAGTTTCATTTAGTTTGATTTAGTTTTATTTAATTTTATTTAGTTTAATTTAGTTTAGATTTAGTTTAATTTAGTTTTATTTAGATTTAGTTTAATTTAGTTTTATTTAGATTTCATTATATTTATTTATTTTTATTTAGTTTTAATTAGTTTTATTTAGTTTTATTTAGATTTATTTAGTTTTATTTAGTTTTATTTAGTTTTATTTAGTTTTATTTAGTTTTATTTTGTTTTCTTAGTTTTATTTCATTTTATTTTTTATTTAGTTTTATTTAGTTTGATTTAGTTTTATTAAGATTGATTTAGTTTTATATAGTTTTATTTAGTTTTATTTAGATTTATTTTAATTTAGTTTTATTTAGATTTCATTATTTTTAATTTAGTATAATTAAGTTTTATTAGGTTTATTTAATTTTTTTAATTTGATTTAATTTTATATAATATTTTTTTTAATTTAAATTAATGTAATTTTATTTAATTTTATTTATATTATTTAATTTTAATTAGTTCTATTTAGTTTTAATTAGTTTTATTTAGTTTAATTTTGTTATATTTAGTTTTATTATTTTTATTTAGTTTTTTTAGTTTTAATTAGTTTTATTTAGTTATTTTTGGTTTTATTTAGTATTATTTACATTATTTAGTTTTATTAGGTTAATTTAATTTTTTTTAATTTTATTTAGTTTTATTAAGTTAAATTTAGTTTTATTTAAATTTGTTAATTTTATTTAAATTTATTTAATTTTATTTTATTTTAATTAGTTTTATTTAGTTTTATTTAATATTATTTAGTTTTATTTAATATTATTTATTTTGTATTATTTAGATTTATTTAGTATTATTTAGATTAATTTAGTTTTATTAGGTTTATTTAATTTTATATAATTTTATTTAGTTTTATTTAGTTATATTTAGTCATATTTAATTTGATTAGATTAGTTTAGATTTAGCTTAGATTTAGATAAGATTAGATTAGTTTAGATTTAGTTAAAATTTAGTTTAGATTTAGTTTTAGTTTTAATTTAGTTTAGATTTAGTTTAGATTAAGTTTAGATTTAGTTTAGATATGGTTTAGATTTTATTTTGATTTAGTTTAGATTTAGCTTAGATTTAGATTAGATAAGATTAAATAAGATAATTTTTAGTTTAGATTTAGTTTAGATTAGACATGTTTAGATTTATTTTAGATTTAGTTTCGATATATTTGGATTTAGTTTAGGTTTAGTTTAGATTTAGTTTAGATTTAGATTAGATTAGATTAGATAATTTTTAGTTTAGATTTAGTTTAGAATAGATTAGTTTAGATTTATTTTAGATTTAGTTTAAATTTATTTTAGATTTAGTTTAGATTTAGTTTAATTTAGTTTTATTTAGATTTAGTTTAATTTAGTTTTATTTAGATTTCATTATATTTATTTAGTTTTATTTTTTTATTTAGTATTATTTAGTATAATTTTGTTTTATTTAGATTTATTTAGTTTTATATAGTTTTATTTAGTTTTATTTAGATTTATTTTGTTTTATGTAGTTTTATTTGGTATTATTATTTTTATTGAGTTTAATTTAGTTTTATTTAGTTTTATTCAATTTAATTTAGTTTTAGTTAGTTTGATTTAGTTTAATTTTGTTATATTTAGTTTTATTATTTTTATTTAGTTTTTTTAGTTTTAATTTGTTTTATTTAGTTATTTTTGTTTAATTTAGTATTATTAACTTTATTTAGTTTTATTAAGTTAATTTAATTTAATTTAATTTTATATAATTTTATTTAGTTTTATTTATTTTTATTTTGTTTAATTTAGTTTTATTTAGATTTATTTTGTATTATTTAGTTTTATTTAGCTTTATTATTTTTATTTAGTATTATATAGTTTTATTTAGTTTTAATTAGTTTTATTTAGATTTCTTTATTTTTATTTATTTTTATTTAGTTTAAATTAGTTTTATATAGTTGTATTTAGTATTATTTAGTTTTATTTAGTTTTATTTAGTTGCATTTAGTTTGATTTAGTTTTAATTAGTTTTATTAAGTTTCATTTAGTTTTATTTAGTTTTATTTAGATTTATTTAGTTTAATTTTTGATATAGTGTAGATTTAGTTTAGATATGGTTTAGATTTAGGTTAGATTTAGTTAAGATTTAGCTTAGATTTAGATTAGATTAGATTAGATAATTTTTAGTTTAGATTTAGTTTAGATTAGATTAGTTTAGATTTATTTTAGATAAAGTTTAAATTTAGTTTAGAATTAGTTTAAATTTAGTTTAATTTAGTTTAATTTAGATTTAGTTTTATTTAGATTTCATTATTTTTATTTAGTTTAATTAGTTTTATTTAGTTTTATTTTGTTTTATTTAGTTATATTAAGTTATATTAGGTTTTATTTAGTTTTAATTAGTTTTTAATTTAGTTTTATTTAGTTTTATTTAGTTTTATTTTGATTTATTTAGTTTAATTTAGATGAAGTTTAGATACAGTTTAGAATAAGTTTACATTTAGTTTAGATTTGGTTTAGATTTAGTTTAGATTAAGATTAGATGAGATTAGATAATTTTTAGTTTAGATTTAGTTTAGATTAGATTAGTTTAGATTTAGTTTAGATTTAGTTAAAATTTAGTTTAGATTTAGTTTAGATATAGTTCAGATTTAGTTTAGGTTTAGTTTAGATTTAGTTTAGATTTAGTTTAGATTTAGTTTAGAATTAATTTAGATTTAGTTTAGATTTAGATGAGATTAGATTAGATAATTTTTAGTTTAGATATAGTTTAGATTAGATTAGATTAGATTTATTTTAGATTTAGTTTAAATTTAGTTTAGATTTAGTTTAGATTAGATTAGTGTAGATTTAGTTTTATTTAGTTTTATTTAGATTTATTTAGTTTTATTTAGTTTTATTTAGTTTTATTTAGTTTTATTTAGTTTTAATTATGTAATTTTATGTAATTTTATTTAATTTTATTTAATTTTATTTAATATTATTTAATTTTAATTAGTTTTATTTAGTTTTATTTTTTTATATTTAGTTTTATTATTTTTATTTAGTTTTTTTAGTTTTAATTAGTTTTATTTAGTTTTCTTTATTTTTATTTAATTTTTTTTAGTTTAAATTAGTTTTATTTAGTTTTCTTTATTTTTATTTAATTTTATTTAGTTTAAATTAGTTTTATTTAGTTTTATTTAGTATTATTTCGTTTTATTTAGTTATATTTAGTTGCATTTAGTTTTATTTAGTTTTAATTAGTTTTATTAATTTCATTTAGTTTTATTTAGTTTTATTTAGATTTATTTAGTTTAATTTTTGATATAGTTTAGATTTAGTTTAGATATGGTTTAGATTTAATTTAGATTTAGTTAAGATTTAGCTTAGATTTAGATTAGATTAGATTAGATAATTTTTAGTTTAGATTTAGCTTAGATTAGATTTGTTTAGATTTATTTCAGATTAATTTAAATTTAGTTTAGAATTCGTTTAGATTTAGTTTAATTCAGTTTTATTTAGATTTAGTTTTATTTAGATTTCATTATTTTTATTTAGTTTAATTAGTTTTATTTAGTTTTATTTAGTTATATTAAGTTATATTAGGTTTTACTTAGTTTTAATTAGTTTTTAATTTAGTTTTATCTAGTTTTATTTAGTTTTATTTTGATTTATTTAGTTTAATTTAGATAAAGTTTAGATACAGTTTAGAATAAGTTTACATTTAGTTTAGATTTGGTTTAGATTTAATTTAGATTTAGTTTAGATTTAGTTAAGATTTAGATTAGATTAGATTAGATAATTTTTAGTTTAGATTTAGTTAAGATTAGATTAGTTTAGATTTAGTTTAGATTTAGTTAATATTTAGTTTAGATTTAGTTTAGATATAGTTCAGATTTAGTTTAGATTTCGTTTAGATTTAGTTTAGATTTAGTTTAGAATTAATTTAGATTTAGTTTAGATTAGATTAGATTAGATAATTTTTAGTTTAGATATAGTTTAGATTAGATTACTTTAGATTTATTTTAGATTTAGTTTAAATTTAGTTTAAATTTAGTTTAGATTTAGTTTAGATTAGATTAGTGTAGATTTAGTTTTATTTAGATTTAGTTAGTTTTATTTAGTTTTGTTTAGTTTTATTTAATTTTAATTAGTTTTATTTTGTTTAATTAAGTTTTATTTATTTTTATTTAGTTTTTTAATTTGCTTAATTACGTTTAATTTTATTTAAATTTATTTAATTATATATTTTTTTATTTAAATTTATGTAATTTTATTTAATATTATTTAATTTTAATTAGTTTTATTTAGTTTTATTTTGTTATATTTAGTTTAATTTTGTTATATTTAGTTTTATTATTTTTATTTAGTTTTTTTAGTTTTAATTAGTTTTATTTAGGGTTTTTTAGTTTTATTTAGTATTATTTACATTATTTAGTTTTATTAGGTTAATTTAATTTTATATAATTTTATTTAGTTTTATTTAGTTTTATTTAGTTAAATTTAGTTTTATTTAAATTTTTGTTAATTTTATTTAAATTTATTTAATTTTATTTTATTTTAATTAGTTTTATTTAGTTTTATTTAATTTTATTTAGTTTTATTTAATATTATTTATTTTGTATTATTTAGATTTATTTAGTATTATTTAGATTAATTTAGTTTAATTAGGTTTATTTAATTTTATATAATTTTATTTAGTTTTATTTAGTTATATTTAGTTATATTTAATTTGATTAGATTAGTTTAGATTTAGCTTAGATTTAGATAAGATTAGATTAGTTTAGATTTAGTTAAAATTTAGTTTAGATTTAGTTTTAGTTTTAATTTAGTTTAGATTTAGTTTAGATTAAGTTTGGATTTAGTTTAGATATGGTTTAGATTTTATTTTGATTTAGTTTAGATTTAGCTAAGATTTAGATAAGATTAGATTAAATAAGATAATTTTTAGTTTAGATTTAGTTTAGATTAGAAATGTTTAGATTTATTTTAGATTTAGTTTCGATATATTTGGATGTAGTTTAGGTTTAGTTTAGATTTAGTTTAGATTTAGATTAGATTAGATAATTTTTAGTTTAGATTTAGTTTAGATTAGATTAGTTTAGATTTATTTTAGATTAAGTTTAAATTTATTTTAGATTTAGTTTAGATTTAGTTTAATTTAGTTTTATTTAGATTTCATTATATTTATTTAGTTTTATTTTTTTATTTAGTATTATTTAGTTTAATTTTGTTTTATTTAGATTTATTTAGTTTTATATAGTTTTATTTAGTTTTATTTAGATTTATTTTGTTTTATGTATTTTTATTTAGTATTATTAATTTTATTGAGTTTTATTTAGTTTTATTTAGTTTCATTTAGTTTTATTTAGTTTTTTTCAATTTAATTTAGTTTTATTTAGTTTGATTTAGTTTAATTTTGTTATATTTAGTTTTATTATTTTTATTTAGTTTTTTAGTTTTAATTTGTTTTATTTAGTTATTTTTTGTTTTACTTATTATTAATTATTTTATTTAGTTTTATTAGGTTAATTTAATTTAATTTTATATAATTTTATTTAGTTTTATTTATTTTTATTTAGTTTAATTTAGTTTTATTTAGATTTATTTAGTTTTATCAAGTTTTATTTAGATTTATTTTGTATTATTTAGTGTTATTTAGCTTTATTATTTTTATTAAGTTTTATTTAGTATTATATAGTTTTATTTAGTTTTAATTAGTTTTATTTAGATTTCTTTATTTTTATTTATTTTTATTTAGTTTAAATTAGTTTTATTTCGTTTTATTTAGTTATATTTAGTTGCATTTAGTTTTATTTAGTTTTAATTAGTTTTATTAATTTCATTTACTTTTATTTAGTTTTATATAGATTTATTTAGTTTAATTTTTGATATAGTTTAGATTAAGTTTAGATATGGTTTAGATTTAATTTAGATTTAGTTTAGATTTAGCTTAGATTTAGATTAGATTAGATTAGATAATTTTTAGTTTAGATTTAGTTTAGATTAGATTAGTTTAGATTTATTTTAGATTTAGTTTAAATTTAGTTTAGAAGTAGTTTAGATTTAGTTTAATTTAGTTTAATTTAGATATAGTTTTATTTAGATTTCATTATTTTTATTTAGTTTAATTAGTTTTATTTAGTTTTATTTTGTTTTATTTTGTTATATTAAGTTATATTAGGTTTTATTTAGTTTTAATTAGTTTTTAATTTAGTTTTATTTAGTTTTATTTAGTTTTATTTTGATTTATTAAGTTTAATTTAGATAAAGTTTAGATAAAGTTTAGAATAAGTTTACATTTAGTTAAGATTTGGTTTAGATTTAATTTAGATTTAGTTTAGATTTAGTTAAGATTTAGATTAGATTAGATTAGATAATTTTTAGTTTAGATTTAGTTTAGATTAGTTTAGTTTAGATTTAGTTTATATTTAGTTAAAACTTAGTTTAGATTTAGTTTAGATATAGTTCAGATTTAGTTTAGGTTTAGTTTAGATTTAGTTTAGATTTAGTTTAGAATTAATTTAGATTTAGTTTAGATTTAGATTAGATTAGATTAGATAATTTTTAGTTTAGATATAGTTTAGATTAGATTAGTTTAGATTTATTTTAGATTTAGTTTAAATTTAGTTTAGATTTAGTTTAGATTAGATTAGTGTAGATTTAGTTTTATTTAGTTTTATTTAGTTTTATTTAGATTTCTATATTTTTATTTATTTTTATTTAGTTTAAATTAGTTTTATTTAGTTGTATTTAGTATTATTTCGTTTTATTTAGTTATATTTAGTTGCATTTAGTTTTATTTAGTTTTAATTAGTTTTATTAATTTCATTTAGTTTTATTTAGTTTTATTTAGATTTATTTAGATTTAGATTTAGATTTAGATTTAGATTTAGTTTAGATATGGTTTAGATTTAATTTAGATTTAGTTTAGATTTAGCTTAGATTTAGATTAGATTAGATTAGATAATTTTTAGTTTAGATTTAGTTTAGATTAGATTAGTTTAGATTTATTTTAGATTTAGTTTAAATTTAGTTTAGAAGTAGTTTAGATTTAGTTTAATTTAGTTTAATTTAGATTTAGTTTTATTTAGATTTCATTATTTTTATTTAGTTTAATTAGTTTTATTTAGTTTTATTTAGTTTTATTTTGTTATATTGAGTTATATAAGTTTTATTTAGTTTTAATTAGTTTTTAATTTAGTTTTATTTAGTTTTATTTAGTTTTATTTTGATTTATTTAGTTTAATTTAGATAAAGTTTAGATACAGTTTAGAATAAGTTTACATTTAGTTTAGATTTGGTTTAGATTTAATTTAGATTTAGTTTAGATTTAGTTAAGATTAAGATTAGATTAGATTAGATAATTTTTAGTTTAGATTAGATTAGTTTAGATTTAGTTTAGATTTAGATTAGATTAGATTAGATAATTTTTAGTTTAGATATAGTTTAGATTAGATTAGTTTAGATTTATTTTAGATTTAGTTTAAATTTAGTTTAGATTTAGTTTAGATTAGATTAGTGTAGATTTAGTTTTATTTAGTTTTATTTTGTTTTATTTTGTTATATTAAGTTATATTAGGTTTTATTTAGTTTTAATTAGTTTTTAATTTAGTTTTATTTAGTTTTATTTAGTTTTATTTTGATTTATTAAGTTTAATTTAGATAAAGATTAGATACAGTTTAGAATAAGTTTACATTTAGTTATGATTTGGTTTAGATTTAATTTAGATTTAGTTTAGATTTAGTTAAGATTTAGATTAGATTAGATTAGATAATTTTTAGTTTAGATTTAGTTTAGATTAGATTAGTTTAGATTTAGTTTAGATTTAGTTAAAATTTAGTTTAGATTTAGTTTAGATATAGTTCAGATTTAGTTTAGGTTTTAGTTTAGATTTAGTTTAGGTTTAGTTTAGGTTTAGTTTAGATTTAGTTTAGATTTAGTTTAGAATTAATTTAGATTTAGTTTAGATTTAGATTAGATTAGATTAGATAATTTTTAGTTTGGATATAGTTTAGATTAGATTAGTTTAGATTTATTTTAGATTTAGTTTAAATTTAGTTTAGATTTAGTTTAGATTAGATTAGTGTAGATTTAGTTTTATTTAGTTTTATTTAGTTTAAATTAGTTTTATTTGGTTTAATTAAGTTTTATTTATTTTTATTTAGTTTTTTTTAATTTGCTTAATTACGTTTATTTTTATTTAAATTTATTTAATTATATTTTTTTTTTATTTAAATTTATGTAATTTTATTTAATTTTATTTAATTTTATTTAATTTTAATTAGTTTTATTTTGTTATATTTAGTTTTATTATTTTTATTTAGTTTTTTTGAGTTTTATTTAGTATTATTTACATTATTTAGTTTTATTAGGTTAATTTAATTTTATATAATTTTATATTATTTTATTAAGTTTTATTTAGTTAAATTTAGTTTTATTTAAATTTGTTAATTTTATTTAAATTTATTTTATTTTAATTAGTTTTATTTAGTTTTATTTAATATTATTTATTTTTATTTAGGATTATTTAGATTTATTTAGTATTATTTAGATTAATTTAGTTTTATTAGGTTTATTTAATTTTATATAATTTTATTTAGTTTTATTTAGTTATATTTAGTTTTATTTACTTTAATTTTGTTATATTTAGTTTTATTATTTTTATTTAGTTTTATTAAGTTTTATTAAGTTTTATTTAGTATTATTTAATTTTATTTAGTTTTATTTAGTATTATTTAGTTTTATTTAGTTTTATTTAGTTTTATTTAGTTTTATTTAGTTTTAATTAGTTTTATTGAGATTTCTTTATTTTTTTTTAGATTTAATTAGTTTTATTTAGTTTTGTTTAGTATTATTTCGTTTTATTTAGTTATATTTAGTTGCATTTAGTTTTATTTAGTTTTAATTAGTTTTATTTAGTTTTATTTAGATTTATTTGGTTTAATTTAGTTTTATTTAGATTTATTTGTTTAATTTAGTTTTATTTATTTTAATTATTTTAATTTAGTTTTTTTTAGTTTTATTTAGTTTCATTTAGTTTTATTTAGTTTTATTTAGTTTTATTTAATTTTATTTAGTTTAATTTAGTTTAGATTTAGATTAATTTAGTTTTATTTAGATTTAGTTTAATTTAGTTTTATTTAGATTTCATTATATTTATTTATTTTTATTTAGTTTTAATTAGTTTTATTTAGTTTTATTTAGTTTTATTTAGTTTTATTTAGTTTTATTTAGTTTTATTTTGTTTTCTTAGTTTTATTTCATTTTATTTTTTATTAAGTTTTATTTAGTTTGATTTAGTTTTATTAAGATTGATTTAGTTTTATATAGTTTTATTTAGTTTTATTTAGATTTATTTTAATTTAGTTTTATTTAGATTTCATTATTTTTAATTTAGTATAATTAAGTTTTATTAGGTTTATTTAATTTTTTTAATTTAATTTAATTTTATATAAAATTTTTTTTAATTTAAATTAATGTAATTTTATTTAATTTTATTTAATATTATTTAATTTTAATTAGTTCTATTTAGTTTTAATTAGTTTTATTAGTTTAATTTTGTTATATTTAGTTTTATTATTTTTATTTAGTTTTTTTAGTTTTAATTAGTTTTATTTAATTATTTTTGGTTTTATTTAGTTTTATTTACATTATTTAGTTTTATTAGGTTAATTTAATTTTATTTAATTTTATATAATTTTATTTAGTTTTATTTAGTTTTATTTAGTTAAATTTAGATTTATTTAAATTTGTTAATTTTATTTAAATTTATTTAATTTTATTTTATTTTAATTACTTTTATTTAGTTTTATTTAATATCATTTAGTTTTATTTAGTTTTATTTATTTTGTATTATTTAGATTTATTTAGTATTATTTAGATTTATTTAGTATTATTTAGATTAATTTAGTTTTATTAGGTTTATTTAATTTTATATAATTTTATTTAGTTTTATTTAGTTATATTTAGTCATATTTAATTTGATTAGATTAGTTTAGATTTAGCTTAGATTTAGATAAGATTAGATTAGTTTAGATTTTGTTAAAATTTAGTTTAGATTTAGTTTTAGTTTTAATTTAGTTTAGATTTAGTTTAGATTAAGTTTAGATTTAGTTTAGATATGGTTTAGATTTTATTTTGATTTAGTTTAGATTTAGCTTAGATTTAGATTAGATAAGATTAAATAAGATAATTTTTAGTTTAGATTTAGTTTAGATTAGACATGTTTAGATTTATTTTAGATTTAGTTTCGATATATTTGGTTTAGTTTAGATTTAGTTTAGATTTAGATTAGATTAGATTAGATAATTTTTAGTTAAGATTTAGTTTAGATTAGATTAGTTTAGATTTATTTTAGATTTAGTTTAAATTTATTTTAGATTTAGTTTAGATTTAGTTTAATTTAGTTTTATTTAGATTTAGTTTAATTTAGTTTTATTTAGATTTCATTATATTTATTTAGTTTTATTTTTTTATTTAGTATTATTTAGAATAATTTTGTTTTATTTAGATTTATTTAGTTTTATATAGTTTTATTTAGTTTTATTTAGATTTATTTTGTTTTATGTAGTTTTATTTAGTATTATTATTTTTATTGAGTTTTATTTAGTTTTATTAGTTTCATTTAGTTTTATTTAGTTTTATTCAATTTAATTTAGTTTTATTTAGTTTGATTTAGTTTAATTTTGTTATATTTAGTTTAATTATTTTTATTTAGTTTTTTTAGTTTTAATTTGTTTTATTTAGTTATTTTTTGTTTTATTTAGTATTATTAACTTTATTTAGTTTTATTAGGTTAATTTAATTTAATTTAATTTTATATAATTTTATTTAGTTTTATTTATTTTTATTTTGTTTAATTTAGTTTTATTTAGATTTATTTTGTATTATTTAGTTTTATTTAGCTTTAATATTTTTATTTAGTATTATATAGTTTTATTTAGTTTTAATTAGTTTTATTTAGATTTCTTTATTTTTATTTAGTTTAAATTAGTTTTATTTAGTTGTATTTAGTATTATTTCGTTTTATTTAGTTTTATTTAGTTGCATTTAGTTTGATTTAGTTTTAATTAGTTTTATTAAGTTTCATTTAGTTTTATTTAGTTTTATTTAGTTTTATTTAGATTTATTTAGTTTAATTTTTGATATAGTTTAGATTTAGTTTAGATATGGTTTAGATTTAAGTTAGATTTAGTTTAGATTTAGCTTAGATTTAGATTTGATTAGATAAGATAATTTTTAGTTTAGATTTAGTTCAGATTAGATTAGTTTAGATTTATTTTAGATTTAGTTTAAATTTAGTTTAGAATTAGTTTAGATTTAGTTTAGTTTAGTTTAATTTAGATTTAGTTTTAATTAGATTTCATTATTTTTATTTAGTTTAATTAGTTTTATTTAGTTTTATTTTGTTTTATTTAGTTATATTAAGTTATATTAGGTTTTATTTAGTTTAAATTAGTTTTTAATTTAGTTTTATTTAGTTTTATTTAGTTTTATTTTGATTTATTTAGTTTAATTTAGATAAAGTTTAGATACAGTTTAGAATAAGTTTACATTTAGTTTAGATTTGGTTTAGATTTAATTTAGATTTAGTTTAGATTTAGTTTAGATTTAGATTAGATAAGATTAGATAATTTTTAGTTTAGATTTAGTTTAGATTAGATTAGTTTAGATTTAGTTAAAATTTAGTTTAGATTTAGTTTAGATATAGTTCAGATTTAGTTTAGGTTTAGTTTAGATTTAGTTTAGATTTAGTTTAGATTTAGTTTAGATTTAGTTTAGATTTAGATTAGATTAGATTAGATAATTTTTAGTTTAGATATAGTTTAGATTAGATTAGATTAGATTTATTTTAGATTTAGTTTAAATTTAGTTTAGATTTAGTTTAGATTAGATTAGTGTAGATTTAGTTTTATTTAGTTTTATTTAGATTTTTTAGTTTTATTTAGTTTTATTTAGTTTTAATTATGTAATTTTATGTTATTTTATTTAATTTTATTTAATTTCATTTAATATTATTTAATTTTAATTAGTTTTATTTAGTTTTATTTTGTTATATTTAGTTTTATTATTTTTATTTAGTTTTTTTAGTTTTAATTAGTTTTATTTAGTTTTATTTAGTTAAATTTAGTTTTATTTAAATTTGTTAATTTTATTTAAATTTATTTAATTTTATTTTATTTTAATTAGTTTTATTTAGTTTTATTTAATATTATTTAGTTTTATTTAGTTTTATTTAATATTATTTATTTTTATTTATTATTATTTAGATTTATTTAGTATTATTTAGATTAATTTAGTTTTATTAGGTTTATTTAATTTTACATAATTTTATTTAGTTTTATTTAGTTATATTTAGTTTTATTTACTTTAATTTTGTTATATTTAGATTTATTATTTTTATTTAGTTTTATTAAGTTTTATTTGTATTATTTAATTTTATTTAGTTTTATTTAGTATTATTTAGTTTAATTTAGTTTTATTTAGTTTTATTTAGTTTTATTTAGTTTTAATTAGTTTTATTGAGATTTCTTTATTTTTATTTAGATTTAATTAGTTTTGTTTAGTATTATTTCGTTTTATTTAGTTATATTTAGTTGCATTTAGGTTTTATTTAGTTTTAATTAGTTTTATTTAGATTTATTTAGTTTAATTTAGATATAGTTTAGATTTAGTTTAGATTTAGTTTGGATTTAGTTGAGATTTAGTTTAGATATAGTTTAGATTTAGTTTAGGTTTAGTTTAGATTTAGTTTAGATTTAGTAAAGATTTAATTTAGATTTAGTTTAGATTTAGATTAGATTAGATTAGATAATTTTTAGTTAAGATTTAGTTTAGATTAGATTAGTTTAGATTTTTTTTAAATTTAGTTTAAATTTAGTTCAGATTTAGTTTAGATTAGATTAGTTAAGATTTAGATTTATTTAGTTTTATTTAGATTTCATTATTTTTATTTATTTAATTAGTTTTATTTAGATTTCATTATTTTTATTTATTTAATTAGTTTTATTTAGGTTTATTTAGTTTTATTTAGTTATATTTAATTTTATTTAGTTTTAATTAGTTTTTAATTTAGTTTTATTTAGTTTTATTTAGTTTTATTTAAATTTATTTAGTTTTATTTAAATTTATTTAGTTTAATTTAGATAAAGTTTAGATATAGATTAGATTTAGTTTAGATTTGGTTTAGATTTAGTTTAGATTTAGATTAGATAAGATAATTTTTAGTTTAGATTTAGTTATGATTAGATTAGTTAAGATTTATTTTAGATTTAGTTTAAATTTGGTTTAGATTTAGTTTAATTTAGTTTTATTTAGATTTAGTTTAATTTAGTTTTATTTAGATTTCATTATTTTTATTTAGTTTAATTAAGTTTTATTAGGTTTATTTAATTTTTTTAAATTTAATTTTATTTTATTTAGTTTTATTTAGTTTTATTTATTTTTATTTAGTTTTATTTAATATTATTTAGTTTTATTTAGTTTTATTTAATATTATTTATTTTTATTTAGTATTATTTAGATTTATTTAGTATTATTTAGATTAATTTAGTTTTATTAGGTTTATTTAATTTTATATGATTTTATTTAGTTTTATTTAGTTATATTTAGTTTTATTTACTTTAATTTTGTTATATTTAGTTTTATTATTTTTATTTTGTTTTATTAAGTTTTATTTAGTATTATTTAATTGTATTTAGTTTTATTTAGTATTATTTAGATTTATTTAGTTTTATTTAGTTTTAATTAGTTTTATTGAGATTTCTTTATTTTTATTTATATTTTATTAGTTTTATTTAGTTGTATTTAGTATTATTTCGTTTTATTTAGTTATATTTAGTTACATTTAGTTTTATTTAGTTTTATTTAGTTTTATTTAGTTTTAATTAGTTTTATTGAGATTTCTTTATTTTTATTTAGATTTAATTAGTTTTGTTTAGTATTATTTCGTTTTATTTAGTTATATTTAGTTGCATTTAGGTTTATTTAGTTTCATTTAGTTTTATTTAGTTTTATTTAGATTTATTTAGTTTAATTTTTGATATAGTTTAGATTTAGTTTAGATATGGTTTAGATTTAATTTAGATTTAGTTTAGATTTAGCTTAGATTAAGATTAGATTAGATTAGATAATTTTTAGTTTAGATTTAGTTTAGATTAGATTAGTTTAGATTTATTTTAGATTAAGTTTAAATTTAGTTTAGAATTAGTTTAGATTTAGTTTAATTTAGTTTAATTTAGATTTAGTTTTATTTAGATTTCATTATTTTTATTTAGTTTAATTAGTTTTATTTAGTTTCATTTTGTTTTATTTAGTTATATTAAGTTATATTAGGTTTTATTTAGTTTTAATTAGTTTTTAATTTAGTTTTATTTAGTTTTATTTAGTTTTATTTTGATTTATTTAGTTTAATTTAGATAAAGTTTAGATACAGTTTAGAATAAGTTTACATTTAGTTAAGATTTGGTTTAGATTTAGTTTAGATTTAGGTTAGATTTAGATTAGATTAGATTAGATAATTTTTAGTTTAGATTTAGTTTAGATTTAGTTAAAATTTAGTTTAGATTTAGTTTAGATATAGTTCAGATTTAGTTTAGGTTTAGTTTAGATTTAGTTTAGATTTAGTTTTGAATAAAGTTAGATTTAGTTTAGATTTAGATTAGATTAGATAAGATAATTTGTAGTTTTGATATAGTTTAGCTTAGATTAGTTTAGATTTATTTTAGATTTAGTTTAAATTTCGTTTAGATTTAGTTTAGATTCGATTAGTGTAGATTTAGTTTTATTTAGTTTTATTTAGATTTATTTAGTTTTATTTAGTTTAATTTAGTTTTATTTAGTTTTATTTAGTTTTATTTAGTTTTAATTAGTTTTATTTTGTTTAATTAAATTTTATTTATTTTTATTTAGTTTCTTTTAATTTGCTTAATTACGTTAAATTTTATTTAAATTAATTTAATTATATATATATATATTTTAAATTAATGTAATTTTATTTAATTTTATTAAATATTATTTAATTTTAATAAGTTTTATTTAGTTTTATTTAGTTATATTTAGTTTAATTTTGTTATATTTTGTTTTATTATTTTTATTTAGTTTTTTAGTTTTAATTAGTTTTATTTAGTTATTTTTAGTTTTATTTAGTATTATTTACATTTTTTATTTTTATTAGGTTAATTTAATTTTATTTAAAATTATATAATTTTATTTAGTTTTATTTAGTTAAATTTAGTTTTATTTAAATTTGTTAATTTTATTTAAATTTATTTAATTTTATTTTATTTTAATTAGTTTAATTTAGTTTTATTTAATATTATTTTTTTTTTATTTAGTATTATTTAGATTTATTTAGTATTATTTAGATTAATTTAGTTTTATTAGGTTTATTTAATTTTATATAATTTTATTTAGTTTTATTTAGTTATATTTAGTTATATTTAATTTGATTAAATTAGTTTAGATTTAGCTTAGATTTAGATAAGATTAGATTAGTTTAGATTTAGTTAAAATTTAGTTTAGATTTAGTTTAGATTTAGTTTAGATTTAGTTTAGATATGGTTTAGATTTTATTTTGATTTAGTTTAGATTTAGCTTACATTTAGATTAGATTAGATTAAATAAGATAATTTTTAGTTTAGATTTAGTTTAGATTAGACATGTTTAGATTTATTTTAGATTTAGTTTCGATATATTTGGATTTAGTTTAGGTTTAGTTTAGATTTAGTTTAGATTTAGATTAGATAAGATTAGATAATTTTTAGTTTAGATTTAGTTTAGATTAGATTAGTTTAGATTTATTTTAGATTTAGTTTAAATTTAGTTTAGATTTAGTTTAGATTTAGTTTAATTGAGTTTTATTTAGATTTAAGTTAATTTAGTTTTATTTAGATTTATTTAGTTTTATTTAGTTTTAATTAGTTTTATTTTGTTTAATTAAGTTTTATTTATTTTTATTTAGTTTTTTTAATTTGCTTAATTTAGTTTAATTTTATTTAAATTTATTTAATTATATATATATTTTTTTAATTTATGTAATTTTATTTAATTTTATTTAATATTATTTAATTTTAATTAGTTTTATTTAGTTTTATTTAGTTATATTTAGTTTAATTTTGTTATATTTAGTTTTATTATTTTTATTTAGTTTTTTTAGTTTTAATTAGTTTTATTTAGTTATTTTTAGATTTATTTAGTATTATTTACATTATTGAGTTTTATTAGGTTAATTTAATTTTATTTAGTTTTATTGAGTTTTATTGAGTTTTATTTAGTTAAATTTAGTTTTATTTAAATTTGTTAATTTTATTAAAAATTATTTTATTTTATTTTATTTTAATTAGTTTTATTTAGTTTTATTTAATATTATTTAGTTTTATTTAGTTTTATTTAATATTATTTATTTTTATTTAGTATTATTTAGATTTATTTAGTATTATTTAGATTAATTTAGTTTTATTAGGTTTATTTAATTTTATATAATTTTATTTAGTTTTATTTAGTTATATTTAGTTTTATTTAGATTTATTTAGTTTGATTTAGTTTAATTTAGTTTTATTTAGTATTATTTAGTTTTATTTAGTTTTATTCAGTTTCAATTAGTTTTATTTTGTTTAATTAAATTTTATTTATTTTTATTTAGTTTTTTTTTAATTTGCTTAATTACGTTAAATTTTATTTAAATTTATTTAATTATATATATATTTTTTAAATTAATGTAATTTTATTTAATTTTTTTAAATATTATTTAATTTTAATTAGTTTTATTTAGTTTTATTTAGTTATATTTAGTTTAATTTTGTTATATTTAGTTTTATTATTTTTATTTAGTTTTATTAAGTTTTATTTAGTATTATTTAATTTTAGTTAGTTTTATTTAGTATTATTTAGTTTTATTTTGTTTTATTTAGTTTTATTTAGTTTTAATTAGTTTTATTGAGATTTCTTTATTTTTATTTAGATTTAATGA
The DNA here is from genome assembly GCA_917880885.1 of Limnephilus marmoratus. Lineage (NCBI taxonomy): Eukaryota > Metazoa > Arthropoda > Insecta > Trichoptera > Limnephilidae > Limnephilus > Limnephilus marmoratus. Next base: position 43,986,749 of record OU862908.1, read on the forward strand.
GTTTTATTTAGTTTTGTTTAGTATTATTTCGTTTTATTTAGTAATATTTAGTTGCATTTAGTTTTATTTAGTTTTAATTAGTTTTATTTAGTTTTATTTAGTTTTATTTAATTTTATTTAGTTTTATTTAGTTTGATTTAGTTTTATTTAGTTTAATTTTGTTATATTTAGATTTATTATTTTTTTTACTTTATTTAGTTTTAATTAGTTTTATTTAGTTATTTTTAGATTTATTTAGTATTATTACTTTATTTAGTTTAATAAGGTTAATTTAATTTTATTTAATTTTATATAATTTTATATAGTTTTTTTTAGTTTTATTTAGTTTTATTTAAATTTGTTAATTTTATTTAAATTTATTTAATTATTTTATTTTAATTAGTTTTATTTAGTTTTATTTAATATTATTTAGTTTTATTTAGTATTATTTAGTTTTATTTAGTATTTTTTAGATTTATTTAGTATTATTTAGATTAATTTAGTTTGATTAGGTTTATTTAATTTTATATTATTTTATTTAGTTTTATTTTGTTTCATTTAGTTACATTTAGTTTTATTTAGTTTAATTTTGTTATATTAAGTTTTATTATTTTTATTTAGTTTTATTAAGTTTTATTATTTTTATTTAGTTTTATTAAGTTTTATTTAGTATTATTTACTTTTATTTAGTTTTATTTAGTATAATTTAGTTTTATTTAGTTTTATTTAGTTTTAATTAGTTTTATTTAGATTTCTTTATTTTTATTTATTTTTTGTTAGATTTAATTAGTTTTATTTAGTTTTGTTTAGTATTATTTCGATTTATTAAGTTATATTTAGTTTTATTTAGTTTTATTTAGACTTATTTAGTTTAATTTAGATATAGTTTAGATTAAGTTTAGATTTAGTTTAGATTTAGTTTAGATTTAGTTTAGATTTAGTTTAGATCTAATTTAGATTTAGTTTAGATTTAGCTTAGATTTAGATTAGATTAGATTAAATGAGATAATTTTTAGTTTAGATTTAGTTTAGATTAGATTAGTTTAGATTTATTTTAGATTTAGTTTAGATATATTTGGATTTAGTTTAGGTTTAGTTTAGATTTAGTTTAGGTTTAGTTTAGATTTAGATTAGATTAGATTAGATAATTTTTAGTTTTGATTTAGTTTTGATTAGATTAGTTTAGATTTATTTTAGATTTAGTTTAAATTAAGTTTAGAATTAGTTTAGATTTGATTTAATTTAGTTTTATTTAGATTAATTTTTTTTAGTTTTATTTAGATTTCATTTTTTTATTTAGTTTTATTAAGTTTTATTATGTTTATTTATTTTTTTTAAATTTAATTTAATTTTATATAATTTTATTTAGTTTTATTTAGTTTTATTTATTTTTATTTAAATTTGCTTAATTGCTTAATATTTGCTTAATTAATTAAATCAAAATAAAATCTAAACCATATCTTAACTAAATCTAAACTTAATCTAAACTAAATCTAAACTTAATTTTAACTAAATCTAAAACTAAGCTAAATCTAAACTAATCCAATCAAATTAAATATAACTAAATATAACTAAATAAAACTAAATAAAATTATATAAAATTAAATAAACCTAATAAAACTAAATTAATCTAAATCATACTAAATAAATCTAAATAATACTAAATAAAAATAAATAATATTAAATAAAACTAAATAAAACTAAATTTAACTAAATAAAACTAAATAAAACTAAATAAAATTATATAAAATTAAATAAAATTAAATTAACCTAATAAAACTTAAAAATGTAAATAATACTAAATAAAACTAAAAATAACTAAATAAAACTAATTAAAACTAAAAAAACTAAATAAAAATAATAAAACTAAATATAACAAAATAAAACTAAATATAACTAAATAAAACTAATTAAAATTAAATAATTTTTAATAAAATTAAATAAAATTACATTAATTTAAAAAATATATATAATTAAATAAATTTAAATAAAATTAAACGTAATTAAGCAAATTAAAAAAACTAAATAAAACTTAATTAAACAAAATACAACTAATTATAACTAAATAAAACTAAATAAAACTAAATTAAACTAAATAAAACTAAATAAATCTAAATAAAACTAAATAAAACTAAATCTACACTAATCGAATCTAAACTAAATCTAAACTAAATTTAAACTAAATCTAAAATAAATCTAAACTAATCTAATCTAAACTATATCTAAACTAAAAATTATCTAATCTAATCTAATCTAAATCTAAACTTAATCTAAATTAATTCAAAACTAAATCTAAACTAAACCATAACTAAATCTGAACTATATCTAAACTAAATCTAAACTAAATTTTACCTAATTCTAAACTAAATCTAAACTAATCTAATCTAAACTAAATCTAAACTAAAAATTATCTAATCTAATCTAATCTAAATCTAACCTAAAGCTAAACTAAATCTAAACCAAATCTTAACTAAATGTAAACTTAATCTAAACTGTATCTAAACTTTATCTAAATTAAACTAAATAAATCAAAATAAAACTAAATAAAACTTTAAAAAACTAAATTAAAAACTAATTAAAACTAAATAAAACCTAATATAACTTAATATAACTAAATAAAACAAAATAAAACTTAATAAAACTAATTAAACTAAATAAAAATAATGAAATCTAAATAAAACTAAATCTAAATTAAACTAAAATAAACTAAATCTAAACTAATTCTAAACTAAATTTAAACTAAATCTAAAATAAATCTAAACTAATCTAATCTAAACTAAATTTAAACTAAAAATTATCTTATCTTATCTAATCTAAATCTAAGCTTAATCTAAACTAAATCTAAATTAAATCTAAACCATATCTAAACTAAATCTAAACTATATCAAAAATTAAACTAAATAAATCTAAATAAAACTAAATAAAACTAAATAAAACTAAATAAAACTAAATGAAACTAAATAAACCTAAATGCAACTATATAAAACAAAATAAAACTAAATAATTCTAAATAAAACTAAATAAAATTAAATAATACTAAATAAAACTTAATAAAACTAATTAAAAATAATAAAACTATATATAACAAAACTAAAGTAAATAAAACTAAATATAACTAAAAAAACTAAATAAAATTATATAAAATTAAATAAACCTAATAAAACTAAATTAATCTAAATAATACTAAATAAATCTAAATAATACTAAATAAAAATAAATATTATTAAATCAAACTAAATAAAACTAAATAATATTAAATAAAACTAAATAAAACTAAATAAAATTAAATTAAATTAAAAAAAATTAAAAAAACCTAATAAAATCTTAACTAATCTAATCTTAACTAAATCTAAACTAAATTTAAACTAAATTTAAAAAAAATCTAAACTAATCTAATCTAAACTAAATCTTAACTAAAAATTATCTTATCTAATCTAATCTAAATCTAAACTAAATCTAAATTAAATCTTAACTAAATCTAAACTAAATCTAAACTAAACCTAAACTAAATCGAAACTATATCTAAACTAAATCTAAACTAAATCTAAACTAAATCTAAACTAAATCTAAACTAAATCTAAATTAAACTAAATAAATCTAAATAAAACTAAATAAAACTAAATAAAACTAATTAAAACTAAATAAACCTAAATGCAACTAAATAAAACTAAATAAAACGAAATAATACTAAACAAAACTAATTAAATCTAAATAAAAATAAAGAAATCTCAATAAAACTAATTAAAACTAAATAAAACTAAATAAAACTAAATAATACTAAATAAAACTAATTAAAATTAAATAATACTAAATAAAACTTAATAAAACTAAATAAAAATAATAAAACTAAATATAACAAAATTAAAGTAAATAAAACTAAATATAACTAAATAAAACTAAATAAAATTAAATAAACCTAATAAAACTAAATTAATCTAAATAATACTAAATAAATCTAAATAATAATACATAAAAATAAATAATATTAAATAAAACTAAAAAATATTAAATAAAACTAAATAAAACTAATTAAAATAAAATAAAATTAAATAAATTTAAATAAAATTAACAAATTTAAATAAAACTAAATTTAACTAAATAAAACTAAATAAAACTAATTAAAACTAAAAAAACTAAATAAAAATAATAAAACTAAATATAACAAAAGAAAACAAAATAAAACTAATTAAAATTAAATAATATTAAATAAAATTAAATAAAATTAAATAAAATTACATAAAATTTCATAATTAAAACAAAAAAAAACTAAATAAAACTAAATAAAACTAAATAAATCTAAATAAAACTAAATCTACACTAATCTAATCTAATCTAAACTATATCTTAACTAAAAATATAAATATAAATAAAGAAATCTCAATAAAACTAATTAAAACTAAATAAAACTAAATAATATTAAATAAAACTAAATAAAAATAAATAAAACTAAATAAAACTAAATAAAATAAAATTAAATTTAAAAAAATTAAATAAACCTAATAAAACTTAATTAAACTAAATAAAAATAATGAAATCTAAATAAAACTAAATTAAACTAAATCTAATTAAAACTAAATTAAACTAAATCTAAACTAAATTTAAACTAAATATAAAATAAATCTTAACTAATCTAATCATAACTAAATCTAAACTAAAAATTATCTTATCTAATCTAAATCTAAACTAAATCTAAACCAAATTAAACTAAATCTAATCTATATCTAAACTATATCTAAATTAAACTAAATAAATTTAAATAAACTAAATAAATTTAAATAAAACTAAATAAAACTAAATTAAAAACTAATTAAAACTAAATAAAATTAAATATTACTAAATAAAACTAAATAAAACTAAATAAAACTAATTAAATAAATAAAAATAATGAAATCTAAATAAAACTAAATAAATCTAAATCTTAACTAATCTAATCTAAACTAAATCTGAACTAAATTTAAACTAAATTTATAAAAAATCTAAACTAATCTAATCTACTAAAAATTATCTAATCTAATCTAATCTAATTCTAAACTAAATCTAAATTAAATCTTAACTAAATCTAAACTAAATCTAAACTAAACCTAAACTAAATCTAAACTATATCTAAACTAAATCTAAACTATATCTAAACTAAATCAAAACTAAATCTAAACTAAATCTTAACTATATCTAAATGAAACTAAATAAATCTAAATAAAACTAAATAAAACTTAATAAAACTAATTAAAACTAAATCAAACTAAATGCAACTAAATAAAACTAAATAAAACGAAATAATACTAAATACAACTAAATAAAACTAATTTAAACTAAATAAAAATAAATAAAAATAAAGAAATCTAAATAAACCTAATTAAAACTAAATAAAACTATATAATACTAAATAAAAATAATAAAGCTAAATAAAACTAAATAATACAAAATAAATCTAAATAAAACTAAATTAAACAAAATAAAAATAAATAAAACTAAATAAAATTATATAAAATTAAATTAAATTAAATTAACCTAATAAAACTAAATAAAGTTAATAATACTAAATAAAACAAAAAATAACTAAATAAAACAAATTAAAACTAAAAAAACTAAATAAAAATAATAAAACTAAATATAACAAAATTAAACTAAATCAAACTAAATAAAACTAAATAAAATTGAATAAAACTAAATAAAACTAAATGAAACTAATAAAACTAAATAAAACTCAATAAAAATAATAATACTAAATAAAACTACATAAAACAAAGTAAATCTAAATAAAACTAAATAAAACAATATAAAACTAAATAAATCTAAATAAAACAAAATTATACTAAATAATACTAAATAAAAAAATAAAACTAAATAAATATAATGAAATCTAAATAAAACTAAATTAAACTAAATCTAAATAAAACTAAATTAAACTAAATCTAAACTAAATCTAAAATAAATTTAAACTAAATCTAAAATAAATCTAAACTAATCTAATCTAAACTAAATCTTAACTAAAAATTATCTAATCTAATCTAATCTAAATCTAAACTAAATCTAAACTAAACCTAAACTAAATCCAAATATATCGAAACTAAATCTAAAATAAATCTAAACATGTCTAATCTAAACTAAATCTAAACTAAAAATTATCTTATTTAATCTTATCTAATCTAAATCTAAGCTAAATCTAAACTAAATCAAAATAAAATCTAAACCATATCTAAACTAAATCTAAACTTAATCTAAACTAAATCTAAACTAAATTAAAACTAAAACTAAATCTAAACTAAATTTTAACAAAATCTAAACTAATCTAATCTTATCTAAATCTAAGCTAAATCTAAACTAATCTAATCAAATTAAATATGACTAAATATAACTAAATAAAACTAAATAAAATTATATAAAATTAAATAAACCTAATAAAACTAAATTAATCTAAATAATACTAAATAAATCTAAATAATACTAAATAAATCTAAATAATACAAAATAAATAATATTAAATAAAACTAAATAAAACTAAATGATATTAAATAAAACTAAATAAAAGTAATTAAAATAAAATAAAATTAAATAAATTTAAATAAAATTAACAAATTTAAATAAAATTAACAAATTTAAATAAAACTAAATTTAACTAAATAAAACTAAATAAAACTAAATAAAATTATATAAAATTAAATAAAATTAAATTAACCTAATAAAACTAAATAATGTAAATAAAACTAAATAAAACCAAAAATAATTAAATAAAACTAATTAAAACTAAAAAAACTAAATAAAAATAATAAAACTAAATATAACAAAATTAAACTAAATAAAACTAATTAACAACTAAATAGAACTAATTAAAATTAAATAATATTAAATAAAATTAAATAAAATTACATTAATTTAAATTAAAAAATATATTATATAAAATTAAATTAAATTAAAAAAATTAAATAAACCTAATAAAACTTAATTATACTAAATTAAAAATAATGAAATCTAAATAAAACTAAATTAAAATAAATCTAAATAAAACTAAATAAAAATATAAAACTAAATCAATCTTAATAAAACTAAATCAAACTAAATAAAACTAAATAAAAAATAAAATGAAATAAAACTAAGAAAACAAAATAAAACTAAATAAAACTAAATAAAACTAAATAAAACTAAATAAAACTAAATAAAACTAATTAAAACTAAATAAAAATAAATAAATATAATGAAATCTAAATAAAACTAAATTAAACTAAATCTAAATAAAACTAAATTAATCTAAATCTAAACTAAATTAAACTAAATAAAATTAAATAAAACTAAATAAAACTAAATAAAACTAAATGAAACTAAATAAAACTAAAAAAAACTAAATTAAAATAATTAAAATAAATAAAACTAAATTAAACAAATAAATCTAAATAAAACTAAATTAAACAAAATAAATCTAAATAAATCTAAATAAAACTAATTAAAACTAAATAAAACTAAATGCAACTAAATATAACTAAATAAAACGAAATAATACTAAACAAAACTAAATAAAACTAATTAAATCTAAAAAAAAATAAAGAAATCTCAATGAAACTAATTAAAACTAAATAAAACTAAATAAAACTAAATAAAACTAAATAAAACTAAATAATACTAAATAAAACTAAATAAAATTAAATAATACTAAATAAAACTTAATAAAACTTAATAAAACTAAATAAAAATAATAAAACTAAATATAACAAAATTAAAGTAAATAAAACTAAATATAACTAAATAAAACTAAATAAAATTATATAAAATTAAATAAACCTAATAAAACTAAATTAATCTAAATAATACTAAATAAATCTAAATAATCCTAAATAAAAATAAATAATATTAAATAAAACTAAATAAAACTAATTAAAATAAAATAAATTTAAATAAAATTAACAAATTTAAATAAAACTAAATTTAACTAAATAAAACTTAATAAAATAATATAAAATTATATAAAATTAAATTAACCTAATTAAACTAAATAATGTAAATAATACTAAATAAAACTCAAAAAAACTAAATAAAAATAATAAAACTAAATATAACAAAATAAAACTAATTAAAATTAAATAAAATTAAATAAAATTAAATAAAATTACATAAATTTAAATAAAAAAAAATATAATTAAATAAATTTAAATAAAATTAAACGTAATTAAGCAAATTAAAAAAAACTAAATAAAAATAAATAAAACTTAATTAAACAAAATAAAACTAATTAAAACTAAATAAAACTAAATAAAACTAAATAAAACTAAATCTACACTAATCTAATCTAAACTAAATCTAAACTAAATTTAAACTAAATCTAAAATAAATCTAAACTAATCTAATCTAAACTATATCTAAACTAAAAATTATCTAATCTAATCTAATCTAAATCTAAACTAAATCTAAATTAATTCTAAACTAAATCTAAACTAAATCTAAACTAAACCTAAACTAAACCTAAACTAAACCTAAACTAAATCTAAACTAAATGTAAACTTATTCTAAACTGTATCTAAACTTTATCTAAATTAAACTAAATAAATCAAAATAAAACTAAATAAAACTAGATAAAACTAAATTAAAAACTAATTAAAACTAAGTAAAACCTAATATAACTTAATATAACTAAATAAAACTAAATAAAACTAATTAAACTAAATAAAAAAATTGAAATCTAAATAAAACTAAATCTAAATAAAACTGAATTAAACTAAATCTAAACGAATTCTAAACTAAATTTAAATTAATCTGAAATAAATCTAAACAAATCTGATCTAAGCTAAATCTAAACTAAAAATTATCTAATCTAATCTAATCTAAATCTAAGCTAAATCTAAACTAAATCTAAATTAAATCTAAACCATATCTAAACTAAATCTAAACTATATCAAAAATTAAACAAAATAAATCTAAATAAAACTAAATGAAATTAATAAAACTAATTAAAACTAAATAAAACTAAATGCAACTAAATATAACTAAATAAAACGAAATAATACTAAATAAAACTAAATAAAACTAATTTAAACTAAATAAAATTAAATAAAAATAAAGAAAACTAAATAAAACTAATTTAAACTAAATAAAATTAAATAAAAATAAAGAAAACTAAATAAAACTAATTAAAACTAAAAAAACTAAATAAAAATAATAAAACTAAATATAAAAAAATAAAACTAATTAAAATTAAATAAAATTAAATAAAATTAAATATATAAAGAAAACTAAATAAAACTAATTAAAACTAAAAAAACTAAATAAAAATAATAAAACTAAATATAAAAAAATAAAACTAATTAAAATTAAATAAAATTAAATAAAATTAAATAAAATTAAATAAAATTACATAATTAAAACTAAATAAAACTAAATAAAACTAAATAAAACTAAATAAATCTAAATAAAACTAAATAAAACTAAATCTACACTAATCTAATACTAAATCTAAACTAAATTTAAACTAAATCTAAAATAAATCTAATCTAATCTAATCTAAACTATATCTAAACTAAAAATTATCTAATCTAATCTAATCTAAATCTAAACTAAATCTAAATTAATTCTAAACTAAATCTAAACTAAATCTAAACTAAACCTAAACTAAATCTGAACTATATCTAAACTAAATCTAAACTAAATTTTAACTAAATCTAAACTAAATCTAAACTAATCTAATTTAAACTAAATCTAAACTAAAAATTATCTAATCTCATCTAATCTTAATCTAAACTTAATCTAAACTAAATCTAAATTAAATCTAAACCAAATCTAAACTAAATGTAAACTTATTCTAAACTGTATCTAAACTTCATCTAAATTAAACTAAATAAATCAAAATAAAACTAAATAAAACTAAATAAAACTAAATTAAAAACTAATTAAAACTAAATAAAACCTAATATAACTTAATATAACTAAATAAAACAAAATAAAACTAAATAAAACTAATTAAACTAAATAAAAATAATGAAATCTAAATAAAACTAAATCTAAATTAAACTAAATTAAACTAAATTTAAACTAATTCTAAACTAAATTTAAACTTTATCTAAAATAAATCTAAACTAATCTAATCTAAACTAAATCTAAACTAAAAATTATCTAATCTAATCTAATCTAAATCTAAGCTAAATCTTAACTAAATCTAACCTAAATCTAAACCATATCTAAACTAAATCTACACTATATCAAAAATTAAACTAAATAAATCTAAATAAAACTAAATAAAACTAAATAAAACTAAATGAAACTTAATAAAACTAATTAAAACTAAATCAAACTAAATGCAACTAAATAAAACTAAATAAAACTAAATAATACTAAATACAACTAAATAAAACTAATTTAAACTAAATAAAAATAATTAAAAATAAAGAAATCTAAATAAAACTAATTAAAACTAAATAAAACTATATAATACTAAATAAAAATAATAAAGCTAAATAAAACTAAATAATACAAAATAAATCTAAATAAAACTAAATTAAACAAAATAAAAATAAATAAAACTAAATAAAATTATATAAAATTAAATTAAATTAAATTAACTTAATAAAACTAAATAAAGTTAATAATACTAAATTAAACAAAAATAACTAAATAAAACAAATTAAAACTAAAAAAACTAAATAAAAATAATAAAACTAAATATAACAAAATTAAACTAAATCAAACTAACTAAAACTAAATTAAATTGAATAAAACTAAATAAAACTAAATTAAACTCAATAAAAATAATAATACCAAATAAAACTACATAAAACAAAATAAATCTAAATAAAACTAAATAAAACTATATAAAACTAAATAAATCTAAATAAAACAAAATTATACTAAATAATACTAAATAAAAAAATAAAACTAAATAAATATAATGAAATCTAAATAAAACTAAATTAAACTAAATCTAAATAAAACTAAATTAAACTAAATCTAAACTAAATCTAAAATAAATTTAAACTAAATCTAAAATAAATCTAAACTAATCTAATCTAAACTAAATCTAAACTAAAAATTATCTAATCTAATCTAATCTAAATCTAAACTAAATCTAAACTAAACCTAAACTAAATCCAAATATATCGAAACTAAATCTAAAATAAATCTAAACATGTCTAATCTAAACTAAATCTAAACTAAAAATTATCTTATTTAATCTTATCTAATCTAAATCTAAGCTAAATCTAAACTAAATCAAAATAAAATCTAAACCATATTAAACTAAATCTAAACTTAATCTAAACTAAATCTAAACTAAATTAAAACTAAAACTAAATCTAAACTAAATTTTAACTAAATCTAAACTAATCTAATCTTATCTAAATCTAAGCTAAATCTAAACTAATCTAATCAAATTAAATATGACTAAATATAACTAAATAAAACTAAATAAAATTATATAAAATTAAATAAACCTAATAAAACTAAATTAATCTAAATAATACTAAATAAATCTAAATAATACAAAATAAATAATATTAAATAAAACTAAATAATATTAAATAAAACTAAATAAAACTAATTAAAATAAAATAAAATTAAATAAATTTAAATAAAATTAACAAATTTAAATAAAACTAAATTTAACTTAATAAAACTAAATAAAACTAAATAAAATTAAAAAAAATTAAATTAACCTAATAAAACTAAATAATGTAAATAATACTAAATAAAACCAAAAATAACTAAATAAAACTAATTAAAACTAAAAAAACTAAATAAAAATAATAAAACTAAATATAACAAAATTAAACTAAATAAAACTAATTAAAACTAAATAGAACTAATTAAAATTAAATAATATAAATAAAATTAAATAAAATTACATTAATTTAAATTAAAAAAAATATTATATAAAATTAAATCAAATTAAAAAAATTAAATAAACCTAATAAAACTTAATTATACTAAATTAAAAATAATGAAATCTAAATAAAACAAAATTAAAATAAATCTAAATAAAACTAAATAAAACTATATAAAACTAAATCAATCTTAATAAAACTAAATCAAACTAAATAAAACTAAATAAAAAATAAAATGAAATAAAACTAAGAAAACAAAATAAAACTAAATAAAACTAAATAAAACTAAATAAAACTAAATAAAACTAAATAAATCTAAATAAAACTAAATAAAACTAATTAAAACTAAATAAAAATAAATAAATATAATGAAATCTAAATAAAACTAAATTAAACTAAATCTAAATAAAACTAAATTAAACTAAATCTAAACTAAATAAAACTAAATAAAATTATATAAAATTAAATTAAATTAAATTAACTTAATAAAACTAAATAAAGTTAATAATACTAAATTAAACAAAAATAACTAAATAAAACAAATTAAAACTAAAAAAACTAAATAAAAATAATAAAACTAAATATAACAAAATTAAACTAAATCAAACTAACTAAAACTAAATTAAATTGAATAAAACTAAATAAAACTAAATTAAACTCAATAAAAATAATAATACCAAATAAAACTACATAAAACAAAATAAATCTAAATAAAACTAAATAAAACTATATAAAACTAAATAAATCTAAATAAAACAAAATTATACTAAATAATACTAAATAAAAAAATAAAACTAAATAAATATAATGAAATCTAAATAAAACTAAATTAAACTAAATCTAAATAAAACTAAATTAAACTATATCTAAACTAAATCTAAAATAAATTTAAACTAAATCTAAAATAAATCTAAACTAATCTAATCTAAACTAAATCTAAACTAAAAATTATCTAATCTAATCTAATCTAAATCTAAACTAAATCTAAACTAAACCTAAACTAAATCCAAATATATCGAAACTAAATCTAAAATAAATCTAAACATGTCTAATCTAAACTAAATCTAAACTAAAAATTATCTTATTTAATCTTATCTAATCTAAATCTAAGCTAAATCTAAACTAAATCAAAATAAAATCTAAACCATATCTAAACTAAATCTAAACTTAATCTAAACTAAATCTAAACTAAATTAAAACTTAAACTAAATCTAAACTAAATTTTAACTAAATCTAAACTAATCTAATCTTATCTAAATCTAAGCTAAATCTAAACTAATCTAATCAAATTAAATATGACTAAATATAACTAAATAAAACTAAATAAAATTATATAAAATTAAATAAACCTAATAAAACTAAATTAATCTAAATAATACTAAATAAATCCAAATAATACAAAATAAATAATATTAAGTAAAACTAAATAATATTAAATAAAACTAATTAAAATAAAATAAAATTAAATAAATTTAAATAAAATTAACAAATTTAAATAAAACTAAATTTAACTTAATAAAACTAAATAAAACTAAATAAAATTAAAAAAAATTAAATTAACCTAATAAAACTAAATAATGTAAATAATACTAAATAAAACCAAAAATAACTAAATAAAACTAATTAAAACTAAAAAAACTAAATAAAAATAATAAAACTAAATATAACAAAATTAAACTAAATAAAACTAATTAAAACTAAATAGAACTAATTAAAATTAAATAATATAAATAAAATTAAATAAAATTACATTAATTTAAATTAAAAAAAATATTATATAAAATTAAATCAAATTAAAAAAATTAAATAAACCTAATAAAACTTAATTATACTAAATTAAAAATAATGAAATCTAAATAAAACTAAATTAAAATAAATCTATATAAAACTAAATAAAACTATATAAAACTAAATCAATCTTAATAAAACTAAATCAAACTAAATAAAACTAAATAAAAAATAAAATGAAATAAAACTAAGAAAACAAAATAAAACTAAATAAAACTAAATAAAACTAAATAAAACTAAATAAAACTAAATAAAACTAAATAAAACTAAATAAATCTAAATAAAACTAAATAAAACTTATTAAAACTAAATAAAAATAAATAAATATAATGAAATCTAAATAAAACTAAATTAAACTAAATCTAAATAAAACTAAATTAAACTAAATCTAAACTAAATAAAAATAAATAAATATAATGAAATCTAAATAAAACTAAATTAAACTAAATCTAAATAAAACTAAATTAAACTAAATCTAAACTAAATTAAACTAAATAAAATTAAATAAAACTAAATCAAACTAAATGAAACTAAATAAAACTCAAAAAAAAACTAAATAAAAATAATTAAAATAAATAAAACTAAATTAAACAAATAAATCTAAATAAAACTAAATTAAACAAAATAAATCTAAATAAAACTAAATAAAACTAATTAAAACTAAATAAAACTAAATGCAACTAAATATAACTAAATAAAACGAAATAATACTAAACAAAACTAAATAAAACTAATTAAATCTAAAAAAAAATAAAGAAATCTCAATAAAACTAATTAAAACTAAATAAAACTAAATAAAAATAATTAAAACTAAATAAAACCTAAATGCAACTAAATATAACTAAATAAAACGAAATAATACTAAACAAAACTAATTAAATCTAAATAAAAATAAAGAAATCTCAATAAAACTAATTAAAACTAAATAAAACTAAATAAAACTAAATTAAACTAAATAATACTAAATAAAACTAAATAAAATTAAATAATACTAAATAAAACTTAATAAAACTAAATAAAAATAATAAAACTAAATATAACAAAATTAAAGTAAATAAAACTAAATATAACTAAATAAAACTAAATAAAATTATGTAAAATTAAATAAACCTAATAAAACTAAATTAATCTAAATAATACTAAATAAATCTAAATAATAATAAATAACAATAAATAATATTAAATAAAACTAATTAAAACTAAATAATATTAAATAAAACTAAATAAAACTAATTAAAATAAAATAAAATTAAATAAATTTAAATAAAATTAACAAATTTAAATAAAACTAAATTTAACTAAATTTAACGAAATAAAACTAAATAAAACTAATTAAAACTAAAAAAACTAAATAAAAATAATAAAACTAAATATAACAAAATAAAACTAAATAAAAATAATTAAAATTAAATAATATTAAATTAAATTACATAAAATTAAATAAAATAAAATAAAATTACATAATTAAAACTAAATAAAACTAAATAAAACTAAATAAAACTAAAAAAATCTAAATAAAACTAAATAAAACTAAATCTACACTAATCTAATCTAAACTAAATCTAAACTAAATTTAAACTAAATCTAAAATAAATCTAATCTAATCTAATCTAAACTATATCTAAACTAAAAATTATCTAATCTAATCTAATCTAAATCTAAACTAAATCTAAACTAAATCTAAACTAAATCTAAACTAAACCTAAACTAAATCTGAACTATATCTAAACTAAATCTATACTAAATTTTAACTAAATCTAAACTAAATCTAAACTAATCTAATCTAAACTAAATCTAAACTAAAAATTATCTAATCTAATCTAATCTAATCTAAATCTAAACTAAATCTAAACTTAATGTAAACTTATTCTAAACTGTATCTAAACTTTATCTAAATTAAACTAAATAAATCAAAATATAACTAAATAAAACTAAATAAAACTAAATTAAAAACTAATTAAAACTAAATAAAACCTAATATAACTTAATATAACTAAATAAAACAAAATAAAACTAAATAAAACTAATTAAACTAAATAAAAATAATGAAATCTAAATAAAACTAAATCTAAATTAAACTAAACTAAACTAAATCTAAACTAATTCTAAACTAAATTTAAACTAAATCTAAAATAAATCTAAACTAATCTAATCTGAACTAAATCTAAACTAATCAAATCTAAATCTAAGCTAAATCTAAACTAAATCTAACTTAAATCTAAACCATATCTAAACTAAATCTAAACTATATCAAAAATTAAACTAAATAAATCTAAATAAAACTAAATAAAACTAAATAAAACTAAATGAAACTTAATAAAACTAATTAAAACTAAATCAAACTAAATGCAACTAAATAAAACTAAATAAAACGAAATAATACTAAATACAACTAAATAAAACTAATTTAAACTAAATAAAAATAAATAAAAATAAAGAAATCTAAATAAAACTAATTAAAACTAAATAAAACTATATAATACTAAATAAAAATAATAAAGCTAAATAAAACTAAATAATACAAAATAAATCTAAATAAAACTAAATTAAACAAAATAAAAATAAATAAAACTAAAAAAATTATATAAAATTAAATTAAATTAAATTAACCTAATAAAACTAAATAAAGTTAATAATACTAAATGAAACAAAAAATAACTAAATAAAACAAATTAAAACTAAAAAAACTAAATAAAAATAATTAAACTAAATATAACAAAATTAAACTAAATCAAACTAAATAAAACTAAATTAAATTGAATAAAACTAAATAAAACTAAATAAAACTCAATAAAAATAATAATACCAAATAAAACTACATAAAACAAAATAAATCTAAATAAAACTAAATAAAACTATATAAAACTAAATAAATCTAAATAAAACAAAATTATACTAAATAATACTAAATAAAAAAATAAAACTAAATAAATATAATGAAATCTAAATAAAACTAAATTAAACTAAATCTAAACTAAATCTAAAATAAATTTAAACTAAATCTAAAATAAATCTAAACTAATCTAATCTAAACTAAATCTAAACTAAAAATTATCTAATCTAATCTAATCTAAATCTAAACTAAATCTAAACTAAACCTAAACTAAATCCAAATATATCGAAACTAAATCTAAAATAAATCTAAACATGTCTAATCTAAACTAAATCTAAACTAAAAATTATCTTATTTAATCTTATCTAATCTAAATCTAAGCTAAATCTAAACTAAATCAAAATAAAATCTAAACCATATCTAAACTAAATCTAAACTTAATCTAAACTAAATCTAAACTAAATTAAAACTAAAACTAAATCTAAACTAAATTTTAACAAAATCTAAACTAATCTAATCTTATCTAAATCTAAGCTAAATCTAAACTAATCTAATCAAATTAAATATGACTAAATATAACTAAATAAAACTAAATAAAATTATATAAAATTAAATAAACCTAATAAAACTAAATTAATCTAAATAATACTAAATAAATCTAAATAATACTAAATAAATCTAAATAATATAAATAAATAATATTAAATAAAACTAAATAAAACTAAATGATATTAAATAAAACTAAATAAAAGTAATTAAAATAAAATAAAATTAAATAAATTTAAATAAAATTAACAAATTTAAATAAAATTAACAAATTTAAATAAAACTAAATTTAACTAAATAAAACTAAATAAAACTAAATAAAATTATATAAAATTAAATAAAATTAAATTAACCTAATAAAACTAAATAATGTAAATAAAACTAAATAAAACCAAAAATAATTAAATAAAACTAATTAAAACTAAAAAAACTAAATAAAAATAATAAAACTAAATATAACAAAATTAAACTAAATAAAACTAATTAACAACTAAATAGAACTAATTAAAATTAAATAATATTAAATAAAATTAAATAAAATTACATTAATTTAAATTAAAAAATATATTATATAAAATTAAATTAAATTAAAAAAATTAAATAAACCTAATAAAACTTAATTATACTAAATTAAAAATAATGAAATCTAAATAAAACTAAATTAAAATAAATCTAAATAAAACTAAATAAAAATATAAAACTAAATCAATCTTAATAAAACTAAATCAAACTAAATAAAACTAAATAAAAAATAAAATGAAATAAAACTAAGAAAACAAAATAAAACTAAATAAAACTAAATAAAACTAAATAAAACTAAATAAAACTAATTAAAACTAAATAAAAATAAATAAATATAATGAAATCTAAATAAAACTAAATTAAACTAACTCTAAATAAAACTAAATTAATCTAAATCTAAACTAAATTAAACTAAATAAAATTAAATAAAACTAAATAAAACTAAATAAAACTAAATGAAACTAAATAAAACTAAAAAAAACTAAATTAAAATAATTAAAATAAATAAAACTAAATTAAACAAATAAATCTAAATAAAACTAAATTAAACAAAATAAATCTAAATAAAACTAAATAAAACTAATTAAAACTAAATAAAACTAAATGCAACTAAATATAACTAAATAAAACGAAATAATACTAAACAAAACTAAATAAAACTAATTAAATCTAAAAAAAAATAAAGAAATCTCAATGAAACTAATTAAAACTAAATAAAACTAAATAAAACTAAATAAAACTAAATAAAACTAAATAAAACTAAATAAAACTAAATAAAATTAAATAATACTAAATAAAACTTAATAAAACTTAATAAAACTAAATAAAAATAATAAAACTAAATATAACAAAATTAAAGTAAATAAAACTAAATATAACTAAATAAAACTAAATAAAATTATATAAAATTAAATAAACCTAATAAAACTAAATTAATCTAAATAATACTAAATAAATCTAAATAATCCTAAATAAAAATAAATAATATTAAATAAAACTAAATAAAACTAATTAAAATAAAATAAATTTAAATAAAATTAACAAATTTAAATAAAACTAAATTTAACTAAATAAAACTTAATAAAATAATATAAAATTATATAAAATTAAATTAACCTAATAAAACTAAATAATGTAAATAATACTAAATAAAACTCAAAAAAACTAAATAAAAATAATAAAACTAAATATAACAAAATAAAACTAATTAAAATTAAATTAAATTAAATAAAATTAAATAAAATTACATAAATTTAAATAAAAAAAAATATAATTAAATAAATTTAAATAAAATTAAACGTAATTAAGCAAATTAAAAAAAACTAAATAAAAATAAATAAAACTTAATTAAACAAAATAAAACTAATTAAAACTAAATAAAACTAAATAAAACTAAATAAAACTAAATCTACACTAATCTAATCTAAACTAAATCTAAACTAAATTTAAACTAAATCTAAAATAAATCTAAACTAATCTAATCTAAACTATATCTAAACTAAAAATTATCTAATCTAATCTAATCTAAATCTAAACTAAATCTAAATTAATTCTAAACTAAATCTAAACTAAATCTAAACTAAACCTAAACTAAACCTAAACTAAATCTAAACTAAATGTAAACTTATTCTAAACTGTATCTAAACTTTATCTAAATTAAACTAAATAAATCAAAATAAAACTAAATAAAACTAGATAAAACTAAATTAAAAACTAATTAAAACTAAGTAAAACCTAATATAACTTAATATAACTAAATAAAACTAAATAAAACTAATTAAACTAAATAAAAAAATTGAAATCTAAATAAAACTAAATCTAAATAAAACTGAATTAAACTAAATCTAAACGAATTCTAAACTAAATTTAAATTAATCTGAAATAAATCTAAACAAATCTGATCTAAGCTAAATCTAAACTAAAAATTATCTAATCTAATCTAATCTAAATCTAAGCTAAATCTAAACTAAATCTAAATTAAATCTAAACCATATCTAAACTAAATCTAAACTATATCAAAAATTAAACAAAATAAATCTAAATAAAACTAAATGAAATTAATAAAACTAATTAAAACTAAATAAAACTAAATGCAACTAAATATAACTAAATAAAACGAAATAATACTAAATAAAACTAAATAAAACTAATTTAAACTAAATAAAATTAAATAAAAATAAAGAAAACTAAATAAAACTAATTTAAACTAAATAAAATTAAATAAAAAATAAAGAAAACTAAATAAAACTAATTAAAACTAAAAAAACTAAATAAAAATAATAAAACTAAATATAAAAAAATAAAACTAATTAAAATTAAATAATATTAAATAAAATTAAATAAAATTAAATAAAATTACATAAAATTACATAATTAAAACTAAATAAAACTAAATAAAACTAAATAAAACTAAATAAATCTAAATAAAACTAAATAAAACTAAATCTACACTAATCTAATACTAAATCTAAACTAAATTTAAACTAAATCTAAAATAAATCTAATCTAATCTAATCTAAACTATATCTAAACTAAAAATTATCTAATCTAATCTAATCTAAATCTAAACTAAATCTAAATTAATTCTAAACTAAATCTAAACTAAATCTAAACTAAATCTAAACTAAACCTAAACTAAATCTGAACTATATCTAAACTAAATCTAAACTAAATTTTAACTAAATCTAAACTAAATCTAAACTAATCTAATCTAAACTAAATCTAAACTAAAAATTATCTAATCTCATCTAATCTTAATCTAAACTTAATCTAAACTAAATCTAAATTAAATCGAAACCAAATCTAAACTAAATGTAAACTTATTCTAAACTGTATCTAAACTTCATCTAAATTAAACTAAATAAATCAAAATAAAACTAAATAAAACTAAATAAAACTAAATTAAAAACTAATTAAAACTAAATAAAACCTAATATAACTTAATATAACTAAATAAAACAAAATAAAACTAAATAAAACTAATTAAACTAAATAAAAATAATGAAATCTAAATAAAACTAAATCTAAATTAAACTAAATTAAACTAAATTTAAACTAATTCTAAACTAAATTTAAACTTTATCTAAAATAAATCTAAACTAATCTAATCTAAACTAAATCTAAACTAAAAATTATCTAATCTAATCTAATCTAAATCTAAGCTAAATCTTAACTAAATCTAACCTAAATCTAAACCATATCTAAACTAAATCTACACTATATCAAAAATTAAACTAAATAAATCTAAATAAAACTAAATAAAACTAAATAAAACTAAATGAAACTTAATAAAACTAATTAAAACTAAATCAAACTAAATGCAACTAAATAAAACTAAATAAAACTAAATAATACTAAATACAACTAAATAAAACTAATTTAAACTAAATAAAAATAATTAAAAATAAAGAAATCTAAATAAAACTAATTAAAACTAAATAAAACTATATAATACTAAATAAAAATAATAAAGCTAAATAAAACTAAATAATACAAAATAAATCTAAATAAAACTAAATTAAACAAAATAAAAATAAATAAAACTAAATAAAATTATATAAAATTAAATTAAATTAAATTAACTTAATAAAACTAAATAAAGTTAATAATACTAAATTAAACAAAAATAACTAAATAAAACAAATTAAAACTAAAAAAACTAAATAAAAATAATAAAACTAAATATAACAAAATTAAACTAAATCAAACTAACTAAAACTAAATTAAATTGAATAAAACTAAATAAAACTAAATTAAACTCAATAAAAATAATAATACCAAATAAAACTACATAAAACAAAATAAATCTAAATAAAACTAAATAAAACTATATAAAACTAAATAAATCTAAATAAAACAAAATTATACTAAATAATACTAAATAAAAAAATAAAACTAAATAAATATAATGAAATCTAAATAAAACTAAATTAAACTAAATCTAAATAAAACTAAATTAAACTAAATCTAAACTAAATCTAAAATAAATTTAAACTAAATCTAAAATAAATCTAAACTAATCTAATCTAAACTAAATCTAAACTAAAAATTATCTAATCTAATCTAATCTAAATCTAAACTAAATCTAAACTAAACCTAAACTAAATCCAAATATATCGAAACTAAATCTAAAATAAATCTAAACATGTCTAATCTAAACTAAATCTAAACTAAAAATTATCTTATTTAATCTTATCTAATCTAAATCTAAGCTAAATCTAAACTAAATCAAAATAAAATCTAAACCATATTAAACTAAATCTAAACTTAATCTAAACTAAATCTAAACTAAATTAAAACTAAAACTAAATCTAAACTAAATTTTAACTAAATCTAAACTAATCTAATCTTATCTAAATCTAAGCTAAATCTAAACTAATCTAATCAAATTAAATATGACTAAATATAACTAAATAAAACTAAATAAAATTATATAAAATTAAATAAACCTAATAAAACTAAATTAATCTAAATAATACTAAATAAATCTAAATAATACAAAATAAATAATATTAAATAAAACTAAATAATATTAAATAAAACTAAATAAAACTAATTAAAATAAAATAAAATTAAATAAATTTAAATAAAATTAACAAATTTAAATAAAACTAAATTTAACTTAATAAAACTAAATAAAACTAAATAAAATTAAAAAAAATTAAATTAACCTAATAAAACTAAATAATGTAAATAATACTAAATAAAACCAAAAATAACTAAATAAAACTAATTAAAACTAAAAAAACTAAATAAAAATAATAAAACTAAATATAACAAAATTAAACTAAATAAAACTAATTAAAACTAAATAGAACTAATTAAAATTAAATAATATAAATAAAATTAAATAAAATTACATTAATTTAAATTAAAAAAAATATTATATAAAATTAAATCAAATTAAAAAAATTAAATAAACCTAATAAAACTTAATTATACTAAATTAAAAATAATGAAATCTAAATAAAACAAAATTAAAATAAATCTAAATAAAACTAAATAAAACTATATAAAACTAAATTAAACTTAATAAAACTAAATCAAACTAAATAAAACTAAATAAAAAATAAAATGAAATAAAACTAAGAAAACAAAATAAAACTAAATAAAACTAAATAAAACTAAATAAAACTAAATAAATCTAAATAAAACTAATAAAACTAATTAAAACTAAATAAAAATAAATAAATATAATGAAATCTAAATAAAACTAAATTAAACTAAATCTAAATAAAACTAAATTAAACTAAATCTAAACTAAATAAAACTAAATAAAATTATATAAAATTAAATTAAATTAAATTAACTTAATAAAACTAAATAAAGTTAATAATACTAAATTAAACAAAAATAACTAAATAAAACAAATTAAAACTAAAAAAACTAAATAAAAATAATAAAACTAAATATAACAAAATTAAACTAAATCAAACTAACTAAAACTAAATTAAATTGAATAAAACTAAATAAAACTAAATTAAACTCAATAAAAATAATAATACCAAATAAAACTACATAAAACAAAATAAATCTAAATAAAACTAAATAAAACTATATAAAACTAAATAAATCTAAATAAAACAAAATTATACTAAATAATACTAAATAAAAAAATAAAACTAAATAAATATAATGAAATCTAAATAAAACTAAATTAAACTAAATCTAAATAAAACTAAATTAAACTAAATCTAAACTAAATCTAAAATAAATTTAAACACAATCTAAAATAAATCTAAACTAATCTAATCTAAACTAAATCTAAACTAAAAATTATCTAATCTAATCTAATCTAAATCTAAACTAAATCTAAACTAAACCTAAACTAAATCCAAATATATCGAAACTAAATCTAAAATAAATCTAAACATGTCTAATCTAAACTAAATCTAAACTAAAAATTATCTTATTTAATCTTATCTAATCTAAATCTAAGCTAAATCTAAACTAAATCAAAATAAAATCTAAACCATATCTAAACTAAATCTAAACTTAATCTAAACTAAATCTAAACTAAATTAAAACTAAAACTAAATCTAAACTAAATTTTAACTAAATCTAAACTAATCTAATCTTATCTAAATCTAAGCTAAATCTAAACTAATCTAATCAAATTAAATATGACTAAATATAACTAAATAAAACTAAATAAAATTATATAAAATTAAATAAACCTAATAAAACTAAATTAATCTAAATAATACTAAATAAATCCAAATAATACAAAATAAATAATATTAAGTAAAACTAAATAATATTAAATAAAACTAAATAAAACTAATTAAAATAAAATAAAATTAAATAAATTTAAATAAAATTAACAAATTTAAATAAAACTAAATTTAACTTAATAAAACTAAATAAAACTAAATAAAATTAAAAAAAATTAAATTAACCTAATAAAACTAAATAATGTAAATAATACTAAATAAAACCAAAAATAACTAAATAAAACTAATTAAAACTAAAAAAACTAAATAAAAATAATAAAACTAAATATAACAAAATTAAACTAAATAAAACTAATTAAAACTAAATAGAACTAATTAAAATTAAATAATATAAATAAAATTAAATAAAATTACATTAATTTAAATTAAAAAAAATATTATATAAAATTAAATCAAATTAAAAAAATTAAATAAACCTAATAAAACTTAATTATACTAAATTAAAAATAATGAAATCTAAATAAAACTAAATTAAAATAAATCTATATAAAACTAAATAAAACTATATAAAACTAAATCAATCTTAATAAAACTAAATCAAACTAAATAAAACTAAATAAAAAATAAAATGAAATAAAACTAAGAAAACAAAATAAAACTAAATAAAACTAAATAAAACTAAATAAAACTAAATAAAACTAAATAAAACTAAATAAAACTAAATAAAACTAAATAAATCTAAATTAAACTAAATAAAACTTATTAAAACTAAATAAAAATAAATAAATATAATGAAATCTAAATAAAACTAAATTAAACTAAATCTAAATAAAACTAAATTAAACTAAATCTAAACTAAATAAAAATAAATAAATATAATGAAATCTAAATAAAACTAAATTAAACTAAATCTAAACTAAATTAAACTAAATAAAATTAAATAAAACTAAATCAAACTAAATGAAACTAAATAAAACTAAAAAAAAACTAAATAAAAATAATTAAAATAAATAAAACTAAATTAAACAAATAAATCTAAATAAAACTAAATTAAACAAAATAAATCTAAATAAAACTAAATAAAACTAATTAAAACTAAATAAAACTAAATGCAACTAAATATAACTAAATAAAACGAAATAATACTAAACAAAACTAAATAAAACTAATTAAATCTAAAAAAAAATAAAGAAATCTCAATAAAACTAATTAAAACTAAATAAAACTAAATAAAAATAATTAAAACTAAATAAAACCTAAATGCAACTAAATATAACTAAATAAAACGAAATAATACTAAACAAAACTAATTAAATCTAAATAAAAATAAAGAAATCTCAATAAAACTAATTAAAACTAAATAAAACTAAATAAAACTAAATTAAACTAAATAATACTAAATAAAACTAAATAAAATTAAATAATACTAAATAAAACTTAATAAAACTAAATAAAAATAATAAAACTAAATATAACAAAATTAAAGTAAATAAAACTAAATATAACTAAATAAAACTAAATAAAATTATGTAAAATTAAATAAACCTAATAAAACTAAATTAATCTAAATAATACTAAATAAATCTAAATAATAATAAATAACAATAAATAATATTAAATAAAACTAAATAAAACTAAATAATATTAAATAAAACTAAATAAAACTAATTAAAATAAAATAAAATTAAATAAATTTAAATAAAATTAACAAATTTAAATAAAACTAAATTTAACTAAATTTAACGAAATAAAACTAAATAAAACTAATTAAAACTAAAAAAACTAAATAAAAATAATAAAACTAAATATAACAAAATAAAACTAAATAAAAATAATTAAAATTAAATAATATTAAATAAAATTACATAAAATTAAATAAAATAACATAAAATTACATAATTAAAACTAAATAAAACTAAATAAAACTAAATAAAACTAAAAAAATCTAAATAAAACTAAATAAAACTAAATCTACACTAATCTAATCTAAACTAAATCTAAACTAAATTTAAACTAAATCTAAAATAAATCTAATCTAATCTAATCTAAACTATATCTAAACTAAAAATTATCTAATCTAATCTAATCTAAATCTAAACTAAATCTAAACTAAATCTAAACTAAATCTAAACTAAACCTAAACTAAATCTGAACTATATCTAAACTAAATCTATACTAAATTTTAACTAAATCTAAACTAAATCTAAACTAATCTAATCTAAACTAAATCTAAACTAAAAATTATCTAATCTAATCTAATCTAATCTAAATCTAAACTAAATCTAAACTTAATGTAAACTTATTCTAAACTGTATCTAAACTTTATCTAAATTAAACTAAATAAATCAAAATATAACTAAATAAAACTAAATAAAACTAAATTAAAAACTAATTAAAACTAAATAAAACCTAATATAACTTAATATAACTAAATAAAACAAAATAAAACTAAATAAAACTAATTAAACTAAATAAAAATAATGAAATCTAAATAAAACTAAATCTAAATTAAACTAAACTAAACTAAATCTAAACTAATTCTAAACTAAATTTAAACTAAATCTAAAATAAATCTAAACTAATCTAATCTGAACTAAATCTAAACTAAAAATTATCTTATCTAATCAAATCTAAATCTAAGCTAAATCTAAACTAAATCTAACTTAAATCTAAACCATATCTAAACTAAATCTAAACTATATCAAAAATTAAACTAAATAAATCTAAATAAAACTAAATAAAACTAAATAAAACTAAATGAAACTTAATAAAACTAATTAAAACTAAATCAAACTAAATGCAACTAAATAAAACTAAATAAAACGAAATAATACTAAATACAACTAAATAAAACTAATTTAAACTAAATAAAAATAAATAAAAATAAAGAAATCTAAATAAAACTAATTAAAACTAAATAAAACTATATAATACTAAATAAAAATAATAAAGCTAAATAAAACTAAATAATACAAAATAAATCTAAATAAAACTAAATTAAACAAAATAAAAATAAATAAAACTAAATAAAATTATATAAAATTAAATTAAATTAAATTAACCTAATAAAACTAAATAAAGTTAATAATACTAAATGAAACAAAAAATAACTAAATAAAACAAATTAAAACTAAAAAAACTAAATAAAAATAATTAAACTAAATATAACAAAATTAAACTAAATCAAACTAAATAAAACTAAATTAAATTGAATAAAACTAAATAAAACTAAATAAAACTCAATAAAAATAATAATACCAAATAAAACTACATAAAACAAAATAAATCTAAATAAAACTAAATAAAACTATATAAAACTAAATAAATCTAAATAAAACAAAATTATACTAAATAATACTAAATAAAAAAATAAAACTAAATAAATATAATGAAATCTAAATAAAACTAAATTAAACTAAATCTAAACTAAATCTAAAATAAATTTAAACTAAATCTAAAATAAATCTAAACTAATCTAATCTAAACTAAATCTAAACTAAAAATTATCTAATCTAATCTAATCTAAATCTAAACTAAATCTAAACTAAACCTAAACTAAATCCAAATATATCGAAACTAAATCTAAAATAAATCTAAACATGTCTAATCTAAACTTAAAATTATCTTATTAAATCTTATCTAATCTAAATCTAAGCTAAATCTAAACTAAATCAAAATAAAATCTAAACCATATCTAAACTAAATCTAAACTTAATCTAAACTAAATCTAAACTAAATTAAAACTAAAACTAAATCTAAACTAAATTTTAACAAAATCTAAACTAATCTAATCTTATCTAAATCTAAGCTAAATCTAAACTAATCTAATCAAATTAAATATGACTAAATATAACTAAATAAAACTAAATAAAATTATATAAAATTAAATAAACCTAATAAAACTAAATTAATCTCAATAATACTAAATAAATCTAAATAATACAAAATAAATAATATTAAATAAAACTAAATAAAACTAAATAATATTAAATAAAACTAAATAAAACTAATTAAAATTAAATAAATTTAAATAAAATTAACAAATTTAAATAAAACTAAATTTAACTAAATAAAACTAAATAAAATTATATAAAATTAAATTAAATTAAATTAACCTAATAAAACTAAATAATGTAAATAATACTAAATAAAACCAAAAATAACTAAATAAAACTAATTAAAACTAAAAAAACTAAATAAAAATAATAAAACTAAATATAACAAAAAAATCTAATCTATTCTAAATCTTAACTAAATCTAAACTAAATCTAAATTAAATCTAATCCAAATCTAAACTAAATGTAAACTTATTCTAAACTGCATCTAAACTTTATCTAAATTAAACTAAATAAATCAAAATAAAACTAAATAAAACTAAATAAAACTAAATTAAAAACTAATTAAAACTAAATAAAACCTAATATAACTTAATATAACAAAATAAAACAAAATAAAACTAAATAAAACTAATTAAACTAAATAAAAATAATGAAATCTAAATAAAATTAAAT
Organism: Limnephilus marmoratus; assembly: GCA_917880885.1. Taxonomy (NCBI): domain Eukaryota; kingdom Metazoa; phylum Arthropoda; class Insecta; order Trichoptera; family Limnephilidae; genus Limnephilus; species Limnephilus marmoratus. The sequence goes on from OU862908.1 coordinate 44,014,899, forward strand.
CTAAATTAAACTAAATTAAACTAAATCTAAACTACTTCTAAACTAAATTTAAACTAAATCTAAAATAAATCTAAACTAATCTAATCTAAACTAAATCTAAACTAAAAATTATCTAATCTAATCTAATCTAAATCTAAGCTAAATCTAAACTAAATCTAAATTAAATCTAAACCATATCTAAACTAAATCTAAACTATATCAAAAATTAAACTAAATAAATCTAAATAAAACTAAATAAAACTAAATGAAATTAATAAAACTAATTAAAACTAAATAAAACTAAATGCAACTAAATATAACTAAATAAAACGAAATAATACTAAATACAACTAAATAAAACTAATTTAAACTAAATAAAAATAAATAAAAATAAAGAAATCTAAATAAAACTAATTAAAACTAAATAAAAATATATAAAATTAAATAAAACTAAATAAAAATAATAAAGCTAAATAAAACTAAATAATTCAAAATAAATCTAAATAAAACTAAATAAAACTAAATAAATCTAAATAAAACTAAATTAAACTAAATAAAAATAAATAAAACTAAATAAAATTATATAAAATTAAATTAAATTAAATTAACCTAATAAAACTAAATAAAGTAAATAATACTAAATAAAACAAAAAATAACTAAATAAAACAAATTAAAACTAAAAAAACTAAATAAAAATAATAAAACTAAATATAACAAAATTAAACTAAATCAAACTAAATAAAACTAAATTAAATTGAATAAAACTAAATAAAACTAAATGAAACTAAATAAAACGAAATAAAACTCAATAAAAATAATAATACTAAATAAAACTACATAAAACAAAATAAATCTAAATAAAACTAAATAAAACTATATAAAACTAAATAAATCTAAATAAAACAAAATTAAACTAAATAATACTAAATAAAAAAATAAAACTAAATAAATATAATGAAATCTAAATAAAACTAAATTAAACTAAATCTAAATAAAACTAAATTAAACTAAATCTAAACTAAATCTAAAATAAATTTAAACTAAATCTAAAATAAATCTAAACTAATCTGATCTAAACTAAATCTAAACAAAAAATTATCTAATCTTATCTAATCTAAATCTAAACTTAATCTAAACTAAACCTAAACTACATCCAAATATATCGAAACTTAATCTAAAATAAATCTAAACATTTCTAATCTAAACTAAATCTAAACTAAAAATTATCTTATTTAATCTAATCTAATCTAAATCTTAGCTAAATCTAAACTAAATCAAAATAAAATCTAAACCATATCTAAACTAAATCCAAACTTAATCTAAACTAAATCTAAACTAAATTAAAACTAAAACTAAATCTAAACTAAATTTTAACTAAATCTAAACTAATCTAATCTTATCTAAATCTAAGCTAAATCTAAACTAATCTAATCAAATTAAATATAACTAAATATAACTAAATAAAACTAAATAAAATTATATAAAATTAAATAAACCTAATAAAACTAAATTAATCTAAATAATACTAAATAAATCTAAATAATACAAAATAAATAATATTAAATAAAACTAAATAAAACTAAATAATATTAAATAAAACTAATTAAAATAAAATAAAATTAAATAAATTTAAATAAAATTAACAAATTTAAATAAAACTAAATTTAACTAAATAAAACTAAATAAAACTAAATAAAATTATATAAAATTAAATAAAATTAAATTAACCTAATAAAACTAAATAATGTAAATAATACTAAATAAAACTAAAAAACCCTAAATTAAACTAATTAAAACTAAAAAAACTAAATAAAAATAATAAAACTAAATATAACAAAATTAAACTAAATATAACAAAATAAAACTAAATAAAACTAATTAAAATTAAATAATATTAAATAAAATTAAATAAAATTACATTAATTTAAATAAAAAAATATATAATTAAATAAATTTAAATAAAATTAAACGTAATTAAGCAAATTACAAAAACTAAATAAAAATAAATAAAACTTAATTATAAAAAATAAAACTAATTAAAATTAAATACAACTAAACAAAACTAAATAAATCTAAATAAAACTAAATAAAGCTAAATCTACACTAATCTAATCTAAACTAAATCTAAACTAAATTTAAACTAAATCTAAAATAAATCTAAAGTAATCTAATCTAAACTAAAAATTATCTAATCTAATCTAATCTAAATCTAAACTAAATGTAAATTAATTCTAAACTAAATCTAAACTAAACCTAAACTAAATCTGAACTATATCTAAACTAAATCTAAACTAAATTTTAACTAAATCTAAACTAAATCTAAACTAATCTAATCTTAACTAAATCTAAACTAAAAATTATCTAATCTAATCTAATCTAATCTAAATCTAAACTAAATCTAAACTAAATCTAAATTAAATCTAAACCAAATCTAAACTAAATGTAAACTTATTCTAAACTGTATCTAAACTTTATCTAAATTAAACAAAATAAATCAAAATAAAACTAAATAAAACTAAATCTACACTAATCTAATCTAAACTAAATCTAAACTAAATTTAAACTAAATCTAAAATAAATCTAATCTAATCTAATCTAAACTATATCTAAACTAAAAATTATCTAATCTAATCTAATCTAAATCTAAACTAAATCTAAACTAAATCTAAACTAAATCTAAACTAAACCTAAACTAAATCTGAACTATATCTAAACTAAATCTATACTAAATTTTAACTAAATCTAAACTAAATCTAAACTAATCTAATCTAAACTAAATCTAAACTAAAAATTATCTAATCTAATCTAATCTAAATCTAAACTAAATCTAAACTTAATGTAAACTTATTCTAAACTGTATCTAAACTTTATCTAAATTAAACTAAATAAATCAAAATATAACTAAATAAAACTAAATAAAACTAAATTAAAAACTAATTAAAACTAAATAAAACCTAATATAACTTAATATAACTAAATAAAACAAAATAAAACTAAATAAAACTAATTAAACTAAATAAAAATAATGAAATCTAAATAAAACTTAATCTAAATTAAACTAAACTAAACTAAATCTAAACTAATTCTAAACTAAATTTAAACTAAATCTAAATTATAAAACTAAATCAAACTAAATGCAACTAAATAAAACTAAATAAAACGAAATAATACTAAATACAACTAAATAAAACTAATTTAAACTAAATAAAAATAAATAAAAATAAAGAAATCTAAATAAAACTAATTAAAACTAAATAAAACTATATAATACTAAATAAAAATAATAAAGCTAAATAAAACTAAATAATACAAAATAAATCTAAATAAAACTAAATTAAACAAAATAAAAATAAATAAAACTAAATAAAATTATATAAAATTAAATTAAATTAAATTAACCTAATAAAACTAAATAAAGTTAATAATACTAAATGAAACAAAAAATAACTAAATAAAACAAATTAAAACTAAAAAAACTAAATAAAAATAATTAAACTAAATATAACAAAATTAAACTAAATCAAACTAAATAAAACTAAATTAAATTGAATAAAACTAAATAAAACTAAATAAAACTCAATAAAAATAATAATACCAAATAAAACTACATAAAACAAAATAAATCTAAATAAAACTAAATAAAACTATATAAAACTAAATAAATCTAAATAAAACAAAATTATACTAAATAATACTAAATAAAAAAATAAAACTAAATAAATATAATGAAATCTAAATAAAACTAAATTAAACTAAATCTAAACTAAATCTAAAATAAATTTAAACTAAATCTAAAATAAATCTAAACTAATCTAATCTAAACTAAATCTAAACTAAAAATTATCTAATCTAATCTAATCTAAATCTAAACTAAATCTAAACTAAACCTAAACTACATCCAAATATATCGAAACTAAATCTAAAATAAATCTAAACATGTCTAATCTAAACTAAATCTAAACTAAAAATTATCTTATTAAATCTTATCTAATCTAAATCTAAGCTAAATCTAAACTAAATCAAAATAAAATCTAAACCATATCTAAACTAAATCTAAACTTAATCTAAACTAAATCTAAACTAAATTAAAACTAAAACTAAATCTAAACTAAATTTTAACAAAATCTAAACTAATCTAATCTTATCTAAATCTAAGCTAAATCTAAACTAATCTAATCAAATTAAATATGACTAAATATAACTAAATAAAACTAAATAAAATTATATAAAATTAAATAAACCTAATAAAACTAAATTAATCTCAATAATACTAAATAAATCTAAATAATACAAAATAAATAATATTAAATAAAACTAAATAAAACTAAATAATATTAAATAAAACTAAATAAAACTAATTAAAATTAAATAAATTTAAATAAAATTAACAAATTTAAATAAAACTAAATTTAACTAAATAAAACTAAATAAAATTATATAAAATTAAATTAAATTAAATTAACCTAATAAAACTAAATAATGTAAATAATACTAAATAAAACCAAAAATAACTAAATAAAACTAATTAAAACTAAAAAAACTAAATAAAAATAATAAAACTAAATATAACAAAAAAATCTAATCTATTCTAAATCTTAACTAAATCTAAACTAAATCTAAATTAAATCTAATCCAAATCTAAACTAAATGTAAACTTATTCTAAACTGCATCTAAACTTTATCTAAATTAAACTAAATAAATCAAAATAAAACTAAATAAAACTAAATAAAACTAAATTAAAAACTAATTAAAACTAAATAAAACCTAATATAACTTAATATAACAAAATAAAACAAAATAAAACTAAATAAAACTAATTAAACTAAATAAAAATAATGAAATCTAAATAAAACTAAATCTAAATTAAACTAAATTAAACTAAATCTAAACTACTTCTAAACTAAATTTAAACTAAATCTAAAATAAATCTAAACTAATCTAATCTAAACTAAATCTAAACTAAAAATTATCTAATCTAATCTAATCTAAATCTAAGCTAAATCTAAACTAAATCTAAATTAAATCTAAACCATATCTAAACTAAATCTAAACTATATCAAAAATTAAACTAAATAAATCTAAATAAAACTAAATAAAACTAAATGAAATTAATAAAACTAATTAAAACTAAATAAAACTAAATGCAACTAAATATAACTAAATAAAACGAAATAATACTAAATACAACTAAATAAAACTAATTTAAACTAAATAAAAATAAATAAAAATAAAGAAATCTAAATAAAACTAATTAAAACTAAATAAAAATATATAAAATTAAATAAAATTAAATAAAAATAATAAAGCTAAATAAAACTAAATAATACAAAATAAATCTAAATATAACTAAATAAATCTAAATAAAACTAAATTAAACTAAATAAAAATAAATAAAACTAAATAAAATTATATAAAATTAAATTAAATTAAATTAACCTAATAAAACTAAATAAAGTAAATAATACTAAATAAAACAAAAAATAACTAAATAAAACAAATTAAAACTAAAAAAACTAAATAAAAATAATAAAACTAAATATAACAAAATTAAACTAAATCAAACTAAATAAAACTAAATTAAATTGAATAAAACTAAATAAAACTAAATGAAACTAAATAAAACGAAATAAAACTCAATAAAAATAATAATACTAAATAAAACTACATAAAACAAAATAAATCTAAATAAAACTAAATAAAACTATATAAAACTAAATAAATCTAAATAAAACAAAATTAAACTAAATAATACTAAATAAAAAAATAAAACTAAATAAATATAATGAAATCTAAATAAAACTAAATTAAACTAAATCTAAATAAAACTAAATTAAACTAAATCTAAACTAAATCTAAAATAAATTTAAACTAAATCTAAAATAAATCTAAACTAATCTGATCTAAACTAAATCTAAACTAAAAATTATCTAATCTTATCTAATCTAAATCTAAACTTAATCTAAACTAAACCTAAACTACATCCAAATATATCGAAACTTAATCTAAAATAAATCTAAACATTTCTAATCTAAACTAAATCTAAACTAAAAATTATCTTATTTAATCTAATCTAATCTAAATCTTAGCTAAATCTAAACTAAATCAAAATAAAATCTAAACCATATCTAAACTAAATCCAAACTTAATCTAAACTAAATCTAAACTAAATTAAAACTAAAACTAAATCTAAACTAAATTTTAATTAAATCTAAACTAATCTAATCTTATCTAAATCTAAGCTAAATCTAAACTAATCTAATCAAATTAAATATAACTAAATATAACTAAATAAAACTAAATAAAATTATATAAAATTAAATAAACCTAATAAAACTAAATTAATCTTAATAATACTAAATAAATCTAAATAATACAAAATAAATAATATTAAATAAAACTAAATAAAACTAAATAATATTAAATAAAACTAATTAAAATAAAATAAAATTAAATAAATTTAAATAAAATTAACAAATTTAAATAAAACTAAATTTAACTAAATAAAACTAAATAAAACTAAATAAAATTATATAAAATTAAATAAAATTAAATTAACCTAATAAAACTAAATAATGTAAATAATACTAAATAAAACTAAAAAACCCTAAATTAAACTAATTAAAACTAAAAAAACTAAATAAAAATAATAAAACTAAATATAACAAAATTAAACTAAATATAACAAAATAAAACTAAATAAAACTAATTAAAATTAAATAATATTAAATAAAATTAAATAAAATTACATTAATTTAAATAAAAAAATATATAATTAAATAAATTTAAATAAAATTAAACGTAATTAAGCAAATTAAAAAAACTAAATAAAAATAAATAAAACTTAATTATAAAAAATAAAACTAATTAAAATTAAATAAAACTAAACAAAACTAAATAAATCTAAATAAAACTAAATAAAGCTAAATCTACACTAATCTAATCTAAACTAAATCTAAACTAAATTTAAACTAAATCTAAAATAAATCTAAAGTAATCTAATCTAAACTAAAAATTATCTAATCTAATCTAATCTAAATCTAAACTAAATGTAAATTAATTCTAAACTAAATCTAAACTAAACCTAAACTAAATCTGAACTATATCTAAACTAAATCTAAACTAAATTTTAACTAAATCTAAACTAAATCTAAACTAATCTAATCTTAACTAAATCTAAACTAAAAATTATCTAATCTAATCTAATCTTATCTAAATCTAAACTAAATCTAAACTAAATCTAAATTAAATCTAAACCAAATCTAAACTAAATGTAAACTTATTCTAAACTGTATCTAAACTTTATCTAAATTAAACAAAATAAATCAAAATTAAACTAAATAAAACTAAATTAAAAACTAATTAAAACTAAATAAAACCTAATATAACTTAATATAACAAAATAAAACAAAATAAAACTAAATAAAACTAAATTAAACTAATTAAACTAAATAACAATAATGAAATCTAAATAAAACAAAATCTAAATAAAACTAAATTAAACTAAATCTAAACTAATTCTAAACTAAATTTAAACTAAATCTTAAATAAATCTAAACTAATCTAATCTAAGCTAAATCTAAACTAAAAATTATCTAATCTAATCTAATCTAAATCTAAGCTAAATTTAAACTAAATCTAAATTAAATCTAAACCATATCTAAACTAAATCTAAACTATATAAAAAATTAAACAAAATAAATCTAAATAAAACTAAATAAAACTAAATAAAACTAAATGAAACTTAATAAAACTAATTAAAACTAATTAAAACTAAATGCAACTAAATATAACTAAATAAAACGAAATAATACTAAATACAACTAAATAAAACTAATTTAAACTAAATAAAAATAAATAAAAATAAAGAAATCTAAATAAAACTAATTAAAACTAAATAAAACTATATAATACTAAATAAAACTAAATAAAAATAATAAAATTAAATATAACAAAATTAAACTAAATAAAACTAAATATAACTAAATATAACTAAACAAAACTAAATAAAATTATTTAAAATAAAATAAAATTAAATAAAATTAAATAAACCATACAAACTTAATTAAACTAAATAAAAATAAATAAATCTAAATAATACTAAATTAATCTAAATGCAACTAAATCTAAACTAAAAATTATCTAATTTAATCTAATCTAATCTAAATCTAAGCTTAATCTAAACTAAATCGAAATAAAATCTAAACCATATATAAACTAAATCTAAACTAAATCTAAACTAAATCTAAACTTAATCTAAACTAAATTAAAACTAAATCTAAACTAAATCTAAACTAAATCTAAATAAAAATAAAGAAATCTAAATAAAACTAAATAAAACTATATAATACTAAATAAAACTAAATAAAAATAATAAAATCAAATATAACAAAATTAAACTAAATAAAACTAAATATAACTAAATTAAACTAAACAAAACTAAATAAAATTATTTAAAATAAAATAAAATAAAATTAAATTAAATAAACCATACAAACTTAATTAAACTAAATAAAAATAAATAAATCTAAATAATACTTAATTAATCTAAATGCAACTAAATCTAAACTAAAAATTATCTAATTTAATCTAATCTAAATCTAAGTTAAATCTAAACTAAATCTAAATAAAATCTAAACCATATATAAACTAAATCTAAACTAAATCTAAACTTAATCTAAACTAAATTAAAACTAAATCTAAACTAAATCTTAACTAAATCTAAACTAATCTTATCTTATCTAAATCTAAACTAAATATTAACTAATCTAATCAAATTAAATTAAACTAAATATAACTAAATATATCTAAATAAAACTAAATAAAACTAATTAAAATTAAATAATATTAAATAAAATTTTAAAAAATTACATAAATTTAAATAAAATTAAATATAATTAAATAAATTTAAATAAATTAAACGTAATTAAGCAAATTTAAATAAAACTAAATAAAAATAAATAAAAATTAATTTAACAAAATAAAACTAATTAAAACTAAATAAAACTAAATAAAACTAATTAAAACTAAATAAAACTAAATAAATCTAAATTAAACTAAATCAAACTAAATCTACACTAATCTAATCTAAACTAAATCTAAACTAAATCTAAACTAAATTTAAACTAAATCTAAACAAAATATAAACTAATCTAATCTAAACTAAATCTAAACTAAAAATTATCTAATCTAATCTAATCTTCATCTAAACTAAATCTAAATTAAATCTAAACTAAATCTATACTAAATCTAAACAAAACCTAAACTAAATCTAAACTAAATCTAAACTAATCTAATCTAAACTAAATCTAAACTAAAAATTATCTAATCTAATCTAAATCTAAACTTAATCTAAATTAAATCTAAACCAAATCTAAACTAAATCTAAACTAATTCTAAACTGTATCTAAACTATATCTAAATTAAACTTAATAAATCTAAATAAAACTAAATAAAACTAAATCAAACTAAATAAAACTAAATAAAACGAAATAATACTAAACAAAACTAAATAAAACTAATTAAAACTAAATAAAAATAAAGAAATCTAAATAAAACTACCTAAATCTAAATAAAACTAAATAATACTAAATATAACTAAATAAACTTAAATAATACTAAATTAAACTTAATAAAACTAAATAAAACAAAATTAAAATAATAAAACTAAATATAACAAAATTAAATTACATAAAACCAATTATAACTAAATAAAACTAAATTAAACTAAATAAAATTATATAAAATTAAATAAACCTAATAAAACTAAATTAAACTAAATAAAAATAAATAAATCTAAATAATACTAAATAAATCTAAATAATACTAAATAAAACTAAATAATACTAAATAAAACTAAATTATACTAAATAAAACTAAATAATATTAAATAAAACTAAATAAAACTAATTAAAATAAAATAAAATAAAATAAATTTAAATAAAATTAAACAAATTTAAATAAAACTTAATTAAACTAAATAAAATTATATAAAATTAAATAAAATTAAATTAACCTAATAAAACTAAATAAAAGTAAATAATACTAAATAAAACTAATTAAAACTAATAAAACTAAATAAAAATAATAAAACTAAATATAACAAAATTAAACTAAATCAAACTAAATAAAACTAAATAAAATGAAATAAAAATAATAAAACTAAATAAAACAAAATTAATCTAAATAAAATTAAATAAAACTAAATAAAACTATATAAAACTAAATCTAAACTAAATCTAAACTAAATCTAAACTAAATCTTAACTAATCTAATCTCAACTAAATCTAAACAAAACTTATCTTATCTTATCTAATCTAATATAAACTAAATCTAAACTAAATCAAATCTAAATCTACTCTAAATCTAAACTAAATCTAAACTTAATCTAAACTAAATCTAAATTAAATCTATTCCAAATCTACTCTAAATCTAAACTATATCTAAACTAAATCTAAAATAACGTTTGCATAAAACTACTGGAGAGCTCTGGCATTATGAAATTTGTATTAAAAAAATGCAATTGGTGGCACGCGAGCGGTTTGAAAACTGAATGTAACGGGACTGAATGTCTGATATGCGGGAGGGGGAGGGGAACTCAAGAGGGAGAGGGGACGCGAGAGCGGAGGGGGAGGCGAAAAGGGAACGGGACGAATGGGAAAGGACACGCAGGAGGAAACAATTTCTTTATTAAATGGCATAGCAACGCACGCCGGGAACCAGCTAGTTGAAAATGTTATGCAAATTTTAAACACAACACAAATCACCAACTTTAAAATGGATTTTAACTTTTAGGTTGGGTGTTGTAAGATATTTGAAAAAAATTTAATTTGCAAAATGAATTTATGTATGGATAGCGTTGCACAACTAATTACCTGGTCTCTAGAAAAACCAAACGAACGTCGTTTAACTGTCAAGGTTAACTGCGGTTGGTGGTTCTGAATTCAAACATTTTAATATTTTTTTAGATGCTTCTGGAAAGATCGCTGTTTTTTTTTTAAACAATCCAAAGCATGAGGTAGCAGAGGCTCTGCCCCTGCTGCCTCAAAGCTGCGCTCCACAATAGCGAACCATAATTCCGGGTCATTAGGGCAAAAGGGCGGAACGCGTACTGCCACTCGGTTGACCTCAGGCGGTGAATTCTCGTTGTTGACATGATGATGATGATATTTGCCGTGCGAAATGCGTGAAATGTTTCACCGGAGAGGTTATTTCGTGCGCGACGGGCTCGCGGTAGTCGTATTTGCACGCGTGTTCACTGTAGAATTGTCCGTCGGTGGTCACCAATGTATAACACCGGATGCTGTATGCTGCGTATCCATATCACGTCGGGGTTACCAATGTAGAACTGTTAGGTTAGGTGTTGTAAGATATTTATTGAGTTCTACTTTAAAAACAATTTGCGAACTGAATTTCTGTATGGACAGCGTAACAGATTTGCACAACTACCTGGTATTTAGAAAAACCAAACGAACGTCGTTTAACTGTCAACGTTAACTGCGGTTCAACTGGTTGTTCTAAATTCAAACATTTTAATATTTTTTAAATGCTTCTGGAAAGACCGCTATTTTTTTTTAAAACTATCCAAGGCATGAGGTAGCAGAGGCTCTGCCCCTGCTGCCTCAAAGCTGCGCTCCACCATAGCGAACCATAATTCCGGGTCATTAGGGCAAAAGGGCGGAACGCGTACTGCCACTCGGTTGACCTCAGGCGGTGAATTCTCGTTGTTGACATGATGATGATGATGATATTTGCCGTGCGAAATGCGTGAAATGTTTCACCGGAGAGGTTATTTCGTGCGCGACGGGCTCGCGGTAGTCGTATTTGCATGCGTGTTCACTGTAGAATTGTCCGTCGGTGGTCACCAATGTATAACACCGGATGCTGTATGCTGCGTATCCATATCATGTCGGGCTTACCAATGTAGAACTGTTAGGTTAGGTGTTGTAAGATATTTATTGAGTTCTACTTTAAAAACAATTTGCGAACTGAATTTATGTATGGACAGCGTAACAGATTTTGCACAACTACCTGGTATTTAGAAAAACCAAACGAACGTCGTTTAACTGTCAACGTTAACTGCGGTTCAACTGGTTATTCTAAATTCAAACATTTTAATATTTTTTAAATGCTTCTGGAAAGACCGCTATTTTTTTAAAAAACTATCCGAGGCATGAGGTAGCAGAGGCTCTGCCCCTGCTACCTCAAAGCTGTGCTCCACCATAGCGAACCATAATTCCGGGTCATTAGGGCAAAAGGGCGGAACGCGTACTGCCACTCGGTTGACCTCAGGCGGTGAATTCTCGTTGTTGACATGATGATGATGATGATATTTGCCGTGCGAAATGCGTGAAATGTTTCACCGGAGAGGTTATTTCGTGCGCGACGGGCTCGCGGTAGTCGTATTTGCATGCGTGTTCACTGTAGAATTGTCCGTCGGTGGTCACCAATGTATAACACCGGATGCTGTATGCTGCGTATCCATATCACGTCGGGCTTACCAATGTAGAACTGTTAGGTTAGGTGTTGTAAGATATTTATTGAGTTCTATTTTAAAAACAATTTGCGAACTGAATTTATGTATGGACAGCGTAACAGATTTTGCACAACTACCTGGTATTTAGAAAAACCAAACGAACGTCGTTTAACTGTCAACGTTAACTGCGGTTCAACTGGTTATTCTAAATTCAAACATTTTAATATTTTTTAAATGCTTCTGGAAAGACCGCTATTTTTTTAAAAAACTATCCGAGGCATGAGGTAGCAGAGGCTCTGCCCCTGCTGCCTCAAAGCTGCGCTCCACCATAGCGAACCATAATTCCGGGTCATTAGGGCAAAAGGGCGGAACGCGTACTGCCACTCGGTTGACCTCAGGCGGTGAATTCTCGTTGTTGACATGATGATGATGATGATATTTGCCGTGCGAAATGCGTGAAATGTTTCACCGGAGAGGTTATTTCGTGCGCGACGGGCTCGCGGTAGTCGTATTTGCATGCGTGTTCACTGTAGAATTGTCCGCCGGTGGTCACCAATGTATAACACCGGATGCTGTATGCTGCGTATCCATATCACGTCGGGGTTACCAATGTAGAACTGTTAGGTTAGGTGTTGTAAGATATTTATTGAGTTCTACTTTAAAAACAATTTGCGAAATGAATTTATGTATGGACAGCGTAACAGATTTGCACAACTAAATGGTATTTAGAAAAACCAAACGAACGTCGTTTAACTGTCAACGTAAACTGCGGTTCAGCTGGTGGTTCTAAATTCAAACATTTTAATATTTTTTAGATGCTTCTGGAAAGATCGCTATTTAAAAAAAATAAAGCGATCATAAGTACCTATGGACAGATTTATGTATTTTTTGGAAACCAATTGAAAGCTCGCTTTGCCTTTGAGTTTGACCTTTGGCACAAACGTTTCGGGGAATAAACGGGGGTCAATCATATATCGATTTTTAAAAGACAAAAGAGAGAACAACATTAAATTTATAGGAATTTAAAAATCATCAAATCTTTAAATGAGTACTTATTTAAAGATTATCGTGTTAATCGATTATTATGTTGCCTACATTCCAGAACGGACCAACATGTGTCAAAGTGTATTTTATCAGGCGCTATTTTGGAAATTACACCACGTTTTAATTTAATTAAGGTGAGTTGGGGTAAGTGATATTTTGGGGGAAGTACATCTAGGCCTTCTAACTTCTTTGAATACAATATTCAAGCGCTGCCATCTATAGAGAATATGATGTAATTAGCTAAATTCTCACTCTGACGTATAGATGGTGCTGCTTCGTAAACACAGAGAGTTGTTAGAGAGCATCGAATTTTGGCAGTTGGTTTTAGTCAGTGTTCGAGTTGTGAGTGCTGCCTTAATTTGTCTATAACTTGACAGAAACTTGTGCTAGGAAGCTACAAATTGGTGAGTACTCTATAATTGAATTGAGGTTTGATGTGTATATATTTGAAAGATGAATATCTTAAAGAATTGTGATTTATAAGACTAGATTTACTTCCCCCATAAAATTACGTGCTGGGGTAAGTGCTACTAAACTGTAGATCCACTTCCCCCTGATATTTTTGTATGGACGCAAATGTTACTAGTGATGTGCATACTACTTAAAAAAACGAAACGTAAGCTTAATTAGTACCATTAGAAATATGATAAAGATTAACAAAAATAATCCATGTTTGTAAGGAACATGGATGTAGCTTTACTTAATTATCAATATTATAATGTTTATGAGTGGGTACATTAATGTAACAATACTGTTCTTTCAATACCTATATTATTATGTGTTATTTTTTAACACATCATAAAATTATTAACCTCAACACAGGCTTGTCCTAGCGAGGTTAAATATATTGCAATGAAATTTATAAAACCTACCATGTAAACAAACATTGAATAAAATAAATGTATTTTACAAACGAGATCAGTTAATTATTATGATATTTCAAATATAAAGTATAAAATGAAGTAGGTAAATACCATCTTGACAAATAATAATCTTGAAGGTTTTTTTTTTTAGAAAGTAAAATGCCCAGGAATTATGTAAGAAAGACTTCTAAGGTTACTTCTTATTTTGATATTTTGAAAGACACAATCGAAAAACTACACCTTCAAAACCGTCCTCATCAAATTTGGAACTTGGATGAAACTGAAGTTTCTCTAAAGATCCTAGCAAAACAAAAGTAGTTGGTCTTGTTGGATATCCTTCCACCAGAACAATTAGTTCACCAGGAAGAGACAATACTACACTTTTATTAGGGTGTAGTGTAGGCGGAGATAAAGTCAGTCCACCCCTGATTGTCTTCAAGGGCAAGTATGTATGGGATGAGTGGACCAATCCTGAAAAGAATTCAGCTACGCGGTATGCTGCTACCAAAAACCGTTGGATGGAGACAACAGTTTTTGCAATTTTTTTTACCGATGGTTTCCTTCCAGCAGCAGGGCCAATTCTACTTATTTATGATGGCCATACTATACACATAAGCTTAAGTCTAATTGAGGAGGTCAGAAAACAGAATGTAACCATATTAAAATTACCACCTCATTCCAGTCACATACTCCAGCCATTAGACCTGAGTGTGATGAAGTCAATGAAAGATTCTTGGGATGAAAAACTTGTGAAATGACAACGGCTGCATGTAGGTTCCAAATTACCAAAAAAAATCGTTGATTTTAACAGATATATAGAATAATCTTGATCCTCAGGTAATAAAAAATGGTTTAAAAAAAGTGGGATTCATCCACTAGATAGGATGGCTATAAATATGGAAAAATTCGATCCTTTATCTTTAGCACGCTGGCAAAAATATGATTCTGAAAAAAGATCAACGAATGTATCAGACATAGAAGTAATAACTACTACTGATTTTGAAATGTGTATTGTTTAGGAAAACATAAAAATAGATAAACCAAGTCACAATTGGAATGCGCAACCAAAAAAAATAGTTCCTATACCTATAAACATGTTAAGTTATTAGTAGTAAATATTTATTATTATATAACATTGTAAGTAAATATTGTGAAAAATAATACTAATACACAAAAAAAGTTTGTTTTTTTTGCCCCATCACTAGCCATAAAATGTTGCACTTACCCCAATCTGCCAAATAATGTTTGATTTATGATGTATATTACTATATTCAATATTTTTACATAGCGAAATTGTGTGTTTAGTGCGTTTGATTGGCTTGGCAACTAACAATTTTTATTCATTTTGCCATTAATAAAAATATTGAAGTTAGATCCACTTACCCCGAAGGCGGGGTAAGTTAATCTATCAAGACTTTTTTTTTAAATAGGTACTGAAAAATCAAATAAAAACAGTAGATTTAACTTCTGGTGATAAAACCATTTGATTAAGGAATAGTTAAAATTCCTTGTATAAAAAATTGAATGCGATGGGATAATGCTGTGACATATGGGATTACTTTAAACTTCATCTATTCATTTTATACAGTGCTCTTACCATGACTGGTTTATTTATGCTCTTACCCCAACTCGAACTCACCTTACTTCAAAAAACAACTAATAACGTAACGTTTGGATAAATGGTAGAAGATGCATAATTTCATTTTTATTCAATCAAAGTTCGAAATTTCCCTATGAAATCTCCGTATTGTATATTGTATCTCTGCTGCTATTTTTTGACTTTGCGAAATTTTGTTGTAAACCCAAAGACGTTACATTGTGTAAACCGTGATGAAAATACTGAAAGAAATACTTAATTTACCCAAACTAAGAACATAATAAGTTATTATGTTTTTTGTTTGGGTTATAAACTATTTTGTGCACGTATATAGTTGTTTCTCTACAGAGTCTCTTTGCCGTCATTTTGTGACATCTTCGGCCTTGCCTTTTGCCTTTATTGATCGAAGCTCTGAAACGATTAATTTAGGTACCTCAACTAAGTACATAATAACCTATTTTGTGCACGTATACAGTTGTTTCTCAACCAAATCTGCCTGGTGCTTCCCAACTGGCTCCAGGCTGTTGGACGCTGGGATTCCGCTGCAGTTTTATAACTATTGTCCTTGTTCCTTAGTGAAAACAATGAATGGCGAGCCTGCACCCCATGGGCACCATCGCACACTTCGCAACATTCTGGACCCTGGAGCGCATCACTGACCGATGCAAGTTAATGCAAGTCTCCTGTTTTGCCACCCCACCGCGGTCGGCGGCACCGCCTGCGTGTCCAACTATTCCTGCTACATCCACTACTGGTGGGGCCCATTTTTTCAATTAAGGTGTTCTTACTAAATCTAATGCTTTTTATAAAGTAAACACCTCAGTGGCCAGTGGTGCCCACAAAAAGATAATTGTAAGGAAGTGAAAATTCGGTTTGTTGAAACCCATATTTTCGGCAGTTATTTGAGATTTTTGTAAATGATTGAGCCGCTTATAAACTTTATATGAGTCCACACAACACATTCCTAATAAGTTATTTTTAGAACATTATACTTGAAAAAATTTAACACCGTATCGACGTGAACCGAAAAGTTGTTGAAATTATGAATTAGAACGAGAAAAAATATTGATATTTCTTAAAATATCGTAATATTTCCGTTGAAGCCTGACAAAGAAATATGTTCATTTTTAACTAAATGATTCGAGTCGTTTATGGAAATTATATTTATGTTTACTTGCAAACATAGTTTTTTTGAAACTGTAAAAAATGGAAAATAAAACACTCGAACTGTGTGGCATCATGAAAATCGCACAGTTTTTTTGCTGTCTGATATGTGGGTATTCATCAACGAAACTACTTTCAGCTCCGTAGGTTAATTTCCATCGTGAGCTATGAGTGCGTAGCCTGAGGTCGAATTATCCACATGCCTGTCAAAAATTACGATACGAAGTGCATGTAACTAATTAATTAAATTCCTTATAATTTTGTGTTTTTTAAACTTTGCTTTAAAAATAAAATGTGATTACACACCTCTGTGCACTTGACGTTTTTTTGTAAAACATTAGTTGAAAACTTCTCACAATAACAATGGTTTCACGGAAAAGTTCCTGAATAATGTGAGATTAGTATTGAATTGACGATACAGGATGCTGAAAGCAATAATTGTTCATACAATTACCATCACGTCTCATCACCTTCTTGGGATAATGTTGTCTTTAGAAATATTCCAAGTGTTCTACAATTGCTTGTTGATGCTTCGGCATCTTGCTTGCCTCAGCGCCTAACTAATAATACCTAAATGTATTTAATTGGATTCGGTTTTAATTATCGAGCGATGTTTAATTATATAATGGGAAAGATAATCCTTGATGAGGTCTTGTCCCTGGTTTGCATTGAACATCTTCAGTGCTTGTGGAATACAGTTTCATTTCTTATTTGTTTATAGTGGAGGAGAAGGAATGGCACCTGGCACGCAAGCAGCTGGAGGACGAGGAGACGCTGGCCGATGCTCCTGAGAAGTTCCTGGACCCCATCATGAATATCCTCATGTTGGACCCCGTCAACCTGCCCAGGTCCAGGACTACCACTGCAAAGTCTACTAGGTCGAATAAACAACCATTTTTTTCTGATTGGAGTGCCCTTGAGGTGATTGTTCACAAAAAATTGCGCTCTACAAATTATCCAATTATTATTAGGGTTCCATGCCAACTCAGAATGAAACCAACTCTGAAACACCTCAGAAAGGTCGTTAAAAGCTATGAACAAAATAATTTTAAAATAGCCGGTAACCCTAACCTAACTTAACCTATTTAACTATTTTTTTAATATTTTTTATTTTCACTCTTTATTATTTTATTTTTTTTATTTTTTATTTTTTATTTATTTATTTACGGACAAATAGTCCAATTAACAATATAACAATAACACAAATAGAAAAAAAAGAGAGATCACAAAGAAAGGAGATTACATATAGATGAAGAGCATTGACAAAATACATATAATATAAAAGTACATAGAGAAGATAACTACAAGTAGCTTGAAGATGGATTTAAAAAGACTTTAAAAAATCACATTGCGTAACGACTGTCGAAATTCATTTAGGGTTACACCAAAAAATTCAATGCTTTGATTTGTGTTGACAAGTCTCGACATTCTGGATAAAGGAGAATGATATCCATAATTAGTAGAATGTTGATTGAGGAACAGCAATTCATTATTTCGGAGTCTACGGGAAGGAATGTTGAACTGGATGAGTTGTAACAAAGCAGGTGTGTCAGTAATATTGTTGATAATTTTGAAAATGCATATTAGATCAGAGTCCTTTCTACGTTTTTCTAAAGAGGAAATGTTTAAAGTTTGTTCAATTTCATCATACGAGTATTCTCCTCTTTCAAGACCTAACCTCCAAGCAATTCCTCGTAGGAAGCGATGTTGTACAGATTCGATGTAACAAATGTAGACAGCATAAAAAGGAGACCAAATGACACTAGCATATTCAAGGTGAGGGCGGATCAGCGAACAGTAAAGAGTTTTAAGTGTATTTATATGTTTAAAGTCAGAGGTAATTCTATGAATGAAGCCAAGTAGTTTAAGTGATTTGTTTACGATGTTATTAATGTGATCCGGGAAAGAAAGTTTACAATCCAGAGTGACCCCAAGGTCCTTGATAGATGTGACAGTAGAGAGACAAACATTATTTAGTTTATAATCAAACTGAATAGGTTTTTTAGTTCTATAAAAGGACAAAATTTTGCATTTATCAACATTAAGTTCCATGCAGTTAATTTTGCACCAATCATTAAATGAATCAATATCAAGTTGAAAAAGTAAACAATCACGATGGGATTAAATTATCTTAAGAATCTTATTGTCATCGGCAAAAAGCCAAAAACGTGTGTGAGAAAAAACTTTAATGATATCGTTAATAAAAAGGTTAAAAAGAAGCGGGGCCAAATGGGCTCCTTGCGGAACGCCGGAAGTTACATCAATGTTAAAGGATTCAAATTATTAATGACCTTTCTGAGGTGCTTCTGAGTTGGTTTCATTCTGAGTTGTCCGGTCACCTATTATAAGATATTTACATGATATCATATTTATGAGACAATTTTTTCATAAATATGATATAACATATTTCAATGAAGCAGTCAGAAATATGCTTACATTTCCCACTTACTGGGAATGGGTCCCCTGCACAGCATATCCAAAGATAAGATAGGCCCTGAGGGAAACCTTAAGGCCTCTTACGTAGAGTGGGAGAGTTAGGCATCCACAATGGGTTTAACTATCTGCCCACAACTTTTTCTAATGTACTTTGGACATGTTGCTGGCCAAACAGAGGACTCCGACTTGGAGAAACTCATAGTCACTGGCCGCAGTGTTTGGCAGAGGAAGGTCACCGCAGCGCTGGAGTGACCAAGTATCACTGGCATCCGGTACTAGAGTGTCCTGGTACTAGGCTCTCCACGCAGTGCAGACCCACGAGGAGTGTAGGAGCATTGTCTATCGGCAATTGGAGTATGGATCACGATCCTCAGCAATGAAGAGAATGTGTAGTTAATATGAAAAGTTTGCCATTTTAGCTTAGCCCTCCACATCTTTTTAAATTGTTGCTTCATCTCTGTTGCGGTCTTCCTGGTGGCATTTTTCCTTCTTTTTTTTTACATTAGCTACAGGAGGCCCTGAGGAAAATAATTCCCTTCAGGGCCCATGTCATCTTTGGGGGTGCTGTGTCCCCGGGGGGTCTTTTTGGGAAAGGAAGAAGAGGAAGATCTTGGAAGGAAAAGGGTATGAGGGATGGGTAGGAATCTGGGGTCAGTGTATCCAGAAGCGATGAACTTATAAATCCATCCCTCCCACCGTGGTGCAAGGCGATGTTCCGAGAGAGAACGGCTAGAGAAGTCAAAGGGACTCCCTCAACCATTCTCTAATGATCCGGCCTGCCATGCGGCTAGTGGACAGACGTATCAGCTGTCAAGACCCAAACAAACCTCTCCCCATAAACCCGGGCACCCCTGCTAAGTCACCAAACGTAGCGAACCACTTGGGGTGACCTATTGCAGAGGTGTTGGTTAAATAATAAATGGTTGCCTGGGCGGCAGTACTCAGACCCGTCTCCCAAATTGCAACCTTTCTGGTCTCCAGTCAATCAGAGTTTTGCATCAACATATTTCCTTGCGTCAAACCCTGCCCTTTCCCATTTCAGTTCTTCCATTCTTTTAGCAATATCTATGAGGTGGAAACACTATTAAATATTTTTTAAATGGTTTCACATTTACATTAACCTTTCTGTCTTTGCAGTCATCTCCTCAGCGATCAATCCGACCGATTCAACCGATCTCCCCTCAGTGTCGGTCAATAGACCAGTCCAACATCAACTGAGCCCAAAATCAAGCCCAACAACGAACTCGGGGAGTGGATTCTGGAGTGGACACAGCGGAGGAAAAGCAGGAAAGAGGCTGTGGAAGCTGCTAAAGACGCCGGCGCACCGGGAGCTGGAATACAGTTAAATATTGACAAGAACTGGCATCTTAGCGCAGCTGCTGATGCCACTTCTAACAGTAAAACATCATAAACACTGCATCAACAAATCTGCCAAATATGATGAAGTATGTGTCTTCTGATCCTATAACACACTTCACCTTCTAATATCTTTCTCCATTTGGGAGGCGGGTATGAGTACCACCGCCCCAGGAACCATTTATTGGATGACCAACAACTCTGCCATAGGTCACCTCAAATGGTTCCGCTACATTTGGTGACTTAGCAGGGGTAGCCAGGTTCCTGGGGTAAGGTTTGTCCGGATCTTGGCAGCGGATGCGTCTGCCCACCCTGTGTGACACGCCGGATCGGGAGAGACTGGTTGAGGGAGATCTTTCGACCTCTCCGGCAGGACTCTCAGAACATTGCCTTGCACTAATATATATAATAGGTATATGAATTGCAAAATAATCATTTCAGTTATACTTTTATAAATTTATGCCTACTTTGAATTGAAATATATTTGATTTTCTATTTTGATACTACTTGAATATTTTGTCAGAGATTAAAAAAGTTAAATGATCTGTAATAATTTTTTTTTACCTACTCTTCACTCTTCATACCTAGCACGATACAAATATAAATCAATACAGTTTTTGTTTATATATTTTTAAAAATGTATAGTTAAAATATTATATTTTTATTGAATACCCCCTTAAATTAAATCAATTTTTAGAAAAAAAACGTAGCTCAGTCAATAAAAAAAAAATTATATTTATCGTTTCCAACTGTAACTAAGTTTATAAAACAAGTGGTGACCGAACAAGTCAGAATGAAACCAACTCAGAAAAGTCATTAGAAGTGATGAAAAAAAATAGGTTACGGTTATAAGCTATTTTAAAATTATTTTTTTCATGGATTTTAACGACCTTTCAAAGAGGCGTTGAGTTGATTTTATTCTCAGTTGGCATGGAACCACCCGATACATACCTCCCTGCATCATCTTTTTTTTCTTCAAGTGGTTTTCATTATTCGCACTTTCGAACAATAAAACTCATCTGGGGTGCATTGATTTCAGGTAGGGTTGCCATCTCTTAAATTTGGCAACTAGGACATGACGCGTGAAAACCCCGGATTTTAGGGCCCAGAACCCGGACATGTCAACAGGTTTTTTTAAACATAGTCAGTGTAATAAAAAACAGTTGAAAATGTCGTAAATCACCTTTTTACTTATTTTCACATTAACTTTAGTCATCTTTTATCATCATTATAAATGTACAAAAAAAAAAGAATCTTATTACAGTTTGTTACAAATTGTTTTAATAATCAGTTAGAATTTTTTTATTCTTAAAATAAAACACAAATTATTTATATACCTACTCTGTTATGAAAACAAAACATTATTAAAATATTAAGCCTAACAAAATTCAATTAAATTTTTCAACAAAAATCTTAAAAGTACTGAGACCATTTTAGTATCGTCTTACAATTTTTGAGGTAACTCTTTAACTCGATAATAATTATATCTTTAAATTTTTATTAGCAGTCATTTAAGAAGAATCAGTCATGAAGGATATAGAAGATATGGAACGACAAAGAAGAGCAATTAACATACGGGCCGGAATGCTCTCAAGGCGGTTCTACCACTGTAGCGAAGATGTCAGAAAATTATTATTCAAGACATACTGTACTGCCCTTTATACGTCTGAACTGTGGACACAATACCCAGCAGCGCAATGGGACAAACTGAGAGTGTGCTACAATAACGCATACAGGCAACTTATGCAACTACCGAGGTTCTGCAGTGCCTCCACGATGTTTACCGAGGGGAGGGTGCACTCATTCCCAGCCTTACTTCGCCACCGACTAGCCAGCTTCTGGAGCAGGATACGAACTTCAACCAATATCATTGTCGTGGCTGCATCCGAGTGGCTCAGTTCCCCAATAAATGAGCGATGGATGCAGATGATGAGGCGACCTCCATGATGGACGATCCCAAAAAATCTTTTTATCTTTTATTTTTAATTCTGTCTACTTATTATTTATTTTAATTTTATGTTTATTTTTTGTTATTTGTGTGATGAATTTTGTTTTCATTTTATGTTTAAATTAGGTACTTACCTAATATTTAAACTTTTTTTCTTTTATAGTTGTTTATGTAATATGGCAGACTGGGATTGCACTACCCTCCCAGTCCTGCTGGAATAAAAACTTAAATAAAAAAAAATTAAACAACAAAATATCTTCTAACGTAATAATATGAACTAAAATCAGTCTTCTTAAGTTTTAAGCGACAAAACTGAACCTTTTTAAAGTTTAGACTTACTGTAATGTAAATTACATTATAATTGTTTTTAAGCATAAAATAACCAAAAACTATACTCATTTATATCGCCTTAAAGTTTTAATCAACAGCCTCATTGTAAATTTCTTCTACGTAATAAAAACAATCATAACTTCAACTACAAAAACGAAAAGAAATTATTGCACTCATAAATACATTTTTTGATTATCTAGCTATTAAAGCTTTTTCCTCAGCCTTTCGCCTTTTTTTACTTTTCAGTTTTTTTTTCACTCTATCATTCTTTCCGATAGCTTTTAGAATATCTTCCCTTTTTAAAAGGAATTTGTAAAGATCGATGCTCGCAATGCAGCTGTATTCTTGGAAATTGAATTTAATTTTAATTAAAGATAAATGAAACAATGTTACTTTGTTTGAATCACTTATATATTTGTTTAAAGCCGACAGGTTTCAGAACGACCGTTCCTTCCTCAGGGCAAACGTATATGTCTGACTTTAAATTTAAAGATTTTTAAAATTATTTTAAACCTGGACATCAAATGAAACCCCGCCCGGACGCGCCCTCTAAACTAGGACAAATCCGGGGAAACCCGGACGGATGGCAACCCTAATTTCAGGTGATTTTTCAAAGAAGTAGTAGTACGTCCCTTCTGCGAGTAACTTTTATAACATATTTTACACTCATACTTCTCCGGAACATTTTTGTCTAATATAATAAGTCCAGATACTGCTTTTTATCGATGGTGACATTTTTATTTACTCTTTCACTTAATATTTACATTGAAATATTAATCAATTAGCAAAAAAACTTGGATAAACGCAAACACACCCTGTAATTGATTCACAATGAGAATTACGTCGATAACTTAACCAAAACAAACAAAACCTGCAGGATCTTGTCACCAATGTGTGTCTTCCTATTGATCAGTTAGCGAACGAAGATAGCAACACATAGCACGCGCCACTCTGGGGGCCCACACCGGAAGCGTTGTGAGACAGGTTAAGGTAGGGGCTGTGGGAAGGGATTTATTTGGAGGTCTTGAAGAGGCCGGATTATATGAAGGAGGAAAAACAGATGCTGGTAGCTCATTCCACGTACGAGCCAACTTACACAAAAATGAGTAAAAGAAGCAACCTGTTCTCATGAAGCCGACATCAACTGTGAACAGGTGTTTTGCTTGTGTCTGTTGAGTCTCACACACATGCACCGGAGAACAATGCTACAAGCTTCTTAGAGCAGGCTCCATAAAAATACCTGTAGAACAGACTTAGCGTGCCTACATTGCATCTGTGCATTAGGGATGGCATTGTATCTGTATACAATGGGTTGTCAATCATACAGACCACCAAGGCCGTAGCCAGAGAAAAATTTCGGGGGAGGTTTTGTTTGGTGGAACAGTGTTTATAGTCCAGTCAGTGGGGGGTAAAAAAGGCCTTTACTTGCAAAAGGTCAAGTTTTCGAACTTGGAGGGGGGGGGGGGTAGAACTCTGGCCGCCATCGTGGATAGAAGACGCCAAAATTTGGTTTTGTCAAAATAATTCCTCAACAGTTGACTTTACAACAAAAATGTCTATTGCCAACTTAAAGAAGACTAAATTACGTACTGTTTTTATTCAA
Organism: Limnephilus marmoratus; assembly: GCA_917880885.1. Lineage (NCBI taxonomy): Eukaryota > Metazoa > Arthropoda > Insecta > Trichoptera > Limnephilidae > Limnephilus > Limnephilus marmoratus. The sequence continues at coordinate 44,039,693 of OU862908.1, forward strand.
AGTTTTTTTTTATAAGTCTTATATACTATAATGACTTACAGCAGTAGAAAGAAGAAATTTTTGACTAAAAATCGTAAAACTCAAGTTTTGTTGATAAATTTTGTAAGAACATACAATATCATTTTAACGTTTTTCCATTGGTGGATTGACATTAACGCCAAACCGTTTAGTTTTTCCTGGAATTTCTGAGCCGTTTCAGAAAATAGACAGTCATGTCAGGGGTACATGTGGAAACAGGCAGTGTCACCAAGATTTTTAAATGTTTGTGAATGTTTGGAAATAAGGTCTGGTCCTGGTTGCATTTTCCGAGAGCTTCAATAGCACATGTTGGTCGATTTAGTTCAGATTCTTCCAGCCATTTTATCTCTCACTTTTCTAATTCAGCTTTTAAAGAGTCCCATTCCATTCCCAGTCCCATTCCTTGATAATTAAGTTTTTAAGTTATTTTTTTGCTCGATATTTTCTTTTAGGCACTTGGTTCGTTTTGCCGAGGACTTGATAAAATTTCCAACCGATTTTATAGTACCAATGGTATTTCAAATACACAAAAATGACTTAGAGCCAAATTCAACTGCAGTGAGCTGCAATGAACGTATAAGGCTTCTGGATGTGACTTGCGAATTACTGCCTGCACACCTTTAAAACCTCCTTTCATCGAAGAAGCTCCATTATATCCTTGTCGGATTAAATATTCGCAATCTACATCCAAAGATTTTAATTCAGATAAAATTGCATAAGCTAAATACTTTCCTGTTGTATTCTCAACTGTTACAAAAGTTAAAAAATCTTCACGCAAGATAAACACATTCAGCCTTACTAAAAAAAAACCTTCCACGGCCGATAACCTGTGTTGTTGCAACAACATAAATAAATCCCGTATAAAATAAAACACGATCTGTTTCTAATAAGCTTTCTTCCGCGGTCACGCTGTAATAATGCATCTGATAACGTTGTGTATGGTTATAATTTACTTGGTAAAAATTGTTGTTTTAAGTCTTCTCCGCAAGGGGCGTTATTGGCGCGCCTGTACATTTGTCCTCAGCGGCCCGTGCTGAAAAAATAGTTTGTTTGTTCATGGCGGGATGTCGAAAATTTTGTTATTAAATATTGTGATTTTACTAAACTATTTCTATTATAGTGACCAATTTACTTTTCTTTCATATAATTGATATATTTACGGTGTTTTTTTTTCATCAGTTTTAGTCAAGTTATTAGCGCAATAATCGTACTTTGAAAGTTGAAATGTCAGAAAATTGTTTTATAGGTTACATAAATATTCAAACTTACATTTTGGGATCTTTACTTTCCAAAATTAAGATCTTTATACTCCAAAATTCGTTCAGAAATCATTAACAAAACAGTCGTACACATTAGATAAACTACCCTCTCGCGTAAGCAATGTATATGTATATTTCTTTCCACGAACATTTTTTTTAATTAGAAATGTTTTCAGATATACGCTAGTTTATCAATTAAATAAAATTTTCACGGGGTTTTTTTAATAAGGCTGATTATCTTTTAGCTCTGCATATCTCGCACAGATGGACTTCTGTTCTTGTCTTGTAGTGAAACATTAGTAGTTCCACCAACAAGGACTGAAAAACATTTTGCAGAATTCAGTCTTTGCACCAATTTTTTCTGGATAATTTCACCACAAATTGTACAATCGGGCGTCGGTAGCGTTTAACATCATATTTTTAGTGTGCTTTATTAGATTTCGGGGGGGGGGATCAAACCCCCTTGATCCCCCCCTGGCTATGGCCTTGCAGACCACCCTTCTTTGCACAGAACCAAGTAGGTTTATCAAGAATTTTGGGGCTTCAGCCCAAAGGTAGATCCCAATTTCAACTATTAGGCGTACTTAAGATTTGTGTAGGGTTAGCAGCTGCCAGCTGGTCACTAGTGAGTAATCTCACTCTTTACCCAGACTTTTTGAGAAGTTAAAACTGACCCCAGGCGTGAATATCCTTGAGGTGGTCAATATCTTTTTGTCTCAAAACTTTCTGAACTGTTCGGACATTATAAGTGGAAAGGTGCTTTTCAAAGAGATTACTCTCGTGAATGGTGCTGTCATTAGCGTAGCAATGAATTGGTGCACATTTAACGATAATGCTTAAGGAATTAGATATAATGAGTGTTAAACAAAGAATTTTAAAGAAGTTTTAATTTTTAACAATTTACTACACACTTACTAGTTTAGGGATAAACAGCGTTATAACAAAGACTCCCACACACACCATACAAGGTGGAAAGAAAACATTAGATTAAAAAAAAATAACAAAACCAAAACATGGAATTGTTTACTTTATAAAAGCATCAAAATTAAGAAATAAAATCAATAATTAAATGATAACAGAACTTTCAAAGAATTTGAATACTAACTTATTTATGTGTACCTACGTCTCAATGAACTTTTACAATATTATGTAATAAAATTATTAAGATACATTTTTTCTATTGAAATGTCACTAATGATATAGGTACTGTACCGTAGTATTCTGCCATCATAAGCTAAAAGGTAACTGGAGACCTTTCACTTACCTACTATAAAAATAAGTATATGATAATGCGACCTCAGCAAATTCCCAGCTGCATTTTGCTTATGATGGTAGTAATATAGTACTTATATACAAAATACATAGCGCACCAGCGTAGCGATTTTAAATAATCCAAGCTTAGAGTATACATCAAGAAAAAGAATGTTTACAGAATATTATTAAATGTAAGTTGAGTATACCCCGAAGTGATGAAAAATGATTACAAGAGTATTTGTAAAACTTGCTTTGAACTTGGAAAAGTCAAATATTTGATACAAATTTAAATTTGCAATCACAAATTATTAATAATACTGTTTCTAAATTAAGATATCTTATGTAGATACATAATTTACAGACTTAATGAAGTACTCAAAAGTAATGATTTATGCGAAAGGATTGGGTGGTGCCTTTGAAGCATTTATAAAACATTTACAAATAAGTCAAAATTATATTATCAAAGTTATGTCTAATAGAAATAGAGCATTTTCGACAGATGCATTATACAAAGAACTATTCAGTCTCTGTAAACTATTTATACTGCAAACTATGAAATATATCTAAAAAAAAATTCGAAAAAAATTAAAACTGAATCAACATTAGAAATAATAATGTAAATATCCTCCAAACGAATACCAAACAAATGCATCAGCATGCAACAACACAGCAGTTTTATTGGACCTCGCACTTTCAATATTTTACTGAAAAAAATTCAAGTGACAACTAAACTACCTCAATACTAGAGTTAAAATTACGTTTCAACAATACAGCTGTTGTTGAAACATTATTTATTTGTATAACTTTATGTTTCCCACAAAAAAACTACACCATTGTACACTTTTTGTGCAAATTTTAATTACAAGCTAACTGTTTTTGCTTTATAATTCCACTGTTTGTTTCTTTCTAGTTATAATAATAAAAGACTGGTCAGTGACTGAGTTGGCATCGCGTTTGTCTCTGTCAGCTGGCTAAGTCCTCCATCACGACACAAGCAACATTTTCTGCTTACTGTGGTAGTAGTAAGAGATATTCAAATATTGTCAGATTATTCGTAACCCGGGAATGTTTGTCTTTCTTAAAAAAATGTATATAACTATAAATATTACCTACACTACTCACGTAATTTCTTAGTACATATTGTATACATCAAATGTAAAAATAAAGAAGAAAAAAATCTTTTATCGATTTTAAATAGTGATATTTTGGAAAACTTACCAAAGCAACCATAACTTACTTGATACCTATTAAAATATAAAGATTTTTTTTATTATAATCTTACATGCGAGTATTTCAGAAGCATGAGAAAATTTGTCAGATGGATTATGTTAGTTTGTAATTAAATAGACTCATTTGCAAGGTACAGATGTATTTTATTGTCAGGTAAACAATACACTAGTTGACTCAAATTCAAACCGAAGAAAAGAACCAAAGAAGAATGTTCCGGAACTACCAGTGTTGCCAGCATCAAATATTCCAACACCCTCCCTATTTGATGATACCCTGATTGCAAATACATCTCATCAATTTCTCTCTATCCAAAGCTTTGGTGAGAGAGTCGGCTACCATTTTAGTAGTAGGGATGTACTTGAATTCAATTAGTTGGCTCTGGATCTTCTCACGAAGGAAGTGATGTCGCACATCTATATGTTTGGTTCTGGCTTGGTAACACCCATTCACGGCTAGATTTGCCGCTCCCTGGTTGTCCACGTGGATAACTGTAGGAGTGTCATATACCGCACTGTCAATTTCCTGAGCCAGACCTCTTAACCACAATGCCTCCTGTGTCGCAGCAGACATGGACATGTACTCTGCTTCGGTCGTCGTCAGCGCCACAGTTGGTTGTTTTTTTGTCCCCCAAGAAACAGCCTTTACATTTAGTAAAAATGAAGCCTGTCACAGATCGCCTTTCGTCACAATCACTGGCCCAATCAGCATCACAGAAACCAACAATTGAAGAGGGTGTGCATCCATCAAACTCCAGTTTCCAATCCGCAGTACCCTTTCAGTAACGCATGATTCGTTTGACTGCAGCCCAGTACGCTTGACCTGGATTGTTTTTGAAACGACTCACGTAACTAACCGCAAATGAAATGTCAGGTCGGGTAACTTGAGAGGCAAATAATAAACTACCGACTGCCTCTTGGTACGGAATATTTTTCATGATGGCTGAGGTGTTTTCATCTTTTGGTGATTGCTGTTTTGAGAGTTTTTCATTAGGACTTAGTGGTGTGTCCACAGGGTTGCATCCATACATATTAAAGCACTTCAGAACCTGTTCAATATAGCTCTGTTGATTTATCCACAGCTTCTTGTTTTGCCTGTCTCGAGTCAACTGGAATCCCAAAACGTATTTGGCTTCACCGATATCAGTCATTTTGAAACTTTCTTTGAGCTGATTTTTAACAGCATATTTTGTGATTTGTCGCTAGAAAAAATATGTAGATCATCCACCCAAACAGCAATGATCAACACAGTTGCATTTTCATTTTTTACATACACACATGGATCATATCTTGACTGTTGAAACCCAATATTCTTCAGGCATGCATCCAATTTTATGTTCCAAACACGGCTTGCTTGTTTTAATCCATAGAGGCTTTTCCTTAGGCGACAAACTTTATCAGACTTTTGGTATCCTGTTGGTTGGTACATGTAGATTTCCTCCTGAAGATCGCCCTGGAGAAATGCTGAAACAACGTCCATCTGATCTATGTCCAAATCAACTTCAGCCGCTAATGCCATTAAGTATCGAATGGAGCTGTATCGGAATACATGTGAGAAGGTTTCTTCGAAATCCAAACCCTTTCTTTGAGCACAACCTTTCACTACTAGACGAGCCTTACGCTGGACTATATCCCCATTTGCGTCTCTCTTTGTGCGAAAAACCCATTTGCTGTTTAAAGGTTTTCTGTCAGATGGAAGATCGACCAGTTCCCATGTATTGTTATCCATTTGTGATTCCATTTCACGGTCCATTGCTCCAATCCAAAGTTGTTTATCTGATCGCTCCATTACCTCCTCAATGGTCAAGGGATCTGAGGGTTCATCACTAACACCAGTATAAACTACAAAATCATCATATTTTTTGGGAAGGTTCCTAACCCTGTCCTGCCTTCTTAGACTTGACTGTAAGTCTGCAACGTTCCGATTTAGGAAGTCTTCAGTATCCCGTATATCTGTAATGTCCTCTGAACCCACTGAGCCAACATTTTCGGGTGAGTCCTTAGATACAATATCTTCATTTATTGATGAACATTCATCTTCCGCTGCAGGAAAGAAAGATCCTCTTGAATTATCCTGTTTCCTTGTGAGGAGTGAAACTCCTTCAATGACATCTCTTGATGCAAAAATACAATTATTGTTAGGATCATACAAACGATAAGCCTTGGACAGAAGACTATATCCCATCAAAATGCATGGTTTTGATTTAGGGTCCAACTTTTTTCGGTGTGCATCCGGAATGTGTGCATAGGCTTTACAGCCAAATACCTTTACATGTTTTACAGTAGGTTTTCTTCCTGACCACATTTCCTGGGAGTTTTTTCCACATTTTTGCTGGGCGAACGATTCATCAAGTAGACTGTAGTGAAGACTGATTCAGCCCAAAAAATATTTGGTAGGTTAGCTTCAATCAAAAGACACCTGGCACGCTCTAGGATTGATCTATTCAGTCTTTCCACCCGACCATTCTGTTCTGGTGTATATGGAACCGTGGTTTGGTGTTCAATACCACAATCACGCAGGATTTTGTCTAATCGCTTGTTGCAAAATTCACCTCCATTATCAGTACGAAGAGTCTTGATTCTCTTTCCAGTTTGTGTTTCAACGTGTTTTTTAAATGTTTCAAAACACTCTGCCACTTGATCTTTTGTCACAAGAAAATAAACAAAGGATTTTCTACTGAAATCATCCAAAAAAGTGAGAATATATCTAGAGCCAGATAATGAATTTGTCTACAATGGTCCTACAAGATCTGAGTGGATCACTTCAAGTAGTCTTGCAGCTAGGGTTGCCATCTGTCCGGCTTTAGCCGGACATGTTTGGCTTTTTTAGGTCGTGTCCGGCTAAATATTTATATGTCCGGCCTGTCCGGCTTTTGTTAGGCTTTTTTGGTTTGTGCGGGTTTTGTCTTCCGAACTTCTGAAATTGGCGGAATATTACTTTCAAAGAGTTTTCTCTTTAATAAACACCCAGTGGACGAAGGAACGCAATAAATTGCAAACAATTGCTAAGATGGTGTACACATTGTATAATTTAAAAATGACATGTCAAGGATTTTATTAAATGATTTCCAATGAAAACGACGTTTTGGATAAAGTAGGTGAAAATGCCAAATGTACAAAATGGTAGATTTTTGTAATTTTTGAATAATTTGGAGAAGTCGAGATTTCATTTTAATTTATGTTTTTCGTTTTTTGTCCACAAAGATAAATATGTTTCATTTTATATCTATTTAACGAAAAATTTTAATCAACTGTTTAACCAAAAAAAAAGGTTATGTTTTGTTTGTTTTATAAGTTTAGTATGTCTACAAACAGAAGGCTCAATATTTTTTATTTTGTTATAGACATTATATTCTATACAACTGTCAACTGATGACAAGGATAAGACTGATTAATGATTGTTGTTATTAAATTGGTTAATGCGTGATTAATAAACAACTGTAACTTGTAACAGATTTTTTATTATTATGTATAAAAGTTATGTCCAAAATCATGTACGTACGTCCGGCTTTTAGGGCAAAATGTCCGGCCTTACAGAGCGCAGAGTCAGGCTTTGTTATTTTAGAAGATGGCAACCCTACTTGCAGCTCTAGAGTTGCTCAATGTGAAAGGCAACCTGTGGCCCTTCCCTTTCACACAAACTTCACATACATCTGGTGGGTTACACGAGGAAAACTGAATTCCATGAACTAATCCATTTTTCAATTTATTTAAACTGTCATAATTTAGGTGGGGCATCCTTCTGTGCCAAAGAGTGCTATCATTGGCTTTTGTTTGAACAGCGAAGCCAACATTGCTTTGCACATCCAATTTAAATAAATTATTCACTAGTGATGCCGTTCCAATTATTTGATTGTTACAATTTAAAATTTTTGCTCCAGTTGAATTAAAAACCACAGAATTACCTTTGCTAACAATTTTACTAACAGATAGCAAATTTATTTTCACTTGTGGAACATAAAACACATCACTTACATTTATTGATTCTCCACAAGATGTGATTAATTGCAGGTTTCCAACTGTGTCGCTGATCATTTGATCACCATTGGCAGATACCTAACTGGGAAGGTTTTTTGATTTTATTTAATAAATTATTTTCAGTCATTGTTAAATGTGCAGAAGCCCCCGAGTCAAGAAACCATTCGTCAGCTGATTTAGAAGTCACGGAAAAAGCAGTGTACATTGAACTTTGTTTGTTTCCACAGTTTATTTTATCAAATATCACCTTACAGTTTCGGGCTATATGACCATTTCTGTTGCATCGGTAACAGCGGGGTCCCCTTTTATGATCTGCAGAGCAGGGAGTAATTATTTCCTCCGATCTGTTTCCGCATGAACTCTTTTCTGCCGCCCCTCTGGAACTGTGACTACCCGATCCAGAAACACTGTATTTTCCCCATCTGGGCGAGCCAGATCCGTGCATAGCAATGTCATTGGGATTTTCTAATGTTGAATTATTGTGCGAAACATCTTGTAGCAATTTTGTCTTTATTGCATCCCCAGTCACTTTTATTCCAGAGCTCTCTATGCCCATAATCATGGGGGTGTATTTTTCTGGAAGCCCGGCAAGAAGAATGGTACCTATCCATTCATCATAAATTTTTAAACCAATATTAGTCAATTTCAGGGCAGTGGTAATAATTTTATCGACGTAATCTTCAACAGATTTACAGTTTTCTAACTGTGTTGTAATAAGGGTCCTTAGTAGCCCTACGCGCCGTGTAAGACCTTTATCGTCGTAAGCAGAAGCAAGATTGTCCCAGGCTTCTTTCGCGGTTGTAGCAGACTGGACATGAACATAGTTAACTGGTTCAATCAATAAAACAATCTTGGAATGACATTTTTTAACCTTTTTCTGGTCTGATTCCGTACCTTCGACACATTCCCATAAATCCTGGTCTTCTAAATATGCTTGAGCAGCGAACTTCCAGATGTCATAGTTCTCACGGCCCCTCAGCTTTTCAATAGGGAGTTGGAACGACATTGTTCGATTCAAATGTTAATCACAATTTAATACTTAAGTCATTGATCACAACACAGTGTCTTTAAGCATGATGTGGCCCATAACCTGTTAATTTGTAATTAAATAGACTCAATTGCAAGGTACAGATCATAAATAAACCAGTACAGATGTATTTTATTGTTAGGTAAACACATGCAGCCTTACGCAAAATAAGATTACACCTCGGAGCAAGACCGGGTTATGGCGGGTTCAGACGTTTCAATTTTTGTTGATCCACTTTTATTTAACGTAAAAAATTGAATGAGATTATGTTCACACGTTTCAATTTAAGTAGAACCGAATTTGACATTCAAGATGGCGTCAACTGAAATTGTCAGTGCGTGCGTCTCTCTAACTTCTGATGTTTGGCGAGATGAGCTCGAGATTATGAAACAGCATAAAAAACGCCGTATTTGGGCGAGAAAATGGATCATGAATTAGGCGCATCCAACACAATTTTGAAAGAGATGGAACTAGAAGACTCCGAAGGATATGGATGACAGAAAAACAATTTGATAAGCTGCTATCCAAAATTGGCGATAAAATTTTTCAGGGTAGTTTAAATTAATAATAATTACTACTAACTACAATAACCGGAGAAGCAAGGAAATAATCCATATTTCGTTAAAATAAGCTTTACCATAACCTAAAAACAACAACGCCAAACGTCATAGTTTGACATAGGTAGTTATTGTTATTAGATTTGTACAGAGTTTTTTTTTTCTTTTAATTTATGCGTATTAATGGTGACGCATGCTTTGAATATTTACCGTTATTTTTTGTCATTATAATATATTGGGTAGGTAGTGTAAATGAAACACATATTATTATTTATTGCAGTATCACGGGAATTTCTATTTGTGTACACTTCTTGCTTTTGATCCCAAAGACAGGGATGCATAAATCTGAACATCAAATCATCCGACCATTTCAAATATTTTTTCGTTGAAACGGATTCCATGTCGGTAGAACTAGGAATTAGGAATGTCTAACGAATATGGACATAAATGTTTGACGTCTAATTGTACACGCGAGTAACTATGGTAACCAAGATGGCGCGATCATACTTGAACGTCGAAAGTAGACGGGCTATCAACTTTAGCTAGTCAACAAAAAACTTGTTCAACTTTGTTGAAAGAAGGTTCACACCTGTCAATATGCTTTCAAGTGTCGAGCTGATCAACTAAAGTTGAACCGTGTGAACCGACTATTAGGTGAAATTGTTACTCAACATAGTGGGTTAATCGCGCGCATGCGCGTGTTTTTACCGAGTCGCTGTACGAAGTAGAGGCGGGCAAAGCGTCTCAGTTGAGCGAGCCGGTTCACTGGGTCTCGTTCAATGAAAAGATCCGGGTCAGTGAACCGGCTCGAATGAACGACTGAATTGGTCCATCTCCCCCGTCCCCTCCCTCGGCCCTCCACACTTTATTAAAAAGGGAACCCCAATATTTTGGGGTTCCCTTTTTAATCGGATTCTTGTATCCCTGAATGAAAAAATGAAATCCTTTGTATTTAGTTGAGTTTTGATCTTTGGTGTGAAACCAACACCAACTTTACTTTTTTAACGATTTTTAGAAAGCATGAATTATTGAAAATAAACAATGAGCATAATAATAATATAACTTATCCTGTTATAATAAACAAAATAATGTGGCCGGAGCGTCGACGTCACGACTGACGTATTATGCACGCATACCCGCTTGAATTCCGATATTATTATTATATTCATTGTATTTCGGTAATAACATGCACGGCGCACGCACACTACCCAGCAAAGGATAATGTGGCCGGAGCGCTGACGTCACGACTGACGTTTTATGCACGCAAACACGCTTGAATTCCGATATTATTATTATATTCATTGTATTTCGGTAATACATGCACGGCGCACGCACACTGACCAGCAAAGGTACGCCACCGCGTAGAAAAGTGTCATAGTGAACTGAACTGTAAACCGTTACCATACTTTCATATTTTACCTTTCTGCGTCGCTGACTAGAGTGGCTATGAACGAACGAACGAACGAGCAATCCGCATCAGTACATCTAGTGACCCGCGAGCCGCGAGATCCGTTGAACGATACACTGCTCTCGGCTCCCACGGGTCAGTCGGGTCTTCGGATCTCACGGGTCAGTTGGCTCACCAAATCTGGCGGGTCAGTTGGCTCACCGGCTCACTCGTTCGCGAAGATCCGCGAACCGTGAAGATCGTTCTTTGGGAACCGGATCTTACGGATCAGTATGAAAATCCGGTTCACTGAGCCGACTCGTTCGCGAACGACTCACTTCTAGTACGAAGATGTAGTAGCTGTCAGAATTTAAACCACCCGATCACCTGGGTTAACTCAGTACCTCGTGCGTTGTAACTGACGAAATGGCGAACTTTTATGAGAACCTTGACGTTTTGAACGGAGCTTTGGCAAATATTGGCCGTATTCGCGGCATTCGTGCACCACGGATACGGAAAAGGTTTAAAAAAAGGTACGATCCATTTGCGGCACTCACGGAAAGAGATTTTAGGTCTAAATATAAATTTACCAAAGTCAACGTTGTGTTGACTGGTGTTGACTGATGTTGACGTATGAATAAACGTGAAGTTGGCAACACGCCGCGAAATGCTAAATTGGCCGCGTTTTTGAGCTTTGCAGCAGTGTTGCTACCGTAAAAAAATCATAACAGCTGTCGAGAAACATTATGTTGATGAGTAAAGATTTTTACCCTGAGCAGTGTAGGCTTACTCCACTGTGTAGCTACCGAGACGCTACAGAGCCGTGGTACGGTTTCATGATGAGTAAGGCTGATGGTAAACAATAAAACAATACACTAGTTGACTCAAATTCAAACAGAAGAAAAGAACCAAAGAAGAATGTTCCGGTACTATCAGTGTTGACAGCATCAAATATTCCAACAGATTTCGCTTATCGAAAGCTTGCTTCGTTCGTGAAATGAAAACAAAGAAGTTTTAATGTTTCCGCTCGTGTTGAAAGCTTTCACTGGAATGATTAAACTTTCTCCGAATAATCCAAAGCTTTTACACGGTTTAATCCCCGGAAAGGCACGAATTTTAATTCATTTTTAATATCAATTAATTTTATTTAATTTAGATTAATTTAATTAAAACTATATGAGTTTAGTTTAGATTAGATTAGATAAGATTTAATTAAGATTAGATTAGATTAGTTTAGATTTAGTTTAGATTTGATTAGATTAAATTAGATAAGTTTAGATATAGTTTAGATTTAGTTTAGATTTAGTTTAGATTTAGTTGAGATTTTGTTTAGATTTAGTTTAGATTTAGTTAAGATTAGATTAGATTAGTTTGGATTTAGTTTAGATATAGATTAGATTAGATTAGTTTAGATTTAGTTTAGATTTAGTTTAAATTTAGTTTAGATTTAGTTTAGGTTTGGTTTTATTTAGTTTAGATTAAGTTTAGATTTAGTTTAATTTAGTTTAGATTTAGTTTAGATATAGTTTACATATAGTTTAGATTTAGTTTAGATTAAGTTAAGATTTAGTTTAGATTTAGTTTGATTTCGTTTAGATTTAGTTTAAATTTAGTTTAGATTTAGTTTTGATTTAGTTTAGATTTTGATTAGATTTAGATTAGATTTAGATTATATTTAGTTTAGATTTTGTTTAGATTTTGTTTAGATTTAGTTTAGATTAAGTTAAGATTTAGTGTAGATTTAGTTTAGATTAAGTTAAGATTTAGTTTAGATTTAGTTTAAATTTAGATTAGATTTAGATTAGATTTGATATTGAAACACGAAAATGTACGGACGAAAACCTCGTAATTTTAATTATTTAAACACGAATCAGGAACACGAGAAAATTTGGTTAATAATAACGCTTCGTTTCGTAACCAAAAAGCAACACACCGCTAAATACTTTAGGAAGATATTTCAATACACAAAGTATACCTGCCTTTCAAAAGAAAAAAACAATTTACCGCGAGACCGTGATGTAAATAATATCTCCCGCCAATTACGTCCGTTAGAAGATAAAAGGGTTCAAGAAAAACTATTTATTTCCATAGGAAGGAAATTGTGAAACAATGTACCCAACTCTAAACTATCGTGCCTTTCCGGGGATTAAACCAGGTGTAAAATCTTTGGATTATACGGAGAAAGTTTAATCATTCCAGTGAAAGCTTTCAACACGAGCGGAAACATTAAAACTTCTTTGTTTTCATTTCACGAACGAAGCAAGCTTTCGATAAGTGAAATCAATCCATCTGACAAATTTTCTCATACTTCCGAAATACTCGCATGTGCCTAATGAGCCGTTCTTCTTCTTTCATATGGTTGTGCCATGGTGTTATAACATGGTATTATTTAACCAGCCAGCGGACGAAAATCCACATTTCGTCGAAAGTTGTTCTTACGATCGTGCAGGGCGGTTACAATGAGAAAGATTAATTATTCTCCGTACCAGCTTTTTAAAATTATAACTCAATTTCGAATTTATTTCAATCCAAATTAGCTTTAATTTATACCTTCATCCAAAAATGCTGAAAGGCGTGATGATAAAACTATTAAAATAATGTACTTTTTGTAATTATTTTTTGATTATAAGTATTTATCATTTTTCAATAATGTCTAAATTTAAAAAGAATGTTAAAAAAATCTGAAATATATTAGTTTGTAAGTGCGCAAATAAATACACAAATGGACCAATTTTCGTCAAGAAACCTGCCTTACATATTTTTACGTACATATTTTTTAATGATTTTATTGAAACTAAAATTAATATTCTAAAACATGCGTTTGCTAGATAATGTATTGATTTATTTTACTGCATGATTATATTATTTGAAATGGGTGTGGTATAACACAAAATCTTTTTTGAAAATTTAACAAATCTGCCAACGACCTATGGAATAACCTTATTATACTAAAAAATTTAAAAAATTCTCAAAATTTATTACATGCGAATGCTAGATAAAAGAACAATCTTTCGAAATCCATTTATAATTTTTTGTGGAAAAGAGTCAATACGTCTACAATCTGATTTGAAAATGACATATTTCTGGTTTTCTATGGTAATGCCCTCAAAAAGATGGTCTGCCGGTGCGCCTCTTGGCAGGTTCCGCGCAGTCATGGAATAGTGAGCGATTTTTTCATAAAAATTACGTCATCGAGTATACGAACGCCTTTGCCCACCTACTGCGTGGCGGATCAGGAGAGACTGGTTGAGTGTGTATTTTTGACTTCTTAAGCCGGACTCTTTCGACTCATCGCCTTGCCCCGCATGACTCCCAGATTCCTACCTGCCCCTCATTCCACTTTTTTCCTTCCATACAAAAGACCCTCTACACAGCATCCCCAAATATCACGTAGTAGACCCGAGGCTCTGAGGAAAAATAAACCCTCAAGGCCTCCTGTGTGGAGCTAATGTAAAAAAAAGTTTTTTTCTGAATCCAGTCATATTTATCATCAAAATTAGTTTTAAATACAATAGCGCTTGATTTTAATGATTATTACAACATCAAATACCATGAGCGCACCAATTGTGCTGTGGCGTACGGTACTCATATTGACTCTACGAACACGCACATAACTCGTATTGACTTAAACATTGCTTGTTATTAAGCTTAGTAGACAGGTAAGGGAACGTACCCAAACTACGTGACCAACTTTTTGCAATTTTTAACCCCCCCCCCCCCCCCCCCCCGGTGACCAAAATCCTAAGCAATCTGCCGCTCATTTGTATGGAGCGTGACATTTTGAAGACCCCCCCCCCCCCCCTAAAAGTGTCACGTAGTATGGGTACGTTCCCTAAGGTAAGGTTTTGCATATACGAGACCTAAATTTAATAACACAGCTTAGATATTGCCTAATTTTAGATTAGTCGTGATGCTTACATACCACTTTCTTAAATTCAAAGAAAAAATATTTCTAAAAATATATACGCACCGAAACGGTGTGTACCAGCTCACAAGTTAAAATATTTTTAGCGTTAATCTTTTTTGCTAGCTGTTTAAAACGCGAAGGTTACTGACAGCTAGCGTAGCATTTTGTTTTTTTGTTTTGTTTTGTGTTAGGAATTATGTAAAAAAAATAATATCCTTTTAGGAAAAAGCGCTCTCTAATCTTTCTGATCTCTTGAAAAACAGCTAGCAAATGGTCTGATGATCACAATATCAGTGCTTGTCGGTTCGGGAAAAAGTTATTGTAACATGTGCTTTATAAAGTGAATAAAGCACCATTGAAGGAAGATTGTTTTTCATTGAAGTTCTTCTGCCACAAAAAACCATTCTCTAACACTAGCAAAAGCACATCTCAAGATTATTATTTGACGTTGAAGAAATATAATGCTTGATATAAGAATAGATACTTGAAAGGTCGGAATAGACGTCCAACGAGATAAAGTGACGTTAGAGAACGTAGAAAGTAATCACTGGATTGTTCCAGTCGCTAGCAACTTCGATATTGGGTAAGATCCTACAAATAAAGAAAAGCCATTTAAGAGGAGAAAAAACTATGTTTTGGCAGCTTAATTAATGGCTCTTATTTTGCTGTTTGTGGTTTGTTGTTTTGTATTGACTTTTTTATTTCTTTATTTGAATCTTAAAAAGCTATAAACCACAAAAACATAGCAGTTTGTATTAAATGAAACACGTTGTTTTATTCAGGAGACAGCGAGAACTGATATTTATTAAGCTTAGAAACATAGACAAAGATGGCATTAGTGGTAGGTACTTTGATAACTAAATAACACCCCCACTTATCAAAATAACGTACATAATACCCACATTACAACAAAGGTATATAATATAAACATGTTAATTCTTTACATCCTGCATACCCAACAATTGCATAAAATAATAATGCTTGGTACTAGCCAAACCTTTTGTAAATAGATCTGCTGGCATTTCAGCTGTTTCCAAGTATTTCAGTTCTACAATTTTATCA
The DNA here is from genome assembly GCA_917880885.1 of Limnephilus marmoratus. Lineage (NCBI taxonomy): Eukaryota > Metazoa > Arthropoda > Insecta > Trichoptera > Limnephilidae > Limnephilus > Limnephilus marmoratus. The sequence continues at coordinate 44,055,368 of OU862908.1, forward strand.
TTAATATACATTCTTTACAAAAGTGGTGTCGTATGTCAATATGCTTAGTTCTTTTATTATAGCTATTATTTGAAGACAACTTAAGTGCACCCTGATTATCATTAAATAAGGATATGGTGTATGACTCATTGTTTATTTCTTTTAACAAATTACTTAAATAGATAGCTTCCCTACAAGCTTCGGCTACACCAATGTATTCAGCCTCAGTGCTCGAAAGAGCAACTGTTTTTTGTTTCTTAGCCTCCCAAGAAATAACACATCCAGCTAAAATATAACACAAACCTGTATAGGACTTGCGATCAATAATGTTACTTCCCCAATCTGAATCAACAAAACCCTCTAATTTTGAATTACCACATTGACTATATTTTAATCCAAAATGCTTTGTTTTCTTGAGATATCTTAAAATACGTTTAGCGTATAACCAGGTTTCCTGGTTATAGCAATTATTAAATTGACTCAGAAAACTTACTGTAAAGGCTATATCAGGTCTGGTTAATACTGCTAAATACATAAGTCCACCAATAAGCTGTTGATAAGGAATTTGACTGTCAGGATTTTTATTTTCTTTGTTAATATTCAATTTAGCCTCTAAAGGTGTATCTGCTACTTTACAATCTGCCATGTTAAATCTATTTAGCAACTGATCAACATAATTCTCCTGGCTTAGAGTAACTGTACCATTAACTTTATCAATATTAACACTCATCCCTAAACAATTTTTGACCTGACCCAAATCTTTTAACTTAAATTGTGAAGCCAATTCCTTTTTCAAATTATTACATTCTACATTATCATTAGAAAATATAAAAAAATCATCCACATACAAAGTAACTATTGTCTTTTTATCATTCTTATTTTTTGTGTATAAACATGGTTCTAACGTACTACGTTTATAACCAATACCAACAAGACATTCATCGACCTTTTTGTACCAGGCCCTTGAGGATTGCTTAAGACCGTAAATAGCTCGATTCAATTTAAGTACTTTATTATTGTCTTTTTGAGAATCTAATAAACATTCTGGTAATTCCGTATAAATTGTTTCCTCAAGGTCCCCGTTCAAGAATGCAGTAGTAACATCTAGATGTGTAACATCTAATTCAAGTTTTACAGATAATGCGAATAACAATCTCAAAGTTGAGTGCCTAACAATCGGCGAGAAAGTGTCTGAATAGTCCACATTTTTCTTCTGCATGTAGCCCTTGGCTAATAAACGTGCACGGTATCGAACATTATTACTATTATCAATTTTTTTTTCGTAACACCCATTTGCATTTCACTATAGTTTTACCATCCTTTGGCATATCAACGAACTCCCATGCATTATTTTCTTTAAAACACTGAAGTTCTTCTTTTACTGCACTTAACCACTGCTTTTTTTCACTTCCCTGTAATGCTTCTTCTAAAGACAGTCCATTAGCATCATCAAACACACCCTCAGGAATGCACATATTCGTCATCCTATACCGCTCTGGCTTCCTAATGATTCTGCTGGATCTAACACGCTGCTCAGGTGATTCATCAACATCTTCAAAATCACTAGTGTAAGTATCAGAAGAGTAAGTATCAGGAGTGTAAGTATCATCTGATGCATCTTCGACTAATGTATCCTCATCTAAGGTTATATCTTCTGAATGTGACGTATCCTTGCAACTAGTGTCCCCCACTGGACATGAGTTTTCTCCACTCTCAGTGATAGGTATAAACCTCTGGGTTGTTTTCATCTTCCATGATAATGACATCTCGGGAGGAATGCAGATCCGGGCACCGTCTGGAAATTTAATAAAAAGGCACTTTCTAGATGAGAAAAGTGTGGAAAAGCAGAATAAAACAAAAATTAAGGCGCGCTCGGCAAAATTGAGGGAGATACAACCGTTCAAAGTATTTAAAATTTCACTTTACAAACTGATATTGACAGTTCGCCCGCGTCCGCCCGCCATTTTTTTATAACCTAATACGCTAAACATGGTTTGTGATAGAAAAGAAAGTGCCCCCTTCGTAGCGCCTGCTCGCGTCACGGCAAAAAAACATCCCAGTTTTCAAGTGGTTTAGCGGCTACGCTAGGTTTGTGTAATATGGTTTGTGATTTTGGCGTACTATTAATTCTGTATTAGGTCTGGGATCCAACATAAGCAATGAAAACATGGCGAACGAACTGTCAATATCAGTTCGCGAAGTGAATTTTTAAATACTTTGAACGGTTGTATCTCCCTTAATTTTGCCGAGCGCGCCTTAATTTATTTTTTATTCATCTTCTCCACACTTTTCTCATCTAGAAAGTGCCTTTTTATTAAATTTCCAGACGGTGCCCGGATCTGCATTTCACCCGACATCTCTACTAGTTGTGATATATTTAGTTCTAGGGTTGTATATTCGGTAACCTTTGATGTCATCTGGATAGCCCACAAGTATGTGCTGTTCAGACTTTTTGTCCCATTTCTGACGCTTCTCTTTAGCAACATGAGCCATAACCTTGCTACCAAATATTCTTAAATGACTTATGTCTGGTTTACATCCAGTCCAGATCTCATATGGAGTTTTTTTCATTTAAACTAGGAAGTACAGTACGATTTTGTAAATAAACTGCTGTATTGGTCGCCTCAGCCCAGAATTCTTTACCCAAATGCGCATCAAACAATAAGCATCTAGCCTTCTCGACAATCGTTCGATTATTACGTTCTGACAAGCCATTCTGCTCTGGGGTATATGGGTTACTTTTTTGTTGCGTGATACCTTCCTTCTTGAGATATGAATCAAACTCCTTGTTGCAGTATTCACCACCATTATCACTTCTCAATATCTTTATTTTATTATTTGTTTGTTTTTCAACTTTTGCTTTAAAATCTGCAAAACATCTAAGTGCTTCATTTTTGTGTTTGATAAAATATACCATGTCATACGACTATAGTCATCAACGAAGAGTATGAAGAATCTTGAACCTGCAAGCGATCCTTTCTCCGTAGGTCCGCAAACGTCAGTATGAACTAAATGAAGTAATTCTTTGCTTCTTGTACCAGTTTTTGAGAATGGAAGACGACACTGCTTTCCCTCGCAACAAACTGTACACGATGTCTTGCCAAGATCAACTTTTTCTTGAAGATTCATTCCTTCTACAGCACTGGTCATTTTATTCAGATAATTACTATTGACATGACCCAATCTGCGGTGCCAAGTGTTGCCTAAAACCGCTAAATTAGACATTATTCTTTCAGGAACTTTTAACTTATATTCCATCCTTAGTTTATTAACACCATCTGTCAAATCTGCTATAGCAACTAACTCATTCTGTTTACTATAAACATAGCAGCATTTTCTTTTGAAGTCCACTTTATTTCCATTTTTGATTAACTGACTGACAGATATCAAGTTTGTTGTAAGTTTTGGCACACATAAAATATCTTTTAATATAACTTCATATTTACTTTTCGGGGTTAAAGTAATAATTTTAGCTTCTCCCGAGCATAAAACAGGCATAGCACTTCTATTAGCTGCAATTATTTCCTTCACACTCGTCTGATTCGACGTATTACACATAATGTTTACATCTGGTGACATGTGAAAACAAGAGCCCGAGTCTATAAACCAATCCATTTTGTTGTAATTCCCGTTCAAAAACACAACAGAAAATGCATTTGACGTCTTCTTTCGCTCTGATTGCCCAACAGGGCATTGATTTTTAAAATGCCCTTCTTTTTTACATCTATAACATCTGATAGATTTCATTACGGTTTTGACCTTCGATGTATTTCCGTCAACATTGCGGCGCGGGCGCACTCTGGCGGAAAATGCCCCAACTGACTCCGTGTCATTTCCTGCCATATCAAGCAATTTTGTTTTTATTGCATCTGCAGTAATTATTATTCCACTATGCTCGATTGCTAATATCATGGGGTAGAATTTTTCTGGTAGACCAGCAAGCATTAAACAACCTATCCATTCATTGTTCACATTAAATCCGGTTCCGGATAATTTCTGGCCAGTTTCAATAATTTGCGTGACGTAACTCTGCATCGAGTCACAAGTTTCAAGACGAATCGATATCAAACTCCTTAATAAGGAAATGCGTCTTGAAAAACCATTATCATCGAACATTTGCTTTAGCCTTTTCCACAAGTCTGCAGTAGATGTAGCTTGCTTGATGTGTACATACAGTGACGGATCTATAGTGAGGATTATCTTCGCTTTTGTTTTTGCATCATCTCCAACTGCAACAGTTTCTTCGGCCTTGATACACTTCTCCATGCCTTCCAATATAAGTAGGTTTTCAACGGCATACGCCCATACATCGTAGTTTTGCCGTCCAACCAACTTGGGTATACTTGTGAGATATGATGTCGCCGCCATTTTTGTTAAAAATGTCCCGACACTAATTACGAGTTTGCATTCGCAATAACTCCTTGCCCTATTCTCAATACGAACAAATACATCCGCGCAGTAGCGTAGCGAGGGGGGGGGCGGTGGGGGCGGACCGCCCCGGGTGCCACCCGAGGAGGGGGTGACACTCGAACGTGGAGAAAAAACTTACGAAAGTGCAAAATTGCCGTAAAAAATATTTTACACGTTAACACTGACTGTTATTTTGCTCTATGGCTTGGTTGGTTGGGATTACCGAAAAATGTTTTTTTTTGTTCCTAGCTCAGTCGGGGAGTTCCCTGAAATATTCCTTGTGTCATTCTAATTTCGTTCGTATATTGTGATTAACGTAGACTCGTGAAGTGAATTTTTATCTATAGACTGACGTGAATTAGTGAAGAAGTTATTATTGTGTTAGCGTGTGTATTAGTGCTGAAAGACCAGTTTGAAAAACAAGGTAGGTAGGTGTGAATTTTTAGATACCGTTTTGTAGCGCATGAATAGTCGAGTCGGGACAAGTGCCGTTTTAGTTATTTTTTTCGAGAATAAGAATAGTTGCAGTCAGGACAAGAAATAGATTTTTTCCACTATATGTAAACGTGTAATTTTTAGACTTCTCTTCAGAGTACATGAATAGTTGCAGTTGGAACATGAAAAAGGTTTTTCTCCGCCCTGAGTCAGCAACTGACTTCTTATGTATCCCTTTTGAGAACACGAATAGTTACAATCAGGACATGAAAAAGGTTTTTCTCTTCTGTGAATCGTACTGCGGATTTTTAAATCTTCCTTTTGAAAACTTGTATTACTGCAGTGGGACATGAAAAAGCTTTTTGTCCAGTCTGGGTAAGCATGTGCATTTTTAGATACCGTTTTGTAGTGCGTGAATAGTTACAGTCGCGACAAGAAAGAGGTTTTTCATCACTGTGAGTTAGCAAGTGCCGTTTTTAGATTTCTCTTCATAGTACATGAATAGTTGCAGTTGGAACATGAAAAAGGTTTTTCTCCACACTGAGTCAGCAACTGACTTCTTATGTATCCCTTTTGAGAACACGAATAGTTACAATCAGGACATGAAAAAGGTTTTACTCCACTCCGAGTAAGCTTATGAATCATAGCGGAGTAAAGTGTTGCTCCATATGGAAACCTTTGTAAAATTACTTTCTTCAGGGCCTCCTCAGTTTAGCTAATGTGAAACGAAATATGTGTTATAAAACCCTGTAGGTGTATTAAAGGTAAGATAGTATTAAATTGTGGGAATCCGGAAGGAATGAAAGGCAGATAAAAATAATAATAATTTCCCAATTTGTTTATGAATTACAATTTAAAACAATAAAATAAACAATATACACATATACCTGTGCGAGTTTGAAATCTCTTGTTTTATTTTTACCGCAAATGCGATTAAAACAAAAAAGGTATTTAAGCGACTTTCCAGTACTTTGCGCAATATAATTGAGACTTTTATGTAAAAATAGCCACTTGGGTGTTACGTAACGTTTAGGGGGAGGGAGGTGCAGAAAACTGTTACGGTGCGTTGCATGGGGGGAGAGAGGGTCAAAAATTTTCAAAAATTGCGTTACGTTATACTTGAACGCCCCCCTTACTATTTCACGATTGAAATTTTATAGTTACACTCTGAACACAAAACTGGTTTTAACCTAAGTATTGGTTATTATGTTTTCATGACAGCAAATGATTTTCTTCAGATTTTTGCAGCATATTAGAATTGAAGACTCCACACGGAACTCTTTTATTTGTAGCTATATGGCTCGGTCGGTAAGCATTCCCCAAAAATTCTGTTATTTTATTTTCGTTCCTAGCTTTTACTATTGATTTATTTGGGATTCCCGTGAAATTTTCCTCGCTTTTCCCCTGTGTCATTCTCATTTCTTTCGTACATTGTGATTGACGGGAACTCGCGAAGGAAATTATCACCTATCGATTGTTGAAAAAGCTGTTATTCTGTTAGTGTTTTTAAAAGTGTTTTTATTTTGAGGATAACAATTTTTTTTACATATTTGACTAGCTTGAAATGTTTTTTTTATATTTTAGAAGTCAAAATTTGTGTTTTGAATTTCTCAAAAAAAAATTAAGGGGGGGGGGGGGTGACACCGCGTTTTCCGCCCCGGGTGCCACCCATGCTAGCTACGCCACTGCATCCGCGACAATAAGAAATGAATTTTTAACATAAATACCATTTAAATTATCGTGACTGATTATTTAAAAAACGCTTGGGAATCTTCTGGGCCCAGAACCTATTAAATGAAACACGTTGTTTTATTCAGGAGACAGCGAGAACTGATATTTATTAAGCTTAGAAACATAGACAAAGATGGCATTAGTGGTAGGTACTTTGATAACTAAATAACAGTTTGTGTGTCTCAATGAAAAAAATCTCGAATTTTAGCTGGAGCGCCAGGAAATTCGCATAGCACTATTTTAGACAAAGCAACTAGCTCGCATTATACATAATTTCTACCATGAGCTTCATATACATTTTTTTAACGTTCAGTTATTATTTTGCAGCCGTTCTGTCTGTATTTATTTATTGATTATTTTCTGCACTCCTAGTCTTTTCCATCCTGACCTACGTAACTATATGTATTTATCCTTCTTTAATCTTTGCAAAATCACTTTGAGGAGTCATTTTAATTAATTGAATGCAAATCAGTTTGTGAAACACCCCCTATTTAAAAGATTCTGTTAATATTACATTAAAAGATTCTGGACGAAGAAACCTTTGGTTTTAAGACATTTAGATAATTTTGATTAAATTAGTGGTTTTGTACAAATTTTGTTTTTATTTAGTATATATATCCATTCACTGTCGAAAAATATATAATTTCGCTTATTGTTTGCATTTTTTTCTAAAGTTTAATAAGAAGAAGATTATTGAAAGTTCGGGTAAAGCCGGGTGGCCACTAACTATAATAAATTATAAGGGTAAAGTTCGGTTTATGGGCGAAATTCCTAAAAAATAAAACTAGTTATTTTTATACTAATTTGGGGTCGGGGAATCCGAATCTGAAAGAATTAGGCGGCGGCAAGCAATATTAACTGAATTACACGACTTTAAAATTTTTTATACACATACAGGAAAATAGCCATTTTGGAAGCATTCTGATTCCTAGAAAATCAAACTAGTTATTTTTATACTAACTATGGGCCGGGGAATCCGAATCTGAAAGAATTAGGCGGCGGCAAGCAATATTAACTGAATTACACGACTTTAAAATTTTCTATACACACACACATGAAAATAGTCATTTCGGAAGCATTTTGACACACGAAGTACGAAGATCATAGAAAAACAAGATAACATAGATGTTTTTACCACACAAAATTAAGTGTTGCCATTAAGCAGTAATATCAATAACGTAAAATAACATGTTTATATTTTAAGTACTTATTTTTTATAAATTTTACTCACTTTTGTATCACAAACCATGTTACATAAACCCAGCGTAGCTGCTAAACTACTTGAAAACAGGGATGTTTTTTTGCCGTGACGCGAGCAGGCGGTATAAAGGGGCACAAACCATGTTATACAAACCTAGCGTAGCCGCTAAACTACTTGAAAACAGGGATGTTTTTTTGCCGTGACGCGAGCAGGTGGTATAAAGGGGCACAAACCATGTTAGAATTATCATGTGAGGAAGTATCGTGTCGTTTTACGTTATTGATATAGGGATAAATATTTTTGAGAGCTGGTAACACTGCCGGCACATGTTTTTGTACATTTCTTGTTTTTCTATGATCTTCGTACTTCGTGTGTCAAAATGCTTCCGAAATGACTATTTTCATGTGTGTGTGTATAAAAAATTTTAAAGTCGTGTAATTCAGTTAATATTGCTTGCCGCCGCCTAATTCTTTCAGATTCGGATTCCCCGACCCCAAATTAGTATAAAAATAACTAGTTTTATTTTTTAGGAATTTCGCCCATAAACCGAATTTTTTCCAATTATAAATACCGTGGAAAATTTTAGCAGTTTTCCACAAAAAAATAATAACAGTTGTTTCTTTTCGAGTTCTATTAAACTTTGTCGATTATAAGAAAGAAATAAGCTGTAGTCTTACGCAATAAAATTACAATCGTACAACAATTTTATTTCATATATCATATATTATTTCTGTATATAAATTGAATTACCTCTGAAGAGATTAACCAATAGAACAGCGTTGTGGTCTTGTACTTGAAGTAAGGTAAATTTTATCTTACTTTACGGTGAAAATCATAAAACCTTTTTACCATTAAATTTTAAATTAATTTTAATTTTAATTAACAAGTAAGGTACTAGGTAATGAAGGCTTCTCGGTGGAATGAAGTCAAGCTATTGTATCTTCATACTCGACAAAAGGTCAAGGTAAAATTTCTTGGCAGGGAAAGTGAAATCTATATTATATCAACTTCGGTTATTAATTAATTAATTAAAAAATAATTAATTGTTGGCTAAAGCTTAAAAAATAAAATATAAACTGAGTTGATAATATCAATTCATGTTCAATATTGTCCTTTTAAAGAATTTTTCAAATTAATAAAAAAAAATAATAATCAAAATAATAACACCCCGTAAATCACCCTTTGTAATCATGTTTCCTAATTTTGACTTCTCCTACTTTCCCACTCTACCGCCCTACAACTTTCTACCCTCACCTAGCAATATCTAGAAATTTTTGTACTTTTGATAGTTTTAAGATGGCTTATTCGGAGGTATTGAAAGTAAGTAACAATAATATACATTAAAAATAACTCTTTTTCAATGGAAATCTATTATCTGTACCTATAAAGAAGAGTGTCTGTCTTCTGTCCACAGTTTTATTAATATTTATGAAATTTTGCACACTTGATATTCAAAAAAGGAGGAAGTTCTCTCTATGCATGATCGGTTGAAAAACCACCCCCACCCATGCTGTGTATAGGCGGCGCATGTGTACTGGGTCACGGGAAAATACGGCAAATGTTCATATTTCATTAATGACAATTCTCAGCTTGCATCGCTCTGAATCTCAACCGTTGTTGTTTTTTACCATATGAATTATGACAATCTCTATGGCCGAATTATTAGGACAACATTATGAAAACTCACACGTCTAAAAAGGTTCCACTTAGTTGTGTGGTCACGTTTTTGATGGAGGCGTCTACTTATATCTACAGGAATTCCATAAACTGAAAAAATCCAACTAATATCTATGAGAAGGAAAGTGTTGACGAATATCTACGGCTCAAACTGTTGACAAATATCTATGAGAACCAAAGTGTTGACTAATATCTACAGCACTGGCAGAGGTTGGATTTGCAATTTTGTATAGCATATTGGAATAACGTAATATTGCGTATGCAGTTTAAGAAACTTAATTTATGTAAGTATGTATGTAAAAATCCCTAATATCGGACTATTGGACACATTTAGCTGATTAATCCAACCTACGCTCTGTAGATATTAGTTCAACCTACGCTCTGTAGATATTAGTCAACACTCTGAAGTTCGTAGATATTAGTTCAACATATGAGCTGTAGATATTCGTCCGACATACAGGCTGTTGATATTAGTATCTGGAGTCTTTTTGATTTTGAATGCGTCCTACAGTGTCCCACACTATTTCCGGCCATAGATAAATCCATAGAAAAAATTCAACAGTCTTGGTTTGACGCAGTTTGACGCTTTGTTGACGTTTTCGCAAGGATAGTTGTTTTCAATTTGTTAATAATTGTTAGTAAAACCTCACTTTGGAGCATTTATTTCATTGTTATTTTGGTGTATCCCTGTTCTGATATATTTTATATCTAGTTTAACACTAAAATCATAATGTTGGAGATGTCTCTTGACCCGACTGGGTGTCGAATATGCCTAAAACCTGAAATGATAATGTTACCTTTGTTTCAAAAGATCAGTTCCACTTCTGATATATTGTACAGTGACATGCTCAACTATTGTGCCAATTTGCAGGTAAAATGTTGTCTAAATATTTACTTGATATTATTAAAATTCATAAAGCAATTTTTATAACCTATGTTTGTATTTAGGTTAGGTTCGGGGACAAACTTCCGAACAAAATGTGCTTGAAATGCAAGCGAACATTGGAAATATGCTACAAGTTCAAGAAACTTGCCGAAGAGTGAGTAAAAATTTCATTCTTATTCTTTGTAGACTTAAGTCTTACTGATAACTAAACGTTATAAGTAATGTTGGGGCTACCTTTTTTTGGCCTCTACAATTTACTACATACTAATGGAAGAGAGGGAGTGGTGTAGTTGTTGCTTGTAATTGTTGTGCTATGGCGGGGACTTAGCTTGCAGAGGTTTGAGGATTGCGATGCCTGGGTGTGAACCCGAAGCTTTGGACCACTGTCACAAGGTGGTCAATGCGCCCATTGTTTTTCTGGAAATGCAAGCCGAAATAATGTATATTTTGTATTTCACGGTGGGCCTTTTCATCACAGTATTTGTGTTGTTCGTTGTGTTTTGTTTTTAATTATTATCCCTTTATGTTGAAATAATATTTGCATTATTTATGCATTAAACCGCTTACTCGTTAATACGGAATACTTTTTATCCAAACAGTTAGATTTAGCTTTATTATTACGAAAAGTGAGTATTTATGTCGGGGGAGACCAAGAAACATGCCAAAAATATGCATTTAACATTTTAATTTTGTTAAAATGAATTCACTCGCGCGGTAACGCCGTTGTTTATTCATCGTTTTTATTTTAACATTTCATCAATGCTGCCAATCATAGAAAAAATATTTTTGCTTAAAACAAAGTGAATGCATCATTGACAAGTTTGTACCTTTATTTATAACAGTAGAAAATGGAAAGAAATGTATTAATAAAATAATTACACAAACCCGCTAGACAAACCCTGCTTTGCCAACAAACCATTCAAAACCTGGGATGTTTTTTAAAAGTATGATTAAATGCAAGTTCATTTTAGAGAATTTATTTTATAAGATTGTTACTTCCGACAAATGTCATATTTGATTGTCTATTAGTTAAAAAAGGGGAAAAAATTCGGTTTATGGGCGAAATTCCTAAAAAAATAAAACTAGTTATTTTTATACTAATTTTGGGTCGGGGAATCCGAATCTGAAAGAATTAGGTGGGGGCAAGCAAATATAAACTGAATAACACGACTTAAAAATTTTCAATTCATACCCAGTTTACAGGCCATTTTGACGTTTTTGAATGCTGTAGAAAAAACCAAAGATATTTTATGTTCAACCACACAAAATTAAGTGTTGCCATAAGCAATAATATCCACAACGTAAAACTTTCAGACATGATACTTCCATATGAATCGATGTGAATAGATAACAGCAGAAAAATGTGAATCAATGTGAATAGATAACAGAAGAAAACATCCCAGTTTTCAAGTAGTTTAGCGGCTAGGTTTGTGTAACATGGTTTGTGTAGAAAAGAAAGTGCCCCCTTCGTAGCGCCTACTCGCGTCACGGCAAAAAAACATCCCAGTTTTCAAGTAGTTTAGCGGCTACGCTAGGTTTGTGTAACATGGTTTGTGATAGAAAAGAAAGTGCCCCCTTCGTAGCGCCTACTCGCGTCACGGCAAAAAACATCCCAGTTTTCAAGTAGTTTAGCGGCTACGCTAGGTTTGTGTAACATAGTTTGTGATAGAAAAGAAAGTACCCCCTTCGTAGCGCCTACTCGCGTCACGGCAAAAAAACATCCCAGTTTTCAAGTAGTTTAGCGGCTACGCTAGGTTTGTGTAACATGGTTTGTGATACAAAAGTGAATAAAATTTATAAAAAATAATTACTGAAATTATAAACATGTTTTTTTACGTTATTGATATTATTGCTTAATGGCAACACTTAATTTTATGTGGTAATATGTTATCTTTAGTTTTTTTCTATGATCTTTATTCTAAAAAAAAAATGGCCTGTTGGATTGTGTGTAACTTCAAAATTGTACAGTCGTTTAACTCAGTTAATATTGCCGAGTGTAACCTAATTCTTTCAGATTCGGATTTCCCAGCCCAAAGTTAGTGTAAAGATAATTAAATTTCTTCTTCCGCCCATAAAAAGATGTGTCATTAATTTATTGAAGATTGTTTGTGTATCGAAAATTTTTAAGTCGTGTTATTCAGTTTATATTTGCTTGCCCCCACCTAATTCTTTCAGATTCGGATTCCCCGACCCAAAATTAGTATAAAAATAACTAGTTTTATTTTTTAGGAATATTGTTCGCCCATAAACCGAACTTTACCCAAAAAAGGAACATTCCGTATTATCCGTACATCAAACTTCGACAACACGAACGTTCCGTATTATCCGTCAGGTGGACTAACTGCATATTTACCATATTTGATTTTAGTTCAAACAATACGCTGATGAGAGACCTGTCTACGAGACATGTCAATTTGAAGGTGGAGTTTGATGATATGGATGACTTGAAGCAGAAAATCGACAGTAAGGTGCTTACTGAAAAAATCCCCAAGACCGAAACCATTACCATCCTCAACTCTGACGGAGAAGTTTCCATTTGTAACACGAGCATCCGGAAAATCAAGCAAAGCACTTCACCCGTTCCTGAAATGGAGGTAATCTTATTTTTTATGTAACGATTGCTCTGAGAATACTTTGCAGAAAAACAGCAGTTTATGTCTAAAATGTCTTCTTATTTGACTAGTGTTCGTGAATGTAATGCATTTAATCAAAATAATGGATTGAGGGTGGCCCCAGAGTGAAAAAAACAGGATAACCTGAAAAATCTGCTAATAAATGGAAAATATTTGTTATTATTTAACCGCTGCACTTTTAATATGTGAATAATGGAAATTACCACTTCGTTTCAACTTAATCCCTCAGGCTAATTTGTTCGCTTTTCGGAACAACTCACGTAGGTCTCAAAGAAATAGTTGTGACTCCCTTACAATCATGGTTAGAAATATGATCTAAATGGTGTTACAAAGAGAAAACACTACTCCTCATATTCAAATCTAAAAGATAACTACAACATAATTTAAATGTACACCTTTATGAATCCAAAGTTTCCAACTGTAATTTGAAAAAAGAATTATCAAACTTTGGGAAATTTTTATTAATTATTTTTACATAAAATGATAAAAAAGTGAGTTCACAATAACGTTTATAATATACTAGCAGACACGGCCACATGTTGCTGTGGCTAACGAAATACAACGCCATTACCCAACCTTTATAAAATCCACACCACCCGCTTGCCAGTTGCCCGCTGCCTGAATTGAATATTTGAATTTCTCGACTTTTCTCTACTATAATAAGCATGTTTTTATACATATAAACCTTCCTCTTGAATCACTCTATCTATTGGTGAAAACCGCATGAGTATCCGTTGCGTAGTTTAAAAGATCTATGCGCACATACATTTTGACCGACTTCATCAAATAAAATAATTCAAATCAAATACCTACTTACTCTAGGACATCTATTTTCAAATTTCTTCCGTAGAATGAATTTCAGAAGTGACTATAGTACGGCCCGCCAGCCTTTTAAATCGCACAAAAATATGTTTTCTTTGAATTTCTCGGCTTTTCTCTAATATAATTTACATGTATTATACATAGAAACATTCCTCTTCAATCACTCTATCTATTCGTGAAAACCGTATGAAAATCCGTTGCGTAGTTTAAAAGATTAACGCGCACATAGGTACATTTTGAGCGACTTCATTTTATACTATGTAATGATTTGCCTAGTAAAATATTAGTATGTTTTTATTATTTTTTCGTTATAGCGATATACACGGTTCAATTCTGCAATTCAATTTGGTTGAAGCAACCAAATTGAATCATGTAATTAATTATAATGATCCAATGCGATTGAATTGAATGAAACGTTCGACATTCAATGCGATTGAATGAGAATTGAATATGTAAACACAAGCATTGAATGATTCAATCGATCTTTATTCGTGCGCACCGCAGCGACGTGAATATTTGCATTGTCAATGTAGTCAAAATGGTTTATAAATAGAAAGAGGAGCATACATCTCTGTTTTTCGAACATTTTAAGAAGTACCCTAGCCTGTGGATTAAATGCGGAGGGTTTAATTTAATTAATTTGTTATTTCAATGATCACAAATTAACGTAATTCCTAAGGGACGACCTGATTCGAAGACATCCTCAGCAATGTGAATCGAATAGTTCACTTCTTCAGGATACGTGTAAACAGCACACCCGTTCAATTCTACGCCGTTCAACCAAATTGAAGCAATTTGATTGAACCGTGTAACATCGCTATTATCAATAATATTAATTAGAAAAAAACGTGAGGTGAGTCATTTTTATGTTTGCATTCAAAATTTTTATATTTCATGATGTGTTTATTTTGAATTATAAAATTTGAAAGCGTATTTCATAACCTTTCAAAAACAGTTTTTAGTTTTCGTACGCATTCAGAAATATTACATTTATTTCGATTTTATTGTTAAGGCGATCCACTAGTTCACTACTGTGCCGTGGACAGTAGTTCTTCGGTGGACGCCATAGGGGTCACTTTGAATAACCGAATTCGTCGACTAGCGGCCGTATTGTAAAATATCACCGCGAAAATGCATATTTTATTTTATTTTGGGAAGATTGGGTGTAAATATCAACTTTTTTTGCGATTATTATAAAATAAACTGAATTTGCCACATTACACAATAAAACCATATCCGAAAAGGGGTTTATAAATAGGAGAGTTTGGACTTGAAAGTGTGTTTTTTAGACCTCATACTTTATTTTTTTATAGGCTTATTAAAAAACTTATAAAAAAAATGACCGATATTTTTAAGGGCCAAGGTATGTTCTACACGCAGTATTTAATTGAAGCATCTACAATACTTCTAAGCGATCAAATTTTCAAAACAAAAACATATGATTTTGCATTATTTACTATGACTTCATCTTAAGTGGAAAAATTTTGACCTTCCGACAAAATAGGCCTGAGGCCTGAGGGGTTAATTACTACAAGAAACAACTATTTACATAGGTATGATTTTAGGTTTTCACGGCCAAAAATTTTATGGTTATTTCCTTTTGGGGTATTATGCCGTGTTGCGCTACCTCCTCCTTTAGCCAACGTTTCGGACAGCGTTACAGTGTCCATCATCAGGGCAGACACATCTGCCCGAACGTTGGCTAAAGGAGGAGGTAGCGCAACACGGCATAATACCCCAAAAGGAAATAACCATAAAACTATTTACATATGTTGAGAAAGATGGTAAAATAGGTTTTAAGTTTGGTTTATGTAAATAATTTGTGTGTATTTAGATTGAAACAAAACCTTTCAGTAACGTCACTCCGTAAAAAAAATAAGTTTTACAACAAAATTTTGGATGAAAAGAAATTTTAATGCATCTTTTACTAAATCTTCTGACATATAAAGTTGTTTTTGTAGTAATTAAGTCGAAACAAAGTGTAATTTCCTTTCTATGCCAAGTATGACGGTTAGGTAAAAATTTACCAATTTCTAGTTTTATACTTTTTTTTTTCCAGAAATCACTGCAAATATCACATGAAAGTCAAGGGCCTAATATCAAACAATTAACTTTAAGAAACGTACATGTCATTCGAGGTCTTAAAGTCAAAAAATCATTGTCTACAAAATACATTATTATTATTTTTATGTTTTTTGTGGATAACATTGTTTGATTTTCGTTATTTGTTTTTAGGGTGTTATGCCGTGTTGCGCTACCTCCTTTAGCCAACGTTTCGGACAGCGTTGCAGTGTGAAACGTTGGACAGCGTTTCGGACAGCGTTGCAGTGCAGTGTCCATCATCAGGGCAGATCCGGCAGATTCGGTAGATGTGACACATTTACCGGATCTGCCCTGATGATGAACACTGCAACGCTGTCCGAAACGTTGGCTAAAGAAGGAGGTAGCGCAACACGGCATAACATCCCAAAAACAAATACTTAACGAAAATACTTTTGGCCATGAAAATCTTAAAACGTATCTAACATTATTTGACTTTAACCCCTAGGGGCCTGGAGCCCTGCAATTGCAATGTCGACCTTAAATATTCATTTTACCTTCGAATGTAGCCTCTACTAGGTTTGTTAAAGACAATAACAAATGTCACTTTATCAAGATTTAACTAAAAAATCTTCTTATTGAAGTTTCTTGCCGGCCCCTACGGGTTAAGCTATCGAATTACTGGTATTTTCTTGTAGATAATGTTATTTGACTAAGTCCTAGAATTTTTTTTGTGGATAACATTGTTTGACATTACGCCCTCGAAGTGTCAAAACTCCTTTGGAATATTGTTTTATTCCGTGGCCACCAAGAGATTGGCATACAAAATAAATACTTTTTGTAAGCAATGTGAATAATAATATTATATTACTTATAATGATAATAAAATGGTGTATTCTTTGGTGGTTTCCTCAGGAAGAGTACCTGGATTTCCTTTTATCCGATGGTGATAATGATAATGATGCAGATTACGTACCTGCTATAAAAAAATCATCCAAGAAAGCAGTTAAATCACCAAAAAAGAAGAGCAAAGAAAATATCTATAAAACAGTACAAATAAAGATATTGAACCCAGATAAAATTTCATATGAAAGGAAATTCCCAAAAACAAATCCGGTTCCTATCAGGGACCGGAATAATTCCTATGCGCATTGTGAGTATACAAAATCAAATTAACACCTTTTGACCACCAAAATACGGGCATGTGCCTAGCATGGTGGTCGAAAAATCCACAAATTATGTAACCATTAAAGCAATATATTAAGAAAAATTAAAATAAAAACACACACTTTGTGCGGGAAGAGTAGTTCTACCTTTTACGCCGGTCCTACTTGAAAGCTGTATATCGTCGCAAGAAAGCAATATAAAGCAAATGTAACCGCCATTACCTACGAAAATACTTTAAGAACACCATTTTGCAGGGTGTTTTTTTCTGCGTCGATCTATCTGGGTCCTGTTGACTCTACAATGATAAATAAGAACTGTACGATGCTGGAAAAACTAGCCGTTTTGTCAACCATACGTTAACTGATGTACCCACCTGAAAATCCTCAAAAGTATTTTCCTAGATAGTGGCGGTTACTGCAGTATTGCTTTCTTGCGACGATATGTATACATATAACATATAAGTAATACAAATATATATGTACAGTAGAATCCGGATATAACGATCCTCAAGGGGCCGGTAATACTTTGTCGTACTAACCGGACGATGCACAAAACGATCGGATGATTTAAGCAAATGTCCGTAACCATGTTGGTCAAATCGTTCTAACCGGACGAATTTTCATTAAAGTAGGTCAAAGTAGGTCGCTTTAAGCACTTGATTGCTTAAAATGGAGTCGTACTAAAAGGATAAGTTTTCCTAGTACCTAACTATGAAACCTACACAATAGCGCCTCCCACACGCACACTTCGGAGCGACCGAGTCGAGCGCCACTTCAGGCCGCCGTGCAGAAAAGTCTCACAATGAACTGCGCTGTAAACCTATCGGTCTTTACTTTTCTGCGAGGCGGCCTGAAGTGGCGCGGGACTCGGTGCTCCGAAGTGTGGTGTGGGAGGCGCTATTGTCCTTACATTGTCGTCGCTAAAAACAGTAAACCGTTATAATCGAAGTCTTTATATCCGTATTCTATGTATATATTTGGTCAGTGGCTAAGTTGGCATCGCATTTGGGTCCCACCCAGGCTTCCTGTGTTCGATTCCTCAGCTGGCTAAGTCCTCCATCATGACTCAAGTGCAACATTATTGTGGTGGTAGTAGGAGATTTTCAAATATTGTTGGGTTATTCATAACCCGCGAATGTTTGTCTTTCTTTATTATGACGTTCTCCAAATAACTTACTTTTTATTATTATTCCTTATTTATTTATGTACACAACAATGAAATACAGAAAAAAAGTTCAGATGATTGATCATTTTTTTGGTCAGTTATCTATCGATTCTGCTACCAGGAAGGCAGTAATTCTATTCTCCCTTTCTTAATTCCTTGATTCCTTGTTAATATAATCACAGATGCGGCTGAAGAGATTAAAAACAAGTACCCAGCTGCCAGATTGAGAATGTTGACGGAACCCAGAGAATCTGCAATTCAGAAGAAAAGTGTTCCTAGGCGCATTATCAAGGTTAAACGAGGCAGTGGTAACTGGGACATGGACGATACCAAATGCTCCAGGGTCAATGGGGAAAAAAGGAAGGAGAAGGAAAAACATGTCTGTCCCATTTGCGGCATTCTTACATTTACTCTGCCCAAACATCTGATGACCCACGAAGGTAAATTTAATGTATTTATTTGAGTTTGATCTTGTCTTTCTCCTGGAAGATGTTTCTGGGTGGAAGAAACTTTCAGTTCAGTTGATAAATAAGTAAACTTTTCAGCCTCTGCTAAAAAGGTTAGGCGTCACTGTCATAAACTTCTCTCATGATGGGATGTAAATACTATACATAACTTCATGAACATTTTTACTGGTTTTTAAAACAAAATTGTGATATGTTAATAATACAAAAGAAGTTGTAAAAGGGATCAAATTTGCAAAGCATATGACAAGTTTACATATTGTCTGATATTCGCCAAGCTCGTTGCTCTACCTCCATTTGTTTGTTATTTTATTAGTTACTTCAAGAAATGGTGTTTTTTCAGACTCGACGATCTATTTATGTATTTAGAAATTGTGTTGACAACATTATTTGTACGGTATATCAGTGAATCATCCTCATTAAAACAGCTAACATTTAAATGAAGATAATCGGGAACTAAAATACCATTTGGTAATTGATCATTCTAGCAGAGAACTCATTGCCATGATCGTCATAGCCGATGTTGACTGTAATATAATAATATAATATTTAGTAATATTATCTCTATATCGATCTCACTAGGTGGTGTTTTGGAAAATAATATTATGAAGTGAATACATATTTTTATTTTTATTTCAGAGGTTAAACCGTTCTCTTGTGAGGAATGTAAAAAAACATTTTCCTCCAAAATTTATTTCGAAATGCACATGAAAAAACATTCCGGAAACAAGGACCAAATTTGTGAAATATGTGGAGCGGCGTTCTACTTCGTCAGATCGGTCATAAGGTATGACACTTTTGCTTTAAATTAAATTAGGGGGCATACATTAATTACGTGAGCAGTCTTTCTTCCAATCTAGACCCCTCCCCCCTTGGTGAGATAAATTTGGGCCACTTTGTATATTCTTTTCAAGTAACGTGAGATTTTGCTGGACCCCACCCTTGCCTGCTCACGTAATTAATGTTTGCCCCCTTTATTTTACTTCTTCATTCATTGCTTTTAAATTATAATAAATATTAAGTTATGGTAGTGTTATGGATCTACATATTTAACCTCTCAGGTCTCGGCAATTTTTGTCAGAAGGTTGAAATATTTCCTTTTTGCAATGAAATCCAAATAAATGGAATATTTAGGAATGTATCTGAAAACTAAAAACTGTTTTGAAAAGGTGAAGAAATATGCTTTCAAATTTTATAATTCGAAATAAACATATAATTTTTGAAATATAAAAATTTTGTATGCAAACGTGAAAAAGTTTTAAAAATGGCTCACCTTACGTTTTTTTCTAACTAAAATTAATTGTATAGAAAAAAAATAAAAACATCTACATATTTTTAGGCAAACGTATTATAAACGTCATCGTTAACTCACTTTTTTGTAGTTTCATGTAAAAATAATTAATAAGAAATCCCCAAAGTTTCATAACTTTTTTCAAATTACGGCGGGAAACTTTCGATTCATAAAGGTTTAAAATAAAATAAAATTTAATTATTATGTGGTTTATTTTTAGATTTGAATATAAAGCGTGGTTTTCTCTTCCTAACACCGTTTAGATCATATTTCTAACCATTATAGTAAGGGAGGCACAACAATATCTGTGAGACCTGTATGATTTGTTCAAAAAACCGAACAAATAGACCTGACTTGTTGACTTTGACTTGGATGGTGGCCGGTTTAATCCCAATTTTCTTCTTCTTGGTGTTTTGTTCCTAGGGGATATTAGGCAACACCATTAATACTTGAACCCTTCACTCCAGCCTGTATTAGAGACATTGTATTGTAGCCAACCTCTGTAATGCAATAATGTAATTATATTCCTGAACTTCTATTTGTTTCCAGACACATGCTAATTCATAAAGGAGAGCGACCCTTCCCCTGCACATTGTGTCCCAAGAAGTTTATTGCAGTGAGTATATTATCTTTATACCTTACTCATCTTACTTATTAGATTCTTACATCCCGTTTCAGCATTGGTATAGTTAAACCGGCCTTAGTCTACTTGACTAAGACACCAGCCCACTTGTGAAAAAAAAAATTTGTCATTTTTTTTATTTCATTTTCTGAAAGATGCATTTGTTAAGAATGCTCTCAACGGTTCCATGCCAATTCAGAATGAAACCAACTCAGAAACACCTCAGAAAGGCCATTAAAAGCTATGAAAAAAATATTTTAAAATAGCCGGTAACCCTAACCTAACTTAACCTATTTAAACACATTTTTGTATTTTTTTTATCATCATTCTTAATGACCTTTCTGAGATGCTTCTGAGTTGGTTTCATTCTGAGTTGTCTGGTCACCGCTCTCAACAAATATTTTGAAGAAATTCGTAAAATTGACGGAGATTCAGCATTTTATGTGATACTGTTTGAAACAGTTTGTGTGTTGAATTATCCTTCAGCAAAACTTTGAATGCGTTTTTCTCAAAATTTCTTTTTTCAACCTGGTTGACAACATCTATGGATTTTTTTTATAAAGGGCCCCCTTCAATTTTTTTCTTTTTTATGAAAGATGAAAATTTTCCATAAAAACTGGAAATAAAATTCGCTGGTCCGCCAAATTCATATATTTTTATTTATTTTTCTGATGAACAACTGTATGGCTTAATCGCTGTCAACCACCGAGCAGTGATTTCATCAGGGTGTCTTGTTAAAAGCGGTGAATGCCGCAAACCATACTTTAGATTAGTGTACAAAAATTTGTACGCAGTCTTCTATGTGTAGAGTTTTAATAAAAACAATTCCATTCATCGTTTGTTTGAAAATTATTACAAAATATACACCCTTTTACCGCCCACGCATAGTGGGCTGCCCCCTTAATTGTACCTGCGCCATAATAATTACTAAACTTTTTCAATGCTCTGAACAAATGCACAGCATAATATTTACACCACATTTATAAGTAAAGGGGCAAGGGTTTATTGCCTTTAAAAAAATCTTAAGTACATATTCCTGCTTGGTTTTGTTGGCATTTATTTTTTGAGAGGAATTTCACTAAAAAGGCATTTATTTTTTTGAGTGTGCCTCAAATTAACTAATGCTTCAAAAAGTGTTTATTATACAGGGTGTCCAGGGGTAAAGTGCATTAACTCGTTGAATGCCGCGAGTAAATGGGGTTGGTTGTAACCAATTAGCGTTCGCAAAAAGCGGCAGCCATGACACCCAATGTCCGGCGATTCTGACAGCGTCTTTGAGAAATTTCGTACATAGAAAGGTCAAAGTTGAAGACCAAAGAATTTTTCCTGCGCATGCGCAAGAACTGCGCACGTTCCCGCGCTCCGGTAAATCATTAATATAAATTATATGGAGTGACCAATCTAATTGCGGTTTTCTCTATGGTAAAGAGCGATAATAGAGCAAGCGATTCTGACCGTGTTCTTCATACACTTTCTTTATTCATAAGGGTCAAAATCGCGTGTCAAAATCAGGACACGCCGGCGCACGAGCGGCAAATGAGTGGTTAACTTTGGGACGTGATTCTACGTGATAGTAGGAGTAAAAGAGATTGACAATTTTTTCCGAAATTCCAACATTTTTTTTCCCATACAAAAAGACGTACCTACTAAAAATCCTTAGTATGAGGTACGAACTTACTTGCTGAAGCCTGCCGGGCATGATTGTGGCAACATAGCATGGTTGTGTTTGGCCCATATCGTAACAGCGGAAAATAATAAAACTGGCTGCACACGCCGGTCTAATTTTATCTTTTTATCACAAAACTACTAAAAGTTGGAATTTCGAAAAAGTTATTTATTTTTTTTACCTATAATATCATGTAGAATCACCTCCCGAATTTAATGCACTTTACCCCCGGACACCCTGTATATTATCGTCAGCCATTCGAGAGCTTAATGTCAAACAATGTTATGTACAAAAAAGATACAAATAATTCTAGTACTTAATGTCAAGCAAAAAAAATACCATCAATTTGAGGGCTTAATAATAATTATTGAAGTGAAAACTTCTTTAGCACCATTGTGATTTGAAACTCGATAAATTGAAAAATAGCGACACTAAAAAGAGGCAAACACATACATCTCACTAGTATAATCAGTCTCCTCTTTGTGCGGTGCTTCGTAGCCTCCCCACTCTTGTCTGTCTACTTTAGTTTTCTGAAGGTTTCACTTCTATCTCCTGTAATTGATTTTTTTTATTTTGTGTAGGTTGTTTATTTTTGTATATAGATAACGCTGTTTGACATTAACCCGTTGTTTGCTGGGGTAGTTGGGGTTGGTTGTCCACCAATTAGCGTTCGCAAAAAGCGGCATCCATGACACCCAATGACATTTCGTGTCCAGCGATTCTGACACTGACCTTGAGAAATTTTGTACATAGAAAGGTCAAAATCATAGATAAAGGAATTTTTCCCGCGCATGCGCAAGAACTGCGCACATTCCCGCGCTCCGGTAAATTATTAATATAAATTATTTGGAGTGACCAGGCGCATTGCGGTTTTCTCTATGGTAAAGGGCGATAATAGAGCAAGCGATTCTGACCGTGTTCTTCATACACTTTCTTTATACATAAGGGTCAAAATCGCGTGTAAAATCTCAAACACACCGGTGCACGAACGGCATTCTACGACTTAAACCCTTGAATTTATATTCATATTATTTTGTTTTTTCTTTATGTCTCATGGTTGCTCTTCATATAATACGTTTTCAGAACTGTGACTTGACACGCCACATGAAGATCCACGCGGGCTACAAGCCCTTCAAATGCGAAACCTGCACAATGACCTTCAACGCGAAGCACCAGCTCACCAATCACAACCGCATGCACACTGGAGAGAAGCCATACTCCTGCGAGGTAAAAAATCCTCGCAATATTAACTTCTTCCAAAATTTCAGATATTATTTTTTTTATTGTTTTTTCATATTCCACCTTCAGACAAGGCTAAACCCAATGGTGAAAGTCATTAAGGGCCAGCACTCAAAATTGCCCTAAACATCACTTTCATGTAGTCTGTATTACTATAAACTAGCTTTTTGCCCGTTGCTGGCAAATAATTGGTAAAAGTACTAAGCGATTTAATGTTTGAATGTGGATGAAGCAAGGAGTGTGTTAAATTAAACATTTGAAGAAAAAAAAATGTTTTAATGTATATAATAAGCAAGGTGTATGCGCCTACACAAAAGGCACAGTTAGTTCCACTCAATTTTTTGAACCTGTTACTGGACCACTTTGGTCGCCCGGGTCAATGCGTTCAGTAAGGGTCTTTCCTCGCACAAAGGGGCCAAGGAGCTCACTTCTCAATTTTTCACAGTGCCATTCGGGTTGTGCAGGTTGACATGTGTAATTTGATTCTCGTAACACCTAATTTCCTGTATCAAAGAAGACTCTTACCGCTGAGCCACCTATGTCGCCAACACAACGTCCCACAGGGATCGGTTCTTTCTCCGACTTGTTTTTTTTGTTTTTGTTTTTTTTTTGCACATCAATGTCCTTTTATCATGTGCACCTATTCATTGTTATGCGGATGACAATACAGTCCATGATAGCTTTTTGTTTGACAAGCCCCCAAAGGGCTCACAAACTCCAACGGCTCGGAGGGCTTTGAAGCAAAGAATGGACGGTCACCTCCAGAGCGTTTTCTCTTGGGGTAAAAATAATCTCGTTGAATTCAATGTTTCAAGGACCCAATCATGTCTGATTACACCTAAAAGAGATCGAAATGAAAACGTAGTCTCCTTCAACAGAAGCAATCTTCTGAAGAGGTCCTCCACTGATATGCTTGGCGTAACTCTAAGTGACCAGCTCAGATATGGGGGCTCCATCGAAGCCAGAGTAAAGTTAGCCTCCCAAAAACTGGGCGTACTGTACAGGGCCCGCAGATACTTTAATAGTACACAACTGCGAACCCTGTATAAATCACAAGTGCGCCTTACGGTTGAATTTGGCAGCCACCTCTGGTCTGGAGATCCAAAATACCTGAAAAATACCATCGACTCTGCAAAAACGGGCGGTCCGTTTGATAAATTCTCCCATCTTAACAGACGGATTGCAATCTTTAGAGCACAGGTGTCGGGTGGGAATGCTATCCTTGTTCTACCAGTATTACAATCGAAGATGTACCGAGGAACTAGCGTCATTGATCCCTTCGGCACCGGTGCATAGTCTGGAAACAAGCCAAATGCGTGCCCAACATATGTACACAGTTGACATTTGTCACATGAGAACGAGTTGCTTCTTCGACTCGTTCTTGTGTTTAACAGTTCGGCAGTGGATCGATTTGCCAGTCTCTATGGTTCCTCCTTCCTACAACATGGGTATCTTCAAGACCAATGTTCATTCCTTCCTCTCCTCAAAAAGACCTTCCATACAACATCTCAGATGACGTAGGCCCTGAGGGAAATTATTTTCCTCAGGGTGTCCTGTGTGGAGTTAATGTAAAAAAAAACAAAGTCGGAGCCGCTCAAATCAGTATACCTGCTACTAAACCCTTCGGACACCCGGCTCAAGGCGTTCAATATGGACCTTTTCTCGTTACTATTAATGAATGTTTTATCTGTAAGTTCTACCATATATGGTAGTCAGGAAAACGTATAAGATTTCCGATGACAAAAATTCTCAAACAGTAATCTTTTAAATTCTATGAATTTTGTACATACCAAAATGTTTGTAAAGGTGCAGTTTGAAAACCAGTTAATACTTTTTCGAATATTTTACCTAAAATTGCAGCACTTATTTCGAATACTTAAAAGCTTACAGCCATTTTTTCACTGGAAATCTTATACATTTTCATCACTATCCGTATGTAATTTACACATATCATCGCAAAAAAGCAATACTGCTGTAATCGCCACTACCTACGAAAATTCTTTATAAACACCATTTTGCAGGGCTCTTTTTTTCTGCGCCGATCTATCTGAGTCCTGTGACTGACTCTATGACGATAAATAAGAACTGTACGACGTTTGAAAAACTAGCCGTTTTGTCAACAATACGTTTTTTAACTGATGTACACACCTTAAAATCCTCAAAACTATTTTCATAGGTAGTGGCTTTTACAGCAGTGTTGCTTTCCTGCGACGATATGTATGTACTGAAATCATTGATAGTATTTCTTGCATTTACAGACCAAAAAGTGTGTATTTTTGGGTGCTGACTGTTATAGGGACTGCTATTGTCAAAGGAAATGTGTGAAACATGGGAGATAGCGCAATGGACCTCTGTGCTTAGGAGAGCTTTATGAATTCTAAAATCAAAATAACAATCATAATGTTTCTAGGTTTTGACAGTTATGGCAATAAATACACATTGCTATCTTATGGTGGGTTTCTTCATTTACCGAGAATGCTAAATGCAATGCTAATTGTAAAAGTAAACGATCAAATGCATAGAAAATTTTAAATTTCGATCGTTTATTTTTACAATTAGCATTGCATTTAGCATTCTCGGTAAATGAAGAAACCCACCCTGAGTGTATTAAATGTATCACTTCAAGGGTTATTATAGTTTTGCAGTGCCATAGGTATTTCGATTAATTCTCGATATTAACTTCAATTTAGATGATAGTATGTTTTTATAATTTTTTTCCTTCTTGAATACTCTGTTTTTCTTTTATTGTTTGCGATGGTAGAGGGGTTTTTCTAAATTATCGCAAATTTTCTAATTGTGGTTCTTCCTCAAATATTTTTTTCTAGGTGTGCAACGTGTCTTTTGCCTACAAAGTAAACCTCAACAATCACGTATTTAAAGTGCATGGAATCAACATCCGTTACAAGCCCGTGTACACTATGACCTCCGAGATATTGAGCATGGAATACGCAGCGTCCGGCATCCAATGCAAGAGTTTGCCTGTTTTGGAATATGGAGAAGACTCCTCCCTTTGATTTATGTAAACCATGTTTTATTTTATTGTAATAACGCAATGTAAATATATAATTTGTAATAATTATTTTTTTTTTTTTCTATTAATTAATGTAATAAGCTGGTAAGAATATTTCGCAATTATTGAAAAAATTCAAATGTGGCAATAGAAGGAAGAATTTCCGTGTTACTGAGTTTTTGGTTCTTGGAAAATCACCCAATGTTTCCCAGAAAACCTGTTGCTTTGTCTAATCTCTTGCTACTAGATTTAGTGCTGTGTTTCTCACTCATTACAAAGTTCAACCAAGTCAAATTGTTATGTACAATGATATTCCTTATATTTTACAGCTAAATGAAACAACACAAAACTTTAATAATATGTATATTTATATCATTATGAAAGTTAGTATGAATGTAAATAAATATTTATGTATAAGTTGTAAATCTTTTTACTTTTATTATTCAATCTTATACAACATTCAATGCACATACCTGGGTAAAGTAACTTATACTTGCAATTTCAATGACGTCGTTAACTTCAAAGCATAAAACGTACAATCTTTTTTATGCAGTATTGATGTTTCGTAGACAGAGGTATTGAACGATCAGGTATCAAAAATATACAATGTGGTGCAAGTCCCTTTTTTACAAATCCAAAATTTCCTAAAGCAGCAGAGTACTTTGTAAATGAAAAGAATAAAACAATTATTCCGCATTCTTGAGGATCATAGTAATTCATGGTTTATCAATGTGTACTCTGCTTCTGTCGACCACAAATAATATCTAAGTGGTGACGACATAAGAAGTTATTTGAAAACATGAAATTATATTCTTATAGGCTGATGACTTTTGCGTCACCTTTTAGATTAAAAATGATCAATTGCAAAGACATGAAGCATTATTGTGTGACGAAACTTACTGTTATTAAGCTGGGAGTGTAATACCTCCAATGTAAAAGAATAGAAGTTTTACAGGAGAGTGAAAAAACCATAGGCATCCAAATTGATAGATCAGCCCATCAGGGAAACAGTACAATCGAAGTTGCACACAGCGAGGAGGCGGCATTACCATCTCCCCGCTGTGTTATTTGTCAATAAATGAATCTGACAGAATAAAAACGGCCTCCGTGACTAGGGTAAGGCTTTTGACTCGCAATTCGAAGGTCGCGGGATCGAATCCCGGCATGTGCAAATAAATTTTATTTGATTAATTTGTGTTTTTTTTTACAATTAATTCATTAAAAATAATATATAGTATATTTGCGGCACGTTCCAGAGTGGAAGATACTCTCAGTATCGCCCTGGTGTAAGACCACCATTTAGAATTGAAACGTTGCTTGAAATAGCTTTAGCCGTATTTGGTGATACCGGGTACTTCCTCTCCCCCATTTCTTTTCCCTCCCCACTACCTTTAGCCTTACAACTAGGGATGCCATAGTCTCACTGATTCCAGAAGGGAGCAGTTGGAACTCTTTTGAGGTATTCACATAAAAAAAATAACATAAGGCATCTCGTATTGTAATATCACTATTTAGTCAGTGAAAATAAAATTTGCTAACGATTTTCTAGTCCTTTTGGCATACAAATTACTGGCTGCATAAAGAACTCATCTCGCAAATCTCCAAATTCCAAATTCCAAAAATTTGGGCTAGATTCCAAAATTGAATATTTTGTTACATGTTATAATTTACCCAACTCACTCATTTGTAGTATCGCAACATGGCGGTTCAGTTAAACGAACATTCAGATCCTTACCAGAAAAGTAGCACAATGGACTGCGCTGCAAACGGATGCCTTGCTTTAGCGTGCTTTACTTTTCTCCGTAGAGTTTGGTTATTTGGCAGTCAACTTACGACTAATGTCATAGTTTATTCAAAGCATTCTCGAACCCTCCTGGTGCCAAAAATATGGCCACTTGTTCTGCCTCCAGCTCGTCAGAATGATACCAAAATTTCATGTTAGGGTTAGTCTTATCAATTTGGATGTCTATGTTGTAAACCAAGTGAACACACATTCAGCATTATATAAACGACTTAAATCACTCTTATCCACTGGAGCGATTTTAGTAAAAAAATGGACAACTTTTTGCGGTTACAACAACTGCGGTTGATAGTGGTCCAAAATTGGACCACGTTTTCCTACCATTTGTAAAACATTTATTGTAATTATTTAAAACATTTCCACGGCCAGCCATTTATTTTAAAATGAAGCTATTGAAATGCTTTATCTATTATGACCATGGATGTCACAAATCCGAACTTCGTAGACTATTTTAGAATGATGTTAAAAAAAATTTTTTTTCACATCGAATTTTTGATCAGTTGTTTACGGTTTAAATTAAGTCTTTTTTCAATAGATATGCACCTTCCATTATCAAGTTTACCACAGACAACATACAGAAATCTAAAATATTCTATGTTGACTCGAATAAGTACCTCTCACTGAGTTTCAAAGTAACAAACAAGCAGGATTCGTGCGAACTTTACAATTTTTATATATTTTTTTTATAAATCGTAGAAATATAAGATAAATGGTAAAATACAGGTTAATTCATTGGCTATATAGGACTATAATTGGTTTTTATGTTTCCGTGTTAAAATTCGAAGATATGATTTTTTTAATGCTGTCGAAAAATTTTAAAAATGATCTGAAAAATCGAGAGCAATCGAGGCAAATTTATTTATTTCGCGTGGTCGTTCCAGTGATTATTTGTTTTACATAAAATTCATACTGCCGTATTAATGTTTGTTAAATCATAATAATTTATTCAGGGCACTTATTAAATAAAATACTTTAAACAACAGGTTTTTAATGAATATGTGTTACAGTATTAATTATTGTTATTATTGACTGGGTTGTTGCTTGGATGATACATATTGTTTTTTATCAACGTAGAAGTTTTAAAAATAAGTTTTTAAATGGATCAAGTTAGATATTCCTTACAGATAAGTTTTAAATATTCCAAATAATTTAAATAATATGAAATGCGTTATGATTGATGTTTTATTATTTATTAAGAGTTTGAATATCTGTATTATATAAATTTTGCAATTTAGTGTAAACTGATGAATTCTTAGGGAGTAACATTATTTAAAAAATAGTTATTATTTTATTTTAATTTGTGTGGAAAATTGGTTCTTTTGCAATTTTATAGCCAGTGGTGATCTCAGTAGGTTCTCACTGGTTTGAGCGAATCACTTGATAAAATTGAAAAAATGTTCAGTTGATGAATTATATAATAAATGTACATAATTTAGGATTTTAAAAAATAAATAAATCTTACATAAAATGATGCATTTTTAAATTTTGGTTAATCATTGTTATGGTGATAATAAAGTATCCTCATAATCTCTTTCCAGACAAACGCAGCACGGTTAAAGCAGGTTCAGACGTTTCAATTTTAGTTGATCAACTCTCTGTTAATTACACTTGAAAGCATATTGACTAGTGTGAACCCTCTTCCAACAAAGTTGATCAACTAAAACTGAAACGTCAGAACACGGCATTGAGAGCATTTATTTTTATGGTAGGTAGGTACTGATGATTTTTCAATGAAACAAGAAAATATCTTTTAAGTTTTTTACAATCCTCATTCTTCGATTTCATTATTGTTAGGACGAAGCATCATTTTTCATCTTTTAAATTTCAGTTCACGCTATTACAAAATCATATTTGTTTGATAATATATAAAAAATAATAATTTACTATAAAATAAATACCAGTAGTAGAACGAAATATGAAGGC
The DNA here is from genome assembly GCA_917880885.1 of Limnephilus marmoratus. NCBI lineage: Eukaryota > Metazoa > Arthropoda > Insecta > Trichoptera > Limnephilidae > Limnephilus > Limnephilus marmoratus. The sequence continues at coordinate 44,085,529 of OU862908.1, forward strand.
AAATATAGGCAGGCAGGGGTGTTAAACTTGGTTAAACCAATGGGTTGATTTTGCACTATTTTTGCTGTTGGCAGCATCAGACAGAACTACTGTCAAATCGCATACGTTTTCTAAGGAGACAATTTAAATATTGTCATAATATCTTAATAATGCCGACAACTTGTATTCCAATGTGTAATAATAGGGGTAGACATTTGATTCCAAAAGATAAAGATTGGAAAGCGAAATAATTGATTCATTTCATCAAACTTTTTTTTTCTTTTTTTTTTTAAAAAGAAAGACAAAAATTCCCGGGTTACGAATAACTGTAATTGAAAATATATTTGAAAATCTCCTACCACCACCACAGTAAGCAGAAAGTGTTGCTTGTGTCGTGAAGCTTAGCCGCCGAGGAATCGAACATGTGACGCCTGGGTTGGACCCAAATGCGAAGCTAACTCGACCACTGACCGGTGAATTTAGACCAAATGATCAAATGCTCATTCTAGTCTGCTCTCACAAATTATTTTGGTGTGAACAGTTATAGAGTGTTCTTTCGATGCTCCGAGTGCATTCGCCGAGTGCAATTTAGTAGAATGCTCATTCGTTTGAAGTAAACGACATAAGTGCACCCGGGCAGTTGCCTAGAGTATTCCTTCGTGTTCGGATGTGATTGCTCCTCTAGGCGGTCTCTTCAAAGTGTTCTTGTGTTCTTGGAACATGTATTGACTTGTTTGTACTAATTATGATTAGAGTAATGAAAAATATCTACAAATGATAGAAGGGTACCAAAATTTCAGATGTCTGTGGGATCCAACTTACGGAAAATAATATTAACCTATGGAAAATAAAATAAAAATAAATTCTAAAAAATAAGTCTCTTCCTTTTTTTCTTTTTCAATAATCGAGTCATTACGTTAAATGTAGAACTTGAAATCATACTATCGCTCTCACTGTCCTCAATCCTCAATATAATTATATTATGTAAGTATTGTAGTATAATTATTAAGAAATATTTTATGCAGAATGCGTAATAAAATTGTAATTGGGAATGCATCTGTCAATATTTTGTTACACCTTAAAAAAATTTTGTCAGAAAAAATTATTTCAGACAGTTCTGTATTATTTTACTTTTAAAGCAGAAAATAATCAATCAAAAAAAGTGCACCAAGGCAGTAAGCAAACAAATCAAGAAGACCGTAATAAACCAATCTGACAGTGCATATACTACGTATTCCATAGATTGCCGTAGATATCACAAATTCATGTCAGGAGGACCCAAGGTCCGTAGAAAATGGATTTAATAAGTTTAGCTCATACAAGCACTTTTCAGAAAAAAACTCATTGGGCCGCCGCAAGCTCGCGACGTGGCTTGAAGTCCAGTTGGATTCCGAAAGGAACGATCCCTTTCACCATTATTATTTTTTGGTAAATCTAAAATAATTTCCTCGCATTTATGTATATAATATAAACGAGTCGATAAAATGTTGTTTTCAACGGTATCAATTTGGTATACAGTAGTGAATGGTAGGAAAAGTCAGGAATGCCCGAGGACGACTTAACACATTGTCTCTGCGCTGGAACGATATACATAATATGTAATGATATTGTTTAATTAGGATAATTTTTTTTTTTTTTTTTACAGTGAATACCGCACAAGAATCTCAACTGCTCCCGTCTGGAGCCAGTGAGACTATGGCATCCCCAATTGGGGTATGTTGTGAGGCTGAAGGTAGCGGGGAGGGGAAGGAGGTGGGGAAGAGGAACGTTGGGAAGTACCTGGCTATTCAGATCTGGTCACTAAATACGGCTAAAGCCATTTTCAAGCAACGTTTCAATTCTGAATGGTGGTCTTACACCAGGGCGATACTGATAGTATCTTCCACTCTGGAACATGCCGCAAATATACTTAATAATGAACGAAGTGAGGACGCCCGAGGAAGACATGGTGTGTCAAGTGAAATAAATACTTTATAAGTACTCCTTTCTGGCCCGCAGAGCGATTATTCCTCCCCATCACACATGGCATCCATTTTTTTTTCATATCTAGTTCTTTTGAAGAAACATAAATGTAAGTTTTTATGAACGAGCAACGCTCGAGTCGGATCCAATAACTATACAACACTACTATCTAGTTCAGGGGTCTCCAAAAGGTGATCAGAAAAGCAGTCACAAGCGAAATAAGATCGCATGGCCTCTCAAAAAAGTTTACATATTCATGCAGCCCACCATCAAAACTAATTGTCGGCCGCTGCACTACTTGCTTTGAATATTTCACCATTTAATTCATTTAACCATTTTTGAATTTAGCAGCCACCTCTGGTCTGGAGCCCCAAAATATTAAAAAAAAAAAAAAAAAAAAAAAAAAAAAAAAAAAAAAAACATTGAAAGTGCGGTTAAGTGGGAATGATGTCTTTGTTATACAGATATTTCAATGGAAAATGCTCCAAGGAACTAGGGTCAAATATACCTTCGGCACCGGTGCATAGTCGGAAAACACTAATTTTCTTTAAAAACCTCTCCGTAAACGTCCCCAAAGATGACACAGGCCCTTAGGAATTTAATTTCCTCGGGGCCTCCATGTTGAAATTCGGCTTATTTCGGAATAATAATCATATTACATCGCAAATAAATTGTGTTAATCCATTTAGCTCTGATTTGGGTTATTTCGGTATGGGGAGGGAAATGAAATGGAGAATAGGAAGGTGGGGAAGTACATGACTATTCACACACGATCACCATATACGGCTAAAGTCATTTCAAGCAACACTTTGTTTCCGAATGGTGGTCTTTCATGACTTTCACCAGAGTGACACTCTGAGTATCTACCATTCTATCTGACTCTATGTATGAATAAATTTGCTCTTAACACTTTCCCTTGTTTGTGTTATGAGGCTTTCGATAGTATGTGAAATGAGGCTTTCGATTTGAAAAATTGTGTGTCTACAAAGGCAATGTAAAGGGCGCTAGTAACATCAATGCTACATCATCAACGTAGAAGTAATACTGCAAATATTACTGGTATTTTTCCCTTTTATTCTGAACATTAGTTTTAATAAATTATAATTAGTATAATATTATGTAACATACAATTTCCTGACCCATTTTCCTGAGCATTTTTTTCCCAATTTTCCCGGGAGAAATTTTTGAAATGTTTAATACTGATAAATTTCCAAACATTGCGTGTCCAAATCAAAAAAAATAAATATTCTTAAACAGATTTTCATCCTACCAGTTTTTTTAGTAATAAACATCCAATTTTCCCAGAAAGAATTTTTTTGAGAAAAAAAAATTTCCGAGTATGGAAAATTTCCAACTTAATATTTTGTCAAATAGTAATGTGCGAAAAAAAAGTACCTATCTATTTTTCGCCCAGAAGTTCCGAGCTGAATTTTCCGATTTTCCAATTTTCCCGGTCAATTTTTTTCCCAAAAAATTAAATTTTCCCAACATGGAAATTGTACAAAATTCACATAAAATCAAAAGGATAAATTTCTTTATAAAAAATTCCTACCAATTTTCCCAGAAGAAATACAATTTTTTTTCCCGGATCGCAAAATTTCCCAACATGAAAGTTTCCATACTTCACATAATAAAAGAGATAGTTGTCTAAATGTTTTTACAGAAATTTCCACAACCATTTTCCGGCCAATTTTCTGAGCTGCAATATTCCTATTTTTTTTTTTCCGGAAGAATTTAGTTGGCTAAATGTTTTTACAGAAAATTCCCGACCCATTTTCCGACGATTTTTCTGAGCTTTAATATCCCTATTTTTTGATTTTTCCGGAAGAATTAAATAAAAAATCCCGAAATGGAATAGTCCCAAACATCACACTTTCACCCACATCAAGTTTTAAAACAAATTCGCCACCAATTTTCCGATTTTCAAAGAAGCATTTTTTCAAAAATTTCCCAACATGAAAAGTTTCCCAAATTCAAATAACGAAATCAAAAAGAAGTACCTAAATCGAAAAGTTTTTATAAAAAATCCCGACCCATTTTTCCATTTTCCTAGCAAAACTTTCAGATTTTCAAATTTTTCGGAAGAATTTTATTCAGAAAAATTTATATTTTCCAGGATCAAAAATTTCCAAACTTCAAATTATCAAATACAAGACTTACCTATCTCTTTTACCAAACTTAAAGTTTTCCAAAATTACATTAAGTCAAGAGCCTTACCCTTCGACGGTCTCCGTTGTCGAGGGGTAAGGCTCTTGAATCGCAATCCGGAGGTCGCGGGATCGAATCCCAGCGTGCGCAAATAATTTTTGTTTGATTTAAAAAAAAAAATTGTTATTTGACAATTAATTCATTTAAAATAATATATTTGCGGCACGTTCCAGAGTGGTAGATACTCTCGGTATCGCCCTGGTGTAAGAACACAATTCAGAATTTAAACGTTGCTTGAAATGGCTTTAATGATCAGATCTGAATAGCCAGGTACTTTCCCACCTTCCTCCTTCCCATCTCCTTCCCCTCCCCACTACCTTCAGCCTTACAACATACCCTAATTGGGGATGCCATTGTGTCACTGGCTCCGGACGGGAGCAGCTGGGACTGGTATTGAGGTGAGATATTCACGTATTGGTGGTAAGGTATTCACATAAGTAACAAATATATAAAAAAATGAAAAAATAAACCCAACTTCATGTACGACAATATTACTATCGGGGTCGTTTTTGTCCCGGTGACTTTTCTGACACTGGATCGTCCGATATTATTTTTAAACGGTTCTTTTTGCCTTTCCAAAATTCGAAATTTGCCTATGAACAACAAATGTATCTTACCTAAAATGTTTATATCTTCTTTCTTATATATAAAAATGAATCGCTGAATGTGTTGCTAAGCGCAAATCTCGAGAGCAGCTGAACCGATTTCGCTAATTCTTTTTTTAGAATATTCCTCGAAGTACGAGGACGGTTCTTACGGAGAGAAAAATTAAGAAAATTACGCAGAAAATTTGATAATTTCAGAAAACCTAACGACTATCGCACGTTTGACAGTTCGCGTGTTTGAGAATGACATTTTGCAAAACAATGATTGTTAAATCAGTATTCTGTTTTTGAAAATCTTTAAGTTGATAAATTTATTTAAAGTAGGTACTCCCCTAATAGTTTGAATCCAATCAAGAATTTTAGATATTTTAAATAGGTACCTATGTTAGGTACCAAATTTAATATACATGAAAAATGGAAATTTGAATAAAAATTGTAAAAGGTGGCACACAGGAAGGTTTAAAAATGAATGTACTGGGATTGAATATATGGAACGCGGGAGGAGGGTTGACGGGGTGAGGGAGCGGGAAAGAGAAGAGGGAAGGCGGGGAAGGTGGAAGGTGAACGCGGGAGAGGAAGGGGACGTGTGAGGGGGGAGGGGAAGTCGGGAGGGGGGTTCATGGGACGGGGGAAGGGGGGGGGCGGGAAGTGGAGTGGGGAGAGGGAAGGTGGAGGTGACGGAGTGGGAACGCGAGAGGGGAAGAGGACGCATGAGAAGAAGAGGAGGCGGAAGGGGAACGGGACGAATGGGAAAGGACACTCAGGGAGAAACAATTTTATTAAATAGCAGAGCAACGCATGCCGGGACCAGCTAGTTATTTATAAAATGGTAATCTTGAAATTTTAAAGCTCTCGAACCGATTTGATCGTCGTTTTAAAGTATTCTAGATCTTGAAATTGGGTGCCATTTTGAGGCATCCACGATTCTTTCAGGGTTTTGGTGTCGATGGTGATAATTCAATTCATGAGATGAATTTAAACAATATTGATTGAATTACGTGATTTGGAAAGCCCAGGATGTGGGTATTGAAAAGATATTATTAAAATAACAATATCCGATTTCGCTTAATGGATGTTTTCAAATCAGTGACATCCTTTCATGGAGAGAAAAAATATAAGTCACCTGAGTATTACGTAGGTAGGTATGTTCTAACTAGTAGCTACGATAACTCAGGGGTGTATTAAGCAAATAACCCAGGGTCAATCGGACACTTGCAAATGGCGACGGGCTTTCACGGGCATTGGCGCAGCCGGAATTAGAAGTTAAAATGGTCTCACCTGCAGCTATAAAAAATAGTTAGTTTTAATGTTGCGCGAAGTAAAATAAACGTAAAGATGGCTGAAATGCTGGATACTTTTGAAAGAAAAGTGCTGAGAAGAATATGTGGACCCGTGAAAGAGGGTGAACAGTGGCGCATCCGGCACAATACAGAATTGTATGATATATGTATATAAGGCCCCTAGCATCTCAGCACATGAGACTCCTCAGGCTGAGATGGGCTGGGCATGTACAGAGAATGCCGGTTACACGCGTCCCAAAAAGAATTTTGACTGGACACCCAGGTGGAAAGAGAAAAGTGGGAAGACCCAGACTGAGGTGGGAAGACGAAGTAAGAGGGGATGCAGCACAGCTTCTCCAGGTACCGAATTGGAAGTCAGCCGCTGAGGACAGGAGGAGTTGGAGGCGACTGTTGCAGGAGGCCAAAGCTCGATATGGGCTGTAGCGCCATCGAAGAATAAGAAGAAGTAAATAAACAAAACATTACTTACTAGCTGGTTCCCGGCATGCGTTGCTATTCAATTTAATAAAGAAATTGTTCCTCTCTGCGTGTCTTTTCCCATTCGTCCCGTACCCCTTCCGCCTCCCCTTCCCCTCCCGCGTTTCCACTCCGCCACGAGCTCACCAGTAGTTTTATACAAACCTTGTCCTGACAATAACGAACCCTAAAAAAAAAAAATTATCCAATTTGGTGCAGTACTTCATACATTTCTGCGATTCATTTTTATTCATACAGAAGATGGAAGATAGATAGATAGATTTAAACATATTAGGTAGGTATAGGTACCTACCTAATATATTTAAATAAGTAATTCAATTCAAGAAATTGTAAGTAGGCTTACAATTTCTTGAACTTTTTGGATTACTCGATCGGAATAACCAGATACACTCAACATACTTGCAGGGTGCTGAGGGACGTAATTGATGAACCTAACAAACTTTACAAACAATGAATGGAAATTTGGTCTCCGGTGACATTCTTTGTTGCTGTTTTCATGAAATATTTTAAATTTATCTTCAAATATTGCCATGATTTTCTATTCCTCTATTATTGATTAAATAAATAAGTACTCGTAAATTCACTTATTTGGACAAGACTGAAATGCAGCCTGTCAAATAAGAGTAGAAAACATAGGAGGGCGCACCTGTTGATAAAATGGCAATACTAAATACATACATCATGGTATTAAAGTAAAGCTGTGTAACCTACATTTTTTGTAAAAAATCAAAAACACATAAAAGTGGGAAAAATATTTTTTAATGGCAATTTTGATACCTACCAATCTCAAAATTAGAATTCCATATAGATATATTATACCTTTGCAATTTTTGTTAATGAGGAATAACGATATTTTAGTAAAACAAAAAGCATAGTTGGAAAATGCTCATTTATTTAATTTAATTTAATAATAGCTTAAGTACCCAGCGTTGCCCGGGTTTTAGATAATGTCTCTAATTTTAGATCTGAATATATTTAACTCATTCCGACCTGAAAGTAGTGTAACTACTCACCATTAGTTATTCTTCCTTTTTACCTACTGTTAAATTCAAATGTATGTTATATTAAATGAAAGCAAATCACAATTTAATCAAATTTATAAGATACCTTAACAATAGTGCTTCTTCGAATTAATTTTTTTTCTTTAAGAACAAAAAACAGGTTTTTTAAATGTGACTTACAGTGTTTTATGCATTCAGTGCCATTGCGATTTGAAAAAATATTTAACAGTTAAATTGGTGTTGCCAGCCTCAAATTTAGTAGTTCAATTTTTTATATTTTCTACTCTTAATTGACAGACTCTAAATATCTTATTATTAATTTTATTCTAGATATTACAACTGAAACCAATTTGATAATAATCGAAAACTATAGGTAGAAACACATTGAAACCGATTTTGAATAATTTCGAGTAATATGTTTTTTAACCAAACTTTTTTTAAATCGTAACGATTTCCAGCACTGGTGACAGCGTGGTAAATACCTAACACTTTTTCTTAATATCAACTAGAAGAAGAACAATGAGAACATGAGATTAAGATACCTACACCTGAATGAAAGCTTTAAAGGTCTAGACGTCTTGATTTACGCAACCCCTTTGTTTCCATCCCTATAAATACCAAGAGTTTTAACACAGTAGGCAGTAGTCACCCCTGATCCATCAGCCAGTAACAATCTTTCACTATGGTAAGAACTGCTTCAATTAAAAAGTAATAAAATAACATTTGTTTACCAAATTCGGATTCTACAACTCTTTACAATTTCAACCTTGTTAGTCAGTCCCAACTCAATATTTATCATGTTTTTTGATTTTCCTCTTATTGATTCTTCATTTTGCAGTGGATTTTCCGACCATCCGTTCTTTTCTGCTTGCTGATAACATACATGGGAGTCGATGGCATCTACAAAAGTCCGTACTTCGTCAATCGTCCTCACCATCCTAGAACCAGTGGATGCACTGATCTCCAGTGCTTGGAACAGCAGCAAATTGTGAACATTCCCGGACTCCAGGATCCCATGATGATGCAAGATTTAAAGTTGTATCAAGAATCTCAGAGTCAGCCAATGCCCCAGTTTCCTCAAAATGCTGATATATTTCGGGAATTGGAAGACTCGGCTGAACGAACTGCAAGAACCAGACAAATTCTTGGAGAGGTCACATCGATTGGAGCACAAGATAATTCCATAGGAAAACGAAACCATCTCAATGATAGAGATGACAAGTATTCTTCAATAGGTGTAAGTAAACTGAATTTTATAATTTGTTCGAAGTCTCTTCTTCCCCAAACAATGTTTATCCCAGATTGGACTATTAGATCAGCGCGATTTTAGATGGTTTTATGATCATTTGCAAAATCCCGTGAGTTATCCGCGTTTCTAAATTTTCTATTTCTTTTTTAGGGGTCTGCTTACAACCGAGACTACTCAAACGACCCAGGACAACAGATGACAAGATCTGCTGATTTCCTCAGTGTCACTTCACCTATATGCACCTGCAATCATTCGGTAACTAAGAACGTAGATTAAATTATTTCCAATATGAATAAATTTTATCATCAGAATCTGTATTGAAAAATTGAAAAACTACCGAACCTTTCAGAATCCTTTTGTTTCGTCTACGGTGTAGAAATATGTAAATATCGTTATATAATATCATAATATTATCGCGTAAAACAAGTATACAATTTTAATGATTTAATGTATAATTATTATAAAAATGAGACTATTTTTTGAATGTGCAATTATATTATTTTCACTCTTAGGTGGGAACAAATGAAATATAATATTTTATAATAAATAATACTGTATATGTGAATAGGTAATAATGGATAAAAGACCCCTTTGCGAAAGGAGCAAAAAGTTGTGGTGTGATATTATAATATACGAAATAATTAGCACAATTTGTAACATACAAAGTGTCCGGAAACCCGTAGTACAAGCGGAAAACTGGTAAATTAGAGACCGAAACTGGTAAACACATCACATGGAAAACCCAAAAAAAAAATTTTTTTCGATCTGAGAATTTTTAAACTTTATTTCCTTTTTTTCTGTAATCAAAAGGTTGAAAAAACTTTTGGAGCCGTCTCCATGATTCGACACAGTTTTGAAGTCATTCCATGTCGACCGTCCATGTATATATTAATTTTTAAAAAAGTAGTATAATGCAAAGTGAATTTTTATCATTAATCATGTACTTTAAACACGTGTGTATTTTTCGTTATTTGTTTTTGGGGTGTTGTGCCGTGTTGCGCTACCTCCTTCTTAAGCCAACGTTTCGGACATCGTTGCAGTGTTCATCATCAGGGCAGATCCGGCAGATCCGGTAGATCTGCCGGATCTGCCCTGATGATGGACACTGCAACGATGTCCGAAACGTTGGCTAAAGAAGGAGGTAGCGCAACACGGCACAACACCCCAAAAACAAATAACGAAAATGCTTTTGGCCGTGAAAATCTTAAAACTTATCTGACGTGTGTATTTGATTGCAGCCCAATGTGGTGGACCTTGGACCCAACCGTTTTCCACGTATCCTCAACACCCTGGACTGTGCCCCAGGCTCCTGCTGGGTGCAGCCATTCTCCTGCAAAAGGAAACTTCACGTGGTATACCTATCGACATTCTTTTTCCTTCACATTAGCCATTTCCCACAAATTAATGCTATCTTATACTAAGCTCGAGCACCAATCGTCCAGCTCTACTGAAAAATTGCTTTTATTTTATTATTTAAATGACTATTTAAGATGCGGTTCCATGATAACTCAGAATCATGAAATTTCAACACCCCTTTGAAAAGTAATTAAAATTTATGAAAAAAAATCGCTTAAAACCTAACCTAACGTAACGTAAATAACCATTTTTTAATATTTTATTTAACTAATTAACTAAACATCACGCCGTTTCCCCGCAGGGGTAGGCAGAGAGGACGGACCGCCAAACAACTCGGTCTTGGCACACACTCTTTGCCTCACTCACATTCATACATCGTCATTTTTGACATGGCCCGACTCAAGTATCTGCTTCACTTGATCGTGCCATGTCTTCCTCGGGCGTATTTTATTTCATCACTTTTAATGACTTTTCAAAGGAGGCGTTGAAGTTGCATGGTTCTGGGTTTTCCGGTCACCTTAAGATATACACCTGCTTAGTATATTAGGATATTTCCAGTCCTCTTTATTAGGGATTCCTGTTTCCGAGACTGTTAATCATAATATTTATGATTTTCTCGTCTTCATGTTTGTTGACCGTATTTGTTGATTACCTTGTGTTCATGTTTGTAGACCTCGTCTTTCCTCACCTTCGTGTTTGTTAACTGCAAGTTGTTGTGTTGATATTTTTATTTACTTATTTATTTATAAAACACATGATACATAATTAGACATTTTATAGAGTAGATATATTGGATCACCATACTAGGCGGCTGCCTGTTTCATGGTAATCAATGGAGTATAGTTACTTCGTATGAAATATGAAGTCTAGTGTAAACATATGGATTTAGTATAAATGATCGTAAAAGTTTTTTTTTTTTTTTTTTTTTTTTTATTTCATATATTTTTTATTAGTAACAGATATTTGGTTTTTTTTTGGCTACCACACTAGGCTAAGCCCGTGTTGTGGTAGTCGTACATTTAATATTTTAACATTTCAAAAAATATTAAGAAATACTTAAAACTAAAGAGAAAAAAAAGACCATATTTTAAAGAAAAGAAAAATTCAAATTCAAATTCAAATTTTGAAATACAAAAATTAATAATAAAAATTAAATGTTAAGAACTCAAGTGTTCTGTATAAATTAAAACATATAATTATATAAATCAAAATTAAAAACGTATATAAATTTAGTGAAAAACTGAGAGAAAAAAATAACAACATTTTAAAGTAAAATAGAAATACAAATGGAAATTAAAATTTTGAAATGCAAAAATTAATAATTAAAATGTAGTGTTAGAACTCATGAATTCTTTAAAGTACGTTCGTCCCCTTTCAAAAATCCAATGTTGTACACGTGTTATAAAAAGAGAATTAGAATTACTTGACTTTATGTCAGTACTCAGAGCATTATATATTTTAGGAGCGATGAACCAGAATTGTCGTTGAGCGAATGAGGTGTTAGTTTTTGGGACCACGCAACCCAGGTTTTATGAAAAGCGGGTGTGTGCTTGATGTTGTGGAGCAATTAGTAGATTATTTTTTCGTATATAACAAATGCTTGTTTTAGTAAATAGCTGTCGAATATCTAAGACCCTGATTTTTGCAAAGAGTTCATTTGACGGATGGGTAGGTTGACATTTAAATATAATTCTCAGAATTAGTTTTTGAACTAAAATAATTGGTCTAATAATGGATTCAGCACAACCACCCCATCCCACTATACCGTATATTGCTATGGATTGGAAAAGGGCAAAGTATACGCTTCTTAGAGTCTGTAAATCTAAGATAGACCTAAGGGAGTAGAATATATGGCAGAGTTTACGAAGTTTTTTTACTGTGTCACCGATGTGAGCTTCCCAACGTAGTTGGTTGTCTATGATTATTCCCAAATATTTAACTATTTTTGATGATTTGAGGGTCGAACACGTACAATTAATATTAGATATTAATATTGTGGACACGAGTGGATGATTGGTTTAGGGCAGTTGTTGGGTATATCGTATTTGCGTATGGAAAATGTCATATATTGTGTTTTGTCGATGTTAAGTGTGAGGAGGTTTGTGTCAAGCCAATGCTTTACTTTTATTAGAGCATTATTAGTTTTGTTAATAATATAAAAATATAATATAAATGTTGGAAACAATATAATAAAAAGTAGGAAATAGAAAGGAGAAAGAAGTAAATTAGCTTTAGATTATAAAAATGTACATAACTTTTTTTTCAATATGTCTGCATGCAAGCACATTACTTCATAATTTTTCAATTTTTTTATAAGAAAAACTCTCTTTTTTTAACTTTTGAAGGTTATTCCCATCAATGTAATATATCATTGAAGAAGAAGATAACAATAATAATCTAAATGAAAATATGAAAGAGAACAAGACACAGAAAACAGAAAAAAGACAATGGTCGCAACTGGGACTCGAACCCAGACCTCTCGTCTAACCGGGACGTGCGCGTTAAACAATTTCGCTATTGCCACCTTCTGTCAAACCGTCATAATTGTCAATCTCATGTCATTGTCAGTATCAATATTATTTTCAACTAATTACTTTTCCATATTATGGGCAACTACCATTTTTATTGGAAACAATCATTCTAAGAATTGGCTTGTAACCTAGATAGCGTCTCAGTTAAATGTATCCGAATTTATTCATATGGATATTTTATATTTTTAATATTTCATATTTTCGTTTAGATTATTATTGTTATCTTCTTCAATCATAATTTTTATGATTTCCTTATCTACATAGATATTTCAATATTATTTTGAAATCTGTTTATCTCCATGGTATTTTAATTTCATTTATTAAGATTAGGGCATTATTAAGATTCGTATAAAATTCTTTTAACAAATAGAGGGGTGATTGGCTAAACAATCGTGACTTAGGTTTTTTTTTTTAATTATAGCGACTATATAAAAATTTTTACATACAAAATATAATGGTGAAATTAAGAATAAAATATTGTATTTCTTAGTCCTCCTCACTAGGGGGTCCTGTGCCGAGGCGGACTAAAGTTATTTAAATATAGTTCATTTGTCTTCTATGTCGTTTTTAGCGTCTTCGTTAGGGTTTTCTCATTGACCTCTTTAAGCCATATTTTTATTCTTGATTTGTATTCAATTGGATTTTTTATTAGTTTTATGTCTTGGGGAAGTATGTTATGAAGTTTTGTTTGCAAAGTATGTATAGTTTCTTTGTCCAAATGTGGTTTTATAACTTGGAATATTTTTTATATCATTTTTATTCGATCTAGTGTTATGCATACACGGTCTAGTAGAGGATTTATTATTTTTGAAGAGCTTCAATAATATATTTTTGGCATATATTTGCTGTACATTTGGTACGTCAAAGTTATTGAAAATTTCAATTGAAGGCGTTCTAATTGGTACTTTCAATATGGTCTTTATGATTCCTTTTTGAATCGTATTCAGGTTGTGTAGGTACGTATGTGTAGCAGATCCCCATCCTATGATTCCATATTCAATTCGAGAATGACATGGTATCTGCAGTCCATGTTCCACTGGGAGATTTTAATTAACTACAATACAAGACTAATGTAATTGTGACTCCCACAACACGGGCATTAGCCTAGTTAGTGTGATAGCCAAAAAACTCAAAAATCTGTAACAAATAAAATATTAGGAATTAAAAAAGGCAATGTTTTATTTCAAGCTACGTTACACGTTGGAAATTTCGAAAGCGGCCCTACGAGTTTTTTTTTCGAAAAAGGCCCGCTTGAGCTAAGCATTTTCTACGAACCTTGGGGCATTATATAATTTTAATGCATTGAATTTTTAATTTTTCTGGCCTAACGAAGAATTTAATGAATGTAAATTCTTAATTGTGTTTTCGTTTCCAGGTTTGGGTACTCAAGCAGAAAGACTCCGACGATAAGGTGGACAAACACGCCCCGCTGCTGCCCGAGTCGCTCCGGTCTGCTTTCGTGTTTCAGGCTGTGACCGTCACCGTGGCCTGCGAGTGCGGGGTATGATGAATGATGGCACCCCTTAACCCCCTGAGTTACTGCTACCTCAACTGTCCGCGATTCTTCCTCCAGTCATAGTTAATTTATAAATGTACCATAATGCTTATTAAATTATTATTATAAAAATGAACATAAAATGACACTATTATTTGAACATTTCATAATAAATAATACTGTGCATGGTGCTTGTGTATAGGTAATAATGGTTTAAAAATTAGACCTTTTTACGTAAGGTGCGAAAACTGGAGGTTGTGACATTATAATACAGGGTATAACAGAACGTAAGGGATATTAACCAGCAATTCCTGAGCATATTTGTAGTAAAAAATTTAGATAGATTGACCGATAACATTTTTTTTCTATTATTTCCATTATAAACATAAAAAATATTTTTCTGACTAGTTAAAACAGTAGCGCGTTTATAGCCTAGTGGACACTTGATAAGCGTTGCGTCTCGTTCTAACAGCATTATTACCACAAGAAACAGCGCGAATCGCTCAAACACATCACGACGGGATATATTCCATAGCGATGGGTACAGTAGCGCGGTGTAATTGAAAAACATATTTTTTATTTTTAACAGAAAAAAAATCTTCGGACACCAAAATGACAAGTACATTTTTTACTCCAAATATTCTCAGGAATCGCTGGTTAAAATTCCTCGGGTACGTTCTGTTACACCCTGTATATTAACTGATGCTTTGTAATAATACACAAGGTGTCAGGAAACTTCTACAAATGAGAAACTGATAAATATAATATTTGGGTGATTTGTATAGCGCCGTTTTTATGAAAAATTACCTCAAGGTCGCTGTATATCACAAAATCCAGAAAAAAATATTCGATAGGAGAATTTTTGAGCTTTATTTCCATTTTTCTGAAAAAAAAACTTGTAAAGCTGTGTCTATGATTCGACATATTTAAAAAAAAACAAAAGCTGATATTAACTCCCTAGCTAACGATTTTTGTTCAAATTTACCTTAAAAAATCCAACTTTAGACTCGATTTACTCAAAAACGAAAGCTCAATCAAAAAAAAGTTGTACCACCAAATCGACTCCAAATGCGACGTAGGTTCTACGAGTTTCCTGACACCGTGTTTGTTACATATGTAGGTTGTAGGTATATCAATTTGTTATTATAATGCTGCATACACATTTGCGAACACAAGCGCGAGCCGAGCCACGAATTATGGGAAAGGGTATTTTACTTTCCTAGGGTATTTTAAATGTTTTTTTTTTAGTTTGAAAAAAAATGAAAAATTACAATATTAAAAGTACTTATATTATATTTTCAATAACGTTTTAAAATGTGCCATTTTCGATTTGCCGTCAAAACGACACGTTCGTTTTTATTCACGAATTCGGCGGCGTTGACATCACGCCTTACAACGACGATGACAGACGTCTTACGTGCCAGTGGGTTTTTTATTTGCTAATGACGTTTTAGGTTTTTCAAATCAATAATTATGAATGAAAATATAATTACACCTATTGTTAACCTCGACACGGGCTTGTCCTAATGAGGTTAAAAATTAAATTGTACATTGAAATAACATGTAAGGAACAATAAATAAATAATAAAAAAACATTTAGACACAATGATGAGAAACAGAAAAATAAACTTTAAATTTGTGAAAATACACGCAGCCTAAACCCTGATGAAGCTAGAGCTACGTGAAACCCGGTCGACTGTCTGTATGCATTAAATTCAAAACGATGGTATAATATAAGTGTGCTAATATTAAATACTAATTAGATCACTTCTTCCAAATAATTAAGTAAGAATTTTATGAGTCGATTAGTCGCTTTGACACTTCAATGTGAAATTACAGTACTTAATTGACAGATTGAAAAGAAAATAAATGTGTTAATATAAGGACAGAGAAACGACTGAACATCCATCATCCACCGCTTTCGTTTTATTTACGCTACGATTTCAAAAATACGATTTTCTATATAGTTTTGTCTTCTTGAATTTCTTCTTCTTTGAGTTGCATCGTTTCACACCAATTCAATTATTTTACTGTTATATTTGTACAAGATGTGCATTGTGCATACTAACTCATAACCACTGATACTCATGCTAGTCCACTAGAGGCGTGAAGATACTGGTAGCTTGTACGTTTTTATTCCTGATAGATGGATTACTCACAGAACAGATGCATTATTTTTAATACATTTTTTTATTTTTTTTTATGTGAGAAGGTACGTCACAAGAGTCCTAACTGCTTCCAACAGTCTGGAGCCAGCGATTATGTGGCATCCCCAGTTGGGGAATGTTGTAAAGCTGAAGGTAGTGGGGAGAAGAAGGAGATGAGGAAGGTGAAGTTAGGGAATTACCTGGCTATTCAGATCGTTCTTACAAACATCTCGATACACATGTTCTCGGTATCGCCCTGGTGAAAGATCACAAAGATCCTGGTCAAAGAATCAAAACGTTTGATTAGCAAGTAACCTACTTCCCAACCAACCTCTACCCCATATCCTTGTCCTCCCCACTTTACCTTCACCATATACCTTCCTATAAACCCCAATTGGGAATGCCACGGTCCCATAGGCTTTTTATAAAAATAGGTTATTAACCAACCAAAACGTTAAAAAAACATTGGAATTATTTTTAAATAAACATTTTTCTTGAACTGTAAATATTCACCGGATTTAGATATTTTTGCTTGTTTTCGAAAATATTTTTGATAGATTTGTTGTTAATAATAATAATAATAATATTTGGCTAATTTATATAGCGCCGTTTTTGTGAAAAATCACCTCAAGGGCGCTGTACAAATAAGTATTTAAAGGAATTAATATTACTGGCTTACAACTAAGATTTACAATTATAACTAGTGACTTACATCTAAGACTTAAAGCTAGAGACTTATTTTACTCTCTTACAATTAAGATTTAAGGCTTATAGCTAGAGACTTATTTTACTGGCTTAAAATTAAGATTTACAATTTATTATAACTATTGACTTACATCTAAGACTTATAGCTGGTGACTTAAGACTAAGACATTTAAATGCTAACATAAAGCTAACTCATTAGCAACTTTAGAACTACCTTTATCTCGAGTAACAACATTCGAATAATAACATTATGTGGGGAATCACAATTACGAATATTTTTCCTAAGTGCATACATAATACGTCTTGTTTCTTACTAAAAAGAACTTTGTACTTTATTGTAAACATTATTTTTGCGTTTCACCTCAATTTGGAAAGGACTTTCTAGATTTTTTTTGTTGATTTAACAGGTGAAACTATTTTATTTTATTTTATTGTGGATATGTAAACATTTTCATGTTTTTATTATGATATCATGAAATGCTCAATATGAAAACAACATAGGTACATATTTTGAATTAATGAAATAACGCGAAATATTTAGAATCCGGATTCAAAATGGATATACCTACCTACCTTCTCGTACATATTTAACTAATAATAATATCAGATACAATATAATGGATTTTTAAAGCAAGTGTCCTTTACGCAGAGGAAAAGAATAAGAAAGGAAACCTAAGTGTTGTGTGGGAGTATCTTATAGTTTTGTGGGTGTGAGTGACTACTAAACATGCTTTTCAGACCTGAATTACAACAAAGAATTGAAAATGGAAAAGAATGTTTCATGCTAGCAATTGGTTTATTGGTTTTCATGTTTTCAAATATTTGAATTTTTCTGGTAACTCTACTTTATAACGCTTTAGAAAGTACTTTTATTTCAAAGAAATTCGGTCCAAGAGGGCGTGTTTCAGATAAAACGACTAATCATATATTGTACTTGTATAAAAAAAATTACATTTTATTATTTTTTAAATCTTAATTTTTTTAAATGTAACATTTATAAATTAAACAATAAAAAACATACCATCAAAATTTACTTAAAAAACAAAAGAGATGATTTTATCGAGATCAACACATAAATTACATTTCAAAACATAAAAATGGCTACCACCTGAACGAGATGCTTAGCTACAATCCTGTGAAAAAATAGAGCTAAACAAATCTAATACCGTAAATCATAACTTACTCAATAACAAAATTACTTAACTAGATTTTATTTTTTATATATGTAAATTATTTACGTAATTTTGTAATCCCTGGAAAAATTGTTTCTTACGCCGATGACACAGCAATAATTGAAAACGGAAATTGTTGGATCGAAATTTTTTCTAAGGCAACAGAATGTATTGTACTTGTTTCAAAATGGCTAAAAAGAAACACGTTTTATTTAACTTTTTATAATAATCTCAAAAACGAACCTCGTGATAAACTTTTAAATTAGAATCCACAATACAAGTTGCGATCAAGAAACATGTTCACTGTGCAATGAACTCGCTAAGGTTGAAAATAATAAATGCTTAGGTGGTTATTTGCGACATCGTAAATTAAGAAATCTTACTTACATATTTTATAAACATAAGGAAGTACTCAATATTGACAAATTAAAAATGATCTATTTTTCCTTTGTGCATCATTTACGACATTGTGGGATGGGATGGTGCGCTTGATTATTAAACCTTTAAAATAACTGAAAAGCATATTATTAAAGTTGTAGGGGCGTGTAAATAGCCCCTGACCCGAGGGAATGACTACCCTATGTAAATTAAGGAAAGTTGAAATCTTCCCTATGTGACACAAAACAGTCTACACAGCAATTCCAAAATCCTAAGTGAAAACAGAACAATACTCACTCAGAGAATGCAGCTCTTGTACGATGTCGAGCACAAAACGACACTAGTTTTCATTCAAAATATCGATTTCGGCCAAGGCGGTATTGCATAATCTCAACAGATGTTTCGCACAGCAAGGAAGTTTCAACAAAGAATATAAATTTGCATATTAATAATACGTGCCAAAATCTTAGGTACAACAATAATTCAATTATTGGGTGAATTATTTGATAATGACGGACTAGGAGTGAACACTCACGTCGGAAGTAATTGCCTGCTTCACAGAGGTAAGAAAATGCATGAATATACTGAATTTCAATGTCACATAGGTAAATTCAATATAATACAAAAACCATAGATGGCGCCCTCATGGTCCCATAGCATAAATTATTAATTTAAAAGAAATTAATGCCCAAATGGATTTAAATATATTTATGGCGCGTATCCAAAAGTTATGTAGGTATAATAGAAATAAAACAATCTCAACCTAGTTATTATACGAACAAACTAATATATTTAATATGAATAAAACGTTAATTTTATATCCTGCAAACTACGAAATATGAATTAAAAACAATATTAATTTCGTAAAAAAAAAACACATAAATAAATAACTTATATCATTGATGTAGCTATTCCAAATTCCTGTAATATTCAAAATACTGTTTCTGAAAAAATAAGAAAATACACAGATTTAGGAAATGAGATTAAAAGAATTTGGCATTCTCAGACTATAAAAATATTAACAATTTGTTATTTCGGCTACTGGCATTATACCTAGGTCTCTCATTCAAAATTTAGGCATATTAGATTTGTCAAAGAATTTATATATAGAAATGCAAAAATCAGTCATTTTAAATACATGTAGGATTACAAAAGATTTTTTAAATATTTATATTGAGGGATCAGTAGGATTTATAGGTTCAATTAGAAATGCCACAGAGCCGAACCCTCTGATATGAAAATATCTGGAGTCGGTGAATTATATTCCCATTTGGTCTCTAGTAGGTTGACATGTTGTTCTTGTATTATTTTGTATTTATAATACTTATATAGTGCAATTGCATAGCGTGGGTTGACTAGATGATCATTTGGGGAAGTGTGTGAAAGGGTTTAGTTTTTTCTGTGGGGAAAATTTAACCCGGACATTTAAATCTGGTGCGTAATAACTTATATCATTGATGTAGCTATTCCAAATTCCTGTAATATTCAAAAAAACTGTTTCTGAAAAAATAAGAAAATACACAGATTTAGATAAGGAGAAAAAAGAATTTGGCATTCTCAGACTATAAAAATATTACCATTTGTTATTTCGGCTACTGGCATTATACCTAGGTCACTCATTAAAAATTTAGGCATATTAGATTTGTCAAAGAATTTATATATAAAAATGCAAAAATCAGTCATTTTAAATACATGTAGGATTACAAAAGATTTTTAAAATATTTATATTGAGGGATCAGTAGGATTTATACTCTGATATGAAAATATCTGGAGTCGGTGAATTTTTTTCACATTTGGTCTCTGGTAGGTTGACATGTTGTTCTTGTATTGTTTTGTATTTATAATACTTATATAGTGCAATTGCATAGCGTGGATTGACTAGATGATCATTTGGGAAGTGTGTGAAAGGGTTTAGTTTTTCCTTTGGGGAAAATTTAACCCGGACATTTAAATCTGGTGCGTTAAAAATGCATTTTACATCTCCCAAACCAATGCCAAATGAATGCAAATACAAAGCAGTTTTATTAGTCCTCGTACATTTAATCTTCTACGAAAACAAATTCAGTTGACGAATAAAATATCAAATTATGTAAAAGAATTAAAATTATGGTTGAATGATTCAGATGTTGAAACGGTCTTCCTATAAACTATTTGTAAACCTTCGTGTTTCACTTTTCATTTGCTTGGTGTTGTATTTTAGAATTTTATTTAATTTAAAAAGACTTTTTTTTTATCAGTATTTTTCAATATATTACCCACACCCAGGAAGTGATTTTAGAGGATTCGCTTTACTTACATTTGTTTTATAATTTTTTTAAATATATGAACTTAAGTTGTAAAATAAAGAAAAAAATCATTTCCTTGTATTTTCAAGTATACGTATCGAAAGGTTTGGTATAAATAATATTGTGAAGTGAAAACTTTGCGGTGAAGGCAATTAATTGACCCTGGTCTTACTTTTTAGTGATGCTCGGATGGTTTGACACGTAGATCGGGTGAACAGAGAAAGGAGTTTCAGGGAAATATATGATGCGCAAATAAATAAAAGAAAAAATCGAGGAACTACCTGAAAAACAAAGCACGATCATATAAGTTTAGTCATGTCATGGTGAGGAGTCGGAGTGAATTAGACCACGTATGCATGAAACAAAGAGTTATGCCACGAAAGAGTTGTGTGGCATCCTAGCATATCTGTCTACCCTTTGTGATAGGCGATTGTTTTGTTGGAACACAATGACTAGTGGAAGAGTCAATGTCAGGGTCAGTCAGAAGCCAATATATATGATTGCAGTGTCACTCACTGACCTACCTTCATAAACTATAATGGCCCCTTTGATCCGTGCAGAACTCACCTACAATTGAGGCATTAGTATAATAGTCTAATTCAAAGATATCCACACACGAAAACAGTTCCAAAAGTGCTAGCAATCATCTTGTTAGGCACTGACCATACATAACAGCAATAATATTAAATTGGTTTCGATAAGGCATTTCTATAACCATTCATTACGCTGAAACAAAACTATTGTTCTACCGTAAAGATTACCGATCGCTCAGTTTAATAAATTTATTGTTATTTTATTTTTTAAGAAAGACAAACATTCTCGAGTTACGAATAATCGGACAATATTTGAAAATCAGCTACCACCGCAGTAAGCACTAAATGTTGCTTGTGTCGTGGTGGATGACTTTGCCAGCCGTGGAATTGAAATCATTACTCATTCTCTCTATGTAATTGAGCTACTGACCGGTGCAGCGTTGAACTTGACAAGAGCATTCAAATTAAAATGATATCTTCTGACAATTTCAGATGGGGGATTGAAACGTGGAAGGGATTATATTACCGTTACTAAGATTGTTCCCTATTGACAAAGAACACTCCCGTTCCCTTCCCAATTCTTCATCTACACTTATGTCTTCTTCCTCCTTCACTTAAGGCTCTGCAACCGGGCCCGAAAAGAAGAAGATGGAGAGATACGAAATTACGAATGTTAGAGGAGAGCGCTAACATTTACAGCGACAAAATCGATGCGAAAATTGCGAAAATGTTTAATAAAACACGACTCGTTTAAAATGGAACAAAAATCTTAAACAGCATTTAAAGAAACACAGTGAATTTTTTCATGCATATAACTTATAAAATAACTGAAACAAACGAGTTAATAATAATTTTTGGAGCATACTTTGCGATTTTTTTCTATCGAGGGAATTTTATATAATTTGCGTTTCGGCGCGGGCAAACTCTAGATATTATCTTCAAGAATAACATATAATAACATAACATATAATAACATATGTAATTGGATATACATGTTAACTGTTTTTCACAATAAATAAATAAATAAATAAATATTTTTTAAGAGCTTTAAAACTTACCATGTTTAAGGGAAATATGTAATAAATCGGTACACATCCGGGTTGCAGGCCCTTAAGGAGTCTTGCCCATTTTGTTAAATCATATAGTACCTATAACGCACATGTAAATTAATATTAGTACAGTATTATACAGCCCTGAAGAAGCTACGAGTTGTGGCGAAACCCGGTTGGCGTAAAGTATGTAAAATAATTGTGGTGTTTACAAAGTTATTGTTGTATTTTAAATTACAATGTCACATCACAAAGTATCTGCTTCATATGAACAAATAAAAAATATATATTTATAGTTTTGACAGATGCAGCGAATTCAGTATAAGTAGGAACTTCACCATATTTGTTATAATGTTTATTACTATTTTGTAATTTTTATTATAATTATGCAATTTTCATACGGATCCGAATGGATTTTTTCGAGCCGAGTGAATCTTTAAAAATTGAGTCATATGTTGGATTCCTTTAGAATGGCTAATGTAACACCTAGTAACACTAATATTCAGCCCATTCCGTGAGGGGTTCTTCTTTCATTTCTAGAGAGGATTTAAAAACATATATCACTGTTGATAGTGTTGATCGATGTTGACGTTTTGAAAGGTGATATTAAGAATAGATACACTAAAGTTTCTAATGTCACTTAGCATAATAATAATATATAGCTTCTTTCACGACTGTTCAGAATCAGAAATATAAAATTTATAACATTTATTTTAATAAACTAGTATAATAAAAAAACTGATACATTCTGGAAGTAAAAAGCTTCTAAATTCAGGTTTTCGGTTACCGACATCTCTTTGGTTTTCCAGCAATGACGATAATAAAGTAGTATCTACCTGAAACGCCTTCTCTCGTGTCGAATAGAAATGGAACAATGGGGTGAGATTGTGATACACCTGAATGAAAGCTTTAATGGTCTAGACTTCTTGGCTTACGGAAATCCTTTGTTTTTATCCCTATAAATACCAATGATTTTAATGGAGAAGACATTAGTTACCTTCGGTCTAGCAACCAGTTGCGTCTCTTCAATATGGTAAGAATTGTTTAGAAAATACATTATACAAATCATATTATCATAAAACAAACAATCATATACAGATTTTCAATCTCAAGCAGGTTGTAAGTAGTACCTACCAACTAAAATTTTTCCATATTCTTGCATATTTCTCTAAAATTTTAAATATTTTTCAGTTTCAACCATCAGTACTTCTCCGTTGTTTGCTGATAACTTACATCGGAGTCGATGGCGTTTATAAAATTCCATACTCTCTTAACCATCCACGATCTAGTGGATGCACCGACCTTCATTGTTTAGAACAGCAACAACTTGTAAATATTCCTGGACTTCAAGAACCAATGATGGTGCAAGAATTGAATGTAATTCAAGAGCCCACAAAAAATTCTAACAGCTTTCGTAGTTCAGAAGACTTCTCTGATAGGGCTGCGAGAACTGTTCAATTCTTTGGAGACATTGCTTCAGGTGGAGAACAAGAAAATGGCATAAGTAAACGAAATAACCTCATTGACGAACACGATTTTTCAACTGATGTAAGCAATTCTTGAACATCTTTGGTATTCCCTTGATCCTAGACAATAATTGGGTATTATGTACCTACTCTGATTTGCAAGCTTATTTTAGAAATAGCTGTAGAGTCACCTATAAAAGTTGCAATGAAAATAAGGATGAGTGACTGTAGTTGTATATATATTATGCTTTAATAATTTTACATGGTTATAAAATACTTTATAATATTTCAACAATGGTGCTTTGCAGTATTGAGCGTTTTTTAATATTGAGTGTTAGAGGTTTGAGGGGTTGGTACTGTGAATGGTGCATGTTTGTTTTCACTATTAAAGCAACATATTTTTCATAGGGGACTACATATAACCGAGATTATTCAACCGCCCCAGAACGGCAGATGCACATGGCTAGAGCTGTCGAAATATTCCGTGCCACACCACCTAATTGTACCTGCAATCACACGGTAATTCATATTTCGATATCTACATATACATCTACGGCCTGATAATAAAGCAGATATTGAATTATCTCCTTTACTATCCTTACCTCAAAGTCCTTAAATATTAGGTATAAACCTGGTTCATCCCTAATATTTGAGGAAACTTCAGGTGAATATTTCTATGTGCATACCACAAAAGAGTTCTAACTGCTCCCAACCGTCTGGAGCTTATGAGCTTATGGCACCCCCCATCGGAGTATGAGGCTGAAGGTAGTGGGGAAGGAAAGAAGAAAAAAGGACAGAGAGTGTGGCGAAGTACCTATTCACATCTGGTCACCAAACCTGGCTAAATCCGTTTCAAGCAACTTTTCAACGCTGAATGGTAGTCTTACACCAGGGCGATACGAAGAGTATCTTCCATTCTGGATTAACTTAAGATAACGATCAAAGCCTCAACAGTTATTCAAAAAGACAAATTAAAAAAATTAAAAGGTATGCCTGTAATACGTTCAAGTACAAATAAACCCATAACATTTCATTAGATTTTTACACATTCCCCGAAAGTGTCGAGGAATAAGCGTGAAACGATTTATAAAGAGGACCGGTTTCATCCTTTTACGGACATTTTCAGACTGAAAATGTCCGTAATAGGATGAAACCGGTCCCGTACCCTTCATCAACTGTTTGTTTTCGTTACAATATACATAATTTAATACCATACCATACTACACCATAATTGATTGCAGCACAACGAATTGGATCTAGGACCCAACCATTTTCCGCGCATCCTTGTTTCCCTGGACTGTTCTCCGCGCTCCTGCTTTTCTTCCTTCTCCTGCAGAAGGAAATTATACCCGGTAATTCTGTTCACTATTTCTTTCCACATTCCACAATTAGCATTCGTACCACGCTGGAATTTGACCATGGTTAAGTAGCTGGAATATTATTCTACTAATCATAATTCCCGTGAAAGTTTAACTACTTAGACTGCGCAGCAGGATTGCAATTGCAGAGTTGCACGAAATGCAGAGTTGCACCGCGCGGCCTTTTTCACAAAAAAATAATTTTGGATTTGAGGACAAGATACGTTTTTTAATTGGGTATTTTGGCCTCAAGCTCAAAATTAAGTTTTGTATAAAATCCGCGTAGCGGATCCTCTTAGCAGTAGTAAAAGTTGCAGTTTAGATAAATAAACGAAGCGATTTGCTTAATACTTACAAAAATTGGTTTATTAAGACCGGTTGGAATAAAAGTTACAGTAGGTACCCAAAATTATGATAATGTTTAAAGTGTCCTCTGTCATTATGGAAGTACAAATTTAAATGTATATATTATATATTATCTGCTAAAATCTGAGCTCTTCTGCCGTTTGATTTTTTTTTACCTGCCTTATCCTTAGGAACGTATCTATACCACGAAACCCACTTTTTCCAATTTTTAACCCCCCCGGTGACCACATGTAGTATATTCCAAGACCCCCCCCCCCCTACAGTTTTCACGTAGTAAATGATAAATATGGTTTTAAATCATTTCTTGCTAAAAAAAAGGTAAAAAAAATATTCTTTGGCTTATATTTGTCTTTATTAATACGGCGCTTGTTGTGTGACGGCAAGAGTGCATGCATACCTATAATTACAATTGGAAAAAATATGAAAAAGTTAATGAAAAAAATATTAAAAGTTTTCTAGATTGACTACGTGATAAAAACCTAACCCCGCCCCCCTTATGACCAAGCGTGTTATTTTGAAGATCCCCCCACCCCCTAAACTGGTCACTTAGTATGGGTACGTTCCCTTATAAGGATAAAGGCACAGTTACATCCGAAATAAGTTAAAATGGTTTAACTTTAATCATCATCTTCATTATATAAACATAATGTGAGATTTTAAATTATTTGTTTGTTTCATTACAATATTCAAATGCCATTACAATAAATTACATTACATTACATTATAAAAAATGCCATGCATGTCGATAATGCTTTTTCAGATTTTTGCTCCCCTGATCATTCTCCATTGCTTAAGAAGTTAGCTTAGTTATATCACGCTCCTAGCCGCATTTGAATCATCACTAAAGTGTTTGTTGCTTTCCAGGTTTGGGTCCTCAAGCAGAAGGAGTCCGACGACAAGGTGGATCCGCACGCCCCGCTGCTGCCCGAGTCGCTCCGGGTTGCCTTCGTGTTCCAGTCTGTGACAATCACTGTGGCCTGTGAGTGTAGCGTCTGATGATAGCCCTAAATTCTCTGCGTCCCTGGTACCTCAATGAAAGCTGAACCTCGATTAATCTTCTATTCATATCGTAGTCATATTATTAATCAACTAATATGGCGACCCTTAACAAACTAAATTAGTCATAGAATAAGTAGGCAATATCGCAAGAATCCAGTGTAAGAACAAAAAAGCAAGAACATTACAACGTAGAGCGGGGTTGCAAAGCAAGTCAGAGCTAGGGGTTTGGCGCTTGGCTGCTCTTTAACACATTACACAACTTTTTGAGGGTTCTAATTTTCGTCACAAGTCCAATTTTCGTTACAAATGGATCATTCAACCGTAGAAACGAATGAAGTCAGACTGTAAGCTATTAGCTTCCGGTTGGTTTACAAAAGTAGAAAAATCAAGTCATATTATTTGAGGGTGTTTATTATTTTTTCCAAATTTCTTTGTGGTCCATATTTATTTTATTTCCTCTGTGAAACAAGATTCGTTGAAATAAATTATTATCCATCGCTGTGGAACCTTCGACGTAATGAATATACACATAAAGTCCTGAGAATATTAAGGATGTCACAAGTCACAAAGTTAGATTAGCTTAATTAGGTTATTGTGAGTGCTGCCTTTGTGAAGTATTATTGTGAGTGCTGCCTTTGTGAAGTATTATTTTGCTGTGAAAGACAATAATAACAATTGCATTCTTGAATTTGTTAATCGACGTTGTATTTTTAACTACCACTTCGTTACACTACGCTATTCAAATAATGAAAATAATTTATAAATAAATTACAAAGAAACAAACTCAAAGTCTATTTTAATATATTTTTAAGTATTAACCACTTACTTTAGATGCAATTTCATTTATAGAATTTTTAATCTTAAAAAACTTCCATGTACGTATTTATAAACAGTTTGTATGTTGAAAATTAAAATAAAGAAACGCGCTTAATTCATTAACTTGCATGTCTATCAATCGAAACACATTTCTCACATTTACCTTCTGCCCCAGATTAATTCACAACTACATTAAATTTGTGAAATTGGTCTAAATTTTCTTCGTCTTTTTCAATGGCAAACACACCTGAAAAATATGGTGTGCGGTATGACGCAAACAAACCTGAAAGATTTGCACGTAATGTCCATATTAAAAAAGTTATAACCTTTTGCCGCAAACATCCGCATTACAAATGTAGTACACTAGTAGTAGTATACTACACTTGTTAGTAGTAGACTAATGCAAACTGGAAATTTGCCATGAGGAGCTTAGGAATTTTAGCTGTCTTCCTAAAAACGTTAAGTAAAAAGAACAAATGCTTATAAGAACAAATGATTAAACTGAAAACTACTAAACAAAATTTAGATTCAAAATGACACAATAAAACTTTTTCCTTCATATTTATACAACACATGGAATTTCGTTGCTGAAATAGGTGAGAAAGTTCTATTTTTTAATGCGAAAGGAATATTTTCGTTTAAGTCAAGTCGAGACATGAATAAAGATAAAAAAGATTGAACAAAACTTTGATAAGCTCATTTCAGTTCAGAGCTATCGCAGTGTCGCATTGTGGATAACTCAATCAAATTAGGCTAATGCAAATTGTAGGGGTCTCCTGAACAACACGGAGCATGGGGGGCTTTTGTAGTTTTATAGAGGTAGGTTAGTGCGTGGCACTATACAATCATGTAGATCAGGCACTGACCTTGAATCTGACACTTGCACTGGAGGTCAGGAGCCAAACTGAGTCAAACTCATTGAGTCTCTCTGAATATGTGCACTTCAAATGTCTTTGTTGGGGAGTTCGTACGTTAACGGCAGGGGTGAACAATGAAGAGACAATGGCGTGTACAAAACATAGGGTGCCAAGTCTCATGACATGTCCCATAAACATAGTGTGCCATGCCTCATATACATAGTGTGCCATGCCTCATAAACTTAGTGTGCCATGCCTCATAAACATATTGTGCCATGCCTCATAAAATTAGTGTGCCATGCCTCATAAACATAGTGTGCCATGCCTTATCAACATAGTGTGCCATGTCTCATCACAGTGTGCCATATCTCATAAATACAGTGTGCCATGTCTCATAAACAGTTGGAAGTACAATTATTGATAAAAAAACATCACATCTCTTATTTCTTGGCCTAAAGATAATATGTCAAATTCACATAGCCCATGGTGAAAATGACGTCGTCGCATGGTCTCACGGAAGTCGCGTTGGCCAAGAAATTTCCAACAGAAAAGTTTTGGAAAATTCTTGGAGCCAGAGTTCTCCACTCGAAATGACTGAATCACTCGAGCGATGGCTACTTAAATTTAAATAGGTGATATTTAAACATTAAATTGAATTGTAAAATTTTATTCTCGAGTGGTTATAGAGATACCACAGAGATGTATGTATATTTTTTGATAATTCTCGACCTCAGTTGGGAAAATCGGTTAAAAAAAGGAGATTTTTTTTTTAACGTTTCATCGTTAGCCGCGGATCGATGTTGGTCAGCGGTCCATCGTTTCAACAGCACTGACTTAAACCATACGCTGTTCGTGCTTCTTCTAGTGGTAATTAAATGATGTTTAGATTAAATGTACCGTTGGTTGTACGTTACTTAACTTTGTGTTTTAAAATTCACTTTTATATTGCCGGACAAGTAATAATGCCGAACCCACCGTCTGCTTACTTATTATGTGGTCGATTACTTGAGATATAAAGGCGACATTTCTATTAAAGGGAATCATTCAATGGCACACGTACGTAGATACATTTTTCATAATTTATGTAATTTTCCATTACGTATTAAAGTTACCTGTACTTTGTACACAGCATTGCAATCCTTGTTCATAAACACTAAAGGAATATTAAATGCAATAATGTCGCCTCTGTTTGCATTTCCTTTCATCATCCAAACAATTTTCATGCGAAATGGCAAGATAATTTAAAGGTTGGATAGTGAACACCCCGGAAACTAAATCGTCTAAACGCTGGTATAAAAGGATGACAACCGATATAAACTTAACTTATTTCATAAAAAATTTCAACGTGGAAAAAAGTTATTGCTCTGGGAAGTGATTTTCTCTTTCACGATGAAAGCTTTTTCCCAAATATCCTCAAGATTTTTCAAAGAGGAGGAAATGAAGTGTTGGGATTATTACAAAGAGCCTTGGGATACGTTACTCACTTACTCAGGCTACGGCGTCATGAACCACGACTACGAATCGTCCAAATTGCGATATATGGGCTATCTCAACATAGCGCTTTTATCTTACTACAACGTCAGCGGATTGGCTTTCATTTTCCGGAATGAGTGGAAACTTCAAACGTTCAGTGAAATCACAATGATCATAGTCGTCGGTACAATCATAATCGTCCAGATGATGACGTTAATCATGCACAGGAATATCTTACGGGACCTTGTAGTGGAAATAGAAGACGATTGGGAGGCTACCAGCCATCCCGTTGAGAGACACATTTTGACAGAGAAAGCTAAATACGGTTACTATCGGTTGATTTGTCTGTTTGTGATCATTTTCTCTTCGGTTATCTGTTTTCAAGTCAATGCCGCCTTCCACCGCAAGTCTAATGTTCTGCCTGCTTCGTTCACTATCCTCGGCATCGGAAGCTATGACTATCCTTACTACCAATTGAACTTTGTTTACCACATGTGGTGCATGTTGATGGCAGCCAGTTGCATGACCCCATTTCTGGGATACATGGCTAATCCTGTGTTGCAGATGGTCGCTCAGCTCGAGATATTGGTTTACCGAGTTCGGAAGATTGGAGTTGAAATCGTCAATGAAGATGAAATGGTAGAAGTTATGAGACACACCTACTATAAGCATCTGGACATAATCGAGTAAGTTGTATGACGGCTTCACATTATGCTGGTTGAATGGTTTTCGGCACGAAATAGAAGATGTAACGTTTTATTAGATTATTTAAAAAGTTTAAAAAATGAAACCGGATTGGTTGACTGAGTCAAACTTTTTCGTTACCAGCCAGAAACGTTTTTTCGGATGCCGTTTTCTCAATAGTATTGGTGCTACTCTTTTGAGAAATGAAGGCGATGCATTTTTTTTCAAATTATATACGGTTTAAATATTTGGCAGTATGTGCCAGTCACCATCATGTTTATTATTTGAGCGCGAAAGGCAAAATGAGATGAGTCTAACGAACGCATCTATTCTTAACGTGTTTTGGAAATAATTAATCATTTCATTACATTATGTCCCTTTTATCAAGGTTAGTCCTTATAAATGTAGATATTTTAACATTTTGAAGTGAAACTTCCTTAGCCCCGTTAGAGTGATTGGAAGGATAGGTCTGCGCTCATTGGCCGATTTTACGGGTCGTCGGAATATAATGCGTAAATTCGCGCCTCGCCGAGGGCATCTCATAGCGCAACGGTATAGGGCGTCGCAAATCTCAGCGGCCAGAGAAACCCAACACAGCGGACGGAGGTTCGAAACTTACGAAATCCAAAAAAATAAACATTTTTGTTTTTGTAAATCAATATCCAATCTTCTAGTTTCACTTTCTAGTTTCACTTCTAACGCATGTGAATTACACACTCTAATTTTTTTTTTCTTAAAATATGTATAGTAAATAATAATAATATTTTAATGACTTGTATAGCTGCGTTTTTGTAAAAAATCACTTCAATCACCATGTAATTTATCGACCCATCCATCCATATGTGTGCACTCTTAATGTTAAGATTTTGAAAATGTTCAGATATTATTGCGTAAGATATAAAAATTTCGTGTAGAATCGTTCTTTATAATTTATTCCGTTTTCAGTCGGGCTAATCGTTTGACGACGATGTACGAGAAATTTCTCTTCGCACAGGTTTTCGCCAGCGGATCCTGCATTTCATTGGCCATGTTTACCCTGATGAGTGTACGTATACTTTTCAGATAATTTTATAGGTATAAATACACAAACGATGACCGATGATGTGATCAGCGAAGATAATATTCTTCACAAGTCTTTTTGACATATCTATGCCTCCTTCTAACTGGACCGATTCAGAAAACAATTTTACCAACAGTATGAGAAGAAAATATTTTATGTCTATACGTTACGCTTTAAAAAAAATGCATTATCTAGTTTGTGTACTAAAGTCTTTTAATGGCGTTCAAACTCAGGGGCGGACCTATGGTGGTGCGAGCGGTGCGACCGCACAGGGCGCCGTCATAAGGGGAGCGCCGAAAACATCCGACCACTGATCGACTATCTATCTATCGATAGCAAGCAGTGTTGCCAACGTAGGCGATTTTGCGCCAGTACTAGCACAGCGACTATATCTAATTATTGCTAGCAGAAGACGAATCGGAATCATCCTTGTCTTTGTTTATTTATTTTAAAATGCTATTACTTTACTTTCTTTTAAGATAAATTACGGTGTTTTATATTAATATTAGGCTTAGGCCTATTTATCAAAACATTATAAATATGTTATAAATAAGTTGATAAAAATTACATTTTATTTTATTCTTATCGATATTTCGGCGTTTGGAATACTTTAGGATGCTGCAACTGAAATTCGGCTACATTAGGCTACTTTATGTATAAGAAGGGGTTAAATTATTCTGATTTAATAAAAAAAAAATCGCAAGCGCAAAAGCAAGAAAAGTTGTGTTCTAGTGTTCTTATTGATTTCGCAGATTTAATAAAAAAAATATGTAATCAAACATGTATTTTTTTCTGTTATTATTTCTCATCCGTCGTACTAGGTACTTCAATTAAAGTTGCATAACTGCAAAGAAAGAGCACAATTTTTTGTTAGGAGGGAGGGGGGGGGGGCACCACCAAGATATTTCGCACCACCTAATAACTTCTGTAATCAAACCAGACAATTTTAACGATTTTTGGCGGGTTATAAGTTATAAGCTATAAGAATTATGGCAATTAGAACTAATTTCATTAACAAATATTTGCACTAGTGCCAATATTCGGAAAGGAAATAGGGGAATACGTTTATGTGGACAGAACGCCGCCCGGCTTCCTCTTAGGGGGACGACTGTCGGCCTTTTTCATGCAGAAATTAAATTTGGATTTGAGGCCAAATTACTTAATCCAATCAAAAATATATATTTTTAATCAAAATGTAACACAAATATCTAATAGGGATGCGTTCTACTTTATTTATATATGTTTGAAATTAAAAAATACCTATTCCATAAAAAAGTCGATTTTTTTACGATTTTAGAACCAACATTGGAAATTATTGTGAGTTAATGATAATTCTAAAAAAAAATGTTGTCACTGCTTCTTTGTAAAAATATAATAAAATCTAAAATAAAATGCAAATTATATATTTTTTTTAAATCTTACTTACAAATGACCGATTTATGATGGAACATAAATTACTCGAATATAAATTTAAAATTTGGTCCCAAAAACACCCTTTTTGCAGTGTTTTATTTTTTACTAGCAAACCCGGCCACACGTTGCTGTGGCTAACGAAACATAACGCCATTACCCAACCTTTATAAAATCCACACCACCCGCTTGCCAGCTGTCCGCTGCCCGCTGCCTGAATTGAATATTTGAATTTCTCGGCTTTTCTCTACTATAATAAGCATGTATTATACATTTAAACTTTCCTCTTGAATCACTCTATCTATTGGTGAAAACCGCATGAAAATCCGTTGCGTAGTTTAAAAGATCTATGCGCACATACATTTTGAGCGACTTCATTTTATACTATGTAATAATGATAATGATTTTATATTTCATTATATTTTCATAGTGGATTGTTTAAGGAAACTTTTTTAATAAATATAATTAATTCACAAAAAAAATGTCAAAGATGCCTTTAAAACCAATATATGATTGCCTATATTTAAAAATTTAAAACACAAATAAATAATGTGGACATATCCGTTTTAGATATTAGACCTATGACTTTTTAGTAATACATTATTCACTAAGAAACTTCGCCAAGAATTGCATCCGCATCTAGATGCATTTCAGAAAGCATTCTATTTCTTCGTAGTTGTAACTCCTCAAAAAAAAATCGTTTTTTTATGTATGACCACTAGAATAAAATTTTATTTTTACCTTCCATTGTCCATCTTTTAAATCGATGGCCAAGAACATTAAAAAATAAAATAAGAAATCACATCGAGCAGAGTAAGTTATTGACCTAACACTCCGTGAAACCTTCACAGCATATGATAAAGTCATTCTTCGCACCATATCGCATCGGGCTTTAGTCACGCTGCGCGAAATGCCTCCCCACTGAGGTGACCGGACCAATCTTCAATTAAGTCTGAATTGCAAATGCTGAATGCACATTTAAAAAAGTTACTTTATTTGACCCCAGTATTTGTTCAATCATGGCCAATTTGTTTCGGTGCATGTATTCTTTTTTGGTCGTGTGGATATCCTTTGAAACGGGACATGAAAGCCCGCCGGTGGTCTGGGTGAGATGACCAATAAGAGGCCAGTAGGAAATGATATCATCTTAATATACATTAAAAAAAACATTTTAATCAATGCTACTCTTTCCGGACCGTTTTACAACAATCTTCTCTAATTTAAGCAATTGAAAAGTAATTTTCTGTACACCCAACGTTTAAATATAAATTGATCAAATTTGTTGTAATAAATTCGATGTAACTAGTAACGTCAATAATCTATGAAAGTATGAACCGATATTTAAAACGATTTCCAAACTTTAAAAAGCGGCACATTAATCAACACAAAATACAATGCCGAACTGTCGCCAGATCAGATTTGCCTAAATAATCATCAACCCTTGGAGAGTTCTTACCACCACTTCTGGCCATCTACTGCCTCTGTGCCTTAGGCATGAACGCAGGGTTCACGTCCACACCGTCCAGCCACTTAACTTTAGTTATCGCACTTCTCATTTGTACTATTGATTTATCGGATTTATTATACTGCCATCAAAAGCAAAAAAGTAGCTTGGAGAAGCCAGTTGCGCAAATCTTGTTATTTGCTGCTTTGTGCAATTCATTATTTTAATACAATAATGGTTATTTATTTATTTGTTCGCGAGAGAGATTGCAGCGTGCATGCGGGTACACTCCACGTACAATCAAATAAGAAGAGGATGCCGTTTAACGAATTATTGCAATAAATTGACGATCATTCTTATTTTATTGTGCATACAGACTATGAGTGAGACTGTATTCAGAGCCCTGAGATTAGCTGTGAGACATTTAATCTTGAATTGGGAATCAGTCATAGATATTTGATTAATATTTGTAATGTTAGATTTCAAATGATACATTTTTTATATTGTGGTAGGAGTAATAACCCAAATTTACCAAACGCTCAGATTTGTTTAGGTACCCATTTGTCCCAATATTAACCGCAAAACAATGTATTTTCTTTTTTGTCAATATTATTTGCAAATAAGTACCATCAACTAGAAAATACACGTTAACGAATACTGCATTTTATTGTTTAATTTATTATTAAGGTAAATGCTAAATAACTCATTTTAGAATGTGCAAAAGAATTTTTTTCGGAATTACATTATAATATTTATGTTCTAATAAAAATAATATTTAAACATGTTTATTTTATATGCAGTGTATTTAAATAATCAATTTATCCTTCCCATTAGAATGATATCTTGTTCGAGATCAACACGGTGTCGATATTCCTGGGAGCTTCAACAATGCATCTCTTCACTTTCTGCTGGTTTGGAGAACTTTTGAATGAAGGCGTGAGTAGCAGTTTTCCCATATTCGGTCAATAAGAAGTAACGGTTGCTGTTTGCTTCATAATCAGGCTACTTACATCCAAATTTGACTGTACTATTATTTGTTATAAAATGTAATTAACATTACTGCAGCTCTTGGGTGGTATACCCAGGGCCGGATTAACCATGTCGGGGCCCCTAGGCAATGCACGTATCGGGGCCCCTTTACCAATTGCGGACTAACGGGGGGGGGGAGGGGGGTTGAAGGGGCTTCCAAACGCCTCCTTGTTTCCTTGAGCAAATCCTTAAAAGGCTTTAATGGGAGGGGGGGGGGAAATAGAAATAAAATTAAACAAATGCCAATATAAACCATACACGGCACCTTCAATCACTCCAGATATAAAAATTACCTAATAAAAAATAAAAAAAACATCTTGAAAGCTGACTTTTTCCGAAATTTCGTTGCTCACTAATTGAAACAAGTCATTTTTCCCGGGACGCGGGGCCCCTGGCCGATGCGGGGTCCCTAGCCGATGCGGGGACCCTAGGCAGTTGCCTACTCTGCCTTAGGGATAATCCGGTACTGGGTATACCTACGCCTAGAGTCACATCCATTGCCTTTTTCATAAGGTACTGGGTTACTTGTATCAAGGAAAGACAAGTAGCTAGAACAACAACTACATCATCCGAGAATATCTTAGCGCCATTTTCTCTATCGTCAAGGAATGTTAGCGTTTGGATTTTCATTGTGAAAGAAAAATGGAAACCTTTATTTTAGAAACACTGTGTGTTCATTTGATAGAGTCTGGCATTCTCCACGGATCTGTACGTCAGCACTTGGTATTTGGCGCCGTGTTCCATGCAGAAAGATCTCGCCATGATGATCATGAGAGCACAGACACCCATCTGCGTGTCCATTGGAGGAGTAGCTCACTTGCGACTGGAAACGTTCACTTCGGTAACTATGAATCTTCTTTTCAATTTCTCCTGAATACCTTCCCTCAGAATGCTTTGGCTGTTAGCCAAGATGACTGTCAATCTTGTTCGAAAACCTCACACTTTGAAGTTTTATCTATGTACCTAATTCTTATCCCTAGTAACACAACATGCAAATCATTGCACATTGGTAAAATCAAAATCCAAATCAAATGAGCATCTGCCGTTAGAGAGTTCTTAGTTTTTTTCGAAGAAAATAGTGTCACCAACAATCTTAATAGAATCTATTTATAGTTTATTCATACTAATAATACCTTTGAAACTTGATCGTGATTCATTCGTCTGGTTGAACAGGTCACACTGATGTCATAGGCAAAATGAAGACAATGCATATGAACAAGAAACAGCGTAATAATGTCTATGAGGCCATAATTTGACTAGACGATTGAATCGCGGCTCTTAGCAATTGGCTCTGTCGTGCATGGCGACCTCTGACTCAACTCTGGGACACCAGACACATAATAATTACTGTTACATCGATACTATACCTAGTATTAAATTACAAATTGATGAATGAAAAATGCAATTTTCATTCATCATTGGAATAATTTCATTCACCATATAAATTCAATTGAAGACTGTCGGAAGCTTCGAGATGATTTGCATCGTTTAATGCGTATTGCAATACCCACTGTCTTGAAATAAATATCAAGTGTCTTCGTCTTTCGCTACACCAAAAAAATGTTTTTTTTTTTTTATATGAATTTTTAATTATTATATAAATTTTCAATTATCCACCAAACCCAAATGTAAGGACCTTGGGGGTTATACTGGATAGTACATTAAGTTTAAAAAACCATATCAACTCTCGAAAATATATTAGGAGCTTTTAATATTACCACGACGGAACTGCGACGCGACGGTACTAAAAAGGCAATAAACATACGTTTCTTATCACAATAATGCTGCAGCTCTTTCTAACACATTTAACAATGGAGAGACTAAAGATGAGACACAATGCACGTACATCTATTTCGTCCAAAGCAAGTTTATTGCCTTTTTGTACCGTCGCCGTTTCGTAAACGTGGGAATATTAAACTGTCCAACCACCAACGTTTCATCTTGGTTTCTTCATCCTCGCCTCAAACAATTCAGACATCTTAACACTTCAAAATACAACAGTTCAACCGGTCGCAAAAAAATTAAAATTAAAGTAACAAATGTACATCGAAAAATAAAACTTTTCAAAACAAAAATACAACAGTTCTACTTAGCAGTATTCTGGAAATGCATCTCTGGTGTGGAAACCAGGCCATGCAGTATATAAAACTGTGACGTATGTGTATGAGGGTGACGGCATGAGAGAGAGATAGCGAGTATGGGATGTATAAAAGGGATGTACCCGCTATTGAGCGCTCTCTCCATATTAACCTGTCAATCAATAAACATTGTAACATCAACGGATATTATTTACTACCCGATCCACAGACACCACAGTTGGCGCAGCTCGGTAGTTCGTAAATTTTTACGTAAATTGGAAGAATCTATGCGGTAGATTCCATCGGAATCTGAAAGATTGTCAGGAAATTGGCCGATCGCAGGAGCGATCGCGTTAAGAAGAAATTGGAGCAGCCACACGCAGATACGCGTGTGTGGGTACGACAAATTTGCAATATTATTGTCGTTGGGTACACCGTGTAACGGGGTACAAGGATCGTGTCAAGGATACGCAAGGGTACACCGTGTGACGGGGTACAAGGATCAAGGATCAAGGTCAAGATCATCATCGAGTGGATTAGCCGGAAACCGGGACTTGGTTTCCGTCGCTGCAGTCTGGGAAGGAAGACCTCGGAGAAGAGGGATTGGATCCGCAGCTGTCGGGAGACGGAGCCAGACGGGGACGGTGATCTACGGCTCTGGGTGGAACGTGGAACGTGGACCTCGGAGTGTAGCCTTCTTGGAAGTGCTGAGATAAGTAGTCTAGATTATTTTGTTTCAGCTCTTCGTTCTGTTACAGAACGGGAAACTGGTCATTGTTCAAGGAACGACTGGATCAGGCCTTCATTTTACATGATGACAAAGTGTTATCACAAGAACGCAAAAGAGCATTTTTGCTGAGTTGCCTCACCGAAGAAACTTTCTCTTTATTATGTGATCTATGTTTCCCTAAAAAGGTTTCTGTTTGTTCTTTTGATGATTTATGTAAATTATTTGATTCACATTGCAAACCTATTCAAAATATTTTCGAGTCGCGTGAGTTATTTTATAAGTGTAAACAGCTAGCTAACGAATCTATTAAAGATTACGCTGCTAGGTTGCGAGGACTGAGTTTGACGTGCAATTTTGAATTGAGGCTGGAACCTTGTTTAAAAGACATATTCATTATTGGAATTTTCAATGAAAAATTGAAACATAAGTTGTTCGTTGAGGGGGTAAATACTTCTTTTTCGGAATGCATTCAGTTAGCAGCTTCATGGGAACATGTTGTTAATTTTAAGAAAGTTGATACGAATTTAAATGTTGTGCATAAGGATAGTAATGTTGTCCGTAAATCCAGGTCGGATAGTCCGATCAGATTTAAAAGTGCAGTGCGTAGTAAGACGCCAGTAAATATTGGATTAAAAAAATGTTTTTTGTGCGGAAAAACGAATCATTTGCAGAAAGATTGTTGGAAGAATATTTTTTGTAATCGATGCAATAAATCGGGTCATCCTAGTAATGTGTGTAAAAACAGTAAAATTAATGTAGGTAATAAGAATAAACGATTAAATTCGGTTTTTATGTTGCATGACGGCACGGGGCCGGAACCGATATTCGTAGATCTCATTATTGGTAACACTGTTCTGCGAGCGATTGTTGACACCGTTGCAGAAATTAATGCAATTCCATATGAAGTGTATTTAAAAGATTTTGTTTCTTATGAATTGGAAAGATGCGATATTCAATTGTCAGGATATGACGGGAAACGGTTAAATATTGTAGGTAAAGTTAATTTAAGTGTGTTATTTTTAAATAAAAGTGTAGATACGCAGTTTATAATAATTAAAAACGGTAATTCTACGATTGTTGGTAGAAATTTTTTACAAGTTTTCGGTATCGGATTAAGTGGAATAAATTCGGTAAATACCAGTGAGACTAGTTGTGATAATCAATTAAATTTTCGTGATAGTTTAAAGAAAAAATATGCTCATGTTTTTTCAGAAAAATCGGGTAGGCTTATAGGTTATGAAGCTAACATCGAAGTTATTTCGGAGTTCAGGCCAAAGTTTGTAAATCCAAGACCGTTACCTTTTAGTTTACGTGGAAAGGTAGAGGAGGAATTAAATAAGATGTTACGTGAAGATATAATTGAAAAGGTAGAAATAAGTGATATGGCTAGTCCGATTGTTGTTGTAAAAAAGAAAGACGGTTCAATTAGAATTTGTACCGATTTTAAAACCACATTAAACCCTATGTTAGCGAAGTTGAAATATCCATTGCCTCGTATAGAAGATTTAATTTCATCTTTAAATGGTGCGAAATTTTTTGCGAAAATAGATTTGCGTAATGCTTTTGGTCAGATTTCGTTAAACGAGAAGTCGAGAAAATTATGTGTGATAAGTACGCATGTAGGTTTATTCAGGTATAAAGTATTGCCTTTCGGTTTGACCACAAGCCCGGCTATATTTATGCAAGTTATTCAGGCGGTAGTAGGTAGACTTCGTAACGTTCGTATATTTCTAGATGATATTTTGTTGTTTGGAAATTCTGAAGAGGAATTATTTTCTATTTGTGAATCTGTACTTAGCAAGTTAAGTGATTGTGGTTTAACTATTAATGAAAAAAAGTGTTCTTTTCTAGAAACTGAGATAGAATATTTAGGTTTTAGAATTTCGTGGAAAGGAGTTATGCCTTTAGAAAATAAAATCTGTGCGATTACTCAAATGGCAATACCGAGGAATGTTTCGGAACTTAGGAGTTTACTCGGGGTTATTTCTTATTATAGAACTTTTGTTCACAATATTTCAGGTATTTTGTCTCCATTGTATAACTTGTTAAAAAGGGGAGTAAAGTATGTGTGGTCTGAGGAATGTAATATTGCGTTTGAGCGAGTTAAGAAACTGCTGACGTCAGATAATATTTTAGTGCATTTTGATCCTAATTTACCAATTAAACTTATTTCAGACGCATCTGAAAAAGCGTTAGCAGCGGTGATTTGCCATGTATATGATAATGGTTTAGAGAGACCTATCGCATTTGCTAGCCGATTATTGTCAGAAACAGAATTAAAGTACTCTATTTTAGATAAGGAAGTGTGTGCTATAATTTTTGGGTTGAAGAAATTCTTTCAGTATTTATACGGCAATAAATTTGTTTTGGCTTGCGACAATAAATCGTTAGTACACATTTTGAACACGGATAAGCAAGTACCTGTGCTGGCCGCTAACCGTCTGCAGAGGTACGCCCTAATACTCCAGACTTTTGACTATAGTATAGAGCATATTAAGTCAGGTGATAACAAAGCGGATTTCTTATCACGAATGCCGATTAATAATAAGGATAATTTAGATGTGTGTAGCGACGATATTGATGCTAGCGATTATTTTTTAAATTATATTGATACTTTAAACGTGAATACGGTTGAGTCAGAGTTTGTGAACATAATCGAGTCAGAAACAACATTAAATGCGGAAACGATGAAACAGTTTTCGATTAATGATGTAAATATAGCGAGCATTATCGAGTTCACAGCAAATGGTTGGCCGGATAAAAAGTTCTTAAAGGACGATTTATTGAAATTCTGGTATTTTAGGAATAAATTATCGACTTATAATTCATGTTTATTTTATAATAATAAATTTGTAGTTCCAAGGGAATTAAGGGAAATTATATTGAATTTTTTACATCAATCACATTTAGGCATTGTAAAATCGAAAAGTCTTGCTCGAAATTATTTTTTTTGGCTCGGAATGAACAATGATATAGAAGCAACTGTGAAACAGTGTGCTCGATGCATGGAATTTTTACCTACTCCATGTAAAGTTGAGTTGGCACCTTGGCCAATCAATGGGTTAATCTGGAGTAGATTGCATATCGACTTCATGGGGCCGTTGGGAGGTCATAATTTTTTAATAATTGTTGATGCAACTACAAAATGGATAGACTGTCATATTGTGAATAAGGTAGATTCGTTTTGTACAATAAAAGTTTTGAAAAGATTATTTTCTATGTTCGGAATCCCGGAACAAATTGTAAGTGACAATGGTACAGCTTTCACATCGTCAGTTTTTAAGGAATTTTGTCATAATTATAATATAGAATCATTGACTTCAGCTGTACAGCATCCTGCTTCTAACGGTTTAGCTGAAAATGGGGTTAAAACAGTGAAGAATTTAAAAAAAAAAATTATGGTAAATAATAAATTTCCTAAGAAGATGAACTTTGACATTTTTAGTTGATATTAGAAATACGCCTTAAATGTCTACGGGCATTGAGCCTAGTACATTAATGTTGGGTAGGAAGATTAGATCAATTTTTAATACGATTATTCCAATAGTGGATAATGTTGAGAGTCAAGGTTTTAAAGGAATTGGCAACACGGTTAAAAACAAAATGTTATTGAGCCAGCATAAACAGAAAAAGTATTATAGAGGAAGAAAATTTAGAAAGTACTTTGAGGTTGGTTCTAAAGTTTTAACCAGGGATTTAAGAAGTAATGATAATAAATGGATTTTAGGAAAATTTTTAAAAGATTGGGGAATAGGATTTATTTAGTTAAAATTATGTATACGGGACAAATTTGGAAACGCCACCATGATCAGATTTCAGAGAGGAAGGTTAGGTGGGGGGAGTGTGACAGGTCTGATGATTTGCTGGACCTGGGTCCACTCTCGGATGTGGACATGACCAAATTTCCTAATTCCTCTAATTTTTGCAGGTCACCTACACCATGGGAGGGGAGGTTACGCCCTCAAGGTCAACGCCCACGCTACACGTGAAGAGCAAGAATAATTACATATACTATGGAATGGAAATATTTAGATATTATTGTTTTGTATAAATTTGTGAATAAAGAAATGTATGTAATTAGGTTTTAAGTGTGGGGGTTTGACGTATGTGTATGAGGGTGACGGCATGAGAGAGAGATAGCGAGTATGGGATGTATAAAAGGGATGTACCCGCTATTGAGCGCTCTCTCCATATTAACCTGTCAATCAATAAACATTGTAACATCAACGGATATTATTTACTACCCGATCCACAGACACCACAAATGAAAGAAAAGCGTCTAATCCAATATATTTTTAATGTACCTAAACTTCTTTTCGATCTCCTTCGATTCCGCAAGTTTCTTCAATACAGTCTACACCCTTTAACTTGCCGAAGATGGGGGGCGTACATTACGTGAGCTCAAAGGGGGGGGGGGGGGAACCAGCAAGATCTCACATTACTTGAAAAGAATATACGAAATGGCCCAAATTTATCTCACCAAGAGGGGGGGGGGGGGTCAAGATTGGAACGAAAACTGCTCACGTAATTAATGTATGCCCCCATGGCGGATTCAGTAATGTTATTTTGGCGCGTACAGCATATTAGATAGCCCTGATCTTCGTCAACACTTATCAA
Source organism: Limnephilus marmoratus (assembly GCA_917880885.1). Lineage (NCBI taxonomy): Eukaryota > Metazoa > Arthropoda > Insecta > Trichoptera > Limnephilidae > Limnephilus > Limnephilus marmoratus. The sequence goes on from OU862908.1 coordinate 44,128,349, forward strand.
TTGTATATTCCAAGTCGCATACTTTCCATCGACCTGAACGCAAGACAAATTCTGAGCAGAATCCTTAAAGTTGGATAACAACGGTTTTAGTATGACAGCGCAAGTCTAGTCCTCTTCACGTATGCATAATTTTGAAGATCTTAACTCTCCGCTGCCCTTTTCCTTTACAACCAAACTGAAAAATTATTTTTGTAATCAAAAGGTATATCAAATATGTAGTACGGATGTGACCTACTTTATTCATTTTTGCTGTAAATTATAAGATATATCCGTCGGTAATATGTTATATTTATAGTACTAAATCTGTAGGTATAACATACCTACAAATTTTATAGAAAGTCATCTATTTTTTATTTAATAACTATATATTTGTTATTTTTATACATTTTTATATGAAGCATGTTAGGTGTATATATATTCGTAGTCCTTCCTCACTAGGAGATCCTGTGCTGAGGGGGACTAGGCTTTGGATAAGATTTCAGCGACTTCTACTATACGGTTTAACTTCATTGTTTGGATAAGGTTTTCCAGAAACTTCTATGACGATGTAAAGTATACTAGTAAGTTCATTTTCCGATAGTTCTTTCAGCCATCATTTAATGTCCTTAGTGTAGCTATTTTTTGTTTTAATTTGTACGTTTCAATTTCAAACGAAATTTTGGCTTATGTACCAACCTGGCTTTTCGACCGTCCGCTTTCTGACAATTCGATTTATTAAAACGATAAGTAGACTTTGAAAAACAATTGCTCCATTTTTTGCTCTAAATTGGGTTAAATAATGACAGCGGCATGCTGGAGGAGTAGAGTTTAATAAGAGAAAGAATATTGAAATATGTCGCAGCAAGGGAATTTTTTTCAACTAACAAGACAATTTGAATGTTGTTCAATAACAAACTGTTAAGAAAAATGAACAAAAAATTTAACAAAACCATAAAACGACTTCAAAAAATGCACTGAAAAGTAAAAAAATAATTTCGTATTCTTCTACAACTTCATAATCAACTTACTTTTTCTACTCATCAATATGTAGGTACGATTGTTATTTTTGGAGTCGGTATCAGCCAAGGTAGGTTTGTAAATACATACATAGTTATAGGTGTAATGTGCTTGTATCGCACGTGCGACTTGACGAGGCGAGAGCGGGGCTGCGGCGTGATGGGAGCTGTCAAGTGAACACGCCGCCCGGGTACCTTTGCTGACACCGACTCCAAAAATAACAATCGTACCTACATATTGATGAGTAGAAAAAGTAAGTTGATTATGAAGTTGTAGAAGAATACGAAATTATTTTTTTACTTTTTAGTGCATTTTTTTAAGTCGTTTTTTTGTTTTGTTAAATTTTTTGTTTATTTTTTGATTTTTAGTAAATCTGAAGTATACTAACTAATTTGTCTGAATATGGGTAGACCTACTAAACGTGTTGCTCATATGAGACAGACATAATTTGACCATAACGACGTTAAGGTCAAATTAAGAGATTCGGCCGAGAATCGTTAATTTGCTCCTAAGAATTGAAGAGTTCCGTTACTGTGTCATGGATTCCATAATCAAAACCTAACCAAACTCTCATCAAAACTACCTTTGAAGTATATCCTTTCCAATAAAAAAAGAATCGTCGAAATCGGTTGGCGTGATATTCAGTTATTCGTCCATTTGTCGCGCGGATACTTAATGCAAATTTAAGACTTATATGGTTTTCTCATGGATGCCATTGGCAGAACTGGACCAAATTAAAATGGAACCACACGGGAAGCATCAGCTTTCAAATAAAAAAAGAATCATCAATATCGGTTCACCCAGTCGAAAGTTCTGAGGTAACAAACATAAAAAAAATAAATAAAAATACAGTCGAATTGAGAACCTCCTCCTTTTTGAAGTCGTTTAACAATGAATGCTATTGATTTTATTGCTTATTGCATGGAACATAATTTATTACTTAGCAAATGCGAGAAAGCATGATGTACTAAAGTGAAAAGTAATGAGTTTGATCTTGAAACTGTCACGTCTCTCAAATATTGCGATCCGATTAAATTAAATTTCAATGGCATCGTATAGATTTTTCCTCGTATCGTGCGCGGTAGAGAAATCTAAAAATAAAATAAAAATGTTTATGCGTGCAAAATCTAACCTCAAAGTTAAGATGATGCAATCTCCAAACTGCCAGCAAAAGTGAACTATTTTTCAATATTTAACAAAACTCTCAATCAAGAAGAAGACAATAGGTATATTTTTATGATTTTTCCCTTATTTCAGAGATTTTGTAAAATTTGTGTATTTGTGTATTACTTTGTACCCAGTGACAGCTAGTCACCGAGTACAAAGTAATCGAGACGAGCAATGACGTCATGTGTAATATATAGCCCCGTGATTACAACTAAGTATTACCGCCAATATTTCCACATCCGGAAAGATACTACATATTCACAAATTCGTAGCAGTTATACCTAGGGGGACACGTCCTCACCCGACCTGCTGACGGAAGTGGCGACATCTTGTGACGAATTCTTGAATTCGAAACTGAATTACAACGTTAGCTTTGTTCGAAATTCCACGTACACAGATGTTATTTGTGGGGCGGCGCATATGGCGTGGCGTCAGACATGCACTCGAAGCCGGGTTCTGAAATTCAACCACGCAGACGCAAGCCTATTGATACTATTCGATAATTATAATAATTAATAACCTAATGATTTCGTCAAAATGGTTCCAATGAGGTTTTACTATTACATAAATATTTACTTTACCTATATCGGCAAGGGCGTATATAAAGGGGTGGAGTGGGGGTGGTTTATTCAACCCTCCCCCTCCCACCATCGGCCTCAGTAATGTGTAGGAAAAATAGTGGTGAACTAATGACGTTTGATGTACTCATAGATTACCATTCCTGGACAATACACCAAGATTATTTGCACCACCTCTTTATCAATGCTGTAAATGATGAGTTAAATTCCCAATAAAATCCAACTCCCCCCTCCACACTTTGAATCGACCCCCCCCCCCCTCCCATGTGAATGCTTTAGTTACGCCTATCGGTACTACACTCACATCAGTTTTAACGTTTCTATTATCTGTGGTTTTAACACACCTCTCTGCTTACTTTCTCAAAAATATTCATATTTAAATGTTAAATAAACATCAATAATTCATATACAATATGAATAGTAGACCCTTTTCACATAGATAGGTATTGATTATTTATTGTTTTTTTTCTTAGAGTTTTTAATGCGATGTGTTCCATTATTTGGTTCCACGTTTTGGAATGATTTTAAATAATATATTTTTGTACTACGACACCATATTTTTTTCCCTGTTGGATAACTTACCTATACTCACTTTATCCATCGAGATATTGTATGAATTATTATAACATTCTGTTTATTTCCCAGAGATAAAGCATGACCTAGAATCTTAGTTTGTACTATGTTCTAAATTACTAACCAAAATTATATGTGTTTTTCCAGGTAATGAAGAGCGCATATTCCTACTGCGCCGTTCTGGCTTCAGTCAATGAATAAAGAGCAGTTTTCAATTCATTTATTAAAATAAGTAGATAACATAAAAAGAGTTTTAGACACCTTATATTTTATAGATTTATAATAGTTCCTAGGTACTAACTACACAGAAAATAATAATTGATGAACGTATTTAGGTATTAAAATACATAAGGGAAATTCGTCTCTGAAACTCTTACAATTATTCTTGAAAATTAACTGTTGTTTTATAACTTCTGAAAGAATGTACACAAAACATTGTTACTAGTCTTGTTTGTTTTTTTGCCATGTGTCGACGTAATATGGTCAGGAATAAATTAGTGCAGAACAGGAAAAATATATAAAAGAAACAAGTCATTGATTCATACATTTATTTCCACATATAATATAAACATTGTTAACACATAAGTATGATGAGTACAGTACACACACACTACAACGTAATAGGTACCTAAAAATCAAAGCCGCGGTAAGATATTTGACATTAATTCTAAAATAAGGTACAATCACTTCACAAAATTTAAATAATTATTATTTGAACATCTGATTTTAACTTATTTCAAAATAATTTACTCTTGAACTGCCATTTTAAACTAGCAAATTTTTTTTTAGATCGCGTCTGTAACAGAGTAATCTTAAGTTTGTAGGTTTAATTATGATTAGCAATTAGTTCAAATTCGTGACACCTGCCAGAGGATTGTTAACTTCGGAGATGACTATTCTTATTGCAATGATGTCCCAACATAAATCAAAATTGAAAGGATCGTTGTGTCCCATATTGGCCACTCCAATCAATTATCTATAATATCGGGGTGGTCGATGTCCTTGTGGCGGATCGGGAGCTGAGTGCAAATTACCACTTAACTGAAGACGTGACCGCTGGAGAAATGGGGTCAATGTTAATGGAATCCCAATGTAAAATGTCTCGAATATTTGCAAACGCTTTGAAGGAAATCATTGGCAAGAGTCACAATAATATCGTTATTCAGATCGTAATATGGCGTTTGACTCGTGCGTGATTCGAACGATTCTGTGTAAACTGTGACAACAAAACAACATTTTGCACGAGATGAATTTTGCTATTTTCTACCAACTTATCTAGGCACTAGTGACCCTGTGATCTAAAGAATACACGAATCTCAAATGTACACATTTAGTTCGTCAGTCACCCAATACAAAATGATAATTTTGTTTGTAATAGGAACCCACACGAAGAAAACGATGATTTAATATCAAGAGTCTCGCAGTTTCTCTTCCTCACGTTTAAAAACTTTATCATCAACGAAGCAAGAGTAGAATAAACAATTACTTCAAATATTATTGACACTTCACGTGCCTGTTTTAAATATTTCAAAACAACTTAAACAGAAAAAAAATATGGATACATCTATTCCAATTTGGGATCCTCCACCAGAGCGATGACAGCTGGAAAAATACAAATGAATTAGCAGAAATATTCGTCATTATTCATATATTACATACATAGACCCAGGGAATTAGAAAATAGGCAGTCTGCATTTATGTGGTTTATTATTTACAAACATAGAACTAATTACTTTCGATTTGGGGTCAATCAACTTAGAAGTAGGTTAGTGAACCTGAACCGTTTCGCAATAATGCATTTAAAACATTGATAATTAACTGAAAATGTTTTCAAAATAATTTGATATTTGATTGAAACTGTCTAATTGTATAATTGTCATTATAAACAACATCATATTAAAATAGGACAATCTACCAAGTGATTAAGGGAACGTACCCATACTATGTGACCGTTTAGGGGGGGGGGATCTTTAAAATACCATGCTTGGTCACAATGGGAGGGGGGGGGGGGGGTTAGGTTTTTATCACATAGTCAATCTAGAAATATTTTTATATTTTTTCCACTTTTAATTATAGGTATGTATGCACTCTTGACGTCATGCAGCAAGCGCCGTATTAATGAATTTTATTTAATTTTTTTTTTCAGGGTTACTTTTCCTCCATTAAAAGCATTTGCTTGTGGATGGAGGAGCTTGTGGATACATTTTAAATATGTACAATTTATACAGTCAGGTGTTTCACATAATATATACACAGATTCACAGTTAATATACATACACCGTTAAAACCCAGTTTAATCATATCGCAATCAAGATCCTTTAAGTAAAAGATAAAATCATCCACATGTATTCAGTAATAAGTAAAATAGGTATAATTTTTAGTGTGACATTCATGTGGTGATGAGGGAAGCAGCAATTTTCCCGTTGGTGATTTCTCTAAAATGTTTTTTGATGGAGTTCAACAATTGTACTAATGCTTCTGATTTCTACTGGAAGGTTATCAAATAAGCCAAATAATTTTTTAAAAACTTTTTGTTAGCAATAAATGGTTCAAAACCGTATTTTCGATTTACTACGTGAAAACTGTAGGGGGGGTCTTGGAATATACTACACGCGGTCACCGAGGGGGGAAAGGGGGGGGGGGGGTTAAAAATTGCAAAAAGTGGGTCACGTAGTATAGATACGTTCTCTAAATGGAAATGATGAGGTAATTGTAAAAATTAGTTATTTCTTTAAATAAATTCATTTTAATAAAATCTTATTGCTAACAAAGTGTTCGTTTCATTTCCTTACATTTTTTCTGTTTTTAACTAAACACACGAAAAATACATATTTCATGTAAGTATACAAAAATAAAAACCAAAACACAAATGAACAGAGTACTTTTTGAAGGTAACACTCATCAATGACATCATTGAAGAAGAAGATAATACTAATAGGTAGGTATGTCTAAATGAAACATGAAACAGAACTAGACACGGAAAAATAAAACGGTAAGATTAAGATCCTGGGTTCGACTACCAGTTGCGACCGTTACCTTTTTATTTTTCCGTGTCTTGTTCTGTTTCGTGTTTCGTTAAGGATTTATTAGTATTATCTTCGTCTTCAATATACAAGAATGTTTTAAATTTATTTTTAAGGGGAAAAACTCTCAACGGGAAATGAAAATCTGGAAGATAACAAATTTTTGAATGCTTACCAGTGCAAACCAGCCATAGATCATATCAACCTGAAGAGAGTGTCCGAGTAGTTCTGGCTTAGCTAATCTGTTCATAACTCAATGTTGGACAAAAAATAAACGCAAGTATGTTATTGTAATTGATTGTCACCGAATATTGATTAGAAAGGTTAAACCAGATTATACAATACAACGAATACATTATATTATGTAACTTCATTTGCTTATTCATAACTTTACATTCTTTTACTTTCCTTGTACAGATTCAGACTTTTCACAATAATTTAAGTTTAGTACTGTTTAATAGTTAACAATAAGGAATAACCATTCACTGAAAGAAAACCCAACGCACAGAGCAGCCATATTGGCGGATATAAACCACCCCCAAGACGATGGGTTTTCCACAGTGGACAAAAATTTCCAACGTTTTACGTGGAGTTTGAACTTATTAATTCTTGTGAAAAATCTTGAATCTTTAATACTTACATTCAATCATCACTCTCACTTTCAAATAAAATTGTATTGCATTCCTTTACAATAATAAATCAAATACAAAAGTAAGTCGTTAACATCTATTCATTCAACTGTTGAAATGGGATTAAATACAATAAAAAAGTATAATTAAATCATTATTTAATATCCAATGATTAAATTGTCAACATAATGTTTACAAGATTAATAAATTTATTTCCACTGGTACGACTAATTCTTAATCTACAGTTTATATACATGAAATATGAGGTAGAGGGAGGGGGTTTCTACAAATTGGGGGTAGCCTACAAATTGCAGACTACACCCCCTACCTCTCCCTCATATGTTATGTAAATAAACTGTAGATTAAAAAAATATTTGTATCAGTCTGAAGATGGCCTTAACAAGCTGAAACCGGTTACGGTAAAAAGTAAATTAAGCGGAAATAATGTGTTTTATTATATTATTATAATGGAATTCAACCACGAATTGTCAATATTAAAAATAGAAATGTTTACGAGACTAATAAGAAAATGCAAGAAATCCGAAGTGTCTAATGATACCTCTATAACGTAGCAGTCGATTGGTCATTATCTAAGTCAATACGCTCTAGCATGCGATCTAAAACAAATGTGGGTAAAACATGCAATTATTTAATGTGGTACGAAAGAGCCCATTCGTTGTGCAATATAAAATCCTATTATTATTTCAACTAAAAAAGTTATATTTTATTTAAACTTTTTTTTTAAATTGGAAGTAAATTCAATTGTTTAATACGCAAAAGAGAAAGTAGATATATTTTAAAATTATTTTCCAATGGGTGCATAAAGACATGGCGTTATCGGCCTTGTCCCGACACGAGAAAGCTTCTTATCTCGGAGCCACCTCGGAGAGTGCGGAGTGTATGGTCACCGGACAGCTCGCATCATAATCGTTCATTTCACCAATGAACTAAGAAACTGATAGCGACGCGAGACGCACCAAAATAGCCAACAAACATTTTTATCACTTTCTTTCAGAACGGTTATCCTTCAACTTGTAACATTTCAATGACTTTTAATCTATCTCAGCGAGAAAGTGTCAAGACGTGACGGACACTACATTTCATTTTCATATTATTCAGAACAATAATAAATTAATATTATTATGACTTAGACGTTTGCAGATCATTTTAAAGGCATTTGCTTTAAAGCACACAATTAACAGAAGAATGATATCAATGTTTAAAAGTGATGCATTTTGTAAAAAAGCGTCGATGACACACGGCAAGTTTACAAGCTACTATCTACTAAGTTTAAAAGCGGGTAAATCGGAGAGTGAGATTGGTCATGATGACACACAAAACTGTCCACTCGCTCAGAAGCGTAGGAAACTGAGGCCGCTGCTAGCGCCAGTAATAAGAATAACGACGCCTGCGTGAACTAATTCTTCAGATGTTTGACAGTCGAAATCAGCTGTTTATCGGAAGCCATGTTGAAAACATAAATAAACCAATCACGAGCTAACGGAGCAAGCGTGTAGGCGAGTAAAGTTGACGACCTTTCACCTTTTTTTCGTAGATTGTCAACAATCTGCTAGTCGCTGTTCGTTAGCAAGTAACACGATGACACTGGGCGAGTTTACTAACAGATAGTGAATTTCCCAGATAGTAGCTTGTAAACTCGCCGTGAGTCATCGACGCTTTCACATTTTTGCCGCCTGTGCAGCAGAGTGGTTGGTGCATTCAATTTTGAGCCGCAGGGTAGTGGAACAAATTCCCACGATTGCACCTAAATGACATTCATAAGGGTTTTTTTGGAATCATGGTATTGTGATATTGATTGTAATGTTTCGTTAAGGGTAAAAATGGCTTTACAACTGTAGTAAATAACAATTATTATTGTAAATCCGCAATAAAATATTTTGTCCCACCTGCCATGCAATTCATTCCACCTATAATTTATTCATTTTCGGAACATCTTATTTTTTTGTGGGTCGTATATATTGTACTAATGCGTCTTATCAATTTTATTTGCTTTCTCAAGGATATTAAATAGTACGTCTTTCAGTCTATATAAATTTATTGTTATCAAACAATTTCATCACTTTTTAAATGTTTTCTTGGTTTGCAACCTTGACACGATAGCATAATGTCTTTAATAATAAAATTTCTTTTACTTTTACTTAATGCGTGCTTTTTAAATCGAATTTATGCTATCGCACACTAATAATAAATAATTTGATGTCTGTCATAAAAATAATATAATATGGCACGTATCTTGAGATTGGTGCATGAACGAAGCTGAAGATGTTATTATATCGAAATGTTTCATTAGAGTGATGATAAATGCTCACCTAGTAAGAAAAAAAAATTCCATTGCATTTTTACATCTTTCTTACCGCTTTTCCGAATGCAAAAAAATAATAAGAGTGAAGCTATTTAGCAAATAAACATCTAAAGCAGATCCCTGACTATTTGAAAATCATGAAAATTTACAAGAATGTCGTATCATTTTAATTTATTTTAGCGAATTTTTAAACAATTTTGGAAATAATGGATATTTGAGTCAGTGTTCAAAATACTTATAATACATTGTTGGAATGACAAAAAACAAGTGACAGTTTTCTACACCACTGAAAACTTATGTAAAAACCAAACTCAATAATATGGAACATAGTCATCAACCTAAAAATTATTATCTGATTCTTATAAAAATTCAAATGATAACGTATTAAGTCTCATAAAAAGACTCGGAAAAGCACCAAATTTAATGTAATCCAATAAATTGCAGTCTCGTCCCATAGTTTTCAAAGGCAAACACGTATGCTAAATTGAGTACATACATTGGATGTTTGCTAATCAGAGCACGTACCTAATATTGCAAGCCGAGAAATGTTCTGAATATTTAACTTTTTGGAAATTGTCACCTTGAAACTGATGCAGGGTCAATGCAATCACATCCGTTTTCAGCAAGTTCTTAAAAGTTGCATTGCCGGGTTGCGGAATAACTTTTTTAAATACTCCGATGTATTAAAATAAAGTGTTTATTTGCGAGAAGTCACTTTTTTGGTAAGCAAAGCTTATAAGATCCTTCAAACCTAATATAATCAATATCACCATACACCCTTTGCAGTACATGACCCTAACTTAACCAGATTATTACAATATAACCTATGAAATCCGCTGTATTTTTGTATTTTTATGACTTGTGTGCTTTTTAATCAAATTTTATTTTTATTATTCTGTATATGTTAAATAATCTGTTATGAATCATTTGTACTACCAAAATGTAAAAGCCCATTGGGCGTTAAATAAATAAAAAAATAAAAAAAATAAATAAAAAAATATGGTTTCAAATCGAAAAATTACAATAATAAGTCCTTCCAGGGATCCGAGACTTTCTATTTTTTAAAAGATATCAAGTTTTTTCGTGCTCCAATAGCATACGATATATTGAGCTCGTCGTATAAAATGTTAATATGATTCAATCGTGTGAAAAAAAGATGGACAACGAAAGTTAATAATTGTAAATAACGTTAGAATACCAATTGGTATTATAACGTAGGTGCCTGAAGACCTTTCCTAGTTGGCTACTGTGGACCGCCACGTTACGGTGGTCGCCTAATATGCATCAAGATATTATACATCAGTTAAGACCTCAAGCGCTTGGGCTGCATATTTAATAGACTATTTTGCATCATTCTAGGATGCGATTCTACAGAAGGTATGCAAATAATCACGAAGAAGGCAGTTCTGGAGTTGTTCAGTATTCATAAGCTGAATCCTGAAAGGATGGAGATGAATTAAATCAGTTATTTGGTCACCTACCGCATCATTTGCATTGTCAATAAAAAAATGCACTCTCAACGGTACGTGCTTGGAATAAATAAACAATCATTTCTGAAAATTTTCGGCAAACTAATCGTATTTCATATCTATAATATACGCTAAGTATTGGGTAGTTCCAAAATTGGGAGACTTGGATTCCACGGGAACTCACGGAACACGCATTTGTTGCACACATAGGTTTTACTAATCGTTATTTGAGCAAATTCTAATTATATTTTATTTATTTTTTATGTAATATTGAAGAGAAATAAGACAATGCTCTAGACGGCGTAATTAATTTTCTACATTTATTAGAGAAAGCCTACAACTGCCCTACTAATTAAAAAAACATTAATAAAAAATTAAAACATACACGTAAGGAATTAGTCATATTCTCATCAGTAAACTTTTATTCGATCAAAAATATGTCTCTTCTTTATTTACCTGCGTTCTGATAGATAAACTGCATGTTTCTGATGAAAATTGATGATTTAGCTGGTCATCCCAACAATAAGTCAAAACGATTTTACTCGCCTAATACTCTAAACTTAGAACTTACTTTCTTATCTTGAAGAATTCATCAAGAGTAACAGATTGATCATATTTATGTGAATATATACGTTAGGAGTACCTAAGTAAAGTTTTGTAAAATTGTAAAATGCTTTACGTGCGTAGATGACCAAAAACGAATAATTGATTGACTAATAAATCATGAATCAATAAGTTATTAATATTTTTCTCAATAAAAAATACGCGACATACTCGTACGTATTACGTATGCCGATAAAATGGAAACCAAATCAAATTGCACTTTAACAAAATCACATTGACTACGTGATGAGGCCTTTATTTTTGATGGTCGATGTTAATTTAATGGAATTGATGAAAATTTGATAATAGCCAAGGATAAAATATATAAGATGGCTACCGCTGTCGATGCCATTTTTTCCTATTTATGTATGACGTGTGTAACAAAAAGACAGCGGGCCGCAACGTGGCAGCACCACAACGGATTGATAGGTTGCAACGGAATGTGTGGAATCAGTACTTACGGGGAAATGCGATGACCTTCTCGGTTCTGGCATGGAAGTCATCCTCATCCTCGTGGTAGGTGTACTTGTGCGGCTGGTCCGCCTGCATGTCCATCTCCAGCTGCCTTCCTCTCTCGAACTTCAGCAGCATGTCCTGCGGCGCGCTGGGCAGCACGCGGCCCGTGGTGTTGGGCGCGTGCGCGAAGCCCAGGCGTGCCAGCACGTGCTCGCGGATGGCGGCCAGCGACATCTGGCGCACCTCGGAGCGCAGCCGGCACGCCGCGCACCCGCCGTCCAGCGAGGAGTTGTCTGGCGTGCCGCGGCGCTCCACGGCGCGGTCCGCGGGCGGGCAGCCGCCCCCGCCGCCACCTTGGCCCCCCTGGCCGCTCTGTCCACCGGGGCCCCCCGGGCCCCCGGAGCCCGGCCCCGCCAGCGCCAATAGCAGCAGTGCCAAGCCTCCCCACCGCATCCTGCAGCGCCACTCAACTCTTCAGCATCACCGCTCTGCACCACTTCTAATTACGCCAACCGCATTCTTCACAATGCCACGAGAAACTTGGCGGAGATGTCTGAATATGAATAAAATATTACTAAGTTAATAAGTGGACAGATATTTCTCCGAGTATGTATTATAAACAGAAGTAATAGAAAATGAAGTTTTAATCAATTGTAACAAAAAATCGCACTTTATTACATTTTGCAGTGTGTACTTATTTTTCGTCACCTATGGAAAATATTATATGTTGGTTTCAATAGTTTGAATGGTAGTAGTTTTTTATGAGTATTAAACAATTTTATAATCTAAGTTATAATGCAGACATTGATACTATAGATGGTCTTAGCTGTGTGGGTGTAGCAATTATGCATTATTTACCGGTTTTTACATTTTGCTAATTTAATATTGCATCGGGAACACTGAAGCTAATTGAAAAATGACTACACAAATTGAAAGTGATGTCGGCATAAAGAAAGCCATTTTTGTTAGAAGTAATTTTATGTTGGATTACGTAATAAGCCACCACCAAAAACCTAATAGTTTTTGGTGGTGGCTTATTATGTAACCGAACAAAATTTAGAATGGTTAAAATGCCATCAGAATTGATTAATTTTTAGATTCTTCCAATAATAATAAAATTAGCAACTCACTCAATCCGACGGAAGGCAACTTCTCTGCTTTTGCGATTATACGAATTTGCAACGTATGCAAAAATGGCACAAATATGAGATACTTTGTATAACTTTTACTCTCTATTTATAATTAGTGATTATTTTTGATACTTATGCGTTTGGATCGATTTCCGTTTCATGAATTTTAGGTTCAGCAAAAGAAAGCAGTTACAGTCACTGGACATATTTCGACACAGGTCTTAACTATTCAGTGCAAATTTAGTATCACAGTAAAAAATTAAAAAGTGAATTTTTTGCGTTTTTAAAAATTTGTTAAATTTTTTTCGTCGGTTATTGAAAGTATTTTTATTTAATTTATATATTTAATTTTTTTTATGAAATTATTTTGACGGTTGACCGTTTGGTTAAAATAATCAGTGTTTCGGGAGTGAACTGTCAGATGGTAATGTCAGTCCCCGATGTACCACTCGCCTAATATATGTGCAGATCAGACGGGTACATGCGCGTCACTGCACAACATCGACTGCGCAATTGCCGAGGGGAGGGTGGGTATTAACCGATTTAAATTATTATTTATTATTTTAGGTAGCAATTAACATTTTCAAAAACTTGTTATTCCACAAATTCTTGCGCACGCTTAGCTTGTTCAGTGAAATTTATTTGCATACATCAGCCGAATTATTGATCGATAGGCTAATGATAAAATATTCGCTTTGTGGGCTAAAATGAAAACCTATTTATCACATCATTTTACCGCGATGTGGAGGTAGATAAATATGATGAATTACCACACATCTCTGTCGTTGCGGACAATCTTTGCTTCATTCACATTCATGCATTTTTTTGCTATTGTACTTTACTTACTTTATTATTTATTTTTAACGTGGGATGTACTATTTTTTTCAGTCTCTATATTACGTCAAAGGTTAGAATCAATGGAAAGAAAATTTTCAAAATAATGCATTTATTTAATTGTTATTATGTCCATGATGTATATAATTAATAAACGTATAGAATAACTTGTCAACTCAAGTCAGGGCGTTGAATTTTTTGGTGTTTAGTCCCAGTTTGACGGCCTTCGTGGTCGAGGGGTAAAGCTCTTGATTGGCAATCCGAAGGTCGCGGGATCCAGTCCCGGTGTGGGCAAATAAATTTTATTTGGTTAATTTGTATTATTTCACAATGAAAAATAATACATAGTATATTTGCAGCACGTTCCAGACTGGAAGATACTCTCAGAATCGCCCTGGTAAAAGACCACCATTTAGCCGTGTTTTGTGACCAGATCTGAATAGCCAGGTACCTCGCCATTTTCCTCTTCCCCATCCCCTTCCCTTCCCCATTACCTTCAGACTCACAACATATTCCGAATGGTGATGCCATGGTCTCGCTGGCTCCAGACGGGAGCAGTTTTTTTTTTTTTACATGAGCTCCACACAGGAGGCCCTGAGGAAAATAATTTCCCTCAGGACCTGTCATCTTTGGGGATGCAGTGGAGAGGGTTTTTTTAAGGAAAGGAAGGAGAGGAGAGTTCTGGGGAGGAAAAGGGTTTAAGGGGTGAGTAGGAATCTGGGGTTCAGTATGTCCTGGTCATCCGCCTCCAAGACCTAGACAAACCTCACCCCATGAACCCGGGCACCCCTGCTAAATCACCAAACGTAGCGAACCACTTGGAGTGAACTATTGCAGAGGTGTTGGTTATCCAATAAAGGTTCCCGGGGCGGCGGTACCCATTCCCGCCTCCCAAATTGAAGTTGGGACTCTTGTGCAGTGTTCACAGAAAAAAAGGAGTTTCGCAGAAATTCATGTGTGACATCGAGTGTCCATTCAATGCCATTTTGTTTTTTGACTGAAAATACTTTTTTAACAAGGTTAGCTCATCCGGGTCTTTTTCGAAAAAAAAACTATCAGGCCGCTTTCGAAATTTCGAACGCTTGACGTAGCTTGAAGTAAAAGACTGCCACTTGTAGAGCAGTTAATTCAAATCTTCCAGTGGAACATGGACTGCAAGCTACGTCACGAATTTTTAGGCAATCACCACTCTACCCCCTTGATGAACTAACCTTTACGCATTTTCTACGAACCTTGAGTTGAAAGTTCCTCATTAAATTCTCAATTTGGGAGGCTTGAATGGGTACCGCCGCCCCGGGAACCTTTATTGGATAACCAACACCTCTGCCATAGGTCACCCCAAGTGGTTCGCTACGTTTGGTGATTTAGCAGGGGTGCCCGGGTTCATGGGGTGAGGTTTGTCTAGGTCTTGGAAGCGGATGACCAGGACACACTGAAACCCAGATTCCTACCCACACCTTGAACCCTTTTCCTTCCGAGAACTCGCCTCTCATTCTTTTCCTTAAAAAAACCCTTCACACAGCATTCCCAAAGATGACATAGGCCCTGAGGAAAATTATTTTCCTCAGGGCCTCCTGCTCATGTTTAAAAACAAAAATTCTCCTTGTATTAACTTCGTTAATAAAGAAGAATAGTAGCTGCAAATCGATACTACTTTGGGCTACAGAAGCATATGAAATCTCGCCACCTTACCAGAAGAACTAAAGTCCTGCTTTACAAGACCTTTATACGACCTGTTCTTATGTATGGTTCGGAGTGCTGGACAATCAGTAAGGGTGATGAAGGAGCCCTAGAAAGTTTTGAAAGGAAGGTGCTGCGAAGGATTTACGGCCCAGTCTGTGATAATGGAGAATGGCGTATCAGATACAACCAGGAGCTATACGATCTTTACGAGGACCCTAATATCTCCAAGGAAATCAAAACTGGAAGACTCAGGTGGGCTGGACATATTCAGAGAATGAGCGAAGGAGATATCCCAAAGCGAATTATGGATGGTGCACCTGGGGGTCTGAGAAGAGTTGGAAGACCAAAGCTTCGATGGCTGGATGGAGTGGTGAAGGATGCAAGCACCATCGGCATCCGAAACTGGCGCAACGCAGCACAACACCGACAGTCATGGAGGCAGGCTCTGCTGGAGGCCAAGACCCGACCTGGGTTGTAGAGCCACAGATGATGATGATGATGATGAATACAAAACTCCTTGTATTATTAATGTAATGTGTTGTAATTAGACGTAGTCCCTTAATAAATAAATATATTTATTTTTTTAATGTGAATTTCGCACAAGAGTCCCAACTGCTCCCAACTCCCTGGAGCCAGTGAGACTACGGTATCCCCAATTGTGGTATGTAGTGAAGCTGAAGTTATTACGGAAGGTATCAGCTACATTCACTTTAATTACCTTTTGATACCTACTTTAAGTCTAGTTTGCATAATTGTGTATAAATGTGATTATGTTTGTATCAATTTGATAGGCGGGTATGGGTAACGCCGCCCCTGGTACCATTTATTGGACAACCAACCCGGGGTGCCCGGGATTATGGGTGAAGTTTGTCTGGTTCAGCGGCGGATGCATTTGACTGGTTGAGGGCGACCTTTGGGCCTCTACAGCCGGACTCCCTCGACCCATCGCCTTGTACCGCAGTGGAAAGATTCAAACGTCCATCACTCCTGGTCTCAGATTCCTACCCACCCCTCATATCTTCTTCCTTCCCAGAACGTCCCCTCTTTCCTTTCCCTGAAAAAATCCTCCACACAGCATCCCCAAAGATGACGTACACGTTGAGGGAAATCGTTTTCCTCAGAACCTCCTGGGTGGAGCTAATGTAAAAAACTCGTTTGGTTTCCATAAAAAGGAGGTTGAGCTCAGTGTGTTCAATAAGTCACTGCATTCCATTAGCAGGGTTGAGTGGTTTGCGCACATTGCCAGAATGCCAGGAATTTCCGACCAAGGCAAACCTGAAGGAAGTGGTTTTTTTATTGAAATAGCCACACACGATAAAAATCGATTTAAAATTGTTTTCGAACGTCATGTAGAGCGCAAAAATATTTAATTTTTACACATTTTTAATTACTACTACTTCATTCACAATTTATACAATGGAACACGGTAACAACCTTGATGCTTAAATTTTTTAAATAATCTTTTAACATCTTCTTTCAATGACTATCCCGCGCTGTAACACCACCACAACCCAACAATTCTATAAATATATTGGAGTGAAATGGTTTAATCAATCACCCGTTAACCTAAGATTGGAAACAAATTATGAAAAATTGAAGTGTTATAAAAACACTCTACAAATTGCATATTAAATGATTTTTTTTATCTAATAATAGAATATATTACTTCTCAAAGATAATTTTAGATTTTTATTTTTTCTCTCTTTTTCTTTATTGAAATGAAACTTCCTTGGCCCCGTTAGCGATTCAGAATTCGGATGAAACGGAAATGACGCGTACAGCACCTGCGAAGCACCATACTCCTACCAAGGCTCCTATTGGTTGAGATATAAAACGGAAACGATGCGAGGTCTGCGCTCATAGGCCTGCTCACTACGCTTTGATTATGACCTCACTTTTCAAGACTCCTTGTTCTTCATAGTTTGAGATTGTTTTGATAAAGTTTCACTTCTACCGCAGGTTTAACTGCACTTGAATTTGTTTTTCTGTTCTATTTCTAATCTATTATTTGTGTTATACACATAATTTTTTTTAAAAGAAAAACTTTATGTAATATATACAGTCACATGTACCTATAGATAGTAATAAATAAATGAAAAAAAAATCTCAAGAAGTTAGACATTGATAATTTTATTGTTGTCTTCTGATTTACCATTATTTTTCATTATGTATATATACCTACTCTTAAGGGGACATTATGCTTTACTCACCGTTCTCTTTTCAACTGTACCACAGCTTTTGGCAGAATTTCTTAGTCAACGAGACTATTTTGTCGAAATTTCTTAGTCAACGAAACTATTTCGTCGAAATTTCTTAATTAACGAAACATCGTAAGCATCATGAACCTTGAAATATCCGCAAAACAAATAACATATTGCTCTGTTCAATATTTTCAAAATCGAGTTTCGTGTGAAGCTGGATAGTAGGTACTCATACTCCATTATGTCTCTCTTCGGTCTACTTTACATAAAATAATATTCATTAATCAATTATTATATAGTTGGTTGTACTATTTTATTAAAATAGAATACCAAATACCTGACGGCAACTGCCAACCCTATAATTGATTACGCAGTTGGTTGAACTATTTTATTAAGATAGAATACCAAATATCGGACGGGATCTGGCAACCTATATTAATTATGTAGTTTGAACTATTTTACTAAAATAGAATACCAAATATACCAATGTATCTTAAATACTAAAAAATATATAGTACCCAAAATCACTGAATCCTCTACTGGACCGTGTATCCATCATACTAGATCGAAAAAAAACTTTCAAAGTTTTACATTAAACCAAATTCGCAACAAAACTCCACCACAGCCTTCCCCAAGACATAAAAGCAATAAAAATATAGTACAACATAGAAGATAAATAAACAATAATTAAATAACTTTAGTCCGTCTCGGCACAGGACCCCCTAGTGAAGAGAACTAAGAAATACCACACCTCTACTGAAATTCACAATTTTGTGTTCGATATTTTATATAGTGGTTAAAATAAAAATATATGTGTCGTCTGGCAACCCTATAATTTTGCAGATACTATGATAAAGGAAGCAGATAACCAAGTGCTTTTTTATGCGTGACGCTTCTGGCTGGCTTCACCAAGCAGATATTTTCGCAATGGCTCAACAGCGCGGGAGGTCATATCAGGCAGTTTGAAGAAATTCCGTGGCGAAAGTGGGTGGGTACTGGATACTGGATACTGACTACTGGGTGTATCAAGGACAATTTTAAATTAAACTATTCAATCACTATTTTTGTTGCTAGGCGCGAGCAACACATGCTGCCTCCATAATTTACTGTGTAATCGGTACAGTTACCACTGAATAAAATTAGAGTCACTCATTCCTATAATACCTGCGACGTAATTATCATATTGACAATGCGTGGTGGTGTCACGTGAAATAATAACAAGGATGTGTTTGTAATATTGTTAGTTGAAGAGCATGCTATGCAATGCCGACTGGAATTCGCATTGTACATCTAGCCCGACCAATTAATAATCTGAAATCTTCTCTTTGAACCCTGCATGTTCAGTTTCTCATTGAACACATCTTTAGAGTTTTATCTATTTCAAACTTTACATATTTATTCCTGACTCCTTCTCAATGAATTCCAAACCTTCCTAAATCTTGGCGTTAAACTCCATATATTCAATCCTTGATAAGACTGTGACTGACAACAATAACAGGACTTAGTACACAAAACAATCGCTTGTACCTAGGTTGCATGAAGTAACTAATAGATAATGCAGAAGTGGCAGATCTTTTTAACTGCACGGAAAGTAGGTACAAGAGGGCTATTCTATCTATTTTTTTAATCAATATTAATTTTAGTTATACTATAGATTGTATCCCTGGTGTCACTTCTTAATTTAATTTAATCAGTGTTTTATGGAATATTTATACCGTGTACTATATAAAGACAGCTTCTTATTTAACTTAAGTCCTCTTCGAATTCCACATATTCAATCCTTAAATCTGACAGCTCTAAAAACCGACAATTCAATCATTCCCAACTCTCAGCATATCATTTAACTCCACTAGGGAACGCAAATCTCGCGAGATTGAGGCTCAAGTGAGATCCCGCGAGTTTATGAATAACAATACTGCGAGATCTCGCCAATTTCGAGATCTCGCGAGATTGGCAGTTTTGTGTGTTTTTTTGCAAATAATCACGATATTTGAATAAATGAGGAAAAAAATAATAAAAATAATAATTATTATAAGATAAACATTTATTTTCACGAATTTTTCAATAGACTTTTATGCATCAAACATTGTTTGACGTATTAGTCTATAATTTTTTAATAAACTTCTAAGTAGTAAACTTTGACGTACGTATCTATCAAATAACAAATAAAAGAAACAACCAGTCCTCTCTTCTAATATCAACCAAATATCTTTTAGTAAAAAATCAGTTCTTTTATAACAAACAAAACAAAAGAAAAAAAAATGAAACTTATTATTTAAGTTGAGTTGTCTATTTAACTGACATATTATTATCAATTAAATAAAACTATATCTACTCAGTAGATCCATTAAATATTACAGATTAATTAACAAAACATACCAATTAGTCAGACTATTAGAAATTACAGCCTCACGCGCACCGAACGAAACCGACAGATCGCAACTCCGTCCGTGTCAGTCCGCGCTTCGAATAAGACGTTTTTATGCTCAATAAATAATTTTTATGTGCAATCTCGTTAAACTCGCGAGATCTCGCCCTTTTTCGCCCGAGATCAATCTCGCTAATAAAGGCCGAGATCTCGCAAGAACGGGATCTCGCGAGAACGAGATTGCATTCCCTAAACTCCACATACTCAATCTGAATTGTAAATCCACAATTTAAGTCTTTCCAGTCAGCTCTCGTTTACATCTTCTCTGAACTTTATATGACATTATTCAATCCTCCTCAACACGGCTCTTGTAACCTGTGGGAAGATAGAAAATAATGGTAACCGGAACTACGAGAAATCAATCATTGTTGCCTTTCTTATGTAGGTTACAATATCATGTTACATGTTCACTGTATATCGAATAATAACCTAATCATCTCTTCCCCATTCTGTCTTCCCGGGGGTCCCGGCGTTGCTCCTGACGGAAGGACCACCTATAATGATATAGGGGCTGCAATTTATTATTAGGCCCGCATTCAATGCGTCCCTTTATTTCAGAGACCTACGCTGCCATGAGGGTGAGTTTCAGAATATTATTTTAGGTATTATCAAATTGGTTAGCAACAGCGTTTTTGCAAAATATGCTCGGTGTCCTGTGCACTCCCGCAACTACACCGCCGTAGGTCGAATATAATTTATTGTTTTAAATTTGAAGATTTCCATATACATTTTATACCAAGGTATATGGAATATGGATTTTAATATATAAATACGATTGAAGATATTGAAGATATCAATCTGTCTGTTATTTATTATTTGTAAAAGCGCAAAATCAAATGAATAAATGGTCGCGAAATGAAAATGAATAAAAATGGAATGCATGAATTGTAATGTTTTGCATGTTCTGGTGATCTATTGTTTAGAGTTTAAAAAAGGTGTGTATTTGGATATATTTAGCAGAAAACCAGCAAACGGAATCAAAAAGGGAGGTCCAAAAGGACTTAGGATGGTTTACTGTAGAAACCACTTAGTTTTGGCGTTTACGCGGTATTTTTTTTACTCAAAGTACTCGAAAATGTTTTTTGTTTGTTTATTTTTTATTTTTATTTTTTTCCATTGTTTTTTCAGAAAAAATGAGATATAATATAAGTTATTTTTACATACTTCGATAATAGTATAAGTCATCGTATGAAATGTAAAACCACATAGGCACTACCTGTATGTAGCTTTATGGACGATAAATATAAATCATGTCATTTTAACAGCTATGAATTATTAAACACAACAACTGTTAATGTTTAAAAAACCAACATGTTTCGTTAGCAGAGCATACTTCATCAGGGTTATACCTAAAACGTTTGCTTATGCGTTTACTTAAACGTTTTAAGTAATAAATATTCATATTATGTAAGCATTGCTTAAGAAACATGCTGGCTTTTTAAACAATAAAAGTGGTTAAAACTAAGTGTTCATTACTTTTGAATTAAAATGGTGCCACAAAATAAATTTGCTGTGTTTCAAGTGTGCCCCACGGTTGAATTTGACAGTCACCTCTGGTCTGGAGCTCCAAAATACCTGAAAAATACCCTCGATTCTGTGCAGAAACGGGCGGTCCGTTTGATAGATTCTCCCATCTTAACAGACAGATTGCAATCCTTAGAGCATAGGCGTCGGGTGGGAATGCTATCTTGTTCTACCGGTATTACAATGGAAGATGCTCCGAGGAATTAGTGTCATTGATCCCTTCGGCACCGATGCATAGTCGGGAAACACGCCAAACTCTAGCCCAACATTTGTACACGGTTGACATTTGTCACATGAGAACAGGTCGCTTCTTCGGCTCGTTCTTGTGTTCAACAGCTCGGCTGTGAATGATTTTGTTCTAGCACAGCATAGCATGACAAGAGGAATGGTGCTGTTGAACGAAATATCGGAAACACTAGATATATATAACTCTTCTTTAGATAGCCTTAAGATTTTTTTGTATAATAATCATCTTCCTGAAGTTAAGACTGTCAAAATGAGAAAATTGTACAGTAATTGGATAAAAAATCTGTTGTACAATTAAAAAAATAAAATAAAATTTGCCGGCCTCTGTGTTTCCTCCTTCCCACAACATGGGTCTCTTCAAGACCAATGTTCATATCTTCCTCTCCTCAAAAAGACCCTCCACACAGCATCCCAGATGACATAGGCCCTGAGGGAAATTATTTTCTTCAAGGCCTCCTGTGTGGAGTTAATGTAAAAAAAGCTAGAAAGTTAAGGCAGTGTAGTTGCAGAAGAGCCACTTAGGCCCATTAGTATTTATGTTTGAGATCAAAAATGTGTTAAATCTGAAGAAAGCATTAACAGTAGGTTCAATGCATGTACTAATTAGCAAACTAAATCCACAAGTGTCTGTAGGTACTACCTCCATCATTATTAGCTTCGTGTCCTCTAATCATAATTAACAATAATTATGTTAATTATTCAGCCACTCTGTCAGACACGTATTAATTATTAGCACGTGTCTGAATACCTAAATTAAACATCATTTATGACGACGATGTATGGTATGGAGTAATGTATTGCTATGTACTCACTACTCGAAGCTATCCTATAAACCATGCATTCCCCAGCACCCAAATAAATTGGATAAGTATGATCAAGTTTTGCGAATATAGGTCAACTGTTAAAGTAGGTGGTACCTGCCCACAGAAAATAGCCGAAAAAATTATCCGGATGTATCTTTAATTTTACGTAGGTAACTACAATAGTGACACACTCACTGCAATCACAAGTTTATACATCTTTATCTACTATTGTTCGGTTTCGCTCAAATTTCGAGACGGGTATGGGTACCGCTATTTTTTTAATAACCAACACCCTTTGTCACCCCAAGCGGTTGGTACATTTGGTGACTTAGCAGGGTTTCCTGGGTTCATGGGGTGAGGTTTGTCTAGAGTCTAGATCGTGGTGGTGAACGCGTCTGACGCCTACTGCGTGGCTGGCGGGCCGTATCGGGAGGGACTGGTTGCGGGAGACCTAATATATACCTCTGCAGTCGGACTCTCCCGACGCCTTGCACCGCAGTGGTGGATTCATACGTCCATCACTCCTGGACGTACCGACCCCCGGATTCCTACCTGCCCGCTATACCCCTGTTCTTTCCAGAAATTCCTCTCCTTCCTTTGCCAAAAAAGAATCTCTACACAGCATCCCCAAAGATTTAAGAGATTTACCATTTCCATCGTGAGATTTAAATGGTACCTATTGCGAAATGAAAATATTAGGATAATGGTCTAGAATTTCCACTTGGAAAACAAGTGTAAAAATTTAATGTCGCCAGATTCACTTTATAGTTGGGCCTTTAACCAGCCAGCGGCCGAGAATTCAAATTTCTTCGAAAGATTTTCTTACGATCGTACAGGGCGGTTCCAATGAGAAAGATTAATTATTCTCCGTACCAGCTTTTTAAAACTATAACTCAATATCGATTTTATTTCATTCAAGATATGCTTTAATTTATACCTACATTAAAAAATGCTGAAAGGGGTGATAATAAAGCTATTAAAACTACCAATGTAGGAACCTTTTGTAATTATTTTTCGATCAAAAAATTTTATGATTTTTCAATAATGTCTAAGCAAAATAAAAATACTAAAAAAAATCGCAAATATATCATCACTGAAGAAGAGATAATAACAATAATCTGAACGAAAATATGAAAGAGAACAAGACACAGAAAAACAGAAAAAAAGACAATGGTCGCAACTGGGCTCGAACCCAGACCTCTCGTCTAACCGGGACGTGCGCGTTAACCAATTTCGCTATTGCCACATTCCGTCAAACCGTCGTATTTGTCAATCTCATATTTCAAAATTTTAGAATTAATTATCTTGAACTAATTATTTTTCCATATTATGGGCAACTACCCTTTTTATTGGAAACAATCATTCTAAGAATTGTTTCGTAACCTGGATAGCGTCTCGGATAAATGCATCCGAATTTATTCATATGGAACTATTGACTTTTTATAAAAGTTTAAATGAATATTGTTCATTCATCCAGGATACAAACTAATTCTTAGAATGATTGTTTCCAATAAAAAGGGTAGTTGCCCATAATATGGAAAAATAATTTGTTAAGATTTCAGGTACTGAAATATTAATATTTGTGATTGTCACCCTAATGGTTGTGGCAACATTTTTTGTGTTGGCAATTGCCAGGGCGATTTCGTATTGCCACGGATTTTTTAATTCCTTCTTCTCTTGTTACCATCCGTCTTGGGCGGGTCGTTTTTGGGCAAAACGTCTGCTGCCAGGTTTTCACTTCATGTGGGTTATAAAACCGCGGAGAGAGATAGCATCATTGGGCTCACCGTACATGAGCTACCCTACGGGTCTTTTATTGTTTCAATAAAGACCAATTATTCAAGAGCTGGAGTTATTATTGAAGAGTTACTCCAGCCACACTTCCCTTTGGAATCTGGTATTACCACGCCGGATTGCTCTGTCAGGAGAGCGGAAGTTGAGATCCTGAACATTGGTCCTTCGAGCCGGATTGCTCTGTCAGGAGAGCGGAAGTTGAGATCCTGAACATTGATCATTCGAGCCGGGTGATCATTATTGGATTGACTCATTCAAGCTGGGTGATCATTATTTGGATTGATCCATTTGAGACTGAAGATCATTATTTGGAGTGGCCCAGTCAGGCCTCATCATCATCGGGATTGGTCCAGTCGGCGTCCTCATCACCATCATTGGATTGATCAAGCGAGCCTCATCACGGGGGACTTTGGGAAAGTGCAGTTAAAATGACCAAGTTGCATTTAAAAAAAGCAATGCGGTCAACTGTTTTGACATACGAAGGAATGAATACCATACTAATACAGATTGAGGCTTGTTTAAATTCCCGTCCTCTGACTCCATTAACATCAGATCCAAATGACTTAAACGCCCTCACTCCGTCACACTTCCTTATTGGCGACAACCTGTTAGCATTGCCTGAGCTTGATATCCATCATCTGCCTACAAACAGGCTTAATATTTACCAAAAGATGTCTACCGTTGTTCAATCTTTTTGGCACAGATGGAGCCGGGAATACCTAGCAGAATTGCAGAACCGAGTCAAATGGCAAGAAGGACGTCAACGCAGTTTACAGCCTGGTGACATGGTCATCATCAAAGACAACCAGCTACCTCCGCAGTACTGGAGGATGGCGCGAGTGACGGAGATCCACCCTGGCCAAGACGGACGCGTCCGCGTCGTCTCCTTGAGGACGGCCAGAGGTGTCACCAAAAGAGCCGTGACACAGCTCTGTCTACTTCCCATGGAGGATGCTTCCTCCAACCTGGATTAAGAACCAATTACAACGCTAAAAGTGATGTGATGTGTAAATCAAAGTGCCGTCAGGCTCATCAGTGCCAAGTGTTAAACCATTTTCACATAAGTGGGTGCAGCGCACCAGAAGGTTCTACGTTATTAAACTTTCATTTTTTAATGTCAAGTCTGACATAGGGTTATATACTTAGTTATAAGTTTTTTGTTATTATTTTGATATCCATATATTGAATATTGTTTATTTTTGTATGTGAACTCGTTGGGTAAATTCTGAGTACCAATGTTGCAATCTCTTCTAATATATTATTTTATGAAAAACGACTATTCCTTAATACTCGTTTTGGGCGGGAATATGTTAAGATTTCAGGTACTGAAATATTAATATTTGTGATTGTCACCCTAATGGTTGTGGCAACATTTTTTGTGTTGGCAATTGCCAGGGCGATTTCGTATTGCCACGGATTTTTTAATTCCTTCTTCTCTTGTTACCATCCGTCTTGGGCGGGTCGTTTTTGGGCAAAACGTCTGCTGCCAGGTTTTCACTTCATGTGGGTTATAAAACCGCGGAGAGAGATAGCATCATTGGGCTCACCGTACATGAGCTACCCTACGGGTCTTTTATTGTTTCAATAAAGACCAATTATTCAAGAGCTGGAGTTATTATTGAAGAGTTACTCCAGCCACACTTCCCTTTGGAATCTGGTATTACCACGCCGGATTGCTCTGTCAGGAGAGCGGAAGTTGAGATCCTGAACATAATTAATCAGTTGAAGATAATATTGTTAATTCTAAAATTTGAAATATGAGATTCACAAGTACGACGGTTTGACAGAAGGTGGCAATAGCGAAATTGGTTAACGTGCACGTTCCGGTTAGACGAGAGGTGTGGGTTCGAGTCCCAGTTGCGACTATTATCTTTTTTTCTGTTTTTCTGTGTCTTGTTCTCTTTCATGTTTTCGTTTAGATTATTATAATTGTCTTCTTCTTCAATGATATATTACATTGATGGGAACAACCTTCAATAGTTATAAAAAGAGAGTTTTTCTTACAAAAAATTAAATGTATTAGTTTGTAAGACTGTAAATAAATAGACAAAATGAAGTATTTTCGTCACAAAACACGTGCGCGGATCTTTTTTAATGTAAATAAAATTAAAATTCCGAAACATAGCTTTCCCAGATAATTTATTTTACTGCATGATTATATGATTTGAATTGTGTGTTGTATAATACAAAATTTTGTTTAAAAATTTAACAAATTACAAATCTGCCAACTACCTACGGTATGACCTTATTATGCTAAAAATAAACATATTTTCTCATAATTTAAAACATAACTTTACCAGATAAAAAAACAATCTTTCGAATTCAATTTATTCTTTTTTGTGCAAAAGAGTCAACATGGCTAAACTTTTATTTAAAAATGACTTATTTCCAGTTTTGTCTGGCTATTCGCTCTTAAGGTTTCATAAGTATTTATAATAATAATAATAATAAATTTGGATAACTTATATAGCGCTGTTTTTGCGAAAAATCGCCTAAAGAGTTTACTATTTATATTTGCTTTGCTGTGAGATTTTTTAATTTAATTGTTCAAACGATATCACAAGTTCTTAATATCACCTCATCCATCCTTATCCTTATATCGAGTAAAACAGCGTGTTCAATTGTTTTTTTTTAGGTACAAACCCATCTGCATCTCTTAATGGTTATTAAACTATTTTTACGTTTGGTCCATCTCTATTGAATAATGGGATAATAGTATCATCAGCTGTGAATGGTCCATGGGCAAGGTCAGGGATGCAGCGAATAGATGTCCAGTGGAGAGTGGTGAGTGGTGAGTGGAGTAGGTCCGTACGTGCCCGGATGAGACTCCCTCGTCTAATCGTGACATCATGCCCGTGGTTCTTACGTAGGTATTACGCTTCTATAGCTGGAAGAATACAGTCAATATGGATCTAAGTTACGTAGATACGCTCAAACATAACTTAGCTATTATGTTGTTATAACAATAAAAGTCAATGTGAACCTTAGTAAAAAAACACATGTTTTATACGTAGGTATTACGCTTCTGTTGGTAGAAGAATATAGTCAATATGAACCCAAGTAACATAGATACGCATGAACATTGCGTAGCTATTATGTTCTCATGAACCTTAGTAACAAACGATTTTTTTAATGTAGGTATTACGCAATTGTAGGTAGAAGAACATATTCAATATGGAAATAAGTAACATAGACATGCATGTTTATCACGTAGCTATTAAGTTGTGATAACTATATAAGTCAATATCAATCTTAGTAACAAACGCACGTTTTTTACACAGGTGTTACGCTTCTGTATAGGTTGAAGAACACAGTCAGTATCATCCTAAGTAACATAATAGCAAAAATAAATCCAAACAAACAAAACAGAACAATTTAAAACAAAGATCAATTACCCTTTTGTTTTAATCTTTCATATTATTTTATCTTTCTCTTCTTTTAAAAAAATATGTATGTAGGACTTATTAATTAATTAATATGCAAAGCAAAGACATTTATGTTTGAATCCTTTATTATTAAGAATATATACCCACCAAAGATATTGAAATATGATTATGTAGATGTGGGACTGCGCTTCCGGGTGTCGCCGATATTGTTTACCAATTACCAAATATACTAAAAGAACGACTAATTAACGAATAAACCAAACGAACGTTAAACTAAATGAACAAATTCTTTCAACATTCAAACAATACTGTTAACCAATACTAATGCACATCTTCAAAAAATCAACGAAAAGAACAAATTATTTTTGGATGTAAACTACTCTAATTAGGGCGTAGTCCGCCGACAGTTGCGCGGACACCATAGCATATCTCTTTTGTATTTGAATATCTTTGATACCCACACCCACCTATTATTTTATTAAGTATGCTTAAAAAACAGCACTTAATTTTATGTTTTAATCTATTATTTTATTTTACTGTCTTTCTCTTCTTTTATCTTTTTTGTTCTTCTTTTTAAAAAATATGTACGTAGGACCATAAAATGCCATGCAAACACCATTACTTACAATATGTGTACCCTGAACTAAATAAATAATATATGCATAATTCTTGCGTATTACCTATTGTCGTACTATTTATAGCAAATGTGAATCTTGGTAACGTGCCTGACAGTGATTCTTACGTAGATTAACAGTTAGTTTCTATAGTTAGACGAAGAGTCAGTAAGAACCTACATAAGGAATATACACGCATGATTATTAGGTATTAAGCTACGGTAGCTAGAAGAACACTGTCAATATGAACTTGAATATATTTGATATGAACCTAAAAGGCGCGCATAATTGTGTTACAGGGGTAAGGCTCTCGACTAGCAGTCCGGAGGTCGTAGGTTCAAATCCTGGCGAGCGCTAGTAAATTTTATTTAATTAATTTATGATGTTTCACAGTGTATTTGCGTTACGTTACATAATGAAAGATACTTTCAGTATCGCCTTTTAGTATTACCATCATTATAACCACCATTCAGTATTGAAACGTTGCTTGAAATGGCTTTAGTCATGTTTGGTTTACTACCTTACCCTTTTCCTCCCCACTTCCTTCTGCCCCATAACATGCCCAAATTAAAGATGCCATAATCTCACTGGTTCAAGCTGGTCGGGAGCTGTTGGGACTTTTGTGCGCGATATTCAAATAAAAAAAGGAATTGCGATGCTGTAGTTAGATATGCGTAGTCGATGTGAACCTACAAGAACCTATTGAGCTGAAAGAACACAGGCCAAAGTAAATATCTTTTACATCAGAAATGCACTATAATTTTTTTTATTTAAAAATGAAAAAAATAAAACCCACTTAAAAAAACATTGTTTAATTTTCCACTCCCGTAAATGATGGGTCCCGAGCCAGGGAGCCAGAGGTATCTGCTAACGTAGGTACCTACAGAAATACACATATTATTCTAGTAAAGGTAAATATCTACCTAACTACCTACAAGAAGCAACTATTTACGTCGGGAGATTAAAATTTCCATCAAAAATCTATTTTTATTCAAGTTAAAATTTCCTCAATAAAACAATCTCTTCGCTGCATTTGACGTTTTCGAAAGTTTCGCTTCAATCTAAATACGCACAAAGTACTTAAATAACTCAAACTAAGAACCTAATAACCTATTTTGGATATAAATAGTTGTTAACTAAATTCGAATTAATCAACTTTGAAAAATGTGTCTTTCGGCAAAAAAGTTCCCGATTATCTAAACCGGAGGTCGATCGACCTTCTTTGCTAAACGTGAAATTCAACGTTTGTAACTTACAAAGTTTCTGACTTTCCCAGTTACTGACTACCAAAATCAACGAGAACTGTCAAAATACAGGGGCGTTGCCATACGTCACCCGTTACCGAAACGTCAAGTTTCAAATCTGTTAAGTTCCGGATTACGACTTGATAGAGACTACCAAAATTAGCGAAACTGTCAAAATACGGGTTTGTAACGTAGTAAACGCGCTAAAGGACATTTATAAAAGATAATGACTAGGCCTGCTGCTATCTTTTATTAAGTATTTGTCAAGAAAGTATCATCAGAATAATATTATTATCGCGTTATCACGATAGGACCTAGTTCTAAATACGTAATTATGAGTCAAACTACCCTCTTTATGGTACGCTAGAACTACGATAAACCAGTCCCTGCGATCATAGCTCGTATGGACATCATCGATGTTCGTTTTCTTTTTTCTCACGCGTCTTGTTTGAAAACGAAAAAAACAGAAGATACTAGAAAGATGACTTATTCGTCTTTAACTCAAATCTCGAGCCAAAACTTGAATAAAATCACGTATTATAATAGCTTATTTTTATTCCGGACCCAAAGTTAACTTTCCAGGGTTCGAATTCAACATTTATTTCAAAAAGATTGCTCATAAATGTTGAACCTTATAATAAACGTAAAGAACGTGATTAAATTAATCTGTAATATTACAGATTAACGACCTTTCGTTTATTTGTTATTTATAAGGTAGATAATGGTTCCAGCAACTCAAACAAATGAAAATCTAATCTCTTTCAAACTAGGAAAGCAAATATGTAACTAAAAATAAAACATTTATTTGTATGTTTACATACGAACATATTTGATAGGTAAACAGTAAGCAAGATTGCACCATTTTTTCCTGCATTTTTTATTTTTTTAAAATTAAAAGTCAACATATGTTTGCAATTTTTTAAAATTTAATTTAATAATATCACTATTAAGTTCTGCAAGTGAATGTTTTTTAATCATACTTATTTTAATAATTTAATAAAGAATTAAGAACACAATAAGATATAATTTGCGGAAAATGGATTTCAAGGTACCCCACAAAATAGAGAATCTATTGTCACAATTATTATCTCAATAAATCAATTTAGAAACCTTTTAAAATTAAAATTTTGAATCCTATAAAAAAGTCGTCTTAAAGTGGTCTAACTACAATTTGAAAATGGCCCTGTAAGCCGAAACAGCCGTCACAATAACAAAAAATAAAATACTTGCAGAGCTCATAAAAACATTATTAAATTAAATTTAAATTTGATTTTTAAATAAACAAAAATTTTAACAAAACAAAAAAACGACTTCAAAAATGCACTAAAAAGTAAAAAATAATTTCGTATTCTTCTACAACTTCATAATCGACTTACTTTTTCTACTCATCAATATGTAGGTACGATTGTCATTTTTGGAATCGGTGTCAGTCATGGTAGGTTTGTAACTACATACATAGTTATAGGTGAGATGTGCTTGTGTCGCACAAGCGACTTGACGAGGCGAGAGCGCGGCCGCGGCGTGAGGGGAGCTGTCAAGTAAACACGCCGCGCCGGGCCGGGTACCTTTGCTGACACCGACTACAGTACAGTACACTAATTTGTCTGAATATGGGTAGATCTACTAAACGTGCTGCTCATATGAGACAGACATAATTTGACCATAACGACATTAGGGTCAAATTAAGAGATTCGGCTGAGTTTCGTTAATTTGCTCCTAAGAATTGAAGAGAACCGTTACTTTGTCATGGATCCGATAATCAGAACCTAACCAAACTCTCATCAATCTATCCTTGAAGTACATCCTTTCCAATAAAAAAAGAATCATTGAAATCGGTTAGCGTGATATTGAGTTATTCGTCCATTTGTCGCGCACATACTTTATGCAAGTTTAAGACTTATATGGTTTTCTCATGAATGCCATTGTCAGAACTAGACCAAATTAAAATGGGACACACGGGAAGCACCAGCTTTCAAATAAAAAAAGAATCATCTATATCGGTTCACCCAGTCGAAAGTTCTGAGCTAACAAACATAAAAAAAAAAAAAAAATACAGTCGAATTGAGAACCTCCTCCTTTTTGAAGTCGTAATTTCCGTGTACACTTGTAACTTAAATTTAAATTTGTGTTAACCACTCGGACCCATAGCTTTATTTCACGATAATACATCACACATATGTATGACTAGATTTAAACTTAAATTTGGAGTTCTACGAATTAAACATAAAAATAATTAATAGGTTTGTAAATTAGATTCCTACGAATCTCTTGAATTAAATAAAAAAAAAAACTGAAAATAGTAGAAGAATCATTTAGAAGCATGGTTATTTGTTCTTTTAGGAATGAAAGTTAGTGGTAGGTATTGTACTTAAGTAACTTGTACTAAGTCGTGGTGAGGGGTTGGGCGGTTACTCGGCTGAATGAATAGTGATGACACGTGGAAGAATTTTTTTAGTTAGGTCTTGAAGAATAAAACCTTTGAAAAAGTCACCGAAGACACAAATTTCATTTACATTTTTTACTACAAATAATCACAGTGATTATGTGCAGTAAAAAATAATATGTATTTAGTAAAGTGCAATAAATTAGTTAGGCAATTCAACACGATGACAGAAGTAAAAAAAAGTACTTTTTTGAAAGTACATTCTGTTTTCCCAAACAAATTTCTCATAAAAATCATTCAAACAATACCTGAAAACTACCTTTAAACTTTGGTATTTCGTAAAAGCTTTGTATATTTTTTACTTGTACTATCAGTTAGAATCAACTCCCAAAGTTACTTTTTGAGTGCACTTTACTTTTGGCCACCTTTTACTTATATTACATGATAGATACCTTTTTTTATATATTTTTTAAATATAATGATACATGTTTTTATACTTATTCTTTATTTTGTGGAAATTTTTTCCCATCAGCACAGGTGCCAATAATTAATTGTTGGTGATTCTTTTGTACTCTACCTTTTACTCATTCTTGTTCGTCATTCGCTTTTGCATATTTACGAGTAGCTAATTATTACTGATATATAGAATGAAACAAGTACTTTGTTTAAAACCACTTATTTTTATTTATATTCGTCGACCGGTTTCGGTTGAACTCAACCTTCTTCAGGTTTCAGGCTTCACCTTATATGCTGTCTCTCTTTCTTTTGTCTTAATCTTAGAATCTTAACTCTGTACTGTAATTTAGTTTATAAGTTTATTGTCCTGAAGAAGGTTGAGTTCAACCGAAACCGGTCGACGAATATAAATAAAAATAAGTGGTTTTAAACAAAGTACTTGTTTCATTCTATATAATGTCAAGCCACAAAGTGTTTGCTATCTACGATAATATTACTGATATTATTTTTGTTATAATTTTTGTAATTTAAATCATCCATGTATATAAATAAAAATAAATAAATAAATACTTACATTAAATAAAGTCTTTCTATTAAAAATACATAAATTAAAACGTCTTACACCTTTCGACTTAAAAAGGCAGAGAATACGCGTAAACCGCAATTTAACAAAGGAAAAATAATATGTGTTTTTAATACATAAAACAAAAAATAGATAATTAACTGTAAACAACAAAAAATCATATAAGTACATCAAAGATGTATACATTTTTTTATGTATATAAAACAAATAATAGATAAGTAACATAACACAAAGTAGAAGAGGAGATAAAAAGAAAGGAGATAAAGGAAAAAGATATTCAATATTATAATTGAGTTGTAAAATAATATACAAATTCATAATAATCTCAAAAACACCAGAAAGCAGCAATGTTTTATTATTTAAGCAATTAAAACACAATGTACTTTATATAGACAGTTTTAGGAATGAAATAGTTGTAAATAAACAAATAAAGTTGCACGTCATGATTTTATTATCAATTCCAGGAAGTAAATCGGCGCTGCAGAGCTGCTAGCATGTCCCCGGGTGACTCCTGCCAAAACTAGCTTTTTTAAACAGAAACATTTTATGCATAAATAATGTAGACATTGAAATAAACAATCAAATTTAATAAAATATATTTTTTAATCAATGTGTTTCTACTGTGTGCGTTCAATATACATATATATTGAACACAGTCAATAAGTACGTACACTAAGTAGAAGTACCCATTGTGTCATCCGCCTAACCCAGGGGTCGGCAAACTTATTAGCCAAAGAGCCAAATATGTACATTACAACGGTAAAAAAAAATTTGAGAGCCAAGTCTGTTTATTATTTAGCTAACATTTATTATAATTTTAGCACTTCATTAAATTACGGGTACGCTAAAGAAAACTATGATTTCATGCTTGATAAGGATTTTATTCATTGATTAAAAATAATATGTAATTGGGGAATTCATATATTTAAATCGTGACAATGACTGAAAACATTTAATGTGCACAATGTCGTTGTATATCCTTGGAAAGTTTGAGTAAGTCAGGTTTGTATGTTGTTATTTTTCATTTTAGGCACAATTCCAGGTTCTCATCAATAAGTTAAGACTACTCAGTTACGCCTTGATAAAGTTCATGATTGAAAAAGACAGTTCGCATGAATATGTAGAACCGAAACGAGAAAGAACAGCAAAACGCGAATTTTGTCAGCTGATCATAAGAGTCGGGAATATTATTCCCGGCGAAGATGATCGATTTAGTTTTCCTTCTCCAGGTCTTTCGAAGCAAACCACTTGTGTTGTGAACTAAGCTCACATTTGTTCTTCTCCAATATTTTTAAATCAACGTAAATTTAGAGCTCCTTATTTCCTTGTTTTTTTTTTTTAAATCCAGCAATTGTATTTCAAAGAGCCGCACTTGAGGGGCCAAAGAGCCGCGTGCGGCTCTGGAGCCGCACTTTGCCGACCCCTGGCCTAACCTACTGAAATGAATTTTTATTTAATTACTTATTAGTGACTATTTAAAAAAAAAAACAAAGTAAAGTAGTTTATTCACAGTCCACCTCACAAGAGATTCCTATTCGGAGGCGGACAGTAGGTTGTTGTAAGGATATTACTCTTCTTCATGTATGTTGATTTCCACAAAATAAAGAATAAATAAATTAAAAAATCTTCATGTTTATTGACTGTAGGTAGTGTTGGTGTTACCGTATCAATTAAATGGTTTCCTCATATTCATGTTTAGTTAGCCATGTTTTTAATTCATTTTTAAACTTTTTTATCTCCATGGTGCTTCGAATTTAATTTGTATTGGTAAAAAATTCCTCAAAATTAACTCCAAATATTTTATGAATTGTTTAAATTTTTTGAAACAACTCGTAATTAGCGTTTCAGATTTTTTTTTCAGAAAAGCTTGCAGAGTGACATCTATGAAATTCTATTTGAACTCAAACACAATTTCATAATACTACTGAAAGAACAGAACAGAAATTATTGTTGTGTGAAATGCTCCCCTATCGGATAAGCTTCGAAGTAAGATTACTGTTTGGTACCACAGATGTCTCTTTTTACCGAAATTGATAGGGCGCTGAACACTTTTGGTTTTCCGTCAATGGAAAAACGTTTTTGTTCACAAATAAGTACTTTAATCAACCCATGAACCCGGGCACCTCTGCTAAGTCACCAAACCAAATTTGGGGTGACCTATGGCAGAGGTGTTGATTATCCAATAAATGGTTCCCAGGCCGGCGCGCGGTACCCATACCCATTTTCCGACACCTGATAATATATATATATTTTTTTAGCTCCACACAGGAGGCCCTGGGGGAAAAATCCCCTGAGGACCTATGTCATCTTTGGGGATACTGTGTGGGAAACTTTTTAGGAAAGGTTGGAGAGGAAGTTCTGGAAAGGAAAAGGGCACAAAGGATGGGTAGGAATCTGGTCCAGGAGTGACGAAAATATGAATCCATCCCCTCCACTGCGGTGCAATGCGATGTTCCGAGAGAGCACGGCTAGAGAAGTCATAGGGACTCCCTCAACCACTCTCTCCCGATCCGGTATGCCATGCAGCCGGTGAGCAGACGCATCCGCCGCCAAAACCCGGACAAACTTCACCCCATGAACCCGGGCACCCCTGCTAAGTTACCAAACGTAGCGAACCACTATGGTGTTGTGTATCCAATAAATGGATCCCGGGGCGGCGGTACCCAATTAATAATTACTGTTATTCAGTGATATTGGTAAATGCAATTTTTTTTTTCTTTTTTTAAAGAAAGACAAACATTCCCGGGTTACGAATAATCCAACAATATTTTAAAATCTCCTACTACCATCACAGAAAGCCGAAAATGTTGTTTGTGTTGTGATGGAGGACTTAGCCAGCCGAGGAATCGAACACGCGACGCTCGGATGGGTCCCATGCGCTATGTCCACTCAACCACTGACCGGTCATCCATTAATAACTGTTGCTCAATTACTTAAAGTTACTACCCGGGATCGCTATGTTTCAACATTCTGATGAAATATACTAAACATTTAAAAAATATGGAAAAAAAAATAAAACCCTCTTGCCTTATTTTTCACAATTCATATACGAGTATATGCAAAGCTCCCATAACTCATGGTTTATAAGATGTTGGTATCTGACAATAGTTGCGTTTACCCATAAATAATTTCACAGATGTAAAATATTCATGGCGCCGGAACTCTCCGTTTGAGAGTTTTGCGGCTTCAGAAAAACAGATATTAACTCCACCCCCAGCTAGGGAACGACTTTACCAAGATGATACCGGTCCTAAGCCCGGACAAAGCAGGATGATGGGGGAAGGGTCAACCGGTAACCACCCTACCCCATAAAATATCTTCTGCTAGGGAACCCATGGAAAGCACAACCCTTTTTTTACTTTAGCTCTAAACAGGAGGCCTTGAGGAAAACCATTTCCCTCGGACCTATGTCATATTTGGGGATATTGTGTGGATGGTATTTTTAGGAAAAGAAAGAAGAGGAAGTTATCGGAAGGAAAAAGGTATGAAAGGGGTGGGTAGGGATCTGGGGGTCAGTTTGTCCAGGAGTGAGGGACGTGTGAAGCCATTCCTTTTACTGCGGTGCAAGGCGATGAGTTGAGCCCGCCATGCAGTAGGTGGGCAAAAGCTTCTGGCACCAAGATCCGCTGCACCTCTGCTAAGTCACCAAACGTAGCAAACCACTTGAGGTGACCTATGGCAGGGGTTTTGGTTATCTAATAAATAAATGGTTAATAAATAATAATAAATGGTTCCCGGGGCGGCGGTGCCTATACGCGCCTCCCAAATTGCGCCGTGTACCTGCTATAACACTGCAAATAAATAAGTTAAAGATCGTGTAAGTTAGTAATAACGGCTATTGTAAATAATAAGTTGGTTAAAATATCATTAAATTTAAAAATAAAAATCATGAAGAGTTTAAAAAATCATAATATAAATTAAATAATCATTATAAAATAAAGAATCATCAAGTTAGTATAATGTTTGAGGTTCATTAATTAAATGCAAGAACTGATTCATTTGTAAGACGTTTATTGACACTGTTGACAAGTTCAAGGTTATACATCCAGTGACGCGACAGACCTGCCAACTATCCGCATCTGACAGCTGGTTATTATTATTACCAACATAACATCCTTTCCTCCTTCCCTTTTTTTTTTATTTTTATATCCAACCAAATAACAATGACAAAGAAACTTAAGAGTAATCACTATGACTAAATCGTACAGGGGGTTTCACAACTCTGCCAGACCTAGTTATAATATCATTATTTCCACTAGTGCTGGGTAAAGGTTCAATAACAATTTCATTTTCCTGACTTGTAAAGTCTTGCCATTTATCGGGATTCTCATAACTTGATTTTGACTTAAGACAACTTTTTTTTATTTGGTTAACATGAACCTTTTTCACCTCTCCTCCGATTAATTGAATTAGATACACCCATGAACTTAATTTCAACTTAACAGTTCCCTGAAACCATTTCATAGGACCTTTCACATGTCTTAAATAGACCAAAACATTATCATTTTCTTTAAATTCTTTCAATGCATTTTTTGTTGATTGTTTGACATTTTGTGATTGTTTACTTTTATTGACATGACTTTCTTCTGACAAAATATGTAGTGGGGTACGTGGCTCATATGAAAATATTTTAGCCATTGGAGATACACCCGTAACAGAAGTAGGAGTGGAACGATAACTATACAGACAATCTATTAGACGTTGAGCTGGCGATAAAAATTTAGAATTTTTCGAAAACATAAATTTAATTAATATTTTTTTGAAAGTTTGAACTGACCGTTCCGCTAATCCATTTGACTCGGGATTATACGGCGGACAAAATAATAATTTAATTGACTTTTCTTTACAAAAAATAGAAAATTCTTTGCATGAAAATGGGGGGACCATTATCACAAACAATAGTTTTCGGAAAAGCGAATCTGGAAAAAACTTCACTTAATTTAGATAACAAATCCGAATATTTAGTATTTTTCATGTAAAAACATTCTACCCACTTTGAATATGAGTCGCAAACTAATAAGTATTTTGAACCTTTTAAATCAAAAAAATCCAAATGGATTCTTTCCCATGGACTTTCAGCAATAGGCCAACTATGACGTACATTTTTGTTAGCATTTTGTACAGACTGACACATTTCACATCTAGAAATAACATCTTCAATATCTTGATTCATACCTAACCACCATACATATGAACGAGCAAGAATTTTTGATCTGACTATACCAGGATGACCATAATGTATTAAATTTAGGACTTTGGACTTAAGAGATTCTGGTATTACAATTCTGTCACCAAATAAAAGACATTTTCCTTTGACCGACAGTAAATTTTTAAACTTGAAATATTTTTTAATTTCTGGACTTGACAAGTTTTCAATCCAACCGATTGAAACATACTTAAGGACTTTACATAATGTTTCATCTTTTTCAGAATGACTTTCAACTTCTGAGAATGGAATTAATGGTGTAGACATGTATACAAAATTACATTCCTCAATATTGAATTGTTGTTTACTTGGCAAACGTGACATTACATCTGCTTGAGGAATTTTCAATCCTTTTTTATATTCCAATTTATAATTGTACGCAGACAATATTATAGACCATCTTATAAGACGTGATGCTGCTAAAACGGGAACTTTTTTGTTTTCAGCAAATAAAGACAACAATGGAGCATGATCAGTATATATCGTAAAATGACGACCAATTAAATATTTGTGAAATTTCTTAATTCCAAAAATAATAGCAAGGGCTTCCTTGTGCAATTGGCTATAATTTCTTTGAGCTGAATTTAATGTTGCAGACTCAAAAGCTATAGGAAATTCTTGATTCTTTACGACATGACTTAAGACACAACCGACACCGTATGCACTGGAATCGACTGTAAGACACAATGGTTTTGACGGATCAAATAAAACTAACATAGTTTTATCTGACAAAAGAGACTTACTATTTACAAATGCCTTTTCGCATTCATCAGACCAACACCATTTTACATTTTTTCTTAGTAAATTGTGAAGTGGTTCTAGCACTGTAGGACACATAGGAATAAAATTCCTATAAAAATTTAACATTGACAAATATGACTTTAGTTGAGTAACATTTTCTGGACACCCAGTAGACTTAATTTTCTCAACTTTCGACAAAGACGGACTTTTGCCTTGACCTGACAAAGTAAACCCTAAAAATTCAAAAGAATTCACAAAAAATTCACTTTTTGACACATTAATTTTTATATTAAACTCATTTAATTTTGACAAAACTTTATCCAAAGTATCAGAACACTCCTTCTCGTCTTTACCACCTATACAAATATCATCAATATATGCAGCACAGTTTTTTATGCCACACAAAACTGTATCAATTACCATTTGAAAAACGGCAGGAGCCGATGATAATCCATAAGTTAAACGATTATAGACATATAAACCATTACATGTATTAATTGTAAGTAATTCTTTACTAGAATCTGACACAGACAACTGTAAATATGCGTTTGTTAAATCTAATTTACAGAATACTTGACAACCTGAAAATTTATTAAAAATATCCTCTGGACGTGGAATAGGATATTGATCAATTCTCAATTGTGGATTGACTGTAGATTTCAAATCTGCACATAAACGTAATTTTCCATTTTGTTTAGGTACACAAACTATTGGAGAAGACCAACTACTATATTTAACTTTTGAAATAATGCCTTCGCTTTCAAGACGACTTAGCTCTTGACATACTTCAGCACGAAGTGCATAAGGAACTTCATATGCTTTGTGAAAGACAGGAGTAGCATTATTTTTTAAACTTAAATTCACAGAAAATTCTTTAATTGGTAAATCGTTATTAGTAATCGAAAAAGAATTTAAATATTTTTGTGACAATTTTTTAACAATATTTGTTTTATTTTTCTCGCTGACAGACACTGAATTTACAGTATTATTATGCATATTTGACATTAAAGAACTTGTGAAAGTATTTTCCCAAGATGGATCAAACACTTTTAACCAATTTCTACCCAAAATAGCATCAGACGACAGATTTTTTATAACCAATACTGGTAAATCCATTACAACATTAGAATCCACAACATTTACTTTTGCCATAAAAAATCCAAAACAAAATAAATTCTGACTATTTGCTGTGAACAAATTACCGTAGAATTGACTTAACTGACAAGTTTTGAAAAATTTTAAATACATTTTGTTACTTATTAATGTCGAAGAACTTCCTGTGTCAATCATAAAAGACATATTGATACCATTTACAATTAAATTAATTTTCGCTGTATCAGACACTGACATATTTAATACATTTACATTATTGACACATTTTACGTGATTGATGATTGATTTTGCATTTGGACAAAATTTCGACGTATGCCCGTAAATATTACACTTGTAACATTTCCACTTTTTTGAAGGACATAACTCCGGTTGATGAGTTATAAAACACCTCTCGCATCTTCTGGACCCTTGACGTGATGGAGATGACAGTTGACTTGATGACCTTGAACTCCTTTGACCCTTGAATCCAGTCCTTTCACCCTGATGAAATCGCCTACTAGGACTATTCTGACGTGAAGGGCGATCCTTTGAGACATGACATGTTTTTTTATGTGACATTTTTGACTTGACTTCACAGATTTCCGATGTAACATTTTCTTTGTGTAAAATTTGCTCTGAGCTGTGACTTACTGTCTCAATATTTTTGACAATTAATTTTGCTTTCTCAAAAGTTAACGATTCATCTTCAGATAGCAATCTTCTAGTCATTGCATCATCTTTTAAACCACACACCAATTTATCTCTCAGAGCTTGGTCTAGAAAAGCACCAAAATTGCATGATATTGACAGACTTTTTATATCCGTAATATAATCATCGATTCCTTCGTTAGAATGTTGTTTCCGGTTATAAAATTTATATCTTTGCGCAATTGTACACCTTTTTTCTTCATATTTACTCCTCAGTGTTGTTACAATATCGTTGAAGGTTAAATCTTCTAGATTTTTCGGATGCACCGTTTCTTTTAAAATTTTAAATTTCTCCGCACCGATCAATATACACAAATATCCAATTTTTTCTTTCTCTGCGATATTAATAATTTTTAGATACATTTGTATGCGTTCCAAAAACATATTGAAACTTTCGCAATCTGGTTCGAAATGAGGCACTGGCAAGGTACTACTCGACATGTTGAAAAAAAGGTTTTTTCCACGGCGAAATCACTGTTAATACTCTTCACACACGTTTTAACTGATAAACTGATTTTCCTCGTCGCCAATTATAATGTTGAGGTTTCTTAATTTAATACAAGAACTGAATCATTTGTAAGACGTTTATTGACACTGTTGACAAGTTCAAGGTTATACATCCAGTGACGCGACAGACCTGCCAACTATCCGCATCTGACAGCTGGTTATTATTATTACCAACATAACAGTTAGTAACAAAAATTATTGAAATAAGTAAGGGATATATGAAACAGACAGATGCAGAAAACAAAAAGGTAACGAACCTATTATGAGTAACTGGTCCTGTTCCGGTAAGACTATGGAAAGAGGATCTGAGTTCGTGTCCCAGTTGCGACCGTTACCTTTTTATTTTCTGTGTCTGTCTGTATCATATGGTCATTGAAAGTTGTTGATATTATTATCTTCGTCGATGATTAAATATTATAATGAGGTTTCTGCTAATAAGTTAACTAACTAACTATCACGCCGTTTCACCGCAGGGGTAGGCAGAGAGGACGGACCGCCAAACATCCCGGTCTTGGCACACATTCCTTGCCTCGTTTACATTCATACAACGTCTCATACATTCTCTTCTATTATTCTGACTCTTGACATGGCCCGACTCAAGTATCTGATTCACTTGGTCGTGCCATGTCTTTCTTGGGCGTCCTCGACTTCTTCTACCATTCACATTTGCGTCATATATTCTCCTTACACTCCTCTCCTCGTTCATTCGCTCTACATGCCCAAACCATCGGAGCGTTCCTTTCTTGATCTTACTCATTACGCTTACATCAGCCTTACATTCTTACACGATCACATTTCTTACACGATCATACATGGTTTTACCACACATACGCATCAGGGATCTCATTTCTACGGCGTTCAGTCTACTTTCATCCTTCCTCTGCCAGTTCCATGCCTCACTGCCATACATCAGTTTAGGTACCAGTACTCCATTATGGACGGCTAGTTTCGCGTCTTTGGACAGTTTTTTGTTGGTGCCAACGGCGTTCAGTCCTCCATTAATAGAGTTACCAGCATTCACCCTTCTTTCAATATCTCTATCAGCCTTCCCATCTCTCGTAAACATACTTCCCAAATAAACAAACTCATCCACCTGCTCCAAGTATTCATCCATGCTAATAAGTTATTCGGAATAAAATTGAAAATATGAAATTCGACATGAAAAACGGTCATTTTTACTGCCTAGACTGGTCGAAATGAACGAACATTTATCCTAACATTTTCATGTAGCCAGACGCCGGCGTCTGTGGACCACATTCTTGCGGTGTGATATAATACAAAATCAATCGTTCGGGTACTGGAAAATTTACGAGTGCACTCCTGTGCATCACAGTTACAGAGTGGCTACAGACCTGGAAAATTGGGAATTATCAAGAAATTTTACCGAACCGGGAATTGACGGGGAAATGTCATGGAATTTATAAAATTAAAAAAAAAAATCCCCGAAATTTATGTTTCGTGGACGCTTCATCAAATTCTAGCAGGAATTCGAAATAAATTTGAAATAAGGCGACTCATTCTCGTATAAATCGAATTTTCGCGACCGATTACCGTCGCGGCCGGGCTTTCAAATTCAGACATTCTAAGTAAATTCGTAAAAATACGTTGACACATTTCCGAGTAACTCGAAATTCGCGGCTGATCACAGTCGCGGCCGGGCCGTCAAATATAGATATTCGAAGTAAATTCATTAAAAAAACACGACGTATAAATCGAAATTTTGCGGCTAATTGCCGTCGCGGTTGGCCGTTTAAATTGAATTGTTCAAAGTAAACTCGAAATTTCGCAGCCGACTGACGTCGCGGCCGGGTTTTCAAATTTTATATTTGAATTAAAGAAAAAAAAATACGTCGTAATGTAACATAAAATACGTGTGAATCGAAATACGCAGCCGATTACCATCGCGGCCGCCTGTCAGATTTAGATATACGAAATAAAAATACGAATTAAGACGATATTTAACCGCGTAATGGAATTTTACTCGCCTTCGTAAAACGCAGGCCTTTCAGATTCAGATTTTCGAAATAATATTATGATATATTTTAGCACTCAACAATTGTTTTTTTTTTTAATTACGTGGAAAAATTTTGGTAAGCGGACAAAACTATTATGAGGCTAATTATTAGGATTGATGTAGCAATATTTGAAGGAAAAGAAAATTCCAAATGTACTTAAAGCATACTTATTTGAAAGCTTTGGGAGAGAGCACAGTGATAGTCCCGGTGCGTAAAACTTTAGTTCGTTCTGGGAAATCGCAATGATCAGCAGTTCCTGAAGGTGATGGCCAAAATTCAAATATTCGAAATCCGTAGATTCGTACAATTTTTTTTCAGTTTCGCGCGCTGGGAATCCATATTTATGGCGGTTGACGGTGAGAAAGAATTGCGTAAGAACTTATTACTTTTTGGCACATGTGTGTTAGAAAAAAGTAAAACTGAAATTCAATAACCATCCGTGCGACTCTCCTAGAGAGATTGGACTTGCAATGTGGCGGGAAACAGAAGAAGCACAAGATAGAGACGCGTATAATGTCATGTTTATTTTTTTATTTCTATTCAGTAATATATCAATATACATATTCAGTAATCGTTTTACATGACATCGGTTTTCCGACCTTTACTTGGAAAAGCCGCGTTATGATGATGATAACGTAAGTTTGCTTTTCAATTTTTAACTTTATTTTAACAATTAGCTTAACTCAATTTTTAACAATTTAAAAAAATACTGAATATACCCTTTTATGTGTGTGTTGTGTATAATTGTGTAGATACACGTCGTCGGACTAAAGCTGTTCCGATTGCGCTTAATTGTGGGTGCGCGGGGCGGCCATCTTGGACGCTTCCACATGCGGTTCTTTGGCGAGGTTATGCGAAGTAATGTTACTAATCCATGCATTATCAAGAAGCAAATGAATTCATAAAGTATTCATCACGATTTGTGCCCTTATAATCAGTGGTGTAGCTTGGTGAGGGGGGGGGGGGGATGCCACCCGAGTAACGCCCAACTGAGTGTCACCCCCCAAGAGCACGGTCTGTAGCTCTATGGCTCCCCGTGGAGTGCCATACGGAGGACCAGGACGGACCAATTTTTTACATATTTGACTATTTCGATTTGAGGTAGTACTGTTTTTATGTTTTATGAAGTCGAAATTTGCGTTTTGAATTTCTCAAAGTCAACTTTAATGTGGAGGGGGGATGGGGGGGGGGGGGGGGATGACACCACGTTATCCGCCACGGGAGCCACCCATGCTAGCAAAGCCACTGCTTATAATATCATATTGGTAAGACTTCGTTCGTACCTATGCGCCATGGCTGATCCGTCGCCAAATTAGGGGCCATCCATATGTCACACCTTGAGTAGAGAAGTGTGACAGGGGTATAAGGGGTGCTTTATGACGTCACGTGTAAAAAA
This sequence comes from Limnephilus marmoratus, assembly GCA_917880885.1. Taxonomy (NCBI): domain Eukaryota; kingdom Metazoa; phylum Arthropoda; class Insecta; order Trichoptera; family Limnephilidae; genus Limnephilus; species Limnephilus marmoratus. The sequence goes on from OU862908.1 coordinate 44,173,140, forward strand.
AATTAACTACTGTTTTAATTATTTTTAGATGTAAAATTGCAAAATATGTGGGACGGGGACGGGAGGGGGGGGGGGGGGGGGGGGGGGGGGAGGGGGGGGGGGGTTAAAAAAATCATTAAATTCGTAACCTCTGACGAAATGTTGCCACTCAGGAAAACCCCGAAACGTTTGCAAAAAAGTTTGCAACCAAAGTCGTTCTGTATTGCCATTTGTATAAAGTATTAATCATTGAATACACACTCAAGTTGCTTTAACCGCGGCTCGCGACGATATCATGGTTACAGTAATCGCAACGGAGCGTTCTTTATTTTCCGTGGTCCGCAATCATCGTACGTACTAGCAACTATGAAACAACGAGTAAGTGCGTGGGACTCCGTGGATACCAGTTCTTTAACAAAATAGGTCAATGCTGATAGAGAGCTACTGTATGAATATTTTGCAACCCACTTTCGCCGGAGTGTCCTGAATGCGCTGATTGTCCAATAACCCCCTAATTTCGCACTGACCTGAAAACTCTATTCGCCAATTACTTCCTCTAAGTAACTGTACATTAATGTGTTTGGAAACGTAATAAATTGTCAACTAAAACATGTAAAGGGGGTAAGTGCCACTTGTGATGTTTTACCGTAGAGTTACAGTATTAGTCAGCGCGAGCTTCTCCTCAACGACGCTCTGCACACTCGTAAATCTTTTAAAATTGGAACACAAAACTGAATCTGAAACTAAAATTTTCACAGTAAAGTACCTTGGGTATCTTGATATTGAATATTTATCACTCAAGTACGTTTTGTAACAAAAAATATTGAAATTTCTTCATCGGTTGGCAATCGTTGTTGCTACGCGGCTGTACCGGTGCACCCCTCAAGAATATGAAAAATGCACAGATAAATACATCACGGTACAATTATAACGATTTAGACCCTAAATCTGAAAGAAAAAATTACCAGACAGCAAAGTTATTTCTTGAAGTCATTTCAGGAGTAGTTTTTTAAAGATTTTTATTTAAAAAAAAGGGTTGCCCAAAACGATTATATAAAACAAAATGTTATCCAAAAGAATATGTTGAAATGAGATAGTAAGGACTCAAAGTACAGGGTGTCCCAAAAGAAAGTTGATATTTAGTGGATCGATTTAAAAAGAAGTAAGGGTTCTATAGAAAAAATGTTTATTAAATACTAAAATACACAATTTGAGAATTTACCTCTGAAAAATAATATCGTCCAAATGTAAACCCTCACGTTCGCAGCATTCATTTAATCGAAGAGTAAAATTTCTTATGACGGCTCGCCAGGTAGGCTTCGTGATGGCTGCCATTTCGTGATGGATATTTTCTTTTAATTATATCAGGGAAGTCGGATTTTTGGCGTACACTTTAGATTTGAGATAATCCCACAGGAAAAAAGTTCATAGGGGTTAGGTCAGAACCACGAGGAGGCCAATTTATGTCACCTCTCCTGGAGATCAATTTGCCAGGGAAAATTTCACGAATTCATGGCAGAGACGTATTGGACGTATGTAATGTTGCTCCGTCTTGCTGGAACCATGTTATTTGGTTATAGCCAGTAAGTTTGTAGGGGTGCAGCATTAGGTCTTTGTGCAAAATGCTGTATAACGATGATCTATGCACATTTAAGCACTTGCGCGCTTCTGAATCGAAAAGTTTGAGTCGTCACGAAAAGACTAATAAAAACTCTCTAAATTTTCTACCGTTCTCGATGACCTTGGTCGCCAGAATTTTGGTTTTGCCAGCGTTGTACCGATCTCTTCAAACTTTTTGACCCATTTTCGAATGAGAGGAATGCTTGGCGCATCATTGAATTGACGAAAACCTCAAATATTGCAGAATCTTCTACGCGCTACAGTCGCCGAATCACCATTTTTGTAAAACTCACGCACGCACAATGCGCGATCGCTCCCGAAAAATGCTTCATAGCGACTAAATTCCCAAGAGCCAGACTACTGATTGACATACCCCCCGCGCCCCTCGGAAATGTTGCGTTCACACAGAAAGCCAAACAAATATCAACTTTCTTTTGGGACACCCTGTATATGGTAAATTATAAATAAATGCATTGTTAGATTCCTATCAAAGCCTAAATAAGATTGAAATAAAATGTAATCGATAAACAATAAACTTATATTTAAAATAATATAAGGTATGTTTGCCGCACGTTCCAGAGTAGAAGAATCTTTCAGTATCGTCCTGGTGAAATACTACTATTCAGAATTGAAACGTTGCTTGAAATGGCTTTAGCCTTGTTGGGTAATTGATCTGAATAGTCAGGTACTTCCCCACCTTCCTCTTCTCCATCTCCTTCCCATCCCCACTTACCTTCAGCGTCAATTGGGGTTACCATAGTCTCACATACTCCATACGGAAGCAGTTGGGACTCTTGTGAGGTATCCACATGAAAAAATGTGTAGTTCAAAAATTTATTATAAAAATGGTGGCGGACGTAATTCTCATACATGAAGAACGAATGAAGAATTATCCACACTTGTGACGTATCATAGAACATCGTATTATTATGAATAAAACTTTATCACGAGCTCTTTTGGGTTTTGTTGCAAAGGCTGATGACATGTAATATATGATGGAAGTTCTAATACTCGTTCATCTATTATCTGAAAACTGAAGACGTTTTTTGGTACTTAAGCAACCTGAAAAGCCGCCTACCCAGCTGAACAATTTTCCAATATCTAAGCTGCAAAGGTTACAACTATTAAATTGACCGAAGTTTTAAATAGCCTAAAGCACAGGTCAGGAGACCTACGGATGTGTGTAGTTATTAAACAATTGCTCTGGTTGACCTTTCCTGGTAATCGACTAATTTATGAGTTTCTTGTCCCATCCATGGGGTCGAGGTCAACTCACCGATGACATATTTCAAATGATTACCGGTCAATTGATTGATCGCACTTTTTGTCATGGAATAAAACATGGTAATCAGCAAAATGTCAAATAGAAGAATAATAATTCACCGTTTAATAGTTAACCTTTGTCCGGCAGCATTATTTTAGAACGTTAACGGGCGATTTTGATAGTGGTACAATTGTACCTTCAAATATTTTTGTATAAAAATTCATCATAAATAATTTATTGTTTCATAGAGGCTTCATTCAAACGAAATATTATTTCCGTAAGTCTAAACTTAAACCGATGTAATATATTATTAAAGAAGAAGATAACATAATAATCTAATCGAAAATATGACAGAAAACAAGACACAGAAAACGATAATAGTCGCAACTGGGACTCGAACCCAAAACCTCTCGTCTAACCGGGACGTGCGCATTTACCAATTCCGCCATTGCCACTTTTTGTCAAACCGTCATATTAGTGAATTTCATATTTAAAATTTTATTATCTCATATTCCATAATATGCAAAAAATAATGGTAATCTCGTCTGCACGTCCCGGTTAGACGAAAATATGAAAGGGAACAAGACACAGAAAAACATAAAACGATAATGGTCGCAGCTGCGACTCGAACCCAGAACCTCTCGTCTAACCGGGACTTGCGCTTTTTCCAATTCCGCCATTACCACCTTCTGCCAAACCGTCATATTAGTCAATCTCATATTTCAAATTTCAGAATAAACAATATTAACTATCTTCAACTAATTTTTTCCCATATAATAGGCAACTACCCTTTTTATTTTATGGAAAAAACCACTCTAAGAATTGTACGAAGTATGAGATTGACTATGTTCTGGATTTGAGTCCCAGTTGCGACTATTTCTGTGTCTTGCTCTCTTTCATATCTTCGTTTCGATTATTATTGTTATCTTCTTCTTCAATGGTATATTACATTGATGGGAATAACCTTAAAAAATTATAAAAAGAGAGTTTTTCTTATAAAAAATTGATCACTCAATTGTACTTTTATAAAAAGTGACGCCATTTTTTATTTATTTATTTATTTATTAATCTTAAGTTAGCTCACATCTTTGTGTGTGCTAATATTTTATAAAGATATAAACATTTACATTGGTTGTCAAACATAATAATTCTTTAAATAATACACACAAATAAAGACATTAATAATTGAGGTAGACATATTTTCGTAATTCTTTTTTAAACTTATTTATATTTTCTATCTCAGTAATTTCATTCGGGATGTTGTTATACAGTTGGACGGCCTGGTACATCAGAGATTTCTGGGTGCTTGATTTTTTTCTTGTCGGCAGTCTAATTTGCTTTGAATTTCTTGTCCCGTGACCGTGTGTTTCGTTATTATAATGTATTTTTCTTTTTAGTTCCTTTTTGATTAAACATCGATTCTTAGAACGCTTGTTTACAATAAAAAAGGTAGTTTCCATCGATCAATGGTCGAAGGTAGTTGCGTATAATATGGAAAAAATTGGTTGAAGATAATATTGTTAATTCTGAAATTTGAAATATGAGATTGACTAATACGACGGTTTGACAGAAGGTGGCAATGGTGGAATTGGTAAACGCGCACGTCCCGGATAGACGAGAAGTTCTGGGTTCGAGTCCCAGTAGCGACTATTATCTTTTTCTGTGTCTTATTCTCTTTATATTTTCGTTTAGATTATTATTGTTATCTTCCTCTTCAATGATATAATACATTGATGGGAATAACCTTCAAAAGTGATAAAAAGAGAGTATTTCTTATAAAAAATTTGACCAATGTGTAAATTATAATATTCTTTAATATTGTAAATAATAAGTATTATATAAAACATTAAAATAGTATCGTCGTTGTTTTCGCATTATTATCTACCTGTCAAAATGAATGAAGGTACAATTGTACCTATGCCGCCTCTTACGGTTGTAAAAACAATTTGACCTCCCTATCTCGGGAACATGTAAATAAATATTTTTGTTAAAATTTGGCCTAAAATGTAGAGATATCACCTTGATGCCACGAAGCTCCAGGTCTCTATGATTTAAAATGTTACAGCAATTTAAAAATACAAAGGTCATATTTGTACTCATACCGGAAAAAACGCTTCATAGGTTCTTACCGAAGAATGTGTGATCTGTTAAGAAATAATTATTAATACATTGCATGCTCATACTCTGTTCATTAACTAATCTAAGAGCATTAATTTTTAATAAATGTTGTAATTTACAAACCAAACATTACCACCAGCCACGCAGGTGGTGCTTAGGGCTTATTTAATAATAGATGATTAGTGAAAATAGATTTATTCCGAGTATTTGATTTACCTTCAGATAATTATCCACTCAAAATGGCTATATTGGCGGATATAAACCATTCCCTTGGCGAAAAATCCTCTTCAGAAGAAATCATTAATTTTAATCAATCAAGAAGTCAATTATATTCGAAAATAGTCACAAAAAATCAGTAAGCCTCCAAATGTCCGCTTGCAAATTATTACATTTTTTCCTTTCTTTAAAATTTATGATTTTTTTTGGTAGGTACACACACAATATTAATTCCGAGTATTGTTGAAAAATGTGATTTGGAGGAAGTGATAAAGAGGTGTAATAATATGTATACTAACGGGGCATGGCGATGATTTTCTCCATCTTTGCTTGGAAATCATCCTCGTCTTCGTGATAGGAGTACTTCATGGGCTGGTCCGACTGCATCTCTCTCTCGTAGGCGCTCTCCCGCTCGTACTGTAAAAGAATTGCCTTCGGCACTTGAGGAAGTTCACGCCCTGTGGTGTTAGGGGCGTGCGTGAAGCCCAACTTGGCCAGAACCTGCTCTCTAATGACTGCCAAGGACATCTGACGCATCTCGCTGTATAGGCTGCAGGCGTGGCAGCCTCCTACGGGGGAATCCATCAGCTGATTCTTCTCTGAGTGACACCCCCCTGCAGCTTGATTGAATGCGCCTCCCACCTTGTTGAACCCTCCGAGAGTACCCAAGGTATCCAATCCGCTAAACCCGTCTGATCTTTCAGTTTCCACCGTCTCATCCAAGTCGTCAATTTCATCTGAATCCTCTGCTTCAAATAGTTCTCCTGTTTCATCCATTTCGTCAAACTCGTCTACATCTTCCAGGTTCACTACGTCTCCCAGGTTCCCGAGCTTCCCAGGGTCACTCACAGCACCCAGAACGCAAAGCCACAACATGAGTACTATCAGCGCCCACCGCATCCTAGAATCATGCGCTTCTGCTGCGTTTGGTGCTCATTTCCAACCCTTGCTCTTCTAGAAGAGAGCTTAAAAGCTGCTCTTGCTTTTTGTTTGGTGCATGCCAAAGTTTTACGAGGTTTGTTGCAATTCTTGGAGATATCAGTATTTCATATTAACATTTTGGTCCAGTATGAACTATGCATTGCACGTCCGTGGATAACAATAATGTAGCAGCGATCAGAAAGTCAGTGGTAGGTATGAGAGGTTGGTTTATTCATCTGAAAGTGCATAAAAATTAGATATAAACAAACAAAAAAATTAACGTTCATTACGCATTAACATTAAGTTAACTCAAGTCAGGGCCTTGAATTTTTGGTTGATTTTTGTCAGTCATTTCGCAAGTATTTTATATTGCCGTGGCAGAAATCGTGAACTTGACTTGACCTTTATTGTTTTTTGTGCCCTATTTTTGTTAAAGCTGTATTTTTTAAAAACATTATATTATCATTTTTCCTTGTATTAACGTGTAATTTTTAATGCGTTGTAATTGAAAATAGTGAGTTAATAATAAATAAGTTTATCTATAATTAACCAATGACTTTTCCCTACTAAAAAAACCTTTAAAAGTAATGAATTATTTTGTAGCGTTTTCGTTTCTTTTCCGCACAAAAGTCCCGATCCGAAAAGATTCTCTAAATTAGGAACACAAATCTCAGTTTACGCCGTCGACCGTTACATATGTCATTAGCAAAGAACATCGAAAATTATTTTGGAAAATGTAATATTTTCGGAAAACCGGAACATCATAATAATTTTGTAAGTTAAATATCATAAAAAAATACACGCAATTTTCTTACCGCTATGAGATCCTTTTGATAATAGTCACAACAGATTTCACTGATATATTACTTGAAAAAAAAAACTCAAAAATAAAAACATAAATTATTTTTAAATCTGTATCTGACGGCTCTTCAATTTTTTAACACAAGTAGTACAATTCACACGATTTGATATTAAAAATAAACCACTCGCTAGTTTTCTTATGTGAAAAGTGTGAACTACTTGGCCAGTGTTATCCGTTCAGGCCGTCAGATGGAAATGGTAAGGCTCACGCTCTCTGTTTCCGTAGGTACTGCTGTACCGAGTAACCCAATCAGCTGGGAATGATAGCAATTGCACGCGCCTCACAACTGACGACTAAATACACCAAAATATACCAATGAACTCTTTTTAAATAATGCGGCAACCGTCATTCGATTACCAATCTGCCACTAATTCTATTTTTTTTCTCGTGGGCATGACACATGCCGGTTTTGATTGGTGTTATTTAAGAATAAAACAGTTGACCCCTGTTAGAGTCCGTACATGGGAACATGACTTTTCTATAGTAGAACATTTGCTACACGTCAAACCTTGTTTCGTCATTATACAGGGTGTTAAGGGACGTACTTGACTTACTTACCAGTGATTCCTGACATTGAAGTAAAAACTGTAAATTAAATTTTGGTTTCCGGTGACTTTTTCTGATGTGTATTTTTACAAAAAAAATTTCTTCAACACAAAAATAAGATTCTTCCACATGTCATCACTGGACACTCAGCCGACTAAACGTCCAACTCCTCACCCCGACACTAACTGTCCAATACAATCTGATTTTTAATAATTGATTTTTTTTCTCAACAATGTCAGAAATCACTGGTAAGTCAAGGTAGTCCCTTAACACCCTGTATACAATTTTATTGACATGATTTATTTGATTTAAGGGCCTTAGATTGTTTTTTATGAGAGAGACTCGTATATACCTACACATGATTTGAATAATAATAAATTTATATGAATGTTGAACGTATACCATGACTACTAGTTTAAATATCAGTGACGTTCAGTCCTCAGTAACGAATTTATATTGGATTGAAATAATATGTAGGTAGATAAAAAAGTAGCTTTGAAGTAAATCCAATGAAGTTAGATTAATGTTTAAGTAGCTAGGTAGGTACTTATATGAATAAAACCAGAGCATTAACTCGCTATCTACCTCAAAAAAGTATCCACCCTACCAAACATTAAGAATTTTATTATTTCAGTAAAAATGAGTCTATCAAAATGCCCCCATTTTCCATATTTATATGCATTTGAACGCAGTTGCCTACAATACTTATTTACATTCCTAGGGGTTGTAAGCAAAGCAACATATAATTATGTTAATAAAAGCGTTTGGATTATGGGTAGCTATAATTAGATTAAATTGAACAAACTTGGAAGCATTAGAAATCAAGAAAACCCCTCAATAATAAAAAGTGCACAGTCAATAACCCATTAAATTAACATACATATATAGCCCTCTTAATTATACAGTCCCGGTAAACAGTTCGTTTCCTTCACATACTGCTTACCTATCCCTTATCCCTTATCCCTTATCCCTTATACCCTTGTGATTTATTAATAAAATGTATCGTATCCAATGACTTTACCAATAATGGATGTCACAAACGCCACTGATGTTAAAGATAAATCTTATGGTAAAAGACAGGTGGCGCAAAATATCATGCTTGCAAAAGTTGGAGAGATATTCTCAGTTAGTGCCTCCGTTCACGGAGATACTTACAAGATACTCGATCATCGTGCGCGTATCATACGCGCCGATCGTAAGTACCCCCCGTACAATTTTGCTGGTGCCCGTTCACGGCGCTACGCGGTGGCTGTCAGTTTCCAATCAGTATCACGATACCGACAGTGCTGATCGCACGCGATGCGTCGCATCATTTATGACAGCTACTTATTCGTTTGACGTTTCACAGAATGGCGTCGGAACATGAAAGTAATGTTAGATTTGTTCTGGAAGTGGAAAAAATGCATGTTTACATAACTGTACTTTACCAGAATACGTAAGAAAGGATTTAGTGGAGAAGGCATGGATTGATGTTGGAAAAAAAGTCATATGACATCGCTTGACAGCGTGTTAACTCCACGGCTGCACGTGAAAAAAGATCAAGTTCAGTATTTTTCGGATAGCGCCGTGTACGGAGACTAGCATTAAAAAGTGGTATATCAGCAGGATACTTGTGGTTTCGTCACAATTACGTAGATATTAAGTATCTCCATGAACGGAGGGCCTTAGTCTGTCTATAAAACCAGTTGCAGACGAGGGATATAATATTATGAAAATATATGTTGGTGTGATGGGCTACGTTCGCCATAAACCCCCACACAGTCGTCAAAGATATATTTATTATACTGCTCATCTGTGACGACCGTATGCATCGATATAATGACTATGGTGAATTACCGTACGGGATTGGGTTCCATGATAACTCAACTCAAAAGTCGTTAAAAGCAATAAACAAAATTGAATAATTGCCCATAACCTATCCGAAGGTAATCTGTTTAACCAATTTTGTATGTAAGTTTTGCATCACTTTTTATGTCTTTTCAAAGGAGGTGTTCAGTTAAGTTCATTCTGAGTTGTCCGGTCACCATGGTACGCGTATGCCGAGCGATATCGTGAGATAGGCCACGCCCGCATTTTATACCCGTTATGTGTGACTGGCATATGCTCCGCAGAAATCGAGATGTTCATAGTAGGTACCAATAAATAAATTTGTAAAGGTCGATTTAATTCGAGCCACGTGAAATGGCACGTAGCATAGGATATCACGGAGGCTCGCTCATTTGATGGAAAAGCTAAGCTGAAATGTTTTATAGAAACTAATCTGAGAGAAGGCAAATTGAAGTAAATTGCTAGACTATCAAAAATTAGTTATATTGTCACCCTTCTCTAAAATTTTCGCAATTCTAAGTAGATACGTTACACATTTACAAAGTTACTGAACGCCATAAATATACCAAACCATGCTGAACACTGTACTAAGGTCAACTAGTCGTCGCTTTAGTTCGTATTTGTCCAACAGACCATTAGAAAATTTTTCAGGAGGAGAAGGTTTTCTTTAATTATTCCAATAAAACATTATGATAGGTGTTTAAGATAAAGCTATTTCCGTAAAGGTAAAGGTCCATTTAGTTTAAATAATTCTTAGTTAAGTGATTCACTATCATTTTTCATGCTTTGTTTTTAATTTTAAAGTGGAGATCGAACAAAAACTAAAATGGTCTGTTGGACAAATAAGAACTGAGGCGACGTAGTGCTAGTGTGTAGTAGTCAACCAGTGCAGTTAAATAACACTAAACTGCGTTATATAAATACTAGCAGTTAAAAACCCACTCCGCAGGTTTCTGCTGCTTTTAGTTCGGCTTCGCCCGGTTTAAATGCTTGTGATCATTTTATAAATCCGATAGGAACTGGTTCCTGTTCCTAAAATAGCCAGTTCCTCGGATCCACTGTGATCCAGTGACAGCTGGTCACCGTCGGCGACTTACCGAGACAAAGTAACAGCGACAAAGTAACCGTGACAAAGTAACCGCGACACGCAATGACGTGATATGTAATTTATAACAACTTCGTCAAGCATTGCCTTCAATCTTAAAGTACATAAATCCGTCGCACTTATACCTAGGGGGGAAACATCCATATGCGAGCTGCTGACGGAAGTAGTGACATCTTGTGTCGAATTTTTGAATTTGAAACTGAATTATAACCGTAGTTTGTGTGAAATTCCACGTACACAGATGTTATTTGTGGCGCGGCGCGTATGGATGACGTTCGAGATGCACTCGTAGCTGGGTTCTGAAAATCAAACACGCAGATGCCATCCTATTAATACTGTTTGATTACATTGTTATTATTATAGAAAAATGAAGAAAAAAAAATTTGATTCACGAGTACACTACGTACTACACCAGTAAAATACTCTTTATTCTTTTTATATTGTTGATTTCTAAATAGTGCCGATAATTACCGCCGCCCCGCGAAACATTTATAGGACAACCAGCACCCCTGCCATAGGTCACCTAAAGTGATTCCCAATGTTTGGTGATTTAGTAGGGGTGCCCGGGTTCATGGGGTGAGGTTCATCTAGTTCTTGATGACCAATACGTTTGACACTGTGATGAGTCAACCCCCTCCCCCTAATGAAAACTTTATAATATTCTTCTTCTCGTGCGTTCAGATCTCCGGTTGGTAGATCTTCCTCTCGTACCCTGAATGATTCGCCATTAATGTTTTGAATCATGACTTATTTTTCCCACCCCTGTGACTGAACACAGTAAAAGGTAGTTTTCCGGGAAATTCTTACAATAAACCCTTTTCTCCACCTAGAACATCTAGGATAGGTATTTAATGTCTTTCGTGGTAACTTTCGGTTCTTTTAGGTAAGGTGTGGAAGAATTACTCTGTATCTCTTAGACGTCTGAAGGACACGCCCTCTCTAAACTATCCTAAATTTGTCCCCTCTATGATCCTAATGATATATACTGCTCCAAGATTCACATAATGAGCACTGTTGTTATTACTCTCGCTAGGCTATAAAATTGATCTCTCCCCCTCTACTTCCTAATAAGTTTTGATGTACGTACCTGGAATGTTTCATTTCATGTGGATAATTGGCGATTCTCTGCACCGCTCTCCATGGCTATATCCTATACATAATCGTGACAATATGTTCTGTTGTTAGTAAACACAAATTTATACCTAGGATGGAAGTATAAAGACGGGATAGAGGATAGGATGGATGGTGACGGGAAAGGAATTCTTTGCAAGCTAATACTGGCTCCTCCACTTGACCAAATTGACTAGGTGGTCAGCTCTCAGGACACGACCCTCCGACCAATGCATGATGAGGCTATACCCATGGCACCCGGAAAATCTCTTGACGATAAACCAGATACCCGGACCCCTCCATAACAAAAGAAGAACGGCATGCCTTCAAACCTTTCCCAGACAACTCCAGTATCGAACACCTCCGGAACTACTTTACTGGCTCTAGAAGGGGTAATCTATTTCGTCCCTTATCAAGACTCTATTCACGGTACAAAGTGGCGTAAGCTTGTGACAGGCAGATCCTTCTCCCACGTGACCGACCTAGCGTTACAGACCACCTCTAGAAACCGACGTACCCCCACCCTTGTAAGAGATACGTTTGCTTCCAGGTCGATAGGATTAAAAAATGTGATGATGCTGCAGGAATCTCTCCGCAAGAAGCCATGCCTATACCTCCACCCACACTACCTTGCCGGTAACTCGAGATGCTTTTGGTCAAGACGCCTCCGTCAGCGAACCATGCCCTTTCATACAGATTGGCACCTTATTTCATACGATCCCTTCGCGCCCATTCGCTCGACACCGTTCCGCGGAAGAGAATTGCTTCCAGAACCTCGTGTGACCCGACCAGTCTATGGTGAGCATCCTCCAACATGACAACGCGGAAAGACCCTTACCGGGGGACCACCAATTGACACGTATGTGTGGCCTCGGTGTCGTCATCACGTTGTTCAATCATAAAGATTTAAAAAAGCGTAATTCAACAAGTAGGAATTCAGCAGAGTACCTGTTAGTTTTATTTGTTTCATATTTTATATCGTGATTCTGCTCTTCTGCTCCCTTGTCTAAAGATGTTCAGCTGCTCGGCTGCTTCAGTAATCGCCTTCAATTTGATATGTTGTACTCTCGGAACGCCCTCCATTTGGTTGAGTGTACAACACCTCCGAGATGTAAGTACCTCGCTTGCTCGTTCTTTTTTTTGTGTGTGTTTCTCCGACCGCCTGGCATCAACTGTCTGGGAGAAAACGTCACTACCCTAAATGATAATAACGGTTAAACATATCCATATCAGCGCTGCAATAATATTAATTTTTCTCGGCGCTGGAACTGTTGAAATTTACTGCCCAGGGCTCGCGTTCCATTCACGTCACTCTGCAACCAGATACCTGTCATTTAAATATAGATTCTTTAACTTACCCATACGTAATTGTTTAATTTCCGGTCGGGAAAACACGACCAATTGTATCTTAATTACGTATCCTGTAGACCTGCACCTATGGAGAAAACACAAAGGCCCCTTCCTACGATTTCCTAAATTTTGTACGACGAGGCCTAACGTAACCTTAGATTTACGATTAAATTTAACCCCCTCCCCTTATAGTCTGAATTTGATTGGAGGTATCTCTATCGCTTCAGTCTTACTATCTCGCAATTGTAATGTACTCCTGTTGTCCGATGTTTGTAGATTATTTCAAATATACCTATCGTCCCTCTTTAAATATGTGGGTTCCCTAAGGTTAAATTAGCGCTTGCTACATCTTCGTATCGAAACCACTAGATTGAAAGTTTTCATAGATTATCATTATTATTGTTTTATTCCTAAACTATTCGGTATACATTTTTTTCCATTTCAAGAGAACGATTGTTTGATCGTAATTAAGATTTTTTATTCTATTATTATTTCTGATATAAAGCCCGCAATTTTATTATTATCATTTATTTTTCGACACCGTTTAAATTGTAGTAATTCTGAAGTTTTTTATTATTAAATCACGCCTGTTTAAACCGAACTAATATCCGTATTATAACTTAATATTTTCACTGTCCTTAAATAATTTTCACCAAATTTTTCAGTTCCTAAAAGCTTTTCACCACTGGCTCGTGCCCCTCTTCCTGAATCTAATTCAATAACACTTTGCACAAAATCCACTGAAGTTAGATCGACACTCCACCGGAACGATTTTTTGGCCAAGTCCCCGAAAAAATTCCCAAACACTTCGGTTTCGCGCGCCTTTTGTCAGCCTTTCCTTTCGAGATCTCCCACTGAACTCCCTTCTCTTGTCTAAAACAGCCCTTTTTAATCCCCCGCTTCCCCATTAATCAAACTTAAATCTTACAATTCCGACCTTTAAAATGCACAACCTTCATATTTTCCAAATCTAGTATCGTATCCCGCGGCTTACAACATTTAGTCCTGAACGGTGCTCCCAACACAGATTTCGTATTGCGCGAAAGCACTATCTCGTAGAATCGGACATCGGCGTACTCGGTCTTGTCTATACGAATCTCCTGCAAGACTAGCGCCTACAAAATATCATTTACCATCTGAATAATTAACTCAACTTTTCTTGAAAATCTATCGTGTCCGTTCTACCATTTTTAAAATCGCTTCCAGGTACGGTGTGTCCTGAAAACTTGAGATAATTTCCATACTTTTCGCGGTAACCCCAAGTCTTACCTCAACTCGGCAACCTACAACATTTTCCGACCGTCATCTACTATGCATCTTATTATTGCACAAATCGCATAACACGTCACCTTAGGTATTTCGTCATTTTAGCATTTGACTATGAATTTTCTAACAATTAGTGACTGAATATTCTTATTCAGACGTATCCCTTATGTGGACATGCGGCCGTGTTTGTTCCTGGCTATATGACGCGTTCCTTGTGTTCGCATACATTTTCTTAATATTTCCCGCGTTCGCAAATACCTAAGTACAATCTCTAGTCATTTGACCCCTTCCTAACCAAGGTCGCGACACTCGTAAGGCCTTGTTTAGTAATAACCTAAACTTTTATGGTCTCGATTCTCCTTTTTACGGGCTGTAACCTCTACCAAAGCCTAACTCCATACCTGCCTCCGAACGTTTTTTATCTGCATTTCTAGCTCCTCCTACCATATCCCATCTCCTTCTGGCGTAAAACCCAATAAATCTCCGTTGTTATGCACCTAGCAATTAAGAAAAATACTTAAGATATCAAATAATTTAAAATCCTGACAGGCCGTTAAATTTTATGGCTTTTCTTAATTCCCTATCGCCTATATCTCGCGTATAACCTCGAGTGGTGATTCCGGCTTAATGAATATCCTAATGACTCAAAACTGTGTTAGATCTTTTCCACTTCAAACCACTCCAATACGCAAGAGATCGACAACATTTCCTCCCCTCTAACTTATCGGATACAAAATTCACCCGAAATCTTAGATTTTATTTAGTCGTTAACGTAATCGATTCCCTCCCGACTACCCTGACATTATCAACTTTCGTGTTTCGACTACCGTATTACGTTCTTTCCCAATACCTACATGCAAATCCCGCTGGAATTTTGTTTGGGAAAAGCGATATTGATTGTCAATGCCTACTCCCGTTTCTATTCTCATACAATCGAAATCGTTCGTTACTTCATGTTTAATTAACGCATTATTTTTGTCCTTTTAAAACCTCCGTCAAAGAAATACTTGCAGACTCGCCGACCCCCGACACGAAATCAACTGTTGTCAATTCCCTCGTGCTCCCCATAAAAATGCGATTTATGACCAGGTTAGAAGTGTTTTACCACTTAAAATAACTATCGTTTTGGACCGTGGGACAACTTTTGTGTCTCAATTTGACACAACCCGCTCACACCACGCCCCGAGATGTGATTGGCTGATATGCGTCTAATGGCTTCCAACCATACTAGGATTTGCTACTCGTTTTTTTCTTCCAAAATTTGTTTACACCCTTCGTAGTAGAAAAAATGTTCAATCATTGCAGTTTCCCTTAATATTGCTTTCAAAGTTAATCAATAGATGTCGATAGTGTGATCATATTCGTAATTAAATAAAAAAATATATTCGCCAACCATCCAACAAAGCAGGTTCATCACACCACCTAATGTGTGGCGGGCCGGATCGGGAGAGACTGGTTGATGGAGAAGTAACCCAGACTTCTCCAAGTTCTTTAACTCGACCCATGGCTTGCACCACAGTGGAAGGGGTGGATTCATACGTCTGCGTCTCATGGACACATTGACTCCCAGATTCCTACTCACCGCTCATACATTTTTCCTTCCCATAACTTCCTTTCCTTCTTTTACACGCCCCGAACTCTTGAGCATAATAATAAGAAAAATACGATTGTGATTCTGCTTTTGATTGTGAACATAAATTACAAAAAAATAATCATCTGGCAGAACCTCAAAGGAAAAAAAACGGAAAACACTGATCTAAATTGTCGATCTCTGCAACATAGGAGGCCTCCTTAATAAATTACATCACTTGGATTAATCTCCGTAATTTTCGTAATTTTTAAATACGCACAAGGTCCCTTGCCAAGTATACACACTGGAGTCAATTTCACAATGATTTGCAAATATTAAAACCAACAGCTAATATAAATTATACTCATTGTCAAAATAAAAACTTATTTCAAATTGCATCATCTCTTCAAATAGACAAGCTGGCGACATCTCTGGTCAATTCGGTTAAGCATGACGATTTAGCAGTTTTTCGAACCAAATATTGTAGTGTCGCTTGTATTATGCGAAGGTGAAAAGTGCATCATGACCTCCAAAGAGTCCGCTATAATCAATACTTTTGCAATAGAAACTTATTAATTAGAGTAAACAAAACACAAAAAAAAAATATAACAATGCTTGACTAGATTTTTTCCCCTCCTTCCTGGAGCTAATGTAAAAAATTGTACCTATTTAATTATTTTTATTTTTAGTAATTAGTAATATTACTAATACAAGTGCACTCGCTGGCCGCCATAGCGGCAGTAGGAACGCCTCGCGAGGCGGCGGGGTTTGCATTGCAGTACGAAAACCGATTATATCACAAAGATTAACCGAACTCGAAACAGAGGGCGAAAACATCTGGATCAAAATTACAAAAACTAATTTCACTGCGCTGGTATGTGTGGCATATTTCTACTGTACAGACGACAGAGATATCCGCACGAAGTTTTATGAACATCTCAATAATAAGGCCAACCTATTATCCAACAAAAATGTTATCATTATGGGGGATTTCAATTTGTATAACAAACCTGAAGATGTCATACTTGATCACATATGTTTTATAAACTCTAATGGACTAACGCAACATAATGCAGTTGTAAACAAGTACAATAACATGCTTGATTTAGTGCTAAGTAATTTAAATATATGTGAGGTGACGTACAGCGATGAAGCATTGGTTAAAGAAGATCACCACCATCCTACACTGGCTATCTCGGCCACCCTGGCGAGGACACAATACAGCAGGCGTGAAATGCGTGCAAACCGTCATCAAATGGGACGACACTTATATTCGAACTTTAACAAATTTAATTTTAAACACGTTAATATTAATCTGTGTCTAAAAATATTCTCACACTTCAACTGGAGATATTTATACAACATGAAATCTGTCAACGAAGCTGTGGAATATTTTTACTCTGTATTATTTAGTATATTTGAATTATGTGTACCTTTAAAAAAATTATCGAAAGCAAATGTTAACTACCCAGTTTGGTTCGATAAAAATATTATAGAACAAATCAAATGTAAGGAATCTCTTCGCAGGAAGTACAAAGCTACTAATAATAAATCAGACTATTTATTATTTTCTGCAAAGAGATCCGATCTCAAAAAAGAGATGACTGTAAAAAAGAACAAATATTTATCCGATATTGAAAATGGGATCAAAGAAGACCCCAAAAACTTCTGGCAATATATTAGATCACAAAAATCAGGTAGGGGCACTCCTATTGGACTTATGAATGTCGATAAAATAATCCAATGTCCCCAACAAGTTTCAGAGAGATTCGCGGACTATTTCCAGTCGGTATACAACCATATGAACCCTAACCTAGATGTTGAAAGTCTCCGGGCAGAGGTGCCTAGAAACACAGGTTCAATATCTCTGGAACAAATTAAGCCTGAGGAAGTCAAAGCGTGTATTTGGGAACAAAAGCCCAACAAGGCCACGGGGCCAGATGGAATCCCACCTCATATCATTATCATGTTGGAAGAACATTTGTTTAACCCGATATGCTTTATCTTCAACCTCAGTATTTCAACTTCCACTTTTCCTAAATCCTGGAAACTAACCAAGGTTAGCCCGATACATAAATCTGGAACAAAAACGGAAGTCCAGAACTATAGACCAGTAGCAGTTCTGTCAATACTCCCAAAAATATTTGAAACAATAATTTGCAAAAAGCTAAACAAACAAATTAAACCGTTTCTTCAGGGAAACCAACACGGATTTCTATCAAATAAGTCCACCGTCTCTAATCTTCTAGAACTCTCACAGAGAGTAGCAAGAGGATTAGATGCTCAACATCAAACTGATGTGATCTACACTGATTTCGCCAAGGCGTTCGACCGAGTTGATCATGACGTACTGCTACGAAAAATACATAGAATTGGCTTCGACAAACCCCTCCTAAATTTTTTTGTCACGTATTTAAGGAATAGGAAACAATATGTTTGCATCGACGGATACAGGTCTAGAGAATTCTCTGCATTCTCTGGAGTGCCACAGGGGTCAAACCTAGGTCCTCTACTATTTATAATCTTAATTGATGACATTCAAGAATGCATCAAACATTCCACTTGCCTGCTTTTTGCTGACGATCTAAAATTACTTAAGAAAATTTGTGATGGTCAAGATTGTGTCAAATTGCAAACTGATTTAGATTCAATTTCATCATGGGCTGATGAAAATAAATTATTTTTTAATACAAAAAAATGTGTCGCTATGTCGTATACACGTTCGAGAAACCCTATCAAATTCGATTATTGCATCAAAAATGATATATTGTCAAAAGTAAAATCCATCAAGGACCTTGGGGTAGTCTTTGATCCCAAACTTACGTTTTCGGACCATATATTGCAGTTGACGACATCATGCTACAAGCTTCTCGGATTTGTCATAAGACTCTGCAAACAATTTTCCAATCCCGAGGCAATGATGACTTTGTACAACTGCATTATAAGGTCTAAAATGGAATACGCCTCTGCTGTATGGGCCCCATACCAACAAAAATATATTGAAAAACTAGAACAGATTCAAAAAAAGTTTTTGAGATACATGTATTTGAGAATGCACGGAGAGTACCCGCGATTCATGCATCACGAAGATTTGCTTGCCGAAACGCGCTACCAAAGTCTCCACTCGAGGAGGAGTGGGGCCCTTGCAGTAACGACGTACAAAATTATTAATAATTTAATAGAGAGCCCATACCTTCTGGAATGCTATAAGTTGTTCGTACCGAATAACTACAGCCAGGGACGTCACCATGATCTGCTTTGTATCCCACGTGGCAGAACGGACGTACTGGCTCGGCATAGCATGACACGAGGTATGGCGCTGTTAAACAACGCCTCCAAGACTATCGATATTTTTAATAGTAGCCTTGAAGAATTCAAGAGGCATGTTAATGCTAAAAATCTATAACTTGTTATTTGTATCATATATATGTAGTTAATGTTACATGTGTATTGTAAATGGACACAGTCTGTAATACACAGAAAAAAAAAAATAAAAAAAAAAAATAAATAAATAAATAAATAAATAAAATAAAATAAAATAATAATGATTTTAACACTCTCAATAGTTTTTAGTTTAATCGTTTATATCTACATTTAATAAAGAACACGATTTTCTAGATATTACCCCATGACGTTCACCCCGTTAAATTTCGTAGTGCCTGGCCTTTTAATTTATAATTCATAATAAGAAATAATAAAGGCTGTAGGCCATTAATGTAAAAATCATTGATGGGATGTATCAAAATGTTAAATTTGATTTTAGATAGTATTTCTTGAATACTGATTATTATCATTATAATGGTGGCACTTCACTTGGCGTTACGTATTTGCGATTGCGTGTTGGTGGTATTTGGTAATAGTTTATTATTTGCATGTTTGGGTTAAGACAAACATGCAAATAAAGACAAGTACGACCGTCCACACATGACGTCAAGTAGTAAAACACAAATATGTTGGTTATTCAGAGAACAATTTAATCTAAGCCGTTGATAAAGAATAACACAAGAAGTGCCATGTGGACGATTTTCGTGATCCAATTATAGACATGATTTAGAACGCGATTACGAAATTCAAATGGGATGGCGATATACAATTTCAGGCGAGCATAAGAGAGACAGACCGCGTGCTAAATAGCCTAGAAGAAAAAAATGATTAAATTTGTACAAAAGGCACTTCTAGTTTTATATAATTTATTCTATGATTGCAACAGTATGATAATAATAATTATTATTATAAGATTGAATCAGCCTTTCAAAATAATAAGCATTTTTTACATTTTCCGAAAAACGCAGAATTTCCTCCAACCTAATATTTCACTTTTGCAGCGCAGCGCTTTTTTATTAATTTTAAAGATTAATATCGTGATCAAATATTTTACGCCATGAAAACTTTATTACAAAATACCAAAGGGTTTCGTGACAAACTATTATTTGTCTATTTTTAATTAGCTGCCGGAAAATGATTTTCTATTTAAAGAGTTTTTTTCATTATGGTTTTAATATTTCAAAATAAAGCATGTCAAGCTTAAATATTTACTATGTATGCACCCTACCCCTGCGCCCCCCAAACATATTAAAAACGATAAATTGGCACTCCGGTTAAAAAAGTTGATCATCATGTTATTTGTTTTTTTTTCCTGTTTGGCGCCTTTGATGTGCGTAGAAAACCGACACAAGCGCGGTAACGCGTGTTTGGTATTGGTCATACTCGTCAAATAGGCAAGTATGTCCAATACTTTGTCAAATGTATTGTTAAAATATACATACAAAATATCCCAAATATGCCAAATAAGCGAATACAAATAGCCAAGTGAAGTTACACAATAAGTCCAATATTTTGTCAAATATCCTGTCCATACAAGGCTATTTACCTCGCGGAAAGAGCGCGATGACGCGTGTTTGGTATTCACCAAATTATTTGTCAAATAGGCAATTATGTCCAATACTTTGTCAAATATGTTATTTAAATATATATGACAAAATGCCAAATACGGGAATACGAATAGCCAAGTAAAGTGCAACCTTAATATAAGATATTATTATGTTTCGATTGTAACGCGGACGAATATTATTCTTTCCTGTGCAAATATGATAATTTGAAATTGAAAGAAAGGTCAGGGTTCAGTTCCTTGCTGGGAAGCACAAAAATATATGTATAAAACCTAAAATCATATGGATTTTTTCACGTAAATTGTTTTTTTTTAAGTTGTATATTTGCACGTTAATCTAGAGTCTAGTCTCAATATTGTACTAGCTAGAAACCATCCTTCAGAATCGAAACGTCAAAAAAAGTCGCATTGTGATGTTTAGTGCACACAACTGAGTACACAGATGATTTCAACAAACAAAATACTACGTGCTTGTCATTAAAAACATGTCTCCATCATTAATTAACGATTTATGTTATTTATAATTCATTTATGATTTAAAAATAAATAAAAAATGCTTTTAAAGTGACACTTTTTGAATGGATCACCCTCTTAATGTTATACTGCATGAGAAACTTTTATAAAATAAAATACTATTTTGTTTAAAACCAGATTTATTATGGGTTCGTAAATTAATAAATCTCGTGGTTTTAAACAAAAAAAGTATTTTATTTTATTAAATATGTCAAACCACAAAGTGATTGCTTTCTACAATAATAGAAATTGACGGCCGGCGTAGTCCAGTGGTAAGGTTCTTGACTGGCACTACGAAGGTCACGGGATCGAATCCCGGCGTGGCAAATAAATTTTATTTGATTAATTTGTGTTATTTCACAATTATTCATTTAAAAAATAAGATAGTATATTTGCTGCACGTTCCAGAGTGGAAGATACTCTCAGTATCGCCCTGGTGTGAGACCACCATTCAGAATTGAAACGTTGCTTGAAATGGCTTCAGCAGTGTTTGGTGACCAGATCTGAATAGCCAGGTACTTCCTCACCTTCCTCTTCCCTATCTCCTTCCCCTCCCCACTACCATCAGCCTCACAACATACCCCAATTGGGGATGCCATAGTCCCACTGGCTCCAGACGGGAGCAGTTGGGACTCTTGTGCGGTATTCATGTAAAAAAAAAAAATAGAAACTTTTATTTTTCTAAATTGTTTTAAGGGTCACTATATTTTTAATTTGTATTTATATAAAAAAGTGTTGTGGTCAAGTTGAGTTGCGTGATACGGTTGGTGGGTTGTTAGGTTGGTTGTACTGCTAGCGGGCCCCATTTGGCAGGGGAAAACTTCTCTCATAAATATGGCCGCCAAACATGCGTGGAAAACTTTGCTAATTATTTTCTATGCGTTGCCGCCATTAAAACTATATCCCTCGAGAATATACACATTTATTACGGGATAAAATATGTGTCCACAGAATCCTCGGTTTTGGGATTGCCGACATAATGTTCTGTTGCTTTAAAATACTCATTATGTTCTCATTGTCCTTTTTCATTTTACGTAGACTATTCACTTGTTATTCTTATTAATTTACTAATGCCCTAGTGAGTTTTCACAAAAGTTTAAATATTAGTAGTTTAATTAATATAAAGAGAGAAAAGTATTTAGATTAAGTATAAATAATAATCATAATAAAACAACAGAAAATAATAGTTTAAATAATAATGAATCTGTTATTCGCTATCTGTAGAATAGACTTGCAAAACTAATGAACAAATAATCCCAAGAAATGTGATACATACCGACTTCTCTCTTCAGGCTAATTTGTTCGCTTTTCGAAACAACTCACATAGGTCTCATAGAAATCGTTGTGTCTCCCTTACTATCATAGTGAGAAATATGATATAAACGGTATTAGAAAGAGAAAATGCAACGCAAAAGTTAACCACAAAACATAAAAATGTTTACAAAATCTAGGTTTCAGACCACAATTTGAAAAAAGAAAAGAAATTTTGGGAACTTTATTAATTATTTTTCTATAGAACGACAAAAAGCCAGGTGAAGATACAGTTTATTATATAATATATAATATGTCTAATAAAATATGTTTGTGTTTTTTTTTCGTTATCAATAATTTGAGTTAGAAAAAAAATAAGGTGAAACATTTTAAATTTTAAACTTCAAAAATTAAATGTCAAATTATAAAATTTTAAAGTGTATTTTATCACCTTTCAAAAACAGTTTTAATTTTTCGGATATATTTAAAAATATTCCATTTATTTTGATTTTATCGGGAATCGGAAATATTTTGACCTCTGACAAAATTTCGTCGAGGCCTGGGGGGTTTAAACCGTAGCCAATTTTGTATAAGACCTATCCTAAGCCCCATGCAAGCCAATGATATTGATAAACTGTCCAAGAAATTATATCGATATTTGACCCACTACACACTTACATCGGTTAATATTGTTAGTGTTCAAAACTTTTTGATAGTTATCAGGCGCGGTCCGTCCAAACATACTACGGATGCTGCGCTTCCCTTCTTTTCTAGGTTTAAAATAAGTATAATAATAAAATTATTATATATGTATTTATTCCGCAATAAAAAGCCTTGGATTTATTTTTTTCTAGCCGCAAACCGCACTAGATACTGCAATAATGACAACGCCACCGTCCCAATCTCAGAGACCAACACGGTCTACGGAGCAGATCAAAATACATACGTATGTTTTTTATTTAGTAACTATATGTTTATTATTTTTTACATTTTTATATGAAACATGTTAGTTAGGTGTATATATAAAATATATTTGTAGTCTTCCTCACTAGGAGATCCTGTGTTGAGGGGGACTATGCTTTGGATAAGTTTTCAGCGACTTCTATGGTTTAACTTCATTGTTTGGATAAGGTTTTCCAGAAACTTCTATGACGATGTTTTAAGTATAGGTACTAGTAAGTTAATTTTCCGGTAGTTCCTTCAGCCTACATTTAATATCCTTAATGTAGCTATTTTTTGTTTTAATTTGTTTGATACTGAGTGGGAGTTTGTTATACAACTTTACTGCTAAAAATTCAGAACTTCTTTGTCCAAATGAAGAGTTACACTTTGGTTATATTAAGTATGTCTGTTTGTTTGGCTCTGGTTTTATGAGCGTGTGAGGTGTCTGCCTCTGGATCATTTTTGTGGTGATGTACTAGAATGTTTTTGGCATAGATTTTCTGTATGCTTGGAACATTAAACTGTTTAAAAATTTCTGT
This sequence comes from Limnephilus marmoratus, assembly GCA_917880885.1. Taxonomy (NCBI): domain Eukaryota; kingdom Metazoa; phylum Arthropoda; class Insecta; order Trichoptera; family Limnephilidae; genus Limnephilus; species Limnephilus marmoratus. Next base: position 44,197,027 of record OU862908.1, read on the forward strand.
TGTTGACGTCCTTATGGGGACCTTTAGTATGGTCTTTATGATGCAATTCTGAGTTATCTTAAGTTGTTTTATGTGATTAGATGCTGCTGAGCCCCATCCTATTATTCCATATTCCAATCGAGAGTGGCATAAAGCATAATATACTCTCTTTAAATCCCTCATCGATAAGAAGTTTCTTAATTTTTTGAAGAAGTAGATGAGTTTTGTTAGCTTTTTTGAGGTAAGATCAATGTGTGAATTCCACTGTAGTTTTTCATCAAATTCAATCCCAAGATATTTAATACTTTTTGTTTGGGTTATAGACGGGCAGGAACATTGTGGAAAAGTATTTTGACATTCATGTAATTTGAGGGTATGCTCATTCATTGGTTGTCCTCTTTTGTTTTTGGAGAAAGTTAGATATTTATTTTTATTAACATTTAATGTAAGGGAGTTTACTTTTAGCCAGTTTTGAAGTACAGCCAGGCTATGTTCCGCCTCCTTGTAAGTTCTTGACCAATCTTGTTCGTGGAATATAATAACAGTATCATCTGCAAAGCTCATTGTTTCCATTTATGGGAAGATTCATAAGGTCATTTGTATAAAAATCAGAAGATAGTATAGGTCCTAATATGCTTCCCTGGTGGACCCCGAATTTAATTGGAAGAGATTTGCTCTTTCTTTTACCAATTTGAACAATTTGTTCTCTTTCAGTTAAGTAACTTCTAAGTAGGTTTAGAGTTGTTTCGGTTTTTCCATTTTCTTTTAGTTTTAAATACAGTATTTCATGATCAATTGTATCGAAAGCTTTTTGAAGATCAATGAAAACTGCTAAGAATTTTTTGCCTTCATCCAGTTTTCTAATAATTGTATTTGTTACATTAGCTATAGCGTTACCAGTACCCAGGTTTTTCCTAAAACCATACTGCGTAGGTGATAATATTATTGGTATCCAAAAATGTAAGAACTTATTTTTTCATTACTTTTTCCAATATTTTCGATAGAGGAGTTAAAATGCTAATTGGTCGATAATCTGATATATCATTTTTGGGACCGTTTTACGCCAGAGTTTATGGGAATCATTATTGTAATATCGCAATATGTATATATTCTCGATGCTCGACGTTGCGAAAACTCACCAACATCAGTAAAACACTGGATGCTCCGTTCATTCAAACGAGTGTGATATTTTTTTTTTATATTCGCGCATGCCCATTTAGTCAAGCCTGCCATGGTTGAAGTAAGGCCGAATACGGATTCCATTGGGGCATCCAAAGCACTAAAAATGACTTTAATGCTTATAGCCGTAGTGCACAGAATAGCTTATCCGAAGCGAGCGAACTTGGTACCATTAGAGATTTGTTTGCCTGACCACCTTTCGACAGTTATTTGTTGTCTTGAATAGCCGAATCCGATTGATACATTGAATATCTTTCTGAATATCAATTTAATTCATTTAATTAGGGAACTGTAATATTTTATGTGAAGCATAAAGGTTGTATATAGCTAATTTGACAAGACTATTTTTGTCGATAATTGCATCTTTTATATTTGATATTAGGTATATACTCCAGCATCCCTTACACAAAAAGTCACCGACCGCCATTAGCCATGTACTATCAATTCCAAAACACACTTAAAATCGCTGTTTCCTTTTCCATAAGTATTTACGTATTCTGGCTGATTGTATATGTGTGAAAAGTACCTGGAAATTATTTTGTGTTGGTAACGCCGCCCCGAGAACCATTTAATAGATAACTAACACCTCTGCCATAGGTCTCCCGAAGAAGCTGCGCTACGTTTGGTGACGTAGCATGGGGATGCCCGAGTTCATCGGGTATGGTATGCTCAAGGCTTGGCGGTGGATGCTCCTACCCATCAGCTGCCTGGCGGATCGAATCGGGAGAGGCCGCTTTAAGGTGACTTAGCTGGTCTCTCTCGACCTGTAGTTCTCACTGCAGCGTGAGGGATGGATTTATACCTCTGTCTCTCCTGGACACACTGACTAATGATTCCTACCCACCCCTTATATCTTTTTGCTTCCCGGTATTTTCTCTCCTTCCCTCCTTTAAAAAGATTCTCCACAGAACATCCCCAAGGATGAAACCGCCCTTATTGAAATTATTTTCTTCCTCAATTTGGGAGGCGGTTATGGGTACCGTCTCCCGGGAACCATTTATTGGATATCCAACACCTCTGCCATAGGTCACCCCAAGTGGTTCGCTACGTTTGGTGAATTAGCAGGGGTGACCAGTTTCATGGGGTGAGGTTCGTCCGGATCTTGGCGGTGGATACGTCTGCCCACCAACCGCATCGGGAGAGACTGGTTGACTTCTCCAGACCTTTTGAACTCTCCAGCAGGACTATATCGGAATATCGCCTTGCTCCACTGTAGGACGGATGGATTCATAAGTCCGTCACTCCTGGACACGGTGAACCCCGGATTCCTATCCACCATTATACCCTTTTCCTTCTCAGAACTTCCTCTCCTTCCTTTCCTAAAAAGCATCTCGACACAGCATCTACACAGAGGACATAGGCTCTGAGGGGAATTATCTTCCTCAGGGCCTCCTGTGTGTAACTAATGTAAAAAAAACGGTTTCAGCCTATCACAGCAATCAACGACTGGATTTTTGTTGTCTTAATTTATTGAAAACCCAAATTTAATACCGACGAATTTTAAACTCGACTTTGTAACGTTAAGCAGAAAACCAATCAGTTTTAACTTCTGACCAAAAACTTTCAAATCGATTTTTCCAGTGCGATATTGAAACTGTGCGGCTGTGTAGAATTGGCCTAGATATAAATCAAACAAAAGATAAACCAAAATCGACTACCAAATTTAAAGTCCCGCAGAATTAAGAAATAATATGAAATTTCATACATCTAGTTTTAGCACTGTTAATTCGTGGTGGAATTCCATTGTATTAGAATTTGAAATTAAAACACTTTTGTACTTTCTTCCACTAATTTGTATTTCACCAGGACCGGTTTCATCCTATTACGAACATTTTCAGACTGGTACCACTTGACCAGTCTGAAAATGTCCGTAATAGGATTTTAAAAAAAAAAAAAAGTGTTTTAATTTCAAATTCTAAATTTAATACACATTACAAATTAGTGGAAGAAAGTACAAAAGTGTTTTAATTTAAAATTCTAAATTTAATATACATTACAATAAAAGTGTTCACGTTTCGTAAAAGCCAAGCTTACAATTAATAGTTTCAAATCAGATTTTTTACTAAGAATTTAACTTTTATTGATTGGATTTTGTGTAATTTTAAAACAATTTTATCTTTTTTTTTCATAAGAAGCAATTACTTTGTGGTTAGACATTATATTATAAAAATAAAACAACACTTTGTATTTAACCACGAATTTATTATTTATATATCTACCGGTTTCTAAAATCAGGATAAAATAATAACTAGTCAGTTATTATTTTATCCTGAGGAAGCTTAGTCCTAAGCGAAACCGGTAGGTATATAAATAATAAATTCGTGGTTAAATACAAAGTGTTGTTTTATTTTTATAATACAATTTTATCTGATTAATAACTGAAACAATCTTTTTTTTACATTTGTCCATGGAAGTCCAGGAGAGTTCTGGGAAGGAAAGGGGTTTAAGAGGTGGATAGGAATCTGGGGTTCAGTGTATCCTGGTTATACGCCTCCAAGACCTAGACAAACCTCACCCCATGAACCCCTGCTAAATCACCAAAGGTAGCGAACCACTTGGGGTGACCTACGGCAGAGGTGTTGGTTATCCAATCAAGGTTCCCGGAGCGTCGGTACTGCATTACCCATTCCCGCCTCTCCAAAATTAAGAGATACAAAATCTCTTCAAATAATACACGAAATGAAGATAATCTCAAGAAACGCCATGTGGACGGATCTCGTGATTCAAATATTTGGCAAACAAAACTGTGTTCACGAAATTCAAATGGGAGGTCTACGATGTCAGGCGAATGTAGGTGAGACAGAACGCGTGCTCAATGGGCTAAATGGAACATATTTTTCCATTCACATTTGTGCGGAAGGCCCTTCTAGTTTCTTCTTATATGTACAAAAAAGGGAAACGACGGAGACATTTATAGAAGATGAATTTGTAAGGAATATCATTGAAAATCCTAATTTCGGTTGTCTGTGCTACCGGTTGAATGAACTCAATTTAAAGTGTTATTCTTAAATTTAGAACTGATTGTGTGAATAATTCATACAAGTGATAAAGTTACTTATTAATGTCATAATGTTTTTGACGGAAAATTATTTAAATTAATGTCATTTTCAAAATTGAAACTGATTTATCAAGAATTTAGATTATACCGCTATTTTACACAGGTTTGTGCTAGTAAATACATAATTTACGAACAGCATTAAAATTTCCACAAAAGAAAAACCGTCTAATGTTGAAAGTAAGATCTGATTTACATATTTAAGCAAATAAATTTAAAGTTAGTACCTTTCTACTTATCCGAAACTCCTAAAAATCACACCACCCTCCAAAATTAAAAACACGCCAACTTTGAGGCCGTAAAAAACTTCCGCGAGGAGCAAATACTGTTGTTTATCATAAACACGATTTTTGCGTTAGGCATTAATTCCTTATGACAGATTGTACCCTACAATCACCCTCTCGAGTCGGGCCACCCCTTATCGGCGTATATAATCAAATAAAGGCACACTTCGCCGTACTTCATGTTATTATTTTTATTCACGAATTAGAATTGTTAATATCCGCTTTTGCGGGCACCCTCTTATTAGCGGCAGCCGATTTACATTTTCGGTTATACTGGAAATCGAATAATTGCTCGATAGCGTAGTTCCACCGCGAAGATGGCGGCTTTTTTCTTTCTTGCCAATATGTGTACACGAAACGAGATTGTTTATCAAACTTAATAAAAGGGCTTTGTAATTTTATAAATTATAAATGTGATTGGTGAAGCCTTTTCTATAACAAAGCATATGTTTTTTTTTTATTAACCATGTTTTAATTTTTGGTTTAGCACCATTATTTGTACTTCTTTTATTTATTTTTTGTATCGGAGTAATTATAAATATCTCAATATTATATTATTAAAGACGAAGATAACTATAATAATCTAAACGAAAATATGAAGGAGACCAAGACACAGAAAAATAGAAAAAGATAATGGTCGCAACTGGGACTCGATCCCAGACCTCTCGTCTAACCGGGACGCGCGCGTTAACCAATTTCACCTTCTTTCAAACCGTCATATTTGTCAATCTCATATTTCTTATTACAGAATTAACAATATTATCTTCAATTCATTCTTTTTTTCCATATATTTATCGGATATATTTATCCGAGACGCTATCCATGTTGCAAACCAATCTTAGAATGATTGTTTCCAATAAAAAAGGGTTGTTGTCCATAATATGGAAAACAGAATAATAAGTTGAAGATAATATTGTTAATTCTAATATTTGAAATATGAGATTGACAAATATGACGTTTTGATAGAAAGTGGTAATGGCGAAATTGATTAACGCACACGACCCGGTTAGCCGAGAGGTCTGTGTTCGAGTCCCAGTTGTGACCATTATCGTTTTCTGTTTGTCTGTGTCTTGTTCTATTTCATATTTTCGTTTAGATTATTTTTGTTATCTTCTTCTACAATGATACATTACATTGATTGGAATAACCTCCAAAAGTTATAAAAAGAGAATTTTTCTAAAAAAAAATTAAATTTCAATATTATTTTTATATCTCAAAGATGGTTTTACTGCCTCTGTGTAATTGAAATTGCACTAAATATATGTGTCTTTTTTAAATACATCGTAGATGGCATTCTAATGCCGTAGAATGCCCTCATGGTTTGGGGTCATTTACACGCTCCAGGCATACACACTTTTTGCGGTCCTCAAATCCGAAATTAATTGGGCACGTAGTTATTAATATTAATAAATTAATTAAAAAAGTATCCCTAAGAGACACTATTCCTTTACGTTGATTGACCTTCTGGAACATCTCCCGTTAAACAAATATTAGCAAAGCAATCAAAACAACGCCCATCGGCATCAATTATTCATCTGGTTTAAGCGAAGTGAAATAATTTTTTTTAGTAAACCAAATTTAATTATCTTATTTTAAAGTTCTGCAAGTTTTATTTTTTATTAATGTGACAGCTGTTTCGGAGTTCAGGGTCATTTTAAAACTACGTTTAGATAAATAAAGAGGTGATGTTTGTTATGCATAGAAATCTAACTGTTTATATATTTTTTTAATCAAAAATGGCAAGATATTTGAGAGACCTGAACCGATGGAAAATACGAGTAATATATAGTTCTTCTCTGCCAGTTGCGATATTCTTCAGTTGCAAACGTGTAATCAAATTATATATTTTTTGTATTGTGTTTCCAATACAAAAAAATATATAATATTATTTATTTTTTCACGTAATAACCTGGTCATAAGAGTGTTCAATCTACTAGTACTTTTATTTGTAGTCATATACCTACAGATGTGGAGGCGTGTTCAGAAAGTAAGCGTAGGTACATACTGAATTTTTTTTTAAATGTATTAGAAAAAAAATTAAAGGATATTGTACACTTGTTCCAAAATATCGCCATTTCGTTCAATGCATGTGGTGAGCCGTGGCACAAGTTTATTTATGCCCTCCTCGTAGAATTTTCCCGCCAGTTCCTTCCCCAACTTCAGAACCACTTTCTGCACTTGCTCGTCGGTTGAAAATTTATTTTCATCCATATATGCCTTCAGGAAGGTGAAAAGATGATAATCTGAAGACGCCAAGTCAGGGGAATATGGGGGGTGGTTCAAAACATCCCCACCAAATGAGTCCAAGAGCGTATTAGTGGCTAAGGCTGTGTGAGGGCGGACGTTTTCGTGAAACAAGCAATCTTCTCTGGTCAGGATTCCCTCCTTTTGTATTAATGCTCCTTTTGAGTTGTTTTAGGGTATATAATATTGTTGCGCATTGATGGTCTCAACCTGAAGCAGAAATTCGACCAAAATGATGCCTTTTCGGTCCCAAAACACTGAGGTCATGATTTTTTTGCCAGAAATTGTGGTTTTCAATTTTTTTTGCATATGGGGAATTGATGTGACGCCACTTTGAAGACTGTTTTTTTCCCAGGCGTGTAATGAGTCACCCACTATTTTCCCCAGTCACAATATAGCTCACAAATCCTCACATTTTTTCTTGAAGGTGAGTAAAAAGCGGATCCCAGCACTTGTTGGGATTTTTTGCCGACATCTTTCACTCAACTGGACACTACAACGTTAGTTTACGTACTACAATGTTTCTGCGATGCTCGCTCTGGTCAAGAGAATTCCCTCTACCACTCAGTATTGCCAACCCTCAAAAAACTAAAAACCACCGACCTTTATGGTCACAGTACACTTACATTCTGAACATGCTAAGTATTTCGGATACATATTTGGGTATACATCCAAGTGCTCTCATTGAACAACCAGATTATGATGGCACAGAAAAACATTTTAACTTTTTTATATTTCTTTTATCAACAACGAGTAAGAATACATTGGATATTTTTTGCTCGAAATCTTCTAATAGAAATAAAACGTTACGATGATAATATAAAGTATTGATGAAACAATACGTTTTGCTAAAACCTAAATATCCGCTTGCCTCCCCCGCAACACGATGCCGGTAAAATAATAATTTCATTTATAGGCGTTTCGTATAAAATCCTAATATGATCCAATAAAGTCTAATGGAAAAGCAGGTGCGATTAGAGGAGCCATTCTATAAAGGTGTAATAATGTAGGGAGAAAGAAATAAAAGGGTAAACACGGCTATCCGAGTTCACCTTCGGCAGAGATAGCCATAAAATCCTATCACCACATTAGGGCTAGTTCCACTAAAACCACAGTCATTGTATAAGTCCCCGGGGGTCAGTTTATTACTTCCTGGGAAGGAAGGGAACAGCCGAACAGCTCCGTGGGCGCAACATCTTCATAAAACACAGAATAGCTCAGTGCAATGTTATGTTCAATTAATATCAGTAATTGGAAAATACGTTTATGTTGGGGGGTGATTTTATCAGTACATATTTAAGGGCAAAGCAAAAGCGTTTTCAGTTATTTTAGATTTTTGTACGGCAATGGTTCCCTAACCAGGTTAAATAATTACTCTAAAATAGCAGTTAAAAACCCGCTCCGCAGGTTTTTACTACTAGACCCTGAGGGCGGCTTTTGGTACAGCTTCGCCCAGTTAGTGTTGGTGACTATTTTATAAATCCAATGGAAACTGGGAACTGGTTCCAAAAATAGCCCGATACTCGGATCTACTGTCATCCAGTGATAGCTAGTCACCGGGATAAAGTAACCGAGACGGGCAATGATACCATATGTAATATATAGCCGCGTATGTACACAACTTAGTACTACCGTCACTCTTTCAAGGGAAACCGGAATACCGGACCTAAGAATTTTTTTAATATAAATCAGGTTGTTGGAATTATTCGTGAGCGAGACGCAGATGAAAGTGGCGCTATCTATTCGAGAGTTTTGTAATTTATCCGTACTAATATAACGTTAGAAAAAACAAACGTCAGGAACATATTATATTACCCATACACACATTAAATTAGATAATTAATACTGTTTGATGATAGATGGCAGCACTTCCGTTTGTATCTATTTGTGAATAGCGTGTGTACGCAGACGCAAGGATAATAATATTGTTCGATGGGGTAGAAAACAATCTCGTGAAAGTGGCGCTACTAAATACATAAAAAATGGCGCATGTTTTATTTACAAGTTACAAGAAATATAAACTGAAATCTTTTGGAAGACTTTTTTTTTGCCGGTCTGCTTATTTGATTATTTGGTATTTTAATTGTATAGGCACCTTTGGCTGGTTTGTTTGTATATTGCACGAGTACACAACGTACTACTAGTATTTTGAATTTGAGAGCTAGTCGTTTTTCCGGGTAGGTAGGACATATATCATAATAATGGAGAATACAAGTGGGGAGTGAGGAGGGGAACCCGCGAGGATGGCGGGGGAGGGGGGAGGAGAACCTGGGAGGGGGGGAAGGGAATTCGGGAGTTCGTGGGACGCTGGAAGGGGGGGGGAGTGGAGTGGGGAGAGGGAAGGTGAAGGAGGCGGAGTGGGAACGCGAGAGGGGAAGGGGACGCGGGAGAGGAAGGGGAGGCAGAAGGGGAATGGGAGGAATTGGAAAGGACATGCAGGGAGAAACAATTTTTTCATTAAATGGCATAGCAACGCATGCCTTGTACCAGCTAGTAACAAATAAACATTCAAATATATTTTAGGAAAATACCCAAAAATATTCACACACCCCTGTTTACCGCGTAATATCATTTCGAATATTGTGTTTGTTTTGTGATAATGAGTTCCTTGTCTTTACATTCAAGAATCTTCGGCAGTTGCTGTTCAGAGATTTTAGTTGAGTAAAGTACGGAGTCTAAAAAAAATACACTAAGGTTTTACTTTCTCTCGAATTTGAAGCATAAAAGTTAGCGGAATAAAGCGTGGCATAAGGGAAAAGCACAGAAACGTATAACATCGCTGAACTACAGCCGTAAATCACATCTGAGTGGAAAGTTTGTCACTTGAATCCTGAACCAAAGAATGAAACTTAGCCTAGTTTCAGGGCAAGAAGAAAGATGAACTGAGATTTTGAAATTTTTGCGCAATGACAAACTTACCATTTCAAATATGCTTCGTGCACTTGTATTACGTAATACATAAATTATATGTGGTAGATAAATCCTAAAGTGGTATTTTTTTTTGCGAAAATTAACGAATGTTATTTTCCTTAAGATACTTTTACATTCCAGTAGGCTAAGTACCTAGTACCTAAAATGAATTGAATTATTTTAAAATAGTAGAGAGGAAGACGATGACACCTCACAATTCAAGTCTTGTCGATGAATGTTTTTTTCCAATGTTCGTTACCTAGCACATTTATTTGAAGTTATTGCGTTATCTACCACTATTTTTTTTTACTTTTATTATGTGTTTAGTGTTAAAACAGCCTTGTGATCCATTTCTCCTAAGGTCCTGTGATTGTCATTCAAATCCCATTGTCCTTCTCCTTCCCACAAAACTTTTGGAGAAAAAGCAGAGATGAATAGAGTTCTACCTACTTATCCAGATTGTCCAGTGCAAAATATTATTGCACAATCGTCGTTAAAATACCCACATTGCCAGTCGAAAATTTGTCGCACTACTGTTAAGTTGCGGTGTACCCGCTCAAAAGAAGAAGATGGAGAGATATGTAAATACGAATGTTAGAGTTAGATAATAAGCGAAAATCGTAAAAACATTTAATAAAACACGACTCATTTAAAATACAGCAATAATCTCGTGGGATTGTCTAAAATAGCATTTAAAGAAACACTGTGAATTGTTTCATACATAACTTGTAAAATAACTAAAAAAACTTGTTTATAACAATTTTCGGAGCATACTACATAAATCGACCATCACAACACGGGCATGTGCCTAGCATGGTGGTCGAAAAATCCCCAGTTTATGTAAAAACAAAATTTCAATAATTAAAGAAAACTTAAAAAAAAAAAACTTTGCGATTTTTTTCTTTCGAGGGAATTTCATATGATTGCCGTTTCGGCGCGCCGTAATCTATAGATACTATCTCAAAGAATAACTTATATTTTTAAGAGTTTTAAAACTTAAAGTATTTAAGGAAAATATCTAATAAATCGGTAGAAATGCGGGAATCCGGGCCTTAACATCAATTGTTGATCTTTCTCGAAATTCGCGTCCAGATAAAATATCTATAACTGACAGTGTAATTGTAACCAACCTGGATAAATACCTGTGGTTGGAACATCGGATCATTTCATCAGGGTAGGGCTTTTCTCGTCATATATTCTTGTCCCGTTATAGAAAGAAAAAACCCAATCAAATGTTCATCAACTTAAGTTTTACCGTACGCTTGAGTGTTGCCATCGGGCATTGACATCTGTCTAACAGTATGGTATTCTTTAGAGTTTCTAGCATTTTCCCTCAACATGAAGGTTGTGACGCCCAAGGGGGTCGCCATTAGGTATAAGGAGGGAGGGGTCTGGGATAGAAAATAAATCATGTATCGAAAAATTATTTTATTAAACAATGAGTTTTAAGTTATATTCAAGTGTTACTCGAACATATACTCGTAACTGTTTCCTAAACAAACGAATCAATGAATATGTGTTCTTTAATAAACTAAATACGACCACGGTGGTTCCAAATACCCCAAAAGTTGGAAACAATTCACAGGGAGGACTAAAGGGGGAAAAAAAGTGATATTATTTTTCGGTATGGTTAAAAAAATATATAATATTCGGTTTTACTAAGTTTTACTGGATTTTATTAACGATTTCTGGATTTTATTATATTTTTATCAACGAAAAAATAAAATTTTAATTTTTTTTTCTTAAAATTGATATTATTTATGTCCGTATCCATGTGAAAATAAAAGCCGAGTAATGTTTAATTTTGCTTTTTAACATTCTGAGGCAGACGATGAACAATCATCATCATCGTCGGTGCTAAAGATATTTGAAGAATTATTAAATCGAAAACTTCCTTAGGAAAACGATTTAATGGTTTCTTTGGAGGTTGCCTGTAACTAGTTATGATAGGATCAGATGTAACTAACATTAAATTAAAAACACTTTCATAAAATTTCTCACGAGAACATTTTCTAGAATAGTTCTCGCGATATTTAAAAAAAAATCTTTGTTCCGAGCTTCCTGAGCCTCTTCTGATAATCTTAATCGGGTGGCAATATCTGATGGACGATGGGCAAGGATTCTGCCACACTACGTTTATATTATCAGACTTCCCGCGAACTAATCGCAAAGGTAGGTACAATTGAAGATTTAAAAATACTAGAATAATGCGCATCTCTCGCGTTCCAATGAACACCTGTTATTAAGAAGAACGATTATCATCAAATATCTTGTACACTTGTCTGTTAATAGATGAGCGCCTAGAATAATGTCTTCTTATAATTTTGATGCTACCGATTGACCGAAAAATATACCTCTTTCTCAAACACCAAATGAGAAAGAGGTGCACTTTTCCGAAGATCTTTGGTTTCCAAGCGTTTGGATTGGTCTGAACTACATTCAAATTGTGTTTACGATCATCACGTGCAGTTTTCAGGATAAATCGCATACAATATAAAACCAATCGGAGTCTAAAGTAATTTTTTTTATTTTCCATCACAAATCCAGCATCATCTCGACGAGCGATAGTCCATCTTGTATTAATGCGAAATTTGAAGCCCGTGATTTTTTTACTGAATTTATCCAACCTCTCTTTAAGACAATTGGTGAGGTTTACATACATTTTTTTGCAAATATTAAAATCTTTTTCCATCTTTTGACACTTCGAGTTTATCATTATGCCAAATAACTCCTTTTGTCTTAAGAACAAATCCTTTAAAACCGAACCTGTGACAAAAATAATGTTTATGAAGCACTCAAATTTTACAGTAAGTAAATTACGCAAAAATTCCTGGGCCGTAGAACCACAATAATGCGCAAGATTTTTTTTTTAAATATGATATGTAAATAGTTCAGCTACAAAAGTACATCAGCACATTTACTGAATATTACTGAATATCTAACTTTAACCTTAAGTATTCCAGAAATCTTCGTAATTTTTTTTTAATTCACGAGATGTTTTAAAAAAAAAAATATCCCAAATTTGTCGCATTAGGAAATGAAAAAAAAAACTTAACATCTTTAGTAAATACCTGAAGGTATTGAATCCAAGTTTAAAAAAATGCGAGCAAGCGGTGTAAAAAGTTATCAGTCCCTAAATGTTATATAATAAACGTTGCATTTACAAACAAATGTCCTGACTGCACGGGAAGTCAATCTTTGCTGACGTGTTTCGCAGTGACGAAACGTTTTGTTGAGTTTTGTTGTATGGAGAAAGATGCGCTGGTATGTGGTGTCAAGATATAGAAACCAAATTTAGTGATCCTTGCAATTTGAAATTTCGAATTGTTTCCGACGCTCCCATACTAGTAAAACCACTGTGCGACGGTTGAGGTCCTTTTTGATTTAAAAGATTTTCTGTAGGTGGATTGACATTTGAAACATATATAAGTGAGGGACGGGAGACAGAAATGAAAGGCGTCGGTCGATGTAGTGAGTCAGTCGTTTATTGGGCTACGTAGCGATCAGTGAAGCAGTAACATGATGTAAAGCAGAGTGCCGTAGATGAAATGCTGCAGGCGTACAGAGGTAATAGAGATGGTGTGGTGAAGGTCAGCGAGTTGCTCAACACCTTGGCGGTGGAGATGACCTATCTTCCAGGCCGTTGCTCGACGCTTTGAGTCGCGGAGATGAACGGTGAGTGGCTCAGTGAGCTAAGCCACCAACAGGTAGTCCTGGCGAGGCGGAGCGTGTTTCCATGGCAGCGAAGCACGGTGGGGCTTGAAATGGTGAGCTGATCCCTGGACTGAAGGTGGCGTCAAACCTTATAAGTCGCGGGATGTAGCTGTTGTCAGGAGCTGAAGACACGATGGGCCTTGTAGCTGAGTCGTGAAGGAGTCCTCGCGGAAGCTGCCCTGGATGTGTGTAGATGCCATGCAGGAGCACTTGTGCGGAGATCGTTACATGCGAGATGTTGACCGACTGTTGGTGTGAGACTGACTGAGCGAGCGCCGAGTTTAGTCGCTTTATGTATACCAGCGCGACCGGTGGAGTAATATTCCATTCGCCTGCAATGTGCACACTGAAAGGTACTCGAACATACACGGTGCTGAATATTCAGGCGGCTTATAAAATCTAGACTTTTCTAGGCGGTGGCGAAATTATTATTTATCGGCGGCAGCAGCAGTAGGTAGGTATGTACTCAGGTAAGTAGCTTAGTAATATTAGATATTTCTCGTATCTTCTTTTGATGGCGAAGTTGATAATGATGTGTCGCCACATAAGTAAATTAGTTTCAAGAGGTAATAGACAATTTCTATTTAAAAGCCACCATCGACGAGAAGCCTTTTTCGCATAAGTAAGAAGTGGCCAATGGGATCTATGTTTTCAAAGCATCTTACTAAACATCGTTACTTAACTTCCGTATTGACGTTGTCTTGCAAGTCCTACGTTGGTTGGGAGTCCCAAGTCCCAACAGGCAATTTCCATCAAATGGATTTAAGGCGATCCAATAGTTAACAGGAAAAAATTGAAATCGGAATTCACGCCCTTTATGGGAGGAGTTTAAAAATACTTGAGAAAAAGCTTTTGGAAAGGTTGGAAAAGGTATTTGAGATTTTTTTTAATATGTTGATTTCGTAAAGGCCTGTAAAAAATATTAATTCCTTTTTTACGCATTGTTTATTGTAAGAAAACGGAAATTTAAAATTAATTTCACGAAACCAAGCGACGCGGAGTAACGCGTGCATCTCCCACTCCGGCCGGGGCGTGACTGGGTTGGCCCAGTGCATGTTTCTTGTGCCCATGCCATAAGGGCAACTTCAAGAATCCAAATTCGTAGAGTGCGGGCCGTATTGATTGATGTCAAAAATTACAACGAGAAAATGCATATTTTATTTTATTTTGTGAAGTTCGAGCGTAAATATCAATTTTTTTGCGATTATTGTAAAAGAAACTAAATTTGCCACATTATACATTAAAACCAAATCCGAAAAGGGGTTTATAAATAGGAGGCTTTGGACTTGAAAGTGTTTTTTTATAGACCTTAAACTTTATTTTTTTATAGGCTTATTAAAAGACTGAAAACTAACTAACTAACCGGCAACAAGCCAGCAACCGGCAACAAGCCAGCAACCACAACCAGAAACCACAACCGGCAACGAGCCAGCAACCAGCATCCTCATCGCCTCTCAAGGTTCCTTCCTGCGTCACGTGTGTGTGTCGAATCAAAGGCACACACAGCCGCCATACCTCGTCAACACGACGACGGTCGACCGCCTGGACCAAGGTCACTTCTACACCGCCATGGCGTAGAGCAACACGCGCCGGCTCCCTGAAGACCAGTGATCTTCACCGCCGTAGTCTCCTGACCTTCTCACTCATCACGCAGCAACAACACTCCCGGCACCACTGTTACTCCGCTCCGCTTCGACCTCCGCTACGTAGCTCCAATAAAGACTGACTCATACATCGACTGACGCCTTTCATTTCACGTCCCGACTCTACCGATCCGGCCCGCTCCCTCACTTCTAAGCCATCAAATTTTGAAACAAAAACATATGATTTTGTATGATTTTGCATTATTTAGTTTGGCTTCATCTTAAACCCATATTTTTGAGCAAACACCGTTATCACCGGGAAAATATTCCGGTAACTGAATGTTTAATTAGCGTAAATTCGTTTTCATATTCTCTAATGCGAGATCAGCAGCAAGCTAAACACTTATTTTTTTCTTTTTATTTATTTTTATTTATTGCTATGATGATTACTTAATTTGAGGACTTTTGGACCACCGTGCTAGGTAGTAAACACACGCCCACGTTGTATTTGTAATGAAAGGCAGTAAGGTTTTTTTTTTTGATTTTTAAGGGGGTCTCAACACTGAAAAAGTTGAGGAACGACGCTTTAGGGACTGGCTTTTTACCAATGTGCAATCAAGTGCAATCGGTATTGCCAAATATTTAAATAATTATCGTACTAAAGATTATGCCATTAAGGCAGGAAAAAGGAATGTCATACTAATTGGTCTCCGTAAGCCCTTTTTCACATCGTCCACATTTATGCATCGGCTAATTGGTAGTCATACTCAGTAGATACCTACTTATTTGATTCACGCGATCGTGTCATTCTTAGGAATCCCCGAATTATACATGGTGTCCGGGGGTAAAGTGCATTACCTTCGGGAGGTGATTCTACGGTGACCCGACATTTGATCCGGCGACATTTGGTCCGGCGACAGTTGATCCGGTGACATTTGATCCGGCCGACATTTGATCCGGCCGACAATTGATCCGGCTGACAGTTGATCCGGCGGACAGTTGATCCGGCGACAATTGGTCCGGCCTGATCCTTTAGAAGATTTTTTTTCAAGTAAGTATGTAAAGAGGATATACGGCCGTACAACCAAAGTCGATGTACTTATATCTGAAGGCATCTTGAGTGAAAATCCGCTGTAAAAATATTTTTACTAACAATAATTTCGACTCTCCGAAGAAGCATGCGGCAATACATACTTATACGTGCATTCAGTTTAACAAAAAAAACCTTAAAAGATTCCTACTTGCGTATAACTTTTTTATCTGAAAATTGCAATAGAGTCCCAACTGCTCTCAACCGTCTCGAGCCAGTGAGTGAGGTTTTTAGTACGTACGTCTTTTTGTATGGGAAAAAAATGTTGGAATTTCGGAAAAAGTTTTTAATCTTTTTTACTCCTACCATCATGTAGAATCACCTCCCGAAGTTATTGCACTTTACCCCCGTACACCTTGTATATTTCTACATAATTATTATTTTTACAATAATACTTGAATTGTATAATGTATTTATTTATTTTTAATAACTTTCATTTTATCAACTGGATTTTATTTTTTTATCTATCATTTTCATAATACCTATTATGTAAACAAAAACCTAGATAACAACCACTCTGTAAGTTGCCATCTGAACTCAGGCGTTTCACACCTAGTGAGATGGGCAAAACGTCATTACTGTAATAAAAATGTAATATTAAAATAATGAAATAAATAAATAAAATATGTGTCCATACGTTATACAGTCGTAGGTATATGCGTAGATTTCACTACCACTGCAATCAATATATTTTTTGATCTTTCCTCTGTTAGTTTCGTGTAAATCAGTGCATACGATTTTACGGTGACAATAAATAATTCCGTCATTCTGAATTCGTACTATTCTCCAGAAAACTATAAATTTTCAAGGTCCTAAAAATATATGTTTTATTTGAAGATAATATCTATAATTACATGAAATTTTCTATATAGAAAAAAAAAATAGTAAAGTATTCCCCGAAAATTATTTATGAAACATGTTGTTGTTATTCAACATTATTACGGGTACGAAAAAGTCTATGAAACTTAGGCATATTTGTCGAGAGATTTTTGCTCTAATTTAAGTCGCGTTTTAAATATTTATCATAATTTTCGCTTAATTATTATCGTTTTTTATATTAGCGCGCTCCCTCTAACGTTCGTATTTATATATCTCCCTTTCAAAAAACACCTACTTCTCCTTATTGAACGCTTACTACGGAGCCTTACGTTGACCGTTTTAGAGAAATACTAGCTGATCCGGCGAACTTCGTACCGCCTCAGAATCAAAAACTGTTGTCAACTTATTAGCTGAATTGATCTAAATTGTTTCTCCCTGCGTATACCATACCTTGATCTAAATTGTTTCTCCCTGCGTATCCTTTCCCCTCTCGCGTTCCCTCTCCCTCTCCCCACTCCACTTCTCCCCTTCCCCCGTCCCACTAACCCCCCTTCCTGAGTTCCTTTCCCCCCTCCCCCCCCTCCCCCCTCCCCCCTCCCCCTCCCCCCTCCCCCCTTCCCCCTCCCCCCTCCCCCCCCCTCCTCCCTCCCCCACCCCACACCCCCCTCCCCCCACCCCCCTCCCCCCACCCCCCACCCCCCACCCCCCACCCCCCACCCCCCCCCCCCCACCCCCCACCCCCCTTCCCCCTTCCCCCCCTCACCACTTCCCCCACCCCCCTCCCCCCACCCCCGGTTCACAGTTCAATATTATACCCCTTACAATATTGCTGCAGTTCTTTCAAAATAGGACAATTCGTTCCATACGAAATGTATGGGGAAAATAATTTTCTTCGGAGTGGAACACCCATTACTTTTAGGGGTATGAAAAATAGATGTTGGTCGATTCTCAGACCTACCAGATAAGCACACAAAATTTCATCAAAATTGGTCCAGCCGTTTCGGAGGAGTATGGTAACAAACACCGTTACACGAGAATTTTATATATTAGATAAAGTCAAATGAAATATATTGTTCCTTGTTAGAATTTGAAAATCCGTTACAGTGTACGAAGATCCCCTTAGAATACCACATCCCGTTGTTTGGTGCTAGTTAGAACACGGAGTTAATTCACCCACACCTGCACTTGTATAATGTGGGAATGTACATTAATAGGGTGGTGCCATTAAATTCGACCGCAAATACGTAATCTACCGAATGAAAGCTCGCTAAACAAGTCGACTGAGCGGAATAGCGGAATGGCGGACCGGGCCACGTGTGGGTGGTTCCCGCGATACTTAATTAAATCCACCCTGCTCGGCCAAGAGCTGTTTTGTCTAATGAGCGGTTTGGTACAAAGCGACAAAAGAGAGTAACCAGGCTTCAAGAGGTTAACAAACAAGGTAGATATTTTTTTAACATGACCAAATAATTTCAAGTTACCCCATTTAATATGCAGTGTTTTTTCTACGTCCTCAGACGTTTTTAAGATTAAACTTAAGATGGACAATGAGAATAGTGTAGAATGGTCACATTGTACAGTATACACTGAACACTCAATTAATAGTTTTTTAATCCCTCAGGTTAATTTGTTTGGTTTTCGGAACAACTCATATAAATCTCGCAGAAGTTGTTGTATCTCCCTGAATAGAATCTGGTTAGAAATATGATTTAAGCGGTGTTAAGCCTCAATTACATTCAGCTAGTTTACAAGCTACTGTCTGGGAAATCTGTTAGTAAACTCGCTCAGTGTAATCGTATTACTTGCTAACTAGCAGATTGTTGACTATCTACAAAAAAAGTTGAAAGGTCGTCAACTTTACTCGCTACAGGCTAACTCGTGATTGGTTTATTTATGTTTTCAATATGGCTGCCATAAACAGCTGATTTCGACTGTCAAACATCTGACAGAATTAGTTCACGCATGCGTCGTTATTCTTGTTACTGGCGCTAGTAGCGACCTCAGTTTCCTACGCTGCTGAGCGAGTGGACAGTTTTGTGTGTCATCATGACAATCTCACTCGCCGATTCACTCGCTTTTAAACTTAGTAGATAGTAGCTTGTAAACTGGCTGAATGTAATTGAGGCTTTAGAAAGAAAATAACACCACCCTTTTTATAAAAATGTGAGAGTTAACCACAATATAATTATAATGTGAACCTTTATGAAACCAAAGTTTCCGACCGCAATTTAAAAAAAAAATGAAACTTTGGGAATTTTTTATTAAATATTTTTACAGTAAACGACAAAAAAGTGAGTTGACGATAACGTTTGTAATACGTTTGCCTTATAAAATATTTGTGTGTTTTTATTTTTTCTTCGTTAACTTTCTTATGTTTGCATTCAATTTTTTTAGTTTTCCAATATTATATGTTTTATTACGAATTATAAAATTTGAATGAATATTTCACCACCTTTCAAAAGCAGTTTTTTGTTTTCGGATGGATACAGAAATATTCCATGTAGGTATTTGGATTTTAATGCAAGGCGGAATATTTTGACCTTTTGACAAAATAGGCCTAAACAACATTGCAGTGGATTTGATTCTATTGAAAATTTTGAGTCTGGGTGGCGTCATGTTTATTGTTTGATTTGTAAGATTTTGAGAAAATTTCTTACTTGTGTCCTACATCCAAATGTAATATCATTTACAAATGTACGAGTATCATATTAACGACCGGTAAGTGGCTGAGGGGGCATTGCGTATGGGTCCCATCCAGGCGTCGCGTGTTGGATTCCTGGCTAAGTCCTCCATCACGACACTACGCAAATTAACGCAGCCCATGCATTGCACATCCCACGCGCAGCACAAACGTGACCGAAACCCCGCCCGCGTACATTTTTTAAAAAGTAATAACGCATATTAAACAAGCCCACACCCATGACATACCCACCCTCACTTCTCCCAGTATGCAAGATGACAGCAAGCCAGCAACTTTTCCTCGTATTAGAATATGAATCTGAGGATGATGAAAGATGCATCATATTGCACTTACTCAGCAAAAAAATAAAAAGAAGTAAAACGAATGAGTATTGACGAAAAAGAGAGAGTCATGGAGAGTTCAAGTTATTCAGTGAAATTCCAGATAGTGTATTTAAAGAATCGTTTCGGTTAAACAGAAAACTAGTGACGTTCATAAATTAATTGAAAAGGATAATATCACTGGTCAAAAGTGTAAGGCACAAAAGCCTATTGGAAGTGAAGATAAACTAACAATATGTCTGAGGTAAATGTAAAAAAAATAAATATTGATAGAAATTTTGTTTTTTTTTTTTAATATTTATTCAGTATATTTCAACATCCAACAAGTCAAGTGTTCTTGAAGAATCATCTTCATGTCTTGAGAAGCTTCTTTCATTTGTGTCTACTGAACTGATCGGTGTTGAATTCGATGGAGAGAAGAATTCTGGAATTCTTTCGTTATGGCAGAAAATTCACTAGTAGGCTGGGTGATTGATGTAAAAGGACGTTGTCTGTTCATCTGTGGATTCTGCTCAATTCACATTTGTCTGCGATTTCATTCTCAGCTGTATCTTCGGCACCAGAAAACGTATTTTTTGGAAGACCTTTATTTATGTTGAACGTAGACATAAAAACTTATACAAAGAATCATTTTGTAAGTCGTCTTGTTTTTGCATTTCTACAACAAGGTTTTGAAGGTTTCAAGTCAATAAATTTTCGCATAACGGGATCAATGGTGGATGTTTTAAATCTTTTAGGGGTGATGTTCTCAGGTTCGACGGTTGGTTTGCCATCACTGCCATCATTCGCCATCATTATCATTGGTTCGCCATCATTGCCACCATTCGCCATCATCATCATTGGTTCGCCATCATCATCGTTCGCTATCAATTGACTTTTTTCAGGGGGTGAAGTGGGATATCCAACAGTATTTATGTTTTCATGAAATTCCATTTGTTTTTGATACCTCCATTGCCAGCATAGCCTGATTAGTGTTGCCTGTTGCCCACTTTTTTGTTGTTGTCTTCGAAGAGCTTCTCGATGAGATTCTCTCTTGTGTTTGGGCTGTAATAAAATAAAATAAATTTAATAAACAAAGATTTAACTATAAATATTCAATTTATAAACCGAAGAAACTAATTTTTATAAAGGGTAAAATAGGACCATGAGAAATGCGATGAGGGTGTGTTTCGTGATTCAAAAGTTAGACCCATCGGACGTAAATTTCAAATTCAGATGTTCGGTCTCTCGGTACAAATTCATCGAATGTAATGGCGATATACGATGTCAGGTAGTGTAAGAGAGACAGAGTGCGCAGTGTTGATTGGGTGTCTCGATCTTGAAGTCAAAAGGTACTATGTCGTTGGTGACATAGGTTTCCATTTAAATCTACGTGGAAGGCATCCTATTTGAAGGTGTGTATTTTCTGTTCAACCTATGAACTGTATAATTGTACATTCCTCTTGCATATGCTGGCCATTATCCCATACATTTATAGGAACTGATTCGTTGAATAGTTTCGGCTTTCATTAATTCCTTTGGCCGGCAAATGATACTTTTGCCCATGGCCTGGGCGAGCCTCGGGTGGAAAATCCGCTACAAAAATGTTCTGTATCGGGTTTTCCTCTCGATGCAGAATGAATATTATGAAGTGGAAAATGTATAACGATGTACGATTTACTGAAATACAAAAAAAAAAAATTTTTTGATGTTTTCAACACAAATCTGAAAATAACCGACAGAATAAAATGGGAACGTATTGATTTCAAAATCTTTTCACTGAGCATGAAAATTATTTTTATAAATCCTGTAAAAAGTTTGCAGGATTTTGCTTTTATTACTGCAGAAATATGAAGTATCGAGTTCAAATAATAGTTAATTTCCATAACCCGTACCATCCGGTCAACTTGTGAAAACACTTCTGTATTCCAGTGAATTTATTTTCGGATTCGGAATACTAGTAATATATTTTTCATAATAGTAAGATCATACTTACATTAGGCCTACATGAACAATATTTTTTTTCTGGACGCATATACACCTAAATAATACGGGTCATCATAATTTCATACCAAGAACGTCAACATTCAATGAAACAAGTCAACATATTAGTAACGTTTTCCAAAAATTTCATTCTATAATTTCTTCATAATTAAAATAATATTCAAATTAATTACTCTCATAAAATCAAAATTAAACCGATTTCTTTTGTTAACCGTAACGATTTTGTTGTGACGCTTTTTTACCAACAGTTTTGTTGTGACTTTGTTCTGCTTTCAACATTGTAACATCTCCGTTTGCTTTGTCATCATATGATTATTAACATTTTATTGCACGCTCTGGTTTTCTGCAGAAAAATTAACATTTTTTGGCTAACATTTTTTAACATTTATTTGAGATATTTATTTGAGTTTATAGCAAAGATATTGAAATATAAGTAGATGTGCTATCTGCTGTTTTTACTATGTGGTTCTGCGCTTCCGGGTGTCGTCGATATTGTTTACCAATTAACAAATAAACTAAAAGAACAAATAATTAACGAATAAACCAAACGAACGTTAAACTAAATTAACGAATTCTTTCCTTATTCAAAATATATTGTTAACCAATATTAATGCACATTTTCAAAAAATCAACGAAATGAACAAATTCTTTTTGTATGAAAACTACGCTATTAGCGCGTAGTCCGGCGACAGTTGCGCGGACACCATAGCATATCTTTCTGTATTTGAATATCTTTGGTTTATAGTATACTAGCGAGTTCCCGGCATGCGTTGCTATCCAACTTAGTATAGATATTGTTTCTCCCTGCGTGTACTTTCCCATTCGTCCCGTTCCCCTTCCGCCTCCTCTTCCTCTCCCGCATTCCCGAGGCATTCGTTTAGAAGCATCCCAGATTTTAGTAATAGATACGTTTATCATAATTAATAAGAATAAACACGCGGAACGATTAATTATCCAGATCTGCCTTATTCAACCGTTGATCCATTTCTGTACATGCCTTCTTCACTTACATTATTAAGATTTTCTCTTTATTTTAGAGTGTGTGCCAAGGCCAATTTGAGCAGGGGTGTGTCTAATGCACCGGGGTCCGGGTCGCATATGTTTGTATACGCTTTCTTCATTTGCATGTTATTAAGATTCGGACTTAGGGTATTGTGTCGCTTTCCCTTCTTATAGCCGTTACCTTAACCCGCCATAAAATGGGTGGCGATATAGTTCTTCTGTCTTTACAATGCACAGACAGGGGCACTCTTGTGAGGTGTCATGCCCCCTCTACACGTCAGCAGATGCGTCCGCAGACGTCGACAGATGTATCCGCAGATGGATCTCCACGAGCCGTCCTCACATCTGTAGGTGGATCAGACTGTATTGGTTCTCGACAGACGCAACACGTACTCACGCAAAATGGATATTGAGACCGTAGCTGCATGTATTTATTTATTTAAAGTATTATTTGAGTATCCATCGCAGTAGAGTTAAGAATGAAAAAAAAATGCAAGAATCACGCGTGCACTCTCATTCGCTTCCCGATGAACACTGATCCATTAATGAACTAATACCTAGATCGATATCTTCAGGCTTTTTGAATGGAACAGGTGTCGACTAAAATTTCATGACTCTGACGTCACATACCATCGATAAGGATAGAGGAAAGTAAAAAGTAAGGAAATTGTAAGATTCCTATTGGTAGTCATTCCTCTGACGTCACATACCATCGACAAGGATAGAGCAAAGTAAAAAAGTAAGGAAATTTTAAGATTCCTATTGGTAGTCATTCAAAATCAAAATCAAAATCAAATCAAATCAAAATCATTTATTGTACAAAATTTACATTTAGTACAAAAGGTATAACTTATAGGTACCTATATCCTATTTCTTCCAGTTAACCTAACATGTTGTACAGATTTGAACACAAATTAAATATAAATATAAAAGTGGTGTAATACAAAGTGAATTTGTTTTAATTTATTATATAGACATAAATATAAAAACAGTTGTACCTATGTGAGGTATTCACTTAATGTGTAATGAGACCTGTTCAGAAGGAATGTTTTTAGTGATGACTTAAATTTGAGTGTATCTTGTATTTGTTTAATATCTTGTGGAAGGTTGTTGTATACTTTAATGGCCATGTAAAAGGGTCCTTTTTGGAAAATTGTTTTGTTTGCTTTTGGTATTAATAAATTTTCTGTAAACCTTGTAGCGTGTTTATGTGTAGAGTTTTTTTGTGGAAACTTTTCTTTCCTTTTTTCTTTTACTTTCTATTACTTTTGGTCACAAAAAAGGTCGGAGTTATACCCCCTGCACTGATTCGTCGTCAGACGTGTGGACAGACCACTCGCTGCCGCGCGGAAACCCTTTGATCCGTTCTTCAAAAACCGAAAACTAACGGATTAGTGCCGGACGCATCTGCCGACGTCAAATACCTACCACAGACGAGCAAATCACCCGCTCTACACGTTGGCGGACGCATCTGCCGACGTCAAATACCTACCACACATACCTACCACACTCTACACGTCGGCAGACGCATCTGCCGACGTCAAATACGCGTCCGCCGATGACATCTGCAGATGAATCTGTCTACGTGAAGAGGAGGCTTTATACGAAAAAGGATCCGATTAGAAGGGTTCAAATGGCCACGCGGTTTGGAATCCGATGACATCACGTAATTGTATCATACACTCCATTGTTATCAACCACTCCACAATCGGTATGCGAAGACGTCAGGGACGTTTTGATCTATGAGTATTTTAATCGTTAAGTCAATTTATAATGTATTCGAATAATTATATAGGTATGTACAGTCACTAATATTTTCTAATATTTTTTCACTGAAATGCTTTATTCCTGCTTTATGAGTTTTTCATTTAATTAAGGGCCTTCCTTACTAGCGATCTCAATCGTTGTATGGAGTATCATGAATTCTCAGATTTAAACGACAATCTAAGTTATTAATCGTCAAAATATCGATAATGTAGCCACGCTAAGCTATCATAAATACATTTTTCTGTCGAGATATATGTTTTTATTAACTATTTATTTTCGTTAAATACTATATAATGAACATCTAAGAATTCTCCTACTCATTCGGCTCTAAGAGGTGGCCGTGAATGGACGTTCCTTACGGTCCGTCGTCTCAATCTTTTTTCAAAGTTCGAAATTTCGCGTAATTATCATAGTTCCATGCGACGCTTTCAACAATATTACACTCTATGCGTTGAGTGTAGGGGCTATAATAGTGTGGTGCCTTTTTTATGCGAGTATATTCATCTGTGAGTTTCCGTCGAAGCTGCGTAGTGTGAAATAGTATTATAAAAAAATTAATTTATTGTTAACATTTTTTCGGGTTTCTAGGTAATAAACAATTTGATATTTTTAAAATATAAAAGTGTGGAAATAGCCAATAAAAAAAGTAAATATCCGTACTATAGAAAAGGAAAGTTCATCGCTTCAACCGCAGTAAAGAAAGTTGTAAAGAGTAATATTTTTTTTTATTTTTTTTTATTATTTCATAAATGATTAAATGTTACATTTTTGGCCATTTTTGACTACCATACTATGCTATTGCCCGTGTTGTGGTAGTCATACATCTAATATAATTTTATATTATAAACAGATAATAAAATATAAGAAGAGAAAAGAAAAAATTAACATATTTAGGGATAAATATAACTAAAAACAGATAAAAATATAAGAATTGCAAGTTATCTAAGAAATAAAGAAAATTTAAAGAAGATTGAAATAAACATTGGTGAGCATTATTCTTCTTGAAATAAAAATAGAAATAAAATTTGGTAAGTAATCTTCTGCACGAGAGTACATGTTTGTAGTCATTTTTGATATTCGTTCTATGAAAGAAATTGGAAAGAGCGTTAGAGAAAGTAATTTTTTGTTTGATTTTTTTTAAATGCAATATTAAGTTAAAGTAATGGATTAATTAAATTTGTAATATTTTTTTAATTAATATTAATATTATTTGTTTTTTATTGTAATATTAAGCTCTCATGTGTTGTTTGAAGAAATCTCTTCCCTTTTCAAATATCCAATGATTGATACGGGATTTAAAGAGAGATTTAGAATTATGTGACTTTATATCGACACTCAAAGCATTATACATTTTAGGAGCGATATACGAGAATTGTCGTTGAGCGAAAGAAGTTTGAGTTTTAGGGACCACGCAACCCAGGTTTGCTAAGAAGCGTGTGTGTGCTTGATATTGTGGGGCCACCAGTAGATTATTTTGGCATATATAACATATGCTTATATTATTAAATAGCTGTCGAATATCTAAGACTCTGATTTTCGCAAAGAGTTCATTTGACGGGTGGGTAGGTTGACATTTAAATATAATTCTCAGAATTAGTTTTTGAACTAAAATAATTGGTCTAATAATGGATTCAGCACAACCACCCCATCCCACATCCATCTATTATAAGGTACCTATGTATATGTGTGTGTTTTATTTTAAATAACAGTAATTATAATTAGTTAACAAAACTGGGAAAGTTTTTATGCTAGATTATTATCTAGCATAAAATCTGCCTTTGGTTAGGATTCCGGTTGAATACAATTCAAGCATTTGGTGTCCTCATTTCAAATCTCATTGTTTACAAATTGAAAAAATTCAAAATAAATTTTTACGTTTTATTTATTTCAAAATTGGTATTTCTATTGTTGAAATCAATTATGTCAATTTACGCAGTAAATTTAACTTATCGAAATTACCTGAAAGGCGAAAAATATTTGATCTCCTTTTATTGTATAAAATTGTTCATTCAAGGTTGGACTACCCTGACGCTATAAACTTGTTATCCTTACATATACCTCCAAAGTATACTAGACGAAATATTTTATTTTACAACAATAACTTCGAGATGGAACGAATACACAGGTTGGGCAATGAACTATCTGACTTTTTAATTTAAATTTTGATACATTTTAACCCGTCCAAATTAGTCCACCACTTTTTATATGTAAATAATGAAGGAGAAATCATTTTATTTTGATTTTCTTTTCTTTGTTGTTTTTTATTGTTCTTATTCCAAAGGCATACAATGAGTAATTAAGTAAAAATTAATGTGTTTTGATTATTTTTAATGTTTTTGTTGCTTGTAGGTATATGAATTGTTATACCTACGAGTTCTCTAAAGTCATCCATGTGGAATTATCATTAGATGTATTCCTATTTTTTTACATTGAGTTTATGCTTTATTTGCATGTTTTGTAATCTTTTTTATTTATGTTACACAAATTAAATTTATATTTGATACGTAAAAGCCCAATAGGACGTCAATAAATAAATAAATATTCCTAATGTATGTAGTCCACATTTTTAGAGATAGTTGGAAAGTTCCTGGTTATTCAGATCTAGTCACTAAACATATCTTCGCCGTTCTCAGGCAACTTTCAATTCTGAATTATGGTCTCTCACCAGGGCGATACTGAATGTATCTTCCACTTTGGAATGAGGTACAGATTCATTATATGTACCTATTTAATTCTACAATACGATAAACTCACATAAATTAAATTAAATTTGTTTTGTCATCGCCGGCTTTTGAACCCGTGACCTCAAATCAATCTAGAAAATTTAGTATTAACAGTACCCCGCCGCACTGCGAAACCAGGCTTTTTTTACATGAATACCGCACAAGAGTCCCAACTGCTCCCGTCTGGAGCCAGTGGGACTATGGCATCCCCAATCGGGGTATGTTATGAGGCTGAAGTGGGGAGGGGAAGGAGATGGGGAAGAGGAAGGTGGAGAAGTACTGGCTATTCAGATCTGGTCACCAAACACGGCTAAAGCCATTTCAAGCAACGTTTCAATACTGAATGGTGGTCTTACACCAGGGCGATACTGAGAGTATCTTCCACTCTGGAAAGAGAGTATCTTCCAGGCTGGAACAAAGGTCAAGCCTTTTGTCACTCTTTATTTATGTATTTCTATATGTACCTTTTACTATGTGTACTTTTTTCATCTATGTATTTATCAAAAAAAATTACAAACAAAAAGTTATATTAAATGTTTTAAGTTACTGAGAACCTCCTCCATGAATCAAGCTATCGTTATATTGCATTACATTTTAAAATATATCTTAACATAATTTTCATAATCACAATATCTTTAATTAATAATAATTTGTTTTGCTCTGTGAGTGTCTTGGTTTTGAATGGAACGCACCGGCCAGCTGCACTATCCGCGAGTTCGATATTCGAATTCGAGCTGGAAACATTTTAGTAGCGATGGCCGTTAAGATTTAATGATCTCATTAAGACTATAATAGTACGCTTAAAGTATGGCGGAAACTTAACAGAATTTAAAACCGCGTGAGTATTTCTTTATAAGGAACGATGTCCTCGGGAAACCGGAAGCATGTACTCAAGAGTGACCAAAGTCTTCTCGTTCTGCAGTTTAGAGCATTTTTATTTACAGTTTTAAAACAAAACAGAGCAAAACTTTTCCGGGAAGAAAATGTTGACATTTTTAACTGTATTTCAAAGAAAAGACAAAGAAAAACGCAATTCATGAAACCCTGTATTTCGCAGTTCAAAGGCGACAAGCAGTGTGGCAGCATGGCATCAGTGGCGTCCCTTTACTAACAATTTTTATTAACAAAGATGAAACTGGCAAAATTCAGCTAGTTTCGTTTTGATTTTAAAGAATAGAATGCTTTTTTTTAAACACCAAAAAGGTCGTCATTAAAAAAAAACGTTTACAACTTCTGAGGTGGTGGATAGCCAGGCGGGTAGGAGACTCGACTAGCAGTCGGAAGTATTGACTACATTCCACCCACAAAATATAAGTTGAAAGGCTGAAAATCTCTCTTTTAGGATGCCAGTATGCCAGGGTATCACGAAATATAGTAATGAGTTGCATTCCAAGTAGTTCATTGTATGTGTGCTGAAACGTGGCTGAAAATTCATTTGTACAACGAAGCTCCCCGTAATTGGCAAGACGTTTCCGTTTGACAATCGCGATCATTTCCAGGCAGCCAATAAATATTGAGATCTGTCGCCGGGACGCCAATCAGGCGCCGCGACGCTTTTCTGAATATAAATGAGCGGAGTGCGGGAAGGTGGCGCTGGCGCCATTAACCAGGCGCTTTTGTGCCTGTCATCTTCAGGTGACAGTTATCGAGTCGTTACATTTCACGTTCTCTAAAAAGTTTCCGCTCGTTATTTTCTACGTTCACGTCGTCCGCCCAGTGCCAGTGCCTTGCTTCAAGGGAGGAATACTCACAGTTACCAGTGATATCCAACTCTAATAACTCTTCCGACACTTGTATATTGTACTGGCACTTGTTGTGAGGCTTTGACAGCTGTTTATTTACAATAATAATAACAATACATACACATTTAAACTGTAACCTCAGTAAAATTAATGTTCACTGGACTGAACTTTCGGTTTAACCTAAAGTACCGTCATTTGATTGAATTAAAAAAAGCGTGGATTTGTCGTAGAAACCCGTATTGTTTTAGATTGTCATCATAAACATTGCAATTTTGGAGGCGGGTATGGGGACCGCAACCTCGGGAACCGTTTATTGGATAATCGACACCCCTGCCATAGGTCGCCCCAAATGATTTACTATGCTTGGTGACTTACCAGGAGTGCCCGGTTTCATGGGGTGAGGTTTATCTAGGTCTTGGTGGCCAATGCGTTCCCCCGCCTACTGCGTGACGAGCCGGAACCGGAGATACTGGTTGAGGGAACTGTTGAACTCTCCAGCTGGACTCTTTCGACCCATCTTGCTGCGCAGTGGGAGGTATGGATTTATACGTTCGTCACTCCTGGACCTATTAATAATGATAATAATAATGGTCTTTAATCCAGAATGTGGGGAGGTAAGTGCAATCCCACACTCCCCGTATACATTATAGAAAAATAGTTACGTACAGGGATTGAAATAAAATAAACCGTTTAACAAAGACACCTTAGTAGTATCATAAGAAAATAAATATTCAATGTGAGCTAAGTAAATAAAAAATAAAGATATAATAATAAAAAAATTAAATAATTAATTTAATTTGATCGCTAATTGGTCTACCGGATCGAGAATTGTGGGAGGCAATACCTTTCTCCAGTGTTCTTCGATGCTCGATCCTGAAGTCAGACGGGATTCAATGATGAGAACATTTCTGGAGTTATTGATCTTCTCCCTTGTCCTACAATCCTGGTTCTTATTAGAGCTATGCCATCAACACCATGTTGTCTGCGTAACCCTCGTGGTTGCATTGTCCTCAGATATGTCAACCTTTGACCAGTTGACCCCCAGATTCCTATTCACCCCTCATATAACTTCCTCTACTTTCTTTCCTTAAAAACGCCCTCCACACAACATACTCAACGATGAAACTGGCGCTGAGGGAGTTTTTTCATCAGGGCCTCTTATATGGAACTAGTTTAAAAAATATGTACATGAATGTCTGTGAATAGAGGCTAAAAATATTTCTGTAATTTTTGTGTTGTATTTAAATGTGAGAAGTGGATATTTCGGCATTTTTTGAAAAATATATTTCCACCTCTCATAAAGTAATAATTTTCTTAAAATTTAAATATGTAAAGAGTTTTAAAAATATTCATAACGCTCGCCGCTTAATATTTATCGAATAATACACACAGAACACGTAAATCGGCTTTATATTAAACATTTCATCCAATATTCCTTACAATATTTGTGTTTATTATACCTAAAAACCAACATCACAACATGCGTCGTCTAAATACCAATTAAAAATCCATTAACCCTTCAAAAATTTGGCATTTTTTTCAAGTAGTTAAAATATTTTCGCTTTACAATAAAATGCAAATATTTGGAATATTTCTGAGCACATTCAAAAACCAAAAACTGTTTTAGAAAGGTGATGAAATATGCTTTCAAAGTATAGAATTCGAAAACAAAAATAAAAAAATTATTATAAAAATTTTGCAAACAAACATAAAAAAGTTTTCAAAATGGCTCACCTTATGTTTTTTCCAACTAAAGTTACTGATAATAAAAAAAAATAAAAACACATGCATATTTTATAAGACAAATGTACAACAAACACATATTGTAACCTCACTTTTTGTTACTCTATATAAAAATAATTTATAAAAAATTCCCGAAGTTTCAATTTTTTTTTTCAATTTGCGATTCAAAACTTTGTGTTCATCAAACAAAGTGTACATTTTACTTGTTTGGTGGCTATTTTTTAGATTGGAATATAAAGCGTGGTGTTTTTCCTTTAGAACCGATTAGAACATATTTCTAACTATGATAGTAAGGGATTTACAGCGTTTTATATGAGACCTATATGCGTTGGGACAAATATGGTCTCCTGTGATTAAACGGGTTAAAACATTTTCGGCAAAGCTATTACTAAAGGCCTCCCCTACCATTTCGTTCATAAATCTTCTCATACATTCTCGTCTATTATTCCGGCTCTTGACGTGACGACCCGTCTCAAATATATGATTCCCTTGATCGTGCCATGTCTTCCCGAGACGAAACTATAATCGTATAAACCATTCCACTGCCCTTTAAAAGTCCCAGAGTTTAATATTACCCGCATATTCCCTAAGAAGTTTTAAGTTTCGTCTCAGGTTTATTACATGTCTCGATGCACTTAGGTTTTGGTTTAAAAATTCAAAACCCGCCCACTGTGAAACGCTCTCTGGGAGATAAAACTGACGGTTGTTCATTCCGCTAAAAGTGAATTACCCACTTTATTTATATTTTTTACCAGTCAGGTTTAATTTTTATCGAACGTCTTCATTCAATATAAAAGAATCGGTGTTTGAATGATCACTCGAATTATTCCATTAATATTGTTTACCGTTGTTTTAGCACGAGTTTTTATTAATATTCTACCACACACCATTTAGAAACGAATCGTTGCATCATATGGCTTTAGCCGTGTTTGGTGACCTAATCTAAATATCCAGGTACTTTCCGACCTTCCTCTTTCACTTTTCCGTACTTCTTTCAGCCTAACAATATACCTCAATAGTGGGAGTGCCATTGTACAATTCCATCACAGGTTTTCTATCCCCCGACATACTTATATACAATTTGCAGTCGGTTTAACCACCCGGACCCATAAGCTTGTTTATAAGCAACCTACAACATTACCAGACATATGTTATGACGTATGAGGCGTACCTGACTTATTAAGAAAAATAGTGTATATCTACAGTCTGTCAAATAAGAGTAGAAAACATAGGAGGGCTGTTGATCAAATGGCAACACTAAACACAGACTCATGGTGTTAAAGTAAAGCTGTGTAACCTACATTTTTTGTAAAAAATCAAAAACACATAAAAATGGGAAAAATATTTTTTTACAGCAATTTTTATTATTTAAAAAAAAGGTTTTTTAAATGTGACTTACAGTGTTTTATATATTCAGTGTCATTGCGATTTGAAAGAATATTTGACAGTTAAATTGGTGTTGTCAGCCTGCAAATTTTGTAGTTCAATTTTTAATATTTTCTACACTTAATTGACAGACTCTACTAGTACGTACACAAAATTTAACAGAATGTCCCCGAAGGGGTGTGCGGAGAGGGTGTACCACCGAATAACAAAAGTATGAAACTTATATTCATTCAAATGCAACAAGGTTAAAACTTCTTATCTGTATACTAAATATAGCAGTTTATATGTACAAACAAGTGACACTGTAAAAAAATCGTTTGATATCCATGCCAACTTGTTATTAAAGTATTTTTGAAATTATTTCATAATAATTTTAATTTCTGGAGGCCAACTGTCGGGGGGATCAACTGACGGGTCACCCATGGTCCCACTGGCTTTGAGCAGTTGGAGCACTTGTGCGATACACGCAAAGGTATACAAAATTTGCAGGGCTTTTTTAAATTTATTCTGTTTTTAGAGATTTTTCTTAAGAGCGTTTAACCAGCCAGCGGCCGAAAACCCACATTTCATCGAAAGTCGTTCTTACGATCGTGCAGGGCGGTTACAATGAGAAAGACTAATTATTATCCGTACCAGCTTTTTAAAATTATAACTCAAAATCGATTTTATTTCATTCCAAATTTGCTTTAATTTATACCTACATCCAAAAATGCTGAAAGGCGTGATGATAAAACTTTTAAAATAATGTACTTTTTGAAATTATTTTTTGATTATAAGTACCTATTTATTATTTTTCAATAATGTCTAAGTTAAATAAGAATGTTAAAAAAATCTGAAATATTTTAGTTTGTAAGTGCGCAAATAAATACACAAACGGACCAATTTTCGTCAAAAAACACATGTACGTACGAATATATTTTTAATGATTTTATTTAAACAAAAATTTCATTCTAAAACATGCGATACCCAGATAATGCATTGATTTATTTTACTGCATGATTATATTATGATTTGAAATGGGTGTGGTATAATACAAAATCTTTTTTGAAAATTTAACAAATCTGCCAACGACCTATGATATAACCTTATTATACTAAAAATAAACATTTTTTCTCAAAATTTAAAACATGCCATTTAATAACGTTTCTTCCTGTTTCTTCCTGCGCGTCCTTTCCCATTCGTCCCGTTCACCTTCCTCATCCCCTTCCTCTCCCGCGTCCCCTTCACCACTCGCGTTCCCACTCCCACTCCTCCTCCACCTTCTCTTTCCTCACACTACTCCCCCCCCCTTCCTGTCCCGCGAACCACCCTCCTGATTTCCCCTCCCCTCTCACATAATCACCTCTTCCCTCCCGCGGATCCCCCTCACGGTATCCCCTCCCCCCTCCCGAGTTCCCCTCCGCCCTCCCGGGTTCCCCTCCCCACTCCTGCATTCCATACATTCATTCCCGATACATCCAGTTTTCAAAGAGCTCGTGTGCCACTTATTGCATTTTTTTAATACAAATTTCATGATGCCAGAGCTCGTGTCCTTTCCCATTCATCCCGTTCCCCTTTCGCCTCCCCTTTCTCTCCCGCATCCCCTTCCCCTCTTGCGTTCCCACTCTCCCCTCTGCCTTTTCCGCCTTCCCTCTAATCACTCCCCTTGCCCGCTTCCCCTATCCCTTAAACCCCCCTCCCGTGCTCCTCTCCCCCCTCCCGAGTTCCCCTCCCCCCTCCCGGGTTTCCCTTCCCACCCCTCCCTCGGATCCCCTTTCCCGTGTTCCCCTCCCTTGTTCCCCTCCCCTCCCCTTCCTCATCCTTCACCCCTCTTCCTTCCGCCACCCCCTCCCGCATTCAATACATTCAGTCCCAGTACATTCAGTTTTCAAACAGTTTGCGTGGCACCAATTGCAATTTTATATACAAATTTCATAATTCCAGAGCTCACCAGTATATACAGAAACCTTTGCGGGTGTGCTTACAACAACTCACCAAAGTTTCATCGCAATCGGATGAACGGTTAGCAATTCACAGGAAAATACGTAGAACAGTTCATATGGAAAAATGAAATTGTTGTTTTTACTATCTTTCTTCGAATTTTTCCATATTTTCTTATTTCCGTTTAAACCTTCCCTGGACTACGACAAAAATTTCAAAACCAAAATCAGATAAATCGTCCCAGCCGTTTTTTATATATGTACTTATACAAGGTGTCCGGAAACTCGTAGTACAAGCGGGAAACTGGAGAATCCACATCACATTTGGAGTCGATTTTGTGGTTTAACTTTTTTTGATTAGAGCTTTCGTTTTCGAGTAAATCGGGTCCGAAGTTGGAATTTTTTAGGTTAGATTTGAAAATTTTTTTCACTATGGGGTTGATTTCAGCTGTGTAATGTCTTATAAAATGCAACGAAGGGTAAACCGGGCTCAAAATTTTTTTTAACCCTTTAGTTGCCGAAAAAATGGAAAAATAGAAAAAAAATAATATTAAAATCGAAATGCTTAGATCGAAAAATATAAGTTTTTTGGGTTCTCTACGTGATGTAGATTCACCAGTTTCCCGCTTGTACTACGAGTTTCCGGACACGTTGTATAGATAAAGAACCCCTTCATCGTTGAAGCCCATAAAATTGTCTTTAAGATTATGAAAAAAGCTTAAAACGTATAATGTTGATATGCCAGCGTTTAGTATTTAACATGGTTTAACATTTAGATTTCCTTCTTCAAAACAATTTAATAAATTTTCCTGGAAACCGCCTTAAAGATGTCAAGAGCTGATTGATATAATATATAAAGTCTCAGTTTCAGATTAAATGTTCCTTAACTACTCACTATTTCAGACATGCTCGTAAAGTATTTATAAATACATTGAGTAAACCACTTTCGTCATACTCGTAGAGGAAAAGATATAATATTATAATATATTGTTATGCTCAAAGTTTTGACAAGGTTACATAAATATGAAACTCGTCACACGCTCTGAAGTTTGTCTTGGAAAAGGTCTGTTTTAAAAGAATCATCTCATTTGTAGCAAGAAAGAATTATATTTGTGTACTATAATAATAAACACATTTTTTTAAAGAATATTCATAGAAACGTCCGATTACAATAGTTAATTATATCGTAATGCAGCGACGACCGGCGTAGTACAGCGGTAAGGCTCTTGACTCGCACACCGAAGGCCGCGGGATCGAATCCCGGCGTGGCAAATAAATTTTATTTGGTTAATTTGTGTTATTCACAATTTATTCATATAAAATGATATATATTTTTTATTAATATTTATTTCATTTACATGTTGATAATATAACATAATACGGCTTACATATTTTATAAACTCTCCTAAGAAAGCAAATGCTTGTGTTTAGGAGAGGACAACTCGTTAATAACTTAAGAATTATACACAATTAACTTGTATATTTGCGCCACGTTTCAGAGTGGAAGATACTCTCAGTATCGAACTGGTGTAAGACCACCATTCAGAATTGAAAAATTGCTTGAAATGGCTTTAGCCGTGTTTGATGACCAGATCTGAACAGCCAGGTACTTCCCCGCCTTCCATTTCCCTATCTCCTTCCCCTCCCCGCTACCTTCAGCCTCACAACACACCCAAATTGGTGATGCTATAGTCCCACTGGCTCCAGACGGGAGCAGTTGGGACTCTTGTGCGGTATTTATGTAAAAAAAAAATTAATCAAATCCTGCAGCTCTTTCGTCCACTTTTGACAAGTCCCGCGAAACGAATGACTTTTTGTATTTTTAAATCTTTTATGCAACATCTGTTGTTTTTTTTATTACGTCGTTCAATTCTAACATTTAACATCGTATGAACACCATCAATGAAATAAAAGCCACAATAAAAAATAATCTCTTTTCGTAATGATCGTGGGAAATAATTTTAAAATTGAAAGCATTTTGAAGGGCGTAGTTTTTTTGTTTTTCTTTAATTGTTTTTTTTTCACACATTTTACGTGTTCAATAGATTTTGCAATTTTGTGCAATATGTTAAACAACTGAAGATGTAATTGTAAGATGTTTTCTGTAGTTTTGTCCTCTTAAGTTCCTTCTGCAATCTGGACGCTAATTTTCCTATTTGTTCTTTTGCAAGTTTTCTCGCAATGTCGCTAAACTCGTCGGTAGCTATTGTCCCAAATTTAAATTATAATATATTCAGCAAATTCAGCCAAACACAGCAAAGTGTACCTTGAACTATGTGAACTTTGCTGTGAATTATATAAAAAAAACACAATCAAACGTGTATTACAATGTGAATTTTTTAATCTAGCCAATTTATATACCTACATATTTCAATGGTCCATATTCATTGTAAAACTAATTGAATACATGATTGAATATGCTATGTAAATTTTAAAGTTTTCTACACAAGTGACAGCAAATTCTTGTAGGTAATATAATTTACCTACTATACTTTCATCACGCATAAGCACAGTACATAAAAGATAGGTTAGTACGTGTAAACCATAATGATATTCATCTGTTATAATGCTAGATACAAAATATTCGTTCTCTTAACATATTTAGAACTGGCCTATTCAGGACCTATTTAATAGCATTTCCCCATATTTATCAAAGAGAATAAGTACTTTAGTTACTTGTTAATGTTATCTATATGAAAACTAGGCAAGTCACTAACCACTAACAGCTCATACAGTTGTCCAAATGAGTCCAAAGTGGGCGCACTTTATTTATATACACCTGTAATGTGGACTGAGCTCGTACAAAGCGCCTGCAAAGTAGGATTGGTAGGGCAGGTCGGAAGGGTTGGCACTACTTGGCACTGTCGGCAGGCACGGTTCAGCGTGTGGGTGCAATGTTAGCAAGCGAATGAAATATAATTCCACGTCCTCGCAAGGCTTTGGGTTCGCAGGTAATGTCATGTGGGTAATGAAATTATAATCCTTCAACCAGGCGAGGCCCGAGGTGAGGCGAGCGGCGACCAGAGATACAGACTACAGAGCCAGAGAGGTAAAGAGGTAAAGAGGT
This sequence comes from Limnephilus marmoratus, assembly GCA_917880885.1. Classification (NCBI taxonomy): domain Eukaryota; kingdom Metazoa; phylum Arthropoda; class Insecta; order Trichoptera; family Limnephilidae; genus Limnephilus; species Limnephilus marmoratus. The sequence goes on from OU862908.1 coordinate 44,234,237, forward strand.
TCAGAACAGTAGAGGAACAAGGGTACAAAGGTGCGGAGGAACATACATCCTAATTAAGGCCCCGACATGAAATATAAAATTAGCCAGCAATGTAGCTCGTTCATAAGTAGCAATACAGTCGGAGGATAATTATGTTTCAAGAAGCGGACTCGAGCACATCGCGGACAGTCGTGTTGCTTGTGACGCGAGACTTTGTGTTCACCTTTGCGCATTTACAGAAAAATTTTTGTAATATTTTTTCAATTAAACGGGGTTTTAAAAAGCTTTTATAAAACTTTTTATTCCAGTATGGTTTTTTAAGTTATAACACAATAACTGAAAGAGTAGGTAGGTGAAAAAAGAATTATTTTCATTTAAGTTGTCGATTAATAATAATTTTTTTTCTCTCATCGAAGGGAATCAAGAATCATAAAACCACACTTTAAAAACAGAAAAACGTCACTAGAGTATTCTATATTTGGGTTCCATGACAGTTGATCCGGCGACATTTGGTCCGGCGACATTTGATCCGGCGACATTTGATCCGGCCGACATTTGATCCGGCCTACACTTGATCCGGCGGACAGTTGATCCGGCGGACAGTTGATCCGGCGGACAGTTGATCCGGCGACAATTGGTCCGGCCTGATCCTTTAGAAGATTTTTTCTTCAAGTAAGTATGTAAAGAGGATATACGGCCGTACAACGATGTACTTACATCTTGAGTGAAAATCCGCTATAAAAATATTTTTACTAACAATAATTTCGACTCTCCGAAGAAGCATGCGGCAACACAAAATACGACATACTTATACGTGCAGTCAGTTTAACAAAAAAAACCGTAAAAGATTCCTACTTGCGTATAACTTTTTATTTGAAAATTACACTAGAGTCCCAACTGCTCTCAACCGTCTCGAGCCAGTGAGTGCCAATGGCATCCCCAATTTTGGTATGGTGTGATACTGAGGGTAGCGGGGAGAGAAAGGAGATGTGGAAAACGTACCTGGCTGTTCAGATCTAGTCACGTCATTTCAAGTAATCCGACTAAACCTACATACACTGTACACCAGCGAACAAATTACAAAAATCATGTGATATAACTTTTTTAATATTTTAATTTTTTTGAACTTTTATCATAACACAAGAGTCCCAACTGCTCCCGACCGTCTGGAGCCAGTGAGACTATGGCCTTCCTAATTTTGATATGTCGTGGGGATAAAGATAGTGGGGAGGAGAAGGATATGTGAAAAAATTTCCTGGCTATTCAGATCTAGTCACCAAACACGCCTAAAGCCATTTCAAGTAACGTTTCAATTCTGAATGAATACTGACGAATATCAAAATGCGACATTCCTATATGTGCAACATCTACTTAAAATTTAGGAGGCGGATTTACGTCGCCCGGGAACCATTTATTGGATGACCAATATTCCTGCCATCATCCGGTCATCCCAAGTGGTTCGCTAGGTTTGGTAAATTATAAGGGTTGCCCGGGTTCTTGGAGTGATGTTTGTCCAGGTCTTGGTGGCGAATGCTTTTCCTAGCCTACAGCGTGCGGGTCCGGATCGGGAGAGATTGCTCGAGGCAGACATAATCAGGACCTCTCTAGCCGGACTTTCTCGACCAATCGCCTTGCACCGCAATTTTTCTGGCTATTCAGATCTAGTCACCATAGCCGTGTTTAGTAACAAGATCTGAATAGCATTTTTTCACATCAGCAAAATGTTCCACATCTCCTTCCCCTCCCCACTATCTTCAGCCTCACGACATATCAACATCGGGAATGACATAGTCCCACTGGCTCCAGACGGTTAGAAGCAGTTGGGACTCTTGTGTTATATATCGTTTTTTGTTAAACTGACTGCACGTATAAGTATGTCGTATTTTGTGTTGCCGCATGCTTCTTCGGAGAGTCGAAATTATTGTTAGTAAAAATATTTTTACAGCGGATCACTCAAGATGCCTTCAGATATAAATACATGTACGGCCGTACATATAAGACTTTAATTGTACGGCCGTACATCCTGTATACATACTTACTTGAAGAAAAAATCTTCTAAAGGATCAGGCCGGACCAATTGTCGCCGGATCAACTGTCCGCCGGATCAACGTCCGCCGGATCAAGTGTCGGCCGGATCAAATGTCGGCCGGATCAAATGTCGCCGGACCAACTGTCGCCGGACCAAATGTCGCCGGATCAAATGTCGGGTCACCCTATATTTGGAGTAAAAACTGAAGACATCATTTTGATATATTTTTTACAACTACAAACAATAACAAAAAGTTCTATCATCTAGTGTGGTAACTTTTTTTGCCTTTAATTGGAAACAACTTTAAAGGCAAATTTTTTTGACAGCAGCATTTTTACTGCAAATAAGCTCGGGAACCACTAGTTAATCTAACGGAAACGTCCTTATACATCCTGAATAAAGGACAATTTATCAAATTCCAAAAGCATCGAGGAAAAATATCTTTTTACAAAAGCATTCATCTTACAGTTTATGTAACATCATTTATAAATTATGAAAAAAATTGTCGAAATAATAGAAAAGACAACAAATGTTCTTGTTCTGTTTCATCAGAATTCTTTATTTAACAAGAAAAGCAGACAAATTTCTATTGTCTAGTGTCAAGGCATTTGTAGTAGATGGCGTCGTAAAGAAAGGTTGACGAAGGACCGTAGAGCACAGTGTCCAAAGTACGGAGAGATAGGACAAGGCGATGGGCCTACAATATCTAACCCGTAAACCAGAATGCCCGCCAATGAAATTGTACGAACTGTAACAAAATGATCAGGTTGATTACACAAAGTGGCTGATAGGGAAACAGTTCGAAGGAGGAGGGGGGATAGATGTAATTGAAGAGAGACCCCTCTCCGAAAGAAAGGCTGCTTGAGATACGAATTTTCGGCGAACACTTTTTGGTACGATAGTTTCGCAGGGTCAATGGAAGGGTCAATGCTTCGGGTTTTTCGTTTTATGTAACACTGTAGACTGTGGAACAAACAATTTGTTTTATTTTACACAAGAAAACTGTACTGTTGTAGTAACCTTGGTCAAGGAAACAATGAAACACCTGCGTAACTATGCCTATTTTCTACTTACTGATTTAAAGTACGGGTTCTTCACACCCTTTTCAGTCGTTTTTAAAACTGCTTTGTATTTGGGGTTATGTATTTCTAGCACTATAGCCCATATTCGACATAAAAAATGTTCATGTTTAAATATGTCAGTCAGTAGATTTCAACAACCGCGCTTTTGTTTATTTATTTTTGGGAAAGTTGAAAGCAAATCTTAAATTATACATACATAAAATAATAAAAAAGTTAATAATCCCGTCTGCTTGGTTCAATATATTCGCACCTCACAATCCGGAACCCTCAGTTTCGTACGAAAAATCAGAAACCGTCACTTGTGATCGAGATTGTAAAATATTTATGCAAGATAGCTTCCACATTTCAAAGACAATAAGAAGCATTATTTCGGACTCTTTCTGATTAAAAGAAAAATACATATGTTTGCATAAGAGGAAGAGAGATATATGGCTTTTAAAATGTAAAGTCGCTCGGGACTTTTTTGGTCTTATGAAAATATAACGCGATTATGTGTTTTGGGATATATTTATTCCTAAACAAGCAGACGGGTTATACCAATTATGAACTTTCCACTGATAATATTGAATGATAAAATGTGACAGTATAATAAGTGTTAAAATAATTTTTTTTTAAGAGAGGGTAGATTGAATGATCGTGTTTGAGTCTTCAAATTTTAAATCTTGTCGAATGTCAAATTTACGAGTATGGAACAAAGCAATAAGTCATACTACGTGTTTGAAAAAATTAATTGCTCATGATTTCGTCAAAGACGAAAGAAACCTATAAATTCCTAACAAAAAAGCTGTATTAGTTTTCTGACGCGATAATTCATTGTTCGAAGATTTTTTCTGCTTCAGACAAACAATCAGGCTATCTGAAAATGATGTAAAATTATTAATGTACACTTTTATCGTAACGTCTTTCCAGTGAATGAAAAGATTATCTTTAATATAATGTACCGTTGTAAAACAGTATGACAGTAAAGCACTTTGGTCTCGCCGCGCGCCGGGGACAGAAGGCCTAAGGCTGCGTTTACTTAGCAGTCCCGAAAACTAACTTCGCCTTTGACGGTTGGTACGTTCTCAACCAATGTTTGGCCAACACTAAGAACAAAGGTGTTTCATCAAAAGGGATTAAGCACGTGCTCGGAGGGAATACGCTAACATATTGTTGACAAAGAAGTATGATATGTGTACAATGTATTAAGTTCAAGACAATGTTTAACCCTTAGACTAAATTTTAATATATATTTGTATCTAGATATGAATTTCCAAATTAAATTAACATGATGTATTATATTTAAATAAAAACTCGGTAGTTGCTTACTTTGGCGGTGTTTATTTCACTGATTGGAGTTGGTTAGATTGTTACCTGTTTTTTACACAAAAAAATGCTGTTTGATATATTATGTATTATTAAACTCTGGTCTTAAATTCTATGAAGTGTCCATTACTTGGAAAGAAAACGGTAGCCAAATTAAATAAGACCATTTGCGTCCAAGGCCCGCAATCAGGCCAATTAATTTAATTTTCCTTTCATGAAAGTTTTTTTTTATATGAATACCGCACAAGAGTCCCAATTGCTTCCATCTGAAGCCAGTGCTAATATCGCATCTCCAATTGGGGTATGTTGTGAGGCTGAAGGTAGTGGGGAGGAGAAGGAGATAGAAAAGAGGAAAGTGGGGAAGTACCCGGCTATTCAGATCTGGTCACCAAACACGGCTAGTGCCATTTCAAGCAACGTTTCAATTCTGAATGGTGGTCTTACACCAGGGCGATACTAAGAGTATCTTCCACTCTGGAAAGTGCCGCAAATATACTATATATTATTTTAAATGAATAAATTGTGAAATACCACAAATTAATCAAATAAAATTTATTTGCTACGCCGCCGGGATTCGATCCCGCGACCTTTGTGCGAGTCAAGAGCCTTACCGCTGGTCTACGCCGGACGCCTAAGTAAGTATTTTGATATTGAAAACGTTTGATCAATCAAACAGATTAAAGGAAAAATCGAACTTTTTTGTGCATACGGACACGCCTTAGGACCTTAGCCTTGTCGGGACGGTGCTCTACCACTGACCTAATGGGAACCTAACCCCTTCGGTCATATTTTAACTTTGTCGTACAAACTACTAAATTTTCGATTGAGAGTCGCTAATATTGTTTTCATTATTATTAATTATATATTATAATTTGCGGTTTTACTCATCAAGTTAAAATTATTATTTTTCTATATATTTTATTCACAAAAATTCTAATACACAATTTACAAAACCCTCGTCCTGCCTGTGCCTTAACTACCCTAAACCATAGTTGATAGTTGCCTTCAAAAGGATGTTGATAAAGCATGTTTGTTAAAACGCTTTGGGGTTTTCCTATAATGTTACGTCTCGGTACTTGGATACAGCGCGAGAGGATTTCAGGAAGATTTTCTTGTTGATACTGTTTAACAAAATAATTCGTTTTAGTAAAATCCGTATCTAGATTTAAAAATAATGTTTGAACCCTGATTTTGTTTTCAATAAAATGCTGGTTATGTTCCTAACTGGATTTGCATGATAATTTCAAATTTATTCTTTGAAGTAAATAAAAAATAAAAAATATTTAGATTTCAGAAAATGAATACTGGTGAAAGCATTTTTGGGGCCAAATTCTTTGCAACACTTTCTAACCTAATAAAGTATAAAAAAGTGGGTACCGTTATTATTTCATTTTTATTAAACTTAATTAATAATAATATTAAAATAGGATGTATTTTTACATGACAAAATTTAAAAAAATAACTTATATCATTGATGTCGCTATTCTAAATTCCTGTAGTATTCAAAATTCTGTTTCCGAAAGATTAAGAAAATACGCAGATTTAGAAAATGAGATTAATGGAATTTGGCACTCTCAGACTATAAAAATATTACCATTTGTTTTTTCGGCTACTGGCATTATACCTAGCTCTCTCATTCAAATGTTATACCTAGCTCGCTTATTCAAAATTTAGGCATATTAGATTTGTCAAAGAATTTATATATAATAATGCAAAAATCAGTCATTTTAAATGCACGTAGGATTACAAAATATTTTTTAAATATTAATATTGAGGGATCAGTTGGATTTATAGTTCCAATTAGGAGTTCCACCGAGCCGAACCCTCTGAGATGAAAATATCTGGAGTCGGAGAATTATTTTCCCATTTGTTCTCTGGTAGGTTGACATGTTGTTCCTGTATTTTTTTTATTTATTATACTTATAGTGTAATTACGTAACGTGAATCGACTTGATGATAATTTGTGGAAAAGTGTGTGAAAGGGTTTAGTTTTTCCTGTGGGGAAGATTTAACCGAGACATAAAATCTAAAGATTTTATAATTCATTAGTTTAAACTTTTGATAATTATCTTAATTTTTTAAGTTTATCAACTATGTTCTTTCGAAATGGAAATTTCGGATAGGCTTAGTCTATTGCAAACTATTGACAATGTTTTTTTTTTATGCAAATATTTTTTTATAAATACAGTATTAGCTTCACAAATCCTACAATTATAATATAACGTGATTTTTCACAGGACTATGCTAATTTATTTATTTTTGTATTTATTAATTTTTATTTAAGTAATTGTACATTCAAGGTTACAAAATTTCTAATTAGTTGTAATATTTCATATTGCAAACTAAATTTTATGTAGTTTTATGTAGCTCCTCCAATACATCTTGAACTTTCCAATTGGTGTGGACTTTAATGTTTCTGATAGCTTGTTATATACCTACCCTTTGTAAAGTAAACTGTTCTGCGTATTCGCCTTGTCCTTAATAATAAACTAGCTGACCCGGCGAACTTCGTACCGCCTCAGAATCAATATCTGTTATTATAACTTATTAGCTGAATTAAATCCAGTTTTTTTATTAAGTTAAATTAAACAATGAAGCAACTGCCGTGTTTTGTTATTGTCGGTACCGATGGCTCTGTGTATGGATTTATAAGTTTTGTGTTTTCCTTACTATTCCAATTACTTACGGGAATTGCGTTTCATTTTCTTTGTACATGTGTTGGAGATTTATTATAATTATTGTATTTTTCCTTTGGAGGGGTGAAGACATACGTTCACCGTTTGTCCCATTTTCGACTGTTGACATTTAATGTGTAAGAAAGAGAGGCAGCATTATATTTTTAAGAACAAAAGCAAAACAATCAGCGCATTGACATTTGACATTTTAGAATTTTTGGAATTCATCACAATATTCCCGCAGCTCTTTTAAAAGATCAGAATTCGTTCCGTACAAAACGTATGAAGAAAATAATTTTTTTAATAATTGTTTTTTTCGTGAAATTTTCCGAGGTTTTAATATAGCTATTCTGCTTTTCGGGGCGGCAACAAATCCAACAAATCATAGATCATAATAATCGGTCCAGTCGTTCTCGAGTTATAAATGGTGTAACTAACCCGACTTTGTTTTATATATTAAGATTAAATTTAATTAGACTAGAGAATTAAAATATTCATTTTGTTAATTTTTGTAAAATTTGTCATTTCATGGTTCAATCAAAACTTGAATACCATTATCAATTAAATAATACTTTACATCAGACCGTATAAACATTCGAATGTCAGTTTTTCAAATATTTGTAATTGAAGCAAACAATTTTTTTTTCGTAAATTTCAATTTGAAAGCTACCGTGTATTTGTTGCGTGATTCCATTATGCTAAGCTGTGGACCCAGCTGCCAGAACCACGGGATACATCTCAATTAAAGGCCATTAGCCAACGTTACAAAACAAATCATTCAAGGGAGGACGTCCAAACTGACTATAACTAACTATAAAAAACAGGATAATGCGAAAAAAGGAAAAATAATATTTCATATGGGAAAGGAAACTTTGGAAAATTAGTATTTACAGTACCTACCGCAAACCACGTCATATCTTTGTGAGAAACTTACACTCTTTACACATACCAGTGGTGTGTAGTTAGTAAGTTACTGCTACCCAAGGGGGGGGGGGGGAGAAAACCGGTTTGGTTTCGGTTTTCGCTAAAGAATATAAAAAATAAGACAAAATTCTGACACCAACTATATTTTTTCTATGAATTTAGGTAAGGATCTTGTATGCTTTTTATTTGACGACCTCCGTAGTCCAGTGGGTAAGACTCTTGACTCACAATCCGGAGGTCGCGAATAAATTTTATTTGATTAATTTGTGTTATTTCACAATTAATTCACTTAAAAATAATATATAGTATATTTGCGGCATGTTCCAGAGTGGAAGATACTATTAGTATCGCCCTGGTGTAAGACCACCATTCAGAATTGAAACGTTGCTTGAGAATGGCTTTAGCCGTGTTTGGTGACCAGATCTGAATAGCCAGGTACTTCCCAACCTTCCTCTTCCCCACCTCCTTCCCCTCCCCACTACCTTCAGCCTCACAACATACCCCAATTGGGGATGCCATAGTCTCACTGGCTCCAGACGGGAGCAGTTGAGATTCTTGTGCGGTATTCACTGTAAAAAAAAAAAAAATGCTCATTTATTCAGGCCACAAATAAAATGACAATTTTCAAATATTCACTGAACAATTTTACACCTAAACTTAAAAAACAAACTTTCACAGCTGAGCGTTGATTAAATTATGACGTATGCTGTCTGAAATGAGGTTTAACAGGTTTTTTCTTACAACAGTGGTACCTACAACTGCGTTCTCAAGTAACAGAAGAATTGTCGTTGATAACTTTCGTACCTTTTTAATTTATCATTTCTAAATAGTTATTACTATGACTCATGTTACTAGATCAACTAAAATAGTAATCCTTTGTTATTCAACAAATCTTTAGGGGAATTAACAAAACATAGTCTACCACGGTGACCGTTGATCAATTCCCTGACAGTTGATCCTCCGAAATTATAATTATTATTAAATAATGTTTTTTGTGCATTATTAACCAATTTCAAACCTAAATCGACTTAAAAATACCTTATAATAAGTTGGGATGGATGTCAAACGAATTTTACTATCAGTGTCGTTTTTTTGTATTTACGCATTTTTTTTATTTATGTACTTTTGTAAACCGACTGGAAATGCAACTTTATGAAAGTATATAGGGGGCCAACTGTTAGGGTATCAACTGTGTCATGGAACCATCTACCACAAAGTTCAAACATACATCGTTGCTAAATATGATTCCCCTTGCAACTAGGGAATTTAATTGACAGTAAGAAAAATACCAGTGAACAAGTCCACAGGACTGACTTTTAATAATCATCCGACCACACCCTTCACTGTGACTACGTACTACTTCTTCATAATATAATGAAATCAATCCCCTACGAGACTCCCTATCACTCTACGGTTCAGTGTTTGCCTACAACATTTGGGTAAACTTTCAGATCACTTGTTTCGTCTCACAGGTCCCCCGATCCCCGATCCCCTTGCCCCTTTCTCCTTTACCTCCCAAACATCACCCCCTCCCCAAGCCTTGTGTAATCACATTGATGCAAAGCATACAAACTGTAGTTTGCGCTCTGGCTCCTGAAATTGTTTTCTTTCAAAACACATCCCACTAATTCAGAAATGCCTGTTGGCTCGACTGTGTTCCGCTTTGTACTGATACAGAGCGATTGGTTCGAGCGCTTGACATGGTTTTACTGTGTTTGTTATTGCGTTACCGCTCTTACTTACGGTGTTTATGTTTTTAACCCACTTTCTGACAAATATTTGGTGTATATATATATATTACGTAATGAAATTCCTCACAAGAATCCCAGCTGCTCCCGCCTGAAACTATTGAAACTATGGCATCCACATTTGTGTGTTGTGAGGCTGAAGGTAGTCGGGAGGGGAAGGAAGGAAAGAGGAAGGAGGTTAAGCCATTTCAAGCAATGTTTCAATTCTGAATGGTGATCTTACACCAGGGCGATATTGAGAGTACCTTCCTCTCTGAAACGTGCCGCAATTATACTATGTATAATTTAAACACAAATAATAACACAAAGTAAACCAATAAAATTAGGATTGCGAGTCAAGAGCCTTACCCCTCGACCACATACGTTTTACATAACATTATCATCATGGTAAGTTCACCCCGTACTAAACGTAAATGCTCTACTGAAAAGGGATCTCTTCTTGGCTAAAAAACGACAATTTTCATATTTTTATCTTTGTTTTTCCCCCTGTTCTCTCGGAAAAGGGGTGTATTTTACAGATATTTGTTTTTTACAGATATTTGTTTTTGACAGATATTTGTATTTCACAGATATTTGAATTTTACAGATATTTGTGTTTTACAGATATTCAATGTTAAGACTCGCACCACGTCTCCTTCCGTAAAAGCACCAGCGAAAAACTCTGCGAAAATGAACGGAACAGCCGTTAAGTAAGGAACTATAGCTGATGTTGGCAGCAACGGCTACTCGGCTCCTTTACCTGCCCTAATCAACGTCCCAACATCGTGTATTGAGTGGTAGGTACTATATTTGCAGTATGTACAACTCAACCCTCTCCTCAATGGTATCCAAAGTCAGGAGAGCCCTTGCGATGTTCTTAAAATACACTAAATACGAAGTTTTGTAAGGTAGACATCTGTTACATTCTTCGGGTCAAGAGATCGATCCAACCAGCTTCTAATTTCCTTGCCCCTACAAGTTACAAACCCCGGTTTACATCATTCTCTTCTCAAAAATCTCTCCGCGTAAAATCATCAAAGATGACACAGGCCTTGGGGGAAATTAAAGGAATTAAAAAATAAGATTAGAAGGAAGTCGCAAGCATAACCCCTTTTCCCATTGCTTCGCGTGGCGCAGAGATAAAGAAGTGCCGCGTAGAAAACTCTGCAGCTGCTTCTAAAATACACGTGTTATATCCATTTTAGCAGTTAATTACACCATTATCTGCCGTTATTATTCAGCGTAATGGTTATAATTATTCTTTTAGTTCAAGAATTAAATACGTAGCGTAGGCATAATACCACTCAGTGGCGCACTTCACCCCGTGTGCTACATTTGTTCCATTCGCTTACGACAGCTGTTGAGCCATTTTGTAAAACGGGGGAATTTGAACTTCTAGCGTAGTCGTCACCGACTTGCGAAGTTTGGTTTCTTTATGCTTACATTTCATGAGCAGAGTTTACTCTCGATCGGTGATCTCCGGCGCAATGAAATTGTCACTTCTCTCTGTATTGTATTGTAGCCATAGGTCATTGCAACTATCTTTAGCCGGCAATGTCACTTATGTATGTGCGTACACCATGAACTATGATAAGACGCTACTTGATTTAAATATTTTTTTTTCAATTGTCCAATAAGAGTTGAAATTCGAACAAAGTCAGATAGTACTTAACTACTGAGAAACTATTAAAATATCAATTTCGGTTGTGCGTCTGAAGCTCTAATTCAATGTACTGTAGATCTCGGATTTGCTTTGATTTTAAGAATCATAATTTAGAAAATTAGAAATTTTTATTATGACAAATTTTAACAAGCAATAAAGAACCTACCGATTTTTTTAGCAGAGAATTATTTCAGTTTGTCATTTTCAAAATTGGAATTATAATATCTAGTGATTTTTACTGGTCGGCGCTGGTACAATAAAATATGAACCAAAACCATAAATTAAAAAGGGAGAACATTGTGAAAAAATAGAATACATTGTGAAAAAAACAACACATTCTTATTTTATTTCATTAAATCTTATAACTGATGGTGATTTTTTAATCTTGTAAAATTAGAAAAGAAAATCGATTGATTCATCTAAAAAGAAGAAAAACTTACTACTTCACCTGCTATTTCAAAAGTTACATTTATGATCTACAAGAAATCGAACGCTACAACCAAATTATAGAAGTAGGGGACAACTTGAGTTTGTTTAACATAGCTACTACCATACTCCTACAAATATATCGTACTCCTATTATAATAAATAATATACAAATATGAATGGGTGAATGGATTCATTTGGCGGTTCCAAGGACAAACAAAATTTAATATGAACAATTTCAACAATAAAGAAGCTCCCAGAAACAAAGCCGTCAGGCCTCCGGCAATCACTGGAAAACGACAAATTCTTTGGAAATAGTAGAAAGCATAAATAATAACTTTTGCTTGCTTTAACAACATTTTACCATCATTTACCTGCCTAAAAATAAAATAGGATAAAATCTTTCCCTTTTTTATAATTGAATCTAAAGTCAAACGTTGCTGTCAAACACAATAATATTCTTAAATGTCAACTTAATATTGTAGGTATCAAAATAAAAAGTCATAAAAAATATTCTTTATTCTCTACTTATTTAACTTTTTTTAGATCCTGTATCGACCAGGGATGTTTATTTACTGTTAATAATTATTATATGACAAAGGCGTCTAAAATATTACTAAATAGTGATGATAGCAAAGATAATACATTTATAATGTCATAGATACCGCAAAGTAAAATTGATTTAAGTGATATCTTCTATCTTCTTATATTATATGTATATATACAAAAAAATTAATCGCCGAAATGTATGTAACTTCCGAACGACTGCACCAAATGATAATTATTTTATTTTTTGTTCGTTGTTGTCAGGACAAGGTTTATATAAAACTACTGGTGAGCTCTGGCACTATGAAATTTGTATTATGAAATTTGTATTAAAAATACAATAGGTTGCTTCCGAGCTGTTTGAAAACTGAATGTATGGAATGCAGGAGGGGAGAGATGAATTCGGGTAGGGTTCGCGGGAGGGGGGGAGAGAAAACCGGGAGGGGGGAGAGGAACCTAAGGGGTAGGAGGGAAAGTGGAATGGGGAGAGGGAAGGTGGAGGAGGCGGAGTTGAAATGCGATAGAGGAAGGGGACGCGGGAGAAGAAGGGGAGGCGGAAGGTGAACGCGACGAATGGGAAAGGACATGCAGAGAGAAACAATTTCTTTATTAAATGGCATAGCAACGCATGCCGGAAACCAGCTGGAAATTTATAAATTGAAAGTGTTTATTTATTTTGTCTATTTTACTTCCACAATATTCAAATTAAATTTTAAAGTGGTTCTACACAAAATTATATACGGAAATACCGTTTTTAGGAAAATACAATTTAGTATATCTACCAATTATATGAAGGATGTCTTTTACGAGTATCCTCTTCAGCTTCTCGGTGGGATCTCTTGGAATGAAAATGCTTACTCTCTGATTAAATCTAAAAGTAAAACACATATTTAGGCATAATATTCATACAAAAAATGGATTGAAAAATTAAACAATATCAGAGAATGGGAGTTCGGTGGAGCGAGCAGAAGATTCCGTGTTCGATTCTCGGGCCCAACCAAATATATTTATATATTTTACAAATACATTTAGAAATTGTTTGGAAACTATTAATATTTTTTCAATATGTACTAGGTAATAAAGTTTAGCAACCTTTCTGTTTGCGTTATCTCTTCAGTATAGATATCAAGCTGATCGCACGAGTTCTCACACGAAGACTGCATATCCTCTTCGTTCTCATTAGAAGTTGGCCAAGATAAAATAATGTAAATGTTGGCATAGTGAGAGGCTATACAGTCTATACACAGCAATCTGGTTCCATTGCAAACGTTGCCTAATGTTAGATCATTGAAAAGAATATGAGCAAACAAAAAGAAAATTAACATGTCGACTGCAAACTTCAACTTTAGAGATTGAAAAAGTTACCGAGAAGGCTTAACATAAAATTTCCATGCGTAGATGAAGACTGATTAAGTAGGGAAAGATACACAACTGTTCTCATTATGCTTCAAGAGATTTCAAGTTATCAAATTAGTATGAAGATAATCTCTTGGAATATGTAACTTCTTCAGACACTCATCTCCTTGCAGAATGTTCACATACTCGGAGATATGAGTATAATAATGCGTTATGACATGAGATTATGTTGGTTCGGATGCCGATATAAAATACAGCTTACCTTAATCATTAATGAGAATGAAATATAATTGCAAAAATTTTAAACATCTGTGGGTGGAAGTACATAATTTGATTTAGATGTGTCAATTATTATAAGCAATAATTATTAGCCTGAAACACTCTTCTGACGGACGGGACTTGAACCCGCGTCCTTCTGATATCCGGTCAACTGCTCTTTAACCACTGAGCTAAGTCGGCTTATCTCTTACCCGCCAAATAATTCAACATATACTAGTGTTTCATTCAACAATTACTGCTTATTATATTTTTCCACCTGCAAATAACCAACTTTATTTTGTGATGTGTCAGTTCACCACTAAGCAAGCGCAACGTATTATGGATTGTGAATTGTTTATTGTACAAGACCCGTAGGCCTGCACAAAAACTGTAAACAATAAGCTCCGGTACACAGAGACGCCTGACAATTCCAATGTCTTGATAGAGATGTATTCTCGCTTTGACAGCTGTTGAAGTTCCGCAGTAGAGTATCTGGTTACCGAAGCATCCATGCTGGGTATCTTCCGCCACGCATCGTGAGATGGAATTCTCTTGCATCGGAGTATGTAGGCTGCGCTGGATGCTGGTTGTGTATTATGTGAGATGGGCTGCGCTCCAGATGATGTATATTCTCGAGTTTGTTATGTATCCAAGGGAACAGAATCCTAGGCGGGGGCGGTCACAGCAACTCTTAAGTAGGCCGGCTTGTCATTGCATGGCGGTGGGTCGCTAGCATCCTAGGCTAGGGCGGTCGCAGCAACTCTTAAGTGAGCCGGCTTGTCATTGCATGGCGGTGGGTCGCTAGCATCCTAGGCTAGGGCGGTCGCAGCCACTCACATCTTGATTGGCTCCAGGGTATCGGTCTGCATTCTATTGGGCGTGCTGCAAGTGCATGGCACGCATCTCTAAATGGTGTCATCATTTGATAGACGGGGTCATCATCAGGTAGGCCTGCGTTCAAAGGAGCCCGAGGATGGCCAGGGCTTCGGCGTTATCATCAGGGCAAAAAGATGCAAGGCTCGATGCAAGGGGGCCCCGGGATAGCAGCCCAGAGCAGGATGGCCAGGAATAGCGCAGCGACTTCAAGGGCTTGGTAAGAATCAGCAAGTCCAAAGGAGCCCAAGGATGGCCATGGGGCTTTGGCGTTATCATCAGGGCAGAGAGATGCAAGGGGGCCCCGGGCTAGCAGCCCAGAGCAAGATCAGGAGTAGCGCAGCGACTTCAAGGGCTTGGTAAGAATCAGCAAGTCCAAAGGAGCCCAAGGATGGCCATGGGGCTTCGATGTTATCATCAGGGCAGAGAGATGCAAGGCTCGATGCAAGGGGGTCCTGGGCTAGAGAGTTGCGTCTTGGAGCCTCGAAAGGTGACGGCGAGACTGGCGTCTTGAAGTTCCAACCGGTGATGGCGAGACTGGCGTCTTGATGTTCCAACCGGTGACGGCGATACTGGCGTCTTGAATCGAGTAGACAATCTGAAGAGATGACACACTAAACCCCAGATTCCTACCCATCCCTTAAACCCTTTTCCTTCCCAGAACTCTCATCTCCTTCCTTTTCCTAAAAAAAAATCCTCCACACAGCATCTCCAAAGATGACATAGGCCCTGAGGGAAATTATTTTCCTCAGAGCCTCCTGTGTGGAGCTCATGTAAAAAAAATAAAAAAGCAACCTTTCTGATAAAACTGTCTTCATCTGAAGTAACCTGCCAGGTCAGCATGTTTTCTGAATCTTTTTGAAAATAATGAATAGATCCTGGGAAGTCATATTTATTCAGCGCCCTTGAGATTATTTTTCACGAAAACTGCGCTATGTTAATTATCCGATTGTTATAATTAAAGAAATCAGTCAATCAATGCCTAGTCCAGGGATCACCAAATGTGTAGATACAATATCAATGAACAAATAAAACGAATGGGTTCTGGAACATTATTTTATTAAATAATAAACAAATGTTATGAATAAAAAGAAGTATCAATTTTTTTTAATAATATTAATGAGATTAATGAGAATAATTACATTTTTTGCCTTGGACTCTCCGTCCGAAATTTGGACTAAAGTTTGTGCAGGCTATTGTCATTAAGGTTAAAAGTATGGTACATTATAATGTACGCATTCACAGAGGGCGCCAATTAAATTATTTTAGGTTTTTAATACTTTTTGCACGTTATGCTTTAAAATATTAAGTTGAATTAATTGTTCGCGCTGGTACATATTTCATATAATTATATATTTTTTTATTTTTTTTGAATGTAGCTATTACTTTGTGGTTATCCATTATAGAATAATGAAATAATTTTACTTTGTATAAACCACTTATTTAATATTATTAATTTAATAATTATTAATTTAATATTACTTACGCAATCTACATTATTATCTAGCAACAGCTCCACCCCTACCATAATAAAACATTGTTCGAAACTGTCAAATTAGTATAAGCTTTCCCTGACGAAGGAACGTTTGTTCCGAAACCGGTCGGATTTGCACATCAAATAAGTGGTTTATACAAAGTAAAATTATTTCATTATTCATATAATTATAATTAACAATTAGATTTAAGATCCTTAATGAAAACATATTTTGTATTGTTAACACAAAGTCCGCACAAAATAGGTCGGCGGTCCGGATCCGGACCGCGGTCCGCCATTTGGTGACCCCTGGTCTAGTCTATAATAATAAATTTTATATCAGATAATAGTTATAAGTACAAAAACTAATTATTATTTAAACGCTTAACTTCGATAAAAACAGAGCATGGAATTCACACGCGGTAGAAGTGAAACCTTCAGAAAACTAAAAGTAAAGTAGACAAGAGTGGGGAGGCTACGAAGTACCACACAAAGAGGAGACCGATTATACGAGTTGTTATGGTACGCCCTAAACGACAGAATTCGAGTCCATGGGAGCACCACCGCGGACAGCAACACCCCGCTCCCCCCTGTTTCCTGCTTCCTACCTCCTCTCCTCTCTGCACTCCCGCGCGCACCAACGCGTCCCGCCAGTCGAGAATTGCAAGCGGCCTCGGGAACACGTTACGCTCCCCGGATCGAACACCGAGTTCGCGGCTAATTTCTGTCGACCAATTTGAACGCAATTACATCTGCGATGTTAATTGAAGTACATACGGGTTTTAGCGCTGGTATTCTGCCATGCCTGTGTGAACTTCGGGTCCTGTCCTAGACTCGGAAGTGCCCCTGCTGAACCCGGAAGGCGTGGATCCCCGAACATCATGTAAGCTGTACAAATATTCCCTCTTCTGTTTGTGTCCTTTAACGATAGACTGTAAACCCTCGCGAAAAGCCATCACTCAGGGAGTTTCGTTTCAGAGATCACGAGGTATAAACACGATAGCTAGGTTTGTGTAATATGCATTTCTTGTATTGAATTGTACTGTAATAACCTATGAAACTGTGTTTTGAATTTGCAATACATGAATCTATTTAACTCAATCCTGTTGTTATTCTGCCTCGGCAGGAGCATTTCCTAGAGTGTATTTCCCGGACGACCGTGGGGGAGAGAGAGAGTTCCGAAGCATTCGTGCGACCTGCCCCTGGAATAGAGGGTACTTTTGTCTCTGCTGTGAGCTGGCCTGGGACATGTTAGGGCCCATCATAACAACTGTCGCCATAGCGTGGGGCCTCGGAACTTTTTTTCTCTCTATCACGATCGCTTCGCGGAGTGCAACTCGTCGAAATCCTCCCTGTACAGGAATTGTTTTGTGAACATTAATTATACCTTGATATTCTACACCCAGTGTACAGTGAATTCTGTGAAAAAACCACAGAAACCTATGTGTAAATTGGATCCATAACACAGATCTGATTGTAACCATGAATCACGCCGCAATTGAAAACACGGCCATTTTGGAAGCTACTAGAAAGCGCCAATACTTTTAACCGCGAACTTGACTGCGCAGGCGTGACCCTTTTGTTCACCAAGCTACGGTCAATTTCGCGCCAATCTCAACGGCAAATGTTCACGCGGTAAATACCTATTCTCTGGATTGCGCGCGCAAGTGCTTTGTCTCGCGCCAAAATTCCAACGGAAAAAACCCGTCGGAAAGAAATAATTAACTGTTGCTATGCAGCGTTTATAATCAAATCGCCCTTTTATGACTGAACCGGATAGCAACGGAAATTATTATTATAAATTTGATTCTGGAACCCCAGTTATTTTGCGAATTCCTGAATCAAAAATTTCGGACTTACGTTTTTTTTGTTGTTTCTGCACAATATACCAATTGGCCCACTTGTGTCTGTCAAATTAGTGCAACTTATATTTCACCAAATGGACAAAATAATGACTTTTTTTTCCCATTCTACATTACAGGTACCGTTTTTTTCAGCATAAGTGTAAAGTGAATTGTGTTTTTTTTCCTTACATAAAGAAAAGTGAAATAATAATAAAACAAATGATTGATTCCATGAATAAATAAAATAATTTTAATGTGGTTGTCGTAACGAATCCCATATTCAGTTATTTTCATCCGGAAGTTTGTTCTTATTTGACAGAAGAGTGCCTTTTGTGAATTTTAGTGCCTTTCTCAGTGCAAAGTGAAAAATAAAAAAGCCGTTTTCTAAAGGTCAGTCCTGGCAATTTTTTTTGAAAATAAATAAATACTTGTGAATTTCACAGTTTTCTCAAAAGTGGTCAGTGAAACACAGAAACCTTTACTACTAAGGTCTTTCCACGCAAAATTTTTTTTCGTATGCCTTCCTTTGACAAAGATTCTGGTGTCATTTATACCAAATTGTAGTATGAAATACAGTTTTCTATAACTATTTTAGAAGTGCCAACCAGTGGTTACCAAGTGAAAAGTGCCTCACAAAATTAATTTTGCGTTTGCTAAAGGAAACCCCTGGCAAAATTGTTTTCACCACCCGGGAAACTCACAATGGAAAACAATCAAGCTATGGCATCATCCAATTTGGGTATCATTCCCAACGTGCACAACTTATCCAAAACTCACTTACAAACTGCTTTAAGGGATAGAGGACTCTCGCCATCAAGCAAATCTAAATCTACATTAAAGGCTTATGCACTTCTATTTAACAAAAAGTACATTAAGAGAATAAACCTCGCCCCCTCAAGCGAAAATAATTCACGCTCGGCTACGCAAGTTTTGGATAATCTTGTTCCTAACAAAGAACCTATGCCGCAAGTAATGGTAAAACAGGACATCGCACCCACCTTGACACAAGATAAAACTTACGATTTATCCTCTTGGAAAGTCAAATATAATGGCGTCTCCGATGTGCTGGATTTCATCGACCGTATCGAAGAAACGGCTACAATCAAAAATATCCCATTCGAGATTCTACGAAAAAACTTCATAGAACTCATCTCCCCAGAATTGATACCCTGGCACCGCATTCAAAAAACTAAATGCAAAGATTGGAATAAACTCAGATCTGCCCTAATCTCGAGCTTCGGAAAAACAGAAGCCCAGCACAGGATCAAATTATCTTTACTATCTATTAAACAGCTGGTAAATGAACCTGTAGCAACATTCATAGAAAGGGCTGAATCCATTAACATCAAGCTTTCACATCCCGTTTCGGAAGCTGAACTATTACCAGTCATAACTGATGGCCTTTTAAGCAAATACGAGAACATCATCACCTCGCAGAAAATTGCATCCCTGGCCCAGTTAAACGAGGTCTGTCTCCTTCTGGAATCATACCAGGATAGGAAGAACATAAAGAATGTGTCAAATAATGTAGTTGTGCCAAGCCGTTCGTCTGGTTTAAAACCAGAATTCGACAACAAAAAAGTGTGCTCTTTTTGCAAAAAAGTAGGCCATCTGGCCACTACTTGTTTCAAGCAAGCGAGGTTTCTGGAATCCAAGGAACCCCGAACTTTCAAGAGGCATCACTCTAGGGACCGCTCTCCTCCACGCGACGAACTGCGCAATATTTTCAAGAAATCAAGGCACAACATGGAAAGGTTACAAAACCCAAGCGATGTCAGACCTCAGGTGGATTTCTCCAAGCCCCCACCAAATTTCTACATGAAGAGGCCAAAAAACTAAATAATAACCTCTCAGGCACCCATTCTGAACCAAGGTCTAAAGAATGGACTGATTGGTTAGCACACATTAAGTATTTTAACCAGACCTTAAATGTTTCTTCGGTTTGTTGCAAACAAGCTAAAGATGGGAGACCCTATGCTTCTTTCTCTGTTAACAATGTGACCTTTTCCGGATTACTCGATAGTGGGGCATCTATCAGCTGTCTTGGCAACAATGCTCACTTGCCTTTTGTTAACAGTGATTTTAGAATTTCGCCCCAATCGACACACCTGACGACTGCAGATAATGTTTCTCAGCCGGTCATCGGTGCCCTTGCCCTGCCAATTAATTGTAACAATAAAATAGTTACAATCAATTTTCTAATAGTGCCCTCTATATCCCAGAATTTCATCCTTGGCGTTGACTTCTGGAAGGCATTCAATGTTGCTCCCCAAGTATTTAATACTCTTGGCGAAACCTCCACTGCCGCTCAAATTAGTGAGATCCGCACAATAATACCTCACGAAAATTTAAGCACGGACCAGGCTCTCCAACTAAAGGAAATGGTCAATAAATTCGAATCAATATCCTTCGAAAAATGTGGACTAGGTTTGACAAATTTGGTGGAACACCATATCAAAACCAATGGCCCACCCATCAAGCAACGTTATTACAACTTAGCCCCCCAAAAACTTAAACTTTTAGAAAACGAACTTGACGAAATGTTAAAAATGGGTGTGGTGGTTCCCAGCAGAAGTGCATGGACCAACCCAACTATTTTGGTTTCTAAAAAAGACGGCTCTGCACGTTTCTGTCTCGACAGTAGACGTTTAAACTCTTGCACGGAAGCTGATGCGTATCCCTTACCTCACGTTCACGCAACCTTAGACAAGCTGCGTAACGCCAAGTTCATCTCTTCTGTCGATCTCAGCAAAGCGTTTTGGCAAATACCCTTGGACGCAGAATCGTGCGAAAAAACTGCTTTCGTTGTACCTGGTAGGGGAATGTTCCATTTTAAAAGATTACCCTTTGGTCTAAAAAACAGCCCCGCCGAGTTACAAAGACTGATGGACAAACTTTTCGGTCCTGAAGTCGATAATAGCCTGTTTTGTTACCTTGACGACCTCATCATCGTCAGCGATACCTTTGAAAAACACCTATTAATGCTGGAAAAAGTTTTCCAACAACTCAAGTTCGCTGGTTTAACCATCAACTTGAAGAAGTCTGAATTCTGTAAGTCCCGTCTACGTTATTTGGGATTCATTGTCGACGAAAAAGGTCTAAGAACAGACCCCGCTAAGGTGGAAGCCATGGCAAATTTTCCCCGACCCAAAAACGCGAAGGAAGTCAAAGGTTTCCTTGGACTTGCAGGTTACTACAGGAGATTCATCAAAGACTTTTCCACTATTGCAGCCCCCTTAAATAAAATTACCGGCATTCGTAAAGGTGTCAGCAATTTCCGATGGTCTGTCGAAACTGAAGAAGCGTTCACAACTTTAAAAAATGCCCTTCAAAAAGCTCCCGTTCTGAATTGCCCGGATTTTGCACTCTCTTTTACCCTCCACACGGATGCCTCCAATGTAGGAATCGGTGGAGTCCTTACTCAAGAATTCCCAGATGGCGAACACCCTGTAGCGTATTTTTCCCGTACACTAAACAAACACGAGAAAAACTACGGAATTACCGAGAAAGAATTATTGGCTGTATTGGATTCTGTTCACCATTTCCGCGGTTACATAGACGGTAGCAAATTTACTGTAGTCACAGACCATAGTAGTTTGAAATGGTTGATCTCTTTAAGTAATCCCTCCGGTAGGCTCGCTCGCTGGTCCTCCCGTTTGTCTCAATACAATTTTGATGTTGTTCACCGTAAAGGCGCGGACAATATTGTTCCCGACGCCCTTTCAAGAATTGAACTAGCTTCATTAAATGTTGACACAATTGCCCCCCCTCCATCTACAAAAGATGAATGGTACTTGAAAATCTTCGAAGGTTGCAAAAATAACCAACAAAAGTTTCCTAATTTTATCATAAAAGAAGGACAACTATACCGTAATTGCAAGGCACCACTATCCATCCTCGAAGATTACTCGTGGAAACTTGTCGTTCCCCTCGAAGGTAGAGAACAAATAATCATTGACAATCATAGTGCTCCCGACTCCATACACCCAGGAAATTTCAAGACGTATAAAAAAATCGCCTTGAAGTATTATTGGCCTGGTCTCTTTAAGCAAATTCGCAATTACATCTCTAAATGTGAAACTTGTAAAGCTTATAAACATAGCACGGCAGCACCTGCCGGCCTAATGGGTAATCCCAAACATGCCGACAGACCCCTACAATCATTGTCAATGGACCTCGTCGGACCCTTTCCTCGAAGTTATGCCGGACACATGCACATACTTAGTGTAGTGGATGTTTTCACTAAATTCTGTTGGATCTTCCCTTTAAAAAGAGCCAACGCGTCCGCCATTATCAAACTCCTGGAAAAACACATTTTTATACCTTACGGAACACCCAGAACCATAATAGTTGATAACGGAAAACAATTTATTGCCCAAGAATTCAAAGATTTTCTTGCCAAATACGGAATCAAGGACATTTACTATAACACCTTGTATACTCCACAGAATAACACTGTCGAACGTTATAACCAGACAATCAACACAGCTCTAGCTATTCTAGTTGATAAAGATCAACGTACTTGGTGTAAAAACCTAGATAAAATTCAGGCTGCTATGAACAACACGGTTAACCTGGCCACTGGTTACACACCTTTCTTCTTAAAACACGGTATGGAACAAGTTGTTCACGGTTCTCTACATAGGGACACAAACTTTCCTACGTCAATTGCCGCCACAAGCAACCCTACCGCGGACTATGCCCATCGTCTGGAAGAACTGTCGGCCATCTACAGTGAAGTCACTGATGCTTTACTCCTGGCTCATCAAAAGAGCACGGACAGATACAACCTACGTAGGAAACATGTCACCTTCAATACTGGAGACATAGTTTGGAGAAAGAACAACACACTTTCCCAAGGAGCCATGTATTTCTCTGCCAAGCTGGCACCACGTTTCGTGAAGGCCAAAGTTCTAAGAAAGATATCAGATCTAGTGTACTCTTTGTCTGACTCCTCTGGAAAGCACATTGGTAATTACCATATTAAGGATATTGCAAAGACTGGAAGTGAGGAGTCAAGTAAAACTGCCCCCACTATCTCAGCAAACTCAAAATGATCCAGTGTGTATCACCACAACCCTTTGGTAAGCACATCAAGTCTTACAATGACTGGCGTGTAAAGTGTCAATTACATGTCCACCCTTTCGTTGATGAAACGAATATTGTTAAAAAATCATTTTTGTAAATTTATGTACACTCCACGGCGTAGTTTGCCCCGTTCATGTTTATGAATTGGCAACCACCGTAATTTTTGTTCCACACGTTTTTTTGTTTTTTTTCTTTTTTTTCTCACCTGTTCCAAAATTGATCACTTTAGAGCAGAGACACCCCTCGAGTCACAGTGTTTGGGAAGTCATGAACCCAAATCATTGCCTCTCAACCCCTCACACTACGCAACGTTCATGCCATGGCACGCTTTGCTATGTAATGCAATATTGTAATTTTCACCATTTTTGTTTGTTGTTTTTTCATCATATCGGAAGGAATCTCTTCAAAAATTTTTTCTTTTATGTTCTGTAAGTACTGGAGCGTCGTTCTAAAGTCGGATTTGGTAAACTCCAAAGCGTTAAATCACGACCCAGGACTAGTAAACCATCTTAACATGCTCCATATTTTACTCATCATGGTAAAAATAAGTGGTTACTCACATAATCACATTCCTTGTGTATAGTAGTTTTCAATTTTTCTCAAATGTTAAAAAATTGATGGCGTCCTACCCGAGCTCTTTGCTAACAAATTGGATTTTGACACGTCCATTTTGAAATCATATGTATACAAATAAAGGAAAAGCCTTTAAATTGGTCTTTCCACCCTTATACAAATCTTCTTGGGCCCGTTTCAACTAAAGTACGTAAAACCAAATACTCGGTCTTTTGTTGTTATAAGAAGTCCTCGATTTGTCCCTCTTCACAACATGTATGTCTTGTATTACATGCCTCAACCCTGACGGAAAAGGTTAATAAAACCTAACGGCAGCCCTGTTTTCCGTA
The DNA here is from genome assembly GCA_917880885.1 of Limnephilus marmoratus. NCBI lineage: Eukaryota > Metazoa > Arthropoda > Insecta > Trichoptera > Limnephilidae > Limnephilus > Limnephilus marmoratus. The sequence continues at coordinate 44,258,388 of OU862908.1, forward strand.
CATAAATAACCGCAGTTTAACGTAAATCATCAATGTTTTGTTTGATCATCGTTTTGCAAACATAGGCATTCAACTCTTGTTTCGCCATTTAACCAAGTATTTGCAACCTAAATTGCACATAACCCGGTATGATGTAACTGCACAAAGGGTATGTAAAACCACAATTGGTCCCTTTTGTTTGTCCCCACCGAAGTTGCTACAATAGACAGTATGTAAAACCATATAGGTCTGTCTTTGTTTGTCACATGGTGTAAACAGAAATGTACTCTGTCATCACCCCGCCTTTATAACATACGAAGTGACATTAAATTGTTTACCTCCTTGTTATTCTATCGTACGCTCCTGGGCTACGGAGTTAGTTAATCTAACAAATCTTCATATACTGTGTTAAAACAAGCATTGTTAACGTTTATTGTGTTGTATTTAAACGCAACCCTGTTACATTATAGGAGGGATCCTTAAAATACCTGCCACAATACGAGAAGTTCGTCATAATCACTTTTGCTCATAGCTAAATGTTATTGAGTTGGTCGTGTGACATATTTGTCATGAGTACCGTTTCGTACATTCTATTTTGGTCGTGTGACATATTTGCCATGAGTACCACCCTTTTGTATAACCTGTTCTGGTCGTGCGTCATTTATTTGCCGTGAGCACCGCTTTTATGTATAATTGTGTATAAACTCTGTACACTACACGTGGAGACGTTAAAACACTTACCGTGATTCGTGTGAACGACATAATATCGGCTTTGCCGTCTTCTTTAAGATGCATTGTATAAGCTCTTTGACTTCTGTCTATAATTGAGTTATATCTTGTGTGTACTTACATATTTTGTACACTATACGTGGAGACGTTAAAACACTTACCATGAGTCGTGCAAACGAAATAATATCAAACCTTTTGTGTGCGATCTACGAAATGTAGTCCACAACCCTTTGTTGTCATTCAACGCCGATGCCCGTGGACTTCCTGTTTTTTTACTTCTTTGCAAAAGGAAAGAAGCCCAGGAATATCTACTATCCCAAAAGGACTAGTTTTCAGCTTCACTGTCAATTATGGGGCATAGTGCTGTGGGAGTTAATCGATTGAGCACAAAACCACCTAACTCGTTGTCTGGAGAACGAATAAGAAAACCCCCAGGTTTGTGAAATTGGAGCAAGGGTCTGTCTTTTCTCACAATCATGTAGAAGTTTTAAAATGACCCCTAATCTTTTGCCCAATACACGCGAAAGATTAGCCTCTTTGTTATAATGTGTATTCAAATTTCTCCTCACCCTTTTCTGATAAATGTAAAGAGTCAGGAAATCTGCTGGTTGATTATGTTTCATTTTCACATAGAGCTTGAATTGGAAATTAGTCCAGTCTCTAGCAAATTTCGTAACTCGTCTCCCTTCTCCCCTCCTCCCCCCATTCCCCCATGTTCTCAGATTATGTTATGAAGTGAAAAATCTGTCGTTGACCATATTTCGCCCTCACTTGGAGTTCGAATAGGTAACTGTCCGGTTATCTACAGGTTTTCCCCCTCAATCTCTGCATATGTCTCACCTTTTTTCTCTTTCTCAATTCTACGAAACACATTCATGAATGTTGGATATGTACGATATGCACTTGGCGTAACGTCTGTCTCCTTTTTGACAACCTTTATTCATGAATTGGTTTCCCTTTGCCGTGACTAGTTCACGATTCTTTGTCTTGTTCTTTGAAATTCTACGAAAATGTTACCATCTTATGTTAACATAGGCCATAGAGGGCCGGTTGTTTTTTAACCAAGACATATTGTCACTCGGCAAGCGCCAAGTCATCCTGGAAAAGGAAAATGTTCATGTAATCACAATTTAGTTAGGAATCTCTCTTCGTCACTCTCTGAGTCGGTGGTTAAAATTTCGTTTATTTCATTTTCTGGACACATTTTGTTTCTCTCCAAACCTTTTCTTCATTGGTCCCTAGGCAGGTAAACTTCAAGAATTTTGCTCTAATAATAATTTCTCCCGGATTTAAAAAGAAGCCCAGGCGGATGTCATCACCAACAGCCAAGCTGAGCTTCACTTCCTGACAGCACGCGCTGTGGTTACAAGGTCCCTCCTGCTGCCATTTTCTACGTATTTGTTCCTGAAAGCACAGACCATACCGCTCATATGTATGTTGTCTTGTCGTGCCACAGCAAGCTGAGTTGTCCCACCATACATTATGACACTCTAAACTACCTTTTGGGCACGCTAGCCCCTAGGTTTGTTCTTACTCTTGCTATCAATGCCAACCTTGCCGTCTCTTGCTCTGTCATGCAGTGACGCATATATCATCATGTGTAAACCATCATTACCTTGACCCACCAGTATTCGCTGAATGCGTACCAATACAAGTTATCTTGAGCTACATTATGCTTCAATAACCATTATATACGATCCGTGTTTACCATAATAACACTTAGGATTCGTACTGGCATGTCTGCAGATACTGGATTCTTCTCTTCAATGGCCTCTGTAACCATAGTCGCGGCACAGCAACCACAGTCTCCACTTCGTGAACTTCAACGTCTTCGACCAAACCAGGTGTTTTCTAAGGCCTAAGTGTACTCTTGAGTGTTATCTCAAATGGGTCTGATTGCAGTGATAATGTAATCCTTAGAATCTGTGAAACCACGTCCTTTTCTTCGAAATTCTCCGAAACCAAACAAATCCACGCTTCGCAAACTTAGCTCCCAGACCAATGAAACCTTAGAATCACACTTTTTCTCTTCTCTTGTACAAATGTATTGTCATTCTTTCAATTGCATAACCATGTGTATTGTCATTTTTTCAATTGCATAACCATGTGTATTGTTATTTTCAATTGCATAACCTTGTATGTTGTTTTACACCATGTACTTTCCCCAAAGTTGTCTTTTCCAAACATTCTATGTACCCCCATCCATTCCCTACAAACATTGTGACCTAAACTATAGCATAAACTGTATGTTCTAGCTAGGCAATCTCTCAAGCAACGAATCTCTCAAAAACCCCGATGGAAGCATAAGAGGATTTTTTTTCCCTACAGCTCCATTGCCACGTCGCTTTTTTTCCAAGCGCGGGGGGAAGTGTTATGGTACGCCCTAAACGACAGAATTCGAGTCCATGGGAGCACCACCGCGGACAGCAACACCCCGCTCCCCCCTGTTTCCTGCTTCCTACCTCCTCTCCTCTCTGCACTCCCGCGCGCACCAACGCGTCCCGCCAGTCGAGAATTGCAAGCGGCCTCGGGAACACGTTACGCTCCCCGGATCGAACACCGAGTTCGCGGCTAATTTCTGTCGACCAATTTGAACGCAATTACATCTGCGATGTTAATTGAAGTACATACGGGTTTTAGCGCTGGTATTCTGCCATGCCTGTGTGAACTTCGGGTCCTGTCCTAGACTCGGAAGTGCCCCTGCTGAACCCGGAAGGCGTGGATCCCCGAACATCATGTAAGCTGTACAAATATTCCCTCTTCTGTTTGTGTCCTTTAACGATAGACTGTAAACCCTCGCGAAAAGCCATCACTCAGGGAGTTTCGTTTCAGAGATCACGAGGTATAAACACGATAGCTAGGTTTGTGTAATATGCATTTCTTGTATTGAATTGTACTGTAATAACCTATGAAACTGTGTTTTGAATTTGCAATACATGAATCTATTTAACTCAATCCTGTTGTTATTCTGCCTCGGCAGGAGCATTTCCTAGAGTGTATTTCCCGGACGACCGTGGGGGAGAGAGAGAGTTCCGAAGCATTCGTGCGACCTGCCCCTGGAATAGAGGGTACTTTTGTCTCTGCTGTGAGCTGGCCTGGGACATGTTAGGGCCCATCATAACAGAGTACTATCTCATTCTCTCGCCGGCTAAATCCTATAGATGTACGTGTTTGTTTCTTTTTAGTATCGCTATTTTTCGTTTCATCGAATTTCAAATCACAACGATGCTAAAGAAGTTTTCACTTGAACAAAATTTAAAAATTACAAACTCTTTAAACTTTGAATTTCAAAACAACTTTTAACCAACCGCTTCTATTAAAATATTTTTAAAGTTATTCTTGAGGCATACTAACCTGCTCGAGTAAAGCAGAACGTGATCCGACACATCAAAAACGTCGGTCTCGGCTAATTTTTAGCCGAAACCGAAACCGCAGCCGAAACTCGTTAATAGGCCGAAACCATAACTTATATCTTCAGTCAGTCGCTAGTATTTACCCAGAGTAGTTATAGAGATAACTCATCTTAACCCTGAATAAAACAAGAGCGATATAATAATATTACACCTGCGACAAACTGTCGGTGGTAGTACATTCAAAGTATGAAAAAAAAGCACGTCAAAATAACGATGCCAACAAACTACCCACCGCCGCCGTTTGAAGTATGTATACAGGTATGAGATACGCCAGCTTAGCTCTTAAAAAGCCAAACACGACATAACAGTATTATGGCACACTGTCGAGCGGAAGGCACATAAATGGCACACAATCTCTAGATTATAAGATTCGACAGGCGTCTTGGATGATAAAATTATATTTTCATGAAACACTTTATTTTATATCTTCACAATTATGACGCACACTTCTTCATGCGTCAGATGTTTTACAGTCTGTTTAAATACCACAGGCGCTTGAGACGCGGCTCGTGCGGCACTTTTTGAAAGCTTAAAAATAATGTTTAAGTGACTTAAATAAATTATGTGGATAACATAAAAGAACGGGCACAAAATTAACTGAAACAAACATTTTGGGAAACTTATTATTATTTGGATGTTATATACTATATTTTATGTAGTGAAAATGAAAAATCTCGTATATCAATATTATATTTGGGTTCTACATAAATTGTAGGTTCATCTTTATTTATTTTTTGTTTTAAATCTCTATATCGAAATATAAAGTGTTCTCTATTTATTTTTTATTTTTGAAGTGAAACTTCTTTAGCACCGTTGTGATTTGAAATTCGGACGAAACGGAAATGAAGCATTACAGTACCTACGAAGCGTCAAACTGCGCTCATTGGCCGCTTAGATTATGATGTCACTTTTCAAGGCTCCTATTGGTTGAGACTGTTTTGGTGAAGTTTCGCTTCTACCGCGTGTGAACTGCACTCGAAGTTTTTTGTATTAAATCTGATGCTACATAAATAAATAAAATTCTTAACGTAAAGTTTTTCGTATTAAATCTGTATAACATTTCATTGATTACTTTACATCCTTTGTTTGACTTTAGCGATGTTTTCGATGTTCTTTTTGAACATTTTCTGTTTTTTGAAAACGGGTTTGTTTTTAGATTCCATACATAATCTTCGCATGACATTAAATTAACCTATGAACAAATAGAGAGTAGCATGCCCAACAGATAATAATTATAGATTGAAATAAAAATAATTGAATTAAGAACAGATTGGTTAAGGAGTCAAAATCAAAGTATTATCGATATCGGCCCGAGGTTGTTCCTCATTTTCATCAATGATATAACCATTTGCTTCAACGACGTCGAGGTATTGCTCTTTGCTGATGACATCAAGCTATACAAGAAAATAACTGATATAAATCATTGCCATATACTACGGTCAAATATTAGTAACTTTAAAGATTGGTGCGTTCAAAATAATTTATTTTTAAATATAGAAAAGTGCAAAACCTTGACTTTCTTCAGAAATAAAAATCCTGTTTTATAAGAATATTCCAATAACAACACAGCTTTAGAGAGAGTCACAGAAATGAGAGACCTTGGAATTATTTTGGATGACCAACTTAGTTTCGCCAATCATTTCCACCAAATTGTGAACAAAGGTATGAAAACACTAGGTTTTGTATTAAGAACAATTAAAAACTTTAATTCCATACAAACCGTTAAACTATCGTTAAACCGTTAAACTATATACGTATCTATAGTTAGAAGCCAAATTGAATATAACTTGGTATTTTGGTCTCCATCTTACAAAATTCACGTTAATAACATGAGCGAATCTTGTAAAAAATATGTATTCCACTATTCCTAAACACATCTGTATTTTCGATTTTTTTTGTATTTTTATGACTTGTGTGCATTTTTAATCTAATTTTTTTTTGTCTGTTTCAAAATTATCTGTCATGAATTAATTGTACTACCAAACGTGTGAAAGCCCTCTGGGCGTTAAATAGATAAAAAATAAATTATTAAATTGAAAATTTATTTGATGCGGAGTAAGCTAGAAATCAATGTCTGACTGTTCCAGAAGAATGAATTGAAGTAATTCGTAAATTTGCTGGGTTCCCACCTAATCTATTCTATGTTCTATTTCATAGAACGAATGTTGAAGTCCATTCAACTTTGGGTTTCTATCGCATAGAAAACCTGGCCGACTAATCTATTTCATAGATTCTTTTCGCGAGCCCCAACGTTGTTATAAGTTGCTGTAGCACAGATAATTTCTTCAAAAGAATTGCCTTTGATTAAATTGAACTTGGGTAGAAATTATCAAGTGATTTTGGTAAAAATGTTTAAATTTATCGACTGCTACTTTCGTGCATTTTTTTTCAATAGTTGTGCTTCATCGTTGTCTTACTATATACACGCTTTCACTGAAAAGTTTGAATTGAGTGGGATGTTGAACCTCGTGACCAAATCCACAGCCTTGCCTCAGGGGCTCGATTTTCTTCGGTGCGGGTTGGTTTCTGTGGCAACGGTTCTAATAAGCCACGTGTTATCAAGGACTTCCTTCCGTCCTCGGGCTGTTCGGTCAATTCTGACGAAATCAAAAAGACAATTAAAACAACGTCCGTGGCCGTCGGGGTCCAGGGGTAAGGCTCTTGACTCGCAATCCGAAGGTCGCGGGATCGAATCTCGGCATGCGCAAATAAAATTTATTTGTTTAATTTGTGTTATTTTACAATTTATTCATTTAAAAAAAATTATGATTTATTTGCGGCACGTTCCAGAGTGGACGATACTCTCAGTATCGCCCTGGTGTAAGACCATTATTCAGAATTGAAACGTTGCTTTAAATGGCTTAAGACGTGATTGGTGACCCGATCTGAATAGCCAGGAACTTCCCCAGTATCTCCTTCCCCTCTCCACTACCTTTAGCCTCACAACATACCCCAGTTGGGGATGCCATAGTCTCACTGGCTCCAGACCAGTCATCAACCTGAATCATTTTCAATAATCCCTTTGCTCTTACCGTATAATTTCTAAATATTTGTGGTAAAACAGACAATATGTTATTTTGATTAAAAGCTTTGGTTAATTTATACTTTCGATTGGACGCAATTTAAAATATATAATATATGTACACCTGCTATTTTAAAATTATTTTTTCATTGCTTTTAATGACCTTTCTGCGGTGGTTCCGAGTTGGTTTCATTCTGAGTTGAATTAAATAATGTAATTTTATTTTTTTTACGAGAACAACTCTTTTTATAACTTTTGAAGGTTATTCCCATCAATGTAATATATCATTGAAGAAGATAACACTAATAATTTAAACGAAAATATTAAAGAAAACAAGACACAGAAAAATAGAAAAGATAACGGTCGACACTGGCATACGAACCCAGAACCTCTCGTCTAACAGGGGCGGGCGCCTTTTCCTATTCGGCCATTGCCACCTTCCATCAAACCGTCATAATTGTTAATCACATATATCAAATTTTAGAATTTAAAATACCATCCTCAACTAATTTTTCAATATCATAGCAACTACTTTTTTCATTAGAAACAATCGTTCTAAGAACTGGTTTGTAACCTAGATAGCGTCTCGGATAAATATATCCGATTTAATTTTTATTTGGAACATATTTATTAACCTTTTTATAAAAGCCTAAATGAATATTTAATTTTTTTATGAGAACAACTCTCCTTTTACAACTTTTGAAGGTTATTTCCATCAACGTAATATATTATTGGAGAAGAAGATAATACTAATAATCTAAATGAAAACATGAAAGAAAACAAGACACAGAAAAATAGAAAAAGATAACGGTCGCAATTGGTCAAATCTTTCATATTTTCGTTTAGATTATTAGTGTTATCTTCTTCTTCAATAACTTAATTTTTATTTTTCGAGACTAAATATTTAAGTTTATCGAGTTATTTCATTGCAATACCAAGTCATAATAAAAAGAGCTTGCTTAAAAGGAAACTGAGACAAAATTATAAGTAAACTTCTAATACCGATTCAACTAAGTACAAGTTTGGCAATTAAGTGTAGAAATTAAATGATGGTGCTGCGATCGTTTTCTAGTTTTAAATGGCAACACCAAGATGGCTCATAAGACAAAGAATGTATGTTTTAAAAAAACACTTCTGGCAAAATGCATATTTCATAGCGTATTTGTATTTTCAAAAAATTTGCACAAAAAACTGTAATTTAATAGAAGTAAAATAAAACAAAACAAGTTTTAAGTGGGCGTTTATTTCGATATAAAAACGTAGGTACTTAAAAATTTAAGTCTATTAATTCAACATCCGACATCTAATTATTGTCTTTGTCCTCGTGTGATTCTTCTTCTTCCGTATCTTCAACTTCATCTAAACGCAGTTCATCGATATCATCATATATGGTACTGCCTCGTGCATAATATTCTGCCTCAATTTTCATCACGAGTTTGCAACAATTTTTCCAATCATCAGCACTTATGCTATTATATATTATTATTATTATGCCCATTTTCCGTTTTCCCGGTGTTTCAAATTTTCCATCTGCCTTTTCCCCCTCCTTGACGATTCCTCTTACCGTTGTTTCAGATTTACCTGTGTGTGAAAAACATCATCAAAATTATTATTATAGAAGGTAGTTTTAAAAACACACACTAGATAATATTCACTTAGAAAGAAAAAAAGAGAAAACGAGAAAAAAGTAACTTTTCTACGAGTTTAAAGAAGTTGCATATTATTATTTTTTTATTGAGTTATTCCGTGGCCGCATATTAACTGTCAAATCGAAATGTCAAATTCGAATTTTTTAACATAACCTCAAATCAGATTGTAATGGTTATTATCGCTCGAAAATTGGCATTAATCTTGTAATACTAATTAAATTTATTAAACAAACTATACTACGTACCAGTCATTTCTGCAGTTCGTTTGTAAACATCTTCTAAATCAGACAAAAGCTTCTTCGCGTGACACTCGGCTAGGCAGCATTGAAAAACGCAGAATATAACCCATCTTGCATCACTATGTAATGGTTGATTCATTTTAATTAAATTCAGGCAAACTTTTAGTTCCAATTTATTTAATTTCTACACTATCTTGCCAAACTATATCTAAATTCTAAATAGGTACTTGGACAGCAAAGTTATGCAGTGATTTTTCTAAAAAAAAAGATATTTAATTTAACCTTTAGTATGTTATTTTAACCATTTTGCATGTTACTTACGATTATCCGAGTAATTTAATGCTTGTTTAATTTTGAAAGAATTAATTCAACCGTATTTGAATTCTAATTTAAAAGTACTTACGCTGTTGGGTATCCTGAATCCCGAATCCCGATGTGGAGAAATACTTGGCAAAAAACATTCCTCAAATAATATTACAGCAAATATTATCTTTCTCGTTATTCCAAGTAATTGAAGCACGATAAACGCCATAATTATTGCGGGGAAAATACACTCACATGAGATGAAACCGTTTTCACGTTAAAAGAAAACAATCCTCTCGCTTGTGTCTTGGAAACGTTCATGCTTACTTACATCAAAGATGAAAATTATAATACTTAAACCTTTCTTAAATAATTAACTCAAAAATCCTGGAAAAAATTGACGATTTTATAACTTAATCGTTTCTCCATTAAGGGCCTTTAACCAGCGAGCGGCCGAGAATCCAAATTTCGTGGAAAGATGTTCTTACGATCGTACAGCGCGGTTCCAATGAGAATGGTTAATTATTCTGTATACCAGCTTTTTAAAATAATAACTCAATGTCTATTTTATTTCATTCAAAATTTGCTTTAATTTATACTTACATCCAAAAATGCTGAAAGGCGTGATGATAAAACTATTAAAATTATGTACTTTTGTAATTATTTTTTTTATCGTAGCTATTTATCATTTTTCAATAATGTCTAAGCAAAATAAATGTGTAAAAAAAATCTGAAATATATTAATTTGTAGGACCGTAAATAGATAGACAAAATAGAGAACTTTTCACCATAAATAAGGGTTCAGATATATTTTTTTAAAATTTTTTTTTAATTAAAATTAAAATTTTGAAAAATGTATTTGCTATATAACGTATTGATTTACAATAACGTATGATTACAAGGTATTTATTGATTTTCAACGCCCTGATGGGCTTTTACATGACATGTTTATAATACAGAGACAGTTTTTAAATAAAAAGATAAACTATAAAAAGATAACTAGTAAACATCATATGAAAGGTTGGTATACAGATACATTTACGGAAAGATAGTGCATTACAATAAAAGAGAAAGTTTGTAAGTTGTAAATGGCATAGAAATAAATTAGTAGGTATGTTAGTAATTACAAAATTCACAGGTGACTGATTAAATGTGATGAATAATACATGACAAAATGCAAGATACATTAAAAGAAAACGGTAACGTAACGGTAATGGTATGAAATATGTCTTAAAACTTAACAAATCTACCAACGAACTATGGTGCAACCTTATTATACTATAAATAAACATTTTTCCCAAAATTAAAAACATGCCTTTACTAGATAAAATAACAATCTTTCGAAATCAATTTATAATTTTTTTGTGGAAAAGAGTCAATACGTCTAAAATTTGATTTAAAAATGACATATTTCCGGTTTTCTCTGGTTATTACCTCTTTCTTTGAAAACTACTGAGAACAACATAAATTTTCACCTGCAAAAATAATATTTAAGAAGTCTCTAAATTAAATTACCATAATTAAGAAATCTTGTTTTCGCTACTTAATTATTACTCGAATCTACGTGTACTAAGTATTAGGGAGATCTCCCAGGGAACCGTTTTCCATGATTTAGATAGCAGGGGTGCCCGGGTTCATGGGTTGAGATGTGTCAAGGACTTTGCGGCCGATGTGTCACCCACCTTATTCGTGGCGGGCCGGATCGAGAGAGACTGGTTGAGGAGGTCTTTTGGCCTCTCCAGTCAAATTACTTCGACCCATCGCCTTGCACCGTAGTTGTAAGGATGGATTCGTCCGTCCGCCACTCCCGGACAGACTGACCTTCAGATTCCTACCCACCTCTCATATCTATTTCCTTCCCCGAACTTCCTCTTGTTCCTTTCTTTAAAAAAACCTTCCACACAGCGTCCCCAAGGTGACAGATGATCCCTGAGACAAATAATTTTTCTCAGGGCCTCCTTTGTAGTGTTAATTTTAGTAAAATATATATATATATATGTACGATAAATACGTAGATGAAATTTCGATAATTTAAGAAAATCATTTTACTGACATGGTATATTTGTCGTAGCATCATGATCTGCCTGATTTTACGATCGGCCACCGACATGTTTATATATTTATTTCAATTTGGGAGGCGGGAATGGGTACCGCCGCCCCGGGAACCTTTATTGGATAACCAACACCTCTGCCATAGGTCACCCCAAGTGGTTCGCTACGTTTGGTGATTTAGCAGGGGTGCCCGGGTTCATGGGGTGAGGTTTGTCTAGGTCTTGGAGGCGGATGACCAGGACACACTGAACCCCAGATTCCTACCCACCCCTTAAACCCTCTTCCTTCCCAGAACTCTCCCCTCCTTCCTTTCCTTAAAAAAACCCTCCACACAGCATCCCCAAAGATGACATAGGCCCTGAGGGAAATTATTTTCCTCAGGGCCTCCTGTGTGGAGCTCACGTAAAAAAAAAAAAAAAAATACGAGTCAAAATTATGTTTAATCTTTAAGCACTAAAGTTTAACGAAAATGCACAAATATTATTTATTTGGTTAAGTGATTAAAATTGACAAGTCGTAGAATTACACAACTTAACGAATTAAGTGTTCATTGGTGTAACATTATTTTCGTCCATATAGGGTCAGTGGGCCGGTTGTGGCCACCTTAAGGATTTTTTCGTTTTTGAATGAGCACCAAACTTGCATATAAATGTAAATTATAATTTTTCCAACATTAATGTACAATAAAAATACCTGTCTTTAATATATGTAAATATATCCAGTAACAGTTCTTTAATTATTTTTAAATTATTTTTTTTCATTGAACTGGACCTGTGCATTAGTTGTGGCCACAATTTAATCAGTTCTGGCCACACCCGTGTGCCGGTTTTGGCCACATAAATCTATGTAGGGAACTTACATTTTTATCTAAATTAAACACAGTAATGATTATAAATCGATGTTTATTATTCAAGTCATACAATAAAATTATAAAAAAATAAGATTTAGCGCAAATTTACACGCACGTCCACATATTTTTTTTTTTTAAAAATATTTTTTTGTTTTTTTTTTTTGCACGTCCACATATTTTGTTACGCAAAGTACTACGGGGACTTTGTAGTTTTTACTAGCAGTAGATACCTTCATACCTTCTTTTATAGCATCGAGTGCCAAAATCACTTTCGATGGTTAATAACAAAAAAATTTGCGTTTTGAGTGCTCAATAGCATCTTTCTTCTTATTTGCCGGAGTCATTTTCACAGTTCTGAAGAAGAAACAAGATAATTTATTAAGTTATAATAACAAAATTAGCGGATATGTACATTTTTTTAGATAATGGCCAAAACTAGTACTGTATGGGAGCCACTTGTGGCCACCAACGTGGCCACAACCCATACATTTGTATAAATTCTTGTGTCAGTAATGGCCACATCGAAAAATCATATTTAAACAACCAATTTGCTAAAAATAACCTCAAAAACATATTACTTTACCCTTTTATAATGGGTACAACTTGTTTTCAAATAAAACATCAAAAGGATTACAAATATATATTAAGATTACTTACAGTGGGTTCCTTAAGGTTTTGGATAACAATCTCAATAAAAAATTCTGCAACACTTATTCGCATCGACCAAACACAAACTGTTAACAATAAGATTTATTGTGTCACTTGTCAACGAAGACCATTGACAAATATGCATTTTGCCATAGAGTAAAAAAAGATTCGATTTTATTTAGCTTATATTTCGACTTGTAAAGTTGAAAATGGCCAGAACCGGCCCAATGGCCACAACCGGCCCACTGACCCTATATATATTTTTTTTAAACTTTATTCTCATTTCTTTGTACATATAATGTATAATAGCAAATAGTATACATATAATAACATAATATATAATAACAAATAGTATGAACAAGAAATGAAAACCCACTAAGGCACTGCCTGAGTGTGGGTAATATTAAAACAAAATACTATATTTCTAAGTACCCAAAGTATAAATTAGACTTAAAAAACATATAAAATATAAAGTTAGTATTTCATAGGTAGAATAAGTGAAAAAGGTTTTTTTCAGCTATTATAAAATTCAAATAAAAATACGGAAAAAACATACTGATTTTTTTTTTTTTTAGTTATTATAAAAAAATAAACAGAAAACATATTGTACTACAGTTTAGAAAGTTACAGAAAGTGAGTTGTAGAAGGAAGGATAAATTTATAGAAATAGAGTTTCAATATCTACATTATTCAACCATAATTTTACCTCTTTTACATATTTTATCATTTTATTTATCATTTGAGTTTGTAGTGGTAGAAGGTTAAATGAACGAGGACCAATGAAACTGCTATGTGTCTGCAATAATTTAGTATTGGTTTGTGGGGTGTAAAATATATTATTTATTCTTTTGCTCGTTCTGTTTTCATTTATTTCGAAATTATTTTTGTTTTTAAATACATATTTCAAAGTTTGTAGTATAAATAATTTACGTATATTAAATATTTTAGTTTCTTTGTATAATAAGTTGGTCGAGAATGTTTTATATTTGTTATATATGACTTTAATTATGTGTTTTTGAATTATTTGTAGAGGCTTAATAAATGTATCAAGTGCACCACCCCATCCTATAATGCCATAAGTGATTGATGATTGCACCAGGGAAAAGTAGATCATTTTCAATTTTTCATTGTTTAGTACTTCCTTAAGTCTATAAAATATGTAGGTCAGATATTTAAATTTAGAAGTGATTTGATTAATATGTGATTTCCAATTAAGATTTATATCTATTGATACTCCTAAATATTTCACATTAGTGAGTTCGTTGCACATGAAGCACATTTCTTGATTGCAACTAGTATTATGGATTCTAATTTTAAGGTTGTCTGTAGGTTTATTTTTAATGGTTTTATAAAAAGGTAAATAAAATGTTTTGCTATAGTTTAAAACGAGTTTGTTGTATTTTAGCCACGTTGAAACCAGTGAAATACAATCAGTTGCTTTCGAAAAAGTTTCTTTCCAATGATTACCATCCACTATTATTGCCGTGTCGTCTGCGTAAGAAACAATTAATAATATGTTTGGCTAGTTAATTTTAAAACTACATATAATTGAATAACGAATAGGTTATTTAATAATGTCCAGAAATGCGACCGTCGTCGAGCAAAAATGTTATGGAAACCAGATCGAAGTAAATAATTATCTACATACGTGTAATTTTTTTTTTTCATTTTTTCGAAGGAAGCTATTTGGGGTGTGATAGTTGATGAAGCTTGAGCTAGGCGAAACCTGGTTGGCGATTAATTTATTAATTCAAATAAAAAATGGTTTGTCACAAAGTGAGTTTTTTCATTTAATATATTTTTTATATTTTATGAAATTCCAACTTGTTTAAGTAATATTAATTTTCCGGATGAAAACAGGTATTCTGAATTATTTTGAATATGATTGATAGATTTATGCAAATATCAATAGATTGAAGACTGTTAGCGGAGAAACAAACCCCGAATTCGATACACAATAGGAAAAACCGGAAAACGTTACATCAGTCAATAAAGCGATATTTTTACGTGGAATTCTGGAAAAGAAGTTACTCTGAGTTACTATCTGAAATCATAAGCAATAAAATTAGAAAAAAAGAAAGTTCCACGAAGGGAAGTTCAATATGGAAGCGGCAAAAACTAACGCTGAAAAAGCTATGCTTTTATTAGCTTAATCTTAAGACCGGATTGCTTCACGTAGACCCGATCATTTAGTTTTGTACGTTTGACTGTTTTAACCACAAATAAAAGAAACCAACCTTTGTTTCTATTATCTGTGGTTTTAACCATGCTACTCCGCTGATGTAAAGTATACAATTGAATGTTTTTGTTATTTTTTAAAGGAAATTTTAAATTCATATTTTGTCTAACCTTGTCCTAGGCGCCGGGGGTAGGGGGGGGGGGGATTTTGACAAATATTTCAATACAATATTTCCTAGGACACTCACTTCGGAGGGTGCTCCAGCGACGCATTGTAAACATTGAGAACATAGGATTCCCAAATCATATGTTAAGTTTTTTCCAAACCTTGTCAAATGTAGGTATCTATGTAATAAGTATTAGGGTATACTATCTCCCTAGGAATGATGTTTTCCAGAATTCAGATACATTATAATATAAGACAAATACGTAGATGAAATTTTGATAATTTAAGAGAAACTATTTTCACTGCCATTAAATGTGATATATAGGTAGGTACCTCCATTTGAAAGAAAACATTTTAAAAACAGTATGTGAATACCGCACAAGAGTCCCAACTGCACCCAAACATCTGGAGCCAGTGAGACTATGGCATCCCTAATTGCAGTATGTTGTGAGGCTGAAGATAATGAGGAGGAGAAAGAGATGGGTAAGAGAAGGGTGGTGAGTACCTGGCTATTCGGATCTAACATTATTACATTATTTTTACTTCTTCAATCTTTGTAAATTCACTTTGTAGGTTTATTTTTATTTAAATGTAAACAAATCACTTTGGTAAATCACGTTTTTTATATTTTATTTTATTTAAGGAGAAAACACAGATACAGACAATAATTAACAAAACAATATTATGAACAATAACTTGAGAATTCGCCTGCACCCCAACTATTTCTCACTGATTGACTTGGTAAATAAAGATATTCAAATACATTTTTTATACATGTTTAAAAATAAGTCATAATTAATAATGAATCGAAAATTATTTAAAAAGAAGCACATAAAAAGTATAGTGTATGATATATGAGTTTTCTTTTTTTATAGGAAAACAGCCTTTAATTTTCTACCAAAAGTGCTATAAGTATCAAAAAATATATCGAAATCCTTAAGGTTGTGGTTTTTATTAAACCATTCGCACATTCTTCTTATTGGATCCCTGACACCAGCATTTGTACGTGTCCGGTTAATGTGGAATAAGTCGTTAAGCCTAGTTGTTCTGGGTGGTATTTTAAAATTAATTAGTTTAAGTAATTTTATTTTTTGAAGAGTTTTATTAAATGTAGTTTTTAATTCTGCTCGTGAATGATACGGTTGTATCGAAACCGGTCGCGGAAAAATTAAATTTAAGTAACAAATGTACATTTAATGAAACTCTTCAAAAAACAAAATGTCTAGAAATTGTTACATAGTTAATGCCCAAGAAATACAAAAAAATAGTTTAAGTAAGTCAGGACAGTCGATAACGTTGTTGCAGATTTTATACAGGGTCATTAGGTCAAGGTATGTTCGTCGGTTAGATAGAGTGGAGACGTTATATTTCGAGAGCATAATTGTGCATCCCGAATATTAATCTCATCCCGAAGAAGAAACCTTTGATTTCCACACATGTAGATAATTTTGATTAAATAATAATATTTTACAAAGTGTTTTGTTTTCATTTAATGAATTATTTTTGTTTTTATTTTGCTATGCCAATGGAAATGTGTATTAGAAATTAATCCAATAAAATATATTTTTAGACTTTCAGTAACAAAAAAACAAAAGAGTATCAAAAATCCTGTACGCAAGGAAAACTAATATTTTATGTGTATATTAGAGATAAAATAATACAATTATATTATCTAAGTAAATTAACAAGTAGGTAGGTATTTCCAATACCAAGGTGAAGTTTTGTCTTGCGAGAATTCAATTAAGAAATGATTGTTAAAAACACGATAATAGTTGTATTAATCAAGCAAGAGGTCTCATTTCTTTTGTCTTGTATCAAAGTGGAATAATAGTAAAGTTCGCTTGCCTTTGTACCTGCAGACCGGGGGCAGTTTTCAATGAGTCCCAGGAATTACGTTTCTCCATTTCATTATTTTGTCTTCCGCCGTCTACACGACAATGAGCTTTCATAAAAGGCACTTTGCCTGTAAAAAACGCAATCTCCTGCATCGCGGCGCCATAGTTGAGGCTTGTGCTAAATTATAGCAAACAACCACGGTTGTCATAACGAAAATTTTATAAATCGTGTTTTATATTTTCATCCTTAATTTTTTGTTCGCCATTGTTTTCTTTTTTTATTAAGAAACAGTTTAATCTCTGTTCGGTTTATAACGTAACAGTTCGTTTAATAATATCTGCGATTTCGTTTTATGAACACATATCGCATTTACTATGTACAACTCTATTAAATTTTTCGTTATTTGTTTTTGGGGTGTTATGCCGTGTTGCGCTACCTCCTTCTTTAGCCAACGTTTCGGACATCGTTGCAGTGTCCATCATCAGGGCTACTCTTTTAAAATACATCTATTTTTTTTAATGCCTGCAATCCACTTTCAGGATTACAACAATTAAAGTTGTTAAAAATAATTATATCATTTTAAAAGCTTTGTATAAAAGAATTATTTAGGCTTGCTTTTACATTAAAAACAATTTTAATAGGAACATTTTGAAACTTAAAATACACAACTTAAAAATGAACCTTAGATACTAAATATTATTATCGTATTTCTGTTCTCCTCGTACTAAATGTCTAAACTAAATCTCCTCATTCAACAAATTTAAGAAATGGTCAATAATTCATGAAATAATAATATATTAGGTCCTTACATATGAAATTGGCGTTTTGTACGGGAAGAACATAAAGTCTATTTTTTTTAAATATAATATATTTATTTAATCAAAGTATGTACCATTGCTATCTATGCACTTTTGCCATCTCATAGGTAGTTCATCGATCCCTTTACTAAAAAAACCATTCGGACGGGAATCAATAAAATCTTTGAAGACGGTTTGGACTGCTTCATCGGAGTTGGATTTTTTCCCTCGCAAGAAGTTATCCAAATTTCGAAAAAAATGGTAATCTGTTGGGGCAAGGTCCGGAGAGTACGGTGGATGTCTTAGACATTCCAATTGAAGCTCCTCTAATTTGGTAGCCGTCTGTTGTGCAGTGTGTGGTCTAGCGTTCTAACGCGCGTTTGTTGATTTGCTTCACTCAATTCATGAGGTACCCACCTTTCAAGCTTTTTCACCTTCCCAATTTGCTTCAAATGGATTAAAACAGTTTTATCCCTAACACCGCAGCCTGCAGCTAACTCGGACGTAGTTTGCGATGGATCCGCTTCCACAATAACCTTCAATTCTTCATTATCAACTTTGGTCTCCGGCCATCCACGGGGCATGTTCTGCAGGTCGAAATTTCCAGAACGAAAACGTTGGAACCAAAAACGCACTGTGTTTTCTTTTGCGACACCGTCGCCATACACATCATTAATCCTTCGAGCCTTTTCTGCAGCACTGGTGCCACGGTGGAACTCGAACTCGTAAATAATGCGATATTTCAAGTTTTCCATTTTGTAAACTAAGTGATGTAAAGAAAAAAACAATTAAGGAAAAAACAAATGAATTATAAAACACGAGTAAATAGCTGTATAATTTTAATTTGGAATTCCTAACCAAAGAGAAGATATTTGAGATCAAAGTTGCCAGTACGGCAAAACGCCAATTTCATATGTAAGGACCTAATATTATATTTATTCACTTGGCGGGTTCGGCTTGGTATGGGTACCTACGATCCTTGAAAGATTTAAAGCGGGTCAATAGCATTTTCATTTTTCTAGATTATGAATTTTTATTTCAGATGAAATCCAACAATACACTTGTTTTGGGACTAGATGCTTGTTATTTCCAGTTTCGCATATAGTTACTGACGGGAATTATAAATTCCGATTCCTGAAATCAGTCTCTACAACCAAACCGACAGTCTTCCTCCGTAGGTGCTGGTTTGTGGAACCAATCATCAGCAGGCCACATTTCAGGGCGGAATAGAGGCAGACCACCAACCAAAGCGATCTAAATTACATAAGTCATCAGTGAAACCATTGAAGAAGATCACCCTGAATCAATTAATTAAAGGACCAATCGAATCGAATGGCGGCAAACCATTTAAAGAGCGCCCAAGAGTGGTTCAAACTGATTCTAACTAATTTGGAACCACCGTCCGCAGTACCCTGGCAATAGGTATGGTACAGTATCCCTAACGTGACCATTTATTATTTCCCCCAAACCGGGACACCGAAAAAAAAGGTAGGTGGGTAGGTACTTAATAATAATAATAATAAATTTGAACAACGTATTTAGCTCTGTTTTCGCGAAAAATCGCCTCAAGAGCGCTGTATAAAAGAGGATACATTACAATCCATCTTGCAGCTACCACCAATCCTAGACCCTTGTTCAAAATTTAAAGAGATTTTTTTATTGAGAGAAAATTTAAACGAAATAAAGCAATATGTTTCAGTATTTTTGACTAAAATAACTATTGATTTTACGAGTGAATTTACTTTACTATTTAGATAGGAGGCTAGATCACAACTCGTCCTGCAGCTACCAAACGCATGGATTATTGGAATTTTAGCCCCTTATTAAATGAAATAAAATATCTTAAAACTTTTTCGTTTTAGCAGCCTCACACTTTCATACAATTGACAAGATGGTAATGTTTTTTTGTGGCATATTAGGGTTAGCTATTTATATATTTATGTGTTTCAAGATTACCAGTAGGTTTGTGTAGGCGCATTATGGTTTATTTTCGAAAACGGGACATTTTGGCGTCCCGAAGCTGTCTTCGGGGACACCGGGATACGCTGCCTGAAAACGGGACTGTCCCGGTGAAAACGGGACGTTTGGTCACATTAATGTATACCACTTCTCAAACAATAATGTTTTTTTTTTATTCATCTGGATCAAAGTTTCAAATACAAAGTGCGCGACCTTCTCAGTTCATAATGAAATGTAATATTGGTAAACGGTACTGTCACACATATTGCAAAACGTTTCTTCTGGTAAAAGCTCTTCGTGAAGGAGAGCGTAATGTGATGCATTTTATGATTTTAAATAACAATTGGTGCCGAAAATTTCCACATTGTTCAAGGGGCCTTCGGTACCATGGCTGGGCTGTATACAATTTTATTATTTTTCTATTAGAAATGATAATGCTCATGTATTGGCGTATGTTTTCATTATATTAGAGTTTCTAGAAGTTTATTCATACAGGTAGCTAGCATACATCGATAAATGTTTTATCGATAATATCGTTAACTTGTTATCGTTCCCGACCATCACTGCAGATCATCAACTCATAAAACTTCGTAAAGTCTAAGTGTTCCTGATTTATTCGACGTAAAGTGTTATTTTTACGTTAGCGATCTGTAGTCGAGTACGGGAACGATGACAAGTTATCGACAATATCTAAAATCCTTTATCAATTGACCTTGCTGGATACCAATGTATAGCCACGGCTGCATATTTCAACAATCTGCGAATTTATTCATGAAATCATTTATTTAATTGAAAAGGTGGAATATCGACCACCGTATTCGCCATTTTCAATACTGACATAATATTACACCGAAAAGCGAGTAAAAGGAAATGACAAAAAAAACTGTTGAAAATACATCTTTTCTTCCAACTAAATTACGAGGTACAAGAAAAATTCAAGAGAAAGTTTTTCAAAGGATTTACGTTGTTAGGACGAAGAAGTTGTGAAAAGAAAATTAACTGGTCGAACAATTCCCTCAACCCGCCAGTTTTCAATAAAGCGCTAAATTGCCGTGAGGTGATATTTTTAGCATAGATAGGTAAAAATTTTTTGGAAATAAGTACACTTCCCATTTCTTAAAAAATTAACAAAACCATTAAAATTTTATCAATAATCAAACCACGAATACAAACAAATTACTTGTATATTATCATTGAACATACTTTCCTTTTTTATTTCAAACTAGCTGACCCGGCGAACTTCGTACCGCCTCAGAATCAATAACTGTTGTTTTAACTTATTAGCAGAATTAAATTCAGTTTTTTTTATTAAGTTAAAAATTACACAGTGAAGCAATTATCGATGCGCAACTAACCGTGTTTTGTTTTTGTCAGTATCAGAGATGGAGTTGTGTACGGATTTATATTTTTGTAATTTTCTTACTTTTCCATTACTTACGGGAATTGCGTTTCATTTTCTTTATACGTGTGAGGGAGATTCATTATAATTATTGTATTTTTCCTTTGAAAGGGTGCAGACATAAGTTTACCGTTTGTCTCATTTTCGATTGTTGATATTTAGTGTGTAAGAAAGAGGGGCAGCATTATGTTTAAGAACAAAAGCAAAACAATCAGCACATTGACATTTTAACGTCTTATCACAATATTGCTGCGGCTCTTTCAAAAGATGAGAATTCGTTCCATACAAGATGTTTGAGGAAAAGAATTAAATTTATAATTTTTTTTCGTGAATATTTTTGATGTTTTAATAGCTATTCTGCTATTCGGGGCGGAGAAAAATCCAACAAATCAAAGTTCATAAAAATCGGTCCAGCCGTTCTTGAGTTATAAATAGTGTAAACAACCTAACTTTGTTTCATATATTAAGATTCCTTTTATCTTTCCGTTCACAAAAAAATCCTGAACACTACATTCTTATTAAAGTACAAAACGCACCTTCCAGACCAATTTATTTCTGTTTTTAAGCCTTTGGACGCTAGAATTTCTCAAATGTTCATGGAAGACTCCCATCATGCACCCTAGTAATTTTGTCACAAGCGTTTAAAAAAACGATTCCATCCCTTATAACATGAAGTTTTTTATGTCCAGCGGTCGCAATTTTAATGGTTGCCTGAAGCTTTCAATTGACCACTGCATGTTGTGAAAAGCCGAATGTGAACTATAACAGATGTGGCGGTTGTTATCAATTTTGATTTCCGAAGAGTCGTATTATTTAGTCCGATATGTATGTAAATGTCCGCAATACGGTTGCATTAAATAGGGGACATTTTCATTCGTTGCGATAATTTTGCAGCAACTTTGCAATCCCTGTCTTTGAAGAATATGTTTGTTTTAATGCCCGCCAAAAAAAAATCAATACATCTTCTAAACTTCGAAACGATCACAATAAGTGGTTTTTTTTAAATTTATTTATTGATATTTTTGAATGTAGCTATTACTTTGTGGTTATCCATTATAGAAAAATGAAACAATACAACTTTGTATAAACCACTTATATAATGTGCAAATCTGTTTCGGAACAAACGTTCCTTCGTCAGATTTCGGATTTGCACATTATATAAGTGGTTTATACAAAGTTGTATTGTTTCATTTTTATTTTATTTATTGATCTCTATAAGGTATGTATATTACAGCGATGGAGTTATTCGATGCCTATCTCACTAGGGTATACCTGTGTATACATTTGTAATAATTGTTATCATTTCATTGGTTTATTTACGTTCCTACCTTCAAACACGGTGATTAAAGAACGAATGTAAATGTTAACTGAAATGTCCTTTTTACGTAAATTCTTTTACGATCTCCGTGGCAGAACTTAACCCTGATCAATTTCCAAACATAATTTGACAAAATTAAAGTGTATCTTTAGTCTGTCCTGATTAGAAATCAAAATTTATACGGACTCAATAAGTTTCTTGAAATGGTTCGACTAGTACTGAGATTTGGGAGGCGGGTATGTGCACCACTGCCCCGGAAACCATTTATTGGATAACCAGCAACCCTGCCACAGTTCATCCCAAGTGGATCGGTATGTTTGATAACTTAGCAGTTGTGTCTGGTTCATGGGGTGAGGTTTGTCCGGGTCTTGGATATAGATGTATCTGCCCACAAGCTGCGCGGCAGGAAGGATAGGGAGAGACTAGTTGAGGGAGACCTTTTGACCTCTACTGCAGGATTCACGGAACATCGCCTTGTACTGCAGTGGGAGGGATGGATTCTTACGTCCGTCACTCCTGGAGTCATTGACCCCCAGATTCCTACCCACCCCTCATCCCTTTTTTCTTCCCAGAATCTACCTTCTTCCCCCAAAAAACCCTCCAAACAGCATCGTCAAAGATGGCATAGGTTTTGAGGGGAAATATTTTTCTCAAGGCCTCCTGTGTGAAGATAATGCTTAAAAGAAGTGACCAGCACTGAATAGTTAGTTCCTACTCCCCATTGCTTATTACTATTTTCTTATTTTCTTTATTATTCCTTTATTATTTCATGTACAATCATATTCACCTGTTTTTCTTTTTTTCTCTTTAAAATATTTTGTGTATGTATTTTAACCCTTATGGAATGTGTGGGATTGCACTATTCTCCCTGTATGCCGGAATAAACATTTATTATTATTACAAATACCGTAAAAAAATACAAATGAACCTGTTCCCATAAAAACAATTCTTGTTATATTTTGCTAGATTGTAGAACCTACAATTCAATCACTCTATTTTGGGAAAACCTTTACATTAAGGTTGAAATAATTGACTCCATCGCTGTCAGTTCCTGAACATTAGTAACTACCTTACAGAAGACAATGGAGATATATGTTTATATCTAACGGCTATGGCGTTCCACTTCCGATTCAAGAAACATTAATTCTTCTTTCGGACTTTATTAACTTTTTAATACCTGGTCGATGTAATATTTCCTATTTTCAGTGCGGAGGGGGGGCAATCGGGCCAAGGCGGGTCTCCGAGGGCATTAGGGCCCAACTCACGATTTGTCGGAATTTTCGCATTATAAAATGGGAAATTGAGTCACGTAGAATAGAAATACTGGACATTCGTAAAGAATTGGATATAGAAAATAAGCCTCTATTGGCTGGATGACGATAGAAATATGTACAAAATAAAGCCACGGAAAGGAAATCACTTTATGAAAAACTTTTTCATACTGGGGGTGATGTTTTTATTATATTGGTAATATAACCGCAATATGAAACCTGGTGAAATAGAATAATAAAAAAATCCTTATAATTTTGCTGAAAAGGGTATTATCACGTAAAAGGTATATTTTTTGTTTTTTTCATAATAACCGCAAAATTAGGTGAGTGAATGAGAAAAATCAACAAAATATTGTTAATATAATTAAATCATCCATGCAACATAGCGTTATTTAATCAGAAAATTAGGTGAAAATATTTCTAAGTGAAATAAAACAATAACCACAATTTAATTGTCTAATTTTTTTTAATACCGACCGTTTTCGCTTAACACAAATAACTTCAGGGTATAAAATTAAACCGATCGGTACCATAGATGCGATTTTATTTATCAATACCATAGTTAGGATTAGATACGATAGATACCATTTTATTTTACTGACACCATAGATACGATTTTATACCCTGAAGATGCTTGTGTTAAGCGAAGCCGGTCAGTATTAAAAAAATAATTAAGTCGTGGTTACAAACAAAGTTATTGTTTTATTTCAATTAATACGTCAAACCACAAAGTGACTGCTTTCTACCAAAATAAAAAATAAATATATTTTTAAGTATTTTGTAAGCGCCTTTATTTAAAAAAATCAACATATTTTTAAGCAATTTGTAAAAGACATTATTTTTATTAAAAAATCAGATTAAAACCGAAACACGCATAAGTTTTTAACATAACCTGAATATTTTTGAGACACTTTTTTAATGGAAGTAAAACATGTGTGGTAATGAATAAGCAAAAAGTAACAAAGTTAAATTGTAACTTTTATTAGAAATATTTATGAGTTTCGACTATGTGTTAAAACATAAATAATGAAGTAACTACACAAAACATAAATAGTTTTGTTAATATTAAACAAATATTTCAAAAAAGTTAACGTAGAAATATTTCAAATCCATGAGCTGTGTTTATTGAGTGCCTTTATATTTAAAATTAAAATTGTTTCAATATTGGGCTTACAATGTGAACCCTAAAAATGATTTCCTAAAAACGAAACTAAAATAACTTCACAAAAAACATGTATTATTTTGTCAAAAAATAAATTAATTACGATATTTGTGAAATTAAATGAAACCGGAGATAGAGGGTTCATAACGTGACCATGGTAAATAAAATGTATTTACTTCTTCAAACTTCGCAAAATTACTTTGTGGCATCATTAATTATATAATGAATAACATATCACTTTGTTTAAACCACTATATTATAAACAATATCTACATGTTTCGATAACAATGTTATCTTCATCAGGATATATCAATATATATTGACATATCCTGATGAAAATCAATATATATTGACATATCCTGATGAAGATAACATTGTTATCGAAACATGTAGATATTGTTTATAATATAGTGGTTTAAACAAAGTTATATGTTATTCATTATAAAATGTATTTAATTTAGATCGGTTTAAAATGAAAATGAAAATGAAAACGAAAATGAAAATGAAAATGAAAATGAAAATGAAAATGAAAATGAAAATGAAAATGAAAATGAAAATGAAAATGAAAATGAAAATGAAAATGAAAATGAAAATGAAAATGAAAATGAAAATGAAAATGAAAATGATGATGAATTCAATTATTGAAAATTATGTTGTGTTTACATCATCATTCCGGATTGTATTTGTTTTCAGAATCGAAACGTCGCCATCGTTTGGAAGTACTTTGGGTATGTTTAGTGACCAGATCTGGCTATTCATCCTATTAAAGTAATTGTCAACCTTTCCTTCGCTTCACTTCGACCATTATGTTTATAATTATTTAATATAATAAATATATTTTTTTACATTATCTTCGCACAGGAGGCCCTGAGGAAAATAATTTCCCTCAGGGTCTCTATCATCTTTAGGGATGCTGAGTGGAGGGTCTTTTTGGGAAAGGAGGGAGAGGAATTTCTGGGAAATAAAAGGTTATGAGAGGTGGGTAGAAATCTGGAGAACTGTGTGTCCAGGAGTAACGGACGTGTGAATCCATCCCTCCTGGTGCAAAGGCAATGTTCCGAGAGCGTACGACCGGAGAAGTCGAAGGGACTCCCTCAACTATTCTCTCCTGAACCTGCCATGTACCTGGTGGGCAGATGCATCCGTCGCCAAAACTCGGACAAACCTCACCCCATGAACCCGAGCACCCCTGTAAGTCACCAAACACTGCACTTGGGGTGACCTACGGCAGAGATGTTGGTTGTTCAATAAATAGTTCCTGGGCCGCGGTACCCGTACCCGCATCTCAAATGACCATACAAATGCTGATGGATCAAGGTTATTTACAAAAACGTATATTAAACTTCACCTCTTCTATGAAACAAGTCTTTCAACATTTCTAGTCTGGGGGAAATCATACGTAGTTTTACTGAGACAAAGAAATTAGAACTTTTATTTGATATACTCCTAGATATTCTCTCAAAAATGGTTATAAAATATTTGCAGTTTAGCAGCAAAAAACACACATTACTGAGTGAAAAAGAAAAAAAAATCTTTTAATAAATTGCCTGGATAAATTAGTGAACAAAGCATGCAGCCAGGAAGAATGTCAACATGACGTAGCGGGAGCATGCGGTAATTAGCCTCACGAACCACGAACATGCCCTCCGCACGGCGCGGCGCGATTGCCGCGCGGTCCGACCAAATAATATTACCCGTACAAAGCTCGTCTTGAGAAAATGTTCATGTACATGACCAAATCGATTTACTCCGAGCCATGGTTCTGTCAGGGCTACCCCGGAAGCCGAGGTGGTCGGGGAGACTCTGGGGAGGAGGGGTGGAAATTTCTAGAGATTCTTAACCTTTTTTGTTCTATGAGATCATTTGCCACACAAATTTTAGTCATGCATCTCTTTATATATATATTTTTTAAATCTGAACAGGAGGCTCTGATGTTTCCTTAACAGAACCTTTGTAAACTTTAAAGGAAATAGATGAGTTATCCTGGGTTTTAAATAGACGCATGAGGGAGGAAACAGAAGCCAGTAAATCATTATATTTTTTAATTATTTAGGAATCAACAGTCGCAATAAATTAAAAACGGAAAAAAATGACATTTGCACTAGTGTTAAAAGGATAAATGCGCTGGTATTTTAGAACACCTTCCATTAAAATACTGGAAACGGAATTTCAGAATACCCTCCTTCGAAGACAAGACTGATAATCCGTGGGAGTTTTTCACCATCACTTGATAGTTTATCCATTAGATAACGTAACGTAGAAAACTTGGCTAACTTGTCCGATACATTACCACTTAGGTATAGTAAACTCTGACTTTATAAATAAATATATCATAAATCGTATATTTTTAATATACTTTGTTTAAGGACCTAAACGTTGCAAAATTTATAAAACTGGGAAGTCATGTGTAGAGAATGACCGAGCATCAAGCACCAAAGTCCCTGCTGAACTCAAGACCAATAGGGCGAAGGAGCCTGGGAAGACCAAGATTAAGATGGAGCGACAACGTCCTCAAAGACATATCTATCTTGGAGCTTCTAAACTGGAGAGAGCTGGCAGAAAACCGAGATGAGTGGAGGAAGATTCTTGAGGAGGCCAAGACCCACCAGGGGTTGTGATGATGATGATATCATAAATCAAAATTATACATTATCCCATGGATAATCTACCGAGATGATGCACAATTGCACGATGCACTTGGTGTAATTACCCCTGCGTACAAGAAATGTAAAAGAAAACATTCCTTCTTACAATTTATTAGTTTCTTACAATGTTGTTTAAACAAAATGTTTACGAAAGTTTTTGATTATTAAATTTCAAAACAATGTAAAGAGGTGTTTTTTTTTTGGTCTTCAATTAGTAAACTAAACCATTGCGTTGTAGACAATATGTTACGTTGGATATCTAAGCGAATTCGAAATGTTTTTTTTTCAATCACCGATCACACACCAACTGAAATCATTGACTGTTTACGGACTCCTGGAATAGGGGAATAAAAAACTACGCAACGGCTTATTTTTGTAAAGTGCCGTTTCTTGTAGCGCCGGACACGATACAACCCAATCGAGCTGAATTTTTCATGTTAAAATGCTTTAAGTCTAATTCTATTTGAATTTATTTGACAGGCCAGTGCGTGCGGCCGATTCTATTCGCCAGTCACCACTGCGTTTTACTTCCCCTCTTCCCTGGAGTAAAATATTAAGCTTCCAGTTTTATTTTCAAATCACTTCGTGTGGAATAATATTCCAGACGTCTTTGTGTACCTGATTTTAGATTAAAAACGGAAACAATATTCAAATTAAATAATCGTACTGACTGTTGAATAATTATAATCGAAACAAAATCAATAACATTTTTTAAGGTTTAGGATGCAACCGATATTGAAACTGGAATCTTTTTAATGTATTAAATTAAAAAAAAATCTAAATGTTTTTTTACTAACCAATATCGCAATAAAGCGAAAATCTGTCAAAACTAATGACTAAGTGCGTTTGTTAATTTCAAATTTTGCTTTATCGGTTTATTTCTACCCGGCTGATCTAGACCCGTGTTGCCTCAACACGGGTCTAGATGAATAAGATTATGAATAAGATTAAGAATCACAGCGTAATGAATAAGATTAAGAATGGGACCCTCTGATGTTTGGGCATGTACAGCGAATGAACGAAGAACGTAGTGTAAGAAGAATATATGAGACAAATGTGAATGGTAGAAGAAGTGGACTTGGGGACGCCTGAGGAAGACATGACAAGAATCAGATAGGTACATAAGTCGGGCCATGTCAAGAGTCAGAATAATATAAGAGTATATATACATATTTAAAAATGCAAATTCCAAACAGTGGTCTTGGCTCCGAATGGTATTTAACCCTTTAGTTGCCGAAACTAATGGAAAAAATTGAAAAAATGGATTTGCTCAGATCGAATTTTTTTTGGGTCCTGAATACCATGTAGATTCACCAGTGGACACCGTGTTTATTTATTTTTAAACAAAATTCTTTCCGAACACGCTGATTATTGCAAACATTTACGTTTCGTCAAGGCTGTAATTTCGTGTCCATCGGTAGGGCAGATCCCTGATTACACTGCAACGCTGTCCGAAACGTTACCTAAAGAAGAAGGTAGCGCAACACGGCGTAACACCCCAGAAACAAATAACGAAAATACTTTTGGCCGTGAAAATCTAAAAACGTGTATGGCTATAATTATTCGCATGTCGTAAAATCATACTCCATCGTTGGTACTTACATAGACATGCGTACAACTAAATAAGTTTGACACGAAAATAAAACTGTCGACCAGAGTCACTAGGGCATCTATAGGGCATTCAAATGTAACATTGCATTTCAGTCGTATTCTGCAGGCGCGAGGATCCAGACAGATGACTGCCATTCGTGATGAAGTGGAACCATTACCCTGGCTCTGCCGCTCTGCCGCCTGCCGCCTGCCGCCCTGGGGGCGTGCGCCGCCCATACACGGTAGGGCGGTAGCTACTCAGCACCGTTTATATGGCTCTCCGCTCGCTGCATACTAGACTAGTGCACAGCCGATCAGCTGCCAAATGGACGGAACGGGGTGCCGCTCATCGCTATTATAGACAAGGTTTGTCGAGCTCAGGATGCCTGGAATTGCCCAACCGGGAGGTACATTTACAGTTTACACACTGTTGACCCATTGTGTGCACAATAGAAAAGAAATATAATAACTGTATTAAGGCTGATGATATTTTGCGGTAGATTAGGTTATCTATTTTTTTCGTATTTCTACAAATGATGGCCTGAGCGCGATTTATAATCTTATATATAAAAATGAATCGCTGAATGTGTTGCTAAGCGCATAACTTTCGAACGACTGCTCCAAATTGGATAACTCTTTATTTTGTGTGTTCGTTATTGTCGGGACAAGGTTTTTATAAAACTTCCGTTGAGCTATGACATTACGAAATTTGTATAAAAAAATTTGCTATTGGTGGCACGCGAGGTTTGAAAACTGAATGTATAGAAAGCGGGAGAGGGGGAGGGAAGGGAGAGGGGAGAGGGGGGAGGGGGAGGGGGAAGGGGGGACGGCGGAATGGGGGAAGGGAGAGGGAGAGGGGGGAAGAAGGGGGAGGGGGGAGGGTGATGAGAGGGGGGGGGAGGTGGAGGAGGCGGAGTAGGAACCCCCCTTACACCATGCGAGCGAAGCCGCGGGAAAAAGATAGTAATGTCATAATAATAACCAAATGTTTTCTCATATAAAACAACTTTCTTGACTCTATTCTTACTTATTAGGTGACGACGTCCAATTTTGTCAGCTCCGCTAGTCAGAATCAAATGCAATTCTTCAAGAACAAAATTGTTGTGGGATAGGTTCGGGTAGGTTAGAAATTTCCATTAATTGGTGTATTTGGTAGAATTGCTCATCTTCTACCAACAGAGGTAAAGAGGGGCTTATACTTTAGCTTAATCCAGTCCCACCTAAATTATTTAATAGAAATATGGGGTTACACGTGCATTACGTACTTAAACGACTTACAAATAATACAGAACAAAGTTATTAAAAAAACTCTTCAATTATAACCATGCACTTCCACAAAAAAACTATACCGGAAAATGAACCTTCTGAATATAAGAACATTGTACGAATATAAAATATGCCTTTTAATCTACAAAATAAAAAAATGGACTTATACACACAAAAATAACACTTATAAAAACGTCACAAGTACACGAACATAATAAATTGTACACAAATACTGTCAAGACTGAAAGTGGCAAGAGAAGCATTTGCCACGAGGGCGTACACGTGTATAATCTCCTCCCAGATAACCTAAAAATGAAGAAGAATACCTAATCAATTTAAACTTAAATTGTTAGAACAAAATTTAAAATATTACTACTATACTACTATACTCTGTACTTAAGTGAAGAAAGCGAAATATTATATTGGTTTTAAATCAATAAAAAAATGAACAATAATTATTTTCAAGGTTTCTATCTAACTTTACGGTTTTATATCTTATTTACGTCAATTCTAAAACTACTATAATAATATTCCGTTACCTAGGTATTAAAGTTAGGACTTCACAATATTCAGACATAAACCTAAGAAAAATTGCAAGACTTTTAGCTTACTTAATTATTGTTATTTATCTGTAATAACAATAGTTCTGTGAACATTTAGTAAACCTCACGTCTAAAAAACCGTTTCCGATTTTATCTTATTTTTATATACTTAAAAATCTAGATACTTAATTAAACGTTAGATTATTACACGTAACACGTTACATTAAAATTTAAACACAATGATGAAACATTAAAAAAAAACATTTTTTGTATTTCTTGGGCATTAACTATGTAACAATTTCTAGACATTTTGTTTTTTGAAGAGTTTTATTAAATGTACATTTGTTCATTAAATTTAATTTTTCCGCGACCGGTTTCGATACAACCGTATCATTCACGAGCAAAATTAACACTAACTTAAAAATTAAATGCAAGTACCAAAGATTAATCAGGTGGGAGTAGTGGGAGGGATGATTTTGGGGGGAGGGGGAAAGCAGTGGGAGGAGTCAATATTATACGGAAACATGGTAAGTAAAGGAGATTTGCAAGGCGCTATTATTTTATTCACTAAATTAATTTTAGATTTAATTTTTTTGTTTATTTTGGGCGTTTCTAAAGTGCAAAGATTAAAGTATGAATTTATATTGCAATGTTTAAATTTTGTTTTTTCTTTATTGAAGCTATGGCCTGACTCTATTAAATGATTCGCAAATTCGGAGTAATTATTATTTCGTAAACAAAGTTCATGTTCCCTGATTCTAGTTTTGAAATTTCTAGTTGTCATACCTATATACTGTGCGTCACAATCGTTACATTCTAAGTTAGTTTTAATTCTGCTCGTGAATGATACGGTTGTATCAAAACCGGTCGCGGAAAAATTAAATTTAAGTAACAAATGTACATTTAATAAAACTCTTCAAAAAACAAAAAAAAAACATCTTTACTGAACCATTAAAATGACCACCATCTTGAAATAGGAACAGGAATGCAACAATCAAATTTGCAGACAGCTGACGTGTCAAATGGTGGAAATTAAAACAAGACTTCACCACGCTCAGTCAATTATCATACAATAGTGTTAGATGAAGTATTATCCAGCCTCCTTTAGATGTTCTTGTTTTTGTCACTATTTGCTGACGGCTTGTTTCGTGTATATATGTATGTGTATGTATGTATATGTGTATATATATGAATATACATGTATGTGTGAGTATGCATAAATACATGTTTATTTAAGTATATATATGTATGTATGTGTGCATATATGTATGTATGTGTATTTATGTACATACATAACAGCTACCTTACTTATTTGTATTTATTTTCCAGGCAACTTTGGCAATTTGTAGTTATTGGAAACATTTCTACCAATTTTCTAATTTTTTTTTATAATTTTACTTAAATATGTTTACCTACACTTACTAGACTTCATTTCAAAACAACTATCCTCCATTGGTCACCATGATACAGGCAGCTGCCTAGTATAGTGACCTAATGTATCTTCTAAAGTAAATGTATTAATCATGTAACATAAATAAATAAATGTATTTAATAAGAACAAAGATAGATTTTTTTTCATTACCTGCCTTTTCCCCTTAAAGGTGTAAAATTTGAGTAGTTGTTCAAAGAAAGGTACCTTAATTTATGTTATTTATTTATTTATTTATTGATTAACGCCCTTTTTCGGGGCTTTTACATTACATATGAATAATAAGAAAATACAAAGCATTCAATGTACATAACTGAACTGTCTCAGTAACAATATTTTATATTTGTTTAAACATAAATTGAAGATGTCCACTGACTTGGTATAATTGTTTCCCTCCATAAGTATTCTGGGCAAAGAAGAATACATATGGTAGTTAGTCCCAGAATTTCTACACTGAAATAAATCTTGACTTCTAGTATTACGTAGTGGAATCCGGAAGCTTATCAATTCTAGCAATACCGGACTATCAACTAAATCATTTAGAATTTTATATAGAAATACCAAGTCAGAGAAAATTCTTCTGTCGGACAATTTGAGCATATAAAAATCATTTAAAATAGTGTTGTAGTTCAACATATTTACTGGAATACCCATTTTAAAATTTAGAAAACGTAAGAATTTGTTTTGTATTCTTTCAATAGCTTGAACATGTATACTATAATGTGGATTCCAGACGGGAGAATTGTACTCAAGTTGACTTCTAACATAGGCAAAATATAACAGTTTAATACACTTTATATTGTTAAAATTTCTAGTAAGCCTAGTTATAAATCCCAACATTTTTAAGCCCTTATTAGAGATTTCTGTTATGTGGTTTACAAATGAAAGATTTGATTGAAAAGTGATGCCTAAGTCTTTAATTTGTGTTAATGTCTGAAGGGCATTGTTATCAATGTTGTAATTATAAATCACTGGATTTTTTATTCGAAAAAATCTAACTATTTGACATTTTGAGATATTTAGGTAAAGTCTATTTTCATTACACCAAATTAATAATTTATTGATATTATCTTGAAGAATGTTGCAATGGTGAATATTTTGAATAATTCTAAAAAAATTGAGGTCATCATCAAAAAGTAAAATGATTACATCATTAAATATTTTTGTAAGATCATTTATAAACAAGATAAATAAGATTGGACCAAGGTGTGAACCCTGTGGAACTCCACTTGTTGCATAAATTATTTCCGACAGAAAGGATTTTATTCTAACAATTTGTTGTCTTCCAGTAAGATAGCTTTCAAACCAGGCTAATATATTGCCACGTATACCAAGTTTTTCTAATTTCCAAATGAGAATATTATGAGAAACTGTGTCAAAGGCTTTACTAAAATCAGTATAAACAGAGTCTACTTGTTTTTTTTCTTTGAAAGCATTGGTTATAAAATTTTCATAAATAATTAAGTTGGACAAAGTACTTCTACCTGGCATAAATCCAAACTGGTGAGGTGATATTATAGGTTTTATTTGTGATAAAAGTTTGTCAAGTATCAGACTTTCAAAGAGTTTCGGTATGGTGGATTGAATGCATATAAGAATTATATAAGATATCATGTTTCATACGTTTTCCAGATATGCCAGTAACTTGTGAGATAAAATACGTAGAATACACTTGCTTTTAATAAATCCCAATTATGTTTCTCTTATTTAAAAGTTTTAATAATAATCCATCTGTAAGTTTTTGCCCTGTTGCTGGAATTGTGTTCCAACATTGCAACACTCATAAGATATCAGTAGAAGAATATATTCAAATTTTAGATAAAGCAATAATATAATTTTGAAACCATAACACAAAATAATACACAGTCTAAAGCTCGCATTTGCATACATTTAATTCCGAGCGTGCAATGCAAATAAGATCGCTCGATACCGCACAGTGCACAGCGCACAGTGGCGGCGGAAAACCCAGCATCTTTGTTCACATGTAATCTTCTGGGACTTGATACTCCTCGGAGGGAATATTATTGCAAAGTTTTAGCGGGGCTCTCCTATAGAGATGTGACTGCCGTACCCTCCGCCGCGCCACCCACTGCCGCGCCAAGTGTAGGCAAACTCTCCTCAACCGAGGCCAGGACACTGAATCTAGTACGCCTACTATTTATACAAGATTCTCCATTATAACTATCTTATTGGCCATTCTATCATAATATACTCCATTTTATCTACTATTAACAAATTCATGTATATAATAATGAAGAACACAAAGAAATACCATGTGGGTAAACTAAGAATTTATTTATTTATTTAGTAACTATATAATATTTTTTACATTTTTATATGAAACATGTTAGTTAGATGTATATATGTATAAAATAGAAAATATATTCGAAGTCCTTCTCACTAGGAGATCCTGTGCTGAGGGGGACTATGCTTTGGATAAGTTTTTCAGCGACTTCTATGGTTTAACTTGTTTGGATAAGGTTTTCCAGAAACTTCTATGATGTTTTAAGTATACTAGTAAGATCATTTTCCGGTAGTTCCTTCAGACAACATTTAATGTCCTTAATGTAGCTGTTTTTTGTTTTAATTTGTTTGATACTAAGTGGGAGTTTGTTATATAACTTTACTGCTAAAAATTCAGAACTTCTTTGACCAAATGAAGAGTTACACTTTGGTATATTAAGTGTGTCTGTTTGTTTGGCTCTGGTTTTATGAGCATGTGATGTTTCTTTCTCTAGGTCGTTTTTGTGGTGATGTACTAGAATGTTTTTGGCATAGATTTTCTGTATGCTTGGAACATCAAACTGTTTAAAAATTTCTGTTGTTGACGTCCTTATGGGGACCTTTAGAATGGTCTTTATGATGCAATTCTGAGTTATCTTAAATTGTTTTAAGTGATTAGATGCTGCTGAGCCCCATCCTATTACTCCATATTCCAATCGAGAGTGGCATAAAGCATAATATACTCTCTTTAGATCCCTCATTGACAAGATGTTTCTTAATTTTTTGAAGAAGTAGATGAGTTTTGTTAGCTTTTTTGAGGTAAGATCAATGTAAGATCAATGGGTTGTAATTTTTTTCAATTTCTGAATAGGTTCTTTTTCATTATATCATTATTGGCTAGTTGATTCGCATTACTGAAATGATAACAGAACTGGAATAGAGCTTTCAGAGAACTTTAAAATTAACCTTGAAGTTTGATGAATTGCTAAAATTCTGTCGACCTCGGCTCTCCTTCGCCCTGCCTCCGGTTTCTCGACGCTGAATTCCTTAGGGTCGTCTGGCATTTCCCCCCAATCTCCCATTTACTTTTCTTTAAGGCACTACCGAGGAACCGGCTAAGGGGCGCGGAAGCGGAGTATGGTTTACGTCTAGATCGAACGTCATGCGCATTCTTGGTGGGACTGCCAATTGATTGGGGATGAATCCCACACGTTTTCCAGCACTATACCTTTATTATTTATGTACTGTGTCTTCCTCCCTACAGGTGCTTGCAGAATACGCTGGATACATTCACCCAGCGCTTGACTCCTCGCGGACAAGCTTACCAACCTGTCCCATTGTCTTGTCTATAGTCATACGTACACTTATTGTATCTTGACTTCCTGCTAAGCACTTGCATAGTGCTTAAAGGGACGCTGGAGGTTTAGATTCGTTCAAAATTAAATATAGATTCGTTCATTCAAAAAAATTAGAGTCCTTGCGAGAGCATTGAAGGAGTACCTAACCATCTATTACTTATGCCAGGGCGGGTAAGTGGTGGATAACCTCCAATGCTAAAATTCTGGGAAATAACTGGTCCTAAGCATTTCCCGCTTAAATTTCAAATGCAGAAGTGTCATAATGACATTCAAATGGGATGGCGATATATATAAAATAAAGAAAAAAATACAAGAAATGCCTTGAGGTATGTTTCGTGATCCAAAATTCTGAGGATTCTCCGCTTAAATTTCATATTATGCAGAACAGTGTTTCACCAAAAATAAAAATAAATTAAATGAAATGTCGATTTACCATGTCTGGCATGGGAAAGAAGAGCGCGTGCTAAATGAGCTAGAACCAAAATGTACTAAGTCAGCGGGACATTGGTTTCCATTCAAAACTTTATGGTAGGTATTTCTAGTGTTCTTATTTATTCTAGTACGTTATGCATATGATAAATAAATGTAATCTTCTGGGATTTGATGCTCCACGGAAGGAATATTAGTGCAAGAGGTGATCGCAAAGTTTTAGCGGGGCTTTCCTATAGACGGTTGTGACTGCCTAAGTCCCGGCCAGGACACTGACTCATGTTGGCCTGCTATTATTTAATATCCCCCAATACAATTATATTATAAGCCATTCTGACTATAAAATCATTTTAATCTTTCATTCAAATAGTTTTAAGGTTGAGTGGCTTACAGGTATTAAAAAGTGGAAATCGGTGAAGGATGCGAGACTAATGGTTTGCTACGTTTGGTGACTTAGCAGAGGGACCCGGGTTCATGGGATGAGGCTTGTCTAGGTCTTGGTGGCGGATACGTTTGCCCAACCATTGCTTGGCGGGCTGGATCGGAGGAGACTGATTGAGGGAGGCCTTTTGTCCTCTCCAGCCGGATTCTCCGACCCTTCGCCTTACGCCGCAGTGTGAGGAATAGATTCATACGTCCGTCACTCCTGGCCACACTGACCCCCAGATTCCTATCCACCCCTCATACCTTTTTCCGTCCCATATCTTCTTCTCCTTCCTTTCCCTTAAAAAACCCTCCACACAGCATCCTCAAAGATGACATATGCCCCTAGGGAAATTATTTTCCTCGGTGCCTCCTGTGTGGAGCTAATGTAAAAAAAAAAAACATTAAAAAAGGGACGCTTACGTAGTGCGAATGAACGAAGATAAGAATATAAGGAGAATAACATGATGCAGAAATCATGGTATAAGAAGTCGAGGACGCCTGAGGAAGACATGGCACGATCATATGTATCAAATACTTCAGTCGAGTTAAGTCAAGATTTAACTGAAGAAACGCTGTTGAATGAATGTGAATAAAGCAAGAAGTTTGTTCTGAGACAGAGTTGTGTGGCGGTCTATTCACTCTGACAACCTCTGGGGAGAAATTGGGGATGGTTATTTAGGATCACAGAATAAGAGGCCGAGTTGATTCAGTGTCCTGGCCTGGGTTGAGGTGTGGGAAGGCTTTTTAAAGCTCTTTACGGTTCGTGTATTCACGGCGGTGCTTATGATTGAATGTATAGTTTTTAAACGATGACTTGGCTTTTGAAGCGAGTTTTTTCGACAAATTTATTTAGCGGTGGCTCACGTGCTCGTGTTTTAATAGTATTATTCGTCTTATTTTGTGTTATCAATCTCTCGTTAAAGGGGGGGATTTAT
Organism: Limnephilus marmoratus; assembly: GCA_917880885.1. Lineage (NCBI taxonomy): Eukaryota > Metazoa > Arthropoda > Insecta > Trichoptera > Limnephilidae > Limnephilus > Limnephilus marmoratus. The sequence continues at coordinate 44,296,201 of OU862908.1, forward strand.
TTTATAAGTAATTATTAACATGAATTGTGTTCTTATTTTCGAGACTACAAAGTTTCTAAATTTGCATTTTTACGCATGAAAAGACTTTTTATAAAATAAATCTTTAATTTGGGAAAATCTTCCTTAATAGAAAATAAGACAGGAAATTGTTGGAATTATCATGTCATCAAATAATAAAATAAACATAATTTTAAATAAAAAAATAATGATTTTGATTTAAAAAAAAAACGAACTACTAGTATGTGCAAATAAAAATATTGAATTTTTTAAATGATTTACCGATGTTTTTTTGTGAATTGTACTTTTTAATGTAGCTATAAACATTTTTAATTAAGCAAACGCATTATAAATCCTTATAAAAAATTATTTTTACGTAAAAATAATTATTCAAAATTTTCCAAATCTTGACCGGATGAACGGTTTTCTGATTTATAGATTTTTTTTTTCAAATTATACGAGAACAACTAAGGTAAACTTTTAAGATGAAGCTATACTAAATAATGCAAAATCATACAAAATCGTATGTTTTGTTTTGAAAATTGGATCGCTTTGAAGTATTATAGAAGCGTCTATTAAATACTGCGTGTAGAATATATCTTGGCCCTTAAAAATATTGGTCAGTTTTTTTATAAGTCTTTTAATAAGCCTATAAAAAAATAAAATATAAAGTCTGTAAAAAACACTTTAAAGTCCAAACTCTCCTATTTATAAACCCCTTTTCGGATATGGTTTTATTGTTTAATGTAGCAAATTTAGTTTTTCTTATAATAATCGCAAAAAAATTTGATATTTACGCCCGAAGTTCACAAAATAAAATAAAATATGCATTTTCGCGTTGTTATTTCACAGTACGGCCGGCAGTCGACGATTTTGGATTTTCAAAGTGAACTCTATGCCGTCCACCGAAGGGCTACATTACTAGTCCCGCCCGTTTTTTTATCAGTTCGCCCCCGAACGGAGCGGGAAACGTACGCTAGGCTCCACGTCGCTTTGTTTCGTGAAATCAATTTTCAAATTCTGTTTTATTACAATAAACAATGATTTAATGTTTTTTACAGGCCTTTACGAAATCAACCTGTAAAAAAAAAAATTCTCAAATTCCTTTTCGAACCTTTTTAAAAGCTTTTTCTCAAGTATTTTTAAACTCCTCCCATAAATGGGCGTGAATTCCGATTTCGATTTTTTCCTGAACTATTGGATTGCCTTAAATGCAAATAAAAAGCTTGGTGTCCTTTCTTTTTAAATCTATTTATAATATATGTTTAACCCTAGTACAAAAAGAGATTTTTATGAGACAAGTTTTAAGAGGACGTGTCATTTGGTGTCAGATAAAACGCTAGGTTTCCCGAGTGTTCTCGAAGAACGGAATAAAGTTAAAGCACACCCAGCTAATAACATTTAATATAGTGAAATTATCATATTTCCCAAAATTTCATAAAGAACATTACACTTGTATTAGTATTTCACTTGTATTTCTACTTACGTACTGTTCATATAATTTTTCCTCATGGAAACCCGTCCTTAAAGAAAAAGAAAACTGTATGTTCTCCTGTTTTCCCCAAGGGTTATTTTTTTGCTTTATTGCATATTACCCAAGAGGAAATGCAAGCGCAAAACGTTCACATTATTGTCATTAAACAAGATGTCCGGGGGTAAAATAATTTTTGGTTTGCTATGAAATAAGTTTTCCTAACAACCAGCAGCAGAAACGTAGTTTAGTCGGTCTCTGGCGATACGAGCCAATGCCCGGGTAGTTAATTTCACAGAAAACATGCAGTTAAATTTAAGCAAATGTAACTACACACTCTAGCTGAACAAAATATAATCGATCACTGGATTTGCAAAGGACGTGTGAATAATAATTATGGTGATTTTTTTATTAACAATGTCTTTCGTTTTGGAATGGTAACGTGTAACAATATATGAGAAGACTCCAAAGAATTAATTTCCATCTGAACAAAAACTAGTTCATTTCTCGTGTAAGAAATACGTTTTTATTTGAATTGGTATGTGAATGCAAACACATATATCATACTTACAAAGTTTACTAATAAATTTGTATATTTTCACTTCAGGTAAATTAATTTGTTAGTGCATTGTTAGCCCTCTCCATTTTAATGACTTTTGCAAAGAGTTCCGGGGATCAACTGAGGCGGTTATTGCAATAAACACATAACCCCAAAATCGTCGAACTGAGTTATGAAGGATTGAACATTAAACGAAACCTTTAAAAAAATTAAGAAATAGCATCAATGTTATTTAAAATATTAAAATTGATTTTAATTACAAAAGATTCTTGAAAACATCCATAAATTAGAAAAAAATGGGTGAGGCATTTGTTGTTCTGGTCTAAATTGCATAATAACGAATACTCTGTGAGCAACAACAGCCCGATGGTCAATGGGCTAGTGTTTCAATATTAATGACAAGAAAATATTTAAATGCGTGTGTAAGTAAATTCAAATATAAGAAATCAATGTTTGAATTGTGCAAAAATGAATCCAAAATGTCAAATTTCTTCAGACATTCTTGCGGAATAATTATTGTAATTATTTATTTCTATGACCGAGATAGTGAAGTGATAATTTTTTTTGCAAATTATTTAAATACAAGAACTGTTTTTTTTAACTGAACTGAAATTTAAAAGGTAATTTTATCTAGTTTCCGAAATGTTTACTATCTTTATGACAACTTCCAAATAAGAAATACATAGGACATTTAAAATACATTGGAAAAAGTCCGAAATCCGATGATGAAATATTTTTAATAACAGTGTTAAACAACAGGTAATCAACCCCTTTGGCTGGAGGAGCATTGTTCTTTCCATTAACCATTTTCTAATTAGTACCTAAGGTTTTTACGTACATGGTCGTTTATCAATTGAATAAAATACAAGGTTTTTTGGTAAGACTGTAAGTGTTAATATTTCCACGCCGTATAAAAATATGAGGAGGATCGACGACCTGAATGTTTTAAAAATAGAATGATATATGCATAAATTAGCTTCGAGGGGGAACAGGAAATTACGTAGATGGAAGCTGAGCATAGACGGAGAGAAACAAAAAAATGAAGGCGGCGTTGAAGAGAGCAACCTGTATCCATGAATAGTAGAATGAAGTTCTAAAGTTCTAAACGAGTCCCTTTCAAACTCAATATTTAAACGTATGTAGTGAAACATAAATTCTAATTAATTTTCATATAATTAGAAAGCGTCGTAATTATGCATTATAATATGCGAGCCTGAGGTGTGTAAATAACCCCAGACCCTCTGGGCTTAATACCCAAGAAATTATGATTATGAAAAAACTCTACTTGCGAACAAATATATCACAAATGGCACAAAGAGAAACTCGAGAGAATATAACAAATCCACCAACCTTGTTTTTGCTGATCTTGAAGTGTGGAGGCCTCCTTAATGTCATCCAATGAACAATTAGATGCAGTCAATGCAATCCTTGGGTGACTCATAAGTTTTTACAAGAGATGAAATTTGTCAATGAATACACAAACTCAAAGTTTCTTTTCACAATGCATGAAAATTCTCCAAAACAAACAGTGTCAGTAATTTTCTTGTTTTAGAATCTATTTTTGAAAAACAATCCATTTCGGTGTCTTTGTTAATTCCAAGGAGTGAGTAAGTACCATGCTTGTGATATATATTTATTTAAAATTTTGAACAAACAAAAAAACATATTGCAATGCGTAACCACGTCGGGTGAAAGATACTAACTAAGTGAGCAGGTGCGTAGTACCTACCTTCCTAACAAATATGACTTTCGACAAGGAATTGTTCTTTTGAATTGTTCTATGGAATTGAAAGTTCTTTTGTTGTGTGTAAAAAATGAAAATATCCCTGTTTTTGCTAATTTTTATTTTTAAACGCAGAAAATTTTCGATATTATTATTCCACATTATATAATCCTTTCACACATTACGCTGCAATGCGAAATAGTATAAGTACCCCGTAAATTATCGTTAAAACTATTGCAAGTATATAAGTATGTCTAGGTGTACTTTGGTAGCAACTTCCATCGCGTGGACATGTTGTGTAATGATCACACTATTAAACTGGACGTACGTTTAACGGCCTCGGAGTAAACAGATAATGGGCAAACTCCTTGATAAGTTAAGTCAAAAGCCGTAAAATGTTCCTAGAACGTTAATTTCACGCGAACTCTCTAGCGAACAGGTAAGTTACTTTAGGTATATCTTACTACCGAACCACCCCTTCGTGTCTGGTTTTTATTCACACAGTTAAAAGGGTTATTTATTATGACCGATATTTTTTTCTCAATAATGCCGTTTTTCCCTACCATAGATTTGAACATATTCTTCCATTAGATTTTTTTACATTAACTCCCTAATAATTTCCCTCAGAGTCATCTTTGGAAATGCTGTATGGAAGGCCTTTTTAAGGAGAGGAAAATCTGGGAAGGAAAATGGTATGCGGGTTGGGTAGGCATCTGTGGGGTCATTGTATCCAGGAGTGGAAATGTCCAAGTGGAAGTGTCCATGAACATACGAATCCATCCCTCTCATTGCAGCGCAAAGTGATGAGTTGAGGTAGTCCGGCAGAAGAAGCCATAGGATCTCCCTCAATCGGCCTCTCCCTATCCGGCCCGCTACATGGCAAACGCATCCGCAACCAAGGCCTGGATAAACCTCACCCTATGAACCCGGCACCCCTATTAAGTCACCAAAAGTACGAACCACTTGGAGTGATCGATGGCAGAGGTGTTGGTTATCCGATGAATGGTTCCCATTGCGGCCATGAACCCGGCACCTCTACTAAGTTACCAAAAGTAGCGAACCACTTGGAGTGATCGATGGCAGATGTGTTGGTTATGCTTTGAATGGTTCCCAATGCGGCGGTACCCAATACCCGCCTTCCAGATTGTGAAACCTTCTGGATGACAATGATGATTATTATTCCATTTCCGACGATCCACTGCTTTTCACTCCCAGCGTTAGTTCTTTTGTAGCAAATACGTAGTCCTTGGAAAGCTGACGTGGTCTGCCTAAAGGCCTGGTACCCGACGGCTTGTCTTCGTTAACCGTTTTAATGGATATCCGGATGTTCTATCCCCCTTCCACCCCAGCTCGCTCCCTCATTTCCCCGGCGTACACGATTAATCCTTGCTAGCCGATTATGCTATAGCTAGGAGGGATTGTTAGTCCAAATTATATTTTCCTGGATGCACCTGTCCTCATAATACGTCTGCGAAGCTCGAATAGAACCACGCCAAACAAAAAGACAATTGGTTTTTGTTTTAGAGAAGCAGTCCAGGTATCTGCAATAATGTGACTAGCGGTTAGAAGACCAATCGTCTTCAAATTCACCCCAAGGTAAGAAAATTTGTATTCTAATTTGATTCTATCTTCTTATTAGTTATCTTAAGACCATTTTCTCCAACAGATCTTTAATCTTGGAGATCGATGCTTTAACTCAGTAGAGTCGCTTTCAAGATCACCTATCGTACCTATCCACCGAAAAATATAAATAAAAAAAAATTACTCAACTAACGTTTGAGAACCGTCTTAAACTTTTATTTATCGCATTTTAAAGCCGATTTCGTCCCCTTAATTTCTTTCTTTTAACGTCGTACGGAAGCAATAGAGCCTTATCGTGTGATACATTTACTGAGGTATCGTGCAGCCCACCGTAATAATAGGGTGCTTTTCCTGGTACCTACCCACTATTATTACTTCTCAATTATTGTACGGAATTAATTACCGGCGAGGCAATTATAGTGCGCTCGTAAGTCACTGTTGCAATTCTCTGACGTTGGTAATATCTATGAAATGAAAGTTTTATTCTATTTCTTTGAATATTCCCTACACACTTTCCTACTTATTTAAATTAAAATATCTACAAAAGTTTTCTTCTTTCAGTAAGAGGAAACTTTAGATCTTTTCCGCGGAAATCTGAAAAAAGGTCACATTACGCCATTCCTATCTACTTCAATGGTGAGTAATATTTATATGAGTTCTAATATTACGTTCCACGTGAAACCGAGGAAACGAAGCATTCTAAAAGCGGCTCCAATTCGGAGAATTGGCTTGAACTTAGAGAAAATACATATCTTTTCACATTGTAGAGGAGATCAACGTCAGCAAGTTATTGGATAATTCTTAAATTGATATAATTATAATAATACTAAAAAAAATTATTCATCAGTAGATTTGTATGATTTTATACATTACTAGCCGGTTCCCTGCATGCGTTGCTATGCCATTCAAAGAAATAAGTTGTTTCTCCCTGCATGTCAATTCTCAAGCGTCCCCGTTCCCCTCCTGCTTTCCCCTTCCACCTTCCCCGCCTTCCCCCTCCCTTGTCACCCTTCCCGCGTACCCCACCTCCGTTACCCCGTTACCCTTCCCCTCCTGCCTTCCCTCCCTGCCGCTAAAATATATGAATTGCACACATTTTCAAACCCCTCGCGCACAACCTTTAATATATTTTTTTACAAATTTCATAACGCCAGTGTTTACCATTATATATAGAAATACTCTCCTGCTAATTGTAGATTTTTTGAATCAATCCATCGATTACTTTCCGAGATTTGCGAACACAAACGTCCAGAACCTATTTTTTTTTCTTATAAAAATATCATAACGCCGGAGCTTATCAATTTATATGAACACTCTTCATGTAAAATGCAATGCGAAAAATCAACACAGGTATACCCTAGTGAGACAGACATCGAACAATGTAATGTAAACATACCTTATATAGATAAATAAATAAAATAAAATAAATAAAAATGTTCTTTAAAAAAATTGAGTCAATCCATCGTTTACTTTCTGAGATTAGCGAACGCAAATATACGGAAACTAAATTTATATATATATATACTAGCTGATCCGGCGAACTTCGTACCGCCTCAGAATTAAAAACTGTTGTCAACTTATTAGCTGAATTGATCTAAATTGTTTCTCCCTGCGTATACCATACCTTGATCTAAATTGTTTCTCCCTTCGTATCCTTTCCCCTCTCGCGTTCCCTCTCCCTCTCCCCACTCCACTTCTCCCCTTCCCCCGTCCCGCTAACCCCCCTTCGTGAGTTCCTTTCCCCCCTCCCCCCTCCTCCCTCCCCCCTCCCTCCCAACCCCTCCCCCTCACCCCTCTCCCCTCCCCCCTCCCCCGGTTCACAGTTCAATATTATACCCCTTACAATATTGCTGCAGTTCTTTCAAAATAGGAGAATTCGTTCCATACAAAATGTATGGGGAAAATAATTTTCTTCGGAGTGGAACACCCTTTACTTTTAGGGGTATGAAAAATAGATGTTGGTCGATTCTCAGACCTACCAGATAAGCACACAAAATTTCATCAAAATTGGTCCAGCCGTTTCGGAGGAGTATGGTAACAAACACCATGTCACGAGAATTTTATATATTAGATATATATATAGATGTTTATTTATCATTGATTCTATTGACAAAAAGATCACTGCTCAGCTATACATTCAGGGTTTCTCCTGGAACGTAGCTGATTTTCAGCAGTGTTTCTAATACAATACACAAAATACAATTTAAATAAAAATAGAAATTAAAATAAAATACAAATTAAATTAAAATAAAATAAATATAAAATTAAAGTATAAAATTACATAAAAAAAGAAATTACGTAAACGCCTGTCTCGACACAGGTATATCCTAGTGAGACAGACATCAAATAAATCCAATGTAAATATACTTTTTGTAGATAAATAAATAAATAAATAAAATTACTACATTAATAAATAATGTAAATCAGAAATCAAATTAAAGCAAATGATCTTAATATTAAATGTCATGTATAAAATATAATCGATTCAAATATAAAATATACTCAATTCAGATATAATCAATTCAAACATAAATTAAGTATAATCAATTCAAATACTAAATATTAAAAATAATGAAATTAAAAACCAAAATTGCAAATTTTATCAATTAAGATGTTGTGCGGTTTATTGTGCAGTCAGCGATGTCGGAGTGAATATGGAGATTTTGTTTTATTATTATTATTTTAGCGACTATTTAAAGTATTGTACCTACAAAATGTATTGGTGAACTTAAGGCCCCGCATCTGCGCTCAAAAAGAAGAAGATTGAGGGATATGTAATTACGAATGTTGGAGCGCACTAATAATTAAAGCGATATGTGTATTGTAATAATTCACGTATTTCAGTAATTCGGGAAGTGGATGAAAATTGAACTGAAAGATTCCATTACATTTAGATCTATATTAACCACACGGATGAATCGCCTTTGTGAATGTTTTTGGTCCTAACGAACTGTCAGAATAAATGAAATATTTCTAAGCTTAGCCGAACACTAAAAACTATTTTTGAAAGGTGATGAAATACGCTTTTAAATTGTATTATTAAAAATACATATTAAAATTTAGAATGCAAACATAAAAAATTGCAAAAATGACCAACTTGATGTTTTTATGTGAAAAAGTTACTAAAATCACAGATTACTTAAAAAGAAACATCTTTTTATCATACAAATGTATTATAAACAACTTCATCACCTCACTTTTTTACCATTTAATAGAAAAATAACGGCACGTATGCGTTTTGGCGGGTGAAAACTGTTTCTACAAAATTAGACTTCTTATCTATTTTTATGGACAATTTTGAATAGAGAGACGTGAAGCGTGGTTTATCATAGATATTCTTCTTTTTGTTTTAAGGTTGTCACTAGAACAAAAACGGAGTAACTATTTCTGTGGGAACGCACGTGTTAGATTTAAAACAAACTTATTGGACTTATATATTTAATGTCATGAAAACAAACTTAAAGGCCTGAGTGGATTTGCGAATGTTAATTTTTATTTTTATTATATAATATTTATCATCTTTCGTTACTAAGAATTGTTACAAAATAGTTTCATGAATAGAAGAAGGAAGAAGGTAGCAATCCGGTTCTTAAAATCTAAATAAATTGCTTTTTAAACTTGCTAAACAAAAAAGTGTAAAAAATAATTTAATATATTTTTAATCGAATTATTGATTCCGTGACATTTGTCCATGTTGCTTCTCGTTACAGAAACAGCTAGAAAAATATTCCAAAAAAAATTTTGTCACTTGTCATGAGAATGTTTTATTTTTAAGTTCACTGATGTAATAAATTTTTTCTTACGATGATTATTTATTATTTGGAAAACAATTCACTTGTTTTTGTGTTACACTTGTTTGTACGAAAAGCACAACGTGGATAACGACTTTTAACACTTTTTGAAGATTGAAATATTTGGTTGCTTAATTGAAAACTCCGTAGAAAAATATTCCGGCAACTATTTAAATCAAAAGCTTTGTACGATAAAAGTTTGTGAAATAATGTATTGGTAGTTTTGCTAATTGTTAAAAAATAATTGCATTATTTGGTTCATGTCGTAGGATTTTAAAAAACTAATTCCTTTATAGTTAACACGTTCCGGCGAAAAGTGTTTACTGCGGACCGAATCTTTATCGATCTGTCAAAATTTCCACCATCTAGAAATAATATTTTTTTCTAACATAAACCTATTTTTTTTTGCAATTATGATAATGGGTGAGCGGAAAACTGGAACCAGCAAACTTAATATATTCATATATTTAGAATATTTATATTAAAAATAATTTATTAAAATATGTAGAAACACCGAAAATCCGAAAAATTATGTGATTATTTGCATTGCTCATTTTCATTAATAAACAGTATGTCCTGACTTAGCCTTTTTTTACATTTTGTGCGAAGGTAATTTAATACGCGAATGAACAAAACCAGCATTACGTACAATTTCAATTTCAGTTGTAGTACAAGCTATTTATGAGTTTTACTAATATTGTCATCGTAGTTGGGAATCCGTTGTATTCTGTCCAAAAATATTGGGTAAAAGCCTCTTATCAGCTTAGTTCCTGCCCAAAAAACATGAAAGCGAAAACTGAAATATATTTCTCTGCAGGCGCAGGAGACGGCAGGTTATATCAAACAAAGGGGCCTCTAATACATTATCATTCATAAAAAGTAAATTAATAGTTTATTTAATGTTTGAATGCCGCTATTATAATGGGAAATAATTTGTTTCCCGTCCGATTTTGGGGGGTGGAAACGCAGCATTATATTATTATGATAACAACCTCTGGTTGGCTAATAAACACGGACTTTTTCCGGTTGTATTAACCGCGCAGTCTTAACTTAATATTAGGGCATAAACCCCCGCCTTTGTCTATCCGCTGAATAAAAAAAGGTTTATGGCCAATGAGCCAATAGAAAGCCAGCTCACTCACTTATTCCATAATTCATAATTTTAAATGAAAGTTTCATTCCCCTTAAATATTTTACGAGTATATTTAATTTTTCCATTTCACGTCTTATTAGACTTTTTAATGGGCTGTCTTTCGCTTCATATAAAATACAAAAAATTGTTTTTGCTGGCTATAAATGAAAGATAATAATATGTAAAATGTTAAGGATTAAATTAAGTAAGGGTAAATTTATCGAATATCGCCCACTGCGCGTCGGTCTTCGAAAAGTCTTTAGTGTTCTGTCTGAACGGCATTATTGCGTTTCATTGTTCTGTAAGTGCTTTATGTAGCTCGTTTGCGCTCATAATATTTTTATTAGTACTAATTCCGGCTGATGTTCTTTCCGGCTGTTATAAGGAAAGTAATTAGATGGAATCTTTCTGCAGTTGGGAAATGGTAGTCTATCGCTGTAATAAACATTTCTTGAAATATTAAACACTTTGGCAGATCGTAATGAAGACCAACTTAAATGAAAATACTAAATGGGGAATAATTTCCTAATCATATATCATTCTGAAGTAGAACAAATTTTTTTTTTGCAGAATTGACGAAAACCTGTATTTTAGTATTTTTAGTTATTTTTTTAGTATCAATTCAATGGTTTTTGGTATGGCAATAAAATATTAGCAGATAAAACCCGCGACGGAGGGTTTTTTGCTGATAGGCCCTGTGAGCGGCTTTGATGGTCTTCGCCCAATTTAGTAGAGTTCCCTGACGTAGAGTTTTACCCCTTTGTATGTATAATAGCAAATATTAGAATGTGTGCAAAAATTCACACAGATCCATATTTAATTTTGTCGTGAGTATGTCGTATAACTCTATTAATTTGAAATTCACTGGATGAATGAAAACTAATTTCTTCTAAGTTTAGTAACAAACTCTTATCAACTAAGAAATCAACTGCCTATCAGAACTCAAGGTATTAAAGAAACCGCGAAATGGTGTGTTATGTCATAAAATTGAAGCTTCTCCCCTCAAGCCTCCCTTACAGCAATTTTAATCAAATCGACTTGAGAGCTCTATAATTTCAAGATTATGATTTATAAATAATAAATTCATTTTAAATACATTTTGTTGTTCACAGGTAAATTTTCGAACTTTGTAAAAGCCAAAAAGAACCGATTATAAAAATGGCTGCTTCCTTTACAAACATAATATAGAGTGATCCAGTGGCAGAAAAGTTACCGGTCAGGAATTTCGTCGTACATGAATTTAGGTTCATTTTTTTCTCTTCAATTTTTATATGAAGAAACAAACATGCAATACAACCCCACTAAAACGGCTCTACTGGTCGTAAGATATGGACAAGGACCAAAAAATATTCCTCCAGCTACCCTAAATGGTGTGAACCTGCAGGTGACTGAAGGAACTAAATACCTTGGACACATAATCTCCAGTAATCTGATGGACGATGACGACATCGATAGGCAAAGAAGAGCTCTCAGTGTAAAAGCAAACATGCTCAGTAGAAGATTCCGCCTTTGCAGTACTGCTGTAAAAAGGACGCTCTTCCTTTCCTTCTGTGCAACACTGTATACGTGTGAACTCTGGGCAAACTACAAGAAGAGTAGTATAGAAAGACTTCGGGTTCAGTATAACAACGCCTTCCGCATAATGTTTGGTCTCCCCAGATATTGCAGCGCTTCCCGGATGTTCACGGAGGGGCGAGTTTCTGGCTTTGCAGCCCTTATTAGATCCAGGGTGGCAGGAATGAGGGAAAGGATAACCAGCTCTGGAAACATCCTCGTCATGGAAGCCCGCATCAGTCCATCATCCAGTATTGATGCACACTGGAGAAAAATACTGGCTCCTAACGTGCTCACAGAATCCTGAAAGCTTAATATTATTATTTCTTTTGTTTTCCTTTTACTACTATTAGCTTATTATCTTTTTTTGTTTCGTGTACATTTATATCCACCTTCTTTTTCTTTTTTTCCTTTCAAATACTTTGTACATGTATGTGTATATTATACCCTTATGGAATGTGTGGGATTGCACTCTCCTCCCCACATACTGGAATAAACCCTTATTTATTTATTTTTGGAAAACATCACGTTTGGTTAGACATTTATTTTTTTAATTTGGTTGTTTGAAGTTTGGAAACTTATCATGTTCGTAAATTTTTGATCCCGGAAAATATTATTTTTCTAAAAAACAATAATCTGAATTCTTCTGAAAAATAGAATATAGAAAAAAAAATTATATTTGATTGGGAATTTTCCATGAAGGGAATTTTTAATTTCCGAAAAAATTCTTGCAGGAAAATTAGAAAAAATTCAGTTCGGAATGTTTGTCGGAAAATGTTCGGAAAGTTTTCTTAAAACACCTGATCAGTAAGCTTAAGAAGGTTGGACTCAAGATGGAAATATTCTTGCCATTTTTTCCACTAACGATCCAATACGCGCAGTATTAGCAATATAACGTCACATTGGTGGCGAGCAATATTTTGCCATGTTAGTAGCGTTTGAATAAAATGAGTATTATGTCCCTTTAGTGGCGATGGGGTGACACGTTGGTGGCGAGTAAAGTCACATTATTGGCAAATGGTAATATCTTTGTACACTTCTAAAATTATTATGGCTAAGAGAGAAAGAGAACTGTAAAGATACGAGTACTGGTGTTGATGGACGAGTGTAACACCCATTGATTTATGCGTTACCAGCAACGGGGCGCATTTAGCAGCCTCGCAGAAATAGAAGCTGAAGGATTTCCGGTTGCAATGGCAACACGATTACCATCGACATAAAAGAAGAGAATACATAACCGAAATGTTAGGTCCTTCAACTTATTTGACATTCACCTATTTACCAAGATAACTAGTGTTACACGAGCTAATGTTTTTCTAGTCGCGAGGCGTTTTAATGCTGGGTCTAAAATTGAGGTTTGAAATGAAGCCGGGAGATTAAACCAACTTTGTGTATTAATATGTAGAGATGTATTGCATTTTTTATTCCAATTAAAACCAAAGCCGGGATTCTTGTGTACATAATAAACTAAACTTCAAGATAAATAAATCAAAACTATTGTAAGATTCATCTTGGATAAGTGTGGTATTAAAAAAAAATAATTTATGATTTTTAAAATAATAATATGAGGTAGTACATTTACACCTTCTTCCGTAGTGGAAGCTTTCTGTATTTCCTCTTCTCTACTTTTCTAAAAATCTGTTAAAGAACAGCTTAATTATTCTTTTCAATCCCTTAATCCAAAATGTTCTTGAGTACGGGTCAACAGTTTGGAATCCACACTTACATTTGTATCTAAGTTTAACCTGTTCAAAGAAAATTTTACGCGTATTTTGTAGAAAATTGTGAATAATCAAGTAGATAGTAATTTAGTTAATCAAGTCATGTTATACGCCGAGCCCATATTTACAAGAAATAACACTGGGTATTTTAATCTCGCTGAAATTCAAACTTTTATAGATAATTTTTCAAACTAAACAGTTTGTTTCAAGAGATGTCTCCGAGATTTCTGTACCAGAAAAAGTAAAATGTAAAGTTTTAATGGATTTAAGAACACTATGAACGGGTTGTTTAAAAAAATTTAACAAATTCATCAAATATTTAACGTCAATCTTCAAGTTGTGTGTAAGTTCCATTCAAGTTCTGTTTTTATGTCATTATAGGCCAGTTGCTTCATAAAACTGAAACGATTATTTTATTTAATATTTTTTTAATGTCTTCTTTTATTTTTAAATGTTCTTTTTCTTTTGTGATGTGGTACTGATATCTTGTTCATTTTTTACAATATTTCCTACACTTTCTATGTAAACAATACTGTGACGGCGGACACCCAATGCATGGCGATTTTGATTGAGACCGGTTTCCCATTTTTATCTCAAATAAATAAATATCATTAATCCTTCATTAATCTCACGACACTGCTAAATGACGAAGCAAAAATTAGTGTATAACCGTTTCATAGAGATCATGAAAATTAAATAATTATAAATTGAAACACCTTGGGAGCTTCTAAGTTTTTCATTAATTTATTTATTGTTATTAAGTTTATTTTGTAGAACTCCATTTTATTTTTTTATTTATTTTATACGCACCAGATTTAAATGTCGGGTTAAATTTTCCCCACTGGAAAAACTAAACCCTTTCACACACTTCGCAAATGATCATCTAGTCAATCCACGCTATGCAATTGCACTATATAAGCATTATAAATACAAAACAATACAAGAATGTCAACCTACCAGAGACCAAATGGGAAAAAAATTCACCGACTCCAGATATTTTTATATCGGAGGGTTCGGCTCTGTGGAATTTATAATTGAACCTATAAATCCTACTGATCTCTCAATATAAATATTTTAATTTTTTTTTTTTAATAATATTATTATTTAATGTATAAAAACTGTTTATTATAAACAAATTCTGCTTCTGCTTCGTAATTATTATTATGCGTTAATGACCGAAAATATTAATGGATAAGTTTCCCAATTACTGCATTGTTTAAATTTGACTAAAGGTCATTATCTAGTCGACACTTATGCTATAAAATAAACCCATGATGATTCACGAGTTTACTTCATAACACAATTAATATTTGAAATGATCTTAATTATGCTCTAGAAAAAACCCACAATGACTCATGTATTTACGTCATAGCACAGTTAGGTATTTGAACTTGTTTTGAATATATCTAAAAGTGGCGAGCGGATTATATTAGTTTGATCATTTATTAAAACATCTTTCTGATTATTAGAGTTTTTATTAATTTCTAACTGCTCTTACAGACTGAGTTTTCGTCCTTTATTTTGTAAGTGTAACGGAAGTGGTTTATTATTATCGTTAGTGATATTTTTCTAGGAGATGTTTGGCAAATTGTGATTGTATTTTATTATTATTTTTAAACGATCGCATGTGTTCTTTGAATCTAGTGTTAAAGGACCGACCAATTTGGCCAAGGTAAACAGCGTTGCATTCATCACACTGGAGTTTATAAATGCCGCTATTTTGTAGTTTAGGTATTTTATTTTTTGAGTTTTTAAGAGATAAAGAGTTTTGATTAAATTCGTTTATCGTTGAAGACATTTTTTGTGTATCAAATCATTTTTTATAAGAGTTGCTATTTTTTCTTCGTTTTTCCAAGGTTGTGATAATATTATAAAATATCGAAAGAAGTATAACAGAAATTGATGTATTATATAACTAAATTTATTCTCTTCCGAACTGTCTACCAAATATTGATAAGTGTTGGCTAAAATATAAAAAAAGTAATGCGCAAACACATAAAAAAAATGAGTTGAATAAAAATACAAAGAAGCGATACGTAGGTTTGTACGTTAAAAAACTTTTGATTAAAGAAAGCTTTCTTTAATATTATAAACATGTATGTTGTATCACGTTTCGGCCGTAAAAACGTAAAAACCCACAAAAACCCACTTGTTTTATAAAAATTCAATAAACCTACTTTTCTATCTGCGAGGCACGTGAATTTGTATTCAAAATAATTCCAAACAAATAAATTGGAACCTTCCGTCGTTACAGACAAGCGGCCAACACTCGAAGGGGGAAGGGGCAGGGGGTACAAGGGGGTGGGAGCCGAATGGAAGGCAAAGGTAAAACTCACAAAGGTAATTGTGGCACAGTTTGTTCCAATAGTGAAGGGAACTATCGGGAAATCCATGTCGCGGGGTGAGGGGTAAAGACATGGAGAACTTTAAAATTGGTTGGGGTTGTCGGTTGCTTTTTTCTACCCCCTTTGTCGTTCTGTCCGTCAAGGTTTCTATTGTAAGACAAAAGACAATGCTAATTTTGACAAACTATTGTAAACAGAGGCTGGACTCAAATCAGAACTGATTGCCGGCATTAACTGATTACATTATATTTTTTATAAGAGCTATCTTTTTATAACTTTTGAAGGTTATTTCCATCAATATAATATTATCATTGAAGAAGAAGATAACAATGATAATCTAAACGAAAATATGAAAGAGAACAAGACACAGAAAAAAAGAAAAATATAATGGTTGCAACTGGGACTCGAAGAAGAAGATAACAATGATAATATAAACGAAAATATGAATGAGAACAAGACACAGAAAAAATAGAAAAAGATAATGGTTAACTGGAACTAAGACTGGGATAAGATAGCTGGGACTTGACCTCGAACCTTTCGTCTAATCGGGACGTGCGCGTTTACCAATTCCGCCATTGCCGCCTTCTGTCAAACCGTCATATTTGTCAATCTCATGTTTGAAATTTTTAGAATTAACAATACAACAATTTTTTCCATATTGTGGGCAACAACCCTTTTATATTATTATATATTACCTACTTACACTCTACCTATTGAGTAAATACAATAATATTATTTTTATTTCTGATATATAGCCTGTATTATCTTATATTGCATCCTATTCCAATTTAAGTCTTATTTACTTCAAGTTCATTTTGTCGACTTGTCCAGTGACTTGACTTGTCGACTGAGACCAAAATTTCATTTACATTTTTTACTCCAAATAATGTCAGGAATCACTGGTTAAAGTAAGTCAAGTACGTTCCTTAACACCCTGTATATGTATTTTTAATATAAGTACTTGTAATATCATACTCTCTGTACCTACTCGCATTTTACAATGGCACTCTAAAATTCAAGCACGAGAAATGTTTTTCTCTTTTGAATTGGGTAGTTTCGTTAAAAAGAAATTTATATATTGTAATTAGTTTTAAGAACCATATGTTTTACTATAAATCTGTATATGTATGTATTTTTTTAAATAAAAAAAAAAATATATATATATTGGAAACGGTCATTCTAAGATGTGGTTTGTAACCTAGATAGCGTCTCGGATAAATATATACGATTTTATTTATATGGAACTATTGACTTTTTATAAAAGTTAAATTAATGTTAATTTTTTAATATGAAAAACTCTCGTTTTATAACTTTCGAAGGTTATTCCCATCAATGTAATATGAAGTGAAGAAGAAGATAACAATAATAATTTAAACGAAAATATGAAAGAGAACATGACACAGAAAAACTACATTCACATTAATACCACTTGGATAAGTTTGGTTAACATTTTTTTTTTGGAAAAAAAAGAAAGACAAACATTCCCGGGTTACGAATAACCCAACAATGTTTGAAAATCTCCTACTACTACCAATGAAATAAAATGTTGCTTGTGTTGTGATGGAGGACTTAGCCAGCCGAGGAATCGAACACGCGACGCTCGGGTGGGACCCAAGCGCTATGCCCACTCAACCACTGACCGGTCGTGGTTGAGTGAGCATACATGGTTAACTTGTCAATATATTGGAGAACTTATTTAGTCAAAACACCTCTTAAATGATAATTATAAAGTAGAAACTCTTTTCCCTTATAACCCCTTTAAGTAAGGAGTTAAACGCGGTATAAATATGACGTGGCGCAAAAAATCTAACAATGAAAAACGAGCGTTTGTATGGTTAAAACGGTCTTAAACCAGGTTTAAGGACGGCTTTACCATACCAACGTTGAACCGGCATGTAAGAATCTAATTAGAAAGACGGTGTGCGTATAAAATAATAATAATAATACTTGGATGATTTATATAGCGCCGTTTTTGTGAAAAATCACCTCAAGGGCGCTGTACAAACTTATAATACATTTCTAAAATGTAAAAAACTACAAGCTAGACAAACAATTTAAAACAACTTACGGCTAAAAATTGCTTACACCGATACGAAAATATATGTACAATATTTTGACCAATGAACGATGCTGCCATCATTAAATTCTTGAACATTGATTTGTAATGCTCTGAAATATTTGGTTTGGAATTTTCAGATCAACATCATATTCAGCTCGAAACGTCAATTCCATAAGAAGCTTCGAAATATTCAGTAATATCTTTCGCTTATCAAGAACTAGCTGGTACCCGGCATGCGTTGCCATGCCATTTAATAAAGAAATGTTTCTCCCTGCGTGTCCTTCTCGCGAACCACCCTTCCGAGTTCCCCTCCCCACTCCCAGATTCCCCTCCCCCCCCCCCTGCTTCCCCACCCATCCCTCTCGCGAACTCTCTTCCCGAGTTCCCCACCCCCCTCTCCCCTCCCGCATTCCATACATTTAGTCTCGGTGCATTCAGTTTTCAAACAGCTCGCGTGCCACCTATTGAAAATTTCATAATGCCAGAGCACACCAGTAGCTTTATATAAACCTTGACAATAACGAATCCAAAAAAAAGTATTATCCAATTTGGTACAGTCGTTCGGAAGTTATGCGCGTACATACATTTCGGCGATTAGATATTAACTACGACGCCTGAAATTAAAATTTCCCGCAAATATATCAACTTCGTTTCCACGACAACGATTAGTTTTGCTTTTCTTCTGACGTTAGCAATTTTGTTAAAACGTATAATAAATATAATATATTAATATTTATAATTTCATAACACCAGACCTTACCATTATGTATATGTATAGTTGTATAGCCTACTTTACTCGCATATAATGTAGCTTTCTATTTGTTAAAGAATTTTTAAAATCTTTGTAGTGGTTTAGACGTGAAAGCGCTACATACAAATACATCCACTTTCGCATTTATAATATTAATATTGATTTCGTAAAAATGCTGTTTAAATCTCAAACTGAAACTTAATAGAAATAAAAAAATCAAACAAAAAAGTTTCAGGACTGGGACTAAGGACAATGGTTTAAATTAAATGTACCTTACCTGAAGTCTCATTTTCTTATTAGATATTATAGAAAGAAGTGTTTTGATAAAATTTGCAGCTTAAGACCATTCAGATTTTTTTTTAATGCATTAAGAAATTTTCACAATCGGTGGTATCAAATTAAATGAAAAAGACCCATTTCAAACAATTTGTTCACAAACTTGTTCGGTTGAAAGGAGGTTGGTTGGAATAATAAATCGGTTTCAACAGCGGGGGATATGCCTCGTTATATTTTTACAATTCCGATGAGGGCCTTCATTGATTATTCAGTTTAATTGTGGCTCGTCCTGACAAAACAGTTGTTCCCCTAACAATGCCACTCGGACTCGTATTTGATTGAAGAGAATAAATAATTCTTTATCGGTAAGCACTACTTCATGGAATATTTTATAACATCGTTTAGTTTACTCTGATGATGGTTAAATTCTTGCAGTGGATTATTTTCAAGAGTTGGAATAAAACAATATCTGTGAGACAATCTTAAAATATAACAATTTGTTGTTTTGTTTTTTTTGAAATACTAGCTGACCCGGCCACTCATTGCTGTGGCTAATAAAACACAAAACGTCATCTACCGGATGGTTATCCAACCTTTATAACAACAGCCGTCTTTGAGTTTATCGCGAAGAGACAAACAGATGCCGCGGAGGACTTTAATTTATAATACGTAGAGATGGTGTGAAAGATAATGTGTATGAAATGCTTGGGATAACTAACGTATTTAAGTTAATAAGGATTAATACTGTATCCGTCTAAATAACTTTTCAATTCCCCCAATGAACCTACGTGACCATTTTTTTTAAAGATAGAGTGGGTATAGTAAGCTATCCGTAAAAGATAGATATATGCCTTCACGGACTTTTTTGTAAAAAAGAGGAATATAAAATTGTATAAAAGAGGAATATCCCACCATGCATTGTTTTGTTATATCTCCAAAGGATTAGTACAGCGTTTTCGATGAAAGCTACCAGGCGGCTTGACTTTTTCCGACACTTTTAACAAATATCGTTATGTTTCAACCAATTTACACAAATCCTTGACAAATTACATACCTTAACCTTCCTCACGAAACACTCTATCTATTAGTGAAAACCGCATGAAAATCCGTTCAGTGGTTTTCGAGTTTATCGCGAACAGACAGACAGACGACGCAGGGGACTTTAATTTATAATATGTAGAGATAGAGATTGGAAAAACCTTCAAAGGAGTGTTAAAGAGAAACATTTATTACATTAATATTATTTTTATACCTATGTAATTTCAAAAAACGCTTTGATTTTTCTTAGCATTTAGCGTTTCTCTACTTCCTCTCTTTCTTTCCTTTTCTTTATCTATTTTTTTTTGTTTGATTCTCTAGTTCATAAATTCATCGAAATCAAAACTAGAAATTCATGGAATGTTTGAAAAGCAAACATGTTTATAATTTATTTGTTTCTTTTTGATTTTTCTTTTTCTTTCTCTTCTCTACGTTTATATTGTTTATATGATTTAAAAATATATATATTTACATTCATAGGCAACTTCTTGTATATACTAACAAAACTTTAATGTATTAACCACCAAATGTAATATATAAGTAAAAGTCAATATGTTAGATAAAACAATATTTCATATAATAAATCTGCTCATTCTAACTGTCCTAAAACGGGTAAAATTCCTAGTTGGATAGCCAAAGATCATTGTAATATGTAATGTTTTAAAAAAATAAATAAATAAATGTCCTGGAAATGAGGAACACTATCGAGCACAAGAATGAATCGTAAAAACTACTAAACCCTTAAGCAAAAATGTATTCCATTTAATAATAATATTAATGCGCGTTTGCTCTATCTCCAATTTTTACTCTATTTTTTTTAACTTTAACCCCATCCAGGTTTCATGTTTAGAGATGCTGTGTGGAGGGTCTCTTTAAGGAAAGTAAGGAGAGGACGTTCTGGGAAGTTAAAGAGTATCAGGAGTTTTATAATTATCAAGGAGTCAGCGTGTCCAGGAGTGACGGACGTATGATCCATCCCTGTGGTGCAAGACGACGGGTAGAGAAAGACTAGCTGGAGAGATCAAAGGGTCTCCCCTAACCGGCTTCTCATGGCGGCACACGCATCCGTCGCCAAGACTTGGGCACCCTCGACTCTGCGCAAAAACGGGCGGTCCGCTTAATAGATTCTCCCATCTTAACAGACGGATTGCAATCTTTAGAGCACAGGCATCGGGTGGGAATACTATCCTTGTTCTACCGGTATTACAATGGAAGATGCTCCGAGGAACTAGCGTCATTGATCCCTTCGGCACCGGTGCATAGTCGGGAAACACGCCAAACGCGTGCCCAACATTTGTACACGGTTGACGTTTGTCACATGAGAACGAGTCGTTTCTTCGACTCGTTATTGTGTTCAACAGCTCGGCTATTGAATGCTTTGCCGGCCTCTGTGTTTTCTCCATCCTACAACATGGGTCTCTTCAAGACCAATGTTCATTCCTTCCTCTCCTCAAAAAAAAACCCCACACAGCTTAGGGCCTCCTATGTGGAGTTAATGTAAAAAAAAAAAATACCTAAATAATTAAATACCTGTAACACAAAAATTTTTAATTACCAATAATTGCATGTAATTGGGTTACTATTGTTTTTTGCGAAAACCTCACTGAGGAAATCTGTTTTTTCACATTAGCTCCACACAGGAGGCATTGAGGAAAATATTTCCTCTCAGGGCCTATTTCACCTTTGTGGAAGGAACGAGAGGAAGTTCTGGGAAGAAAAAATAATGAGGGGTGGTTAGGAATCTGGGAGTCAGTGTGTCCAGGAGTGACGGAAAGTTTGAATCCGTCCTTCCCACTGCGGTGCAAGACGATGTTCCGAGAGAGTTCTTCTGAAGAGATCAAAAAGTTTCTCTCAAAACCCACTAAACGTAGCGAACCACACGTGGGGTGACCTATGGCAGAGGAGCTGGTTATCGAAAAATGGTTCCTGGGGCGGCGGTACCCACACGCGCCTCTAAAGTGAAGCCCGTGCTGAGGTTTTCGCATGATTTAGTTAGTGTTATTTTGTTGTCATAGGTGAAAACACGGCATCGTTCTGGACACTCTCAAGGTTTCACCATGACGGTAGCATTACAATAATTGACGACAGGCGTAGTCTAGCAGTAAGGCTCTTGACTCGCAATCCGAAGGTCGTGGGATCGAATCCCGGCGTGGGCAAATAAATATATAGTATATTTGCGGCAGTTCCAGAGTGGAAGATACTCACAGTATCGCCCTGGTGTAAGACCATCATTGAAAGGTTGCTTGAAATGGCTTTAGCCGTGTTTAGTGAATAGCCAGGTATTTCCCCACCTTCCACTTCCCTATCTCCTTTCCCCCCTTACTACCTTCAGCCTTACAACAAACCCCAATTGGGGATGCCATAGGCTCACTGGCTCCAGATGGGGCAGCTGGGACTCTTGTGAGGTATTCATATAAAAAAATATAAAAAACAATATCAGGTTAGTGGTAGTTAATGTACATCATAACATTACATAGACACAATACAGACTTGTACAAAATTCTCACTGTCTGTCCTTTATGAAAATGGACTGCTGATTTCTTAATTAGTTCATATTTAAGAGCGTTTAACCAGCCAGCGGACGAAAATCCACATTTCGTCGAAAGTTGTTCTTACGATCGTGCAGGGCGGTTACAATGAGAAAGATTAAGTATTCTCCGTACCAGCTTTTTTAAATTATAACTCAATATCGAATTTATTTCAATCCAAATTAGCTTTAATTTATACCTTCATCCAAAAATGCTGAAAGGCGTGATGATAAAACTATTAAAATAATGTGATTTTTGTAATTATTTTTTGATTATAAGTATTTATCTTTTTTCAATAATGTCTAAATTTAATATTAGTTTGTAAGTGCGCAAATAAATACACAAATGGACCAATTTTCGTCAAGAAATACATGTACGTACATATTTTTTGATGATTTTATTGAAACTAAAATTAAAATTCTAAAACATGCATTTGCTAGATAATGTATTGATTTATTTTACTGCATGATTATATTATTTGAAATGGGTGTGGTATAATACAAAATCTTTTTTGAAAATTTAATAAATCTCCCAACGACCTATGGAATAACCTTATTATACTAAAAATTAAAAAAAAATTCTCAAAATTTATTACATGCGAATGCTAGATAAAAGAACAATCTTTCGAAATCCATTTATAATTTTTTGTGGAAAAGAGTCAATACGTCTAAAATCTTTTTTGAAAATGACGTATTTCCGGTTATCTCTGGTACTGCCCTCTACTGACCAAAGCTTTTTACGTTATTAGATTACTATCTGGTAAAGTTTGTGTTTGGTAATTTGATTCATCGACTATCTTCAGGTGATTTTCTCACGAAAATGGCGCTATGAAAATCATCGAACAATTATTGTCATTATACATATAGCAAAAATCAAATATGCATAAGAAAATGAAGATTCGTTCACACATTTACTTTTATTATGCAAAAGTTGTTGTCTATCTTTCACGTTATTATTTTTTTATATGTTTTGTAATATTTAATCGTTCATCACGGGCATACAATTAGTTTGTTGTTACAAAATACCTAATTAAAGAGTCGTCTATAATGGAGTCTTTTATAATCATCATAGACCACTCTTATTCCATATATTACTCGGGCTTCTACGTAACGTATAACAAAATTTATTTCAATTTCTGAAAGCTTCAATGTTTACCCTAAAAAAATATTATACTCGTATGTATAAATTAATCATACTAAAGGTTAGCAAGGGTTCCGGCAAGAGAGCTTGGTGGTTGCCTTTTCTTTGTTTAGTCTTAAATTTTTATGATAAGCAACAACTCCTTTGAGTAACTACAAGTTAAAAAAAGATGGAATACTTGTTGGTTTTCTACTTATTTATTCTATAATCTGACCTTACCCCCTGACCACTGAGGCCTTCTCGGAAAAATTATTTCCCCTTATAAGCAAAGCTCATCGTTATGAAATGGAGGTAACGCTCCTTCCGAATACGTGTTGGCACGTATGTTATTTACCAAAACTGATGAGGTAATATGGCAAGTCACATTGCCAAGCACGTGGCACCCTACTGACTACTTACGACTTCGAAGATACTCGTAAATTCTGTACTTCTACACTTGTACGTTTATGTAATAATATGGTGACTAACCCGTGGGTATGTCGTGGTTATTATGTTACTTATTTTAGTATAGATATTTTACACGTGGATTATCACGTGTGCAATTTATTTTTATTTTATTTATTTATTGAAAAAAATAAGAAGTACATGAGAAACATAAACTGCATATCTCACTAGGGCATTCCTGTATCGAGATATGCAGTTTTACATTGTAATTTAAACAAAAAACATACTTATGAACTAAATAAAAATATAATTATAAACCTACAAAAAAATATAACAATATGCAAATTAAAGATAACATAACAATAAGCAGATTAAATACTATAACAATAAGCAAATTAAAAAGTACATAATAATATAAAAGTTAAGTTATTAAATATGGATTGTATGAAATATAGCTGAATTCCAGAATGATTTATGATACAAGCGACAACATGGGTAATCCAAAACCATCACTCTCAGTTATTATACATATTTTGACCATTTTCTTGAATAAATGTAATGTACCAATAGTTTTTATTTTTTCATTGAGCATTTTATAAAGCAACGGAGCTTTATATGAAAAACTTCTTTGTCCAAAGGATGTTTTGGTATGTACCGGCTGATACATTAAAGAAGAGCCCAATCTAGTGATGCGCACTTGTTGAGATCTTTTCGCAGTGATAATGTTGTTGAAAAATTTACAGAGAGCCTGTATTATATACAACTGCCTTATTGTCATAATTTTGCTTTCGCTATATAGTAACTGTGATGAATACATAAAACTTTTCTTGAACATTATTTTTAAAATTAATTTTTGTGCAATATTTAAAGGCTCTAGAGTAGTCTTATGGCAAGAACCCCAACAAATAACGTTATGTGAAAGCATTGATTGAACAAGAGCATAGTATACAGTTCTTAGTGTAATTTTGTCCAATATATTTCTTAGAGTCTTGAAGATATAAGCAATGAGTACCTTAATATTATTTTGGGAATAAATATTATTAAATACAAAAATTGCTTATTCCAGAATATACGTAGGAATAATCCTTTGCAAAAATTTCGGGAGATATGAAAGACGAATAAGAATTTGATATTGTCATTAATATTTTAAAAAGTGTGCAATAGAGAACTCCAGTCCATTTTTTTTTATTTTTTTAATGAATAATGATCTTCTAACTTAAATAACTGCATTTTTTTAGAGTTAATTTTAATAGGTAGTTTTAATAATTGTCAAAGTTTTAATTTTTCAATATCCCCGAAAACCACCGTATATGTAGTGAATCGTGTGACGTCATCACTCCTGAAAGTTACTATAAGATCGCACAATCAGCTGATCAACTGCCGCCATTTTGAAATTCGGTGTTCGAAGTATTCTCCCTAGAGTATTACAATTTTTTTTCCTGCAGTAGTTTTTGAATATTCTCAATAATAGAGATAAACTAATAAGAGATACCTTTACTTTTGAAACTGAATTATTTAGGCCTAAATAATGTTTCAGTAAACACAACAACTAAATCTCCATAAACAGTATGTAAATAAACGATAAATTAATACGATGGCTTGTGTCATACCTAAATTCCTATACAATGACTTTACGGTGACGTCACGACACGATGAGCAGTGACGTCACCACTAATCATTTTAATACTACCAACTTGACGGCGTGTTTCTAGAACCCGATTAAAAGTGGACTTTTTAATAATTTTTTAAAAACTCTGCGTTTAATATTATTTAATAAAACTTATATATTCAGAATCAGCGTTTATTGGCCTATATCTATATGAACATATTTTTTAAAGCCATAATATTTTTCACTGGAGTTCCTTATTGCGATAAACCTATCTTAATTTTTTTGTTACGTGAACAAAAGTTTATCATTTGGTTTAGGTATTCTATAAATGGTTATTTTGGCAAATGGATAAACAGATAATTGAAGTAAATAATTTATTGCTGGTATCTATGTGTAACGTAAGATATTTAGACAATGATTTATACGAATAATTTTCTACTAGCTTATAAAGTTGACATACCTCTTAGATGCACTTAAAGCTCTGTGAATAAGATGGCTCTCAATATCCTTTCTTTGTCGACGACGAATATCGCCAGATAAGATGCAAATTGTCACGACCTAGACAATACAGGGTTAATGTTTTACGAAGCAGCACTGATCCAGTTCCTCTCGATATACTTTTATTTCCCACCCTAAACGATTATGAGGGTTGTTGCAAATGTGAATACATACAGCGTACAGTTGTATCGCTCCGCATGAAACGAGCCCATTGAATTGAAAAGCAGGCATCGCTGCTAGCCATCAACCCCTTCTCAATCATCCCCTGTCTAGCCGATACCTTCCACAACTTTATTCTGCTTGCCCACTCTCTTCGCGGAATAAGTTCGGGCGATGTAACAATAACCCTGGACTCGCATGTTATCAACGGCACAAAACCAGAGGCGCCACATCCATTGGGCAATATATATGGGCTCAAACAGGCGCCAGAGCTTAGGAATGAAAGATCGATTATCTACAAAATATACTATTCCATTAATCATCATCATCATCACTCTTGGCTCTACAACCCCTGGTGGGTCTTGGCCTCCTCCACTCATCTCGGTTTTGTACCAACTCTCTCCAGTTTAGAAGCTCCAAGGTAGATATATCTTTGAGGACGTTGTCGCTCCATCTTAATATTGGTCTTCCCAAGATTAAGATGGAGCGACAAAGACAACTAGCTTCTATTCAATTATAGAAGCCAAAAATATAATTTCTTCATAGATTATTCAAACTAAACCTATCTTTATTGAAACTAGTAGTCATGTGAATGTTATGTAGAATAAAAAATAAATTGAAAAGACCCGCGTTCAAAAAGGTTGGTTTCTGCTTTTCACTTATTTAATAAATCAAAATATCCTTCGAAGTCATTCGTATCAATGTAATTCATTTCAAATAATTAATTATACAATTTGTTCAAATAAATGTCACTGCCTCAATGACAATTCTATTTTCAAACTTTCTTCAGGCAGGTAGCATAAAAATTGAAAAAATGAAGAATTTTTTTTTTTTTAATTTTACAAATTACATTATATTTCAAAAATAATATTTATTAAAGCAATCAAATTTCCACCATATTGAACCGGAAACGCAACGCACAAACAAATTTGTGGACGTACGCAACTAAACGGTCAAGTTAAAACAGGACTTTGCCTACACCAAACGTCAGTCAAAGAGTGGAATGCACTATTCATGCGAGCAATAGCGGTTGTTTTTTTTTCTGTTTTCTGTGAATCCTTAAAATAAATCTCTTTGTCTCCCTTTGATTTTTTTAATGTGGGGCGAAACGAGATGTTGGTACATATCATAATCTTTTTTTAATGCAAAACCCATTTAGGATGAATGGATTGAATTACACAATATGAATTTGAAGATAGTTTAAATTGTGTAAAAATTAAAATAACTTTTATTAGTTCGACGGCCGGCGTAGTCCAGCGGTAAGACTCTTGACTCGCACACCGAAGGTCGCGGGATCGAATTATTTCACAATTTATTCACTGAAAATAATATATATTATAATATTTGCGGCACGTTCCAGAGTGGAAGATACTCTCAGCATCGCACTGGTGTAAGACCACCATTCAGAATTGCAAAGTTGCTTGAAATGGCATTAGCCGTGTTTGGTGACCAGATCTGAATAGCCAGGTACTTCTCCACCTTCCTCTTCCCTATCTCCTTCCCCTCTGTAATGTCCTATGTTGCAAGCTATACTGGGCCCTTTAACTCCAGTATCGCCCTTGGATGTTTTCAAGGTTATTTATTGAAA
The DNA here is from genome assembly GCA_917880885.1 of Limnephilus marmoratus. Classification (NCBI taxonomy): domain Eukaryota; kingdom Metazoa; phylum Arthropoda; class Insecta; order Trichoptera; family Limnephilidae; genus Limnephilus; species Limnephilus marmoratus. The sequence continues at coordinate 44,324,105 of OU862908.1, forward strand.
CACGTAGTATCTTTGATACACGGAAACTGTTTATTAGAATATAATGGAATACAATGTTGGCTGTAAGCCGTCTGACGAGAAAGACCCCGCACGAGCTCTGTGCTCGCTATTATATTATGGTCGTTTCGGCTAGGTTCGGTATTCCCGAACCTACCCGACAGATACACATATTACCAACACTACATCTCTCCCTCCTTCAACTCTGAAGCTACTTACTTAAATATTTCACACTTACATAATAATTAACATAAATTGTAATACTTCAAACACAATAATTTTTTTAGATACACATAATTCAACCGCGGTGACTGGGTCAAGTTGTCCCGTCTCCTCTGGAAGTTGTGGGTGCCTTGTGACTTGAACGCAGTCTTCCCGACCATGGTCTCTGCTCCGACACCACTTCCTCCCCCACCAACCTGGAATCAGGAGAACAACCAGTCAATCCACGCAACAAGGTCGCAGTCTCTAACTCATGAGGCTCGTTCCTCAAAATTTCAGACGCGGGATGCTGCGCAATTTTGCCATCTTCCTTCCAGCTCACTGACATTTCCCTCATCTGGTTCACATGTCTCTTCCATGTTACATCAGTGTTTCCTATTTTAATAATATAAACTTTTTTCCCTAGCTTCCTAGAGACTACACCCTTAGCCCAAACGACTTTATTATCATGACGATAATCTTTTGTCCAACATTTTTGACCAACTTTTAAAACCCTGGTTTTTACCCCTCTGTACAACCTAACTTGATCCGATTGAGCTTTAGAAATGTTAACGTTAGCTTCCTTGACTTTTTCCGAAAAGTCTTCTCCATTTTTCACTGGCAATAAACTGTCGAACGTAGAACGCAGCCTTCTTCCTACTAACAGAACCGCTGGTTCAATACCTGTCGAACAATGGAAAGAATTCCGATAGTCCATTAAAAAATTCAACAGCTTGACATTGTAATCTAGTGGGAATTTACCGTTTATTAACAGTTTCTTGAGGAACATTTTCGAAATTTTTACTGCATTTTCTGCCAATCCATTTGACTGGGGGTGTTTCACCGGAGAAGTCATAAGCTTAATATTGTTCTCCTTTAAGAAAACTCTAAATTCCTCACTTGTAAAAACTGAACCATTGTCAGATACAATTAACTCAGGGTTGCCAAAATTAGAAAAAATTTTCCTCAATTCCATAATCGTATGAGTTGAATCTGCCTTCTGCACCTCGATACAGTCTAACCACTTCGAGAATGAGTCACAAACCACGAGAAACATCTTCCCCGCTAGGGGTCCACAATAATCTAGATGTACCCTACTCCAAGCTTTACCTGGATTTGGCCAAACCGTCAATTGACTTTTGGGTGGTGACTGTTTTGACCACGAACAATCTGAACAAGATTGAACGACTTCCTCCAAATCTTTGTTCAGAGAAGTCCACCAAAAATATGTTTTAGAAATTCCCCTCATTTTTACAATACCTAGATGTGACCTGTGTAATAAATCTAAAACTTGCCTTTGGAGAGAAACGGGTATAACTATTCTATGTTGCCAAAACAAACAATCTTCTACGATAGTTCATTCCTTTTCAACCAATATTTCCATATACTGCTGTCACGATTTACTCGTTTGGGCCAGCCCTGCCGCAAATACCTAAACACTAGCTGTAATTCGCTATCTGCTGCGGTGGCTAACACAACTGCTTGAAAATTAACATGGTCACAATTCTCAATAAAACAAACAAAGTCAGTCCCGCAATCATCCTTAAAACCCTCAACTGTGTCCTTCAACGGTAAGCGAGAAAGAAAATCTGCTTGGTTATTACAAGATTTCACAAATTCCGTTTTGTACGAAAACCCTGCCAGAATGATGCCATATCTCTGCAAACGGTTTGCTGCGAGAACCGGAATATTTTTATGTTCCCCTAGAATTCTTAGTAACGGCATATTGTCAACGCATAACGTGAACTCCCTTCCAAAAAGGTACTGAAAAAATTTATTTAACCCGAACACAATTGCCAGAGCTTCGAGATCCAAAATACTATATTTCTTTTCGGCGGTTGTTAAACTACGAGAAGCGAACTCAATTGGACGCATTGTGCCGTCCTTAAACACGTGCATCAACGCAGCCCCGAGTCCGCATGTACTAGCGTCCGTATACAGTTTTACCGGTAAGTCCGGAAAATAATTTGTAAGAATCGTGTTGTTGCCCATTAATTCTTTAATGGTATCGACTGCTACTTTACAGTCTTCTGAGAAAATCCACTCTACCCCTTTTTTCAAAAGGTTATGTAGGGGTTCCAGTATCGATGACATCCTAGGAATGAAATTCCGATAAAAATTTAGAAAACCCAATAAACTTTTCAATTTACGAACATCCGTAGGATACGGAGCGTTTTTTATAGCTTCAAGTTTGTTTGGCTGAGGTTGGATTCCGCTCCCCGAAATTACATACCCCAAAAATTCAACCGATTCTACAAAAAATTCGCATTTATCCGTGTTGACCCTCAACCCGCACTCTCGTAAACGCGCGCACCCTGCCTGTATATTATACACTAAATCCAGTTCGTTGACCCCCGAAATGATGATATCGTCTAAATAGAATGCCACCCCCTTCAACCCCTGAAGACAGCTTGCTATAGTCCTAGCGAAGATCGCTGGCGCTGACTTAAAACCAAAGACTAGTCTGTTATATTGAAATAACCCTAAATGCGTATTTATTGTAGTATACTTTTTGCAAAAGTCAGCTAATTCTAATTGTGAGTAAGCCTGTCTCAAATCTAGTTTAGCGAACACTTTACCCGAACTTACTTTGTGAACAACTTCATTAATGGAGGGAAGTGGGTACCTTTCCAAGTCCGTCATGAGATTTAAAGATCTCTTGTAGTCCACGCAAATCCTAACATTCCCGTTCTTTTTAATTACCGGTACAATTGGAGACGCGTATTCACTGCTGGTTACCGGAGAAATGATACCATCAGCTACCATAGCTTCTAATTCTCTCTCAATTTTTTCCTTAATAGCGAACGGAACCGGCCTCGCATTAAAAAAAACAGGACGAGCTTCCTTGTTCACTTTGAAACTCACTTTATGTTTACTGAATTTACCCAGCCCCGGCGAAAACACTTCTGGAAACTCGTTGTAAATCATTTCAATTTTGTCTTTGATTGTTGAAACCGAATTATCCATCACTGGAACTATCTTCAGATTAAAAGCCTCCATGAAGTCTCGACCCACTATCAATTCCGAGCCATTAATCACAACCGTAAATAATAAATTATTTTTAATATTATTGTACTCTACGGTAAAACAAGCACTACCTACAAGATTAAGTGGTTTACCATCGTATCCAGATAAAGTACGCTTATCAGGTGACAATGTTACATCCCTAAAATATCGGTTGAAAATAAAATCCGGCATGACCGACATACTGGCGCCTGAATCAATCATAGCGGCACATTTTAATTTATTAATTATTACATTAGCCCTAAACGGATTAATGTAAGAAATCCTATTAATAACCTTATCCCGGGATTGTTCAAAAATCGGATAAACATTGTGATTTTTACAGAATTTCTTCAAATGCCCTACTTTGTGACAATTAAAACATTTTGCATTCTAAAATTTACAATATTTCTCTAAATGTGTTTCACCGCAAATGGTACATTTTTTAATATTCGAGAACCCACTCGGCTCGGGACTTTTCGACCGCGAAGGTGACCTTCGGAAACCTTGAGTTTTATTCGGATGTGAATATCTCCCCGGCGAATTCGAGCGTTTAATGGAATTTACGCCGCCCGACGTCCCTACGGAAACTTCTGATTTAATTTCCGGAACCAGATTATCTAAAACTGAAACCATTATTGCTAATTCTTCCATTTTGTTAAACGTTAATTTAGTCCCCTCGAGAAAAATTTTTTCCTTGGCTCGGCCCGGCAAAATGCCGATTGCAAAAACATCAGCTAAACATTCCGGTAAACGCGTTCCGAACTCGCAAAACGAAGATAATCCTCGTAAACGCACTGCAAAATCCCTGACTGATTCACCAAGCGATTGCTTGGCCTGATAAAAATTTTCTCGTTCCTTGAACACCGATCGCGGTCTGGAACAATGTTTCTCAATTAATTCTATTAACTGATCGAATGCCACGCCTGTAACTTTAGAAGGAAAACATAAGTTGATCAAAAGAGTTAATGTCTCCGCTTCTAGAAGATTTAGCAAATATGCGCGTTTCTGTGAAGCATCTAACTTAATCGTTTTTGTGTAATCACGAATAAGTAGGAACTGTTCTAACCTCAGACGAAACAAACTCCAATCCCCATTAACGTGAGAGAACCTGGAAATTCCGCCCGATTCCATGATCGCCCACACCAAAAAAAAAACACACCCGGCAACAATAACACCTTCCAGAGAAACAAGAAACAAAACAACCTGACACCAGGAACCGGCGCCTTTGCAGTCCAGGCGCCCAGCCGCTTCCAGGAATATCAATACCGGGCTGGCCTTAGTTACCCAGGGTCCCGTAATTTCCTCTTCTCCACTGTATTACCGGGCTGGACTTAGTTACCCAGGGTCCCGTAATTTCCTCTTCTCCACTGTATTACCGGGCTGGACTTAGTTACCCAGGGTCCCGTAATTTTCCTCTTCTTTCCTCCTTCTCCACTGTCTCCTATTATGCCCTGAGAATCTCCTGATGGATGGCACTTCAGCGATGCCCCAAGTGATTTATTGTCACCTTCGGGAGATTTTCGCAAGTCACGATCCCTGAACCGAATCGACTTGCCGCAATCTGATAAACAGTCAACCGTGTATTCCTTTTCAGCTGCGCCACTTGTAATGTCCTATGTTGCAAGCTATAATGGGCCCTTTATCTCCAGTATCGCTCTTGGATGTTTTCAAGGTTATTTATTGAAACACGTAGTATCTTTGACACACGGAAACTGTTTATTAGAATATAATGGAATACAATGTTGGCTGTAAGCCGTCTGACGAGAAAGACCCCGCACGAGCTCTGTGCTCGCTATTATATTATGGTCGCTTCGGCTAGGTTCGGTATTCCCGAACCTACCCGACAGATACACATATTACCAACACTACACCCTCCCCACTACCTTCAGCCTCACAATGTACCCCAATTGGGGATGCCATGGTCTCACCGGCTTCAGACCGGAGCAGTTTGGACTTTTGTGCGGTATTCATGTAAAAAAAAAGTATGGGGGTACTAGTGTCTTTAAACTAAAAAAAATTGAGGTCTTCACTCAGGAGAATTTCTTTGGGTAGACTGGTTTTTTATAAATGAAGCACTTTTTTGTTTTAACTTTAAGTTCTTGAATTTTTATTGTTATGATTTGATATTTATAAACTTGTAACTGACGACAATAACTTTCCCCACCCAACGGACAAGGGTTCAGTAGTATTTTAATTTCTTAGTGCAAGTTTTCGTAAAGAAGTAAGTAAATTAAACTGATACAAGCCTTTTTATAACACTTTCGTACCTCTATATTTCCCTTGTTCGTTGTGTGAGAGAGACAAAAAAAAAAATAAAACATGATTCTATCGACATCTAACAAACAAATCAGACAACTCTTGGATCGCAATCCAACCTTTGATAGTAACTCAACTTCATAATTGGTTTGCGTCCTGGGTTTAATTCTAAACATTCTCCGCCCCAAAATGGGCAGATATTTATTCTGAAATATCGAATCATTTTCTGCAAATTATACAAATAACATTATGCAAACAAATTATGAGCCTAAATTAAATATTGACTTTGCTCAAATCAAATTCAAATTCATTAAATTAATTTTAAAGTTATTCAATAACATAACACACGATAATTCCAAAAACAAACTACATTTTTAAAAACAAACAGAAACCATAACAATAATTACGTATAAACATATAATATAGACAGCACAATCATGTCGCGGCAGGTTTCCTGGTCATCCTTCCTTCCTTCCTTGGGAAAAAATTAAATAAAGACAAATCATCCTTCCTTCCATAGTTCATTGCCACATTTGGAATTATTACAATGTCTCCAGATATATCTATATATGCAGTTTGCAATTCTAGCCAGCAGGCTATGTTAGTTTATAAGTGTTCATTAAGTGTTTTTATCCCTTTTTTTTTTAAATATATGGATCTACAATCCTTTTTTTGTTTTATTATTTTTTATATCACTCCCTACCACACTCAAGTTTTTATTGCTCCACATTTTTCCACATTTTGTACACTGATTTTTACTTTTAATTTATTATTATATCTTCCTTTTGTCCTTTTTGGTTACTTTTAACGTACAAATTTTTATATTATTTTTTACTTTCAACGTACAAATTTTTATATTGTTTTTTTACTATTTATTGGTTTATCTTGTTTTATGCACTCATTGTTTTTGTTTTTCATAAAGCACAAGTTCCTTTTTTTTTCATTTTGTGCTTACACAGCGTCTGGTCCGTTGTCGTCTATTGGCAATAGAACAGCTTCGAAATTGCCCTCCGAGTGGTTCCATGCGATGTTCTGAAAGTCGCCACACGTACTTTCCCGTCAGCGCCTGGATGGACTGCAATCACACGTCCGAGTTTCCACACACATGGTGGTAGGTTGTCTTCCTTCAAGACCACCATATCGCCTGGTTTTAGTTGCGCATTAGGTCCGCTGGTCCACTTCGTTCTGTCTTGGAGCTGAGCCATGTACCTCGATCAAAAAACATCGTATTAGCAAGGATTTTTTTTTGATATTTATTCAGTCCGTTGACTGAAATATTTTGTAGATCTTGTTCCGGAATTACTGCAAAGCTTCCACCAACAAGAAAGTGACCGGGACTGAGGGAAATTAGGTCATTTGGATCATTTGACAATGGGGTAAAAGGACTAGAATTTAAACAAAATTCATCTGACACAAAACGGTATTAAATTCCTCATATATCAATAAGGAGTTACTTGCTAGCCGTTTCAACTGACATTTAAACAGATTTCATTCTGACTTCTCAAAGGCCTCCAAAGTGCAGCGCCCTTGTCGGAATGTACCCCCATTGAATTGATAGCCCCGATAATGATTTTCCGATAGTAGGTAGTAGCATTATCTGAAAATAATTTACTCGGCCTTCCACTACGCTCGATAAAACGCTTCAAGGCATTTAAAAAACTTTCTGTATTCAAAGACAGTTCAAGTTCTAAGTGTATGGCTTTTGACACCACACATACAAATAAACATACATAAGAAAAAACACCAATAACAAAAATATATAAGCTCCTTTCGGCTGGAAGGTCTGCCATTATTTGCTGCATCGTGTATTAGATCTATAACACATTATACATTTCCTTATTATCATTTTCACAAAATTTTCCCATTATTGGCCAGAACTTCAATCTGATTATTGCCAATACGGTATGAGTACCTGCATGCAAGTGTAACTGATAAATAAATAAATAAATGTAAATGTAGTTTTTCATAATTAATTCGGTTAAATTATGATGTGGTGGCAGCAAGATTGGATGTCGTTGATTTATTGACAGCAATTTTCCTTCGGAAAGCCTGCCGCCTACGCAAAGTAAATCATTATGTACATAAGGATTTAGTAGAGAGATGTAGTTCCTGAAAATATCCAAATCCTGCGTTACTGTTGCCAACACTACAGTTTTTGTTTTCACCTCAGGTGGATCTATGTACGTAGATTCTCCGCATGGCCAACTGGCTGGTGCAAGAGTTAGCCAATCGGGTCCGTGCCACCAAATGGTGGATGTCAATAATTGAGAAGTCCTAATATCTCTGGATAGTACATCCGCAGCATTATCTTCTGATATCACATGCTTTTGACAAATGATTCTCCTAGGTACCTTCACATTATTTATCTGCGGCAATTCTTCCATATAAGCTCTCCAAACTTTCCAAATGTCAGGAGATATATCTTCAACCCACTGAGTTTTGTTCTGCCACAGACGTTGCATTAGTAGCTTCGCTACTATCGTTACAGGTCTTATCAGACCCGGGGGATTAAAAATGGATGCTATGTAGGATAACATCCGTCGTTTGCTTCTACTTAGCAAGCAATCTTCTTCACCACTGTCACCCACCCGCCATCAAGTCATCCATGTAAAAAATTTCTTTAAGAATGTGACTGACCTTGGGATTTGTGCCTTGATTTTCATTTCCTAGCCGCTCCAAACATCTTGGGGCTAAGAATGATGATCCCAGACCGTAGACTGTGTTCAATCGATAATGTTGAATCTCCTCGCTGGGTGCGTCTCTCCAAAGGATACGTTGTAAGTCCCTATCCTCCGGCTGCACTAATATCTGCCGGTACATTTTTTCTTTGTCGGCTGTTAACTCGTACTGATGTTTTCTGAAATTCAACAGATGTGCACATAAATCCTTTTGCAATGTCGGCCCAATCATGAGGGCATCATTTGGGATAATTCCAGTTGAGGATTTAGCTGATCCATCGACTACGACTCTGGTCCTCCTAGTTGTACTAGATTCCTTGATCATCGCATGGTGAGGCAGATAATAAGGTATTTGATTTTGTGACAATGGTTCACATTGCGTCATATGACCTAAGTCTTTGCACTCCTGCATAAAATTCTTGTAATCTTTCATTAATTCTGGGTTTGAGGCTAATTTTTTCTCCAAATTATACAATCTCTTCTCCGCCATAGGGAGACTTTCGCCTAGCTGTTTCGCACAGGGGCGTTGTATTAAACTTACAATGAAACGGCCTCTGCCATTTCTTTTATGAGCAGCTGTGAAGCTTTCTTCACACGCTCGCTCCTCGTGATTCCTATGTTCAATAGGATTTAGCTCCTCAAATTTCAACAAATTTTCAATTTGCTTATGTTTTAAGTTGAGTGAAAGATTACAAATTTCTACTGGCCTCTTTTCTGAAGTGAAGATGGGTCCGGAATCTTGAATCTTCATCCGGTCAGAGTGCAGAGTCTCCCTGAAAGTGTCAGCCCCGATCAACATGTCTATCGGGCCGGTTTCATTAATGTTTGGATCTGCCAATTGCAATCCTTGGGGGATGCCGGTGCCTTTTTCCTGAAATGAGATTTGCGGTAGATTACTGGTCACCTCCGACAATACTAGGCATTCAATCCTCTTTGAATATGGTGAATAATTGGAAGATATTTCCAAATCCACAATGTTTTTAATATGCTGTATTTCATTATGAATTCCGGTAATAGGGATATCAGCCTTTCTGCTGGATGATTTTAATGCGCAATTTTTAATAATAAGTCCTCTTGAAGAAGTATCACTTCCCTGATGACTTTGCATTTCTTCATTTTGTAAATGTAATAAAGTGTTGTGTGAATTCGCTCCACACTTGTGACAACTATATTTACTTTTACAATCCGGAAATTTATGTTCTACCGACAAACATTTCAGACAAGCATTCAAACGATGTATTGTTGTCAATCTATCCTCTATTGCTAAATTTAAAAACTTTTGACAATTATAAGTTTTATGATTTTTATTACAATAAATGCAATTGTGCTCATAATCTTCTTTGAACCGAGGTGGTTCAAAGATTGAAAGTTTGATAGAATTGATGATTTTACCGGTTTCGTTGAATTTATCCTTGGCCTTTGTCAATACAATATAATATAAATTTTCAAACATTTCTCGCTCGGTTCCATTTTTTAATTCATCCGGCAATAATGTCTCTATTTTATCTTGGAGTTTTCTAAAGACATCTAGAATAGGTTCGATTCTTTTCAAACGTATTTCGATTTCCGAATTTAACAACTCTTCCCCATCCAAGTAATTGCTAAATCTAGACAATTTTCCCTTACATATGCCGCACTGGGCAATTAACACTTTTAAATCCATGATTTCGTAAATAACAGGGACTTTCGTAAATAACAGACAATCAATACTCACTGATTGCTCTGGCGTGGTTCACTCCTAACCACGCTAAACACAAAAACACAAAAAAAAACTTGCACTGTCTTTTACTTGATTGTTTCTTTTGTTTTAACAAAACACTAAAAAATCTTCTATTATTAATTTCTGATGAAAGCTCGCGTCGTAACTTGACCTTTTACAAACAACGGAATCACTTCGTGCCTACCGTCACCGTCTGCATTACCGACTCGAACAATACTACGGAAGTCAAAAACAACACTCAACGATCGCTTTCAGATTGTTTGAATAATCAATTAATACATTTCATGTATTATAATAATTATTCTTCTGTTTTTTGCCGTAGCATAATCATATGACTACCCACAAAAAACTTTGTTAGTTTCAGTTGCAAATAAAACAACGACGGTACCCGTCGCCTGCTTTATCGACAGTATCAAAAAACATCAAAATCAAAAACAATCAAAACAATGAAAACACAATTCCGATTTTTACGTTTTTTGCGACACTATAATCATAGCTAGCCACAAAAAATCTTGCCAATATCAATTGTAACAATTAGCCCGTTGCGATTTTTTATATCAACAACAATAAAATACCGAAGTGGTCTAACCGAATTTGTTTCTTTTCTATGGGATCAAATGGATAAAAAAAATAGGATGGTCACTTGCCCTTGTTGAAGATCCGCTTCATCAGAATTCTCCTTTGTTTATCGCTGGTTCATGTCTGGCTTCGATTGATTTTTGTATCTGGATTCCAGGTATCCGCTCATGGGATCAATCCGGTCGAAGGATCAAATGTAAAAAATTGAGGTCTTCACTCAGGAGAATTTCTTTGGGTAGACTGGTTTTTTATAAATGAAGCACTTTTTTGTTTTAACTTTAAGTTCTTGAATTTTTATTGTTATGATTTGATATTTATAAACTTGTAACTGACGACAATAACTTTCCCCACCCAACGGACAAGGGTTCAGTAGTATTTTAATTTCTTAGTGCAAGTTTTCGTAAAGAAGTAAGTAAATTAAACTGATACAAGCCTTTTTATAACACTTTCGTACCTCTATATTTCCCTTGTTCGTTGTGTGAGAGAGACAAAAAAAAAATAAAACATGATTCTATCGACATCTAACAAACAAATCAGACAACTCTTGGATCGCAATCCAACCTTTGATAGTAACTCAACTTCATAATTGGTTTGCGTCCTGGGTTTAATTCTAAACACAGTGTGATAACATAAAAAAGATTATTATGTCTAATCAAATCAACGAAAATTTATTGGCAGTACCACGGGAAGACCGGTGTAGGTTAAATACAAGTCATGAAAAATGTTTCTTTTTGGTTAAACAAATTTTCAATTAAAATTTAACATTTTTTTTAAATAGTACACTAGTTTACAATTGACTTATTATAACACTTTTCTGATCTTTCACGGTACAAAATCGGTACATAATAGACAGTCATGTCCATAAAGTTAAAAACCTTCCACCTTCACCCTCACTGCCCGCGACATTGTACATAACTAATTATGTAAAAATGTAAAAAAATCTTATTTGTAAGTTTTGGTAAAGGTCATTCCATAAAAAAATTCTTCAGCCCTAAAGAGTCCTAAATTCTCAAGTCTTTCGAAATAAATATCAACTCTACTTTTGCCACTAATCTTTTCTTAATACTAACAGTGATGGGGGTAGCAAATGTAAAATCATGCAATGTCCAGTGTTTTAAATATGAGTCCTATAATTTCAATACCCGCTATATCCGATTTTTTGACAAAATGATGAATATGACATCTGGTTCACATTTTTGCGAGGATCAAAACTTATCTGAAATTGAGTTTCAAAACCTCCTTTATCACGACCAAAAACCATGTTAAAACTGCGAGTGAGAAACAAAACTCGCTATATCATTCAAGAAGTTACTATCAAAACCCGCTATATCGGACATCAACCAATCACGAGCTGTTATTTTGCCAAGATGGTGGGTGTAGAAACACGCCCATCAGGTCAGTTGAGTTTCAAAAGCCTCTATATTCCATATAAATTACGAAGTGAGTATCAAAATCCGCTATATCCATTTTATTTATCCAAATTACTTAAATATTTCTAAACATACTTTTAAAAATGGACACTTTTCAAACGTATATACCTCCAATTCATTATATAAAAAAATAAAATGCAATTTTTTATTTACGCTACAGACACGACTGTTTTTTGCGGTTTTCTCCGAATCAGTGAAAGTTGATACATCAATTATATATATAGCGGATATAGAAATTGAACGACTCATATAATGTCCTCCACGTGCAAAGCCGTACCGTCTCCAAGCATAAACTTTCTAATTAAAGTGTGTTGATCGGAAGTGTTTCATAACGCTGATAGGGTTCATTCGTATTTGTGTTCCAATCGGCCAGCAGATCGTAAGAATCCAGATTTTGGACTTCCGCTCATTAAGTGTACCTACCTACACGATGGACATAAGTCAAGTACCGCAATATCGCCAGTCTGTCAACAACCATCGTAACAAATCGTAACGTGACATTTCGCTCTACGTTGAAATGTCATTTATCAATCGGAAGTGTGTAATATGAAGCATTATATCGCCGTCGTTCATCGAATGCTTCATGTGAACCGCTTATTCGTTTCATGACTCAACTTTATCGTGGTTCTAATAACCGACCAGAACAATCTTATCGTACGCTTTTGGATACACCTGTGACCGTCACCGAATGGAAATCAAGCCACGAGACACAACAGTGAGTATTACTTAATTGTATATAACGGATCTTGTTTGGTGACCGGGCATAATTCGTATCGAAATCCATAAGCGTTTTATTTAGCAAGGAGTGGCCGCAAGGTTATTCTAAACCCCCGTGCATCGTCATGAATCAGGAAGTGACCTGCCGGGTTAAGAAGAATTTTTTTCTGTATCTATTTGTATATGATAAAATTAGATAGCGCCAAGAATTCATAATGAATTTTACAGTGCCGTTGAAGTGATTTTTTTACAAAAACGGCGCTCTACAAATTATCAAATAAAAATAATTATTATATTTATATAGGTATTCGCTTCGTTGGTTGATTATTTATGTTTATTGACTCGGCGCCCTGTAACAAATTCTTATTTTCACTCTCGCGGCAGCCCTGCACAACTCTCTCACCCGGTCCGGTTATCGCGAACATTGCCAGTCATTAACTAATACCACTGCACACAGGAAAACAATGTGGCTAGCAGCTACCCTTATTGTCTGAACGTGTATGTGTACATATGAAATTTAACGCTTTTATTATAACCTTACATATTAAATTTCCGGACAGACTACCAGAATATAATCAAATATTTTTAATCAGTATCTGAAAATGATATTGTATTTTTATTTTATGTTCGTTATCACTTAGTAGCCTTTCAAGATCATTTGTTGTGAATTATAAAATATTTATACTTAGATAATACGAGTAGATCAAAATATTGATGGAATATATTATTTGGTTGCTTCCCAGCGTAACAAACAGAATAACATTATGATATGAATCGGTTTTACTTCAACAATACATTTTTTGATCCCGCTTCTTTTCCCGATCGTCTGATTTATTCAGTCAAATAACGAACTGAGTTATGTAAATATGATTGGGTAAGAGAAGCAAAGAAAGAAATGGAGAATAAATTGCTAAAATAAGAGGGAAAGCACCTACGGGAGATCTTCATGAAAAAATGTTAACTGTTGGGGAAGCGAAGCTTAAGGTAAGCATCAAAAGTATCCCTTATGTATGTGCAAATATTAAGAGGTTATTTAAATATCAGTACTTACTCATTGCATATTGTTTCAATTAAAGATTGTGGAAGTTTTATTCGATGACAGGATGTCTTGTTAAAAGCTCTGCAACTATTTGAATATATTTTAAGTGAGTTATTCATCTTGCGCGAATTCCAAACATCTGGACCAGTGATTCCCAAAGTAGTCCAGGTGGACCCCCAGGGATTCACGGGAGACTTGACGGGGGTCTACGTTGGCGTGATAAAAAAAATGGGGGTCCACGAAAATTTATCTGGTTTTCATAGTAAAGAACAAAAATGTTGGCTTGGCTTTACCCAAAGATATTCAAACACAGAAGAGATATGCTATGGTATCCGTGAAACTGACGCCGGACTACGCGCTAATTAGCGTAGTTTTCATACAAAAAGAATTTGTTCATTTCGTTGATTTTTTGAAAATGTGCATTAATATTGGTTAACAATATATTTTGAATAAGGAAAGAATTCGTTCATTTAGTTTAACGTTCGTTTGGTTTATTCGTTAATTATTTGTTCTTTTAGTTTATTTGTTAATTGGTAAACAATATCGGCGACACCCGGAAGCGCAGACCCACATAGTAAAAACAGCAGATAGCACATCTACTTATATTTCAATATCTTTGGCTTTACCCATCAAAGTAGGCAGATAATACACTACTCAAAAAAATTAACGGAGCAAAAAAAATCTATTGTGATTAAAGCAATTAAAAAATAGTACTTGTTATTCATAACCGTTTATATTTTATTTACACAATTGTGCGACGAAAATTATGAAGACTTCCAACTATTGCTCTTATAAACTGAAGTACGCTGATTGTCGAAAGCTACATGTTAACCAGATTTTACTCATTTTTCAGTTTTAGAGTTTTTGGAAAATAAATATCCAGATTTAAAAGAAAACCTGATCAAATTGTAAGCAGACATCGCGTGTTTGACAAATTTGTTAAAAAAAATTACTGACGTTAACTAGCAAACAACGACGTTAACAAAGGAACAGCTTAAATTTAATAAAAAAACAAAGGGTGTAATTTCGGCTTTCCTTGGAAAATGAAGCAAAATATTAGACGGCGCAAATTCTCCCAGTTTCCAAACTTGTCACAGGGAATGTCTTGATGAAGATATTCAGACGTACGTTAAACATTTAAATGCCCTCCACGATAACTTCAAAAATAGATTTGAAGATATAGTGACGATGGAAATACCACCATGGATCATAAATCCATTTGATGAAATGGAAGTGGCGAATGCGGTATTACAAGAGGAGCTACTCGAGCTAGCACCAATGGGGAGCTAAAGGTGAAATTTAAAAAAGGCTCTCAAACATTTTGGCGGCAGGCAGAAATCCCGAAAAATATCCTGGGCTGTGGGAAATTGTGAGAAAACTTTTGATAGCGTTTCCCTCGTTGAAAAAAGTTTTAGTGTCGTTACAAACCTATTAAGAAAAAAAGGCGCAGATGGAACATAACAGAACGGGGAGATTTGCGGTTATTCTTCACAAAACTGAAGCCAAATATTGATAATTTGTTTTCAATCCATCAAGCACATCCCTCCCATTAAAATTAAGACTTTTAATTGAGATTTTTGAAGTAAAACTTCTTTATGCACGCTTACTTGGGGAGTAAGCAGGTGAATGCATGACGAGAGCGTTACGAAAAGTGTGATCGGGCGAGGCGAATGGTCGGGCCTTTACGTACACTTGACTTGGGGAGTAAGCTGGTGAAAGCAGCTGGTAACGAGAGGGTTATAAAGTGTGATCGGACGAGGCGAACGGTCGGGCGAGGCGAACGGAATTGAGAGGGAGATATAAGTTAGTGAAGTTTTACTTCAGTCTGTGGTCTTCAGTCGTGTGACACTCGTTTTTTTATTTATTTTAATTATTGACTTGCATTTTTGAAGTTACGGTACGTTAATAATGTTTAATTTTAATTCTATTAAGCCTGTTATCATATTATTTTAATAAATAGGATACAAGTAAATATACCATTTTTCTTTTTATTTTACCACTCCGAATGGAGGGTTGGAACTCAGCCGCGACGCAAATTTCCATCGTTGGATCTAATCTTCACATTTTTTTATGAGTTTTGGGAATATGGTAGAAATGTAGCAGCAGGGGGTCCACTGGAACCAGTAAAAACTTGAAGGTGGTCTACGAGAAAAAAAAGTTTGGGTACCTCTGATCTAGACTTTTACCAGAAGAAAATAATTATGCTGGACTTCGCACAATTTCTTGAACGGTCTTTTCTAATCTATTGATATTTACACAGTTCTTACTGGCAGAAATGTATAGATCAACGCTCCTTTTATCATCCGGTTGCATTATTTTCATATTTAGCTACGAAGCTGTGGAATATTAATTTCACTGTAAATAAAACAATACTTACTCTAAATTATCGGTACAAAGGATTTGCTTTGTGTTGAAACTGGTAGAAGACCTAGGAAGTACAAAAACTTATGGCATTCTATTTCTTATGTCTCAGATTCAGTCCGGTGGAAAACGTATTATTTTCATTTGTGTTTAAAAGTGAAATAAAAACTTGTTTTAAATGAGCACTGAAACCTCAAGTAAACCTAGTTCTGTGATATTGTGCGATAAAGGGGGGTCATTATTTGCAAGTGTCATGAAGCCGGGTGTGGGTGGCTGCGACGGGTGTGAAACCGCCGGCCACCCGCAGAGAGCTCAGCGCGCTAAGGGTTGAATACACCCTGTATTTATGTTCGTTCCGTTACTTCATTTCGTATCATATTGTGTTACGTACTAATCTTCGTCGTTGTCGTGTGGTTGTGTTATGTGACACTGGCAGGATGTTAAATCACAAACGTTGCAATTCCACGAGCCTTACCGTGGCCAGAATAAGATAATGATCTTCGATCTCTACAGATGTGATATAGGTAATGGAAGATAATGAAGTGTCTTGAAAATTCCCGGCGGCTTCCACGACTTGTCACTTCCATTATCTATGGAATTGGGCTACCTCCGCGTTCTACCTTCTTGATGTGTAAGATGAACGAATTGTGGAATTCTAAGGCAAACTTTTATCTTAATAGGATAGTACAAAGTGAATTACTGAGTTGATTGACGTGATGTCGACAAGGCCGGTTATTGATGGCTGGTTATGCGGTTATTAGTGTAGATCCGTAGATTGCGAGAGGGTTAACTGAGTTTTTCGGTTAATGAAGCGTTGCATTTTTTTAATTATTGCAGAACTGTGTGCTTTTCATCATTGCACATTTACAAAAACTTTTATGAAAAAATTTAATCAGTAACAATAGGTATTGACGCGCTCTCTGTGATCTTGAAATACATTTGGTCTCGTCCAATTTTTGGTTGGCGAAGAGCTTTATCAGGTTGTCTCTACCCCAGTACTATCGCAGTTAGGTTTAAAAAAGAGAAAACAATTTAGGGGAAAAAGTATGCACTGATTCTCATCAAACTGCCTTTTGATATATTAATATTTTAATATTCTAAATTACAAATCATTAAAAAAAACATTCAGAAGGGTGACTTGTCGACCTTGTCGTACACATTGAGTAAGTATTATCCTTGAATTTAATTACAAAAGTAGGCGGGAGATTATTGGGGTAAATTACTGGTTCCCATTCGAATACCATTTTCCTCAAAAAATAATTTTTCTCAAAATGCGTATGGGTTTTCTAATTTCTTAAATTCTTAACTTTCTAATGAATATCTCTACACTATCAATGCGTATACAAGAAGATACTCATGTTTACTCCTGTTTCCTCATTTCCATTTTAATTCCCGTGGAGCTTGATAATGTGTCGGAAGGTTGATTATGTCACGTCAAGTCTTAAAACCAATAGAAAAATTTTGAGCGAATATAAATATAATGAAATAAAAAAAAAATGCAAAATGCATATCGAGGAAAGTAAATGATTTGGAGCAATTCTTCAGGATTTCATCAACTTTATATCAGCTACATGATGCACATAAGGTTTTCTTCTAAATTCCTTGGTGTGTACTGAATGCATTGTGATAACCAGGGCCTTCGTGCATAGTTAAATTTAAGTCAATGTTGATTGATGTTTAAAAGACTTTAAAATGTGTAGGTATCTTAAAAACAACCACCGACGTATATATAAAACAATATGAAAGTATTGTATTTTTTAACAAAGTATGTAAAGAGACGGATCTTTTTACTCGAGTCGACAAGACGAATATCTTTTTAAACACTCACTACATTCACTCGACATCAAAAATAATATTCGGTAAAAATCGTACCTTCCAAATTGCGAAATAAGATAAAGGAATTACGTCGTTAAAGAACAAACAGCTTTTAGATGACCATAAACGACTACTTATCGTTTCATTATTACTTTACAAGTGTCCGACAAGTAGCAGGTAGTAAGTATCGTTCCCTTTGATGCCAACATTAAAACAAACAGCCGGGCGTAATGAAGTAAAAGTTCACCAAGTGTGATAAAGGTAAAAGGTTCTACGAATGATTTTAAACTGCCCGCGGCCGATGGAGGAAGGGTACGTTTAGAGAAGGATAAGGCTTTCGAGCTAATGTACTATACGTCCGAAGATATTAAAAATGAAACCTTTGCGTATCCTGCAGCTGCCAGGAACAGATAGGGGGTTCGAATTAGAGGAGAGAGAATTTTCAATGAACAGGTGTAGAAATTAATGTAGGATTGTAAAAAACATTCGAAACCCATAAAATAAGTTGTACATTATGTTACATGTATTTTACCACCTTGAAATTTTAATTCGTTGTGTTAATTTCAAGTTTTCCGGTTCTCTTCAAAAGTCAACCAATTTTGAGGGGTCAAAAATAAAAAATAAAATTGTGCTTAATTTTTAAAACAGGAATTACACACGTTTATTTGTAAGCCAGTATGCAATAAATGTGGTTGTGAATGATGAATACTTGAAGCAGGTGGATGAGTTTGTTTATTTGGGAAGTATGTTTACGAGAGATGGGAAGGCTGAAAGAGATGTTGAAAGAAGGGTGAATGCAGGTTATTCTATTAATGGAGGACTGAACGCCGTTGGCACCGACAAAAAACTGTCCAAAGACGTGAAACTAGCCGTCCATAACGGAGTACTGGTACCTACCCTGATGTATGGGAGTGAGGCATGGAACTGGCAGAGGAAGGATGAAAGTAGAATGAATGCTGTAGAAATGAGATCCCTTAGACATATGTGTGGTAAAACCATGTACAATTGTGTGAGAAATGTGGAGATCCGCAAAGAATGCAAGGCTGATGTAAGCGTAATGAGAAAGATCAAGAAAGGAACGCTTCGATGGTTTGGGAATGTAGAGCGAATGAACGAGGAAAGGAGTGTAAGGAGAATGTATGACTCAGGTATCTGATTCATGACCATGTGAATCAGATACTTGCCATGTCAAGAGTCAGAATAATAGAAGAGCATGTACGAGACGATGTATGAATGCGAACGAGGCAAGGAGTGTGTGCCAAGACCGAGTTGTTTGGCGGTCCGTCCTCTCTGCCTACCCCTGCGGGAAACGGCGTGATGGTTAGTTAGTTAGTTCATTTGTAAGTCTAGATGTGAACAAATAATGACATTGAGTGATGGGTGCAGTATATTACAGGTTTTTGTTTTTGTTATTTTGTTATTGAAATATCGTGATTTTGCTGTTGAAATATTGTGATAGATTGCTTCAAGTTACATCTACCCTGTGTCAGAGGCTGGACAACACCCCTCAAGTATTATTTTATGCATTATAAAAAAATATGATGTTCTGCGTTTACATTGCTCGCACAGTCGCACGCCTTGAAAAGCTGCTTCCTCACTAACGGCGATTGTTGGTTGATCCTCTAATAATTTTCCTATATGCACACGTAACCTCACAAATGCATGCAAATATATAAGGAAGGGACCGGGTCGGGAATAGCAAAAGAGCGTCGGTTTATTTATTGGAATAGTAATTTAAGTAAACCCTTCGACATATAGTCCAGTAAATGAATAATAATAATAATAATAATAAATTTGGACAACTTATATAGCGCTGTTTTTGCGAAAAATCGCCTCAAGAGCGCTGTACAAATTAGCATGGATTTTACATTAGAATTTACTTAACTTAGGAGGCTAGATAACAACTCGTCTTGCAGCTATCAAGCGCATGGATTATTAGAATTCTAGCCCCCCGACAAATGAAATAAAATATCTTTTTATATGTACGTATTTCAATCTACTTAACTATGTAGGGGGCTAGATAACCACTCGTCTTGCAGCTATCAAGCGCATGGATTGTTGGAATTCTAGCCCCCCAATAAGTTAAATAAAATATCTTTTTATATGTACCTACGTATTTTAATTTACTTACCTATGTAGGAGGCTAGATAACAACTCGTCTTGCAGCTATCAAGCGCATGGATTATTGAAATTCTTGCCTCCCAATAATACATTTACCTTATGTATTTAGTATTCTACTTAACATCCTTAGTCTAACTTAATCTACTTAATCTAACTTAACCTAACTTAATCTTACTCACACATACTCAAAACCTATATTTAATAAATCTGCAGTTCATAACAACAATTGCAAAGAAACCATAAAAATAACATGTAATCAACGCTAACGAAAATGTATGTATATACTCGTAATAATACACTGTAATAATTGTCACTGTGAACTGTTTTTGTTGTTTTAAACACTATCTCTTAGGTATTTTATTTTGTCATTTATCACTCCATACGTACGGCACTGGATGCTCCAAAAGGAGGTGTAGAGTGCGTGAGCAGGGACCTAAGCGATTCTTTCAGGACTTGTTTAGGGTGCTTAGGGTGTGAACATACTAAAAGTCCTGACGTCTAGGTGGTGAGCTAGGGGGGGGGAGGGGGGGGGGGGGAAGGTCCCAATTGTCAGGTTTCCGCTTGTATCTCAAAAACGGTGCGTCGCAGAGGAAAATTTTTTGAGAATAAGTAAAAGCGTATAAAATTATCTACAACTTTTATTCTATATGTAATTTTCTAAATCCCAGCCGTTTTTGAATTATACGCTCCAGAAATGTAGATATTTTCGAAAAAATTCATTTTACCTCATATTTTTCATCAAACATTCCTTCATATCGTATAAAATATTCATCACACAAAGAAGTTTATTTGAATGAAGTTGTAAAGAATTTAATTCCCTTTTAGAATATATATAAATATACAAATAAATTTCCAACTAGTAAATATTTACAGCAATTTAAATTTTTTTCGTAAAATGTCACCATTTTCAGAAAAAAACTGTTTTTATCTTATTACTGACACACCGACGCGCAACGACGATTATGCGATGCTCTGATCGCTTTTAGTCAGACGTATGGTCAGATATGACCATTGAAACCACATTGATGCGATCATTCAAAAGCCGAGGAGGCATAACAGGAGCCAGAGATGTTTCGCACAATATAGTCAGCAATTGGTTGGTTGGTATGAGCGCAACTCATGAGATCTGCACTTCCCCTGAAGAATTTTGTGGAATCTTCTTCACGTCAAGTGAACAACACAAAGACCTCGGACAAGCCCACCGAAGTAGATGTGCATAAACCACTCGGTCAGTGGTTTGATGCACATCCTCCCTTCCCACAAACCAGTGAAATAATGTCAATTCCTAATGTCTTCTGTCAGCTCGTCGATAAAAATTCACGATAAAAAAGGTTGCAGTTGACCTAACATTGCTGTTTCAGTGGATAAGCAAACGATCAAGCAAACTGATAAGCAGACGATCAAATAAAGATTTGATTAAATTCTTTGAGTAGGTATAAGTTGGCCACATTTCTTTTGGCACTGTTCAATGAAAGTGGGATGCGAAAGACCACTAAATCTGTCCTGTACAGCTTATTCGAACCTACTAAAAAACTGATCTACTGCCTCAGATGAACATAGTTGTGGACGGAGGATTTCTATTACACAAGGTAATTTGGCAAAAAGATGCCTCCGTTGCCACAATTTGTGATCGTTACATCACCTACGTCAACCAACACTATCCTGGATGACTCGCACTGTGGTATTTGATGGGTATTCAAACCCAGCCAACAGTACGAAATCACAAGAACAGATACGATGATGCAGACTGAGAAGATCAGCTGACATCAATTTGACTTGGAAAAAATCTCCCTGTTAAACAGGGAGATTTTTTATCCAATCCTAACAACAAAATTAACTTCATCTCCTACAGACAAAGCTTCGGGAGAATGGGACACGGAATCTTCAAGCCACCGATGATGCCGATGTCCTTGTCGTTAAGACTGCTGTGGAACAATCCTCTCACAATTCTGTGACTGTCGTTGGTGAAGATGTGAACTCACTGTCCTATTGATTGCTTCCACTCCTCCCACTCAAGATATTCTGCTGCTGAAACCTGGACGAGGGAAAACCGAAACAATGACACTGTACACTCAAGAGATGCAGCACGTGGATTTGAACACACATTACATTCATTTACTGGCTGCGATACAACATCTGCAACTTTCAGGAGAAGCAAGGTGGGCTTCTTGTACTTGGAGTCAGAAATCATCAAGCAAGCGGCAATGTTCTTTTACAACCCCTCCTCTACTCGCGACGAGGTTGAAGAGGCTGGAAATAAATGTTTCCTTAGATGGTATGAGGCGCCAACACGACAGAGCTCCCTTAACCAGTACCGCTTCCAGTCGTTCACAAGGTCGGTGGACCTAATATGTGGAACCTAATAAGTGAGCAAATATGAAGCCTGACATCAGCTCCCTTCCTCCAACAGAGAGTGCAGCTAAACAGCATTCCCAGTGCACCGATTGAGCTGCCCCCTGAAGAATGGGGGTGGAATCATGAAGGAGAGACCCTGTTGCCAATTACAACAGAAGATCCACCAGCATCGGAGGTCCTTCTGAATATGATATTTTGCCGCTGCACCAAGGATTGTGCAATTGGGATGTGGATGCCGAAAAGCAATGCTGACCTGTTCTACAGCGTGCCTCCACTGCCAAGGGAGATGCCTCAATAGCGTTGCCGAGGACGACGATGAAGACAACGTAGAGCCTATTCAGCAAGAGCCATCCACTACTGAGGATGAAGATGCCATGGATGAACAACGCTTACCAGGACCCTCACGTCCAAAGAGGATGATAGTGTAACATTATGTTATTGAGAACAGTGATAACAATGAGGTTTATAATTTTATGTGCTTGATGTAACGAAATATTATAAAATTATCATGACATAATTATCATTATCATTATAAAACACAATTTGAATTTTTTTTAAGTAATATGATTTTTGCCTACTTTATTTAATAACTGGCTTTAAAATGTGGTCACACATATTTATTAGGTGAACGAACAAAAGCTGTGGGTTAGTAGGTAATAGGGTTAAAACAGCTTTTTCTGAAAATGACATTTTACGAAAAAACTTTAAATAGCTTTAAATATTTACTGGTTGGAAATTTATGTGTATATATTCTAAAAGAAAATAAAATTCTTTAGAACTTCTTTCAAACAAATTTCTATGTGTTATGAATATTTTAGAAGATATGAAGGAATGTTTGATGAAAAATGTGAGGTAAAATGATTTTTTTCGAAAATATCTACATTTGTGGAGCGTGTAACTCAAAAACAGCTGGGATTTAGAAAATTACATAAAGAATAAAAGTTGTAGATAATTTTATTAGCTTTTACTTATTCTCAAAAAAATTTCCTATGCGACGCACCGTTTTTGAGATACAAGCAGAAACCTGAAAATTGGGACCTTCCCCCCACCCCTCCCCCCCCCCCCCAAGCTCACCACCTAGACGTCAGGACTTTTAGTATGTTCACACCCTAAGCACCCTTAACAAGTCCTGAAAGAATCGCTTAGGTCCCTGCTCACGCACTCTACACCTCCTTCCTTGACTGGACTAATAACAAAATAGTCTTCAAACTTCGTTTAACCAAGGCCGACTGCAGTCAGTGTCCTGTTTAATAATAGTCTAATTACTCTGTTAAAGTAATATGCTATTGGTAAACCAACACGCAAATCAGCAGTAACAACGAGTATAAACGACAAACGATGCCATTTTCAAACTGTCATTGCTCGATAGGACTGACTCGATCACGTAACTTGTTGTATAACTTAGTCGGCCTTGAGCTTAATAAAATGATCCAATCAGTATTTGATATTCTCCTGCGCTCGCTTTCAAATATCGTTGTTAGTTCACGAATCAAACAACATTTTTAAACACATATTCATCTACTGGAGTTCACAAATTTTCAATGAACGTAATACAATGGATGGAGTCTCTTTAATATTCGTTTTCAACTTCTACGATCTTGGCTACTCATATGTGTAAAGCTTACGGTAGATCAGAGATGGGCAAACTTTTTAAGGAAAGGGCCAGATAAAATAAAAAAAATTATCTAGGCGGGCCGGAAAAAAAATTGAATAAAATAATTTTTTATAAGTGATATTCCTTATTTTTTTTAATGTTTACATCAAACATAAAATTATGTAGATTATATACTACAATGGTAAAAAAGTAACAAAAATTGATTATTCTTTAGAAGAGTATGAAGGCGTATGTGACAGATGAAACTGTGACTGAGCTTCTAAAAGTTTTTCATAATCTGGTGGAAACTGGTATGAGCTGATTCGCAGTAGTGAAGCTAAATGGTGGTCAGTCAATCGGTTTCTAACGCTATTTTCGCGAAGCTTCATAGTGGAAAACACCTGTTCACAGATGTAGGAAGATGCAAACATCGCAATTATCTTCTGAGCGTGAGATTTCAGGTTTGGGAAACGTGGTTTTGAAGAACTTGCCTTGTAGAACTCAATTTTGGAAACGTTGAGAAACAGTTGCTTCAATTCAGTGTTACATTGCAACTCAATCGGTTCGAGCTGCAATTCTGGTTTGACTCATTCACAATCCATATTAACGAAATTACGGAAATACGTCATTTTCAAAAAAGTTTTTAGACGTATTGACTCTTTTCCACAAAAAATTATAAATGGATTTCGAAAGATTGTTCTTTTATCTAGCAATCATATGTAATAAATTTTGAGAACATTTTTTAATTTTTAGTATAATAAGGTTATTCCATAGGTCGTTGTCAGATTTGTTCAATTTTCAAAAAAGTTTTTGTATTATACCACACCCATTTCAAATAATAAAATCATGCAGTAAAATAAATCAATACATTATCTGGCAAACGTATGTTTTAGAATTTTAATTTTAGTTTCAATAAAATCATTAAAAAATATGTACGTACATGTGTTTCTTAGCGAAAATTTGTCCGTTTGTGTATTTATTTGCGCACTTACAAACTAATATATTTCAGATTTTTTTAACATTCTTATTAAATTTAGACATTATTGAAAAATGATAAATACTTATAATCAAAAAATAACTACAAAAAGTACATTATTTTAATAGTTTTATCATCACGCCTTTCAGCATTTTTGGATGAAGGTATAAATTAAAGCTAATTTGAATTGAAATAAATTCGATATTGAGTTATAATTTTAAAAAGCTGGTACGGAGAATAATTAATCTTTCTCATTGTAACCGACCTGCACGATCGTAAGAACAACTTTCGACGAAATGTGGATTTTCGTCCGCTGGCTGGTTAAACGCTCTTAAATGGCATGCTAAAAATGTCCAGGTCCAGTTCTATAACTCTGAAGTTCTTCATAAAGACATTTCACGCTTTTCTCATAGTTCTTAAGTTGGTCCTCCCTTACTGCAATAGTTTTTAGTCTTGGAAAATGAGTAAAGTCTTTCTTGACTAGTTGTTTGGAAAAAGATTCATTTGCATTTTAAAACCTCTGATTTGACCCCAAATATAATTGATTAATTGATTTCTTCCCTGGAGTTTAAGGTTCAATTTATTGATGTGACTGAGAATATCTGTAAAAATTGCTATACAATATCTTTCATACTGAAAGCCATACAATATCTTTCATATGTTCACATTCGTCCATTCCTGTAAATGGTTGTATTGCAATAATACCGTTGCAATATGCAATAATACCGTACTTAAAACGCAATGAGAAGGAAACCGTTAAGTATTCTATTCTATCTACGTCAAAAATACATTTTGTTCAATTGGTAAATTGTGGTAGGGTTATTCAAAACAATGCCGCGGGCCGGATTGACTAGCATGAAGGGCCAGACCTGGCCCGCGGGCCGTACTTTGCCCATGACTGCGGTAGATGGAAGATGGAATAGCATGAAAAAGTGCCTAAGAGGTAGGTACATTTAAATGACTGAGCATAGGGAAGTCTGTTATAACTCGACAATTTTGCATTCCGATAGTGGTCGTTTTAAATAATGTTTTTCAAATCGTCGTGTTTATTTGGATTTTCTTATTCGATTTTTTTCAATATTACGGTACAACATGCCTGAAGAAAGTTTAAAAAATAATATGTAACGTTTCTTTGGACCAAATTTATCTTCTTCTATATATATAAAAATCTAAATATGTTTGTATGTACGCTAGGCTTTGCTAAACCATTCATCCGATTGCGATGAAACTTTGGGGATTTAAGGAATGTTTGGAATATGGGAGGGGGGAGGGGAACTCGGAAGGGGGGTTCGCGGGATGGGGAAGCGGGAGAAGGGAATGAGGAGAGGGAAGGCGGGAAAGGCGGAGAGGGAACGCAAGAGGGGAACGGACCGTGGGAGGGGAATAGAAGGCGGAAGGAAACGGGACGAATGGGAAAGGACACGCAGAGAGAAACAATTTCTTTATTGAGTGGCATAGCAACGCACGCCGGGAACTCGCTACTGTTAAATAAATTTCTTATTTGGAATTGAAAAAATACATACTCGTAAAATACATGGTTATGAGAAATGGACGCGAGGTCTACTATTCACAGCTAGTTTAATTTTAACATACATGAAAAGCAGGTAGATATCTACTTTCCAACGGCACAAAAGCTCCAGAGCTTTGTCTCTTCGGAATTATTCTTTGTAACCACTAATTGTGAGTTTGATATCCTAATTAGCTTGGAGCAGAGAGAATCATACAGCGCATGTATATTTAATGTACCACTTAAAATTCGCATTAATGTACACCATTGTATTCTGCTTGGTAATTTTCGGATCTCAATCATCCACGTGAAATGCGAGTTAACGTTACACGAAATTAACTCGTTAAAAAAAATATTGTGGAAATTAATTAAAATAAAAATTTCAACAAATCGTTTTAAAGTTTTTTTGTCTAATGGGTGTAAAAAATAGAAAATACCCATTGGGTGCGAAAGTTTGCTCGGCTGAGAGAATAGGAGGCACGGGCCATGTGTTCAACAGAAACCTAAATCAAGAACTAAATTTAAATTTTAACAGTCGGTACTTTGCTCAAGTAATAATTGTTAGTGTGGTCAATCAAATTCGTCTGTCTGTCAAAAAAGAGTAGAAAATATAAAAACTGAAACTACTAAATGTGTAGACTGGCAACACCAATTTAACTGTCAAATATTTTTTTGAAGTGCAATGACACTGAATGTATAGAACACAGTAAACCACATTTTAAAAAACTTTTTTTCTTCATGACATAAATTTGATTAAAAGGTGATTTATAAAGCGATTTGCTTTAACATAAATTTGAATTTAACAATAGATAGAAAGGAAGAATCACTAATGGTGAGTTTAGTTACACTGCTTTTAGATCTGAATGAGTTAAATATATTCAGATCTAAAATTAGAGACATGATCTAAAGCCCAGGCAATGCTAGGTACTTTATCTAACATTAAATAAATGTGAGCAATTTCTAAACTGTGCTTTATATTTTATTACATTATAGTTATTCTTCATTATGTCAACACAAAATTGCAAAGGTATAATAATAATATACCTATATGCAATTCTAATTTAGAGATCGGCGGGTATCTATACTGCAATGAAAAAAAAAATTTCCACCATTATGCCTTTTTAATTTTTTATAAAAATGTAGGTTCCACAGCTTTTCTTTAACACCATGAGTCTTGTATATTATTTAGTATTGCCATTTGATCAACAGTGGCGCCCTCATATATTTTCTACTCTCAGTACAAAACAATTTTTTTTATTTTTTTTATTATAGCGACTATATAAAATTTTTTACATACAAAATATAATGGTGAAATTAAGAATAAAATATTGTATTTCTTAGTCCTCCTCACTAGGGGGTCCTGTGCCGAGGTGGACTAAAGTTATTTAAATATAGTTCATTTGTCTTCTATGTCGTTTTTAGCGTCTTCGCTTGGGTTTTCTCATTGACCAATTATAAGTTTAAGGTTATCAACTTCGAAACATAGCTAAAATAAACTTTTTTCTTAATCTTGAATAATCTTAAAATATAAATGTAGTAGGCTAATATGGCCTTTGACAAACTGTATGTGAAAAAACAAACCGCATCAGTTTTTGGAGCGTCCATACCGTGAATCAAATTTTAAAACCAGAACAACTATGTCAAATATTCGGCTGTATTTTGTTTCGCGTAGTTGTAGGATCCCTCAGCTTAGTTCCTAAAAAAATATTTGTATGGATTAATAAATGACGACCCATTATAATAGGTACATATGATATTTCACGAAAAAAATATAATTTACTTCCCAGTAGTTGTAATACCTTCTTGAATCCGATGTGTCACAAATTTTACGAGGTCTTTCGATACGCGAATCGCCAAACAAACCAAAAATTCGGGATCGTCAGGAATTCACCCTCACTATCATAATTTTCTTTAATATTAACCATCTTTATTGTTTCAAAGACCCAATCATGTCTAAAAGGAATCGAAATTAAAATCTAGTCTTCTTCAACCAAAGTAATCTTCCGATCGAATGGTGTAACTATAAGTGACCAGCTTAGGTACGGGGGCTACTTCGAAGCCAGAGTTAAGTTAGCCTTTCAAAAACTGGGCGTTCTGTACAGAGCCCGGAGCACTTTTATAGTACACAACTACTAACCCTGTACAAATCGCAAGTGCGCCCCACGGTAGAATTTTGCAGTCACCTCTGGTCTGGAGCCCCAAAATACTTGAAAATAACCCTGTACTCTGCGCAGAAATGGTCCGTTTGATTGGTTCTCCCACCTTAATGAACGGATTGCAATTTTTAGAGAACAGGCGTCGGGTGGGAATGCTGACCTTGTTCTACGGGTATTTCAATGGAAAATGATCCGAGGAACTTTTTTTAAATATGATCTCCACGCAGGAGGCTCTGAGGAAAATAATTTTCCTCAGGACCTATGTCATCTTTGAAGATGCTGTGTAAAGGGTATTTTTGAGGAGAGGAAGCAGTGAACAAAAATCTTTCCACAGTCAAGCTGTTGAACTCAAAAACGAGTCGTAGAAACAACCCGTTCCCGTGTGTCAATCTGTAGATATGTTGGGCGCGTGTTTGGCGTGTTTCCCGACTATGCACCGGCAACTAGCGTCATTGATCGTCATAGCCGGGAAACACGCCAAACGCGAGGCCCAACATATGTACAATGTTGACATTTGTCACATGAGAACGGGTCGCTTCTACGAGTCGTCCATGAGTTCAACAGCTCGACTGTGGAACGATATGCCGGCCTCTGTGTTTCTTCCTTCCTGCAACATGGGTCTCTTCGAGATGCGTGTTCACTACTTCCTCTCCTCAAAAAGACCCTCCATAGAGCATCTTCAAAGATGACATAGGAAAATTATGATCCTCAGTGGCTCCGGTGTGGTTACTGTAAAAAAAATCCTCCAACAGAACTGTCAAAAACGTCAAAATAGCGGAGTAACTCTTCGGAAAGTAAAAGCAAAAGTTAAAAGTGACGTAAGCAGGTTGATTTAAAAATGCATATTTGTGATATTTAATAGTAGCATTACTCTTGCTTTTATTCCAGCAGTCGTTGGAACAGACGGCTCTGCATATTCTAAACTGCAGTTACGAGCTGTAATACCAAAAATTAACTATTTCTATAGCAGCGAAACCTTCTAACCTCCAGCCTTAGATGGTGACATTAAATCAAAATAAACATTTGCCTCTGAAAGAGTCTCTACAGACGCGGGAGGTTGCAACCTTGCTTCTCTTTTACTCCACATTTGCCCTTTCCTCGCGATGTAGATAATAGATGACATAGCTCTACAAACACTTGAACGCGCGAGCATCGTTACAAAAGTGGGCGCTTTACGTGATAATGGCATAGTAAAATTACCCTCTTAATTATTTTTAAATATATAATAAACATTAAATTATTATATTTTAGCTAAGCATTTTTTCGGGCAAAATGGTAATATATCTAGAGGTACGTCAATTTAAAAGTTGTGTACAGTTTTTCATAATATTAAAAGGTGTTTAAAAAAAAAAAAAAAAATATATATATATATATATATATTATTTTGGAAGATAATATCTCTACATTTGCCGAAATGGTAATTTATGAAATTCCCTTGATATAAAATTATTAAAAACACGTTTTTTTCTATTATTTTATAAGTTAGGTATGAAAAAATTCAAGTGTTTCTTTAAATGCTATTTACGACATTTCTCGTGAGATTTTCGGTCTATTTTAAATTATAAAATATATATATATATATATATATATATATATATATATATATATATCTAATATATATATATATATATACTATCTGCCAAATTTCAGCTCGATTAGATGTCGAGAAGTGGGTAAATTTCCACTTCAAAGGTTCCATTTCATTCATTCATCCATTCAAGAAAACAAAATCGAAATTCAAATAGATGTATGAAACAATTTAACTTTGTTTGAACCACTTTTATATTTGAGTAAATCCGACCGGTTTCAGAACAACCGTTCCTTCTTCAGGGCAAATGTGTACTGATTTGACAGTTTTGAAATATGGACGGGAACAATGTATTATTATGGTAGGGGTGGAGCCGTTGCTAGGTATTAATGAAGAGTGGGTGGGTAGGGGAATAGATTTATTTATTTAGAAATTTCTGTTTTTAATGAATTTGCAAAATCGAAAAAATACGTTTTCTACTAATTGAATTATCTGCATTAGAACTAGAACACCCTAGTGAATGACTTCGTACCTACGAAAAACAGGTTTTAAAAATTACGTTGTTATTTTTTATCCCATAGACTTAATTATGTATACTTTTCGTCAGTTTTAAAATCATATGCGTTTATCCCTTTGCTGAATTACCTACCTAAAATATATATATATAGCAAATTCATTAAAGACAGAAATTTCTAAATAAATAAATCTATTCCCCTACCCACCCACTCTTCATTAATACCTAGCAACGGCTCCACCCCTACCATAATAATACATTGTTCCCGTCCATATTTCAAAACTGTCAAATCAGTATACATTTGCCCTGAAGAAGGAACGGTTGTTCTGAAACCGGTCGGATTTACTCAAATATAAAAGTGGTTCAAACAAAGTTAAATTGTTTCATACATCTATTTGAATTTCGATTTTGTTTTCTTGAATGGATGAATGAATGAAATGGAACCTTTGAAGTGGAAATTTACCCACTTCTCGACATCTAATCGAGCTGTAATTTGGCAGATAGACTCGTTGTTGATGACAATGCATGGTATCAAGTTTTTGTTGCACTCATAAATATTTTATTTTTTTTATTATTCATCTTTATTAGTTTTGAGTTACAATTTGTTTTATTCTATGCCTGTCTTACTAGGAGAACCTGTGTTGAGAGCAGGCGCTTAGCATGAGCAGTTTATAATAAAAACACATTCAAAGTACAAATAATAACACAATATTACAAGTAACAGTTAATCATCGACGTAAAATTGAAAAAATAAATACTTATAAGTTAGTTTTGATATAATCTTTGATGTTGAATCTATTTTGGCTGGTAATCCAGGACTTGGTGTCAGATTTATATTTAAGATACATTGTGTTTTGTCTAATTGCCAGTGGAAGTGTATTATATAGTTTTGTTGCAAAGTATCTAAAATTTCTTTGGCAAGAGGTTGTTTTAGCAAAAGGGATAAATAGGAGATTATGCCCTTTAGTTCTAGTATCGTGAGCAGTTTGGACATTTTCAAAGGTAGTTCTGTGTTTGAAGAGGTATGCTAATATGTTTTTGGCATAAATTTTCCTAATATCCAAGACACAGATCCTCCTAAAGATTTCATCCGAACTGCTTGTGATCGGTAGTTTTAATATAATCTTAATAATTAGTTTCTGGGCTTTAAAGATCGGGTCAATGGCGGCATCGTTTGCTCCTCCCCAGGCTATAATACCGTATTCAATTAGAGATTGACATAGAACATAGTAAATTGTTTTGAGTTGATTCAAGTTTAAAAAGTTGCGAGTATGTGTAAAGAAGTATATTGATTTTCTAAGTTTGTTTGCTATAGTGATAATGTGTTCTTTCCACTTTAAATTGCTGTCAAAGATAATACCTAAGTATTTGATTTTAGTCACCCGTTCTAAGTTAGGGCAATCACAAATATTAGCATTAGTCAGGGGGCAAGCACATATTTTAATTTGATTTACTGGGTTACTTAAGGATGCATTTATGCTAAACTCAATATATTTAGTTTTTGTCACATTCATTGTTAGTGTGTTATTGTCTAACCATCTTTTAACAATAGTTATGTCCCTGTTCGCTTTTAGATAGACATCATTCCAGTTACTTGATTTGAAGAGGTGAACATACATGTGAACTTAAGGACTTTCTCTGAAATTGGATGACATTCATATTTAATATATACATATTTAAAACACACATATTTAAAAAAAAATACAGCAGTTGTACGAAATAAACTTCGGAAGAGATGGCGCAAATAGGTCAAAATTAAAAATTGATGTTTTATAGTAAAAAAAAAACACTTTGTTTTTTACGGGTTTTCACTTCTAAAGAATGTTAAAAGCATCCCCTTAATAATGCACGCATTATTTACCACCCCTTGCAATATGTTATAACCGATGCATCGGCCCAACCCTCCCCCTGACCGGAAGCTGATTAGCCGTGTCCCCATCCCTTCATAACCGTTAGGAGGACGTCATCTGCCGCCGGAGCAGTCCAGGGAAACAGGATACGCCGTTCCGGACGTGATCACATTGTTCCTGTATCCGGGAACGTGTCACAAGTAGGTGCTTGAGCGGACGGAAGACATCGGGGGAGTAACGAAGTGGAGAGAGATGCCTACTGCCTGATATGGCAGCAAGGTATCACTGCGCACGCATTGTAACGTTGTTAAATTTAATGACTTGCTAGTTAGGCGTACGCGGTTAGTCATTGTGCTTCGTATTAGATTTTAGTAATGTTATAATTTTTATGGCCATAATAATATAGATATCCATAACCGTTTTAAAAGACTTCGGAAATAATTAATGTATATCTCGTGACTTGTGTATTAAATATTTGTTGGATTAAATGATAATATAAGCAATATATTACGGTAATGAATTAATGAATATCATCTGTTTCAAAGTAACTTTAATATGTTATAAAAGACAATAACATTTATGCTATTTATATCTATACGAGTGTTTTATATTTGCGGCATATTCCAGAGTGGAAGGTACTCTCAGAATTGCGCTGGGGAAAGACCACCATTCAGAATTAAAACATAGCTTATAATGCCTTTAGCCGTATTTGGTAACTAGATCTGAATAGCCCGGTCCTTCTTCACTTGTCTGTTTAACATCTCCTTTCGTTTTTACTATCTTCAGCCCCACAACGTACCCCGGTAAGGGATGCCATAGTCTCACAGCTGCCTCGAGATGCTTGGTAGTAGTTGGAACTCTTGTGCAGTATTCGTATTTAAAAATATACTCTTATAATTTCTTAAAAAGTTAATATTAGGTCCTTACATATGAAATTAGCGTTTTGCCGTAGGTACTGGCAACTTTGATCTCAAATATCTTATCTTTGGTTACTCATGTATTTGTGTTTCGAAAATTATAATTCATTTGTTTTTTCTTTAATTGTTTTTTTTTTCTTTGCGTCGCTTAGTTTACAAAATGAAAAACTTGAAATATCGCGTTATTTACGAGTACGAGTTCCACCGTGGCACCAGTACTGCAGAAACGGCTCGAAGGATTGATGATGTGTATGGCGACGGTGCCGCAAAAGAAAATACAGTGCGTTTTTGGTTCCAACGTTTTCGTTCTGGAAATTTCGACCTGCAGAACAAGCCCAGTGGACGGCCGGAGACCAAAGTTGATAATGAAGAATTGAAGGCTATTGTGGAAGCGGATCCATCGCAAACCACGTCCGAGTTAGCTGCAGGCTGCGGTGTTAGTGATAAAAAGCCTTGCAGTATTCAGAGTCTGCCCTGATGACGGACACTGCAAGAAGCATAGAAACTTTGGCTCAAGGAGATACAGGAAGAGTAGTACAACACTTAGAACTCCAAAGGACCATCAATATAAAATTATAAAATTTGTTTTATACGCATCACGAATTGACGACATCATCATCGACGTGAATAGATGACATTTTCCTGAAAACAACAACTAAATATTTAAGCGTCGTCGTTTATTAAATTTATCTGTTTATTTCCTAAACGAACTGTAAAATATATAAAATTTCATTATTACACTTGAGACGGTTACTGAAATAAATAACACGCATAGTTCAAAATTTTATTATTATTCTAATAATAACAACAAAGTATGTAAAATATAGGTACTCCCACAGCAAACAAAGTTTTCCCATCAGTGTCAATGTGGTGTTGAATTTGGCCTAAGATTTCCCGAGTACTCAGGGTTTCCAAGGCAATTTCCTGCCGAGCTCAGTAGAATTTTTCTTACATAATATTGACAAAAGACCTCACCTTGTACTTTGGAGCATCCGCAGCAAGTTCAGGTCGGTGTCAAACTACTATCGGGTCTCGAATAACATCCTTTAAAGTGTAAAGTGTAAGTGTTCCGCCGCGAACTTACAAATTAATGCCTTGTTACAGTTTAGCGTCTTGATTTTGTGTACAAAATAGCTGAGACATATATGTTCACAGATAAGGCAGTTGGTGCTGTTGGTCATTGGTACTAGGTACTAGAACTAGGGTTAGGATTTTGGTATTCTAGAGTTATTTTCAGTGATATAAGATAAATGGAGTTTTATACCAATTTTCTAGCAATAATAGGGCCGCTGTGGTGTAGGGTAAGACTCTCGACTCACAATCCGAAGGTCGCGGGATTGAAT
Source organism: Limnephilus marmoratus (assembly GCA_917880885.1). Lineage (NCBI taxonomy): Eukaryota > Metazoa > Arthropoda > Insecta > Trichoptera > Limnephilidae > Limnephilus > Limnephilus marmoratus. The sequence goes on from OU862908.1 coordinate 44,358,765, forward strand.
CCCGGCGTGGGTTAATAAATTTTATTTGATCAATTTGTGTTATTTCACAATTAATTCATTTAAAAATAATATGTAGCATATTTGCGGCACGTTCCAGGGTGGAAGATACTTTCATATCAGCCGGGCGTAAGACCACTATTCAGAATTGAAACGTTGCTTGAAATGAGTTTAGCAGTTTTTTTCGTTATTTATTTTTGGGGTGTTATGCCGTGTTGCGCTACCTCCTTCTTTAGCCAACGTTTCGGACATCGTTGCAGTGTCCATCATCAGGGCAGATCCGGCAGATCCGGTAGATGTGATGTGCCGGATCTGCCCTGATGATGGACACTGCAACGATGTCCGAAACGTTGGCTAAAGAAGGAGGTAGCGCAACATGGCATAACACCCCAAAAACAAATAGGAAATCTTAAAACTTATCCGAGTTTAGCAGTGTTTGGTCACCAGATCTGAATAGCCAGGTTCTTCTCCACCTTCCTCTTCCCCATCTCCTTCCGCTTTTCCTGTCTTTAGCCTCACAACATACCCCAATTGGGGATTCCATAGACTCACTGGCTCCAGACGGGAGCAGCTGGGACTCTTGTGAGGTATTAATGTTAAAAAAAGTTTCTTTCTTATTATAAATAGCTGTCTGCAATACACCAATATGTAGCTGTTATAAGGTATCGTACCGTTTTTTTAAATTCACAATGATTTGGTCAATTTTTCTGAACGAATAAAAAATATTGTGAAGGTTAGTAGGTACCTACAAGGTGGTACAAAAGTTATCACCCTATCGAAAGATGCTCTCAACTTGATCACGATTTTGAGACCTGTCAAGTTAACAGAAACAGAAAACAAGTTAATATGGAATTTTATAGGAAACTCCAGTACATTTATTTTTTATTTTTAATGAATAATGATCTTCTAACTTAAATAACTGCATTTCTACTTTTATTTTTAGAGTTAGTTTTAATAGTTAAAATAATTGTCAAATTTTTAATTTTTCAAGACCTCCCGATAACCACCGTATGTGTGGTGAATCGTGTGACGTCATCACTCCTGAAAAATTAGTATAGGATCGGGCAATCGGCTGATCTACTGCCACCATTTTGAATTCCGTTGTTATAATAGTTGTTAAATAGCATTACTATTTTTTTGTGCAGTAGTTTTTGAATATTTTCAATAATAGAGATACCTTTTTTTAAACATTATTTAGGCCTAAATAATGTTTCAATAAAGACAACAATTAAATCTCTATAAACAGTACGTAAATAAACGAATAAATTAATACGATGGCTTGGGTCATATCATATATTCCCATACAATGTCTTTACGGTGACGTCACGACACGTCGAACAGTGACGTCACCTTGGCGGCGTGTTTTTACGACCCGATTAAAAATAGACTTTTTAATCATTTTTTAAAAACTTCGCGTTTAATATTATTAAACAAAACTTATATATTCAGAATCAGCGTTTATTGGTCTATACTATATGAACATATTTTATTAAAGCCAGAATATTTTTCACTGGAGTTCCTTATTGGGCTGGTTTATGAGAAAAAAATCGGTCGGTTACAATTTGAATTTTGTCTCCTGGTCGTGCGGCACTAACTGGGCAAACACTGCGACGTTCAGCCGCTCGCCTCAAGGAGACAGCACCGGAAACTCAAGTGAACAGAACTGTAAGCACGGGGTTCTTTCAATTAAGGCAAATTAAAGCAGTACGGAGAAACTTGACAACAGAGGCAACTAAATTACTAGTCAATTCGTATGTTGTTTCACGTCTAGATTATTGCAATGGAATATATGCTAGTCTCCCAAAATATCAAATCAACAAATTACAATCTGTTTTCAACGCTGCGGCAAGGCTCTTCACCGGCGTATCTAAATATTCCCATATTTCTGAGCATCTCAAAAATCTTCACTGGCTCAAGTGCCCCGAGAGAATCCAGTTTAAGCTCTGCTGGATGGTATTCAAGTCTCTTAACGGAATGGCTTCGACTTACTTATCGGAAATGTGTATTCCAGAAAATTCCAATTCTCGACAATAAACCCTCAGGTCAGCAGCAACATCAGCGATTGGAAGGTTGAAGGAACCAAAGCGCATACCAGATACTAAATTCGGTGAGCGTGCTTTCGGAGTGTCGGGACCTAAAGCCTGGAATGGACTTAAAAAAAACTTTCGCCTTCGCCTTCACGGCTCGCAAAATTGTAAATAACTAAGTGTGTAAAAGCAAATTCTCAAAATTCTCCAGACTTTAAAAATAAATATTAACTCAACTTTGGCATTAATCTTCTGTTAAATATAAATATAAATGTAAAACTCATGCAATGTCCAGTGTTTTGAATATAATGTCCTGCACTTGCAATGTCGTATCTTCCCCATAGCATAAGCATAAACTTTCAAATAAAGTGTGTTTTGTCGGAAGTGTCCTGCAGGTAAGATGATTCTGTATCTATTTGAAAATAATAAAATTAGATAGAGCCTAGGATTCATAATAAATTGTAAAGCGCCCTTGAGGTGATTTTTCACAAAAACGGCGCTATACAAATTATCCAATTATTATTATTATTATTAAAGTAGCAGACGTGGCCGGGTCCGCAGCAGCCGTTCGGGTAAGAATATCATTCTGAGGCTTCAGAATGCAGAAATCGAGAAATCAGATGAGAAAATGTTGACTGGTGACTTGAACCCTGATCAAAGACTTCTTGCTGCCACGCATTTACGAATTGGGTTTGGAAAACATGTGGTTTCACACCCAGCGCGAGCGACAGTGGATATTCTGATGCAAGGGTTTCCGGCCGCTTGATCCCTCGTTTTGGCGATATGCGCTGGCTCCATTTGACTACGTCACTTGACCGATATTCTAAATTAATAAAATAAAAAAAACATTTTTTTCTTTTAAACATTGTTACAGACTTAGGAAATCGTGTGAGGACTTTTGCGCCTTCTTGTAGATCATTGTTTTTTTTTTATTTTTTTTTTTATTTACAAAAGGATACATAAATTATAATATATTTTTTACAATAATTAATTACATAATACATATATATGATGTACCCCCATAAATAAGCAGGGCTTGTGTGTATGGGGGGTGTTATGATATTGGTTCAATTTATTATTTTTTATTCAGTTCAAATTTTCAGTGTAATTTTTTAGCAAAGTTTAAAATTTTTTTATGTTTCTGTTCATGTTTCTGATTTTTTCAGGTAGTGAATTAAAAAAATTAACTCCGAGATATTTATGATTTAACTGTCCTATTGTTTTTTTACATTTTGGAATAGGAAGTATTGATGTTTGTCTAAGATTTCTATTATTTTTGAAGGGTGCAACTTTATTTTGAATATTATCTTTATAAATTTGTAATGTTGCGTGATAAAAGTATAACGCACTTAATTTTCTGACCTTAAATTGTTTGAATAACAGTTCGGATGAATATGTGTAGGGTTTTTTTTAAATTGTTTTTATTTTAAGTTTTTGTGATATGTGAATTGTTTGTGTTTGATTTGTATATGTACCGCCCCATCCTATAATGCCGTATTGTATAATTGATTGACAGAAAGCGAAGTATGTGGTTCTAAGTAATTTTTCGTTTAAAATATCTCTTAAGCATCTAAATATATATGTTAGTTTCCTTATTCTGTTGTTCAGAATATTTATGTGGGGACCATTTTAAACGCTGGTCTATTATTATGCCCAGGTACTTAATATCGGTCTTGCTTTCTATGTTTGTACATAATATATTGCATTTGTGGTTTTCTGTATTTGTCACAGAGTGGATTATTATGTTTAATTCTTTAGGTGTTTCTTGTTTTTTAATGGAAAATGGTAAATAATAGGTTTTTTTAGAATTTAAAGTCAACAGGTTTTCATCAAACCATAATTTTAGTGCATTGATATCTGTGTTTGCCATTTTATTTAATTCAGACCATGTGTTTGCTTTTAGTAGTAGGACTGTATCGTCAGCGTAGGAGACAATATCTCCATATTTGGAAATATGGAATATATCATTGACATATATAATAAATAACAGTGGTCCTAAAACTGTACCTTGGGGTATTGAAAAGTCGCTATATTTTGAATCGCTGACTGAGTAATTTTACTTGTTGAGGTCTTTTATGTAAATAACTAGTTATCCATGCTAAGACTTTCCCATTAATTCCTATCGATTTTAATTTATTTATTAATTTTTTATGTGATATGCTGTCGAAAGCTTTTTTCAGGTCTGTAAATATTCCGATACATTTATTATCGGAATCTAGGGCCGTATATAAACAGTTAGTTATTTTTGCTATCGCGTCATGAGTACTTGTATTTTTTTTGAAGTCGAATTGGTTATCATTAATTATTTTATTTTCTTCTAAGAATGTCCAAATTTGTTTTTTTACAATTTTCTCATATATTTTTGATATGTTTGATAGGAGGGAAATCGGGCGATAATTTTGTGGATCTTTACGACAGTCTGTTTTATAAATGTGAGTTATAATTGCTCTTTTATAATTATTGGGAAATTCGCCACTAGTTAGACTTAGGTTTATTATATGTGTTATGGGGAGAACTAAGTATGTTTTCATCGCTTTTATTGTCTTTGCATCTATGTTATCAAAGCCGGGGGCGGAACCTCGGAACCTGAAATTTATTTATTTGACATTGTGTTATTTGTTGTGGATTTGATATACATATTGTTTGTATTTATGGATTTTGCTAGGTTTTTTCCAACGTTATTAAAATAGTTATTTAAAATATTACAACATTTTTTTGTGTCATTCTGTACGTTATATATTAATTTCCCATCTGATATTGCTGATATGTGCTTATATGTTTTTTTATTATTTATTATTTCATTTATTGTTGACCATATTTTTTTATTATTGTCTTTAGCTTCTGAAATAATTTTTGATTAATAGTCGTTTTTCGTTTTTCTAATTAGAGTAGTTAAAATATTTTTATACTTTTTATAATATAGTACAATTTTATTGTTAACTAGTAGCCTTTGTGTTATTTTATAAAGTTTATTTTTTTTAATGGCTTTTATTAATCCTAGAGTAATCCAGGGTTTAATTTTCCTTGTTTTTGAATTGGGGACGATCTGTGTTGTTTTTGTTGCTTCTAAAATGTGTTTAGTTAAAATGTTTTCACACAGTAAGGCACTTTAGTTGGCGCATTAATTTTTTAAAAGTTCTTCCAATTTTTCAGTAATTAATGATTTTTCTAATAATTTGTAGTCTACTTGGGAATATGGAAGATTTAATTTGGTACTCGTATTTAGTTCTTTATTTGTCTCATGTAATATAAGACAAGTGAAGTGGTCAGTAATATTGGTTTTCCAAACAGTAGATTTAATATTTTTTATTTCATTTAAATGTATATTACACCAGATATGATCACATGATGGCGTTTGGTTTTTAATTTCTCGAGTGTAACTATTAATACAAGATTTATAATTGAGGTGCGTCATCATGTTAATGTAATTATTTTTTTCTATTGAGTTATGGTTTGTAGAAATGTTTGTATTGAAATCACCACACACAAAAGTAAGTATTTTCGATAATTTGCTTAGATATTCACCTAGTTCATTTATAAAGTTAGTTATGTTTGATTTGTCTGTTCTGTACACTGTTATAATTCTGTATAATTTATTTTTTAATTTTATATCTATTTTTAGACAATTTACGTGTTGTACATAAATTTCTTCAATGTTAGTAATTTCACACTCGTCGTGAACAAATATAATTATACCACTATTTTTGTTAATTGGTGTTGTTGTTGCGATGCCTTTGTAGTTGGGTAGCGCATTAATGTGTTGATCGTTATTACAGTGCGTTTCTGTTAACACTATGCAGGCGGGAGATAAAATTAGATCATTAATATTTATCAAAAATTCATCGAGGTTTTTTGCGATGCTTCGAATGTTCATATGTAATAGCAAAAAGGGGGAAGTTAGTAATGCACCATTTATTGACTTCTGTAATATTTTGACATATTTCTTGGTTTATTTTGTATTTTTCGTCAATTTGTTTTACTATGAAATCGGTCATTTTGAATTATAATTAATTTTTGAATTATAATTAATTTTTTCTTTAGCAAAGTTAAGCGACCTCCGTAGTCCAGTGGCTAAGACTCTTGACTCACATTCCGGAGGTCGCGGGTTCGAACCCGGCATGCGCAAATAAATTTTATTTGATTAATTTGTGTTATTTCACAATTAATTCATTTAAAATAATATATAGTATATTTGCGGCATGTTCCAGAGTGGAAGAAACTATTAGTATCGCCCTGGTGTAAGACCACTATTCAGAATTGAAACGTTGCTTGAAAATGGCTTTAGCTGTGTTTAGTGACCAGATCTGAATAGCCAGGTACTTCCCAACCTTCCTCTTCCCCACCTCCTTCCCCTCCCCACTACCTTCAGCCTCACAACATACCCCAATTGGGGATGCCATAGTCTCACTGGCTCCAGACGGGAGCAATTGAGATTCTTGTGCGGTATACACTGTAAAAAAAAAAGCATTTTCATTCTGTGTTTGCATTTTTCACTGTTTGATTTGTGGTCTGTTGGAGTCGTAGTTTTAAATTTTAAATTAAGTTCTGTGCAATAGGCCACTTGCATGGATTTCATAACGACTTGGAAAAAATCGTGTGGATAGATCTTTTTACTAAGATTACGAAAATGTTAGTAAAATTTTGTAGAAATGTACAGTTTTTTTTTATTTTAACTAACTAACTAACTAACTAACCATCACGCCGTTTCCCCGCAGGGGTAGGCAGAGAGGACGGACCGCCAAACATCCCGGTCTTGGCACACATTCCTTGCCTCGTTTACTTTAATTTATATATAGTTTTTTTTTTATTTTTAAATAAATAAATCCATTATTTTGGCTCGTGACGTCACTACATGAAAATGTCCCGTCTCCGAAAATGTTCCTATTAATTTTGTAAAATTCCACACCGATTTATTTTTTTTATATGGCATCACTTTGATTTCAGGTGAATTTTTGAATTCGTTCACTAGATTTATTGTTTGTTCTCTGCGAACTTATCATTTGGTTTGAATTTTTGACAGATGTTGTGAAGAGAACCCCGTACAATTTAGATGTCGGTGCGTGTTTTAGAGGTATAATGGTTATGGTGCTGATTTTATCAAAATCAAATTTTATAATATTCTTATTATTATTATAATTTACAAGTACAAGTATATTGCATTGGATTTATTAATATAGACGTTGTACATTATAATGATTTATGATCAATAAGATGGATCAACGAAAAAAATATTTATGACATGTAATATTTTTGGTATGCCTCGTTATTCTCCTGTGCCATTCGTATGGAAAACGTTATTTTTTTTTAAATGATTTTCGGCTATGTAATTATTGTTTTTTCTCACCTATAAAATTATGTCCCGTCTTTCCGGTTTATAAAAAATGGTCTGATTTTTCGGATTGAAATTTTCAAAAAATCTCCAGGGTTTCAAAAATACGATTAAAAAAAAAAAATACAGAATGTCTTAGAATATTTGCCTGAACCGGAAAAAAAATTTAAAAAATGTGATGCAAGTGGTCTATTAATGCATTTTGGTATTTCGTTCTTATTATTGCAGTTTTTTAAGTTATGTTCACCCGCACAATGAAGGCATATTGGTTTGTTCGGTGGTTGGAGGCAACGCATTGCTGTGTGACCATATTTTTGGCAATGGTAACACTGCATTAGGGGGTACTTTAATTTGGTAAAATCCAAGGTTTACGCTTTTTTTCATAATTAGAAGGTTTCTGAGATCTCCACTGGTTTCGAGGATTATATTTTTTTGTTGATATTTTTTAATTGGTATGGTGCCTTTATATTTTATTTTGTTTGGGTCCATTTCGTAAATTATTTTTATATCTTCATTTTGCAGTATTAGATCTGATATAAATTCTTCTTGTGTATATTTTTCGTCGATTCCTTTAAAGATCATGCACGGTCTTTTTTATCAATGTTTTCAACGTGTATTCCTTCAAGTTTTAACTTTGTAATTTCATTTTTGATGTTGGCCATATCATCCGCTTTTTGTAAATTTATTATCAATTCATTTTTTGATGTCTTCCTGATGCTACTTACTCCGATTCCTAGTTTAGATATTTTGACGTTCTTCGTGATGGTTTCTTTTATGTCTTCGTTATCATTTTTAGTTTTAATTATAATGGGGTATACTGGAATATTGGGTGTTGTGTTTTTTCCACTGGTGATGCTAGCGTAACTTCTCATAGTAGCATTGTTTTCCAGATTTTGATATTTTTCTAAGTTACTGATATACTTTCTATCACTGTTGATAATGTTTTCTTGTAGTTCAATTATTTTGTCTTGTAATGAGAGACTCTCTTTGTTAATAGCATCTTCCAACTTCGTTATTATGAGTTCAATCGTATTTTTTGTTTTCTGGTCCTTGACAGTCTGAATTTTCGAAACCTCATTCTTTAGTTCATTTAGATAGCTCACTACCGTCATTTTTGGGTCTTCAATTTGGGTTCAAAAATGCCCCCACTCTTTTTAAAATTTAAAATATTGTCTCTTGTTACAGTAATAGCCATAACAATATTCTGTTAACTTTTTGTCTATGGCTTCAAATGTCACTTGTCTTCAAACTTCAAATTCAAATTCAAATGGTTTCAAATTCAAATATCACTTGTCATGTTAATTTCAAGATTTTGTTTTTAAATTCACTCTTATAGTATATCTGTTCTCACTGGGATTATTTGTTAATTGGAAAACGATCCACTTTTTTAATGTGATGCACTTAGTTTTGTGTGAAAAACACAAATCTAGATATCGATTTTTTAAACTTTTTGTAGGACAAAAATATTTGGTTACTTATGAAAAACTCAATAGATAAAATTCAATCATATGTGTATAATTTTATGTTCTAATTATGTCGAAATTTCTTGACCCTATCTAAAATAATGCCATTTTGGATTGTCTATCGCCGATATATATATATTATTCTATTCAATTATTCGGACTATTCTGGTTGGTCAGACAATGTCTAATAATAACACCGGTGCGGTGCGGCTGAGTGACACCACTGCGCTAGCTGCTCTACTGAGACGGTCGATGTGACCGCCCAACAAATATTTTAAGCAGTGCTGTCGTCGAGGTTTTCTGAAAACATTTTCGTTAAACATTTAAAATTACTATTTTTTTTTTTCAAGTTTTATTTAGATGTACGTAAATATTTTCATACATCTAGTGGGAAAATATAAAAAAAATACAATTTACGAAGTATGTACAGTAACATTTTTTTAAATTTTTTTTTTTATTATGAATTTCTATATATTACAGTATTTACCTATTTCTTATAATTTTTACATAATATATTTTGAAAACATTTTTACATAATACAGGATGGCCCTTAAGTGTATACCTAGTTTTAATTAACAATAAATAAATAATGGTAGAACTTAGACATGTTTTATTAATATTTTCAAAAACTACAATAAATGGAAATTTTAATGACATTAAGTTTTAAAAATTATATTGTCCAAGTGAGCTCCATCAGCCTGTTGACATTGTCTAAGGCGGATTCGAAAATTCTCAAAAAACACGTTGACAAGTTGCCCGTGGGATGGCGTTAATTTCCCGTACAATGTTTTGTTTTAACTGATTTATTATTGTCGGATTGTCTTCATAGACTCTTGATTTTAAGTATCCCACAAAAAATAATCACACGGGCTGAGATCTGGGCTCCGTGGAGGCCACTCAATGTCTCCTCCTCGTGAAATGAGTTTTTCGGGGAACATCTCCTTCAAACGGTCCATGGACAGTTTAGCAGTGTGTCAGGAGGCGCCGTCCTGCTGAAACCAGCTCCTGAAATTGTGGCCTTGAAAATCTTGAAGAGCTGGGACCAAGAACTCATGAAGCATCTGACAATAATTCTTAGATTTCACTGTCATAGCAACTCTAATTTCGTTTTCAAAGAAATATTGGCCAAAGATACCCCTCTGATATTGCAGCCCACACAACGACCTTCGGGCTATGCAAGGGACGTTGATGCTTCTGTCGGGGGGTCTTCTTCTTCTTCTTCGTCTATTCTCAGACCAATACCGGCAATTTTGTTTATTAACATGGCCATTGATATGGAAATTGGCCTCATCGCTGAACATTATGTTGAAAAAATTGTCAAAACGTTCGAGCATCACATTGGCAAAATTAAGTCGAAGATCGGTATCATTCAGCTTCAACTCTTCGCGTCAGCTGAATTTTATAAGCTTTTAGATGTAAATCGTGGCGTAAAATTCTTTGTAAAGTGGTCCTCTTGATGGATAAGGCTTGGCTTCTCTTGCGAGTAGTTTGTTGTGGATTTTCCCTCACTGATTCCCTAACACGCTGAATAACTTCTGGTATCCTCGCTGACTTCGGGCGACCTTCATTAATTGTTTTTACTGTTGAGCCGGTTGTCTCAAACATTTTGATCCATTTCCGAATAGATTTTGCTCTTGGTGCTTGATTAATGTCTCGTAAACCGAAATCAGCACGGTACATTCGTCTCGAAATCGTCACGGAATAATTGTTTACGTAATATGCACGAACACAAAATGCGCGCTGCCCTCCCGTGAACGGCTCCAAGGCGACTAAAATTTCCACGAAATAACGCTTCTAACGATACCCCCCGAACCGCGCTCGCCCCACGCATTGTTAAAAAAATAACGAAACAAACCGCGAACACAGTTATGGTCCACCCTGTATATTTTGAAATTTAATTATGTTGGGTGTAAGGTAGGTTTGAGAAGGTGAAACTGTGGATGGGTAATTTTGTATGTTTCGTGAACACCTCACTAGGAGAACCTGTGCTGAGGTGTTTACGTGTTTGTGATTAAGTGTTTATTTTAAAAAAGAATACTAAATAAAAAAGATAGCTAGACAAAAATACATTATAAAAGAATAAGATATGAGAATAACATTGATAAATAATCAAAAACTATTTTTTACATATAATGAACATATCCTTCGAAAAGTGCTGAGACTTGAGGCTTCCTTTACGACATTTGCAGACTGTTATATAGTTTTTGCCCTTTATAAAATGCATTATTTTGTGTGCACGAAAGTTTAGTTTTGGGAAGCCTAAAGTCTCCGCGTCTTCTCGTAGGATAATTGTGAACATTTTCTTGAAACACAATAGTACTCTGCAGATAATTTGGGAGCATATTATTTTTAAGTTTGTAAATCATTGTTAATGTATTATATATTATATGTTGTTTTGTAGTCATCATATTTAAATTTTGTAACATAATTTTAACTCTAGTAAAAATGTTGCATTTTAAAATCATCCTCAACCCCCTATTTTGTATAACCTGTAGTTTATTATTTTGGGCTTCGTTACATAAGAATAAAACACTAGAACAATAAGTTAAATGCGGAGTTACAATAGAATTATAAACAAGGCGCGCTGTCTTCAGATCCAAGTTATTTCTGATCCTTTTTAGGAATCCAACTTTTTTAGCAATTTTCTTTGTTATGTATTCTAAATGTTCGTCGAATTTCAATTTATCATCCAATATTACACCCAGATATTTAATACTGTTAACCCTTTCTATGCTTTCGTTATCAATTTTTAGTATTGCCTGCTCGTTTCCACCTAGGCTATCCACAATTAAAAACTTTGTTTTCGTTACATTCAGTTTCAGTTTGTTTTGGTGAAGCCAAAGCGCTACATAATTTAAATCAATTTGTATTTTTTCAATGGCGTCCTGTAAATTTTTACTGGCTATGTATAAAAATGTATCATCAGCAAATAGTTTAATTGAACAATGCTTTAACACTTTGATAATATCATTCATGTATATAATGAACAACAATGGACCTAAGACAGAACCCTGCGGAACGCCTTTATTAGTGCTATGTGGTTCAGATGTTATACCACCATATTTTGTTATTTGTGTTCTTTCTGATAGGTAATCTACAAACCACTTATTTTCTTTACCATTAATTCCAATGTTACTTAATTTTTTGATTAATCTATCTCTGTCGATTGTTTCAAATGCCCGCTTTAAGTCTAGAAATACTGCAATAATTTTACTTTTTTTATCTCTAAAATTTTTCCACTCATCTACTACATAGTTAATTGTAAGTTAAAACATAGTTAAAACCAGATTGTTGTGGAACTAATATCTGCTTGGCCTCAATATATTCAGTTAATTGCTCCTTTACAATGTGTTCCACTATTTGTTCATATTTGGGTAAACAATTGATCGGCCTATAGTCGTCAAATTTTTTTGGGTTATCAATTTTCGGGATAGGAGTTATTACAGATGTCTTCCAAGTTTTGGGGAATACTCCACTATTCAAAGATTCATTGATAATTTGGACCATCGATTCGCCAATAATATGTATATAGTCTTTGATTATATTTATTGTGATACCATCTGGGGATTCCTTCGACTTCATATTACTCAACACCCTCTTCAAGTACGGTAAATCTACATTTTTTAATTTAAATTCTTCATGGGTGCGTGTAGGCTCGTCTAGTTGGTTCTCAGGATGTTGTGGAATACTTTCGATTGTAAGATCTATGCTCGAAATAAAATGCTTGTTAAATTTAGACGCTATCTTTTCTACTTCTTCTTCAGTTCCATCTGGGAAATCAATTGACTTAACAATTTCTTTTTGTTTACCCTTTATGATTTCTTTTAGTGTTATCCAAAGTTTTCTTGGTTCATTCTGTTGTGTTTCTAATTTTTGCTTATAATAATCGCATTTATGTTGTTTAATTTGTTTGGAGTAAATATTACGAACTTTTTTATATGCATTCCATTTTTCGTCTGATGGTTCCAATTTTGCCGCTTTATATGCATTATCTCTTTGTTGCTGAAGGTTGTGTAACGGTTTTGAATACCATTTATTCGTGTTTTTAAACTTAACCACTTTCATTGGCATAATTTTATTGACTGCTGTAGTCAAAATATTGACGAAATTCTCTGCTTTGTCGTTTAGGTCATTTGATTCGGTAACTTGAGAAATACTATTTTGTAAAGTTTCACAAAAGTTTGTTTGATCATATTTCCTTTTATCTCTATATGTAATTTCCCTTGATTCATTTTTAATTATACTCATTTCAAATATTGTTAATATATTTTCGTGGTCTGATATTTTTGGAGTATCCGTAACATTAACATTCAAGTAAAAATTATTTGTTATTACTAAATCAATAATGGTTGCTGATGTATTTGATATTCTAGTTGGTTTGGTCACAAGTTGTTTCAGTCCTAGATTATTCACAAAACTTTGAAGTCTATTACTATACTATTACTGTAATAGAATTTATTTGAGAAATTATAGTTGCACGTTATCTGGATCTTTGAAGTTAATTTACTGCGCCCGAAACCACGTATCGTCCTATGAACTAATCAAGTTGATGGGGATGTTGATGACATTTTCAAACATATAAATAATGTGAAAATCTATAATCTGAGTACTTCTTATTTCACCTATTGTTTTCTTGTAGTGCCTACTACTATAACATATTAAAATTTAGGCTTATTAAAATTAGCCGAACAAAATACTTTTTTTCATGATTTTTATTATTACATATATAAAAATCTCGCGTTACGATAATTGTTCGAGATACACTCCGAAATCACTTAATCGATTTTGATGAAATTTTAAATTAGCTTACTGTTTGTAATTTGATCCAACTTAAAAGATAGGGTAGTTTTTATCTCGATTATTGACCTCATTAAATGTTTGTTATAGGACAATGCTTTGTAATTATTTGTAAGTTCCATAAGTTTCTAATAGATGGCGGGGTGAATTAATTTATCGACAAAGCACTTGGTTATCTGGTTGGGTAACCATCCAGTAGATGGCGTTGTGTTTTGATAGCCACGGCAATGCGTCGCAGGGTCATTTAGTTTAATATAAAAAATTTGCCTGTCCAACTTAGAAAATTAGTTTTAGGACATTCACGGTAGTTTAGAATAATTCTAGTAAAAAACGACCAACTTTTATGATGTCAGAAATAATATTTGCTTGCGTTTGCATTCACAGCTTAATAGTTAAACATTAGCTGACTGATTGAATAATAGTTTTGGATGAATGAAAAAACCCATTCATACGACAACTTGATGACGCCACTACTACAACCTAAAATTGTACTTTTTACCATCGTTTTATGTGGGCAAAACATCGTCTTGACCTTCAGAAATAATGGCCTAGTTATAAGTTAGCAATCGATTATATTTTTCCAATAATTTTCAAATTCGATAAAAATAACACAGAAATATTTTTCAGATATTCCAATTGCAAGCAATGCCGAGATAGAATCCTCAAAGTATACAGATATCTTAAATAAAATCAGCGCGGTTGTCGCATTACCATATCGGGAGCGGCAGAATGGCGGGAGGAGATCGGACGAAATCCATGATCAGCGCAGTATAGATAGGGGGGATCCTAACATTTCCGATGGCTGAATACATTATACACTCATAAAAAATTCATAAACTCTGGAGAAGCATTCGGCATACCCGGAGCCGTCAATCGGCATTACGGAATGGGCAACTTGTAATAATTTTACGTGGCTAAAAGTTAGGTACCGACCTTCACGAGTTGAATATTATTTATTTTAATTCAGTTTTTAGGGTTCCACACAAAAGTTAAAAACTGCCTTGTGTATATCTACTTATCTCCAATTTGAAAACTGTTGTCGGATTAAAAAGGTCGGGAGGGGAGAAGGTGATGATAATGAAAGTACCTGACTATGCATATTGGATTTATTAGGTCCTTACATATGAAATTGGCGTTTTACCGTACTGGCAACTTTGATCTCACATATCTTCTCTTTGGTTAGGAATTCCAAATTCAAATTTATACAGCTATTTACTCATGTATTTGTGTTTCGAAAATTACAATTCATTTGTTTTTTCCTTAATTGTTTTTTCTTTGCGTCACTTAGTTTACAAAATGGAAAACTTGAAATATCGCGTTATTTACGACTACGAGTTCCACCGTGGCAGAAACGGCTCGAAGGATTATGATGTGTATTATTAAGATGGTTACGCAAAAGAAAACACAGTGCGTTTTTGGTTCCAACGTTTGCGTACTGGAAATTTCGACCTGCAGAACAAGCCCCGTGGACGGCCGGAGACCAAAGTCGATAATGAAAAATTGAAGGCTATTGTGGAAGCGGATCCATCGCAAACCACGTCCGAGTTAGCTGCAGGCTGCGGTGTTAGTGATAAAACTGTTTTAATCCACTTGAAGCAAATTGGGAAGGTGAAAAAGCTTGAAAGGTGGGTACCTCACGAATTGAGTGAAGCAAATCAACAAACGCGCGTTAGAACGCTAGACCACACACTGCACAACAGACGGGTACCAAATTAGAGGAGCTTCAATTGGAATGTCTAAGACATCCACCGTACTCTTCGGACCTTGCCCCAACAGATTACCATTTTTTCGAAATTTGGATAACTTCTTGCAAGGGAAAAAATTCAACTCCGATGGGGCAGTCCAAACCGCCTTCAAAGATTTTATTGATACCCGTCCGAATGGTTTTTTAGGGATCGATGAACTACCTATGAGATGGCAAAAGTGCATAGATAGCAATGGTACATACTTTGATTAAATAAATATATTATATTAAAAAAAATCGACTTTATGTTCCTCCCATACAAAACGCCAATTTCATATGTAAGGACCTAATATTTGCAACAACCACGTTAAAAATGGAAGGTATTCTTAATATTGTACCATACTTTGTACTTTAGAATCAAACCATTGGCATTGCTCAAAATGGCTATTAGTTTGTTTGGATTATTACTGTATCTGATTAACAAGTAACCCAAGCAACCTTTCCACCTTCTACTTATTTAAGCCTTACAACATTCGTCAAAATTGGAATTATTAGCTACTAGCTGGTACCCGGCATGCGTTGCTATGCCATTTAATAAAGAAATTGTTTCTCTCTGCGTGTCCTTTCCCATTCGTCCCGTTCGCCTTCCGCCTCCCCTTCCTCTCCCTCGTCTTCTTCCCCTCTCACGTTCCCATTCCGCATCTTCCACCTTCCCTATGCCGACTCCACTCCCCCTTTTCCCGTCCGCGAACCCCCCTCTCGAGTTCCCCTCCCCCCTCCTCCCTCCAGCATTCCACACATTCAGTCCCGGTACATTCAGTTTTCAAACAGCTCGCGTGTCACAATATTTTTATACAAATTTCATAATGCCAGAGCTCACCAGTAGTTTTATACAAACCTTGTCCTGACCATAACGAACACAAAATTAAAAGAATTATCCAATTTGGTGCAGTCGTTCGAAAGTTATGCGCGTACATACATTTCGGCGATTCATTTTTATTTATATAGAAGATAGATTGTAGCTGTAATGAAATTTGCGCAGTCTCTTCGGTATTAAATGTCTATTTCAACGCATTTTCTTTTAGATGACAACGTCATTGTCATAATGAACTATGAAATATAAATATATATTTTTAAGACGACAAGACTACTTGCGATGAGCCCTTTTTTCAACCAAAAAAGTATCCTAAAAAATGTGTTTGAATTCATATAGTAAAACTTGCAAGAAATAAAAATAATAATAAATGATGCGTGTTGCCTATTTCACTGTCCCACGCCATTGATTGAACTCGAATGCCTACGTTATTTGTGTTTTTTACTACCCCATAAAACTTTTCGTGAGGAATAATAAAAATGTGAAATTGCGATTGATAGCTGAGTGTGACATGCTTGGTAATAGGTTCAAATCCCCGTGATAGGTCCATTTATACACTACGTGTCGTTATCTCGTGGTTCCAACTTTATGGGATTCTTTCCATAATATTATACGATTGCGTTCCGTATTCAAATAAGTAGGTACCGATGTAAGTATTGAGTTTTATTTTAGACGTCTTACGTGTGCGTGATTATAGTTTACCTTCTCAAAATCAGAAACAGTTGGTTTTGACACATTGCGATGCTTGAATGGTTTTAGCTTTGAATTAACTAGATCTGATTAGGTAGGTACTTCATTGAATTCAGTGAATAGTCAGGTATTACGCTCCTTTACCCTCCCCCCATTCTATTCAACCATCAATGTACTTCTGCCTCTAAAACACCCCCCAACCCCTAGGATATTTTGGTGTATGACAAGTCACACTATATTAAAGGTCCACTGCAAGGAACCAGTGGGATTAAGGCATTCCAATTTGGGAGGCGGGAATGGGTACCGCCGCCCCGGGAACCTTTAATGGATAACCAAAACCTCTGCCATAGGTCACCCCAAGTGGTTCGTTACGTTTGGTGATTTAGCAGGGGTGCCCGGGTTCATGGGGTGAGGTTTGTCTAGGTCTTGGAGGCGGATGACCAGGACATACTGAACCCCAGATTCTTACCCACCCCTTAAACCCTTTTCCTTCCCAGAACTCTCCTCTCCTTCCTTTCCTTAAAAAAACCCTCCACACAGAATCCCCAAAGATGACATAGACCCTGGGAGAAATTATTTTTCTCAGGACCTCCTGTGTGTAGCTCATGTAAAAAAAAAATCCCTAGTCGGGGAATACACGGAAACGTGTGGTGATGGAGAAGGAAGCAGAAGGGGGATTAGGGGAATTGTGCCTACCTGACTATTCAAATCTGGTTATTAAAATAGGTGATGACAGTTCAAAGAGCGCGTTGCTAATGGTTTCGCGACAGAATCACATTGAATATGCTACAGGCTGAAGGACACTGATTGGGCGTCCAATGCAATGTTTTTTTCTTCATTTGACACCTCTGTAAACGACTTATCTGGTTTCACAAACTTTAGCTATGTCACACCCCCTGATTGAGGTCAACTTATGAGTCTGAGGAAATAATTATTTCGTTGGTAAGGGTATTGAAGGCATGCTGGCTTTTTCCACATATCAATCGTTCTACAATGCGAAATGATCCATTCTCATGCTTTCTACGTAAACGATAATAATCGTAACTTCAATTTCTTGGATCAGATTCCATTGTTATTCTTTGAAAATGGATTCAGTAAATCATCGTTTCATCTGGGCATATGACAGTGGAAATTTCACCAATGCCAATGGGGCGTACCTACTAAATATCTACACAGCCAATGAAACCACTAAATCAATTAAGTAAGTACATCAAAATCTGAACGAACGAAGTTCTATGGCCTGATGCCAAAAACTACAAGTTTGTTACTTGACTATTTCTCTATCCCATTGATTACAGAACTTTCGCAACCATTGCTTCGCGAACTCCACGAGGTCGCGAAAATATATACATACTCGTACGTAAGGAACACGATACTTTTTTTCGGAAAAGCTTGGATAATAAGTTTTTAGATGATAAACTTGTTTGACAAGCTTTCAGTTGCACCTGGGTGTTGCAAAGTGTTAATTTAGTTCAGAATTAATGGCAATACTATAATGATAAACAGTGTATTTTATACATAATCTAGAGAGTTCTCGGCATATCTTACTATGCCACTTAATAAAGAAATTGTTTCTCCCTGCGTGTCCTTTCCCATTCGTCCCGTTCCCCTTCCACCTCCCCTTCCTCTCCCGCGTCTGAATTCCCTTCCTCCCTCTCACATTCCACGCATTCAGCCACGGTAAATTCAGTTTTCAAATAGCGCGCGAGCCACCTAATGCATTTTTTATAAAAATTTCATAATACCAGAGCTCACCACTATATATATATATATATAGAAACCATCAATTTGGGAGGCGGGAATGGGTACCGCCGCCCCGGGAACCTTTATTGGATAACCAACACCTCTGCCATAGGTCACCCCAAGTGGTTCACTACGTTTGGTGATTTAGCAGGGGTGCCCGGGTTCATGGGGTGAGGTTTGTCTCGGTCTTGGAGGCGGATGACCAGGACATACTGAACCCCAGATTTCTACCCACCCCTTAAATCCTTTTCCTTCCCAGAACTCTCCTCTCCTTCCTTTCCTTAAAAAAACCCTCCACACAGCATCCTCAAAGATGACATAGGCCCTGAGGGAAATTATTTTCCTCAGGGCCTCCTGTGTGGAGCTCATGTAAAAAAAAAAAAAAAAATCGCGGGCATGCATACATCAAATCCCCAAAGTTTCATCGCAATCGGATGAATGGTTAGAAACGCATAATTTCATGACGCCAGAACGCATTATTATATATAGAAACCATCGCACGCATGCGCACATCAAATCCCCAAAGTGTCATCGTGATCGGATGAATGGTTTAGCAACGCATAGACATCTCATATACATACTCACATAAATAAATACACGGTGTCCGGAAACTCGTAGTACAAGCGGGAAACTGGTAAATCTACATCACATTTGGAGTCGATTTGTGATATAACTTTTTTGATTTGAGCTTTCGTTTTCGAGTAAATCGGGTCCGAAGTTGGAATTTTTTTGGTTAAATTTGAAAAAAATTTTCACTAGGGGATTGATTTCAGCTGTGTAATGTCTTATAAAATGCATCGAAGGGTAAACCGGGCTCAAAATTTTTTTTAACCCTTTAGTTGCCGAAAAAACGGAAAAATAGAAAAAAAATAATATTAAAATCGAAATGCTCAAATCGAAAAAAATAAGTTTTTTGGGTTCTCTACGTGATGTAGATTCACCAGTTTCCCGCTTGTACTACGAGTTTCCGGACACGTTGTATATTGATTTTTATACAAATGTATAGATTATCCAAGACATCCAAGACAAAATTGAATCGAGAAGAGGAGAATCGAGAGTAAAAAACGTGCTTCGTTCTTCTAGAAACACCGTAGTAGCTATTACATGCAGATTATAAGAATATAAACAAACAAACAATCCAAATACCGATATTCTTTTATTCAAATCGTGCAAAAGCTTTTTGTATTGTGTTTTGCTTGGACCGATAGCTGAAAATATTGTCGAGAATCCGGCTAATTGACAATTATTTGATGCGCCGTTCCGTTGTTCGCCATTGTTGAAATACGTATAGATCCATAGAAAAACCTCGCCGAAGATAACTCCTTGCCATCGGTACTGATTTCCCAGTGGCGCGCCCCATAAATCCGCCAAACGTCGATGGCAGGATTTGTGCCATTTATTTAGAACTTTATGCACGTTACCTGTTCAAAAAGTTCTCTCTATCAACCCCTCCCGTAACGCCGCGGAGCCGCTGCAATATTATACCCTCAATCCGGAACTATCAAATGCACGAATAAATTCAGAACAAACAGAAAAAATGCATTTCCCACTCAAAGACTTATCTAGCACCAGTGAAAATGAATTGTGACTTTTTTTAAAGTGGTGTTCGGACTTGATTTTGTTGAGGAGGATTATTTACCGAAATGTATTTTCTAGTTCAAGTACCTACTCGCTGCACTCTAAATCAATGTCAGGCATTTCAGACTGCGTCCGGAATCTCAAAAATATTGCCATGTATGAAAGTCTTGGACCATATCGAATGGGGCTGGTTTGGCCATTACGGTACCCACCAAAGAGGGTGAATTAAAAAAATAAATGCGTTACCCTCAAAAGGATGTTATTTTAACGTACGCCAGTAAAAATAATATTTAACACGGAAATTAAAGACTTGAAAAATATTCTAATTTTTCGCTGCTAACCGACGGGTATTTGTTCAAATACGAGTAGGTACATGTTGTTGGTGTGATTCTTGGAAGGAAATTGTTATTTTTCGAGAGTTATAATGAAACTAAGTCCAATTTATCTACATACGGAGAAATCATTATACTGAAAGTGGCCTAAAGATTGCTTCAAACAATTGTCCCTAATTAGTAATTCCACGGCGGCGGTGGCCTTCGTAGCTTAATGGTCTGCATATTTCACTAACTTGAGAGGATTTCGATTAATAATAATATTATAACTGCACAAAAACTGATGGATAAAAAAAATATATTCGGTTGGTTGGTTGAGTGGTCCAAAACTTCGTTCCTACTCAGACGCCGCGCCGCGGTCCTCTTACTAAGTCCTTCGTCATTAATCAAGCAACTTTCCGCTTAATATAATGGTAGTACGGTCAATTCAAACAATGGCAGGTTAATTGAACTCGTCTTTATTTAAAAATATAAATTGATAAAATTTCACGTGTCTAAATATTTTAAAATTGAAATTAAACTTTTTCAAACATTTTATCAACTGTCGTGAAGGACCATTTAGTGCAGACACTGGATGGAGTTGAGTGTGCAAAATAATGAGTGCCGCATTATGTGCATAGTTTTGAACTCGGAAAGCTTTCGGATTATGATTCTGGTTGTTGCCAGGAGGTTCATTGGTCCATTTTTTTTTACACCCCATCTCCCATAGCTACCAAGTAAATGGACTGAAAAAATGCTTTGGAATGTTTGTCACGAAATCTCAATTTCTAATTGACCGATTATCTTGAAATTTGGCATGATTTTTTTTTATATTTCTGACTACGGTAGGGACCAGCGAAAAATTAAATAGTTAAATTTTAACTATTTTTATGAATTCGGAAAGTTTAAAAATAATTGAAAAAAAAAAATTTTTTTTGATTAGTCGCCATTTTGCAATATTTTTTTTTCCAATTTTCCTGATTCCTAGTTCCTACCATAATGACATTTGTACTAATAAGCACTCAACCTTTTTTATATTTTTCAGATGACCAGAAGGACAAGATGAACATTCTCTTTTTTACCTCCTCTACTTAAACAGCGTGTAACGTCGTAAAATATACATATATACATTTTTTTTGTGAATTCTTAAAATGTAAATAAATAAATTATAAAACCTGTATACTTAAAATATTTTTTTTAATCGACCGTCGAAAAACGCCCAACGTTCGGGCTTCTAGACCAGAATACCCCCTGAAATAATTTTTTTATAAACAATTCTTGTTTTATTATTAACTTTTTTTGTTTTTTTTTCTATTGTCTAGCAATAAATATCTTTAACCATAAGAAAAAATTGGATATTGTCACTAAAACAATCATCAAAATGGTTCCAAAGCATTTTTTCAGTCCATTTAGTTGATAGCTAAGAGGATGGGGTGTAAAAAAATTGGACCAATAAACCTCCTGGCAACATGCAGAATCAAAATCTGCAAGCTTTCCTAAGTTCAAAACTATGTTGAGAATGCGGCACTCATATTTTGCACACTCAATTCCATCCAGCGCCCGATCTAATTGACAATTGAAATAACTCTTTATCTGATATTTCAAAGCTCATAGAAATAGCGTTGCGATCAGAAAACAGTTGCGTTACCCTGTAAATTCAAACAGAAATTTCATAATGCGCCGCCTAGTAGAAAGACTTAATCAGCTTAATTTTTTTTTAATAGGAGTAGACCAAAAATATGGGAAGATTCCGAACAACCTGCGTTATGCAGATGATACAGTACTTCTAACAAGCAACATTGAGGATTTTCAACTTTTGCTGAATCAAGTGGTGAAGACTTGTGAGAATTTTGGGCTAGAATTGAATATAAATAAGACAAAATACATGCTCATAAGCAAAAATAACGCATTGGATGAAAATCTTTGTATTGCGGAACAAAACTAGAGAAGGTACAGAGTATTGTATACTTGGGCTGCAATGTAAATGATAGGTGGGATCCTTCAGTTGAAATCAAATGCCGCATTGAGCAAGCTCGTGCAACCTTTATCCGCATGAAAAAAAATGTTCTGCAGTCGTGATCTCAACCTTGGATTACGAATGCGAATGGTCAGATGCTACGTGTTTTCGATATTATTTTACGGAATGGAAGCATGGTCGCTTACTGAAGAACTAATTAGGCGACTTGAGGCTTTCGAGATGTGGATCTAAAGAAGAATACTTAAAATAAGCTGGATGGACAGGGTTACAAACGAAGATGTTATGGTTCGGATGAATAAAGAAAAGGAAGTAATTAAAACTATAAAAATCCGAAAACTTCAATATCTTGGACATGTGATGAGACATCCAGAGAAGTATGAGATCCTGCATCTCATAATGCAGGGAAAGATTGCCGGAAGACGGGGCCCTGGAAGGAGAACCTCATGGATGAAAAACCTGAGACAGTGGTTTGGCCAGTCTACCGTGGAGCTGTTCCGGGCCGCAGTCAACAAAGTCCGCATAGCCAACATGATAGCCAACGTACGTTGAACGGACAGGGCACAAGAAGAAGAAGAAGAAGAAAACTATTCTTGGCTCTATAACTTTCCCGTGCTATAACACCACCCAATAATTCCACAAATATATTGATATAATATTAGAAATAAATTATATACAGCGCTCTTGAGGTGATTTATCACAAAAACGACGCTGTACAAATCATCCAAATATTATACAAAATTTGAAAGTTTACCGCACAAGTACGACCACCATAACACGGGCATGTGTTACAACATTAACTAACTAACCATCACGCCGTTTCCCCGCAGGGGTAGGCAGAGAGGACGGACCGCCAAACAACTCGATCTTTGCACACACTCCTTGCCTCGTTCACATTCATACATGTCTCATACATGCTCTTCTATTATTCCGACTCTTCACATGGCCCGACTCAAGTATCTGATTCACTTGGTTGTGCCATGTCATCCTCGGGCGTCCCCGACTTCTTTTTCCATTCACATTTGCGTCATATATTCTCCTTACACTCCTTTCCTCGTTCATTCGCTC
This sequence comes from Limnephilus marmoratus, assembly GCA_917880885.1. Lineage (NCBI taxonomy): Eukaryota > Metazoa > Arthropoda > Insecta > Trichoptera > Limnephilidae > Limnephilus > Limnephilus marmoratus. The sequence goes on from OU862908.1 coordinate 44,382,301, forward strand.
TACATGCCCAAACCATCTGAGCATCCCTTTCTTAATATTACTCATTACGCTTACATCAGCCTTGCATTCTTCGCGGATCTCCATATTTCTCACACGATCGTACATGGTTTTACCACACATACGCCTCAGGGATCTCATTTCTACAGCATTCAGTCTAGTTTCATCCTTCCTCTGCCAGATCCATTCCTCACTGCCATACATCAGGGTAGGTATCAGCACTCCATTATGGACGGCTAACTTCGCTTCGGACAGTTTTTTGTTGGCGCCAACGGCGTTCAGTCCTCCATTAATTGAGTTGCCTGCATTTACCCTTCTTTCGATATCTCTGTCAGCCCTTCCATCTCTCGTAAACATACTTCCCAAGTACACAAACTCCACATCCCAAGTACACAAACTCATCCAAACTCATCACAAACTCATCCACATGCCTAACATGGTGGTCAAAAAATCCTCTAATTATGTGTGAATGAATAAAGAATTTTTTTTTTAAATAATCATGAAAATTAAAAAAAAAACTCTTTGAACAGTATGTCTCAATGTTTATATATTATTATTTTTTTTAATACATTTAATATTTCTCAATAATAATACTTGACATCCTTTTTTCTTTTCTTTTTCCTTTATTATCTCTTTCATATCTATTATTTTCTCATATTTGTTATTTTTTTGCTCTCTTGGCCTTTCTGAAAAGTTTCAGAAAACTTTATATTAAAACGTTATTTAAGTACATTTCTCTGCCTTTCCTACACACGCGTTGCTATAAAAGGGGTACAAAACGATGTATTATCGTATTTAAAAATTATACTTCATATCTTCTACTTGTAAATTGTTAATTTAAGATGAACAAAGAATTTATTTAAAAATACACATCTTTTTTAAAATTGGGTTATTATATGTTTTGTACTTTAAAATTAATGTAATTTTTTATTTTTTTTATTTTTACCTCTTTGATTAGTTAAGTCCCTACGGCTTATTGTCGCGCAGAGTCACTTCGTAATATTCTTGAATTAAGACCGTTAAGCTTCCCATTAAAACGCCTATAGATAAAATATTAAAGGCGTTAGTCTGAGAAGGTTCAGGTAGTCAGTAGTCAGGTATACTCAACTTAAAGTAGGCCTCAAGACGAGCCCCGAAAAGCTACCTAAGTTACCTCATTAAGTTAATTAATCATTTAGATTAATCTCCGCATAAATCCCGTGCGAGGCCCGGAACAATGCAAAGACTAATACGCGGTGTATTTATTGTGTTAATAAGTTTGCTTTAACGGCGCGGCGTATGGGTAATTTTAACAGCGGGACTTGAATATGGGAAGTGAAGGATGGAAAGAGATTCAAAGCAGAGGAAATTTATACATTAGAAGATGATGTATTTTACTTAAGATGAAACAAATTCTAAGTGATTAATACATTTTATGACCTAATATTTCGAGTTTGAATCTTTTCTCTGAGCGTAGTTTGTGGTGAAAGGGAATTGGTAAGTCAGTACCCACTGGAGATTCGAACTCTAACTCTCCGGTTGCTAAGAAAGCGGTTTATCGACCACATAGTGGCGTATCGTTCACAGTATCATTCCTTGGTAAGTAACTTATTTTCAATGTAACTAATGGTGTGTGAAATATCCATATCTCTATCTAGAAATAAATTACTCTAACAACGATCCTTTAAATCTACAAATAATCGTAAATATTCATTAATTTTGCCAATAACATCAGCCAAGTCAACTTTGATCAGTTTTAAATCTTTTTGTATGCGTTAAAAAGAAGAAGAAGATGTTTTGAAAGGAAGATGTGTTGATATAAATGTCAAAGGGAGCGTTCCAATTTGAAAAAAATTATTATAATTAAGCGAAAATTGTAAAAAAGAAAACACGACTTGTTTTAAATAAAGCAAAAAATCTGTCGAAAAATATCTAAAGTATACCTATAACTTGTTAAATTAAAGAACCATATTTGTTGTTAAAATCTTAGTAATTACAAAGATATTAACAATAAAAATGAGATGTCACAATTATTTTGGTAAATATACACAAATTAGAAAATAATTTGTGGAATATATCAAATTGTGTTCAAAAGTTTACTAGATGTTGTTTTAGACGCAAGAAACGATCGATTTTGCAGAACTAATTAGTTCAACTAAGTTCATATTCACAAACAAAACACTTGAGATTCACTCGAACAAGCTACAGTTGAAATCAGTCTAGCAATGCTGCATCACATCAAATTAACGTTTAAAGCTATCACAAATACGTCTTACTATCATCCACCACTTGAATGAATGGGTTTAAGTGGTGTAAGAATTAGGAGTACAGTACATTTCACATGCAACAGCATTCGATTGAGCATACCGATATGATCTCCAAAACCCCTTCAAGAAAGTAAACAGCAGTTTGAGAAATCCCATCGAGCGGAGTATTTTTCTTCCCGCGCGACGGGGAATAAATGTTCTCCCAGCTGTATCTGGGGCGTAATGTGCGCTGTATTTCCCGATCATTGGAAGTGCAACAGAGCCATTACAGGCGGCGAGAGGGACGCAAGAGAGGCCATAACGGCTATCGTCAACCCTTTGCTCGTGAGAACTGCAAAGCTTTTAAATGGTCCATTTCACGAACGAATGTCGGAAAGGTGCAGCTGAAACAAAGTGTGTTAAAAATAAAGTAGTAGATAATTTGTGCAAACTTTTTTCCAGATATGTGCACAGCTAAATTCAAGAGACCCATAATTTTCCCCATAGGCTGACTGACGCACGAGAATGAAAGTTATCCCTTCCATACTTCTTTTGACTAGCGACATTTTTGCTTAAAAATTAAACCATTATTAAACAAATTAAACCATCCAGACGACACTAATAGATAGGTTTAGGATTCTTGAACCTTGAAATGAGACAAGTTTAGATATTCCAACACTGATAACATAAAATGTTTAAATGTTACTTTTTGCGTCACGAAACTTGTTCGACGAGGAATACAATATCCTTCAAATGCCACCAATATTCTCGCCTGCAAAATCAAGCATTTTCATAACTACACGCAATGTTTCGTACCCTAAACTTCTTACCCCAGTCCGAAATATGTTGTGTCATATTTGATTATTCACATGACACATACATCCATCCCCATCATAAAAATCCCACATTTTTTAAAATTTGTCATAAGTTCACGCAATATTTGTCTAGTATATTGCGTAGGTAATATTTTCCTAGTACATTTAAGTCTTATAAGATGTTCTTTGCTACTCGATAAGTGGGCTTAAATAATAAAGTGCTCAATAGGCTCAGGTTTAGGGATGTCGAAAGTGAAAAAAATATCGATATATCGATATTAATTAAAATATCAATATCGACGTCGATGTATCGAGGAAAAAATATCGATGTATCGATATATCGGTCAAATTTTCAAAAGAATTCAGCTCAATATTATCAATAGTAATTATATACACAATGTGCATTAATTTAATGTACAGAAATCTCAATAAAAATGAAGGTATTTTTATCAGTATTCATTTTTATTAGGTAATAATTACAAAAATATCAAAAAATAAAAAGCTGTCTTCTAACTTATATGTAAACTTATCAGTAACATTCTATTGGTCTATTAATCTATCAAAAAAGACTTCGTGTTTGGAACAAGGCATAGTCAATAATCATAGACAAATGGGAACCAACACATAGGAGTGGCTTAGAAAAAAATGGCGAAAAATAGCATACATTTCTATGCATGTACCTACACATATGAGATAGTATTAGTGATCACAAATACTAATGCAAAGACAATAAATTTGTAAGCTATTAATAGTTAAAATTTCAACCGCCAGATGTCATGAACCAATACAGTTACTTTTTTCCATTCGTTCATATACGGTTTTGGATTCTAGACTTTAGTTTTTTTTTTTTTTTTTACATGAGCTCCACACAGGAGGCCCTGAGGAAAATAATTTTCCTCAGGGCCTATGTCATCTTTGGGGATGCTGTGTGTAGGGTTTTTTTTAAGGAAAGGAAGGAGAGGAGAGTTCTGGGAAGGAAAAGGGTTTAAGGGGTGGGTAGGAATCTGGGGTTCAGTATGTCCTGGTCATCCGCCTCCAAGACCTAGACAAACCTCACCCCATGAACCCGGGCACCCCTGCTAAATCACCAAACGTAGCGAACCACTTGGGGTGATCTGTGGCAGAGGTGTTGGTTATCCAATAAAGGTTCCCGGGGCGGCGGTACCCATTCCCGCCTCCCAAATTGAAAATGTTACATAAATAAATAAAAATATCGTATTTGATATAATTTTCGATATTGTATATTTTGTATCGATATATTTGTATAAAATATCGATGTATTGAATTAAAAATAACGATACATCGATATATCGATGCTTTTTCAACAAGCCTACTCAGGATACGTTGATAAATGATACTGTTGAAATTATTATTATGTAAATGAGAAGTTATAAAGTTTATTTTAATGAAGTTTATTTTCGTTAATTGTTACGACAAATTGCATCATAAATGTTAACAAATATCAGCAAAATCTTCTCATAAAGGGTAGCAAGAGTTCATTTCTGGGCGCTTCTTGAATAGTTAAATTAGAAACCGAGTCGGAGTAGTTCCAAAAGAGGTATTTAAAGAGATCATTTATAAAATCCTTGTTATCCCTCACTACTAAGAAAGCGAGTAGAGGGTTGGTTGAAGGTATTAGGGGTGTAAGGAGGGATGCTAGCCGTAAATAAAGCTGATGCACTCCGTACTCATACAGTTTATCTCCCATATCACATAGCCGCAGGGTTGGCTATAAGCAACAAACTGGCAAATAATATTAAACACATGTTACAAATCTAATTGATTATGTTTGGGCTTGATGATCTGAAACGGTTTATTGCTGAGACAAATTCATTCGTATTTTTTTTATTTTATTATTTTTTTATTTATTTAAATAAAACGTACAACGAAGGTGCATTCCCATGAGTTATCAAAACTCATTAAGGGATCGCCAATTGGTACTTTTGAAAAGTTAAACCCAAACCAACCCAATATCCAGACACAATCCATGAAGAAAAATTTTCAACAAAACATTTCAAACAGAAGCAACACACAGACCCAACATACTTACAAATATTTCACAGAAACATTTCTTATAAGATTTTATGAATTATTATAACCACCCATTTGATTTATGTACTGTTGGTGTCAAAAAGTTAAAATAAAGTATCCTTCATGATGGACTATAGAAATGCCTAGAAAAACAAAATCGGGAAAATACAATACAAGGTACGTGCTCAGAAATATACAGACCTAATACAAGATGTTTACATACAAAATACATGACAAGATTTAAAAAAGATATAAACTGCGCCCATCATATCTGGAATCTGGATGTACAAAGTTTGGTACTTGGAGATAATCAGGACAGCTATCAGAACAGAGTTTGTACCTACTTATGACTCGTTTTCCAAATAACATTTGAAAAAAATAGGATTTCAATATATCGTTTCGAGATTTGTTAGAAGCCTGTCTTAATTCTTCGGGCAATTTGTTATAGTTAGTGTAGGCAATGTATTCTAATGATTTCAGACCGAACTTCAAGAAGTATACGTAGGAAAACTGGTAAAAAATCATGCCGCGAGTCTTCGTAGGTTGTAAATTCTGGCGTTATATAAAAAATATATTTTATATTGTGTTGTAACCATAAATTTTTGAATCTAATATAATTGTTTGAATAAACTCGTATATCAACATGAATTACTTGTATTTAAAACATATGAAAGACTCTATTTCAAACGGACGTATTACGCAAAAAAAATCACTGAACATCTGATTTCAGAAATAGAGGATTATTTTTCGATTGTCTTGTCGCTTACCGGTTGTTTTTTCTAGTAAACGGTAGAAATGCCATATGAAAATAAGAGGAATATTTAATTACACAGATGGTGTAAAGGTTATTTTCACTTCAGTTTCTTTTCGTTTCACATTAAAAAAATCGCAAAGCTTTACAAATCTTTTGCAAACAAGCACAATTTCACTTTATTAATCATGGAGTACACATATTATGTATTGTATTTAAGTTAGAATGTCATTAAATGAAAAGTAATCAAAAAAAGTTCTTAAGTTCCTTATTATATCAAATCTATCTATCTATTTATATAATCTTCATCTTCTCTTCTTCTATCTTCTATATAAATAATAATGAATCGCCGAAATGTATGTACGCGCATAACTTCCGAACGACTGCACAAAATTGGATAATTCTTTTTTTGTGTTCGTTATTGTCAGTACAAGGTTTGTATAAAACTACTGGTTAGCTCTGGCATTATGAAATTTGTACAAAAAAACATAAAATAGGTGGCACGCGAGCTGTTTGAAAACTGAATGTACCGGGACTGAATGTATGGAATGCGGGAAGGGAGAGGGAGGAGGGGAACTCGGGTAGGGGGTTCGCGGGAGGGGAGGGGGAGGTGAACCTGGGAGGGAAACTTTATTAAATGGCATAGCAACGCATGCCGGGAACCAGCTAGTACATTTTATAATTATTGTTCAGTACGCAACTTTCACAAGACGAAGTATTTGATTAATTTTTTAAAGCTTCGTAGGAAAAGTTAAATGTCGTCAGAAAAAGTTTTGTGAACTAGACTGTTTAGAAAAGAGAATATTTAAAAAAAGTTTCAATGGAAAGGCGAAAAAAAACTGTTATCAGTTAATTTAACCTTGAAAGGGACAAGTGCACCTCAGGCTGAGGCCTGAACAAAATCGTCAAAATCGAAGTTTTGTATTGCCCCTTTTTCTCCTCCAAAACTAGAACGACTATTAAAATTTTTTAACCAACAATAATAAACCACTGGAGCGATTTCGGTCGAAAAATGGACCACTTTTATTTTTCTGCGGTTGATTTCGGTCCAAAAATGGACCACATTTACCTACCATTCGTAAAACATTTATTGTAATTATTTAAAACATTTCCTGGGCCAGCCGTTTATTTTAACACGAAGCTATTGATATGCTTTATCTATTATAACCATAGATGTAGCAAATCTGAACTTCGTAGACTATTTTAGAACAATGTTAAAAATAAAATTTTAAAATATTGTTTTCCCGCCGAATTTTGAACAGCTGTTTACGGATAAAATTAAGTCCTTTTTCCATAGATATGCACCTTTATTATCAAGTATACCACAGACGAAATACAGAAACCGAAAATATTCTATGTTGACCCGAATAAGTATCCCCCACGGCAGTTTCAAGTAAAAAAACACCCAGGATTCGGGCGATTATAAACTTTACGATTTTTTCATATTTTTTTCACAAATCCTACAAATATGAGACAAACGGTAAAATTCAGGTTATTTTATTGGCCACATAGCACTATAATAAGGTTTTATGACTCCATGTCAAAATTCGAAGGTATGATTTTTTTAATGTTAACGAAAAATTAAAAAAATTATCATCTGGGAAATCTCAAGCAATCGAAACAAATTTATTTATTTCGCGTGATTGTTCCAGTGGATAAAATCTTATGTGTCTGTACGTTTTGCTTTTTTAAAAATACATTGCTTAGTTTCTATGACGATCGTCTGAAGATGACGTTAACCAGGCAATTTTAACGATTTTTGGAAGGCCCTATAAGAAGTAACTTAGCAAAAAAAGAAAAACGTACCGACAAGCTAATGGTCGATATCTATTTTACATTAAAACATTTTTGCACTAGTATCAAAATCCTTTTTTTCAGTTCATTTTTTTAGGCAAAACGCTACCCGATTTTTTCTTAAGGTCGCCAACAATATCTTTCCGGCAACTAAATAAAATCTTTTTTCACGAAGAACATAATTTTTCGGATGTATATAATATATAAAATCATTGAGTTTTTTATAAATCTGAATTAGTTAAATTTAATATATGAAAGAGGCAACCTTACTTTACATGAACTGCGGAAATAACCGAGCGCATTTAACTCGAGGAAAGTAAAGGGTTTGCATAAATAATACAATTGCTTCCATGCACCTACGTTTAACATTGAAACATTAAATTCATCGACTTCGGTTAATATCGGATTGAGTCGTTAACAAGTAATGGATGCTGGAGAGATCTTACATTGTAGTATCTGTTGTGAAATGAAAACACTGTCGCAACTACACAATTATAGAAATTCGAATTGTTGGTATATTAACTTTTTTATGTTCTCCATAAAAAGGTGAACAACGATATATTACAGAGAAAATTACAAAATTTAGAACACATAAAGGTACATTAAATGAGTTAATGGTAAAAATATACATAAAACATTTAGCAGTGATAACAAATAGTAGAAGTAAGTAAATAAATAGTACCTACGTGTGTAATGAAAATATAAAATTACAAGACAACAATATCAAATGAACATGCAAGAGATGATATGGTTATTTCCTTTTGGGGTATTATGCCGTGTTGCGCTACCTCCTCCTTTAGCCAACGTTTCGGACAGAGTTACAGTGTCCATCATCAGGGCAGATGTGTTGCTGGACACTGTAACGCTGTCCGAAACGTTGGCTAAAGGAGGAGGTAGCGCAACACGGCATAATACCCCAAAAGGAAATAACCATAAAATTTTTGGCCGTGAAAACCTAAAATCATATCATGCAAGAGATGACATTATTATTACACAACATCTCACTACCTTCTTCGTAAAGATCTCCTTTCAATTCTCCGGCCTAACAACAATCCAAGCATTAAAATCCTTCAGTTTCAAAAGTTGATACTTTTGTGTGAAATCACAAAAAAAAACAAAATAATTTATCAAAACGTTTTTTTTTATTTCCTTTTGGCACAAACTAATTCTCACCTACTGCAATATCTGTGGGGCTTTATTAAAGTGACGGTCCTCCATCTATCCTAAAAAGAATAAAATAAAATTTACAAAGCCATTAATTCCTAAAAAGAAGAACGTTCCTATTCTCGTATAATATAGTAAGGGACACTTTTAGCTTTGGGAGTTTTCGAAACACATTTATACTACCTTAAATTTTCCAGCTTTTAATCCGACGTATTATGTCCTGTAAAACCCGAAGCTTCCAGCGTATTATGATCGTAAAGTCACCGTAGAAATAGGGTGAACGAGGCATCCTTTGACATGATTCGTCACAGAGCGGTAAGATTATATGCTATTTGGTGCAACTTTGAAATCCGGTGTAGCGCTAATAAAATAAATATCACATCTATTTTAGTCTTTTCACTTGTACAACTTGAAGTATATAATATTTTGTAATTATTGCGTTTGTCGATCGTAAAAGAGATTCACACATGGTTATAATTGTATTTAATTAGCAAGATACATTTCAATCTTAGCCTATTCACATATTTTTCAATTTTTATTTATTTATGCATGCATATATATTACAAAACATTACAAAATGAAACTTTGTCTGTCCAACTGGGAAGGATTCCCGTTTCAGGACAGCCAAATTGTATATTTGGTTCATAATATTCTTAACAAAGGAGTGGTTTCGTTCAAGATGTCGCAGGAATTTGCTGCTGTCAAGACAACTTTTGAGAGCATTAAAAATTGTATTCTGAACGAAGGGATGGTTTCTTAATGTCTTTAAAAGAATCGCAAAGATGTGATTTTTTTTCAAGGTCATTTTGGAGAATATTAATAATTGCTTCAGAGTAAATGAGTAGGAGATTTTTTCCATACCATTTTAGAGAACATTTACAATTGCATAATTAGAATTTACACATTTGTCAACCAATATTTGACGTATGGATATCCAATGTATTTATGACTATTTAATTTTAATGAAGTACTATAATTTTTAGAATTTCTTAAATATTTAAAAATTACACAATTATAAACCAAATATATGACAAATGATTTTTTTCAAGCTCGTTTTGGAGAACATTAATTTATTAGGGCTTTTACATAAATAATAAAGGCAGTACCTCAACATGAGAAAAAAAATAGTTTAGATAAACTTACGATGGAAATAAAAAGTATTTAAATGAAATAAAAATATAAGCAACAAAAATTTAGTACAGTGAGATATATAATATCAACATGTTACGATAAAAAAATACGTACGTAATATAAAAATACAACCAACAAAATTTTAAAAGTAAGTGATCAAAGGTTTGCAATATTGCAACATTAACCATGTCTTTAACACCTAAGTACATTGACGTTAAGTATGTTTCGTTCAGTGTCAAGCCGATGTATCGATGGTATCTACCTCCTGTACCTCTCTCTGCAAGTTGCAGGAGTTTGGAACTATCCAATTTTGAATTTAATATTTTAGGTAAAAAAGTTAACTTTTTTTTTCAATGAAATTGCAAAGGCATTACATTTAATTACATTAATAATTGCATTCAGAATAAATGAATGGTTTCTTTTGGGAGATCACAATTATGAGATTCTTTCATTAAACAACTCTTTTCGTTATAGTCTCTCATTGTAAAATTTAAAAAAATACCCAATTTATCTTGGGATTGTCACAAACTTTGTCTTTCAAACCCTGAATCTCGCCCCTTTCACGCCTTTGATCAAAGCGAGATACGCAATTAAGTATAACAGCAAAATCAAGTTACTTAGAGCATTTGAACGTGTCAAGAATCCGCACTTAACAGTTCAATCGTCGTAAAATCAAAATGGCGTTGATCTTCGACTTTTGTGATGAAGTTGGAATCATAACTTTATTTACACCTATTTTCAAATCCTTTGACAGTAGACTAGTGAGTCAGATTTCTGTACGCATTCGGTTAATCTAGTAGAATGTTTATCACAGCCACCTACCTAGCTTTTCCCATTATAAGGCCAGGCCGGGAGGTTCCAACAAGTTGTTGAGTTTTATGAATTAGATATGTTAAAAGGGCCATAAAGAGAATATAAAGAGGTGAACAACCGTAAAATATGTTTTTTGTGATTTCCCCAAAGTTGCCTCTCAATCCCAAGGACCATCCTAAAGAACACTTGTGTGTATTTTTAAACTCTTTGCATATTTAGGTTTTCTTTTAAAAATGTAGTATTCAATTGAAGGGACAACTTACAAATCGCTTGCTCTGGATTGGTTTGTACTATATCCACAAAAACTCGTGATGAGAAATAAAAGTTGCATTATTTCAAACTAAATGTTATAAATATTTTTTTTAAAATGCAAGGGTTAATATATCGAACGAACTAACACATACTTACAGCTAAAAAAAATACCAAAAATACATAAGTACAAACAAATACTCAGCAAGCGAAATGTCTAAAGGCTAAACTATATTTTGATCAAACATGTTGAAATTATTAAAAAACAAGTTTGTAAACAACTTACAATTATAAACTTTGTTTTATCCACTTATGTTACCACAAAATTTAAAATTTCTGATTATTTTCGTTGCTTTATAAAATAAAAAAATTACAACAAAATTATAAAAATATAATAAATAGGTGTATGTCAAATTATTTTCACATCTCAGAGCAAGCAAAATATATACTTTTTTTATGTGAATATCATACAAGAGTCGCAACTGCTCTCAACTATTCTGAACCAATGGGATGTGGATGAGATATGGAAGAGGACGATGGCTAAGATCCTGATTATTCAGATGTAATCACCAAACACGGCTAAAGTCATATTAAGCCTTATTATTAAAACTAAATTATTATACATGATCAAAAAGGGAACAAAGTAAAATAAACTAAGATAATTATGTATGTGAAAAGTTCTGTGAAGTATTACACGTAATTCTCTACAAGGGCCAAAATGAACTCAGTGTCCTAGAATAAACTTCTCATGAAATAAATCAGTTACAAATTCGGTACGACTTTCATGGCCAAAAGTATTTTCGTTATTTTGTTTTGGGGTGTTATGACGTATTGCGCCACCTCATTATTTAGCCAAAGTTTCTGACAGCGTTGCAGTGTCCATCATCAGGGCATATGTGTCCTGATGATGGACACTGTAACGCTATCCGAAACGTTGGCTAATGAAGGAAGTAGCGCAACACTGCACAACACCCCATAAACAAATAACGAAAAAAGTTACAAATTCGACCATAGTGTCCATCGAGCTCAAAAACTTAGAACGTAATAACGAGACGTGCTCAAAGCTTGCATTGTATTATCAAGTAGGTACCAGGTCCATATTCCGCGTGGCAGAAATCCTATTAGCGAGAATCCCCTATCAAATATTCACCGGAAGCTCGGCGCGGTAACAATAATGCTTATTGCGTTTTCCGACAAGTCGTTAGTACCAATTCGTTTTCATTAGAATTAAAACAAATTTCGTTCCAGTTGTTTCTGTTATAAAAATCACACGTATCGCTCTGCAGTCGGCTTTCGGTGATGTGAAATGTCCATTCTATGTGTACGATGGGAAATAAAATACTGTTCGGTTTTACTTGTTTTTTTTTTTTAAATTTTATAATCAATTTAATTAAAAGCATTTTTATGGTCATTTTATTTACGTCTCTTTGATACTTTTCTCAATGCTTTATCTTTAAATAGCTGACCCAACAAACTTCGTACCGCCTCAGAATCAATAACTATTGAATTGAATTAAGTTTTTTTATTAAGAGGAAATACTAGCGGCGTTTTTCCATACAAAGGTATTCCCCGTTTATCTCTCTGGATTTTGACCCTAGAGCAAAATTTTTTTTACATAATATAGATATCGACCACTAGCGTGTCGGTACGTTTTGCTTTTTTTGATAATTTACTTCTTATAGAAGTTAGGACCTTCCAAAAATGAATAAAATTGCCTAATTTAAACGCCGTCAAAAAACGTTCAGTAAACAAACTAAACAATGTATTTTGAAAAAAAGCAAAACGTACCGACATAGAATATTTTCTTTTAATACAGTTAGAGAAAAAAAAAATTAAATCCGTCAAGTTTTGGAGAAGAAAAATGGGGAATACAAAACATCGATTTCGAAGATTTTATTTAGGTATTTTTGGCCCGACGTGCAGGTGTCCCTTTCGCTCATTTCTCCTGAGGGGGGCCGGGGAACGAGGTTTTTGACAAATACATACATATAAAGCGAAGTAGTGATGTAACGAATTTTATCGGTAGACTAGTGTTGTCCTTGCCCGTGTAATCGATATTTTTTATTCGTTTTTTTTCTGTTTAGTGACTCATCGCGGTATACCAATACTGACCGAGCTTTCATGCTAAAATTGTGCAAAATTAAAATTGTTTATGTCAAGTACTATAATAAATTTTCAATTTGGGAGGCGTTTTAGGTACCATCGCCCCGGAAACCATTTATTGGATAACCAACACCCCCGCCACTTGGTCACCCCAAGTGGTCCGCTATGTTTGGTGACTGAGCATGGGTTCCCGGGTTCACGGGTGAGGTCTGCATGGGTTTTGGTGGCGGATGATTTTGTTCACTTACTGCGTGGCGGGCTGGATTGGGAGAAACTGGAAGAGGGAGATCTTTTGATCTCTACAGCCGGACTCTCTCCACCATCATTTCATACTTTTACCTACCCAGAAATTCCTCTCCTTCCTTTCATTAAAAATAACCTCCACACAGCTTCTCCAATGACTTTGCACACTATAAGGGTATTTAACTTAAAAATAATTTTTATATTTCATTTTATATAATTGCATTGCCTTTAATATTTTGTCTATAATTCTCATATGCCTATACATGTTTGTCTTTTAATATTAATCTTATCCTGACGAAGAACACTCTGTTTTCGAAACATGTTGATAATATTGATTACATAAAGCTGTTTTTACAAAGTTATTTGTTCTCGTTTAATTAAAAATGACGCCACAAAGATTGGACCCATTTGCAGCATTTCAAGCTGGGTCGCCATAACCAATTCGTTTGTGCAATTTCAATCAATGCATTTCTTTGTTTCTCGAGAACCCTTCTATGGGCTTACACATCATTAGGTAGTACTTTTATGCCAAGTTTTTAAACATTTGTGGTCAGAAACATCCAAGTAGTGTAGTTTTGTAGCTCTAGCACGTATGAAGCTGTATGACTTTTGCACTCCCAGAAATAAAACCTTTTTAGTATAATTATCATTATGCATATATCCAATTGTATATCCGCATGTACATTATTTGGCTTAATATAGTAAATATGTTATTTTCCACATCAAGTATACAATAAAATAGATGCAAGAATGTTTTTTTTTGATAAATTAATACCGTAAAAAAAAAATATATATATTTATTCTCAAAACTCTTGAGAACATATCGTCGTTGCATTCACAAAATATCCCATGTAAGGTTTTCGACCAATTTTTTTTTGTTTACACCATTTGATTCACCACGGTTTCCTAAATAATCTGACATAAATATATCCCATTTTTCAAACTCATCTTTTTAATCATTTTAGAGGCAACTCTGACCATTACTTGTAATTAATGGTAATTATTTAAAAAATATATACTACATATACTACAGAAATATAAAAAAAATATATAATTATATAATTAAATCCCTATATACTAAAAAAATATATAAAAAAAATAAAATTATAAAATTAAAATGAAAAAAAAAAGTTTTTTGTGTGCAAGAATTCGTATTATTTTTTTAACTCAAATTTGTCGCACATAAATTAATGTCAGAATATTTCTCATTTCTGAACGCAAACTGCCTTTCTGTTAGTATTTTATATTTTAGTTTTAAAGTTCTTGTTGTGTCCTGTGATACAATAGCACTGCTATTGTCTATTATTATTATTGTCCCGTGTGTGCTATAACAGCACTATCTTTGCTTATTTTGTTCTTCTGTCATTGTTTTGTAAATACTCTATACTCTTTTATTATTTTCTCAATATTATAAGGAGCACTGTAGGATTATTTTTTAAATTTATTATAGTTAAGCGCACTTGAAGTGAAATGTCACAAAACAGCGCTATATAAATATAATGCTATTATTATTATTATTACAAAGTGCTTCGCGTATTTACCAGGATTATGGCGTTGGATGTTCTTTGTATTCATGGAGGCGGATATGGATTCCGCCGCCCCGTGAATTGGATAACCAAGATCCCTGCCATAGGTCTCCCCATGTAATTCGCTACGTCTCTGCATTTGCCCACCTTCTGCGTGGCGGGCTGGATCGGGAGAGACTGGTTGAAGGAGACCTTTTGACCTCTCCACCCGGACTCTCTCGATCCATTGCCTTGCACCTTAATGGGAGGGTTGGATTCATACTTCTGTCACCCTTGGACCCATTGACAGATACCTCCCTTCCCAGAACTTCCTCTCCTTCCTTTCCCTGTAAGGACCCCTACACAGCGTTCCCAAAGATGACATAGGCCCTGAGGTTTTTTTTTCCTAAGGATCCCATATGTGGAGCTAATGAAAAAAAAAACGTGGAAAAGTGTGTGTATCTCCTTCGGTCGCTGGCTATAATGCTTGAAAAGGTTATAATAGCGCCAAACTACATTCAATAAATATAATGTTAAATTTGAATTCGAAGCAAGATTTTAAGTAATCGCTGCCTTTAAACTACGTCAACATTCAGTTTTATCCAACCGTTATATTTTATTTGTTATATTTTGTTAAAAAATTTTGTTTTTTATGTGAATACCGCACAAGAGCCAGTGAGACTATGGCATCCACAATTAGGGTATGTTGTGAGGCTGAAGATAATGGGGAGCGGAAGGAAGTGAGGAAGAGGAAGGTGGGGAAGTGCCTGGATATTCAGTACAGTTGGTGTACATTATTGTTTAGTATCTTAGTTTTATCCAGAAGACGTGTTATTTTTCCCTTTTACATTTTTAACAGTCTCTCGTGTCTAGGATGATCGAAGTATGTATGAAGAATGAGTTAATGATGAATGTAAGTAAATCTAAAGTCATGGTATTTGAAAGAGATAGTATGAAAACAGTGTGCAACATAGTTGTGAATGATGAGTATTTGGAGCAGGTGGGTGAGTTTGTGTACTTGGGAAGTATGTTTACGAGAGATGGTAGTTTTGACAGAGATATCAAAAGAAGGGTAAATGCAGGCAACTCTATTAATGGAGGACGAACGCCTTTGGCGCCAACAAAAAACTGTCAAAAGAAGCGAAGGTAGCCGTCTATAATTGAGTGCTGGTACCTACCCTGATGTATGGCAGTGAGGCATGGAACTGACAGAGGAATGATGAAAGTAGACTGAATGCTGTAGAAATGAGATCCCTGAGGCGTATGTGTGGTAAAACCATGTACGATCGTGTGAAAAATGTGGAGATCCGCGAAGAATGCAAGGCTGATGTAAGCGTAATGAGTAAGATTAAGAAAGGGACGCTCAGATGGTTTGGGCATGTAGAGCGAATGAACGAGTAAAGGAGTGTAAGGAGAATATATGACGTAAATGTGAATGAAAGAAGAAGTCGGGGACGCCCGAGGAAGACATGGCACGACCAAGTGAATCAGTTACTTATATGTGAACGAGGCAAGGAGTGTGTGCCAAGATCGAGTTGTTTGGCGGTCCATGCTCTCTGCCTACCCCTGCGGGGAAACGGCGTGATGGTTAGTTAGTTAGTTTTAGTTGGTTTACATTTTTAACAACTAGATTACGTATATTGGACAAAATATGTTTTGTGTTCTTTGTACTGCCGTTATTGAATAAAAAGTAAGTTTGCTACAAAACAAAAGACCTTTATTTTATTTTTTCCAAATCACGAAATATAGTTTTTTCTAAACTTCGGGTCGTTTAGACTAATTTTATTTATTTTTACGTTTCGAATAGCTACAAATCATATGCAACTTTAGAGACCTCATGCGTTTAAAAATAATGCGCCCTTTTTTCTGTCTATGGAGAGCGATACACCCTAAAGTCGAGTCAAAAACTTCATTAGCGACGAAATAAGTCGAAACATGCCATCCAAACAGAATATTGGAATACCTAGTAACAAGCATGCGATGAGATTCGCGGAAGACGGTAGGCAGGAGGCGCAGAGGGGGAGAGAGAACACTCACGTGGTCTCACCCACACATCTATAGCTAGTTCTTTTGTGAGCGCGGTGCGACAACGATAATTTTTGAAAATACCTACCGTCGAGATTTCTCACCGATGGTATTACCTCTTTGAAGCAATTGTGGATGCTCAACTGTCCGTGTTTTGTTTTTGTCAGTATCAGAGATGGCGTTGTGTACGGATTTATATTTTTTGTGATTTTTTTTATTTTTCCACTTACGGGAATTTTTGAAAGGAAGCGGGTATGGGTGCCGCCGCCCCGGGAACCATTTATTGGATAACCAACTCCTCTGCCATAGGTCACCCTAAGTGGTTCGCTACGTTTGATGATTTAGAAGGGATGTCCGGGATCATGGGGTGACTTTGTGCGGGTCTTGGCGGCGGATGCGTCTGCCCACATGCTGAGTGACGGGCCGGATCAAGATAGACTGGTTGAGGGAGGCCTTTTGACCTTTCCAGCCGGATTCTCTCGATCAATGGGTCGAAAGAGTCCGGCTGGAAAGGTCAAGGTAAAAGGTCAATTCCGGTCAAATCAATGGCCTTGCACCGCAGTTGGAGGGATGGATTCACTACCGGATACACTGACCTCCAGATTCCTACCCACCCCTCATGTCTTTTTTCTTCCTACAACTTCCTATCCTACCCTTCCTTAAAAAGACCCTCCACACAGCATTCCCTAAGATGACATAGGTTCTGAGTGGAGCTTACGTAAAAAAATGCGTTTCATTTCAGAGATTTATTATTATTGTATTTTTCCTTTGGAAGGGTGCAGATACATACGTTCACCGTATGTCTCATTTTCTACTATTGACATTTCAGTGTGTAAGAAAGAGGGGCAGCATTATATGATTAAGAACAAAAGCAAACCAATTAGCGCATTGACATTTGACGTTTTTGAATTTTTAGATTTCACGCACAGTTAAATATTATACATATCACAATATTGCTGCAGTTCTTTCAAAATATGAGAATTCGTTCCATACAAAATGTATGAAATTTTTTTTTTCTTCATAACTTTCTTTTTCGTGAATTTTTGCGATGTTTTAATAGTTATTCTGTTATCCAAGGTGGAGACAAATCCAATAAATCAAAGATCATCAAAATCGGTCCAGCCGATCTCGAGTTATAAATAGCGTAACTAACCCGACTTTGTTTTATATATTATAAGAAAAGATAAGATTACCATACGATGTACTTATTCTTATTACTGCTTTTCAATTGTCAATGCGTTTAAAAGTCAAGTAACATCATTGTTAATTCCCTCTTCCTCTTTTAAGTCGTTTGCAGATGAAATAACATGTTATCCAATAATCATTTTACAGAACTGTTGTGAACCTGCCCTGAAATATGTTAAATGAAAATAAATCACTTTGTAAAACACCACTATTTAAAAACCAAAGGTTTAGGATAATAAAAATACCAAAGACAAACACGCATAGACAAATAAGAACTATAGACAAAAATATTATATTAATTTCTTAAAAGTGTCATAAAAAACAATTACGTAAAATGAACTGTAAAAATTATTTTAGAACATGTGAAAATTTCATATTAAAAACTTTATGTGTTAAGTGTCTAAAAAACAAAAATAAATTATTTTAAATGTACGTATTAAAATTAATATAAATTTAAGTGATGGCTATTTCTTTTTAAATATTTGGTTATTAATAACATTTTATTGACCATTAACACTAAAATGCTAAAATTTCTACATTATCTAATTGAAAATCCGTTGGGTTTGTAGTAAAAAATTTAAGAATGACTTATTTTCAAAGTGTGGTTGGCAATTTCGGAATAATTATTGTTTTTTTAAATACCTTAGATGCTCCTTAACTGTGGTATTAAAATTTCCCTATATAAAAACATTACAGATTTGTTTAAAAAGTCACAAAAATGTGTTGTTAATATATAAAAAAATATGTTACTTTGAAACAAATAGCTCTTTGTAGATTTTTTTTGCATGAAAATGTTTGAACACTTTTGAAAACCAGACATTATATATGATAAGTCAATTAAGATTTATTTACTCACTCATTTCGCTATAAATGTTTTGATTTCTAAAAAACACCGAACCCGAGAGTAAAAAGGACCCCGCAAAGTTTAATGAAATGAAAACAAATCGTGTACACCGCTTGTTTAACCAAAATTATTCTCAACATATTTCGTAAGCAATGGTTCCTTCGTCAATATAAAATTGAAATTAACAACTCTTATATTCCATAATTTTTAACGCAATCAACGATTCCCCTTCAGGATGTGGTCATTCTCTCCGTGCCTGCATCGCTCCTCACCCACGTGACCTTCTAAGCTTGGAGAGGGGGGGGGAAAGGGTATGCGACCCTCTTTGACCGCCCCACCCCTGCCCGCACTGTCGACTGGGTGTATTTCTTATCTCTCCTGGGGTCTTAGAAGGATTTCCTCCATTTTTTGCCCGTAACTCTTTCTTTTTCGGGGACCTCTGTCGGTCATTGGGTTAAGGAGGTAGGAAGGGGTTAACGCCCCTGCTTAGGAAGCTCTGAGTAGATGTCTCCTTCTGATACTTAAATTAAACAATTAAATACCCTTCTTCTTATTGTCCATTCCTACCTAGGGATGCAACGATATATCGGAAAACCGATAAATATCGATATATCGACCCCTAATAATATCGATATATCACTATCTAAAAACTCGATACATCGTATCGAAATATCGAAAAACCCGCACAAATTAAAATACCCACAAAATCGGGTAAAATGCTATTACTGGCAGCACTGACTGTTGACTACTATAGGTAACTCAAATAGAAACCGGCTACAAGGAAGCAGACTATCAAAGTTACAAATTTTAAGTTCGACAGCTGGTACAAAATACTGGAATAATTATTTTTTTTAATTTATGAAAAAAAAATTTATATATCTATCCAAATGTTGTGTTTATTCGCAAAGGTAAGTATAAAAAAATATATACTTACATAATCGATAAACGTTTGATACATCTAAAACTACACTGGATTTCTATAAGCTTTTAAAAAAATAAGAAATATCGACTTAATTCGATATATATTGATATCGATAAATCGATATGTTTAAAAACCTTGCATCCCTTCTCTTACCCTATTTTAATTTTCACTTAATACTCTCCTTTCTCCAAAGAAAATGTTTGTTAGCGCCATTTCTGTGTCTTGAATTAAAATTTCAATTGGTTTTGCTGAAGCTACCTTCAAAATACTATTCAGAATTTTGATGTGAGACATGTCTGGTCCCATTGTCACAAACTAAATATCATTTGCGAATCGATCAATCACTCTGTGACAAAGAGATTTAGTTTAACATATGTGAACATTCTAACTCGTATTTAAGCCATAATTTTTTTTTAAATTTTTATTAGATACACTAAACTTTACAAATTTAAAACATTATTTAATCGCGTGGGTTTCACTGGATGACCCGTGCTGAAACCATCATTTTACAATTTAATAAAATGTGAAATATTAAATTTTAACATAATAAAATAAAACTATAATGGAATACTCGTAAATAAAATAAAGGCGGTAATGAAAGCAAACACAAGATCGGCAAATATTATGAGGTGGTCCAACAACACAACACCCAAATGGACAACACGTTTTTTTAAATATTCTCGTGGATTAATAATTTTTTTCTAAAGTTCTGTGATCCCGCCTTTACACATTCACATAATCGAAAAAAGCGCCCTTTGGTAATATTATTCAGGTTGACACCCATTTTTTTCGTAATAGACGGAACCTTAACTTAACCTTTGGAACTTTTAATTCTCTCATTTTCATATTTTTATTCTGTCTACCTGGAATTCATTTTGTTGCATAAATTTTACAAATTTACTTTTTGAATTTTTAAAGTATCCTATTTATGGAAGAGGGGAGTAATAAAATTATGAATGTTAATTTTAATTTATTGTTCAAACATTCGTTTAACCTTTAGATCCTTTATGATTTTTAGGATGGAGTGTTGAATAAGGACAAATACGAAAGGGAGGAGAGAAGTACCCGAGCTCCCTCTCCTAGTCCTCGAATAAATAATTCGAATTTGGGAGGCGGGTACAATTGCCCCGAGAATCACCGCTGCCATAGGTCACCCAAAGTGATTCGCTACATTTGGTGACAGCCCGGGTTCATGGGGTGAGGTTTGTCCTGGTCTTGGCGGAGGATTCATCTACCCACCAACTGCGTGGCAGGCCGGATCGATAGAGGCTAGTTGAGGGAGACCTTTTGACCTCTACAGCACGGCTCTCTCTGAACTTGCACTCGTCTCTCTTGCAGTGCAGAGGGAGGGATAGATTCATTCGTCCGTCACTTCTGGACACACTGACTCCTCAATTTCTACCCACCCTCATACCTTTACCTTCCTAGAACTTCCTCTTCTTTCTTTCCTAAAAAGACGTCTCCAAATATGATATAGACTCCGAGGAGAAATATTTTCCTTATTAAAGTCACCTGTATGGAGGTTATGTAAAAAGAAAATACTTTTTATTAGATTTTCCATTTTTCTAATTGATATTCACTATGTTCCTCTTCAACGGCTGAAAATCCCTACGCTATTCATAGTGTAATGAGGTACGGCCATAAACAGAATCAAAGCCCATTATCATTAAAACATATTAATCTAGCGTCTAATGGTTACCGTAATGTGGAATTGGTTTATTCACCGACTGTATGTTTTTTCTACGTTGTGTTGGTTCAAAATGTAAACACTTTTTGAAACCCGTATTTGACAAGCTGATGCAGTTACTGCAAGTTATTTACAAAAACTCTTATTGTACATTTTTTCAGATTGGAATACAGGTCACCTCTTGATGTGTTATTTCAAAGAAAATATTAATATAACTTCATAAGTATTGGTTGATTTTTATGATAACCTCGTTCATATGTACATTCCTGTTAAAATTTTCTTTATGCCTTAATTTTTAAAATCGTACAAAATCTTGCGGGGCGTAGGACAAAAAATTACACAAGAAGTGCCGGTGTTTACCAAACTGTGTTTCATCATGATTACGAAATTCAAATGAGATGGCGATATACAATTTCAGGCAAATGTAGGAGAGACAGACTGACTTAGAACCAAAAGGTACTAAGTCAATGGCACATTTGTTTCCATTCAAATTTGTATGGAAGGCACTTGAAGTGTAATTTTCTTTATTCTGTGCTTTGGAGTGCCCCAGTACTTCAATAGCATTGAAACTAATCCGATTTCATGGTATACACAGAAAATGATAATATTTTACACGGATTCAGCAGCGCGCGTGCTGTTTTAATAAAAAATATTATTTCCTTTAATTTCGAAACTGAATGAAAATACATTCATTTCAGATTTGTTTCCTCCCTATCTAGAGCGAATAAAAGTTTTGTAGTTTTCGTTTTCCAATTTCTGGCATTACTGACTTTGCATATTATATTTTTGCACTGTGTTTAATCTCGACCAATTTTTTCCCCTCGATTTTTTTTAAGTAATTTTTGAAGAAATTTTGTTTTTTTTTAAATTAAATTGATTAATAAACTGTTTTATTTTATATTTTCAAATTATGAAGCGGATTTGAGTATTTGAGTTGTGACATTTTTTGTTGTATAAAGTTGTGATATTAAAATTTAAAGTATAACAATTTATATTTTTGCATACAGCGCATCATTTATCATTTAATGTGAAACACGCCCTATTGGATCTAATGTGCTCTCAAATAATTTTTTTTTTTTTTAAATTTATAAATTTTTAATTTAGTAATTTGTACATTTAAGTTTACAAAATTTCTAATTAAGTAATTATAATATTTCATATTGCAAACTAAATTTTATGTAGTTTTATGTAGCTCCTACATTACAACTTGAACTTTCCAATTGGTGTGGACTTTGATGTTTCTCGGGTAGCGTGTTGTATAACTTCATTCCCTTGTACAGTAAACTGTTCTGCGTTCTGCCTTGTCTTTTTTTGAAGCCTGATTTCCTTGCACGTCCTTCTGTTATGTCTGTGAATGTCGTTGTTGAATATAATTTAATTTGAGAAGTATTTTGGTAAAATGTTGTTTATTATTTTATGTATAAATATCATCGTATTCAAGGTCAGCATCTGTTTCACGGTTAGCCAATTCAGTTCCTTAACATTTTGCTAATTTTTGAAAATCTATTTCGCCGAAGTATTATTCTCATTGCCCTGTTTAGGAGAATTTGAAACTTATTTTGTTCTCGTTCGTTACGTAGGAAAAGGATAGTTGAGAAATAGTTAAAATGTGGAGCAATAATTGATTTGTAGATAGTGATTGCTGTTTTACAAATTAGCAAGAACTTCTAAAGTATTGCAAATTAAAAAGTTGGTGACCGGACAACTCAGAATGAATTCGCTGAACACCTTTTAAAATTCATTAAAAGCGATGCAAAAAATATTTTACAAATTGGTTACTTTAGGCTAGGTTATGGCGTATTTTTCATTTTTTTCATAGCTTTAAATGACTTTTCAAGGAGGTGTTGAGTTGAGTTGATTTTGAGTTGATGTGGAACCAAAAAGTTAACCAATTGTATTTTTTCTTTTATGTTTAGGATCAATTTCATTAGGTTTTAATTTCTATTTTTTTTTAATATATTATCAACTCCCATGGGCCATGGGTGCAGTTGTATACGATAATAAATATATTAAAAGCACATGTTTTCAATCGGTTTTATATAATTCCAAATTTTATTATGAAATGATTTCAAATATCACACAAGAATACACAGTACGTGGAAACATGTATAAGGGTAATTTTATACAATAAACGACAAAACCAAATGCATTTATAATAAAACATACGATACTCATCCGAACTCGAAACCCAATGAGGGCACAAATCCCAGCCATTACAATAAAAGCTGGCGAGGTTATCTCCCGGTAGGAAGGTTATTATCCCGATTAAAGCTGACATCTCGAGGTAATTACACCTCCCGAATGCTACCCTTAATTAATATTGACTTTATCTGACAGCCACCCCTCCCTTCTCTATTCTCCTCATTCTTCAAGAAGTTATAACTCTGTATACAGAGCTCCTCCGCGAAAAAAAACGCAGTCCGACATTAGCGATCGTGTTATTCGAGATAATTTGAATAACCTCAGAGGAAATTAAATAAACTAATCGCGATTCACCTTTGTCTCGATTAAGTTTGAAGACCTTTAGTACTAAAAGTACAGTACTGTGCGAATTAATGTGAACACAAGTGTAGAATTAGAAAAATTAATATATATATTCTTTATTGAAGAAAAAAATACGGAATCAATTACAATTATTATTTTTTTAATACGAAGTGTGTCTTACCTAAACTTTTATAACTTCTTGTATGCGGTTTGGCATAGAATTTTTTTTTACGTGATATTTGCGTGTCTCTAAATTACTGCCTAAATCAGCTTTGTTTTTGTTGTGCTTGTCTTGCTTTAACTATAGCCCACCGATTTTCAATTGGATTAGGATCCAGAAAGTTACCTGGCTATTCAACGTATATAATTTTTTTGTCTTTGAAATATTAACAATCTTTGCGCGTTTTTAAAGAGAAATATCCATTTTTATTTTTATTTTTAACTTTATGAGTAAACCTCAAATTGTAATATTTAATTAAACGAAGACAATACAAGCGAAAGTCAGTCGAAAATCTGAGAACAGAAAAATCAGAAAAAGATATTGACACCGCTGGGACTTGAACCCAGGACCTCTTGCTTTCCCCACGTTGGGCGCCAATTGTTACTTAGAAAAGAGTGTGTCAAATGTTAAGTGTAATTGTGGGAATAGATTCGGGTTAAATTTGAGATTGAAAGGTATGTGAGTAATGTATGTTTGTATCTGCTAGCTTTATTTAAGGGCGCCACTGGTTGATAAACCAGGCTAACAGACGGTAAAGCATAATTCTCTGTCAGGGCCTTGGGGATTAAATACTTTATGATCAATTAAGACTTTTAATAATGAAAAGAAAGACAGTTTTCATATAACAGAGTTGATTTTATATTTAAAATATAACAAATAAAATCCAGTTAATCAAGAACAATTAAAAATTAAAAATATGTACACTCACCCAAGGATCAACCAAAAATCTATTCTAGCTAAATTTATACTTAAGTCCGATAGCAACCAGGAATGTTGAATGATGCTCTCTGCTTTGCTGCTGTACTTCATTCGTCTTTAAAGATTGAGCCAGTACCAGATCAAGACCAATGCCATGGTCAAATTAGCTGCTTTCCATGCATATAATTGATGGATCTTCAAGTTTATTTTAATTTTTCTCCAAATATGTCCGATAGACGGATACAACGAAGAGCTTTCCGAGTTTGTAAAATAATATTTTATTTAAATTCCTTCCACTGCAGGAATATACTGTTGAATCCCGGTCAGTTAAATGCTTTATAGAATGTTTCAGTTTCACGCCATTTAAACTTGTATGTAGCGGAACACACGGGATATAATTTTACATTCCGTAAGTTTTCAACAATTATCAATATGTTTTAATGAAACTGCATTATAAATAAACTCGGAAAATATACAGTGACCCTTTCAAAAAGGAGTCCACCTCTCTAGACTGCTTCCCAAATAAAGTGCCCAGCTCTAAGGAAAAAATGGCTTTTATAACCTCTGATTTCAAAAATAATTGAATGGCCCAAAGTTCTATATTTAAAGAAAAATCAACTGGCGTTTTAAACCAAACAAATATTGAAAAAATAAGGGGTACGTGACTAGACTTAATTGTGATGAAATGTAATTAAATATTTCATAACATTACCCCCCGGACCACGCAAATGTTTGTCCCCAAACATAACTATAAAATAAACCTATTCTATCTGATACATATGTTGATCCAAGGATGTCTATAAAAAGAAAAAAAAATAACAACAAATCAATAATTAATAATTAACAGGAATTCTTTCAAAGATAAATTAATAGAACATAATATTTAATACATAGTTCATTCGAACCTTTCTGGTATTTAGAACTGAATTTAAATTAGAATTCATGTAATTATAGTTACAATACTTAAAATAAACAAGACATAATTAAATGTTACATGAACGAGACCCGCAAGCACCCACAGCATTAATGATGCTGGGTGTTGTTTTGATAAAAGCAAGGCAACCGTTGACATAGCATCAGTACATGACTTTTTTTTAATAAAATAGTTAAAATTATCATCATAAAAATTAGTTTATATAGTACATTAAAACATTATACATACGAGGCATCACTTGTTAAAAAAAAATAATAATCATAATAATAACACCTTTTTTATAAAGCCATTACAGGCATCACTTATAAGATGGTATACCATCTTCACTTTCACTGCTTCTAAATGTTTTCGAAGAAAATAAATCCTGACTAAACTTCCTAACTTTGTCCTTTTGGGTGTTAATAACATAAACCAAGTTTATAATGGAAATCAACATTCTGCTATTTATTTTCCATAAGAGTATGCGTTGTTCGCAGACAACTGAGCAAGTTGTTCAATGTATAAACAAATTTAAATATATTTATATTTTGCATTTTTTATAGATAAATGTTGAAATATATTTTAAAGAATTGCAACTTAGAAAACAAAGTAATAATGGGTTGTGTTATGTTATGGATTAAAAGAAAAATATTTATAATATTAAAAATACATATGAAGATAGTTCAGTATAGAACCGAAAGCTTAGAATTTAAAAAAAATAAAGTATAGTTACATATATACTTGGAGGTAAATATTTTTTTTTAAATCCTAAGTTACAAAAATTAAATATATACATATAAATAAAACATGAATATTATTTTTGTCTGTTCATTCATAACATGTTATATTTATTAATAATGAATTAATATATTATTAATATTTACGTAATAATATACGCTGATGGTTAAACTCGAGCGAAGTACCAGAGTTATAAATTGTTGTCTTACAATTGTTTATATAATTATTCGTTTCAGAATTAATATTCTTTATTTCATGATTATGTTTTAAAATTATTTGAACTCGAGTCGAATACTAGAGTTATAAATTGTTGTCTTAAACAATTTTTATATAGAAATTTGTACCCAATTTATATAATTAGTAATACATAAAACTGCAATTATGACTGCAATTAGTACTATGAACTGTAGAAATGCAAGGCAGCGACAAATCGGTTGATCAGGCCTTATTGAAGCTCCTGTGCATCGAATTTTACGTAAAATTAATATTATTTTCGGCACTCAGATAGGATGGCCAAACCCTCTGAGACACTGAATTAAACGAACTAGACTAGTATGTCGTCCGATTTAACGATATCCTTCACATGGAAATCGCCAGTTTCTATACCTTGAAGGTCTGCTAATGTATACACAAGGTCGGATTTTTTTCTAATTACCACATTTTGTACGAATCGGGGGGCTAATTTTTGTGCAAAATAATTTATTGCATTTGATTGCACAAAATTTTTTCTCCATACTACGTCACCTTCCTGAAATGTAACATTTTTCCTTCGTAAGTTATAATGACTAGCTCCCTTTTGGTATGCTTTAAGAAGGGCGTCAGAGACTTTCTCATAAACAGAGGACAGTCCTTGTAATCTTTGTGCATATATTTTAGGTAGAGAACAATCCTTAGGATTTGTCTCTCCATTGACTATTGGATTGCGGTGCAAATCCCCGTCAAGTATTTGCTCCCGTCCGTGCATTAAAAAATATGGTGTAAAATTAGTAGCGCAATTAACTTTGTTGTTCATTGCTGATTGAACTTGTGGTAAAAACTTCGACCAATTACGATGATCTGATTCAACTAAAATTGACAATGCAGTACCCAAAGTTTGGTTGTATCTTTCAACAACGTTATTTTGTGGGGTATATAAAGTATTGTAAAAAGGTGATTGAATATTATAGTTTTTTAGTAAATCTTTAAATTCCCTACTTGTGAATTGAGGGCCATTATCACAGACTATCGTTTTAGGTACTCCGTGTACAAGGAAGATATTTTCCTTTAAATTTTTAACAATGCTTCCCGCGGTGCCTTTGCGCAGCGGAAATAACCAAGTATATTTAGAGAAAACATCGACGCATGATAAAATTATGCTATGACCGGAGTAACTACGAGGTAAAGGTCCAAATAAATCTATTGATAACATTTGCATTGGTCTAGTGACTATTTTTGGGTTTTTAGAAATACCGTTTGGTGGAGCCGTGCTAATTTTATGAGCTTTACATACAGTACATCGGTTTATGAACTGTTTTACATCTCTATACATGTTTGGCCAATAGTAATGAAGTTGTAGCTTTTTATAAGTTTTAAAAATTCCTGGATGACAAGCACGAATTGACTCATGAGAATCAGCTACAATATTTGCCCTTCGCTCCTGAGGAACTACTATTTTCCATGAAGTATCCTCACACAGTGCTATACTATTTTTCGTATGACGATACAATTAGTTTTCTTTAATTTGAAAATTTAAATATCGTTGTGGAAATTCTTGGCAACCCTTCCAAACATTTAAGTACCATTTATCTGTAGTTGGATGTGAGTCTACTCCTGAGATTATGGCAAGATCCATTCTAGAAAGTACGTCAGGTACGACATGTTGTGTTCCTTTACGATGTATTATATCAAATGAAAATTGTGAAAGACGAGTACTCCAGCGAGCTAAGCGACCGCTTGGATTTGATAAAGAATTGAGCCACTTTAAACTGGAGTGGTCGGTGACTACGGTAAAATGTGCACCTTCAATATATGGCCTAAAGTGTGTGACTGAGTCTAATACTGCTAAAAGTTCTCTTTCAGTGATACCGTAATTACGTTCATGTTTATTTAAACACCTTGAATAATAAGCTACAGGGTGTTCAGTTCCGTCTATATTTTGAATAATAACTGCGCCTATTCCGGCTGAGCTTGCGTCACAATGGATGAAAAATGGTTTAGTAAAATCAGGACAACTTAAAACTGGTGCAGTCGTAAGTGCATTTTTTAAATTAATAAATGCTGTGTCAGCTTCCTTCGTCCATTTAAAATTACTTACACCGTTTTTTGACCCCGTAAGTTTTGTTAGAGGGGCTGCTATGCTTGAAAACCCTTTAATAAATCGTCTGAAGTATCCGCAAAGTCCAATAAAAGCACGGATTCCTTTCGCATTCTTTGGTACCGGGAAATCTCTAATACTTTCTATTTTTACCGGATCCGTACGAAGACCTTGAGAATCTACCATGTAACCTAGATATTTTAGCTCGGCTTTACAGAACTCCGATTTTTTCAAATTGATGGTGAGACCTGCATCTCTCAGTCTTTCATAAACACGATTTAATAGATTTAAATGTGCATCTAGGTCTTCTGAGACCAAAATTAAGTCGTCCAAATAACAAAATGCATTTTCGTCAAATTCTGGCCCAAAGAGTGCGTCTGCTAATCTTTGAAGCTCACTGGGTGCATTTTTCAACCCAAATGGCATGCGAGTGAATTCAAATAGTCCGCGACCTGGAACGACGAACGCAGTCTTTTCACACGAGTCTTTATCTAGAGCAATCTGCCAAAAAACTTTGCTCAAATCTATTGACGAAATGAATCTAGCACCACCAAGTTTGTCAAGAATACGTGATATATACGGTAAAGGATAGCTGTCACGAATTGTCACATTGTTGATTTTTCTGGAATCTAGGCATAATCTTCCAGTACCATCCTTTTTCGAAACTATTAAAACAGGACTAGACCACGGAGAACATGAAGGGCGGATAACTCCCATTTTGAGCATCTCATCTATTTCAGCATCTAATTGCTGTTGTCTAACAGGTGATAACGGATAGTATCTTTGTTTAATAGGTGGTCCCGTTGTAATTATTTTATGTTTGACCAAGTGTGTCAAACCTAATCCTTTCTTTTCGAATGAAATTGATTCAAATTTTTTAATTATTTGAGAAAGAGCTTTATTTTCGGAATGCGATAATGACGAAGCTGGTCGAATTGCCCGCACCTCATTAATTTGACCCTCTTGTTGAGAGCTGGATACCCTTGAGAACAACTCCGGCGCAATCCGGAAACGTTTCCAAAAATCTACCCCCAAAATAAAATTTGGAGATAACGAAGGGATGACGTAGAAAACAATTTCTGCAGTAATTGAATTATACGTCACCGGCAACGTCATAGTACCTAAAACCGGCTGACTCGCACCGTCAGCTGTCCTTACACAAAAATCAATTTTGACCAAATCTACCCCTGACCTTTGAAAAATCTTATAAGTATCTCCTCCCAGGCATGAGAGAGAAGCGCCACTGTCAAGCAGTGCACTGTAGCTATTTTGTAAAATATTAATGTTTGTAAATGGACAACCATCCTCTTCAATCTCATTCTTCTGAGGCAGTCGGCCGATTTCCTCAGAAGATGAGGCAGAAAAGAACTGTCGAACTAGCCGGAGCCAACTCTTCCATTCCCTCTTCCTTTGCGCATAGGATGGGGCGTGAACAGAGTGACTCCAACCTAGTTTTTTGGTTTGCTGTATTTAGTACCCTCTTCAATTGAACCAACTTTTGATTTAAAATTTATTGAAGCTTTCTTTCGACACTCAGAATCTAAATGACCCGTGATTTTACAATAATCACAAAATATACGTTTAAATGAATGTCTTGTAGTATTATTATTAATGTTTTTACCAAAATAATTGTTTGACCCATTTTTTGAATTTGAAAATGTTCGTGTATAACTTGTATTTCCATTTGAATAGTTGGCAGAACGATTAAAATAATTATTATTTCTATTATTATTTGAACTGTTATATTCTTTGTAATTTGATTTAGAATTGTAATCAAGTTTTTTATTGTAATAAAAGTTTTTATTCTTTTCGTTAAAATTCATATTTTCTTTTGGAGAATATGAATTTTGCTTTTCTGTCTTAGATGAGTATGATTCTAATTTTTCCGTTGCTTTTGTTAATTCATCAAATGATTCTATATCACGAGAAGCCAGTAAATTTGCGTACATAGGAAGCAAAGCTCTCGTAGATAATTGTAAAAGTTCATATTCTGGTAGTTTGGAATCTAACATATTATTAAGTGCTTTCATACGCAATGTAAATTCAAAAGCGGACATACCATCTGGTTGTTTCATATTAAACAATTTGGTTTTTAGTTGGATTTGTTTATTTCCAGACTCAAATTGTTTAATAAGCAATTTAGATAGTTCCTCCCATGTTAAATCTGCGTTATAAATTGACCTGAACCAAAGTAAAGCCAAACCCTCGAGAATATCAGGGAAACATCTTATTAAATCCCTATACTTTATATTTCTTGTTCGGCATTTTTCTTCTACTTCAAAAATAAATTCTCTTACACAACTTTTCCCATCAAATTTCAAATTCCAACTGTTTAAACTAGAAACGGAGGAAGTAGAATCGTTATATATTATTTTTGTGTATTTCACAACTTTTTTTTCACTATCGTTGTCTTCCGAGTCTGAGCTAACATCTCCTTCGCATTGTTCTGCAATTTGTTCTAATTTAAAAGCTTTATTAAAACTCCTAGCCTGGACACGCATAGCTTCTAATTTTAAGTCTGGTAAAACGTTTCGTTCAGTAAGAGCCCTAAATAATTCTTCTTTTGATTTACCATTTAAATTACAAATCGGAGTCGACATGTTGTAAATAATTAATAATATCACTTGGTATTGTGTAGAAAAAGAAACGTACTTTTTAATAAAGTATTCGTATTTGCCCGGAAAGCAAGAGGTCCTGGGTTCAAGTCAAGTATGAAAATAAAATGGATAAAGATTTATCCAGACACTATCTAGAGAGCATTTAGTTCGGGTTTGAATCTTGCAATCATACATAAAGATAGTTGCCAATAATATATGCGTTAAGAGAATGAAGATAATGTGGGCGGTTCTTAGTCGAAGTATGATACAGTTAAAAATGACCGAATTGGATATCGGCACGGTGGCGCAGTGGTTTGCCCGGAAAGCAAGAGGTCCTGGGTTCAAGTCCCAGCGGTGTCAATATCTTTTTCTGATTTTTCTGTTCTCAGATTTTCGACTGACTTTCGCTTATATTGTCTTCGTTTAATTAAAGAAATATCCATCTTTAAAAATAAGAAACAAAAAGCTTTAGTTAAGTTTACCTCTGCAAAAAAACTGTAATTCTAAAAAATTACAAAATTTAACGCATTTGTAACTTGGTGCCTCATAACTCACTGAATGATAGAACACGAACACAAAATGGCCGCTATTACAATATGCTACATACAACTGCAAGAACAAGTGTAATTGTGATAATTATCACGTGTTCACATTAATTCGCACAGTACTGAAATATTTTAGCTTGGAAAAGTGAGTTCAACTAGATAGATTTAGATTACTTTGCGGATTTCAAATGTTGTCATTACGATATTGAAATGTGCACACATTAAAGATTTACGTTAGATATTATATAAAGTAATATTATATTCATAAAAACACGCTAATTGCCCAGGAAAGCTGGTATAATCTTTGATTTTTATTGCTTTCTTTACGAGCCTGCTTTATTTAAGTTTCACACCTAATGAATGAGAAAACTTAGTGGTACAACGCGATTACAACTCTAACTTTCTTTTTTTACAAAAAATTGTCGACGGCGAGTTTTTTAGATGAAATAATGAAGGTGACGAGGAAAATTCTGGGTTTTCGTAAGTACTGTGAGGTCTCTAAGTGTCGAGTGTTTGTACTGGCATGGTCTTGCTGACAGTGACAAACATTACAAAAAGATCTCCAGCCGAGATGTAATGGAGGGCTAACGGTTGGGTTCTTTAGATCTTTATGCGGTCCCCTGTCCTCAAATCTCCGCCTTTGTGTTGAGATGAAAACAAGCTTACTATTACTAATTCTGTTTTTTTTTATACGCAGCATTTGATCACAGCATTAAGCAACCCGTCTCTTTTGGTATTTAAAACGCAAATGTCCGTTGATTATTAAATTTTGTTGAATTACTTTTTGAACACTGATGGGTCATGTCAGGTCAAATGCGAAATTCTCCCCCCCCCCCCCTAATCAATTCAGCAAAGAGCGATTAGTAAAAACGAATAGGAAAACGTATTTAAAGATGTTATATTTAAAATAAAGTACATAGATATTAGCTACGGTAGGTACAATTTTATTCAAGTTGAGATATTTAAAATTTTTTTTTTTTATAAAGAAAGACAAACATTACCGGGTTACGAATAACCCAACAATGTTTGAAAATCTCCTACTACCACCACAGAAAGCCGAAAATGTTGCTTGTGTTGTGATGGAGGACTTGGCCAGCCGAGGAATCGAACACGCGACGCTCGGGTGGGACCCAAGTGCTATGCCCACTCAACCACTGACCAGTCCTATGAAACTTTGGTTTCATAAAGGTGTAGATACATTTTACTTTTTTGTCGATAATTTTTAGATTTGTATGTAATGCGTGGTGTTTTCTATTTCCTTAGATCATTTTTCTGACTATGATAGTAAGAGAGGTACAACGATACCTATGAGACTACATGAGTTGTTCCGAAGAGTAAACAAATTAGCCCGACGGGCTAATATCATAACTCAGCAATGCTACTTAACTTAAGGCGGTATTCTAGTCTAGAGGCATGATTTTTTTTTAAAGAAAAACAAACATTCCCGGGTTACGAATAACCCAACAATGTTTGAAAATCTCCTACTACCACCACAGAAAGCCGAAAATGTTGCTTTTGTTGTGATGGAGGACTTAGCCAGCCGAGGAATCGAACACGCGACACCGCGACACCAGCAATCGAACACGGGACCCAAGCGCTATTCCCACTCAACCACTGACCGTTGGTATTTTTTATGTGCAATAAAAAAACAAATAAATTTATTAGGTAATGTTTGAAGAACACATTAAAAAAATCAAAGGAAAAAATTAAACATTCAAAAAGTTACAGGCTGATGTTGTGGGGGGACCCAAAAAAATTGCAACCCTCCTAATAATCTGAAAACAAAAACTAATTAAGAGGGCATTACCAGAGAAAGCCGGAAATACGTCATTTTCAAAAAAGTTTTTAGACGTATTGACTCTTTTCCACAAAAAATTATAAATGGATTTCGAAAGATTGTTCTTTTATCTAGTGAAGTTATGTAATAAATTCTTAGATTTTTTTTTAATTTTTAGTATAATAAGGTTATTCCATAGGTCGTTGGCAGATTTGTTAAATTTTCAAAAAAGTTTTTGTATTATACCACACCCATTTCAAATAATGTAATCATGCAGTAAAATAAATCAATACATTATCTAGCAGAGTTATGTATTAGAATTTTAATTTTAGTTTCAATAAAATCATTAAAAAATATGTACGTACATGTGTTTCTTGACGAAAATTGGTCCATTTGTGTATTTATTTGCGCACTTACAAACTAATATATTTCAGATTTTTTTAACATTCTTATTAAATTTAGACATTATTGAAAAATGATAAATACTTATAATCAAAAAATAACTACAAAAAGTACACTATTTTAATAGTTTTATCATCACGCCTTTCAGCATTTTTGGATGAAGGTATAAATTAAAGCTAATTTGGATTGAAATAAATTCGATATTGAGTTATAATTTAAAAAAGCTGGTACGGAGAATAATTAATCTTTCTCATTGTAACCGCCCTGCACGATCGGAAGAACAACTTTCGACGAAATGTGGATTTTCGTCCGCTGGCTGGTTAAACGCTCTTAATTCTTAATCCAAACAAATGCCGCAATCGCCCAAACTATAGAAAAGTTAAAAAAATATATTTTCTCCAAATAGCGGTTGTCTGAAATAAAGACACTTTTTTAAGTTTTTTTTAATTTTCCGAATGTTTTAAAAATAGTAAAAATTGAAAATTTGTTTCACTCGTAGTTTTAGTTAGTGCGATAGATTAATGCATAGAGAAAGCTCCTCCAAATTTCAAGTAAATTGGTTCAGTAGAACTTGAGATATCATGACGACCGTCTCGAAAAGGGTAGTTTAGATTCTAGTGGGATTCCGTCTAAACCGTGACACTAAAACTCCTTTTAAGGAGATATTTTTGAATAACTAAACTATCAAAATATGAAAAAAAAATGCTTTCCCGGAATACCCTCTAAGTAACAAAAGTCCTTAAAAAAAAATGTTATGAAAGTTCTGCGCTCCTCGACGATTTTCCAAATTTATTTTTGTTTTTCTGAGCGGTATTTGTTTTGCTCTCTAAGGGCATTGATGTATTGTAATATTAGCTCTATGTCTGAGGGCAATATCAAACATGAAAACGGTAAACGAAACGAAACCGCCGCCGTAACAAAAATAATAAACCCTTGTAAATAAATATGAGAAACATGTTTTTATTAAAAATAAAGTTAAATATTCAGTTTATACCCGTTCATATGGGCATTACTAAATATTGACGGGGGATTGTAAGCTTATAACTTACATACCTTAACTCTAAAGCAGAAAATCTGCTTGCGTCCCATTTCTAATTTATTTTATAATTATTTCTGAGAAAAACACGTACATGAAATATGGACATTATTACCTCGTATTAATAAATAATGTAAATAAATCCTCAGCACAGGAGATCTTTTTTTTAAATTAATAATGTAATTTTCAATATTTTAGTTATTGTGACAGATGTTTCGGCTTCCAAGGCTATTTTCAAGCTTTGGTTAGACCACTTTAAGACGACTTACTTATGCGATTCTATTACTTACCCCCGCCCATTTTGAACTTTTAAAGTGCCTAAAATGATTCAGTACCGGTTAAACCGACTTTCTGAGTAAATATTGTGACAATAGATTATTTATTTTGTGGGTTACTTTGAAATCTGTTTTCCCCACATTAAACACATGTAAACGTGTTACACTGTGAAAATTGCCTTGTAAGTCGAAACAGCTTTCACAATTATAAAAAAAAACTAAAGTTTTAGTTGTATAATAACATTATTAAATTAAATTAATTTTTTTTTTAAATATATCCTAAAATAGTCTGACATCGAACGCATTTTTAGCACACCATACAAGAACTTCAATATACCTCGAACATAATATTATGTACCAACATAATAGACGGTTAGTGTAAGGCACTTTTGTTCGCCATTGTTAAATCTTCCCCATTCCCGTTCATTTCGGTCAGCGGGTAAATTTATATTGCATTTCAGTTCAAATCGATTAATTGCATCTAGCGGAATAACAAAAGTAATTTACGAAACGCTACAGAAGTGGAGCAGCCTTTCTATTCAGAACAAGATCGTGTTGTATTTTATGTGGAGCGCGTAACAAACGTAGCAAATTAACTTGTTCTGAACGTCGTTAATAATACTACAAGGAGCTCTCTACAGTTTTAACGTAGACAAATCAAATGGTATTCTATTCCGAATTACCAACACAGTTAAATCAGTGTTCATTTGTTATGGTATCTGTCTTTCAACAATATTTATTAAACAACTAGTTTTTACCCGCGGCTTCGCTCGCATGGTTTTAGGTGGAAATACCACTGATTCATTCATTCACTGATTCATTCATTCATTCACTGATTCAATGATCATTCATTCATTCATTCACTAATTCATTCATTCATTTATTTATGTATTCCTTCCTTCATTCATTAATTCATTCATAAGTCCATTCATTTATTCATTAATTCATTCATTAATCCATTCATTCAATCGTTCATTCATTCAATCATTCATTCATTCCTTCCCCCCTTCCTTCAAAAATTAATTAATTCATTCATTCATTCATTTATTCTTTAATTCATTCATTCATTCCTTCCTTCATTCATTCATTCGTTCAATCATTCTTCCAGCATTCATTCATTCATTTATTCGTGCATTCATTCATTCATTCATTCATTCATTCATACATTCATTCATTAATTAATTCATTAATTCATTCATACATTCATTCATTTATTCATTCATACATTCATTCATTAATTCATTCATTCATTCATTCATTCATTCATTCATTCATCCATTCATTCATTCATGATTTGGTGTGATTCATTGGTGCATGACATGAACATTAGTTATTGGGTTTATAACCTAATTATTGTAATTTGTGGTTTTCTAATGCATGTAATGTTATAAACCTGTAAATGTTCCCAATAAAGAAAATAAAAATTCATTCATGCATTCTTCATTCATTCATTCACTCATTCATTCATTCATTCATTCATTCAATCATTCATTCATTCATTCATTCATTCATTCATTCATCCATTAATTCATTCATTCATGCATTCTTCATTCATTTATTAATTCCTTCCTTCCTTCATTCATTCATTCCTTCAAACATTCATTCATTCATTCCTTTTTCATTCTTCATTAATTTATTAATTCCTTCCTTCCTTCATTCATTCATTCATTCATTCATTCATTCATTTTTCATGACGCCAGATCTCACTATTGTATATAGAAACCATTGCGGGCATGCACACAAAGTTTCATCACAATCGGATGAATAGTTTAGCAGCGCGTAGGTATATATATATGTATATATATACAAACCCAGAAACAAACATATTTTGATTATTATATATTTACAAGATTAATTGAGACCTTACAGACATCCCGGCCATCTGCACCGCTCATAAAATTATTTTTAATATTTTTTTCGGGCAACCTTGATACAATGATGCATCTAAAATAAATGTCAATTTTTTTCCCTCCTTCCTCTTTCCCAAGGATATGGGACAGAGGAAGGAGGGAAAGTTCCTGACTATTCAGATCTAGTCACCAAACACGGATAAAGCCATTTCAATTCTGAATGGCGATCTTACACCAGGGCGATACTGAGAGCATCTTCCGATCCGGAACGCGCGCAAATTAAACCTTATATTATTTTAAATGATCAAATTGTGTAATGACACAAACCAATCAAATAAAATTTCCTTGTGCACCGAGACCTTTATCCCCCAACCACGAAGGCCGTCATAGTGCTTTCTAGTTTTATTTATACATATTAATTGTTGAATTATGAAGCTGTTTTTTTATAGGTATTTTCAGAAAAATGTAAGCATATTTCGTAAATTCCCCAACTATGTATTATAAATGTTCCTTCTTATTGATAATGTAAATCATAATAATGTAAAGTAAATCATTGTGATAAAAAGTGAGTTCGATTATTCAAGCAGTTTTATGATACATTTCATTTTATTTTTTATGCTGGTCCCGGCATGCGTTGCTATGCCACTTAACCCTTCGAATAATAAGAAAATAATTTTCTGTCAACTTTTGCCTGTCAAAGTTTGCGCGCAAAATTCCTGGTACTTCCCATGCATTATAAATGTTCCTATTTATTAGTTTTTTTTAACGCTTTTGCAAAAATAAAAATTGTTCTAAAATTTAGATAAAATAATCTTTCCGATATGTTTATTAGAAATCAACATTTTTGTTTATAAATATTAAAATTTTAATATTGGAAATATAAATTGGCTAAAAAATGCATACCTGCGAATATTTGAATTAAAGTAATTAAAATAGAATCAACTTCAAATTTTAAATTCAGATTCCTTTTCTAAACAAAATTTGTAATAAAACTATCGCCTCACTTTTTATCACTTTCATACAATTTTATTTTAAAATTAAATGTGGGTTACGTCACAAATAGGTGCAAAATCAAACCGTCACTTTTGATCAGATTTGTAAAATATCTGAACAACCTAGCTCATATAATTCTAAGACAATGAGAAGCATTATTTCTTTCCGTTTCTAACATAAAAGAAATCACAAATATTCGCATTACAGAAAGAGAGATATGTAACTTTTAATAATGCACGGTCGCTCTGGGACAATCTGGGTCTCCTGTTATTATAACGGCATATGATGTTTTGGGACAACTTGGGTCTCCTGTGATTAAACGGGTTAATAAATAAATTTTTTCTCCCTGAGTGTCCTTTCCCATTCGTCCCGTTCCCCTTCCGCCTCCCCTTCTTCTCCTGCGTCCTCTTCCCCTCTCGCGTTTCCACTCCGTCACCTCCACCTTCCCTCTCCCCAATCCACTCCCCCCCTTCCTCCGCCCCGCGAATCCCCCTCCCGAGTTCCCCTCCCCTCTCACACGTCCCCTTCCCCTCTTGCGTTCCACTTCCACCTTCCCCGCCTTCCCTCTTCCCTTTCCCGCTCCCTCGTCCCGCCAACCCTCCTCCCGTGTTCCATATATTCAATCCCAGTACATTCAGTTTTTAAACAGCCCGCGTGCCACCTTTTACAATTTTTGTTCAAATTTCCATTTTTCATGTATATAAAATTGGGTACCTAACATAGGTACATATTTAAAATATCTAAAATCCTTGATTCGATTCAAACTATTAGGGAAGTACCTACTCTAAATAAATTTATCAACTTAAAGATTTTCAAAAATAGAATCCTGATTTAACAATCATTGTTTTGCAAAATGTCATTCTCAAACACGCGAACTGTCAAACGTGCGATAGTCGTTAGGCTTTCTAAAATTATCCAACTTTCTGCGCAATGTTCTTAATTTTTCTCTCCGTAAGAACCATCCTCGTACTTCAAGGAATATTCTAAAAAAAGAATTAGCGAAATCGGTTCAGCTGCTCTCGAGATTTGCGCTTAGCAACACATTCAGCGATTCATTTTTATATATAAGAAGATAACTAGGTATATATTTGTACTCGCATTTTTCGAAAGTAGCCCCATTTTTTTTTTGACTTACCAAACACATTTACGTAATTGCGATTGTTTAAACATGTACAATAAATATGACTTATAATCTTTTTACTATGCAAATGATTTCATAAAAAAAGTTAACTGGGTTTCAAGTCGACAAATAAATGATAAAGTCACTCTATTTTACGTTACTGCCAGAATTCTATCTTCCACGAAAGACGTTAGCATCACCCACTTCCGGTGCAGACTCGGTCGCTGTGTGTTTTTGATTG
Organism: Limnephilus marmoratus; assembly: GCA_917880885.1. Lineage (NCBI taxonomy): Eukaryota > Metazoa > Arthropoda > Insecta > Trichoptera > Limnephilidae > Limnephilus > Limnephilus marmoratus. Next base: position 44,421,968 of record OU862908.1, read on the forward strand.
ATATAGTATACTTACTTCTAAGTTCTAGTGTCATCTGGCTTTTTCGTTTTCAAACAAGACACCTGAAGAGGAAGATGACGAACGGCAATGATGTCCGTACGAGCTCTCGCTGAGACTAGTTTACCTATCCATTAAGATTAAAGAACTGAAATTGTAATTTTTTTTACTACTTAACTTAGGCCCTAATGGACTCGTTTGTTTAAATGTGGACAAATGCAAAGTACAGAGCACATCATAGAAGATTATCCTCCTCACTAGTTTCCCAAAAGGTAAAATATATCTGTGTTACTGTGATACTATCGATTGGCTCAGTAACTTCAGCGTCGCACTTTTTTCTCCACTATAAGAAGAACAAAAAACTTAATAGTTGTAATCACGCTATGCTGTAAGGGAGTTAGCATTAAAATAATTTTTAATTTTTATTTGTGCATTTTATTAATGTAAATTTTGTCATAAAACTATGTAGCGAATATTTGGATGACATGAAAAATTAAAGGCACTCAGTTGAAATGATATCCGACACGTCATGATATTCAACTAGTTATTCAGTCATTTGTTGACGTTGCAAAACTGAAACGTTACATTTCAATTAAACTCATATTTCAAATGAAATTGATGATTTATTCAGAAAATGATTGCTTTTGCAATTTGACTACAATGATGATAATAATAAAATTTAAACAATTCCCTCATTTGTTTTTTTTTAATATGAATTCAGCACGACGGTATTCAAATTGTTTTAAAAGCTTTCGTTTTTTTAATTTTTAATTTGTGTTTAAATTTATTAAAAGTCCACATAATCCTGAATCAATTTACTTGTTTAAAATATACTTAACAATGTCAGGTGAACGGAGCACACCAAACAATCTCTTGTAATAATATACGCGTTTGTATGAAATAAATAAAATTTTTAAAACTTCTGCCTGAAAGTCTATGTGACGCTACATAGAATTCTGAAACAAGTTCTTATTTATTTATTACTCTTCAGGAAATTCACAGTTCAATATAATTTTTTAATTATACCAAAAAACAAGCCAAAACAATTTTCTGATTTTCTCCTTATGTTAAGAGATGTTTCTTGCCATGTTCTGTGTATGTTGTCAATTTAAATAATATATGCACCCCAAAACATCTCCGAAATACCGCGGATTACAAAGATTGAATAAATTAAAGCATTTGGTCACAAATCACTTAATCGTGTACCTCACCTTTTGTCCAGAAACAAGCAAAAATTCAAAAGCTTTCAAAACACACTTTGGTCATGGAACATGGTCATGGAAGTCGTGCGATATTTCTGTTTGAGGGACGAATTTATCTGAGATTTATCGCGGGGTTTTGCACCTGGGGTTACTTTGCCCACACCCGAGCCATGATTGGATTACATCTCTAATTGGAGTGACCCACGTGACCCTAGAAAACCATACTTCAGATGTCAAAGGCGGGACATTACGCTGTCATCAAGCGCCGTTCACCTGGATTTATTCACGTTCAAAGGCGTCACGTCATTTCAAAGGACTTCAAATCACCCGGCGCTTGAAAGAGGCTCGTTCGTTCGCACTCCTCATAAGTCGGATTATAAAATGGATTAACAGGTCCTTCAATAGGGTCTGACCGCGCTTCGGGGTATTTTCACTGCCTATTCATTAATCTATTTTAATTATTTAAATCCTTATATTTCTTAGAACAGTTAGTTACAATGTCACAATGTAATCGTCTCAATCTAATATATTCAAATAGACAGATTGCGAAATGTTATATTTTTATGTCGAATTTTGTGGGCAAACGAAAAGCTTTACTGTTTTTGACACCGAGATGGCAGGTAGTTTTTATTCATATATTTATACTTAGTTATTATTAACCAGTTATTATAATCATAAATCATAGGCTTGATGTCATCTTCCCTGCGAGTTCCATTCCAAACCAACTGAATGCAACTGCTCGCGTAACTGTTATATTATAAATATGTTACTTTCCTAAGTTTTATAGCAAATTATATTAATTGTTGATAAATTATTTTTATTAATATTAGAGTTTGGGAGGCGGGTATGGGTACCGCCGCCCCGGGAACCATTTATTGGACAACCAACACCCCTGCCACAGGTCACCCCAAGTGGTTCGCTATGTTTGGTGACTTAGCAGGGATGCCCGGGTTCATGGGATAAGGTTTGTCTAGGTCTTGGTGGCGAATATGTTTGCCCAACCACTGCGTGGCGGGCTGGATCGGGGGAGACTGATTGAGGGAGGCCTTTCGACCTCTCCAGCCGGATTCTCCCGACTCTTCGCCTTGCACCGCAGTGTGAGGAATAGATTCATACGTCCGTCACTCCTGGCCACGCTGACCCCCAGATTCCTACCGACCCCTCATACCTTTTTCTTTCCCATATCTTCTTCTCCTTCCTTTCCCTTAAAACACCCTCCACACAGCATCCTCAAAGATGACATAGGCCCCTAGGGAAATTGTTTTCCTCGGTGCCTCCTGTGTGGAGCTAAAGTAAAAAAAAAGAAAGAAAAAAAGAGTTATAATGGTTATTTTATTACAACTCTAATATGGGCCAAACTGAGTTGCCTTTTACTAGTTGTCTACTGCAGATGTTACCTCAATTATTTAGTTCAACATATTTGAAACAACGAAGAGTTAGTCAGATTATAAATAAACTAAATATTTACTATCCTTTGTCACTTTTATCAACGCATTTGTTAAATTGCTAAAGAGAATTCTGTTGTTTTGTTTTCTGTGTGAACATACGATTGTGAACTTACATTTAAACATAACGGTTAATATCAAATATATACAAAGATAATATCATCAAAAAATTTGAAACTCACCAATCAAAAAGATATGAAGACAACATCAAAATACCAAAATTTAATACCAAACTAATGCAAAACAATTATATCTATTAAGGAATAAAGTTTTTCAACAACCTTCCCATTGAAATAAAAAAAAAACCAAAGACATCATCAATAAACTAAAACTCAAACTGAAGCTACACTTCATCAGGAATAAGTAACTAAATAATTACCTGTTTTTCTCTTTCTTTCTATTTATTATTAATCTGTATTCATCTCTATTTTCTTTAGATTTTTGGAATTCCTCCTAAGTGCACAATATTTTAGTATGTAACCGTATCCTATGTATGTACACCTACACATATAGATGATCCAGAAGTCTCAATTGATCCTATTATATACTTACCTATTGCATAATGTTATTCCATTTCAGTTATAATAAGTGTAACTCGCTCATCAAGCACAAGAACTAGCTTCTTTTTTGGTGAGATTGCAATTTTTAAATAATTTCTGTACCGATATGTAATTTATATAACTCCACTGTACACTTATATATCTATATTAAATAATAAAAATAAAAATAAAATATATATATATTTTATCCATGCATATCAAATGCATTTTAAAAGCTAATTGGATTTCAGCCGGCATCTGTGTTTCCTCCTCCCTACAACATGGATTACATCAAGACCTAGGTTCACTCCTTCCTTTCTTTAAAAAAAAACCCACACAGCATACCCGAAGATGACAAGCCGTGAGGGATATTATTTTCCTCGAAACCTTCTGTGCGGAGTTAATGTTAAAAAAATATATACCTATGACTTTTTTCAGTTAAATATTTTAAAATGAAACCAAGGAAAACCTAGGATTATTACAAATGTATTGTTTACGTACGACTTTAATTTAATTGGAAAGTTATGAAATAATTGTCACACCATAGAATCAAATTACTTAAATGTTCCTTCATGTAGGTACATACGAAAAGTAATAATTTGTTTCATAAAAAGCTTGGTGAAAGGAAATTGAGCAAAATGTAATCAATAAACAACAAACATTTTTTATATTATTATTCGTTTTAAGCACCCTCTAAACTGCCAAAGCAGTTTGTCAGTAGTTCAATTTAACAATAAAGCACAAATATAACAAGAAACTACAATATACAAAATAGATACAGAAGAATAAATTTTCGAAAACAAATTTTGAATGAACGCCCATGCCTCATGAATCTACTATAAATATTGCCTTCACGGCACACTACGGATTCACATATATAATGAAATATTATTATTCATTTTATTTGAGTTCTAAAAACGCGAAATTCGTCATTTTAACACGAATTTATCCAACTTCATGATGAAAATGCCAAATTCGCAATTTTAGAGCTAAAATCGTAAATTTTCTTATTTTTCAAGCTATTTTCTGGTATTTTAAAATAAAAAAGTAAAATTATACATTCTCAAAATTACTTTGCCTATTGTTTTGACAAGCTCGAATAACCATACGTGGAACGCATCTAACTTTATTTCTAAACGGTTTCCCGCTTACTTTAATGTCGCAAAATAACAAAATGATGACATAACGCCACTTTCGTTGCAAAACACCACCGCTTTTACTGAAAAGTAGCACCGATTTTCCTATTACTTTTATCATTCATATAAGCATTTGCTAAATCTGCGTTCAAAAACATAAAAAAGTACAGTTTTAACAAAAATCTAATTTGTATTGTCTTTTTTTATTTCATGGGATGTAGTATTGATCGCAGTTTTTGTGTTTGTTATACTTGCACACAGAAAAATAAGAAAATAAAATGATGATATTTGTTGTTTGTCTGCAGAGGATGTCCCTTCTCGCAGTGTAAGTAAATTTTCTATAAAAAATATTGGTTTTGGATTCGGATTTAGGAAACCCAAAAGGATAATAAGATTGAAAGGACATTGCGAAATGCATGAGCGCTGTCAACTCCAAGACGTGGAGCACTGAAGGGTCGTGAATTATTCATACAAATATTAATGGAGCTGAGCTTTTCAATTAAACCTTTTAGCACCGACGAGAAAACCGGTCAAACAGTCTGGTTGTGTGCAAATATAAGCTCTAGTAATAATACGGTTGTACATTATTTTGACAAAGGGTCAGCTCGACAACGGACCATTTAATTACATCTTCCAGCTAACTTAATTATAAATACTTTATTATTAAAACCTGTCTGGAAAAGAACAAAGCAACTATTTTGTTAATTTGAGCTCAGTCAGAAAAATATTCCAAAACATGTATACACACTCAGTTCAGTTGGACGATTGTCCAACAGAAATAAAATCAATAATTTGATTAAAAAAAACAAACGCTCCTCGCAAAATAATAATTCATGAATAATGCCTTTTAAATTCAGCGTAATCCGAACCAATTAAAAATATATATATATTAAAAATGCATAAATATTACGAAATCTGGCAAATTTATTTCCATCCCCTCCAATATCTACCTAAATGGTCGCAAAAAAATAAAGGCGACCGTTTTCGTAAAAATGAAATCCAAAGCTGGGGAATTTCCGGCTTAATTTGTTTTCATTTTTCGGATGATGACTCTGGGGCTTACGGGGAGGGAAATTAAAGGATGAATTAAATTAATAGCACGATATTACTCTTATTAAAAATACCGAACCCCCAACCCTTGCCAGTCCGTTCCCAGCCACCGTTCACAGCCCTCGGCCATTGGATATAATTATATTTCTTTTTGGTAGTTTGCGTGATGAATCGCATCACGAAATTAAACGACGAAAACCAAGTGTGAATCAGATTAAAAACGTTTAGATACGTGTCTACTCTCTTATGATGTAGCTGTCTTAAAAATAAATCTTTTTAACATGAAATAATTTATAACCAACGCTACTTAAGTAGATTTAATATTGGTTGCTGGTTAAATTTGGAGCAAATTGCTTTCCAGAACAGCCAATAAAAGATATTGAAAAGTTTTTCTTGTAATGTAATATTACTAAATTTGTTATGCATAATGTAACCCTTTTAAACATTTCGTTTAAGTTTTAACCTATAAGCATTGACATTCTGTCATGTTTACAATCCCGAAAAAATGTGTTTTTTGTTTAAATATCCGGTTTATATATACACTGTGTATTATACGAATAAGTACTATTTAGTTATGGGTATTTACAACTTCAGAATAAAGGCGTCCTTTATCGGGATCGGGAGTAGAGTACTATCCGCATTAATAAAGATGTATAGTATCAAAATATACCCATATCAAAATCCGGTACTAAAACCGACGTATGAGTGTCTGAAATATTGGCGTACCAACAAGAGGCCTGGAGTGATTAAATCATTTTAAAATTGTATGTTTTGAAGGAAGCGAACTTTAATATGTAAGAAATTTATCTGAATAATTAGTTTTCGTTTCTGGTATGCTTTCGGTGCGCATCATTGCATGGACCAGAAGAATGCACTCGAGACGAGAAATTTGGTTTTTGATGCTTAAGATACCTAAAAACGTGGAGATTTGTTTTTAAAACAAAGGGCATGGCAAATATTAAGATCTTATCTCGTCAAAAAATGTTTTTTTATGATTCCAGAGGCACCCTTGGAAATTCTTATAACAAAGTATATTTTAAAAAATTAACTCTTGCTTATTTACTATAACTCAGTTAATTTGGATTTTTTTAATCTAATTTCGAACCTTCCAAAATACTGTTCTTTTACGGTTTTGTTGTTAATGTTTTATTGACATATTAACAGTAGGGGAGGGTGGGGCATGTTGTGACATCTCGATTTAAATTCCCGCTAGTTATCTTACACGGCGATATAATTAAAGTTGATGTAATTAAAGCTAGGTATACTATAAAGTGTGATTTTTCAGTGCTAAACGAACTTTTAGGGAAAAATTTGGGAGTCATCTGCTAACCTGCTAATACTCGGTAAGTCGTTATATATATTTTTTCTCCAAACATTGTGTCTTTTGACTGTGTTATTAGTTGTAAATAAAATGCGTTCGTCAAGTATGTAAAAATGAAAAAGGCGTGTTTTTAACTTTTTATGAATGCATACACTCGTATGTGTTCCTTGTTGTGTCTATTTGTAATTCAAACTTTTTTTTTCAGGCATGCAAAATGGTCCGAAATTATAAAAAAAGACGAAGAGAAGGGAAACACCTCTGCTGCTGATCTCACAAGAACACCGTTGCAAGATATGACGAACGCAGATATTGAAGAAAATTTTTTGAACCCTCAACCATCAACTATCAGAACGATTAAACCTGTGTCTCAGAAAACACCAGAACAAACCCGGCTATTACCAGGAGCTCAACCAAGAAAGAACTTCCAAATAGGAAAAAACTTACGAGGGCAAATTTAACGGACACCCCTATAAAGAAAAAATAGAATAAGAAGACAAACTGAGGAAAGAAAGGAAAGGAATAAAAATATAAAACCGTGTAAATACAAAACTAACTAAAAAAAAACAAACACCGAATAAATTAAAGGTCGTGACAAAAACAGAACTACATTAAAAATATTTTAGATGTAAAAAAATGTTTTTTGGTGTCCACATCATCCACCGAAACTGAAGAGGAGCCACCACTTTTGGAAACTGACGACAGCGACGCAAACGAAGTAGAGCAGCGTGTGTATTGTCGTAACCCCTATTCTAATGATATTTCTGGTGAAAGGTGGGTCAGGTGCATAAAATGTCTTAGATGGTGTCATGAGTTTTTACCAATTTTATTACGTACCTACCTACTTATTTTACTTAATTATTTGTTCGTCACAATCTGCCCCACCCCTGTCCCATATTTTCATTCCCATATCCCATATTTTGTAACTAACTAACTAACTAACCATCACGCCGTTTCCCCGCAAGGAGGACGGACCGCCAAACAACTCGGTCTTGGCACACACTCTTTGCCTCACTCACATTCATACATCGTCTCAAACATACTCTTCTATTATTCTGACTTTTGACACGGCCCGACTCAAGTATCTGATTCACTTGATTGTGCCATGTCTTCCTCGGGCGTCCCCGACTTCTTCTACCATTCACATTTGCTTCATATATTCTTTTTACACTACTTTCTTCGCTCATTCGCTCTACGTGCCCAAACCATCTGAGGGTCCCTTTCTTAATTTTGCTCATTATACTTACATCAGCCTTACATTCTTTGCATTCACATATTATACACATACTATTCACATATTATACATTCTCATATTTTGTAAAATAACATTTGGTCGCTTTATTCGTACTCGTATGTTAACAAGGTTAATAATACCAAAATAATGTAGCCAAAGAGTTATTTGTTTCCTGTAAAATGTCAAACCTTTGATTTCATTAAAGATTTTTCTACTGTAGTCAGTTTTGTAATTTAGTCACAATCATGCCCCACCTTTACCTATTATTTTATAAAACATTATTTGGAAATGTGAGCCACACTGGATGAGTCCCCATTTTGCTATTATTTTATAAGTTATGAAATATATGTGTAAAATGGATTGTATTTAAAATGACTTAAATTATATGAAACTAATAGAATTTAAATAAAATATTAAGAAATATAATAGGTCAAATGAAGTAGGAATATAAAGACAGGTTTTTTTTTTACATTTAATCATTTTTGTAATTTTTTTTTTGTTTTGTTATTTTTCTTTAATAATTTTCTATTGTATTTATTTTTTCCGAAGTATCTGAAGGTAGATTTATTACTTTAATCACAAGTTTACCTCTAAAATCACAAATAATGGATATCACTGAAGATATCACTAGATTCTTTGATAACTGCTTACCACTCGAACGTATTTTGGATGAATCATACGTAACCTGTAGCTAGGTGACGAACACGTGCCCGGACCCCGTCTGCCGCCCGCCCAGAGTGCCCGGCCGGGACCGCTCCTGCGAGATCATATATCATAAAGACAAAGTTTTTATAATGCCGCTAACTTTAACAATAAATATTGTTCCGGGGACTTGGTGAGGGGGCGGTCCGGGCCGGGGCGCGGTCTGTGCGGGGGGGGGGGGGGCGGTCGGGCCCGCAGGTGGAAAAGGAGCTTAACAATAGATGGAGATGCATGCCACTTACACACATCTACTTGGCACTGCGGGAGTGATGGGTTAACTTCTGGAACTTTAATCATATGCGGTGGATGCTATTGGGAAAAGGACACCTACCACGTTTATAAGTGTGCGTTGGATTTCTATGGTTGGTGGTGAAACACGTCTTTGTGAGTTGAATTTTTATACTGTTTAATCGATATTGGTTCGATCATGTGTTTAGGAGTACAGCACAGGCAGAAGGCTGTAGATTATTAACATTCTTAATAAAAAACCTCGGAATATTTTATGCAACTGATAAAGAACCGTGTATGTGAAAACTTTACTATTATAGAAACTGACAAAAGATACTTCATGGAAAGATATTTTGGTACATTCTATATCCAGCCAAAGAGGGCAGTTTATCTGTTGGGTACACAGTAATTAAAAAAATAATTACACAGTAATTATAAAAAATAAAGTCCCGTATATTTCTTATTTTTTTAGACGTCGTAGGCTATCCGCTCATAGAGAAATTGAAAAAAAACAGTTGGCAAAGCAATCGCAATCAATCTCCCGAATAAAATCGATATTTTCCTGATCTGAAATGTCAAAATATGACAAAACTTGACAGGTCGAAAAACAGTTTACACAGATTGTAAAAAATAGGTAAGGAACTCAATAGGTGTTATTGAGTTGGCCATAAGCATTTGCGTAATTCGATAATATATACCGTTCTTAAATCTTCAATGCATAATAAATTCTTACCTGAACTTTAAAAACTATACACAACCTAGCCTAACTATACACAGATACCTACATTCTTGAAGGCCTTAAAAAATTACATGTAAGCTACAAAGCACACATAATAATATGTAATACGGCATACTCGTACCAAATTTCTGCATATAATATTGAAAGGAAAAACAGGGTAGCACAAATTTCTGCATATAATATTGAAAGGAAAAACAGGGTAGCACAAATTTCTGCATATAATATTGAAAGGAAAAACAGGGTAGCACAAATTTGTGCATATAATATTGAAAGGAAAAACAGGGTAGCACAAATTTCTGCATATAATATTGAAAGGAAAAACAGGGTAGCACAAATTTCTGCATATAATATTGAAAGGAAAAACAGGGTAGCACAAATTTTCATATTTAAGAGGGCATTACCAGAGAAAACCGGAAATACGTCATTTTCAAAAAAGATTTCAGACGTATTGACTCTTTTCCATAAAAAATTATAAATGGATTTCGAAAGATTGTTCTTTTATCTAGCATTCGTATGTAATAAATTTTGAGATTTTTTTTAAATTTTTAGTATAATAAGGTTATTCCATAGGTCGTTGGCAGATTTGTTAAATTTTAAAAAAAGTTTTTGTATTATACCAAACCCAGATACGATTTTAGATTTTCACGGCCAAAAATTATTTTGTTATTAGTTTTTGGGGTATTATGCCGTGTTGCGCTACCTCCTTCTTTAGCCAACGTTTCGGACAGCGTTGCAGTGTCCATCATCACACATCTGCCCTGATGATTCACACTGCAACGCTGTCCGAAACGTTGGCTAAAGAAGGTGGTAGCGCAACACGGCATAATACCCCAAAAACTAATAACAAAATATACCAGACCCATTTCAAATAATATAATCATGCAGTAAAATAAATCAATACATTATCTAGCAAACGTATGTTTTAGAATTTTAATTTTAGTTTCAATAAAATCATTAAAAAATATGTACGTACATGTGTTTCTTGAAGAAAATTGGTCCATTTGTGTATTTATTTGCGCACTTACAAACTAATATATTTCGGATTTTTTTAACATTCTTATTAAATTTAGACATTATTGAAAAATGATAAATACTTATAATCAAAAAATAACTACAAAAAGTACACTATTTTAATAGTTTTATCATCACGCCTTTCAGCATTTTTGGATGAAGGTATAAATTAAAGCTAATTTGGATTGAAATAAATTCGATATTGAGTTATAATTTAAAAAAGCTGGTACGGAGAATAATTAATCTTTCTCATTGTAACCACCCTGCACGATCGGAAGAACAACTTTCGACGAAATGTGGATTTTCGTCCGCTGGCTGGTTAAACGCTCTTAAGGGCATAATTTCAACAACCAGCTTATTTGTATCCGAATAAAAAATATGATTGATGAGCATCTAAACAATACCTAACATGTTTCAAGCATTTCACATTTTTTTCATGAGTTTTTACAAAGTAGTTTTATGCTAACTGTGATGTTAGGGGTGCAAACTCCAAAATAAACGAATTTACAACAAATTTGCTATCTCAAAACAACGAAATAATTGGGTTGACAGAGACATGGTTGAGCACCTCTGTCTATGACAACGAACTGTTTGACAATAGGTATGAAGTACATCGCCGTGATAGATGCGATAGTAATATTACTAATACAGCTGGCCGCCATAGCAGCAGTAGGAACGCCTCGCGAGGCGGCGGGGTTTGCATTGCAGTACGAAAACCGATTATATCACAAAGATTAACCGAACTCGAAACAGAGGGCGAAAACATCTGGATCAAAATTACAAAAACTAATTTCACTGCGCTGGTATGTGTGGCATATTTCTACTGTACAGACGACAGAGATATCCGCACGAAGTTTTATGAACATCTCAATAATAAGGCCAACCTATTATCCAACAAAAATGTTATCATTATGGGGGATTTCAATTTGCATAACAAACCTGAAGATGTCATACTTGATCACGTATGTTTTATAAACTCTAATGGACTAACGCAACATAGTACAGTTGTAAACAAGTACAATAACATGCTTGATTTAGTGCTAAGTAATTTAAATATATGTGAGGTGACGTACAGCGATGAAGCATTGGTTAAAGAAGATCACCACCATCCTACACTGGCTATCTCGGCCACCCTGGCGAGGACACAATACAGCAGGCGTGAAATGCGTGCAAACCGTCATCAAATGGGACGACACTTATATTCGAACTTTAACAAATTTAATTTTAAACACGTTAATATTAATCTGTGTCTAAAAATATTCTCACACTTCAACTGGAGATATTTATACAACATGAAATCTGTCAACGAAGCTGTGGAATATTTTTACTCTGTATTATTTAGTATATTTGAATTATGTGTACCTTTAAAAAAATTATCGAAAGCAAATGTTAACTACCCAGTTTGGTTCGATAAAAATATTATAGAAAAAATCAAATGTAAGGAATCTCTTCACAGGAAGTACAAAGCTACTAATAATAAATCAGACTATTTATTATTTTCTGCAAAGAGATCCGATCTCAAAAAAGAGATGACTGTAAAAAAGAACAAATATTTATCCGATATTGAAAAT